>OY751352.1:171917-4971917 GCA_963564715.1 Catocala sponsa
CCTCCCCGCGGTGCGATGTTTAATAAGTTGAACTGGTCTCATAGGCGCGTCCTGCCCGCGGTGCGATGTTTAATAAGTTGAACTGTCTCATAGCGCCCCCTCCCCGCGGTGCGATGTTTAATAAGTTGAACTGTCTCATAGCGCCCCCTCCCCGCGGTGCGATGTTTAATAAGTTGAACTGTCTCATAGCGCGTCCTGCCCGCAGGTGCGATGTTTAATAAGTTGAACTGTCTCATAGCGCCCCCTGAGTACCTCCCCGCGGTGCGATGTTTAATAAGTTGAACTGTCTCATAGCGCCCCTGCCCCGCGGTGCGATGTTTAATAAGTTGAACTGTCTCATAGCGCCCCCTCCCGCGGTGCGATGTTTAATAAGTTGAACTGTCTCATAGCGCCCCCTCCCCCGCGGTGCGATGTTTAATAAGTTGAACTGTCTCATTAGCGCCCTCCCCGCGGTGCGATGTTTAATAAGTTGAACTGTCTCATAGCGCCCCCTCCCCGCGGTGCGATGTTTAATAAGTTGAACTGTCTCATAGCGCCCCCTCCCCGCGGTGCGATGTTTAATAAGTTGAACTGTCTCATAGCGCCCCCTCCCCGCGGTGCGATGTTTAATAAGTTGAACTGTCTCATAGCGCCCCCTCCCCGCGGTGCGATGTTTAATAAGTCGAACTGTCTCATAGCGCCCCCTCCCCGCGGTGCGATGTTTAATAAGTTGAACTGTCTCATAGCGCCCCCTCCCCGCGGTGCGATGTTTAATAAGTTGAACTGTCTCATAGCGCCCCTCCCCGCGGTGCGATGTTTAATAAGTCGAACTGTCTCATAGCGCCCCCTCCCCGCGGTGCGATGTTTAATAAGTTGAACTGTCTCATAGCGCCCCCTCCCCGCGGTGCGATGTTTAATAAGTCGAACTGTCTCATAGCGCCCCCTCCCCGCGGTGCGATGTTTAATAAGTCGAACTGTCTCATAGCGCCCCCTCCCCGCGGTGCGATGTTTAATAAGTTGAACTGTCTCATAGCGCCCCCTCCCCGCGGTGCGATGTTTAATAAGTCGAACTGTCTCATAGCGCCCCCTCCCCGCGGTGCGATGTTTAATAAGTTGAACTGTCTCATAGCGCCCCCTCCCCGCGGTGCGATGTTTAATAAGTCGAACTGTCTCATAGCGCCCCCTCCCCGCGGTGCGATGTTTAATAAGTCGAACTGTCTCATAGCGCCCCCTCCCCGCGGTGCGATGTTTAATAAGTTGAACTGTCTCATAGCGCCCCCTCCCCGCGGTGCGATGTTTAATAAGTTGGACTGTCTCATAGCGCCCCCTCCCCGCGGTGCGATGTTTAATAAGTTGAACTGTCTCATAGCGCCCCCTCCCCGCGGTGCGATGTTTAATAAGTTGAACTGTCTCATAGCGCCCCCTCCCCGCGGTGCGATGTTTAATAAGTTGAACTGTCTCATAGCGCCCCCTCCCCGCGGTGCGATGTTTAATAAGTCGAACTGTCTCATAGCGCCCCCTCCCCGCGGTGCGATGTTTAATAAGTTGAACTGTCTCATAGCGCCCCCTCCCCGCGGTGCGATGTTTAATAAGTTGAACTGTCTCATAGCGCCCCCTCCCCCGCGGTGCGATGTTTAATAAGTTCGAACTGTCTCATAGCGCCCCCTCCCCGCGGTGCGATGTTTAATAAGTCGAACTGTCTCATAGCGCCCCCTCCCCGCGGTGCGATGTTTAATAAGTCGAACTGTCTCATAGCGCCCCCTCCCCGCGGTGCGATGTTTAATAAGTCGAACTGTCTCATAGCGCCCCCTCCCGCGGTGCGATGTTTAATAAGTTGAACTGTCTCATAGCGCCCCCTCCCCGCGGTGCGATGTTTAATAAGTTGAACTGTCTCATAGCGCCCCCTCCCCGCGGTGCGATGTTTAATAAGTCGAACTGTCTCATAGCGCCCCCTCCCCGCGGTGCGATGTTTAATAAGTTGAACTGTCTCATAGCGCCCCCTCCCGCGGTGCGATGTTTAATAAGTTGAACTGTCTCATAGCGCCCCCTCCCGCGGTGCGATGTTTAATAAGTTGAACTGTCTCATAGCGCCCCTCCCCGCGGTGCGATGTTTAATAAGTTGAACTGTCTCATAGCGCCCCCTCCCCGCGGTGCGATGTTTAATAAGTTGAACTGTCTCATAGCGCCCCCTCCCCGCGGTGCGATGTTTAATAAGTTGAACTGTCTCATAGCGCCCCCTCCCCGCGGTGCGATGTTTAATAAGTTGAACTGTCTCATAGCGCCCCCTCCCCGCGGTGCGATGTTTAATAAGTTGAACTGTCTCATAGCGCCCCCTCCCCGCGGTGCGATGTTTAATAAGTTGAACTGTCTCATAGCGCCGCCTGCCCGCGGTGCGATGTTTAATAAGTTGAACTGTCTCATAGCGCCCCCTCCCCGCGGTGCGATGTTTAATAAGTTGAACTGTCTCATAGCGCCCCCTCCCCGCGGTGCGATGTTTAATAAGTTGAACTGTCTCATAGCGCCCCCTCCCCGCGGTGCGATGTTTAATAAGTTGAACTGTCTCATAGCGCCCCCTCCCCGCGGTGCGATGTTTAATAAGTTGAACTGTCTCATAGCGCCCCCTCCCCGCGGTGCGATGTTTAATAAGTTGAACTGTCTCATAGCGCCCCCTCCCCGCGGTGCGATGTTTAATAAGTTGGACTGTCTCATAGCGCCCCCTCCCCGCGGTGCGATGTTTAATAAGTTGGACTGTCTCATAGCGCCCCCTCCCCGCGGTGCGATGTTTAATAAGTTGAACTGTCTCATAGCGCCCCCTCCCCGCGGTGCGATGTTTAATAAGTTGAACTGTCTCATAGCGCCCCCTCCCCGCGGTGCGATGTTTAATAAGTTGAACTGTCTCATAGCGCCCCCTCCCCGCGGTGCGATGTTTAATAAGTTGAACTGTCTCATAGCGCCCCCTCCCGCGGTGCGATGTTTAATAAGTTGAACTGTCTCATAGCGCCCCCTCCCCGCGGTGCGATGTTTAATAAGTTGAACTGTCTCATAGCGCCCCCTCCCCGCGGTGCGATGTTTAATAAGTTGAACTGTCTCATAGCGCCCCCTCCCCGCGGTGCGATGTTTAATAAGTTGAACTGTCTCATAGCGCCCCCTCCCCGCGGTGCGATGTTTAATAAGTTGGACTGTCTCATAGCCGCCCCCTCCCCGCGGTGCGATGTTTAATAAGTTGAACTGTCTCATAGCGCGTCCTGCCCGCGGTGCGATGTTTAATAAGTTGAACTGTCTCATAGCGCCCCCTCCCCGCGGTGCGATGTTTAATAAGTTGAACTGTCTCATAGCGCCCCTCCCCGCGGTGCGATGTTTAATAAGTTGAACTGTCTCATAGCGCCCCCTCCCCGCGGTGCGATGTTTAATAAGTTGGACTGTCTCATAGCGCCCCCTCCCCGCGGTGCGATGTTTAATAAGTTGAACTGTCTCATAGCGCGTCCTGCCCGCGGTGCGATGTTTAATAAGTTGAACTGTCTCATAGCGCCCCTCCCGCGGTGCGATGTTTAATAAGTTGAACTGTCTCATAGCGCCCCCTCCCCGCGGTGCGATGTTTAATAAGTTGAACTGTCTCATAGCGCGTCCTGCCCGCGGTGCGATGTTTAATAAGTTGAACTGTCTCATAGCGCCCCCTCCCCGCGGTGCGATGTTTAATAAGTTGAACTGTCTCATAGCGCCCCCTCCCCGCGGTGCGATGTTTAATAAGTTGAACTGTCTCATAGCGCGTCCTGCCCGCGGTGCGATGTTTAATAAGTTGAACTGTCTCATAGCGCCCCCTCCCCGCGGTGCGATGTTTAATAAGTTGAACTGTCTCATAGCGCCCCCTCCCCGCGGTGCGATGTTTAATAAGTTGAACTGTCTCATAGCGCCCCCTCCCCGCGGTGCGATGTTTAATAAGTCGAACTGTCTCATAGCGCCCCCTCCCCGCGGTGCGATGTTTAATAAGTTGAACTGTCTCATAGCGCCCCCTCCCCGCGGTGCGATGTTTAATAAGTTGAACTGTCTCATAGCGCCCCCTCCCCGCGGTGCGATGTTTAATAAGTCGAACTGTCTCATAGCGCCCCTCCCCCGCGGTGCGATGTTTAATAAGTCGAACTGTCTCATAGCGCCCCTCCCCGCGGTGCGATGTTTAATAAGTTGAACTGTCTCATAGCGCCCCCTCCCCGCGGTGCGATGTTTAATAAGTCGAACTGTCTCATAGCGCCCCCTCCCCGCGGTGCGATGTTTAATAAGTCGAACTGTCTCATAGCGCCCCCTCCCCGCGGTGCGATGTTTAATAAGTCGAACTGTCTCATAGCGCCCCCTCCCGCGGTGCGATGTTTAATAAGTCGAACTGTCTCATAGCGCCCCCTGCCCGCGGTGCGATGTTTAATAAGTTGAACTGTCTCATAGCGCCCCCTCCCCGCGGTGCGATGTTTAATAAGTCGAACTGTCTCATAGCGCCCCCTCCCCGCGGTGCGATGTTTAATAAGTTGAACTGTCTCATAGCGCCCCCTCCCCGCGGTGCGATGTTTAATAAGTTGAACTGTCTCATAGCGCCCCCTCCCCGCGGTGCGATGTTTAATAAGTCGAACTGTCTCATAGCACCCCCTCCCCGCGGTGCGATGTTTAATAAGTCGAACTGTCTCATAGCGCGCCCTCCCCGCGGTGCGATGTTTAATAAGTTGAACTGTCTCATAGCGCCCCCTCCCCGCGGTGCGATGTTTAATAAGTCGAACTGTCTCATAGCGCGTCCTGCCCGCGGTGCGATGTTTAATAAGTCGAACTGTCTCATAGCGCGTCCTGCCCGCGGTGCGATGTTTAATAAGTCGAACTGTCTCATAGCGCGTCCTGCCCGCGGTGCGATGTTTAATAAGTTGAACTGTCTCATAGCGCCCCCTCCCCGCGGTGCGATGTTTAATAAGTCGAACTGTCTCATAGCGCGTCCTGCCCGCGGTGCGATGTTTAATAAGTCGAACTGTCTCATAGCGCGTCCTGCCCGCGGTGCGATGTTTAATAAGTTGAACTGTCTCATAGCGCGTCCTCCCCGCGGTGCGATGTTTAATAAGTTGAACTGTCTCATAGCGCCCCCTCCCCGCGGTGCGATGTTTAATAAGTCGAACTGTCTCATAGCGCGTCCTGCCCGCGGTGCGATGTTTAATAAGTCGAACTGTCTCATAGCGCGTCCTGCCCGCGGTGCGATGTTTAATAAGTCGAACTGTCTCATAGCGCGTCCTGCCCGCGGTGCGATGTTTAATAAGTCGAACTGTCTCATAGCGCGTCCTGCCCGCGGTGCGATGTTTAATAAGTTGAACTGTCTCATAGCGCCCCCTCCCCGCGGTGCGATGTTTAATAAGTCGAACTGTCTCATAGCGCGTCCTGCCCGCGGTGCGATGTTTAATAAGTCGAACTGTCTCATAGCGCGTCCTGCCCCGCGGTGCGATGTTTAATAAGTTGAACTGTCTCATAGCGCGTCCTCCCCGCGGTGCGATGTTTAATAAGTTGAACTGTCTCATAGCGCCCCCTCCCCGCGGTGCGATGTTTAATAAGTCGAACTGTCTCATAGCGCGTCCTGCCCGCGGTGCGATGTTTAATAAGTCGAACTGTCTCATAGCGCGTCCTGCCCGCGGTGCGATGTTTAATAAGTTGAACTGTCTCATAGCGCGTCCTCCCCGCGGTGCGATGTTTAATAAGTTGAACTGTCTCATAGCGCGTCCCTGCCCGCGGTGCGATGTTTAATAAGTCGAACTGTCTCATAGCGCCCCCTCCCCGCGGTGCGATGTTTAATAAGTCGAACTGTCTCATAGCGCCCCCTCCCCGCGGTGCGATGTTTAATAAGTCGAACTGTCTCATAGCGCCCCCTCCCCGCGGTGCGATGTTTAATAAGTCGAACTGTCTCATAGCGCCCCCTCCCCGCGGTGCGATGTTTAATAAGTCGAACTGTCTCATAGCGCCCCCTGCCCGCGGTGCGATGTTTAATAAGTTGAACTGTCTCATAGCGCCCCCTCCCCGCGGTGCGATGTTTAATAAGTCGAACTGTCTCATAGCGCCCCCTCCCCGCGGTGCGATGTTTAATAAGTTGAACTGTCTCATAGCGCCCCCTCCCCGCGGTGCGATGTTTAATAAGTTGGACTGTCTCATAGCGCCCCCTCCCCGCGGTGCGATGTTTAATAAGTCTGAACTGTCTCATAGCGCCCCCTCCCCGCGGTGCGATGTTTAATAAGTCGAACTGTCTCATAGCGCCCCCTCCCCGCGGTGCGATGTTTAATAAGTTGAACTGTCTCATAGCGCCCCCTCCCCGCGGTGCGATGTTTAATAAGTCGAACTGTCTCATAGCGCGTCCTGCCCGCGGTGCGATGTTTAATAAGTCGAACTGTCTCATAGCGCGTCCCTGCCCGCGGTGCGATGTTTAATAAGTCGAACTGTCTCATAGCGCGTCCTGCCCCGCGGTGCGATGTTTAATAAGTTGAACTGTCTCATAGCGCGCCCCTCCCCGCGGTGCGATGTTTAATAAGTCGAACTGTCTCATAGCGCGTCCTGCCCGCGGTGCGATGTTTAATAAGTTGAACTGTCTCATAGCGCCCCTCCCGCGGTGCGATGTTTAATAAGTCGAACTGTCTCATAGCGCGTCCTGCCGCGGTGCGATGTTTAATAAGTCGAACTGTCTCATAGCGCGTCCTGCCCGCGGTGCGATGTTTAATAAGTTGAACTGTCTCATAGCGCGTCCTCCCGCGGTGCGATGTTTAATAAGTTGAACTGTCTCATAGCGCCCCCTCCCCGCGGTGCGATGTTTAATAAGTCGAACTGTCTCATAGCGCGTCCTGCCCGCGGTGCGATGTTTAATAAGTCGAACTGTCTCATAGCGCGTCCTGCCCGCGGTGCGATGTTTAATAAGTTGAACTGTCTCATAGCGCGTCCTCCCCGCGGTGCGATGTTTAATAAGTTGAACTGTCTCATAGCGCCCCCTCCCCGCGGTGCGATGTTTAATAAGTTGAACTGTCTCATAGCGCCCCTCCCCGCGGTGCGATGTTTAATAAGTCGAACTGTCTCATAGCGCCCCCTCCCCGCGGTGCGATGTTTAATAAGTTGAACTGTCTCATAGCGCCCCTCCCCGCGGTGCGATGTTTAATAAGTTGAACTGTCTCATAGCGCCCCCTCCCCGCGGTGCGATGTTTAATAAGTTGAACTGTCTCATAGCGCCCCCTCCCCGCGGTGCGATGTTTAATAAGTTGAACTGTCTCATAGCGCCCCCTCCCCGCGGTGCGATGTTTAATAAGTTGAACTGTCTCATAGCGCCCCCTCCCCGCGGTGCGATGTTTAATAAGTTGAACTGTCTCATAGCGCCCCCTCCCGCGGTGCGATGTTTAATAAGTCGAACTGTCTCATAGCGCCCCCTCCCCGCGGTGCGATGTTTAATAAGTCGAACTGTCTCATAGCGCCCCCTCCCCGCGGTGCGATGTTTAATAAGTCGAACTGTCTCATAGCGCCCCCTCCCCGCGGTGCGATGTTTAATAAGTCGAACTGTCTCATAGCGCCCCCTCCCCGCGGTGCGATGTTTAATAAGTCGAACTGTCTCATAGCGCCCCCTCCCCGCGGTGCGATGTTTAATAAGTCGAACTGTCTCATAGCGCCCCCTCCCCGCGGTGCGATGTTTAATAAGTCGAACTGTCTCATAGCGCCCCCTCCCCGCGGTGCGATGTTTAATAAGTTGAACTGTCTCATAGCGCCCCCTCCCCGCGGTGCGATGTTTAATAAGTCGAACTGTCTCATAGCGCCCCCTCCCCGCGGTGCGATGTTTAATAAGTCGAACTGTCTCATAGCGCCCCCTCCCCGCGGTGCGATGTTTAATAAGTCGAACTGTCTCATAGCGCCCCCTCCCCGCGGTGCGATGTTTAATAAGTCGAACTGTCTCATAGCGCCCCCTCCCCGCGGTGCGATGTTTAATAAGTCGAACTGTCTCATAGCGCCCCCTCCCCGCGGTGCGATGTTTAATAAGTCGAACTGTCTCATAGCGCCCCCTCCCCGCGGTGCGATGTTTAATAAGTCGAACTGTCTCATAGCGCCCCCTCCCCGCGGTGCGATGTTTAATAAGTCGAACTGTCTCATAGCGCCCCCTCCCCGCGGTGCGATGTTTAATAAGTCGAACTGTCTCATAGCGCCCCCTCCCCGCGGTGCGATGTTTAATAAGTCGAACTGTCTCATAGCGCCCCCTCCCCGCGGTGCGATGTTTAATAAGTCGAACTGTCTCATAGCGCCCCCTCCCCGCGGTGCGATGTTTAATAAGTCGAACTGTCTCATAGCGCCCCCTCCCCGCGGTGCGATGTTTAATAAGTCGAACTGTCTCATAGCGCCCCCTCCCCGCGGTGCGATGTTTAATAAGTCGAACTGTCTCATAGCGCCCCCTCCCCGCGGTGCGATGTTTAATAAGTCGAACTGTCTCATAGCGCCCCCTCCCCGCGGTGCGATGTTTAATAAGTCGAACTGTCTCATAGCGCCCCCTCCCCGCGGTGCGATGTTTAATAAGTCGAACTGTCTCATAGCGCCCCCTCCCCGCGGTGCGATGTTTAATAAGTCGAACTGTCTCATAGCGCCCCCTCCCCGCGGTGCGATGTTTAATAAGTCGAACTGTCTCATAGCGCCCCCCTCCCCGCGGTGCGATGTTTAATAAGTCGAACTGTCTCATAGCGCCCCCTCCCCGCGGTGCGATGTTTAATAAGTCGAACTGTCTCATAGCGCCCCCTCCCCGCGGTGCGATGTTTAATAAGTCGAACTGTCTCATAGCGCCCCCTCCCCGCGGTGCGATGTTTAATAAGTCGAACTGTCTCATAGCGCCCCCTCCCCGCGGTGCGATGTTTAATAAGTCGAACTGTCTCATAGCGCCCCCTCCCCGCGGTGCGATGTTTAATAAGTCGAACTGTCTCATAGCGCCCCCTCCCCGCGGTGCGATGTTTAATAAGTCGAACTGTCTCATAGCGCCCCCTCCCCGCGGTGCGATGTTTAATAAGTCGAACTGTCTCATAGCGCCCCCTCCCCGCGGTGCGATGTTTAATAAGTCGAACTGTCTCATAGCGCCCCCTCCCCGCGGTGCGATGTTTAATAAGTCGAACTGTCTCATAGCGCCCCCTCCCGCGGTGCGATGTTTAATAAGTCGAACTGTCTCATAGCGCCCCCTCCCCGCGGTGCGATGTTTAATAAGTCGAACTGTCTCATAGCGCCCCCTCCCCGCGGTGCGATGTTTAATAAGTCGAACTGTCTCATAGCGCCCCCTCCCCGCGGTGCGATGTTTAATAAGTCGAACTGTCTCATAGCGCCCCCTCCCCGCGGTGCGATGTTTAATAAGTCGAACTGTCTCATAGCGCCCCCTCCCCGCGGTGCGATGTTTAATAAGTTTGAACTGTCTCATAGCGCCCCCTCCCCGCGGTGCGATGTTTAATAAGTCGAACTGTCTCATAGCGCCCCCTCCCCGCGGTGCGATGTTTAATAAGTCGAACTGTCTCATAGCGCCCCCTCCCCGCGGTGCGATGTTTAATAAGTCGAACTGTCTCATAGCGCCCCCTCCCCGCGGTGCGATGTTTAATAAGTCGAACTGTCTCATAGCGCCCCCTCCCCGCGGTGCGATGTTTAATAAGTCGAACTGTCTCATAGCGCCCCCTCCCCGCGGTGCGATGTTTAATAAGTCGAACTGTCTCATAGCGCCCCCTCCCCGCGGTTGCGATGTTTAATAAGTCGAACTGTCTCATAGCGCCCCCTCCCCGCGGTGCGATGTTTAATAAGTCGAACTGTCTCATAGCGCCCCCTCCCCGCGGTGCGATGTTTAATAAGTCGAACTGTCTCATAGCGCCCCCTCCCCGCGGTGCGATGTTTAATAAGTCGAACTGTCTCATAGCGCCCCCTCCCCGCGGTGCGATGTTTAATAAGTCGAACTGTCTCATAGCGCCCCCTCCCCGCGGTGCGATGTTTAATAAGTCGAACTGTCTCATAGCGCCCCCTCCCGCGGTGCGATGTTTAATAAGTCGAACTGTCTCATAGCGCCCCCTCCCCGCGGTGCGATGTTTAATAAGTCGAACTGTCTCATAGCGCCCCCTCCCCGCGGTGCGATGTTTAATAAGTCGAACTGTCTCATAGCGCCCCCTCCCCGCGGTGCGATGTTTAATAAGTCGAACTGTCTCATAGCGCCCCCTCCCCGCGGTGCGATGTTTAATAAGTCGAACTGTCTCATAGCGCCCCCTCCCCGCGGTGCGATGTTTAATAAGTCGAACTGTCTCATAGCGCCCCCTCCCCGCGGTGCGATGTTTAATAAACTGTCTATAGACGACCCCTCCGCGGTGCGATGTTTAATAAGTTCGAACTGTCTCAATAGCGCCCCTCCCCGCGGTGCGATGTTTAATAAGTCGAACTGTCTCATAGCGCCCCCTCCCCGCGGTGCGATGTTTAATAAGTCGGAAACTGGTCTCATAGCGCCCCCTCCCCGCGGTGCGATGTTTAATAAGTCGAACTGTCTCATAGCGCCCCCTCCCCGCCGGTGCGATGTTTAATAAGTCGAACTGTCTCATAGCGCCCCCTCCCCGCGGTGCGATGTTTAATAAGTCGAACTGTCTCATAGCGCCCCCTCCCCGCGGTGCGATGTTTAATAAGTCGAACTGTCTCATAGCGCCCCCTCCCCGCGGTGCGATGTTTAATAAGTCGAACTGTCTCATAGCGCCCCCTCCCCGCGGTGCGATGTTTAATAAGTCGAACTGTCTCATAGCGCCCCCTCCCCGCGGTGCGATGTTTAATAAGTCGAACTGTCTCATAGCGCCCCCTCCCCGCGGTGCGATGTTTAATAAGTCGAACTGTCTCATAGCGCCCCCTCCCCGCGGTGCGATGTTTAATAAGTCGAACTGTCTCATAGCGCCCCCCTCCCCGCGGTGCGATGTTTAATAAGTCGAACTGTCTCCATAGCGCCCCCTCCCCGCGGTGCGATGTTTAATAAGTCGAACTGTCTCATAGCGCCCCCTCCCCGCGGTGCGATGTTTAATAAGTCGAACTGTCTCATAGCGCCCCCTCCCCGCGGTGCGATGTTTAATAAGTCGAACTGTCTCATAGCGCCCCCTCCCCGCGGTGCGATGTTTAATAAGTCGAACTGTCTCATAGCGCCCCCTCCCCGCGGTGCGATGTTTAATAAGTCGAACTGTCTCATAGCGCCCCCTCCCCGCGGTGCGATGTTTAATAAGTCGAACTGTCTCATAGCGCCCCCTCCCCGCGGTGCGATGTTTAATAAGTCGAACTGTCTCATAGCGCCCCCTCCCCGCGGTGCGATGTTTAATAAGTCGAACTGTCTCATAGCGCCCCCTCCCCGCGGTGCGATGTTTAATAAGTCGAACTGTCTCATAGCGCCCCCTCCCCGCGGTGCGATGTTTAATAAGTCGAACTGTCTCATAGCGCCCCCTCCCCGCGGTGCGATGTTTAATAAGTCGAACTGTCTCATAGCGCCCCCTCCCCGCGGTGCGATGTTTAATAAGTCGAACTGTCTCATAGCGCCCCCTCCCCGCGGTGCGATGTTTAATAAGTCGAACTGTCTCATAGCGCCCCCTCCCCGCGGTGCGATGTTTAATAAGTCGAACTGTCTCATAGCGCCCCCTCCCCGCGGTGCGATGTTTAATAAGTCGAACTGTCTCATAGCGCCCCCTCCCCGCGGTGCGATGTTTAATAAGTCGAACTGTCTCATAGCGCCCCCTCCCCGCGGTGCGATGTTTAATAAGTCGAACTGTCTCATAGCGCCCCCTCCCCGCGGTGCGATGTTTAATAAGTCGAACTGTCTCATAGCGCCCCCTCCCCGCGGTGCGATGTTTAATAAGTCGAACTGTCTCATAGCGCCCCCTCCCCGCGGTGCGATGTTTAATAAGTCGAACTGTCTCATAGCGCCCCCTCCCCGCGGTGCGATGTTTAATAAGTCGAACTGTCTCATAGCGCCCCCTCCCCGCGGTGCGATGTTTAATAAGTCGAACTGTCTCATAGCGCCCCCTCCCCGCGGTGCGATGTTTAATAAGTCGAACTGTCTCATAGCGCCCCCTCCCCGCGGTGCGATGTTTAATAAGTCGAACTGTCTCATAGCGCCCCCTCCCCGCGGTGCGATGTTTAATAAGTCGAACTGTCTCATAGCGCCCCCTCCCCGCGGTGCGATGTTTAATAAGTCGAACTGTCTCATAGCGCCCCCTCCCCGCGGTGCGATGTTTAATAAGTCGAACTGTCTCATAGCGCCCCCTCCCCGCGGTGCGATGTTTAATAAGTCGAACTGTCTCATAGCGCCCCCTCCCCGCGGTGCGATGTTTAATAAGTCGAACTGTCTCATAGCGCCCCCTCCCCGCGGTGCGATGTTTAATAAGTCGAACTGTCTCATAGCGCCCCCTCCCCGCGGTGCGATGTTTAATAAGTCGAACTGTCTCATAGCGCCCCCTCCCCGCGGTGCGATGTTTAATAAGTCGAACTGTCTCATAGCGCCCCCTCCCCGCGGTGCGATGTTTAATAAGTCGAACTGTCTCATAGCGCCCCCTCCCCGCGGTGCGATGTTTAATAAGTCGAACTGTCTCATAGCGCCCCCTCCCCGCGGTGCGATGTTTAATAAGTCGAACTGTCTCATAGCGCCCCCTCCCCGCGGTGCGATGTTTAATAAGTCGAACTGTCTCATAGCGCCCCCTCCCCGCGGTGCGATGTTTAATAAGTCGTACTGTCTCATAGCGCCCCCTCCCCGCGGTGCGATGTTTAATAAGTCGAACTGTCTCATAGCGCCCCCTCCCCGCGGTGCGATGTTTAATAAGTCGAACTGTCTCATAGCGCCCCCTCCCCGCGGTGCGATGTTTAATAAGTCGAACTGTCTCATAGCGCCCCCTCCCCGCGGTGCGATGTTTAATAAGTCGAACTGTCTCATAGCGCCCCCTCCCCGCGGTGCGATGTTTAATAAGTCGAACTGTCTCATAGCGCCCCCTCCCCGCGGTGCGATGTTTAATAAGTCGAACTGTCTCATAGCGCCCCCTCCCCGCGGTGCGATGTTTAATAAGTCGAACTGTCTCATAGCGCCCCCTCCCCGCGGTGCGATGTTTAATAAGTCGAACTGTCTCATAGCGCCCCCTCCCCGCGGTGCGATGTTTAATAAGTCGAACTGTCTCATAGCGCCCCCTCCCCGCGGTGCGATGTTTAATAAGTCGAACTGTCTCATAGCGCCCCCTCCCCGCGGTGCGATGTTTAATAAGTCGAACTGTCTCATAGCGCCCCCTCCCCGCGGTGCGATGTTTAATAAGTCGAACTGTCTCATAGCGCCCCCTCCCCGCGGTGCGATGTTTAATAAGTCGAACTGTCTCATAGCGCCCCCTCCCCGCGGTGCGATGTTTAATAAGTCGAACTGTCTCATAGCGCCCCCTCCCCGCGGTGCGATGTTTAATAAGTCGAACTGTCTCATAGCGCCCCCTCCCCGCGGTGCGATGTTTAATAAGTCGAACTGTCTCATAGCGCCCCCTCCCCGCGGTGCGATGTTTAATAAGTCGAACTGTCTCATAGCGCCCCCTCCCCGCGGTGCGATGTTTAATAAGTCGAACTGTCTCATAGCGCCCCCTCCCCGCGGTGCGATGTTTAATAAGTCGAACTGTCTCATAGCGCCCCCTCCCCGCGGTGCGATGTTTAATAAGTCGAACTGTCTCATAGCGCCCCCTCCCCGCGGTGCGATGTTTAATAAGTCGAACTGTCTCATAGCGCCCCCTCCCCGCGGTGCGATGTTTAATAAGTCGAACTGTCTCATAGCGCCCCCTCCCCGCGGTGCGATGTTTAATAAGTCGAACTGTCTCATAGCGCCCCCTCCCCGCGGTGCGATGTTTAATAAGTCGAACTGTCTCATAGCGCCCCCTCCCCGCGGTGCGATGTTTAATAAGTCGAACTGTCTCATAGCGCCCCCTCCCCGCGGTGCGATGTTTAATAAGTCGAACTGTCTCATAGCGCCCCCTCCCCGCGGTGCGATGTTTAATAAGTCGAACTGTCTCATAGCGCCCCCTCCCCGCGGTGCGATGTTTAATAAGTCGAACTGTCTCATAGCGCCCCCTCCCCGCGGTGCGATGTTTAATAAGTCGAACTGTCTCATAGCGCCCCCTCCCCGCGGTGCGATGTTTAATAAGTCGAACTGTCTCATAGCGCCCCCTCCCCGCGGTGCGATGTTTAATAAGTCGAACTGTCTCATAGCGCCCCCTCCCCGCGGTGCGATGTTTAATAAGTCGAACTGTCTCATAGCGCCCCCTCCCCGCGGTGCGATGTTTAATAAGTTGGACTGTCTCATAGCGCCCCCTCCCCGCGGTGCGATGTTTAATAAGTTGGACTGTCTCATAGCGCCCCCTCCCCGCGGTGCGATGTTTAATAAGTCGAACTGTCTCATAGCGCCCCCTCCCCGCGGTGCGATGTTTAATAAGTTGGACTGTCTCATAGCGCCCCCTCCCCGCGGTGCGATGTTTAATAAGTCGAACTGTCTCATAGCGCCCCCTCCCCGCGGTGCGATGTTTAATAAGTCGAACTGTCTCATAGCGCCCCCTCCCCGCGGTGCGATGTTTAATAAGTTGGACTGTCTCATAGCGCCCCCTCCCCGCGGTGCGATGTTTAATAAGTTGGACTGTCTCATAGCGCCCCCTCCCCGCGGTGCGATGTTTAATAAGTTGAACTGTCTCATAGCGCCCCCTCCCCGCGGTGCGATGTTTAATAAGTTGGACTGTCTCATAGCGCCCCCTCCCCGCGGTGCGATGTTTAATAAGTTGGACTGTCTCATAGCGCCCCCTCCCCGCGGTGCGATGTTTAATAAGTCGAACTGTCTCATAGCGCCCCCTCCCCGCGGTGCGATGTTTAATAAGTTGGACTGTCTCATAGCGCCCCCTCCCCGCGGTGCGATGTTTAATAAGTCGAACTGTCTCATAGCGCCCCCTCCCCGCGGTGCGATGTTTAATAAGTCGAACTGTCTCATAGCGCCCCCTCCCCGCGGTGCGATGTTTAATAAGTTGGACTGTCTCATAGCGCCCCCTCCCCGCGGTGCGATGTTT
Organism: Catocala sponsa; assembly: GCA_963564715.1. NCBI lineage: Eukaryota > Metazoa > Arthropoda > Insecta > Lepidoptera > Erebidae > Catocala > Catocala sponsa. Next base: position 186,965 of record OY751352.1, read on the forward strand.
AATAAGTCGAACTGTCTCATAGCGCCCCCTCCCCGCGGTGCGATGTTTAATAAGTCGAACTGTCTCATAGCGCCCCCTCCCCGCGGTGCGATGTTTAATAAGTCGAACTGTCTCATAGCGCCCCCTCCCCGCGGTGCGATGTTTAATAAGTCGAACTGTCTCATAGCGCCCCCTCCCCGCGGTGCGATGTTTAATAAGTCGAACTGTCTCATAGCGCCCCCTCCCCGCGGTGCGATGTTTAATAAGTCGAACTGTCTCATAGCGCCCCCTCCCCGCGGTGCGATGTTTAATAAGTCGAACTGTCTCATAGCGCCCCCTCCCCGCGGTGCGATGTTTAATAAGTCGAACTGTCTCATAGCGCCCCCTCCCCGCGGTGCGATGTTTAATAAGTCGAACTGTCTCATAGCGCCCCCTCCCCGCGGTGCGATGTTTAATAAGTCGAACTGTCTCATAGCGCCCCCTCCCCGCGGTGCGATGTTTAATAAGTCGAACTGTCTCATAGCGCCCCCTCCCCGCGGTGCGATGTTTAATAAGTCGAACTGTCTCATAGCGCCCCCTCCCCGCGGTGCGATGTTTAATAAGTCGAACTGTCTCATAGCGCCCCCTCCCCGCGGTGCGATGTTTAATAAGTCGAACTGTCTCATAGCGCCCCCTCCCCGCGGTGCGATGTTTAATAAGTCGAACTGTCTCATAGCGCCCCCTCCCCGCGGTGCGATGTTTAATAAGTCGAACTGTCTCATAGCGCCCCCTCCCCGCGGTGCGATGTTTAATAAGTCGAACTGTCTCATAGCGCCCCCTCCCCGCGGTGCGATGTTTAATAAGTCGAACTGTCTCATAGCGCCCCCTCCCCGCGGTGCGATGTTTAATAAGTCGAACTGTCTCATAGCGCCCCCTCCCCGCGGTGCGATGTTTAATAAGTCGAACTGTCTCATAGCGCCCCCTCCCCGCGGTGCGATGTTTAATAAGTCGAACTGTCTCATAGCGCCCCCTCCCCGCGGTGCGATGTTTAATAAGTCGAACTGTCTCATAGCGCCCCCTCCCCGCGGTGCGATGTTTAATAAGTCGAACTGTCTCATAGCGCCCCCTCCCCGCGGTGCGATGTTTAATAAGTCGAACTGTCTCATAGCGCCCCCTCCCCGCGGTGCGATGTTTAATAAGTCGAACTGTCTCATAGCGCCCCCTCCCCGCGGTGCGATGTTTAATAAGTCGAACTGTCTCATAGCGCCCCCTCCCCGCGGTGCGATGTTTAATAAGTCGAACTGTCTCATAGCGCCCCCTCCCCGCGGTGCGATGTTTAATAAGTCGAACTGTCTCATAGCGCCCCCTCCCCGCGGTGCGATGTTTAATAAGTCGAACTGTCTCATAGCGCCCCCTCCCCGCGGTGCGATGTTTAATAAGTCGAACTGTCTCATAGCGCCCCCTCCCCGCGGTGCGATGTTTAATAAGTCGAACTGTCTCATAGCGCCCCCTCCCCGCGGTGCGATGTTTAATAAGTCGAACTGTCTCATAGCGCCCCCTCCCCGCGGTGCGATGTTTAATAAGTCGAACTGTCTCATAGCGCCCCCTCCCCGCGGTGCGATGTTTAATAAGTCGAACTGTCTCATAGCGCCCCCTCCCCGCGGTGCGATGTTTAATAAGTCGAACTGTCTCATAGCGCCCCCTCCCCGCGGTGCGATGTTTAATAAGTCGAACTGTCTCATAGCGCCCCCTCCCCGCGGTGCGATGTTTAATAAGTCGAACTGTCTCATAGCGCCCCCTCCCCGCGGTGCGATGTTTAATAAGTCGAACTGTCTCATAGCGCCCCCTCCCCGCGGTGCGATGTTTAATAAGTCGAACTGTCTCATAGCGCCCCCTCCCCGCGGTGCGATGTTTAATAAGTCGAACTGTCTCATAGCGCCCCCTCCCCGCGGTGCGATGTTTAATAAGTCGAACTGTTTCATAGCGCCCCCTCCCCGCGGTGCGATGTTTAATAAGTCGAACTGTCTCATAGCGCCCCCTCCCCGCGGTGCGATGTTTAATAAGTCGAACTGTCTCATAGCGCCCCCTCCCCGCGGTGCGATGTTTAATAAGTCGAACTGTCTCATAGCGCCCCCTCCCCGCGGTGCGATGTTTAATAAGTCGAACTGTCTCATAGCGCCCCCTCCCCGCGGTGCGATGTTTAATAAGTCGAACTGTCTCATAGCGCCCCCTCCCCGCGGTGCGATGTTTAATAAGTCGAACTGTCTCATAGCGCCCCCTCCCCGCGGTGCGATGTTTAATAAGTCGAACTGTCTCATAGCGCCCCCTCCCCGCGGTGCGATGTTTAATAAGTCGAACTGTCTCATAGCGCCCCCTCCCCGCGGTGCGATGTTTAATAAGTCGAACTGTCTCATAGCGCCCCCTCCCCGCGGTGCGATGTTTAATAAGTCGAACTGTCTCATAGCGCCCCCTCCCCGCGGTGCGATGTTTAATAAGTCGAACTGTCTCATAGCGCCCCCTCCCCGCGGTGCGATGTTTAATAAGTCGAACTGTCTCATAGCGCCCCCTCCCCGCGGTGCGATGTTTAGTTGCGCCGCTCTTTTGCCAATGTACATAGCCTACTATGTTCGTTTGCAAAATAAAATAATCACTACATATCACGTATGTCCGCGATAAACTCAAAAACTTCTGATCGGATTTTCATACGGTTTTCACCAATAGATAGTGTGATTCATGAGGAAGGCTTAGGTGTATAATTTGTTTAGGTTTTGTACTACCTACCCTTGCGAATGTGGATGTGGATTATAAAAAGTAATAGAACAACAATTGTTATGCAAGATATAAAAAATGTACGGATAAAGGTTATTAATTAGTAATTTCACTTAAATATAGCCGATGTGGACAGGAATGGCATACATATTACCACAAGCCCGATACTAACTCACGCAAATATTTCCGTTCTTACGTTTTGAACGGTCTTCAGGTTGTCCACCGATAATCACCATGTCGTTGCTAAGTGGAGCAAAATGTAGTACAACAAGTTATTGGTCATTCAGCTAGTGCGTGATACCCACGCAGAGGGCGCCTCGCGTCGTTGCAGTACGGCACCAGCAGTCACCACCAGTCACCACCCACGTGCGCTTGTTGCAGGTTAACGCCGCGTATTCACGTGCCACCGCGAGCACCGACATATTTGCTCGATACAAATTAACAAAAAGAAATACGAACCTTCATAAAGAGGAAGAGCCATCGCGTTTCTTTCCTGCGCTACACGGACGGACACGACTGCGACTGGGGGGTTCTACAAATATTCAAACAACCGATACAAAGAACACGCCGAGCTGCAACAATTGTTTGTGGAGCTCACCACGTCAGTCCCGTGATGTCCAGAACGCGCGGTGTGGTAGCGTCGTAGTATTCGCCAATTATGTGGAGACAGTACGAATGAGCCGACTCGACAGGCAAGCAACATACTCTGACAGAAAACAGACGTAAAAATAATATGGTCACTGCGTGCGCCAGAGCAGTGTGAGCTGCGGAGGCTTCTGTCGCACCCATTTATTTTCTTTTAAGAGCGTTTACGAATGGTTTTTTTTTATACAACTAAAGTGGCAAACAAGCATTCGGCCCACCTGATGGTAAGTGGTTTCGAGCGGCAACGAAGCAAATAAGGTAATTTCGTGGTTTTTAAATGTATTTGTGCACTATTTTATATACCATAATATATAAAATGCCATATATACCATATGGTATGGATTAAGGTATCCCTAGATTCTGTTGATGTGTGTATATACACATATCAACAGAATCTAGGGATACCTTAATCCTAAATTATTTACGACTTTATAGTTTAAAATATTTTTAGTTGCTATAAAAAGTATACAGACTGAAACCTCTTTTTTCCTATTTTCAAAATTTAAAATGAAGGTTAATAAAAAAGCGAAAGAAAAACAATAGACGGCGGCAAAATTGTTAGTAATTCGTTACGACAAGGAAAATTAAAATTGTTTTATTGATATTAATTAATGAAAAAGGATTAGATTGTTTTCTTTTTTAATTTAACGTGCCGTGTGAGCCTTAAGAGTGATGTCACGTCGCGCGGCGTCATTTGAGTCGAGGTGAAACGTTATGAGCCGAGTGTTGCTGCTGCAACCATTTATTTAATAGCGGTACACAACCATTATGTCAATGCGGTTCAACGAAAAGTTGTGAAAAATAAATGGAGGAAAAGAAGATGGTTGTGTTTGTCCATGCACCGTCATAGAACCAAGTAAGTAGTCACAATAAGTATATAATACTATTACCTTTAGGCGGGCTTGTTCGGGTTAAGTCAAGACGGCGAATGAATGATCGGCGATCGTGTCGGCACCTCAATGCAACCACCCGGCGATTCCCTTTGATGCGTGTCCGAAAAACTGACAAGTCACGGGTCGCAGGCGATCATAGACGATGATCGGCGAGCACAACCGAGTATGCCCTCTACACGGTCGCGCTCGCGCGTCATCGTCTGTGATCGGTGATCGCCGATAATGTAGAGGAGCCATTACAAGATTACTCATTTTTATTTGGCCACTTGACCCGTCAGGACCAGCGTAAAATGTCACACACAATATCCAATATGTTATCCGAAACGCTTAATTAACTTTATAGATAGTCATTTAATTGACTAAATATAGACACCTATCTCTGCTTAATTAAATAGCTATCTCTGTCATTCATATATCGAGTGATAAAACGGCGTGTGCGCAGATAACGGATTGCTGTTCAAGTGATATAGTATAAATCACAAATTCGGTTTCAAATTGATGTTTTATATCTAGCAATTTTTATTGCACGTTACTAATATTGTTTGTTGTTAATGATTTATGTAGGAAACTATTGGACTGCCACGCAGAGGTCTCAAGTTCGATCCCAAGGCACGGACCTCTGACTTTTCGAAGTTATCTGTAATAGGAATATAATAGTAATATTGAAACGATTTTAGAAGCGATAGAAACAGATACATTCTTTTAATGTAGGTGCACAGTAGCAATACTTGGCTGTACTTGATCTTCCTCCCAGCATCACTACACCCGACTAGCTACAACTAGCTACAATTAGCTACAACTAGCTACTCTGCACTGTGCTGTGATCTGATAATAATTATAAGGGCAGTAATGGCTGCGACCATGCCGTCATGGCCATTAACGACATAAACATGTAAAACACTGCCATTAAACATTTTGTAAAATAATCAAATCCATCTACGACTTTTTGTGTTATGCGAAAATTTAGCTTTCGTATGTTTCAACACAAACATACGGAACCTGATTTCCTTACTTATCTAATACTAGCTTTTGCCCGCTGCTTCGCTCGCGTTAATTTAGAATTTTAGAATCAATTCGGGTTGTACTCTGCTTGTAATAATATAATTCAATAAAGAAACGTGGCGCCATCTATTATCATAAGAAGTTTTTGTTGTTTTCCTCGGGAACAGTAATTTTTTTCGGGATGAAAGGTAGCCTATGTTCGTTTCTGTTCACCTGACAACGTATATGCAAAATTTCAGGATGATTGGTTCAGTGGTTTAGGCGTGAAAAGGTAACAAACAAACAAACTCATTTTCGCTCTTATAATATTAGTTAGGATTAGGATTATAAATGCGAATGCAAGCTTGTTTATTTGTTTGTTACACTTAAACGTCTAACACTCGTAACTACTCGACTGATCGTCACGACATGTCAGGCACACGTAGTCCAGGGAGCACACAAGGACATGGGGTGCCTTTCATCCAGATAAGAGCACTGTTACTAACCTAATCTACAGTTACGCGAGAGAAGCCGCGGGTAAAATCTAGTTATATATAAAGATTGCGCTTTAGAATCAGCTTGTACCTACTTACATACATTTGACGGAGTTCGTTCACTAGGAAACAAGTTTTGAGGCCGTAGCCTAAGAACGTGAGTAAAGCTAGGGATATTACTGGCGCCTCCAATTTACGTAAGCTATAGAACCAGATTTCTGACAACAACTCAGTGAGCTTTAGTTTAAATTTGCAGTTTAGTTTTTAAAAAAGACAATTCCCGCATCAGAGATTTTCTAGGGACTTTACAAACATTCAAACAACAGACACAAAAAAGCCCAAACTCGGAACAACCATTTGCGAATCACACAATTGTTATCTCGCGCGGGGATCTAACCCGCGACACTTGGCGCGGCGGCAGTGACGATGCTACCACTTACACCACCACGCCAGCCGAGAACTTACGTCATTTAAGTTCTTCAACATTTTAATAAATAAATAAATACACAAATTAATCCTAACTAATATTATAAAAGCGAATATGAGTTTGTTTGTTTCGCTTGCACGCCTGCACCACTCTACCGATCATCACGTTTCCCAAACTCGTTTTGAGGTGTACTAAACAGTAGGTACAGACATAGGGTACCATTTATAAAAAAAGCATTAGTGCCAAGTACAGCCACGGGTAAAATGTAGTCAATAATAAGGTAAAAGGTGAGGGTAACCTTGGACACTGTAATATTATTATAATGTACTGTGCCTTGGAGGACGCCTATTTCCATCAGTGGACATCATTCAGCTGAAAGTAATGGTGTTGATGAAACGAGCTAGTGTAAAACTGTTGTTAGTATTTAATTGTACTGGAATTAAATGATCACGACACGTATTAAACCTTTAAGAATAGATAGTGTTGTAATTCCTGGAAATCCCGATTAATGCGCAGTACATAATTAATTAAACTTATCGGTGAATAATTATAGTACATTTAATTATTATTTTGCGGAACATAGGTCTTAAGGTTAGTAAACATCAAATATATTTTTGTTGACAGCGAGGAATGGAATACCCAGAGAATTAATTCTCGGAATAAAACCTGTTCAAATAGAATGGCGACCTAGTATCCGTGTCCTAAAAGATCTAGTATCCGTGTCCTAAAAGATCTAGTATCCGTGTCCTAAAAGATCTAGTATCCGTGTCCTAAAAGCCTTTTTGTCCTCGGCTTCGTTCGCGTTAATCTAGGTTATGTCAATCAATTTCTATCACTCTAGAAAACAGTTTTCTGTATGAAAGGTGTATTCTTCTCTATACTCCTGACAACGGCGTTTCATGATGATCGAACAAGTAGTTAAGGTGTGAAAGCGTAACAAACATGCTTGTTTCTTATGCTAAGTCGCATTTATAATATTATGTTTGGATGTCTATCTTTCCTAAAAGCTCTAGTTATCGCTTAATCATAAACATAAACATGGTAGCTAAGACAATATTGTAAGATATTATAAAATAGTTTAATAAAAACACGATATAATCTGTAGAAAGGATTTAATTGCAATCTTTAACGGTAATCATAATGTCGCTAAAACCCTAATGATAAGTCATTGAATATATATTAAATATTTATACAAAGGTATAATCGTTACATTTAGTTGAGGCGTATTTCAACAATGATTGTATTAGAAAGAGGTGTTATTTAACGAGAGTAGAGGATTCTGTTATGTTACAGTGTTACTTAAAGGGAAAAAAACGTTACAATAGGTTACAGTGTTACTTTTCGGAAATTTTTCCCAAATGTTTATCAGTGAGACACAATGTGGTGTTACCCAACGCGAACAAAGAAAACAAATCGTGAATTTTCAAATATGCATTAATTTGAACTGGCTAAAAGGAGGGTATCTTATGTACACAGTACATCTCTTTCTCTGGTTCAATATTATCTTCGGAACAGTACGCCAATTTAGTGATACTTGTTTAATATGAGAAGGTCTAATAGCTGATACATATATTTTAGATTTCCTTTTATGTTTATTATATTAGGTGTTTAAACAAAATAATAATCATAAGTTACTTTGTAATAGTTTAACATTTTAGTGATTTTTGTTAATTTGTAAAGTTTGTGTTTGATAAGTTGATATTTTGTAAAATGTTTATTTGTGCGATGTTATTTGCAGTGCTAGTGCTGCTTTGAGTTTGTAGGTAGCTTATACCGAGGATCTAAAATGAAGTATCGTGAATATTTTCATAATGTACTTTTTATTCATGAAACAACCTAACTAATATTATAAAAAGTTAGTGTGAGTTTGTTTGTTTGTTACGCTTTCACTCGTTAACAACTCAACCGATTATCATGAAATTTCTCATACACAATTTCTCATACACAATTTAGCTTTTTGGTCATACATTTTCATCGCCAATTTTCCACAATCCCAAACCAACCTAATATACCTACTGTGCCGGTCACGGTCCATATTTGATACAAAGCTTTAAGATAACCAACTCTTCTACATTGAGGAAAGCAAAATAACAATGCTCACCACCGCCGTCAACGCTATGAGGAGTCAAAGATACGTTCGCTAATGTAGCCTATGATAACACACTTATATCCCTCGGGTACAGTACTGTTTCTGGATAAAAGTTACCCTATGTTCTTTTTTGTTCCCCTGACAGCGTAGCGCGTAGGTCCATGCGAAAGGAGATAATATGCAACAAACAACTTCAGCCGCACATAGACAAAAATAAAACTCTATGTTTTACAATATCTAATAATACCTTATTTAGATTAAGTTGGTACAAATATGATTTACAATAGGTCTTAAAAATGATACGATACTTTGGACGCCTATACTAGGTTATACCTGTATCACAGGCGATATGTCCTAATAACAAATATAGATTGCTCTATAATAAGTTACTATTATAATGAAAATCATATTAATTATTTGTACCTATAAAAGATTCAATAATTGAATATCAGGTATCTTTGCACTCCAATTATATCAAAATCAATATTTTAATGCGTATCAGGCAGGCGCCACACATCCAATTATCCGAATATCTATGTAAATAAATAAAAAAATGGAACTCGTTAAAAATGTTAATAACCTCGATACCGAAGTGTCAGCGGTCAGATGAGCCGCGAGCCGTGAGCACGCGCGAGCCGAGTGGCCACTTGATGCCGTACGCGTACGTACTACAGATACAAGGTACGAAATGTACTTTCTTTTTAATAAAAACTAGCTTTTGCCCACGGCTTCTCTTGCGTAACAATAGGCCAGGTTAGGATAGCAACAGTATTAAAAATATATATATATATTCACTATGTTACACTCTGATAATATAGCGTTCTAATTGTGAAAGAATTTTAAAATCGGTAGTTTTTGAGTTAAATCTTGAAAACAAACAAACATAATATAAAATATTTCCTCTTTATAATATTGGTACCTATAGAAAACGCATTTATTGTTATTTTTGCTTAGTCAGTTACTGTGCAGAACTTTTTTATTTTAACCTGTTTTATGAGTTTGGGCGCGCCCTCTATTGCAAAAAGTCAAGCCAAAGTCAAAATGTATTTATTTATTTAGGTAGGTCATGAAGTAAGTTATCGGTTAGTGAGCTAATTGATTATAGTAGGTAATTAATGTTTCTGCATTCAATTAGTTAAGAAAAATAAAGTACGAATCTGTGCACCGACTATAGGTAGGTAGATAGGTGCACTTTTAAAGTAGTAGAACCTTATCGGCTCACCCTGCGACTGAAACCTAAATTAAGTACTTAATAGAAACAGAAACAGAAATGTTTATTCGCTTGAGACACGGTATCACGGTACACAATCAAGTGTTACAAGTTATAAAGGTTCAACACATCTCGCCCTCATTGGACATGCGAAAATGTTTAAGTTAAGTACATATATAACGATTTTACTAAATTGCATAATTATTTACTATACTTATTTCTACACATTACAACATTAAAATATTAATAACATTTATATTTAAAATATATAGCTTATACATTGTTTAATGTTGTAAAAACTATTTTGTAGGAGCTATGACTTAAGACTTGCATCCGCTATCTCACCGCCGCGCCGCGTCGAGTGGTGCGTGTTGCTCACACGTTCACACAACTGCTGAGCTCCTCAAATATTTAATTCATCAATTCCGTGTGTTTTGTGTGGATTGTTTAAACATTTATAAACTCCCCGCGACTCGGATTGTCTTTTATAAAGTAAAAATGTAAATGTTAAATGTTTAACTCAGTAGTAGTCGTTGACGGCAATGTGAATAGCCTGCATATGAACAGATAAACTGTCAAAGCTGGGTGAAAATACAGAAAAATACGTTTGTAAGTTCAATAACTTCGCGTCTGAGCTCCGAGCTCTCTACAGTGAACTTACAAGATTATATTCTAAGTTCACTTCAAGTTTATTGTTTTTAAAATTGTAGGTTTTACCTTTATAAAATAATTTTAAAATTTGGAACATTTAACATTTTTATTGGAAAGTTAAATTACTATAGGAAATTTTCATTTTATTTTAATATATGTTATTTTTATTGTTAATTATCAATTGGTAACTCTTTAAAAACTGTAGAATGTTTAAATCTGAAGTTCAATTCCTTATCTTAAAATTCATTACTTGATAAAGGTAAAATTTTGATCAAAAGAAATATTCGGGAAAAGTATCTACTATTTCTGGATGAAAGGTAAAGGTAGGTAGTATGATAGGTAAGGTATCCCTGACAACGTGTCTCTATGCAAAGTTTCATGATGAGCAGTCGAGTACTTATAGCATGAAAGCGTAACAAACAAAACACACATTCGCATTGTTAATATCTATTAGTTAGGATTAGGATACAAGGTAACATTGACCCCAAACTAGGCGCGCTTGTATAATTGAGACTTGAGAGCCAATACAGGAGGTTTCCGTAAAATCAATTGAATTTAATTAAATATTAATTTACCACAAACTTTTGCATTTGATAAAGTAAACGAGAAATAAAGCTAAACAAAGAAATATAGAAATTAAATTAAACAAATAAATTGAAAATAAGTGAGAATTTACGTGGACGAGAGTGTAGGTATGTGTGGGATGGTAAATGAACGTGGTGTTTGATGTTACAACAAACTGATAAGTAGGTACAATTGCTTTATTCGCTAGTCGTATCGGTTTAAGTGTGTCATTAACCGAAACACACAAACAAACTAAACTTTCATCATGCTAATATTATTTACTTTCAGGTCGTTCAACCCGTGCAGCCGTGCTGTATGTGACAAAGTAACGCTGTCAAGTTTACAGCATAATCTACAAACTAGTGGCAAAAGATCAAATGTTTTGCATTAAGTCATTAACTAGGTTTTGCCCGCGGCTTCGCTCGCGTAAACGTAGGTTAGATTAGTTACAGTACTTTTTCTGGACGAAAGGTCCAAATGTCCTTCTCTGACAACGTGGAAACGAAATTTCAAGATGATTGGTTATGTAGTTAAGGCGTGAAATCGTAAAAAAACAAACAAACTCACATTCACATATGTAATATTAGTTAGGATTTGATAGAAACGCAATCACGAAACAAATTTTGATGAAATACTCTTCGTCTGCTTGAAGGCTAGAGCTCAAAGCTATTAGAAAGCCCAAGACAAACATGCGACAGTGGCGTCTGTTGTGCAGCAGTAGCGAGTGTGCGTGTGTTCTCGAGTCTAACACCCGCGTCCCGCGTCGGGCCAAGTGTCCTTGGATTATTCAAGGCATTCTGAGCACAGCCCCCTTCAGGGACAAGGGCGTTAGAGCTCCGACACACCACGTTCTTCCCAGCGCCGCGCATCGTATACAACTGTAACGCACTGCAAACGCGATGTTATCGCGACCAATCGACCTCCGCACACGTTCATAATATTGTACTATGTAGGTATGCAGACGACGACTTTTTCGCGCGCTGTCGACACGCTACTAGCGCGGAGTTACGTCGATACAGAGCCGCTGTTTAGCTGCAAACACACACATACAGCTGGAAACGTGCGTGCGGTGTGTGAGTGATCGATGTCGGCCTGTCAAACAGCGCACGCACGTGTCCAGCTCGGTACACGCACGTTCCGAACGCGGTACACGTGCGTTTGCGGTTCGTTAGCGCGCGTGTTAGTTTGCAAGGAGAGTTACTCACACGCGTCTGTAGCGTTTCAGGTGAGCTAGCTGCGATGCAATCGCAAGTAATCTGCTTTTCTTTAAGTTAAGCAGCGCCGACAACGCGCTTCGACGGCGCCTGACAAAAACGTGGTGTGTAAGAGCTCTTAGACGTATCTATGTGTGAAGGACGCTAGAAAAATTCGAAAGCAAGTGTTCCGCATTGAGGAGAGAGCAATAGCATAGTGCGAGACCGTTGGACTGCCACGCAAATGTCTCAAGTTCGCACTGAAGGCGCGCAGCTCGGACTTGTCCAAGTTATGTGCTATGTGCATCGTTAATAGTTACCCAACTATCGCTCGCTTTAACGCTCAAGGAAAACATCGCGAGGAAATCTGCATGTCTAGAGCTTTCCATAATGTTCTGCTTATCAATGATATGTTGAATCTCGGCAACATACATTGTTATGCGGACGACAGTACCGTGCATGGGCGATATCTCGGACATCCTGGGGCCAAACAGGCTGAGGTTGAGGGGAAAAGGCAGAATCTTGTCGTTGAACTTGACCGGACCTTAGACCGCATCTATGAATGGGGTGCCAAGAACTTGGTCGAGTTCAACGCCAAGAAGACCCAGGCATGCGCGTTCTCTACAAAAAAGTCTCCGTTCCTTCCCCTCCCTTCTCTGAAGAACACTCCACTGGTGATACGTGACAGCCTCTCCATCTTAGGTATGGATCTTTGCCGCTCCCTTAATCAGAAAACCTATATCGAGAGCGTCATTAAGCAAGCTTCGCGAAAACTCGGAGTTCTGAACAGGGTGAGGCGGTTCTTCACGCCTGGGCAACTGTGCCTATTGTATAAGGCACAAGTGCGCCCTTGCGTGGAGTACTGTTCTCATCTTTGGGATGGCTCCGCGCAGTACTTGCTGGACGCTCTCGACCGGTTACAGCGGCGAGCTGTCCGTATCATCGGAGATCCAGAGGTCACGAGTTCACTGGAACCTCTGCAACTCCGTAGAGACATTGCTTCATTGGCATGTTTCTACAGAATATACCACGGGGAGTGCTCTGAAGAGTTATTCCACCTTATCCCGCCCTCCCCTTTCCTATCCAGAACAACGCGTGCTGGGCTCAGATGCCATCCTTACACGGTAGAGTCGATTAGAGCGCGTACCAACAAGTTTGGGTCCTCATATCTCTGCCGAACGACCAAGGCATGGAATTCTCTGCCAAGGCACGTGTTTCCTTCTTCCTTCAATCCTGGGTTCTTTAAGCGGGGCGTGAAAAAGCATCTTCTCAGGCCGTCAAAGTAGAGACCTCAACATCGCCTCGGCTACTGTGGGGGCGATGTGGAGGCCACTGCTCTTAGACCACACGACTGCTTACCATCAGGTGGAGTGTGGTCATTTTAACGATCAAAAAAAAAAAAAAAAAATAATGTGAAGTCTGCCAACCTGCACTGGGCCAGCGTGGTGGACTACCTTATCCTTCTCACAGTGAGAAGAAGCCCGTGGCCAGCAGTGGGACAGTTTAATACTGTACTGATATTATTATTACAGTAGGAGTTTTAGTAAAACAATCTATTACTATGAAAGAAACATGTAGTTATAACATCATTGGTAATATTATATTGGAGCTTGTCCTACTAATATTATACTCGACTGTGCCGGTGGCGCAGCGGTAGTTCAGGCGACTACTATTCGAGAATTTTCGGATTTGATTCCCGGATCGGAGACAGCGTATTTTCACGGCTAAACTGATGGACAAATTACAATAAAATTGAATATAACTAGGACTATAAGAAAGGACATAATATGCTTCATTAAAACAGTACCTACAGCCACAAACTTATAAGGTACAGAATCTTTATAAGACTGTGCTTGTTGTACTGCGCGAGGTTTTACTCGAAAGTTTATCTGTAGTAGTACAACGTGTGCCCACTGTAGTGAGCGGCTATCAGTCCTCGAATATTAGCCACATGACCCGCGCGCGCATTCTTCTCTCGGTTCTGGTTATCGCGACCGCGTGGTGAGAACGTGATTGCTCTCAATACGAACGATGACTAACTATTATAGTTTCCGTGTATGTTTTTTTATACATGCCTAATCTTTTTTATTTTAAAAGAGACAACTCCCACAATACGACCGTTTTATCTAGATTATGAAACCAGTATTATCACGCTCACTCATGATGAAAATTGTACACTACCGTTCTCTCAAGCAAATTAAATGTGTGAGCTCACTCTTTTTAGTGTGGACACTTTTACGTTCGATATACGTCAATGACATCTATTATATACTTAAGTTTTGGTTTATTGTTATTACACGTAGGAAATAAACACAGGGTCTATACAATATTATTATTATAGTTTACGTACGAACTAAACACATTCCCAAAATGTGAGTGTAATATATAGTATTATTTATTATTAGTATTGAAAGGCAATCCCGCACTAGGAATAACTCTTGTGTCACAGGAGACCTTACAAACACAAACACACAAAGAACACCCAATCTCGCATCAAAGGTCATCAGTCTGTCGAGTTGCAAATCTGACGAGTTAAAAATCTGTCGAGTTGCAAATCTGACGAGTTAAAAATCTGTCGAGTTGCAAATCTGACGAGTTAAAAATCTGTCGAGTTGCAAATCTGACGAGTTGCAAATCTGACGAGTTAAAAATCTGACGAGTTGCAAATCTGACGAGTTAAAAATCTGTCGAGTTGCAAATCTGACGAGTTAAAAATCTGTCGAGTTGCAAATCTGACGAGTTGCAAATCTGACGAGTTAAAAATCTGACGAGTTGCAAATCTGACCAGTTAAAAATCTGTCGAGTTGCAAATCAGACGAGTTAAAAATCTGTCGAGTTGCAAATCTGACGATTTGCAAATCTGACGAGTTAAAAATCTGTCGAGTTGCAAATCTGACGATTTGCAAATCTGACGATTTGCAAATCTGACGAGTTAAAAATCTGTCGAGTTGCAAATCTGACGAGTTGCAAATGAGGCAACTATTTGTGGAGCACACAATGTTATGTCCCGTGTAAGGATCGAACTGACTGCACTCGGCGCAGCGGCAGTAGTGTACGAACCTTGGGGCAACTAGCGCACGGCCCCGCCTTCAGCCTTACTCTCACTTATGTACGTCAATGGTTGCAAGAGAAAAAATGGGCACGTAGGAATGTGAGCTACTAGACCGCTTACTTACCTGAGGAAAAGTATTTAGTACCTACATGACATGGATCCTGATGAAAGCTGGCTCATGTCTCACGTCAATTATCTCGGAACAGCGGTCTCTTCTTTTTTCGCACGGTGTATCTTAATACAAATAGCCATTTTAATCTTATAGCTTACTAAAGTAAATTTATTGGGAAGAAAGAAATTTTCGGGATTCATGCTTATAACTGGGTATGTGTACGTACTAAAACAGGAATATGGATACATACGTTCGAAAATACATCCACGTTTCCTAAAGTGGATGTATTTTCGAACTCTTTGTTTAATAAAAGCACTATGTTCATATAAAACCCAGTTTATTTGTCATCTATCGCGCGTTAGAACCTCTCTATATATCTTGTACGTACAACTAACATATTTACAATATACACACAAACTACCAAATAAATACAAAATAATTTCCTTACAATTTCGATATGTAGCGTTTATAATACAAAAAATATATCAAAAAATAAAATAAAAGAAACAAAACTTACAGCCATTATGATAATCTCACAATAAAAAATATTAAAAGACACTCAAAAATATTAATTAACTAATAAAATTAATTACAAGAACTGGTTTATGTTATTTGATAAACATTGAGCGAATACGACAGTTTTGTAGTATTAAAACATTTTTGGTTTTGTCATGAAAGGCACTGTCATATTATCGAGATTTTGAATACTGTCATACGAGTTTCAATAGGAAACCTAATAGGCATAATAATCTCAAAAATCATAATCTCTTTTAAAGAATAACTTGTGGTATAGGGATTGATCCCTATATCATAGGGTTAAGAAAATCACGGTAAGTGCACCCAGAATCAAATCAGCTTCTGTAGCTATCGTAGTAAGTACGCTCGGCTAAACCTCTGACAGACACGACACACGACGCATATTCGCTCAAACTCTACCAAGTTAAAGTTTCATTTAAAATACTTATTTCAGCTCAAAACCTCTTACAGCCATACTTAATAAATCTATTTATCTATACAATAGAATATCTTTAGTAGTTCTTTCTAAATAATGCTTTAGAAACTTTAAATAATTTAAGTGCCATACATTAGGATACTATTATTTAATTGTAGCCCGATGGAAAACATCGTGAGGACACAGCTTGTCTGAGAGTTTCCCATCATGCTCTGGAACCCTGCCATTGCTGAGAAGAGACATCGGGCATCGGCCCAGCAGTGGGTCAGATATAAACAGGGCTGATATTAAATATAGATATTAAAAGTGGCACTAATGCTACACTTGGTCGATTGCCTAGAATGCTGAGTCACCGTTACAAAACAAGACTTTTTTTGAACTTTCGATCCTCGGTATTCTAGACATACGTAATTGAAAATCTATTTGTCTGGCCACCGGGGTGCCGCTGCGATTTAATAGGTTAAAAGAACAACTCCCGCACTATACTCCATTTGGTTAGGTACTTAACTAAGGGTAAACAATCTTTTATGTGACTTTTTATCTAAAAACTCAGTTTAAAAATAAAATGCTGCTAAAGATCAATGTACATACAACAGTAACGATGACTAAACCAATTGAACCGTTAGTTTAAGTACTAGTTTATTTGTTTTATTGTTTACATTTAGTTAAATATAACCAACTGGAGAATAGGTATACATCCTGCGTCGCCGCATCTTTAAAAACATTCAAACAATGGACACGAAGCACAGCCACACTCGGAACAATTATTTGCGAATCACACACATGTTTGTCGCGCGGCATCGAACCCACAACAGCCAGCGCGGTGGCAGTGGCGACGCGACAAGTGGAACCACGGCGCCCTCCGAGCAAATGTCCAAATATGTTTGTTACGACCTCTTGACGCTTGAACCTTAACGAAAGTTCATATTTACAATCATTTAAGAAATAATGAATAGTCTAATTTCGACTACCGAGCGACCATTAGTCTAAGTTATAATGTAACAGTGATGTCGACATTCAGCATACAATGTGCTACTGTGTGGGTTAGCTAGCGAGTGCTGTTATTTGTTACTACTTATTAGTGATACGCGTTATTCGAATAATTTTCGAATGAAGTTGTGGACGACGCTATTGCAGCCTTACTTATAAAAATATCGCTAACTAATACTTAGCTACCTCTAAAGTCTTCGATCAACGGTTAACCTTTGATCGACGGCCCACCGATATTACTTACCTATCTACTTAAATATTATCCAACCACCACTCAACGTTGTACAACTTTTAGGATAAATATTTTCTGATTAATTGCGAATTAATATTAGCTGCCTCTTAAATATTTGAGATTGGTTAATAAGTAAGGCTTTCAATGTATAGTGTAGTCGAAATATTCGGATATTATTCGAATAGAACAGTGCGCGTCGTTACTACTCACAAGGTAGAAAGTTGCCAGAAAGGTATAGCTGCCATGACATCTTAATGGTTGGCAGTGCCAGCTGTAGACTCAGATTTTACAAATAGTTATAAATATAAACAGCGCTCCGAATAAACAAATGTTTACATTGTGACCTTATTATAACAGGTGGAATAATACATTATAGGACCAGCGCTGGGTCTTTGACGCCCAGCACACGCTGAGCTGGTAACCTTTTCAGCAATACATGCTATGTTACCTTGTGATGCTCACTTGAGTTAGGATTCGACAGCTGGCCTGAACCTCAGCCCAAGCCTTATTAGCCACATCACTTTACTTATGTAAATATTTGTAACCAAGTGTGCGTATGCTGAATAAATGATTATTCTTTCTTTCTTTCCTTATTATAAAATATGAAGTAAGGCCTTGCTGAACGAAATTGCTGTGCATGAGGTCTTAGTTTCGATTCCTGGACCAGGAAAAGTGTGACCTATATATTAAAGTAATTCGGTTTCTCTGACAATAAATTTTGAGTCAGCACGGTGTCTGGTAGACCATTGACGTCTACCAGACTCCGTGCTGACTCAGAATTTCTTGACAGTAGTCTAGACTTGTGGTATTATATGGATTTTAAAACCATAGCTGATGACATAAGTAATATCTACACACATAAGATCCTTAGAAAGAGACCTTAGTTCGATTTGTAATAAGACTGTAAATAAAAATAACCTCAAGGCATTTCGAAGCAATGAGGACTATCGCACTTGAATTCACCGCTGGACGTGCTGGCGGATAGTAAGATCTCTATAGTCACTTCAACAGTAATCTTAGAAGCAGACTAATTCCCGCCAAATACGGCTCTTGTCAGCAGCTGTGACAGCATTGGCAGGACCTTACTCGCTTGTGGCGCCGCCTGGTGAGCACTAAAACGACAGCTCATTGTAATAAAACGTGGGGTCTTTGTTTCCAATTGCCCCTATTGAGTTTAGAGCATGCGGTATTGTTACTAAAAACGATTTTCTTTCAGCCATCTCTTCTATAATAAGGTACAAGAAAACTCGTAAATAGTACAAGAAATTCATTCCAAAATGGCTAGAACATCAGGCTTTTATAAACTTGTTACCTATGCAATTGCTATTTCACTGACATCTCATGTCATGTCTTATAGGTATAAAATACAATTGCTATTTTGAAAATACATTTTACTTAAAAACATTATTAATGTTCTGTTACACTGAGAGTCGGTGCCTCGAGGCACTTTACATACAGGGCTGATATTATTTTTTTTATACAATTTCTGGTGAAAAGTAGGTTTATAATCTTTCCTGTAGCTGAATCGAACCTACAGGAAAGACTATAGACCCTGTTGAGTCTCCCGTGGACCCCTGGGGTTCACCTGCACCACTTTGGGAACTACTGGTGTAAAAGATTGAGCGGATCTGCCTTTACAATAAGGAGTGGTTCGTATAAAACCTACTGTGCCCTACCTCCTACAACATAACAGCACTCGCATAGATAATGATTCAGTAGTTTCGGTGCGCTCTGTATACTTAAAGAAACATTAAATAGTCGTTTCACCTACGAACAGTAACATTTTGACATATCTTTCATAGAATATGTGTCAATATTAACTGTTTGCAGGTAATGAATATTTCTTGAATAAAAAGAATTTGAATCTACCAAAGGTAAAAATTGGCGGCACCTTCATCACAAAACGTATTGCCAGTCCAGGTCCCCTCCGCGGCACTGGAGCCGTCGTTCCTGGGCAACATTACAAAAATGCTATAGCTACGTGTAACTGTGTGTCAGTGTTCCGTGGGGGGATCGGCAGGACTCGAGCTGGTGATGCTGGGCAGCGCTGTCATCGCTGTGGTGATGGCCGGGGCGTCTTTCTCCAGAGGTCTGAAGGACCAGTTACCGGCGCCATCGAACTCCAATACGTGCGTATGGTATTTCCTGTAAGGTATATTATTTATATTTAAAAAGACAATTCCCGCAGTAGGACTAATTCCTGTCGCGCGGGACTTGGCGAACATTCAAACAACGGACACAAAGAACACTCCGAGCCGGGACAACTAAGCATTTCTAAATCACACAAGTGTTTGTCCTGCGTGGGGATCGAACCTTCCACACTCCGCGCAGCGGCGGCGCGACGCGCCCACGAGCCACCACGCCAGCCGTGCACTCACTATCACACTCAAGTAGATATACTTTGATTGTGTGACTAACTCACTTACACCGGGATTCTGATATTCTATAAAATATGATCCATGACGATAGCCTAGTGGAAAACCGTTGGACTGCCACGCAGAGGTCTCGAGTTCGAACCCAAGGCGCGCATCTCTGACTTTTCGAAGTTATGTGCGTATTAAATAGTTAATTATCGCTTGCTTTAACGGTGAAGGAAAACATTGTGAGGAAACCTGTATGTCTGAGAGTTTTACATAATGTTCTCGAAGATATGTGAAGTCTACCAACCCGCACTGGGCCAGCGTGGTGGACTATGGCCTGACCCTTCTCACGCTGAGAAGAGGCTCGTGCCCAGCAGTGCGACAGTTTAATACAGGGCTGATATTTATGATCTTTGATGATAATTTATCTTTACTTTATTGTACTTTAAAAATAGTATAAAATAGATAATATATATTATAATATATTTTACATCGGACCTAAACATGGCTCCCAAAATGTTTTATGACCATTTAAACGAGTGGCTGTGAACTTCATGCAGGTATCTTCACATGGGCTCAACCATCAGCCTGAACATAGCAACTAACAAAAATGTACATTTAGAAAACGCACTAACGCCTTTGACTCTCATAAGAGTTACTTTTGAGTGTGTGACTGTTCTGCGGAGATAGGGGTGAGGTGAGTCAAATACTCAGTGTGATACTCACCATACGCTGGGCCTGTGTGTGATGGACAGTAGGGTGATGCCTTCCTTCACGGCCTCCTCATACATGACCACCTCGGTCTCCATGGACACAGCGCTCGTACACTCGTCCAGCAAGGCGTACACCGGCCTGCAACCATCACATACTTGATTAAGCAACAACGTTATACATTATTTACGTTCCTACGTTTGTTGGATGCAAGGCATCCTGTCTGTTGCTGTTGGTGCCGCTACCGGCGTGTATGCGACATGTTTAGATGCCCGGTGGCGCACGTGACGCGTGACGTCACAAACAAAACACATTTACGTTCGCATTTATAATATAGTTAGGATTAGGATTATTGTATATTTATTAAATACGTGGATTTTTGTTAGTCAGTTCTACTGTTGTAAGCGAGACAGATGATTTTAAGGGGGAGACTGAGGGAAGCGTGACATAGTGTGTCAAAGGGTGGGAATGGTCCTGAATTTTATGACATCCATTTTAAAATCTAATATATCTAAGAAGTACAGTAATACTCCGCTTTATGCAAGGGACAGTGGGAAATCCTGAGTGGAAATAAAATTAACTTTAGAACTGTGTGACCTGTGGTAGAACATGCGCGCCATGGCCATGCGCTGCTTCTCCCCGCCGGAGAGCGTGGCGCGCCAGTCCATGTTGGCGCGGAGGCCGCCGTGGCGCGCGGCGCACGTGTCGAGGCGCACGGTGCGCAGGATGTGCGCCGCGCGCCGCTCCGCCGCCGCGTCGCCCTCGCGCACGCGCGACGGGTACGTCACCTGGTCGATCAGCGACCCCATCGACATGTACGGCCTGGGGAACACACCTAGTTAATATACACTACGTCACAAAAAAATATGTGTGTGTGTGTGTGTGTGTGTGTGTGTGTGTGTGTGTGTGTGTGTGCGTGTGCGTGTGCGTGTGCGTGTGCGTGTGCGTGTGCGTGTGCGTGTGCGTGTGCGTGTGCGTGTGCGTGTGCGTGTGCGTGTGCGTGTGCGTGTGCGTGTGCGTGTGCGTGTGCGTGTGCGTGTGCGTGTGCGTGTGCGTGTGCGTGTGCGTGTGCGTGTGCGTGTGCGTGTGCGTGTGCGTGTGCGTGTGCGTGTGCGTGTGCGTGTGCGTGTGCGTGTGCGTGTGCGTGTGCGTGTGCGTGTGTGGTTGTCTGTGTCTGTGTGTGTATTTATCGTGTACGTGAGCGTAGGTGTTTGCGTGTGCGTGTCCGTGTTCAAGTGCGTGGGCGTTACATTTTCGAGTATATGTGTGCGTGTGTATGTATGTGTGAGAGAAAAAAAGAGACTAGTGACCTCTGTGGGATGTAGAACATGATGGGGCGCGAGGTGCAGAAGGCGTCGGCGTCGCTGACGTTGGTCTCGTCGGCGCAGTGCGCGCAGGCGCAGGGCCGCGGCACGTGTAGCTCGCCGCCGAACACCGGCCACAGACCGGAGATGATGCGGAACAGACTGGAACAACACATAACTTCAGATAAGTTATTTGATTACTGGAGGGCTGTACGTAGCACCGTACGCGCTATCTTAATAATAACCATTGAAAAATAATAAAATAACGGGGGTTTAATTATACGAGACAACCGTAACGTATTCAAGGTTTACTCAAAAATATAAAGTAGATATTGTAAGTATTTGATGTATAACTACAGAAATGGGAGACATGCGCTCTACGTCGATTTCAGAATGGCATTCGATCTTTTTACTCACAAATTTCTGTCAGATACGATAACTTTTATTATAATTAATGACTCGCTAGTGTGCTAACTTAAAAGAATATTCATCAGAGATGATATTGGTTTAAAGTTTAAAATTCCAGACAAATCCCACCAATATTATGTCTCCCGGAGTACCCCAAGGATCGCTTATGGGACCACAGCTTTTTTTTTTAAATAAATGTTGTTCATGATTTGGTGTATTGATATTTGAGACAATCGTAACGTATTCAAAATGTACTCAAAACAGAAAGCAAATATTGTAAGTATTTGATGTATCAAACTAAAAATATGCTGTCTACCCCTTTGACATATACAGAATGTAACAGAAAGGTGTGGTCATATTTAAGGGTTACATAATGTAACCCATGTACAATGGAAAACTACGAGAATTAAATTTGTATACATTATTTTCACAAATAGATTGAATTTTCTTTTTTATCGACTTATAAATATCGGCATATTCTAATCGATACGTAAACAACACTACCAGCCATGCACGTGTATTTTGTTTCTAAGAATTACAAAAGACCCAAGAACTTTACTTTTGCTATCTAAATAGCCATTGACCATTACAACTATGCCCCAGATGTGGATACTGTTACCTATTCAAATTGTTTACAATAGCTCAAAGTATCATAAAGTAGCAAACCACAGTTAGACTTCTAGTCTAGACCATATAGTAGAAGTCAAGCTGTGGTTTGCTACTTCATGATACCTTGAGCTCATTCTGCGTAAATAGAAACACCCATGATTAAATTATGTTCGGGTACTTTGAAATAACTACACTGGAACATTGAGACAACAACCATCTTAGTCTCCCCGTGACCATGGCTGCTGAAAAGCAACCGAAACGTCGGGGAAAGTGTAAACTTAAATATAAATAGTATAATAGTATAAATAGTTTTAATAGTTTTAATAGTCTCAATAATTTAATTAGCTTAAAAATTACTAAAGTTTAATAGTAATAGTAGTGTAACAGTTTCTAAATTTTGTAATAAAGTGTCAAATAAACAACGCGATAAAATCCGTATAATTAGTAGTTTAATTTCAATGAATAACATTCGCGTAAACAGAAGACATATTATGTTACCTCGATTTGTCATAATATTTCAAAATTGCGGCCCTGTAAAATCGCTATTTTGGACATGTCAACGTATGAACACGCCGGCCACGGATATGTTTCCGCTAGCGACGCTTTTAGAAAATGTATAAAAAACATGCTCGCGATGAAACGCATCGAATTGCGCCAAGAGCCATGAAAACTCATGAAACAAACTCACTCTACGGAACACGCATCTGATATTAGAATTCTACAATATCCTATCTGTAGAATTCTAAGAACAGAAGTTATACTAAATACGAGAATGAGAGGCACATGCTATATACGTCGATTTCAGTAAGGCATTTGATCTTTTTACTCACAAATTTCTGCTAGATAATATATGATAACTTTTATTAGACTTATTGACTCGCTAGTGTACTAAAAAATTAATCAAAGATGATATTTACAGTTTCGAATTCCAGACAAATCCTATTACTACTCCCGGAGTGCCCCAAGGATCGCTTGTGGGACCACACTCTTTTATTTTTTGATTAAGGAGTATTATATAAGTTAGGCTACCGTCACTTCTAAAATCATCCAGTTACTGTTTCAGACTATTCTAATTTTTAAATAAATAAGGATGAGAATAAAGCATTTTAAAATTGATTTCAAACGATAATTTTAGGTTTCTGTGTATCTCTGCCAGCAGTCGTTTGGTGAGGAGTAAAAATATGGTGTATGGTCACCTGGACTTGCCGCAGCCGTTGGGCCCGACGATGAGCAGGTGCGTGCCGGGCGCGATGTCGAGCGTGACGCCGCCCGCCACCACGTCGCACGCCGGCGTCACGATCGGCACGTTGCGCAGCCGGATCGACAGGTCCTGCGTGTACAGGATCTTACCTGCGACACACACCGGGTAATTTAGTCAACTCACTAACCTATATACTTTG
The DNA here is from genome assembly GCA_963564715.1 of Catocala sponsa. Lineage (NCBI taxonomy): Eukaryota > Metazoa > Arthropoda > Insecta > Lepidoptera > Erebidae > Catocala > Catocala sponsa. The sequence continues at coordinate 210,969 of OY751352.1, forward strand.
ACGATTCAAACTTTATTTTCTCAAACAAAAATTTACATTTCATATAGATGAGAACACTTAATACACTAGTATTAAACTTTGACATTCGGATATTACACTCAAGCTTAGTAATATAACAATGTAAACAAAATATATAATCTTGTTCAAATTATTTTTGCATGAGGGCACTACAACAAATCACAGTTAGAAAGATTACGTCAGTAAGATATATCAGCATCAAATAATTTATATTGTGTCTTTTTTAAGTTTTCTACCGGACTAGGAATAAATCCTGTGTCGCGGGAGCCATTACATACATTCAAACAACGGATACAAAACCACCCAGACTCGGCACAACCATTTGTAGATCATACAAAGTTTTGTCCCGTGTGGGATTCGAACCCAGAACACTCGGCGCAGTGGCAGTAGCGAGGCGACCACTTACACCACTGCGCCCTCCGTGCAATTAATTATGTTTACTTCAATTTTATTTTATTAAATTGTCAACTGTTTTGTTGCTGACTGTAAATTTAGCTAGCAGTACTCCCAGCAGTACTAACCTTCAGGCACGGGGCGGTTGTCCTTGAAGGTGACCTGGAAGGCGGCGTGGTGGTGCGCGACGTGCACGGTGCGCACGCACTTGCCGCGCGCCACCTCGCCGAACACCACCAGCATGTCCGACACGCGCGTCGCGTACCCCGCCAGCGTCACCACCTCCTGCCAACAACACACGAGGTAACGTTAATAGGGGCTGTTCATTTATTACGTAAAACGATTTAGGGGGAGAGGGGTCGACCATGTCTTATTTTTCCTTACAAGAGGGTGGGAGGGAGTCTTGATAGTTCTTACATAAGATCACAAATATACGCAAAGTTAAGATTTGAACTACTTTATAAATAAAATGTAAAAGTGCGAAATGTAAGCTTAAATATAAATAGGAAGATCAGGATTTTAACCTGCAGCAGTGCCACAGTGGCAATACCTTCAGCCTACCGAACATAGCGTTCAAGAAACCTTGTCTCCATGCGGTGTGATGGTTACAAACTAGAGGTCGTTTAAGTATTAGGTAAGCACCATTGGGGAGTCTTTGCTTTGCTTATAAAGGCATGAGGACGAAGGGGTTTTAATGGCAATGACATCACCAATATTTTTAATTTAGTTCTCATATCACGTTCAATGCCCAGCGCTCACCCTATGAGTCAAGAAAAAAATCGTTCGTGTGCCCAGAACTCGCAATCCGAGACCTGTATATTTGAACGTGGGGTGCTGGGTACTGGGCACGGCGACGCGTCAACAATAGTTACGTATGACATGACTCCACGAACGACGAACGTTTGTTTTGTTCGACTCCCAGGGTGAGTGCTGGACGCTGAACGTGTTAAACGTTTTGTTAAATTCAGTGGATTCTGAATTGAACATATGTATTGTACATATGTAGCAAGTTGGGAACTCCACTTATCTACGATGGAAAACGGACGATATTAGAGGATTTCTCTAAATGTAGTAAAATGACACTTATGCGTACGTAAGCACAGGACGGGCAGGTGAGAGCTTGGCTTACGTTCGCCAACACGGGGTTGAGCACAACTAACATTCTGCTGACGCAATACTTGAGCAGCCCCTACTTAAGAACGCGTGTGTTTGTATGTTACCTTGTAACTGGACATGAGCCTCTCGATGGCGTCTGCGGCGGAATTAAGAAGGTTTCTCGACGTCGTCATGTATTCTGTCCTGTCACTTATACTCTTGCTTGAACCTGCCAACAATATGGTTTGAATGTTACGAGTATAAACTGTACACAGAATATATAAAATTATTTAACCTATAGAGTCGCAGCGGGACACCGGCGCCCAGACACAATATGATTTTAATTATATATGCTACTCCAAGGTTTGGCACGTAAATATAAGTGCATATTATAAGTGCATGCCGAGTAAAGGCGAGCTGCGCCGCCGCCGCCGCCGGGGACAAGTTATTTTTAAAACAGCTTAGCGGCAACTAAGTAGCGGCGATAGCCTGGTGTTAGACGGTGAACTGCCCCGCAGAGGTCTCGAGTTCGATGCCTACGCAGTATACAATATTTAGCATATTGGATGTAAACATTTAAAGGGTACTTAGTTCTGTATACTTTTTATTGAAGTTGACAAAACAAGTAATGGTAAAACTAATGGTAAACTATTTGTGTTACCATCATCCTTGGTCCCGGTGAGTATAGGCAGCGCTAGCATGACCATTCCGGTGCCGGACCACACGTACTTCATGCAGAACTGCTCCAGCATCACGTACCACAGCTTCTTGTTGAACACAGACGTCATCTGAGCCACCAACTCTTTGTACGCCGACTGGAGCTGGCCGAGTTCCACCTGGAACGAGGGTAGAATTGGTTAATACATTTTACCTACATTGTTATTTATATTTTCGGTTCCAAAGTCAAAGTTGATAATCTTATATTGATTTATGTCACAAATTAATGGGACAGGCGTAGATTAGTACCTAGGTACGGGGAATTTCATTGATTCAGGATAATACATTTATTTGTACATGTTTTGCGGCGTTTATTATTATACCGAATGTTTTGTGCGGGGCTCTAACCACACTCGGCACAGTGGTAGTAGTCAGGTAACCACTTAACCACTCCGCCAAACATGCGATCTTTTATATAACTCATGCAGCGCGCGGTCGAGGGTTAAGTGCGACAACGTGCGCGCCCGCGCGGTGGAGCGGAGCCGCGGCCGCGCGGTGGAGCGGAGCCGACGCGCCGCCAGTCGCGCGCTGACGCTAGGTTCCGCGCGAAGTGCGTGATTGTTTGTTCCGTCTCGGCGGCTCTCGCTCTTCCGAGACTTATTTTCTTGTTAACTACTATATCTGTACGAGCTAATAACGCTCATACAGCACAAGTGTCGGCCTCGATGGCGTAGTGGTTGGTGTAACCGACTGCCACGCCTGAGGTCGCGGGTTCGATTCCCGCACAAGTCAAACATTTGTGTGCATGAACATGGATGATTGTCTTGGTCTGGGTGTTTCTATGTATAATATGTATGTATTTACAAAAAATATATAAAATGTATGTTTATCCATTGTCTAGTATCCATAGTACAAGCTCTGCTTATTAGATGGTGTTGTGTGTATGTAATAGAATATTATTATATTACATATTATTATTATATTAATTCGTATTTATGCATAAGCAACCAGACAATTAATAAATGAGTCGTAACTAACACTCGGTGCCGCGCTACTGTGCACGAGTACGTGTCCAATCGATAACCTTACGTACAGCGCGGCTCAGACAACTTAACATTAAACATTAACAACTATTGTGAACTATATCTAATTAACTCATAAACTTATCTCGTGGTTTCGTATATCGCGTGTGCTACCTATAACTAAGTTAACTACAACCGCGGTGCCGTTAACGGCGAGATGACCCCAACAATATCTGGACCCTGTGTTGTGTTGTTAACGACAAAATAAACGTGTTAAGATGCGTGTGTCTGTAGGACTTTCATTTCAAAAACTAAATCTCTGAGCGCGCCCTGTCACACCTGCTGATCAAAACCGAGAGCTCATGCGCAGCATTCGTATTTACGTGCCGTGCCTTCACACCAGTTCAAAGCCATCCTTACCTTGTGTCCTCCATAGAAAGCAACTTCCTCAGCATGAGCGATGAGCCGCGCGTGCACATGCCTCAAGTTGGCCTTCATACGTGCTTCTTCACCCGCCAGGGCACCGAACCTGGGACTCAGTAGTCGCAGCAGCTGTCCGGTCATGCAGATCACTACCGTGGCTATGCCCGGACCTGGCAAGAGAACAGGGGATACAGTCAACGAAATAATTAATCCAATGTTATTTGTAACATTAGTTTATTAATTACAATTTCCTAATTATTATTTATTTATTATTATGGTTTATCAACAGCAAATGTTTACAAATTCACATCAACGATAACAAGGAAAGTATGGTGGCTGAAACATTTGCCAATTACAGATTAACCAGCATTCATCAATAGTTGTGACAATATTTATGTAAAGAACTTAAAACACTAACAAAGTAAAAAATAAAAATAATGATTTTATGTGACAACGATATTGCTATTGTTGGAGACTTGAAGGGATTTAAAAAATTGTATTTTAGTTTGTTTTAGAGTCATGGCACATGTCAATGTCACGTACGGACTTAGATATCGTATTATACTCGCCACAAAGTCTATATAGCGTAGAGTGGGAATCGATATTCGTTTTGAATGTTGGTGTATGGTAGATCTTTCATTATCCATCTATTACTGCTAAAAACATCGGATACAATTTTGAAAGAGAGGCATTCTCGCACGTGCCTACTTATGTGCCATATTGTTAATATTGTCTTACGTAAACGCGAATGTTAAACATTCAATGATAGTACTGTGCGCGTTGTGTCGCGTCGTGTCTCTCGTTAGCACCTGCACTACTCTCACACAGTGACGAGTTAGCGCCACGCCACACTGTGCCGCCGCGCGCCCTCTACATACAACTAACTAGTAACAGCGTTTAACAGAAGTAGTTTAATGTTTCAATATTATGTAATAAAATGTATTCAAAAATAAACAACATGATCAAATCTGTATAAAGTACTTCAATTTCAATTGTATATCCTTAATGAAAGATCTTATCTTATCTTATGCGGGGGCCAGTCAGTGCAGACCGGCGACACTTCGACCCAGTGGGATCTTTCGTGTCGACACTCTCCCAATAACGACTGCCATAGATGTTCATGGCAGCCGGGACCGACGGCTTAACGTGCTCTCCGAGGCACGGAGCAGGCGATAATTGTTAGTCAATACGCACATAATTTCGAAAAGTCATATAACTTCCGAAAGTCAGAGGTGCGCGACGTGGGTTCGAACCCGAGACCCTCTGCATTGCAATCTGTTGGACTCCCCACTGAGCTATCGCTGCTCTAATGAAAGATACTGGTGCACTAGCAATATCTCCTGTCTCTGCGACTTCACAAACATTCAAATACCGGACACAAGGAGCACCCACACTCGAAACAACGATCGGTCGAGCCCGCGCCAGCCGACCACTGACCACCGCGCCAGCCGACCACAAGTAGTGATACTAACCAATGAATATATTGCCCTTCATTTTGTTGGAGTAACTGGCGAGGGTCAGTACGATGAGGAGCAGGTCGAACAGTGGCTTTGTCAGAGAACTGTAGAGATGTGCCACCGACTGCGTGAACACTGACACGTCTTCTGTTAACCTGGAACATGAGATATATATATTATCACGCTGCGATATCTTGAAGGATTAAGCAGTGACATCGTCAGCTATGTTTTTAAGTGGCATGTAATTGGAGCCTAATGTTTATAAGGCAATGTGTTTTATAAACATTAGGCATAAACTCATAAACTTTTTTGTTTCGTTGGCATCATGTAAGTTAAGCCACAGAAACCACAAAAGTGGTGACAGCCTGGTGCAGTTACCGTAGCCTATGTGAAGGTGACAGGTACCTTCCCTCGTCTCTTTCAGATAGGCTACGATAACTGGTACCTTGATGCCATGACCTGGATAGAAGGAACGGACCGAGCAGACATGTTATTTTCGTTTATTATTGCCTGTCAAAATGACTACACTCGCTGGTGAGCAGTCGTGTGGTGCACAGGCATATACCTCCACACCACGTTCTTACATGAAGTGTTGCCGAAGTGTCTACTTCGACGGTTTAAGAAGGTGCTTTGTTGCACCCAGTTTGAAGCACCCAGAATCGAAGGCAGAAGAAAATACGAGTTTGTTTGTTAATTTCTGAAAGTTTTATTTACCTGTGATCAGCATTTTCGATCCTAGCATCTAGATTGGCGACCCTATAATAGGTCTGGTTCTTAAAGTACAAGTCGTATGCGTGGTTGACCAGCCTCGTGCGGAAGGCCAGCGCCAGCCGCGACTCCAGGTATCTGATCATGGAATTGATGAAGGTGGCCGGAATGGCGATGCCGAACCACTGCATCAGCAGCGACGAGAAGCGGTGCATGTCTTTTTGCACTATGTGTTTCACTGTGGACAGAGTACGTTTATATTTTCATTCTATTTTATATTTGAAAAACACAACTGCCGCATCAGGAGTCATTCCTGTGTCGCGCTGGCGGCACTTCACAAACATTCAAACAACGGACACATAGAACACCCACACTCGGATCGATCATTTTGTCCCGTGTGGGATTCGAACCCAAAACACTCGGCGCAGGGGCAGAGGCTAGGCGATCACTTAAGCCTCTACGTCATTCGTGCAGTCGTGTATGCGCTGATCGTCGCAGCCGGCAGGGGTAGGCAGAGGTGTCACACCTATACTGGCGGGCGCGCCTGTGGTCGTGAACTGCCAACATTGGCATATCCGTGCTGCTACAACAATGTTGTGACAGAAACTCTCAGTAAGTGGAGGTTGACCCTGGTACAGGCACCCGTATTATATTACCTATATTAAGTACTTTATGGACTGTATTTATGTTTTACCACTGTAATCAATAAATAAATTATTATTATTTGTCTGGTAGGTGTCCGCTCAGGAATCGAACCAGTTTATATAGAAAATCTTCATTTTTTATATTTTCTCTAAACATCTATGGTAATGTTAACAACGACCGTGGTGACCAGACCCTCGAGCTGACCAGCTCATCACGTGGCCGATCATTTCATGAGATAGAAAATATCCGCTGGCCTACCGTGACAACATGGTCTGGCCAGATCAATAACTGATATGCGTTAGTTGATATGAACAGCTAAACGCAATTCATTTTCAAGTTTAATTATTAGAAACAAAAACACAAATCTTTTCTCTTTATAACATACAAGCAACACGTCCCGGCTTCGCATGGGTAGTATAAACCCTTTACAAGTTATACAACTACAACTATATCTCATGAATCACTCTGTCAATTGGTGAAAAACGAAAATTTGTTCTATGGTATTAGTGTTTATCGAGAACAGACACGGCGGAGGACGTCATTTTATAATAATATGTCGTGAAGTAGATATCAGTTAACTCACCAATGGAGCCTTCCAAAGACGCCACATATATAGATAGGAATGTTCTGGTGAAGAGGCATATTGTGTGCGCGGTGAGCAGCGCCACCTCGTGACTCCTCACGCCGGGGACCATGATCTTCGCCAGCGACATGAGCTGGCGGAGGAATTCCAGGTTGAGGCCGGGCACATGCTCCTCCACTGACTGGGTCTCGTCTGCATCTTCCTTTAATGTTAAGAGTTATGATGTTAGGGACAAAGGTACATGATGGGGTTTAGGTGGAATCCCATTTTGATTTATTTATTTTACAGTATAAAACTTATAAACTATTAAACAGTTTTGGTTTTATTGAAGTATTTTTAAATATCAAAACTTTAATTACACGGTGATGTAAAGAGTCGCTGGGAGATTATTTCAGTTATTTTCTCAGAGGCTCCATTATTTATTTATTCGATGCACAAAACAAGTTGTAATCGAGACATAATATATCAAATATATTAGATATACTTAACACAACTTTATGCCTGAATGTAAAATAAAAAATAACTTAAATATAACTTCAGTAATCTCTGTAATTATTAACTTATCTATTAACCGGCAAGCAGACGCAGAGCAAACAATGAACAATCGCAAAAGCATTGTGTCTGAGCTCCGGGCCTCGAGCGTTGGCAGAGAGAGTAAAGTTTAATGTTCCAATGTTTACTTATGTACTTGGCGTAAATTAATAAATGCTTTTTGAATAACAGTAGGTAATATATATATGTAGTACACAGATATTCTGTCCAATATTCAAAATGGACTCGAAAATTACTATCAGGTGAATATGACTGAAGCTCTTAAATATTTGACTTAAAAACTGCTAAAGTCAAATGAAAATCACACTGTTAAAATAAGTAATAAATGACACTGTTAAATGTAAATACTTACAATATTTTGTTTATTGTCGGTGTCGGCGTCCCCCCGGCACAGCGCGCACTGCTCAGCGCCGCACCGCCCCCCGCACGTGTCGCCATTAGCTGTCCCCTCGTCCACTGTATGTAGTTTGCCATTTTTGGTCACCTAAACAACAAATAAATTGCTCATTATATTATAAATAAATATGTTTTGTCCGCAACTTAACTCCCACGGATTATCAGGATAAAAAGTATGCTATGTGTTATTCAGAGCATGGTCTACTGAGCCAACCAGCTGTGCGGCCGGCGAGGATATGTCAATATGTAGGTACTATTATAAACTAAGAACAGAAGAAATGATTAACTTACAAACATGAAAAGATTACTTATGTATTACTTATATATGTATTATATTAAATGTGATGAACCTTTACATTTAATATAATAAATAGGTTATTTCTGAATGTTCTCCAGATCTGTCCCATCGAAGGGACAATCAAAAAAAGGTTTAATTTGTCCCCCTGCTATCAAGAAGGGGAAAAATCGAACTTATTATTGCCTATCTGTCCCCCGCTGCTTAAGGGTACAGACAAGGGTAACCCTAATAAATAGGATGCTTTAGTAACAAATACCATCGGTAATTATGGTTTGTTAAATCATTCAAATATTTGTTAGAAGCAGCCCGGAGCTTGGTACTATGTGAGCTTGGTACTTTGTGAGCTTCGTACTATGTGAGTTTGGTACTATGTGAGTTTGGTACTATGTGAGCTTGGTACTATGTGAGGTTGGTACTATGTGAGCTTGGTACTATGTGAGCTTGGTACTTTGTGAGCTTCGTACTATGTGAGTTTGGTACTATGTGAGTTTGGTACTATGTGAGCTTGGTACTATGTGAGGTTGGTACTATGTGAGCTTGGTACTATGTGAGCTTGGTACTTTGTGAGCTTCGTACTATGTGAGTTTGGTACTATGTGAGTTTGGTACTATGTGAGCTTGGTACTATGTGAGGTTGGTACTATGTCCGGTAGATGGCAATACGCTAAATGGAAAACTTACAGTTAAGGACTCACACTAAGATACTACAGTGTGGTTGTGAGCAGCATCAAGGCCGAGTCACAGTGGTCACAGATAGATCTGCGCGCGATATGTGCATGCTGCCCCTTCGAGTACATATACTGTATGCACCTGTATAACCGAACTAAACAAACATACTAACCTTATAATTATTATTGTTGTTGCACGGCTGTGACTGTTTCTTCTCGCGAGTTCCGTACACAGCGCACGCGGCCAAGGCGACTCCCACTCCGACCCCCAGGGCTATCGAGGGCTGAACCCTCGACGCCTGCTCACGGATCTTGGTCAGTATGGCGGGCATTGTACAAAAATAACTAACTTGTTTATATAACTGTGTTCATTTATGCTTAACTATAGAGATCGGTAACTTATACTTAAATCACAGTGAATAAGAAATTTTAAAAACTTTGGGTCATGTCATGTCATTGAAGTGATGTCTCCTCGTCCATGTTCCTGTAACAAAAGATAAAGATTAATTAGTTTCTTGTCCGTTACAATGTCTTTGTTCTGGGATGAAAGCTCCTGCATTTGGGGTAATACCTGTATCGCGTTTTCGCAAAAGACTAGAGTAATAATTAATTAACGAAACTACTATATTCTACAATGGCCTAACCCTTCTCTCACTGAGAGGCCCGTGCCCAGCAGTGGGACAGTTAAACAGAGCTGATATTATTTTAAGGGTCTTTTCCACCACCTCCAAATAGCACTTATCTATAAGATAAAAGTCTCGCCATCTCTCTTCTTTAACCAAGCAAGAGCGAGACAGCATGCGATTTATATAATTTGGGATAACTTTTAGGTACTCAATAATTATGAAACTGGCCATAAGTCGAGTACACAACTTTTATACATGCGTTGTGTGGACGTTAAGCTCATAGACAGGGCACACAGGAGTGCAAGGTTACATTTATTCATTTAAATAGGATCTCTAAAAAATAGTATACAATACATACTAAATAGGTACAATACAATTAAATAGGGGATTGTACAAACTACATTGAAATTGACAACTTCTACAGCCTCGGCAATCGTTTTTGTTAATTTTTCTTAAGAAATATTCTGCGAAGTGATTGTTTTTTACATGTGCTGTAATGTAAAAAACAATCACTTCGCAGAATATATATTATGAATCCCTCCTCAGTGGCCGAAAGGTTCGGCCACACTCCACCGCGCAGTCTGACAGACTCACAAGCCCCACAGACTTTAACTCTACTTGTACATGTAACATGAAAGTTTCCACACGATACGTTCTGTTACCGTTATAGCGAGCGGTAATTAACTGTTCCGTCATAATAACTATATTTATAAATACTTCAAAATACAGGGTCACGGAGCCAGCTGAAAGAAATCCCGCGGCCCCGGAATGTAAAGGGCAAGAGAAGGAACATGGATGTGATTTTAGCCAGTAGAATTCTGACATACATAACCCTTCGTTCCGCCCAAAGCGAAGGAGATGTGATGATTCCACACAATAAAAAAATAAATTATGGGCCTGAACGAAACTTCTGTGGCAGTTCAGTGAACACCCGACAATCACTGCTGCTTTCCTGAAATACGAGCCTGGAGCTTAGTTTGGGCACCTGTCGACCACAATATTGAAATGTTGTCTGATGATGATAATGTAATATGTATTTTGTTATATTGTGGTGAGAGAAAAAAAGTATGACAAGAGTAATGAGACCAGGCAGAGTAAATACCCGACTATTACATTATAAAGGCAGCTACCAGTTACTATAGATCATAACAACCGTTGTACGGAGAGAGTACGTACTAATGACACAGAAGCCTAGTTGCGCACGCGCCGCTGACACTCGTCTGTCATTCACCTACTGCGACTGACGTCACAATGTGTCTAACCTAACATATTTAAGATTGAATAAGTATAAACTAGCAGACCGAAGCTTTAAATACCGTTGGACAAATGTAGGAGAGACCCTTGCTCAATTATGGGACAGTATAGATTTTAAGAAACAAATAGGATAATCTTGTAGTCTATCAAAAATCAAAATTCATCCGTTGCGAATGGCAGTTTGCTCGTTTGTAACGTTTTTACCCTTTCACTACGCGACCGATCATCATGAAATTGCGCAGACACGTTGTCAGGGGTATAGAAAAGGATATCTTTTCATCTAAAAAATAGTACCTACTGTTGCCGACACAAAGCTAATTTATCATATTTTCAAATTATGATTATTTTATAAATATTATAATACTACGCCAAATCTCGTACTCTTCCGTGCACGTAAGGGTGAAATATTTCTCTCAACTTTATTTCTTCACGTTTTATATCTTGCAAATAGTGTGGCCTTTTTGAATTTCAATCGTGGGCAATAACTTTGGCGATACAGCGAAGTTATATAAAATTTGAATTTGTCATTAATTATCTATTCATAAAAATAAAAAAAATTGGCTAGTAATGCTGACTTGTGCAGACGAGCTATGTTAATATTTAAACAAAATCAAGACCAATTAACAATACTAAAACTAGTATTTTTTGCCCGCAACTCCTTCCGCGTGGACTTTAGATGCTAACTTTAGTCATAACGCGGAGAATTTAGAAAAATGCGGAATATTATACTTATTAATCACTAATAGTTGCCTGCGGCTTCGCGTGAGAACGATACATACATACATTTGTCTGGATGAGAGGTATCCTTGTATGTCCTTTATGTAATGTTATGTAAACAGATACATAACCTCAATTGTAAAGTCAAAATCATTCATTAAAAGTTAAGTAAGGGTTGGGCGCTACTTAAAGTTATTGGTTTATTAGGCCCACTAATGAATCATTAACCGACTCTGAGAGACGATTTTTTGAAAGCCTTACTCAGTGATAGTTCAAGTTATCATTAAACGTCTCTGAGTGTGGCTGTTAGACACCTACTTGCTGAGGACACATTAGACGTAAATGGATCTATAGCGTGCTGTTTACATAAATAGTTAAAACTGCTGCTTGCACGCACCAACAAACTAATCTGTCTATAGTTTGTTTTAACGGTAGGAACGCGAAGGGGAGGGTTGAAACGGATTGATTTGGATGGTACATTAAAATAGATTTTTCTAACAGATCGGGACAGTCAATATTGTTATTTAAGATTTTAAGAATAAAACTAAAGTCAGCTATTACACGTCTATTAATAAGCGGTAAGAGGTGGAATTTTTTACACAATTTCAAATAATCATTTGAGTTATAGGGAATGTTTTAATGAAAACAAAGATACTTAGTAAACCGTTTTTGAATGTTTTCTAATCGGACGATATATTTAGAATAGCAAGGATTCCAAATTTGGTATGCATATTCTAAATGATTCCTTACAAACGAGCAATCCAGGATTTTGAGAGTTTTAGCTTCAGTAAAGGTTTGCTTAAACGCATTATAAATCCTAGTGATTTAGATGCTTTTTTCAGTATCGCGTCAATGTGCGAGTCGAAGACCAACTTGGTGTCGTGATACACTCCCAGGTCTCGGATATCATCACTACTCGCTAGGACGTGACCGCTCAATGTGTACGCAGTATTGATAACGCCGTGGTTCCTCGTAAATGTAATTAAGGAGCATTTAGCTGGATTTAGGTCAAGTTTATTTATATTACAGTAGTTCTGTAACCGATTCAAATCATTATGGAGTGCTATCATGTCATCAATACTTGCATAAATTTTCATGTCATCTGCGAAACTTAATAATTAAACCTATAAACTGCCTCCGTGGCGCAGCGGTAGTGAATGTGTCTGCTGTGCATAAGTTCTTTGATTCGAATCCCGGGTCGGGCCAACAATAAGTTATTAGGCTCTAAGAAATCTCAATAGTCACCCGGAGTTAGAAAGTTGGCGGTGTTGCCAACAGCTTTAAGAGCCGTTGGTCCTGCGCCTGATCTCTGTCCGGTCGTGTCGGATGACCGTCCCATCGGATCATGAGAGTTAGGGAACAGAGAGTGCACTTGTGTTTGCGCACACACTTGTGCACTATAATATATCCTGCGTGGATGGCCAGTCATGGTGGAGGACATTATAAAGCGACAAACACAAACCCTCATTTAAATACATTAACAAATAAACATAAATGGTGTAGCCAAATTACAAGAAAGATAGCCCAAAGAGAAAAAAAGACTACTACATTTAAAAAGCGTCATAATATTCCTCTGCATCGCCGTCTATTGACAACGTGCCCAGAAGACTCGCAGCATTGCCACGTTGTATACCTAGTAATGCTTATTCTTTGCGCAAAGAAAATACCAGCCCTCTGATCACGCTAGGCATCGATCAGCCGCTTAGCTAGGTCTCTATAGACTGACCCATCACTTGGATCCCTTGGCGTTTTGAAAACAAACGGCTCAAATATGTACTAATAAGGTTTTCATATTTTCGCCTAAGCGTCTCTGCTGATGCAGCAGCAGGACCAGCCCAACCCGCTGTGCTAGGAAGATGCAATGACGAAAGGGTATCGACACAAGTTGCGTCCCACACGAAAAGCCTACACATTCATCTTACCAAGCTAGCAAGTTTAAGTTGAGCCGGATTGCCAGCGGTGACAAGAGCCCGACGGAGTATGTTATTGAGTTTTTTTTATTTATTTTTTTATTTTGCTCGTCGAAATGACCACACTCCACCTGATGGTAAGCAGTCGTGTGGTCTAAGAGCAGTGGCCTCCACATCGCCCCACAGTAGCCGAGGCGATGTTGAGGTCTCTACTTTGACGGCCTGAGAAGATGCTTTTTCACGCCCCGCTTAAAGAACCCAGGATTGAAGGAAGAAGGAAACACGTGCCTTGGCAGAGAATTCCATGCCTTGGTCGTTCGGCAGAGATATGAGGACCCAAACTTTTTGGTACGCGCTCTAATCGACTCTACCGTGTAAGGATGGCATCTGAGCCCAGCACGCGTTGTTCTGGATAGGAAAGGGGAGGGCGGGATAAGGTGGAATGACTCTTCAGAGCACTCCCCGTTGGCGAGGTATACGACCAGTATTCCTGCTGTATGAGAGGCCATGGTAAACAAGACAGTCGAAGGCTTCCCCACAAAGACTCCGATGCGGAGAAACACAAGGAGTACCTAAGCGCAGGCAAGAAGCGTACCGTCCAACATGGTGTAGTGATGGTGATAATGTACCGGTTTATGTAGTCCCTCACCATGGCCCGTGGCCGCGCCGCCAAGTGTTATGGGTTCGATTCCAGTAGCATTGACGAGGCTACAACAGTAACCACAACTCCACCCGTGCAATTTCTTGACAAGACTATTTTCAACTCATTTACAACATTCATAGAACATGATGAACGTTATATATCTGATATCGCCAATCATTAAACTATTAATTGAAGGACAGCGTGCGGAGATGACCGCCACAAATACCACACAGTCCGCTGTCTAATATCCGCATGCAATGTCAAAGTGCGACTTTAAATTAAACTGCCACCCCGCATCCCGCACCCCGCCCCCTCCTCGGCCCGCGGTCGATGCCAGTTGCATTCCGAGCTCTACGTTCTAACCTTTTAAACTCCTAAATGTGTACGTATTCTCTTCCATCCACGTCACTGTCGGCGGAACATGTTGATACCAATGATATTTCCAACGCAATTTTTTCATTTTCTTTTATTTTTTTATTAATATAACAGTTAATTTACTCGTCCAAAAAGTGTTCACGGTACTCCCTTTCTTCTCCTAAAATATTTTGTCCGAAAATCTTTATCCATAACACGTTTGTTATAATCTTCAGTAACCATAATGTTCAGAATTCGAAATTTTGTTTTACATAATTATATTTACTTCTATTATTATTCTGTCATAATATCGAGGACTATAATAATTGAATCTCCTAATTTTGTATGAAATAAAGTCATAATTATGTACTAAGTATTGTATTAAATATTGTGTATTATTCCGAATTATCATCATCATCACCATCATCATGTCAGCCAAAAGACGTCCACTGCTGGCCATAGGCCTCCCCCAAGGTTTTCCACACAGACCGGTCTTGGGCCACCCGCATCCAACCGCTTCCCGCGACCTTTACCAGGTCGTCGGTCCACCTTGTGGGAATAATTATTCCGAATGTTCATTTATAATAAAATTATTAGCCCTAAAACATTTTTTGAAGTCGGTTAAATAGTTATCCGAAAGATAAATCGCATGCTGTCTCTCACTCATGTTAGGTTAAAGAAGAGAGATGGCGACACTTTTATCTTATAGATAAATGCTATCTGGGGTTGGCAGGACAAGCCCTATGCGGATTATTTACAGAAATATTTGTCTAAATAAGTCGCTAAACATGCAGTATGTACAAAGGTATGCACAGAGGCACAGACATACCTTGGTGCCATACCATGCCATACCATGGTACCTTTGTACATGGTTTAATTGCTATCAATGACGCGTGAACGTAGCTTACGTAGGTACAAGAGCAAAAGAAAAAATCGTCAGTATTAACAATAACAATACTAAACAGTAACACAGAGCGAAGAAAATGTCTTGTGGAATACCCTCACGAAGTTCATAGATAACGGTAATATTAAACTATCATTGCTACATCTTTTTATGAATATGTGCTTCTTAGGCGATTAACACACGGCACCGCGCACCGCCGCGGTAGGCGGTGAAGCGGAACTCATGGCGCATTGGCCTCTACTAAATTCGTTGATGCCTAACACACGTACACCGTCCGACCGCGCGGTCGAGCGGTGCTGTCACCGCCACCACCCCTCCGCGCTACCGTCCGCGCGGAGAGGCGGCGCCTCACACAGGGGACGCCGCATAACCGCGCGGATCATCGTTGTTGCAGGACGTGTTGCAATTTAAAAATGATCAAACTGGTCAAAACCGCGTTAAATCCATCCGCGCGGACAGGCGCGTAAACCGCCTTACCGCGCGTAAACCGCCTTACCACGCGGAGCACCGCACCGCTACGAAATCCGCTTTACCGCCACCGCCCTACGCGGCGGTGCGCGGTGCTGTGTGATAATCGGCTTAGAACGTGTAGGTATAATTATAAATACGAGGATATCAATAAATTGACCAAACTAATTATAAATACGAGGATATCAATAAATTGACTTTGGTCAATTTTTTGTTAGGATAACCTATCATTATTGGTTGAATGAACTAATCCGATGCGCCGCCGCCGCGCCGTAACAATCATTGAACCTAACACGAAGATACGAGTACATTATGACTATAGTTGTTCAACCTTGACGCGAGTCGCGACAATGGCTGTCAGGCGTCGACTAACAATAAAAGTGACCGTGAAGTGAAGTCCCGTTGTATTATTGTAACCAACGTGGCTAGTCACAACACCCATCACGCGCGCCATCATCATTGTGAACGTTATTGAGAGGCTGAACACTGAACACAGCTGCAGTACCATGAACATAGCTAATCATTTCAATATCGGACACATTTTACGAATGTTGCATTACTCAATATTTGAACACATCGATTTTTTATAATAACTTTGTACAGTTCTATTTTAATTACGATTGCATATATAATTAATTAGGCTTATAACCAGTTTCATCCATAGTGGTTATTATTTTCTAGAACTGTTTATAAATAACAGGCACTAATAAAAAATAAATAAAGGAATTAATTTATAACAAAGACTTGACGTACACAATAATCGGAAATAATTTATATATTTAACTTTGATGTATTTATTGCCGTTGCGCAGAATCTACACATTAATACGTGAAGCAAAAACTTTGTACCCCTTCCTACGAAAATTCCGCGGATGGAGGAGTATGAAATTTGGCACAGTTAACGTTTATATGGAGGAGGGGCGAAAGCGAAAATACTAATATTTTTACAAAATATGCGTTAGAAATAAATTAAATTAAAGAAAAAAAACACTACACGCACACAACCATGCATTTGACACACGCAATCGAATCGCGTACGTAGTATTTCGGCTGATGTCGTATAATTGTTCGTAACTATGGTTACATACTTGAAGTACCTATTACAATTTCGCGGTATTGGCCAGTAAACATTAAAAGTTTGATTGTACGAATAAGCTACTTATCTACACAGAGTGCCATGTTTGTTTGGTGCTCAGGTACAGTAGCTGTGTGTGGTCTCTGGCGACCACTTCCATTCATAGTTACATTAGTTTGTGAAATACAGCTTCGTCGATACACCTACGAGTACATAGTATTGCACAAAGATAATTGCGGAGCAGTAATCTAAATTGTCTTACAATACCATATAGGTACAAAAATATATTTATTATTTACTTTTTATGCTGCTTTTGTATATAAGTAATAATTGTGGTGGTTACAGTAAGAATAGGTATAATGATAATAATAATATCCATTTATTGCTGTATTTAGACGGGATACACAGATGTTACAAAATAATTATGTCGTGCTACCTACTTTATTCAGCTATATAAACTATATATACCTATACATATAAACTATATATACCTATACATATAAACTATATATACCTATACATATAAACTATATATACCTATACATATAAACTATATATACCTATACATATAAACTACATATAACTCTACATATAAAGTTTAAGCGACTTTTATATAATTTGTTTCTAATTTTAAACTTTATTTATCGTATCATAATTATTAGTTATTAGAATAGAGTTGCATACTATTTATTGCACAAATTATGACAATAAAAGTTGAGGATTCAAAAAATGGTAGATGCACAAAAGGCCTGATCGCTTAAAGTATTATCTTACAGGCAACCTTTGGGTGAATTGAAATGATATAATTATACTATTTATATTATAATATATTTACGTACCTATGTATTTATTTATAATAAAGAAAACAAAGTAGCAACCTTAGGAATATCGTCAATGATAAAGTATAGTTTACTAAATAATAATTTGTTTAAAAAAAGATACGTAAATTAACTTGTATAGCCTTGGCCAAATCTAAATGAAATGTGATTATAAGGATAAAGTTATAGACAATAAAACCTTAACACATCCTTAAAATTTAAATCAATGATGGTCGAAGTTCGACCACTGGGCGACCGCGAGTGTTAATACCTGAATGTAGATATCGATTAATTGCAAACTACAGCGAGTGGTTAGTATTTAACAAGTACATAGCAAAGTATGTAATTTATTTATAAGTTGTGACAAGCATAAACTTGTCACTGTAATAAATTAATAATAGATGACAAAATAGTGTTTATATATTTATTATATTTTGTAGTTTCCGCATTGTATGATGTATATGTACATATGTAATTATATGGGAGAGAATTAGAATTTCTGACATGCCTTTATGTTGACGATGATATTTTTAACATTTTATATTATATTAACGCAAATCATAAAATTACAATTATTAAAGAACTATAAGATGTTTTAAATAATGGAAGAAACCAAGTGTATTTGGAAATATACCTATGTACACAGTTACAATTACATAAATCCATTATAATTATTTTTTAAATTGAATGTAATGTGTTGTTATTGAATAATTAGATCGTATATCACTTATTAATGGACATGCAATCCGATTGACCAGCTACACATATATAAACATTATGTGGTAAACGTGGTAAGGTTTAGAAAATAGTTTTAATAAGTAGGACAACAATAAGTGCGAGCTCTTCACACGTACGAATTAATAATTATATGACACATTAACAGAAACACCTAGATTTTTTAAGTTGAAGATTCTTACGAAACATACGATTTATACAATAACAACAAAACATTTAGTAAACAAAAAATATATGGACATTGAACTGTGTCAGATTTATACACCTATAAAATTGACGTAAGATGTTGCCGATGGCGCTTGTATCATGTTCTGTGTATCATGCATGTATGTATGTATGTATGTAGAATTATCAAGTGTTAAGAACGTTATCTTATGATCTCATAGACGAGAGTCGTTGTTTGGTACAATAAGCAGAAGTATTTGCTGCCGAGGCCGAGGCTCACACTCACGAGGTGTTCGAAGCTTTCTGTAAAGTAGAAGCTACGAGTGTATCTGTTTAAAGTCGAATCAACCAAATAATTACAATATCAATGTATAACATTCGCATCAACTTAAAACGGCACTAAAGCTTTATACCACTAAAAGTATCCACGTGAATATAATACAATAATAACATAATATTCTATCACATACACACAACACCATCTAGCCCAAACTAAGCAGAGCTTGTACTATGGGTACTAGACAATGGATAAACATACATATATACCTTTGTTTTTTGTAAATACATACATATTATACATAGAACCACACCCAGACCAAGACAAACATCCATGTTCAAGCGCACAAATGTTTGACTTGTGCGGGAATCTAACCTGCGACCTCGAGCGTGGCAGTCGGTTATACTAACCACTACGCCATAGAGGCCGACAAAGATTAAAGTTCAGAACTGTGGCCGATGGCTAGCAGACTTATTCTATACTAGATGTTCCCGCGGTTTCACCCGCGTTTATCTTTACTGCGCCGCCTCCGTGGGACGTAGCGTGATGTTATATAGCCTATAGCCTTCTTCGATAAATAGGCTATCCAACACTGAAAGAATTTTTCTAATCGAACCAGTAGTTCCTGAGATTAGCGCGTTCAAACAAACAAACAAACAAACAAACTCTTCAGCTTTATAATATTAGTATAGATTACAGCGCGGCTAAATAGAAGCGGCTAAACATGAATCTTAACTAAGATTATAAATGCGGATGTGAGTTTATTTGTTTGTTTGTTTGTTTGTTACGCTCTCACGCCTTAACTATTGAACTAATCATCATGGAATGTCGCACACACTTTGTCAGGGTACAGACAAGGACACAGGGGACATTTATCCTGAAAAGTATTGTTACTAACCTAACCTCCATTTACGCGAGCAAAGCTGCGGGCAACATCTAGTATGAAATATACTTCAAAATGTAAAAGTAGTTTTATTTATTATCAAGATTAACAACATGTACAATAAAAAACGAAATGTCAAAGCTAACTTTAAAACACGATTACATCGAAAAAGCATGAATCTAGGTATCAACTCCAGCTGCTAGCCACCAATTACTTCATCAAAAAACGATTATCATAAAAAGTAGCTGATTATATGATATTATATTCATATTTGATCCACTGATCATTCTGTACTGACATAAGAACCATAATATATTACATTATTATGTACATGTATGACATTGAAACTAACAAGCAACATTTATGTAAGAAGTTGTGTAAAAACAAAATGTCATAGCGACAGGTTTGTTGCCTAGCATCAAGCTTGTAATACTGGGTCTACCGGTGTCTGACGCAGTCAATGTGGTCCATGCTGCACAGTCCTCCCTATACTGATAGCGTACCGGGGATAAACTGAAACATAACCTTCTGGTCTAAGCAGAACGATGAGTACAGGCGGATCATAAGAGTAGCGCAGAGGGTAAGGGCCTGCTGTAAGGGTCGCGGTAAGCTCGCTATTGGCATGCTTGGGTACAAGCCCTATATTCTGGAGCCGTCATTTTTTTTTAATGTTATAATTTTACTAAGAATATAATTCTGCATATTTGAAATGTTGTTACTTTTATCCGCTATAGGTACAGCAGACAATCATGTCATTTTTTTAGCAAATGTTAAAATCTTATTTAAGTGAATAAATCTTACACGTGTCGTTGTAAAAAATAGTACATACTCGGTCACACGGTCCTCTGAAATGGGCGCTAAAACTGGAGAAATAAAACTTTGTGAGAAAACACTAAGTTTTTATAAAATGGTAGCGGTCATGTACGTCTATAATTTAAAGAATCTATCTTTACAATTAGAACTCAAGACTAATACGAGCAGCCCACGATTACGGTATGTTCCGTAACCCTGCGATTGTCCAGAACATTGCCTGATGTGACACGTGATGCCATGTAAAATGAACTCGATATATGAGCAAAATCTTGAAAACATGAAACAAAATATTCATTTTATACGCAATATTTCGATTTATTTACAAATCAAATTTTGACGTCAATATTAGACGTTAAGTTTTATGATAATTGTTTTGAAAGTCAGTTTGCCGCGGTTATTTCGTTATCTAAACTCAATACACAAATACAAAGTGTTAGAATTAATCAAGTCAACAACTCCATTTTTGTTTACATTATATGTCAGTAACTTCGTTTGCATTTCAAGTTAGAATAGAGACATAGAAAATAAAAATTATGTGTATCCACCACCATAAAAATTATGTGTATATACCACAAAGTAAACGAATAAATTTAAATTCCTCGTCAAGCATATAATTTAAACTGAAATAATATTTTTTCTCAATACAGTAAAAAATAGTTTTAACTACACTAACAAATATTTAATTTTGCGTCACAACATTCATATATGTAAAGTGAATAAATTAATTACATTAATCAATCTATTAGTACAACACAACCAAAGCATCTGTTTAACCAGCCAGAATATATAACCAAAACAATGATTGAATACATCATTGTTCAAGAGCATAGGTCGTGGGCATACACCTTGTGGGACACCTCTTATGTTTGTCACTTGTCAATCGGGCCTTGACTCTGACGTGACTCAGATACACTGAAGACAATACTTGGCAGCGGTCTCTGTAACTAAATAACATTATAAAGGAAAACATATTCAAATTAGCTATAGCAGAAGCTGCGCTTCAAAGCCAAATCTCTTTGTTGAATCTAAGTCAAATATTAAACAAGTACTATTTCAATATGTCCTTTAAATTTTTTGTTAGCAATATTAAATTAATAATGCAATTCAACAGTATTGTAATTACTATTAAATTATAAAATACGTCAAATAAGAAGATTGATGCATCAGGCATTCGGCACTAATGAAAATGAAAAATACCATAACTGGTTAAGATTACATTGAATTTCAATACATTTATATTATTGCACAGGTAGACGATTCAAATAATAGACGAGTTTTTTATGACCACTTTAGGTCAATAAAGTCGGAGCTTGTGTTAGCGATATTTAATAAATCATATTTTTATTTAGTTGTATTAAAATCTGGCTTTAAATTATACTAGTAGCCTGCCGCAGTTTTGCTTGATTACTGCTCTTCTGTTGTGGCTCGTAGCGTGATATTATATAGCCAATTTTACTTCTGGATAACGTAATATCTAAAGGTGACCGATTTCTAAAAAGCTTTTTTGTACAAACTGAAACACAAATCTCCTTATAATGTTTGTGAAGATAATGATCACGAACTTACTTTAATAGATATCTGGCATACCTTTATTGTAACCGCAGGATCATAAGAAGTTGAAATTGTACATTTATGGTACGTTTAACAAATATATCTAGATTATTCATCAAATTGTGTAACTACTTGATAATTATTATATCAATTTAAGATAAACTGTATATAATCACGATATGAAATCTATATCATCATCAACCAGAAAGCAAAACAAACAACGAGACTATCGTAGTCAATGTATTCAATGTTAGTAACTGACCGGAGATCTACACGAAGTGTAAAACAAAACAAACAAAATATCAACGGCAACTACGAGAGTCTTTTGACCGAAGGACATCTACAAGACTTCCTCTTCCATACTTATAAACATGAATAGAATGGAATCTATAGAAATGAATAAAACTGTAGTGTCTGTTTGTAATGTCAAAATAACAGCTTTTTCCTAAATGCATATGAAAGTAAAAAGCTGTAACAATATAAAAAATCTATTTTAAAATTGTTGTCTGTCTGTTTCTTCCGGCTAATCTTTGATACGCCTGGACAAATTTTGACGGGACTCTCACTGGCAGATAGCAGATGTTATAAAGAGAAACTTATGCAACTTCCATTTCAGAAAAAATGGTTTCCAAAAAAGAAAAAGTTCCACGCGGACGAAGTCGCAAGTAACAGCAACTTATTCATATAATAAGTCAACAGGTGACTGGCATGGTAAGGCGATTACTTCAATATGTTAACGTCGGATGCCAGAGAGAACCTTGGAGTTGGACAGAGGCTGTCGTTGCCTGCCCAATAGCACGACGCATTGACAATACTTTTTAATGAGGTTAATCCCGCCTACGCTCCTACGACTTAACTCTTGTATTATATCATCAAAGGAGTTATGACATCGAGTTATGAAAATTATTCAACGAATATAACCAGAAGTAAATACATACATAGACTCACGCCTATGTCCCTGAGGGTTCGGCAGAGATTACGATTACGATTCTAGCAAACCTCCCTTGCACCATTCATTGTAAGTATATTCTTTATACACGGTCGTCGGTTTAGGGTAATCTTAACCTACTCTTAACAGAATTGGTACCTTCGTAGGAGAACGTTTGACTACCACACGGAGGTCTCGAGTTCAATCCCAAGACACCTCTAACTATGTGCGAACTATGTAAGTTAATGTCGCTTGCTTTAGCGGTGAAAGTACACATTGTGAAGAAACCTGCATGTCTATGAGTTGTTCATACTGTAGCCAGCGCGCAGCGCGCCGCGTGGTAGCATGCAGCAGAACTCTTCTCACACTGAGAAGTAGTCCGTGCCCAGCAGGATGAACATATATGCGTAAACCCATATTTGTTAGTGTTATAAAAAAAACAAGTCGTCATTTTTAACATGTCCTGTTCTAGTTTGTGTTTAGAATAGATGAGGTAACACTAAAATTAGTGCCAACGCAAAGTGCACATTGTAACATCGAGAAAAGTGACATTTCAATTTTAGAAATTAATGTTTGTGATACTAAAACGATTCTTAATGGCAAACCATTTCTTCAATGACCTTAGATACAATGATCAAACTACTATTGTTTACTGTATAAATCTTTGATTCCGATTTCCATTAATTACTTTGCTAATCTCAGTAATTATGAGTTATTTATTTAACTAAGATAATTATGGTAGAATCGTGTCAATGTTATTGAATTGACAAATTAAGTAACGCACTCAAAACTGGATGGGTGATCATTTATCCCGAAAAGGTGTTAGCTTAGAATTTAACACTACGGATTAACTCATTAAGCATCTTTTGGACGTGGACATTCAGACATATTATCATCATTCTCTTGCCCTGGTCCCAATTTATTTGGGGTCGGCGCAGTATGTCCTTCGCTTCGACCAGGGGGTGCTTCTGTCTGTTGGTCTGTCCGATCTTAAGACAGGGCTCGGGTACGCGCGCCCGGTTCCCCGAGCTACTGTAGTTACCAGCCAATATCCCGCCGGTGACTACAGTGTCCCCGCCTATAGACCCTACTCTCCTGTCATACGTTCCGTCAATTTACCCCATATCTCCTATCCCACCTCCTTCTTTAACGAGAACATTCCCAAGGAGGGTTGGCGTCAGGCAGGCGGCCGGCTGCTAGAAATAAATGCACAACGATTGCAGTATGGGCAATGTTATAAATGGAATGCTTTTATTATTTTATCTCCTCGATATGGTTAATCGGACAGGCTAAGACTGTCCTAATCTAATTTTAGGTACATGAGCAATCCTTTTCCTATTGCCTACGATAGCAGACAAGCAAGCTATCTGTCTTATAGTAAGTGTCAGACACGAGCCACAGCTTAAAAATGTTTCATCAGCCAAATAGTAGGTTACGGAGCGGTAGTGTTGCAGACCCTCAGATAAGTACAATAGGACCAATTGTGAACATTATTTAGTTTTTCGCTATACCTAGACAATAGAGTCTCCTCTGACTACAAATTGGCGAAAGCCTCATTTCGAGGCAGCAGTAGTTCTTCTATCTTTACTACATATCTATTAGAATAAATTTAAAACTAAAGTAAATTTTACAATTCCCGAATTTCAGAATCTGCATGCATGAGGTACTTTTTATTTGCAAGCTCTATAAGCCGGTAACCACTTACCATCCAAACCATATGTTTACCACCACGATGGTATAAAAATCGAATTACAGTTACCTTTCATCAGAATGGTAACTAAAAGTATCGTACGCCAATCGTCCTTGCACTTAGAATAAAATGAACAATTTCGTAATGATGCCCATTTGTTTTAAATATCTTGTATTTTGTTATAACCGGTTCTACCACTTAAATAAACAAAGTTTCAACACAATATTTGAATATTAATGAAACATTACTATTCCCCACTCGATAGGTCCAGAGACCTCGCCAACATCTCCTAGAGCCCGGTTTTTATACGTATAGTTAATTGTGACATATGTTTCATAGAATATGTGGCAAAATTTCATTATACGTAGCTAAAACGATTCGTTTCTTGATATAGGAAACAAATCTCAGAGGAAATGCGGGCTGCGTTTAGTCCATACAAATAAATTCCGATGGTTTCTCTCTAAATAATAACACTAGAATAACTAAAAATGTAGGATATAACCACCGCTCGTATACTAACGTAACGTTGCTATGTCTAGCATAAGCATTTTTTCAAAATTAAATTATTATAGGCACTAGGAACGTAAAAAATTTACAATATCCGCTCGGTTATACTATTGTTTTCAGACCTCCAGCAAACAGAACACTTCTACACACAACTTCTACAAAACTAAGTAAATAATGAAACACTTGCGAACAACCAAAATCCTTCACATATTGTTTATAAAAATACAATTATAATCGGTTAGATGACGATTCAATTAGTAAAATTAATCTGAGCTGCAGTTATCTCTTTTAGACATTGATATCTCATTCATCTATCAAAATCCTTTTCTTTAAATGTCTTGATGCAAGTATTTCCTCTTAAAGCGTTGTCATTATCTGCATGAGAATGAGATAAAGCTATACACTCTGTAACACGCTGACTCATTCTAGCGCATGCAATGACAGCTAAATTATGATTGATGAGAATAATTTAGCACGATTCGGGAGAAGTGCTCGGTAAACGACCAGATTGATTGGTAACATGGCCGACACGTACTCGCGTCTACTAATATTATAAAGAGGTAACAATCGTTTGATTGCTGGCTATCACTGATAAGTTGCCAATCAATAAACTCTAAGGCTACTAAATCCAAATCAATAATTATTTAACACTAGATTTTGCCCGTGGCTTCGCTCGCGTTAATCTATATTTTCTCAACTATCTCTCGGTAACAGTACTTTGCCTGCATACAAGGTAACCCTGTGTCCTTTTCTGTATCACTGACGACGCGTATGCGACGTTTCATGATGACCGGTCGAGTAGTTTAGGCGTGCAAGCGTAACAAACAAACAAATGCAATTATAATATTAGTCCAGAAGTAACATAGGCTACATAACATCATGCTCCGAGCCACCACTTGGACCCGCCGCGGGGTACAAACGTATAAAAATGCAATTCAATTAAAAAAATAATTGGCCTAGACCTCGTCTCATGTGCTAGGAACACGGTCTATCACGTTGTTGTATTAATACGAAACCGACACGTGCAGATAGATACGACACAAAAAGCAGACTAACACCGCACAGTTCAAAAAAGTCAATAAATATTCATAACTCAAATGAAGCGTCATTTAGGTTCATAAGCATTATTAGATTTATAATTTTTATATACAGTATATGTGCATAATAATTATAAATGTGAATAAACAGGTCTTGACATATACGTTTTATTATTACGATATCTTAACAAGTTTGTAATGCGGATGGTAGTAACGCTAAAATAGTCCTAATAGCAATACATCGCATATTTTAATACTAGATGTTCCCGCGGTTTCACCCGCGTTTATCGTTACTGCGCCGCCCCCGTGGGTCGTAGCGTGATGTTATATAGCCTATAGCCTTCCTCGATAAATAGGCTATCCAACACTAAAAGAATTTTTCAAATCGAACCATTAGTAATCACGCAGAATAAACCAGGAGAAACATCGTTTGTACTATGTCTGTAATGGGTAATTATTATGCTGCGATGTTATTTTAAAACTGCTATATCTCCTAAGATATTCATTGAAATCGAATGATGTAAAGGGCAATTTTGTTTTAAATTAAATACTTGTGATGAATAACGTATTTATTTGGATAAGGATTAATATCATGTTTATAAAAATACCTTCGCAAATAATGCATTATTTTAGAACAAATTTCGTTAGCATAAAAATGGTTATAGTGAGCCAACCTTAAAAGATAGACATATGCTGTCGCGGACTTTTTTTTAGAACTTTTAAAGGGGAACAATTCTGTCATACATGATTTTTGCGAAACTTTAACTGTTTACGCAGCGCACGCAGCGGAAGCTCTCAAAAGGAAAAAATACTCTCCGATTTTGAAACATTCTTCATTGGTGCTCCGCTCCTATTGATCTTAGCGTGATGATATATAGCCTATAGCCTTCCTCGATAAATAGGCTATCTAACACTGAAAGAATTTTTCAAATCGGACCAGTAGTTCCTGAGATTAGAGCGTTCAAGTAAACAAACAAACAAACTCTTCAGCTTTATAATATTAGTATAGATTAATCCATCGTTCTTCGCCACAACGGTGGCGCTCAGTCGCAGCGTGTCCACTTCGCAAAATGTCTACAGGGCGCAGAATTGCCTTCCGCAAAATAATCTTTTCGCAAAATGTCCCTTGTTTCCAATTATTTGATATCAGAAAAAAAACGGTCTAGTACAAATCAGTTTTTGCAAACGGGACATTTTGCGAAGTGGACATTCAGCAACTGAGACAAAAGTGGGTAGGTAGAGATACGTTACACCAGCTGCTCAAGGTCCCACATGACAGGGGGCGAGCCTTTTGCCGGGCTCAGTGCCAGACTGTGTTGTTACTGAACATTTGTTGGCGGGAAGTCTCAATAACGCAACACCTAATACACAGCTGCCATATTCCTTACCCCTGCATTCTTTAAGGCCGTCTTATAAATATAGTTCATAATAATAATCTTTATTTGCTGAGTATAGATGCACTAGAATGACGAGAGACCTACATGTTAACACGTGAAGCAAAAACTTTGTACCCCTTTTTACGAAAATTGTGCGCACGGAGGAGTATGAAATTTGGTACAGTTAGAGTTTATATGGAGAAGGAGTGCGAATTCTAATATTTTTATAAAATATGCATTACAAATTCATTAAATTAATGAAAAAACACTACACGCACGCAACCATGCATTTGACATACGCAGTCGAATCGCGTTCGTAGTATTTCGGCATTGTTCGTCTGACGTCGTACAATTCTTTGTAACTATGGTTACCTATAGGTAACCATAGTTACAAGTTTTCTTTATTAAAATAAATAAGGTATACCTTATTTATATGTAATAGAGAAAAACAAAACAAAGTAGCAAGCTTAGGAATTTTGGTCGAATTTTGACCACTAGGCGACCGCTAGTAGGTACAATTAAATAATACATAGCCTGGTTTTTAAATATGTTTGTGTTATAAGTTTTGTTGTAATTTTTTTCGTTATTGTAGTTTTTGTATAATAGTTATGTGTATTTCGTATAAGTAGTTTTACGTTGCATTTAGAATAAGGTGATGAAGGATGTAGCGTGTAGCGCACAGCGCACTCGACACATCGAATTGGAATTGGAAACCGGCCTGTAATTATAGGTGTAACATTAAGAATGAATAAATAAAATATCTGTAACACCTGTGCAGATATGTATTTATTAACTTATATTTATTTTCTTTATTCGCAAGGAGGCCTAAACCGATAGGCATTTATAAACCGGGTTGACACAATTATGTTCAAATAAAAAACTGGATCAGTCGCGGTCGGCTATTTAGTACAGTTTAACATAAATTACAATGTATGTATGAAATCAATCCGCCATGTGGAGGTGAATTAATCTGATAGGTACATTTGACGCGGCAAATTAAATGTCATGGTTGTATTGTGTCCTGCTCGTGAATAAAAACAAGTACATACAGAGTCTTACGCTTATATCCCTGAAGGTGTATCACTGCCACATTCTGCCGGCCATGGTTTTACAAATGGAGGGTCAGTCAATGGACGTGTTTAGGGCACATTTCCTGACTCCGTGCTGTTTCTGAAAGTATCTTGACAGGAAATCCCTATAACACTGT
Source organism: Catocala sponsa (assembly GCA_963564715.1). NCBI lineage: Eukaryota > Metazoa > Arthropoda > Insecta > Lepidoptera > Erebidae > Catocala > Catocala sponsa. The sequence goes on from OY751352.1 coordinate 239,820, forward strand.
GCGCTACCCAGTAACAACCAAATACCTTAGGCAAAGCAGTCGCATTTACTACCGCCACCAAAGCTAAAAGAACTACATATAGTCACAAAATAACTATACATATATGTTTACACTATCAACGCAGTAAACTTTCGTACGACTCACTTGATGAGAACTCGCTCTAGGAGATTTGTAACATCCAGGGAAACTCACGCGTTGAAGGCTCAACCAAAAAGAAGTAACCATGCCACAAGTGCAACCACCTTAATGTACTAGGCCTTTGCTGACAGTCCAGCACCTTCTTAAGCAGGCAGGCAACCTTAGATACTACACCAGAATGTTAGAATCTTCTTAAGACTAGTGGTATAATCTGTTATAATGTAGCTTTTTAAAGGTGAATTTTTAAAATCGGTTAAGAATTTTTGAGTTAAACCCTTAAAAAAAAACAAAAACTCAAACCTCTTTATAATATTAGTATAGATTATAAAGAGAAGAAAGTTGTCTAAACTTTTTGAACTTTGTAGGCAATTAGAATACAAGGCTTAGTCATCGAAGAGTCATTAGAAAGAAAGAAAGAAAAATGTTTTATTTGCATCTCCATATATACATAATTTTAAAAACAATATTAGATAATACAATTAACCCGAAAACGGTACATGGAGATCAAATTAGGCAACTGCGTCAGCTATTGTTGCAGTATAGACTGCAACGCTGGTATTCTCGCAGGCCTACTAACAATAATTTATTAATATAGATCAATGCATAAAAAAGTAAAACATATAAAACATGAGATAAAAATAATAAATATAAACTTAAACAATATATTTATTTATACTATATTTATTCATACATAAAAGTGTATATAAATATATACATGTATATATAGTAGTCTATAAAAAATTAGTGTAATATAACCATATGATATACTACAAAACACTGCATGTGAAAATTACACAACAAAACACAAAACAGAAAAAGAAAAGAAAAAAGCAAAGGAACATTGTCTTACAGATTGTGTTTCCGAACGCCACTTATAGTTGAGTGTAGTTGTTACGTCTGTCATGAATGTCAAAAAAAGCGTCTCACAGAGCTGGAGCTGGATGCGTAAAAAACATTGCCGCTGGGTAAGTGCGTACGCGCAAATTAACAAAGTATGCATTACACAATTATTATTATATAATATATACGTCATATTGTTGTTCTTAGCTGTTATAAATATATTACAACGCTCAAGATGCATAACATGGAATATTTGCCATCAAAACAGCATGATCCTAATCTCCATCACGAAACAATCTAAAAGCGTTTATAGTTCCCAAGGTAAACTGTAATATCCAATGCTGTATAATCGCAACCACAGACGCAGGTCACCTTGAGTACGCTGAACATAATTGGAGCAAACTTGTTTAGATAAATGTGGCAGACAAGCATACGGTCCGCCTGAAGCGTTTACCGCGTATGATTACTTGCGAAACCGTAAGCAAGTATTACTCGCGAATTGCCGACTAATGTAAAAAGGAATTCAAGACGGGAGGTAAGGTATGACAGAGGTAATATAATAATTGGGAAGAAAGGAGCGCGCCGCGCCCTCGGACTGCCCACCGCGACTACTGCAATAGAATAAGGTTAGTAGCGGACTTCTCTAGTTAGCGACAGCCGCGCCTTGGGCTCCGGGAGTACTCCAACCTGCAGTGTTCCACTTCGATCACGTACTATGCGTCGACTCATGTCACCCCCAAGCAACCTCAGGATGGCTTAAGTAGTAAATGAGCTCATTCGTCGCCAAAGCTTTTTCTATTGCAATAATTGAAGTGTGGCGGATTCCTCACTCACCAATTATTTTATTACAATAGATTTCCGCCATCATCATGGCGAGGCGAGCTCGATGCCTTTAAAAGGGATTGGCAACTCATAACAAGCGATCGAGATAGATGGAAGTCGGAAGGGGAGGCCTTTGCCCAGCAGTGGGACGCTAATTAGGCTTATAATAATAATAATAGATTGCCGCCAAGTTACTTTTAATTCGATTCAATATGACAAAGGTAGTCATTGAGGTGACGATGCTCCGGATGAAACGCATTAACAGAATATTGTCTTACGCTTACGCGAATGCCGTACATTTAAATTAGATTACTGTTTATGAATCGAAATCTCTATTGTTCAGCAGCCTTAGTACGGGAAGACTCCTCTCTATATCCTTGTCTGAATTGCACCGTGACTATGGCTGCTGAAAAACAACCGAAAAGTCCAGTAAAGTGGATAGTTTAATACATTAGTTAAATTCAACCCAAGTAGCAGTGTTACTAATCTAACGCCAGTTTCTTGTGAGAGGGTGATACTGACCCGGGAAAGCCGATTCATTCAAATCGTCACCAAGTATTTGACAAGGCTGCTTCAATATAGTTATTTTATATGTGTGTAAACATAGTCTCACGCCTTTATGCTCGAAAGAGACAATTATTTTAAGTTTCACTGGGCACAGTTCTAATCTCCGTCCACTTAATACGAATTTGTTGACAGAAAGAGCCAATAACACTTTAACAATCGAACCAGAGACCTTATATACAGCATGTAGTCAGTGCCGCTGCGCCATCGAATGTTTTTACACAAAACGGTTTAAATATAATGACTTAATGTAAATCAAGCTGTGATTAAAATGGCCGTCTGCGGATATCAAGACCCTACCACCTGCCAGTTAGGCAAGATTAAATCTACCGCCGCGCCGTTTAATTTTACCTTATAACCAAATGATTAGGACTAGTTAATTAATAACTATTTATTATGTTCTAGCCTCTTGTAATAGCTCTTTCTTAGTACGAAGACTCATGCATGTTACCTACAAACGAAAAACAGGTGTCAACAATTTGAGTATGTTATATGAATACATAAACCGACGCCTTTCTTGTTTTTATTTCTCGAATGGTTCTAAATGAGTACTACTACATCCTGTATTATTATAGCAATATGTAGGAGTGGCTATTTTAATGTCTATACCAATATAACAAAAAGGGAAGATTTATTTGTTTGTGAACTATAAAATAAAAAGAATAAAATTCGTTCATCATTAGAGAGCTACTGTAACCAGAAGTAACATAAGCTATATGAGTTGGGAGAACGTCATCGTGAACGTTGATGAAACCCCGGGGGACAGCTATTGTAACCTATGAACGAGTTACAAAAGTTATTCAGGCTTGCCTGCCTAGTCTAGGGTTCTTAATCATGAGCGCAACGTCCTGGCGCTGGCGTCCGAGCGAGATTCCTAATTATGTTCGCCTGAACGTCGTGCTCATAATCAGAGACCCCTATCGGTTTTGAGAGCAGTCCAATGTGAGTTTTGTTTTCTAGACTACTCTAGTATTCTCTTACTCCATTTACTGGCATTACTTCTTCGTGTTTTACGTTAGTTACTCTTACTCTGGCATTTTATGAATTCTCCCACAGTGTCTATTAAAGACGCCTGTATAGATCTTATCACTCCTGGCCAATTCACATTAGCCATTTATATTTTTATGATTAATATTTTGTCGTCCGTTCTTGACATGTTTTTTTAATCTTCTCAAAAATTGTTTATTCAGTTTGTCTATATCATAGATATTTATACTATAACGTAATCCAAAAATCAAATAAGCTATGCAAAATTGAACACTTATTTGATTTTATAACTAATCCGGCTGACGTAATGAAGACCGGTTGTGGCTTTACAATATAGAACTCTAAATAATGACGTAAGTGCCCAAATATAATTTTCGATAAATATGCTTTTGAAGGCTTTTTACTGTTTTGATACCTTTTTTGATTACACGCATGTAGCGATAATATTGACAATTAATTAAAAGTCAATGTCACACTTAACACTTGAATAGATCTGAAATCGTTTTTCTTCATTAGCGTAGTCTTAGAATCTTTGCCATGTAAGTCGTTGTCGCTCTAGAGGCGCGAATGATGTAGTATTTAGCGATGGTAAATGTTTCATATTCTTGTCCACAACTTAATAGCATGACACTAGACAATGTAAACAATTCTGAGAGACTTACACAATTGTAAGCTAAGAAGATTAAACTTCCTGACTTGATCAAATGTTTTTATGTAAATAACAGTACCTATCGCATGTTTATCTCCGAAAAGTTAGACACAGGTGAAAACATTGTGTTCATATTAGTTAAGACGTGCTATTTTGATAAAGAGCTCATATCGACCTGATAGTCGCCTCGCCAGTAACCATAGTAACGATCTGTTACCGACACGGTTACTGCAGAAGATATAAATTATAGCAACCGACTATCTCGACTTGTGAGTTTGGTAGTAACATTTAAGTGAATTGCAAGGCCAGGCGACAGTGTAGCGGGAGACCGTTAGACTGATACTCGGAGATCTCGAGTTTGACTCTAGGGCACGCACCTTAGACATATCAAATTAATTAACTATGTCTCGCTTTAACGGCTAAAATATGTAAATCTGACATCCGAATCAACCGATACCTGGCCTTGGGTAGGACTACGACTTAATCCTTGTCAAACTACAAAACGGCTCTTTTCCAACAGTGGGCAGTTCACAAACAGGGCTAATATTAGTAAATCTTATAATTGTAACGAAACATTACTTTAAATGGCAGCAATTTAATCAATATTATTAATTGTTATTGATAATATTCATTAATTAACTAGTACTAAATTTGTTTTTCGTAAGAATTAAAAGACTATTATAAATTGAATTAAGCTCGCCTTTGTCCATACATTATACCTATTGAAACAAGAATTAAAATGTTATTTGTTTTTATTATGTGTACATGAATTATATAGTGAGATAATAACAATTCGTTAGCACATTATAAATATATTAACAATCATTTTAAAAATTATTATCTAGTATATTACAGGTACAGTTTATACCAAAAAAATATGCGAATCTCAACAATAAACTTCACTTTTTTATTCGTTAAACAAAGCTTTACAATTAAGAACACACGTTTGTCAGTGTTTCTACTGTTGCCTCTTGGCAAGTACCTACACGTTATTAATGTTAATGATTTGGTCTGACATAGTGTTGCCAGCTGCGATTCGATTAAGTTTGGCCAGATAGTAACACAAAGCGGGATCAAGGTTTTGAATTGGAATAAACAAAAAATACTTATTTTTTTAATAAGGGCTAATATACGAGACGTTCTGGGCAAAGGCCAGGTTAAGAGCACCTTGATCCGGCCAGCGTGTATGAGGAATGTGATGAAAGTGAAGGAAGCCAGAGTGTGTCAGGATCGTAGCAAATCGAAATCCGTAGTCTCTGCCTACCCCTCTGGGAAACAGGCGTATATCTATGTATGTATTGATTTATCGGGACATTTAGCGTCCCGAATTCCGATCAAGTGGAAATCAGGACGCGTCCCCAGATCCCTTACAATCGGGACGTCTCGCGCAAATCGGCACGCCTGGCAACTCTTTGACAATCCGTTGATTACTTGTCGTTGCCGTTGAAACATGTCTTATAAAAACACCTACGATGTAGTCATAGGTGTTTTTATAAGACATGTTTATGTATAATGTCAAAATTTACAATTAACTTTAGCGTGTACTTGGGACGTGAGTTGAATTACATAACTCCGTTTTTCGTTCATTCAGTAACACGGTTTTAGTTGCTAGCCAGAAGCAAGGATGGCGTAGTGTTATAAGTAGTCGGCTTGCCATAGCCACTGGGCCGAATGTTTTAGGTTCGAATCCTATACGCGATAAAAGAAATCTATACCTGTCTACACTTGGTTGTTCCGAGTCAGGGTGTTCTTCGTGTCAATTATCATAATTGTTGTAAAGCGCCCTACGACACAGTTATTGCTAGTTCTGGAGTTGTCATTTTTAAACAAAGCAACATAAGGAAGATAAGGCTTCTATCTTCAATCTTAAAGTAGGTACTACCACAGATAATATAATACTATACTAGTAGTACTACCTACTCACTAGGTCACACCTTAGTAAACTCAAAGTTACACTAATCAATGTATCAAAATATATAGTTTACTATATATTTTGATACATTCATAAGTGTAACTTTTACTTTGTCGTTAAAATATATCATCATGTGTATTACGAAAATGGTTAGGTAATTTAAAATTGTATTAGATCTCTGCTTACCTTTCACTTAGGATTGCCAGATCGGTGAACCGTACTATCTGAAAAAGAAAACACAAAGTCAGCATTTCATTCAACTTAATAATTAATTCATAAATTATATAACATAGTCTTTCTTAAAAAGAACATGGGATATGATATAGCGCACACTGTGATCCAAAATGGCGTCACAGGTGAACTAGGGGACAGAGGGTAGTGAATATTGAGATAGGTATCGAACGAGCCTGAAGGGTTTACACCAAGAGTAGTAGAGCCTCGCTGATTTCAGCATGAATGGGCCGGTTACACCGGGGAAGGACTACCCTCTCACAGAATATCGGCGTGAAATAGCAGTATTCCTACTGTTGTATTTCTTTCGGTGAGTGAGAGTGCCGGAGGTCCAATCATCCCCTTACCCCCATCCCGCTCCTTCTCCGTCTCACTTCCTTTCCTAAAGGGTCGGCAACGCGCAAGTGATGCCTCTGGTGTTGCAGGCGTCCATAGGCTACGGTGACCACTTACCATCAGGTGGGCCATATGCTTGTTTGCCACCTTAGTCGTATAAAAAAACTCGGAGAGAAGACGTGCAATACAGCCAATCACTTGGAGTTAAATAACTTCATATTATGGTAAAACTATTGGCTGCTTACAGACTGCTGTTGGTCTTCTCTTATTTATATTGTTGTTTCGCCCTTAGCTTCGTTCCCTTTATTTAACCCAGAATTTGTAAAGAAATGTCTATATCTCGGGACCAATACTTTTTTGGGTGAAATGTAGTTCTTTTTTGTGCCCCGTATAACGTGTAGGCAAAATTTCATGATTAAGGGTCGAGTAGTAAAACCGTCAAATAAACAAACAAACCAACTCACATTCGCATTTATAATGTTAGTTAGAATTCAACAATATCTGCACTAGATATAATACTTGCATCGCCGTGGAGATTACAATACTCAACCAGCGGACACAAGGAACACCCAGACCCGCCGCCACCAGCGCGGCCGCACGAGCAAGCGCTCGACCCTCAGCGCTGTGGCAGCAGCGAGGCGACTATCTAATCCACTGCTCCATTCATGCACTCAACTCAAAGTCTTTCCTCTCCGCTTTTGTGGGTCCTTTATACTATAGCTTTAGTGAACAAAAACGCAGTTTTAAACGCACAACACACCTTAATATTGAACAAAGAGCACCATCCATTACGCGCAGTGGACGTTCACTGGCGAGAGAAAGTACAAAAATAAAAAACAACGGGGCCTGCTGACATGCATTTTTTGTGAAATTTCACCGTTAAAAAACATTACACTCGTTGCTTGCCTCTCGGCCCCGTGGCATAAAAGTGCGGTTATGTTTGCGAGCGAATTTGAAGTGCCGAATACAATGCCTGGGTCTGGTAAAGTGTTTTGACTGCACGCATTTCTTGGTGGTTCAAATGTTCGCCTCGCCACTAACATTGACAAGTCTGAATATCCATTGATTAGCTGTACCTACATCATAGTTGATTTTTGTAATGTGTCACACACAAGTTAATATATAATGACAAAAATTACATTTAACTTTAGTGCGCACTTGGGACGTGAGTTGAATTTAATCAGTTTTACGTTCATTCTATAAATGATCACTAATAGGCTTTTTAGTTACTAGCCAGAACTAAAAAGCCCGATGGCGTAGTGGTCGTTTTGGCATTGCTACTGCGCCGAGTGTCGAGGGCTCAATGCCCGCGCGGGACAGAAGATCGTGTAAATGATTGTGGACGAGTCTGGGTGTGCTTTGTGAAGGTATAAAAACTTATAGTAAACCCTCTGGCAACCTTGTCTTCATTAAATTCATCGTACGTGTCAAGTACAAAGGCCTGATCATAACATTCCTTAACTTTGCTATCCGATCATTGCACCCTCAACCTTTTAAATATACTCGCAAAAATCAACTATGTGTCATTTACTAAATGTCAATGAGAAAAGAAGTTTATTGACCTGACCTGTAGAGAAGCATGTGTGTTTATAGCTTTTGTTTGTAGACGCCGTTGTAGGCGCAAGTTGAAGCATTTGCGCGGTTTGTTTATATATAATTAACTCGCGCGTGTAGCTCGCGCATGCAGTTCGCGCATGTCGCCCGCGCATGTAGTTCGCTCATGTAGCTCGCGCATGTCGCTCACGTATGTCGCTCGCGCAAGTAGCTCGCGTAAATAGGTCGCGTGAGTAGCTTACGCAGTGCGCGAATGTATTGCCGTTTCTCGAGCACAGCTGCAGATTCCGTGCTGACCGAATAACAATTGTCCAGACTCAAGATCGGAACTGCGACGTGACGTCATACACGGCTGCCACCCTTGCTACCGCCGCGCCACAAACCTCTCACATACTAATTATAAATTAAAATGAAATATTATATGATATTGCTGCTAGCTCTTTCGCACTTGGCTTTGTTGTACATTTTTGTATGCGGTCACTGTAGAGAACAGCCTCTCTTGGAGTGATAATTTTAATCATCCCCATAACATGAAGAGCATTATTACCGTCTAAACTGTTAATATTGATAACTGCATTGTCTCCAACATATTTTACTAGTAACGCAATTGATTTTGATGAAAATATAAGAGGCTACGGGAGGAAAATTGTAGAAATTTTATACTGTACGGTATTACTATACGCAGCTGCAAACCCTTAACTTGATAAAACATCTAACAATCTTTTAGATCCATATCTTCGATAAAGAAACACAGACAGGCCCAACATTAACATGAGATGATGAGAATGACCTTTCTCGTAACGAAGCCATTATAGCGTCACTTATAGATGTGCATCTCGTTTCCAAATGATCAGTGTTGACTTTTCGTTCTTGCATTATAATTTCTTGTAAAACATGTAATTAAGTTTTTAGTATTTCAGCGTTTACATCATCTAGCAGTCTACTCCGCGGTGGATAAGACTTTGTTTCGACTACAGACGAACCAATAATATCTTCCCTAATAATTGCCGCAGCAGCTTCGACTACTCATAACCGTTCTTCTTGAGAAATGCGTTTTTTATTCTTGTACCAAGCTTTGGATAATAAATTAAGCTGTGCATCGCGAAAAGATATTATAGTTAACGATGCCACTTTTTTCGTTATTATATCAGTTAAATACCTCTGTTGTAGTTTAGTAATCATTGTTCTATCATCGGGTACATAGGTACTCTGTGTAACTTCGTTGACTTGGTGGATCTTTCTTATTGGAGATGGTAATAATTGTTGTAGCAACGGTGCGGTACTTTGCTTCAATAGCAATCAAATCATGCACATAACATACACGGTCTATCACTAATCTTTCCAAACTATCGCTTCGTTCTTCTGCTCTTTTCATAACCTTGTCTTTGAATTCAAGAGTACTTACTTTACTGATAACGATTTTGTATTTTGCAAATTTTTTTTGCCCTATTACCTCATCTGCAACTTCACGACAAAATAAGCACAATCTTTTAAAATCAAACACATCATTCCTCTTTTTACGTGGTACATTTGATGACGTTGAAGGTCCAGTCCCTTCAAGGCGACGTTTCGCTGCTGCAATACAATTTTTACTCGCGTATGATTTTCGACATTCAATATGACAACGTATTTACCTAGTTTATATGGCCAACATTGCTCTCAATACTTGCTTCTTTTAAAGTCTTTATACCGCGCACAACAGTCACAGAATCACCTTCAGAAAGTAACTAATTGCAATTAAAACAAACTTTACGTCCGTCTTTGTTTTACACTTTAAAACTGAAAAATGAACGTGTTCAGTAGGTAGTAGTCGCTTGAGAAAGAAACAGGGCCCCTTTATATAATAGAACATCTTTTTTTTTTTTTTTTTTTTACGTCAGGGGAATGCGTTTACGCACCCTCCGCGCCGGGGCAAGGCGCGGGTGTGTGGGACTCGAGCCAGACAGGCCAGCCCCATACCCACTAAACCCCTGACGACGTACCTCAAATACCGGCGCCGGTGCCACGGGATTCACGCTAGCATTCACCGCGACACCGACAGGTCTTGGCCCGCCTCGTGACTAGGCGGGCCCCAGCTGTTTGGGGGAGGACCAGATGGTACAGCCCTCCCCTCCACTGAGGGGGGCGCGCGGGGCGCTTACGCCCCTCCCTCGGGCATAATAGAACATCTGTCCCAACTTGCTATAAATAGAAAGGTCGAGTAGTGCAGTTAGTATTTCCAGGTCTGTCATTTTAAAAGCAATACCTGGATCCACGAGATGACATTTTTAAGACAAAATTTAATGTCTTTTCTACTTAAAATACAATTATCCTTAATTAAAATAACATTAAAATATATTTAGAATGATACTATTTATTATTTTATTATTTGTATGTCAAAAGTAAGTGAAATTTGATGACTATTTGATTTAAAAGAAATATAAATATCAGTATGAGGCATAGACTTAGAATGTACGTAGCGTATGATGAGCGTAGCGAAAAAATCCTAACTCTATGGTAAGCTATTAATTTGTTATTTAAGTAATATTTAATAAATAATTAAGGAAAAAACGGTATATAGAACGGGATTCAGCATTTACCTTGTGTGTTTGCATTTATTATGAAAGTTGTAGAGAATAAAATTCTCTACAACTTTCATACTAGATGCAAACACGATAGGAAGCAGAGAAAACGAGATATTCTCAAAAAACAGATTTTTACGACCTTTGACCTTGAATATCTAAGGACACACACGTTGGCATATGTGACTTTTGAGACAGCATTTGTAATGCTAAAATAAAGGTCTATACAAAAATGCCGCTTATTTCGTTAGATGCCGAGGTTGACCCCTTTCTTGGTCTAAGATGAATGTACTAGTACATGTAGGAATTTGTATAGTTCAGTTTAGCAGTATTTGTTGCTAGTAAATAAATTCGCATTTTTTAACTGTTTCTCAGCGCGTACCTCTGTGCGTGTCGGTGGTTGTACAAGTCACCTGGCTATTTATGTAGTTATGTTATTTACTTATGTAATGACACACAAAATACTAATGTACTTAGAGTTCGCGGATGGAGCATTCGTGTAAGTGCTCGCCTTACACTGGCAGTACGCCAAGTGCTTTGGGTTCAGTCACCACACGGGACGGGATTCCAAACTGTGTTCTTAGCGTTTGCTATTTCAATGCTTGTAAAGCAGCCAGACCGTACTGAGCCAGTGAGGTAGACTATGGCCTAACCCTTCTCACACTCAGAAGAGCCTCGTGCCCAGCAGTATACAGAACTAATATTATAAAAAGTCACCCGCGTCATAGAAATACCCGTACTGCAAAATATGTTTTTAAAAAGAATAATATATCAATGAAAAACAGACCTGTTCAAAGCTCTACGCGTGATTGAGGAACCAACATACATACGAGTACATAGACCTTCACATAGCTACACAATAACTGTATCATAAGACCACAGTAACACGTTATCAGCACAATACATCACTTATGCAAACTACTAATAAGAATTTACGAAACTACGAAATCAATTCAATAGATGGCTCAAAACATTCTTCAATACCTTATCAACATTAAACATGTGTTCATTAATCACAAAATATGCACAATCCCTACTGGTGTCTTTGCGAATCCTAACTTAATATTATAAATGCGAATGTGAGTTTGTTTGTTACGTTTTCACGCCTGTACTACTCGACCGATCATCATAATTTTCGTACACACGTTGTCAGGGGAACAGAAGAGGTCATGGGGTACCTTTCATCGAGAAAAAGTCCAATATATGTTTTTACTTGGGCAAATGCCTTGACCTACTCCTCTCCGCGTGGCGACGCGACGGAGAGGTTATGCCGGACTCACCGGAGGAAAGATGGCGACATCCCGGTAATACCGACTAAACCCACTACGGTGTTCCTCAACATAACCAGAGTCAGAGCCGCGGGCAAAATCTAGTATGATTATATTGATTATATTTCTAATAAATCATGCAAATTTTGTACGTAGTGGGCATGCAAGCTACCTAGTCACCTTGCGATCACCTTGAAGATATTTCGTAACAGAGTTAGCCGCGCTAGTATGTCGAAACCGCTTGGTCCTACCGGTTGAAAATATAAATATATACATTTGATTTAAGACCCAAGAGACGAATTAATAAAAACTTAATATACACGGCTGGCGCATTGGTCGAGAGGTTATTGTCACTACGCTGAGTGCTGTGGGTTCCATCTCCATAGAACATAATAGTTGTCTTTACTAAAAGAACAATTATAAAACCAAGAATTCGTATAGCGCCGTCTGTAACTTGGTTATTTAACATCAAATACTATTCTAGCCATTGAAAATATTTCCGCCACATTCAAATGCTACCTAATTGGTATGCCTAACACGACAACACACAGTGATACGCTAGCAATATATCATATAACAACTACTTATGTTTCACAAATAAATCAATTTGTATTAAACTGAAAACGTACCTAGGCATCAAATTTACAGAAATGTACAAAGAAATAACTTTTGTTTGTATACCTCATATGATATGATATGGTCGCCTTGTTGTCCTGTTGTCTATACGCCGCGTGTTTACAATAGGTAATTGACTTACGATTTTTTATTATTTAAGTCAAATAGTTTACCCAAAAATATTTTTGAAATCTGCTTGAAATATATAAGACGCAAGCCTTTCATATCTGGTAGTAGGGGTAATTAACAAATGTCGGCAAAAGGATGCACGATACAAGCTGTGACGTAAACGCTATTCCGCATACGTACGAAGGAGATAGCGAGACGTCCTCACTACGACCGCACTTTTTCTTATATCCGAATTTATAATATTAATTACTTTGCAATCAATTTAGATAGTATTTGCATAAAAAGATTTCTTTTGATTGTTATTTGCTCTTGTGTGTAAAGTAATGTAGGTACCTACAAAATTAAACAAAGGCAACACCTTATTCCATACCTACTGGACTAAAGTGAAATCAAAAAATTAATCAAATAAATGAATACGCCTGTTTCCCGTTGTTTGAATGTCTGTACCCCAGCTAACAAAATATAATAAAAGATTGAATGCCTAATTGACACATTTGCTACATACGTAAGGCCTTGGACCCTATCATTGACCTTACCGAAGGTTCCAAAGACATCCGACGCTGATTAGTGATTACATGTTCATGGGTGAATAATTAATTGTACAACACTGCACCGTCATCGGCAACATGTAGGTAAACATTGTAATGCTCGAACACATGGGACGGACTGAACCTTATATGGTATAATGGCTGCAACACCTTGTTGATGTGAATTGTTATATACTAAAATTAGATTTAATTGGCGATCTAAAAGAGTGGCTGTATGTTCTTTGTAGGTATCTTCTCATAGGCTCAACTGCAACAAATTTGTCTAAAGCTAGCAACTAAACTAAATGTAGCTTTAGTGACTTAGTAAACTTACTACTACTCTGTAGCTTATACTGGGTATTTTCTCCCTAAAAACCTTAATAACACTCTGCCTCAACCCGGTATCGAGCCCAAGACATCTAGCACAGCAATCTCATCAAGAAGGCTGCGACCGATATAAATTCTATCTATGTGCCAAATTTCACCCAAATTCGTGCATCGCTTTACGCGTAAACAACTAACCAATACCCAAACATCTCATGTATAACGGCCGCGCCAGTCGCCCAACACAATGTAACGCGCTATATTTTAACATGTTTACAATTAATGAACTCTTAGTAATTAAAAAGGATATAAATATAACGTGATCGGATCGTGTTCCTCAGTTCCTCCTTTCAAGTTTTAACTAGGAACTAAAAGTAAATACCTCGCGTCGCCATGTTGCGGAAAAAGATGGAATTCAATTATGAAGGACCATAAACATATATTTTTCTTAAAATACAATACAGTACCACAGACGACGGAAAGTGGCAGACCGGGTATTTACATTGACATTATAGAGCCATAGCTGTCCTTCACGGTTTCACTCACATTTATGATCACTGCTCTCTGCCGCGGCTCGTAGCGTGATGTTATATGGTCTATGTTACTTCTGGATAAAGTAGCTTTTTAATGGTGTAAGAATAATTTAAATGGTCCAGTAGTTTATAGATTACCAACAAACAAGCAATTTTTCCTCCTTTCAAGGATTTAAAAAATATACGAATGAGCCACATCGAGACGTACCGTGTTCGGCTAGTTAAACATATTTCAATAACATTCGAATCAATTAAACATTCGAATAGTTAATCGATAAGCGACCTAGTTCATAGTAACAATTTTGTACGACACGAAAATCGAACGCCTATACTCCCGAGTCTCATACAGCAGTCGCTTTATAAACATTTCTAAACATATACGCATACATAGTCTCACGGCTATGTACCCGAACAGGTAGGCAGAGGCACATTACACACACAGCTACAGTCCACGCGCCGCGTCGCAGCTTCGTGTTCAGCCCACATGCAACAGGCAGCAATGCTATTGTCGTTTACCGGACATACTGCAGACTCCGTATGAAGACAGAAAAACCAAATAAGACTTCGCCCGACTCGAGACAGTTTCAGACAATAATTGTCCATGTATAGGTTAAATAGCCAAGGTGATGCTACACATCCTTGTCTAGAAACAAGTTTATTAAATAGTGCAGGAAATAAATATAAATTGGACACAAGACAACACATTCAATAAAGTTATTTATGCTTAAAGTAGTCAGCAGACAAGTAGGTGATATGACTCATGGCCATTTTATTCTATCACCGCGATGACCTTTATCTATTTTTAGCCTGTGCCCGTTGGACCCGTAGCATGTTTGCGCTTACATTTAGATCTGGTTAAGAGGTCCTGGGCTGAGTTTCCCGGTTCGAACAATTGGCCTAAGGTCTCATGTTGACACATTCTTAGTAATCACGAGATCAGGAAATTATGAATTAAAATTACAATTAAAAATATTTGGTTTTAATAAAATAGTTTAATCTCTGAGATTAAAATATTTTAGCCTTCCAGGCCTACAAATAAGAACTTACTATTATAATTATTATTAAAGTTTACACCTATTGTAATCCTAACTAATATTATAAATGCGAATGTGAGTTTGTTTGTTACGCTTCTACTCCACCGATCATCATGACATTTCGCATACCTACACAAAACTGGTACAGAAAAGGAGTAGGGTAGAATTTTAATCCGAAAAAAATTCTGTTCTCGAGTGTTAGAACATTGACTAACCTACATTTACGCGACCGAAGCCGCGAGCGAAATGTAGTAATTAAATAAATAGGTATTATTTAATCATTACAATAGGTATAAACTATGGTACAAATTATATTCAAATTTAATAATCTTTGTACCTTTATTATGTGGCAAATTGTAGGGCCCTTACACGCCATTGCTATTTAGGGACCCCTGGCAGATGACCCGTCATGATACACCAATGCGTATCTGCCCTGTTTTGATACTTTTTTTTTAATGACGACCTGCACTAGGAATAATTCCAGTGTCCCGAGGAACTTTACAAACATTCAAACAACAGCCACAAAGAACGTCTAGACTTGGAACAACCATTTGTGGAGCACACCAAGTTTAGTCCCGCGTGGGGTCCGCAGCACAGCACTCGGCGCAGTGCAGTGGCGAGGCGAGCACTTAGACCGCGCAGTCGTTACTGTCAGCTGTAGCGCAGCGCCTGACCAGGGCCCGGCGACAGCCTCGCCGCCCACAGAGGGACCTAAACCATAACTAGCAATATGTAGATGTGCTCGCCATCGGCAGAGATTTCATTCTCACACCTTACAACCTAATTGGTGCCGCACCAAGCGATTCCAAAACGCTCAGGGTGTGGAATGAACTCCCTGCCGAGGTTTTCCCACAAGACTACAGTATGGGGTTCTTCAAAAAGAGCGTTGAAAGGTTTCTACAAGGTCGGCAACGCGCAAGTGATGGCTCTGGTGTTGCAGGCGTCCATAGGCTGCTACGGTGACCACTTACCATCAGGTGGGCCATATGCTTGTTTGCCACTTTAGTTGTATAAAAACGAAAAATAATAATAATACACGTCTACCTACCCTTTCGGGGATACAGTCGTGATACTATGTATGTGTATGCTTTACTAAGAAACGAGCCTTTTCTCTCGTATAGCGATAAACCTTGAATGCTTAAATAGGCGTTCGTGAGCTCCGATTATAATCGAATGGAATCTTCGAGACTTCGCCAATGTTCGCGTAACAAGTTTGTTGATACATTATAACATTACGGCTTTATGTCTGCACGGATAGCGCATTGGTCTAAGTGCTCGCCTCGCCACTGCCACTGCGACGAGTGTTGTGGGTTCGAATCTCACACGGGACTAAACTTTGTGTGATCCACAAATGGTTGTGCCAAGTCTAGACGTTCCTTGTGGCGGTTGTTTGAATGTTTGTAAAGTTCCTCGGGACACTGGAATTATTACTAGAGCGAAAGATGTATTTTTAAGAACAAAAGAAATAAATAAATTGGGACCAATAATGCTTTGCCCGAACCAGGAATTGAAACCGGAACCTCTTGCACAACAGTCGCATGCAATACCACTGCGCCACCTACGTGATTGAGTACGAAACATCCAAACATCTCCACAAACTATCACAAGTATCATTTACAGACATAACCGCGTTATATTTACATCTTGTGAGAATACTCCCTAATAATATTACATAATATGTGAAAGTATGTTAAGAATTTTGTACGTTTGTTACTCAATTACACGTAAACTGCTGAACATACTAGGCAAACAGATAGATCCATGACCTGGATTAACACAGGATAATTTATATCCCAGCATAACTTCGCATAGGATTTGGACTTGGGCAGAAACTTGTATCTACTTTCCTTAAATAAATGTAATAAAATACGACTGTCCCGGAAGCGAAGCGGTAGTGAATACGACAGCTGTCCTTGTAGTTTCCATTTCGATGCCCGAGACAGGCAGTTGTATTCGGGTTTTCTTTCATAAAACTCAGTACCAGCACAGTCTGCATGCGTGCCCGGTAGCCAGCAGTAGTCATGGGTGAACGCCGTGTGGCGCGGGACTTAGGTAACTAGCGAAATACTAGAAGCATAATCGATAACTCTCTACGTTATATTTATTATATTATACTTATTTATAACTAATATATATCTCTGCTTAACCTTTTGGAGATACAGACGACAGACTGAGAGCATATAAAACAAAACAATTAAACGTATATTAGTCACTGATCAAAATAAGTAAATATTCATAAATATGTTTGCACTTAAGAACGACGTGCACATACTTGTCGGGAGCAACTTTCACTGCTGCGATCAAGTTCGGCGTTTCGAGATATCTTAGAAAGTATCATCATTTAAATCGTTTGTTGTGCATATGTTGTTTATACTTTAAATTCAATTTAATATATACATGCACGTGACTCCCGCATGTTTCCCAGAGAGGTAAGCAGGCAGCAAAAACCTGCCGCATGTCGTTCTGTGGACCATACAAAATATTATACTACGTAGTCCATATGTCTTACTTGTCTTATTCAGTAACAAACAATTCATTATAATATATTCAGTTACTGCTTTCAGGCTATATTAGTTCTCTAATAAATACAGATGACAAAAAAAATACAACACGGAAATAAACATTTTTGGACTTAGACTTTGACAAAGCTGTTATAAAAAAAAACAAAAAACAAATTTATCAGACAAAAAATAAACATGAAAAATGTACTGTTAAAAATACATAAAATAAATATATAAATTGCTGACGATAAATTCACATCAATAATAATGGATGTTTAAGTGTAATGTGTAAACACATTTGTTTGTCTGTGTCGACATGTCACCTTTAGTATGTTTGTTGTCACTTGACAATTAATCATCGTATGCATCGTGTAGTACCGGGTTCAAGCAATTCCGATGAAGGAAGTGATCGACACAAAGAGATGTAAAGTCTACAGCAATTTACAATATTTTTGCTGTAGTAAAATATCTGATAAATTTACATTCACTGAATAGGTATTAATGAAAATAATTCTCTTGATAAATAGAGACTTACCTTGAAATTACCTTGAAATTTGGAAGTTAGGCAACTTGAACTCTAATAGTTTGTTGGAATTCAAATCGCTTACACAACAATTTCCAAATTCTAGTTAAGTGTCTGTTTCAATAAAAGAACGAATGGCAATTTATAACCTCGGATAACTTAACATATAAGAAACCATCATTATAAATGATGTTGAGCCCTGGGTACTACTTTGTGGACGGTCAGCTGACTCACTAAGCCAACGTGACATCTCAATTATTGTATTATCACGCTCACTCATTAACGATAGCATATGCGAATGTGAGTTTGTTTGTTTATTACCTGTGTGCTCGCCCGCTTTGCTCGCACCTATAACACTATATTCCAAGATGTGGATCTCTTCTGCTGTTCTAAGAAATCTTTTAAATCACAAGTAATAAAGATATTGAAAGATAGGCAACTACGTCCAACTTAATTTCATCTCCTGCTCTTCTTATATGTATAACCAATGTGTTTATTTTTATATTTATAAACTGATTAAGTTTGTATTATATTCCATGTTTACATAAGAGGTTGTAAGTAGTGACTTATTTATACGCTGAATTTGTATAAATTAAGTTATTTAGGGCAACCTGTTATTAACCATATAAAATTGTACTATACTCGATTTCTTAAACAAACTGTATCGCTGTTGGTTTTCTTAATAAAAATAAATAAATAACGTTTTCACGCCTAAAGTACTCGACCGTTCATCATGAAATTTCACATATACCTACGTTGTCAGCAGAAAATGTACTGATACTAACCTAACCTACATTTATGCGAGCGAAGCCGAGGGGCAGACACTAGTGGTAGCAGATATGCGAGAAACTAAGTAGTTGTATATGTGTGGCTTATAATAATTCTGAGAAAAAATGTTCACAAAATTGGATAATTTCATTGAAGGATGTCAGTAACATATAATTATAGTAGATATATGTATAAAGCATTTATAATAAGGTCGTGGGTAAATATCACAGAATCCAAGGAAATCATAACAATAGCTTAATAGTTTTAGTTCTCAAACACTTTAATTGTTTAGTTTATTATATGAACTAATTAGAGACTAGGCAATTATACTTCATGATTTAATGACATTGTTGGGTAAGGAAAAAGGAATAATTGAAAATATAATAGAGGGACTGCCTTGGTAGCGCAGCGGTATTGAATACGACTTCTGTGCGTCAGGCCTCAGGTTCGATTCTCAGGTTGGGTAAAGCAGAGTTTGGAACTGTGTCAGGTAAATGTTAAACAAAAATATAAATCATTCCTCTATATGTTACTAGCGAGCCGCCCGGCGCGCACTGCTAGTACAAAATCTTAATAAATTATACACCTACACCATCCTCATGAATCACTCTATCTACTGGTAAAAACCGAATAGAAATCAGTTCAGTAGTTTGTGAGTTTATCGCAAACAGACAGACTGACGCGGCGGGGAATTTTGTTTTATAATATGTAGTGTAAGTATCGATATAGATTATTTGAAGTTGTTGCTCGTTGCTGTTGATTAAATATAATTTTACGTATTAGGAATACAAAGTCGAATCGAGTCGAACCATTCTTTTAATGAGACAAGTAACTTCTAGAAACGGTAAACCAGTAATTAAACTTATAGTACTTTGAAGTAACTATACATTAAGACAAACGAGCACCATCTTAGTCTCCTTGGTTAGAAGGCTGCTGAAAATCAACCGAAATGTCGGTGTGATCATATTTTAGTTTATATTTTAATAATAATTTAATAACATTTCATAAAAAAGTAAGCCGCAACATAATCCGTATAGTTTAGTTTCAATGGTGGTAGACAAAGTAAGCCGCAACATAATCCGTATAGTTTAGTTTCAATGGTGGTAGACAAAGTAAGCCGCAACATAATCCGTATAGTTTAGTTTCAATGGTGGTAGACAAAGTAAGCCGCAACATAATCCGTATAGTTTAGTTTCAATGGTGGTAGACAAAGTAAGCCGCAACATAATCCGTATAGTTTAGTTTCAATGGTGGTAGACAAAGTAAGCCGCAACATAATCCGTATAGTTTAGTTTCAATGGTGGTAGACAAAGTAAGCCGCAACATAATCCGTATAGTTTAGTTTCAATGGTGGTAGACAAAGTAAGCCGCAACATAATCCGTATAGTTTAGTTTCAATGGTGGTAGACAAAGTAAGCCGCAACATAATCCGTATAGTTTAGTTTCAATGGTGGTAGACAAAGTAAGCCGCAACATAATCCGTATAGTTTAGTTTCAATGGTGGTAGACAAAGTAAGCCGCAACATAATCCGTATAGTTTAGTTTCAATGGTGGTAGACAAAGTAAGCCGCAACATAATCCGTATAGTTTAGTTTCAATGGTGGTAGACAAAGTAAGCCGCAACATAATCCGTATAGTTTAGTTTCAATGGTGGTAGACAAAGTAAGCCGCAACATAATCCGTATAGTTTAGTTTCAATGGTGGTAGACAAAGTAAGCCGCAACATAATCCGTATAGTTTAGTTTCAATGGTGGTAGACAAAGTAAGCCGCAACATAATCCGTATAGTTTAGTTTCAATGGTGGTAGACAAAGTAAGCCGCAACATAATCCGTATATTTTAGTTTCAATGGTGGTAGACAAAGTAAGCCGCAACATAATCCGTATAGTTTAGTTTCAATGGTGGTAGACAAAGTAAGCCGCAACATAATCCGTATAGTTTAGTTTCAATGGTGGTAGACAAAGTAAGCCGCAACATAATCCGTATAGTTTAGTTTCAATGGTGGTAGACAAAGTAAGCCGCAACATAATCCGTATAGTTTAGTTTCAATGGTGGTAGACAAAGTAAGCCGCAACATAATCCGTATAGTTTAGTTTCAATGGTGGTAGACAAAGTAAGCCGCAACATAATCCGTATAGTTTAGTTTCAATGGTGGTAGACAAAGTAAGCCGCAACATAATCCGTATAGTTTAGTTTCAATGGTGGTAGACAAAGTAAGCCGCAACATAATCCGTATAGTTTAGTTTCAATGGTGGTAGACAAAGTAAGCCGCAACATAATCCGTATAGTTTAGTTTCAATGGTGGTAGACAAAGTAAGCCGCAACATAATCCGTATAGTTTAGTTTCAATGGTGGTAGACAAAGTAAGCCGCAACATAATCCGTATAGTTTAGTTTCAATGGTGGTAGACAAAGTAAGCCGCAACATAATCCGTATAGTTTAGTTTCAATGGTGGTAGACAAAGTAAGCCGCAACATAATCCGTATAGTTTAGTTTCAATGGTGGTAGACAAAGTAAGCCGCAACATAATCCGTATAGTTTAGTTTCAATGGTGGTAGACAAAGACATTATAGTTCAATAGCTTCTCCTGTCTCTGTCGCCAAACGACTTGAATTATTTTCTTTAGGGGGCTAATGCCGAACTGCATTATTATCAAAAAAAATATTGTAGACAACAGTTTGTTTGATTAGCTCTAGGTAAAGACAAAACAGTGCAATAGCTTTTTCTCCGCTGTTTGTTAACCGATATTCTGTGTCTTTGTTTAGTTTCCATTGACGAACGAATGTAAAAGAATAGAAAAATAAATTGAAATAATGATTACGGCCGAATTTCGATCACTGCACACTGGTCGAACACTAGTTATATATTAAAAGAATATATATACGTAAACCTTAGAGCATTCAGTTAGGCACTGTTAACAACTTAACGCAGATATGAACATGATAAACACTAGACATATCTAATTACAGCCACAAAACCTATTTACAACCATTTGTGTTTAAGAGTCAAGGATTTAATCAAGCAATATGATGTAACTATCTGAACGAGAGGCGCAGCGGGAGTGAATGCGACTGCCGTGCTAGAGGTCCCGGGTTCTCGACTGAGGTACACGTTTTGGCTCAACAAATTCTCACTAGCAATACGAAGTTTGGTGATGTGCCCGGTGTACACTAATAAGTTCACCGCCTATGGCGCAGTGGTTGAAGTGACGGCCCAGCTACCGCCGCCGCCGCTGCGCCGACTGTCGTGTGTTCGACCCCACGCGGGACAAAACATTTGTGTCATCTACAAATAGTTGTTACGAGTCTGGGTGTTCTTTGTGTCCGTTGTTTGAATGTTTGTAAAGTCTCCCACGACACAGGAATTATTCCTAGTGCGGAAGTTGTCTTTTCTAAAAGAAAATAAATAAAACAATATAATTGACGAAATGTGGATGAACCTATGACATCTCTGCTTACCAGTTCGAGGATATAAGCGTCAAACTATATATGTATAATGTAAATAAAAAGATTTTTTAGTAGCACAATGAACAGAAAATGCCGTTACTTTTGGTGCACCGCGGTCAGGCTCGGTGCATTAGACCGTGTGTGCGAATCGTATGTTTATATAATTATATTTTAAAATCTGAAGATTATGAAGTTAGAATTTTTTAAATATTTGAAGTGCTCAACCTCATATTATGCAGCACTTGATTTGTTTAAAATGTTTTCTTTACTAACTAATAAAACAGTATAGAGTGCAATATAAAATAGGGTTAGATGGGACTAACATCCTTACTAATATCATAAAGGCAAATGTGAGTTTGTTAGTTACGCTTTCATGTCTTAACTACTTAGCCGATCATCATGAAATTTGGCGTACACGTTGCCAGGGGTACAGAAAAGAACAAAGAGTACATTTCATCACGGAAAAGTCCAAAAGTATAATAGCTTTTACCCGCGATTTAAATACTATTGTATATAATGAAAGTCTTTACTAAGTCAAGATATACAAGCAGCGTAAAAATAACTTAGGTGTACAGATTTATATCTCGATATTGCAAACATGTTTCAAACTGTCCAAGTAATAATAATAATAATAATATTCTATCACATACACTCAACACCATCTAGCCCAAACTAAGCAGAGCTTGTACTATGTACAAGTTTGTACATTCTTGTTCTACTTAGTAGTTTTAAAAAACATGTCCATGATTATGAGTCTGAAAATGAAAGGATAAGGAGAGAGAAAACAAGGAGAAAAGATTTCCAATCAAAATGTTTACCCAAGCTTGATATTGTTAAACATAGTGCAGGTTTCAAATCAATAAATATATTTAATAAATTGCCCTCAGAAATTAAGACATTATTATATACTAAAGAATTTTATACCAGACTAAAGCATTTTTTGTTGAATGAATGCTTTTATAGCATACCTTAAAGTTGTAAAATATTTGAAATGACATGTAAATAAGAGTTTCAGTAACAAATTGCAAAATGGAATTATTTTTACTAATGGATTATTGTTTTTAATTTTATTTAATTTGATTATTATTTAAATTGTTATTTTTATTTTTTATATTATGTGAATGAATTATCAGTTATCACCTTAACATTATCATTTTTAGTATTATTTAATCTACTCTGTTGACATCTTTACGAATAATGTTTATATTGTTGTTAATTTAGTGTTTCATTAAGTGCCATATTGTAAAATCAATTTCTGTGTTATGTATAGTGCAAAATTCAAATACGATGTAAATATTGTTCCTGAATAAATGAAATTAAATGAAATGTCACTAAGTATAAGTCACGGCCACTCACGCATACATCAACATAGAGGTCACCCGTCCACGAAATTACTTACGAGCCAAGTCCTCGAGGAGCTCGTACCACTTGCCCTTGAACCAGTACTGCCATTGCTTGATCTATTACAAGATTATTAAATACAAACTTATCAGCTCAACTTGTATATTGTGCAATGGAATAAAGAATGGATATATAAAGAGCTTAGATTTATACGATCGTAACAGAGGGAATATTAAAAGCGTTTCACCTCAAAGGGTTAGATGGAAGTTATATAAACCCACAATACGACGTCTGAAAGCAATGGGATAGCTAGGTATGCTGGTGTTGACCACAACGGAGCTGTTGCTGATCGGCCGACGTGCAGGCACAAGTCTTACCGTCACACTAACAGTTGTGTCGAGTCTGGGCATGCAATGTGGCCGTTGTTTTAAAAAAAATAATATAATATAGTTCCAGATAAAGGACAAACCAACGTAAACAAAAATAAACAGTTAACACTAAAGACGGCCAAATAGCGTAAATGGTCACCATTGCAATGCAGCAAATGTGACGAGTTCGACCCAGGCGGCACAAAGAGTGTGTGATCCAACCATTGTCATACCGATATGGGATTTACTTCGAGTCTGGAAATGTTCTGAGAATACCTTACGACACAGGCATTATCCCAAACAGCAAATTCCTATTTAAAAATAAGATCTTTTATTAATTCGTGCATCAGCGTACGAATGCTACGTCTCGACACAATGCTTTTATTATTACGACTCAAAGAAAACAATCTATTTATATAAGTAACTAGATGCCTCTGTGAACTTTGTACCATCTAAATAAAATTCCCATACACATACATATTTATTTGGATTTTCCTAATTTTCTTTAGCTACACCATTTCCGTATTGAGGTGACAAAAAAATAAAAGAGCATATTTTAATCAATTGCCATTTAAAAGTTTTTGCGAGACTAACGCACGGCAATTAATTTATATATAAATAAATCTAAGCGGTAATTACTGTGGGAATTTAAAACATATTGATAGACCTACGCTTAGGCAAGTTTTGAAACACATGACCACACTGAGGCAACACTCACTCTAGATACAACTCAAGGACATACATACATACAATACATTTTGAAATGAAGCACATTTCTAAATGAATTGTAATAAAAATATACAATCTGCGGTTTACGTAGTACTATTGGAAAGGTGTGAAACGTTTTTAATATTGTCTTATGTTTACAAATTACACATATTGAATATAAAGTAAGCTGTATTAGACTGATGGTAAGCGATGACCATAAAGCACATGTGGCAATATTAGTGGTATCGTACAATGCTGATCTTAAGGAAAAGAAAATTTAGGATCAAGGATAAGGAATAGGAAAGATAGGTAGGTACCTATGTGTGTCGGCGGAGCTCTTACTTACTGGAGAAATGCAGTACCAGTGGCTGTAACTGTTAAAAAGGCGATGAAAGATATGCAGCAGGTAGGTAGGTACGTGTCCAGAACTGTCAGTTACGGGGGAAGACCAGTCAGTGTTCGGGAATGGCGGCTTCCCGTACGAGGGTCGTGCATAATAATAATTATTAGCAATGGCAACAAACTCTTCCTCTTAACGACACTTAAAATAACATACGTCCATACATAGTTTACGTATATATGTATATCCGAAAAGCCAGGCAGACGTGTACTACATCAAGATTTCGCCAATTACGGTTGAATGTCTCGGTAATAGAGGAGAACCTATTGTTGTCTTCAAAACCCAGTTCCAGATTCCTTTCTGCTGCTGAGAATTGATGACAGCAAACTGCGCCACCGAGGCACTAGACTAGGTATCGTTTATTTACACTTATCTAGTCAAAGATTTCAATCATAGATACTACTGCTACTTTCTGTATGATAGGTTGTCATCTGAATTTTGATACACACTTATATCGAAAATTGTACACTACTAATATTGTCTTCTGTTTACGCGAATGTTATTCATTGAAGTTAAACTACTATATACGGATTTTGTCACCGGCCGCAACCGAAACGTGGGGTAAAGTGTAAATATAAATAGTTTCAATAATTTAATTAGCTTAAAAACTTCGATCAATAATACACTATTGATCGAAGCTTAAAAATTAGTAAAGTTTAATAGTAATAGTAGTGTAAATTTCTAAATTATGTAATAAACTGTCAAATAAACAACGCGATAAAATCCGTATATAGTAGTTTAATTTCAGTATTCCTACTGTTGTGTTTCGTTTGGCGAGTGAGAGTGCCGGAGACCCAATCACCCTCTTTCCCCCTTCCCGCTCCTTCTCCTTCCCACTTCCTTTCCTAAAAGGTCGACAACGCGCAAGTGATGCCTGCGGTGGCTACGGTGACCACTTACCATCAGGTGTGCCGTATACTTATTTGTCACCTTAGTTATAAAAAAAAAACTAAGGAATGAGCTCACTGTTCGACACTTTTTTTTTACAATCTAGGTACCTATAGTGAGGACAGATCTATGTTTAAATCTTTGAGCCATACCTACAATAGTTGCTCGCTTGCGCCGCGTGTTCGCCGGCGCCGGCGCCGGTAGAGCGGTGGAGCAAGTTTTATAACCTTTTACCTTGCCCCTCTCTTTATATCGGAAGATCCGGGTCCACTAGTGCAACAATTTATAAATAGTACTGATGATATTATTGTTTTTATTTATTTAATTATGAAATAACTGCGGAAGGTGAAACGTGTCGTTTCTTCGAGGAGACGTCGCGCGCCACGCTGGCAGTTGAGAGTTTTCTTTGCTTTTTTCTTTTGACAAACTTCTGGAACTTTAATGAACTCTTTCTCGTTCGAAATTTAGTCATAATAAATATAAACCCTCAACTGAACGTTTCTTGTATTTTGTTTCCCTTTTTAATTATCACGTTTTTAATTATTATTATTCATCGTTTACACGAATATAACACATATAGATTATACTTCTTTATACGGCTTTTGTTAAATAAACCGCGACGAAACCTGTATAAAGTAATTTAATTACAACAGTTTAGTTACGCAATCTTCCATAATCACAACTATTTTATTTAAACAAGCGGCTATCTATCCCATTTAACAAGCTGGGCCTGTAAAGGATGGCAAGACTGACGGTGGAAGCTTTGTAATAGGGTACTGAACCCCGATAACAGCGCGGCGTCTCTTTATTCTTTTTAAAACGACAACTTCGCACTAATAGTACTCCCTGTGTCGAAGGAGACTTTACAAACATTCTATTATACTATAATGTATGATGTTGTCCGAGCTAACAATGTATGTGAGAAGCATTTAGTCGCATCAGGTACCCACAGAACAGGCTTGCCTATTGTGGGGCCACAGGATATGACTTTTAACATTGTTATTACTTTTGGCAATAAACAAATTTTATTTTTATTATTTATTTTTTATTAAAACAACGGACGCGAAGGACATCCAGACTCGTACCAACCATTTGCATGTGCATTGCAACTCACAACACTCGGCGACGCGACCACTTTTAAACCACGCACCAAATCCTCGCAGTTATCTCGCAAATTGAATTTAAAAATGACTTTGTCTTCATACGTACTCGTAATATTATTATCGTGGGTGTCGGTAACTAAAAACAAAATTGGCTACACGTGGGTGTAAAAATACATCACTGATTACCCCTACGAGCAGACACACGTCGTGAATGATTGCTCGTTGCTTGTGCCGTGTAGCCGTGCAGGATTCAAACATCTGTATTACTGAACACCTGTCTCTCGCGGGCTCACCCACGTCTATGATTTAAGTCGCCGTTCCCGCAGCTCGTAGCGTGATGTTATATAGCGTATGTTACTTCTGGATAAAGTAGCTTTTTAATGGTGAAAGAATGATTAAAGTTGGTCCGATAGTTTTTGAGTTAATTCGTTCGAAACAATTATTTATATCGGTTCGGTAGTTGAGTTAATTGATAACAAATATAGACGAATATTGCCTCTTTACAATATTAGTATAAATTAGTTATTTTAGTAATATAAAGGTACCTTGTTTACTATTTGTGATCTATCGAGTGTATTCCTACTCTTTCAGAAAAATATTAAACTTATTTTTCTTTGGTTTAGCTGCTTGTAGTTCCGAGATAACTATTTTTTGTCAAAAATGTGTAAGAATATGTCTCGCCATGCCAAGCCGTTAAAATGACTACTATTCAATCAAATAATTAAAGATACACCATAATTTTTCAGTACAGTTGACTGGTTTGGAAACATCTACATTACAGTTAGTATATCTATTCATTTGTACTCTTTTATAGGTTTCAAGTAATAGACTGGCTCGATGGCGCAGCGTTCGTGAATGAGGCTCATGAGGCTGTGTATGAGGTCTTAGGTTCCACGTACCCTTTCCACATTTGACTTATACCCGGATGTAGATTATCACATAGTACGCTCCTGAATCATGCTCTATTTAGGCGGCAGATAATATACTAGTAATTAATTAAAGTACTCTAAAGATTATGAACGTATCGTGTACTCAAAGTATCAGAATATGTTTATCGCAAAACGCTTGCGTCAAATTGACGTAAATGATACCGCGAATGATATCGCCCTAAACTTGTTTATTTGAACTTATATTTATTTACGGACTTATATTATATGACTAGTTTATAGGACCAATGGCATCGTTTCCTGTAGGTTCGATTCCAGAACGAGGCAAAGTTTGGTACCAAAGTACCAAAAATTCGCTGTCCACCGCGGTTTTATCAACCATTGTGATTAATGCTACGGCTCTGTGGTTCGTATTGTGATGGTGTGTAGCCTATGTTACTTGTGGATCAAACACCTTTTTAATGGTTAAAATATTAGTATCGGTCTAGTAGTTTTAGAGTTTCTACAACATCTCTTTATTTTAAGTGTAGAGTTAAGACAGCGTAGATTATGCGATTCACAAATATTGTGTTGTAGTTGCCGCGTTTCGAGATTCAAGAGGTTTTGTAAAGTTATTTGAATGTTTCTAAAGTCGCCTACGATTTATATATATATTTCAAGTGTGCGAGTTGTATTATAGAATAACAAATAAAAAGACTATAACAACAGAAACAGCTGACCAATTATATTTTAATTGCTTGCTTGGTAATATTTCTATATATAAACTACATAGCTACACAGTTCCACGTGTATAATCGACGAGGTCATTACTGGTGCCTCACACCAACTCTCCGCGAGCATGTTTTATGTCCAACATAATAGGGAGCGGACCTATTGCCATTTCGCACAGTTCCCAATAACACTATGCCCGGGTATCGAAACCATGACCTCATGTAAAAAAGTTGAATTCACTATCCACTGAGGCACATCTGCTATACCTGCTTACTTGACTGCCTCCGTGGCGCAGCGGTAGTGAATGCGACTGCTGTGCTTGAGGTCTCAGGTATGAATGCCGACGATAAAAATTTATTAAGTTTTTCTGTTAAGAAATCTCAATAGTAGCTCGGAGTTAGAAAGTTGGCGATGTTAAACACCCCCGTGCCTCGGTGCGCACGTGTCGCCGTTGGTCCTGCGCCTGATCTCTCTCCGGTCGTGTCGGATTACGTCCCATCGGATCATGAGAGTTAGAGAAAAAAGAGTGCACTTGTAATTACGCACACGCTTGTGCATTATAATATCTCCTGTGCAGATGACCAGTCTCCGTTAAGATTGGCCGCTGTGATCGAAATTCGGTCTGGAGGACACCACTATTTTATACATACTTAATAAACATTATCATCTTCAATACTACTGGACAAAGAATTGAAGTCATTAACCCAATTCCACTTTAAAAACACATTTAAACAGCACGGATGGTGTGTGAAGTAAGTAGTGGTTTCTAGTAACAATTGCGAAGGTTGTGGATGCGACCCCCGAGGCTCCGAGGGCCCTACATGATAAATAATGTAGGTTTTAGTGTAGATGTCCTTTGTATCGTAACTTGTACTATTTGTGCGGCGATATATTTCGAATCGATTTTATATAAAAAACTAGCTGACACGACGGACGTTGTCCTGTCATAAATAGGAATACAGTTCACATACATCAAACGCGCGAATTGTCAAACTCGCGACGTTTAATTAGTCGTTATGTTTTCTGAAATTATCTAATTTTATTGCGTATTTTTTTTATCTTTTCTTTCAGTGAGAACCTTCTACAAAGTATAAGAAAACATAAAAAAAAAAGATGAATGAAATCAGTAAAGCCGTTCTCAAGTTATGGCGTGACCAAGGAAAACAGGGTTTCATTTTTATATAAACCAAATCTAAACCATTCTCGAATCCACTCGAACACACAAAAATCTTCATCATAATCGTTCCAGCCGTTTAGGAAGAGTTTAATTACAAACACGCACAAAAGATTTATATATATAAAGATATAGATGTTTACTTTGCGTTATCGCTTTATAGTAGAACGAACCTATTTAGTTACGTTATTATAAGAAGTTATGAAGTACATATAATATTATGTACCTTCTTATATAATTGAGAATACATATTCTCAATTAGTAAAGTACATAATAGATTCCAATGAAACAACTAACCAATTAAGTAATGTAGGTTTACTTCTACATAGATTATAACAATTTTAATGTAATTACCACATTCTAGATTAGATTAGTGTTACACAATCTGTAGGACTACAAGTGGTCAACTTATTATGTGATTACATATCACGACTTAATTAAAATGAACGTGTTTCAAGTGAATATGCTTCATACAATGTTACTTTCAAGGATAGACAAGTTGCAATACAATAAAAAAAAATCTTTATTTCAATCGCAATACGTTTAAGTGACATTGTTAGGCGATCAGCTTCTAAGCGTGGAGGTACTTGTATTAATTAGGTGACTCCGCTTTTCTCCTTAAACATTAGCATTAGAAAATGAAGACAACAATATAAAACAAAGGGTTTCGATAAAAATCGGGTTATATCAATAAAAATATTGATATAACTGGATTTTACCCGCGGCTTCGCTCGCGTAAATGTAAGTTAGGTTATGTTAGTTACAGTCGCGAGACGACCTCCAGCCACCCTGATATTTTACCTGGGGGTGGTGGTCTTCGTGGGCTTGCCCGCCACCCGATCAGCACCAGGTCCGAGAGGCAGTGTGCGCGTTCCCACGCGCGCTTCTGTATCGTGTGTCTGTCCCCCTCAAGGGGACAGTAGGGTTAAAATTTAGAGGTGACCATAGGGTAGGTCTTGTCGTGTAGTTGCCAGTTGTTTCACACGGCGGCGGCGCGGCGGCGGCGGGCCGAATCGTTGACGGGATCGCGATTGCATGTAAAAGTGATTCGCGCGGCCCCGCCGCCCGTTGCGGTTATGTCGAGAAAACACCGTGGTGGGTTTAGTCGGTACTACCGGGAAGTCGGACTCACCGGAGAAAGATGGTGCTTCCCCCGGTGAGTGCGGCATAAGCTCTCCGTCGACCCGTGGAGCGGTATGCGTCAATGCATTCCCCGAAAAAAAAAACAAAAAAGTTAGTTACAGTAGGTACTTTTCCTGGATGAAAGGTACCATACGCCCTTCTCTGTTTCCCTGACAATATAATTGGATGAATAGTTAAAGCGTGAAAGCGTAAAAAACAAACTCACATTCGCATTTATAATATTAATTAGCATAGCGACTGCTTACCATCAGGTGGAGTGTGGTCATTTTGACGAGCAAAATAAAAAAATAAAAAAAAAATAAAAAAATATTGCGTTAAAGTTTATCACATGTACAAAATACTAAAATATTATTACGAAATGTAAACTGTATAGGTTTTGTTAAGACTACATTCGATTGATTCCTGTGTCGCGCTGGCGGGCACTTCACAAACATTCAAACAACGGACACATAGAACACCCAGACTCGGAACCACCATTTGTGGATCACACAAATGGTTGTCCCGCGTGGGGATCGAACCTCGACGCAGCGGTGTCGGCGCCGCGACCACTTGCACCGCTGCGCCGCCTGTGCCACAAGTGAACAGCTAATACAAACAGCTCATAACGTCTATCTTATATCGCCTCTCAGTGCCCTACAAAATGATTTTTCTTTATGTGTAGATACGATTATGTCGACTCATTAAATGCCGGATATTTAAAACGTTAACAACTTATTAAAGGAATAAATAACTTATATATGTAATAAATTTAATAGAGCTTCTAAACAAAACTGTTAAAAAAAAATATTTGCAGCGTAATGGATTGCCTATGTAATACTTTACTATTATTCCACAATAATGAATCACTATCTATCTTTATCTTATACGAAAAAGAACAAAACGATTTGCCAAGGTTCACGTTCAACTAGTGTAGATACAAGTTTCAACATTGGTTACAACAAGTTTAATTACACATAACGCTTAGCTAAATGTAAAACCAAATATATTTTGTTAAACATAGTGTATTGGTCATAATTT
Source organism: Catocala sponsa (assembly GCA_963564715.1). NCBI lineage: Eukaryota > Metazoa > Arthropoda > Insecta > Lepidoptera > Erebidae > Catocala > Catocala sponsa. Next base: position 271,821 of record OY751352.1, read on the forward strand.
CATGAAATTATATTTTTTGCGTTAAATTAAAAGGAATATATTTTATGTAAAATATATTTAAAAAAGAAACCGTATAACATAAAAAATAACAAGTTCCTTAAAATATAAACAAGGTGTGCTGTCAATTTTACCAAAATTTAAAAAATATGGATATATTCACTTCGCTAGCGATTTCCATATTGAATGGAATTAACAGTAGAGTTTAACTAAATTGAACTCTAAAACTCATTACTGCTCAAATCGTGACCGAGACAATCGTAGCTGCAATCAAACTTATAACACGACAATTAAATTTTTCCTCATCAGCGATACAACTATTCATTTTATTACAAAGATGCAGCCATTAAAAATAATAATAAAATCCACTAAACACTCACCGAATATAAATCCTTTAAATGAAATAAATATATCACTAAACAATCACCACATAACACAAGTATATATCGATTAACTCGATTGTCAAAACGATTTAAATCGGTATCTGTTAGTTGCGCGTGAGCCGCGATCGACAGCGACTGGCCGACTGACGTTCGGAATCAGCACGAAAATCTCCGAATACATAATTGAGTACAGTAGGCAACGCAGATCGTTCCGCGGCTGTGATGCCGCGCTTAATAACTTTAGGTCAAAACATTCACGCGAACTGTACTTGAAGCGTTGCAACCGAAATTGGGTCAAACTCGTTTTTGCTAGTACTTAGACAGTGACTGTATCGAGTACATATATCTGCATTAATATTAGCTAATACAACTTTAAAGGTAGGTGGTTTCCACTGCGAAAATGTAATGAGCGAGGCATAGCCAAGCGGAACGAAGTTCAACTATCTAATATACAAATTACCGCTCAAAAGAAAGAGGTTTTACCATTTTTAGAACAGCTTTTTAATTATTAAGCGTCGTTCTGTTGAAAGGCATTAGTTTCTAACTATGTATATTTACTTATTTAGTCCTTTTCGCTAAACCCTTTATTAGTTGAAATACCTCTATGAAGTTTATAGTCCTTTTCTTACGTCAGTTAATTCGCAGACGTAAGAAACGGACTCCATTCAATTAAAGGAGTTAGTTTCTAAGAAAGCTCTTTTTTGGTGGAAGTGAGAACTGATAGATAGTGCAGGCTCGGCTATTTTTCGCTCATTACCCTTTTGCAGTGCAGACCAGGCTGTAGGAGTGAAGGCTTCTGTATTAGCCAGTAGGCTAGGGCGCTGCAGCCTCAACACACTAATCTTTACGTTTATTTCGATTGATGAATTATTTTATGACAACAACCTTTACCGACTTATTACGTTCACTTCAAAGTATGGATACGAAGGTTCTAGATTGTTCATAATATGTTAAATTGAGACGCCTACCTCAATTTAACGTACACCTAGCAGATGTGTCCATTGCACTGACATGTTAAGCTCTGATGATGTGTGCCACACTGCACACACCCATACATCACTAAATAATCCATTTACGAATATGATGTTCTGTCTACGTTAGATATTGTGTTTATTATGTAGCTAATAATCTCTAGCCTTGACTCTTATTTTTATAACCACTTATGTAACTCTAGTTTCTGTCCGCGACTTCGCCTATACATAGCCCACGAGAATCAATATAGGGATAACAGGTAGCCTATGTACCTCCCCGTGGTACAATTTATCACTCAAATAAAATTCATTAAGATTCGTTCAGCCGTTTAGTCTTGAAAAGGTAACCATCAAACAGAATCACTTTCGTATGTATAATAGGTATCAAGTAAGTAAACATGGATTTGGAACAGCAAGTTAAAAGTATTAAAAATAGTTACATGTAACATTCGCCTACATTCATTCAGAAGAATTCACATAGTAGGTATATCGAACATAGGGAGCCATTTTTTGTTTCACTTTTCTTTTGCATAATTGAATTGACCAACATTGTCAACAACTATAAGAAGCTGACTTCCACCTGATATTAATTACTGTATCGGTTTAAAACAAACAAATACATATAATTCTGATGACAATGATAATTACGGTATATCAAGCTGATCTGGTTGCTAAGCAAAATAACTAAACTGTCCAATGCCTTCCGTCAGACATAAGCAAAATTATAACTACAACAGAATTTTATTGGCGTGTGTGCATATTCTACATAGTTGCTTATTGAAACTACCTATGTCAAATTGTTTAAATTGAGTCGAGTATTTTTAGACTCAATAAAATGTTGTCGCATGATTGTTGAGCAGTTTTATGTCTAGATTAGAAAATACCATAGCTTCTGCGAACCTTTCTTTCAAAACAAGCGTAAATGTTACATACATCTACGCGTAAATGTTACATACATCTACGCTTGTCTGAAAACAGCAAATACTGCCGCCAATATATGACAAGCTGACTCACTGAATTTTAAAGTCTGTGGTAACATAAAATAATATGCAACATTTGTTGATAGATTGTGCACTTCGTCGAAAACTATGGAAATGATCTTCGAGAACTATTGAAATTATTTATGGAGACATGTAAGATTGATAAGTTTAATGTAGGGGTCGTCTGTTTAAGCATTCTTCTTAAGCCTACAGAAGACGTAAAGTTTAGCTGAGCAAGTTTTGCCTAAACCTCTTTGATACCGAAGTTATAAGTCTGTCTTAAGGCAACTTCGTGCCTATGGGCAAAAAGTTCCACTTTTAAAGTAAGAAAAAATATACCTAATTCGAGGTAAAATCACAACAAAAGCCTAAAAATATTGACTCATTACTACAGATCACGACTGACAATTGTAAGCGATACTGACGTTTCAATGGAAGCCATTATAGCGGCGAGCAATTTGCTAAAATACCATCGACGGGTCAACCACCTGCCATTACCTGGAGACCTTTGTCGCCAGTAGTGAGACATTTCTTAACCGGTAGTGATCTTTCAACATTATTTAAGGTTTTGTCGGAGCCCAAATGTTAATTACTTTGTTGGTACAGCTGTGAAAGCGTACTATAATAATCGAAAACTAGCCCTCAGCCTCAGACACAGTACTTTTTACTAGATCAAAAGTGTTCTGTTTCCTTTCCTGTACCCTTGAAAAAGTGTAGGCATGCGAAATTTCATTATGATCGGTCGAGTAGGTACGGCTTGAAATCGTATCAAATAAACAAACAAACTCATATTTGCATTTATTTTCTTTTTTTTATACAACTAAAGTGACAGACAAGCATACGGCCTACCTGACGGTAAGTGGTCACCGTAGCCTATGGACGCCTGCAACACCAAAAGTAACACTTGCGCGTTGCCGACCCTTTAGAAAAGTAAGAAGAAAAAAGGAAGTGGCAAGGAGAAGGAGCAGGAAGTGGTAAAGAGGGTGATTGGGCCTCCGGCACTCTCACTCACCGAACCAATCACAACAGCAGGAATACTGCTATTTCACGTCGATATCCTGTGAGAGGGTAGTCCTTCCCCGGTCGAGCCGACCTATTCATGCTGAAATCAGCGAGGCTCTACTACTCACAAATATTCGCATATTTATTTGTTACAGGTAATGTTAGTTAAGATATTGATTAGGTATAAGCTATCCCTCAAGAACAGTACTTTTCTCTGGATCAAAGCTCCGCAGTCCTTTTCCGTACCTATAACAACGTATATGCGAAATTTCATGATCGGTCGAGTAGTTACGGCGTGCTCGTAACTAATAAGCAAACTTAAATTCGTATTAAAATATTAAAGTTAGGATTATTCGAATAGATTAATCGTATCGCAATATCAGTGACAACAAATCATCATTCTGATGGTGGATCATACAGTTATTCGAATCTACAATCGAAACTATCGAATATTTAACTTTAGCGCGGCCCAAAATAATTCGAATATTATACATTTCTTAGTTCGTAGCAATTGCACATCGCTAGAAGGCCTAGTAAATGGGTCTATTGGCACTCTTTACATACGGAACACTGAACATGTTTTTAATCGTGTTATCATAATCACAAACTAATCAATACTGTTATCATTATTAATTACGGAGATACCAATTAAGTGTAATGCGGAATGAAAAAATATCTAAGGTTATCACGTGGTAACAATTATTATCTATGGTAGCGATACCAACACCGACAGTTGTTCGAAGTGCGAGTGTACTTCGTGTGGATGGTTTAATGTTGGATCATATTGTCTCGAGATTCAAACCTCAAGGCTCTCTTTCCCGCGTCTTTTCTACGGCTGAATCTGAATTGATGGTGACTAATACATACATTGCTAAGGCTTTAGTTTTGTAGTCAAAGTTAAAAATCATTTATTTAGGTCACAAAGCGACACTTGTAAGGGGTTAGTGGGTTAAAAAAATTACTGGATTTACATTTATGTTAGTTGCTAGGTTCAGGCGAAAGATTGAGCCTATGCCAATATAAGACACGTGCGCGAATACGCGACAGCGGCGTGCGGCGTGCGGCGTGCGGCGTCATCTCCCGGCAACCACTCAGTTAGCTCGTACTCGTACTATATCATAATATCTATCCTAATTTATAAAGCTGAAGAGTTTGTTTGTTTCCTACGCTACGCTATTCTCAGGAACTACTGGTTCGAATTGAAAAAATATTTTTTGTTGGATAACTTATTTATCGAGGAACGCTATAGGCTATATAACATCACGCTACGACCCACGGGGGCGGCGCAGTAATGATAAACGCGGGTGAAACGGCGGGCACAGCTAGTATTAGTATAGATATAGTTCACATAGAGCGGATTACATAATAATAAACCACGAAGACGTCGGACCAGGTGACCTTTAATTATACTACATGCATACATAATATACGTATATAAGTACACTTACATATACATCAGTCTAAGTCTCGAACAAATAGCCATTAACTATTGTACTTATATTAAAAACTGCCTCGGCAAACGCATAAGTTTGCGTGCGGTCGTTACCTCCTAGGTTCGATTTCCTGATGTAGCAATATAATGGGTTTCCCTGTTTGGCATCTCTTGTTAGCAGTACGGGCTCTGTGAATACAGTTAGATGAAAGAAGTCTCGCCGTCCACAATATGTTGTACGATTTTCTGTAGCGAAATTCTCAACAGTAGCACGAAGTCTGAAACTGTTCCTGGATAACGGCAATTGGATCCCCCTCTATAACGTGAGACATAAAAAACTGCTGCTCGCTTTTTAGCTAACAACAATTGTTAGCCTAGCTGATGAAATGGTAGAACCAAGAATATGGTCGGCGAACTGTACGTATGATGTGCTGACGCGCGCAACTTCATCTGCGTCACATAAGAGAATTTTCTCCGTACTTGCAACATTTTTCATTGATGCTCCGCTCCTATTGGTCGAAGCGTGATGTTATACTTATAGCTTATAGGCTTCCACGATAAATAGGCTATCCAACGCTAAAATTATTTTTCAATTTGAACCAATAGTTCCCGAGATTAGCGCGTTCAACCAAACAAACAAACTCTTCAGCTTTATAATATTAGTATAGATTCCTGCTTAATCCTTCGGCGATAGATATACATATATGTAGGTCTAAGTACAGTAACAAGATTAAAATAATAAAATGGGTTCCATTACTGGTCATAAGTATGGCCCTGTATGGCTTCTTAAAACATAGAGACTTAAGTACAGTTTTGAATATCACGCATAATGCAGAAAATACACAACCCTGACTTCCCTCATATATGTCATCATGTCTTTACATTGCGGCGAAAAGGGGTCGGCACTGTCGGCAGACGCGTGTGACACTTATATGTCGCCAATTATGCTTTAAGGTGCTTCGTAGTAGAGGGAGAGTATTGCGGTCTACAGTGCAAGTTGCGGACTTTCTAAATTCTGCATAATATGTTTTTGTGCATAGTTTCTTAGTAAAAACATACATACCTACATCAACAGTAATAAAAGAGCTACAGATATAATGTGACCACCCATATATAGTTAGAAACGATGAATAGTGATTAATTCATATATTGGTAGCTTCGTATGACTTTAGCCCTGAGGGGTGACATTGGCCCTTAATTGGAAAAGCTGTTTAATTGGAACAAGCTGTTTTACTGACAGTTTATAGTGCTGTGCTATCTATTGATTTCCACGTGTATTTTTTCGGCAAAAAGTATGATAGTGGTGTAATGGGAACTTCAAACTTTTTCCAATTAAGGGCCAATGTCACCCCTCAGGGCTAAAGTTATACGAAGTTACGGTACCTATAAATATTAGTGAAAACGCTAAGGGCCTATTTTATAAAGGCAGCTCTCGCATTACAAATAATTCCTGTTCCGCAGGGCACTTTACATACACTAAACCAAGGGACACAAAGAACACATACACTCGGATCTATTCATGGGGCCCATCGTTTGTTATACAAAATGAGCTTTCTGCACTCCTACTCCATATTAACTCCATGCACGCGATATACTTAAAAAGGGTACTTACAAAGTTTTATCTTCACGTATGCATAATATACTTATACACGTATATATAACATACATAAGTATTTCTGTTATATCAGGATCTATAGTCTACATATACATAATTATGTATCTAATCTATATAGTTACAAATAATATATTATTCATTTTAAAATGAATTAACCTAATATATATTTACAAACGTATAGATTTCAGAGGTAACTGCGCTGCTAACTTCAGTAGAGCGAAATTTTATTAATCGTCTTGTGGAAACTTACTAATATTTTAAAGAGGAAACATTTTTTGTGATAGATAAACTTTAAAACGTTACTTTATACAAAAATAACATAGGTTATATAACAGGGGTGAAAACGTGGAAGACAACTAGTACTTCGATGAAGTATAATTATGCTTGTTAAAACAGGTTCCGAATTACAAGACTATATGATAAATACATTTTGTACAAGGGAAAAAGGTAACATAATTAGTGTCCTATAGTTTTTGCATGCATACAATTATCTCGGTATATTGTTGATACTGCGGTGATCTCTCTCCGGTCGTGCCATCAGACTACAAGAGTGAGGGTATAGAGAGTACACTTGTGTATATCTCCTGCGCAGAAATCTCGCCATACATTAGCTGCTGTAAGCAAAATTCGGTCTGGGGGACATGCCAAACAAAATGAACTAAACTGTAGTAAACAACACTTAGGGCTTGTCCTACCTCCTCCAGATAGCATCTGTCTATTAGATAAAAGTGTCGCCTGAGTACAACTACAACAGTTCACTAATTATAATATTATATTTCCTTATCTATTATCATATCCAGAAATAAATAAAATGTATATAATAACGGTCTCTTGAACTCGCGTGAGTTTCTGACGACCGGTTTTTAAGGTCGTTACATGTATTTTTTTATAAAGCCGATATGTCTAGTGCCGGTAACTTAAAGCTGTCATATCAATTATAATTTTAATAAAAAGATGGTCACTTACACGTAATCTTATAGGCTCTATCCCTGAAGTGAAAGACAGAGGTAAGTAATAGAGGACCAGCCTACTCCCGTGTGGCGGCCACCAGACCTCGCGCTGCTACTGTGTACTTCTCCACAGAGCCACAACGCTGTCCAAAACGCGACTCGAGCTCGAAACCGTAAACACACAAACAACACCCACAATCGGCGAGACCGTGTGTAGATCAACAGCCTCCATGGCGCAGCGGTAGTGAATGCGACTACTGTGCATAAGGTCTCAGGTTCGAATCCTAGTTCGGGCCTACAAAAAGTTATTAGGTTTTCTGTTAAGAAATCTCAATAACAGCCCGGAGTTAGGAAGTTGGCGGTGTTGGACACACCCGTCCCTCGGAAAGCACGTAAAGCCGTTGGTCCTGCGCCTGATCTCTCTCTGGTCGTGTCGGATTACCGTCCCATCGGATCATGAGAGTTAGGGAACATAGCTTAGGGGCCGACACAAAAGATCCCACTGGGTCGAAGTGTCGCCGGTCTGCACTGACGGGCCCCACACATAAGATAAGATAAGATAGGGAGCAGAGAGTTAGAATAGAGAGTGACTTGTGTTTGCGCACACACTTGTGCACTATAATATCTCCTGCGCAGATGGCCAGTCTCCGTTAAGATTGGCTGCCGTGACCGAAATCGGTCTGGAGGACATTATATATTATTATGAAGATCACATAAATTCTTATTCTAGTGTGAGGATAGAGCCCTTGCGGCGTAGTAGCAGAGGCAAGTCAGCCACTCAAGCACTACGCCATCGCGCATCGGAGCAGATAAGTATCTACGTAGTGAATAAACAGAGCGCGCGTTTCTTTAAACCGTTTCTTAAAGATTAGCGAAGGTGTCTTGTACAGTCTGAATATATGTCATTATAGCAACGGAAAAAGTACTTGGATTCACAAATTGTAGAACAAACTCTTCAGCATTATTATATTTGTATAATTTTCTATAGTGTATTGCTGAACTCCTAAATGATTGTGATGACTATTTTTGTGTATGTTTACGTGGGTCCCTGGATGGTTTGGATCCGCTAGGTGGCGCTGCGATCGGTTCAGCCGGCAGGACAACATTCATCGGACCCATTAGTTAACGATAGATTAAAAACGTGAGAAAATACTATGTTATGACGTAATATTTAGTCAGATTCCTTCACGACGTGATATGTGTCACATATTAAGTTAAGTTCATCTCGCAGTTTGTATTCAGAACTTATCTGCTTACGCTGGTGACGTCACTGCGCGATGATATATCGTCGGTATTGACGCGATAGTCAGCACGCGTGATGAATACTGACAATCAATGTTACTGCGGACTGAATTGATTCCATCGTATTGTATTACTTGATTGGTTTCTATAACACTAGGTTGACACGCGATTTTGTTTAGCTCTCAGAATAGTAACTAAGGACACAGGAGCTTTGTAAAACAATCAGTGTAACAGCTCTCTTATTCACATTGTGAAACAGCTACATGAGAAGGAGTGAAATAAAAACATCTTATAGTTTATATTATTGTTGACTACTGTGCGCCAAATGCTGTGATGTCGGTTCCCAGGCGGGACATAATATTAGTGTGACGCCCTAATAGTTCTGCTGGGTAGTAGTTGTTTGTTGTTTAATATTCCGCATGCGCACGCGCATCACAAATCATCTCTGTGTTTGGGTGTACCCAAACACAGAGATGATTTTAGACGCGGGTAACTAGTTTTATAAAAAACAGGCGCTTTTTAACTTTAAGTTAACCTTTTTATAAGAAAAACATTGGTCAAGTGCGATTCGGACTACAAAGAGTTTTTTCTATAATCTATAATTTCCAAGCAAGTTATTAGGTACTCTTAATAGTTGCTGAGGTAAGCAGTTGTGACAGACACACAGGTGGACATACAGACAGACAAAATCGCGCATAAGGGTTCCGTTTTACTATTTTGGTACGAAATCCTAAATTGTGAAGGTTCTTGCGGTAGCATGCAACGTTTACAAGCGCCCTTAACTTAGAAACTGTGCTGTTATTTAAATACCCAAGGTCACGCGGTCAAGGACGGACCGTTTTCAGTTAACCTTTCATTCCATTATTCGAGTAAAGGTTAACCTTCCTTGGCTCAACAATAGCGTTTTGGTTTACCGATATTTGTTCGTATAATGGATCTAAAGTGTTCCCAGCTAATAAAGTTGGGCTAAGCGGCGTACCCACTTGAACGTTGTCTACCCCCACTGGGAAAATACCTACAGTTTAAAACGCGGCTATCTAACGTTCGACCTTTATAATAAATTAGCTGTATAGCTTAAAAATATCCCAGCGACTTCGTCCGCATGGATATTTTTCAAGGATTCCAATTTTTCAAAAATCAAAGGAGCCCACGTTACTCCTTATAACATCAGCTATTTGCCAGTGAAAGTCACGTCAAAATCGGTCCAGCCGTTTTAGAGATTAGCCAGCACAGACAGAAAATAAAATAATAAAATTTATTTTTGGTATAAGTTCCGTAAATACTTTTATATGCATTTAGTAAAAAGCTCAAAACACAATTCTTCAATTTTATTTATTTGTATGTATAGAAAGTATCTATAGTCAACGAAGCTACAGCTCAGAGAGATACAGATTTATAGTTATTTATGATGCGCAAAAAAAGACGCCCTCATATATAGTGTTAATTAAAAATCTATATATTAATACGTGAAACAAAAGCTTTGTACCCCTTTTTAAGAAAATTGCGCGCACGGAGGAGTATGAAATTTTACACAGTTAAAGTTTATATGGAGAAGGAGGTGCGAATTCTAATATTTATATAAAATATGCATTAGAAATACATAAAATTAATGAAAATACACTACACGCACACAACCAACCATGCATTTTACACAAGTAGTCGAATCGCGTTCGTAGTATTTCGGAATTAGTCGACTGATGTCGTAGAATTCTTCGTAACTATGGTCACATATGTATGTAGAGTAGGTGACTAAATGAAATGTGATGATATAAGGGCATAGTTATAGACAATAGAACCTTAATAACGATCAAACTTAAAATTTAAATCAATTATGGTCGAATTCCGATCACTTGGCGACTGCTAGTACTAATACATTTTTATCCGTGACTTCTTTATACCTGACTTAACAACTTTTGTTCTACCACTTTTAATTATTTGACATTTTCATACAAGTATACAAATATTGAAATTGGTCGCTATAATCGCACGACAAAGAGTTAAGATAACACGCGGTCGCATAAGAAAGCACGACTAGAGAGACTGCATTCTCCAGTCGTGGCGCCGTCGCGCGTCGGTGCCGAGTTTAGTTACCGTTGGAAGCCGTTGGTTCTGCACCTGGACGCAGAACCAACAGCTTTACGGGCTTTCCGAGGCATGACAGTGGAACACTGCCAACTGCTAACTATTTTGAATTGCTTGACAACCCAACAAATGTTTGTACGCCCGGCCAGGAACTCGAGCACAATACCTCATTCATACACAGCATTCATACGCACTGCAGTTGCAGTATGTTTAGTTTTTGTGTATACACACTACACAGTTGTGTATACACAAAAACTAAAAATCCCGTTCTCCATAAAAAATAAAGTCTTAATCCATTCGCACCTCCTTCGATAATAATTAGCACTAACTTGAGACTAACGGTCGACACTGAGTGTGAATTGTCATTAGAAACATCAATATAACTAGCTTCCGCCCAAGGCTTCGCGTGTGCTATGAACTTAAGAAAACATAGTTTATGTTACTAAGGGATAATGGAGCTTTCTATTGAAAATGAAGAAAGAAAAAATTTTTTGTAACACAATTCAATAAAAATAAATATAAACATACACAGAATAGTATATTAATGGAGATCAAATTACCTGCGTCACCTATTGTTGCAATTAGTGAAACATTCTTCAGAACCGGTGTAGTAGTTTAAAAGATTCCGCCGTACATACTGACAATCAATATTTACCTTTTTTATAATATTAGTTTAGATCACGACTATCTAATCCTAGGCTGCAGGTCACAATGTGGACTGTCCGCCTCGATGGTGTAGTGGTTAGTGTAACCGACTGCCACGCCTGAGGTCGCGGGTTCGATTCCTGCACAAGTCAAACATTTGTGTGCATGAACATAGATGTTTGTGTTGGTCTGGGTGTTTCTATGTATACTTAATATGTATGTATTTACAAAAAAAGAAAAAAGTATATATGTATGTTTATCCATTGTCTAGTACCCATATGTAACAAACTCTGCTTAGTTTGGGCTAGATGGTGTTGTGTGTATGTGTAGAATATTATATTATATCATTTAAATATAACCTACCAACAGCAATGGGCTGGCCATTTCCAGACTGTCTTGTTTCCGCAGCAATAGTGAATGCGACTGCTGTGCATTACGTCTCAGGTTCGATTTCCGGGCAAACTGTATATAAAATTTTGCCCGAAACTCCACGCGCGTTAATCTAGATTTTGTCAACCAATTTCTATCCCTCGAGAAATGTACTCTGGATGAAAGGTATCCGATGTCCTTTTGAAGTGAAACTTCTTTATCGACGTATGGGAGAAATTTTGTAGCAGTGTAAAAAAAAATCGTCACGTTTTTCGGTTACGCGCCATGTTGCTTTTTTTATCAAAGTTTAGTATAGTGACGTAAAGAATATAATGTAATATATTTATAATAATAACAACAATATATTAGTTTTGCAGTTTGGTTTGAAATAAGAATAACAATATATTAATTTGAAAGTGATAAAATAAAAAGACTTATTCAAATTTAAGTGAATTTACAAGAAAAGTGAGAGTGATTATATATTTCGTTTTATAAATTCAACACGTATGAGCATGATTTTAATATTTATTTGAGGTTAACCTCACTTTTTGATTGTAAGTATCAGTGAATGTATATAAATCTGTTAAAATTAGCAAGTATTAATAAATATGACTGTAAATCTAGTGAACATTATTAATTCTAAAAACAATAAAAAATATAAATTAAATAATAATTTAAAAATAAAACAAAACACGATTAGAAAATAAAAATATGTATACGTACATCTTTTTTAATTATTCGTTTTTAATGATTTATTTATTTATTTTTAATTTTATAAAATCGTTACATTTCTACAAGATTAACTGTCATCATATAATTGTATTACTTTGAAAAGATAATTGCAATTATTTATTCATAACTTGTGTAATTGATTAAGTCATTAAATATCTGCTTTGAATTCTTTTTATTAAGTTATGAAATAAATATTAATATTAAAGTTAGTTAAATAATTTTTGTTAACTAATTAACTAATTAATGTCGTAAAGAAGTTTCACTTCTTACCTGTGTACTCTGGTACACACACACATTTTTTTTGTACCTCTGACAAAGTGTATGCGAAATTTCAATATGATCGGTCGAGTAGTTACGGCGTGAGAGCGTAAAAACCAAACAAACGCAACACATTCACATTTGTAACATTAGTTAGGATTTTGATTTTAAACATAATATAAATAAAAATAATTAAAAAAATCAAAAACTCGACTGCCTAAAAAGTGAACCTAACTACGTACATAATAAAAAAATCTGAAAAGAAAAACACAAGCACTTTGATGTCCGGTGGTCTAGAATTCTATATGTTATTGAATAAATACTATTGAAGAAAATAAAATATATTCTAATAATGGAACATAACAACTGAACAGTCGGGATCCATTATTCGACAGCCAATCTAATTTTTCAATGGATCCCGTAGTTTGGTTCACTTTTTACGCAGTCGGTTTTTTGGTATTTTTAATTATTTTTATTTATTTTATACTTTTTAGTTATGAGTACCTAGCTAGTTTCAAATAAAAAATTGACCACATATTTTTCTTCCTTTAATTTTTTTTATATTTTCTTTTTATTTATTTGATTATTTTTTGTTTTTTATATATTATGTTCTGTTTTTTATATTTTTTTGTATTTTATATTTTTATTATTCATTATCTTGATATATTAAATATTTTATTTACGCAACTTTAAATCGATATGGATCCTAAACGGTCAGTCGAATCGAAAAATGTTGAGAAAAAACTAAAAATGATTTTTAAATAGGTACCTACCTATTCAACGATACCCCACTTGACATAATTTGTTCGACTTTATTTTTTTTTCATTATCACAATATAGCGTCCAGCAGTCGCCATATTGAATTTTCACTAACGTCATGTCTTTAGTGACACTCGCCGGACTAATAGGAATCGATTGACGTGTGAATCATAAAAATCGGCCCAGGCGTTTGGTCTGTATAGTGCTTCAAAGGAACATACAAATATACATACATACATAGGCTGATAAACACATTACCACTCCTTTGCGTCGCGCAGTCGGGTAAACAGAAATATGCGTGGAATACACCTCAGTCCGTAGTGGCCGGTTTAATAGCAAAACTAACTCCTACTAGCATGCTACTTTCGCTGTCAGTGATTGTTCTGGTGACCTCAGCCACTGGCCTCCACTAACTACTTTATAACAAGCGGAGTGGGATCACTTTGATAGTTATTACTTTAACCATAGGGTCCACTATACGACTTTGAGATATGACCGCAGCTTACACGCAATATATGTGTTTCATCCTTAATCTTCTAAATATAGAATAAACTCACTAAAAGCTAAACTAAGTGATATATCACTCAGCCCCAACCTCTGGGCACGGCTCTGGGTGTAGGGACTGATCATTTGTACAAAGAAGAAGAATTAATTTATTTGCCAAAAAGTGTTGGTACGGTTTAGGTCTTAAAATTAGTAAATATATGTCCCAGAACACTTGTCATTATAGTGACATGCAAATCTATACTAATATTATAAAGCTGAAGAGTTTGTTTGTTTGTTTGTTTACTTGAACGCGCTAATCTCAGGAACTACTGGTCCGATTTGAAAAATTCTTTCAGTGCTAGATAGCCTATTTATCGAGAAAGGCTATAGGCTATATATCATCACGCTAAGATTAATAGGAGCGGAGCACCAATGAAGAATGTTTCAAAATCGGAGAGTATTTTTTCCTTTTGAGAGCTTCCGCTGCGTGCGCTGCGTAAACAGTTAAAGTTTCGCAAAAATCATGTATGACAGAATTGTTTCCCTTTAAAAGTTCTAAAAAAAAGTTTGCGACAGCATATGTCTATCTTTTAAGGTTGGCTCACTATAACCATTTTTATGCTAACGAAATTTGTTCTAAAATAATGCATTATTTGCGAAGGTATTTTTATAAACATGATATTAATCCTTATCCAAATAAATACGTTATTCATCACAAGTATTTAATTTAAAACAAAATTGCCCTTTACATCATTTGATTTCAATGAATATCTTAGGAGATATAGCAGTTTTAAAATAACATCGCAGCAAAATAATTACCCATTACAGACATAGTACAAACGATGTTTCTCCTGGTTTATTCTGCGTGATTACTACTGGTTCGATTTGAAAAATTATTTTAGTGTTGGATAGCCTATTTATCGAGGAAGGCTATAGGCTATATAACATCACGCTACGACCCCCGGGGGCGGCGCAGTAACGATAAACGCGGGTGAAACCGCGGGAACATGTAGTAATGAATATAATAAAAACAAATTTAACTAAGCCGCTCGCGACACGGAGCTCACAGGCGACATCTTCAAATAAAATACCTTAACTCACTCTTTAATTAAATTATTATTATACCTCGTCGTGTGTGAAGGTCAAAGAGGAATCCGCCACACATCATTACCTGGGCACGACCACGCCGCCCACCATGTTGTCCATCATCATTAATCTATAATACCCATATTGAGGTAACGCATCCATCATTTTTTCATGGTGGTTGTACTGTCTATTTTCTGTTTTTGTCGAGCTGTTTTTAGGGCCAGACGCTATTTTGTTCTCGCGAAAAGATTTCATTAAAATAATACAGCTTGTACATGGAGGCTGATCTGATCGCGAGGTGTTCCTGGCTCGACTGGGAACAACTACTTGTAGTTCACACGATGTGTTGTCGCACATAGACGGTCACTACATCTGGCGCAGGCGACTATTACAACGACTATTCTAAACATATTCCTTGGCTGTAAGTATTTTATATACTATATTATGTGCGTACTCTGTTTGCTCAGAACTGTTCGGTAGACGAAGGGCACACGTAGCCTAATATTATTTTTATTTAGAATGTTTCCTTCTGACTATATTCACTACATATAAACTTATACAACGATATGGACACAGAGCTCGCTTACTTCTCAGGGTACGCACACAGGTCACAGACACTAGCGAAAACTTTAGAAATATGGAAGCAAGCAAAGTGCTTCGTGTGTAAAATAGAAAACCGACCTAACACAGAGATCTCACTGATTCGTACACGCGTATAAATAGAAATATAAACAGAGTTCTGTAAGTTTATAGTAAAACTAACGGCTACACGTCATTTACTTTAGGAATACGTTGCTAACCTGCAGGTCACTGAGAATCTTGTAACATGTAACATGCATCATCTTGTATATTGTGTTCTAAGTTTGCATCTTTGTACAGTCAGCCACGACGATACAGAAGGTCATAGGTGGCTTCTGCTATCTCCACACTAAATTATATCAAAATCGGTTCAGCATATTACCACGAAAACTAATACACCTAATGA
This sequence comes from Catocala sponsa, assembly GCA_963564715.1. Classification (NCBI taxonomy): domain Eukaryota; kingdom Metazoa; phylum Arthropoda; class Insecta; order Lepidoptera; family Erebidae; genus Catocala; species Catocala sponsa. The sequence continues at coordinate 287,795 of OY751352.1, forward strand.
TAACCGTTTAAAACAGACACTGAAGATAAATGTATACATTTCAGTAATATCCTCAAAAGGTTATCAGGTACCTACCGATAGATGATACGTGGTACTTGTTTTTTGGGATGTGACAATGGCATCCATACTTTTGTCTCAATTTAAATTCCATATTATCAAAGTGTAAAGGGCTTTTGCATGTGCTGAACATTGTCGAATCTAGTGACATCTGCCGAGGCGGTTCCCGGGCCCTAAGCTGCAATGGCCTTCATAAACCATAAATGAGTTAATACGTAACATTCTAGTATCAGCACGCTCTATCTGGCATCTTCCTTATATACACCAATGATGGTGAATATATATTTTACTTGTGGGCTTCACAAGCTTTCGCTCGGCTATACGATTACGCGCACAAGATGCGCAACAAATCGCTTATATTAAATAACCACACAGTGACCATCGAGAGAAGAAAGCAAAAGCATTTCAAACGTCATTTCATAACTGGGAACAAGTAGGGACGGGACTATATTATTACAAATTGTCGATGTCGATATATATATTTTTGCTCTAACGAAACAGAGGATGAGTCTACTGCCGTTAACGAAGAGGGACATAAGAATTTACTGCTCAAAACACAACAACGCTTTGTTTCATTTGGCAATCAAACCTAAGACTTCACGATAGGCTTATCACAAACATATGTGATAGGAATAATCGGAATAGAAAAATTGTATGTAGAGAATAGACTTAAAATCTATACATATAATAAAATCGTAGGAAAGTCAAAACTGTACATTAAATATTTTTTTTAAAGAATACTTGGGGCGTGATCTACAATCGATATAGAAGCCAAAAATATAGTGTTTAGAATTTTTGTCTGTTTGTCTGTATGTATGTCCGGGCTAAACTCAAAAAGTACTGCATGGATTTACTTAAAATTTTGCATGAATATTACTAACAGGTCGGGTCAATATAGGCTACATATTATCACGCTATCACCTACGGGGGAGGAGCTGTGAATCTTTATTTTTCTTACGCATTCTGTGACAGCGTGTAATCTAACGACGCATATTTAAATGTTGTTTTTTAGTAAGCCATGCTATTATCTAGCTTTACACTATAAAAACTACGCCATTTAAGTAACTTGGGCAGAGAAATATAGTTGGGTTCCGCGGCGACAAACACTTTTTAGTTAAAATCTATGCGGACGAAGTTGTGTTTTATAAATGAAAATCGTATCATTCGTTATCGTCATAAAACTATTTTATTTATAAGCTCGGTAAGGTATATTTATAATAAGAACAGACCACTAATAAATTATAGTTTAATTGAATAATAAAATACTTATTCCTGTTATTTATATAATAAATAAATTCAAATTACACCATTTACTATACATGTATAATTTCTTGATCTTAACAACTAGTAATTAAATACAATAATTATTATTAACCTTTAAAATAAAGGTATATAACAGTCTCGTTGCTCCAATAGCATGACGGCTAATCTCAATACCAAGCCAGGGTCTGGTAGGTACCATGTCTGACAGACGGCAACAGATTCCTCCCTATTAACTAGTATCCACTAACACATAGCTGGTGGAACTTGGGTGTGATATCTCGTAAAGAATATTAAAGCGTAATGTTATGTTATTTTAATCTCTTTTACCTTGTTCACTTTGTTACCTATTATTCTTTCTACAGCCCAATAGCTGTAAATAAAAAGAAAAATAAATCTAGTCTAGTCTCATCGGCAACGTGGTAGAGCAAAGCGTCGATGGCAGGACGAATTAATTAGCTACAAGAGACCCTGGCGCAAACTAGCGCATTACAGGGATATGTGGACCAGCTAGAGGGAGGTCTTTGCCCTGCAGTGGGACAACACAGATTGAAAATAAATAGTACTAATAGTAACAGTAAAAACTTGGTCAAGTCTGTAGGCTTGACCAAGCTTTTTGGTAGACCCATCCAGCTTTCATCACCCATATTTTATTTACCAAGGGCCTTACCACTATATAATAAAGCATTGCTATCACATCCGAGACAATGTGACTAAGCAGTAAATGGTATATCGCTCTCTCTCTATCTCGTGCATATAATGGCAATGTTATAAGGCATAGCGGAAAAGCCTTTGGAAAATAAAAGCACATTGTCTGGTAGCAATCCAAACAAGTAAAATAACTGATACACGCATCGTCCGCCATATGTTATTAATGTACCTACCTAAGTAACATTATCAGTTAATACGCATATTAGCTTTATCTAAATCTTTTCGCTCTCGATAAGATATTCAGGTTATCCTTATTGCGACTCAATCGTATACGGATTTATAGAACGTTATATATTCATATGTATATAGGCTAGTATATAAGGAATTATCATTACGATAAATTATAATATCAAATTATGTATGTGCAAAATTAAACACGTTTATTTAAACGTGATATATTGCAAACAGATAATTAAAATATGCTTTCTTTTTTATTAATACGAGAATAATCATAAATAACGCGATATTATGGCACGTTTACACGCTTGGCAAGCCTCGACAAGTGTTCACGAACACAAGCGTGTGAACGGGGTGTTCGGCTTGACTTGCATGAGCTTGACGCCGATCCGTGCTGGTGTCGGTTTTTGAACACAGATCAAAGGAAGCTTGCGGCAAGCGCTTGCGACGTATTTACACGTTGGCGTGTGCTTAGTGTCGCTCAGCAGCTCGCGTCGAGCGGGTGTTTCTACGCTGCGCTGTATACGACCGTGTATGACTGCCTCGTTGGTCTAGTGGTGGCAAAGCGCGACTGCTGACCACGAGGTCCCAGGCTTGAATCCTGGGTCGGGCCAAGTAATTAGTTACAGGTTTTTACCTTTTAGACTTACTCAGTAGCAGCCCGGAGTCAGGAAGTTGGTGGTGTTTACACCCCCGTGCTTCGGTAGGCACATAAAGCCGTGAGTCCGGCGCCTGGTCTCTTTCCGGTCGTGTCGGCTTGTCGTCCCGTCGGACTATGAGAGTGAGGGAACAGAGAGTGCACCTGTGTTTGTACGCTTGTGCACTATAATATACAGTATACTATAATAACTCGGTTTAGATTCGGCGCCGTGACCGAAATTGGTTAGGACGACATTATAACTAAAATAAATAAATAAATTTATTGTATTCTAAAGAAAATATATTCTACGACGCATTTCTATAATAGTAGGAATGATAATACTTTTTAATAAAAATATGTCAAGCCAAACGCCATAGCTGACACAACTTCAGCCTCCACGTCTGCCATGCTTGCTTGTTCAAAACACACTAACGCACTCACAAGCGTGTAAGTAAATAGCAGCCAAGCGTTTTTAAAGGCTTGGAGCTTGTGAACGTTTGCCAAGCCCCGGCAAGCGTGTAAACGTAGCATTAGAGAATAAAAGCGATTATGTAAGACCACCAATACATTATAATTAAATGTGTTTTTAAAATAGGTACTTGTAATCGCCAAATTATTCACCAATTTTATAATAGTAATAGCTGCTGATAAATAATCGTATGAACGTAGGCGAAATTTTACATTTAATTAAATGTTCAATATTAGAAATACAGAAAAAAATTGTCGTAAGTATAAATAAACCCCGCTAAATACATATAAAGTAGTTTAATTTTAAAGTGTAACATTTTCATATACATAAGACAAATATTTAGTATTACTATTTGCCATCATAATTGTGTTTATTACAAAACCAGCTTTCATTAAAATAGTTATCCTACATAAAAATATATTATCATTCAGCCAATTCCGGGTAGGCTAGAGAGCCTAACCTGATACGAACTTAGGAATTACGAGCCTAGTCAAGGTAATAAAATAAATTATGATGAAAAAGAAACAGAATATTAACGAGGCATATTATTATAATAAATAACAACATAATATGTCCGAATACTTCGCATACATGTCCTACAATAAGCTGATTGACAGATTGCTTCAGCACGGTAAGACGATATATTCCCTTCGACACAATCCCTGCTGATACACCCTTCATCATCTCAGCCGAAAGACGTCCACTGCTGGACATAGGCCTCCTCCAGGATTTTCCACACAGACCAGTGTTGGGCAACCCGCATCCAACCGCTTCCCTTTACTAATATTATAAATGCGTTTGCTTGTTACGCTTTTACGCTTAACTATTTGACCGATCATCTTGAAATTTGGCATACATGTTGGCAGGAGTACAGATAACGACATAGGGTACCTTTCATCCATAAAAGAAAAACAGAAATTTGACATAACCTACATTTACGCGAGCGAGGCCGCGGGCAAAAACTAGTACAATGTATAATGTTTAATATTTTATCGATATTGAAGTACCAAATGGCGCTTCCCTAAAGCGGAACGAAAGCGCGGGTATTGTCCGCAGGTCGCCTGCGCACATTGACACACTGGCACGTTGCGCAACCCTATGTGGGCCATCAGATGTCACTTAGATGATAATAATAAAGTGTGAAGGATTTTGCACAATGTTTACGACGCTAAATTGTTATACTTATTGTATTATTGCCTAATTAGGACTATGATTTACATTCATTATGAAGTGATTCGCCATATATGGATTATTGAAGTGGTGCAATAATATTAAGGATTTTCTCATGGCCAATAAAATAGCAATGTCGCCTTGAAATGGAGACAGTTTACCTGTTCCATATCCATGTATTAGGGCACTAACATCCAACTTGGCAACCCTGGTAACTACGAACACACTAGACGCCAAGCTATCTGTATGATAGATCACTCCAATACTTATAACGTGCATTACAGTATATTCTGGGAATATTGAAGACATTCCGTGGTTTCCGGATCATTTTCTCGACTATTCGGAAAATTCCATGGTTCCTTAGATCATTTACGGAGTATTCTGCGTATTCAGAATAATATTGTATTGTCGAGGTGATGGTGTTGTGGATAAGACTACGCTTATTAATTTAGATTTTCACTAATGTGTCAGGGTATTTAATTTACTGCAAGACAGTCTCTTCATCTGCTGGTATCTTTGCTTAAGCAACAGCGCCTTCTTAGAACTCTCAATGAGATTCTGAGAAGAGAACAGGTAGTGACAGTTTTGCCAATGAAAGTATATGTATATCAGTCAGTGTGACTTCAGCATTGTGCGGCATGCGGTAAATGCATGATTTTAATAAACTCTGTGTCCAAAAACTGTACAAAAGAATTTGATTTTGTCTTCAATATAGCTTTTTTACAATGTACTTGGTCAAGCCTAGCATGGCACTAGCATATAACTGGCATATAAGTTCACATCACTTGTTTCATATCTGTCGACAGTATGAGGACAAATACTCATAGGTCAAAAAGTATTTTACTGAAAATTCCAAGCCTAATTCCTAATAATTACATTTACGCTATTATAACCATATCCAATCGTTCCAAACACTCGAGAGGTTTAAGTAAACTATGAATATTGTTATGAGTAAGGAAGTTACGTGTGCCGTGTGGTAACTGTTAGGCCTCCTGTCCACGGAGGCGTAGCTTTATAGACGCTTCGAAATACGTCCTAACACTTGTGCAGCTTGGCGTACCAAGCGTTGTCCGCTAAGCGTATTTTGCAAGCGTAAGTTTTCTGTCATTTGTTACAAGGTTGTCCAACGATAAAGATTTTTTGGGACCAAAAACCAAGATCGTATTTATTGGTCCCAAAAAAATAGTTTAGCTTACTTATCATAAATACGTATACAATAACTATGACAACGTTATTTCGGCTTACTACTACATTTGTAGTTGTCGAAGACGATGATTTTATTAGATATCTAGTAGTCGTAGCTAGTATAAGTAGTAGAGCCTTGCTGATTTCAGCACGAATGTGCCGGCTCGACCGGGGAAGGACTACCCTCTCCCAAAATATCGACGTGAAATAGCAGTATTCCTACTGTTGTGTTTCGTTCGGTGAGTAAGAGTGCCGGAGGCCCAATCACCCCCTTTCCCCATCCCGCTCCTCCTTCCCGCTTCCTTTCCTAAAGGGTCGGCAACGCGCAAGTGATGCCTCTGGTGTTGCAAGCGTCCATAGGCTACGGTGACCACTTACCATCAGGTGGGCCGTATGCTTGTGTGCCACCTCAGTAGTATAAAAAAAAGCTGCAAGAGAATTATTAGAAGACCAGCTATCGCTCGGGAATAGTACTTTTCTATGATCTTGTTGTACCCCTGACAACGCGTATGTGAAATGTAATGTTGATCGGCCCAGCAACTGAAGCGCGCGGAGTCACAAACCAGCTCACATTGGTATTTATAATATTGCTCTGAATGATAGTGTATTTAAAAACAAATATTTTGTACAGACGCAGGTTTTATTTCTCTATCTAATTAAATTTTGCAGCAGTTTATATAAGAATAAACTCGTGCAGATGCAGCCGGGCGTATTAGACGAAGTACGGCTGAAGACAAGAAGCCTACAAACAGCGAGGCGACCGCTTCGTTGCAGCTCCTTTCATAGAGTTTCAAACTTTTGTATGTCAGAAGCAAGCAGGCACACACCAAAGCTATAATGACGTATAAGCGTCTCTTAAGCTACGCTTACGTGGACAGTAGGCCTTAGATACAGTGTCGTAAGTACTTACATGCGTTAGCTGGCGATGGTTTCGTATCTGAAACAAAACGTATTACGTCATTAGGCAGTCTTAGAAAATATTTGTACGAGTCTTTACCACAGAAGAGAACAGTACAGAAGATAAATTTTAACGTTATTCATCTATTCAAATAAATAAAATTGAAGTGTCTGTTTGTAATGACAAAATAACAGCTTTTACTAAATACATAGGTATATGATAATATATACGGTTTTTATAACAAAAAAGAAACAATTTTTGAATTTTTTGTATCTCTGTCTGTTTATTCTAACTAATCTCTGAAACGGCTGGACCCATTTTGACTGGACTTTCACTGGCAGATAGCTGAAGTTATTATAACATTTTTTATAACATTTATATTTATAAAATGTTCATAGTAAGAGTGCTTAATGTTTATATATAAGAATATGGCACGACGGAGTCTACGTATTCTATAGAATAAAAACTCCAAAACTAATAAAGATTTAAAAAAAAGCTATAAGTGCTGCTGCACTCAATTACACCAGTTCCAGTACATAGCGGGTCAAAGGCTACGATAATGTTTCGCTCCACACACAGATAACATTTAACAAGTTATCTATTTGTATGAACTGTATAAACGACACCATACTATTGTATTTAATAACAAAGAGATTAATGTTTACAAACATTTATGTTTCTAGGTAATTTGTTTGTTGACTTCATATTTGAAATAGACTATAGGCAGTATATTTGAGAAACGAGTAATTTTTGCTACGGACAGTTACATTTTGACATATCCAGCTTGTCCCACCACCTCGAAATAGCATTTATCTATAAGATAAAAATATCGCCATCTCACTTCTTTAACCTAACAAGAGTGAGACAGCATGCGATTTATCTTTCGGATAACTTTTACTTGTTAGTTGTGGGACTGGCCATTAGAATTGAATATGGTTTTTTACATACATATGTACATACATTCACACCTGTTTCCCAGAGGGGTAGGCAGAGAGTGCAGAGACTACGGATTTCCATTTGCTACGATCCTGACACACTACTCTGGCTTCATTCACTTTCATCACATTCCTCATACACGGTCGCCGGTTTAAGGAGCTCTTAACCTGGCCTTTGTCCAGAACTTTTCCGATCTGATCGAGAAACGTCCGCCTATGTATTTTTTACAGTTGGTTATAGGAACCGAGCTTTAGTGTCGTACATGGATGACGTAGTGGTTTAGTGCTCGTCTCGCCACTGCACTGCCACTTTGTCACACACCACAACGGGCAAACATTGGTTTGTTCCAGAAATTATTGTTTAAGTGTTTTTGTGTCCGTTGCTTGACTGGCATAATCGATACAAAACAGAGGTTCCAACATATATCAAGTGCTGTGATTCGTCGACTAAATTAGAAACAGCCAATCGAATCTCTAACATGAGTTTAATTGTAATATAACGTTTATTACCTTTTAGGAACGGGGTGAATGTTTTGCGATAACTGTACGAAATATATAGAGCATTATTTCTTGGTTAGTAACAAACTCATTATAATAATTCAGTTACTGCTTTCAGAGTATTATAAATAGAGATGACAAGAAAGACAAATCATAGATATGGGTACCTATGTATTGTCTCTACCAGTACGCTATATTTATACATACATATTTACTAAATAACGTAAGTAACAAAAATTTACTATACAAGCACTATACTAACTGCGTTTCTCGGCATAACATTAAAACTAAAATTTATTTATTGTTTATTTAAATCTTTATGCACAAAATAAATGTCAACCTTTGCAATGAAGCAGGGAAAAATTATATTCCACAACTTAAGTGTTCAGATTTCTTTAAATGTAAATAAAATATAGCAAAGGGTATTTTGTCAGTAGTAATATGTAATGTTCGGTCGTGAACGGGGACATACCTGAACAGATCAAATAGTATATAACAAACAGAGCGACGGTGGCGGCGACGGCCCAATCTAAATAAATCAATATACAAATATTATACTCATTTCGGGTATGTATTCAGTTGAGGAAACGCAAACGTATTTGTCCACGGACATCTCCCACTTAGGGTTGCCAGATTATTAAGACTAATCTACCTTATCTTGCTAAAGTATATGAAACCCACAGAATATTATAAGAGTAGTTGAAATCGGTCTAACTATCACACACTTAAAGTGTGATTGGTCATTGGTTTACCCAAAATATCTACCCGGCCCTACATACCTAGTACTTACCCATTCCAACATTATAAATGCGAAAGTAACACAGTTTGTATGTTTCCTTGTTCTTAATAACATTTGGCAGCAGACTAAAGGTATCCTTTAGTCTGTCTCAGAATAGAATCTATAGATTACATCTAGGGCAGAATATTGAATGGATGATTGATTAGATCTTTGAACGGACTTCGGTTAAACTTGACACATAGACCATGTTCTAAATTAAAACATAGGAAAATTTTAATTAATTCACTGGGAACCGTCCAGCGGTATTCAGAAACAGGCAAAACAGCATAATATCATATATTTTAGTAGGAAAAGTACCTAATTTTGTCTATTTCTTAAACACGTCTATACCACTGAACCAAGTTTGATCAAATTTGGCGCGACGTGACGATGGCACACGAGGTGGAACAGATACAAGATACCCTAACGTATTAGCCAGTTACATCTAGCACAGCATGGAAATATGATTTATGCGTTACGAGGTGGAACGGATGTCGACCATAATGGATCACACGTGACATCCCCGACCCGTGAACTGCTAAGGTAACGAGACATGCACCGATTAAAAGTTACACGTGTAACGAGACCAAGGAGTGTCACGTGATGTGTCTATTTATATGTTTATAGGGTACAGAAGTTCTTTGTGGGATTCAAAATCTCATATATACATAGTCTTGGGTAGGGGTGGCCAAGGTACACCAACGACCACCAACCAAAGTTTTAACACCTCTACATTACACCCATATTTTGTTAGACATGGTTTTAGGTGCCAGGTAATAATATGCGACCTACCTGTAACCCACCGTGCTCAGTTCCAGAGTCCTAGACAAGTTGCTGTCTGCGTCCTCGCCAGCTTAATCCAGGACACGGTCTATTAGTGTGTCAAGCTACATCCATTACTACAAAAGTTTTTTAACAGTGTCAAATAAACAACGCGATAAAATCCGTATATAGTAGTTTAATTTCAATGAATAACATTCGCGTAAACAGAAGACAATATTATACATCCATTACGTTGAATAGTGTACGCGTGATTGACTAACAAGCATTTGGATGTTTGTACAATCTGTAAGCAAGTGAAGATGTTTGGACATCTTCACAAACCTTTACATTTATAATATATCTGTGAATTAGGACTTCGTAATAGAAAAAATAACTGACCAATTATCTAAAAACTAGACACATGAGAAAAAGCATTGTATCTGGAGCTCAAGATACGACCGTTAACGAAGAGCTTATAACCAAACCATTTTAATGACATTGTATATATCGAAGCCAACAAACATATTTGTTTAATTTCAAAAACAGTAGTTGCCGTAACTAAGCATATTAAATATTGAAACTAACTAACTTTATAGCGGTTTAGACAACTGCATATAATAGGTTTAAATTCTGCAGATGCTCATTCCATGCAGAAAAACTTTTACTCTGTTAAAGAATTTATGGAACATACGGCGTGATGAGTACCAAATTGACCTACTAATCAAATACGAATTATGACATCGTTAATTTAAAATTAGTTATGATTGTTTGAAGAGACGTACTTTGTTAACTCCACATAACATGTACCTATATTTGCATGCTACTTGTAACGGCTAAACAGGCTTGTGCTAATTTATTATAGTATGACATCAATGTAATGTACCTTGTTTACAGCAAATAAAGATATTCTATTCTATTCCAAAAAGGTCATCTCTGCCGCTTAGAGTTTTCAAGTTATTAATATTTAAAAGCACAAGGGTTTTCGAGATAGTACTTTGACTTTCCATCGTCAATATCCTAACTAGGTGTATAGAACCAAGCCTATACGGGTTGGCTAAATAATTGCAAGAGTACATACTGACACCGTCACCTGTTTAGAAACCAGTTTCTCCGCTCGTGCTAAAGGCAGCACATGTTTGTATCGATATGTCAACACAAGGCTTATTTGACGCAAGATAGTGACCTGCTGTTCATTAGCTTATATACATAGATATACTCATGCCTATATTCTCCTGGAGGGGTACGCAGAAATATAATTTATCTACATTTCAGCAGGTATGGTTTAATCCCTCGGAAAGCACGTAAAGCCGTTGGTCCTGCGCCTAATCTCAGACCGGTCAGTATTTCTTTTTTTTTATGATATAGGAGGTAAACAAGCAGACAGATTGCCTGATGGTAAGTGATAACCGCCGCCCATAGACACCCGCGACATCAGAGGAGTCACAAGTGTGTTTTAAATTTTATCCTCCCCTCTCCGGAGGGAGGGGAGGAGGGGTTGGGGCTCCGGTACCCACACTCACTCGACGAAACACAACGCGCGCTATTTGACGCCGGTTTTCTGTGCGGCCGTGGTATCAGTCCGGTCGAGCCGGCGCGTTCGTGCCGAGGCGCGGCTCTCCCACGGTATAGCGTCACCGTTACCGTCACATCGGATTATGAGAGTTAGGCAACAGAGAGTGCACTTGTAGCATCGTCCGGTGGGTCCGCAAGGTATCGCTGGAAAGATAAAATAGCTAAAGACCTATAGGAGATGAATGCGCTCGATTGGTCTGATTTGGCACAAAATAGTAAGGAATGGCGCACTTTATTATCGGTGGCCAAGATCTACTTTGGGTCGCTGAGCCAGCGAAGTAAGTAAATGGAAAAAAATGATGAAGAGTGCTCTCTATGTTTTACTTATAAATACTTTAAGACAGCACCCACTGCAAGCATCAGCGTAACGTGAACGACGCCGCGCGCGAAGAGTGAATGTCGCACACCTCTGCCTACCCCTACATAATTATGAAACACTTAACGCACTGTGCGTACAGTATAACTACGCATGCAATCGCTTATCCGGTGAGCTTTTGCAACATGCGCTTGCGCCGCTTGGCCCCGTTGTGCGCCACTGGCTTCTGTCACCCAACTTAATCTATTTGTAGAGTTGCTCGCAGACGTCACTTAGTTGTGACTGAGAGACGCAGTGACACTTAGAGGCGTGGTCGTACTTCGCGAGTATAAAGAATGTCCAACTAACTATATCTATATATCGAAATATTTAAAATCAGAAAAAAACTATGCTTTTTCGATACATCTACAGACTTCTTACTAGGGTTGCCAACATATTTTCGACGAAATATAGTATTTTTAAAATAAGCTATAACAAAATATAGTACATTTAGAAAAATATAGTATTTTATGAAAAACATTTATTTGTTATCTACGGTTTTTTTTAATATATACGGATATATGCTTCCGCATCAGTAGTAAAGGAACGTCGATAGTTTTTTTGAATAAAGGTTTTGGTTTGTTGTTTTTCGTTGTTGAAATATAGTATTTTAGCATACTATATATTTCTTCAACAGTGTATAGTACGCAGACCCGGAATATAGTAAAATACTATATATTATGTATAATACGGTTGGTAACCCTACTTCTTACAGACCGAATTTCGATTACGGGGGCTAATCTTAACGCAGACTAGCAATCTGCGGACAAATGTGTGTTTGTAACACTGGTGGACTATCTATTCCCTAATTCTCAAAATCTGATGGGAAGGCAAACACGACCGGAGTCAAATCAGAATCGATAAACTTCCTAACTCACCCGGAGTTAGGAAGTTGCTATTGATAAATTTCTTAACAGAAAAAAGCTATTTCTTTTGTTGGCCGTGCGGGTTGATAGATTGCACATGTTTTCGAGAACATTATGGAGCACTCGCAATCATGTACCCTTGGAATTACATATGGTCATAGACTACGGGAACCGATTATACCAAGCATTGACATTAGACGTACGATCGAGGTCTTGGGTTTAAATCCCACACATTGCACTACCAACGTCGACCTCCTAACACAAGATAAGGCTGTCCACCATCAGTAGAATTAGTAATTGACAAACTTTCTATTGGAAAATTTTGTGTCGCCAATCCGAGATTGCGTGATGGGTTCCCTGCGCAATTATTTTCACTCAATGGATTATCGCCAAGTAACGCCCAATTCGATTCAATATTTCAATTTAATTAACTAATCATATTTCGTTAACTAAACTACAAAATAAATGCCATATATTTTAATTAACGTGCCAGATGCCACCTCGTTTGGCATACCCGATCGTCTCGAAATAAACACAATGTGCCAATACTGGCGTGCCACTGTTGCAACTGGTTGCACTGGCGCAATCGGGATTGCAACTAGTGTGGCGTTCCACGCTAAGATGAATCTAAATGATACGGAACAATTATGTAAACTACAACAATAACAAAGTTTATAGTAATCCGTGGCGCAGCGGTAGTGAATGCGACTGCTGTGCATGAGTTTGTGGGTTCGATACCCGGATCGAGTAAAGTGCTATTGTGGTTTTTTGTCTGGAAATTGTCAGTAGCAACTCGGGAGTGTAGAACTGTGTCCGGTACACGGCAGCAAGTGCGCTCTCCACCACGTGGCTCCCAAACACACCCTTCTGCCTCTCCCATAGGGGATACACACGTGAGAGACTATGATTATAAGGACCCGCGTTCGATTGCTGGCTCGAGTAGTGTTACTTGAATTTCCAGTATCAGAAGCAGCACGGAGCTTGTCGGTAGCGATTGCTCCATTTACTGGAGTGTTCCAAGTATCCATACGACTAAATGAGTGCAGGCGTATATTTATTGTATCCTAAAACCATTACTGACGAAATAAGTAATTATTAGTTTAGTTGTAATTATAATTTGCAAGCTGTGGTTTCCTATAATTGAGGGACTATACACGCTAAGAACTTTATTACTGCTATATAATGTATGTTATTGTATATTCCTTTGTTGGAAATCCTTAAATAAATAAATAAATAAATATTGAGGTGGTGGGCTGGATCCTAACTAATATTATAAATCTAATCATGAAATGTTGTATACAAGCTGTTAGGGGAACATACAAGGACGTAGGGTTACTTTTGATTCAGAAAAAAGTTCTGTTACAAACCTAACCTTACCTACATTCACGCGAGCGAAACCGCGGCCTAAATCTAATATAATATAATATTAATAATATTATTTGCCAATAATCCTATAGTCTTCCGAAACAATGGATAGGTACAACTTTATGGTAACCACAAAATAAATGGACACATTAATTTATTTAGTTTATTTATTGTTTAAAACGTAAACATGTAAGAAATAACAAATGACCACAACATTACGTAAGCAGTCCGATGAATAATTTATGTTGTAACACTTATAATGTATTATTCACGTTTATGAAACAACTAGCTGTCCCGCGCTACTTCGTCTGCTTCACATAACACAATTTACCCCGTTTTTGCAACATTTTTCATTGCCGCCCCGCTCCTATTGGTCGTAGCGTGGTGTTATATAGCCTTTAGCCTTCCTCGATAAATGGGCTATCCAACACTAAAATAATTTTTCAATTAGAACCAGTAGTTCCTGAGATTAGCGCGTTCAACCTAAGAAACAAACAAACTTCAGCTTTATAATATTAGTATAGATTAAATGCCATTATTGCAGAAAGAATGCCATTAAGTTGATAATCGTTTGGTTAATTATTATAAAAAAAATATATATATATATATATATATATACAAATATCACAAAATAAAATAGATTGTTTGTTAATTTGTAACGACATTACCTGTTTGATTATGTACATTATTTTAAACACAAGATCTAGTTGAAATTAAAATTAATCGTATTATAGTAATTAATGTCTGTAATTTGGATATAAGAAACAGTGGTGGTGATATCTCGCTATCTCCCTCGCACAGCAGCGTTTAAATAGCGGTTACGGCACAGTTGTGACGTGCATCGTTTTTCTTTACTCCGCAATACCAGATTTGAAATGCTTGAAACTTATTTATTTATTTTTTATAAGCTTCCAAAAATGTTTTGTTCTTTATTGTTTGGGGGACGCATCTATTTGACTTAAATAATAAAGGAATGTGAGTCAACCCAGCTTAGTTTTAGTAGTAACGTAGCTAAATGGCATTTACTGGGCTCATTTCCTAGGCTTTGCCACGGTTGCTGGCGTACTCTAGGTATAATAAACATCTGGGTTGTTCCGTATGAACACGGAATACCTATACCTATGACGTCTCATCGTACGCTGTTTTTTTCCTAACTCAACCTATTTACGTTCCTTTTTTTACGTGGGGAAATGCATTGACGCATACCCCTCCGCGGGGGCGGGCGGAGGGGTTATGTTGGACTCACCGGGGTAAAAGAAAGATGTTGAAACGATGAGAATGGACCTCCCGGAATACCGACTAAACCTACCACGGTGTTCTTCGACATAACCATAGTCGGCGGGGTCGCGCGAATCACTTTCACATGCAATCGCGACCGCGCCAAGGTTTCGGTCCGCCGAAACGGCAGGCCACTCACGAAAAGACACTTCGGTCACTTAACCCTGTCCCCTTGAAGGGAGACGGACACAAGACACAGAGGCGCGCGTGGAAACATGCACGCCGCCTCTCGGACTTGGTGCTGAACAGGTGGTGGGCAGACCCACGTAGCCCACCACCCCCAGGTAAAACCTCAGGGTGGCTGGCGGTCGTCTCGCGCCCTCTGGCGCCTGGCTCTGCGGTTGGGGAGAGGGTTTAAACGCTCCTTCTCCCGGTCCGCCGCCTCCTTGATGGAAATCACTTCCTCCTGGGCCTCCGGCACACTCACTCACCAAACGAAACACAACAGTAGGAATACTGCTATTTCACGTCGATATTCTGTGAGAGGGTAGTCCTTCCCCGGTCGAGCCGGCCCATTCATGCTGAAATCAGCGAGGCTCTACTACTCCGAAAATTGTCTTTTTGTTTCGGCTAACCTCTGTAACGGCTGGTCCGATTTTAACAGGACTTTCACTGGCACAGAGCTGATGTTAGAGGGAGTAACTTAGGCTACGTGTATTTTAGATAGATCTTGTTGTTAAATTGCACGCGGACGAAGTCGCTGCTAACTGCTTGTAGGTAATAAAATAGTTTAAAGCTTGGTTACATTACATTTGTTTTTATATTGTTCTATAAAATAAAACGAATTTAAATTATAATAAAAAACGTCAATATTTACATATAACTACTTTCTGATCTCACAAACTTGTGAAGTATACTTAAAAACTAAATAGTATCTATACTAATATTATAAAGCTGAAGAGTTTGTTTGTTTGTTTGCTTGATCGCGCTAATCTCAGGAACTACTGGTCCGATTTGAAAAATTCTTTCAGTGTTAGATAGCCCATTTATCGAGGAAGGCTATAGGCTATATATCATCACGCTAAGATCAAAAGGAGCTGAGCACCAATGAAGAATGTTTCAAAATCGGAGGGTATTTTTTCCTTTTGAGAGCTTCCGCTGCGTGCGCTGCGTAAACAGTTAAAGTTTCGCAAAAATCATGTATGACAGAATTGTTCCCCTTTAAAAGTTCTAAAAAACGTCTGCGACAGCATATGTCTATCTTTTAAGGTTGGCTCACTATAACCATTTTTATGCTAACCAAATTTGTTCTAAAATAATGCATTATTCGCGAAGGTAAACATGATATTAATCCTTATCCAGATAAAAATGTCCTTCCGTCCGTCGGATCGGCTATCGCCATACCATACAGTTATATGACAAAACTTGCTCTGCGCCTTGCCCCACTTTGCTGCGAGAATAGCCGCCTCTTTTATTTCACGTTTCCCCTTCCTTTCAGGCAGTACGAACAAAGCATTGTCGTTCAACAGCAGCCAATCGCCGTAACCCCACTGCTGCTTCCTGTGTCGTGGAGTTTATTAACATCAGAGGACTCCACGCTAACCTTAATGCCGTCCATCACCACCTGGAGACGGCTCGGCCGGCAATGCTTTTTCTAACGGAGACACAAATACGCCGTCCTGCAGACACGAACTACCTGCAATATCCCGGCTACGTGCTAGAGGAGTGTTTCCTCGCGAAAGCCGGGGTATGCTTGTTTGTTAGCTTGTTAGTTAGTTAGTTGTTTGTCGCCGTCTACAATGCCTAGAGGACCCTTCCTCCTCTGTCCTTTGGGTACACGTAGATCATGGCTCTTTCAGCCAAATCTACATGTGCCTCTACCGATCCCATTCAGGAGACGCTGAGACAACTCGACTCTTCAATTACCTGAGTCAGGCGGCAGACGACGCGCAGGAGCGGTTTCCGAACGCTGAGTTGGTGTTCTTGGGAGATTTCAATGCCCACCATGAGACCTGGTTGGGTTCTCCCAAAACAGACCACGCGGGACGAACTGCCCATGCGTTCGCTCTCACGCATGACCTGTCTCAACTGGTACTCCAGCCCACCCGGATACCAGACATTGCAGGTCAGGCGCCCACTCTGCTCGATCTGCTGCTGACGAGTAACCCGAACCGGTACAGTGTGTCGATTCGTGCTCCTCTGGGCACCTCAGACCACTGTCTGGTTTGTGCCACAGCTGTTGTTGTTACGCCCCCACGTCCCGAGGAGGCAAGACGACGACTGTGGCACTACTCGTCGGCAGACTGGGATGGAATGCGGGAGTACTTCGCATCCATCCCTTGGGCTCAACGCTGCTTTGAGAACAGGGTTCCATCAGAGAGCGCTACTGCTATCGCTGGTGAAATCATCCTGGGTATGGAATATTATATTCCATACAGTGATGTCACGAGCGGCGGCAGGAAAAGGCCCTGGTTCGGTCGTGAATGCGCTGATGCTGTTGAACGCAAACAGACAGCGTACCGCGCTTGGACCAGGGCTCGCACTCTCCACGACCCTAACGTGGATCACCTGAAGGCAGCGTTCAACCAAGCCACAAAGTCTGCAAGAGGGCATACTTAAGAGCGGATGCCCAGCGCGTCGCACGGTTCGGCCAGGAACTCATGGCGCATCCTACGGGCAGTCGTAGCTATTGGCGCCTGGCCAAAGCCGTGCAGTCCAACTTCTGCCAGACCTTGCTGCCCCCTCTGAGGTATCCGAATGGATCACTGGCTCATCGGCCGCAGGAGAAAGCAGATCTGCTTGCAAATCTGTTTGCGGCCAACTCCCGAATCGATGACTGTGGTTCGCAGCCGCCTAACATTGCCAACTGCGGCTACACCATGCCTGATATATGTATCAGGCAACGAACCGTTCGTGCGATACTGCAGTCTCTCGATGTTCGGAAAGCCAGTGGACCTGACGGCATCCCAGCTGTGGTCCTTAAAAAATGTGCAGCGGAGTTGTCTCCCACGCTTACGCGCCTATACCGGTCGTCTTACGCCGCAGGCATTGTGCCTGAGGCTTGAAAGGAGGCGAACGTTCAACCGATTCCCAAAAAGGGGGACCGTTCCGAGCCAAGCAACTATCGTCCCATAGCTATCACCTCGGTGCTCTCCAAGGTGTTCGAGCGGATTATAAACACCCAAATTGTCCGCTACCTGGAGGATCAATCGTTCATCAATGATCGCCAATACGGCTTTCGGGCTAAACGATCAACGGGTGATCTTCTAGCGTTCGTCACGCACCTCTGGGGTGAAGCTATGGACAAGCACGGCGAGTCTTTGGCTATCAGCCTTGACATAGCCAAAGCTTTCGACAGAGTCTGGCACCGGTCTCTTCTTTCCAAGCTTCCGGCCTATGGCTTGCCCCCTCAACTGTGCACCTGGATTGCAAGTTTCCTGCAGAAGCGTCGTATTCGGGTCCTTTGCGACGGTCGCGCTTCCAAATTTATGCAGGTCAATGCAGGAGTGCCTCAGGGTTCTGTCTTATCCCCTACGCTCTTTCTTCTACATATCAATGATATGTTGAATCTCGGCAACATACATTGTTATGCGGACGACAGTACCGTGCATGGGCGATATCTCGGACATCCTGGGGCCAAACAGGCTGAGGTTGAGGGGAAAAGGCAGAATCTTGTCGTTAAACTTGACCAGACCTTGGACCGCATCTATGAATGGGGTGCCAAGAACTTGGTCGAGTTCAACGCCAAGAAGACCCAGGCATGCGCGTTCTCAACAAAAAAGTCTCCGTTCCTTCCCCTCCCTTCTCTGAAGAACACTCCACTGGTGATACGTGACAGTCTCTCCATCTTAGGTATGGATCTTTGCCGCTCCCTTAATCAGAAAACCTATATCGAGAGCGTCATTAAGCAAGCTTCGCGAAAACTCGGAGTTCTGAACAGGGTGAGGCGGTTCTTCACGCCGGGGCAACTGTGCCTATTGTATAAGGCACAAGTGCGCCCTTGCGTGGAGTACTGTTCTCATCTTTGGGATGGCTCCGCGCAGTACTTGCTGGACGCTCTCGACCGGTTACAGCGGCGGGCTGTCCGTATCATCGGAGATCCAGAGGTCACGAGTTCACTGGAACCTCTGCAACTCCGTAGGGACATTGCCTCATTGGCATGTTTCTACAGAATATACCACGGGGAGTGCTCTGAAGAGTTATTCCACCTTATCCCGCCCTCCCCTTTCCTATCCAGAACAACGCGTGCTGGGCTCAGATGCCATCCTTACACGGTAGAGTCGATTAGAGCGCGTACCAAAAAGTTTGGGTCCTCATATCTCTGCCGAACGACCAAGGCATAGAATTCTCTGCCAAGGCACGTGTTTCCTTCTTCCTTCAATCCTGGGTTCTTTAAGCGGGGCGTGAAAAAGCATCTTCTCAGGCCGTCAAAGTAGAGACCTCAACATCGCGTCGGCTACTGTGGGGGCGATGTGGAGGCCACTGCTCTTAGACCACACGACTGCTTACCATCAGGTGGAGTGTGGTCATTTTGACGAGCAAAATAAAAAAAATAAAAAAAAGTAAAAAAATACGTTATTCATCACAAGTATTTAATTTAAAACAAAATGGCCCTTTACATCATTCGATTTCAATGAATATCTTAGGAGATATCGCAGTTTTAAAATAACATTGCAGCAAAATAATTAGCCATTACAGACATAGTACAAACGATGTTTCTCCTGGTTTATTCTGCGTGATTACTACTGGTTCGATTTGAAAAATTCTTTTTGTGTTGGATAGCCTATTTATCGAGGAAGGCTATAGATTATATAACATCACGCTGCGACCCACAGGGGCGGCGCAGTAACGATAAACGCGGGTGAAACCGCGGGAACATCTAGTCTTCTATAAAATCAACAATGTTTGGTGAATAAATGATTTCTATTCATAAATCATTTAAAATCATGTTCAAAAATCACAGATTTACGAGTAACAATTTCAATAAGACTAGTACAATAAAAGCATAAGATTATTACCTATTTAAAAATAATTTAAGAACCGTGTAAAAAATCAATTTGTTTGAGGAACAATTTAAGATTATAAACTAACTAGTTATATTAAGCATGCCCAAACTCACAATTCACAAAAAAAAAACAGAAAATACATAAAATATACTATAACTACTATTTTTATATCATTCATAAATTTTCTTTAAAATAAACAAATGCAGCCAAGTTTTCTAGGCAGTGGCCCAGTACTATTTTCCATCTGCAAATTCTTGAATAGCACTATTGATTCTGTCCTCATTTTCCTTATTATTAATTGACGAAGAAGTCGACGCGCCATGTTGTCGTTGTACAATCCTTGCGTTTTGTGAAAGTGCATCCTTTTTCAGAATATGTAGCAACTGCAGTATGTATATTTACTTTTTTGTTTGCAATGTGTCTATTTAATGTTGCATGCCAGCTTTCGAGAGCGTTCGTTGTTGTTTTTTTTGCCCATAAACATTCCACAAATGTGGTGGAAATATTCCGTCTTCGAGCCATGTCTTTACAAGATAATCATTAAATTTCGTAACATTGACCGCTTTTGGAGTCTTCCATTATGTTTTGCGTCGATATATATATATATATATATATATATATATATATATATATATATATATATATATATATATATATATATATATATATATATATATATATGCGTCGTCAATCAAATGATTGGTAAAGCCAAGCAGAGGGAAAGATGTTTTGGTTGATGTCTGTTTTTGATAAGTTTTAATTGCTTTGCTCGTTTAACGAGGGCTTGACAAAAATGAAAATAGCATCCTTTGATCTCCGTACTTGATAAAACAGTTTGGATGGAATTTATCACAGCCTTTTCAAAATCAATAATAATTTTGTTCGGGTTCCAGTTCGGTATTTGAGATTTAATCAAAAGAAACATTGTTGTGCACGTATTTTAATTTTTTGACATAAGCAGGACATATACTAATGGAATGATATAAGTATTCCCACTGTCGTCGTCCATAGCTCCATGAATAGCATATAGTTAATAAATGGTCTGATGCAGCATTTGAATGCGCTATCAGCATAAAACTCTCGAATTGTTGTCATGCTTTGCCGCCCTTCCTGTGTCGCGAATGCTATAATACGTGTTTCATCTTCTTGATAGTCTAAAAGAAGAAAATCAGCATAATATATGTATCTGGAATTTAAACTTCGGCGCCATTTTGAAATGTTGTTTTTTTTACTTCATTGCTCTTATTGCTAGCATTATAGAGTCCAGTCTTAATATTTTTAAATTCTGGCAATTCTGTCGCTAAATTGATCCCTCGTTCATGTAGTGACAATAAAGTGCCTTGATATACTGTCGGTATAGGTTTACCTTGTTTTGACTTCACATTTTCCTTGAGATTATGCAAAGCGTCTTTTACAATATTTTTATTTCACTAGGATTGCATCTATGAGGTTTTCTTTTAAAACGACATCATTCAGCACTCTTACGTTGCCAAAGCATTCCGGTGCTTTTATACAACGCCACATTATGCTTATTTTTTCTTTTTTGTGATATTGAAAACCCTTATGTAAGAACATTAGCCGACCTCGTGGCGATGGCACATAACGTATGTCACTGTTATGGTCTTGATGCGTTTTGAATAACACGAGATGCACTTATCGCGTCAGTTAGAGGTGAACTACAATTATATAAGTGTTATGTTTAGATATTTGACCATATTGCAATATCGTCAATACAATTAAAACCGGTTTGAGGGTGTAGACAAGGTAGGATGTTAGGAGCAAATTTTTATATTGCTATCTTTTTCACTTGTGTGCATTATAGTTATTATAAAAACAACAATGCACACCACTGAGCCTACTCTCGTAAAGTCCGTAAGTGGAAGAGAGACCGAAACACTCGCTGTACCACTTCCACGTTTTGTGACTGTTACAAGTAAGTGAGTGTACATGTGAAGCAAATATATTATTTATACAAATAGGAAAAACGCGAACATTACAACAACAAATACGCCAGTAAGCGGTTTTACGTGCGGCTATAGAAGTTTCACATCAAAAGGCGAGTGGAAATCTTTATAAAATTAATAGACATGTATATAATATACATTTATGTTTATTTATAACATTTATTGCAACATAAATGAAAGGAAATGTCGGTTCGGAACGCCGCGTAAAACTCACCTTGTGGATTATTTATGAACTTGTGAAACACTGGATGTTGCACCTGTATCTATAAAGTTCAACTGGTACCTAAAGGCTGCAACAGACTTGATACCCAAAAGACGCGGAAACGCGCGGTCACTTTATATATTTTTCTAAAGAAACACAGGAGTTGTATTTTAGAATATTTGTTTTTTAAAATCTGTGTCGAGGAACGTGATGTGATGTCCCTCCAGGCTGGGTGCTTATGCCAAGCATGATCACCTAGCCTGGTCAGAGGATCCTCTCTCTGTGTTAAAGGGACATTAATTACATCACGGTTCTCCACGCTTGTGTCACGACTCACGGGGGACTTTACATACATTGAAACAACAAACGCAAAGAAATTTGTGGATGACACATATTTTGGTTCGAAACGCACTCATGCACAACAAGAGAAAACGTCATGAAGCGACCGTTTAAATCACTTTACCAATCGTGCAGCTTTTTTTAACGTTTTTTTACCAACCAATTTTAAATCTTTATCCCTAAAGCTAGTAGTATTGTGAAATTTGTATATGCTCGAAAAGGTAAGCACAGATATGTTACACTTTTTAATGTTAGAACATTTTCAGTAAAAGTAATCTGCATGTGTCGCCTGGGGTTCTTGCAGGGTCATGGGATTCTAGGCAAGTTGCGGTAGTAGCATAACGCCTCGCCACTGCCGCTGTGGGACAGACACGTGCGTCCTCCACAAATAGTTGTTCCAAGTCTGGGTGTTCTTTGTCTGACTGTTTGTAAAGCCCCCCGCGACTCAGGAATTAGGTATTCCTAATTCCTTTAATAAAAACAAAAATATTGTTTAGCCTTTAAAAAACTAGGAGCTTGTCTGTAGAAATCGTTTAATCGCACAATCGCGCGATTCTAGTAGCCTAGGCTAGGCCTTACATATCCTGTTTTATTATATGTACATGTTTAATAAAGGTATCTAATATTGAGAAACATTTTCGTAGCGAGAATTTCGAGACTGTATCGAAGCGGCTATCGTTAAGACCCTTAGGTTATAATCGTGTCCAATTTAACAGATATCTTTAGTAATATTATAAAGCTAAACGAATCGTTTAAACCATTAGTTCCCAAAGTGGTCCAGGTGGACCCCCAGGGGTCCACGGGAGACTCGATGGGGGTCTACGTTGGCGTGACAAGAAAATGAAGGTCAGCCCGTAGAGATCTGATCAAATTTTTTACTTGCATGAACTTGTTTAGCTGCTGGGGGTCCACCGGAGCCAGCTAAATTTTGAAAGTGGTCTATAAGATAAAAAGTCTGTGCACCTTTGGTTTAAACGAACAAACGCTTGAAGTAACAGCCAAAAAATAATGTTAGCCATTACGGTCAGTGTTCCTCGGTCGCATGTAAAGCAGATTTAGATGAGACTTAGCATACAGATAGACCACGACCTAATTTTTGTTTAAACAATACTACCTATAAATAAGAGTTACAAATTATTCATATTACTGCGAGCACACCCATTGCTCTTGCCGCGAAGTCGGTGCCTGAGATGGCCAAGAACCGCAAGATTAATGCTGAGGATGGTTTTTTGACAGTGCATAGGAGAAAGCGCCGTCAGAAAACCAACAAGAACTGCTGCCGTACGGCTCCTGTGGAGCTTGGTGCAAACCTGCGTGCTGCAGCACCGAACACACCGGTGTACATCTCTCGCCTGCACTACACCACTAAGGCGGAGGTCATCGCGGAGTCTGTACGCCAGAAGTCCAAGTACATGCCAAGAATGCAGCTGCTGGAATCGTGTCGCAACGTCAACTTCAAGGCGTTCGTGGTGCGAGTCCCGACTTTCTTTTTGCCTGTATTCATGAATGAGGACTTTTGGCCGAAGGATGTGGTGTTCCGTCGCTTCCGCGGACAAGTGCCACATGAACGCACTACAATAGAATGCAAGTGAAGCAGTACTAACATAGTTAATAAGTTGTATGTACGTTAGTCTATAAGCAATGAGTCTATGCCACGCGAAATAGTACCTAGGTATAATAATTATGTATTTAAAAAAGTATATATGTATGTTTATCCATTGTCTAGTAGCCATAGTACAAGCTCTGCTTAGTTTGGGCTAGATGGTGTTGTGTGTATGTATTATAAAATTATATATTATGTAAATTTAGGTTAAGGTATTTATCTATGGGCCTATGCAGCCTGAAATAAATAATTCAATTTGAAAATAAAATTGATTTGAACCCCTTCAGCTTTGCTAATTTACTTGTCTTAGGAATTAGATACATGTCAGTAATACAATGAGATGGATTTGTACCCTCACGATCACAAATCCGATATCTTATCCATTGGGTTAACGCCGCTTATCCCTATTTATCCCGGTATGCATTATTGAGCGAGTGCAGCCGCGAGCAGAAGCTTGTTAAAGGAATAATACAGTATAATTACAACAACCGGAACGTACGAGTCCTCCGCAGCTAATAGATTAACCTCAGCGATGATTGCTTAACCTTGTTCATTGTTTACGAGTAGTGAGCACTGGGTGCAACAAACTATGACCACTACCTTCCTTGTGCTCTTTCCTTTATTGATCTACGAATAGAACATGGCGTGATCGGAACATTCTCGATCGAAAATAAAATTCTTCCAATAGTGCTAATAACTATACTTATAATTCTCTTCTTTTATTGTGGAGGAACGTGGTTGCCTTCTAACACATATGAAGGATCCTCCGACCAGTCAAAAATAATCAAGTTCAGTGCTAATTGAGCTACAAATAATTACTTATAACACAAGCTCAAGTCTAAGTTTTGTATAAGCAGAACCAGTTTCCAAGCAAAAAAGCGTTGCAGGAATAATGCTTTACATTCTCTTTTAACAAGTAGACCTGTGTAAGTGTATCCTAACTAATATTATAAATGCTAATATAAGTTTGTTTGTTTGTTACGTTTTTACGCCTTAACTACTCGACCGATAATCATAAAATTTTGCATACAAGTCGTCAGAGGTACAGAAAAGGATATACTATGTTACCTTTTATCCAGAGAAAGTACTGTTAGTAACCTAACCAAGTATCTACACTAAGAAGAGTGAGCTCACACATTATATTCACATGATAGAGAACGATAGTGTACAATTTCAACATGAGTAATAAAAGTATCTACACTAAGAAGAGTGAGCTCACACATTATATTCACATGATAGAGAACGATAGTGTACAATTTCAACATGAGCAATAATACTATATTTATAATTCAGATAATTATTATGATCTATGTAGAAAGGTGACCATATTTAACAGATGATGGTCTAGTAGGCCGTATCTATGATTTAAATCTTTGGTGTAGGTAGTAAATTAAAAACAAGCTTTACCTAATCCTAACTCAGATCGATTATTTCAGGGTTATTGAAGCCGAAGCTATGTAGATATATTAATGTTTTTATTCTGTTTGCTTGTTTGCTCAAACTTTACGCTCTAACACTGAACGGCTAGTGATACCAATGCAATGTCACAGTTAGATAGTTCAGTATTAAAATACAAATAATAAAAATGGAAACTGTTTCAGTAAATTCATTGATATGATGCATATTATAGGTAAACTCGTACCATAAGTAAACTCGCGGGCACACACTAGTTATTTACGTCAAGCGCAAGTATTAGTACCGCCGCCGCCGCCGCCGCCGCCGCACACTGTCCCGCTCGGTGATCGGTGACCAACACTCCTACAGTTACTAGACGCAACCACAAGCCGAAACCACTAATGGCTAAACTTATCTACTTTTTCACTCAGTATTCGGGTGAGGCGGTTTTAAATCAGCTACTGTGGCGTTCGCGGAGTATGGACCACTAAGTGCAGCCACGAGTAGCGAACGCCGATCATTCTCGCTCAGGTTGCTTTTTCTTTTTTTTTGTGGGATTGGAGGCAAACGAGCAGACGGGTGGCCTGATGGTAATATTTTTTTTTATAATAATAATAAACGCTACAACACTAAATGTATGCAAAACTTCGCCCACAAATTGTAGCCAAGTGCGCGCCAGCACTTAGACTTAATATTCTACCACATATAATATAAAAAGTTCAGAAATCAAGAAAAAAATTATAAGGAAAATGATTTTTAATATCTTTTTAACACGCTTTTAATATCTAGGTTTATGAATATTTTTACTGATGGCTATAAATGCTACTGAATCTTTTATTGCCGACTGCCGTGCTAGCTGGCGTAGCTCATGTTTAATCCCGCGGGTGAGAGAACGGAGATCTCCCGTCCGCCAGCCATTCGAAGAAGTTTAAGCGACGTCCTGTTTCGTGCTGGGGCGTTGCCCGAAGTCATCACCCGGTGGTATTTCTTGCCTGCATTGGGCACTGCTGGGTGGGTCGCTGATGCAGTTTTAATTCCACCCACCATTCAAGGTAGCAAGTTAGCACACCGTGGTAGTTTTAGTCGGTAGTACCCGGGACGTTCCATCTGTCCTCTGTTGAGCCCGACATAACCTCTCCACTTCACTTTGCCCGAGAGGATTGCATAAATAGAATAATTAAAAACACATATCACAGTAATAAATCATAAAAAAACGTAAGCAATCGAGACTAGCAATGAATTACTTCATGAACTTAAGTTAGGTAATTACATACATATATCAAGGAAACATCATTACGATTTCACATATCTGATCATTATACGTTTCTGCCGACCTAGCCTTATCGTAATAGGATAAAGGCATTCTCAATAAACGTGTCCATCTCGTGATGTTCTACCTATTTGTACTTCGATATACTGACTGAATGTAGTGAGACGCACGCCACTGAATGTCCCACAATGTCAAAAAACACCTTTTTGTTAGACTTCTTAATAGGGTAGTTGTTTGATTTAGTACATTGTATTATTATATACACAAACGGTATTAAAAAAAACCAAAAGAATTTGTTAAAGCGCCATTTAAAATACGTAAAATAATTAGGAGCAATTAATATTTGCCAAATTTCTGCGAAAAAATGGGGGCGTAGTGAGGTTGTCTCGCTATTTTCTTTCCCCTGCATTTGAATAACGTTTATGTAACACAATAGTGTTGTGCGTTTACATTTGATAAAAGTGGATTAAAAATATATTTGTATTTTTAATTTTGGATAACGTAACCTTTTGATTAAAATAACGAAAAATATTAAGTTTGAGAACATACTGCGCTCATTGAGGGACATGACACAGCCGCGAGTGGCGCGACAAGGCTCAGCTAGCACGCGACACACGCTGTACACAATAAAAAGTGTAACGAAACTCATTGTTGGGTTTTATTCACGTACGTATCAGCAGCAAGGATACGTGACAATAAGGGTCAAATCAGCTTTAGTAGAGACAACGTCACAGGACACAGTAGGCTATCAATCGCGTGTAAATCAGGACCAGACAAATTGCAATACTGCAACTACTCTACAGAAAATCGCAACAAAATATACTTGAATTATATTGTTGGAACCTCTGAGTGGGTTGTACATACTGTTTTGTTTTAATGTGACGAGTAATGGAAACTTTACAACTGGTTTGATCGATTGTGTACTTATGCATTGTTTAATATGAGGAATGGATAAGGATAAAGCGAGTATGTCTTTGCATGATGCCAACTGTATACAATATGTGCTGGTGCTATTGAATGGTGCAAATAACATACAGAGAACAGCGCAGAGCGGTAGAAACCGTCCGTCGCTTTACTTTTCGGCCGCACGTACGTATTTCCTGCTATTAAGACATATGATATTGACTGTATATGATTAAAACAGCAGACAGACCTCTATTTTGCAAACAAGTTTAAACAAACAGTAATAAACTTAAAGGTGCGAATATATAAATACAAGTCTTATTTGAAAACTCAACGATTTTGTCAATATTTGGATATACTATTTACGTTCTGCTTCATTTAACTCTTCAATTAATTATCTATTTTAGTCAAACGATTGCGTCGAGAATTATCTTGGTTACATCCTCTTACGAGACAGTAAATTGTATGAGTCATATCATAGACAATTGTTTGAAGTGTTTGTAAGACCTCTGTGGTACAGGTATTATGTCTAGCAAGGACTTTGATCGTCTATAATAGTGAGGAGAAAAACACAAGTGGAATGAACGATGCCGGGCTGAATTTATTCTGGAATAGATTGATCCTACAGTTGTTCCAAGAAGCATTCATATTTTTAACTCATATAAACTGTTATTTTTTGGCTTACCCAATTTATCAATGTATGCACTTCTTTAACTCGTCAATTACCAAACTTTGCCATATGCCAAAACAAAAGTCAAATTGTTTTTTTAAAACGAAACTCAGACTGTCGAGCCAATACAGAACAGCCAATTGACATAGATTATGCACTTAGCAATATGCATACATATTTGTCCTAAGTATCATAGAGTGGAATCTTGGAGAGAGGCGTTAATAAGCGCTTGCTTTACCATTTCTACTAGAAAGTGGTTTCTCTAACCGGTTGGACAACCACCCGCCGCGTGGCCTTGGAATTATTAAGATTATTACTTAGTTACTCAACGTCGTATATAATTTTATATGACATTTGACATCTATGCGTGTCTATGGTTAATTTATTTGTAATAGCAGACTTTTGCAATGGCGCGCAATACGTGGCTTCGAAATTTAAATATAAATATGATGGTTTTTGAATTATTGAATTATATATATTATTTTTGAATACTGATTAACCTACTGACTGAATTTATTAATCATAATGATTGAATCTGTTTTTTTTTATTTTAATTAAATATTGCTTTAACGGTTTACAAAACAAGGTATATCTATATTTAGGTGTCGTCGTCTAATTGCTTGTTACATCCACATTTCGCCAGACATGGCTTTTAGTCGCGAGCCTATTGGCATCTACCGGCCACAGTTGCAGACTCGGTAGTGCTGTGCAGCTGTGCTACTCACAATGTCTCGACAAAAAATGTCCATAACACCAGGCAGACGCAGTTCAGTATAATCAAGTAGTTATCAGATGTAATATAAGCGCTTGAGACATTATCTTTAAATGTTGTAACATTGCTCCGCGGCATTAGCTACGATAACTAAGGTCATGGTCGCACCATCAAGTAGATCTTGAAATTAGCAGTATGACGTTCAGAGACAACATTGTTCTTCTTTTTTTAACCATCATGTTACAATACTGTAATGTGTAACCAGAACTTCTTAAGGCCGGTGTTTTGAGCTGGCAACAAACAGAGCTTTTTTTAAAAGTATACTTTTAGTAAATGGCATTTCTGGTGCTGCCAGCGTCTCTACCAGGTGTGTTATTTGCTGCATGTCTGACATCTAATTAGTATCAAAAAATGTATGCGAGAAACAAACTACAATAATTCAGAGATGACAAAACTACGTTCACCTTTCTAAGGTTTGTGCAATGACAGCCAAGTCTACAACAATCATTATATACTTTCGTAACAGTTTGAGTCTGTTATTACGCTTATTATTTTACTATTCAATGAGTAAGCGACATTCTCTGACTTGCCGATCGATTCACCGACTTTCTTAATATTATTTTTAACGATAGAATATCTCGTCAGTTTTGTAGGTACCTTTACAATTTATTAATAACTAGACTTTGCCCGCGGCTTCGTTTGCGTAAAAGTAGATAAGGTTCTGTTAGTAACAGTACTTATATAAAAATAAAATATAGCCTCTGTTACTCGGCGATAATATAAGTTGCTAATGGTGAAAGAATTTTTAAAATCGGTTCAGTTGTTTTTGAGTTTAATCCTTAAAAACAAAAATCAAATCTTTCCTCTTTATAATATTGGCATAGATAATTATTATAATAATTCAACATAGAATTCTAGTCGTTGATATATGAATATATCGTAATTGAATGTTTGCGAGATACTCGTATATTGTTTTAGCGTAGCAAATTGAAAGCAGAGCATCATCATTGTACCACATTTCACCAGACATATAATATTATAGTATTGCTGTGTTACCAGATAGTTTGTATAGGCAATCTATCTTTATTCCTCAGCTAATCAGCTATCAGAGGATCGACAATGTGATTCTTAGTCAGGTGATATCCGAAGGTAGTTCACAGTCAACTTAACTTGTCATGTCAGATACAATGGTTTCCGCTAAAAGAAAGATACGGAACAGTTCGAATACAAAAACTGGAGTGACCTCTAATCTAGCAATGTTATTTCAAGGTCTACCACCTAAATGGTTACACAGGAGATTGACACGGAAGCCCTTTAGTTCGCTCGACAAACTGAATACAACATTACCTTATACCGAGAAACAGAATGTTCCAGAATATTGCAACGTTTGTTTGAGTGCTAAGGGCATATTATATTTTACGTAGGTATATGTATTTGGTAGACATCGTATGACTGGCACAATCATTTAAATGGCTAATATAATAACAAGAAAATTAAGGTACGTATATATGTAAATAATGATTTATAATTACCAATGAAATGACATTATTGTATAGTACACCAACATTTGAATAATACGCAATAGGAACAAGCCTGTAAAGTGAACCAAGCTTGTACATAACGTGGACGTGTTACGACATGCCTAATGACTGGAAATTATTTCAATTGATGACATTATTGTTATATATTTTAGTGTTGAACCTAATTTTGTTGCAATATTTTTATTTTACTTTATTTTTGTGCGTATAACCGTCATAATTCTAAAGACTGCAGGCCTTTTGCAAGTCAAAATACGCAGATTTAACTATATTTGTGTATGACTTGCTAATATTTTTTTTATAAATCTGTACATTTTATTATGAGGAATGTCATGAAAGTGAAATGAAGCCAGAGAAGTGTGTCAGGATCGTAGCATATGGAAAGCCGTAGTCTCTGCCTACCCCTCTGGGAAACAGACGTAAATCTATGTATGTATGAATGTACATTTTATGATACATAAAATTTTCAGCGTTTGCAAAAGCAAATAAAGGTTTTTATGCAAAATTCGGTCTTGAGAAGAGTATTAATTTGCTATAATATAGCCGTAGCAGAACAATGGTTCTGCCGATACGCCTATATGGCTAGAAGCCCGCAGGCGTGCTGGTCTTACGGAACACGTTTGCCTTACACTTATGTCCGAATGTGTCCAACGTTAGGCAAATATACATTTAAAAAGCAGCAATAAATGAGCTGACTCCGTAATGTTACTACTAATGTGACAGAGACCCGCTACCGTAACTACTCTGCAATGGTAATGGTGCCCAAATACACCATTGCCTAATTTACGCCAAATAAATATTTTTGTACGCATGTTTGTAAGACAAATATTTGAATAGCAACCGTTACGAACAACCGGACATAGACAAATGAACCGCGTGATCAGCAAAGACAATACATTGTTTATTTATTCTAGGTTATTACTCTTTGCTTTTTGTCTATGCTGTGCTCTTTCTATGCCATTTGATCCTTATTAGTTAAGTGTTACAAATTATGCAGTAGCGGATGTTATATGCATGGCGGATTTAAAACGAAATTAGTGAACTTTTTTCTATTTGCAGCTTAACTACTTCCACTTGGAAATGATTTATTTAAACGTTTTTGGACTTTCGCGATCTGTATAGATAATACTATGGCATATTGAACAGCGTGTCAAGATGCCGCAGCAGGTGGACTACAAGTGGTCGGCTCGTCAGTGCCACTGCGCCGAGTGTCGTATGTTAGATCTATACACAGGACAAACAATTGTGTGATCCATTAATAGTTTTTACGAGCCTGGGTGTTATTTCTCTGTTTCCGAATTAAAGATGGGATGAAAAGAATTGATCCTCCAGGATTCTTACCTACAGGGTGAAATGCAGAAGCATTGGCAAATAAGCATACGCCCCACATGATGGTAAGTGGTCACCGTAGCCTACGGACGCCTGCAACACCAGAGGCATCACTTGCGCGTTGACGACCCTTTAGAAAAGGAAGAAGAGAAAAAGGAAGTGGGAAGGAGAAGGAGCGGGAAGAGGGAAAGAGGATGATTGGGCTTCCGGCACTCTCACTCACCGAACGAAACACAACAGTGAGAATACTGCTGTTTTGACGTCAATATTCTGTGAGAGGGTAGTCCTTCCCCGGTCGAGCCGGCCCATTCATGCTGATATCAGCGACAAGTTCGCAAATTGTTAGAGAAAGGTTCATGTGAAAGAGTGTAGCTTGCAAAGTGTTTGTGCTGTACTCCTCTACCATCCCGCCAGCACCAGGCAACAGGCGTAAATCGGTCCTGTTCCTGTACAGAGAATAAACTAACATCTAATCTCCACATCGGCAGAAAGCAACAATTTACTGCAGTGCGTGCATAAACACTGCGATTTAAGATAATGTACTATCATTACAGAACGTTCTGGAACCTTAGCTCATCTGCGTTCTCGTGACCGACTGTTGGATGGAACGCCCCGGGCTCCGGCACACGCCAGCGTGGAGACACCGCGCTTTGATAAGTAAGTGGGACAGACCACTATACTTATTAATTACTTTAACTACATATGATAAAATCGTAAACAGACTTTCTATATTGTCTGTGCGTTTCTAGACGTTAATCTAATAATAGTACAGCTAATTTAGATATGGTTTCCAGTTAGAGCCAAGTGGGAGACTGGTCTGACTGGTCTCTACACCAAGGCACTCATATACATAGGTATAGCTAGTTTTAACGGTGAAAAAAAACATCGTGAGGAAAACTGCCTATTTGAGAATTCTGCAGAATGTTCTCGAATATATATGGACGCTAGTCACACCGAGAATCTTCTCGGTGTGAGTAGTAGTAGTAATGTACCACTGGTGGGCATCTGCCCATGCCCGCCAGTGGTACAGTGTATATACAGGAATATTTCTTTACGCGAGTGTTATATCTTATCTCTTTAAAAAGAAAAGGACAATCATAGACTGCGGCAACCGCTTACCATCATGCAGCCAGGCCGATTACTTGATTTCTAAGTTTATAAATTCGGAAAAGCACTTTTTTATTTTTTTATTTACATACATGGGTCTTAGTTTCCTTGTATATATGGTCACAGTACAATTACAAATAGTTAGACAATAGTACAAATTGTATTAAATAACCCGCCATGCTTTTTTAATACACGTAAAATTATTTATACATGCCGCTCGGCACGCGATCGATGCGTACTTATGGTAATTTACTTAAATCAATACTACAATAATGAAATACTACGATTGTGAACGGAAATGTTATCGTAAATTTATAAACAGTCTGCGACGAATTTAGATTTACATACATACCTATATCTCTGTACTTATGTCACAAGTAGGTAGAAGCGACAACAAGCAGAAGTATACCTCACACCTCTCACCTCTCACCTCTCACTAGCTACATTTTACCTCCTGCGAAATAGAAAGCGAACCTTTATTACTGTGTGTATATATTTTAGTAACGTCTGACAAGGGAATCGAACCTATGACATTACTGTTGATTTTAATATACATACATACATACATAGATTCACGCCTGTTTCCCAGAGGGGTAGGCAGAGACTACGGATTTCCATTTGCTACGATCCTGACACACTTCTCTGGCTTCATTCACTTTCATCACATTCCTCATACACGCTCGGTTTTCATATAAGTGCAAACTATAAATGTAAAGAGTGATTTCTACATCGTGCAACATATTATGTAGACTGTCTCGCTAGCTATTCGCTACTCCTGTAAATGCGGTCTTGGGCCAAGCACTATCTTTTTAGGGATTTTTGTCAAGAATTGCTCAGAAGCAGCACGAAGTCTGGGATAGTAAAAATAGTTTTTCTTTTGAAGGAAAATAAAGGAGTTTTGAAGGAACGAATTTACAAACATTCAAACACCAAATACAAGGAACACTCAGATTAGGAACAACTATTTGTTTACACAAGCGTTTGTCTCCTGTGACCATTGAGCCCACTACACTCGGCGCAGAATACCACTTAAACCAGTACGCTATCCGCGCACACAATCTCTGCACCGTGTGGCACTTGTGTCACGCACACTTCCCTGATTGCTTGCGACGTCTGTGGGTAAGCCTCGAGGATAATTATAGTCGGTATTGATCTACGGATAGCCGCCATACTGCCAGAGAGAGGAAGTGATAACACATTTTCCTTTATAACCGCGTTTATAAGAAATACTGGTTGGTATTCCCTGGAGGAAGGTCTTATGAGGAATTGAAGGAGAAAATATTTTTTGTTGTGTAGCTCCTTAAGTTTTATGATATGACTGCCTTTGCATATTAAATAAAGTACGTTTGTTTATTGATTGAATACACCTGATACGAAATAACAACTTTATAAAGACCATCTTTGTAGAGAAAATAGAAGGAAGAAGAGAAACAAAAAGCACGGATAGCGTAGTGGTTTAAGTGGTCCCCGCGCCACTACTACTGCGCCGAGTGTAATGGGTTCGATTCCCACGCGGGACAAAACTATGTGTGATCCACGTATTGTTGTTCCGAGTCGGGATCTTCTTTGTGTCCGTTTTTTAACCGACTTCGAAAAAGGAGGAGGTACTCGATTCGTCTGTATTTTTTTAAAATGTTTGTTACCTCGTTACTTTCGACTGGGTGAACCGATTTTGATGATTCTTTTTTTATTTGAAAGATGATGCTTCCCGTGTGGTCCCATTTAATTTTGATCAAGATTTGACCATTCGTTTTCGAGTTATCCTTAATAATGCGTATTTGGCTACATTGATGATGTTCTCATATTTTGCAAGGTTCGCTAAAAATCGAGAAATAAACAAAATTTTAACAAAAAGAAAACCGACTTCAAGAGACAATATTCTAAAACTTAAAATGCACTAAAAAGTTAATAAATAATTGCATATTCTTGTGAATAATTAAATTATTGTTATTATTGGAGTCGGTGTCAGCCAAGGTAGGTTTGTAACTAATTAAACATGAGATGTCATGTCTTACTATAATCATAACATAACATTGGCATGCACAATTACACACATAGACGCAGCACGCGGCGTGGGCGGCTGACTCCAAAAATAACAATAATTTAATTATTCACAAGAATATGCAATTGTTTATTAACTTTTTAGTGCATTTTAAGTTTTAGAATATTCCTTGTTGAAGTCGGTTTTCTTTTTTGTTAAAATTTTGTTTATTAAATGTTAAGTCAAAGTAAAAAAACATTTATTCATTTAGGTCACACAGTAACACTTATGAACGTCAAAATATTAAGTATATAGGTTAGTGAGTTTACTAAGTTACTGCATCTACATTTAGGTTAATTGCTAAGTTCAGGCAAAGGGTAGCCTATGAGAAGAAACCTGCGAACCTGTTTGTGAAGCCCTCCACGACACAGGATTTGCTCCTAGTGAGGGCTACTCCCTCACTCTTTAAGAAAAAATAGTGATAGGCCAACGAGAAGTTACATAGATCAGGTGAAGGAAAAATTAAAAGTCATGTCGTATTACGAGCTCCAAGTAATGGCAGAGTATGGAGAGACAAGGAAGAGGCTCCCCCGGCAAGAACAAGGCTCTTAAATTGATTGATTGTATAATAACATAAACTGTCCTAACTGGCCGTGAGTTTGTTGGATAGGCAACCCTTAACCCTTAGTCAACCCTTTGCCTGTATCTAGCAACTAACCTAAATATAACTTCTGTAACTTAATAAACCTATATATTTTGACGTTCATAACTGTTACTTGATGACTTAAAAGAATAAATGATTTGTGACTTTGACTTACTGCTGGGCACCATTAAATAGAATAATCTTTATGTAACACTCTATATTGTTCATCAACAATTATAGCATACGATAATGTACCTACAAATGGCGGTCGACAGTGATAACTTTATTATCATTATTGCCTTTGGACTGTGAGTTAATTAACCGACTTTGGACTCACAGAGCGTCTTTCAGATATGGTGGAATTCCACAGATGTCTAAAGCGGGCTTAATCCTACATCAATTTAACAGTATTAAAGATAAGCTATAATAATATCAACCCTGTATTAAATTATCCCACTTCTTGGTACGACCCTGTTTGCAGTGTAAGAAGGGTTAGGCTATATTCTACCACGCTGGCCCAGTACGGGTTGGCAGACTTCACATATCTTCGAAAACATTATGGAGTACTTAGAAATAAATGCTATTCTATTCTATTCTACTCTCAGACATGCAGGTATCCTCACGATGTTTTCCTTCACCACTAAAGCGAGTGATAATTAACTAACTCAAGATACGCTAACCTAACACATAAGTGCTCAGTCGATTTATGCGTCAGACGGTGCGTGCATTGAGCACCGTCTAATATGACTAATTTTAAAATCGGTATGATATGGTTGAGTAGGTTTTGAGTTAAATCCTTACAAACAAACAAACAAACAAAAATCCAATCTTTATAATATTGGGATAGATAAAATGGTGCGCGGCAATCGTAATACGTTCACCACGACGTATTGCGCGTAAAACGAACCGTGCGCTTCTGTAACACTACCCGACCTGCAGATCACAACCGAGTATATATTATATAATGTACAGCATAGTATATAGAATGTACAGCAGATAAATTTGCCATCAGAAATCGAGGCAGTATTCTGCAAATAATGCAGTATTCTACGAATAGTTAAGTCTGAATGTAATGGTTCAATGAAAAATCACCAGCGACACGAAATAAACCCTAGCGAGGCAATTATTTAAAAATAAATAAGCTGATGTATTTGATTATTTTGATGAATTTTTTAACCAAGCCTAAATCATGAATCATGACTAAAGTCTAACAAAAAGAAGCGGCAATCAAAAACGATTCTTATTACTGTAGCATTAGATTCAAATTACGTCAACAATATTCACTCGGACTCTGACCACACAAAGAAACAAAGAGACACATCACTATCTTATCATTAAACACAATTACAGTTAAATTCTTTATAAAGCGTATTATATAGCCATCGTTAGTTAACGTAATATTATGTAGGTTCAGCATGAAGGGCCGGCTTCACCGGTGAGCTACTACTACCCTCATATCCAAGTGAATTAGCAGTTTACATACTGTTCTGTTATGCGGTTCGGTAAGTAAAGCTAGATCTGTTTTAGAATATCATTCCAATCCTCTTACGAGTAATCTATACATATAATAAAATCGTAGGAAAGTCAAAACTGTACATTGAATATATTTTTAAAAGAATACTTGGGGCGTGATCTACAATCGATATCGAAGCCAAAAATATAGTTTTTAGAATTTTTGTCTGTTTGTCTGTATGTATGTCCGGGCTAAACTCAAAAAGTACTGCATGGATTTACTTCAAATTTTGCATGAATATTACTAACAGGTCGGGTCAACATATAGGCTACATATTATCACGCTATCACCTACGGGGGAGGAGCTGTGAATCTTTATTTTTCTTACGCATTCTGTGACAGCGTGTAATCTAACGACGCATATTTAAATGTTGTTTTTGAGTAAGCCATGCTATTATCTAGCTTTACACTATAAAAATTACGCCATTTAAATAACTTGGGCAGAGAAATATAGTTGGGTTCCGCGGCGACAAACACTTTTTAGTTAAAATCTACGCGGACGAAGTCGCAGGTAACAGCTAGTACTAACTAAGTATGGTTGTAGAGTCCAAAATGAGATCTAAGGGACCGCTTTTGAGTAGGTCAAGCGGTATTTAAACTCTTGTATCTATTTTCTTCAGAAAATTTTGTCGAAAGAAACTACACAACTATATAGATATAATATATTATGTTTATGCAAGAACTTTCTTGCAGTTATTCGCTTTCGGGCGTTATGAGCTTTCAGGCTGTTAATCAATTAGGAACAGGCCTCGTCTTGTTGTGTTTGGAAACTTCGGGTAGATCTCTTGTCAAATAATTGCTTTGTCAAATATGTCTGACGTTTTCGTGAAAACACGTCTTAAAACTAGTGTGTAGACGTCAATGGATCTAGAATACATTCCTAAAGGTATAATATCTCATGGTACACATACTATTTTTGTGGATAGGACTAGTCCTTAGCGAACCGATGTCAATGATATGCTACCTAGTTATAACCATCAAATCTTGCTTTACAGGGTTCCTAATATATTATTATGTTTTTGCACTTGTTAGGGTTGCTAATGATAATATGAAATAAGTAAGGATTTAAATTGTTAGCATGTCAATACTATAGTTAGTTTATTGTCCACCATCGTTCTTAACAACGCATACTTAACATACATAAATAAACTATCTACTTCAATTAAACTATTAAATCGGTCAACGGTATAACAAGAAATTCCTAAAATAGTAACGAGTTCTTATTGTAGAATGTGTTACTTTAACACGTTATGGTGGGCCATTTCATTTTTCAAAACATTTACATATTTCGAATAAGCCAATGTTGGCGCACCAAATTGCAATTCATTCCTGAAAACGCCTAGCTTATTATATTATTTAAAATTGAAGACAAATCTATATATTAATACGTGAAGCAAAAACTTTGTACCCCTTTTTACGAAAATTGCGCGGACGGAGGAGTATGAAATTTGGCACAGTTATGTGATTATAAGGGTATAATTATAGACAATAAAACCCCAATAACGCTCAAACTTAAAATTTAAATTAATTATGGTCGAATTTCGACCACTTGGCGACCGCTAGTATAATTTAAACTATAAGGTCACAAATAAGCCGTGCAAATAGGCACTTACAAGCCTCAAAGTTTAGTAGTAGACCGTGTTATGTTATTCGATTCAAATAGCAGACACGCGCAGTATTCCGTGCAGTGAAATCATAATAAACATGAATTATTATAATTAACTAGAGGTCTGAGTTCGAACCCCTTGGCACCCACCTCTTGACTTTACACAATTATCTGCATATTAAATATTTAACTATAATTAATGGCGAAGGGAAACCATTGTGCGGCAACCTGCATATCTAAGAAGTCTCCATGTTCTCGAAGATGTGTAATGTACCTACATACAAAGCCTTACTTGGCCAGTGTGGTGGACTATGAGGTACCACTTCTCATAATGAGATAGAGTTGCCGGGTTCTCAGTTTTTCATATGACATACTGTTGGTTATCATAAATATTGATTGATACGATACATACCTACAAATTAGTACGCAACCCTCGGTGGGCGAGTCCAACCCGCACTTGTCCGGTTTTTTTGTGATACAGATCGATTTAAATATTGAATGTTTACGGAAGTTATATGTTAAATTTAATACACTATTTTATGGATTCATATAATTATTATCATCAACATTGTAAAAGTTACAAATAAATACAATTTGCAAAATGCCGCAATATTGAGATATCTATTTATCAACAGCAATAATGTTCGAACAGTTTGAAATGTAGCCGTCTTTAAAGTAGGTTAGTAAGATATTTGAAGTATTATACCTACTATACTATTCTAGGTATAATACTTCAAATACCTTTTAACAAAATATTACTTCCTAACGGTCAAAATGTAAATATTATGTAGTGTAGATTCCGCATTAGTATTCGGTCTGCCGACGAACACAAGACAAGCTCGTCTTGTGTTCGTCGGCAGACCGATTGCCGTAATCACAGTAGATATTTATAGACCAGAAAAATACATTAACTAGGTATGTGTAGTCCAGAAAAATATATATATTGGTACCAGGAGCAATACTAGGCTATATAATATTCATACACAATATATCTAATAGCACCTGGTGATATTGATAGAAAAAAACATCACCTTATTTCTGGTAACATGCAAGGCCGTGCGTAAAAAACGATAAAAATAAAATAGTTACGATCAAATTAACTGTTTACTTTTTTTTAAACTATAAAAAAGTATGTACCTACTTAAATTTTGTTTTATTGCTTGTTTCGAACCTATCGCAAACTATATTACTGGCGTATAATCTAATTGATAATATAACTAAGTACCTACCTATCGCAATTGAGTTTACTGAAATCAATCGTGAAAATACTTTATCAAATATTATGTCAAGGATGGATTAATATTTGAAGCTAAAAGATAATTATCTAACAAATTTTAATTTATCAAGTTATTAGTTATGTGTGTGATGATGATAACTAATGACTTTATACATAATGTTTGTAAAATCACTCCTTATTGACGAAATAGTGGCATAATCGTAAAGAGCAGTCCATTTATTTGACTTTAGCTACAGTATTACTGTGCTTTTGCTGCACTGATATTTAGATTAGCAGCATAGCTTATTGTAATTGCAAATACGTATAATATGTAATATTGCTGTTAGTAACTATTATCATGATACCTTATCACAGAGAGTCTAGTAGTGTCACATGACTGCGGCAGTTAAAGGCATAATAATATGACACTTTTATTGCTTGAACTAACACCAAACTAAAGTAACAATATCTTTATGCCATGTTGAAAAAGATATGTTTACATAAAAAGAACCAAAAATAGTCTTATACTTATTTATTGCATGAGTCAAATGTTATCTGCTTATAAAATAAATAGTACCTACTCATATTAAATCATACTGAACATGGTCTTCCTGCTTTGTAGGGTCATGAGAGTCCTGTCAAATTATCGCTTCATTAATCCATTTTCCACTTTTCAATCAATTGGAACTTATTATTATTTTTTAACCAACCAATCTATAGTTACATAAAACAGCTGACATTGATTATGTCTATACAATCATATATAAGACTTGCAACTTGACTTTAACAATGCTATTATAATCTTATAAATATCACAATTATTTAGAAATGTTAGCCTTTCAAAAATAGTAAACAGTGAGTAGTATTCATGTTACTATGAATATAATTGTTACTATAATATCATGACAACAATGACCACATCTCGGAACAGATAGTATTTTATTTGTCTTGCTATGAATCATCTTTGTTGACATACTAATTAATGATTAAAAACATACTAATTAATGAAAAAAATTAAACCTAAAAATCTTCTTAGCTTACTATTGTCAGATCTAGAATCATACCTAGCATAGGCAGTTATATACTGTAGGTATATAATATAATTAAAACCACCGAAGGACATATTAGTGGTTTCTATTATTAATATAAATTATAAATATAATGACTATGTTTATTGCCATATTGCAAACACCATAATCATAGTTAACAATGACTAAGTATGTAACCATTGATGTTTTTGTTTTTAGTTTGATATTTATTTTATAACTTATTTGTGTAGTATTTATACATTGTTAATTAAATAATTAGATGCCATGTAATTAAAAACAAATGATGCTTGACACATGGTGAACAGTTGCTTTGTTATAATAAAATAAACTGTGTTGAATGTTAGTAACAACTATAGTGTAAGATCACATCTAATATTAAGTATATACCTATTAAAAAACAAAATATTAATAATTTTCTTCTTTTCACAATTCAACATACAACACTGTTTTGCACAATTACAAAAACATGTACATGAGTAAAAGTTGATTATCTTTTGCGTTTACATGGTCAAATAAAAGTTAAGATTATATTATTTTTTCATAAATAGCTATACTATTTATTAATACATCAAATATTAATTATTACAAGCTACTCACCTAAAATATATTCTAATGGAGGTATTTAATGTTGTTTTAAATTAAAAAATAAATAAATCGTAATATGTACCTACTAACTTAGAGCAAATCAGCAAACATTTTTGAAAGGGAAAGGAATTATACTACTGCCAACTTATTGTCCAACAAGATTCCTATTAGAAAGATGTTTTAAAGATTAAAAAATATAACAAACACAGCCAGTTTTCACGGATAGTATTGTTTATACGTAAAATAAACAAGATAGCAATTATTAATTACTTACCGATATAATAATTGTGAACACTCCAACAACAACTTTTAGCAAAATTGCACTTCTACAAAATCCTTTTTTAAGGATTTAGCGAATATTAAGTATATACTATTTAAAGTAAAAATATCACAAACACGACACTCACGCACTATTTTATGCGTCTAATATTTATTATTTTACAATAATAAACAACGCAGCTAACCACACAAAGGCATTCACTGATAAATCATAAATGACAAAAAAAGAAAACACAAAGGCATTCTATATTCTATGTGATTGGCAAACTACGCAAGCGCTAAAGTAGACGAATCAGGAAATGGTACAGATCTGTTTAGCCAATCACAATCACACGGAGGTTATTCTGACATATTAAAAATTGACAGCCTAAAAAAATATTAAGGCATTTATACAACAGTTGGTGAAAAAGAGTAGGTTTCATTAAACTTTTATTGATTTTATATTAAAGCTTTATACAATATGAAGGTACCTATATAATTACCCTAAATAAAAATACATAATTTTAAATAAACCAATCGCGTGATGGCTTCGCTACACTTAAGTAAAATAAAATATAAACTGTATGTCAAATATTTAAAATGATAAATATTAGTAAATTATATAAATATGGAACAATATTAGCACAATTAAAAATTAATAAAAATATCTATTTCACAAAGTAAAGTATATACGTAATATATATTGATTGAATCCAGTACACAAAAATAGTATTATTTTTGCTTAGTTAGGAACGTTATATGCGATCGAAGAGGTGATAATATTTTATTAATTACATTTAACTTTATAAAAACATTTCATAATTATTCAAATTAGTATATAAATAATTTATGAATTGCAAAGATTACCAGATATCACATAGGCATTAGTTCAAATAATATTTGAAAAATATCTAGATAAGATATCGTGGTACAACTTGAATAATCCGCCTTATGGTTCTCACGCCCAGTTTGACGTCACGCTACGGGGTTCTCGTATGAGTCGTACCGCACCCAATTCTATACAATTCCAAAAGTAACAAGTACAAACGTTTGAAATTTTAGGGACCTTGTGATCTAAAATTTAAGGTTTATATTCGATTGGCCTTATTTTTAGTCAATATTTTTATCAGCAGATGGCGCTACTGGAATAAACTACACTAGCGCAGAGTGCACCAATCACATTCTAGGAACTTTGACGCAATTTGCAAATGGCCGTGAATTGTGAAAAGGATCGAGCTTGAAGGTACAAGAAAAGCTAATGGTGGATTGTTCCGTGATAAAAACTTGTGAATATTTCTTGATTTTGTGTG
The DNA here is from genome assembly GCA_963564715.1 of Catocala sponsa. Classification (NCBI taxonomy): domain Eukaryota; kingdom Metazoa; phylum Arthropoda; class Insecta; order Lepidoptera; family Erebidae; genus Catocala; species Catocala sponsa. The sequence continues at coordinate 330,909 of OY751352.1, forward strand.
GTGCTGTTTAAACAATTCAAAATGTGCCAAAAAGTGAGAATCCAGTCTTAATGGTGGTATAGGAAGCGCCCAAAAACCGCTGGAGCGACGATCGAAGGGACATTGCTGACAGAAGGGTAAAATCCTACTATCATTTTTGCCTAATCGTTAATTTTTTCGTTGCTTATGTCCTGTGTTTGTGATATGTAATCGTTTAAATGTGATTTCGTCTACGTAGTAACCTTAAATGATAGGCCAAGACCGTAATTTCGTGTTGGGTGTATACGCTTAGCTTCGCCGGTGCAAAGCGTTGCGTCTAACGCGCATTAGTGCTGATATGTGAGTGTTATTGGGCTGATAGTGTCACGTACGCCACCTGCGGAGTGCTAGGACTTGGATAAGGACCACCGGATGACAGGATATTGAACATTTTATTGGGATAGTGGGGGGTGTGTACATAGTAATAGGTATGTATATGAGCCCATGTAGCCACAGCCCTGTTGCTAGACGAAACGGCATCGATTTGTTCCTACTGTCCGCTTTTCATCCTTTATTAGCGCCAATTTGCTAAAATCTATAACGGGCGTTATCTATGCGTATTCATATTGTAAAAAGGGTTTTTACTACAGATTGCACACTGGTAAAATGGTCACCTCACACTGGCCTAATTTATGTGGCAACTTAGTGATAGTTATTCATATTTAATGTAATATTTGATGGTTACACAGTTTTTTATGAACACAAGTAATCATTCTGATAGGTATTTCAGATTACTAAATGTAACTAATTCCTTCTGCATTATGAGTACATAACACTGAAATAGATTATAAGCCAAATCCAATGACTATAATACCTATATTATCATTGAGCCAAAAAATATTCATCTGAACCTATGATGTGATTAATCAATGTTAGGTAGGTACCACACCCTGCATGACTGCTTTAACTAGTGACCTAAATGCTTTCTGGTGTTGTCAATAGTTTTAGTTTAATGAAATCTATAAATGTGTAACTAAACACACCCTACTTGGTAGACAGGTAATCATATATTTCTATTTGCACCATAAGTCTCATGCACTTAGGTTATATTACTTTCATCATTGTCTATAGTCTCTAAACTACACTATGGTTCTTATGATAACTTTACATGAATTCTATCATTGTTCATTACTCTGTTTATAATGTTTTAAATTGGTATTAGTACTAATTAATACATTTTCTGTAAACATAGAAACAGCAATAAAAACAATATGTAACTGTCCATTGCCCAACAAATGAAAAGTCAAGAATAGGATTGCATGCTACAAATAAAATATATTGTAGACATGTAAAACCTTACTTAAAATTTAATGTCTGGGAGTTATTGTATCATACATAACCATGTATGATACAATAACTCCCAGACATTAAATTTTTTATGACTATACATTTGAAAGTATGAAAAGCCTATGCATAGTTTATAAATATGCATACATGACATGTTGATATGAATATGTATTAAATCAATAACTGAAAGCTGAATCATCATTTCAATCTACAATGTGTATGATAGTTGTTGTACATTATAAATACATATCACAATATTTGACAATTATGTAAAGTACTTGTATAGAAATTAAGATGTAGATGCATAAATTATCAATTTACAGAATTGTTTCACGTTTGGTATAATTGTTCTGGTGGACTGATACCGCTTCACTTCTGGCTGTTTCCTTCTGCTGAGTTTGAAAATGAAATTGTTTAATTGTAAGCACAGCTAAAACTGAAACATTGTTCAGTTTTAGTGTTCTCTAGGATATTGGTGTCTGACAATATTATTGCCATATATTAGTTTAGGTCACAGTTATAATGAAGGGAAACATCAGTAAAATTCATATCACATGTAGGTTAAAGTGAAATCGTTGAGTACCTGAAATACTCAGCAAGGAAGATTAGACATCAATCCTTTATACATTTTAATAGGTAATTTTTACTGCAGTTAGTTCTTACATGTTAGTTGGTGTCTGTATGTGAAGCAGCATTTGAAGCAACTCACTATCAGGTTGAGTGAGACCCCTGTGTTTCAATATCTTGCATCCATGTTATGACGTTTGGTAAGTTTACTTGATTTCTGTTTCAAGGTTACGTAGTAAAATAGGGTATTTTACTACTTGAATTTTATAGTATCTTTTTTGAGTGTCATTAATTATTCACAATATTATAAACATGTGTTGGCCTATTGAATAGTTTGTTATAAATATGTGTTAGCTTGTTGTCTAATCCCATATCAATCAAAGTCAACATTCTAATTAGATTATTAGAACTTGGCCTAAATAATTATTAATTTAGTTATATGATTAAATGTGTCTTATTCTTTGAGACAGTGTGATCTTTTAGTGACAAAGGTCTTTCACTAAGTAATTTAAAACAGTAGCAGTCTTACATACTTCCTAAATACTTATCTTAACATCATACTTAGTGAAAATCTGCAGTATGCTTGATACTGCAGATTTTCACTAAGTATGATATTAAGATAACTATTTGGCTTTGTTTATTTAAATCAATCTCTAGTTTGGGCTATAATTAATAATAACTCTTGGTTATTAAGCCACTGTATTCAAATTAAATATAATACTTTATTTTATAAATTCACAACATACTTTGTCTTTTTGCTATGCTTGCATACATTTTGATGAAATGTGGTATTCTGAGGAGACTTATAAAGTACCTTAAAAAGGTAAACGATTCCATATATAACAGCTATTATCCTATAAAGTTTGTAACAAGTGAATAGTTCACTTTTTTATTTATAAGAGAACAGCTGTTTGTTGGCTGTCATTATCAAGCAGTGTTAGTCTTTTTTATATTCAGTATTTAGTGTGCACAGTTTAGTTTTGAATAGTAAGGTCTGTTATTAAAACTCAAGCTGATGTGAGCAAGTTTACAACCTATCCTTTAAAATTATTCACAAAGAAACATGTGCTTTGCCCTTAGTACACTACCATGTGTTTATTGCGTGAAGTCATACATTTTCCTTTTTACACAGTTCATTGTTCTTCCAAGTAAGTTTGTGTCATGGTTGTTGATCATTGTGTTGTGTAAATTTCCAGTATTCAGCTGTAAGCTTTCTAATTATTACTATGTTAATCGAAAAAATTAAAAAATAATGTACTGAATATATCTTTATATTTTGTCGTCCTTTGTGTAAACTGTTACAATAAATTAAACTTAATATACTTAATCAGTTATTATTATGATTTTTCTGGGTGGAAATATAGAAGTCTGATTACATGTCATGCTCAAATGATAAGAATGATGTCTCAACTTCTGTTTGGGTTTTGCTTATGTGTGCTTATTAGGGGTAATGGTAACTGTGCTACTATGCATTTAGTGTTTATTTCGCCAATATATTAGATAGACACAATAAGAGCTGGGGTTTGTGGACACAAATCCACAGCACTTGGCATATCTGCAGTAAAGGGTCTTTACACCACATGGGTGATTTATCTCTAGTGCATAAGTACTCTCTAATGTTTATGTCTGTTTATAATTTTATTACTCTTGTACATTTATGAATGCATATTTTGTATATGTTACTTCAGAACTGTATACAGAGCTATAAGCATATACATACATATATGAAATTCTCCTATGTCTATATGCCCATGTGACCAGAGCAAGGCTCTAATTAGTATTAGTTTTAGAGGGGTTCCATGTTATGGAGTATTTGACTGTAGGTTTATCAATATTTTCACTTGTGAAGAACAATGTTGATAAAAATATCTATGTTTATATTTCAGCTATCTGCTATATATTGTACATAGGTTACATACATGCGTACTATATTTAGTAATTATATTCCATCATTTAGGATAATTGCTGGAACAGTTCATTTAAAACAATTTCACTTGTCGGTTTAGCAATTCAAATCTTTCTCAATCCTCTATCAATCAATGAAGTGTATAAAAATTTATGATGTGTACAAATATTAATTATTCTCATATATTTTAAAATGTACTCTACTTATGTCACCATAAACAATAGATTTTCTATTGCATCTGACATACAACACTAGATCAATGAAGCAAAATGTACATTCAGAGAAATGGAAGCAACTGTGTCTAGCAAGGTCATGTAAAAGTCGATTGATAACAGTATCACATTCCACAGTTCGAAAGGTCTTGGTGTTTACTATACAATCATGCATGTCAGAACCATTTTCTTTGTATGTCAAGGGCTAAATAATTCTCATGTTTAAGTCAAATTTTGTTTGTGCAACTGAAATTGATTATCAATATAAAATAATATCTTGGAAGATTTATTTCTATCTAGAGTGGGTGACATCTATTTGATATGGCATATCTTTTATGTGGATTCTTTGATTAGATTGAGTAATGATTTTGGCTTGTTTGATTGCATAAAATTTTTACATAACACATTTAGAATTTGAGACTGCCGGAGGCCCAATCATCCCTTTCCCGCTCCTTCTCCTTTCCACTTCCTTTCCTAAAGGGTCGGCAACGCGCAAGTGATGCCTCTGGTGTTGCAGGCGTCTATAGGCTACGGTGACCACTTACCATCAGGTGGGCCGTATGCTTGTTTGCCACTCTAGTTGTATAAAAGAAAAACTTTATTTATTTAGGGCACAAAGTAACAGTTATGAACATCAGGGTTAAACTAAGTAAACTATAGTATTACTTTACATTTACATATGCCTGTTTCGCAAAGACTATATCATATTAGCATAATTCTGACATATTTCTGTTGCTTTCTGTACTTTTCATATTTTTCATGCTCACTTATCTTACTGTAGCCTTAACTGCAATTTTATCTGAAACAAGGTAATCAATAGTTGAGGCTGTATTATTTTTTTGTACCTAGTGAACATTTTTCTATGAATTTACACATAATAATATAAAAGTGAAATATATACTTACTTGTAGGTACAAGTAAGTATATATCACAAGCAAGTAACATTTGCTAGTTCCTAGCAAGATTGTTAGGAACCAGCAAATGTTGTAATTATTATGCAATCTGTAGCAGATTATATCATTTTTAATTTAGCTAGAAAAAGAACATGGATATGTTAAGTGGTTACACACACAATCATATTATTAATCGTTTTATACTAATTCGAACAATACAAATAAATAGCCAGGCTCCTGGTACGCCCTACTTATATCAATATCTTTAACACTGCTTATTTTTATAACAGACCACCCCTACGAACATATTGCTGGAAAACGTTAAACACTAACATATGTACCTATATGTAATCATCAGTACACGACCAGCTTTATTTGTTAGTTAGACTTGCCAGGATCGTAGCAAGTGAAAGTTCGTAGTCTGTGCTCCCCTCCGAGAAACAGATTCTCAGTTTTTATTTATCTGTTAGTTGTCCATAACACTCAGAAATACGTGTTATATAAGCTATTATCTTTGTTTTGAAGCATCGGCTACGAACTGACTGTTACAATGCAGTCAAACGTGTTTTTTTGTCAGAATATTACTCAACCATATTTGACGTAACATTATTCTATAATAGTTTCTTAAGGATAACTATTTGAAGCAATATAGTTGGACGCAATACTGTTAGTAGTAATCTTTACGCGCAATTTTGCAACAAATGGTCATCTTTCTTTTCGATCTTTGTCAAATTTGCGTGTGTTTATCCTCCTGGGATATAGACGTGACGTCTTTGTATGTAGTGTGAGCGTTAAAAGTGGAGAGATTTTCTGCAGAAACAGTCGATTTAATACGAGCAGTCTATCACCATGGCCATTTCACGTTTGACACCAGTTTTACTCCAACTTTGTAAAGACACCTTGAAATTCTTGTTGGTTTAGTGGCATAATGTGCACATGCGTACCGTCTATCTGCCTACTGTCTCGGAGATATTCTTAAATTATATGTCTTTGGAGATAGACAGAGATGTAAAATACATACTCGTCTATGTCTATGTATTTCAACTTAAACTGCCTCATGTGACCTATGTCGGTTGTTATTGAATTTTTCTAGACTAAAAAGCTAAAGATTTTAGTCACAGCTATCTAAACTCCTGCAGGCGGTAATAGGCTTACGCTGTGTTTCATAGAACTCGGACAAGGCGGAATATGTGTGATATACTTATGTGTAACAGTTCGAGGGCATACTGGCGTGTTATTTTGTTCTATCGTTTGTCTTAACGATATTTTTTGTAATGCCACGTTGGAGTTTAGTATAGTATCACTTATATATTGTATATGTCGACCTTGTTAGCACAACGCCGATGTGTGAAAAGGTATGGTAAATTGACCGACATCGACTGTCGGCCGCGGACGGCTTCGACGCTATGCCGTGTTGAATTTCAAATGTCAATATGACGAAAACACATGCTTATATGAAAAATCTGTTTCTTATAATTGTTCGTATGTTATTTAAACAGGAGTTTTGAGAATTCTATTTGTACATATGGTCTCCGAATGATTCAGCTTATTTATAAAAGATTTTCTGAGTATTAACTTTTGAGTTGTGGATTATTTCCAGATTTAAATCCTTTCCCTTGATTAAAGCTAGCTGATGGTGGAAGCATTGGCATATTAGGTAATTATTTACAATAGTCCTCAGCCCCGATCGGCTATGGCTTACATACTTGTCTAGAATTATGTGGTAAAGTGCTACATCCTTGGACATAAGATAATTTTGGGGTGACGTCGTAGGGTCCGTCCTTATAGATGTCAGTAGGGAACCAGTGTGGTTAAGCTAGTTGTCCACCTTGATAGAATAAAATGCAAATGAAAATGTCATATTCTTGCCATTCATTATCAATACTACTGCCATCAAAAGTATTTATTTTTGGCTATAAAATAGATCCCGCGATGGCAGGTGGTGAGCGGTTTGTGAAGTTTAATAGTGAAGGTCACCATGCCCAGATTATTTTGCGAAAGGAACATTTTACGTCCCTCTTAAAGAAGCCAAGATGGAAAGAGAAAAAAGTAGTGGATTCCACGCTTCTTAGTTGCTGTATATCTGTGTAGCAAGATTTGCTACAAACATTCCTTTATTTGAATACAATGAGTTTTCATTCTTCAATATTCGATGTAGTCCCTGAAGGGATAGATAAGTGTGTATTGTTACACTATACACCAGCTATGTTTGTAGAAGCAACGTATAAAGGGCGAACCCGTTGCCGTGTACCGCACACACTTGTACAACTTTTTATAAGGTACTAGTTGTTCTCAGCTGTTTCACCGCGGCTCGTAGCGTGAACTTATGTAGCCTATGTTACGTCTGGATAAAGTAGCTTTCTAATAGTGAAAGAATTATTTAAATCGGTCCAGTAGTTTTTGAGTTTATTTATTACAAACAAACAAAGAAATCTTTCCTCCTTATAATCTTAAATTATATTATAATTGTGAAATTGTTTGTTTATTATTACTCGACTGATCATTACGATATTTCGTATAGACGTTGCCAGGGTACACAAGACAACATAGGGTACCTTTAATTCAGAAAAAAGTAAGTACTGTTCCCGAGTGCGGCCGCGGGATAAAACTAGCATTATTATAAGTTACAAAAATATACATCACCCTTTAAAATTGTAGTGGTGCTAGGTAGAGGTGTCAACGATAGTTGGTGATCTCGTAACAGCATTGCAAGGCAGGTGCAAGCATTGTATCGGTCGATATGGCGCACTTGAATAGACCCATTGTTCCCGCTATGGGGCAAGTGGAATTCTATTTAATAAGTTGCACGGTGTCGCTATGAATACGATTCCTTTATAAATCTATTGGTTGCTTTCTCTGATGTGTGTGATTGAGGAGTCTAGAGATATAGCTGGATAGTTCAAAAGGTGTCGGGTTCTATACCTGGGTCTGCCGAAATGTTATAATTATGAAAATCTGAGTATGGCAATATGTCCGGGCAATAGTCTCGCACCAGATTACGTGGAACCTAAAACATATTTGACGAAATGTTGGTCCATCACATCTCTGCCTACCCCTTCGAAGACCTACACGCGTGAATCTGTATTCTTACTAATATTATGAATGCAGCAGATCGACATGGCTTCAGGCATAGATATAGTTTGCCGCAGTGGTTGTGCCTGCTATGCGTGTTCCTGTGTCGGGCAGTGTAATAAGGTTTTTCTGAAAATAAATTCTCGGTAGGCTTTTGGTACTGTATCTGGTAGACAACGATAGTTTCTCCCTATTATGTGGGCCATAAAATCATGGTTGCCGAAATGTGTGTGTGTAACATATTTCTGTTTTCTCTTCTTCTTTGAGAACTTAAGTGTGAGACTACGTATGTATATAGTTATGCGCCTGAGGGTGACAGGCTTTTTATCGTTGTAAACGAGAGCGCAGCCGCGGTTATTAACTAGGCTATACATACACAGCTACGCTTCAGTGTACACTAATGAGTTAACGTAAAGGTCAGTAAACATATCGGCAGTGAGTGACATTTTCCTCAGTGTACTTGTTGACAAGCAGGCGGTGACTCCCATTAGATGTCATTAATGTACTTTATATATGACTATTAAGATGTAATTGTAAAACTTAGGATTTATTGCCTAATAAATAAATTATCATTTATCATTAGCAATAGTTTAAATTATCTAATAGTGGATTTTAATATTAACTGCGATAAAATAAGTAAGCAGTTGTTTATTTTCAATGTATATCATTCACGTAAACATAATACCTATACACTAGGTCAACTTGTAAAAAATTTGTCTGTAAAATGAACAACACTAGAAATGTACCTACCTATATGGATTTAACCTTATTATTATATTAGTGTATGTACCTAATATAGGAATAAATAAAATAAATAAAAAAAAACTGTCCTGCACAAGGTTTAAACACGGCACGTCACTATTGCCCGCAAAAATAAATGTTAACTTATAGCATAGGTCTAAATTATATAATTAAACTAGATGTTCCCGCAGTTTCACGCGCGTTTATCGTTACTGCGCCGCCCCCGTGGGTCGTAGCGTGATGTTATACAGCTTATAGCCTTCCTCGATAAATAGGCTATCCAACACTAAAATAATTTTTCAATACGAACCAGTAGCTCCTGAGATTGGCGCGTTCAAACAAACAAACTCTTCAGCTTTATAATATTCGTATAGATAGGTGTAATTATTTTATATCAAAAATAAATTGCATTAATAGTTCTGTGGTTTGAATGGTCACTTGCGTACTGCAGATGTTTTGCCTAGAATGATTTTTTCAGTCGTCATACAGTGTGGTACAAGCAATCATACGATCCAGAAATAGTAGTTACGAGTGTAGAGCGCACAGGCGGTCGTAGGTTCAGAACAAGTCATACCTGAAATGTTTTTAACATTAATTAGCGGTGTATTTTCATTTCTGGCTGTACAGGTACCGTAGTGGTTTAAGTGGTCGTGTTGCCTTGCGTCTTGCATGTTGTGGCTTCGATCCCCACACGAGACAAACTTTGGTGTGAGTCACAAATAGTTGTTATGAGTCTGAGGGTCCTTTGTGTTGGTTATTTGAATGTTCGTGATGTCCTCCACGACACCCATTATACGTAGTGCGGGAGCTCTTTTTTAATACATAACTAATAAACAGGAACATCGTTCCCTCACATAATTGTTTCATTATGTCACAAAATAACGCCTATGAACGACAAAGTTTTTATTAGTTAGCGAATGGTCTGCAATTGTTGAATGTAAATTAATGTTATCTGTAAGGAAGCCAATCTCTTTTCATACTCCTATTGTTTAATTTAATATAAAAAATAGACAAGCCGTCTTTTGGAGTTATTATGGTAATACTGATAATGTTCTTGGTGTCAGTTTTCCATATTTGTATTTTACCTCGCCCCTCTGGGATTTTACCAGTATGTGAACACAAACACACATTAAATTTGAGCCAGTTTTAGGCGTAAGCAGAGACTAGATTGCAATTTGTTACGTATATGATGCTGACATATGTATCTGGTTCTCTCTTGCACTTATGTACTTTGCATTACAAATACATCCTTAACCCAACCCTTCAGCGACATACTGGCGCGGCGTCATGGTACATTATGTTACTGTCGTGACTAATCGGGAAAATTTGAAATCGTCACGTGACCAGTTGGCTGTAAGCAAAGCGTAACCGACATTCCTATTATCATACTTCGTTCAGCGTATGTTATTAATATTTTAATTTACTGAAACTTTTGTGTATAATAATAGTACTTACTCGTGTAAAATACCATCGAACCTCCAAATACAGACGATCTCTATTACTATTTCAAAGTTTTGTTATACCATGTGTGGGAATGAGACAGCATGATTAAATGTCTCTGTCTCGTTTTGAAGACTCCAGGCGGCTTTACAGGAAGCACAGGAGTGCTGGTTAGTAATTGTATTCTAAATCTATATTATTATATTATAGTAAGAAAACTGAAACTGAGTGAGACCTTTGCTTTCAACTTTTTGAGATTTGACGTTTGCTTTAAGATTTGGTTTCATCTGAAGGAACTTGAGTGCTGAGTTAGTTCGCGGCTATGTTTTCGTGAAGTGCCGAGCTCAATACCCGGATTACGAAATTCCCAAAACATAATAAGTCATAAGTTATTTATTTCTTAACAATATACATTGTGTTGAAAATATTTGATACAAGAAATAACAATAAAATTAATAATGATTACAAACTACACGAAATTCAATAATAAACCACAATTTCAATAATAATTTAAATTTCGATAACAATTTGCAATATAGATTTTAATATAATTAATTAATTTAATGGAAGATGTCAACAGGTTATTAAATAATCTTGCAAGGTATCCTTTTAACGGCCATAGACTCGTAATTGACACTTTGTAATCTCCGTATTATTACGTTTGACCTAAATAAGTCGGTCTACTAAGCGTCTGCGTATCTCGTTAGGTATGTGACGTGTATCTGTGTATAGAGCACCCCACTTTGGAAAGTAACTCCTACATCATACACAAGATCACTACCTTCTGTTGTTTTAAGTGAGTTGAGTTACCAGGTTCCTTATACACTGAGTTCTCAGAGCCTACCTACCATACGTCATTTGAACAAGGTCGAACTTTCTACATTGGATTTTTAATATATAGGTAAATAACGTAATTTTGCAAGCGGGACTATTTTATATATTGTTGCGATTTTTTTACGATAATAGGGCTTTCAGATCAATCTGTAGACTTTGTCTCGACTCTCTATGAAACGCCTTTTATAATTAAGTACCGTATATATAATGTGTAACCTATTATGAAGATGTTCCTGAAATGTTCCTAATACGTACGTTTGAAATAGTTGCGTATGTTGTAGCGAGCGTAATAGAACAATTCCGGTCGATATGGCGGCGCGGCGGCGGCGGGCTGTAGTACGCACGCGACTGCTGGGCTAACGAGCTGCGGTCAACTAGACGTGTTACGCTGGTCACTTACTGCAATTTGATGGGCTTGCACGCACATAACCCTAGTCATATTATGTTAATACGTGAAGGAAAAACTATGTACCTCTCTTTAAAAATAAGGGTAGTATTTAACTGCACAGCGAAATATATTTAAAGAGATCAAACTAAGTCGACGGATAGCTACACAGTGGCCGGCCAGCTGACATGTAGTCCAAATTACGTAAAAGACCCGTTACCTAGCATTATATTAAGTATGATTTTAGACTAAGTTGTGCTGTCTGAACTTTTTTCATGAACCAAGTTATAGAACTTAATCTATGTTATCGTTATAATATCGTGTTTGTGTGATTAATTTAATCCTTATTGCAAGCGGGCAGATCGATCTATTCGAAAATAAATGGGCCCCACTTTCAAACTAGCGAGTATGCATTCGTTGTTTACCTACATATTACAGTTATACTGTGAAACAATCAGCCTTGTTCAAATGACTTAGGTCTAGCGGCTTCGGAATCTCCGTCTATAATGTATTGGGCAGCCTTATTACTAGGTATAGGTAACACGAACTAGTATAAGAAAAACAAGAATTGAAAGCAACGAACCTGGACCTCCTATCTAACTGAGTTTGACTTTAATTAAACTGTTTTTAATCTGTCTCAGTGTTGCTAGACGACGGGTTATCGCCGACTTTAAAAGTTATCAGATATAGACGATCATACGGCGCCTGATTATAATAGTATTTTAATAATATAATATTCTATCACATACACACAACACCATCTAGCCCAAACTAAGTAGAGCTTGTACTATATGGGTACAAGACAATGGATAAACATACATATATACTTTTTGTAAATACCTACATATTATACATAGAAACACCCAGACCAAGACAAATATCCATTTTTATGCACACAAATGTTTGACTTGTGCGGGAATCGAACCCGCGACCTCGAGCGTGGCAGTCGGTTACGCTACCCACTACGCTATCGAGGCCGACTAATGATGGATAAACGTATTTCATACATACATTGTCACACGCATAAATCGTTGAACGCATAAGCATATTACATCCACATTTCGCCAGCTATACTTCAAAATAGGGAGCGACCGTTCAGCCAACAAGAGAACGAACAGTTCCAGATTGTAGGCTGCTGTTGAGGATTTCTTGAAAGAAATACCGAATGATGTTAAGATTTAAATCAAAGATGCTCGCTACTATACTCTGTCCCAAGTCCCAATAGAATTATTGAAGTGAAACTTCTTTATCGACGTATGGGAGAAATTTTGTAGCAGTGTAAAAAAAAATCGTCACGTTTTTCGGTTACGCGCCATGTTGCTTTTTTTATCAAAGTTTAGTATAGTGACGTAAAGAATATAATGTAATATATTATAATAATAACAACAATATATTAGTTTTGAAGTTTGGTTTGAAATAAGAATAACAATATATTAATTTGAAAGTGATAAAATAAAAAGACTTATTCAAATTTAAGTGAATTTACAAGAAAAGTGAGAGTGATTCTGATTATATATTTCGTTTTATAAATTCAACACGTATGAGCATGATTTTAATATTTATTTGAGGTTAACCTCACTTTTTGATTGTAAGTATCAGTGAATGTATATAAATCTGTTAAAATTAGCAAGTATTAATAAATATGACTGTAAATCTAGTGAACATTATTAATTCTAAAAACAATAAAAAATATAAATTAAATAATAATTTAAAAATAAAACAAAAAACGATTAGAAAATAAAAATATGTATACGTACATCTGTTTTAATTATTCGTTTTTAATGATTTATTTATTCATTTTTAATTTTATAAAATCGTTGCATTTCTACAAGATTAACTGTCATCATATAATTGTATTACTTTGAAAAGATAATTCCAATTATTTATTCATAACTTGTGTAATTGATTAAGTCATTAAATATCTGCTTTCTACTAGAATCCGTAGAATGTAAAACATATATTTCATATTTTAGCTACCACAAGCCATTAATTACAAAAATATTTAATAATGACAACAATAGTAATAATGATGCTATCATTATTGATGAAATACAACAATAGCAATGATATTATAATAAGAACAATGATAAAATAAATTACTCATTAATTGTATGCATGTCTATAATAATAAAATAGCTTTAATTTAATACGGAAAAAATTGTTTTTCTTAAGGCTTAAGCCTTATCTACCCCATTTTCGTGAAGTTGCAAATAGTAGAAAAATGATATGTCGTAAAGAAGTTTCACTTCTTACCTGTGTACTCTGGTACACACACACATTTTTTTTTAATGTAAACAATCGTTTCATGTCTAATTAGTTATTAAATATAAAGTCATTTAGAAAATTCAAACTCTCTTTGAAAAGTAGTTAATGAATACAATAAGCCTTCGTATAAAAGTCCTTCTTTTGATAAATATCCATAAATTTATTTTACAGAAAAATATTTTATGATAAAAGTCACTAAAAGATGTTTACCTTCTCAAATTCTATTGGGATAGACTATACGTTTAAATCTGATCACCTTTTTCTATTGTTCAGGTGTCATATGACACTCAATGCCATGACTTATGAATTCAAAATATAAATATATATATCATGTATGTAACAATATCTTTCTCTATCTAATGTGTGAGCTCACTCTTAATGTGGAAGATTTTTGTTACGATCTAAGTGCAGTAAGGGTACAACTATAAATCACACTGTGTATTCAAGAGCCCTTGCGAAATTTAGATGTAATACGTCTGCCAGTCCTGTTCTAGGACAAACAAGCGTGTGTTTATGTATGAATGCAACCGAGATAATATAATCAATATGACGTCAAATCAAAGAAAGAGAAAATGTATTTACTTGACTTGCAGCGAAGATTCAGTTATCTTATTTCCCGGAACAGCATTGCACGTGTCTGACTTATGCGACCTGTCCTTCGTGTAACCAATCGAATGCATCAATAAGATATTAGAAGAGAGTAGGGAAGAATAGGGAATACAACTTGTCGTAGCGTTCTGGCTCTATTCCCGAAATGGAAATTCCAAAGTGTAATTGAGTTTTCTATCTAAATACTCTCAGTAGTAGCTTCGGAGTCTCAAACTATGTTTATTAGACAGTAATAGGCGGACCCCTATTACGTGATACCTAAAGTAGTTGCCGAAATGTGAGTGTAATGCACCTCTACCTAATAGAGGCGTAAGAGAGTTATCTAGGTTGATTAATTATGAGATATGCCTCTACTTACATGCTGTATCACTTTATCTAACCCTTAGCCTCTGAAGACACTTATAACGGTGTCGAAGTACCCTCATAAGTATGTAGCCGAACACACCAGCCAACACGTCGACTTTAATTTAATCGAGTTGATGTATCGATTTAATAAACGTTACGTGATCTGCGATGCGAATGAGTTACAGCATCGATTTTGTGATTGCATTATAAAAGAAGGGACATATATATACAGTTAAAATTATAATACTTACTGTCGAGCTCGGAGATATTCAATGATTAATTGAATGTTTTTTGAAACAATAAAATTTATTATTATTATATAAAAAAATATTATTATTATATATTATATTATTGTTTAGGTGTTTCCTCTGCTTTGGCTCGGTATACTGAGTACCCGCCCTGAGACCCTCAGGGAAAAGGTGGCTCAGTGCCCCCGCTAACAAAAACTGTATCTCCTAAAATTTTGCTGACTATTGTTGATGTGTGTATTGCTGCCTGTTTTTGAATTATTGAAATGTTTATGTTGGAATCTAATTTGCTACAATATCTGTTTATGTTTTTGGCTATTACTCCGGTGGCTCCTACTACTGTGGGTATTACTTCTGTGGGTGTTTTCCATAATCTAGTTATTTCTTTCTTAAGTGCATGGTATTTACTAAGCTTTTCTATTTCTTTTGCTCCTATGTTGTAATCAGATGGTACTGTAATGTCTATCAGGTATGTTCTATTTTCTATTTTATTGATGTATATTATGTCTGGTCTATTGTGTACTATGGTAATGTCTGTTTGTACCGGTATCTCCCACATTATTTTTGCACTCTCATTCTCTTTGGCCTGCGGTTGCGTCAGGTGTTCTAGCCACCATAGGTCAGCGACCGGGAATTTGTGCTTTTTAGCTAGGATCCAGAAGATGTATTGCACTATATTGTTGTGTCATTTGGTGTAGTAAGTGCCGGCCAGCTTTTCACATCCGGATACAATATGTTGCGTGGTCTCGTCCTTTACTAGGCATAGTCGACACCTACCATCTACTGCTCGTTTTAAAATATCCCTTTCGTGTTGTTTAGTGAACTTGTTTAGTGAACTGCTTGATCTTGGATTGCAAATATGGACGACTCTAGTGATGGCGATACCGGTTGTTTCTTAAGCCACTGGAACGATTGTACTTTATCTATATTTTCTTTTTCTAAAACTGCCTTGTAAAATTGTCCGTGCAAAGGTTTTGCTTTTATTTTACCTACTCTAGTTTTGATCACTGCCTGTTTAATATCTCTATATGTGTGTTTTTCATTTGGGCGTAAACCTATTTCTGTTAAATTTATTTGTGTGTCCTTGAATATTGAGTATTTATCTTTGGTCCTATCATGTTCTACTATTGCGTTCAATATATAATCTTTCGTGTTTCTAAATATGTTTTATACTTAATTATTTGTGTTTTGTACAGTGTTTCTAAATTAATTAAGCCTCTTCCTCCTTCATCTATTGGTAGGTATAACCTCTCTACATCTGCTTTCTGTTGGTGAGCTTTGTTCATTGCTAACATTTTTCTGGTTTTAATGTATATTTTCTTTAAATGTATTGTTTTATAGTTAATAATACCGAATGTGTACAATAATACCGGGACTGCATAAATATTGATTGCTTTCAGAAGATTTTGTGAATTAAGGTGTGAGGTTACAAGGTTTTTCACTCTACGGAAATATTCTTTTTGTATCTGTTGTCTAACTTCACCATGATCTATTTTTCCTGCTTCGCTAATCCCTAGATATTTATACTTTTCATATATTTGTAAATGATTGAACTCTTCTCCGCTAAGTAATATACATATGTCCTTCTCCTTGAAGTTCTTTTCTTCTGCCAGCTACTAAATGTAGGACGTTGCATTTGTTAAGTCCAAATTCCATCCCTATGTCCCTAGTGAATGTTTCTGTACTATCTATCAAAACTTTCAGGTTAGTTTTAGTATTTGCGTAAATCTTTAGATCGTCCATATATAATAAGTGATTGACTATTGTTTTGTCTTTTAATCGGTATCCTTTGAACTCGTATTTATTACGAATTTGGGAAATGGGATTGATGCCTAAACAAAATAGAAGAGGGGAAAGTGAATCACCTTGGAAGATGCCTCTGCGGATGTATATAGGGTCGGTTGTAACTGATGCAATTATTATTATATATTATATTATTATTATATATTATATTATTATTATATATATTATTTATAAGTGACTCTTTATTCGAGATTTAGGTAATAGATACAATAATTATTAAACAGATACTTCAGTAATAGTTAAGCGCCACTAAAGGCGGCTAATGAAAATGCGAGCGCCTCAGTGGCGGGCGTAGCGATAGTATAAGGTTCGATTTCGGAACTGGCGAATAAAAAAATATTGGCTACTTCTATCAAAAAGCTTTTCAATAGCAGTTTGGCGTGGCGAAATTTGGCAGTTTTGCAAACCCTTGTGCTTCGGAAAGCACGTAAAATCGTTGGCCCTTGCGTCGGATTGCCCATCTCTATCGGACTATTCACGGTGAGGGAATAGAGAGTGCACTTGTATTCGAGCACACACTTGTGTCCAGATGGCCCGTCTCCAGTACGATAGACCGCCTTGACCGATATTCGGTCTGGAGGACAGTATTATAAATAACAAAGTTAATCTTTTTTGTTTGGTTCGTTTTGAAACCGCAAGAGCGATTTTGATGTATAATAATACCTTAAGCTGGGCAAAAATATGAGGTATTTAGTTTAATACTGTTCTGCAGGCACCATCGGTGTCGTATCCCGCGCAAAGCGTAACTGGGTTTCGGGAGACGCTAATAACCTCGTCCTCTGGTCAGTATTATTATGGTTTTCTATTAAGAAATTCTCAATAGCTACGCCAATTCGCCCTCTATTACGTAGGACCTAATGTCATGATTAGCGTCATGAGGTTGCCATGTATTTCTGCCTACCCCTTCGGGGTTAGTGGCATGCTTCATGGTGGCATGACACTAAGTAATAAATTCGAGCAAAATAATCCGAAATGTTTTTGATTTTGCGCGATGTATTGAAGCCGTCTGTACTTCTGTATATTGTGTGTAATTTTGTGACCCAATCGTAAATCGAGTCTTAAATCCTTAACTGACCCTGTAATAATCTCTATTTACAAGAGGTCTTTATAAATACACAGGGCAGACATATAATGACCAGTTATCTGGGTCACTCCAGCGACCGGTTAATCCAGTTATCGGTTGTCGTTTTAATTGAATGTGATTTTAACTGGAACGATTGCACTGCTGCACAAAGTGATAAAGATTGGATTTAATGCATCTAAGTAGGCTAACATAAACACAAAATCTAAATACTTTTATTACCAGAATAAAACATACATTTAAGTAATATCCTTTGGCCCCACACTAGGCAAGCCTGTCCCGGGTACCTTACCTATTCTAGTTTCTCTTTGAGGTAGGCAGAGACCACGGATTTCTATCTTCTATGAGACTGGCATATCTCGCCTGCTTTTGTATTTGGATTGCATCTGATTCTCCATACACGCTCTTTTGTTTCGCCAAAATGATCCCGATTAGGTCAGAGAATGTTTGTCTAGGTCTTGCCATTTCATTTGTCTCATTAACATTCGATTTGTAGGCATTCATGGTCTTAGTTCTTCTTTTCTTAGTTCTTAGACGTTCATTTTTGTTAAAGCTGCTATTGCTCTACTTTTCCCGTCTTGGTATCATGGCGGTCTTTACAAACGGACACAAAGTACACGTAGACTCGCCACATCAATTTCTACATCAAACAAATTTATTTTTTCCCTATGCCATTAAAACCGCAGCACTCAGCGCGACCGCCTGTCCGCTATCTGTGTTATTATATCTTCTTTATTCATAGCAATATTTAGGTGCTGTATTAGTCTAGAATATATAAATAAGTCAATAACCCCAGGATCGCAACACGTAGTTGCATGCGTCCATTTCGGTTGCGTTTCCGTCTTACATGTGTTGATTACTTAAACAAGTGTTTATAACTGTATGCGCGTACGCAACACAACACTTGTTGCACGCTCCACTGCTCTCGTTAACACACGCAACATGAGATATGTTGCACTTGTATAATTAATTTTATTACCTGCATAATTATATTATAAATGCCATTAAGAAACCGAACAGAGAAACATTGTAAATGCAAGTTTCTTTTTTTAAATTTTTTTATTAATAAAGATAACTCCCGCACTAGGAATAATTCATGTGTCGCGGAGGTCTTTTCAAACATTCAAACAACGGACACAATGAACACCAAGACTCGGAACAGCCATTTGTAGATCACACAAATTTTTGCCCCGTGTGGGATTAGAACCCACAATACTCGACGCAGTAACAGCGGCGAGGCGACCACTTAAACCACTATGCCATCCGTGAAGTCTTAGTCAGTGATTGTTTGTTGCTTTTTACGGCTAAACTACTAGATCGCTTTTGATACAATTTGAACTAAACCCTGAGAAATCATATACGGTCTTTTAGAAGTGAGCTCGCAGTCATAGGTAACAGCTAGCTTTCTAAAACTTCATATTTATTTTAAACTGCTTTCATCCACTAAGGTTCTAGACTTCCTATTTTAGGCAGCCAGCCTAAAATAGCAAGAGTATCGAAGTTTTACTTGTGTGTGTTATTTAAATATTTGCACAAGCGTTGTCCTAAAATGGGTAATCATGTATAATGATGATATACAGTTATTCGAATGATGTTTACTATTTTAAGAAATGGCACTTCTGTTATAATATAAACTAGTTTTGCTTCTCGGATTTCGTGCGTATGAAATACTGCACGACTGGGCATTGCCATCTTTATTTGGCTTAATTCACCATAGTTCGATATTTATTTGCCCATTGCTGAATGGACTCTAAATCTAAAATCTACACTTAAAGCATTTTGATAACGATAATACTGATTATTAGAATACATTTCAATTATTATCGGTTATCTTACACCTGTATTCTCCCGTATCCATATATAGCAGTCGTGATGGTAAACGAAATCGTTTTATTACGCGAACTATAAAACATTGCATGTTAAGTTAGTTGTACATATTAAGTGCCTTTTACATTTAACGGTACGTGTTCTCTATAGTTGTAACGATTGGTCATGATTTCTTCTAGCGTGAATGCTGCACTTCTCGAGCAAGACTATTCGTTATAAACAAATGGCGATCGAAAAAAGTGGCCATTATCTTCTTGGCTTGGCTTGTATCTTCTCATAAGAACTCAACTCCCTACTTTATTTTTCAATGCTCATTAAATACCTACTGCTCTATCTTATTATAATTTTATTACTGACGTACCCAAAGAAATATTTACATCTGGCCTATGAGCTATGGCCGAGGTGTCGCATAATTGTTGCCTGCAATGCCGAGTGATGTCCTCTGCAATGTCGCTTAACATGTACAAATCGTGCCGGGCCCCAAGGTCGCGAGGCGATTAAATCTTAGTGCAAAATGAGCCTTTATATTCTGCCTACTTTACAGAAAACTGGCGTGATTCTATATTTGTAAAAAGGATAATATATTTGACAAGCGTCATTGTTTTGTAAGTATTATAAGCTGAAAAAACATTATCCATCTGTGTGTTATATGACGTGTTATGAAGACCAATGGCCCCAACCATCATTGTAAGAGCAAGCCAGGTCTCTAATAGTCTTAATTAGTTAATCTTTGTTCTACGCTTTTGTAAGAAGATGAATGTGGACCGCTTACACATAAACCTCTCATTTAATATGTGGTAACCTGTTATAACTGTTTCGTTGGTTGCATGACATATCAAAGTATTGGATCTTCTATTCCACTCTGATATTTCTGGACACTTAGTTGTATTTATTGACTGCCGACGCTGGACCATTGGTTTACATAAACTCATGCTTGTGTACCGGAGGCGTCAGATCCTGTGTTTTCATTTGCCACACAAAACCGTAGGCTTTCGATCTCTGTCTTCCTCTGGCATATCTCTCTTGCTCCATGCACACGTAGAGTAGAACATTCATGCATACTCGATGCACAGCTTTACTAGGTATGAAGTCCATAAATTCTGATTAACAAGAGTACGTTCATAATAGTTTTGCTTCACACACTATTGATCGGTGCCATTGTTAAGCAGTAGAATGAGGCGAGTCGGCTTCGACCAACAATTCGTAGTATATCGAGACAATCTGCCCGTTTCCTTGATTGTTATAGATTTATTATCGATCGTTCCAAGATTATATGCTGATAAAAATTGTCTATCATCGATCAATTGTTTGAAGAAATCAGATAACCTTTTAGTATTGTTTTACACTTAATTAGTAATTTGAACTGCATATTATCCGTCCTATTTATAGAACTCTCTGAATTGAAATTGCTTGTATCAGGCGTTACTAATTGATAAAGCAGTTTTCAAAAGATTCGTTGTAGACATTAGATTAGTCATGTCAATAAATACGCGAATTCCAATCACAATAACTGAACAATGGATGTGATTCGAACTTGCGTGACCTTGTGAATTAGATCTCACTCGAACCAATCCATCTTAAACTAATGTGAACCATCGAACCACCGCTTTTCCCTTATGTCATGATCAGCACACAGTTAATACACTAAAGTATCTACATACTGGAAACTCCATCACAGCTGAAGAAAACATCTAAAATAATGATGAATGAGCCTAATAAAACACCAAACTAGTGGCAGCCATGCGTCACTCGCAGATTCCTCGTACAAAAGAGAATTTCTCTATAGACAATATATTTTTAGTATTTCCAATGAACGCCCGTTTCCTTCAGTTTTTCCTTACGCGAATTGTGTGTTTGTTTACCAGCGCTGCAATATATGCGTCGTTTATTTTATGCTCACGCTTCTGTTTACCTATCTAACGCTGACATTGTCCGTTATGAGTGAAGTTTGTAAGTGTTCGCATTTTGGAGAGATTAGTTTTCGAACTACATCGTGACCATATAATAAAGTTCTCCTCTACATCTTTCTTTATATAAATGTTATTTATTTACGAGAAATCAACGAGAATATTCTGTTAGTGAAAATATTTGACAGTAAAACCAAATAGCCACGTATGTAACTTACGTGGAAATAGAGTACTTGATCCTGAGTACTCTCACCGCACAGAAATCATGGATCAACGTATACGCATGGATGACGTCATATCATACCTTATCCGAAAATATAAGTAACTAACAACTAAGCGTAACACATTTGTGTGTCATTTCCTGAAAAATATTTCTTCATTGCATATAAACAGCCCCACTTTGGAAGTTGATCACAATTCACTTCCCACTATTACGTAAAATTATTTTCGCAGTTGTTTCCAAATCTCTATATTGTTGTGGAGCGTCGGAGCGTAATGTATTTGCTCTCTTATATATAGGACGGTAGCAATAAACTTCTCGTTGTAAGGTCGAGTGTACATGCATCTACTATGTAACTAGACAATTTAAAAATAGTCTTTAGGTATGTTGACTGTTGATGGTGTAATGGTTTACGTGGTAATTTTTCTCTGGATATGATCGAATACGTCACGAAACAAAAATGTTTGTGATCCGAAAGTCTAGTGAACTTCAAAGTCTGCACAGCCTATGATAGAGTCCTAATATAGTCTTAATGTGGTATGTCTTTTTAAATTTGGTGATGTAAACCAACAAGTCAGCATTTATTGTTCAAACGAGCCAACTATTTACATTTGGGATGCTTCAAGGCTTATAGACTTGTCGGACATAGCATAACAGTTGGACTAGACTGTTGATTCTTGTGCGTGTCCCCTTACGCGTGACTGTCCTACATAGTTGTGCACAAACAGGGGCGTGCGTCTAATGTTCGCCCGGTTCCTCTTTACGACTCGCTGATATCTCTTGTCTTCCCCGATTCTCCGGGAGCGCATAAATACATAAATTATGTACGTATAGTTGTCCTTGACGATTCTTGCAAGTGTATTTTGGACGAGCTTTTTCTTTTTATTTATTGCGGGTAGTTTTATCGATTGGAGTAAAAATATTATGCCATGATACGGTAAGGTTTTTGACTTTACGGTTGGCGCAGTGGTTTAAGTCACCTTGCGCTACTGAACCTAGGATTTCTTGAGGAGTCTGTCTGGGGAAAATTTCTCTACTTTAGAGAGGATCGCATCTAAACAACTTGTAGTGCATAATGTCTCGAAGTTATTTAAATAGTAGCTGTGCTGTTTGAGAACTGAGAGCGTAGCGACTCCATTCTGCAGGACTCGTAACGTGTGTGTGTAATTCGGTTAAGTGCCGAGTATTGGTTGTCTCACAACAAGATATTGAAGGGCTAATCAACGACGTGTCTAAATCAAACTCATGTCAAGTGATTTGATTGGCTCTCGCTTTACAGAAGGCGAAACTCCAAGCTTGACATGCGTTTGTCTGTTAGCAAATTTTTGTGTTGATCTTGCTTTTTGAAACCGGGGTTTTAGAGTCTTAGCGTTTTTATAAAGTTTTGTAAGGGCCTTATTCCCAAAGTCAGATTGTCCGAGTTTTCACTTCTCAAAAGGAAAAATTACGTGCACAATCGACCAATCCGGATATCGAACCTAGTACGATCGTTAATGTAGTTACGCCGCCGCGCCGCTGGCACGTGTGAGATCGTTTAGTTACGTAGGTACTTCAAACGTTGCTATACCGCAAAGGAAAGAACGCGTGGCGGATGTACAGGAAATAGTTTTTACTCGGATGAGTAATGTGAGGATACGTGAATGCAAAGACAGTGCCAACGGTACAATGTGTTGTTTTAAAGTTACGATGAATCACACCATAGCGCTCCATAAGTGCAACTTAAAATATCGGCGTGCGGTTATGTGATGTGTGAAGTGACGTGTTGTTTCGCAGAGTAACCGACTTAATATCTTTACATCTCTTTTTCACTTTCGGTCTTTCTTTTCTCAGCCTCAGCCTCAGTGTCTTTGTGCCTTTCACATACTACAATACACCCCTTAAGCGAACATATTTTCAATGTAATTATATGTATATCATATTATATGTATATGCCGCGCTAGCATCAGAATCGCGCGAGATTTCAAAACATTCGTCTGCCGATGATGCCGAGTTATTTTCTCCGTAATTTTTACCAGGCGGAGAAGACATGAAAAATGGATGTTATGTCACAGTAAGCTTTACAAACATTTAAACAATGAATAGCAAAAATATTTGTATTCGTAACAAATATCTATGGATTGCACAAGATACTATTTAGTCCATTGAAATGTTACATGAGCTTTGCATTTTTTAGAGGACGCAATTTTATTTTTGGGACTTGTTTGGGAGGGTCAATAGAAGCTTAACCCCAAGTTTGTGGGGTTGCCGCCCTTGTCCCCCGGCCGCCATCTTGGAAAAAGGGGTGCAAACACCTTTTTCGCCATATCTCGGAAACTAAGCGTCCCACAAAAAATTCGTAAAGACATAATTTGTAGCAAATCGCTTTGCCTACAAATATGTTCATATAACTTTTTGCCCTAAATTTAAAATTAAAGAAGTTATAAGCAAAAAAGTGAGAAAATTTCTATAAGTTTATTTTTTGCTCTATAACTTTTTTTTTATACATTTTACACAAAATTACCTCAGACCAATTTTGTAGATGGTCTTTTGAGGAAAATTTTTCTCTATATATTTTTTTAATTTCATTAATTTAAAACGCTGTTACAGCGCTCCAAAGTTGACCGGGTTCGTCAATGCTCATGAGAATCCGGTCAAAACAAAATGTTTAACTTAGTATTATGATCTTTTTTTTTATTGTAAAATACCTTTTGGGGACAATAAAGTTCGAACTGTGAAAGCTAGAGGAGTGAAAACTTTGCTTGAGCGAGCAAAATTCCAAAACGATGTGGACAATGAATTATTTTTACAAAGTATTTCTGAAGTAACTGTTCATATTGCTTGTTATCATTATTATAGTGATAGTCGAACAGATAATGTTGTTCGTCGTCTCAGCTGTAGCAGTTCATCATCTTCAGTATCAGAAAATCTAGATACTGATTTTGATTTCTCAAAAAATTGCTTTATTTGCGGCGAAGTATTCCAGGATCAGAGTGACTTGCGTCAAAGCCGTCAGAAGAAGATATGTAATGTACGTCATGAAGGTACAAAAAAAAGCATTTTGGACCTTGTTCTCAAACGTTCTGATGACATGGCAAAGAGCATTGCTGATCGCATAGTTAATGTTTCTAGCTTAGTCAATGTTGGAGCTAGGTATCACAAGGATTGCAGCAAGCAATTATACTCCAAAAAATGGGGTGACGAAATAAGACATAATGAGCGCAAAAATAACATAGACAATGCTATGGAGGATGTTTTTGCTTACTTGCATGAGAATAGTGAAGAGTGCCAATTTAGACTTACGGATTTAATCAAAATCATTAAAGGAGACTACATTCCAGAGAAGCGTACAGTCATTGAACGATTAAAGGCAAAAAAGATCATAAAACTAAGTTAAACATTTCGTGTTGACCGGATTCTCATGAGCATTAACGAACCCGGACAACTTTGGAGCGCTGTAACAGCGTTTTAAATAAATGAAATTAAAAGAAATTATAGAGAAAAATTTTCATTGAAATTAAACTACTATATACGGATTTTATCGCGTTGTTTATTTGACTATGTTACAAAATTTTTTGAAAAACTGTTATACTTCTATAATCACTATTAAACTTTACAAATTTTTAAGCTAATTAAATTATTGAAACTATTAAAACTATTTATACTATTACTATACTATTATACTATTTAGATTTATTTTTACACTTTCCCCGACGTTTCGGTTGCTTTTCAGCAGCCATGGTCACGGGGAGACTAAGATGGTAGTTGTCTCAATGTTCCAGTGTAGTTATTTCAAAGTACCCGAACATAATTTAATCATGGGTGTTTCTATTTACGCAGAATGAGCTCAAAGTATCATGAAAACTCAAACCACAGCTAGACTTCATGATACTTTGAGCTCATTCTGCGTAAATAGAAACACCCATGATTAAATTATGTTCGGGTACTTTGAAATAACTACACTGGAACATTGAGACAACTACCATCTTAGTCTCCCCGTGACCATGGCTGCTGAAAAGCAACCGAAACGTCGGGGAAAGTGTAAAAATAAATCTAAATAGTATAATAGTATAGTAATAGTATAAATAGTTTTAATAGTTTCAATAATTTAATTAGCTTAAAAATTTGTAAAGTTTAATAGTGATTATAGTAGTTTAACAGCTTTTCAAAAAATTTTGTAACAGTGTCAAATAAACAACGCGATAAAATCCATATATAGTAGTTTAATTTCAATGAATAACATTCGCGTAAACAGAAGACAATATTAAGAAAAATTTTCCTCAAAAGACCATCTATAATAATAATATAATATAATAATATTCTACCACATACACACAACACCATCTAGCCCAAACTAAGCAGAGCTTGTACTATGGGTACTAGACAATGGATAAACATACTTATATACTTATTTTTTTTGTAAATACATACATATTATGCATAGAAACACCCAGACCAAGACAAACATACATGTTCATGCACACAAATGTTTGACTTGTGCGGGAATCGAACCCGAATCTACAAGATTGGTCTGAGGTAATTTTTTGTAAAATGTATAAAAAAAAGTAATACAGCAAAAAATAAATATTTTATAGAAATTTTCTCACTTTTTTGCTTATAACTTCTTTAATTTAAAATTTAGGGCAAAATTTATATGAACATATTTGTAGGCAAAGCGATTTGCTACAAATTATGTTTTTACGAATTTTTTGTAGGACGCATAGTTTCTGAGATATCGCGAAAAAGGTGTTTGCACCCCTTTTTCCAAGATGGCGGCCGGGGGACAAAGGCGGCAACCCCACAAACTTGGGGTTAAGGTTCTATTGACCCCCCACACATGTCCCAAAAATAAAATTGCGTCCTCTAATAAATGCAATATTAGGTCCTTAAATTGTAACATTTCAATGGACTAATTGTATCGAGGATTGAACCTGCCACATTCCCATTTGATTCTAGCTAACGCGCATGCGCTTGAACGATAAGCGAATAAGTCATAGTACCAAGAATTGCGAAATTACTCACGTTGTAGTCTAGGTCTAGGTCGAGATAGTAGGTAGAGTAGTAAAAAATGTGTGGGAATCTTCATATTCAATGTTATTAATTAATTTACAAGAAAGTATAATATTGGGAAATTCCTCAGAGAAGGGAGGGGAAGGAAAGGAGACATTTTTGTTGAAAACGCGCGTGCCTGGGTCTTCATGGCGTTAAACTGGACCAAGTTCTTGGCACCCCATTCAAAGATGCGATTCAATTTTCCCCTCAACCTCAACCCGTTTGGCCCTAGGATGTCCGAGATATCGCCCATTCACAGTACTGTCGTCCGCATAACAATGTATGTTGCCGAGAGTCAACATATCATTGATATGCGGAAGAGAGAGCGTAGGGGATAATGATACATAGTTTTACCCTATTAACCCTACTGTAAACCGATGAGCGTGCACGAAGTATTTAATGCGAGTGAAAGAAGTAAGAGAAATGCCAGGTTGGTGCCACTGCATAATAGAATTAAATGTATGTATGTATGATAAGCAATTCTGGCAAATACTAGCGTATTCTAATTTGCACAAAGAGCAAAAACACATCAGATCTAAAAACAATCGGTATTACGTACTTATTATATCCATGCAAATGTTTGTCCCAATGCCTTTCATTGCATTGTATGTTTGTTTTACCTCGTTTCTACATAATAGTTTGGACGCATCCTAATATGAAATTGCTAGGGCTGCGTGATATGAGGTTGTTAGGTAAAATGTTTATATTAGTAAAGAGTACGTCGTTGAATTATTGTAATTATAGCTTGAAAAATGTATGTTACATATACATGCTTGTATATCTTTGTAGGGCTAGGCAGAGGTTTAGTGCATCAACATAGCCACGTTTTCCAGAAAAGTAGACTTCAGACGTGTTGATTTTCGATGATAACTGTTCAATGCGCGCGCAATGGCTGTTAACCCCGCCATCTGTACCATAGACGCGCGTAGTGTTGTCATCCGTCGCGTTCTCACGTAATGCCGGCCATTCACGTTTAACGACGCCTATGCATTATTCTATGTAGGTGCTAACAGGTCTGGTTAAATTGTACGTGTCTTATTACGCTCAACAGCTGATGCTGTCTGAAAATTACATTGTGACTGAAAGTTTTTACTGGGGTATAGTTTATTCACATCGTATCCGAGCGAAGTTTTTGTTGGTAACGATATTTACGCCTGTATGAGTTTGTGTGCGTTAACAAATTAATTCATAAATATTTTTGATTGAAATCGGTTCGCTGGCATGCCACAATGACATTAATTGTAACAACATGAAATATATGTGATAATCGGAGAAAATAGATAATATTTCAATCTTCGATCAGAAGTTCCATCTTTTAGCCTTGGCTGTCTCCAATTCTAAGATACTCTAACTAAACTATCAGACGTCCAATTACTACGTCCACCGAAAATTGCTTACCTTCGTCGATCAAAGAAAATACTTGCCGTTGAACCACCATCATATTACGGTGTACCACTTCAATAGTAAAATTTTACGATCTTCCATACCTCTAAAACGGCCATCTTTCACATTTTCCTTTTACTCAAATATAAACGTGGATACAAGACAAAATTATATTGCTTTTTAAAAATATTATCGTATTGCTGGCAACCCTGTACTGTAACATAAACATGGCGAACGAGAACACTTATAACAATAACATCAGGAACTAATTTTAGATACTCACAAAATAGTTACAAAACTCTTACTTGATTTATGTACTGAGTTCTTAGTGAAGTTTTGGCTTACGTGCGTGTAGCGTGAAGCTGTAATATATGGACGTGTTTAAGGGTCGTATAATGTATGATGAATAATGGAAAACGAATTGTTGGTATGCTACACTTTTGTGTAACACCTCGGGTATTGCTTGCGGGTATTATATGTATGCGCTGAGTTAACTCTCTCAACAGCAAATCGTATTGTACCTATATAAGGATTCTATAAGATTAACTTTTGATCCTGTTGACACAGTGGACATCAATTTTTTTTTCAAACTTTACTAGCAATGTAAATGTGGTCTACAAATGATTAGTATTCTTGTTAACCCCTACACCTAAACTAAAATACTTGTGTTAGGAATTGGTTCACGTCAGTTGTGTAATGGGAAGAATTCCATGGCAAATCCACCTTATTCGTTGGTCTACCACCGCTCCAACTTGGCGACTGGGTACCTATTCAAAATATAGCTCCACAGCCGCTTTCAAAGTATGTTTACTCCTAAAAATTCGTCTTATAATGGACGATTTTCTCACGTTGGGAATGAGTAGTGTACACGTACAGATTTGAATTGCTCGAAGTGATACCGTAGCTATAGTGATCTTTGTACTCATCGTTGATTGCTAAGAGCAGCTGCGTGCGTTTTTATTTCAATTCTGGAAGAGACCGGTTTTAGGCTTCCGTACTAAGATGGTAAAAACGGAATCCTTATGGTGCGACTTAGTTCGTCCAGCCGTCTGTCACTGGTGTTACCTGCAGCCACCACTAATGCTTTTGACTTGCAGTTTAGAATAGTTATAGTTAATGCTAGTTCAATTTAATTTTTCAGCTGTTGTATTACTTTATATAGGTACATTTGACTGATTGACATGTTAGTTCAAGGCATTAGTGTGTTATCTTGCCGTGTTTAGCGACGTCTCGGGTCGGGTAAAATGTTATTTGGTTTTCCTGTTAGGAAATTCCCGATTGATTTCAAATTGATTGATTCACGTCATCCGGGGTAGGTATACCCAAAGCGGTAATAGTGTATACTCACGCCAATTACCACTATAAGTTGCATAGTCTCATATAATTTTCATTGGAAACTAACTATCTTTCTATCACCTAAATACAAAACAAATATCTGTACACCACAAACAATTTAGTTGTTCCATTAAATCACCGAACAGAACAAACCGTGCATCAGTGTTAACGACCAACGTGTTCTCAGTGCAGTCTACACTGTTTAACAGTGAAGTGTTAAACAACTGGAGGGTTATTGTTAAACAAATTTACGTATGAAGAGATTCACCTGTTTTAACGTCCAACGGAGCCACCCCCACCTCTTAGATTTTAATCGATAAACACCCACGCTCACCCTAGATAAGTTAACCTACGAGAGTGTTCACTGTTTGAAGTGTTTTTTTTGTTTATTTTCATGTAGCACGGGCAGTGGTTATTATAGGGTTATTAGGTCCTCCAGATTAAATAGTGATCTATTAAAATTGCATTTATGGGTCAGAGGTGAGAGTCGTTGTAATAAAGTTCAAATTTTATTGCATTGCATGTTATATCGCCAAATATAGTCAGTATAATTTTGCCTGCACAGACTTTGACAAGATTAGATATTAAGTTAAGTTAGGGTATATTGCCGTGGAGTAGCGATAGTGTATGCGACTGTTGTGCGTGAGATCGGATCCGATTGTCGGCTCGCGTAGTGTTATTATCGGCTCGCGTAGTGTTATTATCGGCTCGCGTAGTGTTATTATCGGCTCGCGTAGTGTTATTATCGGATCGCGTAGTGTTATTGAATTTTTCTGTCAAAGATTTCTTTGTAGCAGTACGGAATCTGGAACTGAGCCCACTAAATGCCAATAGGCTCGCCCGTTATTACGTGGGAGTTAAAGCCCAAGGAGCCAGAGGTGTGGGTAATACATCTCTGCCTACCGTTTTGGGACTTGAGACTATGTATATATTAAACTAGATGTTCCCGCGGTTTCACCCGCGTTTATCGTTACTGCGCCGCCCCCGTGGGTCGTAGCGTGATGTTATATAGCCTATAGCCTTCCTCGATAAATAGGCTATCCAACACTAAAAGAATTTTTCAAATCGAACCAGTAGTAATCACGCAGAATAAACCAGGAAAAACATCGTTTGTACTATGTCTGTAATGGGTAATTATTTTGCTGCGATGTTATTTTAAAACTGCTATATCTCCTAAGATATTCATTGAAATCGAATGATGTAAAGGGCAATTTTGTTTTAAATTAAATACTTGTGATGAATAACGTATTTATTTGGATAAGGATTAATATCATGTTTATAAAAATACCTTCGCAAATAATGCATTATTTTAGAACAAATTTCGTTAGCATAAAAATGGTTATAGTGAGCCAACCTTAAAAGATAGACATATGCTGTCGCGGACTTTTTTTTAGAACTTTTAAAGGGGAACAATTCTGTCATACATGATTTTTGCGAAACTTTAACTGTTTACGCAGCGCACGCAGCGGAAGCTTTCAAAAGGAAAAAATACTCTCCGATTTTGAAACATTCTTCATTGGTCCTCCGCTCCTATTGATCTTAGCGTAATGATATATAGCCTATAGCCTTCCTCGATAAATGGGCTATCTAACACTGAAAGAATTTTTCAAATCGGGCTAGTAGTTCCTGAGATTAGCGCGTTCAAGTAAACAAACAAACAAACAAACTCTTCAGCTTTATAATATTAGTATAGATTAACAAAACAGTTATTTATATTTGTATATTCTCAATTCCTTTGCGGAGACACTAGTCTTCATACACATGACTATCAATGCCTCATCGAGCGAATATTAGAATCGCGCGGTTACAAAAATAAATACATACATAGATTCACGCCTGTTTCCCAGAGGGGTCGGCAGAGACTACGGATTTCCATTTGCTACGATCCTGACACACTTCTCTGGCTTCAATCACATTCCTCATATTGTGCCCGTCGGTAAATAAATTTTGTATGTAATATTTATTGCCAGAGTAAAATACATTGTTTTTAGATTGCTGTATCTAGGTATTTGTCAGGGGAGGCTTAGCCGATAAACAGCATTGCACACATACAACCTTAGAATTTTGAGTTAAAACTTAACATTCTGGTGTTCATGACATTTTTGGGATAGGCAAAGACCACCTGGCTCCCATACATAACTATGTCAATGGCCAAGTCAGCCATGTGGGGTACTCAAAGTGCCTAACTAAGAACAGATAGAGACTGTCCTCAATTATACGAGATAGAATATCAGAGACTATAATCAAATGTAAGCCGCATTATTCTACAGGCTGATTGGTAAAAGACTGGACATATTGAAGCAGGGTATTCTGGAACCGAATATCTAAAAAAAAATAGGTATATAAAAGTTGACCTAGTTATCCAATATAAACTTAATGTGCAGACACTCTTGCACATATATACCAAAGCTAAACAAAACATCCGCCCCCGCCTCCAGCTACCGCACCCCGCACTCTCCCGAATTTGCACCCCCGCCCGTCCTTTTCTTATCAAAGGTCATTAGCCTCGACAGCTGTGTGCTCAGTGTCCACATTTTATGGATATTTCATACAAATTTTCATAAAGGTTTTCTTTGCAGGTTATAAAGATTTTATTTTTATTTCTTTTTTATACGTTACGTTTAACAAAAATGATCATGCCCTTAATTATGTACAATGTTTAACCAGTCACACTGTACACAAAACATTGTGATTTATAAACATTGTACAGTTTCACACCATTGTAAAGGCATTTCCTTTCCACATAACCATCATCGGTTGTGCAACAGTGACGCAACGTAGGACAATGCCGCGAGACAATGGAGCGAGATAATAGCACCATTACGACGACAGTCCTTCACATTTTAATAGAAGACGTTTTTATTTACCTCCAGATTTACAGTCTCGTTGCAAGACTCGGCTAATAATAGAGTGCAAAGGTCTCTAACATCAGTGTTCGTAGCTCTCGCCGTATACTTGCCATACATTTGATTATGAGAGCAGAATAAATACTGTAGAAATGAGAGCGCTGAGAAGCATACGTGGTGTGACTCTGAAAGGTAGAATAAGCAGAGAGAGATGCGGCATCAAAGTGGATATACTGACAAGATTAGAAAAGGGTACGTTAAGCTGGTTCAAGCATGTAGAAAGAATGGACGAGGAAAGACTGGCTAAGAAAGTTTATAAGGCTAGTGTGAATGGAACAGCCGCAAGAGGGAAACCTAGGCGAACGTTTATCGATCAGATCGGAGGCGTTCTGGACAAAGGCCAGGTTAAGAGCACCTTGAACCAACGGGCGTATATGAGGAATGTGACGAAAGTGAATGAGCCAGAGAAGTGTGTCAAGATCATAGCAAATGGAAATCCGTAGTATCTGCCTACCCCTCTGGGAAACAGGCGTGAATCTATGTATGTATGTATGTACATTTGATTAGTACACTGATGATTCATCTGGAGGAGATAGAATAAGGAAATATATTGATTGAAGCACGGATGGCGTAGTCTACGGCTTCGCCGAGTGTCTTCGAATTCCACACGTGACAAAAATTAGTGTGACCCGCAAATGATTGTGCCGAGTCTGCGTGTTCTTATATCAGTTGTTTGAATATACAAAGTCCTGCGTGACACAGGAATAATACTTAGTGCGGACGTACTCTTTAAAAAAATATGCTCACGGTTGTACGTGATAAGTTAACTTTAAATTATGTTATTGTGTTTTACTGTCAAGCAGTCCGAAATTAAGAAGACCCTGTGTCTCGGCAAGCACATAAAGCCGTTGATGCTGCGCCTGGTCCGTCTCTGGTATTGTCATCGGACTGTGAGAGTAAGAGAATAGAGAGTGCACTTGTATTTGCGCACACACTTGTGCATTATTATAATTGTCTTGCGCAGATCGCTAGGTGCCATTAAGATTTGCCATCATGACCGAAATTCGTTCTGGAGCACCGTATTCATATCTGACAAACGTCACAAGTTTTTTATAGTTGTTGCAAATCATGCGCGCATAGCTAGGTACCATCTCGTTGGTAGTAGTATTCATACTTACACGTGTTTGTGTGTGCGTAAACAGGTCAGTTCATACAAATTTCGAATGTAATGAAATTTTTATTGTTGCACACACATCATTCGTACACATGCAAAACGGATGCGCTTTTTTAAAATGACTTCATAACTTCAATCAATTTTACATTGGTGTACATTGATCAATTTAATAAAAATGTCTGTTATTGTCATCGTAAACACGTCGTTTTAATAGTTAGTGCAAGCAAATTATTAAACATGTTATAATTTTTTAGATTTTTATGTCATGCAAACCTGTAGTTATCTTATTTTTAACCATTTTCTACTTTGACCTGTGATATTAGTTTACCCAACTTATAAACTAAATTATAAATATTTGAAACTAGCTACATTTTCAGTAGTCATTTTAAATTGTGCATTGGTGTATACTCAACCGAACTTGATTAAAACTGATTGTTTTTTAGGAATAAACCTAAAAGATTAACATTGTGACCGACTACGGCCCGCCGCGCGTCTGTGGCCAGACAATTATTTTTTAATTACCTCTGGCATTCCAGCAATTGATAGATTACCACCTACTCCATAGAAAATAGATAGATAGTTAAATAAATAAATAGTTATCATCTGACACACAATGCCAACAATACATCTGAATTATAAATATAGTAGGTACCTATTGTCACGCTCACTCATATTGATCATTGTACAATATCGTTCTGTATCATGTAGACGTAATGAGTTTATACGTCTCATAGTATGGATACTTTATCGTGCGATAAATACCGTGACGATCTATGATTTAAATCGTTGCTTGAAATACAGAATGCCATCAATCAAACGTAGTTCAAACCGCGAAGGGTATTTAAACCTCTGTCAATCTTATGATCCAAACAAGATTAAACCAAGGCCATTTAATGCGCTATTTATTTTTGAGTTGGGCCTTAGTTTCACTCGGCTGTCGATCCTTTTCGGTTGGTTGCAACTTAGTAAATAATTTTAAAGTTAGGAGTGCTTTGGTCATGTGATAGTATTGAATATATTACCTTCGTTGGCTCCATTCTCAAATAAGTCAGCGGGTGGAATTGGACCTTGGACTAACTTAATTTATAGCTATAGATAATAGTTTGTTGTTTCTTTTGTAATTAAATTACTTATCGATGGGTTTTGTTTTGTTTATTGCAACGAAAATAACATTTTGAGTATTCGACACTTGTATGTCGGGTATCCTAATTTTTATCAATTCGTTATCACTATAATTCGAATTGTAATCGAGTATTCGAAACTTAAATATCGCACTCGCATTGGCATAGAGCGAATATGAAATTAAATAATCAATCAATATTTAACGCAACCGAATATTCGTCACAGTTTCGAATATTTAAGTTTGTTTAAAGATTTAATTGTTAATCACTCGTAAAACCACTGTTGTGCTTCCGAGGGAGGCATTGACTCCTTAAACACATGCAACACCTATTAGGAGTAATCCAAATTTACAATGCTGTTCAGTAAAAATGTTATTAATTTTCATTACCTCTTACCCGCAGTTTCAAAAAGGCAAATCAACCCGTAAATTTGTTAACATAGTTAGGCTATCAAAAATGGGATGATAAACTAGTGTATTAGCAGCATTGAGTGCTCTCCGAGGTACCACAACGTCGTGTTATGACGAATTGTAACCATGATTTAAAAAAGCACACAGCTCCAGCAATTGAAGTTCTAGAACAAAATATCTGAACAACAAGCAACGTTACACTGTAGTGCGTACAGGGGATCGCGTGCCAAAAAGTGTTACTGTTCTAATGAAGTCATAAAGTTTATTGAGCCAGGGGGAACCGAAGTGTTGTGTTAGTTTTACTGCACTGCCAACCGAGCGAGCGTTCAGGGAACTACGACTATGGCATACAGCTAAAGTTGAGGTGGATGCCTTTTTGGAAGATATTATGGTACCCTATATAAAACGTTTTATTAAACACTTGAACTTTAAAACCCGTAAGCGCCACGACGATTATATAGACGACTGCAGGCACTATCGACTTTTGC
The DNA here is from genome assembly GCA_963564715.1 of Catocala sponsa. Classification (NCBI taxonomy): domain Eukaryota; kingdom Metazoa; phylum Arthropoda; class Insecta; order Lepidoptera; family Erebidae; genus Catocala; species Catocala sponsa. The sequence continues at coordinate 366,354 of OY751352.1, forward strand.
CTCTTGTTGATAGACGCGTTATGCTGGATTTGTGTTTCTTATTTGATGTATTGCGCGGCGGCTTTGACAGTCCTCAGCTCTTATCCACCGTTCAGTTCAGTACACCCAAAACACGTACTAGGAATACTACACTGTTCTCGGTACCTCATCACCGCACTAATTATGGCAGCAACTCAGTTGTAGCGCGATTACTTCGAACTTACAATAGATGCAGCGAAATTGGTATCTTCTTTTTGTCTAAAATACATATAAAATAGCATTATTCGTGACCTGATCGTAAATTCCTGTTAATGATACTTTTTTGTCTTTTTGATAAGTACTCTTATTATGTAAAACTTATAGGGTAACTTAGAAATCACAATTTTCTACCTTATATTTGATTGTCGTGGAACTCTGTAATTGGCTTAGAGTTAGTCTTAAGAGAATTTGTAATGTATATATGTAAAAAAACTGTAGTTTCCTTAAAATAAATAAATATATTACACTCGTAATGATGTTTTCATGTTCCTAGTAAGAGTTTACTCTTGATCTTGATAGACATCGACGAATTTTCGTACGTATTGGTAAGTTTAGGACAGTTTTCGCAAAAATAGCATTTGTAAAATTGTCTTATGTAAAAAAACACCTTATATACATAGAGAGTACACGTAGTCCTATAGTTATAATGGAGACCATTTGCAATAAAATAGCAATGAGCCAATTTACAAACATTCGCAAATTAATAAAGTACCAGTATGAAATATATAATATTTTATAATATTAAATACTTGGTTCCTTATATTATACCTATAACAATTTTCTTTTTCTGATTTGTTCCCGCGGCTACGCTAGTGTTAATCCCACGGAGCCCGATGTCGGCGCGTCGGATCTTTGACTGCGTTTACCTATTACTTACTGAATTTTTAATTTATTACTTAATTTTAATTTATATATGTATAATATTTGTCTTCAGGTCGGAGCGTTGCGTGGGCATAGTACGCGGCGCGGTCGTCAAGCGGTCGGTACAAGAAGACTAATAGTTAATACAGCACCATGAATGAACTAGACAGCCTGCGCCAGGAGGCGGAGACGCTAAAGAATGCTATCAGAGTGAGTACCATCTATAACAATATACATATTGTAATATAAACAGCAGCGATAGCCTAGTGGGAGAGCGATGGACGGCCACGCAGAGCTCGCGAGTTCGATCCCAATCTCTGACTTTTTAAATTTATGTGCGTATTAAATAGATAATTATCACTTGCTTTAACAGTGACGGAAAACATCGTGAGGAAGATATGTAAAGTCTGCCAATTCGCACTTGGCCAGCGAGGTGGACTATGGCCTAACCCTTCTCATACTGAGAAGTGTGCAGTAATAACAATATTAAATTTCATCTATAACACTATTAAGTTAATTAGGACCCTTAAGCGCTAGATTAAAAAAGCAATTGCGCTTTGGCCTTTCCGCTGAACGCAGCGTCGCGTGCGTTTAGACGCAATGCTTTTTACGTACTGTATGAGGCGTAAAGGTACCAATGTTCGAGTCTATAGTGCTTATCTCTTCAGTCTACTTTAAAAATAATTAATTATTCCTTAGTGGCGCTGCGATAGTGTGCATGAGGTTTCGGGTTCGATTCCCGGATCGAGTATTAGGTATTTTAGTTAAGAACTTAATAATTATTATCATTCGAATCTCGTGCACGCCGAGAATGATAAAGAAATAAGATACTGCACAATTGCGTACATATATGCATCTATGTATGTAATTCGAATGTATCGAGTGGCATGTCTTTATTTAATTGTATTCCATTGTCAAGTGCAATACAACGAATTACAATTATTTTGTTGGATTGCCAACGGGTATTTTACAATTGGATCCGAAATATAAAATGTATCGAGTGGACGGTCTCTATTACATTTTATGCAATTGTCAACTACAACACAATTAATTTGTCACCCGCGCGTTGAAATGCCTACAAGTATTTTGTGTTAGTGTAATTCCTAGAGTATTAATATAAGCGGTTGTGTTGCAGGATGCAAGGAAGGCGGCGTGCGACACGTCGCTCGCGCAAGCGACGGCGAACCTGGAGCCGATCGGCCGCATACAGATGCGCACGCGCCGCACGCTGCGCGGACACCTCGCCAAGATCTACGCGATGCACTGGGGCAGCGACTCCCGGTAAATACACACTATTTGATACGACTCCTTTGATAACATTTCTACAGATACAACTGTTAGCTTAAAAGCATTCCAACTTCAGCGGCACGGGGCCTAAGTTGACGTTCCAAGGGGTAGGCAGAGGTGTAGTATGCTGACGTTTTGCAAGCTCTGTTTTAATTTCATCGTCGTCAGATAGTTGTCCATATTTTCTGTTCTTTGGACATATTTTTCTTGTTGAAAGAAGTACTGAAAATATGGCAATTGACAAATATGACATTTTTATTTTAAAATAAAGAAATTCTTTAAAATATTCTGAAATTAGTCTGAATGATGTAATGGTTTAAGTGGTCGCCTCGCTACTGCCGTCGCGCCGAGTGTAGGGAGTTTTTTTCTTTTTTTATTTTGCTCATCAAAATGACCCCACTCCACCTGATGGTAAGCAGTCGTGTGGTCTAAGAGCAGTGGCCTCCACGCCGCCCTCATAGCACTCGGATCCCACTCGGAACAAAGAATTGTGTTTGCCACAAATAGCTATTTCGAGCCTTTGTTTGAATTTTAGAGTACCCCGCGACACAAGAATTATTCCTAGTGCGAGAGACTTTTAACAAATATAATATATACACATAGTATACAGCTTATATTTGTTAAAAAGACTCGCACTAGAAGACCTTTAGATTACGTGTATAGAGGAGCAAGGAATAAGTAGTCAGTTAGTTATGAAAATTGATAAAGCGCTGTGCACTCACACGGAAATGACGCTGTAAACGTTCTGAACTTACTGCGTCATGCAAAACAATGACGCGTTTTGAACGAGCGTCAGTAACCGAGGTGCGCTTTCGACACGAGCATAAGGTTACGGGACGCAGGGCGCACACATTGAATCAGCCCGACTAAACAACCTAGCGCCGAACTTTAAGTTCCCTCTGCAGTTTCTACGAGCAACGTAGCTAGAAAACACGCGTGTGGAGGGAGGGATAGGGGTCGCGGGGAAAGGGAGGGGTGGAACTGCACAGACTGCAGCAACTTCAGAGCGATCAGCTCCAATCTCTTTAAGGCGCTACTGTAAACATGAGACCAATATTCTTCTCCCTTGCGCTGACAGTACAGCGACTCTTATTAGGAGTTTGCATTGTATTGACTACCAAGTTTTGCTCGCGGCTTCGTATGCTCGAGATCAGTACTTTTTATGTCGTTTTCTGCAACCTTGACAACGTGTATGCAAAATTTTATTATGATTGGTCCAGTAATTATCGCGTGAAACCGTAACAAACCAACTGACACTCGCATTTATAATATTAGTTAGGATAACAAGCAGGTCAGTAGCCGCAAGCTTGCGTGATTGTTGGTTTAGTACCACATGATTTAAATAAAAATATACAAAATAACGTAGATTTTTACAAAACAATCGCATCTATGAGTCACCTGCCCAAACCTTACGAGACGGGGGTTGTTCTCTGAGTTACAATATAGGTGTCATTGGTTTTTACGAGCGATACGTATCATAAACTGACCTATTTATTGAGGAAACTGTCGTACTGCCGTCGAGGGCACGTGCGTCATAATGCTTTGGTAAACCACTCATGGTTATGGTATAGGAGTGGTTAAGGTGGTCACCTCGTCGCTACACATTACGCCAAGTGTTGTGGGCTCGATACCCAAGCGGGACAAGAAACATTGCGATCTACTAATAGTTGTTCCAAGTCTGGATGGTCTATGTGTAATGTACACATTTTAGTTTGAATGTTTGTGAAGTTGCCCACGACGCAAGATAAAACTATAGTAAAAGAATTGACTTTAAAAAAAAATACAGTTAAGTAGTAACATAAAAATGAGATGAACTCGAGATTAAATTTATGTTGCTTTTAAACACCCGAGTCAACGCGCGCTCTTTTTTAAAATAGCCTTTGTCCTTCATCAGGGCTTAAGCTATCTTTCCACCAGATTGTATTAGGATCGGTTCAGTAATTTACTAGCGAATACAAAACCGACACAGTAACCTTCACACAGAATATTAGTATAGATTAGTACGGATTTCAGCTAAATAAAATAGTAAATAATACACATATAAATCGAGCCGTCAGAATATATTAAGCGCCAGGAATACTGAGATAACAAATCTTATTTGGCCATCTGTGAAGCTGAACGCCCGGAGCCAACAACAATAAACGCTAAATATATTTATAAGCATATTATTTGTTTTGTCTCGAAAGTTCAGCTGTTTTTGATTTAGATACGTGTTCGGCGAAATTTCCAATATATTCGTGTTCGCATACATATTCATACGAAATTGACGCGCGGATATTGCACTCTATTCAGTAGTCACCTTGCCACCGTCAGGCGCCATCGTGGCGACAGATGGGTGGCGAAGGCGCTCTGTGCACTTTGTGGTTCGATCACTGAAAATTGATCGCAAATAATTCTAATTCTGCACATATTGTATATACCGATTTACATAGAATTAACTTACAAACCTAACCAAACATGAGATGCTTCTACGGCGTGCAGTTTCAATTATTATATATAATAATAATATTTATTAATTTTATAGTTTCAATTATTGTTAATGAAGCGCTGTTCTGTTTGCAGTAGAACCTGGAGGTGTCTTTGCCTCTTGCGTAGGCAGCCCTGATATGAAGGAAAGACCTGGTCGTGCCTATACAAGGTTGTTCTGAGACATTGCCGAAACGCGAAAAAAATATCAGCTGTTCCATACAAAATTGGATTTTGATCTCGACAAAATGTATGGAACAGCTGATATTTTTTCGCGATTTCGGCAATGTCCCAGAACAAAAGTTGTTCATAATAACAAGTATAATCACCCCCTGGGGGGTTTTCACTATACTAAGAATAACCTTGTATATACTTGAAGGGATAGGCCTCTGTCTACCCCTTCAAGTACACATAGGCTGGCGTAAAGTGGGTGACACACGCACTACGCCAGCTATGTTGCACGAGCGCTGGCGGTGCGCGCGTCTACGAGCTACGGTAACAGCTTACTACCAGATAGGCTCTGTACTTCACCACATAGTAGTAGAAAAATATTGTATGTATATAGTCAAATACATATCTCGGTACGGTTTTGTCTGGGTTTTTGTTAAAGCGATCACATTAAAATTATTAAATACTTGCCTTATATGGCAGCGTTACTTTATACTATTGAGCTGCAGCGGCACACCGGCAGCTAGCAAAATAGGTTTTCAATTATGTCTGGAATTCTAAGTGTTGGCAAGATAAAGGTGTACAGAATGCCTAATTGATATATTAACTACTTAACATCATCATAAATGTTTTTAGTTATATATTTGCCGATAAGAAATTATGTTTCCTTATGGACAAACTTATTTGGCTTCCTAGTTTGCCGATCAGGAACAGGCCCTTTTTACGTATAAGATCAAAGTAGAATATGTCACTTGACTGAATAATAAAGTTCATACACAATTAAAATCGCTGCTGAACATTTATTACTCATTTTCCTCCCGATAACAGAAGGCAAAACATACGGTAAACAAATTATGCTTTCCTACACCATATGCTCTACGTAATAAGGCTGTAGATTCCTTGCGTGTTTGTCAGCTTAGGCTTGAGTCATTACATACCTGCGACCCATTGTGACGTCAATATGTTCTGTGAAAAAGGTAAACCAAGTGAAGGATGATTTTAAACGTTGCTATTTCCGAACGTCTAGAAGGGTTTTTGTTGCAAATGACATTTTCTTGTCTATAGTTTTTGAGATATAATAACAAGGCCTACCTGTTACAGCTATAGATATACAATCTCATAATATTATATAAAAAAAACACCGGTCAAGTGTGAATTGGACTTGCTGCCTAAGGGTTTTGTACCTTAGAAGAAAATGTACTGAAAGTTATATGTTTACGTTATGTCATACCTGTATTCCTGAAGGGACAGGTGTATTTACTCCTTATATCGTCAACTATAAAAATATAATGTTATCTTTAATATATAACGTTTAAAAGTCCTCTACGATTTGTACACCATAATACTATAGGGCACGCCCATCTTTAAGTTTATAAGAAAGAAAATAAACGATGGTCAGCGGCCTACATAATATGTCAGGCAAACTCTTAACATGGATATAGCTTTTAAGCCCACAAAAATAAACTTAACCGTATGTAACTAACTCGATATATGTTTGCCCTCAGGAACCTGGTGTCAGCCAGCCAGGACGGCAAGCTGATAGTGTGGGACAGCCACACGACGAACAAGGTGCACGCGATACCGCTGCGCTCCTCGTGGGTGATGACGTGCGCGTACGCGCCCTCCGGCTCGTACGTCGCGTGCGGCGGACTCGACAACATATGCTCCATTTACAGGTGAGTCACACTACAAGTTTCGGAAGGTACACGATTCTCTCTCGCCCGTCCTCTCTCCTTTGCCCTATCTCCCTCGGCCTCGCCCTCTCCCTCTCCCTCTCCCTCTCTCGCTCGCCCTCTCCTTTGCCCTATCTCCCTCTCTCGCTTGCCCTATCTCCCTCGGCCCCGCCCTTTCTCTCTCGCTCGGCCTCTCTCCCTCGCTCGGCCTCTCTCCCTCTCTCTCGTTGAGCCTCTCTCCTTCTCTATCGCTGAGCCTCTCTCCTTCTCTCTCGCTGAGCCTCTCTCCTTCTCTCTCGCTGGGCCTCTCTCCCTCTATCGCTCGGCCTCTCTCTCTCTCGCTCGGCCTCTCCCTCTATCTCGCTCGGCCTCTCCCTCTCGCTCGCCCTCTCATTCTCTCTCGCTCGCCATCTCCCTCTATCACCCTCTCTTTTGCACGCCCTCTCTTGCTTACTGTCTCCCTCTCTCTTTCTGTCCTTATCACTTGTCCGCTCTCTCTACCGTTCTCTCGCCCTCTACCTAACCCTCTCCCTCTACCTAACCCCTTTCCCTCCCTTGCCTCCCCCTACCTTCTTATATTGATTGTCACCAGATCATGAACCATCATAATAATAATAATAATATCTGTATCCTAAGAGACAGTGTGAATAATGAATTAATGATGTTAATTTCCAATAAAAGTCAAAGATTAAAATCATAGACGTATTCTCATCATCCTTAGATTGCATGAAAAAATATCCACACTAACAAATGTGAGCTAACACATTAGGTCAGGAGTTCCCTAAGTATGGGTCGCGACCCACTGGTGGGTCGGGAGCAAATATTGAGTGGGCCCTAAAATGTAAGATAACCCGACTTATCGGGATAACAGCCAAACGGCCACTGTGGGGCGCGCGTCGCCGCTCGCGTTCTGTGACTAGAGGTTCTGTGACCACAGAGACCCGTTACCAATATTTTAAGACGGCCAAGAGGTAGCTACCGAATTTGGCAGTTTGTTTAGATGGGTTGGCGCACAATCAAGTTTGGGAACCACTGCATAAGATAGAGAATGATACGCGAGCAAAAAAAGTTAAAAACGCACATTTGCCCATATCGTGTTATGTACATAACCTTATATTTACTTGGCCTAGTTGAGTATAACAATGCATTCGTCTTATATGAACACGTTGATCTCGACTGTAACTTACACGTATCGTGACGTCATCCCATACATAAATAAACTTTTATGGTAATTTCCATGTCATGATACTTTCTAAATTTTGAAATAGCAGGTAACCAGCTGTTATTTTTACAAGAGGTTTAAGTTATTAACAAACAATAAAATGTCTATTCCCCACGCAACAAGCATTAAAGAATTTTGATCTATAGCAACATCGGTAATATTTAGATACATATTAGCTTGAAGTGATTGTCTGACCCTTCTCACACAGAGAAGTCTCCGTACGCAGTAGTGCGACAGTTAATACACGGGACAGATATTATTGTTTCGAAGTGATTGCCTATTGTGTATAATGTTAGGCATAAAAAAATATAAACTGGTCGTGTGTAAATTGGGCCGTGTCCGAGCCGCAAGTCGTTGTACCGATTTTGGATGTCCTGTTTCAAAGTTTATAATGTTCTTTGCATGAAGTCATTCCTAATGCCGGAATTGACTATCATATTTTGACGCATTCGTTTTTGAAAATCAATAATGTTAGTGATAAAACAGTATGTTAGACAATCATGATCATCTATAATCATGACAGACAAAATATTGCTGAACCCGGCGGTTCTACTCGTATCTAAGTCCGCTACTGCGTGTCAGACCCTTCACACCTTCGCTTACATCTATTATTTAATTCTGTCCTTTAATGTTACATATACGTGTCTCTAGATCTACGATGATGAAAGCTGACCCTTGCGTTTACGACGCCCGAGGGAAATCATGGCTAGCTTTAAACCTAATATGTCAGTTTTAATAAAAAATTATATGCAAATAGCACACAACGCATGAACATAACTCTCACATAAAGATTCCAATCATAGATGAGCCCTTACCGTATTTAGCACTACAGTGTCCGCACTAAGAAGAGGCCGCTCACACATTAGATACATAACGATAATGTACAATTTCCAATATAAGCGAGTGTGGTGATACTATATTTATAATTCAATTGTCATGTTCGATAACTTAACTTCCAAAGAGGTAACCATATTGCCAAACCAAAACACGTTGACAAATTTTAAAAAACATGTTTTAAAAGAGCAGAAATATACTTTTATGTGTAAATAATATATAATCAATGAGAAGTTTGGCACAGTTTCACTATCCTATTATGCAAATATTGTTCATTAATGTTTGCATCTTCAAATTCACGTTTTACAAAAGATGCCATTCAAATGTCAATGTTTGTGTAGTGCCAGTAGTGGAGTACGTGTGCGATATTTATACGTAGTGCGCATGCGATCTATGAGTTAAATCTTTACTTAGAACAATCTTTAAGAATATTCGACAGTAATTTCTGACTCCCAATATTGTATTAACTGCCCAACTTGTTGTACAACTGAAGTATGTATTGTGTTAGCTCAGCGAAGCTTGACGGCGCCGGCGCGCGTCAAAGAATCATTGCATACGAGTTGATCTTGTGCTTACAAGATCAACTTGTATGCGACGATTCTTTTTTATTCAATTATGAGTATCTACTAAGGTGCGCGATGTACGTGTTGATACTTGTTATTTACTGAGTCGATTACGACATTTTTCTTTTCTTGCTTTAAATTACTGTTTCCTGTTCTATTGAAACTATAGTACAGTAAGACTGTAAAACTTTTAGAATTGTGTAAAATCATAAAAATTATTCAAAAAATTAAAATGTTTGGTTTTCTAAATACTCTATATTTTAGCTCTTCAATCCTAATATACTTTATTTCTTTTACAAAAAATTAGCAACCCTACTCTCTGCTTGGTGCTTGAACGAACCCTTATCGGTATCAAAAATAAAATCCTGGATGCATTCATTCGATATACACGTGTGACGTCGCTGATTTTGTTTTATGTACTTCGTTAAAGTAAACCATCAAAAACTATAATTTCTTACTTGGAAAGAGTACTTTGTTCTTTTCTGTACCTCTGAGTCCTCTGATGTTTGGTGCTTAAGGCATGAAACTGTAACAAAGAAACAAACTAACTTATTCGTATTTATAATATAAGATTTAATAATGTGTTATTGATCTGGTATGTGATATTTGTAATAATGTTGTTATTGTGTGGTTCCAGCCTGAAGACGCGCGAGGGCAACGTGCGCGTGTCCCGCGAGCTGCCCGGCCACTCGGGCTACCTGTCGTGCTGCCGCTTCCTCGACGACAACCAGATCCTCACCAGCTCCGGCGATATGACATGGTACAGTGCCCACACACCTCGTGTAACTACTTACACTATACAACAACGGTCTTACCTCCTCACACTGAAATGAGCCCAGGCCCAGTGGGACAGTTTATTATTTGGCTCCAAAAACAAGTTAAATTAAAAATATACATATATAGGGTACAGAGTATGCAATATAATATAAAGCCATATTATTATTAATGGTATTGCGCAGAGACGCAGCGGCAGTGCCTGCGGCTGCTGCGTACAAAGTAACGGTCGGACTCCGGTCGCGCAGCGTGTTATTAGTGCTTGCGCTAAGAAGTTGTCAGTAGCAACATGAGATGTCATACTGCGCCTGGCACATGCCAATAGACTGGCTTCTCTTAAATATAAATATATATATATATATATATTATTTTAACTTTTCGTATTTCTTTTATTTTAACAGAATATTATTATAGATAAAATATTTTGTTAACAAGATGGATATGTTTAGTATGTTGGCCTACACTCCGATCTCAGAGATCGGACACAATGCTTTGACACAATGTTTTGTATCTGGATTCCGTTTATTAAGGGTTTAAAACAAGACATATTTTGGATGCGATATGTGCCGATGGTCTACCTGAGTAAATGAGTTAGTATGTAGAGCAAGTACCATACAAAGAGAGATTGATATTGATGTTCACGGCGTGCCATTCCAGCGCCCTGTGGGACATCGAGACGGGCCAGCAGTGCGGCCAGTTCACCGGGCACACGGGCGACGTGATGTCGTTGTCGCTGGCGCCCGACCAGCGCACGTTCGTGTCGGGCGCGTGCGACGCGTCCGCCAAGCTGTGGGACATCCGCGACTGTCAGTGCAAGCAGACCTTCCCGGGACACGAGAGCGACATCAACGCCGTCACCGTACGTACACACACATACGAACACTATAATACATTTATCTTACGTATCCCGTAGAAAGCTAGTGTACATTGTTACATTTTGCTTCTAGCCACTACACCTTCTAGTACACTACAGTGTATTTAACTGTGCTAGAAGCATTTTTGTAACCAAAGAAAAAAATGGCGACTCTAACCCAACAATTATTCGGAAACGTATTGAAAAGCACCTCATTTTGAGAATCACTACATTTCAGTTATCTTGTGACATGTAATTTATGAATTAGACTATTTTTTATAATGAAAATAATTATGAATTTTCAGACACATTTACATTAACAATTCAAATCGAGTATGTAATAGTAATGAACATATTTATATTGATAATATTTACGTATTTAATTGAATAAGTAATCTATTGTAATTTATATAACTTCTTAATCGTTTTATATTCACCCGTTTTATTATCTAACTGAAATAATAAGGTATGAAAATACTGAGCATAAATACGTTAAAACCCGTTTTCAGTTATATACCTAATTAATATAAGTTGATAACTTTCAACCTGTAGAGCACTTCCTTAGACGAGTGGCTACAGATCAGACTGCACGGTAGCGGTGAAGTGGTCACCTCGGCGCCGCCTCTGTGCCGGCTGTTGTGCTACGACCTTAATACGCGAGACAAAACGTGTGTTATCCACAAATAGTCGTCCCGCGTGTAGGTGGTCTTTGTATTCGTCGTTAGAATGTTTGTAAAGTCCCCGGGCCACAGGAATTATTTTTTCCTTCTACAAAGACAAGCTTTCCTAAAAAAAAAAGCCGTCTCGTCCAATACTTAATTTGACATGTGTGATGTACCCTCCGCCTCCGCTTTGTTGTTATACAGTTCTTCCCGTCCGGGTTCGCGTTCGCGACGGGCTCGGACGACGCGACGTGCCGCATGTTCGACATCCGCGCCGACCAGGAGCTCGCCATGTACTCGCACGACAACATCATCTGCGGCATCACCTCCGTCGCCTTCAGCAAGTCCGGCCGCCTGCTGCTCGCCGGCTACGACGACTTCAACTGCAACGTGTGGGACTCCATGAAGAGCGAACGCGCCGGTACGTGCACATACACACACACACAACACACTCTCACACACTGACATTCCAACCTATATATATTTTAGGTTTGTTGTTGTTTTGCATAAATGTTTTCTGTTTATAATATACTAGCTTTTGCCTGCGGCTTCGCTCGCGTAAAAGTATTTTAGGTTATGTTAGTATCAATGCTAAAAAAAATACGCGTATACGTCTAAATACAATACTTGGTGACGTAATATATATATTTGAGTGGTACTAATTACATAATTATAATACATATTACGAGTGTATATACAACAATATTCATATAGGTCACGAGAATAAAAACCGATCGACATTAGCGTATAATATAATATATATACACACAACACCATCTAGCCCAAACTAAGCAGAGCTTGTACTGTGGGTACTAGACAATGGATAAACATACATATATAAGTTTTTTTTTTGTAAATACATACATATCATGCAAAGAAACACCCAGACCAAGACAAACATCCATGTTCATGCACACAAACGTTTGGCTTGTGCGGGAATCGAACCTGCGACCTCAGGCGTGGCAGTCGGTTACACTAACCACTACGCCATTGAGGCCGACAAACAGTGGTATCACTTACGATTGTCAGAGTTACTGGTATTACATGTACCCGTTGTCATGTTTATGAAGACGCCATGACAAGCAGCGGGACATTTCATATACAGGGCTGATATTATGATGCAACTAATAAAAATGCTAATGAAGTATGTTTTCATGCGCAGGTATCCTCGCCGGCCACGACAACCGCGTGTCCTGTCTGGGCGTGACCGAGAACGGCATGGCGGTCGCCACGGGCTCCTGGGACTCGTTCCTGCGCATCTGGAACTAAGCCTCCCCTCCTCCCCACTACACACACACAACCCTCCCTTGCCCACGCCCACACCCCTACTGATGCACATTAGTATCTATACTATGTGACGTGCAACCGTTTCTAGTTTTGTATTCAAACGCGTGTGTGAATGTGTTAGCTTCTATCGGCGGCCCGTATTTTCTCCAAGGCCGCCGACGTAAGGATAGTAGTATGGTATGAAGTGTCAGGACCGCAGCGGTACGTTAGGAGAAACTAAAGGGGTGGTCGTCACGCAGTCTGTTTAAACTTGATCCTGTATAGAGACTTGTCCAGACATACTACGTAATCATTTCTGATCTGATCAGCTGATGCACAAATGAATTCGTGTAGATATCTGTCGTAGTGTGGTATGTCACGTGGGCGAGCTGCGCCACTGATGGCACAAGCGCATATTATGAATATAGTTATGCGATGACTACGAACCTGTTATGGTGCAATACGACAAGCCGCCGGGACGATCCCGTACAAAATAACTCGCTTTATTTATTTATAATTATAATTTCTAACAATATTTAAAAGAGCATTTAAACAACTTTTAGGGAGGTATGTAGTTTACATTTGTATGTATGTATGTGTACGTTATTATTGCGCGTGCGTGCGTGCGTATGTGTGTGTGTGTGTGTCTGTGTCTGTGTGAGCGCCTGCATCGATCCATTGTTCATATAACAGTTATATAATTATATATTGGATAATGTAATGATTAATGGTTAACTTGACGCTGGGGACCTTTCCACCTAGGGGTCGAAGGCTGCTGGAATCATTTTCTGTTTATTGGTAAGTTATTTTGTATTGTCAAGTATCATTTTAGTTTTATACCGAGATGTAGTGTGTAATCGTACAAATAGGTATCTACTGGAAACTCTACCGAAATACAGCGCGCGAAAACAGAGGCTTTACGTGAAAAGAATGGTGTAAACAATAACTTGGTTACTGTGCGAGTGAGCGCTCGCTCTAAGAAGGACCACATCATACAGGATATTGGATTTGGTGTAGGATTAATAACACACAACTTTAATTGTTTTACGCTAAGGTCGATAACGTGTAAGGGATACTCCTGATACTTCAAATGACCCTAGGCTACGGTACCCGCTTACCATCAGACAGGCCGTAACCTTTGCTAGCTCATAAATAAATATCAGAGTAAGGATATGTTCTACAATCGCCAAGTACATGATGATTTATCTATAAAGAGTTGTGACGTAGGCGATTCTGTTCCTGAGCGGTAAACTGATAACTAAAGCATATAAACATTATAGTGTCTCGTTTTAATGCTCTATGAAGTATATTCTATAATAGAAGTGGACTTACACTGCCTCCATGATACAGAATTGATATGAGTTATGAGTCTATGCTGGGTGATTGTAAAGATGTTGCCTTTCTTTTAAACTAATTATTATCAATGCAAGTGTGTGACGGACCTAAATGACCTATGGGTGTAATATGATCTGTTGAACTTTTACAATATATAGGAGAAATAATGTTTGTACTTTGATGAAAAATATTATAAACTAGTTATCGTGCGCAAGAAGGGAAATAAAAGTAGGTGGTAAATGGACAAAAAAATATAGGTAGTTCACAAATATTGTTAAAATCATTGCCAGGTAATAATCATTATTTACTATCTTAGCAAGCAGATAAAAAGTATTCATAAGATTATTATATATAAATACAAAAATTTACACTTTGGGCTCGTCCGGGATTTGAACCCGGGACCTCTCGCACCCGAAGCGAGAATCATACCCCTAGACCAACGAGCCACGTCAATAGGAAGTGAAATAACAGATAATACATTCCGAATAACTCTATGGGTTTTTGTTGGCGTTCGGAACATTAGATAGAATATGTACATTGTGCAATACATAAGTACTAATAAATAGACAATCGGCTAACGGCGGCGGGCCACATTGTCCTGTTAGGGTTGTCATACACTGCGACTTTTTGTCGTGATGCGTTACAGTTGCAAGTTGTCTCTCTTTATACACTCGCGCCACTTTAAGTACATTTACGTTCGAGGTATAACTGTTTATTATTTATGATAATGTCCTGGGATCTTTATGATATGATGAACGCCATGTTGCTGCTATTAACGTGGCCACCCAAGTATTGTACGTCGATATGAAATAAAGCTTTTTCTTGGATATGGTAATTGGGCAAATGAATTTAAACACCGAGTTCACAGGAAACTCATTTTAACTTCTTTCTAACATCAAGCGATGATTTATTTATTAATGTTTATTGCTTCGATTCCGACAGAGATTAACAATTAAAATAATATATGGATTTTTAATTTAGAATCCGGACAATAAGATTGTCAATGTCTATACCATCATCACCCAGCGTAAGGTTTATTTTTAAAATGCGTTCTAAAATAATATGCATAAAACTTGTAGTTGGTCTACCATTTTCTATTTATTTGATTTGAAATCACAAACATATTCTGTTTCTTGCTTTCAAACCAAAATCCACTTTTTTGTATAAGAAATCCCGGATTTCATTCCACTAGTAATAATACAAAAATCGACCTTGATAGTTGTTTCTTTTTTTATGCTAGCCATTCCCTAATATATAGGCATGATGACAGGGTTAATAATAAGTGATTCTAATTAATACATCCTTTAGATTAGCTAAATATATTGGACACCTATTATCAAACTATAAAAATTTACTAAGATATTAACGCATTAAAGATCGTGAGTGGAGGCCAATAATGTCACTCTCTTAAAAATATTGTGATTCTCCTAACTGTATGACATGTGGTGTTGTTGAGGATTTTCAACATGTTTTGTAAGAATGTGTGAGCTATAATGTTTTAAGGGCACAACTTATAGATGCCACAAATATATCTGTATATAGTATAGGTCTATTTCATGGCATTTTAGCCAATCCTGCACGTGATGATGCTAAAGTTTTATATTCTTTTTTATTAGGTAAATAACTTATGTAGCTGATACATATAATATTTAGGAGTAAGATATTTTGTACATGAACAATGGGATTGGCGTAGTCACGTCTGTGTACTGAAAACACTTAACAAAAAAGAATTTAAAAAAAAACGAAAAAATTGTACCGAACACGAAATTTAAACACGTTATCATCGTTGTTATTAGTTTGTGGGACAAAAGAAAAATACGTATCCAATATTTTTTGCTTATCTAAAAGACGGGCAAAAATCTTTTTTATTTTCTTCATGCCTATTGTTTATTATTCATAAGTTGTAGTGTTGGTTTGTATGTAACATGTACTTTTCCATTTCAGGTGTCGACGTCACACAACTGTCGCTCGTACAACGCTAAAAACTATAATTAAAGAACCAAATATTAATTATAAATGTATCTATGCGTAATTTATTGAAGGAGAATTATTATTTCGGTTTCTCTTCTATATTCTATCCAGCAATAGATGATAAAAGGACATTAAAAGAACACTTAATGGAATAGATCAGTAGGTCTGTCCACCTTATACCATGATATAAGTAGGCACTTGAGTATCAACGATAGCGCCACATAGTCAACACGACAGTCGCTTCTATAAAACGGTTTCGTGATACATGTCAGCTATTATTGGGTAGTGTATAATGTATTCGTAACAAGGTTGAACTATATGTTTATTATATGTTTTAGATTAGTGAACACAACCATTCGTTATAAGTAAAGAGATTACTGATCTCCGTTGACGAAAATGAATTCTTTTTTTTTTGTTATTGTACCTCCGTAAAGGCGTTTCCACGCGAATGTTAGGTTAGGCGTATATTACGCCACACGATTACGCACAACACCACCGTATTACGCCACATCGCACTGTGTGTGTAAACGCCTCAGTTTGACGTTCACGAATTGTAACTTGAGATTTAAATCTTAAATATAGGCTTTAAGCATACAATGATTTATACTTTGACATGCAATATAATTTATCTATATCCAATTTGATTTTGTATCATTGTCCCTTTATTGCACATGCTTAGACTATCCTTTGAAAGGTTACAAGTAGAATGCTTGCGTAATTTTCTGGCCGGGGAATTAGGTCGCGTAAATTTAAGGCATAGAGTTAATTACGCAATTTTTCACCACGTATATATATATATGTGATGTATATTTGTAACATTCCAATGGGTAGTTCTATAACCGAATAACCAGAATGAATCCATAATTTCAGCGTACAAATTGAATTGCATACTTCACGCGCGTGTGTGCACATCGGATCTAATAGATGCATTTTATCTCTCTTCATTCCTATGTTTGGCGTAGTGACGACTTAATTAATCTTTTGTTGTTAAACTTAAAGGAAAACCAGACTTACCCGCGAGTCTAACCATTCTCAAAATATGAATGTGGATACTACACAATATAGTATTAGTGTCATCACACGAACTTGCTTGCGCGAGAATTGCAGGTGCAACTACCCTCAGTTCTTCAAGTCGTCAGATTTACCAACCGATATCTACATACATCCCTTCTAAAGATACTATAGAGAGTATCTACAATTGGTCCTTATATCAAGGTTACTGAAGACAGATGCGCCAATGTGTTTAGTACTGAAGTCTCGAATTATATTGTTGTTAACAAAACCGCCACTAGTTCTCGCGCAAACAAGTCACTTGTAATTTTCATTACGCACTATTTTATATGTTTATACGGCTTTCTCTATAAATAAAGTTAATAACATATCTAGCTCACGTTATATGACAGTGAGGCTATATGCACGTCCTAAAGTGCATTGTGAACGTGTAGGGTCGCGGGTGAAACGACTTCGGTTAAAGCTTCATGTCGTCGTTTCATGTAATGTAATCTAAATATGTTATACACTTGTCATCATAGTACTTAGTCCGTCTTCAATAAATTTTGAAACGTTTAATGGAAACTTGAAAGTTTTAAATAATAGATGGTTAATTTAAAATTAAGCATAAACGGTAGCGTTTTTAATGTCATGTAAGGGTTACCATGTTAAACGTTTTGTGCAAGATTTGTATCCGCACGCAGATATAAACTATAATCCATTTATGAAACACATTCTGAAAGGACGGACAAGATCAACTGGTCGTCCTGTAAGTTCATTTTACTAGATTAAGCTAGCTTTAGGTACGTAAGGATTAATATACATGAATAAATAAAAAATAGGCATTTGTAAATCGAACATTCTGTGTTGCTAACTGCAAAAAATTCGATGCCAACATTTTCTTTGTGGGTAACATTTAGTTTATATTCGTTGCAGTATTTGTTGGGATTTTAAGCACAAAATATTTTATAATTATTGTTTGTCGGCTTTTTAATTATACAATCGATGGATGGTTGTCGCGCTATTGTTTTTTTATTTTTTTTTGTTTACCTTATGCCTTTTTGTCTTAGATAGGTTATAATATAGATGTTTGTATTAGGCAGACGGGTCAGAAGTTGCAACTATGAGAGCTAACAGTGTCGACATGCTTTCGAGATGTATCGATATGAACACAAATATAAACAATATTTTCATTTCTATAGTTTGTCGTGCTCAATTATCATAATATTTATATTGCACAAGGCGGCGAAAACTATAAACCAATCGACTACCTACCTACATAATTTTACAGTAAAAGCTCTAAAGACAAAAAGATGAATGTATTTAATAAAAAATTAAAATGGCATATCAAACAAGTTTCCGCCATTTAGTATCCTCGGGATATAATCATTTCGTGTGTGCATTATTATGTTGATTAAACACGTTTTGAGAATATTTAAAATCTATGTTCACGCATGCATCTATTTGTCTATACGTAAGGTAATTTTGCATTATGGGAATTATTTGTCCAACGAACGCACAAAATGGCCGCGAATGTAATGGCGGGCTCCGCACTCGAGGCAGAGGAATCAAGCACAAACAGCCAACGTTGGACAAGTAAATAGGATGTAATCTGATTAGTTCTGGTCTGCTAGTTTTACGCCTAGGATAAGACTCTTTTTTAAATAATAATAAAAATTGTTTTCTACTGTAACGGCTTCTTTTCAGATCAATGTACGTATAAATATAATATAGCATATGTATGATATTTAATGAATAGTTTGTATGGCTCATATTCGGTTTTTTGTCTATTCAGACCAATTTTTCTCACTTTTACATCGTATTATTGGAATGGACTGCCATATTTTAACCTATAAACTATAAATATACTTAAAAAGAGGGATACAACAGATCGTATGGTTATCAGGGATTAAAAAGCCTAATCTTTAAGATACGAGAAGAACCCACAGTGATGCAATATCCTCGAATTTGTTTAATGAGCTCTTGAGTCCCTGTAATTGTATATCATATTCCTTTGACACTTAAAGGATTTGTATACCTTAGTTAACTTTTATTTGCTAGTCCGCGTCTTTAATATGTTTAATGAAAAATAATTATTCTTAGTGGTATAATACTAATTATAATGTATTGTGTAAAATATTTTTTTTAGTTATTATATCAATAAATTAAAATTTGTTTATTTTAATTGCCTCTTTTATTTATATGTTGAAGTTTGCTGTAGCGTGCTGTCTTGTGGTTTTCTCCGTGGGATCATGCACGTAAGTAATACCATACACTACAGGATGTTATTATATTGTATAAAGAAAGATGCTATATCACTAAATAACAGGCTGCAACCGAGTGTAAACGTAATTCGTAAAATGTTTAACATTTTCCTTGTTATGATTTAGGCAGTGAATATTAATCATAGATTAGTAAGTAAACGTAGAATACGATTCATCGATATAGTAGGTATTTTAACTGATATTATGCATTCATTGCATTTTAACTGAATCTGCTATCCAATTCTGTATTTCTCACACGGAGAGAGCTACGACGACTAGTACTACGAACTACTATGAATCTATAAACGTCGTTATTGATACCTTTACCAATATGGGAAAAATTTGGAAGTGAGCTCACTTTGGAAGTAAGCTCACTTTGGCAGTGAGCTTACTTCAACCGACGGTGACAATACTAACAACGTTGATACACTCGACTCGTCACATCATCATTCTCTTGCATTTCTGGAAATGGACGAGTCAAGTGGAGCGCATAATACTTTCATTACGCAAAAACTGTGCAATTGGTATTGATGGTAGGTATAATTGCTTTAGGAGGTTAGAGGCCTCCTAAAGCAATTCAGAACGATAGTAGTACTTCCCCTTACTTAATCCTCAACCTCTGTATACTCAACGGAGTTTTTCCGTATTAATTAAAGAGGGCACCAGTTCTTCCTATATACAAGTCCGGGGATAGAGACCCTGTCAGCAACTATCGACCAATATCTATAAATACCATCCATACATGAAGCACAACAACCGCATCCATATATCAAAAATGTTGGAGAGAAGAGATAGTCGTCTCAAAAACTTTCTTAATGCCTACAACATCCTTGCTAGTAACCAGTATGGGTTCCGTAATCATATGTCTAACGATGACGCTGTTCATGATCTCACTAATAACTTGGTAGAAGCATTGGATAATGGAGATAAATGCGTTGGTATTTTCCTGGATTTGGCGAAGGCATTTGACACTATCTCTATTTCCACACTTAAACGAAAATTGGAAATAATAATTGGTGTTAGAGATAGGTAGGTGACGTTGTTCCAGAGTTATTTATCTAATCGAACGCAGTGCGTAAGGATAGGAGAACATCTTAGTAATTATCAGCCAATTGAATATGGCGTGCCTCAAGGCAGTATATTGGGCCCCACGCTCTTCCTAATATACCTATTCCAATGAGATGTGCAAAATAAAATTAGCCCATGATAAACTTTTTGCATTTGCTGATGATACAGCTCTTATCTTTACGGAACGCACATGAAAACGAGCATTTAATGCAGAGATAGGCTTAGATAAAATAACACACTGGCTAGCGCTAAACTCAGTGTCGTTAAATGTGGAAAAACTAAATACATGACATTTAATATTAGAAAACCAGCAATATCATTGGACAAAGTAAGATATTCCATTACGGCACACAAACATATTACTATATATTCACTCTAAATGTGACTGCCCAAAAATAAAAAAGGTGACAACTCTTAAGATATTTAGGATTCTTGATCATAGGTTAAGTTTTATACAACACATAGATCACTTAGCTGGCCGCATTAGTAAACTAATCTTCGTATTTAAACACTTGAGGCATGCGGCAGAACCTGAAGTATTGAAGATGGTTTACTATGCTCTTTGTCAGTCTCTGACAGGGTATTGTATATCTTGGGGTGGCGCTTCCAAGAGTCGAATAAAAATAATACGAGTCGAACGAGTTCTGAGAGCAGTACTAAAGGTATCTACTTTTAAGCCCTTTCGATACCCCACCAGGGACCTCTATGAATACTGTCAGGTACTGACAGTGGGACAACTTTCTATTCTACAGATTATATTGAGACAACATTCATAGGTACCTTTCTTCATCCGGACAATCCATCTCTTCCGCTCAACAGATAATCGCTCGGTGACACAAATTTCCAATAGGTACTATCCGTAGGACTTCATTTAGTCAGAAATTCTCTTGCTTCCTTGGACGGTACGTTTACAATAAAATAAATTAATTAATGGCGATAGTTAAAGTAACAAACATGAGTGCAAAGATAGCGTAAGGGAATGGTTACTAAACCTATCATACGACGACACAGAGAATCTTCTTCATCCAATTACTTAACACACACACATACCCTCCATCACACACACATACACACCCTCACACACACACACACACACACACACACTGACACATTAAGATATTAACTAACACACAAGGTTTAGTTAGGTTTAGTAAATTAATTTGCTCTAGTTCCCTTAGATTGTTGTTTATTTTGTTTTGTTTTGGAAGTCTTATATAGATCATTTTGTTAGTACCTAAATGTAAACACGTTGTTTCTACATAATGATTTATGATATAAGTATAATACGTTTATTACCAACGACACCACACACTAGATACTGTATCATTGGAAAGTTGCTGGTACACGCGGCTACACAGCCAGCTAGACACCCTACATTACACATAAAGCTTCATACGAAATAGAGAATTGTCGGAAAGGGACAGTGCACAGTGATGTAGACCCATCACGGTGCAGTTAGCGCGTGCGGCGACGCCCGCGGCCCATTCAGCGTGAATGAGACAAAAATATAACGTACTCTCTCGCACGATTCGCAGCGTTCAACTTCTAATAGTTCAAAATCCAAACAGCCTAGGTTGATGCGTCGCTGTGTGTACTTATGACACAGGTTTTACCGATTTTAGGTACCAGCCGCAAACAACAATTTATACCTAACATGACTGATATGCTCACATTTAAAATTGTATCTCATGTATTTTATGATCAGTGAAACAATAAATTAATTAAATCATTCATTCATCCTTTTATCTTAAACTCAAATGTATCTTTATCAGTAGCCATTAGTAATATACACCGCTACGAACATTTATATATTAAACTGACTGACTCCATAGTTTCACCTTCGTTTCGTGGCTCGCAACGGGACGTTTATAGCCTACTAGATGTTCCCGCGGTTTCACCCGCGTTTATCGTTACTGCGCCGCCCCCGTGGGTCGTAGCGTGATGTTATATAGCCTATAGCCTTCCTCGATAAATAGGCTATCGAACACTAAAGGAATTTTTCAAATCGAACCGGTAGTAATCACGCAGAATAAAGCAGGAGAAACATCGTTTGTACTATGTCTGTAATGGGTAATTATTTTGCTGCAATGTTATTTTAAAAATGCGATATCTTAGGCTAAGATATTCATTGAAATCGAAAGATTTAAAGGGCAATTTTGTTTTAAATTAAATACTTGTGACGAATAACGTATTTATTTGGGTAAGGATTAATATCATGTTTATAATAATACCTTCTTTTAGAACAAATTTGGTTAGCATAAAAATGGTTATAGTGAGCCAACGTTAAAAGATAGACACATGCTGTCGCGGACTTTTTTTTAGAACTTTTAAAGAGGAACAATTTTGTCATACATGATTTTTGCGAAACTTTAACTGTTTACGCAGCGCACGCAGCGGAACCTCTCAAAAGGAAAAAATACCCTCCGATTTTGAAACATTCTTCATTGGTGCTCCGCTCCTATTGATCTTAGCGTGATTATATATAGCCTATAGCCTTCCTCGATAAATACATAGGTTATCTATCACTGAAAGAATTTTTCAAATCGGACCAGTAGTTCCTGAGATTAGCGCGTTCAAGCAAACAAACAAACAAACTCTTCATCTTTATAATATTAGTATAGATAACCTTTCCCAAGAATTGGGCTTCCTTCTTAAAATATACTGGTACTACCAGAGATTATCGCATTCAAACAGAAATCCTTTATTTTATTTATTAAATATAGAGTTTTATGATTAAACGGTGTGTCACTAATGTCACTAAACAAGGCAGACCGCAATTACATACTTATTTTCCTAAGATGCAACACTTCAACTCAACCTTGTAAATATTATGATAACCTACATAGTAACTGGAATGTGTAGGCGGGAACATTCTAGCTGGCATCTTTCTGCTCGTTAAATTTGACTGCATTTTATACGCACATTACTTACGTGCAATGTGGTCGCGTAAACACGGTTCCTGTAATTCTGAAGCAAAGCAGATAAAAGCAACTTCTCCGCTTAGGTAAGTCGATAAAAACTTCCACAAAACATCAAAGGAGTACAAAGAGATGCTGACCTATTCTACAGATAGTTACCGGAGCAAAGACTTCCGTCAATGCCACTGCGCCGACGCCGACTGTTGTGGGTTCGACCCCCAGGCCGCACACGGGAGAAAATGTGTTCCACAAAGTTGTTCAGAGGCTGGGTGTTCTTTGTGTCAGTTGTTAAAAATAAAAGTAAATATCTCCGCGACACAAGATTTATGAGTAGTGCAAGAGATGTATTATAAAAACAAATCCACAAGTCAAAAACGGCAGTTGTTAACGAAAATTTAACTGATGGCGACAGAGAAGCAGTCGTCCGTACCGGCACCGAAACGTCCCAATGTACTACGTACGTCTGCCCAAAATACCTTAAACCTAGCGTAGTGTAACACTGAGTATGAGACTTGCTAAGCAGGCTTTGTAACCGTGATCTCTCACGGCAGGATTCACGCAGCTGCCACTCTAAACATATCTTGTGCCTCGCGCATTTGGGAAAATATTGTCGCTGAAATAATTATTGTCGATCATAGTCCAATATACTGAAATAAAGTTCAATATTTTATTAATAAAAATGCTCAGAGCAATTACTTTTATTTTGTTTCATACGTATAGTCATTTTTCTCTGTATTCATATTACTATTATCAGTTTTAGTTCCTTTCATATTCTCTAAGTTAGTTCGGCTAGCTTCTATTTGCAACGTCATCGCTTGTTTCTGCAGCTCATACATGTGTCTATTGTGAGTGAGCTCTTCTTGCAACAGAGCTATCTTTAATTTCTTCTCTTGGACTTCTTCTTCAATCAATATCTTCTGCATCGCCACTATATGTATTCGCCCTTCCGTCAGCTTTTCAGCTAGTAACTTTTCTTTGGATTTAACTTTAAAATAAAATGATTGTATTATTGTAATGCTATGGGCTATGGCCTTACCCTTCTCACTCTGAGAAAAGGGCCGTCCCAGCAGTGAGACAGTTTATATACAGGGCTGACACTATTATTATTCTAAAGGCTACTTTATCGAACTCGTCGCATAGTCTCGTACCGGACAGTCACCCATTGGGTCTTCCTGTTAGGAAATTCTAATGTAAACTAGAAACTTGTATGTAACCGTTGTAAGCATCAACCAACGAGCTTTAAAGCCTAAAAGACCCTAGCAATACTTTTGCGATCGGTTCCTACTGGGAACATTAAAATTAACTTTAGTCGATACAAGTTTTTACGAATTTCCATTTAATTATTTTCTTGTTGCTTAGACAAATCTCGAACTAGAGATGTGTCTCAGGAGACTTTAGAACATTCTGGCAAATATCCAGAAATTGTTGTTCAGAGCAATAAATTGTGGACTTCTCTTATCTTCGTCCTCCGGGAATTCGATACACTAATCCGACGCACTGACACTGGTCTTTTCACTACGCCATCCGCAGTCAGGATTTTATTTATTGATTCTTTGGAGTTCGATTGTAGTACCTACCAAAACTATGAAACGTTTCTCGTTGAGGTTCACCGGCAGTACGGCAAAGTCTCGGAGACGCCGTACTGCGTGCCGAAGGCTACGAGGCCTAAGAACTATGTGCACTCTTATATGCTTACCTATGGCGGTGCCTAGACGTTTCATACGGTTCCACATTATAGCTGATACAGTAGTCAATTCATTGATATGTTTATTCATCTACAATGGATATACAGTTGACGTTGACAGTTATGATTTATCTTTTTAATTTATTTTGTTTTTACTGGCGTAACGATAGATTCTTGTAAGGCCAAATTTCCTACTAACTTGGTGTGATGTAGGTGATTCTATATTTAAACATGAACAGCTAATAAGAGCGTCTGTACAACTTGTGTGTGTGAGTCAGTCTCTCAAAAAATCTGTCACGCGATTGACGTGGTTTTACTGCAGCCGATTCCCGTGGGTTCCCTAGTGTCCAGAGACTTTTCACTTGGCTCTGGCTTTTATATACCTTGTAAGTCACAAAATGTTTAATATAAAAGGAAGTGAAAGAATTTATGATAAAATGTAAATTACCGCCATAAATAACGGTTAGGTTTTTAAAGGTAAGGTAGTTCGCACCCTTAAACCAAAGTGGTTAGCGTACCCATAAAGATAAGAAAGAATTTTGGTAGCAGCATTAGCAGTCGCCAATCGATGTGTCTGATGACAAGGTACGGAACTGTGCAGACATTAGTGGTCTGACTCTCGATCACATATACCATTGATCGATGGGTCCGACGGTTAATCTATACCTACTAATTCTCGTAATACAACTAATTTTATTAATTTGTCGGCCTCGATGGCGTAGTGGTTAGTGTAACTGCCACGCCTGAGGTCGCGGGTTCGATTCCTGCACAAGTCAAACACTTGTGGGCATGAACATGGATGTTTGTCTTGGTCTGGGTGTTTCTATGTATAATATGTATTTCCAAAAAAAAGTATATATGGATGTTTATCCATTGTCTAGTACCCATATAGTACAAGCTCTGCTTAGTTTGGGCTAGATGGCGTTGTGTGTATGTGGTAGAATATAGTTATTATTATTATTATAATTAAAATATAGCTCCGATCTAGTCTTCAGTGTCATAACACTCATAACTCAGAACATAAGAAAAACAAAAAATGTGAACATGAATTGCTTTTCTGTTCACATTGTACTAACTACTAGTAGCAGTAGGAAAACGATATTAGGTACATACATGTATTATACAATATATTTTAAATCAAAACCCAATTTTAAACAGTTATTATTACGAGAATTGCCTCTCTGATGAATATTAAAAAGAAAATAAAAGAAATCTTAAAATAATTTATTATGCAGATAGCTTTTTAATTGTTTAATATGTAGACGTTGAGCGAATGGTAGGAACATTGATTAGATTTCGCCTTTTCTTAAATTAGCTTTCAATACTTCTATCCTTAATAACATTTCCTGCTTTTCTAGTCCATGCATTACATTTTTATGTTCAATCTCTTTTTGTAATAGTTCTACCTTTAAGTTCTTCTCTTCTAATTCTTTTTCTACTAAGTCTTTTTGCAATGCTGTGATGTAAATTTTCTCTTCAGTTAGTCGCTCAATCAATCTTTTTTCTGTTGCTTTACCTACAAGTAAGTGAAAGTAGTTAGTACATCATTAAATTGTCAGCCCAACCATTGATTAATAGTAATAACCAAATATTACCTACATAATAAATAAATGACTTTAATTACATAATGAGTTTGTTACGTCACCGCCTAGTTTTACTACACCCGTCTTACTATTAAATTGTTATTTATTTCCTAATTTAAAACAGCCATCTTTTTCGTAATTGTTATAAATAACGAAGATATTCTAGGTATTTAATACATACATCTTGAGTGAATATAATAAATTATGTTCTAATATAAAAGTGCACAAAATTATGTTCTAATATAAAAGTGCACAAAATAAGATGTGGCCAACAAGACATTTCAATCCGCTAATACCTAATCTGAATGAATTACTGAAAATCAATTGTGTCTGGCTGCCGACGTGCTCCTTATAACGTTAATCGGGCATCAGTATTCTTACAATAGGTACCAGATAAGAACATAATATTACATGACCGAGCGTTAGAAACGTGATGGAATGAATAGTTATAACTTATGCTACATTTACATTTCTAGCAATAAACATTTGTATAGTAATATAGTATAGATAGCATTTACCTCGAGGAGCTTTTGATATAGTACGACGTGGCAACGGACTTTCAACAACTGAAGACCTGGACTCTCTTAATTCTTGCTTAGGATTTGCAGGTTTGGCATCGCTGTCTTCTGCCGAATCGTTTGAAGCCGTCGACTTCGGACTCCCAACTACATATTCGTAAACTGTGTCATCCTTTACTGCAACAGTTTGATTATTTTATGCTACCTGCAACAGTACGTGACTAGCACAGGGAGTATATAAACCTGTCAATCTTTAAACTTATGAAGCAACTCACTAAATGCTGTACTTCTGTGTAACTTGGAGCACCTTTATCGCAAAAAGTATAAACTTTTAACCGGTTACCCCATGGGTATATTGGGTAACCGGTTAAAAGTTTTAAAACTTGCTTACTTTATTATTAACAGTTTAAACAAAGGAAAATAAAGCATTACACAAAATAATGTCCTGACACTGCCTATTTATTTCATATAATAATAATACTACGTTTGTTATATTGTACACTGCCTATCTTTTGAACCGTAATGGAAACCCAAATAAATGTTTAGAGAGTACCTATGTTATGTTATCGGAAATCCTAGAAAATATAAAGTGAAATCAAAGAGGTCTTCATATAAGGACTATCGTTTAATGGAAAAAATATTTGTTTCTTGTTTTTTTTAACCTATTGAGTCGCAGTGGCACATCGTTTAGTAATAGTTTTTTAAGTGTGTGATATGGTGACGAGTTCCTTACCTTCAAAATGATGTTTCGACAACATATGATGTCTAAGATTCGTGGCATGTCTTCCCTGAAAACAAACACAAATGTAAGGTAATTTTACAAACTTAAACAAAATGAGTAATTTTAGCGTATGCTTCTTTCATTGTGGCAAAAACTATTTTTGAACCTTTATAGTTTATTTTTGTCAACTTTTATTTTTTGTTATTTCTTTATTTTCTCTTGTTTTTATTATGTGTTCATATTTTAGTTTCCTGTTATTAAATTTGCAATGATCTACTATATAAAGTAAATAAGTAATAAGTAACATGTTTGTAAACATTGTTGGCAAAAATATAAATAAAGTATTTCATAAAATAAAACAAAACCTTTTTTTAGAAGTAATCTTATAAAAATTTACCGTATACGCCCGCCGTATTTATGCTATAGAACAATAATAATTATAATATTTTAGTCTTTGGTAAATCAATATAATATAATAATAATAATAATTAAATTATGTAATACATGCTTTCACTACAATAACACTAAAGATATTTAAATCAAAAGGTTTTCTCAATTCTCCATATTGTCAAAACAGAAATGTTTTCTATTGCTAGTTAAGAAAAACATTTTGAAGTAAATGAACGACAAAAGTAATATCAAATGGTTTACCCTGAGCTTGAGGCCGCATTTATTGCACTCACTTTTATTTTCGTCAGGATTATACGTGAAGTATTTGTGTACTGGACATGTTATTTGTCGAGGCATTATTTTATTTACAATAATTCAATACTATGAAAACCGGCAACCGAATGCGCGTTCGGCTCTACTCGGCAAGTCGGCTCGACTCGACTCCACGGTGACTGTCTACCCGATGGGCGCCCCGCGTGCCTCTGTGCCTCAGTGTCAACGGACGCTGTGCGATGTTGCCAAACCGTGCATACTTGTTTATTGGTTACCCGTATGAAGCGGTAACCTGTTTCGCGCACGGATACATTTACAATTTTATTATTAACCCCTATAATTGTTAATGTTAGGATTTTCTAGCGAATATCTGTACAGAGAGCATAATGACAGTTATGTATAAATGCTTGTACCTATAGGTTTTCCTAAATTTATTACGGTAACCTTTTATATTATGTAAAATTTTCGTATCTTCTGTTACATAGTGAATAAACATAATTCATGTCGGTAAATTATCGGTATTATATTAGTACCTACTGGGTACGTTAAGCCATTAATAATACGGGTTTTATAATTTATTTTACTACGGTTTGTCTAAAAGGTGTTACTTAGGTCATATATTTTAATATTAAAAAACCTATTTATTTATTATTAACTTAGGACACCATCTCGAAAACAAAGTTTAAAAAAAATAAAAATAGTGTGTAAGCGTAAGTAGGTATGTTCGTATGTGTAAATGTGCCTCAGGAATCTTTTTCCATTTTATAACACAATTGTTTAGTTAGTAATGAAGTATAATCATGACCTTATGTTTGCAATTTGTGTGTTTAATAATTGGTAAAGTTATCTATATATTAATACGTGAAGCGAAGACTTTGGATCCCTTTTTACGAAAATTGGGCGGACGGAGGAGTATGAAATTTCGCACGCTTATAGTTTATACAGAGAAGAAGTGACGAATGCTAATATTTATATAAAATATGCATCAGAAATACATTAAATTAATGAAAAACCACTACACGCACACAACCATGCATTTGACACACGCAGTCGAAGCGCGTACCTATGGTTACATATATGACATAATAATGTCAATATAATAATATATTATTATATCAGCAATATCTTACAGCCAAACTTTGGTCGAATTTCGAGCACTAGCGACCGCTAGTAAGTTTAAATGGGCTTTGTTTGTAGGTATAATAACTGTGAAATCGTTGCCTCTGTAATTTTCACTAATAAAATAAAAAATGTACAAGTATATTGTATAATTTGGATACATATAAATATTTTATGTTAACTACATTTTTTTTAATAAACATCATGCTCTAGTTATAGAGTAGATACTCTGTTTCGCAGAGGATTCGATAACTGTACATTATATACTCGTATATATAATACGTAACGGGTATTAACGCGATCATGTATAATGTTTACTTTTTTATGCTTGACGTTTCGAGCAGTGACACCGGCCGCGGCCGTCGTCACAAGCTAACTGGTGCATGGGTCGGAATCTTGCCACATTGAAGAAAAACTTCAACACAGTCGCTCTCTTTTTTTAGACATGAAACTATTTTCGTTCGTAAGTACATACGTCACAGCCATCCTACCAGTTAAACTAAAACACTACCTATTAGTAGAATTTAGCTTATGAGTTCTGTGACTTACAAATTC
The DNA here is from genome assembly GCA_963564715.1 of Catocala sponsa. Taxonomy (NCBI): domain Eukaryota; kingdom Metazoa; phylum Arthropoda; class Insecta; order Lepidoptera; family Erebidae; genus Catocala; species Catocala sponsa. The sequence continues at coordinate 396,390 of OY751352.1, forward strand.
AAATCGATACTAGGAAAATTAGTAATGAGATAATAGAAGATATAAGTCCTATACTTTATTTTAATACATTTTTATAACCACCAAAATATGTATGTTTATACAGTTTTTCTCGTATTTATTTATTTATTTATTTTATACCAGTTACTCTCTGCACTAACAGGTTGCTTTCCCAACACGTATTGTAACCGAATGGTAGAAATATAGTTTTTCGCAACGTCAATCTTCTTTCATTGGCTGTCAATGGTGTCATCAGTCATCACACAAAATTATTGGCTGCCGATTTGTTTACATGCTCTTGCGCAATTATTTTTGTTTCGCTGTATTTGCGTTGTTTTCTGTGATATTCATGTCGAGTTGAGCATCAGTTCCTTCGAGTCTACCAGGAAATCAAGTATCTTCACCGGTGTTGTCTTTTCACGTCAAGTTCGCTACTCCGTGTAAAGGTCTCCGGTAGTGCCCTCCAGTTTGGCAGTTTGGACCTTATTTACTGAAGAATTCAGATATACAATGTTGTGATTTGGGCAAAACCTTTAAAAATTGTGTTCTTTGTTTATATAATTATTGGGAAATGGTGAATAATAAATTTTTCGTGATTATATATCCCATGGTTTTATTTGTATTACCAAAACTATTTACTTGACAAGTTAAATAAATCAATACAGCTAATACTAGAATTAGCGACATCTAACGCCATTTTAAACGAAAAAAAAATGCAGAATTGCTTGCTAGTTTTATAGATGGCGATGCAATCGCTTAAAATGTCAAAGATTCCAGTCTATTAACGATAATATATACTAGTCTATCGACTGGTGCTAGACTGGTTAAAAACCTCTGCTCTATACGATCTCGGTGACGCAGCGGTAGACAATGCAACTGCTGTGCATGTGGTCTCGGCTTTGATTTCGCTTTGAGACCTGTTTAGATCTCGAGGCGGAATCAAACCCGACACTATACAGTCTAGTAGTCTACAGATCGTCTTCATAAATTCGTATTTTCAGGTGTGCGATCCAGCTAATCCTCACAACGCAACTCATTTCCAAGTCAGCTTTTATAATTTGGGTACACTGCAGTAACCATGGCAACGACAGTTGGTTACTAGGTAATCAGGTACCTATAGTTACTGGCGAGGCGTCAGGCGACGATCCAGGTCGGCATGCAGGGCAGTAATATTTCATTGACGTCATGACTTCTTCTCTAATGGACTTGTCATTCGTTCACCTTCATATGTTTATTTGAAGACCAAACAAAAACAAGATGAATTTTTCTTCAAATGCATAATTGTTATTACTTATGTATGTTTAGTGCATATGTTAGAATGCAGTGTTTCAATATTTCTAGATACTCTCGCCTGTGTTGTGTTTAAAGGTAGCCAGATATGTATTAAACTTCTTCCCAGCTGTGTTTAGGTAATGCGACATTCAAAGAAGTTGCGCAAAAATGCATAAGTATTTAATGTGTAACATTTGTAAAATTATTTTTATTGTGTTAGTTATATTATTTTATGTATTAGCTTAAAATATCGTTTTAGGATAAAATATCTTGTAAATGATATCCTAAAACGATACGGCTTGATGCATATTACTTTGGGCCTTAGCTGGCGAAATGTGAGTGTAATACGCTCACCTACTTACATGGAGTCTCTTGCACAAACGTTTGTCAGACCGGCTATGTGCCCCATGTGCCCCATGGGTCATGTGCCCCATTGGTCATGTGCCCTATGGGTCATGTGCCCCATGGGTCATGACCAGTCTGACAAATATTTGTGTGATCCAGAAATTGTTCTTTTGAGTCTTGGTGGCTGTTTGTATGTTTGTAAAGTACTCCGTGATACAGGAATTAATCTAAGAGCAGGAGTTGCCATTCTAAAGATATACCCTTTCGTCATCTTTCTTAATTTTATCATCCCAATTATTTACCTAGAGAACTAACTGTCTTATCTCACGCGGTTTCACCCATATTTTTCTGCTCCCGTGGCACTTAGTGCGATGTTATTATTAAGCTATGTTACTCCTTTCTAAGGGTAAAAGAGTTTTAACATCGGTCCAGGAGTTTCTGAGTTTATTCATTACAAACAAAAATATAAATCTTCTCTCTTTATAAATAGTCTGAAAGCAGTATCTGATTGATTTTATTATGCCTTGTTTGTTTACCAAATAACACAAGGGAGAAAAATTTACTTTGTGATTACATAGCAGATATTATCTAGGTATATTTGTGTTGACAGGCAAATCAGTTTTAGGTATTCCAGGGAATTCCAGCTTCGATTTATAACAATTATAACAAACCGCTTGTGTTTTTGTATGACGATGCTTTCTACCTACTAAAAGAATTGATACAAATACGTGATCTAATGCACACACACGGTGTAACTAAAATGTGTGGTCATAGTCTATAAGGTCACAAGTCATAATATAATCTTTGCGTCTATGCCACGCGAAATAAAATCTGTATTATTATTATTATAGGTATTAAGTTAAGTACTCAGTCAAGTCTTAGACTTTTTCTGTCTGAATTACATATACAAGTATATATTTTACTAGATATAATAATCTATGCTATTGGATTATCTTTTGTTTGTAAGTTGCAATCGCCTAACTGCATTCTAAGGTTAATTTCAACCCGTCACAATTAAATGTTAGTCAAGTTTATAAAGGTGAAAACCTGTAATTAGCTTTCTAACAGTATATAATCTTCTTCTTCTTCTTTTCGTTTGGTTAGTGGCCAACCTGTTGTCAAGAGTTGTTCAAGCCGCCCGTAGGCCTCTGACATGGCTTAACGACTGCTGTCAATTTGACAACAACCGGGACCGACTTTTTACGTGCCCTCCGAAGCACGAGACGCTCAGATGAAATACTACTAAGGGGTCACCCATCTATAGACTGATATTATAATAATAATATTGGCCCTGTGCTATAAGCTGTCCCACTGCTGGGTACGGGCCTCTTCTCAGTGTGAGAAGTGTTAGTCCATTCTCTTCCATGCTGTGCTTGTTTGCTATCTATGTGGTTTATGGAAAGCAGCGGCCTGTTAATGTTGCGTTGGAATTGCTTCTGTGATGTCAAGACTACACACCCATGTCTATGAGCGGCGGCTGTACTGCTCACCATCAGGTGCGCCGCTGGCTCTTCTGCCACAAGAAATAGACGAACTGGTGTAGTATACTTCTGCCTGCCTTTATAATAATAATGTCCTCCAGACCGACTTTCGGTCACGGCACAGGAGATATTATAGTGCACAAGTGTGTGCGCAAACAAGTCCTCTTTCTATTCCCTAACTCTCGTGATCCGATGCCACGACCGGAGAGAGATCAGGCAGTACCAAAGGCTTTACGTGCTCTCCAAGGCACGGGGGTGTCTAAAACTTCTTAACTCCGAGCTGCTATCGAGATTTATTAACAGAAAAACCCAATAACTGTTTGTTGGCCCGACCCGGGATTCGAACCCGCGACCTCATGCACTGCAGGCGCATTCACTACCGCTGCGCCACGAAGGCAGTCTACCTTTATAAGACAACCAGATTAATCATATTTCATACATACATTATTTATCATTCTATTTTTATAAACACAACTTCCCTCTAGCAGATTTTCTCTGTATTGCATTAAATTAAATAGAATTAACAGACACAAAGCACATACTATTACTTTGTGTCCGTTAATCTCAGATAATAGTCGTGTGTGAGATTCGAACCTACGCCTACGGGTGACTTCTTGCCCGATACGCCATCGCGTAATCATCAATTTATGTATGGAGTATTTAATATAGCTTTTATGGACGACCGCAGAGATTTCGAGTTCGAACCCAAGGCGCGCATCTCTGACTTTTCAAAGTTATATGCGTATTAAATAGTTAATTATCGCTTGCTTTAACGGTGAAGGAAAACATCGTGAGGAACCCTGCATGTCTGAGAATTCTACATAATGTTCTCGAAGATATGTGAAATTTGCTAACCTTCACTGGGTCGTAGTGAACTATGGCCTAACTCTACTCACAGTGAGAAGAGGCCCGTGCCCAGCAGTGGGACAGTTTAATACAGGGCTGATATTTTATATAGCTATATTTTCCTTTGTCAAGCGTTACACCGTTGTAGAAACAGACCAACCACTCAAAACCTAGCTCAGTATGATCGATAATTCCCGACAGAATGTCTGCATCCATCTTAACGGAAAACTTATGGTGGTTGAACAGTGTTGACGTGTGAATTGAATTCATGTTTGAATTGTAAATAATGTGCGTATGTTGTGGATGGTGAAACGGGCCGCCTCGCGCTGCTGCCGCCCCGCGAGACCAAATTAGACGCTGGCACTCGAACGGTCTAAGTAGAAACACCATCTGTCCTGGTAGTAGATGGACATTTCTCATTAATCGTGTTCCGCGCAATCCGTGTACTTAATTAGCGAGGTCAGCACAACATTTTATATAATTTCGTGTAATTTGAGTCAACTTGTAAAAGTCGTAAGTACCTATGTACTTAATGCGTGTGTATGTAATTTCAAAGCCTGTTAGCTTCATTTTAGTTTTTAAATTTATTTTTTATGTTAGATGTGTAATTATACTAATTATAGAAGTACCTAGTGTTTATATTTAGTCCATTTTTACCCCACAATCGCATTGGGTTGTAATTTCTTAAGATTGTGTGGATTTATATTTCTAGTATTTATTTATTTATAAACATATTGGATGTTTTTTGAATCATTCCCATTCATACATGTCCCATGCATTTGATATTTATTAACGTTTTAAATATCAATTTTTGAAATAAAGCCAATTTTTGGCTGCCAAATTCGTGTAATTGCGTTTCAATATAAAGCAAAATAATTACCATTTTCAATCTAAGTAAGCCTGTAAGAAATACATACTAGACACTAAATCAACAAATACACTTTTTAGAACATTCTTAAGCTTAAATAGAGCATTAACCCGCTGCATCTGTTCATACAAATCATGTCACGAATTTATATTAATTAGCTATACTTATCTATACATATAATAAAACTGTAAATATCACGTGTCTGTACATTTTAGAATTTTACGAAATAAATGTTTTAGGGGGGCTCAGAATAATTAACTAAACACATTGCAATCATTTTTAAAAAAGTCTGTCTGTCTGTCTGTTTGTTTGTTCTCGCATCACGCCTGAAGTACAAAGTTAATACGATAGACTCAGTAAGAACACTATAAAGAATATCCTCAAGTAACATTTAGTCTTTATTTAATAAAAATCCGTCTTCTCTATCAAACGTTATGAGCATTTGAAGTCAAATTAAAGTTTAATGTAGGCGATGTGATCGTACTGTACTAGATCCGCCGTAATGGTTTACAAATAAGGTTGAGATTTGCTTAAATTTAAGTTCATAGATTGTGATTGCGTATAAAGCTACATTATCAGCGAGTAACATAGGCTATAAATTATATCCAACAGAATTAGAGATCCTTAAAAAAATTGCAATAATATAACTCAAAGTACTAACATTTTACCTATAAAGTTCACTATTTGGCGTGCGCTGGGAAAACGATTGATGATACATAAAAATCATGTACTACATGATTAAAGTATTCATTACTACCATGGACAAATAATATATTGTTTATTGATCCATGATACTGAGACAATGTTTACTGTAACTGACAACGACATCTCTTAGTGCTACGACGAAATGTCGATAGATGGCGTTGTGCATATGACGTCATTTTCTGAAACGCGGTGTTAAGATTCTCCGGCGCAGTATGACTAGGGAACATAATTTTTTAATCAGTGGGTTTGTCTTGGAATTTTTGTAATTGTATATCTTTGAGTTTGAAATGTTGGTTTCGGAAAATGTCGAACATTTGTTAATTTGTTAAACTATCTAGTATCAACATCTATCTATTTTTCTCTGTTCAGTAGTATGGACTGAAACTTTACTAAATAATAAATAGAAGTTTAAAATATCCACTGCATCGTTGAAAATCACCTCAACAAGGTCACAGCTAAAATAAGGTTACAGGTCAGGATATAGATTGAGATAATAGATGGGTTGTATCTTATTCACCGGTATTATCGAGAACCTTTTAAGCTCACATCAATGTTGAAGTACGTAACAGTAATGAATCCATAAAATACATAAAAATTTATGTAAATAAGTGAACAAGGGCAGCGACCAAGCAACAGTAGTTTGCAGTTATGCTGGTGGTCTGTGCACTTTCTGATGCTGCACAGTTATGGCATAAGTATCAGAACAAATTAGCTGAGGACTTTTGCAGGCACGCCCAACTAAATAATGACAACCCAATTAGTGAGAGATTACGTGAAAGTCACTTGAATCGATGTTTGCTGGCTATTCAAGATATAGTTACATCTGTTGGGGGTAATCCTATTTCTCAATATGGCATGCCCGAGCCATCATTTGACGGTGAACGTATTAATAGAGATTACGCGATGGAAATCAACTATGATCCAGTAGATCTGGTCGAAATTTTAGAAACGGATGTCTCGAGATTAACTGAAGAACAGCGTTTAATATTTGATCGGGTGTGTCGCAGCGTTGATAATGCTTTTGGGAGAAATGCTATTTGTAGATACGGTGGAACGAGTAAGACATTTCTTACCAAAGTGTTTTTGGCGAAGGTACGAAGCTAAGGTAAAATTGCGCTTGCTGTCACTTCATCAGGCATAGCAACCACTTTGTTGCCGAGAGGGAAAACTGCCCATACAATGTTTAAAATTCCGATCGGCTTAGACCGCACAGAAAGCGCTGTTTGTAATATTTCTAGAAACAGCTATAAAGCTAAGGTTCTTCGTGATTGTAGCATTATTATATGGGATGAGTGCACAATGGCAAACCGTAAAGTGGTTGAAGCAGTAGATAGAACGTTGCGTGATGTCAAGCAAAATGGCCAACCTATGGGTGGCATTATTTTACTGTTTTGTGGCGATTTTCGTCAGACTCTCCCTGTAATACAACGTGGAACAAACGCTGATGACGTTAGAGCCTGTCTAAAGAGTTCTCGACTGTGGCATTACATTATCCCTTTGCATTTGACAATAAATATGCGAGCGCAAATCGGAGGCAACGAAAATGCTCAAGAGTTTTCAGATTTGCTACTTGAGATCGGTAACGGTGTGTATCCGCAGGTACAAGGAAAAGTTGTACTAAACGAAAACCTATGCTGCAAAACTTCATTAATGCGAGACCTCATATCATCCGTGTATGGAAACGCAACGCAAATACCAACTTGCGAAAATTCCTGGCTTTGCGAAAGAGCTATTTTAACTTCACGAAACGACCAAGCAGCAGCAATAAACGCTGAAATTTTGAGCTTTGTTTCGGGGGATAATGTAGAGTATATCTCTATTAACAGAGTTATGGAAGATGAAGAATCTATCAGCTACCCAATAGAATTTTTAAAATCTCTCAGAGCTCCTGGACTACCAGCTCATAAAATAAATTTTAAAGTCGTCGTACCCATAATGCTCCTTAGAAATTGGAGTCTGCCAAAACTTTGCAACGGTACCAGATTAAAAGTAACCAATTTACAACGAAACCTGATCGAAGCAGAGATTTTAACAGGGTGCGGAATAGGTGATAGTGTTTTTATTCCTCGGATTCCTCTCATTCTAAACAGTTTTCCGTTTAGTTTTAAACGAGTCCAGTTTCCAGTGAGCCTATGTTTGGCGACGACAATTAATAAAGCCCAAGGTCAGACTCTAAAAGTTGTGGGTGTGGATCTAAGTATTAGCTGTTTATCGCACGGTCAGCTTTAGGTGGCTCTGTCACGTGTTAGCAATCCTAGCAGCCTGTATGCTTTAATCACCGATGGCTATACGTCTAATATCGTGTATAGAGAAGCATTACTGTAAAGTAGATTTTTTTAAATACACAAACGACGGTGTTTGTAATCAAAAATAAACCAAAAGATATATCCAAAAAAAGCTGCCCAAAGTCACTATTCCACGCGGACGAAGTCGCGGGCACAGCTAGTTGTTATATAATAATATAATAGTGCCATAAATAAAGGAGAAATAATAGAAACACAATATACTTATTTATAAATATTAAATAATCACGATGAGTTGCTTTTTAGTCATTAGTAGTTCGTGTCGTTGGAGAATGTCCACGAAAGTCCCCGCCTCGTGGTCGCCGCACACTGGAGCTTTTCAGTGTATTATGCAACCATGTTTCAGAACTTATTTTAGTTTGTGTGAAAACTTCGCGGAGAACGCACAGCGCGGAAAACATACTCAAATACGGTCTTTAATTATAACGTAATAACATTACTTATCCTGTGCTTTCATTAATCAGTGTAATTTTAAGTGAATTTTCTTCAAGTGTACATTTTCTTTAAATATTTTCCTCGCGTGGTTGTAGTGACAAGCGGCCATTTCTGTTTTTTTTTATTGTTTTGTTTGTCGTAATTGCATATGGGCTGAGTTCCGGGTTGACACATTTTGTGGCAGTCGTTAAATTTAATTAAACAATGATATTATGATAAATGTAAAAATGTTTAATATAAAATAAATCTTAAATTATTTAGGACAATATTTAAAAAAATTAACATTCAAGATGCTCAATCGTAATTTGAATTTAAAACGTTTATAGTCACAAGCATTCAATTGTGATGCAGTCTTTTAAAATTTCAATTAATTGTAATACAGTATTATAAAATTATAATTATATTCTTATGAAATAATCTCAATAAAGTAAATATTATATATTTGGTAGCTTGTCAGACAGATAAAAATAATGAATGAAGCTCACGTCAGACACATTCTATTTTGAGATATAATAATGGACAGTAATATGTGATAAGAAAACCTGTCGTATCTTAAATGTTCGCAGGTATACACCTTCTGCCTGCCTCTCATAGAACTACTTGGAAAGTACTTTAAATAATAATAATAATAATAATAATAACCATTTATTTCGCGTGGCATAGACGCATAGATAATTACCTTATAGACTAACATACATACAATGTGTGTTAGTATTTATATAACTTACTAGCTATTGCCCGCGGTTTCGCTCGCGTTAGTTTAAAATTTGACAATCAATTCGGGTTGTACTCTGCTTGTAATCCTTACTAATATTATAAATGCGAAAATGAGTTTGTTTGTTTGTTACGCTTTCACGCCTTAACTACTCAACCGATCAACATAAAATTTTGCATACACGTTGTCAGGGGTACAGAATAGGACATAGGGTACCTTCCATCCAGAAAAAATTACTGTTGCAAACCTAACCTACATTTACGCGAGTGAAGCCGCATGGGGAAAACTAGTAATATATAATAATATAATTCAATCATGATTCGAAAGACACGTGGAGCCATCTATTATCATAAGAACGTTATTGTTGTTTTTCTCGGCAACAGTGAATTTTTTCGGGATGAAAGGAGCCTATATCCGTGTCTGTACACCTGACTATGTATATGCAAAATTTCAGAATGATCGGTTCAGTGGTTTAGGCTTGAAAAGGTAACAAACAAACTCATTTTCGCTTTTATAATATTAGTTAGGATTAACTATGTTAGTACTGCTTCACTTGCACTCTATTGTAGTGCGTTCATGTGGCACTTATCCGCGGAAGCGACGGAACACCACACCCTTCGGCTAAAAGTCCTCCTTCATGAATACAGGCAAAACGCAAGTCAGGACTCGCACCTCGAACAATTTAAAAAGCAATAGTTAATTGATATTTTAGATAATAAATAATACTAATTGTTAATAATTGAGCACAGTCGCGTGTCATGGTTAGCCATTTTGCGACTGTGATTTTAAGACACCTTAACTTTCCTAAGTTATTTTCATACCCAATGTTATGAAATTTTGTTCAACTTAGCTGTGACGACCTTACAAGAGAGAGACTATACACTATGTCTCTGTCTTACAAGCAGAGTTTTGCGGATACAATAAAATATAAGTATGAGTAGCGTTTTTATCTACAATTTTTTAAAAAGCATAACTTATATTCATTCCTTCTAAAAGAGTCATGCAAATACAAATATAAATATTTTAGGTATTTTATTATTCCAACTGTAGCTGATAGAGCTTTATCGAAATCATTGCTTATTATTAAACGCCATACTACCGAGAAAATAATTGAGTTGTTAAAAATGTTATGTCCTATTCAATTAGAGGCGAATTTCTATAATTTCTCGTATGTCTCGCTTGACAGGTACACGAGAAATTGTAACTTATCATTCCGGACTCAAACATAAAAACGCACAATGGAAAATTGGACAAGCTATACAATAAAAGGTTTACAAGATATATCGGGTCTTCTTAAAATACAATTATCATAGACTATTCAAAATACCGATATTACTATTTACAACTATACACTTTGCATCAATATACTATACAAAAACATACAGTGTAATCTATGAAAGCAAGCATCCTTGACTGAATTAATAATTAAAAATAAGACAAATGCACTCAAACTGTTTACAACATTTAAATGTAGATAACGGTAGAAAATTACCGATATTTTATGAAGGTAATCCTCGTAATTTTCTATCGGTATGTGCCTTTATATATTGTTAAATTAATTACTTAGGTAACATAATGATAGTATTTTCTTTGTGAGAATAGGTGTAATAATATACATCCATGTTTTATAAGTAAGTTCGGCCTTTAGTTTTGGAAAGTGATTTATATAAAGAGATATTTTATTTGTTGTTAATTAAACATTAAAATTCATTTTTCTATATTAAGTAGAGAATTTTGGTTATGTAGACAGTAGAACAATGACATGTCCCTTGATTTATTTATTAGTCATAATCTCGCCAATTTCAGGACCGATAACTGTAATAAAAACCGTTAAAATGAACGTTCCAATCTGGTCTCAGTGTCATTAATATCACAAATTATATTCTGCCAAATTAAAATAAACGTCAAATGTTGACATAAATTGCATTTCAATTCACATTTAACGTTTATTAAACTAGACCCGAACTTTAATTAGAACAGTTTTTATTACAGGAATACTCTCAGTTAACTGAACCATTTTTTCATATAAATAACCTACGTTACCAACTTCACATAGAAATTATTCGATGCTAGGATTTTCAGAAATATTAATTACTGTCTGAAGTATTGGACTATATTCTCATGGGATTTATTACTTTCAAAAATATATATCAATATACACCTTGGCTTCTACGTAATATTACGTATAATATATCTAAACAAATTTAATATAAATAAAGACTTTATGTTTGTTTTTATGTAACAATCTCTGGAGCTATTAAATCGATTCTAGAAATTATTTCAGTAAATATCAGCACATCTTTCCCTGAGTACCATAGGTTTTGTTTTAATGACAAGTATCATGCGAGGAAAGTCGCTGGTGTCACCTAGAACCATGAACAAATATGTCAAATATTTTACTAAAATGCGAGTAAAGTAAACGTTAATGTAACGCAAATGCAAATAGCGTATTAAAATGTAGTCGGCAGTAGCCCAATAGATAAGTGACTGGATTAGCGAGCTAGAGTTTGTGGTTTCGGTCCTCAACCATGCACTATAAACGTTAACCCACTCGTAGTACAAGCATTTAACTCGAGGAGTTATCAAGAAAACTTACTTGTAATTTGCAACTCAAATTGCTGATAATCTTTAAAAAGCAAATATATACAGTTATATTACTATGTATATAAAATGTAATGCGAACTAACGCGCTCATACATTTTATTAACCGTGACTTGCTTGCCGTGCCAAACAGTTTACTTTGTCTATGGACACATGACATGATACATAAGCCGATAAGCTCATAAGGATTCAACTTGTGAACTGATAAGCTCGTAAGGAGCCGACTTATGAGCTGCTGCGAGGAGTCTCATTGTACGCTGATTACCTCACAAGGAAATAACTAGTGAGCTCATAAGCTTCCAAGGTGTTGACTTGTGACCAGGACCAGTGCAGTGGTCAGCACTTCATGCAAATTAAGGTAAATAAAATACAAACGTTAGTTCTCGTTATATATTAAATGCAGTGTTTTCCAACGATTACTGGCACTTCAGGTTTAAAATTATTAGTATTTTTGTTAACTTGTTTAATTAAGCTAGACTGCTTGTGTTAGGAGTAGACATAGAGTTCACATCGTCAGTACTATAGGAGGGCTGCTTATCCACAACCTTTCGTTCGCAAGTCCAATACCTTACTTATTATGCTAGTTAGTATAATTTTCTGAATTTATTGGCACGTTTGACGCAAAATTGCGTCAGAAATGTTTAATGTTGTATGATTTAGCAGTCGTAGAAGTATGTAACGTCTATTAGAAAATAAGAGTTGCTTATTGTTTTCTTATTAAAGTTTGATGTTAATTGTAATTAATCTGTTAAATGTTGAAATTATATTTTCAATTGTGTGTGGCTGGCAAGTCGCGCCTATAAAACATGTACAAATACACAGTATGATCGAGCTTACAATCAGTCAAAATAAAAAGAACAGTTTGCAATATAATGCGAGTGAACACATTCTAGAAGTGCGTGAATCACTGCGTATGCGCGCTGCGCTGGTGCCAAACGTTTCTATGAACGTTTCACTTTTAATTAATGTCCAATAGATTTATAGTGAGTACGTAGAACTACGTGCAGTAGAAACACGTTGTTTTTATCTTAATGTCAAGCGCTGAATGTCATTCTACTCCATGTAAGCGTCCTTGCGGCATTGCAAAGTGTCAGGTTAACTTTTTTCACGAGTTTCAGCGCTAAAAATGTGTGCGTTCTGGTATCCCTCTGTTTCATACTGTATCTAATAGTCATTGGAGAATTATGCTGTTTATCTGAACCAGTTTTTCTGTAGGTTAATGGCAAAGCTGAATGTCTGTAAGGATTCATTGCCTAAGATTAAACGAGTACCTAGCATGAGCCCAAGGGAAAGAAAGAACCATTCCGGGTGGGGGATAGTGTTAGTGACGAATTTTTGAGATTTTTTGAGAGCATTTTAGCTAGCTGGATAACTTAGTTAGAGTTTCATACTTGAAAATAACAACGCATTTGGCTGATGTAATTCTAAGCGATTGTAAATTTATGAATTCGTAGGTATTAGGCATAAATAGTTTATTCCCAAAACCCATAACAAAGTAGAGTACAGCGTCATTATGATTCAAGTACTCTGAGTAACACGTCTGAGTATTGCAATAGATGAATAATATAATGTGTAATATTGTAAACATCTTTTGACACGGTTTTGGCGGAACTTCGGATAATGTGCACTTTGAACTGTTTTCGCATTAACTGTGTGACGTACTAGGTTGTGCTAGTGCCACATTGTTTACCGTTATTGTTATTTTGAAGTGATGTCGTTAAAATTCTAAGAAGATAAGATTTTGAAACAAAAGATTTTTGGCCTTTATCCGTATACTGCTTGAATTCCTAATTGATTGGCAAGAATGCATGTGGCGGAAAATCGGGTCTATTGGAAAACCTATGAAGGGCCATGTAGTCTAATATGTATGCAGATCTTCTGCCCTTATCCCTGTTTAGACAACAAAGCAGACTTGCTTTTCGTGACATTAAAAATGTACTCGGTACTTAAGATATTTTATTTCTATATCACATTCTTTGTTTTGGATTTTAGTGTTTATCTCATAAAGCTATTTCTATCGCCTCCATCGAAGTCTGTTGCAATCGTATCTCAATTCCACTCTATTTTTATGTTATATCAAGTTTAGGATCGGTCTTTCTGCGGGTTTCACGTTTACATGTATATTTTTAAATCCATGCGTCATATGTACATTGTTTAAGAGATTACAATATTATGTAAATAGTACCGAGTTTGTACCATGTAATGGTTTAGTAATATCTGCCACTCGTAAAAGAGCAGTAAACAAGATTATTAAACTACTGTGTATTACTAGAAACTACGTCTCGATTTTAAACTTCCTGTTTGGACTAAATAACTTCGTCAGTTAAACTTTGTTAGTTCTTTTAATTTTAATTGATGGTGTTAAAACATTTATTTTTTATTTATTGAACTCAAAGAAAATGTGCTACAATTATCCTTTTACATAACTTCGCCAAACTGTGTAACAGTTTGTTGGCGAATACTGCACTCATTTAACAAATTAAAATTATGTATACACACTTTTAAGACACATTAGTTTAGTATTAGGTACAATATAGTTTATCTTTTCATATTCCTGTATAGGCTACAGTTGGGATTTCAACACTTCTCTGTAAACCTTTCACTGTTTACCGTTAGTCATTATTTCGGTTTTCACCTCTTGTCTAGTGATACTTTTTGTACGTTAACCGCTATTTCTTATTGTTGCCTTTATTTTTATGTCTGTCTACATGCATATTAGAGATTTATTTAAACCATTTACGTCGCATGACATGTAAATACCATGTGGAAAGATTTATACCGGTATTTATTATGATAACTAACAGCCCTTTTATTTATTACTCTTTCTTCTGCTTATGTTATGTTAGAAATAAAAGGCTTTTTATTTCATTATATAAATTATAACTAAAATACTGTGATCATGAAGAGTGGTGTGCAATGTTAAAATTAGTAAAGACCGACTGAACATTTCTTTATTAAATTAATTTGTTCAGATGCTATATAAAATTTTCCCTTTGTTATTATCACTTTGTAGACTAATAGCTAAATATTTTCGTTATAATACGCAGTCATTCAATATAATAATAATAATAAACGTTTATTTTCTCACCACAATATACACATAATATATAAACAGCATTAAAAATATTACATACTGCGGATTACAACATATATTGTGGGAGACTGGTGCCTAAGCTAGGCCATACACTTGTTATTTATTATAGTCAATCGGTAGTTAATCCCCTCAGAGACGGGTAGACATTTAGTTTACATCAGGAACTAGTCTGATAGACACCTGTGTAGTGTTCTAGAACACTTACACTATTTGACCTAATCCGCATTTTAAAATATTATTACTCGAAAATTCCCCGAAACAAGGAACAGAAAAACAATGAGAGTCGTAAACATTTATTGAAAAACATCAGCAGAGCTTAGCAACAGATTTTTAGCGAAAGTATTTTTGTACAAGAAAATCTTTGCATTTAATACATCAGTGGTGACGTACAAGCGATTTTAGGCCTTAATACAAAAGAATAAGAGTCTTGGAGAAAGAGTGAACCGTTTGGCATCTGTTTAGAGTCGCGAGGCAATGACGGAATGATGAATTTTGTGTATTTGTACATGTTATGAAGTTGTGTTCGGTGATTCTTTCTTTATAAATAACAAGGATACATCACGTCCTCGGCAATACTACGTATCAGACTGTTATTCTAGTTTTCGAATCATAACTACATCTATTTTAGGCTATACGTTCTAAATATTAGCAATTAATACTTATAGCAGAGTAATTTACGTTAGTGATCAAACCAGGTTGCATAGAAGGCCACTGCGTCACACAAGTCATACACAGCACGTACGCGCCGAAAATATACCCGCGATAACTCACACTACACAGAAAAGTACACAGTAACACAAACGTAATAAATGTATCGTTATTTCTAGAACCTCGTGTAAAAACCAAACGAACAAAGGTGACAGTGAAGTGAAACGATAAAACATTAAAAATGATGACAATAAGCGAGAGCCAGTTCTCTTCGAACAAGATGTCCAGTATCCACACGATCAACGACAGGATCGTCCACAAAGACAGCTTCGACGACACGAAGAGCTCCTCAAGCGTCAACAGCACCCTCATCACAAAGAGGGGCTTCAAACCCTCAGACATGTACGACCCCCAGAAGAAGGAGTTCCTCACCAATCTCAGTTATAAGTTGTTCCCTGTAAGTTGGGTAAGTTATCTTCTCTAGTTGATAGATGGCGCTTCTAACTCACGCGTTGGATTTGGGACACGTTATTAAGTATTATTTTTATTTATTTATTTTGTAGCGTTACAAATGCTTCATTATTACATACAATAATTGTAGAAAAAATATCGGTATCTGGCAAAGTGATATAATTTTTACCGGCATTACCTGATAAAGCATTTGTGACCCTAACTGTCTGTTTGGAATAAAATTGTGTAATAATTACGTATTTAATTTTGAGGATTCCTACAATTAGGCATTACACGAATAAAGACTGACGCTTTGTCTCTGGAGTGGTAGGCTACAGGGGTTAGTGGTATCAACAATAAATATAATGTTAAAACTACCTCGTTGTTCGATTTTAGAATCCTCAAAGTCGAATCGAAGTTTCGGTTCAATTTTCAGATCGACAATGATTTATAATTTTTGATGAAGATGATCTAAATAGGCGTTTTACGAGATTGCATGCATAAATGTAGGTATATATGGTGAAATTTTGTTGTAATATATCGCTGCTAATGCCTTTGACATGAGTCTGTACATTAAGGTATAAAATCGTTTAATATAATTATGTCTGAGTGAAAAATTAATGCTGAAAAGTGACTAATTGCTGAAACAGCAGCATAGTTGCAAATAAAAGTCTAGTAGCGTAAAAGCTTGGTTCCAAACAATAATATTGCACGTCATGGCGGGTAATTGCACGCTTATAAATACATTGCAAGGCCGGTACAACCGTAGCTTGAGTGCGAATCGGCGCTGTGGAAATATTTATTGTATCAGTATTTTACGACCATAGATAACGTAGAGTTCTTGAAGCAACGTCTATGGTTTGATGTTTTATTAACTTTACACTTGGTATTAAACAGTTTTGTTTCATATGGGTAAGCTATTTATGTCGAGATTATAATATATTTTATATCGACGTGTATTAAACTACATGTAACGCCATCTAGTGACAATGTTTTGAGACTTAATTTTCGTCCCGAAAAATTAAGTTCAAATCTTTGTTCTTGCCATTGGTTTCTTGTGGTCACTGGTGGTTTGACGTGAAGAAATGACAAATATTTCGCATTTTAATATTAATAAGAATGTGTTGCTTCTTTATATTTCAATTACTTTATAATAATATGATATCTGGGTAAATAGAAATTATAAGAATTATTACTATTACTCATTATAGGTGCTCAATAAGAATTACACAATTTTATTCCAAAATAAGTGAAATATGTTTTATATTTATTATTATTATTTATTTATATTATATTTATAATTTTATTTTATTCGTAGTTAGAGTATTTAGATTGCTGATTACTGACGACACTAACATAATATACTTAAAAGAATTTCAATAAAAAAGGAATACTATTTAAATTAAAATGAAGCTGTTGCGATAAATTCTCATAGTAAATAAAAAAATATAATTTTTAATATTTATCTAATTTTAAACTTGCAAAAAATGATTTACAGATTAAAGTTTTATATTTTCTTTGCCAATAGTCAAGACATTGAACTTTTAGCGGGTTAATGATACTAATGAGGTTCAATTACCTCGCAGCTAAATGTAAACACAAGTGTTTTGCGAAAAATATAACTAGACTAGAAATATTACCGGAAAAAATTAACTTTCTGTAATGACTTTATTGATTTATTCTCTTATACTGGTTCTTTTATTAATATTTACTTTCGCAAATTCGTAACCTACTACGTCGACCTATTTAAAAATGGCTGAATTAAAGGATGATATATAATGGGCCCTGTGATGGCAGTCGTATTCTTATGCGATGTAGAGTCAACGAATTAAACCTTTGCCTACCCCTTCGGGGATTTAAGCATCGCGTTATCCGCACGATTGTATTGGATGACACTCGATTCGATTAGATGACACTCGATTCGATTGGAATCATTCGAATTATATTCGTATAGAGCGCGAATACGTTTATACGCGGTGCTATACAAGACAGTCGGACCGCCCGGCTAGCTGTTACTCGGAACCAAGTTACCAAGTTCATGTGGACTTTTAATACCGCATCCATTGGCATAACCGTTCTAACGTTACAACATATTCAAAAATAAAAGCTCTTCCTCTCTCCTGCTGTCGCTGTGGCCGACAGGCCCCAGAATTGATTCCAAACCTAACGATAAGATCTTCTATACATTAAGGAATGTATTAGAAATTGAAATTGACATGGTTAAATCTCGTTGTTAAAATATATGGGTTAAGAATGTGCCACTATGCATTCTACGAAAATTTTTCGATTGAATCAATTATAGATACCTATATGTGTAAACAGTCAGGTCACATAACCTACCATAACAATTACTGTCTGAAACTTTAGGGTGAACGAAATATGTATTAAGAATATACTTACCATGAAATATCTTTGGATTTTTCCTTTAAAGTGGCGTTACTCCGTTGTTTAAACAACTTCATGGAACGGTTTAGTCCGTTCAAAACGTTACTTCATAATAACATGCTTCATGGTACGAGTAAAACGTAATGGCCGATGTTTCAAGCCCAATCAGCTTACGGCCTTTCCGTTTTATTGCGATATGTGGCAGATGGTATGTGGCAGATGGTATGTGGCAGATGGTATGTGGCAGATGGTATGACGAGTTCTTTTCTTAGTTCTCACTAATCTAGACAAAGGTACTTTTTGGCTGTAAATAATCGCAGTTTACATGATTGCCGCTATCCTTTGATTACAATGTTACTTTTGGAAAGATACATAAGGGGTAACGAAGCGCAGCATACAAGGACTAGATGGACAAACGCTTTAGTATAATAACAGTATATAGCACTATCTGTAGTACAGATTAAATGTTAAGGGGGCTAAGCCCTATCGATAGTGCTAGTGGGGGACTCGGGCACTCGCAGAATGTATGGAGTCGCCAGTGTGCAGTGCTATCAGACGGGCCAGTCGTTTATCTGCCCTTTGCTGAACGTGGCAACAGGTAGTGATAATTAGATGTTCGTAAGTGTTTGCAGCTATCAATAAAGATTGTTAAGCAGCGGAGGTACATTACCCAGTCAAGTCAATACTTGACTGGGTAATGTACGCTGCTTAACAATCTTAATCTTAATTTAATATGTCTGGCATGCCAATGCTTATGAGACATATTTAAAAAACCAAAGACATTACAACTCTGTTAAAACCTATCGTCTAGCCGCTGGTGTGTCGCTGTGACTTAATAGATTAAATGGCAAAAGTTAAAACAATCCAAATTGTATAATTTATTATGCAACGTAAATAACTATAAAGCCATTTAGTGACTTCTTTCGTAATCTCAACACGGTAACTAATTAGTTAAATATAAGAGTCGTTTAAATCTCCAAAACTATACAATAAATAGAAGTTTCGAAACTGTTGAAAGCGAAACTATTTGAAGACAGACGGACAAACAGATTAACCTATATATTTTCACGACTCTAAATATAATGGTTGGCAACACACGCGCTCAACTGTATATATATTTGTTAAATAAATGAACTTACTTTGATCGCAGAGTTTTAATTTTGTGGTAGTATGCGACTGCTGTGTATAAGGCTCGGGTTCGAATCCCGGAAAGAGCGAAGTGTTATTGGATTTTCCTGCCAGGCAATGCAGTCAGTAGCAGTTCGAAGTTTAAATATAGTAATAGTAGTATCGCCATATTATGTGACACCTAAACATACAGGTGTCGTTTGGGTGTAACACTACGTTAGTACTATTTACTCTGTGGTAATACACTTCTGCCTAAGCCATAGCTAGTGTCGCCTTCTTCACTTTGAACACATAGAGCATACTTACTTCCTGAGGTGACGAAAATAAAGTACCTGCAACATCGGAAAATAAAGTATTATTTCTTTAATTTGCTGTTTTGTTTTCACATTTTTGTTGCTTCTAGCAATATCTAACAAAAAGGAATATTTTAACCGCATTTTACATGAATGTCTAATGTCTATATCAAGATAGATCAATAATTAATGTTTTATTAAATTAAGGGAAGCTCTATTGCATTGCTTCTTGTTTGTACACAATATAAAAACTGTAAAAGTCGACATAGGTAAAATAAAGTACGTACTTTATTTTCCTCATCTAATACTAATATTATAAAGCTGAAGAGTTCGTTTGTTTGTTTGTCTGAACGCGCTAATCTCAGGAACTACTGGTTCGAATTGAAAATTGTTTTAGTGTTGGATAGCCTATTTATCGAGGAAGACTATAGGCTAACATCACGCTACGACCTACGGGGGCGGCGCAGTAATCATAGACGCGGGTGAAACCGCGGGAACATCTAGTAAAGTATAAAGTACGTTCACCCGAAATAACGTACAATACTTTATTATAAAGTACAGGTGGCAACCCTAGCCACAGCCGTAAGACTATGTATGTATGTATGTCTGTGATTTAATATTAACCCATTCGCTGTCCCGTGATAGACGCAATAGAAAATCTATTGTTATGTTATGTATCATATGTGATTCATCGGACAGAGCACCTGTTAAAGTGTCTACAGTTTTGAACGCTGATCTTAGTCAATTAAAGCCAAGGTTCCAGACGCGCCATTTTGATGGTTACCAGACGCCATCTTGTTTTGAAATTCTAAACAACATGTAGTGGGATTTTCATTAATTTTAACTCGATGTTTCGTTAATCATCGGATGTTTGTATGCATTTTAATAAATTTCAGTTATGAATAAAACAAACTGTGCTTATGATTGATTGGATTAAAGTAAATATAAAGTCTAGACGGCTCGCGCAGTGGCTGGTTGTTTTATTGGTTGCTGTTGTTTCGTGCTTTTTTGTGCAATTAATTTGTTTCACCTTTATTTTATAGTGTCGTAGCCCCACGCGAGTGTTCCTCTAGTTATAAACAATGTTCTTTGTTTTATTTTAATTGTAACACAAACCCTACAAAACAAAACTATGATAACTGTGGATAGCTCTGTTTTATCCAACTAAAAAACTGGTAGTCTTGTCATGTTTTTTTTAGCAAAAATGGTACATAATCTATATGTTTTGATTAAGGTGCATAGCTATAATACATTATGGAATTATGAGGATATCGGAGTGATAAAATATCTATTTTTCAACCTTCATAACTTTTGTCCAGATCTGCTTTGCTTGATGAACCTTTTTAATTCTTTATATAGAAGGTCTAAAGTGTACATTATCATATACATATTTGATCGCTGTACATTCTGGGCAACAGCCTCATACATTTATTGGCCATCTCCTTTAATGTTCAAATATTTTTTATTTAATTAATTGACCTAGTTAACGCGTTAGTCATACACCACCGTAATAAATATTTATTGCCGCAATGTCTAAGCATGTTAAAACACAATTGGTGTGGGGTTGCTGCATTGGGGGAGCGGATGATGAAAAATATACTTGCTGTGTGCAGTGCAGGAAAGCGTTTCATCACGCTTGCTTGACTAATTGTAATAGGGAGCTTTCTTCAAACTGGATCTGCCCAACATGCACTAGCAAAAGCCCGAAGACGTCAAGGGATGATAACACACCGGTTCGATTTAACTCTAATGTCACTATTAGAGGATCGAAAAGGCAAGCATTACACTCGCCTCCAAAGCTTAACAGCAGCCCGGTGACCACCAGGGAGGTTCGCGAAATAGTGCAAGGAATCATACAGAACGAAGTTAGCAAATTAACGGCACGACTGAACGACACTATTAGCACGTTAATTGTTGAGGAACTACGATCGGTTAAGGAGGAGCTGAGACTAGTTAAAGAATCAATAGATATTGATAGGAGTCAATACCAAAACCTTATAAGGGAGCATGAGGAGTTCAAGGATACTATATCTACGCTCAGGTCACAAAATATATCTATGCAGGCGACAATCAGTGATTTGAACTCGAGAGTGCACCATCTCGAACAAGAACATACTACAAGGCAATCCAGCGACGTTGCTCAACATAATGGCAAAGACACACAGCCTGAGTTACTTCTAGAATGCACTTCCCGTCGCGAGAAGCCTTGCGAACTAAATATACCTGAGAATACAGTATCTAACCAGGAAAAACAATGTCATTTGAGCAGACCGAGCGAACCGATTACGCAAACTTGGGCTGAAGCTGTCAAAAAGCGCGCACGTCGCACAGCTTTCTTATGCGGTGCAGCCGGCCCTGACGTAACATCTCTCAAGGCCGTCGAACCACGTAAATATCTTCACTTGTGGAACATGCAGTCTAGCGCTGAGGAAGTCCGTAAGTACTTGCTACATTTATGCGATGGTAAGGATTGTACTGTCGACGAATTAACCACAAAGGGTAATTACAATTCGTTTAAGATCGGCGTGCCAATTAATTGTTACGAAAAGTGTTACTCGGCAGATGTTTGGCCTATGAATGCCAGAATTAAAGCCTGGATAAACTTTAAAAAGTCGACCACAACGACCACCAAGAAACCGGAAACCGAACCAACTAATATGAATCAGCCCTTTCGTGCAGCAACCAACACAAATGAACAATAAAAACCAAAGCCTTAACCTATACGTACTACACCAAAACGTGAGAGGTATTAAAACCAAGCTTACTACTTGGAGGAATAACTTAGCCTTACTGGAGCAGAGCCTAGTTGCTGTCACAGAGACCTTCCTAGACGAGTCTGTAACAGATGTGGAACTTCTATCCGAAGACTGGAGCGTGTTGCGTCGCGACAGGTTATCACCGTGTGGAGGAGTGCTACTCGCGGCACGTGCGCCCATTACACTACGTCGGCGCCCCGAGTTCGAAACCGCCAGCGGTGAGGATCTATGGGCAAGTTTTTCATGGGGGGGTCGTTCTGTACATGTATGTGTCGTGTATATTAAACCTAGTGCCAAAAACGAAGACTATATGACCTGGTTTCACAAAATTGAAAGTTTTATAAACGATTTAAAAGGAATTGTATTAATTTTTGGTGATATTAATTTAAATAGTGCTAATTTAGTTGTTAAAAATTATTATTGTTATTTTATGTCTTTTTGCAGCCTGAATGAGAAGAATACAGTGGTTAATTTGCATGGAGGAATGTTAGATGTGGTATTGGTCCGAGATAGCGTAGATGTGCGTGATGTTACTGTCACTCCTACTGATGGTACAGTGTTTCCTGACGCTTATCATCCACCGTTGGAGGTTGAGGTAAGAATCAATACTGCATATTGTTCTGATCTGATTGAGCCTAGTAATATCGACGCCACTAGGGATTGGAATTTTAAGAAATGTGATAATGACCTCTTGTTTACATTACTTTCTACCCAATCATGGAATCAAGTTTTAGAATGCAACAACCCATGTCAGGCGACAGAGTATTTTTATGAAATAATTTATAGTATTTTTGATCAAGCAGTGCCAAAAAATAGAAGATCAAAAAACAAAACTAAAAGATATCCTGTGTGGTTCACGAAGGACATTATTAAGGATTTACGTCGTAAGACTAAACTTCATGCTATGTGGAAACGCGATAACTCGTCCGACACATATAAATATTTTTCTAATTTGAGAGCCCAACTTAAACACCGAGTCAAAATTGCGTATAATTGTTACACAAACACGATAGAAAAGGAGTTAAGAACGAACCCGCATAAATTCTGGAAGTACGTGTCAAACTTGCGCACAAAGGGTGGTTTTGAACCCTCTATTACGTCTAATGGAGAAACATTTAAAGGTATCCAAGCGGCTGAGATATTTGCGAAATACTTCTCAAGCGTTTTCCTTCCGGAAAAACCATCACTAGATGTACAGCAGATAACCGGTCATGCTAGTAAGGATAGTAACTATGTAAATATAACAAACTTTACTCCGTATGATGTTATAGGAAGCATAAATAAATTGAAAAACTCCAGTTCAACAGGTCCAGATAAAATAATGCCCAATGTACTCAAACGTGGCAAAAAACATCTATGTCTACCGTTGTACCATATCTTCAATCTGTGTCTTGGAACGGGGCTCTATCCACCTCAGTGGAAGATTTCAAGGGTTACCCCGATACCTAAAAGCAGTAATTACGGATCTGTGGAAGAATATCGGCCTATTGCTATACTATCTGCACCCGCTAAAGTCTTCGAGAACATACTGCACAATTACATTTACTCTCAGGTCAATAAACATCTATGTGATGAGCAACATGGGTTTAGATCCAGGCGCTCAGTCAACACAAACCTGCTGACTCTTGTCGATTTCATATCAACAAGACTAGATCGAGGCAGTCAAGTAGATGTCCTATACTTCGATATAAAAAAGGCATTCGATCGTGTGAATAATGACATACTACTTGCAAAACTCTGCTCTATTGGTATCACTCCAAAACTACTTTGCCTTCTCGCAGACTACCTGCGTGACCGTCAGCAGTATGTGAAGCTTGGTTTGTATGAATCTAAACCATTTCATACACGCTCTGGAGTGAGTCAGGGATCAGTTCTTGGGCCTTTGTTGTTCCTTATAATGCTAAACGATATGCCAACAGTGCTCAAACATGCAAAATGTCTCCTCTATGCGGACGATCTAAAGTTGTTTTGCGAAATACAGTCCGCATTTGATTGCCAGGCACTTCAACGAGATATCGAAGCCATAAACAATTGGACTCTTGATGCAAAAATGGAGTTCAATAAGAGTAAATGTTGCATTATGAGTTTTGGACGAAAGAGGCATCAAATCCTCTTTCCTTACAACCTAAACGGCGATCCTATCAACAGAGTCGAAAGTATGAAAGACTTAGGCG
This sequence comes from Catocala sponsa, assembly GCA_963564715.1. Lineage (NCBI taxonomy): Eukaryota > Metazoa > Arthropoda > Insecta > Lepidoptera > Erebidae > Catocala > Catocala sponsa. The sequence continues at coordinate 420,886 of OY751352.1, forward strand.
TGATATTTGACCCTAAATTGACCTTTCACGAGCATATCATCTTAACCGCTAAGGAATCCTTTAGACGACTTGGGTTTATCCTCAGGAATGCCAGGGACTTTAACGGTAATGATGTAGTCAGAACACTCTACCAGTCGCTAGTACTAAGCTAATTAGAATTTAGTGCCTGCGTCTGGAATCCACACGAAAGTACCTACGTCCTCTTACTAGAGAAGGTCCAAAAGGCTTACCTGAGATTTTTATACAAACGCACTAACGGGTACTATCCATTCATGTATCCCACACAGTATCTCCTAGGTAGCCTGGGGTACAATTCACTTGAAGTTAGACGAAGACTTGATCAAATCAGAACAATGTGCAAAATATTACTTGGTGTCATTGAGGCCCCTCAGCTCCATGACAAGGTATGTCGGTTTTACGTGCCCGATAATTATCGACGTAGCAGGAGGCACAAGTTATTTGCACCACCTTCTTACCGCACCGTGGCACACAGAAACTCACCCGTTCCTCGGGTACTTACCGCACTCAACGCTATCTTGGACGCAAATCCGAATTGTGATTTGTTTGCGGATGGATGGAAGGCGATTATGTCAGTATGCTTGGAGTTTTGTGAGAGATCTGTACGCTAGTTGATTGTTTTTAAAATAAATATACCTTAATTAGTGTAATTGGCTTGTAGCCGTTCTGATTAAGGATGCTTTCAAATAAATAAATAAATAAATAATTTACAAAGCCCTCTGAGACGTACGAGAGACACTAGCGTGATGATAATCTTTAAAAAGAATATATTTATATAAGATGTTAGATGATTTTATAAGAAAATCGTGCGGTATTTAAAATTCGTTAAGTCTCAATGTTTAACATAAACAAAGCGTCTAGGATATTATAGTTCCTGCCTTGATTTGCTCAAAATACCACAGTAGTAGTAAAGACCTCAAGAAAGGCACTAAACTTTTTACTAGGTTGGCAACTCCACTAGTGTTGCAAGCGTCTAAAATCTTCAGTTGCCACGTAGCTTAAGGCAATAGAGCAAACAAAATAACATTTAAAATTATGAGCATGTAACGAAAATGCGAATACATTTTATGATTTTGATTTATTTTAGAGCTATCTGCCATTATTACTCATATTCTGTGAACATTTCAGCCGGATACCTATTAAGGTGCAACTGATAGAGTCTTTAAAAGGCAGGCTAAAGTAAGCTTAGTAATAGGGTCCTTTGTTTGTGTATGGAACACTAATAAGAAATTAAAATTACGTTTCCGACAGCCCTTAGTGTCGATTTTTTATTTTTATACAACTAAGGTGGCAAACAAGCATACGGCCCACCTGATGGTAAGTGGTCACCGTAGCCTATGGACGCCTGCAACACCAGAGGCATCACTTGCGCTTTGCCGACCCTTTAGAAGAGGACGTGGGAAGGAAAGGGAACGGGATGGAGGAAAGGGGGTGATTGGGCCTCCGATACTCTCACTCACCGAACGAAACACAACATTAGGACTACTGCTGTTTCACGTCGATATCCTGTGAGACGGTAGTCCTTCCCCGGTCGAGCCGGCCTATTCATGCTGAAATCAGCGAGGCTCTACTACTCAAAATAGTAAATACTGGGATTATTGTGCATGGAGTCTTGGACTTGTCTAGGCAATCGTCAGTAGTAGCACGAAGTGTTGAATACAAGTAGATATATCATGGGACCTCGTTCGACCTAATTTGTGTCCTGGTCGTTCATGATGATGGTTAAGGCGTGAAAGCGTAATCAAACTCACTTTCATATCTATAAGTATTCTAACTGCTTATGGTATTAAGCTCTGCCTTCTCTTAGAGGACATAAGTGTGAGTGAGACACAACATATATTCAGTTTGAATCGTTGAGCGTAAAAATAAACTGTCAAGGAAGGACATTGTTGTACACTTGGCAGATGAATTAGAGTAGGCGGCTCAGCTATCCGATCACGATATACTTAGACCCTTAGTCAATACGTGCCTCACCCACGCAACACGAAAAACTAATCTATTATTACAAGAGACACAACAAACACTAAGATTACATTGTAGAAAAGCGTTAAAGACAGGTTCTGTATTAGGAATAATGTCTGCATTACGGGAGACATTACAAATGTTATGAAAATGGACTCAAAGAAAACCTAGACTCGCATACATTGTTGTTATGTTGGGAACGAACCCAGAACACATAGCGCGCCATATTGGCAAGGTATGAGGTTACTTAAATCACCGGGCCTTGTGTTACTTGTTTTCTTATTATTTGAATCCTAGATTCTTGAAAGGTGGAGTGAAATGAAAAATATTCTTGAGACCGTCTTATTTAATCTGTCAAGTCTTAAAATACCAGACGTAATGGTAAAACATAATGGGCACCGATATGCCGCTGCGACTCAATAGTATTAAGTTTACTTAGGCTGCTTTTGAAAAAGACGTATTTATTACAGTCATGGGTTTTATGGTCTGTGCGAGAATTGAACTCGCTACTCTCGCAGCCATGACCACATAAACTAATGAGCCACCCGCGCAGTATTCTCTTGGCAGCGGCCAGATCATTGCTCTAATATATTAACCTCTCAAATATTTTAACTTCAATAAATGATAACACAAAAGCTATTAAACGTGATCATCAGAGCTAGAAGCTAGGAATAACTGCGGCTCGTGATCCAAATGAGTTTCAGTCGGACATCGAACCCGCGTCACTCGCCACCTCTGGTCTTGGCCTCAGTGTTATTTAGAGCTCGCTTGTGTATCATCGGTTGCAGTTCGACTTATCGTTTATATTGGAGTAAACAGTATTTTAAGTAATTAGGTAAGTATATAAAACTATGACTGCATGGATGGTCTTGTGGTTTATGTGGTCGGTCTGCTGTCGCGTCTTGGCGTGGCTTCGAAGCTCATACGAGACAAAATATTGTGGGGTCCATAAATAGCTGTTTTGAACCTATGCGTCCTTTGCGATTGCGGTTGCAGGCATAAATCAATTTCAATGCAATTTGTTCATTAAAGTTGACAACATATTATAATTCATTAGGTACATATTCTAGCTGCGTACAAATAAATATAAGTAGATTATAAAATATACCTATACCAATAAAATATTTACAATAAACGTTAAATACTATGTTTTATTAGGCTGTGGTTTTATTATGTTATTGTTGTTGAGAAAGAAAGAAAGAAGAGTTATTTATTTATTAAAAGTTCTATTATCAAATTTTTCGTAAGCACTTTATAGTGTTAGTTGTTAATAAATTGCATAGGTACCTATCCAAGTTGGTAGATCTTCAAAAAAAATAGGTACACCTACATTTAATTTCTTTGATCATAAACATTATGAATAGTGTACTCACCCGCGTTAAAAATGTGAAGGTGGCTCAATCTGCTTTATACATTGTCATGAAAAAATAAATAGATAAATAATAATAATAACACTTTATTCCTTGCATAATTTACAAATTCATAGCAATATACATTATAACAAATAATCAAAATAGAAATAAAATCAATAAAATAATAAAAATATGAATATTTAGTTATATACCTATTATTATTCATCAAACAAAATAAAATAAATTACATTACAATTGAAAAATTAGTTATTGATAATTTATTATAATTATTATATACATATAAAGGAATCTCAAGAAATTTTTTTGCCAATTATATCTCAATGCCCAACTTTGTGAACACTTGATAAATATAGCTTGAATTCGGTGGAATGTCATTGAGTACTTTACTCTTAGGCATTGCCCACAGAGCACATTTTTCTATTCTAGCTTTGAACATAATCGATGTCCATGAAAATTTATACTACCAAATCCTCTTCTTTAATCTAAACCGCTTATCAGACGAAGTTTTACTAAGTTTTCTGTTATGGAATTGACCTTAGCAATACAGCGTTTGAAACCAACCCTTGTAGCTGGCAATGGACTAATTGTTCTAAGGCTGCCAACAATTTTTACGTTATCAAGTACATATATGAAAATTTACTTGACAATAATTTATTAAGTCTACAATCCTTTGTGAAATTGTGATGGAGATAAATATTATATTTTATCTTGAATCTATCAAGCCATTTTCTCGCTTACTGTGCCGATAGAGAGTAGCTATGTCAATAAGCGGTTCTTATCGCTTACATAATATCCAGAAAATATTAACTGGTTTCCTGTCTGATGAATTACATATGATACATAACAATAGATTTTCTATTGTGTCTATCACGGAACAGCGAATGGGTTAAAACATAAAGCAAATTGCCGATGGCCATTTCATGTAATAAAAACTGTTTAAAGTAAAGTTGGGATCTATTCTAATTAACATCAAATGTGAACTGACATGCAATTTATGTTCACAATTGATGTTTATTTTAATTTAGGAGAAGGAGCTATGATCTAGTCTCAGTGTTCTAAATATTACAAATGTGTAATATTCATAATACTGAGCCTAGATCATAACATTCGTAACTCTTTTTTTAACAGTTTTCATTACGAGAATCATCCTTCGTATCTTCTTATTCTAAAGTGCTGCTCGCATTATATTATGTTTGTTGTTGTCCATATATGTTTAATTTTTTTTAGCTGGTAAACCTATGTGTGCGTACTCATGTTTCAACAAAAACTATGTATATATATTTACATTGTCCCAACAGAGACGATCTTTTTAATCTAACTTATAACAACGGATATAAAGAAAGATTTAAAGATTTTAGGTCTTCTGTACCTACTGTGGCTTTTTTCTTCAAGAGCTCCTGTAGGACGAAATACCAGTCCAATAAATTCAGTCACAGTGTGAATTAAGAAAGAAAATTGTCCTGCAGCTACAAGTTAACTATGACTGACTTCTCTTAAAATTATCGATAATATAAGTACATACCCTATATAAATAGTTAATCAACGTGTTTTTTTTGTGTCTAATGACATCTTAAAAACCACGAAACGAGACAATTCTTAAACATTAAATAAAAATTGTGCTCTTGTTCAAATTAATGAACATTAAACTCACAATAACATTTAATTAAGTAATTATATATTGTGTAGGTACTGTTGTATGTACTTAAGTAATTGCAGTACCTACTGTTAAATGCATGTTCGTTATTATTCAACGAACATTTCAACGTAAAATATGCAGTTAAAATTAACATAAAACGCATCTGTCCGTTCACACATAGGCAGAAAATTCTCGATCTAGAATCTGAGGCAGCCTTAACAGTGAGTGTTGCCAATTATTAAAACGGTAATATAATAAATGACAAGACATTGTGTTGGCATTATTTATTAGTGGCCTGTGGCAGTCTCGTGGTACTTAGATAATTATTGTTCGATGTAACTGTCAGTCTGCAAAATGACAATATGTTTGTAGTAGCGTTCATAAATAGATTTAATTTCAACGGTTATAGATATAGGAAGTCTTAAATGTCATAATATCATGTGTATAAACAGATATACAGCTGGCCACGGGCCTTTTAGAATAAAGTTGCAGATCTTTACAAAATGTTGTGCTTGTCAAATACGCATTGGTAGGATTCATAAGCCTTTTAAGAATCTTGTTAGAGGTCTTCTATATAGTCTATGTTTTCTATCACCGTTTTAATCGACCTAATAAAGGTGTCACATAATGACTAACAACACAAATTAATAATATATCAATTTGCGATCTTTATGTATATCTAAACTTTTTGTAGAAGGCAATAACATATTAAATTGATTAGCCTGCCATTGAAAATCTAAGTTTGGACTATTGAATTAATAAGTACCTACTTAGGTTGTAAGTAAGTATTTTATTTTATTGTTTGTGTTATTAGTACCAATTGTATGTTTGAAAAGTCTCCCACAACACTCCTGTGGTCACTTTACAAACATACAATTAAAGGACAAAAATTACATGTAGACTCAGAACAATTCTCGTCCGGTGTGTGATTCGAACCCATAATAGTCAGCGTGGCGCCAGAGCCAAGATGGCCGCTCTCCCGCTGCGTCATCAGTGCAGACGAATCTTTGCATTCGTTACTCATATAAATGGAAAAGCTGTTGTGTATACAACTAAAGTATTTACTTCTCGTAGTCGTGTTTAGTTAATTATCATGTGTTAAAACTTTATGTTATTTCCAACATGGCCACGTACCAATCAATACAGCTACAAGCCCGCCGTGCCTTTAGCCGTGTTGGCCTCGATTCATACAAAAACCGTCTATTATAAATTTTCATAGCGTTGCTTGCTGCCAGCGTCGACGACTTGGCTCTCTGCCAGCTCCACTTACTGTCAAACCTAAACTGAAAACGTCAAACTGCGGTTACTGATCGATTTTACACTCTATCTATGAAGCTAATAAGTGGAAAATTGAGTGGCAAAAATATATTAAAATATAACAAAAAATGCAATAACCCCCTTTATTGCGGAAATTCTTGATATTTTTTTACAGAAAGCTTATTTATTTTGGAAATATTTCTATCTTCTTTTTTGTTTAGTTTAACTCAAATTTTAATTATTTCGTAACAATTATTTGGGTATCTTCGACGAAGTATTTATTGTCTCACATAATTTAAAGGATAAATTGGGGGTTATTTATTATAATCTTAGGTAAATATTATCGCCTGTTTATTTATATTATAGTAAATTACCAAGCGTTATTAGATATTTCAGTGCGATTGTGTGAATGTTCAGCACAACGAAAGATATTTGGCATGATTACTGCGTTCGCTACATTCAAGGTTTATTAATAGAATGTAGTTTTAACAATTAATTTCTAGTGGCAACGAAAGAAAGAAATACAAAAAGAAAAAGACACTATTTTTGATCCAGCAAATGCTCTAACATCATTATTTGATATAAAAAATAAAATAAAGAAACAGAAAAAATATTTTAGACCATTCAGTTCTGTGCACTATTTTAAAAAGGGAAAATTTACTTCTATGGTTTTACAATTGACTTTAATATGAAATTATGATAATCACACAGAATGAAGGAGAGTTGTCCCAAGAACCAGAGCAATTGGAGCTACAGGAGTGTCTCACTGTAAGACGGTCCTAAAATATGCAAAATTACGGACACATTAGTTCCATAATTACTTATATAAATCAGTGTAAATATTACCATTGTCATGTCAAAAGTCATAAAAAAAACAATCATATCCAAGGTTAGGTATACCATATTGTTTTAAAGTGTGTTTTATAATCATAATATTAACAAATATATTTATTTTTTATATTTATTTATTTAGCTATGTTCTCGATCGCTTCGCTTTTGTCTGTCTGGTTGATTAACATTTTCTATTTTACTAATATATGTCGATATTATACCTTTATTTCTGTGACTACTATATTATTTAAATAAAGCAGGTATGCCATTAATTATATCATAATTTATATTTAAACAGTGTACTGTCATTTTATACAACTTTATTTTACAAAAGCATTCTGCTACGCAGCTACTGAAGAATAAGAATTCTACTACGTACCTACAATTAAAACAACTATTTGTCGCGGGTTTTCATTTGTGGCAAACATCCAACCGACACATTCGTTTTAATCAAAGTAGAGTTCAAATTAATGAACCCAGTACAAGTCATACAGATATAGTAAACTCAACAAGGCAAGGTTTACTTGTAGAATATTAATTCATATTGAATAGTAGGTATATACACATTGCTATGCATGAGGTCTCGGGTTCGAATCCCGGGTCGGGCCAAGAAAAAGTTATTGGGTTTTTCTGTTAAAAAATCTCAGTAGCAGCCCGGAGTTAGGAAGTTGGCGGTGTTAGATACCCCCGTGCCTCGGAAAGCACGTGTCGCCGTTGGTCCTGCGCCTGATCTCTCTCTGGTCGTGTCGGATTACCGTCCCATCGGACCATGAGAGTTAGGGAACAGAGAGTGCACTTGTGTTTGAGCACACACTTGTGCACTATTATATCTCCTGCGCAGATGGCCAGTCTCCGTTAAGATTAGCCGTCGCGACCGAAATTCGGTCTGGAGGACATTATATACATACTTATATATGAAAATAAGTGCAATCTTGCTATTCAGTGCTGAGTGCAGACAATTCAAATCTCTTACATATCACGCAGCCATATATTTAATGGTAGTACCTGCGCTGATCTATCACCTACCTGACGTAGCCGGGACCTCACTACCTACCCATTATAAAACAAAGTCCCTACTGCGTCTGTGTGTCTGTTCGCGATAACCTCAAAAAGTACTGAACGGATTTTCATGTGGTGTTCGCCAATAGATAGAGTGATTCATGAAGAAGCTTTAGGTATATAATTTGTTAAGGTTCGTACTACCCGTACGAAGCCGGGGCGGATCGCTAGTATTTGCATACAAATACTAGAGTTTACGTACTACAACTCTTATTTAATAGTTTTTCATCAGTTTATTGATGTTGACTCTGCCACCTAGCTACGTCGTCCAACAATATACAGCTATATATACCGACTAAAGACGTTACAATATACAGCTATATATACCGACTAAAGACGTTACAACTTTATGAATTTAAAATGTTATGGGACGAGTTACAATTACTTACATAGTATTTAAGATATAATAATTAATAATATAGCAGTCCTTTACATAGTTGACGAACGATCATAGCTAACAAATCGATTTTAAAATGTATATTGTTTCTGTGTTAGTTTTCGGAGCCTTCACAAAATCTATGACATTGTACAAAGGCTTTGTCTGTTTGTCTTCAATATACACTCTTCTTTCAAAATGTATGATATGATTTTAAGCAGTTATTCTTTTGGTTTTTGAGTGAAATGTTGTTAAAGTGTATATTTTTTGTTTATAATATAAATCATGTATTATGTGGTTTATGTAACGAATTGATCATTTTGTTACTTGTAAACATTGTGTAGTTCTTTTTTACGCATTTGCACTCATCATCAACAATCATTTTGTGCACCTTGACTAGATCTAACTGCCGCACTCAAAGACATGTAATGATTACTTACGAGAGCGGCATCGGCACAACGGCGGCCAGGCATATTACGTTTTCAGTAATGCCTGGCATTCTGGCATGCCAGGCATTATTGAAATATAGACGTGTCTGGCCGCCGACAGACCACTAAAGCTCAATAAGTTAATACGTATTCTTTACTAAGAAGTCTCGTATGTAATATAATCATTAAAATACGTCTCTAAGCGCGGCAGATAACAACTATTTTTATAATGTTATGACAAAATCGACAGATCCTTGAAACATTTCACGAATTAAATTAGCATTTTGTCCTTGTCTCATTTTATTCTTCCACTGTCACTCAAAGAGAGATGACGCAACTCATTTGTTAGGTCTAACACCTTTGTTCATTACATTGTCTATTGCATTATACGTTACAAAAATCAATCCCATTTTTAAATAATAATAATAATTTCGGCCCTGTCTGTCTAAACTGTCCTACTGCTGGTCTGCTGGGCCAGGGCCTCTTCTCAGTGTGAGAAGGGTTAAGCCATAGTCCACCATACTGACCAAGTGGGCTGACACACTCGTCATATCTTCGAAAACATTATAGAGAATTTTCAAACATGCCGGTTTCCTCACGGTGTCTACCTTCACCGTTCTTTTTAATTGTTAAATGATCTAGGCAAATTAGTAGTGACCGTAGTCTATCCTAATATAGTCATTTGCAATACCAAAGGTATACTCGCATGTTGCCTATTCTAGGCGAAAGTAATGAAAGGGGACATTAGTAGTATTAGTAAAGAAAATGAATAAGTGGACACGTGAAAAATAAGTTTTTAGACGTAATTCAAGACATGGCGTTTCGTGCTGACTTGACGTGGCTTTTTGCTATCCCTTTTTTATTTCGGACAAAACTCTCATGACGACGTGAAATAGCATACTATGGGAGCTCCTATGGCGTATCCACGTACATACGAAGCTCTACGCCAGAGCCAGTGTGGCTTGCGACATATTCACCAGCAACAGTACCTAATGTGACGTTGGTTTCCTAGCAGAGGGTAGGGGATCCCTTCTTCTCGCATAATGTTTTCCCTCTAATATACTTTGGCATAACTAGTTTGGCATATAGTTTCTTGGCATAATAATACTTTGTCATGTGTGATATAAAAATATATTTTGATTAAATATAATTAGGATAAATAAAAGTATGCCATGTTATATTATGTCTTAAAATCTTATGCAAATGGATAGGGAACCGAAGGTAGTTCTTCTCTAGGCAAGCCGACACAATCATGCCATCCAAAGACGAGTTGCCTTCATACTGCACAGAAATCATACTTTAATTGTATTATTTCCTATATTACATTGTATATATCCAAAGGCGAGTTAATACATTCCTATTGGACATAAAACATAACTACTATATTCCATTCATCAGTTGCTCCCATCACTCTCAAGAGCGATGTTAAGACAGTTCATCATCATAACCCTGGTGCTTGCAGGAGGACATGGAGAACAAGCCGGTGATCCTCGGCGACAAGGAGGTGGACCTCAATAAGATCTTCACGCCAGCGCCTGATGCTGAGGAGCATATTATTAAGAAGGATCGCAAGTTCGGTAAGAGCGGCTTATATTAATTGCCAGCTAATTAACCGCCGTGACTTTATGCATCGCACGAGATAAGTGCCCCATATTTTAGGAAAAACCCTAGAAAGTACCTTACAGCATCATTTTATCTGGGTTTAGATAACTTGATACGCACAAAACAAGCAGACACTTGCAGATTTTGTATTCCTTTTATACAATAAAGAAAGATAGTTTTCTTCATCTTCCCTAGCCCTATTTTGTACTTAGTATTTTCTCACTATTTATGAGAATATCGATGATTGTAACCAATTGTGAGGCTTATATTAATGTTACTCTCACAAGGTAGCACTGGCTTCTAAGATCCAGGTCCACACCTAGTTTAGAAGTCAGGGTCTCCAGTTTGTCATGTATTCCTTAAGCCCTAGTTTTGTACTTAGATTAAGTGTTTTTCTTATGAAGTAATAAACTTATCTTATCTTATCTAAACATTTTTACTATTGGTGAAATGTGGGTTCAAAGTGCGTGAATTTTTATTTATTATTTGTGATAATCTAAGGATCGGTACATCTTATCCCCAATATTTCGGATCTGGAAACTCGAATCTTCTAGTTGTACTTCACCGGGGATGTGGCCTTACCTGCACCGTCTACCGTAACTAGCTGTTACACGCAATTCCACCCGCGTTTATAAAGTTTTAAACCAGTAGTTCCCAAAGTGGTCCAGATGGACCCCCAGGGGTCCACGGGAAACTCGATGGGGGTCTACGTCGGCGTGACAAAAGATGGGGATCCACAATTCGTAAGCGGGGGTCCAGGAAAATTTATTTGCTTTCGATAGTGAAGAACTAAAATGTTGGCTTGACTTCACCTATCAATGTAGGCAAATAATATTTTAAGCAGCTCAGCGACTGAGGTTACTTGTAAAAACTTGCATGTTCCATATTCAGTAACAGTGGTCTCTCGAATCTACCGAGTTTTCGGGCGATAATGGTGCCAATTCTGTTGTCACAAAATTCTCTAAACTTAACTAAAAATCACAAAATTTTTTTTAGTCCTGTCACTTTTAACGCTTTCAGAATACGAAATGTCATTTGAGAGGACTTAACAAAATTTTTGTGATTTTTAGTTAAGCTTAGAGAATTTTGTGACAACAGAATTGGCACCAATGCCAAAAAAAATTATTGCTTGAACTTGTTTGATTCTTCATCAATATACCAAGGAATATGGTAGAAATGTAGCTGCAGGGGATCCACCGGCAACAGCAAAATTTTAAAAGTGGTCTATGAGAAAAAAGTCTGAGAACCCCTGTTTTAAACTAAATAAATCAATGTTTTATATTCATGTGATCCTTAAATACCGCTGTTAGTTTTTGTAACATATACGTATATAGGTTATTCTCATCTAATTCGGTGCGCAGCTGTTTTCTGTCTGTGTGAAGTTTGTTTCGCTATGTTACGATCCGTTCCAAAACTATTTTGGTAGCTTTAATTAGTTATGGCTGCATTGTTCATGCTGCCATTTTGTGATGTGCTAGCTTTTTTTAGTGGCTGCACTTTATGTTGCCAGCAATAATAAGTATCCCACAGAAACCATGCATTTTTGGGTTAAAAAGGATTCTCCAGGCTACGTATACAATTGATCTGTGCTGCAAGTGCACTTGTAAAGGACAAACCAAAAAGTAAACTTTTCAATTATAATATTTATCTGTATGATGGTGAGCGGATACCGATAGCGGTAGATTTACACCAAGGGACTTGACGGGTTGCCAAATTTTAAAACAGTTGATGTTTTGTGTCGAGATTATCGCCTTCTTTCTTCTTCAAAGAAAGATGTATTTGGTAATAAGCTCACCCTATGCCACGTAAGATATAAAATTAAAGCAGTGGACAGTTACGTATGCGATTTAATTCTTCGGAGTGTATATTGTTTCTATCTGGTACCTACTCCACAGATCTAATAGTATCTTTTTCCCACTACTAAACTATCAACCGCTATGCCACTAAGCCACTTCTGTCAATACTTATTGACAGAAGGCTAGCATTACAAATCGAGCATTATGCTTTGTTCATACAAATAAGCGCGTACAACGACATATTAATATGTATATCGTAGATATACGATCTTATTTTTCGCACGTCTCAATGACCTCTGTCTAGCTTCCAATGTATCAGAGATCAACAGCCCACAAATATGCAGTTTCCGATTTCGTTTTAGACATGTTGAACTGTAAATTCTACATCATGTCATCGACACCGAATGCCATTGTTAGCGCATACGCACGCTGCCAACGAATGTTATTACTTTATTACATGATACTCGAAAGATAAATACTCCTCGAAGGTTTTCGACACAGACCCATAGCAGGCGGTCGGTTCTCTTTATGGATGCTTATCTCTTTAGCTACGTGGTCTGGTGAGCGGCCACCACTCCAGAACCTTTCTGCCCACACGGCTATCGGTTCTACGAGCTCTGCGCCCTACCCACCGCCAGTTCGGCTGGGCTATCCGGATAGCTAAATTGGCAACTTTGGTTTTCCTGCGAATCTTTTCATTTCTGATTCGATCTCGCAAGGAAATTCCCTTTGTAAAATTTTGTGACTGGTCGCCTGTTTATGATTCGTTTAATAGTTGCTCTCACGAATCGATTACGTGATATTAATATTTATATCTGGAGTTAATGTTCAATATTCATCAAATCTAATTGAGAACAAAAATAAAAACCACCATTTTCTTACTTCTTGGCAAAATTCGACTCTGCTGCCATCTATTACTGAATATAAATAACACACATTGAAGGTTATCTAACAGATGGCTCTTATATAAAATAATTCAATTACAGAAAAAACATTCGCGTCGTCGGCGTTCTACGTGCCAGGAGTGCATCCGACTGTGAAGGAACAGATGGACTTAGCAAGAGCCATCTCCAAGTCTTTGAGTGACTCCAGTAACCATATGAGCAGAGGGCAGAGCATGTACGTCAACAGAAAGAAGAGATCCGTCAAATGGGTGCACGAGGGACGAGGTGAGGATACTAAATCTATAAAATAGTTATGTCACGCAATCGAGTATGGAACAGATTTCTTATATAATAAGCCTTAATATTTAAAATCACCGAGTATTAATAATAAATTGGTACTTTTTATCATCAGTGTTTCGTCGTACTAATAATTAATTATATAATTACAAGTTTTGGGTGCACTCCGCCAAACATCGACAGTTGTAATGTGTATATTATCGAAATCTTTTTCTGCAGTCTCTTTTTGATAATGTTATTAGCAAATTGATCGAGTTACTAATTTAAAAATTAAATACCTAAAGTTTTATGTAATCTGTGCAGTAGTTGCCAATCATGGGTGTGAAACTAAGTATTCTCCTGTCAAGCACTTTTTAGTATCAGCATGGAATCTGGAAGTGAGTCGGGTAGATTTAGTATTTTAAGCTTATAATTTGTTTTGTAACCATACATATAGTTGGCAAAACATAGGAGACACACCAACAATAGGTGACGCACAAGCTAGTTGTGTGGGATACAGCTATAAAACCACCACTTAGCAGAAAGCTAATTGTGTTGTACAGAAGTTATATTAATAATTTGTGATGGTAAACAAATACTAAATACTAGCAAAACGTTCATAAAATAAGTGTCAAGTACTAAATCTTTCCGCAAATGTTCTACATGACAATTTATTAAGTATTACGTGCTAGCACGGTGTGTGCATATTTACGGCGCCAGCTGATATTGACAGATTGGTCGGTAGCCAGCTCGTGTCGGCCAGCGGCCACCGGCCTCAATATATTACGTTATTATTTATAGGAGTCTCCTTGATTATTATAATTATAGGTACTAATTTCAACATGCAATGTGTGATGAATGAATGCAAAGATTAATCTGAAAGACATATCAAAATTAAAATTACATGGGATCAGGCACGACAAATTAGTCTCTTGGATATTCGCTTAATCTGTAGCAGTTCCATTGGGTCAAATACATCTATCAAATACAAGATCACAGTCAGACAAACTTGTGTTGTATATTTGTGATAAATAGGCTTTCGAAGCTGGCTAAAGAGGAGCCCGTTTGTACTCAGTGAAGGAGTATCAACGTTGCAGCTGTCTATAAACCATTCGCATATCCGCTAACTCATTGGTTTGGAGCTCAATGATGTCTATGTGCAGTGTCCACTCTAAGATCTCTTGTCGTACCTAGGTAGTCTCACTGTCGCGCTACTGATGGTTGTTACAAGATATCTTACAGTAAGGGATTATATTTGTACTTGTTGCGCTGGCAGCACAGCGCGTATTTGGCTTCACTTAAGTAAATCTCTTCTAAGTCGACCGACCCCTAAAGTTACATGCAATAGGTTCTAGGGTAAATCTTGTCCATCGGAGTACGGACGTAGACGTCCAGAAATGCTGCTTTTATTAAGTTAGCTAGCATGTTAAATGTTGACGATTACAAGCGTTTTGCTCAGAAAGTCTCCCAGTACTGATTAATAAATAACGATAAACTTTTATATATTCAGGTCGAAACACATCGAACGCGAGCTCCACACCGACGCCAGTAGCGAACCACGACACGCCGTACCGCCCGCCATCTAGTCTGCGCAACCAGAAAACTTACCCCAAGTCGGCACTCAAACACACCACCAACTTCCCCAAAATGGAGCCTTTCCCCGTCTCCCCGCCGACTATTAGCGTACAAAACATCGACCTGCCGCCGGTCCCCCTAGCTCCGACCAAGTTAAACGATGTGTATGCTTCGCCAAAAAGCCCGCGCTTGCCTCTTGTCTGTGGCCCGAACTTCAACGTGGCGCCGCGCGGTTGGGGCGAGATGAAAGACTATTACCGGCCAGTCGTACTAGATGTCGCTGTTGCGTCGCCGAAATACACAGATTTCTAAAATTATTTAATTTGTTATCTGTTAAATAATTTTAAGTTAATTTAATATACGGATACTTGAAGATTCTTGTTTTAATTTTTCATATTATTTTAGTGTATTAACTTTTTGTCTGTTGATAAAATATTGAATACTTACCTAAGTTTTAATTTACAATTAGGCTGTATAAGATAAAGCCACATTTGAATACAACGGCGTTCCATTCTTTATGTTTATGTATACGGCATAAAGTTTGTAAGATTATAATTTTTATTAAGCATTTTACTATAGATAATTATTTGTATCTAAATGGTAAATGACTAGCTTATTTATAATATTTAATATTTCTAATAATATTATAAGAAAAACCATCGTAGTCGAGCACTAGTCATATTTAATTTAAGAGTTATAATATAGTTTATATTTCAATGTAATACTCAGTGGTGCCTTAATATAACATTAACTGAACATTTAAACTTAGTTATTATGGTAATACCATAGAGAAAAAACAAAAATAATATAAAATAGCAGTAAGAAAAATAGTCAACATATAATAACCAAAACATAAGTACAATGTGAACTAATAAGTAATTATATTTTTATATAAAATATGAATATTTATCGTACGAATACTTTCGTACTGTTTTACTAATTGTGAAAATAAAATATTACTGCGTACTTAGTAAATAATTAAAGGGATGATTTTTAGATAACTTTGTAATGTACGGTTTTGTATTTATTCGATGTGATCGTGCTGATGTGTACGCGATGATCAATATAGTACTTTTAAACACAACATTGCTTTTATTTACATTCCAGCTTATTCGCTATTTAATCGTGAAGTGATCAAAAATATTTGGCATTTTATAGAAATAAATGACTTGAATCATGAATCATGCAACTCTTATTTTGTAATATGGTAATTAAAATAGTTGATTCTTAGAAACTGATTTAAATTAAAAGTCATACATGGTACATACATAAACTTTTCCGAAAATAAAAAATACTGTTCTATAGGTAAATACAAAGTTTCATGCGTCTGAATCAGTTTTCGAAACACTTTTCTAGTCCGCCGCAGACACCTCGTTTACAGCCTGCTCGGACGCTGACAGCGCATCTTCCGGCGACGAAAATTGTATCCCTTTCAGCAGATTTTTTATTTTCTGGAATAAAAAGAAGTCACGCGGTACTAGGTCAGGGCTGTAAGGAGAGTGATCCAGGAGTTTGACCGGCGTGCTGTCCAGGAAGCCCCTCGTTTTGAGCGCGGTGTGCGTGGGCGTGTTGTCGTGATGGAGCAGTAGCCCACCAGTTTGATCGCTTGTTGCTCACAACAGAGAAAACTTCTGCCAAGCATTTCGTAGTATACCATTCAGCGTTGATGCTTCTTTGATTTCGTAAAGAAATTGACACCAAGTAGCCAGTCAAATTGAAAAAAGCTCGCGATCACAATCTTCCCCTGCTTCTAGATCGCTTTACTTTGGTAGGCGTTGATTCGTTTTGAAACACCCAAACTGTCGACTGACGCTTCGCTTCTGGATCGTATTGATAAATCCAGGACTCATCACCTGTAATTATGTCGTAAACACGCCGAGACGAGCCTGCTTCAAAGTTTATCATATCACGGCACCATTCTACCCGGGCCTGCTTCTGAGCATCGGTGAGGTTGTGCGGCACCCAGCATGAAACTATCCTCCTCATGCGAAGATGCACATGTAGAATCTCTTGAAGGCTTCCCGATTCAATCTGCAGTATGTGCTCAATTTCCTGATACGTAACTCGCCTATTGTCTTGGATAAAAAGTTTCACTGTTAGCACGTTTTCTTCCGCCAGCCAGCAACAGCCGTCAAAGGGCGACCACTTCTTTCTTCATCACCCAAAGTTAGTCGACCGCGCTTGAATTCGTTATACCAACGATACACGGTTGCCTTGGAAGGGCCTTCATCCATAAATGCAATTTTTTTTATTTTATATATTTAGGATCTCCAACAAAGAATATACACTGCAATTTACCGCAATTTATTTTGAATGTGTACCCCTTCAATTATTATAGGAGACCACAGCATGCAAAAATAAAAGGCAAATTAACAACTAAGATTCAAAGTTAAGACTATTTAAAATATAATGTGTTTCGTAACCAAAACATGTATAAAGTGCAATAGGTACATATATGAATAAACAAATAAGACAAATCAAATCAAAAATAAATTTATTCAAGCTAGGTTACAAGGTAACACTTATGAATGTCAAATTTACATTAAATTATTTCTGTCAATTTACATTTACTGCCATATTAAAACAAGATGATCAAAGAAATTCATTTAACTGCTTCTTGAATTTACATATGGGTTCACAAATGTCATTTGAAGTGTATCGTACGATTCGTCCGGTTTCAGGCTGAAAAGTTACTGGCGCAGACCCATTTTTCAATGAGACACGGTAATTTAAATTAGTCAACAAAACATGTGAAGGGTCATTTTGAAATTGTTACGTACCTAGTCTTACTTATAACCATATTTTCAAAATAGATTATAACTGGCCAGTCTCTCATGAATAAAAACTTTTTGTGCGATTGTTTCTGAGTGGCTTGGTGTCGTATATTACTTTATTACTTTGTGTGCTTTGATAAGTGGGCCTGTCACTGCTCCCGTGCCATCAACCTCGCACCTAATTGATAAAATTAATATAAAAAGGCATCACCATCTCTGGGTATAATCTTTGTGCCAAGTCGTGTGGAACAAAATATCAGCTCTGTATATAAACTGTCTCATTGCCGGACACGGGCCCCTTCTCCTTGTGAGAAGGGTTAGGCTAGGCAGACTTCACATATCTTCGAGACCACTGTCATTCATCATTTCGATTTTCAAGGTGGGGAACTCTCGAACGCAGGTTTCCTAACGATGTTTTCCTTCACCGTTCAAACGGACGATAGTGAATTAACTATTTAATATATTGGTTTACTTTATAACATAAAACATATTTAGCACAACTGACGAGTGTGTCAGAGACTATTCAGTGTTTATAGATTGATAGCTTGAAGTAAATATTACATCATGAAGTGTCGGTACAGTCCCGCACATGTTTGTCTATATCCATTATATTAATAATCTCAAAAACCCACTTATAGTCATTCTGTTGGATCCTCGATGGCGTAGTGGTTTGTGTGACCGACTGTCACGCCTGAGGTCGGGGGTTTGATTCCCGCACAAGTCAAACATTTGTGTGCATGGACATGGATTTGTCTTGGTCTGGGTGTTTCTATGTATAATATGTATGTATTTATAAAAAGAAAAAGTATATAATGTATGTTTATCCATTGTCTAGTAGTCTAGTACCCATAGTACAAGCTCTGCTTAGTTTATTATTGATCTCTACTCATCTTTTTCTTCTTAGCGCTAGCTAGGCTATAACTTGTTCACTCCTTAATGCGCTTTTATGTAGTCTTATTTGCATTACCAAGTTTCAAGCTATTTCCATGTTAAATATAATTCAAGTACCTAAGTAGATAGGTGAAATAATTAAGATGTGAATTTCTAACAAACCAGCAACGTTACTTTCACCTTTATAAATTACTTTTAAAATGTTTATCCCTGCGTATTTTACTTTACAAACAAAGACACAAAGAGCACTCAGACTCGAAAGAACCATTTATAGATCACACAAATATTTGTAGTGTGTGGGTCGTACCTGGAACACTCAGCGCAGTGGCACTGGCGAGGCAACCATGTGTGGGTCGTACCTGGAACACTCAGCGCAGTGGCACTGGCGAGGCAACCATGTGTGGGTCGTACCTGGAACACTCAGCGCAGTGGCACTGGCGAGGCAACCATGTGTGGGTCGTACCTGGAACACTCAGCGCAGTGGCACTGGCGAGGCAACGATGTGTGGGTCGTACCTGGAACACTCAGCGCAGTGGCACTGGCGAGGCAACCATGTGTGGGTCGTACCTGGAACACTCAGCGCAGTGGCACTGGCGAGGCAACCATGTGTGGGTCGTACCTGGAACACTCAGCGCAGTGGCACTGGCGAGGCAACCATGTATGAGTCGTACCTGGAACACTCAGCGCAGTGGCACTGGCGAGGCAACCATGTGTGGGTCGTACCTGGAACACTCAACGTGTTCCAGGATACTACGTGGTCGGTCCAATTCTCGAACCCAAATTTCGGTCGCGGGAGGCTAATCTTAACAGAGATTGATCCTGCAGGCGGCAGGAGATATATCAGTGCACAAGTGTGTAGCTACACAAACATTGAGCCCTGTCTTTTCCCACATTCTCATAGAGTCCGATAGAATCATGGGACGACAAAACCGGAGAAAGATTATACTGGGAGTGCTTTTTTTTATATAAAAGAAGTAGTTCAATGAGTTCACATCCACATACTCATACACATACTCACAACACACTCGTACACATCTACAATCCCTCACTTACACATCTTACATATTTCAATAATATATATCTATATATAAATTAAGTATGTAATAACCTTCGATCAAATATACCAAACTCTCTCCTGTGTCTATTGTTGCATTGTTTTGGCTGAGCGCTGCCGCCCAAAATACAGGCTCTAGCCTCTTCGATCATTTGATCGATGTATACAGGTGATGCCTAGTTTGGGAATCAGTGTTAGTAAGTATTGTGCTAACTCTAAGTCCTAGGAGAAGGTTCACGTAATTTTCTACATTTCTATGTCAATAAACATTATTATCATTATTATAGTTTGTTTTTTAAATAAGTCAAGTAAGAAATAATACTCTATATGTGTGTCTGTTAATATTGTGTAATCTATATGTGTAATTAGTCGATGCTAATTCTTTATTTATCTGCAATTTCAACACGGTCGGAGTACCACGACATGTGCAAAAACATAATAGACGGAAGTAATTTGCCATTATTAAGTATAAGCCTAGATTGTAGGAAACTGCGCAGTTGTAACATGGGATAGCATGACATACCACCACCTATTATCATTATCAGTATCTATCGCTAAGAATTATAAAAAAAAGCTTCACACGTAATCTATAAAGCTAAAGAGTTTGTTTGTTTGTTTGTTTGAACGCGCTAATCTCAGGAACTACTGGTTCGATTTGAAAAGCTATTTTAGTGTCGGATAGCCTATTTATCGAGGAAGGCTATAGGCTATATAACATCACACTACGACCCACGGGAGCGGCGCAGTAGCGATAAACGCGGGTGAAACCGCGGGAACGTCTATTATTTATTAGTATAGATGTAAAAGTTTGTGGGGATGGATGGATGGTTATTTGTTACTCTTTCACGCACAAACTACTGAACGGGTTTCGATGAAACTTTACAGTATTATTGTTTATTCATCAGAATAACATATAGGCTACTAAAAAGTCTATCTTAACATAAATCGACATTAAATCCAGCGAAGCCGCGCGCAAAATCTAGTAGGTTAATAAATTTGTGTTTTTGTTGAACTTGTGGTTCAGCGGCAGTAAATGCGACTACCGTGCCGTACCGTACCGTGGTCTAAAATCAAAATCAATATATCTTTATTCATTAAGGTCACAGAGTAACACTTATGAACGGCAAGGTTCGGTAACTAAACAATAATATGAATTTACATTTACATTTATCTGCCATGTATTTACCAGCAGCGATAGTCCAATGGGGACCGTTGGACTGCCACGCAGAGGTCTCGAGTTCGATCCCAAGGCGCGCATCTCTGACTTTTCGAAGTTATGTGCGTATTAAATAGTTCATTATTGCTAGCTTTAACGGTGAAGGAAAACATCGTGAGGAAACCTGTATGTCTGAGAGTTCTACATAATATTCTCGAAGATATGTGAAGTCTGCCAATCCGCACTAGGCCAGTGTGGTGGCCTATAGTCTAAACCTTCTCACACTGAGAAAAGGCCTGTGCCCAGCAGTGGGACAGTTTAATACAGGGCTGATATATATATATACATTTACCTGTGGCTACGTTCAGCAAAGCAAGGGCGTAAAACGAATGAGAAGAACGGGCAAGAACAGGCCACTCTTTTTAATCGCCAATTTTACAATGCTGCTTGTTTTACAAATTTTAATTTTCTGTTTCTCAAGTGTGTGTTAAGTTTAAATCCCAGATGGGCCAACTAAACGTCAACAGAGAAATTTGCAATAACAGTTGAGGAGTTGGCAGGGCTACACCCGCGCCGCGGCAAGCACATCAAGTTTGTTCGGCGCCTAATCTCTCACGGATCATAACTAATTGCCATCTCATCGGATTATAAGAGTAAGGGAACAGACAGTTCACTTGTGTTTACACTCTTATGCACTATATTCTGTGTGTGTGTGTGTGCGTGTGCGTGTGCGTGTGCGTGTGTGTGTGTGTGTGGTATTGCGTGTTGCTTTATGAACCAATTAAAACGACGATGTGGTGATTGAATATTGACTGGTTTATTGTTACTTAATTAAGGCTTATATACTAAGTTATTATACATACGTAGTACGGACCTATATAGGAAAGGGAAATTATGATGTTTACTTTATTTGCATAATTAACAATATTAACTATTATGTATTACGGCACGTAGTATTTTGCTTTGCTAATAACAAGTTATATATATCACGTTTGCATGTACTATACTATACTATGATATACTATGGCTTTCGCCATATGTGGCAACCTTGGGGGAAGCCTATGTCCAGCAGTGGACGTCTTTCGGCTGAGATGATGATGCACTATATGATGCAATCTGTTGCGTAGATGGCCGGGTCTCTGTTAAGATTGACCGCCGCGCCGTGACCAAGTCGGTGTAGCGGACATTCATCGTCAATAATTGCTCAATCGGTTTGTTTATTATTCATGAAGAATGTCTAAACAGTTTAATCGACCTTGCGTCTTATGTCTTCTAGCAATAATGCAAACGTTTTCATCCGACCGCAGTGGTCTTGCGACATCTCATCCGCCTTCAAACGAATTAAGTTAGCTAACTAATATTATAAACTAGGTGTTCCCGCGGTTTCACCCGCGTTTATAGTTACTGCGCCGCCCCCGTGAGTCGTAGCGTGATGTTATACAGCCTATAGCCTTCCTCGATAAATAGGCTATCCAACACTAAAATAATTTTTCAAATCGCACCAGTAGTTCCTGAGATTAGCGCGTTCAAACAAACAAACAAACTCTTCAGCTTTATAATCAACTAGATGTTCCTGCGGTTTCACCCGCGTTTATCGTTACTGCGACGCCCCCGTGGGTCGTAGCGTGATGTTATATAGCCTATAGCCTTCCTCGATAAATAGGCTATCCAACACTAAAAGAATTTTTCAAATCGAACCAGTAGTAATCACGCAGAATAAACCAGGAGAAACATCGTTTGTACTATGTCTGTAATGGGTAATTATTTTGCTGCAATGTTATTTTAAAACTGCGATATCTCCTAAGATATTCATTGAAATCGAATGATGTAAAGTGCAATTTTATTTTAAATTAAATACTTGTGATGAATAACGTATTTATTTGGATAAGGATTAATATCATGTTTAAAATAAAACCAACAACAAATTAAATTAGACATGTTGGCAAAAAGTCATTCTAAAAAAGACTTCTGTAAGTTTTGGAAGTCAACCAACAAATTACAGGCCAAACCGAGTCTACCTGCGAGTGTGGGGGGCATGAGTGACCCAGGGGATATCGCAAATCTCTTTCAAAAACACTTCCGGGTTCAGTCTGACTTGGACACTGGTGCAAGGGTGTTCGACGTGGGGGAATCTTCGGGGTCTGGTGAGTTGACTGTAATGTTTACAGATACACAGGTTGCTACTGTCATCAAAAAAATGACCCGAGGTAAGTCACCAGGCCACGACGGCCTTAGCGTCGAGCACCTCAAGCATGCAGGACCACACCTGTATAGGGTTCTTGCCTTATTTTATAATCTTTGCCTTAGTCACCGTTATTTACCGCAGGACCTTATGCGTACGGTGGTGATACCTATTGTTAAGGACAGAACTGGGGACGCGTCTGAGGTGTCCAATTACAGGCCTATTTCTTTGGCCACGGTAGTCGCCAAGGTATTGGACAGTTTGCTTGATCAACAGTTGGCTGAGCACATTGAACTCCACGACGCGCAGTTTGGCTTTAAACCTGGTTTATCCACGGAGAGTGCCATTCTGTGCCTCAAGCAAACTGTTCAATATTATACCTCGCGAAAAACACCAGTTTTTGCTTGTTTTTTGGACCTCTCTAAGGCGTTCGACCTAGTATCCTATGAGGTCCTGTGGGATAAATTACAGAAAGATACCAGACTACCGAGTGAAATAACATCCTTGTTTCGATACTGGTATAATAATCAGAGAAATAGTATCAGGTGGGCTGGCGCTCAATCGGATGTGTACGGGTTGGAATGCGGGGTGAGGCAAGGTGGGTTAAGTTCACCCCGCCTATTTAACCTGTACATAAACAGGCTGATTGGTGGGCTCAGCAGCAGCAGAGTCGGATGTCACATCGATGATGTATGTATGAATAATATTAGTTACGCTGACGACATGGTGCTGCTGAGCCCATCGATTGGCGCTTTGAGGTCACTTGTTGCTACTTGTGAGTCTTATGCAGTGGCCCATGGGCTCAAGTACAATGTAAAGAAAAGTGAACTCATTATGTTCAAAGTGAAGGCCTTTAATTATTCAAGCCTTCCTAGTGTCTCGCTATGTGGCACTCCGTTGACGTGGGTGAACAAATTTAAGTACTTGGGTCACTGGGTCACTGATGATCTTAGAGACAACATAGATATAGAGAGGGAGCGCAGGTCGTTGGCTGTACGTTGCAATATGCTGGTTCGAAGATTTGCACGTTGTACGAGTCAAGTTAAAGTCTCTCTTTTTAAAGCTTATTGCCAGTCTTTTTACACGTGCAGTCTTTGGACCAGTTTTACGCAAAAGACATACAGCGACCTGCGCGTCCAATATAATAACGCGTTCAGGATACTGTTGGGGCGATCGTGGAGATGCAGTGCGTCCAGTATGTTTGCGGAAGCGCGCACAGACGATTTTTACGCCATAATACGGAAGAGGACCGCCTCCTTGGCTGGACGGGTACGCTCCGCCACCAACGGTCTCTTGAGCGTGTTTATAGATCGGTGGGACTCCCCCCTGCTGCGCCACTGGGTAAGGATCCACACCAAATGATGAATTTTATTATATTACTAACAATAGTTTTAAGGTATTTTTGTTACTAACACTATGGACACTTGTCTGAAATAAAGAATTTGAATTGAATTGAATTGAATTAACTTCGCAACCGATCTCGTTCTCAGGGGTACAGGAAAGGGCAACGGGTAGATACCTCTTATCCAAAAAAAAAGTTCTGTTAAGGGATAATCATTTATTGATTAACGCGAGCGAAGGCAAAATCTTTAAGAGTAGTTGTAGCTGGCTCGACCGGGAAAGGACTACCCTCTCACAGAATATCGACGCGAAATAGCAGTGTTCCTACTGTTGTGTTTCGTTCGGAGAGTGAGAGTGCCGGAGCTCGGAGGCCCAATCACCCTGTTTCCCCCTTCCCGCTCCTTCTCGTTCTTACTTCCTTTTTTTCCTAAAGGGTCGGCAAAGCGCTCTGGTGTTGCAGGCGTCCATAGGCTACGGTGACCACTTACCATCAGGTAGGTCGTATGCTTGTTTGCCACCTTAAATGTATAAAAAAAAAGTTTGTTGTTGGGATGATCAGTCTAGATAATCTCTAGGTCTCTCCCTGCTCGCTGCAAAATGTATGCAGGGACATAGGGTACCTAGGTACATATTGGTGCTGATGTATATTGTAGTATTAATATGTAATATGAACTACTGGTTCGATTTGAAAAATTATTTTAGTGTTGGATAGCCTATTTATCGAGGAAGTTTATCGAGGAATAAACGCGGGTGAAACCGCGAAACATCTAGTTATTTAATAAAATAATATGAAGACAACCAACCTTTTAACAATGCAAACACAATCGCTGTGGACAGATAACAAATATACATTGCTTACGTAATCTTTACTTAATACAAAGTAATATTGATTTTTAAGTTTTCTTGCAAAATTTGTTTACATATTACTAATATTCTTGCTAACTTCTCTAACTAAACTTGATAGTACGAGATCCCAAAGATGCCAGACCTATGTCATTTTGTCTCAGCCGATGATATTATATACGAATAATTTTTTTTAGAAAAATTCGGAGGCTGTCTTTGTGATCTACATGTACAAACTTAAACTAAAAAATTTAAAATACGAAACCTTTGCTTTTTTTTTATACAACCATGGTGGCAAACAAGCATACAACCCACCTGATGGTAATTTAATTTTAATTAATTAATTAATTAAAACGGTATAACACCAATTACATTAATTAACACAAAACCATAGTTGGTAACACACAAGTAAGTGGTCACCGTAGCCTATAGATGCCTGCAACACCAGAGGCATCCCTTGCGCGTTGCCAACACTTTAGGAATGGGAGTGGGAAGGAGAAGAAGCGGGAAGGGGGAAAGAGGTTGATTGGGCCTCCGAGCTCCGGCACTCTCACTCGCCGCGCCGAACGAAACACAACAGTAGGAATACTGGTATGTCACGTCGATATTCTGTGAGAGGGTAGTCCTTCTCCGGTCGAGCCGGCCCATTCATGCTGAAATCAGCGAGGCTCTACTCATAAATTAAACCACAAATACCAAAACATCATGAAAGTATATATTTCTTGTTATTATTGAATTAAAATAAATCTGAATCAATTTTGATAATGTTTATATGTCACGTTTATATAACAGTCATACTTTAGAGGTGGTCCTCTGAAGTATGACCTACCAAATAGTTCATCAAAATCAATTCATAATTGGCGGAGTAATCGCGTAGCAAACATACAAAAAAATAGTCCAATTGAGAACTTCGCCCTTTTTTTAACTTGAAGGTTAGATGTAAATATGTTACTAGCGCACGAAAAGTAAAAATTCTGTAATGACACAATTATTATTGTGTCATGTTTCTATTGTTCTCAAAACAAAATCGGTTTAACAAAATCCTCTACAAAACAGTCAAGGCACAATTGCTTGAATGACAGCTATTTCTTTCACTTCCTTTTGTTATCTACTGTGTTAGTTATCTACTGTGCTACTAATTAAACAAATTTTCAACACAAGTACAGTTATTAAGAACAACATAGCTAGTTGCACTCACTGATCGGTAAACGATTAGCGAGGTTAAGCAACGTTGGGTGCGGTCAGTCTATAGATGGGTGACCGCTTAGTAGCCTCGATGGCGTAGTGGTGAGTGTAACCGACTGCCACGCCTGAGGTCGCGGGTTCGATTCCCGCACAAGTCAAACATTTGTGCGCATGAACATGGATGTTTGTCTTGTTCTGGGTGTTTCTATGTATAATATGTATGCATTTACAAAAAAAAAGGTATATATGTATGTTTATCCATTGTCTAGTACCCATATTAAAAGCTCTGCTTAGTTTGGGCTAGATGGTGTTGTGTGTATGTGGTAGAAAATTATATTATTATTATATTATTTCATCTGAGCGTCTCCGTGCTTCGGAGGGCACGTAAAAAGTCGGTCCCGGTTGTTGGCAAATTGACAGCAGTCGTTAAGCCATGTCAGAGGCCTACGGGCGGCTTGAACAACTCTTGACAACAGGTTGGCCACTAACCACACGAAAAGAAAAAGAAGAGAAAAGTAACAACATTGTAGGAATCAGATGTTCATCGTCCATTACTGTGAAAGTGACATACCTAGCAATATTACTGTTAGTAGGCCTGCGAGAATACCAGCGTTGCAGTCTATACTGCAACAACAGCTGACGCAGATGCCTAATTTGATTTTTTAATTTTGAGATGATTAATTGTATTTATTATTGTTTTTTAGAATGATTTTTTCTCCTGACATCCAATCTAATTATTTTATATTGATTTAATATTGTTTGATTGACATAATTACTTATTTTTATTTTATATAATTAATATTTGCATGCCGCTATATTCTGGTCAAAATACTTGAATCTTGAATGCATTTCTTTGTAACACCATTTGTCACAGTATTTTTGCAAATAAATATTCTGATTTCTGATTTCTGATTATGTTTGTATGGAGATTCAAATAAAACATTTTTCTCTCTTTCTTTCTTTCTTTCAATTATATTTTTTTTTAATTTTCTAGCAATTTATGTTTTAAATGACTAGTATTCTTGTTAACTCCTCCAGCTCAGCTAGAATGCTTGTGCTAGGAGTGGGTTCACGTCAGTAGTGGAACGGGCGGGATTCGAACCCGCGACCTCTCGATCCTAAGCCCAATGCATTATCCATTGGGCTACCGCCGCTTCAATCTTTGATCACAGCAAATATTTTTTACAATAGCCCTGCGAGTGCCCCGCCATGCGCCAGGATTACTTTTAGGGAGGTGCATCTGCATCTACACATACTATTAACTAATATAAAATATAGAATTAGACATGTATATGACTGGCTGCACGGATGGCGTAGTTGTTTAAGTGGCCGCCTCGCCACTGTCGTGGGTTCAATTCCCACATAGGAAAAAAATTTGAATGGTCCATAAATGGTTGTTCCGAATCTGGGTGTAGCTACTTTGTGTCCGTTGTCTGAATGTCTGTAAAGCCCTCCGCGGCACAGGAATTATTCTTAGAGGACAAGTTGTCGTTTAAACAAAAAAGAAAACATTTACCTACCCTCCTACTATGTAAGTTTGTTTATGGTAGAGTTGCCAACCGTCCTGTTTTCCCAGGACATGTCCTAGTTTTTGTAGTGTCCTGGGACGTCCTGAATAGTATTTAAGCAGCGTCCTGGGCTTTTAAATTTTAAATTCCGCGCGCCTCTATTCCCGCTTAAATTCACAGTGGAACTTCATTTCACCTATTTTCACTACATATTAATTTAACTATTGCAACTCTATTACTGCGTCCTGTTTTAAAACTGAATTGTCCTGGTTTTTCCAACTTCAAATCATGGTTTTTTAAATTTGGGGTTGGCAACCCTAGTTTATGGGATGATCGGTCTAGATTCTGTATAATCTAGACGAAAGTTAATACATTATTTACTGTTATCTACGCAGCACCCCCTTATACCATGCTGCCGATGCCGTCGCAATGTAGATGTGTAGTCTAAGAACGCTTGGTTAACGTCGGTTGTGCAATAGGTGGGATTCGAACCCACGACCTTTCGGCGCTTAGTAACAACCGCTTACTATAAATACACACAAAATGCCGTCTATCTATGGTTAAAATAATACCATTAGTGTATGGAAACCACAAGATCATAAAATATTTCGACTAAACAAGGAAAATTTGCATTAGGTACCTATACTAATTGTTGGGATTCATTCCCCTGGTTCACGGTAGGTACATATTACATTGATTAAGGAACTCACGGACGCCATTTTGCTAACCACAGACATAGATTGCTAAGTAAGTTTTAATGATTTATTCCAGAAATCCCCAACGATATATCCCCAGCAGTGCAGATTGCCAAATTCTTTCCAGAAATTATCTCTGGTTAAATAAATTCAATCTAGTGGGGATCTCTGGGATGACTTGTTTTTTAATAATAATAAATTATATAACAAAAAGTTGTTGTACGTTTTCCCTTACAATTAATATTGCCGAACACTAATATTTTCTAAGCAACAGACAAATTAAGTGATTGTTGAACTCTGATACCTGATGTAATCTAACATGTGTTATAGGTACCAGCGCTCTTCGGGAACACGTCATACATGGCTTATTACAAGATCATAGGCGCGTGTGTGTGTGTGTGTGTATGTGTATGTGTGCATGTGTGTGTGTGTGTGTGTGCGTACATAAAATTGACTTTTGATTTATTATTTTTTAACTCATCATAATATTGTGTCTGTAACCATTTTAACACGTTTTCCATACATACTTGTCAGTCTATAACCATTTGCCATACTGATGGGTGTTATTTTATACATATGAGTTAGTAATAAATAATCCATATCTATACTAATATTATAGAGCTAAAGAGTTTGTTTGTTGGTTTGAACGCGCTAATCCCAGAAACTACTGGTTCGATTTGAAAAAATATTTTTTTGTTGTATAGCTTATTTATCGAGGAAGGCTATAGGCTATATAACATCACGCTACGACCCACGGGGGCGGCGCAGCAATCATAAACGCGGGTGAAACCGCGGGCACATCTAGTACCTAATATAGTTAGTAATTATTACGTACTAGAGGAACCATCTCAAGTAAATTATGTGTGTAACTCGAGTTAAAAATTCAGTGTAACATCGATTATGTAGGCTAATGAACAGTTTCAATATTCAAAGATCTTGTCGTTTTGCATACGGCCAGTTAAATATAATATTAGCACATATTTTATGCAAAATAATATGTCAACTGTCTGTTGTTAAATCTATTCCCTTTTATATATTCATAATTTAATTAAGTTCAAAGTCTAAACAGTTGTCATGTTATGACTTAGTCTATTTTATATTAATATATTGAATATTATATGAACCTATTGTTTGGCTATTTTAAGCCTGTCAAGCCTGTCAATCAATTCATCATTAGTTCTAAGTAAAAACAAATTAAAATAACAATGGCTCCACTTTCAAACTTTCTGTTACGCATACGTTGATCGCCTTTATAATATAATGTAAAACATAATCTGTTGTAAAATAGACGTAAGTGATTTAGTTAGAGTAGATTACTGGAAGATAAAACCCACCATGGATGGGTCTGGGGTCTTGTACTAGTATGCGTTTCAACTAAGAATATGACTGAACTATGTAGATGTCGATACTGTCTGTACTTACTTGAAAATACGATGTTCATGGATATGAAGTTGAATATCTTACAAACTTACCGTTGCTTCGTACGTGTGAAATTTGGAAAGTAGGTATCTGTATATTTCTTTCTTTGCATGTAAGAAGAAAATGAATTACACACATAATACCTACTCGACTTCTAGACGTAACGTGCACCAGATTTCAGTTAGACAGACCTCCAACAATACAACTTTGAAAACCGCATTCAATTTGTGCCGTAGTTTTTGCTTACAAACTTACAAACTTTTGGCTTCTATAGCTTACAAACTTACAAACTTTTGGCTTCTATAGCTTACAAACTTACAAATTTTTGGCTTCTATAGCTTACAAACTTACAAACTTTTGGCTTCTATAGCTTACAAACTTACAAACTTTTGGCTTCTATAACTTACAAACTTACAAACTTTTGGCTTCTATAGCTTACAAACTTACAAACTTTTGGCTTCTATAGCTTACAAACTTACAAACTTTTGGCTTCTATAGCTTACAAACTTACAAACTTTTGGCTTCTATAGCTTACAAACTTTTGGCTTCAATAGCTTTTGTAAATTTACACATTAATTTGACTTAAATATATCCCATGCGCAGATATCCACCAGTTACAATATTATTATAACTATTATAAGTCTATACTTATAATTATTATCTATAGAAATTAATTTAAAAAAGACGATGACATAATTATTTCAAGATGGCGAAATATCGTACCAGATTCTTACTTAAAACGAACAGTTAGGCAACAGATAATATAATACATAGGTACTATACCAGTAGTTAGGCACTATGCATATTCCATTGTCTAGTTAAGTACGCAAACCTTTTCGTTGGCGCTTTCTCGCTTGCCTGTGGAACCAGTTTACAATACATACAATACACGTTTTGCGGATCGCACGACTTTTTTAGGTACTATTAGCCAGTAGTCAGTGTGTGGAGTGTCGTGTCACGCGACAGACGTATTCGCGCGCTAACTGTCCCGCGTCTGACAAGTGAATGAACTCTGTGAATTTTTGAATTAAAACATTATTTAATCTACATTTAAAAATGGAAAATGTAAGTTGTCTATGGTTTTAATTTTATTATAATCTATGTCGTTTGTTTTCGTCTTTGGTTAGTTTTTAATTCAAACACGATTGATTCGTATCATCGCATCGTCGTCGTGAGTTTTGATTTGGATTTGTTTTCAGTTTCACCGAATGTATTGTGTGTTTGAATTGAATAATGTGTAGTTTTAAAGGTCATATAACAACTCTGCCTTCATGTGATAAAATCATATTTTTATATATTTTAAAATACTAGCATGTGCGTCTTTCTTTACTAATTCCAAAAATGTTAATATCTCATTTTTGAAAAATGTTCAATATGTTCATATTTTTTACTTAGGACGCGACGGCAGAATTAACTAAGTTTATTCCAGTATTTAACTATTTATTGTATTTAAATATATTTGCATTAATATTTTAACCGAAAGTGTATTGAAAGATAAAATACTAATGCATAATTAAAAAAAGTTTTTAATTTAGGAGGTCTTAATAAATTATAATATAATTCATGCCGCTACTCGATATAACAGATTAGGCCATAGTGGTCTCGGTCACTTAGGTTTTCTTCTCTTTGTTAAGTATAATTGTAAGGTTCTTGTAATAGGAAGCAAGCTTACTGCCGTGTACCGGACACAGTATCAAACTCTGTATTACAGAGTTTGAAATTCTTTAACAAAATATCCCAAACACTGCTTAACCCGGCAATCGAACCCGAGACGCAGTAGATATCCCACGCAGTACGCAGTGCCCCTCGTTTGAGCAAAACAAGTCAAGTCAGAATTTCACGCGGCACCAAATAAAGAAAAAGAAATGCTCACATTAGATTGAGAAAGGTTTGCATTTAGCATTGTAATGTCCAGAAATGTCCTCAGGAAAAGTTTTGCTGGGTTCAGGGCATTAACTTAACCGAATGCTGTGAAGTGTGAACAGACTTCAGAATAATATGACTATATAAGTCATAAGGTTTTGCCCGCGGCTTAGGTTAAAAGCCAGTTAGGTTAGGTTATGTTAATATCAGTAATTTTTATGTAGGTATGCTTATGTTACTCGGTGAAAATATAATTAATAAAATTATTTAATTATTAGATAGCTACTTATCTAATAACGAAATAATTTTTAAAATAGGCTGTGTAGTTTTTAAATTTAATCTTTTAAAACAAACAAAAATAAAATCTTTCCTGTTTAAAATATTAGTATAGACCGTTGCCTGCGGGTTTGCTCGGGAACAGTACTTTTTCCTGTATGAAAGATACTCTATGTCCTTTTCTGTAATCCTGACAACGTGCATGCAAAAGTTCATGACGATCGGTCGAGAAGCATAACAAACAAACAAACAAGCAGTCACATTCGCGTTTATAATATTAGTTAAGAAGTTAGAAGTAGGATTGAAATTATACAACTTTATACAGATTTAATCGTGGTTTATTTTAATCACTGGGTTACTGAAATGCAACCGAAACTTCAAGGAAAATGTAAACGAATGTGATATCTAATATCATTATCCTAAATAATAATTTATTGTTTTAACCATTGAGTTAATTCGTTCCACGATGTAGAGACACGTCAGGTAAGTTTTTGTTACACAAGTTAGATTGCATGATCTCTAACTCACTTAGCCGATTTTTGTAACGATACGTTTGTGAGCAAACTTTTAATATTTAGAACATGCCATCATGTGACGTGAAGAGCACGCATTCAAAAGCGTGTTCCATAAAAAGGAAAATTCTTAGGATGTCTTCTTTGTACGCAGGTACATAGAAGTACTATGTATATACGTAATAACTCAATGGTTTAAACCCTTAGTTCCCAAAGTGGTCCAAGTGGACCCCCAGGGGTCCACGGGAGACTCGACGGGGGTCTATGTCGGCGTGACAACAAAATGAGGGTTCACAAGTCGTAAGCAAGCTTCGCGAAAACTCGGAGTTCTGAACAGGGTGAGGCGGTTCTTCGCGCCTGGGCAACTGTGCCTATTGTATAAGGCACAAGTGCGCCCTTGCGTGGAGTACTGTTCTCATCTTTGGGATGGCTCTGCGCAGTACTTGCTGGACGCTCTCGACCGGTTACAGCGGCGGGCTGTCCGTATCATCGGAGATCCAGAGGTCACGAGTTCACTGGAACCTCTGCAACTCCGTAGGGACATTTCCTTATTGGCATGTTTCTACAGAATATACCACGGGAAGTGCTCTGAAGACTTATTCCACCTTATCCCGCCCTCCCCTTTCCTATCCAGAACAACGCGTGCTGGGCTCAGATGCCATCCTTACACGGTAGAGTCGATTAGAGCACGTACCAAAAATTTTGGGTCCTCATACCTCTGCCGAACGACCAAGGCATGGAATTCTGTGCCAAGGCACGTGTTCCCTTCTTCCTTCAATCCTGGGTCCTTTAAGCGGGGCGTGAAAAAGCACCTTCTCAGGCCGTCAAAGTAGAGACCTCAACATCGCGTCGGCTGCTATGAGGGCGGTGTGAAGGCCACTGTTATTAGACCACACGACTGCTTACCATCAGGTGGAGTGTGGTCATTTTGACAAGCAAAATAAAAAAAAACGGGTGGGGGTCCACGATAATTTATTTGCTTTCGATAGTGAAGAACTAAAACGTTGGCTTGACTTCACCGACTGTTCGATAAGTTAAGCGACTAAAAAAAAAAGCTCAACCCGCCTACCGTTGTAGATTCGGAAACAACATTTCTAAAAAAAATTTGCTCCTACAGATTTGATCAAATTTATTACTTGCATGAACTTGTTTAGCTGCAGGGGGTACACCGGAACTAGCTAAATTTTGAAAGTGGTATATGATAAAAATAAACCATAGTCAATGAAATGTTAGGCCTTATACATCTCTGGCTACCCGTTGGGGGATATAGACGTCAGACTATTGTTGTTGGTAGTTCGAAATGAATGACGATAATATCCGTATAAAGTAGTTTCATAGAAGAAGGTGCTACGGGCCCGATAACACGTAGACCCGCGCTCGACTAAAGAATATTTAACTCGTCTTTAGTTATTTATGAGATTATATAAAGAGAATATATGTATATTCAATAGATTTAAATATTATTGACAAACTATATATCTCATAGTTTTATATGTAACTCATTTTAAACTGCCTCCGTGGCGCAGCGGTAGTGTATGCGACTGCTGTGCATGAGGTCGCGGGCTCAAATCCCGGGTCGGGCCAACATAAAACGTATCGGGTTTTTCTGTTAAGAAATCTCAATACGAGCCTGGAGTTAGGAAGTTGGCGGTGTTAGACACCTCCGTGCCTCGAAAAGCACGTGTCGCCGTTGGTCCTGCGCCTGATCTCTCTCCGGTCGTGTCGGATGACCGTCCCATCGGATCATGAGAGTTAGGGAACAGCGAGTGCAACTTGTGTTTGCGCACACACTTGTGCACTATAATATATCTTGCGCAGATGGCCAGTCGCCGTTAAGACTGGCCGCCGCGGCGCCGTCACCGAAGTTCGGTCTGGAGGATATTATTATGTAACTCATATTATTATGTTGCGTGAGTTAAATTTTAGGTACATAATTACTATGTTTTGTTCTAATATTCTCTTTGTTAAACTTAGTATTTAGTATATATGTAGCTGCGTTTGATATTATAAGTCCTAATCAAAATGTCCCTTTGTCATTAATTGCTACAGGCCCCGAGGGAACTTATTTCGACGCCTTGGTACACCCAGTTTAGTTTCAGCTTCAGCGACCCACCTTCCATACAAAGCAGAAGGTGGCATATCGTGGTGGTTTTAGTCGGTAGGCCCAAAGTCTCGGGAGAGGCTGACATAACCCTCGGGCCTCCTCTTGTGGCGAGGGTGTAAGCATCAAGAGCAATTACCAACGTTATACACAATCTTTTACCAAAAAAAAACCTACTTCAAAAACGGATATTTTAAAACACTAAATGCACTAAAAAGTTAAAAAATTATTGCGTATTCTTGTGAATAATTAAATTATTGTTATTAATGGAGTCGGTGTCGGTCGGTCGGTATACGGTGGAATTAAGAAACCTCCTTTTTAATTTAAAGTCGGTACTTCAAGTTTCTAGCACTTATAGCCTGATTACACCTACCGAGTAGAGTAGCGAGACGGTGCCCTCGGCCGAGCGCTGGATATTTGTAAACACATAGTCGAGTGTTCGGCCGAGCGCTGGATATTTGTAAACACATAGTCGAGTGTTCGGCCGAGCGCTGGATATTTGTAAACACATAGTCGAGTGTTCGGCCGAGCGCTGGATATTTGTAAACACATAGTCGAGTGTTCGGCCGAGCGCTGGATATTTGTAAAAACATAGTCGAGTGTTCGGCCGAGCGCTCGATATTTGTAAACACATAATCGAGTGTTCGGCCGAGCGCTCGGCCTGGCAACAGGCCGAGAGAGTCACTCGGACCCCATTCTATTTATTGGGCCGAGTACCCAGCCCCTCGCTTCTCCGCACTTCTCCACTCGGTGGATCTAAACGCGCACATGTCACTTTTCTCGCGATTTTTGCTCAGAAGGGCTCTAAACTCATCGGGATCTTCCAACTGTAATTAATTAAAAATAGTGTTTGTAGCACCTAATTTAGGTCTTCTTAAAATCCATGGTCTATCCAAATGCGGGATTTTTCTTGAGCCAACAATTCTGTTAATTCTTCTACCAGAAGAGGTATAAGTAATTTTATAGATTTTCTAATAATTTTTTCGATCCATATCAGCGTTTCACGTTTTCACAGCCCGCCGCTGTAACCGGTCGAGAGCGTCCAGCAAGTACTGCGCGGAGCCATCCCAGAGATGAGAACAGTACTCCACGCAAGGGCGCACTTGTGCCTTATACAATAGGCACAGTTGCCCAGGCGTGAAGAACCGCCTCACCCTGTTCAGAACTCCGAGTTTTCGCGAAGCTTGCTTAATGACGCTCTCGATATAGGTTTTCTGATTAAGGGAGCGGCAAAGATCCATACCTAAGATAGAGAGACTGTCACGTATCACCAGTGGAGTGTTCTTCAGAGACTTTTTTGTTGAGAACGCGCATGCCTGGGTCTTCTTGGCGTTGATCTCGACCAAGTTCTTGGCACCCCATTCATAGATGCGGTCCAAGGTCCGGTCAAGTTCAACGACAAGATTCTGCCTTTTCCCCTCAACCTTAGCCTGTTTGGACCCAGGATGTCCGAGATATCGCCCATGCACGGTACTGTCGTCCGCATAACAATGTATGTTGCCGAGATTCAACATATCATTGATATGCAGAAGAAAGAGCGTAGGGGATAAGACAGAACCCTGAGGCACTCCTGCATTGACCTGCATAAATTTGGAAGCGCGACCGTCGCAAAGGACCCGAATACGACGCTTCTGCAGGAAACTTGCAATCCAGGTGCACAGTTGAGGGGGCAAGCCATAGGCCGGAAGCTTGGAAAGAAGAGACCGGTGCCAGACTCTGTCGAAAGCTTTGGCTATGTCAAGGCTGATAGCCAAAGACTCGCCGTGCTTGTCCATAGCCTCACCCCAGAGGTGCGTGACGAACGCTAGAAGATCACCCGTTGATC
Source organism: Catocala sponsa (assembly GCA_963564715.1). NCBI lineage: Eukaryota > Metazoa > Arthropoda > Insecta > Lepidoptera > Erebidae > Catocala > Catocala sponsa. Next base: position 457,584 of record OY751352.1, read on the forward strand.
GTTTAGACCGAAAGCCGTATTGGCGATCATTGATCAACGATTGATCCTCCAGGTAGCGGACAATTTGGGTGTTTATAATCCGCTCGAACACCTTGGAAAGCACCGAGGTGATAGCTATGGGTCCATAGTTGCTTGGCTCGGAACGGTCCCCCTTTTTGGGAATCGGTTGAACGTTCGCTTCCTTCCAAGCCTCAGGCACAATGCCTGCGACGTAAGACGTCCGGTATAGGCGCGTAAGTGTGGGAGACAACTCCGCTGCACATTTTTTAAGAACCACAGCTGGGATGCCGTCAGGTCCACTGGCTTTCCGAACATCGAGAGACTGCAGTATCGCACGAACGGTTCGTTGCCTGATACATATATCAGGCATGGTGTAGCCGCAGTTGGCAATGTTAGGCGGCTGCGAACCGCAGTCATCGATTCGGGAGTTGGCCGCAAAGAGATTTGCAAGCAGATCTGCTTTCTCCTGCGGCCGATGAGCCAGTGATCCATTCGGATACCTCAGAGGGGGCAGCATGGTCTGGCAGAAGTTGGACTGCACGGCTTTGGCCAGGCGCCAATAGCTACGACTGCCCGTAGGATGCGCCATTAGCTCCTGGCCGAACCGTGCGACGCGCTGGGCATCCGCTCTTAAGTATGCCCTCTTGCAGACCTTTGTGGCTTGGTTGAACGCTGCCTTCAGGTGATCCACGTTAGGGTCGTGGAGAGTGCGAGCCCTGGTCCAAGCGCAATACGCTGTCTGTTTGCGTTCAACAGCATCGGCGCATTCACGCCCGAACCAGGGCCTTTTCCTGCCGACGCTCGTGACATCACTGTATAGAATATAATATTCCATACCCAGGATGATTTCACCAGCGACAGCAGTAGCGCTCTCTGATGGATCCCTGTTCTCAAAGCAGCGTTGAGCCCAAGGGATGGATGCGAAGTATTCCCGCATTCCATCCCAGTCTGCTGACGAGTAGTGCCACAGTCGTCGTCTTGCCTCCTCGGGTCGTGGGGGCGTAACAACAACAGCTGTGGCACAAACCAGACAGTGGTCTGAGGTGCCCAAGGGAGCACGAATCGACACACTGTACCGGTTCGGGTTACTCGTCAGCAGCAGATCGAGCAGAGAGGGCGCCTGACCTGCAATATCTGGTATCCGGGTGGGCTGGAGTACCAGTTGAGACAGGTCATGCGTGAGAGCGAACGCATGGGCAGTTCGTCCCGCGTGGTCTGTTTTGGGAGAACCCAACCAGGTCTCATGGTGGGCATTGAAATCTCCCAAGAACATCAACTCAGCGTTCGGAAACCGCTCCTGCGCGTCGTCTGCCGCCTGACTCAGGTAATTGAAGAGTCGAGTTGTCTCAGCGTCTCCTGAATGGGATCGGTAGAGGCACATGTAGATTTGGCTGAAAGAGCCATGATCTACGTGTACCCAAAGGACAGAGAAGGAAGGGTCCTCTAGGCATTGTAGACGGCGACAGCAAATATCCGCCCTAACAAACAAGCATACCACGGCTTTCGCGAGGAAACACTCCTCTAGCACGTAGCCGGGATATTGCAGGTAGTTTGTGTCTGCAGGACGGCGTATTTGTGTCTCCGTTAGAAAAAGCATTGCCGGCCGAGCCGTCTCCAGGTGGTGATGGACGGCATTAAGGTTAGCGTGGAGTCCTCTGATGTTAATAAACTCCACGACACAGGAAGCAGCAGTGGGGTTACGGCAATTGGCTGCTGTTGAACGACAATGCTTTGTTCGTACTGCCATAGAGTGAAAGGAAGGGGAAGCGTGAAAAAAAAGAGGCAGCTATTCTCGCAGCAAAGTGGGGCAAGGCGCAGAGCAAGTTTTGTCATATAACTGTATGGTATGGCGATAGCCGATCCGACGGACGGAAGGACCCCCGTACCCTCCTGAAAGTGGTCGCCGGGACCCACCCTCCGGTCACCATCCGGCACGACGAGCCACCTCGAGATTATGCGCGGCATGATAAGGCAGCCAACCTAGTTGGTTAGACTCGGTTGGGCCTCTGGACTATACCGCGGGCGGCCAGCAGAGCACCGTTTCTACGGCTCTCCCTGGCCGCCGGGTCGACTCGCGCCACCCACACAATGACTCTACGGATACTCTGCAGGTCCCTCATAAGCTGCGAGAATCGTCACCTCATGCTTAGGCCTCCGGCGCTCTCATTCACCGAACGAAACACAGCAGTGAAACACTGTTGTTTCACGTCGATTTTCTGTGAGAGGGTAGTACTTCCCCGGTCGAGCCGGCCCATTCCTGCTGTAACCAGCTTGGCTCTACTACCTGATACCTGATGTTGTCTCCAGAGAAATCAATTATCGATATCGACAAGTCTATACATTAATCTAGAACAAGAAATCACCTAACTCCTAACCGTTAAAGAGTGGTACCTTCCTTCATCAACTCTGCGTCATGAGATGATGATGACCATACGCAAAGGTCTCAATAGCTTTAGAAAATATATGAAAAACATTGTTAATAGGTACATATAACATTTAAGGGTTGCCCTCGATTTCCCTAGGACTCCATCATCAGATCCTGACTTGGTGCCAATGGGACCACATCAGGAGTATACTCTTTCAAATAAAAAAAGAATTTTGAGAATCGGTTTATAAATGACGAAGTTATCCGCGGACACATATAAAAAAAATATATACGGTCGAATTGAGAAAGCTCCTCCTTTTTTGAAGTCGGCTAAAAAGAAAAGTTTTTAAAAGGCTAAAATCAAACGCATGTCAAGTGATTTAATTGCCTTACTCAATTAGCAACTTTATTAAGAAAACCAATCACAGCAGTTGAAACGCGTTCGTTAACAATTTTTTGTGTCGATCTATGTACCTTACAGAAACTGGGATGAGTAGGTTAATTATCACGCTATGACCCACGAGAGCGGCGCAGTGACCATTTTTTAAAATAAAAAATACACGGAATAAGATGAAGGAAATAAACGGCATTTATATAACTAAATAACTAATAGGGAACTCCATTGCGTATATACAATCTGAACTTAATAAACAATCCGTCTGTTAAGGTCACATTAATGTCGGGTCGCCATCTGTGACATAAGGTCCGTGATAAAAAATAATAAGTAGGTACGTGATGTTAAAACAACAACGTTATAATATATATTTATAGAATATAAATTAACTATACATTTCATTTACATTCTATTTATGGTTTAATAGCGACTATAATATCATGCTTTGTCTGTGGATATTTCATTTAGTTGATTTTTCCCCGTGACATAGGTTTATTTTGTTTGTTTATAATAAGACAAATCTCGCATTGTAATAATATCAGCCCTGTATTAAATTCGCCCACTGCTGGGAACAAGCCTCTTTGCAGTGTGAAAATGGTTAGGTTATAGTCCACCAGGCTGGCCTAGTGCGGGTTGGTAGACTTCACATATCTTCGAGAACATTATTGCGAGCTCTCAGACACGCAGGTTGCCGCACGGTGTTAAAGCGAGCGATAATTAACTATTTAATACGCACATAACTTCGAAATCGATCGAACGCGAGACCTTTGACCGTGGCGCGTGGCGGTCCAACGGTTTCCCACTAGGCTATCGCTGCTGTTACTTGGCGGAAATCCTATTCTTCCAAGAGTACCGATCGGATAATTTCATGGGTATAATGCTAGTTATTTGGGTTGCGAAGGTCAGGAGCCACTCTTACGGTAGACTATTGCTATTCAGTCGCATGTGTTTAGACTAGGAAGTCGATGATAATACTTACTAATTAATGTACCTCACCATGCATTTTAGTCTACATGTAACGTTATAAGATTAGATCAGAACTCTATTTTGAACACTTCTTATTACGAGAAGTAGCCATCTGGTCGAAATGTCAATCGCTTAAAAGTAATAAAATTATTGGGAACACCTTTTTTTTTACTTGGCGGAACACATTGATGCATTCCCCTCCGCGGGGGCGGGCGGAGGGGCTATGTCGGACTCACTGGGGTAAAAGAAAGATGGTAATGATAATAATGGACCTCCCGGTAATTACGACTGAACCTACAACGGTGTTCCTCGACAAAACCGCAATCGGCGGGGCCGCGTGAATCACATTCACATGCTGTCACGACTCCGCCGAGGTTTCAGCCCGCCGACGTGTAAAACGGCAGGCTACTACACAACAAGACTACCCTTTAGGCAACACTACATTTAAGGCCTACTGTCCCCCCTTTAGGGACGGACGGACACACGACACAGAGGCTTGCGTGTTTCCACGTACCTGGTGCGTGGACCTGGTGCTGATCGGTTGGCGGGCAGGCCACCCGCCACGCACCCTCGGATAACCCACCCCAACTATTGCAATAGAAAAAGGTTGATAACACCGAACTCCTCTGGACGGAGACAAGCGCGTCGCGGACTCAGGCGTACTTCAACTTGCAGTATTCCGCTTCGAACACAAAATATGTGTCAACACGCGTTTCGCTTCACCGCGAGACATCTTCAGGGCCATTTGTCAAACTCGCATGAGTCAGGTATGATTTCTGTAAATAAAATAGTCTATGATAGCCAGAGTACTGAACATAGTCACCAAAACCTAATAATGAGAATATCCTGACAAGAAACACAATACCGCATTGTCCAACCCAAATACCGCACCCAGTTTTTTTTTAATTTATTTGGATCGCCAACAAATGATACACATTTCTTACTTCTAAATAATAATTTACAGACATGCATTGTGCTCATTCTCTTACAGGCAACCACATCTAACAAAAATAAAACTTTCGCCACAAACATTAAGTAAAAAGCTCTAAATACATTAACATAATATTAAAATTAAAATTATATTGAAATTAAAGAGAAAGAAGAAATAGAAAGTTATACTAAAAATGGAAAATTATACTTAGCCTAGAATGGTATCATAATTACCGAAGCCTGGAACCCAGGTATACAGTGATATTTTTCTTAAACCTAAAGAAGTTGTCACGGAATACCTCACAGTCAGTATTTACATCTTAAAGCTTGAACCATTAAGCCTCGTATCCACTAGGCAACATTTGGCACACGACTTGTTGCACAACATGTTGCTCAACGTGTTGAAAGTCAGCGCGGAACTTTTGTTTAGCAACATTGTGTCTACACATGATTCCGCTCGCATCAGTCGTCGACAACATATCGCCAGGGGAACTAATGTTGATTTCATTGCCTTTTTACGTCTCCACTTGACAAAGTTTGATGCTCAACTGCGTGTAGCACGGAAACAAACAAGCCGCGCGTCATGTTGCGCGGCAGCTGGCAACGTCGCGGGATGTTGTGCAACGCTGCCGAACATGTTGAGCGTCACGTGTTGCGCGTCAAATGTTGCCTAGCGGATACGAGGCTTTAACCTAACCACCTGTGTCTATATAATAAAGATGCACTAGATTTTGTCCGCGGCTTCATTCGCGAAAATATAGGTTAAGTTAATAACAATACTTTTTTCTGGATGTAGGGTACCCTATGTCCCTGTCCATACACCTGCTCTTGACAATTTGTATGTGAAATTTCGTGATGACCGGTCGAGTAATTAAGGCGTGGTAGCGTAACAAACAAACTCACATTCGAATTTATAATATTAGTTAAGTTATAATTTACATAAGTTATTGCGCTAATGTACTGAAGTCTAAATAAAGGTCACGAGGATTATGCGGCGACTCTCATTAGACATACGTACATACATACATACATACTAGGGCTGCCAACCGTACTTTATAACGAGATGGGTGTAAAAACCCAGGATTCAACCTCTTCGTCTTCATGTGACCTTGTGACCCCTACATCTCGGGGTCTTTTGATCCCCAGAGCCCATATTCAAACTCGACCGAGGGATGACCCCAAGGTGTCTGCACACCAAGTTACAAGTCAATCGGTCCAGTGGTTCCGAAGCTATGCCTGTCACTAACAGACAAACACACAGATCCAAAAAGTGTTTTCATTAACCTCATCGAAGAAGACTCCGAGGTTAATAATGTATTGTACATTGTACGTGATTTCGGGTAGGTAATCGTACTTTATACTTTACTAGATGTTCCCGCGGTTTCACCCGCGTTTATGGTTACTGCGACGCCCCCTTGGGTCGTAGCGTGATGTTAAAATTCTTTTAGTGTTGGATAGCCTATTTATCGAGGAAGGCTATAGGCTATATAACATCACGCTATGACACACGGGGGCGGCGCAGTAACGATAAACGCAGGTGAAACCGCGGGAACATCTAGTATTAGTATAGATATTAATATGATTCATGTAAATAAATAAATTTGAATTTACAATGAATTTCTAAAAACTAGAAAGTTGAAAACATTACTGAGTTACGTTTACGAGAATTTTATATACTGAAATTAAACTTCTAGTACATACCTACGAATTTTATCGCGATTTATTATAAAAGCAATACTTTGAAATATATTTGAAAACTATTTAAAGTAGTTATTATGTAAAGAAGCTGCCAGAAAATCTCTCTATAGTAGACTAGCTCTAGCCCGAAGCTTTGTTCTCTTAAGAACAGTATTTTGGTCGGATGAAACTCCCTTCGTCCTTTTTTGTACCCCTGACAAGGTGTAAGCGAAATTTCATGATTATCGATCGAGTAATTAAGGCTTGAAAGCGTAACAAACAAACTTACAATCGCATCTATGATATAAGTTAAGATTTATTGCAAACTTGATAAACTTTTAAGTAAGTAGGTCATACTATTCTGTCTAGAGTACTATCAGATAATCTCTTAGCTCATACAATTTATGGGTTGCGGGTCAGGTGCTACCGGCACGGTAGACAATTGCTATTTAGTCGAATATGATTAGAATAGAAAGTTGATGATAATTAGATAATGTTACATTTAATTATAGAGAGCCATATCGTAATAAAAACTGTTTGAAATAGAGTGCCGATCTATTCTAACTAGCGGTCGCCTAGTAGTCAAAATTCGACCGTAATTGATTTAAATTTTAAGTTTTATTGTCTATAACTATACCCTTATAATAACATTTTATTTAGATTTGGCCAAGGCTATACAGGTTTATTTACCTATCTTTTTCTAACAAATTATTATTTACTGAACTACATAATATACTCTTTCATTGACGATATTCTTATGCTTGCTACTGCGTTTCCTTTTTCTTTATCTTTATATATATAATTGTACCAGGTTGTACGTGTGTATGTCACTGAACTCCTCCTAAACGGCTGGACCGATTTTGATGAAACTTTTTGTATGTGTTCAAGTGGATTCGAGAATGGTTTAGATATGTTTTTTTTTCTCTTATGTATAGGACAACGTCTGTCGAGACAGCTAGTTACATATAAATAAGGTATATTATTATGTAACCATAGTTACGAAGAATTGTACGACGCGCGACGTCAGACGAACAATACCGAAATACTACGAACGCGATTCAACTGTGTGTGTCAAATGCATGGTTGTGTGCGTGTAGTGTTTTTTCATTAATTTAATGTATTTCTAATGCATATTTTATATAAATATTAGGATTCGCCCCTCCTTCTCCATATAAACTTTAACTGTGCCAAATTTCATACTCCTCCGTCCGCGCATTTATCGTAAAAAGGGGTACAAAGTTTTTGCTTCACGTATTAATATATAGATAAACATTTATATTGTAAATGTTTACAATTGAATTTCAATTTATATTTCGTTTCTACGTTTCTATTTTGAACATAATTTATTATATAAATTGGCCATTGGCTATATGATCAGATATGATGCGCGCATGACTCGGTCGTTGAATTGGTCGCATCATGCTCTTTGTCCCAATGTGGGTTAAAGGTCGTGTTCCCGAGGGATACAAATCTATTGACACTCATTAACGTGAGCGACATCTAGTTCAATATAAACCTAAGTCAATTTGTTCTCTAAGCGTATTCTGACATACGAATAGTTAAAATATTCATTACTAAATTAACTAAATTTCGGTTTTTGCGATAGTATAATTAATTAATTATAATAGCGTCACATTAAAATGGCTATTGCATTTTAGACTTCATTGCAATGTACAAAATGTCTAGAATGCAGTAAAATGTTTAATTGTGCCACAGTACTGTACGTGCGCGGCTTAGATAAGTGTACATATTGAACGTTAGACTTTTTACTTTATATGCAAATGAGACTTCGTTGCCTATTTTTTTTTGTTCATATAAAATTTACTTTGTCAATTTATTCAAATAGTTTTGCATTGCAAAATGTACCTTATGACATTAGAATACGGTTTATCAATTCTTCTTCCTTTTTTTCTTTTTTGTGTGGGTAGTGGCCAACCTGTTGTCAAGAGTTGTTCAAGCCGCCCGTAGGCCTCTGACATGGCTTAACGACTGCTGTCAATTTGACAACAACCGGGACCGACTTTTTACGTGCCCTAAGAAGCACGGAGACGCTCAGACGAAATTCCACTACGCGGTCACCCATCTATAGACTGACCGCACCCACTGTTGCTTAACCTCGCTAATCGTTTACCGATCAGTGAGTGCAACTAGCTATGAGCGCCTCTTATTTATCTATAGGTACTTATCTATACTAATATTATAAAGCTGAAGAGTTTGTTTGTTTGAACGCGCTAATCTCAGGAACTACTGGTTCGAATTGAAAAATTATTTTAGTGTGGGATAGCCCATTTATCGAGAAAGGCTTTTAGCTATATACCATCACGCTGCGTTCCACGAGGGCGGCGCAGTAATTTTTCAATTCGAACCTGTATTCCCTGAGATTAGCGCGTTCAAAGAAACAAACAAACTCTACAGCAGTAACGATAAACGCGGGTGAAACCGCGGGAACATCTAGTATAACATATAGCTGACCCGCGCAACTTCGTCTGCGTCACATAAGAGAATTTTTCCCGTTTTTGCGACATTTTTCATTGCTGCTCTGCTCCTATTGGTCGGAGCATGATGTTATACAGCCTATAGCCTTCCTCGATAAATGAACTATCCAAGATTGAAATAATTTTTTAATTCGAACTAGTAGTTTCTGAGATTAGCGCGTTCAAACAAACAAACTCTTCAGCTTTATAATATTAGTATAGATAACTAGATTCTGCAGTACTTTTTCTAAATTAAAGGCACCGTGTCCTTTTCTGTTGTCCTGACAACGTGTATGCTAAGTTTAATGATGATCGGTCAAGCAGTTAAGGCGTGAAGCGTAACAGAAAACAAACAAACTTACATTCGCATTTATAATAATAGTTAGGATTTATAAAATATTTTATTCACTCACACACATATGTTACGCTCCCGCTACATTTGTACGTCATAACTTTGTTAACGAGATTATATTCCTAGTACAATGATTCCAACTTCCTGCTTCAAGCTTAGCTGTTAAACACATGGACACTTTTAGAAATAATGTTATCAAATAATAGGTTTTGGTTTATCGTTCGCGTAAATACTTACTTAGGTATACAAGATGACTCTAAAATCTTTTTTAAACCTTAAAAGAGCTTTATGGGCATATTTAATGGTCTTGTATCAACAAAAACCAAAGGGTAAATATAATGACCACCAAAAATACTAATTGCGCAGCAAAACATGCTTACTAAAATATATCATAACGAGCACCTATACGCCTCAAATCATTGCATTCCGTCTCGGTAGGGTTAGGTTATGTTAGGTTCCTTCTTAAACCCACCCAGAAATAGGCTCCGTCGACTTATTTCGATCTCTTTAAATATATTTTGCTGTGCAATTTGGTGATCATTTACTATTTTTGACTGTTATATTTTACTATATCGATGATAAGTACATAAGCCAAATCCAAATTCGAATAAATCAGCCGCTAAAGTTTTACTTTGATTATTATATGTGAGCCTGTTTCAGAATATTATTTATATTTAGGGAGCTTTTATATTACATATTGTGGCGATCATATTTGTGTGTTAACGTAACCATATCATTAAGTCTAAGCCCTCTGTGTGTTTGTCTGTCGCACTTTTACATGGTTTTATCTTCTGACCTGCAATACATAACTGGCTGAAATCTTCACAACTAATAATTTTGCTGTGGTAAATTGACGTAGGCCTAGTAGTACTGGTATCTCAGTCTATATAGTAAACTAGTTGTTACCCGTGACTTCGTCCGCGTGGAATTTAACAAAAACGTTGCAACTTTTTTGCGGATCCTAATTTTTTTAAAGTAAAAGTGTTCAACGTTACTCCTTCTAACATCAGCTATCTGCCAGTGAAAGTCTCATCAAAATCGGGCCAGTCGTTTTAGAGATTAGCTGCAACAAGACACAATTTTTTTTATCTATACTAATATTATAAAGCTGAAGAGTTTGTTTGTTTGTTTGATTGTTTGTTTGTTTGTTTGCTTGAACGCGCTAATCTCAGGAACTACTGGTCCGATTTGAAAAATTCTTTCAGTTTTAGATAGCCCATTTATCGAGGAAGGCTATAGGCTATAAATCATCACGCTAAGATCAATAGGAGCGGAGCACCAATAAAGAATGTTTCAAAATCGGAGGGTATTTTTCCTTTTGAGAGCTTCCGCTGCGTGCGCTGCGTGAACAGTTAAAGTTTCGCAAAAATAATGTATGACAGAATTGTTCCCCTTTAAAAGTTCTAACAAAAAGTCCGCGACAGCATATGTCTATCTTTTAAGGTTGGCTCACTATAACCGTTTTTATGCTAACGAAATCTGTTCTAAAATAATGCATTATTTGCAAAGGTATTTTTATAAACATGATATTAATCCTTATCCAAATAAATACGGTATTCATCACAAGTATTTAATTTGAAACAAGATTGCCCTTTACATCATTCGATTTCAATGAATATCTTAGGAGATATCGCAGTTTTAAAATAACATTGCAGCAAAATAATTACCCATTACAGACATAGTACAAACGATGTTTCTCCTGGTTTATTCTGCGTGATTACTAATGGTTCGATTTGAAAAATTCTTTTAGTGTTGGATAGCCTATTTATCGAGGAAGGCTATAGGCTATATAACATCACGCTACGACCCACGGGGGCGGCGCAGTAACGATAAACGCGGGTGAAACCGCGGGAACATCTCGTTTTTTTTATATATGTGGCGTATTTCCGTATCCATTTAGTAAAACGCTGTTATTTTTACATTACAAACAGATAGGTACTTCAATTTTATTTATTTGTATAGATATATTAATAATAATAATAATATTCTACCACATACACACAACACCATCTAAGCAGAGCTTGTACTATGGGTACTAGACATGATGAATGATAGATATGATGAATTACTGACCTCCTTGCTTTGTGGGTAAAATAAGTTATTGACTTGTCGGTATTCTCTAAGGACGGCAGATAAAGATGTTTAATATACTTACATAATAATGTAGGTACCTAATTATTTACAATACTATGCAAAAACTACACGAGGTTTTGTAGTGCTTAGCTGTTATCATCACATGACACCGATAGCTGTTGCTGCGCTCACATACATTTTAGTGATTACTAAATTGATTGTTTTACTTATCAAATCTTTGTATGTAGTACTCTTTCATCCATAGTTACCAAAAGCATTAGGATACATACGTAGCAATAGTCCTACGCCTGCTGCGGCTGGTGCCGCTGTAGGTGTTCCATCCCACCTTTGATTAAAACTCTCAAACCTATGTCTCCGTGTAAACCTCCCAAAGGGTGAGATATGCAAAAAATTAGTCACTAAAAAAAGAACCGTATGTCCGCTCCACACTTGACTCGTTGATGAGTCAAATGTCGAGCGGACATACGTTTGTCCGTTTGTGTATTGTTTACACAATGAATTATTTTTTTTCCGTATTTCCCCTGGACGCTCAAGAAGATAATAATAAACTTTATTTCCAAAAATAATAGTACAGTCTGTTACAATATTTATCACTGAAATCCTAGCTAGGCTACTTTTTCTTTCTTTTTCGTGTGGCTAGTGGCCCACCAGTTGTCAAGGGTTGTTCAAGCCGCCCGTAGGCCTCTGACATGGCTTAACGACTGCTGTCAATTTGACAACAACCGGGACCGACTTTTTACGTGTCCTCCGAAGCACGGAGACGCTCAGATGAAATACCACTAAGCGGTCACCCATCTATAGACTGACTGCACCCAACGTTGCTTAACCTCGCTAATCGTTTACCGATCAGTGAGTGCTACTGGCTATGAGCGCCTCATACGGCTACTAAGTAGCCTGTGTTAAGGACGTTCAGCCCTTAGATCCCACAGTATAAGGGTTTGCTGGCTGTTACTTATACAAAGCTATATCTATATTAAATACTAATAGGTATGGTTATTGTAACATGATTGTGTGTATGTGTGTGTGTGTGTGTATTTGTATGTTGGATCAATCGTGCGTCAGTAATGTGAGAAACTCTGAGAGTGTTTGGTATCTGTTAGTATGTAATGTGTATTCTACTCCATTTCTAAGTTCTAAATCGAATAACTATGTCATTAGTGATGGTAATTAACGCGAGAATGCAATCACTTAAAGTAAACTACTTTTAAGCGATTAATATTTTGACCAGAAGACCAATTCTCATAATAAAATCTGTGCAAAATACAGTTCCGATCTAGTCTAATAATAATGTCCTCCAAACCGAATTTCGGTCACGGCGGCCAATCTTAACGGAGACTGGCCATCTGCGCAAGAGATATTATAGTGCACAAGTGTGTGCACAAACATAGGGGCACTCTCTGTTCCTTCACTCTCATGATCCCATGGGACGGTAATCCAACACGACTGCTAAGAGATCGATGCAGGACCAACGGCTTAACGTGCTTCCCAAAGTACATACATACATAGATTCACGGCTGTTTCCCAGAGGGGTAGGCAGAGACTACGGATTTCCATTTGCTACGATCCTGACACACTTCTCTGGCTTCATTCACTTTCATCATATTATCATTCATTATACTTTTCATTATCATTCCGAAGTACAGGGGTGTCTAACACCGCCAACTTCTTAACTCTGGGCTGCTAATGAGATTTTTAACAGAAAATCCTTGGAATTTTTTGTTGTCACGTCCCGGGACGCGGGACCCGGGACCACATGCACAGCACTCACATTCGCTACTATTTTTATTTTCTCTACTATTATAAACATCACATGTAGACTAAAATGCATGGAATTACTACGTTAATTAGTAAGTATTATCATCGACTTCCTAGTTTAAACATATGCGACTGAATAGCAATTGTCTACCGTAGACGAGGCACCTGACCTTCGCAACCCAAATAAATAGCATTACCCAGGAATTACCCGATAGGTAGTCTTGATAAGAATAGTACATAGGACAACATACTTAAAAATTTTCAACCTTGCAATTAAATTACTATTCAAGGATATCATCGCGGTTTATAAAAAAAATACAATACTTTATATAGTTTTAAAAATACTTTAGTATATTATAGTATTTATATTATAAATCTTCTCTATTTCTAATATCGGCCCTGTATTTAACTGTCCCACTGCTGGGCACGGGCCTCTTCTCAGTGTGAGAGGGATCAGGCCACAGTCTGCCACGCCGGTCCATTGCGGGTTGGCAGACATCACATACCTTCGAGAACATTATATATAGACCATTCTTAAGCATGCAGGTCACCTCACGATGTTTTCCTTCGCCGTTAAAGAGAGCGACAGTTAACTATTTAACACGCACATAACTTCGTAGTCACAAGTGCGCGCCTTGGAATCGAACTCGGCCTCGGCGTGACAGTCCAACGGTATCCCACTGTGCACGACCTGTACATCTATTCTCTATTTAAACAGGTTTTATAACGAGAATTGGCCCTCGGCCTCGGGTTGAACAGCCAACTTGGGACCGCGTCCATTCCCGTTACGAAATATACCCAATGCGAAAGTATAAAGTTATCATTTTTAATGTCTTGAACGCGGCAGTTAGCATCTGATCAAATACAGAAAATATCAATAGAAATTTTTCGTATGCTTGCTTTTGTTCGCGGGGTTCAAAGAACAAATAACATTTTGTCGCACAGGAACTATTTTTGCTTTTTTACACGCCAGCTCATAATCAACGATCTCTATGCAAACATCGTGATGATATGTCGCCCAAGGAGCGCCCAAGAGAGTCGCCCAAGCGTGTAAGAAAAACTAAACAACAAACACATTCTCGCATGTATGTATTTAAATAATTTGACTTAATATCCTTTTAAATAATGATGCATCAACATGCTGATATTTACAGACTACTTTTTATAACTACTAGACTTTTTTGGCCGAGTTTCTTAGGACTACCTTAACAAAATATGGTTCTGTTTCGTTAGGGTAAAATTTGTACAAATTATATAAATATACTTACATATCTTTGTGCATGTTCTGGTGAAATATAAGTATATTATTTACGAATGCCATTAAATACTTATAATCACCTTTTCCTTAAGACAAGAAGTACTGGAATTTAAACCATCGTGATGAATAGATTTTATTTTAATAGCGTTAAAATCACCATTTTGACCTTGCATTCTTGTTGGGTAAGCGTCAAACATCGCCAACCAACGTGACACATAATAAAATATTTACCATAATATATGAATCGTTTATATATTCACCGTCATCCGCCATTTTGTGGCTTTTATAGGTTTTTCTTATTTACAATTTTACCAGGATACAGTATAAATCGAGAAGAATGTTAGTTCCTTGTTGTCTATCTTTAAAAACATCAGAGGTTAACTACAGGTATAAATTAGATACGTTTAAAGAAACGCACACTAAAAAAGGAAGTTCTTGTCATTGTACAGTAGTAGGAAGCAGCAGAATATAATGATTAAATAATACTGAATGTTTAAAAAAAAGATCGGATGCGGACGTCGTTATTTAATGATTTATTGAATACTGGCTTTTGCGCGCGACTTCGTACGCGTGGAATGTGCAAGAAAGATGAAAGAAAGAAAGACAGAAATATTTTTTATTTTGGCACACAAAAGAGCACACGTAATACATGAAGAAATAAAAAAAATAAAAATATACAAAAGCAGAATACTTAACTAAAAAAAAAATAAACTAAATACTAATACTAACACTATAACTATTTCATTTCATTTCTGCTCACTGGCAACACCACACCCAACCCATCAAGTCAAGGCTAGGCTAGTATTGTCAGTGAGCATACAAAGTTACAAACCAAAAATACAAACTATATTCAATTATTTAAGTTTGACTTACATTTCAAAATTAATACGGAAGTGTGTGTCCCATCAGGGCCAACATTTGGACATCGCTCAGCGTACGTTGCGATTGTTAAATCGCAACACTGGTATTCTCCGAAATCCAATTTAGTGACGCCGTCGCCCAGTGTCTAAACATAGGCAATTAAAATATACTTAATATGTAAATATACGAGTAAATAAGATAAAAACATAATTAATTACTAAATAGTGTAAAAATGTATGGAATAAGATATGAAACATTTGAAGGTATCCATCTGTATTTTTGTTTCGTTGCATGTAAGATCAAGTTGATGTACTCACTCAATAGGCCCCTAGGCGGTGTACTAAGATGAAATACGCACCCGACTTTATGTGATATCTCCAGCTATACAACTGTGAAAACTGCATTCAATTTCGTGCAGTAGTTTTCATACGCTTACATAAAACACATTAAAATAATTGTTTTGGATTCTATAACTTTTATATAGACACCTCACATATAGATAGTATAATATCAGCTATGTATATAACATGTCCCACTGCTGGGCACGGGCCCCTTTTCAATTTGAGAAGGGTAGTCCACCACGCTCACCGCGTTGGCAGGCTTTCAAAAACATTAGAACTAAATTCTGAGAGTTCTCTCTATGTTTTCCTTTACTCTTAAAGCTAGCGATAATTACTTAATTAATACATATATATAATCGAAAAGTTCACATATATAGTCGGCCTCGATGGCGTAGTGGTTAGTTTAACCGAGTACCACGCCTGAGGTCGCGGGTTCGATTCCCGCACAAGTCAAACATTTGTGTGCATGAACATGGATGTTGTCTTGGTCTGGGTATTTCTATGTATAAATTGTAAGCATTTACAAAAAAAGAGTAGTATATATGTATGTTTGTCCATTGTCTAGTACCCATAGTACAAGCTCTGCTTAGTTTGGACTAGATGGTGTTGTGTGTATGTGGTAGAATATTATTATTATATTATATTAAAAGACAAAGATGCATGCCTTGGAATCGAACTCGAGACCTTATATATAGCAGTCCAAAGTCCCCCACTAGGCTATCGCTGCTGCTTATTATTGTATAGCATAGTAAAAATAAATATGGTAAAATATATAAGTATGGGGCTTTATGGCAATTTCTGTACGGCGATGGTACTGATAGTACTGATGGTGCTTTTCTTCTTCTCCTAAGCCTTGTGCGATTATCTGAGGATGGATCTTTTTGTCTGTCTACTTATATTTTTTATTTTTTTATTCTGCGAATGTGGCAAACAAGCATACCTGATGGTAAATGGTCACCGTAGCCTATGGACGCCTGCAACACCAGAGGCATCACTTGCGCGTTGCCAAGGCTTTAGGAAAGGAAGTGGGAAGTAGAAGGAGCGGGAAGGGGGAAAGAGGGTGATTGGGCCTCCGGCACTCTTAATCACCGAACGAAACACAACAGTAGGAATACTGGTATTTCACGTCGATATTCTGTGAGAGGTAGTCCTTCCCCGGTCGAGTTTCAGGCTGTAATCAGCGAGGCTCTACTACCTTCTAACGAGGCTTTTCTGTTTTGCGCTGTCGCAACGTCCATTCATTTCTCCTTCAGTTCCTTTTGGATCGTCGTTAGACAGGTGGTGGTCTTCCACGTCTCAAGGTACTGGTAGTAGTGTGTGGTGGTAGTTCCCCAGTGGAGCAGATACAGATTCGAGTGTCATTTCTTATTCGCCATGTTTTATTTCTAAAGTTGCCAGATCGCAATATCCTGGTATGTGGCACTAAATATCGGATTTGTCTGCTACGCGTTAAGTCTTCGTTACCTTTTCCCACTATCGTCAATTTGTAAAGAGCCATTAGGTATGTATTAAAAGTTTAAAAGGGACTCTGGACAGATATCGAATAATTAGTGAGAACTGAATCAATAACAATGGACCTACTCTCGACTTTACCTGTCTGATTGTTTTATCACCATCTAAAAACCACTGGCTTTTGATTTTCAGATAAAATTTGATGCAGTTAACAAATGACAATTGTAGTTCTGCAGTCACTCGCAATAGCGCTAGTGTCTTTGCAGTAACTGATGTGGTCACAACAGATTATGTTCTCAGAGGTCAGTCATTCGAAATAAATAACAGCAGCAATAAATCAGGTTTGAGAGATGATGACGATAAACGATGATGCAAGCAATGACGCAAAGCAAGCGTTACGTAAAGAAATTTTTAAACCATGTAAACCTATTAAAAAATATATATGTTCTTGCCTCAGTGAATCAGTGCTATACAGGCGAAGTGCTATCGATTGAGTAAATACGTACTATGTACATTCGCAGAAAGTGGTCTACCAGTTTTGACAAAAGTTTCTTATAAGGTTGTTTTTTCTAACTTGACACATGTCATATAATACTGCATGATAAAGAGATGATCACTGTCATAATTTATTATTGCAAGAGAAAATCGACCTTGTTGTTTCATGACGTTCAAATGAAGCTCAACTATGTGAAAGACCACATTTTTGGACTGTACTAGACACAATTTAACTAGATTGCATGTAACAAGCGACAAGTAGAGTCTATGCTCGCTAAAGCCTAGTACCTATACCAAGAAATGCGTCTTTTTAGCTACAGGCGGTTAAATTTTTGTACATTTGTCATGGAATATTTGTCAGAAATTAACTACCGTGGATAAAACAACTCGTTTCTTGATATAGGAACAGGGTTAAAGTGAGGTAGACCCGCTATCTATATGCAAGGATCGAGTCGTTTGTCTGACCCAGCCGATTACTGCAACGATAAGTTAGATCGCAAAATTTTAATATTCATAACATGCCATCATATTCCGCTACTGCTGACTTCGTATTACGCTCAAACATATCGCTCCAGTAATTAATAAGAATAATAATATTGTATCGCATACAGACAACACCATCTAGCCCTAACTAAGCAGAGACAATGGATAAACATACGTACATAGTTTTTGGCTTACATATTATTAATAGAAAGACCAAGACAAACATCCATGTCCATGTTTGACTTGTGCGGGAATCGAACCCGTGACCTCAGGCGTGGCAGTCGGTTACACTAAGCACTACGCCATCGAGGCCGCCTGATTGTGTGATTCATATTAGTCTGAACCTGAGGTACAAACGATTTAGTTGTGATGTCTCCTTTAGTATGTAGTACTCAATAGCTCAATGCAAGCAGCACGGAGCTAGCTACTGTTTTTACCTTTTGTTTTACGTGGGTGAATGTATTGGCGCATACCCCTCCGCGGGGACGGGCGGAGGGGCTACGTTGGACTCACCCGGGAATAGATGGAGATATCCCGATAATACCGACTAAACCTACCACGGTGTTCCTTCTCACAGTGTATGGGCGGCGCGGGCGAGGGCGCAGGGATCGCTCCGCATTCATCCTGCAGCCTCGCTACTGTCTAGTAGATGGCAATAGACCTGTCTTCTATTCCGTGGGTCCAACTACCACATATAGCGAAATGTGGGTGTAATATCCCATTCGGTCCAAAGCCTTCGAAAGATTTAATGTAAATAGGGATATTCATATGTTTAGGTACTAGGTAATTCAAAAAGGCTATTCATATAGATATTTTTAAATATATTCTTGCAATTTCGTATTTAATACTGTTATTCATTGAAATTAAACTATTATATACGGATTTTATCGCGTTATTTATTTGACACTTTATTACATAATTTAGAAATTGTTACACTACTAGATACTATTAAACTTTACAAATTTTTAAGCTAATTAAATTATTAAAACTATTTATATTTAAGATTACACTTTCTCCGACATTTCGGTTGCTTTTCAGCAGCCATGGTCACGGGGAGACTAAGATGGTAGTTGTCTCAATGTTCCAGTATAGTTATTTCAAAGTATCCGAACATAATTTAATCAAGGGTGTTTCTATTTACGCAGAATGAGCTCAAAGTATCGTGAAGTCTAACTGTGGTTTGCTTCTTCTTGGGTTTGACTATTTGAATTACTGGATCCCAAGCTGGTGGTACATTCCAACCATCTTCTCTGTTGAAATTAGGATGTTTAATTGAGTTCACAAAGTAACACTTATGAACGTCAAACTATTTAGGTTAGTAAGTTTATTGGTTAAGATTTTTACTTATACTATCATAATGAATTATGGATTTGTAATGTTTCTCAAACTACATTTGAGTATAGAGTAATCATGAGATAATAAAAATTGAGTAGGTACTTATAATTATGGTATTTACGGAAATGATGCACTTATTATCTCTTCCGTGATAGTATTCTTCTAAAAGGCTGTTAATTGTAAAAACCATAGATTTAATTACTAAATCTATGGTTAAAACCAGTCATAAGTAAAAAACACTCAGTACTTATTACCATGGGCGTCATCAACCAATCATCGATCACCAATACAATTTACATTGATAAATGAGCAAGGTCCACCATATCGTCTGATAACGCATTCTACTTTAGACCTTAGTCCTGAAGTTATAAAGTTGGAATTGCATAGTTCCGGAGATTGCTTGAATATGTGCATTATAATTTGAACAAACAAGAGGAACTCTTTGATTTCATAACGACATAATTATGTATAACCTGTAGTTGCAATACCTACTAATATAAGTAATTAAATAAGGATTGAGTTAAAATAATGCGGCTTCATATTATGAGTTACTAGCTGACCGCGGTTTCACCCACGTTTATGATTACTGCACCGCTCATAGCGTGATGTTATATAGCCTATGTTACTTCTGAATAAAGTAGCTTTTTAATTGTGAAAGACTGATTAAAATCGGTCTAGTAGTTTTGAGTTTCTACATTTCAACCAAAAATACAAATCGTTCTTCTTAATTATATTAGTGTAAAATGCATTTGAATAATGCACGAATGCCCAATGTATATATGTATATGAATGTATATATACTACTAGCTTTCGCACGGCTGCGCCCGCGTGGTACTTACATCAACAAAAAATAGCATAAGTATGTCCTTTCACAGGTTTTAAACTAATCTGTACCAAATTACATCTAAATCGGTTGAGTGGTTGAACCGTGAAAAGGTAACAGACAGACTGACAGACAGACAGAGTTACTTTCGAATTTATAACATTAAGTAAGGAAGTAAGGATTAGTGTAAAATGCATTCGAATAAGTGGATATAGTGACAAGAATAGAAAAAGGTATGTTAAGCTGGTTTGGGCATGTAGAAAGATTGGACGAGGAAAGACTGACTAAGAAAGTTTATAAGGCTAGTGTGAATGGAACAGTCGCAAGAGGAAGACCTAGGCGAACATTTCTTGATCAGATCGGAGATGTTCTGGATAAAGGCCAGGTTAAGAGCACCTTAAACCGGCGAGCGTGTATGAGAAATATTATGAAAGTGAATGAAACCAGAGAAGTGTCAGAATTGTAGCAAATGGAAATCCGTAGTCTCTGCCTACCCCTCTGGGAAAATGTATGCATTCGAATAATGTTCGAATACTGATGTTATGCACAACGTATATGTATAGGTACCTATGTCAAGGACTTAACGAACATCGCCCGATTCAATACTGTTCTGTAGATTTAGATGGTTAACTTAAATACATATTTAAACAGGTTATTGTAGACAGCAAAGTAAGAGAGAGGAAGTTATAGATTAAAGAATACGAGTCATTATTCTTTGTCTAGACTTCTTTGTATTTAAGAAATACGTTTTGTAGCATATATTTAAAATAATGCTTGGTTTCTAAATACCTTTGTCATCTCTTCACTTCTTATATTCTCATGTATTAATATTTATTTTATTAGATACTAGCGACTCGCCCGGCTTCGCACGGGTAATACAAAACCTTAACAAATTATACACTCTTGAATTATACTCATGAATCACTTTGCCTATTGGTAAAAACCGCATGAAAATCCGTTAAGAAATTTCTGAGATTATCGCGAACAGACAGACAGACGCGGCGGGGAACTTTGATTTATAAGTAATACCTATGTGTTTGTATAACGTTCGGATATTTCTGCTACTAAGAATTGTCTAACACCAACTATCGACGTTTTGCGTGACCAAAACTGTTTCTTGGCTTAAAGAATTAACATTTTCATTTAACGTGGCAATGCTGCCAGTCTTCTGGGCACTTTTCTGTACCCCTGACAATGTAAATGCGAAATTTCATGATGATTGGTCAAGTACTTAAGGCGTAAAAGCGTAACAAACAAACAAACTCACATTTGGATTTATCATAATAGGATTAGTTAGTATTGTATGTTTACAATACAGGCCTTGGTACATTATAATTACTAGATGTGCTCGCGGTTTCACTCGCGTTTATGGTTATTGCGCGGCGCCCGTGGGTCGTAGCGTGATGTTATATAGCCTATAAGCCTTCCTCGATAAATAGGCTATCCAATACTAAAATATTTATTTAATTCGAACCAATAGTTCCTGAGATTAGCGCGTTCAAACAAACAAACAAACTCTTCAGCTTTATAATATTAGTATAGATGACAATGATATATAATCGTGTTATTTACACGTGCCTACATAAACGTAAAAAGCTGTTTAGTAAAAAATACGCCTATAACAAAAGTTATGTATAAATCCGCACGTGTTAATTATGTTTGTCAATATGTGTCTACATTAATAATGTACCGGATAATTAAAAATGTATATCCGCAGATACGGATACGGATCATTGGCGTCAAGATCCGCGGATACGGGATACGGATCTTAACTTTTTTACTCAATCGGTGTCGGTGCGCGTGACCTTAAGATTTAAGTTTTGTTATAAAAGTGATCTTATAAATTTCTATAATAAATGTCACAAAGATTTAAACTCAATTGATCTCATTATAAAGATATTTTAATTAATATTTTATAATAACTTCCTATACTAGTAAGTGTTTAAACATATATTAGAATATTAGATAGTTGATTTAGTTCCTTTAAGTTACGTGCAGTATTGTATGTATGTTAACTCACTACGATATGTAAATGTTGATGCCAAATATTTTACTTTTAGAAATAAAAAATAGTTTGATTGAAATGTAATAGTATTTTATTGCTACCTAATCACCTACATATAGAATTGAATCTATGTATTAAAAATTAATATAGTAAAAGATCCGTCAAAAATGTAACGGATACGGATACGGTTACGGATCTTTTTTCTCCCGCAGATATCCACGGATACGGATACGGATATCCGGAACATCACTAGTCTACATACACGCTAGTGTGTCCTTGAAAGGCACTTTAGGCAGCTTTCAACACCAATGAGTAAATGATTTTCGACTTTGGTTACTATAAAAGACACTCCTCATCCAAGAACTGTTTTACGTTTACTTTCTATGCAGACTGCCACGCAGAGGTCTCGAGTTTGATCCCAAGGCCTCCACTGACTTTTTGAAGTTATGTAGGAACTAGGAAGTTATTAAATAGTTAATTATCGCTCGCTATAACGGCGTAGGAAAACATTGTTAGGGAACTTCCACATATATTTTTTTTTTTATACTACTAAGGTGGCAAACAGTCATACGACCCACCTGATGGTAAGTGGTCACCGTAGCCTATGGACGCCTGCGACACCAGAGGCATCACTTGTGCGTTGCCGACCCTTTAGGAAAGGAAGTGGGAAGGAGAAAGAGCGGGAAGAGGGAAAGAGGGTGGGTGAGTGGGCCTCCGGCAATCTCACTCACCGAACGAAACACAACAGTAGGAATACTGGTATTTCACGTCGATATTCTGTGAGAGGGTAGTCCTTCCCCGGTCGAGCAGGCCCATTCAGGCTGAAATCAGCGAGGCTCTACTACTCATATCTGAGAGTTTTCTGTAATGTTCTCGAGGATAAGTGAAGTCTGGCAACCCGTACTGGGTGGAGAACTTCTCTCACTTAGAAAAGGCCCATGTCCAACAGTGGGACAGTTTATATACAAGGCTTATTATTGCCTCGATGGTGTAGTGGTTAGTGTAACCGACTGCCACGCCTGGGGTCACGGGTTCGATTCCCGCACAAGTCAAACATTTGTGTGCATGGACATGGATGTTTGTCTTGGTCTGGGTGTTTCTATGTATAATATGTATGTATTTACAATAAAAAAGTATATATGTATTACCTATGTATGTTTATCCATTGTCTAGTACCCATAGTACAAGCTCTGCTTAGTTTGCGCTAGATGGTGTTGTGTGTATGTGTAGAATATTATTATTATTATTATTATTGTTTTATATTTGGTCTCCCTTTTATTTAAAAGGGGTAAACACCTGACACACGGGTCTTAGCCAAGTGTGCCAGAGGGGAAAGAGTTAAGAAGTAGATGATGCAAGAAATTTACGTGTGAGGCGACATGTGTTAAGAAGAACGGCTTTTTGTATGAGTGTGATTGTAGATTTCGGCATGTAAAGTGTGCTCAGGCTATGTCGAAGTATCTGAGGGACTCCGCCGGTTGTAGATATGACAATAGGTATGATTTTAACGATGTCTACCTGCCATTGCCTTTTTACTTCGGTAGCTAAATCAACATACTTCGACTTTTTTCCGCGTGCGTAGTGAGGAGATTATGTGCGTTACATACTACGATGTCTATTATGAAAACAGTTTTTTTGTTTTGTCTTGTATACTTAGGTATGTATGGTCTGCCTCCGTGGCGCAGCGGTAGTGAACGCGACTGCTGTGCATGAGGTCTCGGGTTCGAATCCCGGGTCAGGCCGACAAAAACGTATTGGGTTTTTCTGTTAAGAAATCTCAATACGAGCCCGGAGTTAGGAAGTTGGCGGTGTTAGACACCCCCGTGCCTCGGCAAGCACGTAAAGCCGTTGGTCCTGCGCCTGATCTCTCTCCAGTCGTGTCAGATTATCCGTCCCATGGGATTATGAGAGTTAGGGAATAGAGAGTGCACTTGTGTTTGCGCACATACTTGTGCACTATATCTCCTGCGCAGATGGCCAGTCTCCGTTAAGATTGGCCGCCGTGACCGAAATTCGGTCTGGAGGACATTATTATTATGTCTGGTCTATTGTAGTGTATGGTTTTGTCGGTAATAATGGTCCTATCCCAGTACATTTTAAATTAATTATTCTCTAAAACAGTACTGGGCTTATATTTGTAATAGGCAGTTTTCTTTTTAATAAAGTAATATTTGTGGGATAAGCAGCAATAGCTCAGTGGGGAGACCAACAGACTGCAATGCAGAGGGTCTCGGGTTCGAACCCACGTAGCACAGCTCTGACTTTTGGAAGTCATATGACTTTTCGAAATGATGTGCGTATTGATTGACAATTATCGCCTGCTTCGTGCCTCGGAGAGCACGTTAAGCCGTCGGTCCCGGCTGCCATGAACATCTATGGCAGTCGTTATTGGGAAGTCAGTGCCCTCTAATATCCTGACACTGATCTAGCCTTAGGGTATCGTTAGCCTTCGGGTTGCGGAGATCAGAAGGCAGTCGCTTCGTGTAAAAACTGATATCCAGTCAAATCCAGTTAGACTAGAAAGTCGACCCCAAGTGACTAGGGAATAATAAAGGCTAGGGAGAAGGAAAAGAATATTTGTGGGCTAGGTTCTGATGGACTATTCCTTCCATTTATATTGTGTACGTTTGTCGAGCGATGTATCACTACGTGCCTTGTGTGTACACTATATGTCACTGCTGACGTTAGACACACAGATTGAAACATAAACTATCATAGTTGATAATACTGGTATCACTTTATTATCAAGACCCAGCTTTTCCATTATAGGTTTACACCACAGATAATATAGTTTACACAAATGTTCGGTAGATAACCTTCGAAGACCTATAATAAGTACTAGTGCTCGCCCAGTGAACGAATTCGACCGTAGTTAATTAAATTATATTTATTTTAATTAATTTTAGCTTGCTGCACCTTTCTCCATATAAAGTCAAAGTCAAAGTCAAAAATCATTTATTCATTTAGGTCACAAAGTAGCACTTATGAACGTCAAAGTCAAAGGTTAGTGAGTTTACTAAGTTACTGAAGCTACATTTAGGTTAGTTGCTAGGTTCAAGCAAAGGGTAGAGCCTATGAGAAGAAACCTGCAAGAAACTCACGGCCACTCTTTTAAATCGTCAGTTAAATATAATTTCAGTATTTTACAACTCAGATTAACAAGGTGTTACAGCCATTATGCCATATACTACTGACTATAAAAGCTAAAGATAATAACAATAATAACTTAATAATATTACAGGGAGGAAATAATTTGAGCTAAGATATATTATTTAATATAAATCTAAAATAGACAGTAGGATGGCATGATGGCGCATACACTTACACTTTGTGACTATGCAAAGTTTTCCCAACCCAGGGAAAACTACTGTCGTGCCGTTTACTAGGAAGAGGGATCTCACGGAGTTGGGAACTCTCTCCATGTATGGTACGCAGTTACATTGGTCCACGGAGGTGAAATATCTAGGCATGACCTTAGATAGCAAACTAACGTGGAAACCTCATGTAGACAAAGTCATAGTAAAGGCCCAGCGGGTCTTTGGCATGATTCGATCTACTTATGGGAAGACCTGGGGGCTAAAGCCCAAGGTCATCAAGTGGCTATAGGTACATGATGATGATAAGACCCATACTCACGTATGGAAGCATTGTCTGGTGGCCAAGAACCAAACTAGCTACATGCAGGAACGCGTTGTCGAAGGTGCAGCGATTGGCCTGCATGGCTATAACAGGGGCGTTTTCGACCACGCCAACGGCAGCGTTAGAGGTCCTGCTGGATCTAATGCCGCTACACATTGTTGTCGAGTCAGAGGCGATAAAGGCGCTACATAGGCTATCTGTGCATGGGCTGTGGAGCGTCAATATGCCGGTAACTCGACACACAAAATTGGAGATCTCAAAAGATCTCAAAAGGATTATGAGCATGGGATGCGACAAAATGCAACCATTGCACATATTCAAAAAGAATTTTAAGATAAAGGTCCCCACGAGGGACGAATGGAGACAAGGTTTACAATCCCCTGACAAGGGTTGTCTCAACTGGTTCACTGATGGTTCCAAAATGGAAACAGGATCGGGCGCTGGTATCTATGCCAACGACTGTAAGGTGAGCCAAAGCATGGGCAAATATGCAACGGTCTTCCAAGCGGAAACCTATGCTATAATTGCCTGTGCTCAGGAGAATATCAACAGTGGTGTCACTGACTGGGCTCTGTATATTCTCAGTAACAGTCAAGCTGCTCTCAAGGCTCTGGGCTCGTGTAGGGTGGACTCCAGACTGGTCCTGAACTGTGTTAAGCTCCTTAACAAACTAGGCAGGAAGAACACAGTCAGACTGGTGTGGGTTCCAGGGCATGCAGGAGTGCAGGGCAATGAGGAAGCTGATGAATTAGCCAGAAAGGGCTCGGAGCAACTGTTTGTGGGCCCCGAGCCATTCGTGGGACTCTCTGAGAGCACCGTAAAGGCAGCTTTGAATGCTCACGGCAATGAAAAACACAGGCTAGAGTGGATGGCCCTTAGAGGTCTGGAACACTCCAAGAAATTCATTGCAAATGGAGCCACAGGCTTCACCCAGAGGTTCTGCGGGTATAGCAAGAGTCAAATGCGCCTGCTCACAGGAGCGTTCACTGGCCATTTTGGCACCAAAGACTTCCTGTGCAGATTGAGATTGACACACGACTCGATCTGCAGAGCCTGTGGTGAACAGGACGAGTCCATATCGCACCTACTGTGTGAATGCGACGCGTTGGCTGGACTTAGGATGGGTCTGATGGGATTGGCATATCCAAACCCTGAAGACTTTAGGCTTCTCCCTCTGAATTGTACACTGCAGCTAATGCAGTACATTCATAAGGAGATAGCTAAGGGATGAATCTTGGGGCTGACACAAAAGATCCCACTGGGTCGAAGTGTCGCCGGTCAGTACAGACTGGCCTCCACACACAAGATAAGATAAGATAAGACTATGCAAAGGCTTAAATTGACTTATAAGTAATACAGATCTTTGAATCCTGTAAGCAACAAGCAACTAGCTCCATGAGTTTTTGTCATTTAAGTAGTCGTTGACTGAATAATAACCTTTCCGAATAAGTTGTTTTTTAACGGCGTTTTTAAATTTAATATTATGATTGATGGAGAAAAAGTGGAGCAAGTGAAAGAGTTTGTATATTTGGGTACTTTGTTTACAAGGGATGGTAAACATGACGGAGATATTGAAAGGAGAACGATTGCTGGTAACAAAGTGAATGGAGCCCTACGCGCTTTTATGAACAGTCGAAATGTATCCGAAAAGGCACGTTTGGCTGTTCATAGAGGACTATTAGTGCCCACACTTATGTATGGAAGTGAAAGTTGGGTATGGCAAAAGAAGCATGAGAGCAGAATAAATGCTGTAGAAATGAGAGCGTTGAGAAGCATATGTGGTGTGACTCTGAAAGATAGAATAAGAAATAGTGTGATTAGAGAGAGATGCGGCATGAAAGTGGATATAGTTACAAGAATAGAAAAGGGTATGTTACGCTGGTTTGGACATGTAGAAAGAATGGACGAGGAAAGACTGACTAAGAAAGTTTATAAGGCTAGTGTGAATGGAACAGTCGCAAGAGGAAAACCTAGGCGAACGTTTCTCGACCAGATCGGAGGCGTCCTGGACAAAGGCCAGGTTAAGAGCTCCTTGAACCGACGGGCGTGTATGAGGAATGTGATGAAAGTGAATGAAGCCAGAGAAGTGTGTCAGGATCGTAGCAAATGGAAATCCGTAGTCTCTGCCTACCCCTCTGGGAAACAGGCGTGAATCTATGTATGTATATGTATATGTTTTTAAATTTAAACAATGGTAAATTAATTATATTAATAGGTAATTTATAATAAACTTTAACTATTCCAAATCTCACACTCCTGCGCAATACGTTTAAGTCGGTAGTGCAACCTATCAATAGCAAGTCCAATGCTTTATCCATGCATTAATTAAATGTTTGAAAGTTCCTCTCGTCACAGGGATGTAATAGAACAATTGTGAAGCAGCTGCTTTTAAAAAAATAAAGAAAATATATGTGCACGTGTCCGAACCGCGTCCTCAAATACTCTTTCCGTTTCACGACCGTAAAAATTAATGAATCGTATCAAAAATGTTACAGTGTGATATTGATAACACACCGTAAATACTTATTGTTATGAGATGGAAAGAACACAGAAGATATCGGTCTAATAACCTTGTGTTGTGTTTCTATAAGGTGCTAAACAAGCATACGGTAGTTTTAGCTGTTTTGGTAAGAGTAGCTGACCATTAGGCAAAGGAATTAAACATAGAATGAAAGGAGATATTGAGAGAAGTAAGTAGACCTCTGGAACTCTTATTCATCAGGTGAAACGCAGTAACGTTGTTTTACGGCCGTTTAGTGTTTAATCATTTCCTACTTTGTTTTTTACTGCCTCCGTGGCGCAGCGGTAGCGAATGCAACTGCTGTGCCTGAGGTCTCGGGTTCAAATCCCGGGTCGGGCCAACAAAAAGTTATTGAGTTTTTCTGTTAAGAAATCTCAATAGCAGCCCGGAGTTAGAGAGGTGACGTGCCTCGTAAAGCAAGTAAAGCCGTCGGTCCTGCGCCTGATCTCTCTCCGGTCGTGTCGGATTGCCATCCCACCGGATCATGAGAGTTAGGGAACAGAGAGTGCACTTGTGTTTGCGCACACGCTTGTGCACTATAATATCTCCTGCGCAGATGGCCAGTCTCCGTTAACATTGGCCGCCGTGACCGAAGTTCAGTCTGGCGGACATTATTATTATCATCTACTTCTAAACGAAAATAGAAAAGTTCAATCTTTCCCTCTGAAGAAACAGCGTACGCCAGATAGTAAATAATAAGTTCGGTTTTTCCGTTTGTCCCCCCGGGAGGACAGATCAGGGGGACAGACAGGAATAATCCCAACGTGTTACGTGGGTGAAACCACGAGGGTTTGCTAGTTAATATGCCGTGTATTTATAAATACTGTATCATTTCCTGTATTAGTCGTGACTAGCCGACAAGCAAGCCTAGCTCGACAGTTATCTTATTATTTCCTATAAATTATTCACCGTGTGGTCTTAAGGAGAAGTCCTAACGCGTGTGTTGTAAATAAAATCAATTCATAGCAATAATAATAGTTTTAAATACTTTCTTATATTTTACTAGTTTTTGCCCGCGTCTTCGTTCGCGTAAAAGTAGGTTGGGTTAGGTTATATTTTACTAACATTTACAGTACACTGCAGTACCTACAGAAGAGAGTCCTATTTTTATTTAAATAAAATGTTACTCGTTATGTTACTGCCTATGTTACTCGGTGAAAAAATAGCTTTCTAGTGGTGAAAGAATTTTAAAATCGGTTGTTTAGTTTTTGAATCAAATCGTTACAAACAAACAAGCAATAAATCATTTCCTCTTTTTAATATTAAGTATCAGTATATATATTTGCTTTTGCCGGCGATTTCGCTCGCGCGGAAAAATACTTTTTTGCATAAATATTTTCTGTACCCTTGGCAACGTATATGCGACATTTAATGATGATCGGTCAAATAGTTAAGGTGTTAGAGCGGAAAAAAACAAACTCACATTCGCATTTATATTAGTTAGGATGGTTTTATTTAAACTTATACCAATCATTATTCTCTTCACGATAATACCAGCACTATTGTTGTCTAGTACTTTGGGACAGGGTATCAAACATAGTCATTGCATGCGCAAGAATGAAACAGTACATTAGTATAACTCAGACTCGCTCTTACGCATGCAATAACAATGCCTTTTGAGATTGAACTTGATTGAACTTACAGATAACTAATTGTACCTACCTACCAATGCTTATTCTTTGCGCAAAGAAAATACGAGCCTTCTGGTCACCCAAGGCGTTCATCAGCCGCTTAGCTTCTCTATAAACAGACCTAGCACTTGGACCCCATAGCCCCAGGGTTTTGAAACTAAACGGCTCAAATATGTAACCTCCAATGAAATTTTGATATTTGCGCCGTTTTAGCGTCTCCGCTAATGCAAATAATTATAAATATTAATTATAATTATAGTAATAAGTGATGTCAGCATAATATTTATACTTATTAATATTATTAAGCAGAAGTTTTTTAAAAAGAGTTTGTTTGGTTGAACGTGCTAATCTCAGGAACTACTGGTTCGAATTCAAAAATTATTTCAGTGTTGAATAGCCTATTTATCGAAGAAGGCTATAGATTACATAACATCACGCTACAACCAATAGCAGCGGAGCATCAATGAAAAAGTTGCAATAACGAAAAATAAATTCTTATGTGATGCAGACGAAGTTGCGCGGGTCAGCTAGTAATATAATGGTGCCAATTCTGTTGTCACAAAATTCTCTAAGCTTAACTAAAAATCACTAAAATTTAGTTTAGTCCTGTCAAACGACATTTCGTATTCTGAAATCGTTAAAAGTGACAGGATTAAACTAAATTTTAGTGATTTTTAGTTAAGCTTAGAGAATTTTGTGACAACAGAATTGGCACAAATATGTTCATTCCACTTTGTGTTGGAGCCAATCACTAATAAACTATTGTTACAAGCAGAGATCATTTAAGTTTCTTTTAAATACTGACAAAGGATGCTCTTGAATGACCGACGATAAAATTAGATTCGTTCGTCGACACAATATTTTTCTGAGCGAAGAACGTTTTACTTTATATGACGTTAATAAGCGAATTGTCGTGACGAACATACGCATTTCAGATTTAGCTGCTTATAAATTCTCCTATGGTCTATTTCGTACATACCAGAAAAACGTATTCAATTTAAATAGTTAAAGGAAAACATCGTGAGGAAACTTGCATGTCTGAAAGTTCTACATAATATTCTTGAAGATGTGCAGTCTTTCAACCTGTATTCGGCCAGCGTGGTGGATTATGGCTTACCCCTGAGGAAGGAGTCAAATGGACCTTGCCCAGCAGTAGTACAGTTTATTTACAGGGCTGATATTATATTCGGGTCAGAAACTACAGTTTCTTTCTTTCAATGCTTCTCTTCAGTTAAGCCTTCGATCAACAATAGCAAGTTCAGATATTCTTTGGGACAGTACTTTTTTCTGGATGAAAAATTCTCAATGTCCCCTTCTATACGCAACGCAATGTTTACCCTAGAGGCAGAATTATAGTAATTTTAGTCTAACCGGATTTGACTGGATGTCAGTTTTTACACGGAGCCACTGCCATCTGACCTCCGCAACCCGAAGGCTAACGGTACCCTAAGGCTAGACCAGTGTCAGAATATTAGAAGGCACTGAATTCCCAATAACGACTGCCATAGATAATCATGGCAGCCGGGACCGACGCCTTAACGTGCTCTCCGAGGCACGGGGCAGGCGATAATTGTCAATTTAAAAAATTGAGAAAGCTGTATTTACAGACATTATTTATCCGATTCGTTGCAATAATAGGGTCCTACGGCAATACTTAGTGGTCAGACAATCATGCAGAGGTCACGAGTACAATCACTAGACGACGTACTTATAACTGTTACATATAAGCAAAGTGCGGAAATATATAATCGAATACCTTAACGGTGAAGGAAATCATCGTTACGCAAGTCATCTATCAATGTTTCCTTTAGAGTCTCTGACACAATACAGATACATGTATTATGTACTAGCTGTCCTGCGCAACTTCGTCTGCTGTTTCACATAAGAGAATTTCCCCCGTTTTTGCAGCATTTTCTATTGATGCTCCGCTCCTATTGGTCATAGCGTGATTTTATATAGGCTATAACCTTCCTCGATAAATGGGCTATCCAACTTTTTAATGGGCTATCAAAATTTTTCAATTCGAACCAGGAGTTCCTGAGATTAGCGCGTTCAACCAAACAAACAAACTCTTCAGCTTTATAATATTAGTATAGATTATTTTGTTGTCGAATGGCGGCCTCGTGCATCTTAAACTTACTAGAACGTGAGATCGTATCGAGACGGTGCCTTTCTAATCGTTTATGTGTTTCTACTAACATACCACAATTGTAATATCGTCTGTTTGTATTTATACGTGTTGCATTTCTCATTATGAGAAAAGTTAGGTTAGGTAATTATTACCCTTTCTTCACGCCGCCGAGGCTATCAACAAAGCGTAGCAAAGAGTCATGGCCCAATGAGACTGTTTTATTCCTCCAACAGAAGGTCGCTGATCTTCAAAAACAGCTACAGCAAGCAAGATCTGATATATCAATCCTTACTGAGAAAATTGACGTACTACAGAAAGCTCTTCAAATGAAAGAAGGTTCCTCGTCTTCTCTCCGGAACATAGATGCAACTGTTATCAAACAAATAAAGTGTATGAAAAATAAATTGTGTATTTTGACAAACAGTAGCTACAGTGGAACGCTTTCAACTATTGAACAAATCTTCGGTCGTGAGTTTGATTTACTGTCGTTATATCAGTCCATGTTGTACTATAAAAAACAACTTCTTAAAAATATTGATACTAAACTGTTGAATTACGATATGAACGATTATTGCATCGTGTTGATTGGGGAAAGAGATTTCAAACAAACGTGTAACTATATTGAGCTGATAAAGTCTATTAAAGAATCTCTTAAGCACATTACCCACACCAACATCATATTATGTACGGCCGCTTACGTATGCGGGGCACTTATATACAATTATAAAATTGAATTATTTAATAACTTGTTATATTCTGACATTCAAAACGATTTATATGCGTATTTTTTCGACACAAATCGTAATCTCTCCTTTGACATGTTTTCCTACAGAACAGGGAAACTCAATAATGTTGGCATTGAAATTATATACTATACTTTAATGAATGATATTCATTTTGGCATATTATGTAAAAATAGTTCATCCATAATTCGGTTTAATAGTATCTTTATTTTCTTATTTAAAACACAAAAAAGTGTCACTTACATAAGAACAAAATTCTTGAAGGTTAACAAATAACATGTCCGTTACCACTTTTAACAGTTTTAACTACACAGTTTCAATAATTGCATCACTTAATAATAATACGACTGAATCAGACTGTGATAGTATTAAGTTATTTCGTGAATGATAATAATTGTAAAAAGGGAGCGTCATGCTAAACCATTGGATCCCGTCAAACTAAACTAAGGCGTAGGAAATATAATAGTACGAAAAAAATTATGTTATATTACCAGAATGTCAGAGGTCTGCGATCTAAGACGAGTTTATTCTTAAATAACATTGCTCCATGTTCTTATGACTTAATTACTATTACTGAAACGTTCTTGAACAGTTCTACAAGCGACGCCGAATTGTTTCCTTCTGATTACATAGTATTACGCAAAGATGGCGCTGGTGACGTCGGTTGGGGCGGCGTTCTGCTAGCTGTTAAAGACTGTTATACTGTCAAAAGGATTTCTGACTTGGATGAACTAACTGACGATAAAGAGTTACTGTTTGCATTAGTTACATGGAAAAACGTTAGAATTTTCGTAGGCGTAGTATACTTACCACCTAGCTACAATGATAAACAATATTTAGATGTGTTGAATTGTCTCGAGAATGCTATCACTGCATATGCAAAATATCAGTGTATTATTTTGGGTTATTTTAATCTGAAGTCTTGTAGTAAGTCTGTTATAAATCAGTTTAATAACTTTGTTGACTATTGTAGACTTACCCAGTGTAACAACACTTGTAATAAATATGGATGCATTTTGGATCTGGTCTTAACGAGTCTCGAACCTGAACATATTAGTGTAATGTCGGATGTTGAACCTCTAGTACCGATGGACACTTATCACCCTTCACTGGAGGTGTTGCTCACATTACCTAAAAGTACAAAAGTTGAAAAACCACTAACTGAAATTCAATCACGTAACCTGAGTTCTGAGTGGAATTTCCGGAAAGCGGATTTTCATAGTCTGTATTCTGCTATAGCCAACATAGACTGGACTGACCTTCTAAACCAGCAGGATGTTAATATAACCGTAAATGAATTGTATGATAAATTGATTAACGTTATTAATGCGCATGTCCCTGTAAAACAAGTAATATCCAATAGCAAATACATTTATCCAGCATGGTATACTAGTGAAATAGTTCGATATATAAAACTAAAATATTACAATTTAAAAATGTTCAAAATTCGTGGACTTCAATTCAATAGAGAATTGTTCAAATATTACAGGACTAAAGTTAAAGAATAAATTGGTATTGCTTTTAAAAAATATATAAATACATTAGAAAATAATATAACTCGCGAACCCTCAGCGTTTTGGAAGTACGTTAAAGAAAAACGGAAAAATAGGCATAAATCTACAGAATTCACATTTGCAGATAAAATGATCGCGGGACACTTTTGCGGATTACTTTAGTTCTGTATTCCATAACAATGTTCCGACGTTAGATCCAGAGGCAGCAGAACGGGCAGCTAGTAACAGACATTGTTTATCACTAATAAAAATAGACCATATTCATTTATCCGAACTGAGACGGGCACTATCTTGTCTTAAACCATCTTCTGCATATGGTCCGGATAACATACCACCATTCTTAGTCAAAGACTGCTCGTCAGTCTTAGAGGAGCCTCTTTTGTATTTGTACAACCTATCACTTCAACAGGGAATCTATCCCAGTAGATGGAAAATTTCGAGGGTAACACCCGTGCCTAAGGGGGGATCGTTGGCGGATATTAGTAATTATAGACCGATTGCTGTATTGTCTGTCTTTGGAAAGCTCTTCGAGTCTATCATCAATCAATGCATTTTCCAACAGATTAATGGCCATTTGAACAGTTGTCAGCATGGGTTTCATACTGCGCGCTCTACGTTAAGTAACCAGATCAATTTCGTTGATTACATAAGTACGCGAGTGAAGAGAGGCTGTCAAGATGACGCTGCATTCTTCGATTTTCGGAAAGCATTTGATCTTGTGGATAATCATTTACTCCTAATGAAGTTTGCCACACTGGGGTTCTGTTCTAGGCTTCTTAAGTTTATGGCTGACTATCTTAGAGATCGTAAGCGATTTGTTAAGATGGAAAACTATAAGTCGCCCGAATATTATACACGATCGGGGGTAAGCCAGGGCAGTACCTTAGGACCCACCCTATTTCTGATCATGATCAATGATTTACCAAGCGTTCTCTCTAGGGCGCAATGTCTTCTTTTTGCTGATGATCTCAAGTTGTACCTAAAAATCACCGATAGTAACGATTGTGTCGCACTGCAGCACGACATTAATGCAGTGGTTGAATGGAGCAAAGAAAACAAATTGCTATTTAACACAAAAAAATGTAAAGTAATTACCTTTACCCGGTCTCGGTCTCCAATTACAACGACTTACGAAGTATCGGGTGCTCCTCTCGAGCGTGTCACAACAATACGTGATCTTGGGCTAACCCTTGACAGCAAACTGAACTTCCATGAACATATTAAAAAAATCAACAAGGAAGCTAGCAAATGTTTAGGGTTTATAATTCGAACTTCCTCCAATTTTAATAATGTGGACGTAATGAAACTACTATATAATGCATACGAACGTAGTAAATTAGAGTACAACGCGATTATTTGGGCTCCTCAAAAAAAATTATACATATTGATAGTTGAAAAAGTCCAGCGTAAATTTACTAGGTATTTATATAAACGTGTTCATCAATATTTGTTTTTGGAATGGTAGGTTTGGATACAATTGAGCTCAGACGGAAGTATATGCTTATAATGCATTACTATCTGCTATTAAATAATAAAGTGGACAATCCATCGGTGCGCGAGTCCATACATCTGTACGCGCCAGACAACTGCGTGCGAGGCTGTGCTCGTAGACAACATCAACTTCTTGCGTATCCATCGACCTGGCATACTACAAAAACGAGTAATAGTCCCACCGTTACAGCTATCAACTTAATTAATGATTTTTTGAAAACGAATCTAAATGTTGACATATTTTTTGATAAGACTAGTCTATTTAGTAATATTGTAATGACATACTTAAATTGTTTTGAATAATTCTATTTTTTATTGTGACATTTATCGATGTATCATGACATTTTATTGATAGTATCTAATTATTTTGTAATTTATTATCTTATTCTGTTGACATATTCATTTTCAAATTATTTGTTACTTATTGAATTTTATTTTATTTTTTGTACAAGGATATTCAAATCATTTTCATTTTTGACATGACATGTAAGCGTCTTGGTGTATAAACTGTAAGCTTATATTGTTTAAATAAATAAATAAAAAAATTTAAAAATCTGCGAAAAAAAAATCACGCTGGTTACAGCTAGTACTAAATATGTCCGTTAAAAGTTTAACATGATGCTACAGTCCAGGTAAGTGATTTGATTTGTCTAAAACAATAGGCCTGCGCCTATTGTTTTAGACAGAACGAATCACTATATTCTATTTGAATGTAAGCGCTCGCGCAATCGCGAACAGTAACCATTCACAGGTTTCCCTTAGCGGCCTACTTACCTAGACCTAGTGCTATCTTCGTTACGCATCAAGAATCACAATATATCCGTCCTCTTTACGCATATTTAACACCTTTCTCTCTATGACTTCAAGACTGGCATTGTAACGTTTGATGTGGAGGATAACAGTGCTTAGAATCAATTTAATTAGTAAAGCCTTCAGTGGTTTCACCTTATTTCAGTTAAGCAAACCGGGGAAGAGTACATTATATGCACACTAGTTTACATCATGAAGTGATCAATTATACGAGTATCGTCAAAAAAACCTTTTGACGACAATCGTGCGTAATTACGTAACTATTACGTAACCACCAAAAAAAACCTAGACAAAAAGAAAATGAGCCTCAAGACGTACGGAAGTGGGTTAAAACAGCTCTGCAAACGTACTTAACGAGCTTGGTTATCATAAGAACGTCTCAAGGATGTTGATGGATCATCGCAATTTGCAAGTAATATTTTAGAAAAAAAAGTAACCTTTGATAGGCTGAAAAAGAGTATCTACGGCTTCACAGCCATATAAAATATGTTATATCTATCTTCTATATATATATATAAAGGAAGATGTCCTGACTGACTGACTTAGAGACAACGCACAGCCTAAACCGCTGGTCGTAGGAACTTGAAATTTGGAGAGCATGTGTGTTTTAATTTGTAGGGGTGTACTAAGAAAGGATTTTTTGAAATTCCACCCCTAAGGGGGTGAAATAGGGTAAAGTTTGTAACGAAATTTTCTCATTTCTGGACTTAGCAGTATGAAAATTCGTACATAAGTTTTCGATTACAATTGAAAAATATATGTGTAGGTGAAATGGATAAAACTGTCCCCTAAAGGGGCGGAAGGGGGGATAAAGTTAGTATGAAAATTTTATCACTTCTGGACGAGTACGACCCGAATTGATTGTCAAATTCTAAATTAACGCGAGCGAAGTCGCGAGCAAAAGCTAGTATAGTATATAGTTCCTAGAAGTGCCATTCGACGAGGAGTTCGTGTGCCTCGTCTGTTCTGTACAGACACACGCAGAACAAACGCCGGAGTGCGTGCGCCTCTTCGTGGACTTGTTGAAGCATACAATACGTATGTATCTTATTCAGCTGGATATATTTTCTCTCACTAATCAACAATTCAAACGAAAAGCTATTGAATTATTTAAATCACTTTAGGTTAAGTACAACGTTTCATTTTGGATTTTGTTTGTTAAAAATGTCAAATTCATTTAGTTGTGTTCACCATCACTTTCATTTTCCATTGTTATTCCGTGGACAATGGTGTTGATTATATGTATGTTTGATAATTTAATGTAAAACACTATAATAATATTGTAATACTTTAACATATAATTGTTTTTTGTCCCTAATAAATAAAATAAAATATAAAATATATGATATGAGAAACGTTTGTTAATAAATGATGTTAGAATGTGAGTGAATTTAGGATTACCATATGATTGTCGCGATTGCATATGAAAGTACTTCGCGCGGCCCCGCCCACTCTTTATATCCAGTTGTGTCGAGCAAGCACCGCTGTAGACTTAGTCGGTATTACCGGGATGTCGCCATCTTTGCCTCGGTGAGTCCGACATAACCCCTTCGCCCACCCGCGAGGAGAGATATGCGTCAATGCATGGCACACGTGAAAATAAATAAAAAAAGGGTTACCATATGCCTGATTGTAAAGTACTAGCCTTTGCCCGCGACTACGTCCGGGAACAGTAACTTTTTCTTGGATGGTACCAGGCCTCTGTACCCCTGACAACGAGTATGCGAAATTTCAGTACGATCAGTCGAGAAACTAACGTGTGAAAGAGTACAAATCTTATATTCGCGTTTAGAATTACATGGGATGGGATATGCGTTACCATCCTAGGGATTCTACGAGAGACTCCGAGGGACTCATTTTTACTCCGAGTGGTCCCCCTAAGAGAAAAGTGACCCCTACATATGATTTGACCGAAAAACCTATTAGCATTTTGTTCTACCTGGGAATGAAATCCTCATGCAGAGACATCACATTCACTACCGTTGCCACACCGACGCTGTCTAATACATATAACAAATATACATACATACATACATAGGTTCACGCCTGTTTCCCATACATATATATGTATATCAGATTAAACAATGCATGTTGATAACAAGAAATCATACCCTTAACTTATTTAGTTTTCTTTTCTTTCCAGAATCTCGTATTGGATTAAATACTATTTGTAAAGGAGAAATCGAAACTCAGCAAGATGACGGAGAGGAGTTACGTTTCTCCATTCTTAAGACAGGTTTGTAAAGTTATTACTACATATTATAAACTATTGTGAAATACTGTATTTTTTACAGAGTTTAAAATAAGTATGTGGTTTTACAAAGCTATTTATAATTTGCCAAACAAATTATTTTCCGCAAACAAATTATAGCCCAATGGATAATGCGAGCTCGTGGGTCCGAATACCAACCATCGCACAGCTGACTTGCCACCACTCCTACCACGAGCACTCTAGCTGAGCTGGAGGGGTTACCAACAATACTAGTCATTTGAAAACCAAATTGCTAGCAATGTTTTTAAAAAAGAAATTACTATTTAGATATTCGCGAATGTTTTCGACTTTTCGACCGTACATTAGATTTTGATCGAAAACACAAAGGAGGTATGCAAATTACGGCCTTAGTGGACAAGAATATAATTTATTGTAAAAATGTCTCATAATATTTTATATGTCGCCATCGTTTTCTTTTAACCGAACCTAGCGGGAAAAAGGTTTTTCTTTTTTACATTTTATTAATTCAGTAAACCATTGTGGCTTGGGACAACATTGCCAGTGTTGAACAAAAGGTATTTTTTATAAGAAGTGAAATTATTACGAAACATTATTATTTATATTAAATTAAGTTTTTACTAACACAAGTAATAATATTACTTGTGTTAGTAAAAACTCCACATATTACGTAGATTAAACAGGGATGTAATAGTATAAATGTATTAATGTTGTGATTTATTTTACTAATCAATAGATTGACCAATTCAATGTAATGGCATTATTCAATATGTGGTAGTTGCAATACTTTTCGTTGGGCACTCGATCTTCATTGTCATTTATCATTCGTGATGTGACAATGTTACGAGAGAGCTATAAAGTATAAATGCCTGGATTTTAAGAGGCAAAATACAATCCAGACGTGTAAGCCGTAAAGTATACTATGTGTACATCTTAATTGATAACAGCATTACTGTAACTGCCTAGTAGGCAGAAGAACAGTAGGCTGCTGTGCACGTAATTATATAATGTCCATCATATGTTATTTATGTTGGGCAAGGTTTCAAAATAATGTAGCACCTCCTGCACCGCACCTCGATAGCATGTTTAGTCATAATGAAGGTAATGTAGTGGTTGGAGACTAATAAACTAATTCCAAAATATACTATTGTTTACTTTAGTCTTTGTTTCTTGGACTATTAATTAAGCTTTAATAATAAATGAATAATAACTATATAATAATTATAGTTTGCTTTACAGAGCGAGCACTGGCTACCTGAGTTCAGTAAAGTAACTAGTTTTAGCCTAGTGAGCTCTGTAAACCAGCTATATAAACTTATTCTAGGTTTTTAGACAGAAACAAGTATAATTAATACATTCATTTTGAAAAAATTGCT
Source organism: Catocala sponsa (assembly GCA_963564715.1). Classification (NCBI taxonomy): domain Eukaryota; kingdom Metazoa; phylum Arthropoda; class Insecta; order Lepidoptera; family Erebidae; genus Catocala; species Catocala sponsa. Next base: position 497,730 of record OY751352.1, read on the forward strand.
TTTTGCCAAAGTACCAACGGAGCAAATCTGTTCATTTTGGATGCCTTATATATCTGAAAGCCAACTAGATAGCATGTTGAAATTACACAAGGTTATAGAATACTAATAGTTCTTCGTAAAACATACAGTTTTATTTTTGTCCATGCGACGCCGAAGTTGTATGGGTTTGTTGCATATCTCCTTTATCGTTTTTTTTCTTTATGCAACTAGAATGGCTAACAAGCATACGGCCCACCTGATGGTAAGTGGTCACCGTAGCCTATAGACGCCTGCAACACCAGAGGCATCACTTGCGCGTTGCCGACCCTTTAGGAAAGGAAGTGGGAAGGAGAAGGTACGGGAAAGGGGAAAGGGGTGATTGGGCCTCCGGCACTCTCACTCACCTAACGAAACACAACAGTAGGAATAGGTACTGCTATTTCACGTTGATATTCTGTGAGAGGGTAGTCCTTCCCCGGTCGAGGCGGCCCTTCATGCTGAAATCAGCGAGGCTCTACTACTATTAGATATTTTATGTCTACTCTAAATGCATTATGCAAGGTAATATTTTTTACGCTAAACTGTTATAATAGACTGCTAAAATAACTGTACCTATGTAACTGATTATGTGGTAATGACGTGTGGTGGTGTGTGTGTCTGACAAGAAAGAAAGCCTGTTAGCCAAAGTACTAATGGGTTTTATCATTTAGAAATTCTTTGAAAACCCCCAAATCTTCACTGCTAGAATTACCTGATAGATAACCTCTACAACAGTTCGCCCGACCCGAGAAAAGGTCGCCGTGTCTTTGACAAGTAGTTAAAGATCATGGAAAGATAGTGGAAAGATAATGGAATCTGGAATACTCAGGAAAGTATTGCTGGTTTAGTAAGATATTACTAAACCAGCAATGCTTTCCTGATATAGATATCTGGATATACTTCTAACGATGTTCACCTGTTCCAGCTGCTGGCTGTGAGCGGGGTGGTGATGTACATGATCGGCACGGGCGCCAACATCGCCTTCCCTGGAGTATTACTGGTGCAGCTTCGAGAACCTGACTCCGTGCTCCGACTCACTCCAGTCCATGAATCCTGGATTGGTACGTATTAGCTCTTATATAGGTAGGCTTCCGGATGCGTATAAAAATCCAAACTAATATTTTTTTTGTTTCGGTTTGACGCTTCAACCACTCTAGTGATCGCCAGCGCATCCACGTTATCAGGGGTACAGAATAGAACACAGGGTACCTTTTATCTAGAAAAAAAATTGTCTATTCTAGCGAGCGAAGCCGCGAGCAAAGACGAGTAATGTCATAAAACATCGTTATTTTCTAAAAAGTTAAAGCATTCGTTTTATGAATTTTTACTACGTTATAATGGACTTTTCAATGATTCGATATGATTTTTATGAACCAACATATTATATTGTATTTCCATTTATTTTCAAGATATTTGCACTACCATATTCATCCAAATAAATTTATTTGATAATAATCACCCATTAACTCAGCTTTGAAAATAATTCTAATAAATATTTATATTCTGTTAGAACGTGGATTACTAGATCCTTATCGTTGCGAAGACCCGTAGTATCATATGATTAATTTACATACTATTATCATATCATTAATAATGTATGCTACATTACAATATGGTATTTGCTGCAATAAAATTTATTTGAATATTTAATATACTATAAAACATACTGTAATAGTATACTGCGTACATATAAGCTGCCAACAAAATGATTATAATTTACTTCGTAATATATATCAATAATAAGCCGAATGCTAATAGAATTGCTGCTTATTTGTAAGATCGATGTTGCGCAATGACTGAATTTTTCCTTAGCATATAAAATTTAATAATGGGCCCTAAATTATACCTTGAGGTATCCAATAATGCAACATGATCAAAGAACAATTTCCTTTAATTGAAAATACTCGCAAATGATTTGGTAGCTTGGTAACCATAGAACTACTCCAGAGAGCTAAGAATAATGAGCCGAACAAGTACTTCAGTCACGTTTATACAATCAAATGCTTGTGCAAAGTCTAGAACCTATAATATAGGTTAGGTCACGAGCTTCTACACACAACTCATACTGTAAGATATAGTAGTGTATCCTTGCTTTCTAAAGCGCGAAGGTTACGTGATGTATTGTACGTGTCTTCAGAATGTGTGATAACTGATACCAAACAAACCTTTTGAACTACAGTGCAGTATCATACTAGACACGTTACCTATTAGTTACCTGCTTTGGAATAATCGACAACGTAATATTCTGCTTGGAAATACATATTTTATTGTAGTTTTGTGTTTTTGTTAATTATGTCCTTTTATATAACCTAAAACCGCTATTAAAGCAATCATGCTCGGTATTTACATGCCTTTTTGAAGACTTGCCTTCGGCTAGCTTTATACCCGTATTCAGTTTTATAAGTCATGCAACGCGAAAATATAAGAGTAATAAAAAGCACTTTTGACGTGATATCGTCTAATAAATCGATGAACGCCGGCTACACGCACGAAAAAGGATGACTCATTGTCCCGTTTAGCTCATTGTACCTTTACGGGAAAGAAATGTTGTTATGACGTCACGTTAAACTATCGTCCGTAAACCGACTTTACAGACAACCAATTTTTTGTGAAAAGTTTTAAATCCACTATATAGGGTAATAACCGCTATAGTGACTACGGATGGCGTAATTCAGGTTTAAATGAATACTCGTCACTGGTATAAGTTCTGTCGTAAGTTCGATGTTCACACAGGATTAAAATTGTATGATTCACAAATAATTTTTCTAAGTCTGAGTATTATTCGCGTCTGTTGTTGCAGACTGCGTAAATCTACCTCTACTGCAATACAGGAATGAATCCTATCTAAAATCCATAAAAATATCTTTAAGCATGTAAATTACACAGGTATATGAAACCGTATGACTGACTTTCACAAAACATAATTTATACAGTAAACCACCAATTTTGTCGTTTTTAGCTGGAGTGCGTTGCTGATTCGTTTTTTACGAAATTATGCGATTGTAGATAGAACAAACACATCAAACATTACTTCTTACTCCTAGTTTGTATTATTCAACTGCTTATAATTAGACTAAAAGCATTTATGTAGTCATAGTCATAACTCATAAGAGAAGTTATAGTTGCTTTAGTCTCAGCGCAGCGTCGCGGGCTCTTTACAGCCACTTCGGAATATTAATTATATCAATTTTTATTTGAACCTCTTCGCCCGCACTTTGTTTAATTTCTGACATGAACATTCAAACAACGGTCCGGTCGCAAAGCACATATACTATTTGTTGGATCACGCAATTTTTTTGTCTCGTATGGAGTTCGAACCCAAAACGCTTAACGCAGCGGCAGTGGCGAGACGACAGCCTAAATCACATTGCCATCCGGGCAGTCAAATTAAAGATGACATGAAATTGAATGGGGTCGTTATATTATACGAGCCTCGAGTATTCGTACCTAAACTAAAACTCGAGACCTCACGCATAACAGTCATATATTATACTAGACTAGATGTGCCCGCGGTTTCACCCGTGTTTATCGTTACTGCGCCGCCCCCGTGGGTCGTAGCGTGATGGTATATAGCCCATAGCCTTCCTCGATAAATAGGCTATCTAACACTAAAATAATTTTTCAAATCGAACCAGTAGTTCCTGAGATTAACGCGTTCAAACAAACAAACAAACTCTTCAGCTTTATAATATTAAGTATTGATAACCGCTGCGCCATCAAGGCCCTGTCAAAAATGAAAATATAACCTTGTAACATCACACAAAACATATTCCACACGATGAAGAAACATTACTTTAAACACATTTGCTTGTAATCATCTAATCCTATCATCATCTGATTTGATGAAATTACTGTCATCGTGCGGACAAGTGTAGGGCGGACACATGTGTACGTAATCGTGACGTCATAGGGCACCAACTTAAATTATTGTCGCCACAACGATTTAAACTTATTTTCATACTGTAATAATACAATCTACAGAGGATGACGTCAGTAGATGGCGTGGGATTAATGTGCGAGATATAATCGCCTGGTCGGGAAAAACGTTTTTATATTTTTTTATGCAACTAAGGTGGCAAACAAGCATACGGCCCACCTGAGGGTATGTGGTCACCGTAGTCTATGGACGCCTGCAACACCAGAGGCATCGCTTGCACGTTGCCGACTCCTTAGGAAAGGAAGTAGGAAGGAGAAGGAGCGGGAATGGGGGAAAAGGGGTGATTGGGCCTCCGGCACTCACTCACCGAACGAAACACAACACTAGGAATACTGCTATTTCACATTCAAACAAGTAATATAATAATAATATTCTACCACATACACACAACACCATCTAGCCCAAACAAAGCAGAGCTTGTATTATGGGTACTAGACAATGGATAAACATACATAAATACTTTTTTTTTGTAAATACATACATATTATACCTACATAGAAACACCCATACCAAGACAAACATCCATGTCCATGCACACAAATGTTTGACTTGTGCGGGAATCGAACCCGCGACCTCAGGCGTGGCAGTCGGTTACACTAACCACTACGCCATCGGGACCGAATCTTCATATTTTTAGCGGAAATGGGTATGGGTTTGTCATATGCATTTTTCAACTCAATTTGATCGACAGCTAGCCTTTTGCCTCTTCTAATAATCTTTATCATTTTAAAATCACTATCATCCAGGTCATATTTAAAATATATATGTTTACTGTCTTCTTTGCGGTACTGTAGCCATCTTATGTTAAGCCAGTTGACAGCATTCTTAACTAATACAGTTTTCAGGTGTTTATTATCTACGAAGTCTTCCGTTTCCATTTCATGGGCGTCATATGAATTTTTTCGGGAAGCTTTTCTTATAACTGTATAGAATCCCGATGGATGAAATATCGATATATTCTTCTTAGCTAGTTCAATAGTCGCGTGGATGTTATCAGCTTCCATTTGACTGTGCCCAGGTTCAAAATACTTCTGGTTAATCTCTGGTATATTTAAAGTTTCAATGCAGTACACTAGTAGAGCAGAAATATATACGTTACGACATTGACTCGCGCAAGTATCGGACATAAATGTAATCGGTTTACCATCAGCTTTGGTTTTCAGATATTTCAACAAACATGACCCAATTTCAAAAGCCCCTTTCCTTCCAATACCTTCGAGCCAGCAATAACAGAAAACGTTACGCTTTTCTATTTCAAAATCTAGCATAGTGAAGATATATACCGCAATTCGGCGTTTATAATAAATTTGCTTAGAAGATGATGAAGGGCAATTACAAATGGCTTCCAAGTCATATTCGACGAAATGTACATCACCAGATTGTGCTGACGTTTTGCCTCATCACGATGTCGTCGTGCAGTAATCTTTCTTTCTAAATGTTTATTGTACTCTTCTTTTTTCTTATCTTTCTCCTCTGTGTTCAAATGTTGGAAAATGAAACATTTATCACACAAATCTTTCCGTTGTCTGTTAAGACATTAAATTTTAGGTGCCATACTAACGTATGTTTACATTGGTCAATACACAAAATACACAAAATAATAATCAACCAAAATAGTACTGCCACAATAACGTATATCATATTACATTGCTTTGGTTGTTCATTTAAAATATGTATTTAATAAGAATGCATGTGCCATAGAAACGTAAATAGATAAACGTTGTTTTGGCTCTTTAAACTCGCCATCAAAACACAATTTCGTAACACCCAAAGCAACGTATAAGCTATTACGTTGTAATGGTTCGTTTAAATTGACAATAATTTATGATTAAAAATATTGTTTTTGTTAATACGTTTCTATAGCCCTAACTGGTAGCAAGCTAATTAAAACTTATTTAGCGGTACTCATAATACGTCTCTCTGGTTCTACTGAAATTGGTTTTTATACTGTTTCGTTTTTTTGGAATTTGTGAAATATTTAATATTCAGTTACGTCGTTTTGGCATTTCATAAAGGACCACATTGTGAACCTTTTATGAAAAAAAAAACGATTTTAAATTTTTTTGTAGATACGTTCGTCTGGTTCTTATACCGCGATATATCAATATATTATAATGACATATATTAGCAATATCTTACAGGCAAACTTTGGTCGAATTTCGAGCACTAGGCGACCGCTAGATTATTTTAAATATGTATCTCCTGTATCTGTGCACAGACATCGATTTTATTATATGTAAAGATTTCGCGCGTTCGTTCGTCACTTTGAGATACTAAGAGGACGGAGTCAGATATTTACGGGCTGACAATGAGTTTGTTCGCTCGTAGTGCGTTGTTCCTATTTAGACCATACGACCGTCAGTCAACGCACTCTGTCAACAAAACCATACAAAGGACTACTTGCGCCATGAAATTGTTCAACGGACATCATGTAAAAAATCCTACTCATTATATAATATACTTTTTGTATATGGAGTCTTGTCTGACTAATTGTGTGTCACAGACTCACAATGCCGTGATTTGTTATGGGAGTAGACAGAGTTCTATAATACTAACTTCTGCTGGCTGTGGCCGCGTGAGCTCCACAGATATACTGAAGATAGAAACCCACAGGAACTATAAAATAAATGCCTCGTTAAAACTATCCTATGCCATGACATGGTGTGTTTGCATGCTCGTTTCATCCAAATCTGTTAACTGGTCTTCGCGTGAATGAGTAAGAAACATGCAAACATCTTCATAAACTTTCATATCTACTAGTCCGATGTACACAAAGGCTTTCAGATGGGAGAGTGTGCGATTAAATCTCAGGAATTCTTGAATCCAAAGCAAGGCAACAACTTATTATAACCCCGAACGAACTTGCCGACCTTATAAAAGTTAAATAAAAATCATATATGTTTGTCAATAAGTAACACCACAGTTTATAAGTTTAATTAAGAGTAGTTGCTATATTCAGGCGAAGGTTTGAGCACCTGAGAAGATACCTGCAAGTAACTCAGAAGCACTCTTTTAAATCGCCATACAATTATAATTTCAGTATTTTACAAATCATATCATTACTATCTATAAGTTATCGTTTTAACAGTCTATGTATTATACAAGGTGAGGCAGATTAACAATTCAGGTGCTCTAGTAATTATGTATCTAAGTACTTAGACAGTAGCATGGTATGAGAGCGCATACGTAGTTAGCTTTATAGTCTAGTCAACAAGTGCTTTTTTGATCAACTTTTTTCAGCAGTCTTGGAAAAACATGAACGAGGTGTCATTTGATTCGGAATGGCAAGTAGATGATTTTTGGAAAAATATAGTTCCGCTTGCAAAAATAAAAGTTATAAGCAATTAATTAAAAAAAAAACAAGTGGTTTCGTATTTTGCAAATATCTCAAAACTAAGTGAGTTTTTACAAATCTAAAAAAAGATTCAAAAGGAGGAGGAAGTTTCCTAAAAAAGGTTTATAACTTTCCCAGAGAAATGAAAATACGGCTTGCGCAAGCCACGTCTACTTCGGACACTTTATCAATAAAAATTATTTCAACGTATTAAATATAAAATTTAAGTAACGAAAAAATTCAGAGGCCTACTGGATAAATAAATGAACAATAATCAGGCGGAGTTTTTTTTTAATATTCTTATTTGGTTTTTGATATTCTCGTAAATAATGAGAAAATACTAAGTACAAAATAGGGTTAGGGAAGATGGAGAAAACTATCTTTCTTTATTGTATATAAGGAATACAAAATCTGCAAGTGTCTGCTTAATAAGTGTGAGATTTATAATTAATTGTTGTGTGTCGTGTGTGTGTATGTGTGTGTGTGTTTATGTGGGTGGGTGTTTATAAGGATGTTTGAGTGTGTATGAGTTTATATATAAATAAATATGAGTGTGTGAGAGTATTTTTCTATATAACTGTGTATGTGTATTATCCAACTGTTAATTCCCCAACAGGAGTTCCTCGGTATCACGGAAGGTAAGTTTTTAAGAAAATCCTTTAGTGCAAGTTTAAGTTGAAATTTAGTTTTAGAGCGTATTTTCAGTTTTAACATTTTTTTTCAGTTTTTTATTATATATGAGTTAGGATAATTAATATCGTTTCAATATTCTATCCAATCAGGCATTGCAATAAAAGGTATTATAATAACGGCCTTAGTCTAAGGAGACATCTGATAGTTTGTAATAAATTGAGAACCGTGGCGACTCCAATTTGTCATTTGATGAGGCTGTAACTCAATATACGTATATTATGAGAGGTCGAAGATTGCTGAACATTGAAGTGACGGCAAATAATAATACAATGGTTTAACGACAATTATCGCAACAAGTTGTCAAAAACTATAACACATATGGTGTTATCCTAATCTATACTAATATTATAAAGCTGAAGAGTTTGTTTGTGTGTTTGTTTGCTTGAACGCGCTAATCTCAGGAACTACTGGTTCTATTTGAAAAATTATTTTAGTGTTGGATAGCCTATTTATCGCGGCAAGCTATAGGTTATATAACATCACGCTATGACCCACGGGGGCAGCGCAGTAAGCCGCGGGAACATCTAGTAAACGATAAATGTGAAGATTTTTTGCTGTGTCATTGACCCCGTGGCATAAGTGAGTGCTAATATTTATGGATTATCGTGAGGTCTGGGGTTTGATGCCTAATACGGGCAAATTATCAAGTAGAAGAATACTCAGTAACGAAATTCTGGCAGTATACTCGGTAGACGGCATTGGGCTTGCTCCTTATTACGTGGGACCTCAATATATATAGATGACGAAATCATTTCATTTTAAAAAGGCAAATCTTCCTAGGAATTATTATTCTTGTGTCGCGGGGAACTTTACAAACATTCAAACAACGGACACGAAGAACATTCAGACTCGAAACAACCATTTGTGGATCACACAAATTTTTGTCCCGTCTGGGATTCGAACCCACAACCCTCGGCGCAGTAGCAGCGGCGAGGCGACCACATAAACCACTACGTCATCCGAGCAGTCCAAAAGTAGGAGTATAAGATATATCTTCTTCTCCTTTCATGATATACAGACATGAATGTATGTATAATCTCTTAACAAAAACCAACAACTCCACTCGTGGTATTGAGGCCGCTCTGAACTGGGACATGCACTAATTACTCCAATGATTGACGATCGAACGTCTCAATTGGTAAATAGCCCTATGACAAAATTGTTATATACTTTACACTGCGTTGGTAAACATGGCGTCTCATGAAAAGATTTAAGTTACCTGTAATCCCTTACTATCAAGCGCATGTGAATATGTAAACTCGTACTACAAATTAGATTAATTATTTATATTTTATTCTGTTGTGTATGTATAAATGTTAAATGTTTTTTGTAGACCCTTACTTTATTAACAATAGAATAACCATGTAATATTAGAAACAGCCTGAAACACAGGTCTCTGACCTAGTTCAGGTAATAAAATGTAAAAACAGACTATAAACAAGACTTTTTGTGTCCAATTTTTAAATTGTAAAATGTTTTCCTTTAGATTAAATATAGTTTTAATGTGAATTTAATACAATAAGTAGCCTGTAATGTGTTTTGTAAAGACTTTATTTATTTACTGAATAAAAATGTATTATTATTATTTATTAAAATTTATTATTTATTATTCTAGCTGTCCTTCGCGGTTCCCACGTTGTATGCTTACTGCTACGCCCCCGTTGCTCGTAGCGTAATGTTATATAGCCTTACTCAAGAACAGGTTTATCAAATGCAAAAGTTTGTCAAGGTCAACTAGTCACCACCAGTCAAATTTCGTGACTAGCAAGTTCCAACAAAAAAAACAAACAGGCTCTTCATTTTTATCATATTACTAGCGTTTGTCCGTTCACTCGCGTAAAAGTAGGTTAGATTATGTGAGTATCAGACCTTCTTTTTAAATAAAATATAGCACATGTTACTCGATGATAATATAGCTTTCTAATGGAGAAAGAATTTTTAAAAACGGTTGAATCCTTTTTGTTTTAAATCGTTACAAATAAACAAGAAATATTCTTTTTCCTCTTTGTAATATTAGTATAGATATTAATATTATATCTATATATTAATACGTGAAGCATAAACTTTGTTCCCCTTTTTACAAAAATTGCGCGGACGGAGGAGTATGAAATTTGGCACAGTTAAAGTTTATATGGAGAAGGAGGGGCGAATCCTAATCTATACTAATATTATAAAGCTGAAGAGTTTGTTTGTTTGTTTGTTTGAACGCGCTAATCTCAGGAACTACTGGTTCGATTTGAAAAATATTTTAGTGTTGGATAGCCTATTTATCGAGGAAGACTATAGGCTATAGGTATAACATCACGCTACGACCCACGGGGGAGGCGCAGTAACGATAAACGCGGGTGAAACCGCGGGAACATCTAGTATTTTTATAAAATATCCATTAGAAATACATTAAATTAATAGAAAAACACTACACGCACACAACCAAGCATTTGACACACGCAATCGAATCGTGTTCGTAGCATTTCGGCATTGTTCAGCTGATGTCGTAGAATGCTTAGTAATTTGCGCAGCCGGTGTGCCACACAGTCGCCAGAGCCGAGTGTCCAGCGCGTCGCACTGTAGAAGTGCTCAACGCCCTCCTGGTTGACAACCCTGACTGTGATATTTTGCTGACAGGTGGAATTAGCGCGTTCAAGCAAACAAACAAACAAACAAACTCTTCAGCTTTATAATATTAGTATAGATTAAATTATTCTTATTAAGGTAAAGGCACCTAGTTACGCGTTACTTTCACCAGAACTCAAAAGAACATAAAAAATTAAGGATATGGTATACCTTTCTGTGGAATTGGCTATTTTTATCAGAAGTGTTAGTTATCTTATTTTAGAGAAATACTTACAGTTTGACTATAATAATTCGTTAAAAACGTTAAATTATGTAAAAATATGAAAAAGTCCGAGGCACCTTATTCCGATTTAAAAATCCTTATTCCGATGCATTTGGTTCCTAATTCCGAGTGTACAAATATAGAGGAAAGGAGGTGGGGAGAATGATACATGGTGTTCAGAAATAAAATCTATTTATAATAACTTTTGACCAGTTGCGGACATCTTGTTCAGCTATTTTATTTCGATGAGTTGGCAAAGTATGTGCTTCTCTGTTAGCATCAGTTGGGTGTCTTGATAAGGAATTGACAAGCCAATGTTTACCAGGTATGCCGTCTTTAAAAGTGTTTGGTCGGTTTAAATTTTTAACCAGCTTTGCCACTCCTTGCTTCAATTTCTCCTTAGAAACTGGAAAACCATGTTTTCGTAGATAATGAATCCAGTAAACAATTTTTGTTCTTCCGCCTTTGACAGTACCGTTTTTCTACCAGGTATATGACCACAATATTTTTTTATTTATAAATACATCTAAGTAGGTGTAATATATCTCTGCCTACCGTTTCGATATACAAGCGTTATGTTATGTAGTATATCTGAGTATAACGGATTATGAAAGTTATTTCAGTTACTAAAACCATAAAAATTTGCATAGCAAACCGTGTAATATAATGAACACTCTGTATACACCGTGAATTTGTAGTCGTTTTGGAACCGAAACGTGGTAACGTGTCAAATACCATGGAGTTAGGTACTCGAACAACCTTATTCCGACTTAAATACATTGGAATAGCATTTTATAAAACTAAATCAAGTTTTCTTTTTCTAGTAATAAAGAGTAACAGATTTTTTAATAGCATATAAATAAATGAATCATTAATTACGAAATCTGTCAAACAATATATAACTCAGAATCAGGATTATATCAGAAGACATTAATTACTTAAACTACTTAGTACTGCAACGAATCAATAAAGTACCTAAACAGACAATCTTTGACCTGATATAATTAGTAAATGCGACCTCACAGTGTACCTCGTCTCACCCCTACATTTTTATATTTATGCATTATTTAAGCAATCAGAACTAAAAATATTAAATTCTTAATTATTAAAATACCTTCAAAATAATTAAAAAAGGTAACGTCTATGAAATTGCAATTCCGTGGTATACATCAACATTTAGGAACCACCTAACAGTTTTGGCACCTAATGCCGGGGTATTTTAAAAATGTTTGAAGATTATGCTCAAATGTTGAGTATTTTCGATAAAAAATACAACCTTTCCTGTATTTTAACCTAAACAAAAACTCACACAGAATAAAATATCATCTAAAACACTATTCAGCAATTCGATGTACTCACGCGCATAAGCTCCGAAATGTATGAAGCGCGCTTTCGAGTCGACAGCTAGCGTCAAACAGACCGATTATTTTAAAACGTACACGCACTAAAACGCTCATATAGAAATGAACAGATTAATACCTATTGAATAATATATCTTGCAGACAAAATAACTCGTAAATTGCTTAGGAAAAGCCATTTTTCTAAATACGTCGGCATATAGTGCCATTTTTGGAATCCCTCGGAATTGAGTCTTTACCTTAGCAATGTTTTTTAATTAAGCTATGCTATTATCGTGGGATGGGATGACGATCTGCGAAAGACTGCAGGCAGTTGCTGGATGCGGCAAGCTGAAGACAGGGCGCTATGGCGCTCTTTAGGGGAGGGCTATGTCCAGCAGTGGACTATTATAGCCTGATGATGATTATCGTTATCAGTTTGTAATCTATGATAATTATTGTAATTGGTTTATAAAACCATAGTAATTAACAATAAATAAATAAACAAAATTCAAATAAAATATGAATCATCTGATTACATTTACATAATTGTAATCTTAAATGTAACACATGAATTAAACTATATTAAAAATTTCTCATCGTTATTTGATAATTATTTATCCCCATATCTTCTTTGCTTCATACTCGTAGCATCGATATTGCTTATACTTTAAATAAAAATATCGAGATGTGACCAACTCACAGCAAGTCTCACGATATGAATTAGAAGTTAATTATTTTATATAAGCGTAAGTTACGCGTTCAATGTTCGTGTATGATGTCGTAACTTCTAGCTGGGATAACCTAGTAATTAGGTGTAATACAGCTCTCTTAGAGCATTAGAAGACTAGGCCTCAAATAAACATAAAAACAAACGTGTTTTTTATTGTTTTAAGTTTATCTGATATAAGACACACTTTTATACAAAACTGTATGCAGGAGTTGTCATTACTAATTAACAGTATTAATAGTACAAGAATATTAGTCAAATGAGAGCAATTATCTCGGAATGAGAGATAGTCAGCTATAAACATGTATAAACCTTTATTTTGGCACCCTAAAACTTGTTTCCAAACCTACTTATCGTAAGGTCTCCGCGACTACAGATATTCCAAGGTCAAAGGTCAAAAAATCGGTTTAGAGTGTCAAAATAAAGGTTTATACAAGTTTATAGCTGACTATCTCTCATTCCGAGGTGAAACCCCTAATATTCCTGGACTACAACATTTCTCAAGAGTCACATAATATAATGTAGTATCGCTTCAGATTTTGCATTACAAACAGCAATATTTTTATTTACAGACTAAATTAATGAACTAGATACAACAAATCAAACAACAAGTATTATTAGGATATCAATTTCATTTTATACGTAAAAAAAAATTACTTATTATTTATACCACACAAGACTTTTGGATCAAGGAACCATCTAATATGATCTTCGCTGTATATTTTCTTTCCTACATCATTGTAATTCAAGCCTTCACACACACGGCATAAGCGATTTGATTTCGTGTCAAAATATCCATGTTCATTGAGAACTACAAAATGGTTTCTCCATTGGTGAAAAGATAACAATAAATCATCATCTTCACTTACCTGTATCATAAACTTAGCAAGTTCTTCAACTATAGCGATATCATTCGATGCAGAAATATGTAAAAAGGAGTTCGGCGGCAGTAACCGCTTGCAATCCCTTAAAGAGGGACCTACGATGACAGGTATAGCTCCTTTCGAGTATGCATTGTACCATATTTTCTCCGTGAGGTATTCACGACAGTCTGAATTTTCTATTGATAAATAGAAAAGGTATTCTGATATAATGCCGCAGTCTTTTGTAAAATGTCCCGGGCAGCTGGAAAAGAGATAAATAATACGAATAAAGTAACTAAGAAAGTATAACTTAGATAATTAGATATAGTATATTAAAACTGTTCCTAAAATTCAATATGATATAACACTATGCTGCACGCCTACATGCTAACGCCAGCGATCCCTGCTTCTTGTTATCACTCGCCAATACCGACCAATATGTTAATACTTTCATTACTGTACAACAACTAACTCTACACATATTTTGTAAGTTAAAAGATATACATATATATATCATAAAATAAAATATGATTCAGCAGATATGGTAATCACTTTCAATCGATACAGTTTTTTTTTGCATTTTAGATGTAGGTATATTTATTTATTTATGTATTAGCAAGACCAATAGCTTTGAAATACATACTAGTGAAAGAAATATGCAACAGAGAGCCAATGATAGGTCTCCACGACAAACTCCTAAATAACAATGCGTGGACAGCAATTATTTTATCACTTAAACATCTATAAACAAAATTTTAACAAAAAAGAAAACCGTCTTCAATTACAATATTCTAAAACTTAAAATGCACTAAATAGTTAATAAATAATTGCATATTCTTGTGAATAATTAAATTATTGTTATTAATGGAGTCGGTGTCAGCCAAGGTAGGTTTGTAACTAATTAAACATGAGATGTCTTACTATAATCATAACATAACCACAGTACATAAATATACAGTAACCTATCTTCATACAAACGGTCGGAACTCGTGTCATACCTACGCGCCTCGGCGTCGGCATGCGTTCGGCACGCAACCAGTCGCGAATGCGCCGCAGTGACGAATGGACGGTGTGTTGTTTTTTAAACAGTAACCGCGCGATTTTTTTTACCAAAAATAAGTACAAGTATAGCCTATTTAATATGAAAAGTAGAATGTATTGTGCTGTTTTTGGTTGCATGAATTCCTCAATAACGCACCCACCCAGAGATAACTTTTTTAGATTACCTGGAATTTTTTTATACTTTAAAATATAATAATAAAGCATTCTGTACATCTCAGTCGAGGCGCAAATATTTTTCAGTCGCAAATTTATAAGACCGATTTGTTACTAAGTCTTAAATCTAACATAAACATGTTTTTTTTAAATTAAATCTGCCAATCAAACGGCTTTCGGTCTAAACGATCAACGGGTGATCTTCTAGCGTTCGTCACGCACCTCTGGGGTGAGGCTATGGACAAGCACGGCGAGTCTTTGGCTATCAGCCTTGACATAGCCAAAGCTTTCGACAGACTCTGCCACCGGTCTCTTCTTTCCAAGCTTCCGGCCTATGGCTTGCCCCCTCAACTGTGCACCTGGATTGCAAGTTTCCTGCAGAAGCGTCATATTTGGGTCCTTTGCGACGGTCGCGCTTCCAAATTTATGCAGGTCAATGCAGGAGTGCCTCAGGAGTCTGTCTTATCCCCTACGCTCTTTCTTCTGCATATCAATGATATGCTGAATCTCGGTAACATACATTGTTATGCGGACGATAGTACCGTGCATGGGCGATATCTCGGACATCCTGGGGCCAAACAGGCTGAGGTTGAGGAGAAAAGGCAGAATCTTGTCGTTGAACTTGACCAGACCTTGGACCGCATCTATGAATGGGGTGCCAAGAACTTGGTCGAGTTCAACGCCAAGAAGACCCAGGCATGCGCGTTCTCAACAAAAAAGTCTTCGTTCCTTCCCCTCCCTTCTCTGAAGAACACTCCACTGGTGATACGTGACAGCCTCTCCATCTTAGGTATGGATCTTTGCCGCTCCCTTAATCAGAAAACCTACATCGAGAGCGTCATTAAGCAAGCTTCGCGAAAACTCGGAGTTTTGAACAGGGTGAGGCGGTTCTTCACGCCTGGGCAACTGTGCCTATTGTATAAGGCACAAGTGCGTCCTTGCGTGGAGTACTGTTCTCATCTTTGGGATGGTTCCGCGCAGTACTTGCTGGACGCTCTCGACCGGTTACAGCGGCGGGCTGTCCGTATCATCGAATATCCAGAGGTCACGAGTTCACTGGAACCTCTGCAACTCCGTAGGGACATTGCCTCATTGGCATGTTTCTACAGAATATACCACGGGGAGTGTTCTGAAGAGTTATTCCACCTTATCCCGCCCTCCCCTTTCCTATCCAGAACAACGCGTGCTGGGCTCAGATGCCATCCTTACACGGTAGAGTCGATTAGAGCGCGTACCAAAAAGTTTGGGTCCTCATACATCTGCCGAACGACCAAGGCATGGAATTCTCTGCCAAGTCACGTGTTTCCTTCTTCCTTCAATCCTGGGTCCTTTAAGCGGGGCGTGAAAAAGCACCTTCTCAGGCCGTCAAAGTAGAGACCTCAACATCGCCTTGGCTGCTATGAGGGCGGTGTGGAGGCCACTGCTCTTAGACCACACGACTGCTTACCATCGGGTGGAGTGTGGTCATTTTGACGAGCAAAATATTAAAAAAAAAAAGAAAAACTACATGCATTTTTATTGAACACTTCCTATTCCATTCACAAATTATTTTATTTGTTTAAATAAAATAAAAAATATTTACAATCACAAAAATAGATAAAAACTCAATGTAGGCAGATTTAATTAAAATGCTGTAGGTGGGCAGGCCTATCGCATGTTTACGTACCGCACGGCTGTAGGCATTTATTTCAAAGATACGGCCGAGTTACAATACTGTATATTTATGTACTGTGACATAACATTGGCATGCACAATTACACACATAGACGCAGCACGCGGCGCGGGCGCCTGACACCGACTCCAAAAATAACAATAATTTAATTATTCACAAGAATTTGCAATTTTTTATTAACTATTTAGTGCATTTTAAGTTTTAGAATATTGTAATTGAAGACGGTTTTCTTTTTTGTTAAAATTTTGTTTATTTCTCGGTTTGTAGTGTACTTTGCCAAAAATGAGAACATCATCAATGTAGCCAAATACGCATTATTAAGGATAACTTGAAAACGAATGGTCAAATCTTGATCAAAATTAAACGAGACTACACGGGAAGCACCGGCTTTCAAATAAAAAAAGAATCATCAAAATCAGTTTCACCCAGTCGAAAGTTATGAGGTAACAAACATAAAAAACAAAAAAATACAGACGAATTGAGTACCTCCTCCTTTTTTTGAAGTCGGTTAAAAATATAACTTAAACATCTAAAATATATATTTGTACATTCTAAGAAGATGACGAATTAACCTAATATATATTTACAAACGTATTAAAAGAGGTAACATAATTACAAAAACACAAATATTTATACTACTAAATATTTACAGAAAAGGTTTAGGCATCGTAGAATTCTTCAGCATCGCTGTCAACTGGTAACGTGCCCAGAAGACTGGCAGCATTGCCACGTTGAATGGCAATGCTGATTCTTTGGGCCAAAAAAGACCAGCCTTCTAAAATAACATCTAAAATATATGCAACCTACCTAGATTATATATTACACAATATTATATTGCCTTTGTGACGTTTCGATGCAACTCCATTAAAATGGGTTGATAAATTCTAAGCGTTTGGCAAGATCTCCCAAGAGGGAGAATTTTTACGAAAGAATTATGACAGTGTCCACGGGACAAAATATTGTGTGATCCACAAATAATTGTTCCAGGTCTGGGTGTTCTATGTGTCCGTTGTCTGAATGTTCGTATAGTCCTTCGCGATACAGGAATTATTTCAACATATTATGCCGGGAGTAATTTGAAACAGCAGGCTTTTGCACCAGTTCCATTACTCAACTAAAACAAATACTTACCGGTATTTAAGTGACTTGTTCCTTGAACACCCACCATACACGTCCACGGGAATGTATTTCTGTAAGTTGCGTATAAAAGCCGTTCGGAATGACATACAATTCGATGTCAGAACTGTAGCTAGTACATCACGTCTCTTACGTTGCCAATTTGGTATAATTTCAGTTATCACACCGCTTGTATCAAAATGTTTAAATACAGGTTCATCAAGTGGCACGGTTCGTCCATAACTTTTCGGTATATCAGAATCACTCCTGAAATATGCGAAATTGTGTTTGTGAATAATCTATCCAAAAAAGGATTTTGTACTCATTACATTTTACATGATTAAGTACAATGCTTTAATCTGTTGCTCAGTTTATTTATTACTGCACGTTTATTTTCGTTAGGTATTCAGCTAATATATGTATCTGTCGTTTGATCTAAGTTATCTCTACGCAATCAGCACAGTCATCACTAGCTGTCTGTAGTGAACGTGTTCGATCCGTTGTGATAGCAGTAAGCAAAGGAAAGTAGTATGAATAGTACTGAAACTGCGGCATCGATGGCTTAAGAAGATGACGTCATTCTGTACTGCATCTAGACTGACCAATCAAAATAACACTCTGAGTAGGTACACAAAGTATAATTCATCGACGAATACAATTAAGCACAGTATGAATTGAGGCAACCACAATTTTTTTTAACTTGGGTAAATGCAATAATAACTTTTAAACCTTCGCGTTGCATGATATATATATAATATGTAACGGGTATTAACGCGATCGTGCATAATGTTTACCTTTTTTAGGCTTGACGTTTCGACCAGGTTACACCGGCCGTGATCACAAGCTGACTGGTGCTGCGATATCATGTCTCCGTTTTGAGGCAGAAGAATTTTGATTCACTCTCACTTTTAGCATATTTTTGTTTGTCCATGTACCGTCACAAATGGGTAAATGCATTGATGCATATTCCTCCACGGGAGCGGGCGGATGTGTTATGTCGGACTCACCCGCGGAAAGATGGCAACGTCCCCATCATACCGACTAAACGTGTTCCCTAACATAACTAAGTCGGAGAGACCGCACGAATCATTTACACATGCAATCGCGAACCTGCCAGATTTCGGCCCACCGTGTTAAACGACGGGCTCCTACATGAACCGACCCTACCCAATAACAAAGTGTAAATTTTGCCTCTTTGTGGGGGAAGACGAAGGGGACGAAGACAATACGACAGAAAGGCGTGCGTGGGAACACGCAGGCCGCCTCTCGGACCCTGGGGCTGATCGGGTGGTAAGCAGGCCCAGTAAACCCACCGCCTCCAGGTACTACCTTATGCCGGCCCTTTGGCGCCTAGTTTTGCGTTTGTGGAGAGGGTTCAAACGCTCCCTCTACCGCTTCGCCGCCTCCTTGATGGAAATGACTGCCTCACAGAAGGAGGCGATAACATTTCAAGGCCTCTCGCTCCGGACTATAAACTGAAGTCTGAACCAGGGCTGGAAGTGAGAGGGCAACCATACTGACGGCCGCGGCCAACTCACGGCGCTGCGTAGCCCAATCAGGCCGATTCGCTAATGTGTGCAGTGCCATGCCCACAACAACATCACGGCAGTCGTCGCAGTAATGACATTTGGGCTTTCCTGTCGGCCTATATGACACAGGAACTGGCCAAAGCCGTGGCCGGTTATTGCCTGTGTCAGCCAGAAGTAGAGGGCGCCGCCTTTCCAGTCACTCCTCTAACACGGGACTTACCGCCACGATCATGGCATGCCCAAGGCAACCACCTTACATTAAGAAAAATTTATGATTTATAACATTATCTAGAAACAAGTACTTTTCTTCCAGAAAACTACTAAATTCTTTGTATATTTCCACAAAAGTTATACATTTACACAATATGATAATATTTGAACTAAAAGACGGGCTCATATAGGTACCTGTAAGTCATAGACCAGTTGAATATATTTGCTAAATCTTTCAGGTACACCCTTTTCCTTGATAAGGTAAATGTATGTTTCGGTGATTCATCGCTCGAAAATATCCATCTCTGGCGCGGGCTTCTATGCTTAACTTTAGGAATATTGCCACGGTGCAAAGAAACAAGTACTGCATCAACTGTTGGCAACTGACAATCATCTCCAGTAAAAATGCAGTTTTTTACACTACAGCCTTTCAAAGGATCGCTTCTGCAAACATAATTTCAAAATATATTGCGGAAATAGAGGTTTAATATACCTAATAATCTATAAGTATAATTTCAAAATAAATAATTTTCACGGTTCTAGTAAGTATATGGCGTAAATTACAGGAAAGGCGACGGCGCGGCGCTGGAGCGGCGCAGCCCTGGCTCGGCACCGGAG
The DNA here is from genome assembly GCA_963564715.1 of Catocala sponsa. Taxonomy (NCBI): domain Eukaryota; kingdom Metazoa; phylum Arthropoda; class Insecta; order Lepidoptera; family Erebidae; genus Catocala; species Catocala sponsa. The sequence continues at coordinate 517,838 of OY751352.1, forward strand.
CGGCGCGCAAGTGCCGACCCATGCCTTATGGCATTTCTATATAATTTACGCCTATTGTTTCAATTGTAATATGATTAGTAGAAATATAAATCCTTTACAATTCTTGGCGTCTTATTACAAAATCAATTTTCATTGCTAATTGTTATTATCAATAATATCCCTTGAAACGGTTGCTATTTGTTTTTATTTATAAACTCCTCAGACAAAAATTACTCGGAGTCTTTTCTTATTGTTCTTTTCAATATTATATATTATTATTATCCTTTTTGCATAAATGCTGGTAGGTATTAAATCTATGGTATGTATTCTTGTCCTTGTTTTATTGCTATTATTTACATCATTTCCCTACCTGTATATTTAAAATATTCCTTAAGAAGGTTTAATTGTCTATTCTAAATATTTACACATTACGTTTTCTTAATCCTTCTCCTAAATTTATTTTGGAGCTTCCATCTCCTGGCGCTATATTTTGGGCAATCAAGGATTATATGCATCATTGATTCCACCCGGTCAGGGTCATAGATGCAAGCGAGACTGTCTCTCAGCATCAATCTATGCAGATACTGAACGATGTCTCCATACCGATCAGTATTTGCAGCAGCGTAGGATTCAGCCCCAACTTTGTATGCTTCAATGGAGTCGGCAGGCAGCGAGACATCTTGCTTAGTTTCTTTTTGGTGACAGATTATAGTGCTATAGGTACTACTACTATTACTAACTGATGATCCTGTTTTGCTGTCACTATGTGATTTTAATCTTGCTAGCAGTTTCGCACATATTAATTTAAAAAATAAGTAAAAATGTTTTATTTCTGTATCACATACATAAGTACTTATATCTAGGGATGGAGGTATCCTTTTAAGCAGGGGTGTTATGGAGCTCAGTAGCCGTAACCGAAACTAATGGATATCCGAAATAAAAATATACCGTAACCGTATCCGTTTCACAAGTTTCGGATAGTTTCGTATAAGGGCGGAGTCTAAATAATTATTTTAATAAATAAAACTGAAAATTAAGTAGGTATATAATAAGTACTTACCTATATGACTGATTATATAATACCAAATGATAACCTAGACTAGATGAAACCTATAAATAAAACCAAATTATTACATACTATTTGTGTTTATAATTTATATTTTATAATTTTACTTCACTCTAATATCCGTAACCGAAACTATCCGAAACTAACGGATAATCCGAAATAATTACATATTCGTAACCGTATCCGAAACTGATATCATTTAATTCCTATATCCGTATCCGTACCCAGATCCGAAATATCATATCCATAACATCACTACTTTTAAGTATAAAATGATATCTGTGTTAGGATACCCTCCCCCCCCCACCTCTTCCATAACAAAGGTTACACAGAGTAATGATGCCGTGGTTTAACATAAGTAATATTAATATACATACGTTATCGTTTTACAACTAAATAACAAAAGCAACTTCAAACAATTATAAACCATTTACTATTCAGCAATATCAAATTACTACTTTAGTTCAATTTTTACCTCCTGCATAAATTCTGTAAAATATTTCAATGTTTTGACTTACCGCGAAGATTTGTAATTATTGACGTGTATAGTAAATGTTTTATTCTGTCGCACGAGGTAAGTGTCGTATTTAAATAACGACGAACCCAGGATTGATGTTACCCATGTCTGAAAATTATAAATATTTATTACAACGAGTCAGACTCGTTATGGACCAGCCATGACGAGACTAGACGCCCTAAAAAGCAAAGCAAATCAACTTGAATATACTTAACAACACATTTGTGATTAAATTTGACAAGTTACATATAAATAAATTACGGAGAAGCATCAAATAAAACAATATTGTCAACATCCCATACTTGGAACTTACATTTTTTAAATTATTATCGCATGCGCGAGAACTGGAAAAAGGCTATACGCGCGCTGTCTCGATTTCGCGAGAGCAATAACAATGCTTTTAAATGGCACTGGCACTGAAATCTCATAAACTTTCAAAATTGTAAAATTTAATGGTATCTCACCTCGCGACCTTTTAGGAATTTAATGACTACTGCAAAATGTGTTCTTCTAGCTTGTTCCACTGTTGTGTTGTGTTCTGTTATGGTGACAAATAAGAAACCGAAACAAATAACAAGTAGTCGTAATTGGATACTTTTTGAAGGTAGACGTATGTTTGTCATTTCTGGATATAGACACTACTTCGCTCGTACGCTTTACTCGCTTCCTCGTGTACAGCGCGTTAACCGCTAGAGAACTGACTGAACAAACATAAACACAACATTAGTAACTATTGACACAACAAACATATCGAACGATGAACCGAATGTTTACAAAACATCCTCAGTCTCAATATCTTTTATATATCACAATTTGGTGAGGGACTGTAAACAGCACACGTCATATTGGCTATGTTTTACATTTGCAGTTATCAGCTGGAATCACTGCGCAATTTTGTTCTTCTAAATCCGCACTGGAAATTAGAATAGTCTATAGTATAGATCCTCTCTTACTGATAATGATTACAGATATAAATCATGATTATTGATGCTAAAATTGATTGTCACAGCTTTTCTGTGTAGATTACTAGCTAAAGATCCATCGAGATATTTCAAAAGCACCAATAAATGCTGGTAACATTTGGATTGAACAGTTTTAGTCAGGCACCAATAGCTACAGCTATCTATAGGACGCGATGGAGTTAGGGGCAGAAGTGCAAGTACTAGGACTTCTACTCTGAATTCTCTACATTTATGGCAAACAAACAAACTCACATTCGCATTACTATCAGATTCGTTGTGTGCCACCTTGTGGCTAAATGTAATTGCCGCCAATGGATGAAAAATGTCAGTAGTATTTAGAGGTAAGCTGTTGTCTAGTGTACTTACTTGACGAAGGACAAGTCATAGCACTCCGGGAACACCGCGGCAGGTAGCTAACAGGTAATGCCAGAGCTTACACATATGTGGAAGCATTTATTTAGAAGCATACCGTGCTAGACCCTTACGTGGCCAGATTGAAAGGATGGGGATGGGGATTGGATGACCCTTCTGCGATGTTATTTACTTGGTGAAAATGTGACTATGTCATATAATTCCTTAGAGCACTCTCTGTGAAAGAGACAGTAGACTACTTATCTGTTTAAATTCTCCGCTGCTCCGACTCTGATCGATGTATATTAGTAATGATAGCATATTTATACCTAATATACATAAAAAGTACTTGTATAGATTGCAATATGTATCTATTATGTAGCCTAGCTGTATACAATTCCCGTTAAGCACTAATAAACCATTTCTAATTATCTATTGCACAAGAGTCCTGATAGTTTCGAGTCCTGATAATTTCGAGAATCTGGACTTTTATACATAGAAGTGGCTAATTGCTATTTCGATTAAAGGTATACCAAGTGGTTTATAAGTCAGTTCTCAATTTATATTGTCTGTACATCTTTGGCCAATGGTTTAATCGATAACTTTTATAGGTAAATTTTAAATCAAACAATTATAAAATTAACAATATTTATTCTTTTATACGGAAATTATATATCACATTTTATTAATTACACATTAAATTTGGATCGAGAAAACATCTCAGATCTTTTTCGCTGTATACTTTCACTGCGGCGTCATTGTAGTTCATTGCTTCACACACACGACATAAATGTTACGATTATGTCCCAAAATAGCCGTGTTCGTTTAAAAACTTTATTTATTTATTTATTTAGACTTGGAAAACTTACAGCTATAACACATTAGATATTAGGGCAGCATAGTCATCTGAGAGCCAATTACAAGTTCTCACTTATAGAAAAATTGATTCCTCCATTGATGTAGAGCTAGTAGAGAATCATAATTTTTAGTTAAACTTATAATATAACTAGCTGTTACCTGCGACTTCGTCTGCGTAGATATTAACTAAAAATTGTTTGTCTCCGCGGAACCCTATTTTTTTCTAAAATCAAAGTAAGTTACTCCTTATAACATCAGCTATCTGCCATATTTTTCTGTCAGGTATTCATGACAGTTGGAATTTTCTAGTGCTAAATAGAATAAATATTCTGATATTGGCTCACAATCCGATCTAAAATGGCCTGGACATCTGAAAAGAAAAATGAATTAAAGAATAAACTATTATGGATTAGATTAATTGGCTCGTTAGCTGCGTTTTTAAGAAAAGTAAATTTACAATGTGGAGTCATCATTTAAATAGAAGTAACTTTAAGTAATAAAACAATTTTGCTAGATATAAATAATAATCTAATCTTTACTTTGCTTATTCCATTTGTTTTTTGGTGACACTGGTTGCTAATCATATAGGTACTTGCCACGGGTTAATCCTCAACTATTTTCTATTTGCACACCACACACTACTAATCAATCGTTTGGAAAATTCATAGAATGACCACGACGCTTCGTGTCTGCGTTTTATGTAGAGACTAAACATGTTTTATGATGTGGATGTATGGAAATATAGTCTATAGTTTTACGTAGCAATGCTTATAGACTATATTTAAAGCTCAAGAGCTTTTCATAATGTTTATTTAACTTAATAGATTGCGATGCGTGTTGTGACAGCTGAGACGTTTGCGCGGGTTGTATGCATTCAGTAAATACCCGATTAAAGATTCCTATACTCAGGAAACGCGTCGTTTTATCTACGGATAATTAATTCTGACCTACATATATATTTTTTTAATTGAAACGGAGGACTTAACAAACATTCAAACAACGGACACAAAGAGCACCCACACTCGGAAGAACCATTCGCGGAACACACAAAGTTTAGTCCCGTGTGGGATTCGAACCCACTACACCCGGCGCAGCGGCAGTGGCGAGGCGACCACCTCAACCACTGCGCCATCCGTGCACTCAACATTACATGAAAAATTAAAATTTCACCATAGTCACGTGCCATATGTATTGTAGTGTTCCAAGACTTTGATCTTTTGTAACTAATAAAACGGATCAAACATGACAATAACATTGTACATAATGTATCATAGTCACATCAATTATTGTACATCGACAGAATAAACGAAAGAAAATTTATCTATGGTGTCAATATATACATATAAATAGAAGCCATAAATTTCCATGAGAACGTGACTGCTTCGATGATAAAAAATATGGTGAGATGATGAAACTTGAACCGCGGTTAGGATGGTATTCAAAGTACAATCAATTTAATGGAAAACATACTACGATTCTTTCGCTTTTATTACACAATCTAATCCAATCCAATAAAATTAAAAGCTATACAAGCTGTTCACTGACATGATCATAGACATTTTAGTGATGTCCAATTGTAGCGTCAATTGTAAATCAATTAATTACCTAATCGAATCGTTCGATTTAATGCAGCGAAAGAGTTAAAAATTACATAAACAATTACATCTTATCGCGCTATAAATGTACCCATCATTTGATTTTGCAGTTGAGCAAACAGAATTATAGTATCCAATAAAAAAATATTTGCATGGTATACAAAGTTCTCAAAAACCATTATTATTATTCTTCTTCTTCTTCTTCCTAGCCTTTATTATTCCCAAATCACTTGGGGTCGGCTTTCTAGTCTAACCGGATTTGGCCGGATATCTGTTTTTACACGGAGCGACTGCCATCTGACCTCCGCAACCCGAAGGCTAACGATACCCTAAGGCTAGACCAGTGTCAGGATATTTGAGGGCACTGACTTCCCAATAACGACTGCCATAGATGTTCATGGCAGCCGGGAGCGACGGCCTGAAGTGCTCTCCGAGGCACGAAGCAGGCGATAATTGTCAATCAATACGCACTTAATTTCGAAAAGTCATAATGTAACTTCCGAAAATCAGAGCTGCGCGACGTGGGTTCGAACCCGAGGTCCTCTGAATTGCAGTCTGTTGGTCTCCCCACTAAGGTATCGCTACTATCTATCCCATTATTATTGTAGCCAAATTTTCATCTGAGTGTCACCGTGCTTCGGAGGATACGTAAAATGTCGGTCCCGGATGTTGTCAAATTGACAGCAGTCGTTAAGCCATGTCAGAGACCTACGGGCGGCTTGAACAACTCTTGACAACAGGTTGGCCACTAACTACAAGAAAAGAAGAAGAAGAAGATTGTAGCCAATTACTATTGTTATTTGTCCAATTCTTGTAGCCAAATGATGTTGCTTCAAAAAAATACACAAGACAAATCAGTATGTAATTAATATTCCGTCAATAAGGCAAGTCGTCAGCAAAAGCACACAAAAGTAATAAAGTAGTCAACAAAAGTAATAAGGCAGTTTTCTTGACGGTCAGGATAATTTATTAATTTAGGAATGGTCAAAATATATTTAAATTTATTTATTTAATTTGGTTTTACGACTACTTATCACTTTGAGTTGCAATGACCAGCCGCATAATTTCCTTTTTTTTAAGTCCCGCACTAGATTTAAATATTGTAACATTCAAACAAAACACTTAGACTTGGAAAAACGATTTGTGGATCACACAAAAGTTTGTCCCGTGTGTGAGTCGAATGAAAGAAGTTCAAACGAGTACGCCAGCAGTGTCGCTCCAGCTACTCAGCTACTCACATCCAAGCGTGGTGGGTTTGATCCCCACGCGGGGCAAACATTTGTGTCGATCCACAAATAGTTGCACCGAGTATTCTTTCCGTCTGTTATTTGAGCGCTTATAAAGTCTACCGCTACACAGGATATTATAATCCCAGTGAAAGAGTTGTATTCTTAAAAGAAGAAGATATATATCTAATAGTAGTTAAGACACCGACACACAGACAGACACGAATGGCGCTTTTGTTTTTAATTCTGTTTAGAGTTGGTAACCGATTATCAGGACAGGACATTATTTGAAAATTGGCTTGTGTAATATCTTCAAACAAAATTATCATGTTTTTCTCTTTCTATTACAGCTTCGATCCTGGGCCTGGCGCTGATCAGCGGTATCCTGGTGGCGCCGTTCTCTCTGCAGAAGTTGGGCAGGAAGCTGACCAACCAGCTCAGCACGCTCCCAGCTCTGGGAGGCTGGGCACTGCTCGCTACTGCCAAGGGCCCCACGGCACTACTCATAAGTCGATCTTTGCAGGTAAGCAGGAGACTATGTAAATCGAATATACTGCTTTACTGACTGTCTTAGAAACTTATACGCAAATTTACTCATATGTTTTCAAACGATTTTTAACCTTTCGATCGTCACAACAAAAAAGCAATAGCGTGCTCTCAGAGCCAAGCTACGATTTCATCCTGTAATACCTACATCGTTTTTGTGATCTTATGCTAATATGGATAGCAAGCAGTTCACATAATATAAATTGGGATGAGTACATAATTAACAACACAAATAAAAAAAAAACAATAACATTTTATAAGATTTATCAGCATTTAAAAATCTGTTACGTAGTCGTAGCCGTGGCTTACTTTGACGGTCAAAAGGTTTAAATTTGCACGAACATATGTTAACAAACGGTCCGAGGGTTAGTGCGCCTGTCTGGTTAACTGTTATAGTGTTCAGAGAGAAAATTGTCAACAGTAGCACGGTGCTTGGAACCACAGAACAAGTTTGGAACTATGACCGGTAAACGGCAATAGCTCCCCCAATAGTTCCCCCACTAGCCTATAGGCTCTCTTAGGTAGAACTCAAAACTATATCTAGCAAAATGTGTCTGTGATACATCTAAGCCTACCCTTTCCGGGGTATAGGCATAAGAATATGTATGTATGGTTTGCAATACAAGCCTATTACCTATATGCACAATCAATGCGAGCAATTGACGCCAATATGAGTTCAAATCAATGAAACAACAAATTGAAGCATCGCAAGTTTATAAACGTAAACATTTAATATATGTACTTATTTATGTATCACGGTCTTCAATTGTAGCCTATATACACAGTCTCACTACTCTATACCCCAAGGGGTAGGCAGAAGAGTATTACGTCTATACATTTTGCTAGTTATAGGTAAACTGTCCCACTGCTGGGCACGGGCCTCTTCTCACTGTGAGATGGGTTAGGCCATAGTCTACCACGCTGGCCTAGTGCGGGTTGGCAGACTTCACATATCTTCGAGAACATTATGGCGAACTCTCAGACATACAGGTTTCCTCACGATCTTTTCCTTCACCGTTAAAGCGAGCGATAATTAACTATTTAATACGCACATAACTTCGAAAAGTCAGAGATGCGTGCCCTGGGATCGAACTCGCGACCTCTGCGTGGCAGTCCAACGGTCCCCACTGGTCTATCGCTGCTGCATCTAATACGCGACGAGCTTAGTGCAGTCTAACAGGCAGGCTCCGTGCTGCTGCTACAAGAATTTCTTAACAGAATAAATAATAGTTTAAAAACTAAAAACAAGCTTTAAAAAATAATATAATTTAATAATTTTAATGTAAAAAAGCGTGGGGTGCTTTCTAAGATAAGACCCCGCGCTTTTTACATTAAAATTATTAAATTATATTATTTCTTACTTTTAAAAGCGTGTTTTTTAGTTTTCAAATAATTTTTTTTTTTCTAAATTATTATATTGTCATCGGTCCTCTATAAGTGTGCAAATTTTCAAATCAATCCGTCGGTATGAAGGGGTGAAAATCGCGTTCAAAGATTTCGTTACATAGATTCATAGATACATACATAGATACATCACATATATTTTTGTCGCGTGTGGGTTTCAAACTCACAACACTCGGCGCAGTGATAGTGGCCAAGGGGCCACTTATACCACTAAGCCTTTGCCAACACTAGAGTTATCTCCATAAGACTGAAGAAGAGTGAATAGTCTGAGGTTCGATTGCCGGGTCGGCTGAAGTGCTTTCTGTTTTTCTGTCAACTTATATTATATTGAAATGACTTATCGTGTGACAAAATGTCGTCCACTGCACGGATAGTGCGTAGTGGTTTAATGTACTGCCACTGAATTCCACGAAATATGTATGGATCCAAATCTAAAATAGTTAATCCGAGTAGAAAGTTATTTCTGTTTGTTGTTTAAAGGTTTCTAAGTCTTTAGTAATACAATATTTGTTCCTTATGCGGGAATCGTTATTTAAAAGCTAATAAAATGGTATCCAACGTTTAAACATAATCAGATTAACATCAATCCGACCATTACATTAACAGCAAATCGTCTTGATCCGTCTCACCACATAATTAATAAACCGTAATATCATTCCAGGGTTTCGGCATGGGCATCCAAGCAGCGGCCGCACCAGTCTCCATCGCAGAGTACTCGGCTCCAAAACATCGAGGCGCGTTCCTCGCTACCATCGCCTTCTCCTTTGCTACCGGCATGCTGATCGCCCACATCTTTGGCACCTTGCTATACTGGAGATCCGCTGCCTTAGCTTGCGGAAGCAGTTATGCGCTGTCCCTACTTCTCATATCTTTAACACCAGAAACACCACCCTACCTCGCGTCTAAAGGACGAAACGACGCTTGCAGGAAATCCTTCCGTTGGTTCAGAGGCTATGCACACATCTCGGAGAAAGAATTAGAAATACTTATAAACAGTCAGAGACAAACACCCGTGGTCAGAAAAATATCAAAATTGAAGGCTTACAGCGAGATCTTAAAGAAACCAGAGTTCTACAAGCCTACTTTAATTATGATGTTCATGTTTGTGCTCTTTCAAGTGTCTGGGATGACCGTGGTGCCGTCCTATACGGTACCAATAATGAACGAAGTCAGCAATGGGCTAATCGATTCAAAGTTTAGCATGCTGATGGTAGACGTGGTCAGGTTTGTCACAGCTTGTCTCTCATGCATCGTGGTCAACAAGCTTAACAGACGGACAGTACTGTTCTTGGGAATTATTATCAGCGTGATATCCTTATTCGTTGCTGCTTTGCTTCTCTATTTAAGGGATTTTGGGTACATTCCAGAAGAGTACCATTGGGTACCAGTTATCCCAACCTTGATCTACATCTTTGGTAAAACATTAGGTATCTTGCCAATCCCCTGGGCTATAGCTGGAGAGATCTTTCCTCTGGCGTACAGAAGTTTGGGCAGTGGAATTTCTGGCATGTTCCTGTCGATAATGTTCTTTGTTGTCGTGAAGACAGCGCCTTATACCTTTGAGCAAATTAGAGTCAGCGGCACATTCTGTCTTTATGGTGCTTGTATCGCCATATGTGGCGTTTTCTTGTTCTTTCTCCTGCCTGAGACGAAGGGCAAGACGTTATATGAGATCGAGTGCCACTTCAAAGGGGACAAAGGCGATGATAGAGACGAAGAACTACGGGAAGGGGAGAAGATGTTGGAGCTGCAGAAGGTGGAATGTGGATGAAGAGGGACGGGACACCACAGGATGTGATTTACTGCTTCGAAGCAGTTACTTAAGGGGAGAGGAGTATATTATTTTCACGTTCAGTGCCACCGCGCTGAATTCCGATTAAGGACAAGGACGTCGATATAGGGGCCGTGTGACGTCATATAATAATCGATATATATATACTAAGTGCTTAATATGTCACGAAGTTTCGACGTCAAGCATCGCACGGGCACTGAAGGTATTTATAATGATTAATAAACTAAATACATTGATCTGAATAGAAATTGTTTTATTTTGTTCTTATTTGAGATTGAATTTTATAATTCATACAATTGTTACTTATGTACTACTTATGTTAATATTGACATTAATAACTTAGAATAAATAATTAGTTTAAAATATTCGTCATTCGGTATTCGAAATTGCGAATGTATTACAAAAATAATCGAGTGACGTTGACGTGGCCATTATACAAGGAACACGAACAAATTTTCTTTTTCATTGTTCTTCAAAGGTATTCTCGTGTTCGCAATTCTGAATGTCAAATAATGAACAGCCGAATAGCTCAAGCATGTATAAACCGGTATCTGTATAGTACCTATTATAGACAAAAAGTAAGAGTCCAAAGTATTTAGCGTTATTGCCATAAACTGATATCACAAGTCCACACACACATAAAAGCTCGATGCACATTCCTGAACAACAATTTAGAGAGTAGCCATAAGGATACAGACTATAACACACAACGTCTCTTCTGGTCCAATTATTAAATAATTATGCGTTGTAAAACATCGAATAGAAAAAAAAACACCCACGCAACAAAAACAAGCTCGAATTGGAAAATACCTCCAGTACATTGAAATCATATCGACTGGGATTTTGTGCCTGGATTTCCAGAGCATAGAATGAACTAGGTTGATAGCAAAAGACCATTAACATTTTACTATAGCGCTAAATTCCTTTTCAAAAAATTTACTTGATAATCTAACAGCAACATTCATTTTCCAAGTAATAATTACCCTGACTTAGCCTAAATACATGCATTGTAAGCAAAGCTTTTGGAAGACAGGATATATATCCAGCGCAGCATGTTTAATAAAACTTGGCTGGTGTCCACTTTTCTTCCACAACGATTCACAAAAACAGCTAAATCAATAAAAATAGATTGACTTACACGAATATACTCGTATATTATATTAGGACACACCATTCTTCCTTTACTCTTTAGTTAAATACTACCACCACGTTGCGACAAGGTATTTTGCAGGAGACTATTGTTTATTTCGCGAAACAGTGTATTGAGATCATCGTTCGCCGGGTTTTCATTGCTGCACTACATACACACAACTGCTGCTACTGTAGTATGTAAAGAGTAATGGACTATAATTACAAAAGTACGGTTTTATTGTCAACAATTAGCCCTTGATTCACTTGCCTACTTTTTCCTGCCACTAATACATAATATGAGAACTGCATCTTCGCATCATTTCGGTTCTGCCGTTCAGAGGCCGCGCACTTTTACTGTCTGCGGGTGAAAGGCCTCTAAAACTATCCTCAATCTCCTGGAGAGTTCTGTCTTTCGTCTCCGGCAACAGGAACCAGATAATTACCAGACAAACTGTCACCACACCTCCATATAAACAGTAAGTTAAGGGCAGGCCCATACTATTAATTAGAACAGGGAAACATTTCAAAGCCACGAAGAAGTTCAAAGATAAAGCTAAGATACTGATACCACTGCCTAATCCTCGGTATTCTAATGGGAAAATCTCTCCAGAGACAGCAAAAGGTATAGAAGATATCCCCACGGTTAGAGAGAACATGTATACTCCTATCAAGGAGAGAGGGAGCCACTGGCTGTCGAAAGGCATGCTATCGTTTTGTTTCGCGTACACGTAAGCCGCTTTCCCTATGTAAGCGAGGACGCAGACAGCTCCACTGCTAAAGAGAAGAGTTCTTCTCTTCATGGTCTTCATAAGAAAAACTGCGAGGAGATTACAGATAAGTCTCTCAATGTCCAAAGCAACCATGATAACTTTGGCATTGGCATCAGGACCGACCACTTGCTTTATAATATCGGTTGCGTAGGAACTAATTACGTTGATACCAGCAAATTGGAACATTACGTACAAAAACACCATTATAGTAATAGGTTTGTAAAATTCTGGCTTCTTAACAGTTCGCCCGAAGTATCTGAAGAAGTGTCTTATCCTTTCGCCGAAAGACACATCCCGGTCTAATATACTAGATTTTCGAGCCATCTGCTGAGCAGCTATCATCTTTTCTAGCTCATCTATTTGCTGGTCGTCATCACCACGGAGCCAGATGAATATTTCTCTGGCTTCTTCAATTCTTCCCTTAGCAATCAACCAAGATGGAGACTCAGGCGTATAGATGATGAGAAGACAACTGGTAAAGGTGATGAATGAACAGATTAGAGAGCTTTGTTGCCAACTGAAGTACGTGCCTAATGAGTGGCAGAACAGTACTCCTATTGTAAGCGATAGAGATACACTTGTTAGGAAAGGTCCCCTGTTTCTAGGGTCTGTCATTTCGCCGATGATGATGGATCCGAGAGGTCCTAGCATGCCCATAGCTATGCCTTGCAGGTACCTAGCTACAATGAGACCGGCGACGTCGTTGACCATGAGTATCAGGAACCAGCCCGCTAGTACCGGGAGTATCGTCATTAAATGAGATTTCTTTCTGCCTGCAATGTCCATAAGGGGTGTGATGATGATGTTGCCTGTGATTAGTGCGAATCCCACGATGGAGGCTGAAAATAAGAATTTTATAATTATTGTAATCATAATAGAATACTATAATATACTATAGGTACTATAATAGAATTTATAAAAAGCAACAAATAATTTTATGTATCGCTATTTGTCTGCTAGTAACATAGATGGCAGTTTTCGTATCCATAAACGAATTTAGTATATACTCAACGTAACAACGAATATTTCGATGTTATACATTGTGCAAGCACCAACAGACCTCAATTTTTTTTGTGAAATTTTAGCTGAGTCTTATTTGCGTGTGTGCGAATCAAATCAAATAATATATTATATTGCTTATGGGCCTTCTAAAAAGACATTATGTCACTACAACATGTGGTTGTAATGTCTTCAACTATACTCCGCTAAAACCTTTGGATGCATTGTCTATTCCAAATATAGTTCTTTGGTGGCTATCCAAAGAACTATATTTGGAATATATATGCAGAAAATTGACCTGTGTTCCACGTATAATATGGCTGTTAATGCAACTACACATTGCAGTCCAAGCTCTCTGCTGTCCAAGGAAGATAGCGATATGCCCACTACAGGGCCACTATTTCTTATACCTATCCAAGGAAGATAGCGATATCCCCACTACAGGGCCACTATTTCTTATACCTATCCAAGGAAGATAGCGATATCCCCACTACAGGGCCACTATTTCTTATACCTATCCAAGGAAGATAGCGATATCCCCATTACAGGGCCACTATTTCTTATACCTATCCAAGGAAGATAGCGATATCCCCACTACAGGGCCACTATTTCTTATACCTATCCAAGGAAGATAGCGATATCCCCACTACAGGGCCACTATTTCTTATACCTATCCAAGGAAGATAGCGATATCCCCACTACTGGGCCACTATTTCTTATACCTATCCAAATTGAAAAGATTAATTACTCCCTTATTTTATTTACAACCAATTTTGATACTATTTGCACAAAAGATTTATGTTGATTGCTATTTGCTCTTGTTTGTAAAGTAATATACAAAATGAAACATAGACAATAACTCTATCATATATTTATCAGTAGAACAAATACTGTAGTTACCTATCCATGATTCTTCGCTGGGTGTCGCGTGTATGTGTGACTCAGGCAGACGAAGACTCGGGATGAGGATCGCGGAGAAACCGATGACGCAGCCATGCGCTATGATGTTAGTGGACACGCTCGCCGTTATGAAACACTGGAAATTAGAGATAAAGAATATTAAAATAATGGCCATAACCATGTAAAGATATTTGAGTGCAAGAGTCCGCCATTGCTTATTTGGAGAACAAATGAGTTGGCTCCGTCAGAGAAGTACTATCGTGAAAAGGGAAACCGGCCTAAGAATAGTAATAAGAGTGCCGGAGACTCATATTTACCATATCTTTCCTGTTAAACCATCTATAATATGTTTAATTCTCATAACTCTTAGGGTGATATCTCTGGAGTTCATAGAAAATGTCTCAAAAAGATTTTCTGTTAATCTTCTCCCTAGCCTTTATTATTCCCAAGTCACTTGGGGTCGGCTTTCTAGTCTAACCAGATTTAACTGGATATCAGTTTTTACACGGAGCGACTGCCATCTGACCTCCGCAACCCGAAGGCTAACGATACCCTAAGACTAGACTAGTGTCAGGATATTAGAGGGCACTGACTTCCCAATAACGACTGCCATAGATGTTCATGGCAGCCGGGACCGACGGCTTAACGTGCTCTCCAAGGCACGGAGCAGGCGATAATTGTCAATCAATACGCACATCATTTCGAAAAGTCATACAACTTCCGAAAGTCAGAGGTGCTCGACGTGGGTTCGAACCCGAGACACTCTGCATTGCAGTCGCATTCACTATCGCTGAAATTTAACATTAAAAAAGCCTGTTTCTCGGATGGTTAATCAAAGACTAGACTACCGATTCCTTCTTACTACGACTCTTGCGTTAAACTTATCTGTGATTGTACATAGTTGTGCTGGGAGAATGTTTATTGTATCTACTAATAATCAATACAAGAACACACGAAGCAAATAATTAGCCTTAACCGACTTTCTAAATGTGAAGTTATGTCTTCGAGCTCAAGTGCGTTCGATAAGATATGCTGGATTACAAAGATATGTTCGATGTCTTAAGTGTAATAGCGGGATACTTGTTCATTATTTTATTATATTTGTATAATAGCTCATTTTGTTTTAAAAGTATATATATATAATATATAGCTCATTTTGTTTTAAAAGTATTTATATAATTACAGCTTTATAGTCGCAAAACGCAATTGTTCAACGGCGAGATTAGGCGTATTGAAAAAGAATTAAATACGAGTCTTCTTCGAAGAGGTTAATGAGTTTTCATTAACCTCATAGTGTTTACTATGTGGATCTGCGTGTCTGTCTATTAGTGACCGGCATAACTCTGGAACCACTGAACCGATTGACTTGTAACTTAATGTGCCTTAAGATACCTTGGGGTCATACCTCGGTCGAGTTTGAATATGGGCCCTGTGGGTCAAAAGACTCCCGAAATATAGGGTGTCATTTCTTTTCATTACTTTTACATTTAAGACGAAGAGATTGAATCCTGGGTTTCTACACCCATCTCGTTAAAGTGGCTTCAAATTCGATCTCACGAGAATTGCACCGATGGTGTAGTGGCTTAAGTGGTCGCCTCGCCGCTGCTACTGCGCCGAGTGTTGTGGGTTCGAATCCCACACGGGACAAAAATTTGTGTGATCCACAAATGGTTGTTCCGAGTCTGAATGTTCTTTGTGTCCGTTGTTTGAATGTTTGTGAAACCCCCGCGATATAGCAATGATTCCTAGTGCGACAGTTGTCTTTTTCAAAAGAAAATAAAAAGGTTCCCAATGTATGTGCGTATTATCACAAGAAAAACATCGTAAGGAAACCTGACTTTCTGAGAGTTCCGGATAATATTTTGATGATGTGTATAATCTGCCCATCAGCATTGGGCCTATGAGGCAACGGGTTGGACTATGGCTTTATTTTAGTCAGTCTGAGAAGACGCCTGTGTCTGTCTTAATTAAATTAAATTTAATAATATAATTAAACTAAATCGGACTTATTAGTCGCATTTTTTATAAAGATTTTGAAATGATATGGCATCCTAACTTATATAACATTATAAATGCGAATGTGAGCTTGTTTATTTGTTCGTTTGTTTGTTTGTTTGTTACGCTTTCACGCCTTAACTACTCGACCAATCATCATGAAATTTCGTATACACGTTGTTAGGGGTACAGAAAAGGACATAGAGTACCTTTCATCCAGAAAAACTAGTACTGTTCCCGAGGAATAGAACATTGATATGTGATGTGAGTAGTAGAGCCTCGCTGATTTCAGCATGAATGGGCCGGCTCGACCGGGGAATGACCTCTCACAGAATATCGACGTGAAATAGCAGTATTCCTACTGTTGTGTTTCGTTCGGTGAGTGAGAGTGCCGGAGGCCCAATCACCCTCTTGCCCCCTTCCCGATCCTTCTACTTCCCATTTCCTTTTCTAAAGGGTCGGCAACGCGCAAGTGATGCCTCTGGTGTTGCAGGCGTCCATATACTACGGTGACCACTTACCATCAGGTGGGCCGTATCCTGGTTTGCCACCTTAGTTATATAAAAAAATAAAAATAAAATATTACTCTTTTGGAAAGATGATTCAATGATATGGCCTTCACGCATATGATCTCCATCCGACGGTAGGCAATTATCATATCTTTATAATCACTTGCCATAACAGGGGCTTCATTGAATGAAAGGAAAGGAATTGCGAAATGTTAGCAAGAGTCCAGTACTCCTACTTATCTGACGAAACGCATAACAGAGCTACCTCTGTGACTCCGGTAAGAAAGCGGCGCTTCGCTAGGTGCTACACAATCTGCCGAATAATTCAACTGAGTGCTATAATACGATTGATTAGATATGCAATCTACACGTGCTTGTTTTTTGAAAAGCACATGTTTCTTCACTTTATATATAGCTTACTAGTTTCTGCCCGCCGCTTCGCCCACGTGGATCCCACAGTTAAACACACTAGAGCAGAGGTTCTCAGACTTTTTTCTCATAGACCACTAATGCAAGTTTTAACAAGCTTAGAGCTTCTTAAAATATTATCTGCCTACATTGATGCCAACATTTTAGTTCTTCACTATCGAGAGCAAATACATTTTCTCGTGGACCCCCGCTTACGAATTGTGGACCCCCATTTTTTTGTCACGCCAACGTAGACCCTCGTCGAGTCTCCCGTGGATCCCTGGGGGTCCACCTGGACCACTTTGGGAACTAATGCACTAGAGTAAAAGGTATGCATCCTGAGTCCCTCTTTAGGATACGATCTATCTCCTTGCCAAGTTTCATTAAGATCCGTTTAGTTGTTACAAGCTAACCAACAAACAGAGATACTTTAGCATCACTCTCATTACGCCGCGTCTGTATGTCTGTTCGCGATAATCTCAAAAACTACTGAACGGATGTTCATGCAGTTTTCACCAATAGACAGAGTGATTTATGAGGAAGGTTTAGGTGTATAATTTGTTAAGGTTTGTATTACCCGAGTGAAGCCGGCACGGGTCGCTAGTATATTAGTATGTTTCTTAAACAGCACTGTACAATTATTTAAGTTTGTTAGCATCTAATTATTTAGTGCATAAATAGCAGGTAATTGATTATTATATCAAGAAGTGTACGAAACTGCTAAATATAGAGCAATATCTGCCGTGACAGCGTGTACTAAAGTTATAATATGGAATTAGTATTTCCTATTACTAATTCTCATTAAGCATTCCATAATCAATCAAGATAGTATCTTATCCAAAATCTACAACATTAGATAAATCAATTAATAATATGTCGACTGCATTACGCAGCAAAGTCCAATGTCGTCTGAAACGATAAAAACAGACTTTAAAACCGACTTCAATCTTACAAACCATGATTTATTGCTGACAAAATTGCCCAAAACCACACCGAACTTCAACTACGGTTGCCAATATTAACGGAGACATATTAGAGATATTATAATGCACAAGTGTATGTGCAAGCACAAGTTCTCTCTCACTCTCATTATCTGATGGGTCGGCAAGACACGACCGGAAAGAGATCAGGCGCTGGATCAACAGCTTTACGTGGTACGAGAGGTTACTTCAAATATACATACATGAGCACATTTTTAAGATGAGACAAGCACCTACAGTACATGAATATTAGTCCTTTAAATACACCGCGCCACTGTAAAATACAGGCGTTTTGTCAGTATGAGGCAAATTAGGCCATAGTCCACTACGCTGGCCAAGCACGGGGAGGCAGACTCCACACATCACCGAGCAATATGATAGACTCTCAGACATGCAGTTTTCCTTCACCGTTAAAACGATCATTTCTCCCACGTACGTGCAAGCTCTGGAATGAACTGCCTGCTTCGGTGTTTCCTGAGCACTATGATATGTCCTTCTTCAAGAGTTCTTCTCGGTAGGCAGCGGCTTTGCTGTGTCCTGACATTGCTGAAGTCCATTAGCAGCGTTTACCACTTTCCATCAGGTGGGCCACTTGCTCGTCTGCCACCAATGGCAATAAAAAAAATAAAGGAGTAAAAAAGTGGGGTTGGCAGACGCCTCACATTTTCAAGAATATTACGGTGTACTCTCAGACATGCCGTTTTCCTCACAATTATTTTCTTCACCGTTAAACAGAGCAATAATTAGGTATTTAATAACATAACTTCGAAAATTCATATGGTGAGTGTCTAAGATTGAATCAGAAAGCTCTGCGTGGCAGTCTGACTGTCTCCCACTAAATAGCTGTTTAAGTACCGGTACAATAGCTAGCTGTAAACACGATGAGCGATGGCAATAGAAACAAAACAAATGTTTGTTCAGCCATTAACGTACTTATTG
The DNA here is from genome assembly GCA_963564715.1 of Catocala sponsa. Lineage (NCBI taxonomy): Eukaryota > Metazoa > Arthropoda > Insecta > Lepidoptera > Erebidae > Catocala > Catocala sponsa. The sequence continues at coordinate 536,765 of OY751352.1, forward strand.
AGTAATCAATCTTTCTGACTTATCTTCTACAATATAAGATTATCTACATACAAGTACATATTATGTACACTGTCTCTTAAAGACAAATACAATAAGTCACTAACTCTCCCTCGTGGTTTCAACCACATTTATGATAGCTGCTCCGCCCCTGTAGCTCATAGCGTGATGTTACATAGCCCATTTTACTTCTGGATAAAGTAGTTTTCTAATGGTGAAAGAATTATAAAAATCGGTTCAGTAGTTTCCCAGTTTATCGGTTACAAACAAACAAGGAAATCATGGCTCTATAATATTAGTATAGATTTCACACCTCCATTTTCCCCAAGGGACCACCCATGTATAGCCGTCTATAACATAGCCTATGCCAAGTATACTCTCAAAGGATTAGACTATTGTCTTGTTGGTCTCGGGGCAGAATATTGTTTGCGTGTGATCGTGACGTAAGCGATTTGAATCCAGTATCCGGCAAATTGTTATTGGTATGGCTGAGAATTTTCGTTTAGGTATTTATCAGTAGCAGAACGGACCTAGGTATAGTAACCAGGGATGTTGTGAATATTCGCATCCGCATCCGTAATTGCGGAGCTTCCGCGTCGATTTGGAAATCTGCATCCGCATCCGCAATAATCAACGCGGATGTTAATGCGGATTCAGATATAGCGCAGATTGCGACAAGAAAGAAAATGGGTGGGCCGATAAATGGCGCGATAACTCTTCAAGTGAAGATGAGAATCAAGAAACATTAGAAAATGGTATAGCTACATTTATGAACCTTTGCAAAACAGGCTTAAACCTGCAGAGGGGATATTAGTTACTTTTTATTAAGTAAGATGCACAATAAAATTTTCATCAACATCCGTATCCGCAATTGCGGAGCTTCCGCATCGATTTGGACATCCGCACTTGCGGATGTGAGCCTTTAAATATCCGTATCCGCTTCCGTATCCGCGGATATCAAAAAATCTGCATCCGCAATATCCCTGATAGTAACATTCAAAGAATTTCCTAATCTGAATACATGATGGAAATTCTCAAAAATAAAGTATGTACATGCTATATTTTTCAGAAATTCCTCTACATCCTTTTAACCTCATTTTAATTGGTTATAGCTTGTATTACCGGTGCCTTAATATTATGTGAGAGACTTAAGTCTTCGGCTGTAAACAGATAACGAAAGGTGTAAACAATGTGTCATATAGAATAACGTGCTCATGACCCTGAATGTCTTAGAGAAACATACATATACATATATACAAGAGATATGACTAGTCATGTAAACAAAAATACTGCATATGGATTGATTTCTATAAAAATATCATTTAATTTAGAAATCTGGGTACGAAGTCTTTATCTTTTCTGAAAAGAAACAGTCCGTAAGTAAATTAAATTTTTCGGAAAGGCTAAATATGATTGTGCACTGTTTAAATTTAGTTGCATTATATATAGGGAGAGATATTATTTCGGAGAGCACGTTAAGTCGTCGGTCCCGGCTGCCATGAACATTTATGACAGTCGTTATTGGGAAGTCAGTGCCCTCTAATATCCTGACACTGGTCTAGCCTTAGGGTATCTTTATCCTTCGGGTTGCGGAGGTCAGATGGCAGTCGTGTAAAAACTGATATCCAGTCAAATCCGGTTAAACTAGAAAGCCGACCCCAAGTGACTTGAGAATAATAAAGGCTAGGGAGAAGAAGAGTATATAGAATATAACATCAGCCCTGCATACAAACTGTCCCACTGCTGGGCACGGGCCTTTTCTCAGCGTGAGAAGGGTTAGGCCATAGTCCAACACGCTGGCCTAATACTTAGGTAAGTAGATTTGACGTATGTCCGAAAACAGGAAGAGAGGTGGTCGGGTCCGTTTGACCCGGCCCGCACCCACACGGGGTGGCCTGCTATGGATGACTCAATTCTTTTAAGAGCTCCCAACAGGCCCCTCCATTAGGTGAGAGAGGGAACACCCCAGGTTTTTTAGTGGGCATACCGGAATGGGGAGTCTCACACGCCCCGCCGGTGCCGTCCCCTAGCCGGCGGATAGTGCATCAAGCATTTTTCCTGGGTAACAACAAAAAAAAAAGTTTTAACACTGGTTCCGGGGCGGGATGGTGATTGCTAACGCGACCCCATCCCGTCCCACCCCCTCGGCGGAGGGACTGCTCACCCCAGGTTTTTAGTGTGTATACCGACCTCCTTCAGGGGCGGGGAGTCTCACATAACCACCCTCCACCCCTCTCGGGGGAGAGGGTATCCATAAAGGATTTGCCTGAGTCAAAAAAAAAAGGTTTAACACTGGTTCTGGGTGGGTCGCTGATGTAGTTTCAGTACCAGCGACTCTCCCACCATTCAAGGCAGCGAGTTGGCACACCGTGATTAGGTTTAGTCGGTAGTACCCGGGACTTTCCATCTTTTCCCGGGTGAGTCCGATATAACCTGTCCGCTCCCCTTTTCCGCGAAGAGGTATGTGTCAAAGCAGTCTGCCAAGATTTAAAAAAAATGGGTTTAACACTGGTCATAAAAAGATAATTACGTATTAATTCCTATTTATCAAGTGTATCAAGTAAACTATAATTATGTACCTATATATACCATTGAATAATACCCATATATCTCCGAATAAGAAGAATATGCATAAACAGACAAAACCTTGCCTTACCCGGGAAATAAACCTTAAACCACTCACAGTAGGCAGCATACATATTATTGCAATTCATGCCAGCGGATCAACGAGACAGTAAAACTAGATACTATACTAAAAACGACCGGGACTAAAGACACATTGCGACCTAGCGACATTTAAAACAAATTGTTGGTCAGCATGATAAAATTGTCTTTATAAAACTCAGATTACGTAATAAACACATTATGGGTTTCTGTAATATAAATCCAGCTTGTATATAAACTGTTCCGTGCCAGGAACAAACCTCTTTTATAAAAAGAACCCTGCATTTTCGAGGGTTTATACAAACCTGGAAGATATATATTATGTAGGTAATCTGGCCATTTAATGAATATAAATCATTTAGAAAAATATATAAACAAATTCATAAAGGTTTTATTGAAACTGTCATTAGTTTCAATAAAGCCTTTATGAATTTATTTATAATTTTTATAATACATCAATGCTACTCAGTTATATTTAAATATGGAAACTCATTTCGTTTACAAAAAACAAGAATACTAGACATACCTGTCTCAAAAACGGCGTTCTTTTATCGCTTTTCTTTTTATTCAATAAGTCACCCATTTTTATTGAAAATGTGACTTAATTGTTCAACAACGACGCATTTTTATCACAACACGATCACACTGAGACACTGGTCGCGCGTGAACAACGTACGTAGGTATCGGTCTATCACTTGAAGTATTATGATATTTGAACGAGAGATTAGATTATAAGATTTCATTGTTCGTTTTTTGATTAATATTACATTGTTTGGATTTGAAGTACTGGTGTAACACAAAAGTAATGCGTTTTTACAGAAGCTGTTATATATCACCAGCAATTTACGATGATATGGCGTGTCAAAGTAATCTGTGGTATTATAAATGCGAAAGTCTTTTCGAGAACCAATTTTGATGAAATTTTATATGCGGTCTAACTTCTACTTGCAACTTCGTACACGTGAAATTTCGAAGTAGATACCTACTCGACTAAAAATGCACTAAATTTTATGTTAAACCTCCAGCAATACAAATGTGAAAAACGCATAGAATTTTGTGTAGTAGTTACGTGATACGCTTACAAAATTACACACAGACCATAATTCTTAAAATAATTGATTAACACATAATTTTTCCATATAAGTATATCTTTTTCTACTAAAATTTACCAGTTACATGTATAAGTATAGATAGAGAACTGAATTTTAATCTCGGTATATAAACTACTTACAAAAAACTGAATTTCAAAACCCCGAGAAGAAACGAAAATAATAAAAGCTCTAGCTGGTTTTAATTTTTTTTCTTAATTTGTAGAAATGTCCCTCTCTTGAGCAAAGGTCTTGGATTTGCAAATCGCTCCGTTGTTACCTAATCATCCCTGAGTGGGGTGCCAAGAACTTGGTCCAGTTCAACGCCATGAAGACCCAGGCATGGGCGTTCTCAACAAAAAAGTCTCCATTCCTTGCGCTCCCTTCTCTGAAGAACACTCCACTGGTGATACGTGACAGCCTCTCCATCTTAGGTATGGATCTTTGCCGCTCCCTTAATCTCAAAACCTACATCGAGAGCGTCATTAAGCAAGATTCGCGAAAACTCGGAGTTCTGACAGGGTGAGGCGGTACTTCGCGCCTGGGCAGCTGTGCCTATTGTATAAGGCACAAGTGCGCCCTTGCGTGGAGTACTATTCTCATCTTTGGGATGGCTCCGCGCAGTACTTGCTGGACGCTCTCGACAGGTTACAGCGGCGGGCTTTCTGTATCATCCGAGATCCAGAGGTCACTAGTTCACTGGAACCTCTGCAACTCCGTAGGGATATTGCCTCATTAACATGTTTCTACAGAATATACCACGGAGAGTGCTGTGAAGAGTTATTCCACCTTATCCTGCCCTCCCCTTTCCTATCCAGAACAACGCGTGCTGGGATGTCAGATGCCATCCTTAGACGGTAGAGTCGACTAGAGCGCGGACCAACAAGTTTGAGTCCTCATACCTCTGCCAAACGATCAAAGCATGGAATTCTCTGCCAAAGCACTTGTTTCCTTCTTCCTTCAATCTTGGGTCCTTTAAGCGGAATGTGAAAAAGCATCTTCTCAGGCCGTCAAAGTAGAGACCTCAACATAGCCTCGGCTGCTATGAGGGCGGTGTGGAGGCCACTGCTCTTAGACCACACGACTGTTTACCATCAGGCGGAGTGTCTTCATTTTGACGAGCAAAATAAAAAAGGCGACTTATAAAACCGTATCACATGACACATTAAAAGAAAATATTTCTTAAAATAGATTGCACATTTTGTTACATATTTAAACTAAATTATGCGATAAAATACAGCATAAAAACTATTAGTCATAGATTATTAACAATATATATAATCTATTATTATACAGATAGTATAAATAGTTTAGTAGTTATTAATAATAATTGCCGTCTACCGGGCACAGACACAAACTCCGTGGTGTGACAATATGCTTGACTAAAAATCCAATAATACTGCCCGACCCGGAGATCGAATCCGAGACCTCATTCACAGCAGTGATATAAATAACCGCTGCGCCACTGAGATAGATCTGCTAATAATTAATGGTGGTACAAACCCAAATTTGTGGAATATCAAAAATACTATTCTATGCATATTAGTTACTAGATGTTTCCGCGGTTTCACCCGCGTTTATCGGTACTGCGCTGCCCCCGTGGGTCGTAGCGTGATGTTATATAGCCTATAGCCTTCCTCGATAAATAGGCTATCCAACACTAAAATAATTTTTCAAATCGAACCAATAGTTCCTGAGATTAGCGCGTTCAAACAAACAAACTCTTCAGCTTTATAATATTAGTATAGATGATTGTCCAAATATGATGTCTCTTCATGTTTACCGTCAGTTACACATTCTGGAAGGACATTTAAAGAGCTCATTACAACCTTAGTGACAAACATATACATATCTATATATGTAAAAGTGTCAAGTGTATGACGTGATCTAAGTAGACAATGTTATGTAAACTTCCATTGAAATGTGTCCAGAAATATTCTTAAATGAACGAAGAATATACATGTGTAAACTAAATTAGAGAGAAGCCATTTCTGTATGTATGTCAGGTAAAAGCGGGGTTAGATAATAAGGTACCTAAGTAAAATTAAGATGCATGCCAGTTTGCCGTAGTAATATCTACTCTTCTTCATATTTAAGACCTTTGCTCTGTGGAGTATACGCCATCTTTCTCGAATTTCGGCCAATACCTTGATCTCCTTATAAGAAACGGCTTTCGCCTTTTCCTTTATTTGGTCAGTGAATGGTCCCTTCCTCTCTTTCCTTCCACTTTTACTTCTATGGTGTTTTTTATGAAGTCATTATGTCCCATAAGGTGGCCAAACATCTTTCCTCTTCTGTTCTCAATGATCGTCAAAATGTTGCGTTCTTCTTGGACAAGGTTCAGTACTTCCACGTTGCTTTTATTTTCTGACCAGCTGATTCTCTCCATGTTACTCAAGGGCCAGTTAAATCAGGCACTAATCCATACACGGCGCTGCACACTTTGGCGGAATGCCCCGCCTGGGCATCGCAGCGCCGCCCGTGAGTAGATCGCGGCAGTCGGATTGGTTGCCCTCTCACTCCCGACCGTGGTTCAGTCTATAGTCTGGAGCGAGAGATCGTGAAACGCTGCCGCCTCCTTCTGTGAGGATGTTATTTCCATCAAGGAGGCGACGGAGCGGGAGAGGGAGCGCTTAAACCTTCTCCCCAACAGCAGAACCGGGCGCCGGAGGGCGCGAGATGACCTCCTGCTACCCTGAGTGTGCAAGTGGCCCTAAGTATAACTATATTCTGACAGCTTTGTCCATAAATATAAAAATCTATTTCTCGATCTCTCTGCCTCAACTCAATCCTCTAGAAGTGTGCAGCGATGGTTGTCACATTGAAGTGGACATATTTAAAAAAGGATTTAATTTCTGAAGTGCGATATGACGATCAATCTAAACCTAGCACTTAGCAGTAAGTTGTGATAATGGCCTCGACTGTTATCAGTTAAATGATATGCAACACGTGTCTATAGATGTTATAACATTTGATTCCGTCATGTCGATTCGTTATCGTGTGTCGGTACTAATAATAGTTGTTGTAAGCTTTTACTCTTTGTTGGCTACTAGTGTTTATCCCTGGCAACAAACGCACTAGAATGACCATCAGACTTATTCCCCTGGGAATATCGAACTGGTATTACATCGGTGTAGTCAGTTCAGTCAAATGAAATTGGAAAGCTCTACATAAATCGTCTAATTAAAATTATTTTCAATTAATTTATATTTAAACGTGATAGTATGTTTGCTGTATACAATTTGATGGTATACATTTCTCTAATAACAATTGAAAACATGACAGATGAGCATATAAGTACCTTATTGAGACTTACCATGGAATTAATATATACATTTTATAAGCACATAGAAACAGTACTTTTTATAGGCACTTTGAAAATTAAGTTTTTATTAATTTCACGGTAAGTTTTAATAACGTAAACGTAATCTCTATTTTTTTTTTTTTATTGACTGTTAAAAGACATATGTATAATCAATACCTACTTAATAGAATAAATTAGGTACTATGTTCTCTGGTGTCGGCAGAAACTCTACAAACCATATCCTATGAAGGAAGAAGTTTGTTTAAACGCAATCCTAAGCTTGTGCCACATTCTTTTATGTAGGTACCTATGTCTCATAATTGTGGACATGTCACTTAGTGTTTTTTTTTTTTTTTTGCTTGTCAAAGTGACCACACTCCACCTGATGGTAAGCAGTCGTGTGGTGTAAGAGCAGTGGCCTCCACATCGCCCCCACTGTAGCCGAGGCGATGTTGAGGTCTCTACTTTGACGGCCTGAGAAGATGCTTTTTCACGCCCCGCTTAAAGAACCCAGGATTGAAGGAAGAAGGAAACACGTGCCTTGGCAGAGAATTCCATGCCTTGGTCGTTCGGCAGAGATATGAGGACCCAAACATTTTGGTACGCGCTCTAATCGACTCTACCGTGTAAGGATGGCATCTGAGCCCAGCACGCGTTGTTCTGGATAGGAAAGGGGAGGGCGGGATAAGGTGGAATAACTCTTCAGAGCACTCCCCGTGGTATATTCTGTAGAAACATGCCAATGAGGCAATGTCCCTACGGAGTTGCAGAGGTTCCAGTGAACTCGTGACCTCTGGATCTCCGATGATACGGACAGCCCGCCGCTGTAAGCTGTGTTTATAGTATTTGAGATTAACATGCAGTTTCTGACAGATTAATCAACGTGGCAATATCATTCTACTTATTGGCAGTTCGCAAATCTCAGTAGATACTTGACATGCTTTGAAGCGTCTGTTAACATTTTTTTGTGTCGATATGCTATTCATAAAGCGCGTGTTGATACGAGGAGAGATAATTGACAGACTGACCAATAGATCATCAGCTGCGGCGTATGACCTTGCTAGATAAATACCGAAATCTGTAGCTAATCGCGATAGTGTATAATCTTTATACGTATTATTATGTGCGTATGAACGTGATAATAGCTGAATAAAACTTGTTATATCAAGTTGATATTAATACTTATGTTATCTACTAGCGACCTGCCCCTTCGCACTACTTCTCACGTATTTTCAAATCTGTGATATTATCTGCTATTCAAATTTATATGATGCACAGGCAATTTAAATCTACGTTCAATGTCCAAGGTACATAGCTTAGGTACATATTTATCTGGATAAGTCATAGATCTGATATCAGCATGAATGGGCCGGCTCGACCGGGGAAGCCACCCTCTCACAGAATATCGACGTGAAATACCAGTGTTCCTACTGTTGTGTTTCTTTCGGTGAGTGAGAATACCGGAGGCCCAATCACCCCCTTTGACCCATTCCCGCTCCTTCTCCTTCCCACTTCCTTTCCTAAAGGGTCGGCAACGCGCAAGTGGTGCCTCTGGTGTCACAGGCGTCCATAGCCTACGGTGACCACTTACCATCAGGTGGGCGGTATGCTTGCTTGCCACTTTAATTGTATAAAAAAAAATAACATATTTATATACTTACATATTTATCTGGATAAGTCATAGATCGGAAATAGCTTCGCGAATAGCCGAATATTAATAATATTAACACGCTTTTCTTACATTTTGACCGCCACAGTCATGTATGTATATTCGAGTCAGTTACGTCACTTAGTCAGATTAGCGACGATATATGACAAGGCAAAGTGTGTCCAGCACGCCACGGGCCCGGCTACATGACAAACTTACTTTAAACTCTAATAAATCATATAAAATGTTATTGTTTTTCTTATTTGTGTTGTTAATTATGTAGCTAGACTCATCCCAATTTATATTATGTGAACTGCTTGCTATTTATTTCATCCATATTAGCATAAGATCACAAAAACAAAGTATTAAAGGATGAAATCGTAGCTTGGCGCTGAGAGCACGCTTTTGCTTTTTCGACGCGGCGGTCAAAGGGTTTGCTATCCTAACTAATCCTAATCCTAATCCTAACTATCCTTACTAATATTATAAATTCGAAAGTAACTCTGTCTGTCTATCTGTCTGTCTGTCTGTTACCTTTTCACGGCTAAACCACTCAACCGATTTAAATGAAATTTGGTACAGATATAGTTTACAACCTGGGGAAGGACATAGGTTACTTTTTATTGATGTAGGTACCACGCGGGCGGAGCCGCGCGCAAAAGCTAGTAATATTATAAAAGCGAAAATGAGTTTGTTTGTTACCTTTTCACGCCTAAGGCACTGAACCGGACATCCTGAAATTTTGCATATACGTTATTAGGTGTACAGAAATGGACATAGGCTTCCTTTCATCCCGAAAATAATTACTGTTTCCGAGGAAAACAACAATAATGTTCTTATGATAATAGATGGCGCCACGTGTCTTTCGAATCATGATTGAATTATATTATTACAAGCAGAGTACGACCCTAATTGATTGTCAAATTCTAAATTAACGCAAGCGAAGCCGCGGGCATAATCTAGTTTTAATAATAAAAATGGGTACTGTGAGTCAACCTTAGGATATAGACATACTATGCCACTGCGGCGTAATTTCGCTGCTTTGTAAAGAGCTACAATTAATGGATCTATTATTTTGATGTCTCTTTTAGAGTTTAATCAGCGTAGTAGGTAAGCTATGTAAGCACCTGAAATTAATTTCTTGACGACTTGATTACGAAACATAATAAATATTTTTTAATTTTCTTTACTAGGTATATAAATTTATCTTTAAATGACAACGAAAACCGCACCGAAGTCCGTTGCATGATTTCGTGACTAAGTGAAGAATCAGAAATGACATGGGCAGATGCGGGTAGCGACTAGGTTTTATACTATTTAGAGATTAGTTGGAATTGCAAACCGTGATACCGTCTGCTCATTTATTTGCTGTTTTATTTTTATAAACGTGATAACAACTGTTTAAACACTCCCTGTTCAGCAGGGATAACGTTGTGGGAAACCATTTCAATCCCACGCAGAGGCCTCAATTCCATTTAAAATTATGCACCTCAAGCACCTTTCTTTATTAAATATCGCTTGCTTTCACAGTAAAGAAAACATCATGAGTAAACCTGCATGTGTGCGAGTCGACCATAAAGATTTTGAAAATTTTTCAAGTCTGCATTGAACTTTCAAGTGGCACGAACCTCGTTTTCAATTAAATAATCAATGAATTGTAAAGGAAAATACGTCTCCTGAACTAAAATAATCCCTTAATTGCGTAGGACTTCATAAACATTTTAACTAAGGACACAAAAGCACCTAGGCTTGGTAATCTTTTGTTACAGTGATTCCTTCACACTTTTTATTGCGTGAACCCACTCGAGACGAAAAAATAACGTACTTTGAACATTTGCAACATTGATAATGGTGAGACCTTAAACCTACTCAGCCTACCTCCATACTAGTACCTACCTTGTAACACGAAAGTGGAAAATAAGCAAGGCGCCTGATGATAACCATTAACCATATTACGACACATGCGTTGCCGATTCTTTAAAAAAGGCGTACCGGTCAAGTCCAAGAGACAACCAAGACCATTGGTCTTTGTGCTGACATCACAGCTTGTCGCACTTGATGGTGGAGCCCACGTCCCGCGCGGCCGCCGCCACGCTCCTCCACGGCCGCAGGTAATTGCGCCTAGAGATCACTGGCCGCTCCACTAACTCCATCAAGAAATCCTTGGGCGATATATCCAGGCCGAAAAGTTAATCGTGAAGCCGTTGCGGACGGAAATCCTCAAACAAATATGGAAGTAGTGCCATTTTTAATGTTAAGTTTAAAAAGAATTTGAAATTCGCTCGTAAACTTGTAATGTCACCCTTACTTCACCTTTGCTTCGCTCAACCCAATAATGATACTATAGTTGGCGCGCGCGTCGTTTTTATATTTCCGCTTAATAGAAAGTAACAAGCAAAGAGAAAAGTAATACATAGGGAAGTAACAAGCTTGAGAATTACTAGAATGCTGGAGAATGATCTCATAGTATAGAGCCATCTAGTAACGAATAAAAGATTTTAGGATCTTATTGTTTAGTACTTCTGTTTGCCAAAAGATGGAACGCTAAAGGTATAACATTAAATTCATAAATTATATACAGACAATAAAAACACCATTTTATTCGATACTGGCTGGGAGCCGATATTTTCTTAAATAATAATCAAATATTCGCACTTTAAGTTAATTTATATCCAGTTTCTTTACTGTTGTTATTAACTCATACTGTACTAAGTCTATAAAGAAATAACTTTTATTGTATCTATTCACCGTTAGGTGGCACTAAAATCAAACTTCAATACAAAAAACCTGGGCTGCAACAGGAAATTAGAACAGAAATAACGGAATATCATGGAAGCACATGGAAATCAATGGAACATTTCTGTTAATTTCGAGAATGTTTTTAGTAATAGTATATTAAAATTGGCAACAGTCCCTAATGCGTATCATTGCGTCATGATTGTAAAATTGCTTTATCATCATTTTTAAGCTAACAAAGGAAGTTATTGGTTATTAACTAAATAATGAAAGCGAAAATTATATCAGATGTAATGTTACCATAGGTTCAGTTACGAAACAGAGATGAGATACTAATTATGTCCATTCATTAAATATTTACAGATCATCTTGATTTATATTTTTGTATTCTTGCTGCCGTACATTATTTTACTTTATTTTTTTAATCTACTATTCTATATAGGTATATCATTGTATAATGGTAGGTACGTACTTATTATACGATACATTCGTATAATAAGTACCTACCGAAGTATTTTTTACGAATTTATTGATAGAAATTTAAATAAAGATGATACCTACTGCTTAAATACTGAAGTCATTGATCTTGTGACATGTTATGCAATAGATACTAACCTCGAATAAAATAATTGTCATGAGCGCGCGTAGTGCTCGCTGGTGCTCGCAGAGACGTAGAGACATAAATTCTATTGAAAATTACGCGCGTAAACTAAGGCGTGCTCTTTTTGAATTAAAAGTAATTACATTTAAATAGATAACATCTATGAAGTATTAGTAGGACGAAGACATGTGTTTTTCCTTCAGTGCAGCTTTGGAATGCTGACTAGTTTTATTATTCATTAGCAAACTAACCTTAAAATTGGCAACACGTGTAGCCGGTACCTATTCGTCATAGAGCGTGAAGCACAACCGCGCTATCGTATAACGTTTGTGACTGGATACATAAGTACATGACGACATATATTTTATTCTTGCACAATTCAGAATTTAATACGATATTAATATACTTACAAAATAAAATTTAATTGCTTAAAACTGTATTGTATTGTTAATAAATGTCTCCTCGAGGGTGACATAATCATTGTGATTAAACCCTCTATAATAAATAAAGATAAAAAAAACAAAAAAAAAAAAACTGTATTGTGGTCAATTATTAACGACTAAACTGATTAGTCAGTTTATTTTCCTGGGAAACGAGCGGGAAATCGCTAGTTTCTCATAGTGTACATATTGATGGCTAAGCAAGTATTTCCCCTGCACACGTTCTTTAAAATAGTATTTTGGTACTTACCTACTTGATTTGGTACGTACTAAATCTGTAGGTACAGTAGGTAAGAATTTAATTTAATTACTGTGCACTTTTATGTGCTAGTTTTTTATTAATACTCAACTAAAAAAGATACTTAGCTACCAAATACTTAATGTGTAACTATTTCGTCCTATGTACCTATTAGTCACATATGTGTTGAATCATTTATGATAACTTACTAAGTACCTACCTACCTAACGTAAATGCTAGAAAGATCTGGAAATCAACGACAACGTTTAGACGTAATTCCTTGTTTGATAGTCATGGGTGTGAACAGAAATAATCGAATGCATGTATATGTACCTATGTACTTATGAATGTATGTATTAGAAAGAGCTAAAGCTTTGGAAAGTAGGTAAGTACTTACTTATACCTAATAGGTAAATACAGCTGATATTTTAAACTTTGAATCTAATAAATTACTTACAGAATGTTTTATTTTTGCATGTCGTGGCAGCCTATAATTGAGGCAGCACTATATAATGGATTTCTGTGTATGTATCATTACAATGTTTTAGTGTATGCTTTGTTGGTTGTCCTTAAATAAATAAATAGAACAGGTGTTGTTAGAGAGGACAGTACCTACTTACTTATTTAATTAAGTCAAATAATGCTGTAGGTAATAAAAGCTCTTAAAATATTGGTTTTTAATTATTAATAAGTAATTATTTGGTTATGTCTTATTATCGGGCAATAGCGATATATACATTGATAAATATTGGTTAGAGCCATAGATATAATATTTTATATTTCTATGGTCACAGCTAACTTTCTAATTAAAGACGTCTAGATTTTCTTTCATATACACGATGTAGATGGGATAATAATGTTAAGTACTTACTTATTATTATTATTTACCGTAATTATAAATATTGCGCTTAGACATTATGTCCGTAGGTAGGTACTCATAACTATTTAAAAATAACCTAGTTTCCGGTAGGCAGTAGGTAAGTAGGTAGGTACCGGCAAATACCGGCAATTCGAGAATTCTTTTGTGATAATACGTAATATTAAAAATAAAAATTATAACTTAAATATATTGCCCTTAATGTTTATGTATCAATCTTAAAATATTTTATAAAGGGCAACGATATTAATAAAACCTGCAAAATAAATAATCAATACAGTACAGTCGCATCAGTGCTAAGTGTTGCCAGCCGATAGTCACGGAAATAGCTAAAATGTTCTGGCTCGATTTTGAATTTACATAATATCTATTAATGCCGCTTAAGGTTACCAAATCCACAGCAGGTATGTTATTGCCACTAGAGTAGCCTTATAACTCTTATAAGTTATCCTGGTCTTATTCAAAAGCACTAGTACCTAATTTTATAAAAAGGATGACGAACTAAATTCATGAAGAATAAATAGTATTTGTATTGTTGATAAAAGTTAGGATGGCGTTGTTAATAGAAACCTATAATAATAATAATAACGGTTTTACGCTAGCCAGGATGTCGCCAGATCGGGGAAAGCGGTGTATCTCTGAAGATCAAGCGGGGTATATTCCAGGGCGACAGTTTGAGTCCCTTATGGTTTTGTCTAGCACTGAACCCTCTTAGTACCTTACTGGAGAGTTCAGGGATAGGCTATCGATTGCGGAGAGATGGTCAAGTTATATCCCACCTTCTTTACATGGATGACTTAAAACTATTTGCCTCCACCAGACCCCAACTGACAGCGTTACTTAAGGTAACGGAAACCTTCAGTAACTCTATCAGGATAGAGTTTGGTGTTGACAAATGTGCAGTTATGTATGTAAAGCGAGGCAGGGTTGTGGAATCTGATGGCATTGAACTATCAGATCTTACTAGACTTAGATCTCTCTCTGCAAACGAAACCTATAAATATCTGGGTATGTCCCAGGCGTTAGGTATCACTGAGGACGGTATGAAACGGGCGCTACAGGAGCGCTTCTTTGACTGCTTGAAAAAAATACTGAAAAGTCTTTTGTCAGGTGGCAACAGGGTGCCCGCCTGTAACGGTTGGGCCATGCCGATCCTTATGTACTCCTTTGGCATACTCAGATGGACGCAAACGGAATTAGAGGCCCTGGATAGAAAGGTTTGTACACTGTTGACGGCATACCGAATGCACCACCCGCGCTCCTCGGTAATGAGAGTGTACATCCCGCGGAAGTGTGGGGATCGCGGTTTTTTAAATGCCAAGACCCTCCACAACCGTGAGGTGTGTAATCTCTGAGAATATTTTCTTTCAACCGATGTGGGCGTGCATCGCGATGTAGTCGCAGTGGATGCGGGCGTTACCCCGCTTGCTCTGGCTAAAGAGAACTGGCGCAAACCTGTTATACTTGGAATTGAGGAGTGCAGGGATGTATGGAAAGGAAAAGAGCTGCATTGACGCTTTTTCAGGGCCCTGAATGGGCCTGACATAGATTTTCAGTTATCGGTGTCCTGGCTACGTTTCGGTGATCTCTTCGCTGAGACCGAAGGTTTTGTCTGTGCAATTATGGACGAAGTTGTCATGACGAACAACTACCGGAGATATATCCTGAAGGATGGGACAGTTGACATATGTCGGGCATGTCACCAGCCCGGAGAATCTCTCAGACATATTGTCTCCGGTTGTTCTCGTCTTGCCAATGGAGAGTATTTGCATAGACACAAACAAGTAGCCAGGATTGTCCATCAGCAACTTGCCTTGAAGTATGACCTTGTGGAATCTGAAGTGCCGTATTACAGGTATGTGCCCGATCCAGTTCTCGAAAGTGGTCGTGCTACTTTGTACTGGGATCGGTCTATCATTACTGATAGGACAATTGTGGCGAACAAGCCAGATATTGTACTGATAGACCGATTGGAGCGCCGAGCAGTGATCATCGATGTCACCATTCCGCATGACGAAAATCTTGTGAAAGCTGACAAAGAAAAAGAGTTGAAATACCTGGACCTAGCTCACGAGATTGTCGACATGTGGCGTGTGGACTCGGCGATCATTGTGCCGATAGTCATTACAGTCAATGGTTTAATACCTAAAAGCCTCGACCACCATCTACAGAGGCTTGCATTAGATGGCTGGATCAAGTCCTTGATCCAAAAGGCAGTACTGCTCGACACGGCGCGTATTGTGAGGAGATTCCTCTCTCTGGGACCCTAACCACCGGCAGCTTGGACCCTGTTCCCGATGTCGGTGGGTCATTTCAGTTTTTATATTTTTAAATATGTATAGTTTTTATATTTATATTTAAAAATGTAACTATTAGAAAGAAAATGAATAAAGATAATAATAATAATAATAAGTATTCATTTCTCTCTTTCACAAAGGTAGATAAGATAACACAGTACAGATATAACAAATTCTCAATCCTTTGTGGCGAGACTGGTGCCTATAGTAGGAAAAACTGTGTTACATACAGATCACCAGGCTCCCACCTCTTGGACGTATAGTAGATATAATAATATAATAATAATAATATTCTACCACATACACACAACACCATCTAGCCCAAACTAAGCAGAGCTAGTAATATGGGTACTAGACAATGGATAAACATACATATATACCTTTTTTTGTAAATACATACATATTATACATAGAAACACCCAGACCAAGACAAAGATCCATGTTCATGCACACAAATGTTTGACTTGTGCGGGAATCGAACCCGCGACCTCAGGCGTGGCAGTCGGTTACACTAACCACTACGCCATCGAGGCCGTTCATAACATTAAAAGGCTGCTATTATCAATTTTACAAAAATATTTGGCGACATGTAAAAGTTATGGGTCTCACAAGAGATAGGAGTGATAGGCGAATCGTATTATTTATTGTGTTCGACATTACCTTTATTGCCTGACGCTATGATAGAAGATATATATTATTAAAGAAATGGAAACTATTGATGAAAAAATGAAGAATTTTCAAAAATATGTTAAATAGAGTTGGATTACAAACAGACTTGTTAGACCTTTGTGGAACTAACAATTTTTTGGAAGGCTTTCACGCAAAATTAAACGTTAAACTTGGTAGGAAAAATTCAAATATTGTTACTTTTTTAAATATTATAATAATTTTAGTAAAAATCAAATATCAAACGTCAGGAAATTAAAGTACCTATATAAAGAGAGATAGATTTAAACAAAAGAACAATTAGAGTTAATAAATTACAATTTTCATGGAAAAATCCGATAAAGCTGTAAAAGGTAAAGTAATTTGTTATATCAAGAACCTGAGTGCATAAAAGACAATTTAAACTTTTCAAATAGTAAAAGTATAGGTAAGTATGGGTTTTTGATTTTTAAATTATTATATTAAGGTTTTGTTTTATGTCATAACTTAATTGTCAACTGATTTATGTGTAGTCTACTTATGCTTTTTGTTTGAATAAAGCATAATTTATTTTATTTGAAGAAACCGTCATTTATTTGTTTGTTTTCGATAAAGCAATCGGTGTCGATAAAATCAAAATAAATCCCTTAGGGGATCCTAATGGATAGTGGAATCCATATAGATCAACCAGGGGATCACACTCGATAAAAGGATCATGTGGACAAAAAATCCACATAAATCCCCCAGGGGATCGAACCAGCGGATCCTACTGGACGGAGGCGTTTAATTACAAAAGAAACCTCCACAAAAATAATTTTAATATAATAATATTCTTTAGTCACATAAATGGTAATTCCACGATGGCGCTACAGCACAGGTTTCCACAAGGTTTTTCAAGGAGAAGGTTGTTTTTAGGGTACGAAAACCCTAAAAACTCCTTACCACTTCCCTAAGAACTCGGTACGAGGGGTATTGGGACTGCGCTAAATTTTTCTTAAGACCATATCTCCCTTTTTAAAACATCTTGGCATACATTCACAATTATTTTATTACAACTTATGCTTCTTTTTGAGTTTACTTTTATTATTATTGTTCATATTTTAATAAAAATTAAGAATAATATAAAAATATACTTACATTGAAATATTCGAAAACTTTTTTGCTAGATCTATTATTATATTATGATATTATTATAAAAACAACATAATTAAATTAAAATAATAATAATATGGTTTATTTCAGAACATTATACAACTTCTACAGTATATTATTATCTTACGTAGGGGTCTCCTTTTAAATATTGAGAATACCTGTGCTAGGAGGAAATTGGAATAGTAATTAGAATTTGACTAAAGGACTGAATCAAGAATCAAGCGGGGTATTTTACATAATTTAAGATAACTGACATAAAAGATTTATTAAGTTCATTTTTATTGCGGGTACATACCCGCAATTACGCATTAGCATCATCGTTCTATGTACAGAAAATCCTTAATATCGCATGATATTAAGGAATTTCTGTACATAGACCAATGATGCTAATCCGTAAGTAGCAATGAAATAATAAATATTTCAAGTAAACATAGTAAAAATATATAAAATATATATTATGTTTCAAATGTAGACCTATAATTAATTTCTTTCATTTTACATTCTAATATTTATATCTATTTTAATAACTATTTAAAAATCATAACACCCACACACCACGATAAATCTCATAAGAATCTGTATAATATCTTTAACCACAATATTGTAACAATTTGGACAATAATTTAATACCTGGTATCCCTATCTACTTCATTGAACTTGACATAATTGTTAACCCGGACGCTACTAACGCCTCTAACGGGCAAAAGCCGAACTACATACCGGATATAGATCGAACATTCTAGGTGGAATCTTACAAATCTTGAAAAGATATATTCTATTCACTTGCAGTTAAACATTTGTTTTAATTTGGGTCTTTATTCCACTTTTAATTTTATAAAACACAGTTTTATAATATAGTTTCATTCAAACTGACTTATTTAGCCCTATTTTTGTAGAATGTTCTCGAGCAATCCAGAATGTTCTACGAAAAATCTTTATCCTGACGCTAGCGACGTGATGCGTCGAATAGCAGAACTATGATTCGTCTTGCTGATGCTACCAACATTTTTTCAATGGTAAATTTTCATCAATGATTTAATATGGAATAAAAGTACCTATCTGAATTTAATGTTTTAATTTTATTGGTAGGTATGCATCATTTTGATGAAACTAAGTTTAAATTACATTAAATAAGATTAAAGTAGGCGAGACTAACAACTAGTGTAAGTACTTTATATTTCCAAACAATTCGTAAATAAATTGAATTAAAAAACGATGATCGTGAACGTATATTATGCGAATAACAATAATAGTTTAATAATTATATTCAAAAATATATTGGAACATCAATCATTGCTATTTATTTCGGTGAAATTGGCTTCATTTGAAGTGTATAAGTTTAGTAATTTAACATATGTAAATAAGCGCGTTTAAACGAACAACTGAAATAATAAAATTATAAGATTATCGTACAGTCGTTATAAATTACGTTGCTTTTTGTTTTTTTAGGTAGGTATCAATTTAATTATGTTATGTTGTAAGCATGTATATGATAACCAATATGAAACGTAACAAAAATATTATTAGATAAATAAATATAATGTTAAAAAGTCATGGTTATTCAAACAACAGAAATATTGTTATTAAAGAATTAACATCTTAACCCCACAAAGCCCTTTGTTCAGTTCAATATATTGGAAGTGTACCAACTGTGTTGAACTTCTGACGAGTAGCGCGCTAAATCTAGAAAATTCTACTCGTTCACAGATGTCGCCTGCTCGCCGTCTATATAAAAGGAATCTGACGTTTCGGCCGGCGTCATTGTCAAGATAAGCTAAGTGAGAAATACACTGCGATTCCACGCGATTTAAAATACACGTGTGTCTGAAACCGCGCTAGTCATAAAGTATTCCGTGAATCGTAATTCGTTAATTGAGAACTGTAATTTAAGTGTAATTAAGTCAAAATGCCCGAAGAAATGCAGACCGACACAGCGGAGGTGGAAACCTTCGCCTTCCAGGCGGAGATCGCCCAGCTCATGTCATTGATCATCAACACATTCTACTCCAACAAAGAAATCTTCCTTCGTGAGCTGATTTCCAACTCGTCTGACGCTTTGGACAAAATCCGGTATGAGTCGCTCACAGACCCGTCAAAACTCGACAGCGGCAAGGAGTTGTACATCAAAATCATCCCCAACAAGGGCGAAGGTACGCTGACCATCATTGATACCGGCGTTGGTATGACCAAGGCCGATTTGGTGAACAACCTCGGAACCATCGCGAAGTCTGGCACAAAGGCGTTCATGGAGGCTTTGCAGGCCGGCGCTGACATTAGCATGATTGGTCAGTTCGGTGTGGGTTTCTACTCTTGCTACCTCGTCGCTGACCGTGTGACGGTCCACTCCAAGCACAATGACGACGAACAGTACATGTGGGAGTCGTCTGCGGGCGGTTCGTTCACCATCCGCCCCGACCATGGTGAGCCCCTCGGCCGTGGTACCAAGATCGTGCTTCACATCAAGGAAGATCTGACCGAGTACCTGGAAGACCACAAGATCAAAGAGATCGTGAAGAAGCACTCCCAGTTCATCGGCTACCCGATCAAGTTGGTCGTTGAGAAGGAACGCGAAAAGGAGTTGTCTGACGATGAGGCTGAGGAGGAGAAGGAAGAGGAGAAGCTGATCGAGGACGTGGGAGAGGACCTTGACGAGGACAAGAAAGACGGCAAGAAGAAGAAGAAGACCATCAAGGAGAAGTACACTGAGGATGAGGAACTGAACAAGACCAAGCCCATCTGGACTCGCAACGCTGACGACATCACCCAGGAGGAGTATGGTGACTTCTACAAATCCCTCACCAACGACTGGGAGGACCACCTCGCTGTCAAGCACTTCTCTGTTGAAGGTCAGTTAGAGTTCAGAGCTCTCCTGTTCGTGCCCCGGCGCGCGCCCTTCGACCTGTTCGAGAACAAGAAGCGCAAGAACAACATCAAACTGTATGTGCGCAGGGTTTTCATCATGGACAACTGTGAAGACCTCATCCCTGAGTACCTGAACTTCATCAAGGGTGTGGTCGACAGCGAGGATCTGCCCCTTAACATCTCCCGTGAAATGCTCCAACAGAACAAGATCCTTAAAGTCATCAGGAAGAACTTGGTAAAGAAGTGCTTGGAACTGTTCGAGGAATTGGCAGAGGACAAGGAGAACTACAAGAAGTACTATGAACAATTCAGCAAGAATCTGAAACTGGGCATCCACGAGGACTCGCAGAACAGAACTAAGCTGGCTGACCTTCTCCGTTACAACACATCTGCCTCTGGTGATGAGGCATGCTCCCTCAAAGAGTATGTCTCCCGCATGAAGGAGAACCAGAAGCACATCTACTACATCACTGGTGAAAACCGTGATCAAGTAGCCAACTCCTCATTTGTTGAGCGTGTCAAGAAGCGTGGCTATGAAGTAGTATACATGACTGAGCCTATTGACGAGTATGTAGTACAGCAGATGAGGGAGTATGATGGTAAGACTTTGGTGTCCGTCACCAAGGAAGGCCTTGAGCTCCCTGAGGATGAAGAGGAAATGAAGAAGCGTGAGGAGGACAAGGTCAAGTTCGAGGGTCTCTGCAAGGTCATGAAGAACATCCTTGACAACAAAGTTGAGAAGGTTGTAGTTTCCAACCGTCTGGTAGAATCTCCTTGCTGTATTGTCACTGCGCAGTATGGCTGGTCAGCAAACATGGAGCGTATCATGAAGGCACAGGCCTTGCGTGACACTTCCACCATGGGCTACATGGCTGCCAAGAAGCAC
This sequence comes from Catocala sponsa, assembly GCA_963564715.1. Taxonomy (NCBI): domain Eukaryota; kingdom Metazoa; phylum Arthropoda; class Insecta; order Lepidoptera; family Erebidae; genus Catocala; species Catocala sponsa. Next base: position 558,200 of record OY751352.1, read on the forward strand.
TTAGAAATTAACCCTGACCATTCCATCGTAGAGACTCTGCGACAGAAGGCTGAGGCTGACAAGAATGACAAAGCTGTGAAGGATCTCGTGATCCTGTTGTACGAGACTGCCCTACTCTCATCTGGGTTCGCTCTGGATGAGCCTCAGGTGCATGCTTCCCGCATCTACCGCATGATCAAGCTTGGTCTGGGTATTGATGAAGATGAGCCCATCCAGGTCGAGGAGAGCAGCGCTGGTGATGTGCCACCACTGGAGGGAGACGCTGATGAGGCTTCCCGCATGGAGGAAGTAGATTAAATGTTGTGTAATCTCGGGCCGCCTATACCCATGTTGTAATGGTGTAAGAATGTGATGTGTATCGCAGAATTATTTTGTGCACTGGTGTACAACCAAAGACTGATTTAGTTCAAATTCCATTATTCAAAATAAATGGTAATGTTTAACAAATTAATTTAGTTGTTTTATTCCTGTTCCGGTTAGGTGATGATAAATTATAATACAATCTAGGTTTCTAAATTGCTTGGTTTTAAAATGACTTCTTTATATAGAAACGTTACACCCAAATCATGAACAATACCTACATAACTGCTGGGGTTCCTAAATAGTAATTAAATTGGAATGGTATGGCATATATTATAGTTTACTGAGATCTGACATCTAAAATTTAATTTGTAACACAGTTAACATGTAAGTACATGGGTAACTTATATAATTATTAATTAAAATCATACCTATTAAAAACTAAATTCAAATGAGTAATTAATTTTAAAAAGTTTATTGTACGTGATACATAACACATTCCTACCTAAGTACAGGTAGGAATGTGGTTATGCATCACCTACCTATATATATTATATAGGTAACCTGATTACGATAGTAGTACTGAAAGCAAGAACTCTTGCATAGGTACTAAGATATTGGGGAAAACGCTAGGGATTTTGAAACATGTCCCATTAGCAGATGGTTGTTCGGTCATCCTGCGAATTGGGACGGTTTTACGTGTGTGCGTGACAATCTGCAAATAAGAGAGACTTATGTCACAGTACTATGATAGGCACCCTATGTGAGGAAGCCGCTAGGTATTTGGGTAGGTAGGTACCTACTGTAGATCTATGAAGTAGGTAAGTACCTATGTATGCATATCTTCTCAATGGCGGTATAAGTGTAATTAATAAATTAGTTCCTAAATAATACGATACCTACCAATCTAATCAGAATTCTTTCAAAAATCAACCTATTCATTTAGATTACAAAAAAGGTACAGATACTAGTATAGTATTATATTATCTGTGGTACAGATAAACACTTGTAAACGTCCAAAAAGTTTAGTAGGTAGGTACCTACTGAGTTAATGGATGACTGAAGCTAAAGTACCTAATAAAAATGCAGATAGGTAGATACCTACGGAATATACATAGTTAGGTACATAAAATTATGTTAGTTGCTAGGTGCAGGCTAAGGGTTGAGGGGTAACCTATGAGGATAACGGTATCAAATCTAGCCTGTTTTACGGACTTTGTTCTCAAAAATACAGATAAGGGTGGGCTGTTGCTGTGGGATGTCATCTACACTGGTTTTGAAAAGGCGTTCGATCGTGTGGATCACATCATCTTGCTCAACAAACTATTTCGACTGGGGATACGTGGCAATCTACTACGATGGATCCAGTCATATCTGACCAACAGGTCCCAGGCTATAGTTGTTGGAGGATATCGATCAAATTTCATTAAAATACCAAGTGGAGTTCCGCAAGGATCGCACTTAGGGCCCCTCTTTTACAACGCGTACTTGTTCGATCTCGCAGACTCCATAGAATTCTCAAAACATCTAATGTACGCCGATGACAAAAAAATATTCCATAAGATTAGCTGCCTTGATGATTGTGTAGAGCTTCAAAGAGATCTCAATAATTTACTTGATTATTACTCAAAAAATAGAATAACAGTCAACATTAATAAATGTCAAATGGTTAGTTATACACTAAAAAAAGAACCTTTTAATTATTTATACAATTTTAATGATGTCCCAATTAAAAAAGTAAATGCGGTCTGTGATCTTGGTATATTATTTGATAACAAATTATCCTTCGGAGAACACATTGACTACATCGGGGCTAAAGCTTTTAAAAATCTTGGATTTGTCCTGAGATCTTGCCAAATGTTTAATACTATAGGAGCACTAAAAACCGTATATTTTTCTTATGTACGCAGCACACTTGAGTATGCTTCTCCAATTTGGTCTCCTTTTCACCTCATATACATTAATCAACTTGAGCGCTTACAAACAAAGTTTCTTAATTATCTTAATTATCGATTCCGTAATCCTGCCTTGTCGTATCAACACAATTGTGAGAGGTACGATTTTCTTACTTTAAATGATAGGCGTAAACTAATAGATATGTGTGTCTTATATGATATACTAAACGGACATCTGAACTTTCCTGAATTAGTCTCGCAGGTTACATTTAATGCTCCAATATGTCGCACCCGTCAAACATCATTGTTACATGTTCCCCGACATTGAAAGAAAGAAATGAGCTCAACGATCTGTACTTAAAACTATGCTCAAAAAGCCCTACAGATATTCTACTAAACACCTGTATAATGATTGTAAAGTACTCACTGTTCGACAGCTCTTTATACTAAAAAGATCTCTGAAAGTACACCAAAAAGTTATGACTTCCAAAGACTATCCACATCTGTTGAAACGCCGTGTATACAGAAGGGATTTGCATAAAGTGAAAACATCCTTTGCTAGACGCTTTAGTCCATTTATTGAAAGCTTCATATACAACAAAGTAGCCAAATCATGTCACATTAAGCAGTGCTCGGTAAATGAATCAAAACAAAAAATCATAAGCTGGTTGCTTTCACTATCTTATGATGCCACAGAAAATCTTTTACTTCACCTGAACTGATTACCTATCATTGTAACAGGGATGGCAACAGAAAACACACACACATACACATACACACACACACACACACACACACACACACACACACACACAACATACACACGCACTCAACATACACACACACACATATAATATTTATTTATTCACTTAAAATATGTATTTGTCATTTATTCAATATTTATATAGCCATAAACTTGGATATTAATAATAGTGGATATTTGGATATTTTGAAACCACTAATAAACAGGAAAAAACTCTTAAGTGTATACTTGTGATATTATATTTATAGTCATGGATAGGTATACATAAATACTATATATATTATATACTAAAAATATATGTATTATATACTAAGAAAATAAGATTTGTTAAGCTAGTTTGAACCGATCCGAGTATATATAATTATGATTAACGCAAAAATTGTAAATCGTAGCAGGCACCCACAGGACAGGCTTGCCTAGTGTGGGGCCGCCGGATATATTGTAATGTTTTTTTTGTTTACTGTAAATAAATATTTTTCTATTTTTTTTTTTTTTCTATTCAACCAACCGCGCTTGTAACTGTGTGCTCACCCGCTTTGCTCGCACTTATAACACTATATTCCAAGAGATGGATCCCTTCTGCTGTTCTAAGAAATCTTTTAAATCACAATTAATAAAGATATTAAAAGATAGGCAACTACGCCCAACTTAATTTCATCTCCTGCTATTCTTATGTGTATGACCAGTGTGTTTATTTTGTATATTTCTAAACTCACAAAGTTTGTATTATATTCCATGTTTATATAAGAGGTTGTAAGTAGTGACCTTTATACGCTGAATTTGTTTAAGTATATTAAGTTATTTAGGGAAACCTGTTATTGGCCATATAAAATTGTACTATACTCGATTTGTTAAACTAACTGTATCGCTGTTGGTTTTCTTAATAAAAATAAATAAATAAAATACCTGCAAGAAACTCATCAGGCGTCACATTACAGCCAACTCTAACTTATATTATCAGTATCGGTTATAACTTGAACTTATAATAGGTGCAATCATTATAAGTACCTTCATAATATTATAATTACAACTTATTATAATTAATACATAACAACTTAGTATCTAGTAGGTACTGCAGACGTTGCATGTTGTTGGCAAGAACTATAAAGATGTTTGATAGGCAGGTACTTGGGTATCATAAATATTTATTATAATATTAATAATTAATTACATATTGGTAGACTATACATATGTATACAATACAGAACAATTTCTGTGCTGTCTAGGTACCTATTATTATAATTTATGATAGGTACTTGTATTTTTAATTCATTTATTTAGTAAATGGCTTAGCTTTCCATTGACGTCCGTCGAGTTGGAGGTTGATATTTTTTTTATAGAAAGATTACATTATTATAAGCACACACGCAAAGTTTCAACATGCGGAGATGCGTAGTTTTTAAGAAAAAATATTGAAAATCATTTATTTTTCCAATATTTATGTCAATCCCTGACACAGATTGTATCGAATTCTCGCTATTGAACGTTTCGTTTTACCTTCGGTTAAGTTGTCATACGTTCGTTAACATTTTATTTCATGTAAATTTACGTAAAAAATTCTATTTTATACTTATTTCAATAGTTGTCATGCACACATGTATTTAACAGTTTATATGTATTAAATTACAACATTATTTTCATTACGAGCTATAAAATTGTTTACCGTCTTTTGCCGGCTTGTGAAACGAAACCTAAAACTGACGCTATTATACTGAAATTATTAATTTGTATTATTTTAACAGTACCTATTAGGGCTGATAACAAATAAAATAGTTTAGGTTCAACTTACAGTCAACTTGGGTAACATTGAATTTCATTGTAATATTGAATAAAAAATGAACAAACAGTATTTTTATTTCATGCTTAAACTGCCACTTATTTAAGCACAATCTGCTTGAAATGGAACGTTTTGAGTCTATTTATAAAAGGAACATGACATTAATAACCTGTCAAATGAAGCTTCAAACATTTGCCGCCCTTTTCTGTCAGCACTTCAAAGTGTGTGCGTATTGAATGAGTTTAAAGTGTCGTATAAATATACAGGTGCTGTGCATTTCAGGTAAGTTTTATGTTTTACATTATAATAAGACATTGTTCATCATTTTGCTATATGAATTATTGGAATATATTTTATGTTTTAATAATAATAATAATAATTCTTTATTTGTTAAAAACATGTATGTTGTTACATACAGAAGCATGCACGTTGTCGTTATATTTAAAAATTAATATGTCCAGTCATGTTTAGCCTCATGCTGTGGCGTACAAATATTTGACATTAAACAAAAAGTAAGGTATTATTTCAATTATATCACATATGTACATGTCAATGAATATAAATTAAGAAAAGTAAATTATCGTATTCCAATTATATCACATACATGTCAATGAAAATAAATTAAGTAATGTCAAAGGTTTTTAGAAATTGATAAATTATAAGATTATAAATTGAGTATGTTATCTAAATAGTGAATAAAAATAAATTATGAGGCAAAGAATATAAATAAACAATGGGCAAAATTATTTAAATATATGCAACATCAATAAATTGTAAATAATACAATTTTATATAATTAAGAAATATTATCCATTAGATATTCTGTAACAGGCTTTACTCGTAAGAAAGTCCTTCAGTTGATTTTTAAATGCATTATTGTTTAATGTAATGTAGGTAGTTACCTTCTGCCGTGATGTACTCAACTATGATTGGTTAACATTATACCAATGGCGGTATGTGTAAATATATGAATGTAACTATGTATCTTTGTTCGTATGAAAGAATGTATGTATAGGCAGTGCGAAATAAATGCATGAAGCTAACGGACGTTGTTTCTATTGAACTCCCAACGAATATTCTAGAATATTACAGTGGCGACGAGTTAAAAGTAAATTGGGCGTGCATTATTATTAGTAATTACGATGTCGATCGGAAAAGTAAAGGACTTCGATGTGGTCGCGGGAGTGTGGTCGTCATATATTGAACGGCTAAATATGTACTTTTTGGCAAATGCCGTTAAGGAAGAACTGAAGCTGCCTACATTGATTGCGGTGATGGGTGAGGCGGCTTACGAGTTGTTGGCGAATCTATCAAGCCCGAAGAAGCCCGCGGAATTGAAATATGAGGAGGTGGTCGGTATTATGAAAAACCATCTTCAACCGGTTCCATCGGCGTTGGCAGAGAGGTATCGCTTCAGGCAAAGGCGACAAGCAGCGGGAGAAACCATCGCGGATTATGTGGCGGCGTTGAAAAAGTTGACACGTCATTGTAAATTTGGCAATAGTCTCGATGAAAATTTACGGGATCAATTCGTATGTGGACTGAATGGCGAAATAACTCGACAGAGGCTGTTTACGGAGGAAGATTCCTTGAGTTTTACGGGCGCGGTAAAACTGGCAACATCTCTGGAAGCGGCGGAACGGGATGCCGCGGCAGTTCAGACGTCAGGGACGGCGGGAGTAGCTACAGCGGCTCACAGTGAGGAAACAGCGGGGCTACATACAGTAGCGGTTAGTGGTGACGCGCAACGGCGCGGAGGTGCGAAGGCGCCGCGCGGACGCGGTAGGGACGGCCGCGGCTCCGGCGCGGGCGGTGCGCCCGGACATCGGGCGGTGCATCGCGATGCGGGAGTACGCGCACGGCACGGAAACGCGGCCGGGGGCAGCGGCTGTAGAGGGTGCGGTTCAACATCGCATAATTATGAGATGTGTCGATATCGGAGCTACGTATGCAGTCGGTGCCGACAAACGGGCCACTTATGGCGTAGGTGCCCGGGGGGTGCCTCTGGAGGCCAGCAGAACAAGGCCATACACTATGGAACGGTACAGGAGGACTTAAGCGAGTTCGAGCAGGGTGAAGAAGGGTTTCATCACCTGTGTTTAAACGATTACAAACCGATATAAGGAGTTATTCAGTGGCGGCTTGGGAAGGTACACGGGGGGTAAGGCGACGTTGAGACTTCGGGATGGGGCGGCGCCGGTATTCCACCGCGCGCGCCCGATACCTTATGCGCTGAGGGAGCGCGTCGACGCCGAGCTCGACGCGATGCTGCGCGACGGGATCATCGAGCCCATCGACGCCTCGGACTGGGCCTCACCGTTAGTACCGGTAAATAAAGCGGACGGCTCACTGAGAATCTGTGCAGATTTTAAGGCTACGGTAAATCCTGTTCTTTTAGTAGATCGCTATCCTTTACCGAAAATCGAGGACTTAATGGTGCGTTTAGGCAATGCTCAGTATTTTTCTAAAATCGATTTATCACAGGCCTATAGTCAGATCGAATTGGATAATAGTAAAGAAATCACGGTAATCAATACTCATCGTGGCCTATATCGATATAATAGGTTAGTGTATGGTCTGGCATCGAGTCCGGGTATATTTCAGCGCATTATGTGCAATTTATTAGGTAGTATTCCTTATGTAGAGGTCTTCCTGGACGATATAATCATTGGGGGGCCTAATAGGGCCCAACACCTTCAGGCGGTTGAGGCTGTTTTTAGTAAATTACATAAATACGGTTTCAAGTTAAAAACTAGCAAATGTGTGTTTTTAGTGGATGAGGTTCGATACTTAGGCTACGTGTTAAACAAGGACGGCATTAGAACGGATCCCAGTAAAGTATAAGCTATCACAAAAATCCCTAGGCCAGTAAATGTTACTGAATTACGTTCATTTCTGGGTCTAATTAACTTTTACGCTAAGTTTGTGAGGAATATGAGTTCGGAACTAGTACCGTTATACGATTTATTAAAAAGAGACAAAGTATGGCGCTGGTCAACAGATTGTGAGCGTGCTTTTAAAAGAATTAAAATATTATTAACAAGCGCGGACGTATTATCTCATTATGATCCAATGCGGCAGCTCATAGTAACATGTGATGCGAGCGCGCGCGGAGTCGGCGCGGTCCTCACGCAGCTCGATGTAGACGGGGTGACGGAACGGCCCATTGCTTATGCGTCGCGCACTCTGAATGACGCGGAAAAAAACTATTCACAAATTCATAGAGAGGCATTGGCTATTATATTTTCGGTAAATAAGTTTCATCAATATTTATATGGCCGACATTTTGTTTTACGGACTGACCACAAGCCACTTGTGTCTATTTTAGGGCCTCATACGGGCATACCAACGATGGTTGCGAGTAGGATGCAGCGATGGGCAATAATATTATCTGCATATTCTTTTGTTATTGAGTACGTGCGCACGGATAAGAACGGTGCGGACGGCCTATCGCGGCTACCTGTGACGACTAGTAGTACACAGATTCTCAGATGGAGTTGAACGGTGAACCGAATTCACTGGCGAGTGAGGGTCAGTCGGAGGAAAAGTCGGCGGACCTCGGTAATTCACTCACGAGTAAAGCGGTATCGAAAGGAAGAGGGGTGGATTCAGACATGGCTGAATCTCCGGCTTCACCGGAGTTTCAAGACGCGCAGCTTGAAGCCTCACCTGCCCAAAGCCGACCGGTCAGATTATGTCGAATTAAAAATAAAATTAATTATAAGATTTAAGTGTAGCTAAATTTGTATTCTTAGGTTAAGTTACTTTAAGTGTAAGGTTGATGGAATACCCATGGTATTGGTTGGTGTGGAAGAGTGTAATGTAGGTAGTTACCTTCTGCCGTGATGTACTCAACTATGATTGGTTAACATTATACCAATGGCGGTATGTGTAAATATATGAATGTAACTATGTATCTTTGTTCGTATGAAAGAATGTATAGGCAGTGCGAAATAAATGCATGAAGCTAACGGACGTTGTTTCTATTGAACTCCCAACGAATATTCTAGAATATTACAGTTTTCCAATGCTGGGGTAACTTATTAAATATTACTGGTGCCATGCAAAATATACTTTTGCGCATGAGTGCAGTTGTAGCTCTATGTAGCCGAAGTCTACTATTATCGCGCCTGTTACGCGAGACTGTGTCTTCTAGGCGTGGAAAAAGAGTGGAGTTTAATTTGACAAACATTGCAGTTTCCAAAATGTACAAAGATGGTAAGGTTAGAATTTTAAATTTTTGGAAATAACATTTACAGCTGTCTATAGTCTTTAGCCTAAATATAGATCTTAGACATCTCTTTTGGGCTTTAAATGCTATGCCATTATCAGTAGAATTCCCTCAAAAGATGATACCGTACCGCAAGTTTGATGCAACTAGTCCATGATAAGCCGTAATCAGAGTTTCTGTATTAACTACTGTAGACAGTGAATATAAGGCGAAGGCAGAATTGGAAGTATTTTTGCTAAGGTTATTTATATGTGATTTCCAATCTAGCTTTTTATCAATTGTTAACCCTAGAAATTTCGACGTGTTTTTCGGCAAAATTGTACGGTTTCATAGGTTAAAATACAAAATTTGGGGTAACTTTGAATCATTCAAAGTTACCCTATCGTAATGAATTTCTAAGCGGGTAACTTTAAATACTGGTTGCCCATATTGCCTCTGAATACTACCAACTTTTGTAAATTGTAAATATACTTATATTTTCAGATGCTATTTAAAAATGCCGCAGATAAAATATGGCGTCAAAAGCAATTATTCCCCTGAAGTTTTAGAGGAAGCTTTAGCTAAAATCAGATCTGGTGCGATGTCACGACTAGAAGCGTCTAAATATTACAAAATACCTCCCGTTACATTATTTTATAAATTAAAAGCTCAACATAACAAAACTGTTGGACGTCCAATAACATTTGCACAAGATGAGGAACAAGTCGTTGAAAACCACTTGCTCTTACTGAGTGATGTAGGTGTCCCAATTAGCATGTTGGATTTTCGCGTCATCATCAAACGATACCTAGATGCAAACAATAAGAAAATTAATATATTTAAAGATAATTTACCGGGCTATGAGTGGGGCACATTATTCTTAGAGAGACATCCTACACTGAAGCAAAAATTTGCGCACAATATACCTAAAAACGAGCTCAAGTTAGTAAGCAGCAAATTGAATCGTTTTTTAACAATTTGTCTGAAGAAATTGAGGGCGTCTTACCGCAGAATGTTTATAATATGGATGAATCAGGGTTTGATGACGACCCGAAAAGAAAAAAATTGCTGTTTCGAAGGGAATGCAGAGACCCTGAAATTATAAAAAACAGCTCGAAATCTTGTTATACTGTAGTTTTCTGCGGTAATGCTGCTGGAGAGATCATGCCCCCATATTTTATATTTAAAGGTAAACAGCTGTGGTCCGACTGGCTATTTCAAGCACCTTCTGGATCTCGCATGGCTGTTTCAAAGGCTGGCTGGATCGATATGTCAGTTTTTGAAGATTGGTTAGAATTCCATTTTCTTCCTTTTGCTAATAAGAACGAGGGCAAGAAAATATTACTTTGCGATAACTTGAGTGCACACGTGTCACAAAAGGCTTTAAAACTATGTGCCGACAATAATGTAAAATTCGTATTTATTTATTTATTTATTTATTCATAAAGTAACAATATAAGCTTACAGCAATACACCAACACGCTTACATGTTATGCTAATTTAAAACTAGGTTAAAAATGTATTTATTATACTAATTAAATAATAAGAAAACATAAATAAAACAATTAAATTAAAATTATAAACCTATCAAATTAAACAATCAAACACATTATACATTATTTAAATACAATAATACTTTCTTTGTAATTATGCTCATATTATCAAAGAACATGTCTGTATCTGGATTCGCTCGTATTATATTATTTATGGACTCAATAGCCCTACTAGTCGGAGTACTGGCGGCGGGAGATACACGCCATGATGGTGAATAGGTAAGCAGCTGATGCCACCGTCGTCCAGTGCCACGCATGTATTGGTCTGGAACGTAGAAGTGTATGGATTCACGCACTAATGGGTTATCGATTTTGTGATTTAGAAGTTGATAGTAGTGCATTACTAGTGTAAAACTACGCCTGAGCTCTAAAGTGTCCAGACCAACCATCCCACAAACAAACATGGACGGGTAGAGATATGGGTAATATCCATGTATGCGCTTGTATAAATAACGAACAAATTTGCGTTGTATCCTTTCTACCATTAAAGTATATAGCTTTTCCTTTGGGCTCCAGACAATCGCGTTGTATTCGAGTTTACTTCTTACGTATGCATTATATAGCAATTTTATAACAAGTACATTATTAAATTGTGATGACATTCTCATTACAAACCCCAACGACTTACTTGCATTTTTAGATATGCTTTTAATATGATCAAAAAAATTAAACTTTGAGTCCAACATTAATCCAAGATCACATATCGTAGTGACGCGTTCGAGCGGCTGCCCTGTCATCTTGTATGTCCTTACGATTGGAGATCGGGAACGAGTAAAACTGATGGTTTTGCATTTGGCAACATTTAAAGCTAGTTTGTTTACTCTGCTCCATTCTGCAACTGCATCTATGTCGCGTTGTAGGTCTTCACAATCTGATGCATTCTTAATAGTTTTAAACAATTTGAGATCGTCAGCAAACATAAGACTTTCTACGCTAGAGAGACTGTTAGGCAGATCATTTATCATTATAATAAATAAAATAGGACCCAAGGTGCTTCCCTGACTGACTCCAGATCGAGTATAATAATCTTGTGATCTATAATTTCCCATTTTTACATATTGCTTTCGGTCCTTCAAATAGTTTGCTAAGAATTTAAGTAAGTGTGTATCGAATTCTATAGATGAAAGCTTGGTTAACAGTATGTCATTATCCACAAGATCAAAAGCTTTGGCAAAATCAAAGTATGCTGCATCTATTTGACATCCGGACAACATATTAGACTTTATGAAGTCGGTAAACCTAATGTGATTTGCTAACTCTTTTACTTTGGTTCTGTAATATTTAAAAAGTTCTTTGTTAAATTGAAGACCTCGTATTTTGAACATTTTTAGGTTATAATATTTTAGTTTTATATAATAGATTATTTCTCCCGTGTACCATGACGGGTATTTATATTTTTGATTGAGTGGTACTCTTTTGATCGGGACGTGATTATTTATGGTGCTATTTAGTTTATTATATAGAATGTCAACAGCGATATCAACGTCTTTCTGTTGCAATAGGTCCGACCAGTCTATATTTGCTATATCCAAGTATAAACCCTGAAAATCCGCCTTATGAAAGTTCCACTCACAAATAAGATTAATCGATTTTTTTTTACCTCTCTGTTGAGGGGATTTCCCGGTAGATATAACTCTAGGCAAAGCAAGAAATATTTCAAGGGGAGGGTGATAGGCATCGGCTGGTACGAGGGCATCATCACTGGAACCCACACTAATGTCACCGGAGTTAAGATTTGCCAATACTAAGTCCAAGATACAGTCATGTTGATTGCAGACATTATTATATTGTTGGAGCCCACATAGATCTAGAAATAAATCATATTGCATCCTAGTGGAAGTACTACATGATTTCAGATTAAAATCGCCCACTATCACAATTTGGTATTCTGGAAACATATTAATGACATTTTCCATACATGTTAATACATCGAGATATTGTTTACTGTTATAATTTGGTGGTAAATATACAACACACACAATGAACTTAACAAATTTACCTGTTATGGTCACAAACAATATTTCCATGTCACAAGTTAGACCATCAATATTTGTAACTGCCTTTACCGTGTAACAATCTTTGACCGCTAATAATACTCCACCCCAACCAACATCTCCAGTTCTATCTTTTCGTAATACAATATAATTAGGCGGAAATAATTCTGCGTCGTTTATCGAGCTATTAAGAAATGTTTCTGTTAGAGCTATGATATCACAAGATAATGACATGACATTCGTGTAAAATAAGGCCGTTTTGGACCGGAGTCCTCTAACATTTTGATAATATACTATCAGTCTTTTCTTTTTTATTACATCTTTGTTAAAAGGTACAGTTACACTAATATTTGGCTTATTTTTACTCAAGAAAAAACTGCCTTTGTTTATTAAATGCTGGGTTATTATTTGGTATGGTTTCAGAGGGAAAGTAATTACATAAGTCTATATATATGTTTTCCATAATTCGTGTATACATGTTTTTAATTCCTTTATAATTCATTACGCCTGTATTATATGAGAACATGTCCAAAGAAAGGTACAAATTTGTGTCAAAGAAATAGGCATACTTAAAATGTTGGAGATCATGACATAATAAATTATTAAAATGTTCAACTTTATAATTGTATATTGGGCTACCACAAATATATGTTGGAGTACATATAACAATATTTGTGTACTTTACATGGTGTAAGCATTCCCTAATATACTTTACCAAACCTTCGTAATCGCGTGTTTTATTTATTTCGTTACCTCCAAGTATAATAATACAATAATCATTTAAAGTAAAATTTTCAACTTACTATCAATATTATTCAAAAGTTGATTTATGTTACAGTTTGTTAAAATATACCGACAGTAATCGAAGCTGTCGCCAAAAGTGTTATCAAGCATTGTTTGTGTGCCGTAGGAATTTACGTTAGTTAGAATACACAGTTTGTTTCGTGGATGCTCTCCTTGAAAGACAGAATTTGTAGTACTGTTGTCTAAGATAACTGAAGGCATACCATCACAGCACTGTTGTGGCTTTATTGATTGTTGTAGATTATAGATTTGTTTGCATAGACTATCTATTTCATTTTTTGCTTCCTTCAATTGTTCTTGAAGATCGATGATATTATTTTGTAACAACGTTACAATGTCACTGTTATCTATCGTTGACTGGCGGGGGGAGGTTTGTCTTAAAGGCGTCGGAATACCAGTTGTCTCAGGTCGGTACAAGGATCCTCTGGTTTTCTTGATGGTGCGACTCGGAGATTGGGATAATAAGCTTTTCAAAGTACGGTTTTCTTTGCTTAATTTCGTTATTTGTTCGCAGAGGTCGTTTTTCTCCAATACAATAACTTCAAACTCATTTTGTAGGGTATTAAGTTCCGATTGGAGATTTTCTTTGGATTCTTGCATTTCTTGGATTGTGAGTAAATTACTTATATCATGGTCCATACTTCTTGACAGAAGCTGGTCTGTAGCGCAAAATGATCTCTCCAAAGAAATTTCATCAGTAATACCTGCGATGTCAGGAGTAATAAACGTGTTTGTTGTTTCCAGCGAGTCACTATATGCCCAATTCCACACACTTACTACAGCCTCTAGACGTAGGGTATTTTGGGCCACTTAAGGTTGCTTGGAGAAAGGTTCTCGACCAGTATCGTCAAACAAGTAGGGGGAAAAGAATGGGAGCATTGCCAAAGGCCTTATTTGCTCAGCTTTTAAAAACCACTTTGAAGAATGGAGAATCCACGTGCGCCGACAATCTCAAAGCTGGTTTTCGAAGTTGTGGTCTCTATCCATTTTCTCCACACACTATATTGAATAAACTCCCAGTTTACACTTCAGAGGTAAATGTCCGCGAGGCAGTTGGCGCTTCTTTCACAAGTTATATAGAGGACATCAGACAGTCGGACTTGAACACTTTGAATAAGGGAAGGAAGTTTCAACTACCAGTCATAGCAGGTAAAAGTGTGTCAGCTAAAGAAGTGGAGAGGTATTATCTAGCAAGAGAGAAGGGTACGAAAGATAAAGAAAATCAAGGAGAGTCAAACAGTCAGCCTAAAAAGAGGGGTAGGCCACTGGGATCGAAAAATATAAAAAAAATAAAAATGGACAACGTCGGCAAAACCCAAAATGGTAATTCTATTAAATTTAAACATGATTCCATGAAGGAAATACAGTATTATGAAGAGATTAATGAGCCTGAAAAAGATGAACGGAGACAAGGTTTAGAGCAGATTAGAACTGAAGACGATGCTAAAGAACAGACGAATGAAGCTAGTGGTCAGTTAATCGACCATCAACTCCAAAAAACACACCAGTCATACAAATAAGTAAAAAAGAAACTGCATCGGCATCATTAAAATATGCTGCAGACAATGCAAGTTGTGATTTAGAAGTTATAGATTGGGATAATTCAGCGATGCCTGTTGTAGAAGAATACTCTGTGAATGCACAAGGAATATTGGAATTAAATACTGTAATGACTGACGATGTGAAGGCAGTAAAAAACAAGATGGACTGTGGTAACTATGGACTGGACTGTAACTTATCCTCTGGCTCATATTGTACTTTCAGAGATGAAGGTTCATTATTTCCAGGGCGTGTGCAAACAGTCAACATGGCTGACGTGACTGTTTCAGTCCTACAAAAGTGTTATTTAGGCGGATGGTCATGGCCTTCAAGAAAATAAATTTGTTGTGTAAATAAACGTGACATTGTGTCAATAATAAACGATGAAAAAGTGAAAAACAAAGGTGGCAATATCGTCATTGATGACGACATTTTATTTATGGAGTGGGGGGATTAATATTTTTAACATTGAAAAACAGTTCCTAGTTCTTTGTACTTTGTGTAGATTTTGATCTCATTTTAAAGCCAAGTTATTATAGAAATATATTTTAGAAGTCTTTTTTATTTTGCTGAAGAAATAAATAATATTTTGAAGCCAGATTTGTGACTTTTATTCTACTTCCACAGTGTCTCCAACAATATGATGGCAACTCTCCCCATAGTGCAAAAGGTTTATATATTTGTGAAGATGTTCTACGTGGTCTATGGTTACCATTCTTATTAAATGCACGTTCAAACTTACCCATTCCCTGTACATTCTGATAAAAAACATCATTTTAGTCGGAGAAGATAAATGCGATTCAATGTTACCCAAAAAATCTTCTAACTTTGAATGGCAGTTGAAACGTGAAAATTTGCAACTTTATAAGTAATAAATTGAAATTTGACTGGCTAACTTGACAAAACACCAATCAAGAACACTAAAGACAATACAATTATGTTCCTTAAGTAAAAGTTACCAAATACATCCTAGTCTATTAGTAAATTTACCATATGATGGCAATATTAAGTATTTAGTTCCTAATCCTATGGATAGATACAACTTTTATGGGACTGATTATAAGATTGTTGTTAAAGATTTAAATAGGATTGACTGGCATAGTGTTTTCTATCAATGTAAAGACGTTAATGAAATAGTGAGCGAGTTTTACATAATTTTAAGACAAATTATTTCCACACATGTGCCACTCAAGAAGGCTAAGAAGGCGCGTTATCCTCCATGGTTTAGTAATGCACTGATCAAACTTTTAAACGAGAAGAATAAAGTTCGTAAAAAATTTAGAATATATGGTAATCCCCGAGATAAAATTGAATTCCACTTACTACGTAATCGCTGCCATAAACTGTATGATTCTTGTTACAATAATTATAAAAATACATTAGAGTCTAATATATCTTCAAACCCCAAAGCTTTTTGGAGTTACATTAAAAGCAAGCGCGGTGGACATTCAACACTACCAGCTAAAATGTTTATGGACAATATAGTAACGCAGGACGGAAACGACATAGCTAATCTATTTGCGACTCATTTTCGTTCCGTGTACTCCAACATTTCTAACATTACCTCGTCAGATTCAGTAACTTCCTCCACTAACAAGCATATGTCGAAACTACAATTTACTGAAACCAATATTCAGTGTGCCATAAAAAGACTTGATGGCTTAAAAGGTGCAGGACCTGATATGATCCCTCCTATTTTCATTAAGCGGTGTGGACGATCACTTGCGTTACCCCTTATGTTAATTTATAACACTTCCTTATCAGAGGGAACATTTCCTAACGAGTGGAAAAAGGCACGTATTTTACCCATCTTCAAGAAAGGGGACCATGCTAATGTTAAAAATTACCGGCCCATATCCATACTTTCGTGTTTTTCTAAACTATTTGAATCCATACTTTATCCTTCAATCGTGGCATTAGTCAATAATAGTCTCACTGAACATCAGCATGGGTTTAGAGGTGGTCGATCAGTTTTAACGAACTTAGTTGACTTTGTTTCCGATTTATCTCAGGAAGTTGATGCCGGATCTCAGATAGATGCAATATACACAGATTTTAGTAGTGCTTTTGATAGGGTGAATCACGAAATTTTATTAAAAAAATTAAATGCTCACGGTGTAGGCGGATCGTTACTCAGCTGGTTTAAATCCTATTTGCAAGATAGATCTCAAAAAGTAGCCATCAATGGATTTGAATCACAAGTTTACCTTGCTGTATCTGGCGTGCCTCAGGGATCTCATTTAGGACCAGTGCTGTTCCTTATATTTATTAACGATATAAGTTCTCGCATCAAACACTGCAAAATATCCCTATTCGCGGATGACCTAAAAATGTATCGTTCAATTAAAACAACCAGTGATTCCAAACTAGTCCAAGATGACCTGAATGAAATTCTGTGTTGGTGCAGCGCTAATTATATGACGCTTAACGTCAATAAATGTTTTTACATTAAATATACCCGCAAAAAAAAACCACTTGCCTCAAAGTACCTGATTGGCGGCACTTATGTAAAAGAAGTCACTGAAATTCGTGATTTGGGCGTTATCATTGATACAAAGCTGACCTTTAAAACACATATTGACCAAACTGCCACAAAGGCTGCGCAAATGCTCGGCTTTCTGAGAAGAAATACAGTAGGCTTTAAGAAACTTGATACTAAATTGCTTCTGTATAACACACTAGTCCGCAGCAATCTTGAATACGCCAGTATTGTCTGGTCACCATACTATGCTGTTAGTTCGCAACGGATTGTAAGCATTCAGAGAGCCTTCACCAGAAGTCTTGCATACTCTTGCAGTGGGTTTTCCCATAGAAACCCATACGATCAACGACTATGTAAATTTAATATGACCACTCTAAACAATCGTAGACGTATCATTGACCTTTGCTTCCTCCATAAATTGATCAATAATCATATACAGTGCAGCTTTCTATTAAATAAAGTGTCTTTAGCCATTCCTCACTCTTATCCCCGGCGTAAAATCTCAAAAATTTTTCACACGTCTTTTTGTAGAACCAACTTGGGTCGGCAATCACCAATACATAGACTTCTTGATCAGTACAATAGTATACAAAGTCGCGACACCGAAATTGACATCTTCAACGATTCCTACAATAATTATAAGACTAGATTGTTAAAACTATTCTCCCTAGATTAATTCTCCACACATTTCGAATTTATTTGTTGTTATTTGAATGACTAGTAGATATAAGTTAGAAAATAAGTAACTACCTTATTATAGCCAATGTTATGCATACCGTAACTGTCATATGTATCAGATGCAATACTATGTAATGTTTCCTATAAATGTATAAATACATATGATGTGGTTGTGCTAAATAAATAAATAAATAAATACAAAACACAAAATTTATACAAAAATTAATTAATTAAATCAGTGTAATACCATTAAAGTGTTCAAAGTTACCCAAGATGACTGTATGTCAAAGAACCGAATTGATTGACCCCAACTCCACCTGGTGCAAGTCTGTCCTACCCCTAGAGTGTTTTTTAGAGCCGGAGGCGCGTAGGGAGAGCAGCCTCCGCCCGCTTGTCACAGCGGGCGGAGGCTGCTCTTCCCGCAGCGCCGGAGACGTTGCAGTCTCAAAATAGATATAAAAATCTCTCTGAATCAATCCCCCTATTTTTTTCTGATGAAGGGGATTCCCCTCTTCCGTAGAAGGGAAACCCCCTTCCCCTCCAAAGGGTTCTTCCCTTGTTTTTTGCACTTGTTATTAATTTTAATCCATAAAATGAGGAAAATTTCTTCAGAATTAAAAATTAAAAAAACTCGGAAAGGGGGAGATTCCGCAACTTTTCCTTTTAAGGGGGGGGGGGGTAGTAGGTACTCCGCCTTCCTTCCCCCGCCCCCTCCCCCTCCTTAATTCGACGGACGTCAATGGAAAGTCGTACCTAGTAAATTACTGTTACCCAGTCACGATGTAGTCTTTAATCAGTAATAATTTGAATCCGACTACATTAAATGCTGCGCCGACCGCGTGGGTCGTAGCGTGATGTTATGTAGCCTATAAACCTTCCTCGGTAAATAGGGTATCTCCAACACAAAAAGAATTTTCAAATCGAACAAGTAGTTCCTGAGATTAGCGCGTTCAAACAAACAAACAAACAAACTCTTCAGCTTTATAATATTAGCACAGTCTAATAATTTAGTCTCTGTGATATTAGTATAGATAGTATAGATTTGAAACAAGATGGCGATCCAATAGTAATTTCTAAAAGTACTATGTAGGTACTTTGCTATGTCGGCGCAGTAATCATAAACGCGGGTGAAACCGCGGGCACATCTAGTAATTATATAAAAGACTAGCTTTTGCCTGCGGCTTCGCTCGCGTAGGTAACGTTAGGTTATGTTACTAACAGTACCTACTTTAAAAAAATATATACCTGCCCTATGTTACATACTCGGTGATAAAATTGATAATAAAGAAATTTTTAAAATCGTTTGAGTAGTTTTTGAGTTAAATCCTTACAAACAAACACACAACAGTCAAATCTTTCCTCTTTATATTAGTATAGATGAGGGATGTTGCGGATGCAGATTTTTTTATATCCGCGGATGCTGATACGGATAATTGAAAATCACATCCGCGAATGCGGATGTCCAAATTGATGCGGAAGCTCCACAATTGCGGATGCGGATGTTGATGAAAATTGTTCATCTTATTTAATATGTTATGTTAGGTCGTCCAGACCGAATTTCGGCCATGGTGGCCAATCTTAACAGAGACTGGCCATCATCTGCGCAGGAGATATTAAAGTGTACAAGTGTGTGCGCAAACACAAGTGCACTCTCTGTACCCTAACTCTCATGATCCGATGGGACGGTAATCCGACACGACCGGCGAGAGATCAGGCGCAGGACCAACGGCTTTACGTGCTTTCTGAGGCACGGGGGTGTCTAACACCGCCAACTTCCTAACTCCGGGCTCGTATTGAGATTTCTAAACATAAAAACCCAATATCTTTTTGTTGGCCTGACCCGGGATTCGAACCCGAGACCATGCACAGCAGTCGCATTCACTACCGCTGCGCCACGGAGGCAGTTCTAATTTAATCTTCCTTCTTCTTCTTATCTATCTATTCTTCTTATCCTTCGCAGGTTCAAGCCTGTTTTGCAAAGGTTCACTGAATAACTGATTTTTATTGGATTCGGATTAACATCCGCGCTGATTATTGCGGATGCGGATGCGGATGCAGATGTCCAAATCGATGCGGAAGCTCCGCAATTGCGGATGCAGATGTGAATATTCGTATAGATTAGCGCTGTCCTCGGGTTCAGCCACGTTTATGATTCCAGCTTAGCTCCCGCGGGTTGTGTAGCGTGATGTTATATATTAGCCTACAACTACTTCTGAATAAACGAGCTTTTCAATGGTTAAAGAATTTTTAAAATCAGTTGTTACAAATCGAAATAATTTACCGTTTTATAATTTTAGGAAGTATACCTTATAGATTGAACTAACGCGTCTATGCACTTTCAGAGTGTATTGTCTTTTTAATTAGAACATGGATTTCTTGGCAACTCATAACGTAAATACATAGAGTTATACGAAAAATCATGTACTATACTTACTAGTAGATACATCCCACATACTTACATAGATAATAAAGAATTATATTTTGTAACAATCTCGAATGTTCCAGCGTTTTGTATATAAATCCCGACGTGCGCCATCGAACCATTTGCCCGCGTCGTGGTTGCGGAAGAAATCAATACGTTACAGAAAGTTCTAGAATCTAAATGTTTCAGTGTTGGTGCATCCTATATGCGCTGGGCGAGGCTTGCGCATGCGCATTTGAATAGGTCAATGGTTCGTAAACGTTTTTGGATGGAAGTCTGGAATCGTCTGCAATGTTGCTTTTATTAGGTACTAGCTGTGCCTGCGGTTTCACCCGCGTTTATGATTACTGTGCTGCCCCCGTGGGTCGTAGTGTGATGTTATATAGATCCTTCCTCGATAAATAGGCTATCCAACACTAAAATAATTTTTCAATTCGAGCTAATAGTTCCTAAGATTAGCGCGTTCAAACAAACAAACTCTTCAGCTTTATAATATTAGTATAGATTTAAATCTGAAGTTTTCATGATTAGAATTGGGTAATTTTTGCATTATTATGCTTATTCCTCTTTTACGTGAATGACTTTATTAGTTATCAGAAAATAACAGTCTATAATAAGGCATTCCATCTAGATACTTATGCTATCATTACGAGAGCTAGGAAGTAAGAACTTTTACCATAAGTACATACTTTAACCACATAAGCTACCTACTTACATTGCACAGAGGCATTTGCACTTAGCAAGTTAGCAGTATGTTCAGGGGAATACCGCGTTTTTATTTATCATAAATACTACACTGTGGTGATTTTGCGGGGAATTCCTGTAATGTGTAGATTAAAAGAGGGCGTAACCGTTTTACATATTATTATTTTCAAATATCAATTTTGTTAGAATGATGATTAATTCCCAGTAAGCAAGGCGGTTGCTGCCGCGATCATGCGTAGATATGTAAATGCCGTGTACCTAATGTATAATATGTAACTTGGATGAATGAAAATATACATGCTGTAATCGTATAGACTGGGGAATTGATATTATTGCTTAGAATAATGTATTTATAATAAAATATGTATTAATAATACTACTCATAATCAGTATTATGTGTTATGTTAGTAAATCCGTGTGGCTATTATTCTTTTTGGTTATTTAATTTTAGTAATTAGTTGAATAAATTAAACAGATGTATCCTAATCCTACATAAGCATTAAGTTGGGTAAAGGGATTGCCAAGAATGATGTATAGTGTACCTAATCGGCGCCAAGTAATTTATAGAAAACAATCGAAATTACTAGTATTTCTAAAACAATATATTGTAACGCCATCTAGTATCAAGTAGTAGTAACAGTAATACATTATTGGACCAATAGAGTGCATTAGTCACGATGTTTATTTATGTATTATTCCTCGCTTTGCTATTTTCATTGTAAACTATGATAAAATGTTGTACTTTTCTAACTACAGTTGCATATCCTATGTACCTAGGTAATTGAGCATTATAATATTTCTGAACATTCTTTCATTGTTAGACAGCGGTAGAATGTTCGAGATGGCTGCGTGCGCCTTTGACCCATTTGCCCGTTACCAACGTTGTGGAATAAATCAATACATTACCGAAAAGTCTAGAATCTGGATGAACTATGTACTATGTGGGTGCATCTGGGCAAGGCCTGCACATGCGCGTTTGTAAAGGTCAACGACTCTTCACATTTCTGGAAACATTTTCTTTGTCAGGTGCTATTGATGGATTTCTTTGAGTTGATATTGATAGATAATATAATTTATGTACTGCAAGTTTTTGAAGGAATTCTGGAATATTCTGTATATCGTCTACCGTGTTCTTATCAGCTTTTGTGATAGCGTTTTATTAATTGAATGTAGAATAATCTAGGCCTCATCATGTATTTTGTAAATTGATTTGATGTTTTAATAGTTTAAGTAGGTATAGCCACAGATAATATAATACTATACTAGGTAGGTATTGCCTAGAATATTTATTATAGGTATTTTATCTGACGAATTTTAACTATTAATATAATATAATATAATATAATATTCTACCACATTCACACAACACCATCTAGCCCAAACTAAGCAGAGCTTGTACTATGGGTACTAGACAATGGATAAACATACATATACTACGTTTTTTTTGTAAATGCATACATATTATACATAGAAACACCCAGACCAAGACAAACATCCATGTTCATGCACACAAATGTTTGACTTGTGCGGGAATCGAACCCGCGACCTCAGGCGTGGCAGTCGGTTACACTAACCACTACGCCATCGAGGCCGACTAATAATTGAATGGTGGTTTGATTACCGGATCGGGCAAAGTATTATTAGACTTTTCAGTCAGGAAAGTTTTGGTAGAAAGCCTCTGAAAATGTAATTAGAAGTAGGCATTAGGCAGTCTATTTATTACGTAGGACATAAAAAGCATAGGTGGCACCTCTACCTAACCCTTTGGCAAACAAAGCGTCAGTTTATGTAAAAACTTACGCAATGTTAACTGATATAAAAGTATTTATTTATTATTAACATGTTGATTCCTTTTCATAGTCTGAACTCTGGGGGGTTATTATAACTTGTCTGCTTGCAATACCGGTAACTCCAGTACACGACACCGGATTCTCGAAGTTTCTATGCCGCACTTACAGCTGCTGTCTCCTGACCGGGTTGTACCACAACTGTCTATTTATGTACCTAGTGAAACTTTACGACCCTATTGAAAGCCAGAATAGCTGATCCCGATTCCCTTTCCTTCCGGGCTGTTTGGCTGTGTTCTATGGTGATGGTCTATGGTTTATTTACACCGGGCCAACTTACGTAATTAAAACATTGCAACAAAAAAATTTCCAATCTAATCTAATAAACGTAAAATTGATCTGATATGCAATTTAGAATGCTCACAATTGACGTTTATTTTAAATACGGGAATGCAATTTTTGATATACTTACCTAATTATGTGACACTGAGACTAGATTGGGGCTACAGATTTTATAACGAGAACCGGCCCTCCAATATAGTATTATTAACCATTAGGGTAGCCACTAGTCCGCCACCAAAGACAATAAAAAAGTACGTGACACATACCTGATGTTACGAACAATTATTATTATTATAGCGGGAAATGTAGGCCCTTTGGTGAGGCTTTATCTTTTTTTTTTTCATTTAGGATAACAAACAATATTGTGTTTAGTAAAGTTAATTAAAAATGAGATTAAATTATTGACTTATCCTGTGACTGCACGGATCGTGTAATGCTTTATGCGGTTGTAGTTTATTTTAGTAGGTACGTTGTTTGAATGTTTTTAATGTCGCACGCGACACAGGCATTCAACTTAGTACGGGTATTATTATTATTAAGTATTTAATAATATTCTATATCACCAGTAGAACGTGTACCTAGTTCAATGGAAATACACTATTTCAAACTCACGCTCTATACCTAGATACCTACGCCTAGATTAAAATTAAATAAGTAAATCTGCCTTTCAGAGGTTTAGACCTCACAGTACTTAACTGCCTCCAAAGTTTCGACGGAGTCTATAGTTTTGCATACTGTCCTTGCATACTATAAAACCTATTTATAGAAAATGTTTCTTGTAAATACATACTTTTAAACGAATAACCTTATTCCGTCCAATACATTGTACTTAACGTATTTTCTAGAAAATTAAGTTCGTTATAAAAAGTAATATTCCTTCCAATGTAACTATGCAAAGGTAGAAAAATCCAGAAACGATGGCCTTTCATTTTCGTTCTACATACGTATACCCCATTACCCGCCAACTCACACAAACCAAAGGTGCGACCTTCTTGTTTGTAAACAATACTGTCTGCGTCTCTCTCGCACACCCATTATAGAACGCGCGACTTGTCAAGTTCGAGATATTTCCCTGGTGTTGCTAGATGCCTGCTGTTGAATGTGCCTATATTTTGTCGACTAAATTGTTATACATATATACACATTATTTCTTTTTTGTAAATAAATACATATTATACATAGAAACACCCAGACCAAGACAAACATCCATGTTCATGCACACAAATGTTTGACTTGTGCGGGCATCGAACCCGCGACCTCAGGCGTGGCAGTCGGTTACACTAACCACTACACCATCGATCCGTCATAATTATGCTTATATAGTACAATCCACCATTCGATAAATAGGTATTTATTTATAATACATAATAAACATACCTACTTGTAATAAATATGTTTATTGAAATTAAACTAAGTATGTTCTTAAAAGCATTGAATTTTTTAATTTCTCAACGTCATGTGGCTGTCAAAAGCAATTAAGAAAAGTAAAAAAAAAATTCTTAAACAAAAAAAGATTATAACAAAATAAACCGCGCTTATAAACGTGTAACGTGTACAATTTCTGTGAGTGAGATTCTTGTAATATAATAATACTGATGCAAGTTAACGATGTCAAGTTTATGATTGTTAATAATATTCTAAATATATATGAGATGAGAAATGTAATTAAATACAGGCATATTTCATTCAAATCGCTTCATAAGTTACAGGAAATTTTATTTTTCCAAGCGTCGTACACGATGTCATTTTTGTGAAGTATTTATTTTATAAATAATCATTATTTTCTGAAATATTGTGTGCTAGCTCATAGAGATGACACACAAACATAAAATTGACAATATTGAGAAAAACATTATACTTAAAAAAATGTACCATGAATCTGGGGAACATTTATAGAGTAGCCACCCCAGTGTTAATACGATAGCGCTATCTCTCTCATTCAATGACGTTATGATTGGTCGACGCGTGCCGACCTTCTAGAAAGTTCGGCCGGTTCTCGCCGCTGATTGGTGGATCTGGTCCACACTAGAACTCTCTGGACGTTTATTCGTTCGATATATAAACGCGGCGTGCTCGGCGCGAAAGCATTATATTTTGAAACTCAAAGCGAATCAGACGAAGTAGTTCGGTAAAAACCGAAGGAGTTTGAACTCAAAGCATTACTAGTGCACACAGCAGAAAAAAAGAAGTATAAAAGATTCAAGATGCCAGCCATAGGAATCGATCTTGGAACCACATACTCATGCGTCGGAGTGTGGCAGCACGGCAACGTGGAGATCATCGCCAACGACCAGGGCAACCGGACCACGCCATCGTATGTCGCGTTCACGGACACCGAGCGCCTAATCGGCGACGCCGCCAAGAACCAGGTCGCCCTCAACCCCAACAACACAGTATTCGACGCCAAACGACTCATCGGAAGGAAGTTCGACGACCCCAAGATCCAACAGGACATGAAACACTGGCCCTTCAAGGTGATCAACGATTGCAGCAAACCGAAGATACAGGTAGAGTTTAAAGGAGAGACGAAGCGATTTGCGCCGGAGGAGATCAGCAGCATGGTGCTAACGAAGATGAAGGAGACGGCGGAGGCGTACCTGGGCACGAGTGTGCGGGACGCGGTGATCACCGTGCCCGCGTACTTCAACGACTCGCAGCGCCAGGCCACTAAAGACGCGGGCGCCATCGCCGGGCTGAACGTGCTGCGCATCATCAACGAGCCCACGGCCGCCGCGCTCGCGTACGGCCTCGACAAGAACCTCAAGGGCGAGCGCAACGTGCTCATCTTCGACCTCGGCGGCGGCACCTTCGACGTGTCCATCCTCACCATCGATGAGGGCTCCCTGTTCGAGGTGAAGGCTACCGCCGGCGACACGCACCTCGGCGGCGAGGACTTCGACAACCGCCTCGTGAACCACCTCGCGGAGGAGTTTAAGCGCAAGTACAAGAAGGATCTGTGCACGAACCCGCGCGCCCTCCGCCGCCTGAGGACCGCCGCCGAGCGCGCCAAGCGAACGCTGTCCTCCAGCACTGAGGCCACCATCGAGATCGACGCGCTCTACGAGGGCATCGACTACTACACACGCATCACGCGCGCGCGTTTCGAGGAGCTATGCTCTGACTTGTTTCGCGGCACGCTAGACCCCGTGGAGAAAGCTCTGAAGGATGCCAAAATCGATAAGGGGCAGATTCACGACGTCGTCCTCGTCGGCGGCTCCACACGTATCCCCAAGGTACAAAACCTGCTGCAGAACTTCTTTTGTGGCAAGAAGCTGAACCTGTCCATCAACCCGGATGAGGCGGTGGCGTACGGCGCGGCCGTACAGGCGGCCATCCTCAGCGGCGAGCAGGACTCCAAAATCCAGGACGTGCTGCTTGTGGACGTGGCGCCACTGTCGCTCGGCATCGAGACCGCCGGCGGCGTCATGACCAAGATCATCGAACGCAACTGCAAGATCCCGTGCAAGCAGTCGCAAACGTTTACCACGTACTCGGACAACCAGCCGGCGGTCACCATCCAGGTGTACGAGGGCGAGCGCGCCATGACCAAAGACAACAACTTGCTCGGCACCTTCGACCTGACGGGCATTCCGCCTGCGCCTCGCGGGGTGCCCAAGATCGACGTCACATTCGACCTGGACGCGAACGGCATTCTGAACGTGTCGGCGAAAGAGAACAGCACGGGACGCAGCAAGAACATCGTGATAAAGAACGACAGGGGGCGCCTGTCGCAGGCGGAGATCGACCGCATGCTGTCCGAGGCGGAGAAGTACAAGGAGCAAGACGAGAGGCAACGGCAGCGCGTGGCGGCTCGCAACCAGCTCGAGTCGTACGTGTTCAGTGTGAAGCAGGCGCTCGACGACGCCGGGGACAAGCTGTCCGAGGACGACAAGAACACGGGCCGCTCTGCCTGCAGCGACGCTCTGCAGTGGCTCGACAACAACACGCTGGCCGAGCGCGAGGAGTACGAGCACAAGTTACAAGAGTTGCAGCGCGTGTGTTCACCGCTCATGACCAAAATGCACGGCGGCGGCCAAAGCGGCGGCATGCCGGGAGGGATGCCTGGAGGTATGCCGGGCGGAATGCCTGGAGGTATGCCGGGCGGAATGCCTGGAGGTATGCCGGGCGGAATGCCTGGAGGCTACGGCGGCTACCAGAGACAAGACGGCCCAACAGTTGAAGAAGTAGATTAACCAGTCTAGTGATTAGATATCGTGGTATTATTTTACAAGACTGATTTAATTTATTTTGGCCAGTACATGAGCTAAGTCGATCTCAATGTTACCCATTTTGCTGCAGAATGTGATCATTTGTTGGAACAGTGAATAAAACATTATTTACATAAGTAGTTTGTTTGAGTTTTATTTATTTTTAAGTCACTTAATAGACACCACCCAAGTGCTCTCATATAAAGTAAGTATAAAACCTTTAAATAGCTGGATGTATCCAAAGGCGTTCGAAACAATTGTCTTTAAAGATCAATTTATTTTATGGCTCATACAAAAAGAAAGAAGCTTCCGTTGCGCGTCCTGACCCCTACAAGTAATTGGTCGCGAAAAAAATACCAAAGATTTTCTTGACTCCCCTGTAGGGGACACGGACGCGCAACGAACTCAATGTCCCTCCACCGTAGGAGTCATGTCCCTCATCGTGAAAATTAACTGATTAATACACACATAACTTCGAGCAGTCGGAGCTTTGGATTAAACTCGAGATCTTTTCGTGATAGTCTAACAGTCTCCCATTAGGCTTTCGTTGCTCTATATTCTCAATTTATTAGTTTACTATCTGTTTACTAGTGCTAAGTAGTTAAGAATTAGAGGTCTATGACATAGATTTTGACTGTAATCAAAGAATCATAGGCATAGCATCTTATCTATACTAATATTATAAAGCTAAAGAGTTTATTTGTTTGGTTGTTTGTTTGAACACGCTAATCTCAGGAACTACTGGTTCGAATTGAAAAATTATTTTAGTGTTGGATAGCCTATTTAGCGAGGAACGCTATAGGCTATTATACATCACGCTATTATTATTATTAAACATTGGATCACTTTTAACGATATTGCGCTCAAGGAGGGCTGTGAGATTTGATATTATTTAAGTCTATATGGAGAAGGAGTGCAGACATAATAATATGAATTTATTAAAAAAGAATTCGGCTACTGATCGAACGTTCTTACCTAAATATAATTCTTTGGCGTATAAATTAGTATTTGGCTGTATTTCAATGGTTATAACTTTATTTATAACTAAGGTATGCTGACATTTTGAAGACATCTTACGGGTAATAAATAATAGGTAGGTACGTCACATCGCTCAAAGCTAGAAATAGAAATGATGATCGCCACTAATATTTATGTCCTGGCCAAATATAGAAACTGTAAGCTACACTCATGATGCAGCTAAACCCATCCATAGCCAAAAGCGCAAAGTACATATTTTCGCAATTCAACGTCAAAGTCAAAAATCATCTATATATTAACACGTGAAGTAAAAACTTTGTACCTACCCCTTTTTACGAAGATTGCGCGGACGGAGGAGTATGAAATTTGGCACAGTTAAAGTTTATATAGAGAAGAAGTGGCGAATCCTAATATTTTTATAAAATATGCATTAGAAATACATGAAATTAATGAAAAAATACGACACGCACACAACCATGTATTTGACACACGCAGTCAAATCGTGTTCGTAGTACCTATTTCGGCACTCTTTGTCTGACGTCGTACAATTCTTCGTAACTATGGTTAATACCTTATTTATATGTAAGTAATAAAGGAAAAATAGCAAGCTTAGGAATATCGTCAATAAAAGTATATAGTTATTTAAATAATAATTTGTTTGAAAAAGATAGGTACAGCCTTGGCGAAATCTAAATGAAATGTGATTACTGATTAGATTAAGTAAGGGTATTATATTAAGATTGTGTAAGGGGAAAAGTTATGTATGGACAATAAAACCTTAATAACGATCAAACTTAAAATTTAAATTAATTATGGTCGAATTTTGACCACTTGGCTACCTAGTATGTTTAACTAAAGTAATGAATGAAGTAAGTTGCTGACATGGCACAAGAGTAATAAGTTCAATGTACGCTATTTGTAACGTGGCTCGTACATAGACGATTTATAGTCTCTCTTCCTTCCTATAAGTTAGGATCTAAGTCTAAAACAATAGCTGCGGCAATATTAATGAACTACCTATATATTTTAACTTGTTCCTTGAAATGAACTAATCATTTTCACCTACCCTTTGTGGGTTATCGTCTTTGTAAATTGTAAAATTGTAAGTCGTTTTTCTGGTGTGGTATATGTGTGCTAAGTATTTTTGATAAGGCGTTTCTTGGCGTAAATGAAAAAAACACATAAGTATTTATTATATTTCTTTTATTTGCTGTTTCAACAAAATAATTATTTGCTACGTAAAATAAATAACAAACTTAACATAGATTGCAGGTACCCAGTCACGTGGCCAGCACGTGGCGAAATTTAAAATTATAATCAGTCTTGTAAAAATAGTTGCTGTTCTAGTTAATACACTTCTTCCACTGTTGGGCCTTCATTTCTTTGGTAGCCTCCGTAACTTGGCATTCCTCCTGGCATACCACCCGGCATGCCGCCATACATTCCACCTGGCATCCCGCCAGGCATACCTCCGGGCATCCCACCCGGCATACCTCCAGGCATCCCACCCGGCATGCCTCCGCTTTGGCCGCCGCCGTGCATCTTGGTCATGAGCGGCGCGCACACGCGCTGCAGCTCCTGTAACTTGTGCTCGTACTCCTCGCGCTCGGCCAGCGTGTTGTTGTCGAGCCACTGCAGAGCGTCGTTGCAGGCAGAGCGGCCCGTGCTCTTGTCGTCCTCGGACAGCTTGTCCCCGGCGTCGTCGAGCGCCTGCTTCACACTGAACACGTACGACTCGAGCTGGTTGCGAGTCGCCACGCGCTGCCGTTGCCTCTCGTCTTGCTCCTTGTACTTCTCCGCCTCCGACAGCATGCGGTCGATCTCCGCCTGCGACAGGCGCCCCTTGTCGTTCTTTATCACGATATTCTTGCTGCGTCCCGTGCTGTTCTCCTTCGCCGACACGTTCAGGATGCCGTTCGCGTCCAGGTCGAATGTGACGTCGATCTTGGGCACCCCGCGAGGCGCAGGCGGAATGCCCGTCAGGTCGAAGGTGCCGAGCAAGTTGTTGTCCTTGGTCATGGCGCGCTCGCCTTCGTACACCTGGATGGTGACCGCCGGCTGGTTGTCCGAGTATGTGGTGAACGTTTGCGACTGCTTGCATGGGATCTTGCAGTTGCGCTCGATGATCTTTGTCATGACGCCGCCGGCGGTCTCGATGCCAAGCGACAGCGGCGCCACGTCCACAAGCAGCACGTCCTGGATCTTGGAGTCTTGCTCGCCGCTGAGGATGGCCGCCTGTACGGCTGCGCCGTACGCCACCGCCTCGTCCGGGTTGATGGACAGGTTCAGCTTCTTGCCACAGAAGAAGTTCTGCAGCAGATTTTGTACTTTGGGGATGCGCGTGGAGCCGCCGACGAGGACGACGTCGTGAATCTGCCCCTTGTCGAGCTTGGCGTCGTTGAGAGCTTTCTCCACAGGGTATAGCGTGCCGCGGAACAGGTCCGAGCACAGCTCCTCGAATCGCGCGCGCGATATGCGCGTGTAGAAGTCGACGCCCTCGTAGAGCGCGTCAATCTCGATGGTGGCCTCAGTGCTGGAGGACAGCGTTCGCTTGGCGCGCTCGGCGGCGGTCCTCAGGCGGCGGAGCGCGCGCGGGTTCGTGCATAGATCCTTCTTGTACTTGCGCTTGAACTCCTCCGCGAGGTGGTTCACGAGGCGGTTGTCGAAGTCCTCGCCGCCGAGGTGCGTGTCGCCGGCGGTGGCCTTCACCTCGAACAGCGAGCCCTCGTCGATGGTGAGGATGGACACGTCGAAGGTGCCGCCGCCGAGGTCGAAGATGAGCACGTTGCGCTCGCCCTTGAGGTTCTTGTCGAGACCGTACGCGAGCGCGGCGGCCGTGGGCTCGTTGATGATGCGCAGCACGTTCAGCCCGGCGATGACGCCCGCGTCCTTAGTGGCCTGGCGCTGCGAGTCGTTGAAGTACGCGGGCACGGTGATCACCGCGTCCCGCATACTCGCGCCCAGGTACGCCTCCGCCGTCTCCTTCATCTTCGTTAGCACCATGCTGCTGATCTCCTCCGGTGCAAATCGCATCGTCTCTCCTTTAAACTCTACCTGTATCTTCGGTTTGCTGCAATCGTTGATCACCTTGAAGGGCCAGTGTTTCATGTCCTGTTGGATCTTGAGGTCGTCGAACTTCCTTCCGATGAGTCGCTTGGCGTCGAACACTGTGTTGTTGGGGTTGAGGGCGACCTGGTTCTTGGCGGCGTCGCCGATGAGGCGCTCGGTGTCCGTGAACGCGACATATGATGGCGTGGTCCGGTTGCCCTGGTCGTTGGCGATGATCTCCACGTTGCCGTGCTGCCACACTCCCACGCATGAGTAAGTGGTTCCAAGATCGATTCCTATGGCTGGCATCTTCTTCACTTCTTTTATTCTGCTGTTTGCACTTGAAATGCTGATTTAACTTTGAGTTAAAACTCCCTCGGTTCTTATCGAACTGCTTCGTCTGATTCGCTTTGCGTTTCAAATCGTAATGCTTTCGCGCCGAGCGCGCTGCGCTTATAAATGAAACAAATAAATCTCAAATTCTCGAGAAATTTCTAGTCTGTACGAGATCCGCCAATCAGCGTCGAGAACCGGCCGAATGTTCTAGAAGGTCTCCACGCGTCGACCAATAACAGCGCGCCGTTGAAGGACAGAGACAGCGCTATCTGATTCATATTAGGGTGGCTGCTGTATAAGTTTTCCTCGATTTTATGGGAAATGTTAAGAAGAAACATTTATTTGTAATGAATATAGGTATTGTATTTATAGAGATATTT
This sequence comes from Catocala sponsa, assembly GCA_963564715.1. Taxonomy (NCBI): domain Eukaryota; kingdom Metazoa; phylum Arthropoda; class Insecta; order Lepidoptera; family Erebidae; genus Catocala; species Catocala sponsa. Next base: position 590,401 of record OY751352.1, read on the forward strand.
ATGTATAATGAGATGTAAAATTATGAATTAAAATCCATAAAATAGATCTATAATTTATTATACATAATTACGGTCACAAGTAAAGCCTACTAGAATTTCTTCAAACATGAGAGTAAAATATGTTGTGAAAATAACAACTAACGCAGTATAATAACTTCAGATGATTATAAATACTTAGGGCGAAATTAACCTATAATAAAATATAAAATACTTACATGCATTTATTTATCAAATTCTAAAGAAATAAATAATAAAAAAGAGCATTCGGAGGAAAATATGTATAAAATAAATACTAGTAAGTGTTATTTATTATAATGTTATTTAAAAACAAATAGTGCTTTATTAAATATCATGCATCAATACAGTTAGGTTATCTAAATTATTAAAGTACAAATAAATTATTACGTATTAAATAACATCGCAATTCGTAGAGCATTAATAACGGAGGGGAATTTAAATATCGTAACCAGCAACACTAGGGAAAGATCTGGAATACTCTCGAACCATGTCTCGAACCGACTCGAACGAAGGGCGCACCGCGCGCAGTCAGCGCAGGCAGTGTGCATGATAAGGACAGAGATATTATTTCTATCCTCATTGTTTACATAGGTATGCTTTCCTACGTGACGCGCATAGAGTAGATTATCGACGCGTTTGTACAATTATAATTATTTCTTTCTATGAATAATAATTTTGTTGATATCAACTTATTTTTAAAATGTTCTTTATTTTTACAAATGTTTTGCTATTGAAGTGAGACTAGTTAACTCATAGGTATTTACATAGCTTTGGTTTGATTGTCTTTTAGTAGTACTAAGTTGGGATTGTAAGAATGTTTCACTCCGGGAGTGCCGGCAGAAGTGAAAACTTGAATATTAAAGTTGTGCATTTTTGATATTTTGGAATGGTTAGGGAGTAATTTTGCACGAATTGCTTTAATTATCAGTATAAAAGTGCTATCATTTATGTGGTAAAATACAATATTCATTTAATATTGCGCTATCGTACACAAACATGACAATTCTCTCTCCATCTTACGAATTTTCGATCAGGTCACGTGTCCTGACGCGAGTTTGACAATTCTCCCTCCGTCTTACGAATTTTCGATCAGGTCACGTGTCCTGACGCGAGTTTAACATTTTTTATCCATCACAAAAAAGTACACAACGTCGCTAAAGAAGTTTTCACTTTAATAAACAAAATTTTAACAAAAAAGAAAACCGACTTCAAGTAAGAATATTCAAAAACTTAAAATGTACTAAAAAGTTAATAAATAATTGCATATTCTTGTGAATAATTAAATTATTGTTATTTTTGGAGTCGGTGTCAGCCGCCCGCGCCGCGTGCTGTGTCTATGTGTGTAATTGTGCGTGCCAATGTTATGTTATGAACTTATGATTATAGTAAGAAATCTCATGTTTAATTAGTTACAAACCTACCTTGGCTGACACCGACTCCAATAATAACAATAATTTAATTATTCACAAGAATATGCAATTATTTATTAACTTTTTAGTGCATTTTAAGTTTTTGAATATTCTTATTTGAAGTCAGTTTTCTTTTTTCTTAAAATTTTGTTTATTTCTCGGTTTTTAGTGAACCTTGCCAAATATGAGAACATCATCAATGTAGCCAAATACGCATTATTAAATATAACTCGAAAACGAATGGTCAAATCTTGATCAAAATTAAATGGGACCACACGGGAAGCACCAGCTTTCAAATAAAAAAAGAATCGTCAAAATCGGTTGACCCAGTCGAAAGTAACGAGGTAACAAACATAAAAAAAAAATACAGGCGAATTGAATACCTCCTCCATTTTTTGAAGTCGGTAAAAAGCACTGAAAACGTGAAAACTCAATCATTATGTAGGTAAATATATGTATATGATAATAAGATAATAACACATCAGTTTATTGTTCCGTCCCTATGTGATACTAGTAGGTACAATATACCTACTTTAAGATTTTACGCTAAAAGAGGATTTATGTCCAAATTCATTTAATGAAATATTAGAAAATTTTGCATTAAGTCGTTTGTGTAGTGTATTTAAATCCATTATTAAAAAAATATAGTGTCATGATTTCTTATTTTTGTTAATAATTCTGTTCGGGAGTTTTTATTCATTCAATTGGCAACACAGCCAACTATCATTTTTAAATAGTGGGGTTATTGTAGAGGGGAAAAATAACTCTTTCTCTCGGCGAAAGATCGCTCAGCAGGAAGGAACTAGCATTCAACTGAGTAAGACGTTCTCAATAGTCCGTGTAATTGCTGTGAGTTTGGTAATATAGTCACATAATATTTTAAACGATTGAGTTTCAGTATATTTCAGAACTGGGATGAGTAAGTACACGCAAACATTTTCGATAATTATCTTTTTGTAATGGCGTTATTTCTTTCTTGTTTTTAAAAGTTTAATTAGTAGATACTTATTTCGATTGTTTAACTGTGAACAAACTGATAGGTCGACTTTTTTCGGTACACTTTACAATACACTACACAAATGTAATAAACTACCCACATAATTACACACAATGACATTATACGCTATTCCCATAGGAATCATCACAACTTGGTGTATTTTCGAGTGTTAAACTGAACGGTTACCTTGAAATACACTTAGTAACTCTTTAACTGGAGTGCTGTTGTACCCTCAGTGTATCCTACATATTCAGCTAATGAGTAAGGTTTACTTTCTGGAGGCAACCATGCCGACAAACCAGAGGTCCGCCTGCCTATTGGTTGAAAACTCTACACGCACGAGTGTAAATAATTTATTTCATTGCATATTATTATGTACCTACATTATAATTCTTTAGTAAATAATTGAAATATGCATTGTAAATTAGCAGCGCTTAGATGATAAAATGATATAACCTATGATTTTTTTTTTAAACATTAGCATTTACATTGTATCAGGAGAATACTTGGTCAGGGTACTCCCTGATAGTTTTTTTTAGTTCTAAGAGCGCATTGTGCTCTTGCGTGAAATACTTGGACGAGGCTACTCTTCGTCAGTGTTTTTGCTGGAGCATAGTGCCGTTGTTTGCTTAGGTATAACGTTTACGCTTACCTAGTCTGAGTGATTAATGATTATACAGTGATATACTCTTCAGCAGTCTTTGGCTAGGATGCAGTGTTATTACGTAGATTGACGAGTAAAATACTTGCAATAGCTTTTGTAGTATTGAGGTAATTTCTTTGTAAAACAAGCGCTGCTGGTTTATAAAGCTACTTGACTTGAAGGCTGTTGCCACTTGACTTGCAGGCTGTTGCCACTTGACTTGGAGGCTATTGCCACTTGACTTGGAGGCTATGTGCGCTTCGTGCTACTAAGAGGTTATGTGTGCCTCGTGTGCTGCTAAGAGGTTATGTGTGCCTCGTATGCTACTAAGAGGTTATGTGTGCCTCGTATGCTACTAAGAGGTTATGTGTGCCTCGTTTGCTACTAAGGGGTTATGTGTGCCTCGTTTGCTAGTAAGAGGTTATGTGTGCCTCATTTGCTACTAAGAGGTTATATGTGCCTCGTTTGCTACTAAGAGAGGTTATGTGTGCCTCGTTTGCTACTAAGAGAGAGGTTATGTGTGCCTCGTTTGCTAATAAGAGGTTATGTGTGCCTCGTGCTACTAAGAGAGGTTATGTGTGCCTCGTTTACTACTAAGAGGTTATGTGTGCCTCGTTTGTTACTAAGAGGTTATGTGTGCCTCGTTTGTTACTAAGAGGTTATGTGTGCCTCGTGCTACTAAGAGGTTATGTGTGCCTCGTGCTACTAAGAGGTTATGTGTGCCTCGTGCTACTAAGAGGTTATGTGTGCCTCGTGCTACTAAGAGAGGTTATGTGTGCCTCGTTTACTACTAAGAGGTTATGTGTGCCTCGTTTGTTACTAAGAGGTTTTGTGTGCCTCGTTTGTTACTAAGAGGTTATGTGTGCCTCGTGCTACTAAGAGGTTATGTGTGCCTCGTGCTACTAAGAGGTTATGTGTGCCTCGTGCTACTAAGAGGTTATGTGTGCCTCGTGCTAATAGGCATGAAAGTGGATATAGTGATAAGAATAGAAAATGGTATGTTAAGCTGGTTTGGACAGGTAGAAAGAATGGACGAGGTAGGATTAACAAAGTTTATAAGGCTAGTGTGAATAGTCGCAAGTGGAAAACCTAGGTGAATGTTTCTCGATCAGATCGGAGGCGTTCTGGACAAAGGCCAGGTTAAGAGCTCCTTGAACCGACGGGCGTGTATGAGATATGTGATGAAAGTGAATGAAGCCAGAGAAGTTTGACAGGATCGTAGCAAATGGAAATCCGTAGTCTCTGCCTACCCCTTTAGGAAAACAGGCGTGAATCTATGTATCTATGTGCTAATAGGAGAGGTTGTGTGCCTCATACTAATAGGAGAGGTTATGTGTGCCTCATGCTTTAGCCAAGTATGCTTTGATTAATATGCCTTTTTATTTGTGTGCCTTTTGCTTTTTAGCAGAGGTTGTGTGTGCCTCATGATTTAGCTAAATGTGCTTAAATTAAAATGAGGTTAGGTTCGACACACATATGTCATGTACATATGTGTGTCGACTAGCAAAGATTAGTTGTCTCGTTAGTGAGCCAAGTACATTCAAGTTACATAGTGTACATCATTGAAATGATCAGTGTCATATGTGCGTAGCATAGATAATTTTTTGAAGTCGAAATATTAGAGGATAACCATACTTTATGTAATAGGCCGTGCTACTATGGTCCATTACTGACTTTTACAATGTTTAGTCATCTAGGCATGAAAATATCGATTCAGTCCTAATATTATATTTTTATTTTTGAGACCATTAAATCGGACGACGCGATGACTCCAGGTCCTGATGGTGACATTTGTCTATAAATATGTTCGCGGACAATTACTATTATTTTGTGCACATTAGATATACCTACTTTAGGTTTTTTGTAATTTTAACTGAAACATAATGATAATTATATAATATAACTATCATAGAAAAGATTTTGGACAATTATGCCTGTTGACAATAAACAAATACGATTTAAAGAAATTATATTACAATGGGATATATAATAATTTGCAGTTTTAATTCCATTATACGTTTTTAGATGCATATAGGTATGTTGTTTGTCTTTGAACATGTTTATGTTCTAAGATAGCATGGAAATATATACAAATTCGGTCTGTTTTTCTAATTTAACATATATCATAATAATTTTAAAGGCATATTAATAAACTTAATTAAAACATAAACCATTATCATTTTGAGTTATATTTCTGATAGTTTTTATAACTGTGCATTCCATTATTGTGTCGCAATAGGTGTCCGATGTACAGTCATGTTATCTGACCCGTTACGCATACTATAGATGCGCGCGGTTTCACTCTTAATTGTATAGTACACATTATAATTATTCGGTTAATAGTAGATGCAAATTGTAATCTTTCCAATGAAATATCTCCCTAAATTATAGTATGATCAAAGAGACATGTTCATTGTTATTTGGATTGTAAATTTAATATTTCTATTATAATTTGCTAATCATTATGAAGCCATTTTATTTTGTATAAGAGCATTTATTTACTATAGCTGCATAATCAAGTCCACTTTTCTTACAAAGGTATCGTTTAAAAATTTGACACCGTTATTAGAATGAATGCATGAGAACGTAATGCTATCGGAGGGAGGCATCAGGCATGACATCGGTAACTTATGTAAACAATAGAGGTAATGATTTTTACACTAAATCATGTGATTGAATTTGTTTGAAGGAGTTCTCAGAATTTTGACATAATTTTTGAATGATATTAATAGTCAATGATTTAAAATAAGATTGTATATTGGTTTGGTTTTGGTATAGGTTTTCGAACGATATTAAGAATCTTTTTGTTATCTTTTGAATGCATTTAGGTATCGTTCATAAAATAAGATAGATGATGTGATACTAAGAGTGAGCTATGGGTATGAGTATTTTATTATGATTGATATGAATGTTAGAAAATGTGAAATACAGATAGAAATATTTGGTTGATATGTTTTTGACAGCTATTTGACCCAATGACGATGTTGGATTCGTAAAGACCATATTGGTATTTGGATTTGTTTAAATAATGTAAGTAGATGTATGTTTTGATTATTATGTACGAGGTTTCATTGTGAGGTTAGAAGTGAATTTATGTAGATACACACAAGTGATAATAAAAGAGTTCTGTTCCTTCAATTTGATCATGGTGCAAACGAAATTTCTGTGAAAATTGTTAGAGGTCAAAGTAGCCTTAAATAAAGACCCATGATTTGGTGAAATGATTTTATGATGGCTTGATGAAATGGTTTGATGGAATGGTTTGATGGAACGGTTTGATGGAACGGTTTGATGGAACGGTTTGATGGAACGGTTTGATGGAACGGTTTGATGGAACGGTTTGATGGAACGGTTTGGTGGAACGGTTTGATGGAACGGTTTGATGGAACGGTTTGATGGAACGGTTTGGTGGAACGGTTTGGTGGAACGGTTTGGTGGAACGGTTTGATGGAACGGTTTGATGGAACGGTTTGATGGAACGGTTTGATGGAACAATGGAATGGTTTGATGGAGTGGTTTGATGAAGTGGTTTGATGGAATGGTTTGATGGAGCGGTTTGATGAAGTGCTTTGATGGAACGGTTTGAGGAAACTGTTTGGTGAAACGGTTTGATAGAACGGTTTGATGAAATGATTTATTGAAATGATTTGTTAAAATGATTTGATGAAATGATTTGATGAAATGATTTGAAATGATTTGATGAAATGATTAATTGAAATGATTTGTTGAAATGATTTGTTGAAATGATTTGTTGAAATGATTTGTTGAAATGATTTGATGAAATGATTTATTGAAATTTGTTGAAATGATTTGTTGAAATTTGATGGAATGGTTAGATGACATTGGGATGGTTTGATGACGTTGAGATGGTTTGATGACATTGAGATGGTTTGATGACATGGAGATGGTTTGATGACATGGAGATGGTTTGATGACATTGAGATGGTTTGATGACATTGAGATGGTTTGATGACATTGAGATGGTTTGATGACATGGAGATGGTTTGATGACATTGAGATGGTTTGATGACATTGAGATGGTTTGATGACATTGAGATGGTTTGATGACGTTGAGATGGTTTGATGACGTTGAGATGGTTTGATGACGTTGAGATGGTTTGATGACGTTAAGATGGTTTGATGACGTTGAGATGGTTTGATGACGTTGAGATGGTTTGATGACGTTGAGATGGTTTGATGACGTTGAGATGGTTTGATGACGTTGAGATGGTTTGATGACGTTGAGATGGTTTGATGACGTTGAGATGGTTTGATGACGTTGAGATAGTTTGATAACGTTGAGATGGTTTGATGACGTTGAGATGGTTTGATTGAAGTGATATGATGACATTGAAGTAGAAGTTTATTCGTATGCATATGAGACATAATTACAGAGGATGTTACAAAGGTTAAGGTACATCATACCTCGCCTTTAGTAGGCGTACGCAGCGATAGCTCAGTGGAGAGACCAACAGACTGCAATGCAGAGGGTCTCGGGTTTAAACCCACGTCGCGCACCTCTGACTTTCGGAATTTATATGACTTTTCGAAGTTATGTGCGTATTGATTGACAATTATCGCCTGCTCCGTGCCTCGGAGAGCACGTTAAGCCGTCGGTTCCGGCTGCCATGAACATCTATGGCAGTCGTTATTGGTAGAGTGTCGACACAAACGATCCCACTGGGTCGAAGTGTCGCCGGTCTGCACTGAGTGGCCCCCACATAAGATAGGATAAGATAGTAGGCGTACAGTCATGATTTGAACAAAAGAGTGGCCATGAGTTTCTTGCTCGTTCTTCTCATGAGCCCTACACCCTTGCCTTGCTGAACGTGGCAGTAAATGTAAATTCACAAACAAAAAATTGTGTAACTTTGACATTCATAAGTGTTGCCCTGAAATTGTGTTATTAGATAGTATAAATAAAATAACAATCATTAATAGACTTAATATTCATTATCAATAGGAACAATAATTATAAATATGCGAAGGAAATAAATAATATCGTAACTGTAAAAAAAAAAATAGTATAAACGATGTCAATTTCCATTTAATAATTACATAAGTCAAGATAAATTAAAAATAAATACATCGTATAATTTTATACAGTACTTAATATTATATTGCTAATAGACATTTCGTTTTAAAGTATGTGTGAAATAACAATATTCATTTAATGTATAAAAGCAATTCTTCAATAGTCATTTTTTTAATTTTGTTTAAAATTCGATGATCGGGATGTTTCTCTGTTATGCATAGGGAAATGGATATAGTATACTTTTCATTTTTGCTAACACCATATCTTGATCGTGTGATAATGAAAACTGAGTGATTTTAGTTGAGGTTGTGCTCCAGGAGTAGCATGGTATCGGATGGCCGAATGTCATGATTTCTTATTTTTGTTAATAATTCTGTTCGGGAGTTTTTATTCATTCAATTGGCAACACAGCCAACTATTATTTTTAAATAGTGGGGTTATTGTAGAGGGGAAAAATAACTCTTTCTCTCGGCGAAAGATCGCTCAGCAGGAAGGAACTAGCATTCAACTGAGTAAGACGTTCTCAATAGTCCGTGTAATTGCTGTGAGTTTGGTAATATAGTCACATAATATTTTATACGATTGAGTTTCATTATAATAGGTATAACAAAACCAATTAAGAACATAGATGCAAGCTATACATAATCGCTCTGTCGCCTCTGGCACTGATTCCGAAAACCTAGACTTAAAAGTCAACCCTTGTCTATGATACACACAAAATGTTGTCGCATGTCGAAATTGATGCCACAAACAGTGCCAAGGTACCTACTTACCTGCTTAAGCGCAGCTGTATACATGCGGTCAATTTTTTTTTTTAAATACTACTATATTTTTTATAAATTTTAAACCTTAATTAATAAATAGTGTAATGTTGCGATGCCAGCTAGAATAATTTTATAGGCTTATTGATTTATAATGTAAATTATCTGCATTATACTTTTATTGAAAAGCTGATGTCATCGCAAATTGTAGTTATTCTGCCTATCCGCCATATCCGATAGTCCACATTTAAAATAGGTATAGGTAAGTAGGTACGTATGAATTCAAAAGTCTTGTGGAAATGAAATAGCTTATTATTATTCAGACGAGTTTTGATTTAAACTATTTCATAAAACGTTATGACGTTGTTTACGCTAAATAATAGTATAGGTACCTACTTACTTATTACATATTTTATCTTTTACGCTAATAATTATTTAATAATAATAAATGCCACGCGTGCCATTTTGTCAGAGAACAGTAATTTGTCATATTGTTGCGTCTTTAATTTTAATAGGCACATCAGGACACGATATAACACAATGGCGGTAAGCTGCTTTGCTAATTAGGAGTTTAATATTAAAGAGATCACTACTATGACTATAATAAATAACTATAATAAGTATTCTTATGTTACAATTAATGATTGCAGTATTTGTGAGATTATTTACGTGTTTCTACATAAACGACGTGTAAATAAATAAAGATCTATTTGTATAATAAAGAACTGCGGTAGAACACAGCTCGTGTTGTATGAATATATGAATAAGGTCTAGGTCTAGGTCTCTAGGTACACAGGACGGTTACAAACAGCATTTGTCTACGTCTGCCTCTTCTCTTATTGCTTTAATGCTAAGCTTTGTATAAATGCTTTGATAAACTTGCAAAGTGGTGTTATTTTCAAATTGAATATAGGTAGGTTATATATTTACGTATATACCTATAATGATAAACACTTGTTCCAAATTACTGAAAGGTTTTATTTAGTAACTTATTGTTTTAAGGAGGCGTCTTCATTTTTATACATTGATACTGGTGCCGCCATCTAGCGATTAGTCTATATAAAAAGTTCTTTACGGCGGGTCTCTCTTATTCATATCATATTATGTGTAAAGTAACAAATCCTTAGATTATTGTAATTTGACAATAAACGCGTGTAAGGAAATTTCAGAAGAGTTAATACACACGTAATTAGAAACACTTAGTTGTGCTTATTCAAGTTATGTAGTTAACACATTTAAATATTGTTTTCTGTTATAGTGCCATCTCTTGCCAAAAATAAGTACTTCTAAATAATCTACTCGCTACTAGATGGCACCCATTACATATCCAGAATATTCTACATTATTCTAGTAGGGACTCGAACCTGCTGCTTTTATTGTCGAGAACGTTTTTTATTTATGTAGATCAGAGGTTCCCAGGCTTTATTTTTCATAGACCACTTTCGATTTTTTAATAATTCTCTACCAATAAATCGGTAGGTTCGAGATTTTTGGTACTGAATAAGTGAATATGGAATATTTATTCAAGTTATAGGTGAAGTCAAGCCAACATTTTAGTTCTTCACTATCGAAAGCAAATAAATTTTCGTGGAGCTTACGAATTGTGAACCCCCATTTTTTTGTCACGCCAACGTAGACCCCCGTCAAGTCTCCCGTGGACCCCTGGGGGTCCACTTGGCCCACTTTGGGAACTAAAGATGTAGATTATACATAAATAAAAAATTATTTAAAAAAATATAGCTAATTATCTAATATATACATTCATTATTCCAAGAAGACCCAGGCATGCGCGTTCTCAACAAAAAAGTCTCCGTTCCTTCCCCTCCCTTCTCTGAAGAACACTCCACTGGTAATACGTGACAGCCTCTCCATCTTAGGTATGGATCTTTGCCGCTCCCTTAATCCCAAAACCTACATCGAGAGCGTCATTAAGCAAGCTTCACGAAAACTCGGAGTTCTGAACAGGGTGAGGCAGTTCTTCACGCCTGGGCAACTGTGCCTATTGTATAGGCACAAGTGCGCCCTTGCGTGGAGTACTGTTCTCATCTTTGGGATGGCTCCGCGCAGTACTTGTTGGACGCTCTCGACCGGTTACAGCGGCGGCCTGTCCGTATCATCCGAGATCCAGAGGTCACGAGTTCACTGGAACCTCTGCAACTCCGTAGGGACATTGCCTCATTGGCATGTTTCTACAGAATATACCACGGGGAGTGCTCTGAAGAGTTATTCCACCTTATCCCGCCCTCCCCTTTCCTATCCAGAACAACGCGTGCTGGGCTCAGATGCCATCCTTACACGGTAGAGTCGATTAGAGCGCGTACCAACAAGTTTGGATCCTCATACCTCTGCCGAATGACCAAGGCATGGAATTTTCTGCCAAGGCACGTGTTTCCTTCTTCCTTCAATCCTGGGTCCTTTAAGCGGGGCGTGAAAAAGCACCTTCTCAGGCCGTCAAAGCCACTGCTCTCAGACCACACGACTGCTTACCATCAGGTGGAGTGTGGTAATTTTGACGAGCAAAATAAAAAAAAAAAATTGTTTTACTCCAAAGTTTACACTAGAGGCAGAATGCTATGTATAAAAATTTTATGTTTAATGTTTTCCCTGTTTATTTATTTAATTAAGTTGTTAGTTTAGTTGTAATTATAATTTGCAAGGTGTGGTTTCCTATAATTGAGGGACTATACACGCTAACAACTTTATTACTGCTTTATAATGTATGTTATTGTATATTCCTTTGTTGGAAATCCTTAAATAAATAAATAATAATTACCTGCGATACTAAACTATCATCATCATCATCATCTCAGCCGAAAGACGTCCACTGCTGGACATAGGCCTCCCGCAAGGTTCTCCACACAGGCCGGTCTTAGGTCACCCGCATCCCGCGACCCTTACCAGGTCGTCGGCCTACCCCTGCTGCGTGCTCCGGTGCGTGGCTGCCACCACAGAACTTTTCTTACTAAACTGTATAAATTTATAAAATTCCATCTACGGTAGTGAACATCGATCAAATATACCATAGATGCACGATCGTCGCTCGAAAAACGGCCCCAACAAAACTGTGCATAAATCAGTCGTATGCGCTATATTATGCACCTGTCCCACTCACTCTTGCGTGCGCTGCCCGTAAGCGAGAGCGAATCGACACCACTACTACGGTGGAGACCGTACCATATACTTAGTACGCTTACGTATCGCGAGTAACACACTTAGGACGCTTTACATTGACGCGTTTTAACTAAACTATTACAAAATGTTTCTCAGTGGGCGTTCAATGGTTATTCCGGTTTATTTCCTGGATTGCATAATAAATGCAGACACTTATAAGTAAGTAGTACTGGTCAGTGCCACATTTTGACGCGGTTTTTGTATGAGAATGTGCATCTATGGTATATTTGATTGAAGGTAGTGAAAATAAAACATTTATGGCCAGTCCCACAACTAACAAGTAAAAGTTATCCGAAAGATAAATCGCATATTGTCTCACTCTTTGTAGACTGCGGGTCTTACATTTATGATAAAATGATAATCAATCGTTATTGTATGATGAGTTAATGATAGAGACGGAGATGATAAATAAAACGTTCTGCGATGAGTGCTGTATAATCACTGATTTATTATATACTAGCTTTTGCCCGCGGCTTCGCTCGCGTTAATTTACAATTTGACTATCAGTTCGGGTCGTACTCTGCTTGTAATAATATAATTCAATCATGATTCGAAAGACACTTGGCGCCATCTATTATCATAAGAACGTAATTGTTGTTTTCCTCAGGAACAGTAATTTTTTTCGGGATGAAAGGTAGCCTATGTCTGTTTCTGTACACCTGACAACGTATATGCAAAATTTCAGGATGATTGGTTCAGTGGTTTAGGCGCGAAAAGGTAACAATCAAACAAACAAACTCATTTTCGATTTTATAATATTAGTTAGGATTAATGTAGGTCGATGTAAACGAGCGAACGCACAAACGCTTAGTCGCTTAAAATTACATACAAGTAGTAATGTACGGGTTCACCGTACATTCTTGTTAGGTTAAAGAAGAGAGATGGCGAAACTTTTATCTTGTAAAAAGAAAGTGGTGGTGGTGTTTTACAGCATTGGGTATATGAGATCTGTAAAAGTTTATCATGCCTAAAAAGCGCCTTAATTGTTCGATGGTTTCCGGCTTGGGAAAATTGATAATTGCTTTAATTTTATCGTCTAAAGGTCGTAACCCATTTGAAGACACTTCGTAACCTAAGAAATCTATTATGGATTTTTCAAACTCGCATTTGTCTATATTTATTGTAATTCCGAACGCTTCGAATCGCTCGCATATTTTGTGGAGGTGCGCCCTATGAACAGTATCCGATGTACTTGCTATGATGACGTCATCTAAATATGAGTATAGGCAGGATGTCTGTGTTTTATTATTCTGTTCATCCTGGATTTCTAAACTATCTAGGCCTTGAAGCACGGTATGATTCATAAAGCGCTGAAAAGTTTGCGCGGCATTGCGCAATCCAAATGTCATACGGCAAAACTCGAATAATCCGAATGGGGTAATTATAGCAGATTTTCGATATCATTTGGATGAACCGGTATAGCATGGCAAGCCCGGCGAATATCTAATTTTGAAAAAAATTATTTACCTGATAACGCATATGTGAAATCGTGCAATCGAGGAATAGGATAGCGGTCCGGTTCAGTTATAGCGTTGAGGCTTCGATAGTCGCCGCAAGGCCGTAACTCACCATTTTTCTTAACCACCACATGAAGCGGACTAGCCCATGGAGATTTGGACGGGCGGCAGATACCTAGCTCCTGCATGATTCTGAACTCCTCCTTGACTTTCTTGTAACGATCAGGCGGCAATCTACGGGCGCGTGCGTGCACTGGTGGGCCCACTGTTTCTATATGGTGATAAACGGAATTATTAGTATTTTCTTTATAACATAAGGGCTTAGTAATGTTTGGAAATTTAGATAAAAGTTCGTACATAGGGTGATTGTCGTCTACGGTTTTGACAGTATGATGCAAGCTGCTATAACTTACTACTGATGCTATGGTACTTAAATTCGTCACTTTATCGATCAATTTACGAGCTTTTACGTCGACTAATAAATTGTAATGTGCTAAAAAATCGGCTCCTAAAACGGGCTGCTTAATATCGGCTATAATAAAATTCCAGCGAAATGCACGACGAAGCTTAAGATCTAATAATAAATAATCGTTTTTATAATAGTGCCGTTTGCTGCGTACAGTTTGTAGTCGTCACATTCGTTACTGTTGGTTCTCTTCGATCGAGGCAAAACAGAAACGTTTGCCCCGGTGTCCACCAGGAAGCGTAGGCCACTTTTTGAGTCAGTCACGCTGAGGCGGTTTGATCCGGGTATGGTGCAAACATCCGCCGCTGGCTGCACCCGGATTAGTTTCCCTGGTTCTTATTTTTCCAGGAACATGGGCTGGAACATCGCCGAGCACGTTCTTTGAAATTGCGGTGATAGTAGCATAGGTCATTCTCGTGACTGGATGGGCGCCTTCGATCACGCGATCCGGACTGTGATCTTCCTCTTTGTACAAAACCGTTGCCACGGACTGGTCTGCGCCATGGTGTATAGGAGCGTTGAAATTCCTGGAACTGTGCTGTTAACTTGGCTACCTGGTCGCCTAGGTCCGATGATGTAGACGGTGTTGGTGTCACTTCTGCATTTTCGTTAGACTTGATATTTTCCAATATTTTGTCAGCGACTTCTGCGTTGTTGCCAAGTCTTTGGTACCCGTCAAAGCCAATACTCCTTTTACTGAAGGTGGAAGAAGTCTCATCCATAGCATGGAAATCGTTTTATCATCTATTTTTCCACGAGCCAAATCGCGCATGCGCCTCAACAATTGTGATGGTTTTTGTTCACTCAGTTCCAAATTCAGTAATTCTTCGAACTGTTTGCTCTCGCTCTCGTACACAGCAAGTAGACGTTTTTTTAGCGCCTCGAACTTTTCAATTGGTGGTGGATCGCGTAATAAATCGCTGACCTGTTCAAGGACGTTCTTCCCGAGTTTGCTCACTACCAGGTTAAACCTTGTTTCATCGCTCAATTTCTGTGGCGCAAGTACTGCTTCTGTTTGCACAAACCAGAAGTTCGGTTGGTCACACCAAAATTCTGCTAACCTGCTAGCGACGGTTACTGCAGCTATTTCTGATCCTACTGTTGCCTGCGGTTGTGTCGCGGGGGGGTTGTACTGCGGTGGATTCATTATATCACAAATGTTTCACGAAATGCGTTTCCGATATGTATGTTCACAGCGGTAAGTGTTCGCGGGGTCACCACTGTGGAGTAGGTTCTGTCCTACAGGGTGAGAGATGATACGGCAATAAACTGTTCACCAAGTCTATATTGTTCACAACACAGTACACATATTACAGGTAAATGTTCTTATGTTAGAGACACCACTGTCTGACTCCGCGGACAGAACCTACTGGCTATAATTTCCGTTGTATGCACGCAGTGCAATGGTAAATGTGCTGACGCATGTCGTGGGTCGACACCCTTACAATCTTATAGATAAATTTTGTGTGCTTTTAGCATATACTAACATTTTTTTGCTATCTTTAAATTTTTCAAAGCTTGTTTGACAATCAAAATTTAAATTTAAATAAATAAACGATGCGTTTTTAATTAAATTTATTGACGCTCTATTTCTTTCTTCTCGCCACTATTCATCACTGGAAAAAGTAAGTAAAAGCATCACAGTAAAGGTTGGAAATTAAGTATTTTCATATACTTTATTTGTATGCCAAAGTATAAAGTATAATTACCAAAAATTAAGTAGGTTACGTTATTATAAAGTATGGTTGGCAACTAGGGCATGCAAACCGATAACCGATAATCGATTATTTATCGATAATCGGGCCATTTTCGAAACCGATAAATATCGAAATAAAAGTCTAAATATCGATAAATTATCTATAATGTACTTAAGGTGAAAATCGTATAAGAATTTGATACAACGACGACATGTTTCCGATCTTGTCTTCTCTTTTTTGTCGCTTTTGCATTTAAACGCGACAAAAATTTTAATATTATGGTAATTTTAATTATATTTCCATTTTATAATGACTCAACATTTATTAGTAAGTTCAATTTCTTATTGTATTTAGTATTTAAATTGAAAATTCGTCCAAAAATTGTTTTAAAATACCTTACAAAGCGATAGTAGTAAGATTAGTGGCCTAAATGGTAGCTGCCATTTCGTTTATGTTACATAAAGAAGACCGTCTATATTCGGCTTAAACGGGTCGGGAGTCGGGACCCACTGGTCCCCTAATATTCGTCTCCCAGAATAAAAATTGTAGATTCGGCCCCTGTTTGGCCCCATTGGTCCCCCGGTAGGAGACCAGTTAATATTTATTTATTTTTAAGGTACCTACTCGTTCCCTGGAGTAAATATTATAGACTCGGCATCTGCTCAGGTACTTTTTGGTTCCCTGATAGAAAAAGCCATATTTTTACTTATAAAGTAGGTATTGAAAGTACAGTTATGAACAACACGTTAACGAAATTTAAAAAATTATATTACATCGTTGAAAAATGAAAAGACTATTCACGCGCTGCAACATTATAGCATTCCAAGTGCCAAAATTTACAACATCAATACAATGGCCGTTCGATGAAGGGACTCGCACCTGATTGGCTAACAATATTGCTAACCATCGTTCGCTTAATTATTCCAGGAATTTTTCAATATTCATTTAGTTTGTCTTTAAGTTGCAAATCCACTGTTAGTGTCTCGAGTAAAAGTGTATGTATATTGATTAGTGTATTTTATAAAATTAACTACAAAATTAAGTGAGTTATCAAGTTGTCAAAATCTAAAATAGATCAGGTTCAAAGGGGTTTGTAAACAAATAATCGGAAACCGGAATCTATGGAAACGGAAGCAAGAATAATCGCATAGTTAGTCAATTTCTTGAAAGATATCTATGCATGTATGCTTAATTTAAATATAAACAAGCAAATCTTGGAACAAAAAAGTATAAAATACTTCAATTATGTTGATTTATCTGGAGTTCGATAATGACTGTGATTTTAGTAAAATATTTTGTAAGTATAGTTATATTTAGTTAGTATATGATATTGTGATACTGCAAGTATTTTTGTTGATCTCTATAAATATATAAAAAACTAAGAGTTGATTATTTATTGTTGATATAGATGTAGATATGTGGTTTATTGTTTGTAAATGTGACTGTTAAGTAATCTGTGATGTGCACGATCTTTAATTTGTTAATAAATCTTTATAGGCAAGTTTAAAAAGTACAAATAAGACGAATCGTTTGTTTTCTAGAGGACTGATTGTGACTAAAACCTATTTTTTAAATCTTATTATCAGTGTTTTGACATAAATATTATTTACTATTTTTTTTATTTTTACCTTTTGCACGCGACTGTACCGCAACCACAAGAACCGAAAGGAAATATCTAAATTAGCAGAGTGAATGGGAAATATAAATGATTTTTAAATAAATAATAGATCAGGGCACGAGTGGGAACCTCAAACATTTGAGGGGACGAGTGGGCACAGGGTGCGAATTTCAGGGGACCAGTGGGTACCGACCCGCTTAAACGTGGACAATCGTCTTATAAACAAAGTAAAGTATTTACTGCCATAGATGTTCATGGCAGCCAGGACCGACGGCTTAACGTGCTCTCCGAGGCACGGAGCAGGCGATAATTGTCAATCAATACGCACATAATTTCGAAAACTCATATAACTTCCGAAAGTCAGAGGTGCGCGACGTGGGTTCGAACCCGAGACCCTTTGCATTGCAGTCTGTTGGTCTCCCCACTGAGCTATCGCTGCTCATGTTTGCATGTTACCTAATATCGGTAATTTGGCTTCCTTAGTTTTATGCTCGGACATTCGCTGACTAATTCGGACATGATATCAGCATCCTTGATGGTTTACCTCAACTCCTAGAAACTTACTATTATTGCAGGTTTCAAGTCCACAGACATTTTATAAATTGTAAGAGAAAACATCTTGTAACGAAAACTTGTAAAAGTGGATGTGATTTATAGTCTTTCTTCCTATAAGTTAGGATCTAAGTCTAAAACCATAGCTGCGGCAATATTAATGAACTACCTACATATTTTAATTTGTTCCTTGAAATGAACTAATCATTTTCGCCTATCCTTTGTGGGATATCAGAGTCTTTGTAAGTCATTTTTCTGGTGCAAGGTATGTGCACAGTCTAATAATTAGTCTTTATACTGTGGTATGTGTATGTGTGCTAAGTATTTTTGATAAGGCGTTTCTTGGCGTAAATAAAAAAACACATAAGTATTTATTTCTTTTATTTGCTGTTTCAACAAAATAATTATTTGCTACGTAAAATAAATAACAAACTTAACATAGATTTCAGGTACCCAGTCACGTGGCCAGCACGTGGCGAAATTTAAAATTATCAGTCTTGTAAAAATAGATTTTAATTCATATCCTAGCTGTTCTAGTTAATACACTTCTTCCACCGTTGGGCCGTCATTTCTTTGGTAGCCGCCGTAACTTGGCATGCGTCCTGGCATACCGCCTGGCATGCATCCTGGCATTCCACCGGGTATTCCTCCTGGCATACCACCTGGCATTCCTCCTGGCATACCACCTGGCATTCCTCCTGGCATACCACCTGGCATGCCGCCATACATTCCACCCGGCATGCCACCAGACATTCCGCCTGGCATGCCTCCGGGCATCCCGCCAGGCATACCTCCGGGCATCCCTCCCGGCATGCCTCCGCTTTGGCCGCCGCCGTGCATCTTGGTCATGAGCGGCGCGCACACGCGCTGCAGCTCCTGTAACTTGTGCTCGTACTCCTCGCGCTCGGCCAGCGTGTTGTTGTCGAGCCACTGCAGAGCGTCGCTGCAGGCAGAGCGGCCCGTGCTCTTGTCGTCCTCGGACAGCTTGTCCCCGGCGTCGTCGAGCGCCTGCTTCACACTGAACACGTACGTCTCGAGCTGGTTGCGAGCCGCCACGCGCTGCCGTTGCCTCTCGTCTTGCTCCTTGTACTTCTCCGCCTCCGACAGCATGCGGTCGATCTCCGCCTGCGATAGGCGCCCGTTGTCGTTCTTTATCACAATGTTCTTGCTGCGTCCCGTGCTGGTCTCCTTCGCCGACACGTTCAGAATACCGTTCGCATCCAGGTCGAATGTGACGTCGATCTTGGGCACCCCCCGAGGCGCAGGCGGAATGCCCGTCAGGTCGAAGGTGCCAAGCAAGTTGTTGTCCTTGGTCATGGCGCGCTCGCCTTCGTACACCTGGATGGTGACCGCTGGCTGGTTGTCCGAGTATGTGGTGAACGTCTGTGACTGCTTGCATGGGATCTTGCAGTTGCGCTCGATGATCTTTGTCATGACGCCGCCGGCAGTCTCGATGCCGAGCGACAGCGGCGCCACGTCCACGAGCAGTACGTCCTGGATCTTGGAGTCTTGCTCGCCGCTGAGGATGGCTGCCTGTACGGCCGCGCCGTACGCCACCGCCTCGTCCGGGTTGATGGACAGGTTCAGCTTCTTGCTACAGAAGAAGTTCTGCAGCAGATTTTGTACCTTGGGGATGCGCGTGGAGCCGCCGACGAGGACGACGTCATGAATCTGCCCCTTGTCGAGCTTGGCGTCGTTGAGAGCTTTCTCCACGGGGTGTAGAGTGACGCGGAACAGGTCCGAGCACAGCTCCTCAAAGCGCGCGCGCGAGATGCGCGTGTAGAAGTCGATGCCCTCGTAGAACGCGTCGATCTCGATGGTGGCCTCAGTGCTGGAGGACAGCGTTCGCTTGGCGCGCTCGGCGGCGGTCCTCAGGCGGCGGAGCGCGCGCGGGTTTGTGCACAGATCCTTCTTGTACTTGCGCTTGAACTCCTCCGCGAGGTAGTTCACGAGGCGGTTGTCGAAGTCCTCGCCGCCGAGGTGCGTGTCGCCGGCGGTGGCCTTCACCTCGAACAGCGAGCCCTCGTCGATGGTGAGGATGGACACGTCGAAGGTGCCGCCGCCGAGGTCGAAGATGAGCACGTTGCGCTCGCCCTTGAGGTTCTTGTCGAGGCCGTACGCGAGCGCGGCGGCCGTGGGCTCGTTGATGATGCGCAGCACGTTCAGCCCGGCGATGACGCCCGCGTCCTTAGTGGCCTGGCGCTGCGAGTCGTTGAAGTACGCGGGCACGGTGATCACCGCGTCCCGCACACTCGTGCCCAGGTACGCCTCCGCCGTCTCCTTCATCTTCGTTAGCACCATGCTGCTGATCTCCTCCGGTGCAAATCGCATCGTCTCTCCTTTAAACTCTACCTGTATCTTCGGTTTGCTGCAATCGTTGATCACCTTGAAGGGCCAGTGTTTCATGTCCTGTTGGATCTTGAGGTCGTCGAACTTCCTTCCGATGAGTCGCTTGGCGTCGAACACTGTGTTGTTGGGGTTGAGGGCGACCTGGTTCTTGGCGGCGTCGCCGATGAGGCGCTCGGTGTCCGTGAACGCGACATATGATGGCGTGGTCCGGTTGCCCTGGTCGTTGGCGATGATCTCCACGTTGCCGTGCTGCCACACTCCCACGCATGAGTAAGTGGTTCCAAGATCGATTCCTATGGCTGGCATCTTCTTCACTTCTTTTATTCTGCTGTTTGCACTTGAAATGCTGATTTAACTTTGAGTTAAAACTCCCTCGGTTCTTATCGAACTGCTTCGTCTGATTCGCTTTGCGTTTCAAATCGTAATGCTTTCGCGCCGAGCGCGCCGCGCTTATATATGAAACAAATAAATCTCAAATTCTCGAGAAATTTCTAGTCTGTACGAGATCCGCCAATCAGCGTCGAGAACCGGCCGAATGTTCTAGAAGGTCTCCACGCGTCGACCAATAACAGCGCGCCGTTGAAGGACAGAGACAGCGCTATCTGATTCATATTAGGGTGGCTGCTGTATAAGTTTTCCTCGATTTTATGGGAAATGTTAAGAAGAAACATTTATTTGTAATGAATATAGGTATTATATTTATAGAGATATTTATGTATAATGAGATGTAAAATTATGAATTAAAATCCATAAAATAGATCTATAATTTATTATACATAATTACGGTCACAAGTAAAGCCTACTAGAATTTCTTCAAACATGAGAGTAAAATATGTTGTGAAAATAACAACTAACGCAGTATAATAACTTCAGATGATTATAAATACTTAGGGCGAAATTAACCTATAATAAAATATAAAATACTTACATGCATTTATTTATCAAATTCTAAAGAAATAAATAATAAAAAAGAGCATTCGGAGGAAAATATGTATAAAATAAATACTAGTAAGTGTTATTTATTATAATGTTATTTAAAAACAAATAGTGCTTTATTAAATATCATGCATCAATACAGTTAGGTTATCTAAATTATTAAAGTACAAATAAATTATTACGTATTAAATAACATCGCAATTCGTAGAGCATTAATAACGGAGGGGAATTTAAATATCGTAACCAGCAACACTAGGGAAAGATCTGGAATACTCTCGAACCATGTCTCGAACCGACTCGAACGAAGGGCGCACCGCGCGCAGTCAGCGCAGGCAGTGTGCATGATAAGGACAGAGATATTATTTCTATCCTCATTGTTTACATAGGTATGCTTTCCTACGTGACGCGCATAGAGTAGATTATCGACGCGTTTGTACAATTATAATTATTTCTTTCTATGAATAATAATTTTGTTGATATCAACTTATTTTTAAAATGTTCTTTATTTTTACAAATGTTTTGCTCTTGAAGTGAGACTAGTTAACTCATAGGTATTTACATAGCTTTGGTTTGATTGTCTTTTAGTAGTACTAAGTTGGGATTGTAAGAATGTTTCACTCCGGGAGTGCCGGCAGAAGTGAAAACTTGAATATTAAAGTTGTGCATTTTTGATATTTTGGAATGGTTAGGGAGTAATTTTGCACGAATTGCTTTAATTATCAGTATAAAAGTGCTATCATTTATGTGGTAAAATACAATATTCATTTAATATTGCGCTATCGTACACAAACATGACAATTCTCTCTCCATCTTACGAATTTTCGATCAGGTCACGTGTCCTGACGCGAGTTTGACAATTCTCCCTCCGTCTTACGAATTTTCGATCAGGTCACGTGTCCTGACGCGAGTTTAACATTTTTTATCCATCACAAAAAAGTACACAACGTCGCTAAAGAAGTTTTCACTTTAATAAACAAAATTTTAACAAAAAAGAAAACCGACTTCAAATAAGAATATTCAAAAACTTAAAATGTACTAAAAAGTTAATAAATAATTGCATATTCTTGTGAATAATTAAATTATTGTTATTTTTGGAGTCGGTGTCAGCCGCCCGCGCCGCGTGCTGTGTCTATGTGTGTAATTGTGCGTGCCAATGTTATGTTATGAACTTATGATTATAGTAAGAAATCTCATGTTTAATTAGTTACAAACCTACCTTGGCTGACACCGACTCCAATAATAACAATAATTTAATTATTCACAAGAATATGCAATTATTTATTAACTTTTTAGTGCATTTTATGTTTTTGAATATTCTTATTTGAAGTCGGTTTTCTTTTTTCTTAAAATTTTGTTTATTTCTCGGTTTTTAGTGAACCTTGCCAAATATGAGAACATCATCAATGTAGCCAAATACGCATTATTAAGTATAACTCGAAAACGAATGGTCAAATCTTGATCAAAATTAAATGGGACCACACGGGAAGCACCAGCTTTCAAATAAAAAAAGTCAAAATCGGTTGACCCAGTCGAAAGTAACGAGGTAACAAACATTAAAAAAAAATACAGGCGAATTGAATACCTCCTCCTTTTTTTGAAGTCGGTAAAAAGCACTGAAAACGTGAAAACTCAATCATTATGTAGGTAAATATATGTATATGATAATAAGATAATAACACATCAGTTTATTGTTCCGTCCCTATGTGATACTAGTAGGTACAATATACCTACTTTAAGATTTTACGCTAAAAGAGGATTTATGTCCAAATTCATTTAATGAAATATTAGAAAATTTTGCATTAAGTCGTTTGTGTAGTGTATTTAAATCCATTATTAAAAAAATATAGTGTCATGATTTCTTATTTTTGTTAATAATTCTGTTCGGGAGTTTTTATTCATTCAATTGGCAACACAGCCAACTATCATTTTTAAATAGTGGGGTTATTGTAGAGGGGAAAAATAACTCTTTCTCTCGGCGAAAGATCGCTCAGCAGGAAGGAACTAGCATTCAACTGAGTAAGACGTTCTCAATAGTCCGTGTAATTGCTGTGAGTTTGGTAATATAGTCACATAATATTTTAAACGATTGAGTTTCAGTATATTTCAGAACTGGGATGAGTAAGTACACGCAAACATTTTCGATAATTATCTTTTTGTAATGGCGTTATTTCTTTCTTGTTTTTAAAAGTTTAATTAGTAGATACTTATTTCGATTGTTTAACTGTGAACAAACTGATAGGTCGACTTTTTTCGGTACACTTTACAATACACTACACAAATGTAATAAACTACCCACATAATTACACACAATGACATTATACGCTATTCCCATAGGAATCATCACAACTTGGTGTATTTTCGAGTGTTAAACTGAACGGTTACCTTGAAATACACTTAGTAACTCTTTAACTGGAGTGCTGTTGTACCCTCAGTGTATCCTACATATTCAGCTAATGAGTAAGGTTTACTTTCTGGAGGCAACCATGCCGACAAACCAGAGGTCCGCCTGCCTATTGGTTGAAAACTCTACACGCACGAGTGTAAATAATTTATTTCATTGCATATTATTATGTACCTACATTATAACTCTTTAGTAAATAATTGAAATATGCATTGTAAATTAGCAGCGCTTAGATGATAAAATGATATAACCTATGATTTTTTTTTTTAAACATTAGCATTTACATTGTATCAGGAGAATACTTGGTCAGGGTACTCCCTGATAGTTTTTTTAGTTCTAAGAGCGCATTGTGCTCTTGCGTGAAATACTTGGACGAGGCTACTCTTCGTCAGTGTTTTTGCTGGAGCATAGTGCCGTTGTTTGCTTAGGTATAACGTTTACGCTTACCTAGTCTGAGTGATTATACAGTGATATACTCTTCAGCAGTCTTTGGCTAGGATGCAGTGTTATTACGTAGATTGACGAGTAAAATACTTGCAATAGCTTTTGTAGTATTGAGGTAATTTCTTTGTAAAACAAGCGCTGCTGGTTTATAAAGCTACTTGACTTGAAGGCTGTTGCCACTTGACTTGCAGGCTGTTGCCACTTGACTTGGAGGCTATTGCCACTTGACTTGGAGGCTATGTGCGCTTCGTGCTACTAAGAGGTTATGTGTGCCTCGTGTGCTGCTAAGAGGTTATGTGTGCCTCGTATGCTACTAAGAGGTTATGTGTGCCTCGTATGCTACTAAGAGGTTATGTGTGCCTCGTTTGCTACTAAGGGGTTATGTGTGCCTCGTTTGCTAGTAAGAGGTTATATGTGCCTCATTTGCTACTAAGAGGTTATATGTGCCTCGTTTGCTACTAAGAGAGGTTATGTGTGCCTCGTTTGCTACTAAGAGAGAGGTTATGTGTGCCTCGTTTGCTACTAAGAGGTTATGTGTGCCTCGTGCTACTAAGAGAGGTTATGTGTGCCTCGTTTACTACTAAGAGGTTATGTGTGCCTCGTTTGTTACTAAGAGGTTATGTGTGCCTCGTTTGTTACTAAGAGGTTATGTGTGCCTCGTGCTACTAAGAGGTTATGTGTGCCTCGTGCTACTAAGAGGTTATGTGTGCCTCGTGCTACTAAGAGGTTATGTGTGCCTCGTGCTACTAAGAGAGGTTATGTGTGCCTCGTTTACTACTAAGAGGTTATGTGTGCCTCGTTTGTTACTAAGAGGTTTTGTGTGCCTCGTTTGTTACTAAGAGGTTATGTGTGCCTCGTGCTACTAAGAGGTTATGTGTGCCTCGTGCTACTAAGAGGTTATGTGTGCCTCGTGCTACTAAGAGGTTATGTGTGCCTCGTGCTACTAAGAGGTTATGTGTGCCTCGTGCTAATAGGCATGAAAGTGGATATAGTGATAAGAATAGAAAATGGTATGTTAAGCTGGTTTGGACAGGTAGAAAGAATGGACGAGGTAGGATTAACAAAGTTTATAAGGCTAGTGTGAATAGTCGCAAGTGGAAAACCTAGGTGAATGTTTCTCGATCAGATCGGAGGCGTTCTGGACAAAGGCCAGGTTAAGAGCTCCTTGAACCGACGGGCGTGTATGAGATATGTGATGAAAGTGAATGAAGCCAGAGAAGTTTGACAGGATCGTAGCAAATGGAAATCCGTAGTCTCTGCCTACCCCTTTAGGAAAACAGGCGTGAATCTATGTATCTATGTGCTAATAGGAGAGGTTGTGTGCCTCATACTAATAGGAGAGGTTATGTGTGCCTCATGCTTTAGCCAAGTATGCTTTGATTAATATGCCTTTTTATTTGTGTGCCTTTTGCTTTTTAGCAGAGGTTGTGTGTGCCTCATGATTTAGCTAAATGTGCTTAAATTAAAATGAGGTTAGGTTCGACACACATATGTCATGTATGTGTGTCGACTAGCAAAGATTAGTTGTCTCGTTAGTGAGCCAAGTACATTCAAGTTACATAGTGTACATCATTGAAATGATCAGTGTCATATGTGCGTAGCATAGATAATTTTTTGAAGTCGAAATATTAGAGGATAACCATACTTTATGTAATAGGCCGTGCTACTATGGTCCATTACTGACTTTTACAATGTTTAGTCATCTAGGCATGAAAATATCGATTCAGTCCTAATATTATATTTTTATTTTTGAGACCATTAAATCGGACGACGCGATGACTCCAGGTCCTGATGGTGACATTTGTCTATAAATATGTTCGCGGACAATTACTATTATTTTGTGCACATTAGATATACCTACTTTAGGTTTTTTGTAATTTTAACTGAAACATAATGATAATTATATAATATAACTATCATAGAAAAGATTTTGGACAATTATGCCTGTTGACAATAAACAAATACGATTTAAAGAAATTATATTACAATGGGATATATAATAATTTGCAGTTTTAATTCCATTATACGTTTTTAGATGCATATAGGTATGTTGTTTGTCTTTGAACATGTTTATGTTCTAAGATAGCATGGAAATATATACAAATTCGGTCTGTTTTTCTAATTTAACATATATCATAATAATTTTAAAGGCATATTAATAAACTTAATTAAAACATAAACCATTATCATTTTGAGTTATATTTCTGATAGTTTTTATAACTGTGCATTCCATTATTGTGTCGCAATAGGTGTCCGATGTACAGTCATGTTATCTGACCCGTTACGCATACTATAGATGCGCGCGGTTTCACTCTTAATTGTATAGTACACATTATAATTATTCGGTTAATAGTAGATTCAAATTGTAATCTTTCCAATGAAATATCTCCCTAAATTATAGTATGATCAAAGAGACATGTTCATTGTTATTTGGATTGTAAATTTAATATTTCTATTATAATTTGCTAATCATTATGAAGCCATTTTATTTTGTATAAGAGCATTTATTTACTATAGCTGCATAATCAAGTCCACTTTTCTTACAAAGGTATCGTTTAAAAATTTGACACCGTTATTAGAATGAATGCATGAGAACGTAATGCTATCGGAGGGAGGCATCAGGCATGACATCGGTAACTTATGTAAACAATAGAGGTAATGATTTTTACACTAAATCATGTGATTGAATTTGTTTGAAGGAGTTCTCAGAATTTTGACATAATTTTTGAATGATATTAATAGTCAATGATTTAAAATAAGATTGTATATTGGTTTGGTTTTGGTATAGGTTTTCGAACGATATTAAAAATCTTTTTGTTATCTTTTGAATGCATTTAGGTATCGTTCATAAAATAAGATAGATGATGTGATACTAAGAGTGAGCTATGGGTATGAGTATTTTATTATGATTGATATGAATGTTAGAAAATGTGAAATACAGATAGAAATATTTGGTTGATATGTTTTTGACAGCTATTTGACCCAATGACGATGTTGGATTCGTAAAGACCATATTGGTATTTGGATTTGTTTAAATAATGTAAGTAGATGTATGTTTTGATTATTATGTACGAGGTTTCATTGTGAGGTTAGAAGTGAATTTATGTAGATACACACAAGTGATAATAAAAGAGTTCTGTTCCTTCAATTTGATCATGGTGCAAACGAAATTTCTGTGAAAATTGTTAGAGGTCAAAGTAGCCTTAAATAAAGACCCATGATTTGGTGAAATGATTTTATGATGGCTTGATGAAATGGTTTGATGGAATGGTTTGATGGAACGGTTTGATGGAACGGTTTGATGGAACGGTTTGATGGAACGGTTTGATGGAACGGTTTGATGGAACGGTTTGATGGAACGGTTTGATGGAACGGTTTGGTGGAACGGTTTGATGGAACGGTTTGATGGAACGGTTTGATGGAACGGTTTGGTGGAACGGTTTGGTGGAACGGTTTGGTGGAACGGTTTGATGGAACGGTTTGATGGAACGGTTTGATGGAACAATGGAATGGTTTGATGGAGTGGTTTGATGAAGTGGTTTGATGGAATGGTTTGATGGAGCGGTTTGATGAAGTGCTTTGATGGAACGGTTTGAGGAAACTGTTTGGTGAAACGGTTTGATAGAACGGTTTGATGAAATGATTTATTGAAATGATTTGTTAAAATGATTTGATGAAATGATTTGATGAAATGATTTGAAATGATTTGATGAAATGATTAATTGAAATGATTTGTTGAAATGATTTGTTGAAATGATTTGTTGAAATGATTTGATGAAATGATTTATTGAAATTTGTTGAAATGATTTGTTGAAATTTGATGGAATGGTTAGATGACATTGGGATGGTTTGATGACGTTGAGATGGTTTGATGACATTGAGATGGTTTGATGACATGGAGATGGTTTGATGACATGGAGATGGTTTGATGACATGGAGATGGTTTGATGACATTGAGATGGTTTGATGACATTGAGATGGTTTGATGACATTGAGATGGTTTGATGACATGGAGATGGTTTGATGACATTGAGATGGTTTGATGACATTGAGATGGTTTGATGACATTGAGATGGTTTGATGACGTTGAGATGGTTTGATGACGTTGAGATGGTTTGATGACGTTGAGATGGTTTGATGACGTTAAGATGGTTTGATGACGTTGAGATGGTTTGATGACGTTGAGATGGTTTGATGACGTTGAGATGGTTTGATGACGTTGAGATGGTTTGATGACGTTGAGATGGTTTGATGACGTTGAGATGGTTTGATGACGTTAAGATGGTTTGATGACGTTGAGATGGTTTGATGACGTTGAGATGGTTTGATGACGTTGAGATGGTTTGATGACGTTGAGATGGTTTGATGACGTTGAGATGGTTTGATGACGTTGAGATGGTTTGATGACGTTGAGATGGTTTGATGACGTTGAGATGGTTTGATGACGTTGAGATGGTTTGATGACGTTGAGATAGTTTGATAACGTTGAGATGGTTTGATGACGTTGAGATGGTTTGATTGAAGTGATATGATGACATTGAAGTAGAAGTTTATTCGTATGCATATGAGACATAATTACAGAGGATGTTACAAAGGTTAAGGTACATCATACCTCGCCTTTAGTAGGCGTACGCAGCGATAGCTCAGTGGAGAGACCAACAGACTGCAATGCAGAGGGTCTCGGGTTTAAACCCACGTCGCGCACCTCTGACTTTCGGAATTTATATGACTTTTCGAAGTTATGTGCGTATTGATTGACAATTATCGCCTGCTCCGTGCCTCGGAGAGCACGTTAAGCCGTCGGTTCCGGCTGCCATGAACATCTATGGCAGTCGTTATTGGTAGAGTGTCGACACAAACGATCCCACTGGGTCGAAGTGTCGCCGGTCTGCACTGAGTGGCCCCCACATAAGATAGGATAAGATAGTAGGCGTACAGTCATGATTTGAACAAAAGAGTGGCCATGAGTTTCTTGCTCGTTCTTCTCATGAGCCCTACACCCTTGCCTTGCTGAACGTGGCAGTAAATGTAAATTCACAAACAAAAAATTGTGTAACTTTGACATTCATAAGTGTTGCCCTGAAATTGTGTTATTAGATAGTATAAATAAAATAACAATAATTAATAGACTTAATATTCATTATCAATAGGAACAATAATTATAAATATGCGAAGGAAATAAATAATATCGTAACTGTAAAAAAAAAAATAGTATAAACGATGTCAATTTC
Source organism: Catocala sponsa (assembly GCA_963564715.1). Taxonomy (NCBI): domain Eukaryota; kingdom Metazoa; phylum Arthropoda; class Insecta; order Lepidoptera; family Erebidae; genus Catocala; species Catocala sponsa. The sequence continues at coordinate 619,586 of OY751352.1, forward strand.
CATTTAATAATTACATAAGTCAAGATAAATTAAAAATAAATACATCGTATAATTTTATACAGTACTTAATATTATATTGCTAATAGACATTTCGTTTTAAAGTATGTGTGAAATAACAATATTCATTTAATGTATAAAAGCAATTCTTCAATAGTCATTTTTTTAATTTTGTTTAAAATTCGATGATCGGGATGTTTCTCTGTTATGCATAGGGAAATGGATATAGTATACTTTTCATTTTTGCTAACACCATATCTTGATCGTGTGATAATGAAAACTGAGTGATTTTAGTTGAGGTTGTGCTCCAGGAGTAGCATGGTATCGGATGGCCGAATGTCATGATTTCTTATTTTTGTTAATAATTCTGTTCGGGAGTTTTTATTCATTCAATTGGCAACACAGCCAACTATTATTTTTAAATAGTGGGGTTATTGTAGAGGGGAAAAATAACTCTTTCTCTCGGCGAAAGATCGCTCAGCAGGAAGGAACTAGCATTCAACTGAGTAAGACGTTCTCAATAGTCCGTGTAATTGCTGTGAGTTTGGTAATATAGTCACATAATATTTTATACGATTGAGTTTCATTATAATAGGTATAACAAAACCAATTAAGAACATAGATGCAAGCTATACATAATCGCTCTGTCGCCTCTGGCACTGATTCCGAAAACCTAGACTTAAAAGTCAACCCTTGTCTATGATACACACAAAATGTTGTCGCATGTCGAAATTGATGCCACAAACAGTGCCAAGGTACCTACTTACCTGCTTAAGCGCAGCTGTATACATGCGGTCAATTTTTTTTTTTAAATACTACTATATTTTTTATAAATTTTAAACCTTAATTAATAAATAGTGTAATGTTGCGATGCCAGCTAGAATAATTTTATAGGCTTATTGATTTATAATGTAAATTATCTGCATTATACTTTTATTGAAAAGCTGATGTCATCGCAAATTGTAGTTATTCTGCCTATCCGCCATATCCGATAGTCCACATTTAAAATAGGTATAGGTAAGTAGGTACGTATGAATTCAAAAGTCTTGTGGAAATTAAATAGCTTATTATTATTCAGACGAGTTTTGATTTAAACTATTTCATAAAACGTTATGACGTTGTTTACGCTAAATAATAGTATAGGTACCTACTTACTTATTACATATTTTATCTTTTACGCTAATAATTATTTAATAATAATAAATGCCACGCGTGCCATTTTGTCAGAGAACAGTAATTTGTCATATTGTTGCGTCTTTAATTTTAATAGGCACATCAGGACACGATATAACACAATGGCGGTAAGCTGCTTTGCTAATTAGGAGTTTAATATTAAAGAGATCACTACTATGGCTATAATAAATAACTATAATAAGTATTCTTATGTTACGATTAATGATTGCAGTATTTGTGAGATTATTTACGTGTTTCTACATAAACGACGTGTAAATAAATAAAGATCTATTTGTATAATAAAGAACTGCGGTAGAACACAGCTCGTGTTGTATGAATATATGAATAAGGTCTAGGTCTAGGTCTCTAGGTACACAGGACGGTTACAAACAGCATTTGTCTACGTCTGCCTCTTCTCTTATTGCTTTAATGCTAAGCTTTGTATAAAATGCTTTGATAAACTTGCAAAGTGGTGTTATTTTCAAATTGAATATAGGTAGGTTATATATTTACGTATATACCTATAATGATAAACACTTGTTCCAAATTACTGAAAGGTTTTATTTAGTAACTTATTGTTTTAAGGAGGCGTCTTCATTTTTATACATTGATACTGGTGCCGCCATCTAGCGATTAGTCTATATAAAAAGTTCTTTACGGCGGGTCTCTCTTATTCATATCATATTATGTGTAAAGTAACAAATCCTTAGATTATTGTAATTTGACAATAAACGCGTGTAAGGAAATTTCAGAAGAGTTAATACACACGTAATTAGAAACACTTAGTTGTGCTTATTCAAGTTATGTAGTTAACACATTTAAATATTATTTTCTGTTATAGTGCCATCTCTTGCCAAAAATAAGTACTTCTAAATAATCTACTCGCTACTAGATGGCACCCATTACATGTCCAGAATATTCTACATTATTCTAGTAGGGACTCGAACCTGCTGCTTTTATTGTCGAGAACGTTTTTTATTTATGTAGATCAGAGGTTCCCAGGCTTTATTTTTCATAGACCACTTTCGATTTTTTAATAATTCTCTACCGATAAATCGGTAGGTTCGAGATTTTTGGTACTGAATAAGTGAATATGGAATATTTATTCAAGTTATAGGTGAAGTCAAGCCAACATTTTAGTTCTTCACTATCGAAAGCAAATAAATTTTCGTGGAGCTTACGAATTGTGAACCCCCATTTTTTTGTCACGCCAACGTAGACCCCCGTCAAGTCTCCCGTGGACCCCTGGGGGTCCACTTGGCCCACTTTGGGAACTAAAGATGTAGATTATACATAAATAAAAAATTATTTAAAAAAATATAGCTAATTATCTAATATATACATTCATTATTCCAAGAAGACCCAGGCATGCGCGTTCTCAACAAAAAAGTCTCCGTTCCTTCCCCTCCCTTCTCTGAAGAACACTCCACTGGTAATACGTGACAGCCTCTCCATCTTAGGTATGGATCTTTGCCGCTCCCTTAATCCCAAAACCTACATCGAGAGCGTCATTAAGCAAGCTTCACGAAAACTCGGAGTTCTGAACAGGGTGAGGCAGTTCTTCACGCCTGGGCAACTGTGCCTATTGTATAGGCACAAGTGCGCCCTTGCGTGGAGTACTGTTCTCATCTTTGGGATGGCTCCGCGCAGTACTTGTTGGACGCTCTCGACCGGTTACAGCGGCGGGCTGTCCGTATCATCCGAGATCCAGAGGTCACGAGTTCACTGGAACCTCTGTAACTCCGTAGGGACATTGCCTCATTGGCATGTTTCTACAGAATATACCACGGGGAGTGCTCTGAAGAGTTATTCCACCTTATCCCGCCCTCCCCTTTCCTATCCAGAACAACGCGTGCTGGGCTCAGATGCCATCCTTACACGGTAGAGTCGATTAGAGCGCGTACCAACAAGTTTGGATCCTCATACCTCTGCCGAATGACCAAGGCATGGAATTTTCTGCCAAGGCACGTGTTTCCTTCTTCCTTCAATCCTGGGTCCTTTAAGCGGGGCGTGAAAAAGCACCTTCTCAGGCCGTCAAAGCCACTGCTCTCAGACCACACGACTGCTTACCATCAGGTGGAGTGTGGTCATTTTGACGAGCAAAATAAAAAAAAAAAATTGTTTTACTCCAAAGTTTACACTAGAGGCAGAATGCTATGTATAAAAATTTTATGTTTAATGTTTTCCCTGTTTATTTATTTAATTAAGTTGTTAGTTTAGTTGTAATTATAATTTGCAAGGTGTGGTTTCCTATAATTGAGGGACTATACACGCTAACAACTTTATTACTGCTTTATAATGTATGTTATTGTATATTCCTTTGTTGGAAATCCTTAAATAAATAAATAATAATTACCTGCGATACTAAACTATCATCATCATCATCATCTCAGCCGAAAGACGTCCACTGCTAGACATAGGCCTCCCGCAAGGTTCTCCACACAGGCCGGTCTTAGGTCACCCGCATCCCGCGACCCTTACCAGGTCGTCGGCCTACCCCTGCTGCGTGCTCCGGTGCGTGGCTGCCACCACAGAACTTTTCTTACTAAACTGTATAAATTTATAAAATTCCATCTACGGTAGTGAACATCGAGCAAATATACCATAGATGCACGATCGTCGCTCGAAAAACGGCCCCAACAAAACTGTGCATAAATCAGTCGTATGCGCTATATTATGCACCTGTCCCACTCACTCTTGCGTGCGCTGCCCGTAAGCGAGAGCGAATCGACACCACTACTACGGTGGAGACCGTACCATATACTTAGTACGCTTACGTATCGCGAGTAACACACTTAGGACGCTTTACATTGACGCGTTTTAACTAAACTATTACAAAATGTTTCTCAGTGGGCGTTCAATGGTTATTCCGGTTTATTTCCTGGATTGCATAATAAATGCAGACACTTATAAGTAAGTAGTACTGGTCAGTGCCACATTTTGACGCGGTTTTTGTATGAGAATGTGCATCTATGGTATATTTGATTGAAGGTAGTGAAAATAAAACATTTATGGCCAGTCCCACAACTAACAAGTAAAAGTTATCCGAAAGATAAATCGCATATTGTCTCACTCTTTGTAGACTGCGGGTCTTACATTTATGATAAAATGATAATCAATCGTTATTGTATGATGAGTTAATGATAGAGACGGAGATGATAAATAAAACGTTCTGCGATGAGTGCTGTATAATCACTGATTTATTATATACTAGCTTTTGCCCGCGGCTTCGCTCGCGTTAATTTACAATTTGACTATCAGTTCGGGTCGTACTCTGCTTGTAATAATATAATTCAATCATGATTCGAAAGACACTTGGCGCCATCTATTATCATAAGAACGTAATTGTTGTTTTCCTCAGGAACAGTAATTTTTTTCGGGATGAAAGGTAGCCTATGTCTGTTTCTGTACACCTGACAACGTATATGCAAAATTTCAGGATGATTGGTTCAGTGGTTTAGGCGCGAAAAGGTAACAATCAAACAAACAAACTCATTTTCGATTTTATAATATTAGTTAGGATTAATGTAGGTCGATGTAAACGAGCGAACGCACAAACGCTTAGTCGCTTAAAATTACATACAAGTAGTAATGTACGGGTTCACCGTACATTCTTGTTAGGTTAAAGCAGAGAGATGGCGAAACTTTTATCTTGTAAAAAGAAAGTGGTGGTGGTGTTTTACAGCATTGGGTATATGAGATCTGTAAAAGTTTATCATGCCTAAAAAGCGCCTTAATTGTTCGATGGTTTCCGGCTTGGGAAAATTGATAATTGCTTTAATTTTATCGTCTAAAGGTCGTAACCCATTTGAAGACACTTCGTAACCTAAGAAATCTATTATGGATTTTTCAAACTCGCATTTGTCTATATTTATTGTAATTCCGAACGCTTCGAATCGCTCGCATATTTTGTGGAGGTGCGCCCTATGAACAGTATCCGATGTACTTGCTATGATGACGTCATCTAAATATGAGTATAGGCAGGATGTCTGTGTTTTATTATTCTGTTCATCCTGGATTTCTAAACTATCTAGGCCTTGAAGCACGGTATGATTCATAAAGCGCTGAAAAGTTTGCGCGGCATTGCGCAATCCAAATGTCATACGGCAAAACTCGAATAATCCGAATGGGGTAATTATAGCAGATTTTCGATATCATTTGGATGAACCGGTATAGCATGGCAAGCCCGGCGAATATCTAATTTTGAAAAAAATTATTTACCTGATAACGCATATGTGAAATCGTGCAATCGAGGAATAGGATAGCGGTCCGGTTCAGTTATAGCGTTGAGGCTTCGATAGTCGCCGCAAGGCCGTAACTCACCATTTTTCTTAACCACCACATGAAGCGGACTAGCCCATGGAGATTTGGACGGGCGGCAGATACCTAGCTCCTGCATGATTCTGAACTCCTCCTTGACTTTCTTGTAACGATCAGGCGGCAATCTACGGGCGCGTGCGTGCACTGGTGGGCCCACTGTTTCTATATGGTGATAAACGGAATTATTAGTATTTTCTTTATAACATAAGGGCTTAGTAATGTTTGGAAATTTAGATAAAAGTTCGTACATAGGGTGATTGTCGTCTACGGTTTTGACAGTATGATGCAAGCTGCTATAACTTACTACTGATGCTATGGTACTTAAATTCGTCACTTTATCGATCAATTTACGAGCTTTTACGTCGACTAATAAATTGTAATGTGCTAAAAAATCGGCTCCTAAAACGGGCTGCTTAATATCGGCTATAATAAAATTCCAGCGAAATGCACGACGAAGCTTAAGATCTAATAATAAATAATCGTTTTTATAATAGTGCCGTTTGCTGCGTACAGTTTGTAGTCGTCACATTCGTTACTGTTGGTTCTCTTCGATCGAGGCAAAACAGAAACGTTTGCCCCGGTGTCCACCAGGAAGCGTAGGCCACTTTTTGAGTCAGTCACGCTGAGGCGGTTTGATCCGGGTATGGTGCAAACATCCGCCGCTGGCTGCACCCGGATTAGTTTCCCTGGTTCTTGTTTTTCCAGGAACATGGGCTGGAACATCGCCGAGCACGTTCTTTGAAATTGCGGTGATAGTAGCATAGGTCATTCTCGCGACTGGATGGGCGCCTTCGATCACGCGATCCGGACTGTGATCTTCCTCTTTGTACAAAACCGTTGCCACGGACTGGTCTGCGCCATGGTGTATAGGAGCGTTGAAATTCCTGGAACTGTGCTGTTAACTTGGCTACCTGGTCGCCTAGGTCCGATGATGTAGACGGTGTTGGTGTCACTTCTGCATTTTCGTTAGACTTGATATTTTCCAATATTTTGTCAGCGACTTCTGCGTTGTTGCCAAGTCTTTGGTACCCGTCAAAGCCAATACTCCTTTTACTGAAGGTGGAAGAAGTCTCATCCATAGCATGGAAATCGTTTTATCATCTATTTTTCCACGAGCCAAATCGCGCATGCGCCTCAACAATTGTGATGGTTTTTGTTCACTCAGTTCCAAATTCAGTAATTCTTCGAACTGTTTGCTCTCGCTCTCGTACACAGCAAGTAGACGTTTTTTTAGCGCCTCGAACTTTTCAATTGGTGGTGGATCGCGTAATAAATCGCTGACCTGTTCAAGGACGTTCTTCCCGAGTTTGCTCACTACCAGGTTAAACCTTGTTTCATCGCTCAATTTCTGTGGCGCAAGTACTGCTTCTGTTTGCACAAACCAGAAGTTCGGTTGGTCACACCAAAATTCTGCTAACCTGCTAGCGACGGTTACTGCAGCTATTTCTGATCCTACTGTTGCCTGCGGTTGTGTCGCGGGGGGGTTGTACTGCGGTGGATTCATTATATCACAAATGTTTCACGAAATGCGTTTCCGATATGTATGTTCACAGCGGTAAGTGTTCGCGGGGTCACCACTGTGGAGTAGGTTCTGTCCTACAGGGTGAGAGATGATACGGCAATAAACTGTTCACCAAGTCTATATTGTTCACAACACAGTACACATATTACAGGTAAATGTTCTTATGTTAGAGACACCACTGTCTGACTCCGCGGACAGAACCTACTGGCTATAATTTCCGTTGTATGCACGCAGTGCAATGGTAAATGTGCTGACGCATGTCGTGGGTCGACACCCTTACAATCTTACAGATAAATTTTGTGTGCTTTTAGCATATACTAACATTTTTTTGCTATCTTTAAATTTTTCAAAGCTTGTTTGACAATCAAAATTTAAATTTAAATAAATAAACGATGCGTTTTTAATTAAATTTATTGACGCTCTATTTCTTTCTTCTCGCCACTATTCATCACTGGAAAAAGTAAGTAAAAGCATCACAGTAAAGGTTGGAAATTAAGTATTTTCATATACTTTATTTGTATGCCAAAGTATAAAGTATAATTACCAAAAATTAAGTAGGTTACGTTATTATAAAGTATGGTTGGCAACTAGGGCATGCAAACCGATAACCGATAATCGATTATTTATCGATAATCGGGCCATTTTCGAAACCGATAAATATCGAAATAAAAGTCTAAATATCGATAAATTATCTATAATGTACTTAAGGTAAAAATCGTATAAGAATTTGATACAACGACGACATGTTTCCGATCTTGTCTTCTCTTTTTTGTCGCTTTTGCATTTAAACGCGACAAAAATTTTAATATTATGGTAATTTTAATTATATTTCCATTTTATAATGACTCAACATTTATTAGTAAGTTCAATTTCTTATTGTATTTAGTATGTAAATTGAAAATTCGTCCAAAAATTGTTTTAAAATACCTTACAAAGCGATAGTAGTAAGATTAGTGGCCTAAATGGTAGCTGCCATTTCGTTTATGTTACATAAAGAAGACCGTCTATATTCGGCTTAAACGGGTCGGGAGTCGGGACCCACTGGTCCCCTAATATTCGTCTCCCAGAATAAAAATTGTAGATTCGGCCCCTGTTTGGCCCCATTGGTCCCCCGGTAGGAGACCAGTTAATATTTATTTATTTTTAAGGTACCTACTCGTTCCCTGGAGTAAATATTATAGACTCGGCATCTGCTCAGGTACTTTTTGGTTCCCTGATAGAAAAAGCCATATTTTTACTTATAAAGTAGGTATTGAAAGTACAGTTATGAACAACACGTTAACGAAATTTAAAAAATTATATTACATCGTTGAAAAATGAAAAGACTATTCACGCGCTGCAACATTATAGCATTCCAAGTGCCAAAATTTACAACATCAATACAATGGCCGTTCGATGAAGGGACTCGCACCTGATTGGCTAACAATATTGTTAACCATCGTTCGCTTAATTATTCCAGGAATTTTTCAATATTCATTTAGTTTGTCTTTAAGTTGCAAATCCACTGTTAGTGTCTCGAGTAAAAGTGTATGTATATTGATTAGTGTATTTTATAAAATTAACTACAAAATTAAGTGAGTTATCAAGTTGTCAAAATCTAAAATAGATCAGGTTCAAAGGGGTTTGTAAACAAATAATCGGAAACCGGAATCTATGGAAACGGAAGCAAGAATAATCGCATAGTTAGTCAATTTCTTGAAAGATATCTATGCATGTATGCTTAATTTAAATATAAACAAGCAAATCTTGGAACAAAAAAGTATAAAATACTTCAATTATGTTGATTTATCTGGAGTTCGATAATGACTGTGATTTTAGTAAAATATTTTGTAAGTATAGTTATATTTAGTTAGTATATGATATTGTGATACTGCAAGTATTTTTGTTGATCTCTATAAATATATAAAAAACTAAGAGTTGATTATTTATTGTTGATATAGATGTAGATATGTGGTTTATTGTTTGTAAATGTGACTGTTAAGTAATCTGTGATGTGCACGATCTTTAATTTGTTAATAAATCTTTATAGGCAAGTTTAAAAAGTACAAATAAGACGAATCGTTTGTTTTCTAGAGGACTGATTGTGACTAAAACCTATTTTTTAAATCTTATTATCAGTGTTTTGACATAAATATTATTTACTATTTTTTTTATTTTTACCTTTTGCACGCGACTGTACCGCAACCACAAGAACCGAAAGGAAATATCTAAATTAGCAGAGTGAATGGGAAATATAAATGATTTTTAAATAAATAATAGATCAGGGCACGAGTGGGAACCTCAAACATTTGAGGGGACGAGTGGGCACAGGGTGCGAATTTCAGGGGACCAGTGGGTACCGACCCGCTTAAACGTGGACAATCGTCTTATAAACAAAGTAAAGTATTTACTGCCATAGATGTTCATGGCAGCCAGGACCGACGGCTTAACGTGCTCTCCGAGGCACGGAGCAGGCGATAATTGTCAATCAATACGCACATAATTTCGAAAACTCATATAACTTCCGAAAGTCAGAGGTGCGCGACGTGGGTTCGAACCCGAGACCCTTTGCATTGCAGTCTGTTGGTCTCCCCACTGAGCTATCGCTGCTCATGTTTGCATGTTACCTAATATCGGTAATTTGGCTTCCTTAGTTTTATGCTCGGACATTCGCTGACTAATTCGGACATGATATCAGCATCCTTGATGGTTTACCTCAACTCCTAGAAACTTACTATTATTGCAGGTTTCAAGTCCACAGACATTTTATAAATTGTAAGAGAAAACATCTTGTAACGAAAACTTGTAAAAGTGGATGTGATTTATAGTCTTTCTTCCTATAAGTTAGGATCTAAGTCTAAAACCATAGCTGCGGCAATATTAATGAACTACCTACATATTTTAATTTGTTCCTTGAAATGAACTAATCATTTTCGCCTATCCTTTGTGGGTTATCAGAGTCTTTGTAAGTCATTTTTCTGGTGCAAGGTATGTGCACAGTCTAATAATTAGTCTTTATACTGTGGTATGTGTATGTGTGCTAAGTATTTTTGATAAGGCGTTTCTTGGCGTAAATAAAAAAACACATAAGTATTTATTTCTTTTATTTGCTGTTTCAACAAAATAATTATTTGCTACGTAAAATAAATAACAAACTTAACATAGATTTCAGGTACCCAGTCACGTGGCCAGCACGTGGCGAAATTTAAAATTATCAGTCTTGTAAAAATAGTTTTTAATTCATATCCTAGCTGTTCTAGTTAATACACTTCTTCCACCGTTGGGCCGTCATTTCTTTGGTAGCCGCCGTAACTTGGCATGCGTCCCGGCATACCGCCTGGCATGCATCCTGGCATTCCACCGGGTATTCCTCCTGGCATACCACCTGGCATTCCTCCTGGCATACCACCTGGCATTCCTCCTGGCATACCACCTGGCATGCCGCCATACATTCCACCCGGCATGCCACCAGACATTCCGCCTGGCATGCCTCCGGGCATCCCGCCAGGCATACCTCCGGGCATCCCTCCCGGCATGCCTCCGCTTTGGCCGCCGCCGTGCATCTTGGTCATGAGCGGCGCGCACACGCGCTGCAGCTCCTGTAACTTGTGCTCGTACTCCTCGCGCTCGGCCAGCGTGTTGTTGTCGAGCCACTGCAGAGCGTCGCTGCAAGCAGAGCGGCCCGTGCTCTTGTCGTCCTCGGACAGCTTGTCCCCGGCGTCGTCGAGCGCCTGCTTCACACTGAACACGTACGTCTCGAGCTGGTTGCGAGCCGCCACGCGCTGCCGTTGCCTCTCGTCTTGCTCCTTGTACTTCTCCGCCTCCGACAGCATGCGGTCTATCTCCGCCTGCGATAGGCGCCCGTTGTCGTTCTTTATCACAATGTTCTTGCTGCGTCCCGTGCTGGTCTCCTTCGCCGACACGTTCAGAATACCGTTCGCATCCAGGTCGAATGTGACGTCGATCTTCGGCACCCCCCGAGGCGCAGGCGGAATGCCCGTCAGGTCGAAGGTGCCAAGCAAGTTGTTGTCCTTGGTCATGGCGCGCTCGCCTTCGTACACCTGGATGGTGACCGCTGGCTGGTTGTCCGAGTATGTGGTGAACGTCTGTGACTGCTTGCATGGGATCTTGCAGTTGCGCTCGATGATCTTTGTCATGACGCCGCCGGCAGTCTCGATGCCGAGCGACAGCGGCGCCACGTCCACGAGCAGTACGTCCTGGATCTTGGAGTCTTGCTCGCCGCTGAGGATGGCTGCCTGTACGGCCGCGCCGTACGCCACCGCCTCGTCCGGGTTGATGGACAGGTTCAGCTTCTTGCCACAGAAGAAGTTCTGCAGCAGATTTTGTACCTTGGGGATGCGCGTGGAGCCGCCGACGAGGACGACGTCATGAATCTGCCCCTTGTCGAGCTTGGCGTCGTTGAGAGCTTTCTCCACGGGGTGTAGAGTGACGCGGAACAGGTCCGAGCACAGCTCCTCAAAGCGCGCGCGCGAGATGCGCGTGTAGAAGTCGATGCCCTCGTAGAGCGCGTCGATCTCGATGGTGGCCTCAGTGCTGGAGGACAGCGTTCGCTTGGCGCGCTCGGCGGCGGTCCTCAGGCGGCGGAGCGCGCGCGGGTTTGTGCACAGATCCTTCTTGTACTTGCGCTTGAACTCCTCCGCGAGGTAGTTCACGAGGCGGTTGTCAAAGTCCTCGCCGCCGAGGTGCGTGTCGCCGGCGGTGGCCTTCACCTCGAACAGCGAGCCCTCGTCGATGGTGAGGATGGACACGTCGAAGGTGCCGCCGCCGAGGTCGAAGATGAGCACGTTGCGCTCGCCCTTGAGGTTCTTGTCGAGGCCGTACGCGAGCGCGGCGGCCGTGGGCTCGTTGATGATGCGCAGCACGTTCAGCCCGGCGATGGCGCCCGCGTCTTTAGTGGCCTGGCGCTGCGAGTCGTTGAAGTACGCGGGCACGGTGATCACCGCGTCCCGCACACTCGTGCCCAGGTACGCCTCCGCCGTCTCCTTCATCTTCGTCAGCACCATGCTGCTGATCTCCTCCGGCGCAAATCGTTTCGTCTCTCCTTTAAACTCTACCTGTATCTTCGGTTTGCTGCAATCGTTGATCACCTTGAAGGGCCAGTGTTTCATGTCCTGTTGGATCTTGGGGTCGTCGAACTTCCTTCCGATAAGTCGTTTGGCGTCGAACACTGTGTTGTTGGGGTTAAGGGCGACCTGGTTCTTGGCGGCGTCGCCGATGAGGCGCTCGGTGTCTGTAAACGCGACATACGATGGCGTGGTCCGGTTGCCCTGGTCGTTGGCGATGATCTCCACGTTGCCGTGCTGCCACACTCCCACGCATGAGTAAGTGGTTCCAAGATCGATTCCTATGGCTGGCATCTTCTTTACTTCTTTTATTCTGCTGTTTGCACTTGAAATGCTGATTTAACTTTGAGTTAAAACTCCCTCGGTTCTTATCAAACTGCTTCGTCTGATTCGCTTTGCGTTTCAAATCGTAATGCTTTCGCGCCGAGCGCGCCGCGCTTATATATCAAACAAATAAATCTCGAGAAATTTCTAGTCTGTACGAGATCCGCCAATCAGCGTCGAGAACCGGCCGAATGTTCTAGAAGGTCTCCACGCGTCGACCAATCATAGCGCGCCGTTGAAAGAAAGAGACAGCGCTATCGTATTCATATTAGGGTGGCTGCTGTATAAGTTTTTCCCGATTTTATGCGAAATGTTAAGAACTATAGAGATATATTAGTAAAGTTATGAATTAAAATGTAAAAAATTGATCTATAATTTTATAATTTTGTTGTTTATAATGTTGAAAGTGTAAATTTTAGGTTTCGTTCAAGTAAAAACCTACAAGAATTTCTTCAAACATGAGAGTAAAATATGTTGTGACAATAACAACTAACGCAGTATAATAACATCATAATATGATTATAGTGCGTAATAAACCTATAATAAAATATAAAATACTAACATGGATTTATTTATCAAATTCTAAAGAAATAAATAATAGAAAAGAGTATTCGGAGGAAAATATGTGTAACATAAATAAATACTAGTAAGTAAGTATTATTTATGATAATGTTAATGACATAATATCATCGTTTGATATGCCGTTTAAAAACAAATAGTGTTTTATTAAATATCATGCCTCAATAAAATTGCCTCATAAAGTTAGGTTACTTAAATTATAATTTATGTAACCTAACTTTATTGAGGCATGATATTTAATAAAACACTATTATTTAATACGTAATAATTTATTTATACTTTAATAATTATTAAAGTATAAATAATTACGTATTAAATAATATTGCAGTTTGCACATTAATAACGGGAATTTCAATATCGAAACCAGCAACACTAAGGAAAGATCTGGAAATTGGAATACTCTCGAACCGACTCGAAGGGCGCGCAGTGTTCCAAATGTTCCAATGTTGGTGCAAGATAAGGATAGAGATATTATTTCTATCATCATTAACTCATTTATCCTACGTGACGCGTTTATACAATTATATTTCTTTCTATAGATGATAATTTTGATTAGGTATTTGAACTTCCTTTTAAAATGTTGTTTATTTTTACATATATAATTATGCTTTTGAATTGAGACTAGTTAATTCATACATAGCTTTGGTTTGATTGTCTTAGTAGTTTTGGGAGAGTTGTAAGCTGGGTTTGTAAGTACAGTATGTTTAAAAGCACTGAAAACTTAACCCTTATATAGGTAAATATATATTATGATAAATAACACATATTGTTGTTCGGTCCCTATGTGGTAGGTACTAATAATCATAATCATTTATTCATGAAATATAGGTAAGCTTACAGTGCCTAGGTATTTACAACCAAATCGCTTAAGTAGGTAGGTATATATCTATACTAAACACACAAATTAAAATACAACATTAAATTAACGATAGTTAAATATTAACATACACAATACCTATAAATTACAAACACAACAATAATTTATAATAAGTAATAATAATAATAAACTTTTATTTCAGACTTGTCCATAAATATTAGTATTGTCCATAAATTTATAAAGAGAGCTTTTTCTATAACATATGGAGATTATATATGTATAGAGTCCTACCTTACTATGTTATTTAAGAAAAGTAACACATTCGTATACATTATTTACATTATTCCTTAAGATTTTATGCTAAAAGAGGATTGATGTCTGAACTCAGTTAATGAAATTTTGTAGAATTTTGCATTAAGACGTTTGTATAGTGTATTTAAAACCATTATTTAAAAAATATAAAACAAAAACAATTAAAAACATAGATGCAAACAAGTACTATTTGCTCAGTGCCACTGATTCCGTACACTTATCTCCAAACACTTGTTTCATGTTTGTGACACACACAAAATTCTCATAAGCGATTTGACGGCACAAACAGAGAGATTTAAATTTTTAAAAATAGTAAGTAAGTTACTTAATTAATAAATATTGTAATGTTGCGATACCAGATAGAAGTTTCTGGTACCGGTAAAGAAAGTATAATATATCAATGTGACCATCATTACAATTTAATGATTGCAGTATTTGTGAGATTATTTATTTACGTGTCTCTACATAAACGACGTGTAAATAAATAGAGATCTATTAGTATAATATATAATAGAACTGTGGTAGAACACAGCTAGTGTTGTATGAATATATGAATAAGGTCTAGGTCTAGGTCTCTAGGTACACAGGACGGTTACAAACAGCATTTGTCTACGTCTGCCTCTTCTCTTAGCTACAATCATGGTATTTATTGCCTTAATGCTAAACTTTGCATATAATGCTTTGATAAGCTTGCAAAGTGGTATTATTTTCAAATTGAATATAGATAGGTTATATATTTACCTAGGTATATATAATGATAAATACTTGTTCCAAATTACTGAAAGGTTTTATAGTAACTTATTGTTTTAAGGAGGCGTCTTCATTTTTATCAATTGATACTGGTGCCGCCATCTAGCGATTAGTGTATATAAAAAGTTCCTTACGGCGGCGGCGGGACTCTCATAGTCATAATTATGAGATTATGTGTAAAGCCACAAATCCTTAAATTATTGTACTTTGACAATTAAAAAGTGTAAGGAAATCTCGCTAATTAATTAATATAAACGAAATTAAATTCATTTAGTTGTACTTATTTAAGTCGCTTAACACATTTTAATATTGTTTTCTGTTATAGTGCCATCTCTTGGCACAAATAAGTACTTCTAAATAATCTACTCGCTACTAGATGGCACCCATTACATGTCCAGAATATTCTACATTATTCTAATAGGGTCTCGAACCTGCTGCTTTTATTGTCGAGAACTCGAGAGACATATAAAAGCGATGCGCGCGCCAACCGGCGCCAGTGTTGAATTGAGCGAAACACAGATAGAACGACTGTAAGAAAGACAAAGTTTACGAGCGAATTACAAATTCTATTCAACTTATTCAAGCTTAAACTTCAAGATGGCACTAGTACCATATTGGTTCGACGATATTCGTTCACACCGCCTTCACGATCAGCTCTTCGGCTTGGATTTATCACCTGAAGATTTCTTAATGGAGTTAGTGGAGCGGCCGGCGATCTCTCGGCGCAAGTACCTGCGGCCGTGGAGGAGCGTGGCGGCGGCCGCGCGGGACGTGGGCTCCACCATCAAGTGCGACAAAGACAAGTTCCAGGTGAGCCTGGACGTGCAGCACTTCGACCCTGAGGAGATCTCCGTGAAGACATCGGACGGCTACGTGGTCGTGGAGGGCAAGCACGAGGAGAGACAGGATGAGCACGGGTACGTGTCTCGTCACTTCAAGCGGCGGTATGCTCTGCCTGAAGGCTGCAGCGCGGACGCCGTGGAGTCCCGGCTGTCTTCTGACGGAGTGCTGACGGTGAGCGCTGCTCGCGCGGCGCGGGGCGACGAGCGCGCGGTGCCCATCACTCACACGGGGCCCGTGCGCCGCCAGCCCAGCGACCGACACCTCAACGGAGACGAGCAGGCCGATGACACCAAGCCGCCCGAAAAGAAACGGAGGAAATAAGTACTTGGCAGCTTTCACTTATTTAGTTAATTATTATTACAAGACTGATTTTCTACTATTTTTCTTTTCTTACTTAATTTAATAAATATGACAGAGTCTTTAAAATTTGTGGTTTTATTATAGCATGTACTAAGTAACTACATACAACTTTAAACAATTAAATTAAAGCTCTTTAATGAATTTATGATACTTACTCACTAAGCGCCCTTATCATTGCAATATCGATGTTGACACGCACATGAAAATGTTCATTTAATTAATTTACAAATTGTAATAAAGTACAAAACTATACCAATATACCAAATATCCAGACCCAGTTGACAGATATACTCAATACTCAATATTTTATTGCGTTCCACAATCTATACTAAGATTATAAAGCTGAAGAGTTTGTTTGTTTGTTTGAACGCGCTAATCTCAGGAACGACTGGTTCTTCGATTTAAAAAAATATTTTATTGTTGGATAGCCTATTTATCGAGCAAGGCTATAGGTTATATAACATCACGCTACGACCCACGCGGGCGGCGCAGTAACGATAAACGCGGGTGAAACCGCGGGAACATCTAGTTCATCATATTATACGTAACTAGATGGCGACTTCGCACAGACGAAGAAGTTCCGACAAGAGACAACAGATGGCGCTGTACACAATAGACGCTTATAATCATAATCATCACGCCTGGGCCCGCCATATTATTATAACATAGACTCATATTATAAAATCGAAGTGAAGTTAACACTGTCACTAATATAATAGTATGTATAATATATGTGTGTTAAATGCAGCGATAGCTCAGTGGGGAGACCAACAGACTATAATGCAGAGGGTCTCGGGTTTGAACCCACGTCGCGCACCTCTTGACTTTCGGAAGCTATATGACTTTTCGAAATTATGTGCAGACTTCTTTGTCATAAACTCATTTTAGTCTATGGTTAAGTTAGTTTATCTATACCAAAGATATTGTATAACTATAAATAATATAATATTATAAAGCTAATTAAGGTTTCCACAGTCGGAGGTTGTAATAAACACCAAATGAGCTTTACTCAAGCTTTAATTAAAATTTGGAAATTACAATTATATTTTATAGATTACTAAACTAACATGATTACCATTCGAAGTGTGAAATAATAATATATTTAGAATTTTCCATTCCCGTTTCCCACAGCCGAGTGATTGACGTCATTCGCTGACGGTGCTCCGTAGGTCGGGAGCCTCGGGCACAGTACATAATCAGGCTGCGTTGAGCGTGGAGACCGCTATCGATGCATTATTTGGTAATACGATTAGGGTTCCGTAACAAGCTGAAGAGTTTGTTTGTTTGAACGCGCTAATCTGAGGAACTACTGGCCCGAATAGAAAATTCTTTTAGTGTTTGGATAGCCTATTTATCGAGGAAGGCTATATGCCACAGAAATTTATACAGCGATAGCCTAGTGGCAGACCGTTCGACTACCACGCGGGGGTCTCGAGTTCGACTCCAGGGCGCGCATCTCTGATTTTTTCTCTGAAGTTATGTGCGTATTATATAGTTAATTATTGCTTGCTTTAACGGTGAAAGAAAACAATGCGAGGAAACCGGCATGTCTGAGAATTAATAATAATATTAATCCTTCTGGGACAGTCGTTTCTCCTCATGGGGCTAACGCGATACCGGTGGGCATAGTATTAAGCTTTTAAACTACCACCTTCGCCTTGTGATATAAACAAAAAATGATGAATGAAGTGATATTATTAGGTAAGATTTAACTAAGGCTGATTTTGCAATACATGTGATGAGAGGAGACTGATTGTAATATATATTAAAAATAAGAAATTTGGTAAGATTAATAACAATTTTTTTTTTTTTGCTCGTTGAAATGACCACACTCCACCTGATGGTAAGCAGTCGTGTGGTCTAAGAGCAGTGGCCTCCACACCGCCCCCACAGTAGCCGAGGCGATGTTGAGGTCTCTACTTTGACGGCCTGAGAAGATACTTTTTCACGCCCCGCTTAAAGGACCCAGGATTGAAGGAAGACACGTGCCTTGGCAGAGAATTCCATGCCTTGGTCGTTCGGCAGAGGTATGAGGACCCAAATTTTTTGGTACGCGCTCTTATCGACTCTACCGTGTAAGGATGGCATCTGAGCCCAGCATGCGTTGTTCTGGATAGGAAAGGGGAGGGCGAGATAAGGTGGGATAACTCTTCAGAGCACTCCCCGTGGTATATTCTGTAGAAACATGCCAATGAGGCAATGTCTCTACGGAGTTGCAGAGGTTCCAGTAAACTCGTGACCTCTGGATCTCCGATGATACGGACAGCCCGCCGCTGTAACCGGTCGAGAGCGTCCAGCAAGTAATGCGCGGAGCCATCCCAAAGATGAGAACAGTACTCCACGCAAGGGCGCACTTGTGCCTTATACAATAGGCACAGTTGCCCAGGCGTGAAGAACCGCCTCACCCTGTTCAGAACTCCGAGTTTCCGTAACTATTGTCATAGTGATTTCTATTATTTTTTATTCTTCAATGTCACCAAGACATATTTCGTATGTACATAAATATGTGTAGTTAATAAACGTTCTATTAGTGATTTTTATCGATATCTTTCATTTAATAACGTTATGTGGAACAAATACATCTCAGCACTACACTGCTGAGTCGTAGGTGCTCTTCGTGGACAAAAATTTATAAATAAATTTGAATCCACGAAGAGCACCTGCCAAAAATATTGATGGGTGCCCTTCGTGGACTAGGCTAGGTGCTATTCGCGCAGGTGCTATTCGGACGGGTGCTCTAAGTGGACTACGTCGAAGTGTTTATGATCAAGGATTAAAGTTTTCACTTCTATTGGCAGTCCCCAAAGACTGCCCCAATTTTTTTTTAACCTTGTAATAGGGGTGACCCCTTTAACGAGAAACATTTGCAAACTCATACAGCTATGAGTATGACAATTATTTATTAACAATAGGTACCTACTTACCTCCGGCCTAGTTAATCTTTGTTTGATCTCTTTTATTATATATATTAGCCAAGATCTCTTGAATAACCGCAAACCTATACATAAGGCTATGGGAACCGTTTGGATTTGTCGCGAGACCGGAGAAACACGAAAAGCAAAGAAAATTACAATCACATTTAGCAGCAATATAATTATTATCGTAACAATTATTTACGGAATATGTTATTGTTAGTTTTAAGAAGTGTTATAATCACATGACATATTAAAATTTTTCAAAATAACCTTTTGGCTACTATTCATATTTCATACAACCGATTAAAAAGCAAGCGCCTAGGAGCACGGCTTTGTCCAATACGTCTAGTTGTACGGGAAATGTGACACCGTAGTTGTTCACTTTAAGGGGGTCTGCGGCAGGACACTGTTTCCTAATCACACCGATAGGCTCCACACCACACACATACCGAATATTGTAAGCTAATTTAAATAGTTTACTCTTTCTTATTAACAATACTTCATGGCCGTTTTCGTTTTTCACTCTGTACTTGCTAAAAAGTTGCTCGACAGAACCAGCGAAATGTCCCGACGGGGCCCACACCAGCAATCTGTTCCAACACAGGTGGAAAGGCCGTATCACTTCTATGACTTCGTTCCCATAGTGGTTGTAAATCTTTATGGTGAATCGCCTCCATTTCTTATTTCGAACGGCCACGAATACCTTTTGGCCCTTTTTATTGAATATGGTGTAAGCTATTCGTTCGTGGTCGCCTATTACGTCGTGAAGGGCGTCCCGCGCTTCGGCTATGATGAGCTCATCTAGAGGGTATATATAAGCCAACCCAGGAAACTTCACGTCCACATCTGAAGGACAGGGCATCCATTTTGCTTTTTGCGTTACATAGTTCTGTGACATTTAAGTAGCTCGGTGTGATTGTGTGCAGGTCGGCTGCATATTATATTGCTGTTTATAACAATCTACTATTTACATTTTGATTCTTACGAATTTGTATCACGTTTATGTCATGATTGATGTGTGACAATTATTTTCTTTATGGTCACAGAGTACATACTTGTATATTCTGTAGCAATACCAAGCAGTTAGTGAAAATAAGCTCTATATTTGTTGTGGTGGTGCCTAGCTAGAACCTTCAGAGCCATCTATATATTACTTTTAGAACTAGTAGCTACAATAAGTTTAACTTCTATGCTGCCATCTAGAATATCTATGTTGAACTATTAAATATTCATTTTTTATCGTGATACCTGTAATCTCTTGCAGATGGCGTTATGATACATTTTTCTGACTTTACACACTTGGATTATATTATTATGAATGGAAATTATATTAGCCTGACCCTAAAGAAAACTGTAATTTTTAGATCAATTATATATTGAAATTAAACTACTATATACGGATTTTATCGCGTTGTTTATTTGACACTATTACAAAATTTTGAAAAACTGTTACACTACTATAATCATATTATACTATTTAGATTTATTTTTACACTTTCCCCGACGTTTCGGTTGCTTTTCAGCAGCCATGGTCACGGGGAGACTAAGATGGTAGTTGTCTCAATGTTCCAGTGTAGTTATTTCAAAGTACCCGAACATAATTTAATCATGGGTGTTTCTATTTACGCAGAATGAACTCAAAGTATCATGAAGTCTAGCTGTGGTTTTCTTCTTCTTGGGTTTGACTAGTTGAATTACTGGATCCCAAGCTGGTGGTACATTCCAACCATCTTCTCTATTGAAATTAGGATGTTTCTTAATTTCAATAGCCTCGCGAAGCATCCTTGGTAGGAATCGGTGTTCTTTAGCGAGCATCTGTGGTTTGTCAAATCTCAGGTAGTGGTTGGTCCCCTGTTGCACATGTTCACACACAGCAGACTTCAACGAGCGTTGGTGTTTTACATCAGCTATGTGTTCTTTTATGCGGGTGCCTATGCTTCTCTTGGTTTGACCAATGTATGAGAGTCCGCAGTCACAATCTATTTTATAGACCCCTGCATCTTGTAAAGGTAGTTGGCACTTGACGGATGGTAAAAATTGACTTATCTTCGTTGGCGGCTTGAAGTATGTGTTGATTGAAGCTCGCTTCAAGATGTAGCCAATCTTGTCAGTGACACCCTTTACATAAGGTAGTATAGCAGGCTGGCGCTCGACTGTGGCTGGCTTTTCTCGGGATCTGTGACAGCGGCGCGGCTGTTGGAGCTTGTTGTCTTGCAGTACTTGCTTGACATGTTGAAGCTCGGCGTCCAGGTGTTTCTTGTCACAGATCTCGTGGGCTCTCTGAAACAAAGACATTTCCACGGTAGCTAACTGTTTAGGATGGTGGTGAGATTCACCGTTTAAGTACCTATTTGTATGGGTCTTTTTCCTATACACAGTGTGGCTCAAAGTATGATCAGGATTCCTGATGACAAGTACATCTAAGAAAGCTAATGAATTATTTGCCTCTAATTCCATAGTAAATTGTATGTTGTTATTAATGGAATTAAGATGTTCTAGGAATACACTTATATATCTCACTTATACTCAATTATATATATTTTTTTTATTAAAGATTAGGAATGACTGAAGCTAGTCATGCTATTTTTATATTATTTATTTTATAACTGCTTTGTAACGCCATCTACAATATATATCGTAAGTTATTTGTAGTGTAAATGCACCGTAGTACCGCGAATACATGCAGATGACGTTAAATTAAATTCGATGTATTTAATCAAAAGCGCGGTTCAATTTATAAGGTTTATTAAAGTTTACAGCAAATAAATGCGTTTTCTTTGTCAATAGATATAAGTATATCATGGAATAATTAAATACTTGTGTTGTACGTAAGTACTCATTAATTCCACGATGCTATGATAAGCTTACATGGAATTATAAATAAAATAAAATTATGATCTCCTTTGGCAGTGAAAGAAAATTGCATGTTTTTTATGACATCTCAAACTATTGCACTTAGTTGGTTGTTAGGTACTTTGTTTGATTCTGAGCAATTAAATACAGCTTGTATTCTTCTAAGTATATTATTTTGTGTAGATAATGGATATGCGAACACCTCGTTGGTTCCGTGACATAAGTTTGCGCTTGGTTGTGGCGGATCCATTGACGCCGTGTTCGATTCCCGGGTCAGTCTGGATTGCGTTTTTCTCTTACGAAATGCTTAGTACTTAGCAGCTTCTTTCTTCTTTTTCGTGTGGTTGGTGGCCAACCCGTTGTCAGCTTATTAGCTATTAGGTATAGGTAGCTGGAAATTGATTAGATAGTCGGTAAAAGGTTTTAATATCGCTTTACGTGGGACTTGGAAACAAAGCTGGCGGCTAATAATGTGAGTGAAAATATTAAGAAAGATTTTTGATAACTTTTTATCCTAAACAGGTACCTATAAAAACTATAGGTTTTGAAAAACTCACGCCGCGCTGTATATATACGGTAAACTTAAGAAAAGTGTTAATTTTTAAAACTATTAATCGGCGGGCCAGTTCTCGCAATAAAATGTTGTAGCGAATACAGTCTATATCAGTTTCGTAAATAGCATAAATGGTGTTGTCCTAATCTATACTAATATTATAAAGCTGAAGAGTTTGTTTGTTAGGTTGAACGCGCTAATCTCAGGAACTAATGTTTCGAATACAACAATTCTTTTAGTGTTGGGTAGCCCATTTATCCAGGAAGGCTATAGGCTTTATAACATCACGCTATGACCAATAGGAGCGGAGCAGCAATGAAAAATGTTGCGAAAACGGAGAAAATTCTCTTATATGAAGCAGACGAAGTTGCGCGGGACAGCTAGTTTAAAATATACGTCAAATGTGAACATAAATTGTATTAATTAATATACTTCTTCTTATCGTGTCGACGGCAA
Source organism: Catocala sponsa (assembly GCA_963564715.1). Lineage (NCBI taxonomy): Eukaryota > Metazoa > Arthropoda > Insecta > Lepidoptera > Erebidae > Catocala > Catocala sponsa. Next base: position 642,423 of record OY751352.1, read on the forward strand.
CAGTTTTTAAATGATTTTAGCCCAGTGCTCGGCAACGATTATTAGACTAGATAGCAACTCTATTTTAATCATAGCTTATTATGAGAATTGGCTCTTAGTTTACTATACTTGACCGTATGAATTAGAAGATAAGGGTCTCGACGGCGTAGTGGTTAGTGTAACCGACTGCCACGCCTGAGGTCGCGGTTTTGATTCCCGCACAAGTCAAACATTTGTGTGCATGGACATAGATGTTTGTCTTGGTCTGGGTGTTTCTATGTATAATATGTATATACATATTTACAAAAAAAAGTATCTATGTATGTTTATCCATTGTCTAGTACCCATAGTACAAGCTCTGCTTACCACTTGCAAGGCTTTGTGTGCTCCACAAATGGTTGTGCTGCGTGTGGGTGTTCTGTATGTCTGCTGTCTGAATGTTCGTAAAGTCCCCGCGACACAGAAATAATACCCAGCGCGGGAGTTGTATTAAAAAAATTGGGGCAGTCTTTGGGGACTGCCGATAGAAGTGAAACTTTAATCCTTGATCATGAATAATTACTTATATAAAAAAAAAGCGTTCGCCTTCCTGACACTCTCTTGAGGTTATTAAGGGGGTCAAAATTTCGTTATTTTTTGCGTAGGACACACCATTTCTAAGATATTGTTAATATTCTAAAATAATTCAAAAATGAAAAGCGTGGAAGCGTGACGACGACGAAGCGTGATGATGAGGCGAGATCTATGATTTTTGTTCACCCAAGAAGTGATCAACGCGCCTAAAGAAGTTTTCACTTCAAAAAATAAAGATCTTGTGTTGCTACGAAACATTTCTGGACAGAAACACTTTTCCGATCCAAGAATCAGACGCCATCACGCACAGCAGTCGTATTTACGATCCTAGTACCACCGAGGCCAAAGGATTTAAAATCCTATTAGTACGCATTACATTACAACTTTGTGATGAAATGCTATACAAATTAAACTGGGCCGCAGGTTTGCAAAATGTACAAATCCAGTAAAGCTGACTTTATTCAAAGCTTACTGTCAGACATTTATACATGCAGCCTGTGGGTCAGATAGTCAGCAGGCATACAGCGACCTACGTGTTCAGTACAATAATCTACTCAGGGTGTTACTGGGGCTGCCGTGGAGGTGCAGTGCCTCAGGGATGTTTGCAAAGACATATATTCACGGCTTCGCCGCTTTCATGAGGAAAAGGTGCGCTTCCACCGCACCGTCCTGAGTGTGTTCGCGGATCGGTGGGAGACCCTGATGTTGAGGAGATGGATACAGCTACATGCTGTGATTTAATCATGATGTATATAGCCCTTGTATTGTCTACTAACATTAGAATTTTAAGTAAATTGTTAATAACACGCTATGGACTTTGTCTGAAATAAACGTTATATTATGATTATTGTCATTATTTGTCATTAGGCGCTCATAGCCAGTTGCACTCACTGATCGGTAAACGATTAGCGAGGTTAAGCAAAGTCAGTCTATAGATGGGTGACCGCTTAGTGGTATTTCATCTGAGTGTCTCCGTGCTTCGGAGGTCACGTAAAAAGTCGGTCTCGATTGTTATCAAATTGACAGCAGTCGTTAAGCCATGTCAGAGGCCTACGGGCGGCTTGAAGAACTTTTGACAACAGGTTGGCCACTAACCACACGAAAAAGAAGAAGAATTGTTATTATAAAATAGTTTAGGTATAGTACGGGTATCAATTATTGTAACATCGCCATTGCCAATAAGCAGTTTTGGGTTTGGTCTCCGTTATTTTCGTGTATAGCTTTAATGCTGACCATCGATTACCCATTCAAACAATTATTCTGTTATAACTTACGATGTTATTTGCCACTAATACTATAAATGAAAACATACTTTTGTTACAGCCTGTCTATGAACTGTCTCACTGTTGTCAGGGACAGCTATAGGTTTGCGTGAAGTATATGTCATGTGAGTTAGTTTATGGTGCTAAATACAAGGACGACACACAAAGTATTTGAATAGTACATAAAATAGGTACCAGCTAGCCTCAGCCACCTTTCGTTATGGCTCGTTCTGATATTAATTATAACGGCAGTAAATAAAGGTCTACTTCCCGTTGCTTTGGGAACTTCGGGGTAAAAAGTATATAAAAGCAATTTTATATAAAACTGCAATTTTGTATAAATAATTCAAATCAATCCATCGACTACTATTAGAGCTTTGCGGACACAAACAAACGGTAGCTGATATTTTATATATTACAAACTTTACGTATCTATCAAATCAAATCATATTATTTATTCAATTGCGAACATGGGTTTAGTTAGGATGTTAACATTATGGTCATCCTGCCACGTTCTACCTTCAGGCATGCAAATTTACTACAGTTTCTGTGAAAATTGGAAGAAGAAAATGTCTCTCAGTTTTTGTTATTCAGGTTCTGAAACGAAATGATACTTCTACAGTTTACTACGATAATCTGAAAGGGGGATCAACGGCATTTATGCTCTAAGAACGTCGAAGTAGTCTGACTTATAAAATACCCTTTTACAAAAGAACAGCAGACAGAGAACCTGAAAACATTGCGCACATTTTTAGTTTCTTTCTTTTAATAATTGGTCTCAGACGTCTGGGCTCTGGAATTAACTACCTGTCGGGGTTTCCATAACGCTACGACTTGTCCTTCTTAGGTTTACGAGAGCAGCAATAGCTTAGTGGAAAACCGTTGGACTTCCAGGCCCCCTGCCTGGACAATTAACTATTTAATACGCACACAACTTCGAAAAGTCAGAGATTGAGCCTTGGGATCGAACCCGAGAGCTCTGCGTGGCAGTGGAGAGGTCTTCCACTAGGCAATCGCTGCTTTTTTGGTTATATGTGATTTTTTGTATTTTTATTTTGTTTAATTTTATTGTTTAGTTTCGCATGTTGTCTTCCTGCCAGTGCTGTGCATATATTTTGTAATTGGGCTAGCACATGCACTTTGATGACTGTTAATTTTATGTGAATATCTGTGTTTACCCTGTAAATACGCCTAAATAAATAAATAAAATAAAATAAAATAAAATTTAATATACTTTTTCTGACACTTTCGGGAATAGAGTCGAGAGACTACGTATGTATGCCACAAGATTTTTTACGCAGCTTATCCCATCAGTTTTCTATAGGCGTGAGCCTATATTAGATAAATAGTAGGTATCCTATAATTAGACCCCCTCCTCGTTGGTCCCTTGGCCCAACTTTCTACTGACGTAAACGTGATTTTGAGGTCCTAGTTTCGAATCCGGGGTCAAGCAAAACATTATTGTAATATTCTGTTGGAATTTTTTAGTAATACAGAGTTTGATAACGTGTCCAATTAACGACCATGGCATATTTTTCGTGAGACCGTAATCAAAGCTAGCGAAAGCTAGGTGTAATATACCTGCATAAACCTTCATACATAGATTTACGCCTGTTTCCCAGAGAGGTAGGCAGAGACTACGGACTACTACTACTAACGTCGGGGAAAGTGTAAACATAAATATAAATAGTTTTAATAGTTTCAATAATCTAATTAGGTAGCTTAAACATTTGTAAAGTTTAATAATAGTTTCTAAATAATGTAAAAAGTGTCAAATAAACAACGCGATAAAATCCGTATATAGTAGTTTAATTTCACTGAATAACATTCGCGTAAACAGAAGACGATATTAAGAGACTACGTATGTCCATTTGCCACGATCCTGACACACTTCTCTGGCTTTATTCACTTTCATCACATTCCTCATACACGCTCGCCGGTTTAACCTGCCCTTTGTCCAGAAAGTCTCTGATCTGATCGAGAAACGTTCGCCTTAAACAAGTTCTTTTTTTTTATAGTGACACAGCAAAGTGATTGTAACGGACCTGATGGAAAGCCCAATTACAGTGACGACGAGGAGAAGATAGATGTCTTCTAGTCGTCGTCAGTGTCAAGCCGATCCGACCAGATGCTTCTTCACACTACGTTTGAAGGACCCAATGTCGTAGAAGGGAGCAAACACATGTGGCGGAAGACCATTCCATAGTTGTATAGTACGGCATAAGAAGGAATTGCTGAACCTTCATAAGTAATATAGATATGTACTTTGGGTATTGTAAGTAACATGTTGTATGCTAATGTGGTTCGTTAACGACGATAGATGTCCTACTTTGCGAGGGACCGATACCAAAGCTAGCGAAATGTGAGAGTAATACACCTCTTTGAGGATATTATGTACGTATACAGGTGTCCCAGGAGTCGACGTCAATTGGAATCAGGTAACAGGCTAAGTTATAATAGCTATCAGAAAAATATAAAAATAAATCAAAGTTACGTATTTTAAAAATTAAGGGCATTTAAAATAAAAACTAAGGAATCAACACCCTGTGACGGTCTTTTCACTTTTGTTACTACAAATATTTACATTTTTAATGTTTTTTTTTGTTATGTAATTTTGAATACCTAATGCTTCTTTAAGCTCTCGATTTATTTCGATTATTGTTGTTACCTGATTCCGGCTTGACGTCGAATTTTGGGACAACCTGTATATGTAATAATAATACCAGCTCTGTATATAAATTATTCCACCACTGGGTACGGGCCTCTTCTCAGTTTAAGAGAAGTGTCGACCATGTTAGCCCACTGCAGGTTGCTTATCTGCAGTGGACTAACATGGTCGACACTTCACACATCTTGCGGTTTAAAAAAAACGGTTCATAAATTATTTATTTCTCTAACATTACAAATCACTTAGAAGGAGAAATAAATTATAAATCAAAGCACAAAATTATTTGAGGTTCATGATAGTGCATACTTTTGACGGTATTCTTAAAATATATTATATATTGCCAGACAGGTATGTAGGTAAATCTAAACACTTTTGTGGTCTTCGCTAATAAGTTGTTTGCTAATTATCATATTCGAGATCATTATGGAAAATTATTAGATATGCAGGTTCCCTCACGATATTTTCCTTCACCGTTAAAGCGAGCGATAATTAGCCAATTATCGCTCGCTTTAACGATGAAGGAAGTCACGAACCTTTTCAAAGTTATATGCGTACTAAGTGGCTACTTAGTATACATATAACTTTGAAAAGGTGCGTGACTTGAGATTGAACTCAAGACCTCTGCGTGGCAGGCTGACGGTCTCCCACTGCGCTATAGCTCCTTATATACGTAGAACATAGCTAAAGTCTTACATCTGCAAAGAAAATAATAATGCCAGCGAATCTTGAAGATTTTCTTATTAAGGGAAATGTTTAATTGACTCTGTCCCTTTGTGTGGCTGTACGCACACACGGACAAACAGTTTGATATATAAATAGTTGGTATATAGTAATAAAGTATAAATGATGGAACTAACATATAGGAAAATATAATATATTTGTTCGTATAGCTACGAGTTGAGCTATATATATTGCTCGCTGATGGAATAGGATCGCGGTGGAGAGGACTAACATGTTTTTATTTATATTTCTTGTTTTGTTTTTGTGGTTTGATTTCCGGGTTGGTTAGATGAAGAAAGAAAGGTGCTAGGTGGACTTCTATGCTTAAGGTCTCAGATTTCATTCCCGGTTCAGGCTAAATGTGTTTTGGTTTTTTTAACAAGAAATAGACAGTAGCTTTGAGTTAATTTTAGGTTAGATATTGTTGCTGACGTCATAAGTAGGTATACATTGAACAATAGCCTCCCTACTGGTACTGAGAATTACATGACATAAAATCTAATAACCTTTTGCTCAACCCGATGAACGAACTCTAGGCCTCGTGCAAAGAAGCCACATTCAGTACTGCTGCTACGAGGCAGTTTCCTTTTTAACAAATACTACTTTTATTTAATGAAGCTGTCAACCCGCACTAGGCCAGTGTGGTAGACTATGGCCTAAACCTTCTCGTAACGAGAAGAGGCCCGTGCCCAGCATGGGGACATTGATATAATTTTATATGGTAAGTCATAAACGATGCTAATGAATATGGCCGTGTATTCTTGGCACCACAGAAGGATGACTGAGGAACTCCAACTAAGTAGCTGCGTACCTTAAATCGGCGAACAAACACGCGGTCTGTCTGATGGTAAGCAGTTACTGCAGCCTATATGAAGGGAACGAGGTGAAAGGGGGTAGAAGAAGAAAGGAAAGGATAAAACTGAGGGGATAATTGTATTTCAAGCGATCTCACACTCCGAACGAAAGGTACCAGTAAGTATACATTACGTCGGTATTCTGTGAGAAGGTAATACTTTGCGGTCGCCGTCTCATTCATACTGCAAATAGCAAGGCTACTAATTAAATATAGTTACCATTAGTTGTTGAGATTAACTATGAAACGTCAGAGATGCGTGCTATAAAATCAAATACTGTTTCTTGTCTCTCATTCATGGCTAATCTAAAAATAGAAAGTATATACATATATTTGCCTTAAGAAGAATGAGTTTTGGTAATATCAGTATGTATAAACATTTTTGTGCATCGATATTTAATTATTTTAGAGATAACTACATGTGGGGACACCGCTGACATGGTGATTTTATATAGAGTGGCGCAAGCGTCCGTTCGGCGCGGCAGTCATCTCCCCGCAACTATATACATAAGTGTTCTCTATTGTCTGTAATATTCTGTCAGTACTAATTTATAAACATTATATATCAACTCAAATATACGATAGCCAGCGATAGCTCAGTGTGGAGACCAACAGACTGCAATGCAGAGGGTCTCGGGTTTGAACCCACGTCGCGCACTTCTGACTTTCGGAAGTTATATGACTTTTCGAAATTATGTGCGTATTGATTGACAATTATCGCCTGCTCCGTGCCTCGGAGAGCACGTTAAGCCGTCGGTCCCGTCTGCCATGAACATCTATGGCAGTCGTTATCGGGAAGTCAGTGCCCTCTAATATCCTGACAATGGTCTAGCCTTAGGGTATCGTTAGCCTTCGGGTTGAGGAAGTCAGATGGCAGTCGCTCCGTCTAAAAACTGATATCCAGTCAAATCCGGTTAGACTAGAAAGCCGACCCTAAGTGCCACATTTTCTATACATTAACATGATTTTAAAAGCATTAGCTGTAAGCGTACGAATTTGTGTAAGCATTTTAGCCTTAGACCTTTACTTATTAGAATATATTGTAATCTCTGTTTAGATGTGCAAAAATGCAGTGAAAATGTATTGTTCAAGAAACTGGAGTCTCATGACTGACAGTTAAAACTTATACCTTTATGGAACATTACTCATATGTAACAAGTATCAATAAATAAATATAACTAACTTTACTTTGACTTTTGGCAATAAGATGACAAAGTGTGATAGCGCGGTCTTCACTGCACGAGTCTCAACAGCACGAATAACCTTTGGTAAGGCATTGTATGCCATCAACTATCCTGGCTATATAGTCACTAAACAGACTTGCTTTGTGACAGACTCCGTCCTGCTAAGAGAATTTCCTAACAGAAAAATAAAATCAAGCTTTGCTGAGAAAAACAAGCGAACATAAGCCCACGCAAGCAAGTAATCTATACTTTCTAAATAAATAGGCATATCGAAGGTTTTAATATGATGAAGCAAACGCAAACGAATTTGCAGGCAATCGCTAAGTATTTTAAGAGTTGCGTAACTTGTTCGCCAGTATTTAAGCTCAAACTTTTAAATCTTGTATGGAGTAGATACGCAATGTTTTATCAAATTTAGATCAGATATTAAGCCGTGAATACGTAACAAACATACATGATTACTTGTGTATTCTTGATAAGAATTATTAATGTGATAAATAAAAACATCGATAATACTCATTTCGTTACTTGCATGCAGTTTGTAGAAAGAACTACATAAGTTAGGTAGCATGGAGTATGTCTGATTATATTTAGATACTCTAGATTAAATTACTTATTAATGTGGAGGTACCTAACAACACGGAAATAAAAAAATATACACGTAAGAAAAAAACAATAGAATAATTAAGAGCGACTCCTCCGGCGCCGTGTTCAGAACACACATACGAAGCGCGCCGCGCTCCGTCTTAAGGACGACATATGAAGTAATTTTTTTTCCAACTCCCATCCATCGAAATCGCAACCTTGTATAAACGCAATAAAGTCGAAAGTAGATGCGCATGCGAAATATTTTTTCCATTTCATATTTACGAATATGCCCCAAATTCCCCAAAAATTAGAACCGTGAAAGCGGCAAGGGCGGGGGTGGTTCGTAAGGGTAGCAAGTACGAATTTTTCCACACACACACGTACACACACACGTGCCATGGGGGGAGTGAGGGGGGATGAGATAGTAGATAGTTTTAGAGAAAGAAAATATTATATATGTTTGTTACGATGGATTCGCGCGGAGCACTTCATTTGGAACGTTATTGTTAATTGTGATAATAGTGAACGTTCATGGCGATAGCTGACGAGACCCCGGGGACAATACGGAGGACCACGGTCTATGGACCTACTGGCTAGTCAACAACCAGTTTATGATATATTTCTTTTTAAGTTGACGTGACCTTAAAGAAAACCGGCGTTCTCGTGTTTGAAGACACACGACATTATGAGGCCATTATACTGGAAAAATCTATTCAAACCTGCAATGCAGAGTAAAAAAACCAAAAATTGTAAGCGTAGTCATTAAAATCTAGACTCAATTCTGTAAAATTGGCGATTACTCATTTTGTGAATATGCTAGTCCCAATAAAATATCCTAGTATTTTTGATATCACGGGACAAATTATGGGGTCGTGAAACTTGTAAATGATAGAAAGCTTGGTGGATTTAACCCTTATTTTTCTACTGGTATAAATATGTCACCAACATTACATAGTTTATAGTTTTCACAAGTTTTCATCAAACAGATACGTTTTTGTTATATTGAATGAATGTAGGTAGGTTTGATATATTCTATTTTAATTAATTGGAGGGTAAATCTTTGTGTTTCAAAGTTTTATCGATTGGTTGATAGTGTTCAGTGCTTGGTGTATTTATATCTATTAATACAAGGTGTGCGATTCTTTACCTCTGTCTGTGTTCCCTGATGAGAATAATAAAGATATCCAGATAGTTCTCATCAGGGAAGTCGCGAGTTATGATGTTAACATCCGAACGCCAGTAATAAAATATGTTCACAATAGAGTTCCGGTCTAGTCTAATAAACGTCAAATGTCAATTGAATTGTAATTCATGTTCGCATTTGACATTTATTTTAATTTTGGAGAATGCTATTTGTTATATTTTATAACACGGATTAGATAGGAATACCTACTATATTGAACAGTTTGTATTACGAGAATAGGTTTTTAGTTGAGATTCTGGTGAAACGCAAGGCTGACTATATATAAACTTCGATATTATAAACTTGGCGATAAGTATGAGTTATTTTTTTCTCACAAGCTTCCACTTACTGTGTGAGATTGTAAATGTAACACCATAGATATATTTGAGTGGTACAATAGTGAAGTATGTACCTCGCTACTGCGAGTTATCCGGCCTCGAACCCGACACAGACCAAAAATGTAATTATCTTTTATCTCTGAGTTTGTGTCCGTTTTTAGAGTTCCGTACCCAAAAGCGTAAAATGGGACCCTATTACTAAGACTCCGCTGTCCGTCCGTCTGTCCGTCTGTCACCAGGCTGTATCTCATGAACCGTGATAGTTAGACAGATGAAATTTTCACAGATGATGTATTTTTGTTGTCGCTATAACAACAAATACTAAAAAACAGAATAAAATAATTATTTAAGCAGGGCTCCCATACAAGGAACGTGATTTTTTTGCCGTTTTATAGGTAATGGTACGGAATCCTTCGTGCGCCAGCCCACTTGGCACTTGGCCGGTTTTTCAATATTTGTAAAGAGCCGCATAAACGATAAAGAAAATAATAAAAGAGCTATCTGTCAAAAATTGAAACACAGATACTTTATTACTTAAATTTCGATTCTCGCAAAAGATATTTTGCGTTAGCGAATATACGATAAATAATTTTAACGTTTTTGACTTTCGAAAGCTTTAGACAGTCTAGCGTGATATATTAAAGATATATGTAGCTCTGTTTAATCTGTCAAGTCTTACACCAAACATACTTAAAAACCTATCGTGTCTAGACACCGGTGTGCCTCTGAGACTCAATAGGTTAACACAAAATAAAACACCGTGTCTTAGACTTGGGATTTCTCCACAATGTTCTCCAAAGTGAACAGAGGGTATTTTAACCCTTTTATTTGAAGATAATTTCTTGTTAGGACAGTTTAATATGATTTATAGGAATTTAATATGATGTTAGTCAACATCCATTTTCATACAACATCAAATAAATATAAGTTTTCGAGCTTAAGAACAGAGATGTACTAGTTTCCCTCGTTTGAACCCCTGCGATTATAATTAGAAAAGGGTCGCTTACACCGACCGTCTACATAGACTGTCATGTACGTTTTGCGACGTAAAACGAGCTCATTTTTGCGGGTTGTGAGTTCCCGGGTTCAATTCCTAGGCTCTGAAAAGTGTTACATTGGTCTTATTTTTAAAATTCTTACTAACGGTATAGAGTATGGTCAATGTTGCCGATTGTATATTGAGTAAATTTTGAGATACCATCTAGGCTTCCTATTGTGTGGCACTTGAAACATAACTTGTGAAATGTAACTACCTACGCTTTGCTACACCACTCTTTATTTCTTTTGGATCGCAGGCGTGAGTCTTCTCTTTTCAAGTATTTCTGTGGATGAAAGTCATAGAAAAAGCGACTAGTAGCAGTTTATATTAAAACTAGATGTTCCCGCGGTTTCACCCGCGTTTATCGTTATTGCGCCGTCCCCGTGGGTCGTAGCGTGATGTTATATCCTTCTATGGCCTTCCTCGATAAATAAACTATTCATGTATGCATGCATGTATGTAATTTGTAAATTTTATCACTGCCTAAGCTGGAGTTTTAATAATTTATGTTTATTTTATTTTATTCGTGGAAAATGATAATTGTTAGAATAATCTATACTAATATTATAAAGCTGAAGAGTTTGTTTGTTTGTTTGAACGCGCTAATCTCAGGAAGTACTGGTTCGATTTGAAAAAATCTTTTAGTGTTGGATAGCCTATTTATCGAGGAAGGCTATAGGCTACATAACATCAGGCTACGACCCACGGGGGCGGCGCAGTAACGATAAACGCGGGTGAAACCGCGGGAACATCTAGTTATGTATATACTGATGACATACTGGTTAAAAATAGTGTAAAAGAACCAGAGACCGCTTGTTTGTCCCGGATAATCATGAAATTATTTCAAAGTTAATAAATTGCTTGCAATATGTTATGTAGGTGTATGACTTTAATTACACCGATCAAGAGCAAATCAGCCTTACTCATGGAGGGTACCATTTTATAGATGAAAACGTCCAAAATAACCCTTAAGAGATATGTTGAGCGTCCGTTATTTCATCACGCATGGTATTAAGGCATTAAGGCCCATTCAGTGTTGCCATTTAGATAGTTGGCAGCGAAACTATTGTCGTCTATCGGGCACAGTATCAAACAAACCAGTACCATAAAATCTCAATAAATCCTAATAAGGGAGGTGCCTCGCCTCATCAGTGCGCTGCGTTGCGTCGTCGCAGCATAGACCAGGGAGGGTTGCCAACCGTAGAACTTTATATAAGCAGGCAAAAACCTCGTATTTTGGATCTCAAACCTCGTACATTCTATTTTTCGGTAGAATTACTAAAAAAAAATAGGTCGTCGCGCCTACCGTGCTAGGTTCAGTTCCGAGAATTACTAAAAAATAATTTCACTATATCAAAATCTCGTACGAGGCTGACAACGTCCTCGTACCTCGTACGGGATACCGCAAATCTCGTATTTGTACGAGGAACCTGGTATGGTTGGCAACCTTGGCATCGATGCTGCGTCGTTTTCTATATATTTTTGTGACATGGCACATTAATGTGTTGTGTCGCCGCACGCGACGTTCCAACGGATCGACGAACGAGAGATGAAGCGAGGGTCAGGGTGATGCGCTGCGAAGCTCCGTTGCAAAGATGGACAGTGTTCTGATCCATTGTGGAATGAAGAGTGACATCATGCGTGCGTCGCCCTTTTACGTATCTCAGTGGGGAGACCAACAGACTGCAATGCAGAGGGTCTCGGGTTCGAACCCATGTCGCGCACCTCTGACTTTCGGAAGTTATATGACATTTCGAAATTATGTGCGTATTGATTGACAATTATCGCCTGCTCCGTGCCTCGAAGAGCACGTTAAGCCGTCGGTCCCGGCTGCCATGAACATCTATGGCAGTCGTTATCGGGAAGTCTCTCCCTCTAATATCCTGACACTGGTCTAGCCTTAGGGTATCGTTAGCCTTCGGGTTGCGGAGATCAGGTGGCAGTCGCTCCGTGTAAAAACTGATATCCAGTCAAATCCGGTTAGACTAGAAAAGCTGACCCCAAGTGACTTGGGAATAATAAAGGCTAGGGAGAAGAAGCCGTAAATCAGGTGTGGCATGCATTGGTTAATCCGTTGCAACAACGCAACTCAACGCACTAATGAGGCACCTTAAGGAGGTGCCTGGATCGGAACACTGTCCGTCGTCGCACCGGAGCGAGGTCCGACAGCGCAGCGCAGTACCGTATTTATTTTGTGGCAGTACCCTGCCCCCAGCTTCGTCGCTTGTCCGTCGATTTGTTAAAACGTCGCGTGCGACGACGCAACGCATTAATGTGGCATGTCACAAAATTATATGGAAAACGACGCAGCGTCGACGCTGCGACGACGCAACGCGCTCCTTAACACTTATACTAATCCGGTATTTGAAGGTGAACACACAAGATCTTTTGTCGCATGGTATTTGTTTTGTAATTTTTAATCATATATCCAAAATAATAATGTTAGTTTCGTTTTTTCTTTGTTGTTTTTTCTTTATTTAAGGAGCTTTGTCACAATGTAACTATGCCGCTCCATCACAGCCACCAGCAGTATTATTACAGACTTTTCATAATGTTGTTATACATATTATATAAGGAGCTAGCTAGGCTCTGAAACAGGTTTAAATAATACACTATTGCATCTACCAATATCACGCTGCGTATTATCTAATATATGTATTCTGTATCGCTCGCCCCGGACACTTATTTTTGTTTTATAATGTGCAAATTGAAGACTTTTCATAATAAACCCCATTTGACCTAGATAGTCATCCTACCTAACTCTACGAGAGTATCTAATATATTTCGGGCTTTTAAAAATCATCATCTCAGCTGAAAGACGTCCATTGCTGGACATAGGCTTTTAAAAAGGAAACCTTTAATTCCATCTGCATCTGTCGGTTATATATTTGCTAATAGTTTGATAGTTTTTAAGCTACGATATGATGTTAAACTGTTTATAAATGATAATATGCAAGGCTTTGGTTAACCATTACATACATATTATCAATAGAAAAGACCACTAAAATCTGGTATAGATTAGACTTCGGTGAGTGCAGCTTATATGAAAAAGATCTGTTTTAATCTTAGTATACTTCATTTCTGATATTTATGACATTAAAAATAAATCGAAACTCTATTTTGAACAGTCTTTATTACGGGAATCGGCACTCAGAAGGTTATAATAATATTCTATCACATACACACAACACCATCTAGCCAAAACTAAGCAGAGCTTATACTATGGGTACTAGACAATGGATAAACATACAAACATATTATACATAGAAACACCCGGACCAAGACAAACATCCATGTTCATGCACACAAATGTTTAACTTGTGCGGGAATCGAACCCACGTCCTCAGGCGTGGCAGTCGGTTACACTGACCACTACGCCATCAAGGTACTACGATCTTACGATCTACGCCACTACGATTTTAAAAAGTGGAGGGTACTTCTGTATTTTACCAGACGATCTGTTACAGTTTTTAAACGAAATGTAATATATTAAACTTGTTAAGCAAGAAAGCCGCTGTGTACGGTACAATTCTCAACAATATTTTCCTAATACAACAATCTTAAAAACTGGCAAAACGCCGTAATTTTGAAGCAATTTCACAAAAGCTGTTTGTTTTTATACCCATAACATAAATATGTAATATATTTAACAAGTATTTGCATGTTATTGTGTATTTATGGGCGCTGTGTGCGATCTATGTAAGTTGAATGGGCGCTGTGGAGGTACACTCGGACGTGTATATACGTCCAACAATATTTTACGATTTATTTTTTTTACTTTGCCAGTCTTTGTATTTAGGTTGCGCTTAAGTTAGCTGTTGATTGTGAAATCCTGGTTGCAAAACTTGAGTCATACTATTTTGCATTACTTACTTACTTACTATTATATAAAATTAAATTACCACTCACTCAATTAGAGAAATAGAAGTCATACAAGGGGGAGTCGTAGGAAAAAAGTAAATATAGCGTCGTATAGAGAATCGTTCAAAAGGCCCGGGAAAAATGCCTGACGTTTGGAAGGTCAGCTCTCGGTGGTGGTACCCCATTTGATCTCGGAAGTAGTGATATCTACGAGAGTCGTTCTCGGACAAAATTTTCCTAAAATCCTAGTAACTTTTAGGGGGAGTGAAAAAAAATGGCTTCCATACAAAAAACATGGCCGCCATACAAATTTTGACCTCTAATATCTCCTTAACAGTTAGAGAAAGGCGGGGTGAGTTGAAACAAATGTCATAGAGATCGACGAGATCTTTCCAGAAAAGGTCATTTTCAAGGTCACCGGCAGTCATCCGTAATTTTTGGTTTCGGGGGTTTTCAAGATCCCTGAATCCGAATCTAGAATTGGTTTTTTGATTAAATCAAATTGTTCGCGGGCAACCACGCGAAATACTAGTTTTTTTTATAAAGTTGGTAGACTTGTATACGGTTTGACTGATGGTAAGGAGTTACTGTAGCATAATCGACGCTTGTAGCACCTGAGAAATCGTTGGATATTATATAAGTACTAGATGTGCCCGCGGTTTCACCCGCGTTTATCGTTACTGCGCCGCCCCCGTGGGTCGTAGCGTGATGTTATATAGCCTTCCTCGATAATAGGCTATCCAATACTAAAATAATTTTTCAAATCGAACCAGTAGTTCCTGAGATTAGCGCGTTCAAACAAACAGACAAACTCTTCAGCTTTATACTATTAGTATAGACTAGCTGACCCGCGCAACTTCGTCTGCTTCACATAAGAGAATTTTCCTAGTTTTTGCAATATTTTTCATTTATGCTCCGCTCCTATTGGTCGTAGCGTGATGTTATATAGCCTATAGCCTTCCTCTATAAATGGGCTATCCAACACTGAAATATTTTTCAAATTTTTACCCGTAGTTCCTTAGATTACCGCGTTCATCCAAACAAACAAAATGTGAGTGAAGTCGGCGCGTGAGCGCCCCCGCTTTTTTATAAATGCAGCGGATGGCCGTTTAGCGCGTTAAACAACAATCAACCGTATAGCCGTACCCATACTGGCGCGGCGAGATTTGGAAGTTTTATTTCATCTATATCTTGTGTGTTTATAAAACGATTCCTATATATTTTTTTATAAAATAAATATTAAAGTGTACTTTTTGAATATGGGAGTTTGATAAAGATATATCTATGTGAAATACAATATATTTATGTATTTTAATACACTTTGAAGAAATGCCTAACGATTAAACACGTTATTGTGGCTAATTTATAAAAGATAGATATATACTATTAAGGACTTTTTTGTAGATCTTTTGAAGACCATCATCTTTGTAATACATACTTTTGGTGTATGATCAACGTATGCGAGGATAAGAGCTCGAAAGCGCATTTTCGTCCGACTTGCTTCAAATTTATCGTCACTGCTCAGCTCCTATGTGTCTTAGCGTTATGTTATATAGCCTATAACCTGCCCAGGAGTATGGACTACAATCGTACCAAGTTTGGTTAACATCCCTTCAATAGTTTTTGACCCATGCGTGCACATACAGACAGACAGACAGACAGACACAGACAGACAAAAAATTTACTGATTGCATTTTTGTCATCAGTATCGATCACCATTCATCCTCCAATATTAATTTTGAATATATATTCAATGTACAGAATTGACCTCTCTACAGTTTTATTATAAGTATAGATAATAAAAATAAATATGAATTCAAGATAGTTTTTTTGGATAGCTAATAGATATAATAATAATAATAATAATATCAGCCCTGTATTAAACTGTCCCACTGCTGGGCACGGTCCTTTAGAACGGACGGTTAGGCCATAGTCCACCACGCTGGCCTAGTGCGGGTTGGCAGACTTCACATATCTTCGAGAACATTATGAAGAATTCTCAGACATGCAGGTTTCCTCACGATGTTTTCCTTCACCGTACATATAGTTAAACAATAAATCATCTAAATAAAAAAATATATTTTATTAATTATGTAGGACGATGAAAACAATTTTAGTAATTCTTTCAAATAGTGTAAAGATAAAGACCTATGCAAAGGACGAATTAATCCAAACGCGGGAGCTGTCTTTAAAATACAAAACATAATAAACCTCAGACCACATTTGAAACAACAATTTTGGATTATTTTTCTTGCCCACCACCTCTTAACAGTAAATAAATAAATAATAAATAATATTCTACCACATACACACAACACCATCTAGCCCAAACTAAGCAGAGCTTGTACTTTGAGTATTAGACAATGGATAAACATATATATATACATATATATATACTGTTTCTTTCGTAAATACATACATATTATACATAGAAACACCCAGACCAAGACAAACACCCATGTTCATGTTCGTACTTAACACATTAAAAATGTCAAAATTACACTTAAAGCCCCGCACTGTCCGACCAATAACTTAAACGCAACGAAAAAACAGTTTACAAATAAAACAAAACAAAATTATTAGTTACGTTAAAATAAAACAATCGCTATAAAAAGAACACCTTTATGATGTAGAGTTGTAGACAATCGGTTTGCCCGACTGTACTACAAAAAATATAGGGCAGTAGGAATTTTTTAAAGTGAGTCAAATAAGCGTCTTGGGAGTGAAAGGGTCGCGCGCTGTGAGGGGCTATCCCTTTCGAGGGGTGGCCACTAAAACACCGGCGTACACCGGCCGGGTATACTGGTGTTCCTAAATGTAAAAATATGATGTAAATTAGGTGATTTACAAGATGAAAGCTATTTACATTTAATATTTTATATTTTACGTAAATTAATATTCTATTCTATTATATACACACAACACCATCTAGCCCAAACTAAGCAGAGTTTGTACTATGGGTACTAGACAATGGATAAACATACAAACATATTATACATAGAAACACCCGGACCAAGACAAACATCCATGTTCATGCACACAAATGTTTGACTTGTGCGGGAACCGAACCCGCGACCTCAGGCGTGGCAGTCGGTTACACTAACCACTACGCCGTCGAGCCCGATTAACTATTTTGTTTTTTAATGATTGGTGTTGTTGTTAATTGTTCATAGATAAGTTTGTGGTAGAAAATTAGAAATAGGTTAAATTGGAATGTAAAGAATGAAGATTGAATTAACGATCTCTTGGTCCGATACCTCAAAAATTAAGCTGAGTCTACATTTTTTTAGGTTAAAATAATTCATGTGACGCGGAGGACTTTACGGACATTCAAACAACGGACACAAATAGCACTCAGACTTAGAAATGGTTCTTTGTGCGGAGATCGAACCCACAAAAAGTAAGGAAATTGAGAAATTTGTAAGATCCACAATTAGTTGTGACCGTTGTTTCAATATTTGTAAAGGTCCCCGTAACACAGTGCTTGTTTTTAGAGCGGGGGTTGTCTTTGTCAAAACTAAACAAAACGAGTTTACAGCGACTTAGATACAAAATGTATTTTGCAATTCTTAAGAAATATTTAAACACATAATACTAAACTTTCAGGATACATTGAAACTATTAAAACTATTTATACTATTACTATACTATTATACTATTTATATTTATGTTTACACTTTCCCCGACGTTTCGGTTGCTTTTCAGCAGCCATGGTCACGGGGAGACTGGCTGCTGAAAAGAAGTTAATAGTATAGTAATAGTATAAATAGTTTTAATAGTTTCAATAATTCAATTAGCTTAAAAATTTGTAAAGTTTCAGGATACATTTAAACTAAAATAACCGTCAAATGTGAACGTTAATTGCATTTCAGTTCACATTTGAAGTTTATTAGACTTGATTGGATACTCTATTTTTAATATAGTTTATTACGAAATGTAGCCCTCAGATGCAAATGATTATATGCAAATTCATTCAAATAAATAAAATTGAAGTGTCTGTTTATTAAAATAACAACGTTTTACTAAATGCATATGAATGTTTACAGGACATTGATACCAGAACAACAATTTTTAATTTTTTGTCTGTCTGATCATCTGTCTGTCTGTTTGTTTCCGGTTATCTCCGAAATGGCTGGACCAATTTTGACGAGACTTTCATGGGCAGATAGCATATTTTATGAAGATTAACTTAGGTTACTTTTTATTCCGTAAACGGGACCCACGGGATAGCACGCCGGGTACAAGTACTTATTTCCTACAACGTGGACGAAGTCGCGGGCGTCGGCTAGTACCTATATAATAAACTGCGGGCAGACACAATCGGTTTTACAATTGGTTAATGAACCATCACAACATTTCAAGTTAGTGGACCATGTGGATAGACTTGTGTGTTAAAACATCAGCCGGTATGGATGGCGCATCGGGCAAGAAGTCAGCTCACCTTGCTACCGCCACCGGGTTGACTGTCATGGTTTTGAATCCTACACACACAATTATTGAGTGAGTAAGTAACGTTGCTAGGAGAACGGAGACTGGCCTATCTGGCCAGTCTCCGTTCTCGTAGGACTGAGCGGTGGGTCTATCTTTTTATTACGTTAAAATATAGCTGGGAAAATGTGAGTGTATTACAAGTAAAAAAGTATTGTATTATGTATTATTTAAGAGTTCTACTAATTTGGTTACAAAGTGCTAATATTCATCTAAACTTTTTTTTTTGGCTTTTGTAATATCTTACTGCAAACTAGTAAGCAGTAGTAAGTAACCTGTACGTATGTAGTATTAAGTGTAAAGCCTAAGGCATGGAGCCTGGTAGCCTGAAATACAGGCCTGGAGTCTAGTTTAGGTACCAGTCTCCCCACAATATCCAATTTAAATAATTATGTAACCTACCAAATGTAAATAATGTTTATATTGTGGTGAGAAAATAAATAAATAATAATAATTATTCTTAATATTCTTCTTAACTCCTCAGCTAAGCTAAGTATTTGTGTTAAGATTGAGTTCACGTCAGTAAAATGAGGGATAGGAATCGAACCCACGACCTTCCGATTGCAAGTCTATCGCAGCTTTTTAAATTATATATTGAGATAGTCGTAGCGCACGTATGTATGACCTTTGCCTTGACAATTTACTGGTCAAGGAAATGGCGAATGGTTTGATTGCTAAATCCATTCCTGATTTAAAAGTACCTACCCACATATGTTCTTACAATGTTAATTACTATGCATTATGTGAATAGTTGAATAATTTTGTGAAAAAGAAATATACCTAGTTCGATCATAATTTTCGCCATAACGAATTATCCCTATAACTCGGATAGTTTACAAATATTAGAATAAACATCCACAGAACATATGTGGACCGCGCACCCGATACACCACGTAGGAATCGAACCCCTAACACAACGCATTGATGCGTCAAAGTAACCGATTATAACACAAGGTTTTCTCCTTGAAATGGATATTGGTTGAATAATGCTACATACATACAAATTTAATCAGAAATTTATAGGAATTGGAAGATTTGTTTCTATAACTTGGGACTTACAATAATTACGGTTAGAAAAGTGGGTTTAGTGCACCTATGGGTACCTTTTGAGCCCAGTCCAGTCAGACCAGTCTATTGATTATTTAGCGTAACAGAAATAGATATTTACATAACTACGACATATTTTCTATCAAATTATATCTAGTAGATCGTACAATCGAACGATAGTTTATTAACTTTGGCCTTTACTGGAAGCCCAGGCCCAACAGTGGGATACGTTTACAAGTCAAACTAAAAGGTTTAAACGTGAATCAGCTGTCATCACGGGTACGTCGTAAAAGTTGACCTAGTGAAAAGGTCAGTCAGTCTATTTATAGCGATTTGTCATTTATGTATGAATGCCGTGATTTTATTTATCGTATGTGTCGATAAATATACCTACATAGATTCACGCCTGAATATTCCCGAAGTGGTAGGGTAGAAGTGTAGGTACCAGACCCACATTTTCCTAACAATCTTTATATCCCACGTAACCGGCTCTACTGCCGTTTACTTGGCACATTCCTAGATTTAATTTGCAATATTTTTATAAAATTAGGCGGCGTACATTTGCCTTATACTGGACACTTTAACAGACTCGGCGCTGCGTTTAAGTTTTACCTGACAGAAAAGCATAATATCACTTTGCTTAAGACTGCGCCGTGCGAAATGTGCCAAAACAGGCGGTCACAGTTAAGTGAATAAAATCAACACTTTTTGTTTAATACATATATAAAATATACATTTACCATAACAATTAATGTGTTTACAATTACTCCGTGTAAAAAACTTTAAATATTTAATATTTTCGCCTACAAAATTACGAAAACTTGCACGAAAAATGCAAAAACGTAAGCTCGTGTTACGTTATTTTTAGATTATAACAGTAGAAATCTATTCTATTTTACAGCTTAAACGATACATAAATAGTTATATTACAATTTGTCCGTCCCAAATATTTAAGTAATTGGTTGACAATAAAGATACATATTTATCAAAAAAGCACTTTAAATCCTCCATACAATTTTACTATGGCGGCCGCGCGGCGATTTGAATATGCGCCGCACGAGCTCTGTCATTATCTGTCTTATGCTCGGCGCAGTCTTAACCATGAAATCAAATCTCACGATCTAAGCTAGAGCACGAATTTATGACATAGGTCCAAGCTGGTTATCAATATGATTTAAAGGGCACGTTTTCCCAACACGTATTAATGCATAGATGTCAGCCCAGTTTATGAACTGCCCTACTAATGACCACTTGTCTCTTAACAGTGAATAGGCTTAGACCATAGGCCACTACGCGTGGTTGAAGATTTCACTTATCTTCGAGAACATTATTTAAAAAAAAAAAAATGTTATGTGTACAAATACCCTATAGCTGTGTACGCGACGCGAGCATAATGCTAATCCAGCATACAATAAAAAAATGAACCACTGGTTTCACAATAGCCTTTACAATCTCATTGATGTTCACTGTAACAACATAACATCTATCAAATACTAATTTTCCATAGACCAAGTCGTGTCGCCTAGAATTTATTACTGGCGGTGACGCCATACAAATGGGCGCGTAATACAAATACAAAATAACATTATTTTAATATTAATAATTACCGTCTTATAGACCGTTAAATCCAACAGCTGTTAACAAACAGTCAGTGTAACTACATCACAAGTCGTACTAACCTAGCTATCGTGCGTGAAGCACCAAACCGATAGTAAAATATCAATGGACAAATTAAAGAATAAACTGAACATAAAGGCGGATTTAACACTTCGGGCGATCGCTTCGATGCGGGGGCGACCGCGTACATGCGAAGTAAAAGCGCTAACAGACATCGCGCTTTTTGTGTATAAGTATGTTGACAGAGATTAAGACAAAGCTATCGTCGCCGTTTCGTAGTTGCCTTTCCATTCCTTTAATTTGATGTGTGTGACTCGCGAAAGGAATGTGAAGAAAAATTGTAGACGTTACGCGAGCTGTTGCAAGATTTCTCAGTCTAACGCTTTCCTATCCATTTCTAATAAGCATCCTATACTAGTTTTTCAGTCACTGCAAGATTAGTGCAATACGCATGGCGAGGTCCGGTCGGTCCAAATCTTGTTTTATGGCAACGATAACCTATTCCGGTGACACAAAAGCATTTGAATAACGAAGCAATAATCCCCGGCAACTGTTAGAGCGAGTTTCTCTCCGAGTTGCCTCTAAATGTAATTCCGTAGTACCAAACACGAATACGATAGATTATGAAGGTCAATTATATACGATTCGCCTATGTATAAGATAGGACTGATTAAGGAACATCGCCACTCACTACAGAGGCCCATCGAACTAAATATTTTAGATAAATAATTGCCTAATAAAATGCGTTTAAATTGTCGATAGAAATAAAGCGCGTTTTATAGTCGCGGCGGGAGTGTTTGTGATGGGCGCGTAGGTAGCGAGGGCACAGTGACCGAGCCAGTGGGCTCCGCGGGTCGCAGGGACAGCTCTCGAGCCGCGAGTTACTGCTGCTTGCACTCGGCGGGGTTGTCCTGCGCGCCGCCCTTGACCGGCCGCTTGCCTCGTCTCCGCGGCGCCGGCTCCTCGTCTTCGCTCTCTTCCGTGGAACATTCCTCCTCCTCCTCCTCCTCGTAATCGTCATCATCATCGTCGTCGAGTCCCTCGCCGGTGTACAAGAGTACTGCGCGGGACACAACGCGCTCGCGGATGTAGTGACCGATTTCAAAGTCCGCTGTTAGCAGAGCCTGGATGTCAGAGGCGAGCGTGGAGTTAGGATCGTCGGGCATGGTGGGCGGCGAGAAGAAGTTGAAGAACGAGTCGGCTTGCACCGATTTGGTGACGGTGCGCACTGAGCCGCGGGACTTGTGCTTCTGCTTCTTCTTTATCGTCTTTACCGTCACGTTCTTGCCTTTCTTCCAGTTAATTTCACATCCCTTGCAAGAATAGATTTCTGGTCCCTCGAACTCCAGAGGGTTCTCTTCATCAGGCTTGCATTTCATTGAGTACTTCTTGGTCAGTACTGTGTTTGTGAAGTAGTCATTGGGGATGAAATGGAACTCCAATGTGAAATCGATTGGGTCCTCGTGCATTTGCACTTTGATGTCCTGCAAGCACTTAAGGATAGGCTCGTCATGTTCCTGCATCATTTCACAGAGCATGGAAACATTCTTGAATATGGTGTACCAGAAGTCTGGGACACCCTTGACATTCGGGTCCATTGGGGGTTCTTGGGGCTTTTCTTCAGCCTTTTTCTCGTCGGTACCATCAGTGATGGCGGTGCACTGCACGGCACGCGCCAACTCCTCCTCTTCAGTTTCATCACGCCATGGGTTCAGGCACTCTTCATCATTCGGCTCATAATTTGAGCACGCTTTTCAAAGAGTGGTTTATACAGCTTTTCGTACTTGCACTCGAGCGCGTGAACTTCGCTGTAGAACTTAGCCTCGATGTCTACGAACTCCTTCTGCAGGGTGCGCAGCGCACGGATGCGTCTGCGCACGTTTGGCGGGAGGGATGCCATCGCTTCAACATGGATGCGGTTCGTGATCGCGGCCAGCATCTCGGTGCGGGTTAACCCGCTTTTCATGAGGTGTTGTGCTAGTTCACCGCCCCCAACAATTTTCTCTTCATCTCCTGACTCCACCTCGGAGGTATGGTCGTCACCAGCACGTTCTACTGTACCCATGTTTATATCTCACTGCCAACAATAGTCGTGAAAATTATGGAGAACTCACACTTGTAGTGTAGATTCACTCATGAAGTTCTTCTTTACCGCTAAAACAGACTTTACAACTGCCTAATGCGCAAATATTTTAACTTTGTAAAATGAGAGACGCGTGCTTTGGAGTCGAAACCACTGCGTGGCCGTCCAATGATCTTCTGTCCTTAACACTCGTTTGAAAAAGATAAGTCATAGGGCTCCAGTAACACCAATGCAGGTAGTTCATTCCAGAGCCTGCCATGTCTACATGTCCTTGCCTTCCAGTTAGGTAAGCAGATTCTATGGATTTTCAAATCTTCATTCACGTTTAAACTACATATTATTATCCTGGCTTTCTTCTCTTCTGAGTCTCTGGTGATAGCTAAAAGCCATTCACGCTAACTGCACGCTAACTAACTAACACGCTAACAATGCTTTCTTACAAATTTATTATTTTATATGTTAATGAAATTAGATTAAACTACGGACTACAATCATGCCTTGTCTTGATTATTTATGTACATGTAAGTGGATGCTCCTGTTTCCCATACTGCTGCTTCCCATACTGCTGCTTTAGAGGCTACCATCAAATTTTATTAAATGCTTGAGTATGTTCAGTAGTAATTCATGGAGAAATGGTTGCAGCACCTTACAGTTATGATTTGTAAACAAAATTTTATTTTAATCTTGGCGATTAAAAAGAGTGGCTATGAGTTTATTGCCCGTTCTTCTCATGAGCTCTACACCCTTGCTTTGCTGAACGTGGCAGTAAATGTTAAAACAGAAAAAAAATTGTGTAACTTTGACATTCATAAGTGTTACCTTGTAACCTAACTTGAATAAATTTATTTTTGTTTTTAATTTTTGATTTTTATTATATTCTTACCAGCTAATGACTCCTTTACCTCAGAGACACGAAGTGAGTATTGGTCCCTCTTAAACGAGGGATCTGCACTTTTATCAGAACTGCATGATTAATTGATTACTTATCGATACTTGCTTTCGGAAAATTTTGTTCCTATATTCTCAGGGCCGGATTAAACCAACACGCGGTCTACAGTAAATCTTGTATTCGTCCACCATAAAAAAATATCAGCTGCAAATCTTACTTAGAGACAAAAAAAAAACTACTAGAAACTAAATTGTCTCGATTTAATGTGAGCAATTTTTATTTGAGAGGCAACGAGCATGTGATAATTAATTTTGCTCCTCGTTTTCGCAAGGCCCGTAGCATTTGCTCCTTCTACTTTATTGATAATCTGGCACTGATTATTGACTCAATTCGCACACATAAAAATATAAATCGCGGCGATCCAGTCGCTTTTCTGACGCAATATGCAGCGACTAAGCTGTCAATTGATAGTTGTTAAAAGGCGCGATTTTATGTCGCAATCGCATGACAGTATCGCGAAAACGCGATGTGGCAATGATACTAGTTCCAGACCTTGTATCGTATATCCTCGAAGGGTAGGCAGATGTGTCAGATCCACGTTTCTCTAGCTATGGTTAAAGTCCTAAATAATAGGATATACAGGATATACTAGGGATCTAAACTTAAGGTCATACACATTAAGTCAAAGTTAAAAATCATTTATTCACTTAGGTCACAACATAACACTGATGAACGTCAAAAGGGTTAGTGAGTTTGTTACATTTACTGAATTTACATTTATGTTAGTTGCAAGGTTCAGGCAAAAGGTTGAGCCTATGAGAAGATACCTGCAAGAAACTCAAGGCCACTCTTTTAAATTACCATCAAATTATAATTTCAGTATTTTACAACTCATTTATGTACCAGGTGTTGCAGTCACTATGCCGTATAAAACTACTAGCTTTTGCCCGCGGCTTCGCTCGCGTTAATTTAGAATTTGACAATCAATTCGGGTTGTTTTCTGCTTGTAATATTATAATTCAATCATGATTCGAAAGACACGTGGCGCCATCTATTATCATAAGAACGTTATTATTGTTTTCCTCGGGAACAGTAATTTTTTTCGGGATGAAAGGTAGCCTATGTCCGTTTCTGTACACCTGTCAACGGATATGCAAAATTTCAGGATGATCGGTTCAGTGGTTTAGGCGTGAAAAGGTAACAAACAAACTCATTTTGGCTTTTATAATATTGTAGTTAGGAAGGATTATGCAAACAAACCTGTTGTCTACCAAGCTTGTTTCCAGACTGTTGTCGCTTTGAGCTATGTAGCTGCTAACCAAATGAGTGTGAGTGGCGAGAACACTTGACTTGCAAGTGGAGACAACAGTTTACGTTATTAATTAGTTAATAGTACCTACATATCTATAATATCAGCAATTCTCAAAATTGGTGATTTTGAGGCCAGAGTTAATATTCTGTATTTAGATTGTTTGATATGTCAGAGGTAGATATTTCACATAACTACTTTAGAGCTAGTGTCAAAATTCTATCTCTAGAAAGTCAAGCTATAAATTTTGACATTTAGACTACGGTGGTCGATTTTAACATACTTATTTTTCTCTCCTCCCTAGCATTTATTATTCCCAAGTCACTTCGGTCGGCTTTCTAATCTAACCGGATTTGACTGGATATCAGTTTTTATACGGAGCGGCTGCCACCTGACCTCCGCAACCCGAAGGCTAACGATACCCTAAGGCTAGACCAGTGTCAGGATATTAGAGGGCACTGACTTCCCAATAACGACTGCTATAGATGTGCATGGCAGCCGGGACCGACAGCTTAACGTGCTTTCCGAGGCACGGAGCAGGCGATAATTGTCAATCAATACGCACATCATTTCGAAAAGTCATATAACTTCCGAATGTCAGAGGTGCGCGATGTGGGTTCGAATCCGAGACCCTCTGCATTGCAGTCTGTTGGTCTCCCCACTGAGCTATCGCTGCTACTAATATTGTTAATTAGTTTGTTCGTATGAAGGAGGCCATGAAACTATTGAACCGAATCTAAAAATTATTTCAGTAAACATATTGTATTGTGCCCGAGTAATATAGGTTATATTTAATTATAATCGCATTAAAAAATAATCCATGAAGCGAGACTTGAATTTGTGACTTCGACATTCATAGAACTACAACAGGATTGTGTATATAGGATCTAAGGCAATGCTATGCATCCATGGGCGCCGCCAGATTTACTTACAGGGAGGTGCATCTGCATCTAAACATTACACTATTAACTAATATAAAATATAGAATTATACATGTATATTATGTAGATAAATGTAATGTCAAATTCAAATGCGAGTATATTATTGACTGCATTTCGCACATCGAAAATGAAAACATTCTATGGTATTTCTTTTCCTGACACCTGCTTGCACCCTGCTGCCGGCGTCCATGTATGCATCATGTGTGGTATAGTTAAAAACTATGCAAGTAATTACTAGGTATATTACGCAAGAAGGTAAAGCTACGAGCAAAAGTTATTAATTCAAGAAATTTGTTTCTAGGAATTATATCTGAGTGCTTAGATTACTAAGCTAAATCTTAGAAACTTAATATTATAATGATCTTAGTTCTTATAAATATTGTTAATGTAAACGCTTTTGGTGATTGTATTTATGTATGTTAATAAATCCTGCCAGAAGCGCTGAGCGGGTTTTGTTGAAATTTGACATGCAGATAGACTATGACCGTGATTAAAATATAGACATTTTTGGGTACTCTAAACCTGGCGTTTTTCCAGAATGTTTATATCGTTACTGCGCCGCCCCCATAGGTCGTAGCGTAATGTTATATAGCCTATAGCCTTCCTCGATAAATAGGCTATCCAATACAAAAAGAATTTCCAAATCGAACCAGTAGTTTCTGAGATTAGCGCGTTCAAACACACAAACAAACAAACTTTTCAGCTTTATAATATTAGTATAGATAGTATCATCCTACGAATATTATGAATGTGATTAAAATATATATTTTCATTTTTTTGAATTTTGTCATCTATCCGGGGCGAACCCGTGCAGGCGGCTAGTTAAGGATAAATCCGGCGTCCGAAGTCAGACCAAGGTCACCAATCTGTAGCAATCTCCCTCGAGTGCGTCTTACCATGATACCGATAAATTAAAACAGTACTTATCGATATCTAAACTACTTACATATATATTTACTTATTTCAATCTACATAGCTGTCACGATAGTTCTGGGTCATAAGTTTCCGTGCGATCGTGAGGTCGCAACTTCTATTCCCGTGTCGGAAAAGTGTTCTTCAATGATTTTAAAGATATTTTCAGTAGCAACACGGGGTCTGATAATCAGCTCAATATGCAGCGATAGGCTTGCTCCCATATGAGAACTAAAAATAGAACTGACGCAATGAGGTTGTTTTCAAATCTGCCTACCCCTACGTGGATACAGGGTATGAGTCTATTTTTCATTATTGCTGTTAGGGCAGAACAGATAGTCTTCTTCTTCTTCTTTTCGTGTGGTTAGTGGCCAACCTGCTGTCAAGAGTTGTTCAAGCCGCCCGTAGGCCTCTGACATGGCTTAACGACTGCTGGCAATTTGACAACAACCGGGAGCGACTTTTACGTGCCCTCCGAAGCACGGAGACGCTCAGATGAAATACCATTAAGCGGTCACCCGTATATAGACTGACCGCACCCAACGATGCTTAACCTCTCTAATCGTTTACCGATCAGTGAGTGCAACTGGCTATGAGCGCGCCGAGTGTCCAACCTGATGGTAAGTGGTAAGTCAAATTCAAATTCAAATCATTTATTGTCAACTAAGTGTATCTACATAAGGTTTTACAATTAAATGAGTAGTGCTTATAACTTAGTGCCTTATTCAAGCATGACAATATTGAGGGCATACAATAGTACCGAATATATATATACTACCCATGAATATACTATAAGATATACTAATTTTAAATTAGTATATCTTAGTCTTAAGTTCAAGGATATGACTTTGTTTTCTTGCAATGCCAAGGAGACACAACTAAAGCGCTGCCGCTGTCAACTACATAAGTGGCAGACAGGCATAAGGTCTACATGATGGAATGCACCATAGCCTATGTGCACTCGCAATTAAACCATCGCTCGCGCATTGCTCCAATATGTTGGAATACAGGACATACATATATAAGAAATGGCTGCTGTACTGTCCAGTGCCCAAAAGCACCTGCAGGGCCTGGGTATAGGTGACATGTTTTGTCACCCAATCTCCGATTTCAATACCTGTTCTACAGATAGGTTCACGAGCAATGAAGCCGTTCAGCAAGCGTAACCAAGCGAAGTTTTAAAAAGATCTTCCCGCTCTTGGTGGACTTAACAAACATTAAAAAACCGGCCAAGTGCGAGTCGGACACGCGCTTCGACTTCCGTACCATTATCTATAAAACGGCAAGAAAATCACGTTTGTTGTATGGGAGCCCCTTTAAATATTTATTTTATTCTGTTTTTTAGTATTTGTTGTTATAGCGGCAATAGAAATACATCATCTGTGAAACTTTCAACTGTCTAACTATCACGGTTAATGAGATACAGCCTAGTGACAGACGGACGGACAGTGGAGTCTTAGTAATATGGTCCCGTTCTACCCTTTGGGTACGGAACCCTAAAAAATGGACACAAAGAATATCCAGACTCGACTCGACTATTAATGGAGCACACAAGTATTTGTCCTCGTCCAAGCCACAACCCTGGGTGTAGTGGCAGCAGCGACGCGATAGCTGACTGGGAGACCGCTGGACTGCCACGCAGCTGTGTCCAGGTCGATCCCAAGATACGCATCTCTGGCTTCTCGAAGTTATGTGCGTATTAAATAGTTAATTATCGCTCGATTTAACGGAGAAGGAAACCTGCATATCTTAGAGTTATCCATAATTTTCTCGGAGAAATGTGAAGTCTGCCAAGCCACTCTGGGCCAGTGCGGACCAGGCGGAATATGGCCTATCTCTTCTCATACTGAGAAAAGACCTGTGCCCCGCAGTAGGACAGTCCAAAACTCAGGGGTGGTTTTAAATTTTTTTATTTATACAAACAAGGTGGCATACAAGTATACGGCCCACCTGATGGTAAGTGGTCACCGTAGCCTGTGGACGCCTGCGACACCTGAGGCATCACTTGCGCGTTGCCGACCCTTTAGGAAAGGATGTGGGAAGGAGAAGGAGCGGGAAGCGGGTAAGGAGGTGATTGGGCCTCCGGTACTCTCACTTACCGAACGAAACACAACAGTAGGAAAACTGGTATTTCACGTCGATACTCTATGAGAGGGTAGTCCTTCCCCGGTCGAGC
This sequence comes from Catocala sponsa, assembly GCA_963564715.1. Lineage (NCBI taxonomy): Eukaryota > Metazoa > Arthropoda > Insecta > Lepidoptera > Erebidae > Catocala > Catocala sponsa. Next base: position 672,133 of record OY751352.1, read on the forward strand.
CGGCCTATTCATGCTGAAATCAGCGAGGCTCTACTACTCTTAAGTTACTCTAACCTTGGGATCGAACTCGAGACCTCTGCTTGGCAGTGCAACAGTCTTCCGCTAGCTTGTTGCTGCCTCTCGGTACCACGTACTAGACCATGGTGTACTGACAACTTAACTACTGCACCAATCTCATATGACGATATATCGTTATCTCTGATGTTACATTTACCTACAATGTCGCACAGAGTAAGAGGGTGGAGCTTATGAGAAAAACATCAACTTTTTTTAGCCGCCACATTTACAATATTGATATTTTTTTCATCGAGTTTCACGCGTCTACCAGTGATCATGATACTGCTCATCAGAAAGCTGTAAAACTGTTCAAAATAGAGTTCCGATCTGGTCTTAGTATCATCAATATCACAGATGGCTCTCAGGTTTTTTTTAAAAGACAAAAAGACCTCTCTCTAGATATAATTCCTGTATCGCGGTGGACTCTACAAACATCCAAACAATAGACACAAACAACATCCAGACTCGGAACAACCACTTGTGGATCACACAATTTTTTGTCCCGTATGAGATTCGAACCCACAACACTCGGCGCTGTGGTAGCGGCGAGGCGACCACTTCAATTACATTTGACGTTTATTAGAATTGATCGGAGGTCTATTTTGAACAAATTTTGATTTTGTTGCGAGAATTGGTACTCGGTACAATAATAATCGAGGGACGGGAACTTGCGAATATTTACTCTGGTTTTGGAAGCATAGCTTATAATAACTGTTCTTCTAAAGGCAATTTGCCTAAAAATCAGCTGTAACTTAATAAAGATTATTTTTTGATCGTATGCGTGTGTGTGTGTGTGTATCAGAAATTTTCGTTAAAAGGTATACCTATATCTCTTTGCCTCTTGTTTTCTTTGGTGCTGTCAGCATATACTTAGCAATAACGTTCTTATGACGTGATGTGATCTAAAGGAAAAAGTGATTTGTATTAACGGTGGGTATGTGTTGTGCCCTGGCTCCGTCTGTATGCCTGTCCCGTACCGGGACGCTATGGTGACGTCACCGGTGCTATTTTTGTCGAATACAGCTTACTTCCCGAGTCTCACCGCGGTGTACAACTAAGGCAATTCGAATTCAATTTTAAAAGATGCCGAAAAAAAACAATATAATTTTTTTATTCAAAAAACCTACAGCCTACACAGGGTGGTTTAAAAATCGAATCAGTCCCCCGCCCTTGAAGGGAGAGAGTACCTACGCTGCCGTCAACACATAAATCATATTTCTGGAGAATTTTTAAAAGTCCTATTGCTTTCGCGTATTTGCCATGTACTCCCCCCGTGGGGGGGAGGTGGGGGGCGTGTGTACTTACTCCCTCGTTTCCTAGTTGTGCCGCCTGTTAGAGGGTGTTCGATATTGTTGTTCTGTTGCTTAGTGATTTGTGATGAGATAACGCATCGACTCGCTTACTGGCTGTGTTCGCTGTCATATTTGTACTTTTGGAAATTTGGCTGTTGCGTTTATTGTTGCTCTGATTTGTTATTGTTAATTTATTACGTATGTAGTGTTGTTAATAATAAGAATAGTAATAAGAAATAATAAAATTTATTTTTTAATTTGGCACAAAAATACAATAACAGCCTCACAAACACGATATCTATAATAGATATAGTATTTATATATTAGTAAATAAAAAAAACAATATTGCTGCTTATAATGTAACGAGTACTGTATATTTTTGTATCGTACATTGGGTTTTCAGGACTACTCTGTTTTATTGTAAATAGATCCTTCAAACAACATATAATACACTTTAAATAATAATATTTAATGAAATATATCGTTATTAGACTTTTCGCAATATAATGTACAGCCTACATTATTTTTTATTTTCATAGAAGTTTTTATATATAAATTAAATATTTAAATACCACAACTGTAATTTTTGCGATATTATAATACAAAATTACATCAATAAAAAATCTAATTACACTTCAAACAAATTACAAATATACAACTTAATTATAAATTAACCACAAAAACACAAACTAATTAGTCGTTAGAACCTATACTTTTGACTACAGAACTATCTACGCCGTACTAAATCCGTATTTCAGACAGCAGAAGCAATAAATTACAATTAATTAAAATAAAAAATACGCGGCCCGTAATACAAACACGCTGTATATCTATAAGGCTCCGTGGAGGAACGAGGGCGGGCGGCCGAGCTTCGCGCACAGAACACCCTATACTCTCAGATAAACACACTATTATATTACTATTATTTTAATGCGGAAGTAGCTTTGTTGCTTTTGTGGATTGTATTTGTCCAGCAGTGGGCTTAGCGAGAGATTCTGTGTACGTTTTTCAGGCCGGGAAATGTATTGCTTTTTTTAAAGATTTAGTATAATTCGGAGTAATTTCTTTGTCGCGGGAGACTTTACAAACATTCAACACCGGACACAAATAACACCCAGGCTCGAACAACGAACCCACAACACTCGGCTCAGTAGCAGCGGCGAGGCGACCACTTAACCACTGCGCCATCTGTGCAGTCGTGTTTACTGGCAGGACTTTTCTTTTTCAATTATATTGTTTTAAAGCGGAAGTAGGTTTGTAAGTATTTCGGTATTGTTCGACTGATGTCGTAGAATTCTTCGTATTGTATCTATGGTTACATATGTATGTGGAGTAGGTGACTAAATGAAATGTGATTATAAGACCAAGGCAAACATCCATGTTCATACACACAAACGTTTGACTTTTGCGAGAATCGAACCCGCGACCTCACACGTGGCAGTCGGTTACACTAACCTCTACGCCATCGAGGCCGACACTTGGCGACCGCTAGTATGTATAAAATCGAAGACTAGACAAGTGATTTAAGTACTCACGTGCACTAGCGGGCGGTGGCTACAATTCGCTTGATTAATTTACTGATTATTGTTCTGTTTGTGACTTTTTATTATGGCAGTTGTTTTGATGTTTGGCAGTAGAATTGTTGTCGATGTTTCTATACCAAATTAATTTGATTACTGGCAACCTACCTTAACAACTTAACCTTGTCACTTGGATTCATTCATTAATTAGCATGTCGGAATGTTCTTATAGCAGTGTAAAAAGTAATGGGCGTATTACTTTTTACACTGCTATAAAACTATTCCGATGACAACACCATTAATAAATTAATATCTTTATACAGTACGTTTCAATTAAAATTACTTCATCTATACACAAAATCCAAAATAAGCACAGTTTCCGTTTCATAGATAACAAAGGTTTATGCGACACACAACATCGATCACCACAGCCACTTACAGATAACACAACAGATAAAACAAAACAAGTATAATTTTTTATTTATTTATTATTTACTCGTCGTAAAGCACACACTCCGCCTGATGGTAAGCAGTCAGTATGTGGTATAATCATACCGGAAACGGATGGTCTGCATCTGAAAACTTTGTGTATACTGTACCCGGCACACATGTGGTGGGGCACTAGGAAGAAGAAACGGGCGAAGAAAAAATGAGGGAGACGAAAAACTAGAGCAGGACGGAAAAGTGGGCGAAAAACGAAAAATTTCACCTCCCCCCCTCCCAGCCCGGCTCGCACGCCGCGCACCCCGCGGCCCCCTCACACGCACACACGCGAGCCTGTACCGCGCTCGCCTCGACTTGGTACTGGCACTTTCACTATCACTTTTTTTCATGAAAATAATGATAGTAGTTTTGCTGTTTAATAATTACGGGTAGTAATAGGTTTTATTGATACAATAATACCGTATTTTTAGGTTAAAATAAAAGTATATTAATTTTGCTAATGTGGCTCATGACACGCTGTGTCAAGTCTCACATATTTGAGGGCCAATTCTTGCAGTAAAAGCCGTTCAAAACAAAGCTCCAATCGGGACTATTACCTGTCAAATTTAAACGGATGTTTATTTATTTAAAGTTACACCATCGACACATCACTATACAATTATAATTTAAAACAGTTAGAGAATGATACAAGGTGAAATGCCTTTACAGGTGTATACAACACTTACGATTAAAAACAAACATACATGATAAATCACAAAAAGAAATTAAAAACGGAATAACATAGTTCTAATAAGAAAGTAAAAATAATGATTTTGTTAAAATTTTATAAAAAATAACCAATACATTATGATCCTAAAACAAAGTACATAATATATTAGGAACACAGTACCTGAACACAGAGAATTGAATTTTTGGTAATATTTGACTTTTATTTTAATTTAGAAGAAAATTATTTATTATGTTTTTGACACTGAAGCTGGATTGGGATTCTATTTAGATTTTTTTATTATAAGAATTGGTCTTCGGAACTTTACACAACAGAAGTGTTATAATTTATTAGTGCAAGGTTACTATTATGTTTTATTTATCAATCGCATACGCGAAATATATCAAGCGAGCGGTTGCTCAGGTGTCCTGTCGAAGCGGTGATACGAAGGTTTAGCCGATGTACGATATACATTTTGTGATTTAATTGTAAAATTAAGAAAGTACTAGATAATTTTTACTCTTTCATATTATGTTATTCAGCTATCAAGGTAAGCAATTTGTGTAAACTCAGACGAATCGCATAGTTGCGAAAGCGGAGATCTACCCGACATCAAAATAAAAATCAGTCTCGCTCATGCCCGGGTTTGATAAAAGAAAGCTTAAAAAACACGAATATATTATTGTCTGGAATCGATGTGTGCTTAAAAATATTAAATTATTCAAGCAACACTACAATAATAATTAATTCAAAATGTTCTTTATCAATTTAAGGCAACATGAAATCTTAATTGTGTTAAATAGAAATATGTATTTTCTGTGTCTAATAAGCGAGGAGCTTATTAAGTTACACAATTACTAATAACTTCAAGAAAGATTATAAGGAAGTGCTTTTCTTAAAGAGTCTTGACGCGCTAGTTTTAAAGATCAAATTGGCTCGGGCGCCGCGCCGCGTTTTCCCCTACTTTCCCCCGCGCGTAAGATTTTTCCGGGCCGTGAAAGTACCAAGACATCTCGTTCCCGTAGGAGGCTATTGTAGCATGTTTTTATACCCAAAAATTTTAAGTCAGTAGGCGCTCGAACTCAGAGCCGCTAGTACGTTTATATTATTATTAATATATATTTATATTTCGTTTTAATTTACAAGTTTTCCATCGTTCATAATTTTAATATTTTTATACCGTTTTATACAATAATAAAAGTGTTTATAGATAGGAGTAATTACAACGTAAACATAAAGTTACTACACCGGAACAGAACGAGTTGGCGACTAATTTTACGGAGGGACTTTTTGTCGAGAATTAGGCGCTTTAAGTTCGTCACCAAGTTTCGCTCGGCCGGAGTTTGACAGTTCGCCGATTGGAAAAAATATTATAAAATTGACGTTTTGAAATACAACATGGCGGACTGTGTGTTTGTCGCCGTGCTCGGCGGGTTCGACGACCTCCGCGGAGTCCAGTAGCGATGCTCAACTTCCACAACATTTGACGTCTGCTGTATCCGTGAGTATCCTGTCCGAGTATTAGTGGTGATCGCGCCGCGGAATTATTGATGGCCGATATATTACATAAGGGCGCGCTCATAATGTCGCATGAATATTGTAATAGATAATGTTATGATAGCTGGTGTGTCCGCCAGCCGGCATGCGGCACACGCACGGCCGCGCACAACGCGATTGTTTTTATCGATGGTAGTAAATTAAAGGGGCCTCGATAGTGGCCGATACTCGCTAGTGTTCGTATTGATTTTTTTCCCTCATTCTGTTAAATTTCATTTATTGGGGGAGCGTGGACAAGCCGATGACGTGTGCGAATGTCCATCGTGAACTGTTGTTAAGAAAATTGGTGTTGCACGAACTTTACGAATGTTTTACATTCCCTTGCGTAGCGTCGACTGTGTTATGGTAATGTTGTTGAACAAGTTCGTCGATGTATGAGGTCGCAACTTTGACGATCAGACCACGTCTCGATAATGAAATGAGAAATGCGCGGGTAGTTGTGAATGTGAATGAAATTTTATTGTATCAAGTTCCGAGTTTGGTTTTAAGTTGGTTATCTTACGTGTCACGTTTGTACCCCCATGGGGGTAGACAGAAGTGTATTGCAATCACGTTTCTCACCCATTAGTTAGTATGACTGGCTATTGCAATGTACGGGGTACGGTTCCTGATTGTTGCTATTTCCGATCCGGAAGTCGAACCAGAGACGTCACGAACTATATTAGCGAATAATTTATATTATTTGTAATGCCTTTTCTAAACAATTATACCTATGTTTAATCTTCATACTTTTATTGTAATTAAAAGTTTACTACAGTTAATTAGGTACCTACTTTAAACTGGTCAAAAATATAAATTTTGGTTAGGAGAGGTCTGTGGCCGTTCACCTGGGTCTCTGCCTACCCCTCTGGGAACCAAGCGCGACTATGAAAACATACACGTGCCATAAGATCTTTAAAAATGGATGCGATATACTATATTCAATGCGTTTGTTTTTATAGGTTTTATATATTCTTAATTAATATTAATATTGATTTTAATTACGATATTCATTCGACAATATGAATTTACATTTTTTATTCTGGATATCGAACCCGCACTAGGTTCAAATACTGTACCTTTCAAATTTAACTTAGTATTTATTTATTTATATGTAAGTTTCTATTTATTAAGCGTTTATATTGTCCGATGGCGGAAATGTTAAATATTTTAATATAAAATATTTTTATTTCTGTGATTAATTATGAAAACTCTTATAATAACGCGTCGATAGCATAATGTTTAAAGTATAGGACTTGCGATCGAAAGGTCTTGGGTTCCAAACCCGTATAGTACATTACCGATGTGAACCCACTCCTTAGCTGGAGGCTTTACAAAAATACTAGTAATTTGTAAATCAGATATTTTTTTGTAAAAATACTATTTCCGCATTAGGTATTAAAACGAGGTACTTAACAAACATACAGTTCAAACGTAAAGTACACCTAAACACGAAATAATCATTTGTGTATCACACAAATGATTGTCCCGTCTGGGAGTCGAACCGACAACACTAAGCGCGGTACGTTGCGCCATCCGCGCAACTTCAACCAGTTAGAGCAAAAATAAAATAGAATATTAAACCTGGTCAATCATTAGACTGCCACGCAGAGGTCCTCAGTTCGTTCCCAGTTCACGCACTTTTTACTTTTCAATATGCGTATTCTTTAGTAATATTATAGAGCCACGGTATTTATTTGTATGTATGTATGAGGTAATATCGAAAACTTATCTGACTGAAAAATATCTTTGAGTATTAGTTAACTACACTGTGCTCGATTAATATAGGCTATATTGCAATAAATAATAATAATAATATAATACCTTAATTTGCAAAAAAATATGATTGTAGGTTTTACAAATCTATACTAATATTATAAAGCTGAAGGGTTTGTTTGTATGTTTGAAGCGCTAATCTCAGGAACTACTGGTTCGATTTGAAAAATTATTTTAATGTTGGATAGCTTATTTATCGAGGAAGGCTATAGGCTATATAACATCACGCTACGACCCACCGGGGCAGCGCAGTAACGATAAACGCGGGTGAAACCGCGGGAAAATCTAGTATAGTATACAATATGAAGTTTTAAATACTAACTAGATGTTCCCGCGGTTTCCCCCGCGTTCCTCGATAAATAGGCTATCCAACACTAAAATAATTTTTCAATTCGAATCAGTAGTTCCTGAGATTAGCGCCTTCAAACAAACAAACAAACTCTTCAGCTTTATAATATTAGTATAGATTACAAAAATAATGGGTGTGTAATATTACCACGCGAGCGAAGCCGTGGGGGATAGCTAGTTAAACATTTACTAGTTCGCAAAGATGGGTACATAATTAGTTAAATATAGCGATAGCCTAGTGGGTAACCGTTGGGCTGCCACGCAGAGGTCTCGAGTTCGAACCCAAGGCGCGCATCTCTGACTTTTCGAAGTTATGTGCGTATTAAATAGTTAATTATCGCTTGCTTTAACAGCGAAGGAAAACATCGTGAGTAAACCTGTATCTCTGAGAGTTCTACATAATGTTCTCGAAGATATGTGAAGTCTACCAACCCGCACTGGGCCAGCGTGATGGACTATGGCCTGACCCTTCTCCCAGTGAGAAGAGGCCCGTGCCCAGCAGTGGGACAGTTTAATTCAGGGCTGATATTATACACATAGTCTCACGCCGATATTTCCCAAGCGGTACACATAAGTGTATCGCACCCAAATTTTGCTTTATGCTTTTCTTCTTCTTAGTCGTTCATTCTTGACAGAATGGTCGTGGTCATCATGTTGTCTAGGTGTCCAGAAGAGTCGACGTCACACGCCTCACGATGTTCTGCCATTTCTGCCGGTTATTGGCATGTCTTGTAAACTCATGCAATGGACCGCCCACATCTGACTTAACTTGGTCAGTCCATCTCATGGGTGATCTTCCGCGCGCTCTCCTGCCTTCCACCTTTCCTTAAACGACCAGACGCTCCATAGAGTCAGTATTGTCTCTTGACACGTGCCCAAAGAATCTTATGTTTTTAGGTCCCTTTTAATACGGGCTAAGGTATTGTCGTATACCAGGCCACGTACCAGACTCTAAGCTCCTACTGCGATCTTTTGTCCAACCCGGATGTCAAACGCGAGACCTCACGCAAAGCAGTCGTTACCACTACCGCTGCGCCACCAAGCCAGTCTTGTATTAGGATAAATAAATTTCAGACATATTTCACGACGAGGGTATACGAATAAAGTAATTTACACTTTTTGGGGTTCCGAACCAAAATGGGTGAAACGGCACCTTTATACTGCGGCTCTTTCTGTCCGTCTATCTGTCTGTCACACAGTTTATCTCAGCAACTACTAACGCTATTGATTTGATATTTGGAATAGTTATAAATAATTAATTTTTAACTAACTGTATTGTAAATAAATGAAAAATGTATGCTCACTGACAATACAAGCCTTGACTTGATGGGTTGGGTGTGGTGTTGCCAGCGAGCAGAAATGAAATGAAATAGTTATAGTGTTAGTATTAGTATTTGTTTTTTTTTATTTTAGTTACGTATTGTTCTGCTTTTTATTTTGTATTTTATTTTATTTTCTTTATGTTTTGGGTGTGCTCTTTTATGTGCCAAATTAAAAATATTTCTTTCTTTCTTATTCTCTTTCTAATTGTTAATGTTTTTTGAAAAAGGTCAGTAATGGACTATTAAATGAAATAATTTTATTTGCACATTTTAAGATATATATTTATTATTTTCTATGCTGCATAGTTTTCAGCTTTTTATGAAAAAACGATACCATTCTTGAAATTTAACAATTTTATACGTATTTTATAGCGTTGTTTATGTTTTATAATACAATATTATAACATAAATTTGAAACTTTAAACTACTATTGTTAAACACTTTTATTCTTTTTCTATTTAAGCTATTTAAATTATAAAAACTATTTAGATTTAATTTTACACTTTCTCCGACGTCTCGGTTGCTTTTCAGCAGCCATGGTCACGGGGAGACTCGATACCATTCTCCCTTTATCATCGTAGTTCTTTAATCAGTATTTTATTAGATTAAAAGTATTGTTAAAAACCTGAAAATAGTTGTATAAACCAGCTCATAATTCAGCGCGATCAAACAACTTTAAACGTAATTGTTTTTATAATAGTGTCTACTTTTGTTACAACAACTACTTTGCATTTTGTCAAAACGGCGGCGGCCCAATTTGATATGGTGTTGGACTTGTGACCGAGAGAGGTCGCGGGTTCGAATCCCAGAAATTGGACTTCCGACCTAAACCTTTTTCTTTATATTTTAATTTCGTTTTGTTTAGTGTATAAGATGTGTACAACTTTAGCTTCTGACATAAATGTTTAGTCAACATCTTGGTGCATAATGTACATGCCTATGTTATTATATGTATAAGAACTAGTTTTAAGGAACTGTATTGTATGTAATATTGTATATATATGTAAAGGAATACCTAGAGGTGCCTAGGATCCCATACTATTGATATTTGAAAAGGTTTTATCTAATTCTATAGATGGCCAGTTAACGAAGATTCAAAAAACAATATTGTTTTTTTTTTATTCTAGGGAGTTGACATTTCAGTATGTCACTGGAATATTGTAAAAATAATTTAATTAATTGTTGTTGAATTTTAAAAGAGAAACAAATAAACATAAAAATGTCGTTTCTTTGATATACAAAGCAACACATAGTTTTATTTGTTCAAATAATAATTGACTAATTGTCTTATATATATATACTGTTGGCGTGTCTAAAATAAATAAATAAACCCACTCCTAACACAAACATTCTAGCCTAGTTGGAGGGGCTAATAAGAATACTAATAATTGTAAAACTAATTGCTAGTAGGTAATCTTTAAAAAATAGATGTAGAAGATGCAAAGGGAAAGCTATGTTTTACTACTACGATAATATTTCTTTCTTTAGAAAGAAAGAAAGAAAGATATTTATTAGCCAAGAATATGGTACATTAAATATTAACATCAAGTGACAGCCCGACATATTCGGCTATGAGAGGCATGCGAATATTTGCTTGACTAGTATACGTACATTAATTATTATATTACATTTTATAAGGTACTAGCTTTTGCCCGCGGCTTTGCTCGCGTTAATTTAGAATTTGACAATCAATTCGGATTGTACTCTGCTTGTAATAATATAATTCAATCATGATTCGAAATACACGTGGCGCCATCTATTATCATAAGAACGTTATTATTGTTTTCCTCGGGAACAATAATTTTTTTCGGGATGAAATGTAGCCTATGTCCGTTTCTGTACACCTGTCAACGTATATGCATCAGGATGATCGGTTCAGTTGTTTAGGCGTGAAAAGGTAACAAACAAACAAACTCATTTTCGCTTTTATAATATTAGTTAGGATTACGATTAACAATTTTCGACCTGTATTGAATAACAAACTTTAATATTAATAATAATTCAATTCGAAAAGAAAACAAGTTAAGAACGATTAAACAAAAAATTTAGAGTGTAAACGCACTTTTCAAGTAACTAAAATTTTAATTTTGAATTGATTTTATTTTTATTTGATTTGCTGCATAGGTTGTTCTCTTATTACTTGAGGGATATGGTTATAAACTTTTATTGACATTATGTAGCTATTTCTATAACGAAGAGTACTACGCTAATTAACGTTTATTATTACTAAAATCAAAATTTTATTAATATTCTAATCAAATTGACTTAGTTTGTAACTTACGTAGAGAAAGGAGCGAACTATGAAAATAACTACGCTGAGTTACTAAACCAATTTGATAGACCGGCCGTTAAAATTTGGCTTAGATCTTGGTACTTATATATTACTAGCTTTAGCGCGCGGCTCCGCCTGCGTGGTACCTGCATCAATATGTAGTACTAGTAGCCTATGTCCTTTCCCAGTTTTTCAACTATATCTGTACCAAATTTAATCTAAATCGGTTGAGTGGTTTAGCCATGAAAAGGTAACAGACAGACAGATAGACAGACAGAGTTACTTTCGAATTTATAATATAAGTAAGGATAAGGATTTAAATTGTTTTCAGTACAAAGTAACATACATTAAAGATATATGTTACAAGATTTATTATTTTTAAAGATCCAATTTTATTTTCGACCGGAAACGTGTAAACTAGCTCATTTCATGCATCCTCTTTGATATCGCCTTAGGTAAAGATGTTCGGGATCTACCATAAAAAATGTTTATAAAAAGAAAAATTCCTTTGATAAATACTCCATTGTCGTTTGCTTGATCGATAAAGGCAAACATCTTGAGGAATCGACCATGTTTCAGAGTACTCCCCAATGTTCTTGAATATATTTTACTAGATGTGACCGCGGTTTCACCCGCGTTTATGATTACTGCGCCGCCCCCGTGGGTCGTAGCGTGATGTTATATATATCCTATAGCCTTCCTCGACAAATGAGCTATCCAATAATTTTTCAATTCGGACCAGTAGTTCCTGAGATTAGCGCGTTCAAGCAAACAAACAAACAAACTCTTCAGCTTTATAATATTAGTATGGGTGTGAAGTATACCAACCCGCGATAGCGTCGGTGGCCAAACTTTTTGAGTGGAAGCCATGCCCAGCAGTGGGATTAATTAATAAGCTGGGCTATAGATTTTAAATGGAATCAACTAGGTACCTAATGTTACTAATATTTCTAATTAACTTATATTTAATTGTAATTTAAATGAATTCTTTTTGACGTAACAACGTCTAATAAATCCATGAACGCCGGCTGCACGCACGAAAAAGGATGACTCATTGTCCCGTTACGCTCATTGTCCCGTTACGCTCATTGTAACGTTACGATCGGAGCGACAGCGTTACACGAGCGAGCGAAAGGCACGTTATGACGTTGTCACGTTAAACTATCGTCCATAAACCGACTTTACAGACAACCAATTCTTATTAATTATTAGAATTTAATATCTAAATTAATTATATTTTCAGCCACAAAAAATTCAATTATCAATTTGTTTAATTTCCCTTCTCCTAATTATGTAAAAACTTTAATTACTTAAATTAACGAATTTCATTATTATAGCGGGAAAGCTCATATTTTTAAAAATAATTTATATCTATACTAATATTATAAAGCTGAAGAGTTTGTTTGTTTGTTTGAACGCGCTAATCTCAGGAACTACTGGTTCGATTTAAAAAAATATTTTAGTGTTGGATAGCCTATTTATCGAGGAATGCTATAGGCTACATAACATCACGCTACGACCCACGGGGGCGGCGCAGTAACGATAAACGCGGGTGAAACCGCGGGAACATCTAGTTTCTAAATAAAGCATGCAATGCGCAGGCGCAGCCTCACGCGCTACTTGTAGTCTATAATTAGAAACAGGTATTCCATTCACTTTTGTGTTAGTCTGTACTGTATTGGTAAAGATGCGTTTCCACTAGGGATGTACGAGTATCGATTAAATATTATTCGAATGTGCGATTCGAAAAAGTTACTAGCAATACCTAACGTTTAATAAAAAAATTCCTCTTTACGACCGCCAATAGCGATGCGCACAATAAGAATCAAATTGTATTCGAATATATTATCTACTAGCTCTTACCCGCAACTTCGTCCGCGTGGATTTTGCTTTAGGCGCCAAATTTTTCTTAAATAAAATTAGCCTAAGTCACTTCTTATATCAGTCAGTGGAATTCCCGTCAAAATCGCAGCCAGCTATTGCAGAGATTAGCCAGAACAAATAGACAGACAATATTTAAAAAAATTGTTTTTTGGTATAAGTACCGTATACACTTTCATATGTATTAAGAAAAAAGCTGTTATTTTAACATTACAAACAGACATTTCAATTTTATTTACTTAAAGAAATAAATAAAATTGAACGACTGTGTGCGATGTGACCATGACTATCCAAAGTAGTTCTCGCGCTGTATTCGAATAATTTTCGAATGTAATTCTGCGTATCACCTATCGACAACAACAGATCCTTTAAATTAGGGTCCTTCAAACGGGCATGAAAAGCTACTTGTCAGGCCGTCAAAATAGAGACCTTGGCACCACTTCCCGTGAGGACGTGGTGTGAAGGACTCTGCTTCTGGACTGCACGACTGCTTACCATCAGGCGGAGTGTAGTCATTCAGACAGGCAATTAAAAAAATTTAAAAATACTTGATTCTGCACGCGCGTGTGTGTATATCCTAACTTAAACCTACTTACTACCTAGGTACTTTACCATTTTTATAAAATTCGTTTTAATTTTTTTTTTTCGAAGAATGACAACTCGCGCACTAAAAATAATTCGTGTGTCGCGGGAGACTTTACACAAACATTCAAACAACGGACACAACGAACACCCAGGCTCGGAACAACCATTTGTGTTTTTGTCCCGTGTGGGATTCGAACCCACAACACTCGGCGTAATGCAGTCACGAGGCGACCACTTTAACCACTTCGCCATCCGTGCAATTAATGTATAATACTACTGAATTTCATAAAACAGTATGTTTGACATAGTATTAAACTAAATAAGCTTATCTAAGGCTTATGGAAGGATTAGGTGTGCATCAATAGCTGAAAAGATCGAACCTACGACCTTTTTATCAAATGTCCATTGGCTTAACGACTGGGCTACCACCGTTTCAATAAATTAGTATGTTACCTTATCTATCCAGGTTAATTGATTTGTCTAATAAGATGTTTTACTTTTTCTATTTCCTAGTTAAATACTCTTTATAGGTAAAAAAAAAGTATTTATAATGTCTGTGAGAAAAAAATAAGATATTAGCATTTGAAAGTACGCGACGAGTACATTTTAGAGCGAGAAGAAAGTAAATATTGAAAAAATTGTAAAAAAATTTCTGACGTAGCCTTGTGCGTGTTTTTTACATATTTTATAGAAATACTAATAAATAACACTATCATAGTGATTAAAACCTGAAATACGATATAATAAAATAATAAAAAAATAAAATATCAAAAAAGGCGGGAAATCTGAGAAATGGTAATAGGTTATTTTGGGCTTCAGTTTGTTATACAACAATAACAATAGTCACTATTGTTTTTATTGTGTCTAAAAATAGAAAGAATAAGCTTTCCAATAATGTATTATACTTACATACTTGCCCTATAAAAACTACAGATAACAGCGGAACAAATAACATAGACGTCCCGTTACGTCACGTGACGTCACGTGACATGACAAAAAATATTTAGAAAAATATTATTCAGTTGATAAATATTAATTCGAAAAGCTGGGTTCATTCTGAGAACATTGATATCCAACACAATATTTTAAATACAGGCCTTATAATAAAAAAACGGCAAACAAAACACGTCCCAACGCTTCGACCCCATATAGCGTCACCGGGGTTTGAGAGGTTAAATTACTATTCTATGAGACAAATCTGTATTTCAACACACTTAGTAAAAATCTAAAGAGTTTGTATCACTGAACCACTTAATCTCAAGAACTGCCAGTTCGATTTGAAAATTCTTATTGAAATAAGACGAAAGAAAGAAAGAAATAAATTTTTATTGCTATACAGCTGGGCAGAATGTGTATAAAGATATTATAAAAAAATAACAAAAATGATAATAAAAAAGGAAGAAATAACAACACAGTAACATAAAATACTCTCAATAAACATCTTGACTTGTGTCCCACAGCTGCAGCAATCAGGATTTCAGTTCAGCATTTGCCTGGTCTCAAGAACCAGGCACTGGTCTTCCACTGGAGCCTGTTATTATGACGTACGGAAGCCAATAAGTATAACGATATACATAGATATCTATAATTTAAAATTATGTACACACTATTAGCGTGAGAAGGTAGGTACATAGACAAATGTTAAATAATTACACAATTATATATAATACTAGCTTTTGCCCGCGGCTTCGCTCTCGTTAATTTAGAATTTGACAATCAATTCGGGTCGTACTCTGCTTGTAATAATATAATTTATGATTCGAAAGACACGTGGCGCCATCTATTATCATAAGAACGTTATTGTTGTTTTCCTAGAGAACAGTAATTTTTTTCGGAATGAAAGGTAGCCTATGTCCGTTTCTGTACACCTGACAACGTATATGCAAAATTTCAGAATGATCGGTTCAGTGGTTTAGGCGTGAAAAGGTAACAAACAAAGAAACTCATTTTCGCTTTTATAATATTAGTTAGGATTAGGTTTAGGATAGGATAGGATTAGGATTAGGATAGTTAGGATTAATATTGCGTCTGATAGCCCATTTTTCTAAGATTAGTATAGACTATATCAATCAATCAATTTATTTATTGCGAACAAAGGTACAATATACATATAAGATATAACATAAACGCTCTACTAAGATACGATATAAAAAGAGCGGAGCAAGCAGGCGTAATCACATACAACACAATCTATCTTTTTGATACATTTTTTACTTCGCCAACCTTGGCGAGGCACGAAACAATTTGTACAAACATTGGCTAACATCACACATGTAACATTCAATAACATCATTTGTTACTAGCTAACAACTAAAAGAAGGTTTTCCGTACTTCCGTTTCCACTTACCTGCGTTTTGCGTCTGTCGACAGCGGAAATTTCATCGTTGCGGGATGAAAAGCTATGGAAATAGTCTATTTTTGGGGTTCGACTAGGTTAAGTGCGGTAAGTAGGTTTTTATTGTTTTATAGTTACGTTATACATACACATGCATACAATAAAATTGTAACTGGTCGGTGTCGGTACATGCTAACTAATATAATAATAATAATAATATTCTATCACATACACACAACACCATCTAGCTCAAACTAAGCAGAGCTTGTACTATGGGTACTAGACAATGGATAAACATACATAATTATATACTTTTTTTTGTAAATACATACATATTTGATATTATATATAGAAACACCCAGACCAAGACAAACATCCATGTTCATGCACACAAATGTTTGACTTGTGCGGGAATCGAACCCGCGACCTCAGGCGTGGCAGTCGCTTACACTAACCACTATCGAGGCCGACATAATATTAATAATAAGAATGTGAGTTTGTTTGTTACACTTTCACGCCTTAACTACTCGACCGGGGCAAACCTAGTATATAGACAGAAGCTTAGTAGTATGCCTAGAGTTTTAGCATAAGGCTAGTGTTTGACTTCTGCTTCTTATTTCTTCTTGTTTATTTATTTATTTTTGCGCAGACTCCAGTTCAATATCGACTGTACGCTAGTTTAAATATTGTTAATACATAAATATTTCACGATTAATACATTCGAATACCGATAATTATTCGAATAAATTCGAATCTCATAATCTGAATATTTAATCGATATTGATCGCAAATCATTACTAGATTGCCAATTGCTAGAAATCTTAAAAAAGTTATCAAAACAGGGCAAAGTTGCGCGAAGTTTCCTATTTTATAATATGTTACTTTATTTTTTTTTTTCAACATAAATAATAAAAATTTTTTTTTTTTGTTGCATTCTCGAACTCGTTCGAGTTTTACCGTGCATCGTATCATCGACTGCGACATAACTACGTCAATTCATGCATAGTAAAATACCTTACAAACTTATAATCTAATGAACAAAAATGTTATACATTGCGTAATATTAGATATTTATATATTGAAGGTAGATTCAAAATACGATCATCAAATCTTGTATTTAGGGTATCAAAATAAAAAAAACTATAAAATGTTTTCTTTAGTATAAAAATACAACTTCACTATTCCTAGAGTACCTAATAATTCTTGTACCGCGGGTGCTTTTACAAACATTCAAACAATGGACACAATAAACACCCAGACTCTAATATTTTGTATCGTGTGGCATTCGAACCCACAACACTCGTCGTAGGGACACTGGCGAGACGAACACTTAAACCATCCGTGCAGTAATATTTCTACAATGTCATTGTAAATGATGCCTTACTTGTATTGTGGTGCACTGTTTTGCATGGAATCAGATCATGGGCACGGCGGTGTTGTGCGACCTTTCGATGTCTGTGCCCTGACAGCGGTGCTTGACCTGTGCGGAGGCGTGGTGCGCATTTACGCCTTAATATGCGCCGTTTGCGCGCTATACTTGATATCAGGGATCGAGTGAACTTTGTAAACTATCTAAATGTCAAAACTTACGTGAATTCGTTACTCCGTTGGTATTTAAAAGGAAGGATAAACAAACACGCTATCACATTTATAAAATTAGTAAGGTATAAAGCCTTAGTACCCAAAGTGGTTCCCCAGGGGTCCATGGGAGACTCGACGGGGGTCTACGTTGGCGTGACAAAATAATGGGCGATCACAATTCGTAAGCGGGGGTCCACGAAAATTTATTTGCTTTCGATAGTGAAGAACTAAAATGTTGGCTTGACTTCACCTATCAATGTAGGCAGATAATATTTTAAGAAGCGACTGTTATTTGTTGTACTTGCATATTCCATATTTAGTACCAGTGGTCTCCGAACCACAGACCCTACCGATTTTTCGGTAGAGAATTATTAAAAAAAAAGATCAGCTCGTAGAGGCTTGATCAAATTTTTTAATGAACTTGTTTAATTCTTCCCCAATATAAATACGAATGCCAAGGAATATGGTAGAAATGTAGCTGCAGGGGGTCCACCGGAAACAGCTAAATTTTGAAAGTGATCTATGAGAAAAAGTCTGGGAACCTCTGGTTTAAAGCAATGCAAGGTAATATCCGATTGCAAGAACATCGATATACCTTCGCACGAATCTTTCTAATCTTTCCTCGTTATAACATTAGTATAGGAACACGCACGTTTGACTGCTACGTAGAGGTCTTGAGTTCGATACCACAAGCACCTTTGAAAATTCCAAGTTATATGTTTATTAAATAGTGAATAATCGCTCTCTGTAACGGTGAAGAATCATAGAGGAAACCAGCACAATTAAAAGTTCTCCATAATGTTCTCGAAGAAATGTGAAGCCTGCCAATGCGCACTGGGCCAGTGTGCTCGATTATGGGTTAAACCTTTTCATCCTGATTAGACACTTGTGCCCAGCAGTGGGGTAATTTGTAATAGAACGTATATATTTTATAATAATATAATACCCAATTACTTTCCGAGTACCACTTTAAGAAATATCTCAAACTCGCGTAATCCTAATCGTGGCCTCTCAAAGAGCTAAAGACCTTATAAAAGTAAATAAAGGCCGATAGTCCAATGGATAAGACTTTCGATCGAGAGGTCGTAGGTTTGAATCCCTCATATTGCACATCAACGTGAACCCACTTGTGACACCTTTATTTTGAACAAATAGTGTACATTTACTATCTGAGGTAAAAAAATAAAGTATAAGCTCCGAAAATAAAGTATTATTTATTTAACCTGCTTTTTTATCATAAAATATTTTTGTTAACATCAGTCTATCAAATATTTATTATTAAGGAACTTACCGCATCCTTACAATATAAGTATATTACTAGCTTTTGCGCGCGGTTGCGCCCGCGTGGTACCTACGTCAATAAAAAGTAGCCTATGTCCTTCCCCAGGTTTTAAACTATATCTGCAAATTTCATTTAAATTGGTTGAGTGGTTTACCCGTGAAGAGGTAACAGACAGACAGACAGACAGAGTTACTTTCGAATTTATAATAATAGTAAGGATGTCTATATTGAGACCGACAAACAATTGTTTTTATTCAATTTAGGGAATCTCTATAGCGTGGCTTTAAGTAAACAATTAAATAAAACCTATAAATGTTGAGATAGGTAAAATAAAGTATTTTCATGTACTTTATTTTCCTAATAAATTATAAAGTACATTTACCCGAAATAAAGTACAATACTTTATTATAAAGTACGATTGGCAACCCACTTGTAACACGTGCATAGCTGCATGCATTTTACTTTCAACGTAGCTGGAGATGTTAGCCAGAAGACTAGTAATTTGTAAATCATAAATCATAAAAACAAAAGAAAAAAAATTTGAAAGAAAGAAAGAAAATAATTTTATTTGTTCAACGCTTACAAGGTGACAGGAAACACAACCATGTTTAGGAACAAATAAACGCTGGGTATTCTCGCAGAGCCTGCATGATTTCGGTGCATGTAGGCAGTAACATACATACATAACTTAAAACATACATACATAAAAAATAAAATAATAAACAAAACAACAATTTAAGGAAATTACACTCTCTATTTACTTTTCTTTCTTTCTTTCTATTTCCATATGTTTATGTTTGTATTACTCAAAAAGTAATGTGACTTGAATTTTTTACACAAGATCCTTACTAATAACATAAATGTGAATGTGAGTTTGTTTGTTACACTCGACCGATCATCATGAATTTTTACATACACGAAGTCGATAAGAATCACGAACGAATCTTAGTAGCAGTCTGGAAATGTACTTCCCCGATGAGCCAGCTCATTCGCATCGTCACCGAAAAATTGCCAACAACTTCATTGATATATAAAAACCATCGATGAGCAGCTTACACAATGATGGGTTTTAACTTTTTTTTTGTGATTACAAACACGCAAGTCAGTTAACAATGATTGCATAACTAATTAACCTCAGATTAATTGACTGCAAGATGGCGTAATGGTTTTAATGTTATTTTATCTTGATGTTTAAACTACATATTTAAGACTAATATCAATAGAAATTATTAGTTGATTATGTTTGTGAAACAATTATATCATGTTCTTTTTTAAATAGTCGTTAGTACCATAAGGAATCATTGTTTATTTTAACAATTTATTTGAAATGTGCAGAGTTACGTGCTATGAAGTGTCAAAAGGGACTTAGTATTTGAAACAGATTATAAAATTCATATAAAGGTTATTTTTTTATACAACAAAGGTGGCAAACATTCAAACGGGCCCACCTGATGGTAAGTGGGTACTAGACAATGGATAAACATACATACACCTGTACTTTTTTTTGTAAATACATACATATTATACATAGAAACATCCAGACCAAGACAAACATCCATGTTCTGGCGGACTACATTTTCTATTGTGTCTGCCATATGCTACATGGCATTCAATGTCTTTAAAAGACAACTCGCGCACTAGAAATAATTCCTGTATCGCGGGGGACTTTACAAACATTCAAACAATGGACACAGAATATCTAGACTCTGAACAACCATTTGTGGATCACACAAATTTTTGTCCCGTATGGGATTCGAACCCACGACACTCGGCGCAGTGGCAGCGGCGAGGCGACCACTTAAACCACTGCGCCCTCCGTGCAGGCAATGTTACAAAGTTTCATTTGTATATGTTACATTCATACATAATATATCTGCATTACGTTACTTTGTTGCTTTTAATGCAGTTTTACTTTTGCAGACTTAATAAAGTCACGCATATGCAAACATGCCAAATCGGAGCATCCTTTGAATGTTAAGTATCGCGCCAACAATGGACATGCGGCGTGCGTCTGCGCATGTCGCGTGCGCATGCGTGAACTGGAGCTTTGTGCCAATGACGTGCAGTACAGTCAGTGATATAAGTACCTGAAGATTAAACACATTTGTAACACATTTGTCATGTTCACGGGGAGGGTCGCTGAAAAGCAATCGAAACGTCTAGTAAAGTGTTTTCGTTTTTTTTATACAACATTTGGCAAGCAAGCAAACGTTCCCACCTGATGGTAAGTGGTTACCGTAGCCTATGGACGCCTGCGACACCAGAGGCATCATTTGCGCGTTGCCGACCCTTTAGGAAAGGAAGTGGAAAGCAGAAGGAGCGGGATGGGGGAAAGGGGGTGATTGGGCCTCCGGCACTCTCAGTCACCGAACGAAACACAACAGTAGGAACACTGCTATTTCACGTCGATATTCTGTGAGAGGGTAGTCCTTCCCCGGTCGAGTCGGCCCATTCAAGCTGAAATCAGCGAGGCTCCACTACTCATTATTATTAATGCGCATATAACTTCGAAAAGTCACGTCTTAGGATCGAACTCGAGACCTCGGCGTGGCAGTACAACAAGTATTTAAAATTGACAATTAACGTGCGTCATTTATGACTAATATTAATAATATTATACGATGTGTAACAGTCACCTGAGATTATAATAAATTAAGAATTATGAATAATTTTGTAGTAGGTTTTTTGCGGAAAAAGTTTTTTGGAAAATCCCATTTGGTCGAATTTTGAGATACCTAATAAAAAATTATGAAATGTTTGTTAGTCATCAACTACCTTATAGTTTGGGACAAACTAGGTAATGTAGTAGAGTTGGCGTAAGGTCGAACCCGGTTAAGTGACCAAAGTGTCTTCGTGAGTGGCCTGCCGTTTCATACGTCGGTGGGCCGAAACCTCGACGGGGTCGTGAATGCATGTGAAAGTGATTCGCGCGACCCCGCCGACTACGGTTATGTCGAGGAACACCGTGGTAGGTTTAGTCGGTATTCCGGGAGGTCCATTCTCATCGTTTCAACATCTTTATTTTACCCCGGTGAGTCCGACATAACCCCGCCGCCCGCCCCCGCGGAGGGGTATGCGTCAATGCGGAGTGCATTAGTAAAAAAAATAGAAGTTCGAACCCGGATCGGGCAAATACACCTCGCTCAAGAATGTATTTTTTATTGGATGATAAAAGTCTATTCCTGTACTCAGGAGACGGCAATAGCAATTGAAGCTAGCTGCCGCAATGTAATACAAAAATTATACATTAGCATATAAAAACCAGTTTACGATTAACAAATACCAACATACATTAAACTAAAAAAAGTAATATGATGTGGATTGTTGGCTCACTTTTTTGCTGACGTGATATGACCACGCCTTTCTGTTACATCGTGACCATGTTGACCTCCAAATCATAACTTATTGCAAAAAAAAAATTACTATAACTTCGTCGGAACGAATCGGGCGTATTCAGTTTTCGAGTTCTCGATTACAAACAAACTAATAACACTATCCACTTTAAAAAGTCATCAAAATAAGATTCAAATAATCTTTGAAGCAAGTTATTGGCTTTTTGGCAATCATTAATAATAACAGTGAATGGTCACGGGGAGACTAAGATGGTAGATGTCTCAAAGTTCCAGTGTAGTTATTTCAAAGTACCCGAACATAATTTAATCATGGGTGTTTCTATTTACGCAGAATGAGCGCAAAGTATCATGTAGTCTTGTGGTTTTCTTCATCTTGGGTTTGACTATTTTCATATATAATCAATCTATACAAAAATACACATAGATGATTTGTTAACAAAATTTTATTGTAAACTTGGCGATTAAAAAGAGTGGCCATGAGTTTCTTGCCCGTTCTTCTCATGAGCCTTACACCCTTGCTTTGCTGAACGTGCCAATAACTGTAAATTCACATAAAAAAAATTGTGTAACTTTGACATTCATAAGTGTTACCTTGTAACCTAACTTGAATAAATTTATTTTTGATTTTGATTTTGAAATCAAAATGATATGATATTAAAATATCAAAACGTCAATAATTTGTTTTCATATAGAAATACCATTTAAGTTTTCGACATTTTCCGTAGGGATTTTCGCCAATTTTCGTTCATACAAACCTTGTCCTGATAATTACAAACACAACAAAAAAATAAATAGCCAAATCGGTCGAGCCGTTCTTAAGTGATGCTCCGTCACACATGTGGCATTTGATTTTTATTTATTAAACTAGCGGTCGCCTAGTGCTCGAAATTCGACCAAAGTTTGCCTGTAAGATATTGCTGATATATTATGTCATTATATATTGATATACATATGTAACCATAGCTACGCGCTTCGACTGCGTGTATCAAATACATGGTTGTGTGCGTGTAGTGTATTTCCATTAATTTAATGTATTTCTAATGCATATTTTATATAAATATTAGGATTCGCCCCTCTTTCTCTATATAAACTTTAACTGTGCCAAATTTCCTACTCCTCCGTCAGCGCAATTTTCGTAAAAAGGGGTACAAAGATTTTGCTTCACGTATTAATATAGATAGATGTCATCCATTGATGTAGTTCAGGCTAAATAATTATGTAAATGGCGGTAGCTCAATAGTGAAATCGTCGGACTTGCGAACCAAAGCTTGTCGTGGGTTCGATTTCCATTAAGTACCTGTACTAATCTACCAAGTATTCAGATACGCACAAATTACTAGAATAATTTCCAAAAAGTTAATTTATAATTTATTTTTGTAACTAGTATCTACTCCTCATATAAATGACTAGATGTGCCCGCGGTTTCACCCGCGTTTATGATTACTGCGCCGCCCCCGTGGGTCGTACCGCGATGTTATGTAGCTTATTTCCTTGGTAAATAGGCTATCCAACAATAAAATATTTTTTCTAATCGAACTAGTAGTTTCTGAGATTAGCGCGCTCAACCAAACAAACAAACAAACTCTTAAGCTTTATAATATTAGTATAGATATAGGTATCATAATATAACAACATTTGCAATTTTAAAAGACATAAACAAATACAAATATGGCGCCTAACACGGATTATTCGGTTTAAACTAAATTATATTTAGACTAGAATAAAATTGTCGGACTAAATTATGAGTATGGACTGAATTTAAATGAACTCGGTTCAGGTAAGTTCACTGGACTTAAATGGCCTTTCGCATTTAGCCTATACTATTAGTTGTTATGCGCGTTCATATACTTATGTTCACGCTTGTTTATCCTGAAGAGATAGCCAGAGGTTTTATACACCCACATTTCATAAGTTATTTTTTTAGGTCCGATTGGCGAACTATTGGAGTATTATGTGATGCTTTCTAGACACCATGTGGTCTTCAAAAATTTTCGAGCAGTAACACTTTGAATGACCCACCCAGGTATCAAACCCGGGACGACATTAAAGTAACGACTTTAGAGATATATTTTTGGGATAAAAGACACTTGATTGCACACGTGGCATAATGGTTTAAGTGGTCGCCTCGCCACTGCCGCAGCGCCGAGTGTTGTGGGTTCGAATCCCACACGGGACAAAAATTTGTGTGATCCACAAGTGGTTGTTCCGACTCTGAATGTTCGTTGTGTCCGTTGTTTGAATGTTTGTAATGTCCCCCGCGACACAGGAATTATTCCTAGTGCGGAAGTGTTCTTTAAAAAAAAAAGAATCTGATCGACCGATTATCATGTAATTTCGCATACACTCTACCAGGACAGAAAAAGAAAACATACAGAAAAGCACACTATATGATTTTCAGTATGTTTTCTTTTATCCTGAAGAGATACTTTTCCCAAAGCATAGAATTTCATTGACAAAGTCTAGATTACCGCAGGCGAAGCCACGGGTAGACTCTAGTATCTACTAAAATCCAAAAACCACACGAAACCTCATTAAAAAATAATAAAATATCAAACGTATCCAAACTTGAAATAATGTGACGTAAAAACAATCAGGTATTATTCAAATTAACATGGTCATGTTAGCTTTGCTTATTAAAATTAAACTACTATATACGGATTTTATCACCGATTCCTACCAAGGATGCTTCGCGAAGCTATTGAAATCAAAAAACATCCTAATTTCAATAGAGAAGATGGTTGGAATGTACCACCAGCTTGGAATCCAGTAATTCAAATAGTCAAACCCAAGAAGAAGCACACCACAGCTAGATTTCATGATACTTTGAGCTCAGTCTGCGTAAATAGAAATACCCATGATTAAATTATGTTCGGGAACTTTAAAATAATTACACTGGAATATTGAGACAACTACCATCTTAGTCTCCCCGTGACCATGGCTGCTGAAAAGCAACCGAAACGTCGGGGAAAGTGTAAACATAAATATAAATAGTATAATAGTATAGTATAAATAGTTTTAATAGTTTCAATAATTTAATTAGCTTAAAAAATTGTGAAGTTTAATAGTAATTACACAGTTAATTTGTGAAGTTTAATATTAATTACACAATAAAAAAGTTAGATTAAACTACGGACTACAATCATGCCTTGTCTTGATTATTTATGTACATGTAAGTGGATGCTCCTGTTTACCATACTGCTGCTTTAGAGGCTACCATCAGATTTTATTAAATGCTTGAGTATGTTCAGTAGTAATTCATGGAGAAATGGTTGCAGCACCTTACAGTTATGATTTGTAAACAAAATTTTATTGTAAACTTGGCGATTAAAAAGAGTGGCCATGAGTTTCTTGCCCGTTCTTCTCATGAGCCCTACACCCATGCTTTGCTAAACGTGGCAGTGAATGTAAATTCACAGAAAAAAATTGTGTAATTTTGACATTCATAAGTGTTACCTTGTAACCTAACTTGAATAAATTTATTTTTGATTTTTGATTTTGATTTTAATAGTAGTGTAACAGTTTTCAAAACTTTGTAATAAAGTGTCAAAAAAACAACGCCATAAAATCCGTATATAGTACCTAGTTTAATTTCAATGAATAACATTCGCGTGAACAGAAGACAATATTATGTAAATCAGCTTTGCTTATTAGAGGAAATACGTAAATAATATATTATATTGACGATGATACAAATACTTTGTTACCTTATAAAGGTAATTAGTGTAGTAGATAGTCCCATATTTATAGAATTATAATTAACACTCGGCCTGCTAACAAGGTACCTAATCAGTACATATAGGTATTATATTATTCTATGTAGGTTTTGTATATAAAATGTGTCATGGAAGGTTACTAATACTTATAACTGATACTTATAACTAATTGTACCTAAAATCATTAATACAAAAATTACATTAAATAAAAACGGGATAATATGCTCCTAGAAATGCTTCATAAATCCTCAATGCAAACAAAACTCAATTATAATAGGAATTTTTGTACGAATTATTTTGTGTATTTTAACCTTTAAGGCCACGAAAGGTTTAAGATTAAATATTAATTAGGAAAATTCAATAAAAGGATGTCACTTTTTTAGGGCTAAAAAAGCACTGTGCGACGGCTTAACGTGCTCTCCGAGGCACGGAGCAGGCGATAATTGTCAATCAATGCGCACATAATTTCGAAAAGTCATATAACTTCCGAAAGTCAGAGGTGCGCGACGTGGGTTCGAACCCGAGACCCTCACTGAGCTATCGCTGCTTCCATAGTGACATAAACAATGTTATCAAATATTGTGTAAAAGTGCAAATGAAATGCACTTTGAATTATCAATATTTTATGACGCTCCAAATAAGGGTAGTAAAGATAATTAAAATAGATGTATTCCTTGATGTATGGCTCCTTGGCTATCTATCCTTGGCTAATGAGTTCGTGTTCGTAATTAGCTACTAGGAATTTAAGGGTCGTTTTTGTTCAGCTAGCTTGTTCTAGACCAGAGGTTCCCAGACCTTTTTTCTCATAGACCACTTTCAAAATATTGCTGGTTTCGGTGGACCTCCGGCAGCTAAACAAGTTCATACAATTAAAAATTTTGATCGAGTCTCTACGGGCTGACCTTTTTTTTAATAATTCTCTACCGAAAAATCAAAATTTTAGTTCTTCACTATCGAAAGCAAATAAATTTTCGTGGATCCCCGCTCTCGAATTGTGAACCCACATTTTTTTATCACGCCAACGTAGACCCACGTCGAGTCTCCCGCGGACCCCTGGGGATCCACCTGGACCACTTTGGTAACTAATGTTCTAGACGAACCATAGTGCAGCGTGATGGACTATGGCCTAACCCTTCTAACACCGAGAAGAGGTCCCGCCAAGCAGTGGGACAGTTTAATACAAGGCTGATATTATTATACCCAAAGTTTAAAATACAAAGAATTTATGAAATCTTATCAAAAATAAACAGGATACAAGTTTTACAAATGCTGATGATAGTAGAACTGATATTCAGAAAAAAATATAGAAAAAAAAGTGCAATAGTGTCATACTTTTGACCGTCTATCTATTAGCATAAATAATTAGTGTTTAATAATAAAACAACAAAAAACCGATGGAATTCATTCATTTATGGTCGTAGTGTACAAGAAAGTCAAATATAGTAATAAAAAAAAATCTTATCTCAGATAGATAATATATATTGATATTTTTTAATTTTTTTTTTGAACGGCCATCACTTCTACTATAAGATATTTCAAGGTTATCCATTAATTACCGGACCACCTGTACAAACCCTGCTGTCCGAATGAGTAGCGAAATATCCCCATTACAGCCTCATTATTTCTTATATTCAAATTTAAGGTTAGTCCTTATATAATTAATTATATATATTATAGGTTAATTACTCCTTTATTTTGAAACCAATTTTGAGTTTGCACAAAAAGATATCTTTTTACTGTATGTTTACTGCGTACAGTTTATTTTGTACGATGAGTTAGACTGAATTTACCTTTTGAGACGATTTGTTTGTGTGTGTCTTGCGTGTGTGTGTGATTAGTTTATTTTTAAATTGATATTTGGTCTTGTGTAAACATAAGGTATTAAGTCAATCATAGGACTATAACCACCCGATTATTTTTTATATTGTTAAATAATAAAAATCAACCAGTGAGTAGCGTATTTAAAAAAACAGAATTCGTATGCAAGTATTTTTTAAAGCGCTGACAAGCATCGGCGAGTTACTATAGCAAGGAGTTCTGTGCCTATATTGTACTGCGCATGCGCAGCGTTACTCTTATTTATGTTCTAGGGATTCTTTTAAAACAATCATTGAAAACTGAGTAGAAAAGAATAGCGGTCTGTAAAATTTATATAGTTAAGTATTCATATAATTAAATATTGAAGTAAGCCTCGTTAGTCAAGCATGAACTCGCGTTTGTTTGTATGCGATCGTTATCGACTGCGATCGATTTGAAACATTATGCAATCTAATCTATACATTAAATCTGTATTTCAATACTAACTAGTGCATTCAAAACAATTTAAAAATTTAAATAAACTGAAAAAATAACCTTTCTATTAGTGCACGGGAGCAACAGCTGTTCCCGCTCAGAGCTATAGGCAAACTTCTATCTTTATATCCATAAAATGATTTGATAAGTCTTCTTCTCTTTTATTATATTAATTGACGTAATCAATTAATATGATAAAATAAAAAGATAATAATTGGGGCAGTCTTTGGGGACTGCCGATAGAAGTGAAAACTTTAATCCTTGATCATAAACACTTCTTTATAAACCAAAAATAATTCAAAAATGGAAAGCTTTCGGTGACGATGACGCGAGTTCTATGATTTTTATTCATCCAAGAAGTGCTCAACGCGCCTAAAGAAGTTTTCATTTCAATAAAAAATAGCTACTTCGATGAGAAGAAGCTGGCAAGATACTCATGGCCACTCTTTTTAACCGCGAATTAAAGTCCGCGACTGATGTGCGAGCTTTTAGAAAGCTACTTTATTCAGAAGTAGCATATGCTATATAATATCACGCTATGAGACGCGGGAGCCCGAGCAGTAATCATAAACGTAGGTGAAACAGCGGGGCACAGCTAGTAACAGGATGGTACTGATGGTAGCCAAAGCAGTACCGGAAATACCCGCTGGGTTTATTTAATAGTTTTTAGATGCGCGTCCAAAGTATGTCGCTGTAGATGACCGACTTCCTGTTATACATTAATATATGCGTCATATATTTCGTTATCAACGTGTTGGACAACGTTGGACTACCACGCAGAACACTCGAGTTCGATCCAAAGGCATTTTTTTTATCTGGTTTGGGCAATTGCCAACGTGTTGGACTCAGACAAATTAAATATTATTATTTTTTTTTTTTTAATCATGCAAAGTCGAACTTTGTTCTGTTTTATATACAGTCTATATGTAGTAAATACAGTCTATATGTAGTATGACGATGACGATCTGCGAAAGACTGCAGGCAGATGCTGGATGCGGCAAGCTGAAGACAGGGCGCTATGGCGTTCTTTGGGGGAGGGCTATGTCCAGCAGTGGACTATTATAGCCTGATGATGATGATGATGATGTAGTATATACAGTCTATATGTAGTAGTGTGTGTTTTGTATTTAATGAAAATAAATGTTTATTAAATAAATAATCATCATTTTCTGGAAAATTCTTAATATTTTATTTTTACATTATGCCATATCATTTTCTTTCGTAATCTGTTGTTTTATGCATATTACTTGTACAAAATAATTTCGATGTTTAACATCTACCAGGCGTCCCGTGACGGCTCATTTGATTATTTTCTTTCTTTAATTTTTAAAGTTATGTGCGCTTTAAATAGGTTTCGCTAGTTTTAACCGTGAAGAAGAACATCCTGAGGAAACCTGCATGATACGTTTTACGAGTACTGACCGGGGCAGAGGAGAGAAAACATATGCTTTTTGTCAGATTAGTGTATAATATAAATATTACTGGCAATCATGTTATGTTATTCAAGAATATTAACCTTCGATTTTATTTATATTATAGTTTAACCTACGTTAGTAAATCTGATGATTTTAATAATTTAATTTAGTTCGTAACATGAACTAAACTAAAACTGTTCCGATTGGAGTTACATTTGTGCGGCACATCGACTTGTTGTAAAATGTATAAAAATATGTTATAGTTAAATGAACTGAATAAAACATAAACTGAACTTAAATTAAATATAGACACAAAAATTTATTACGAATAATATAAAAGTAGTATTGTAAATATACATATTGTAAATAATACTGCCAATTATACAAAATACATTATTTACGTACTACCCATTAACCATGGCGAAATTTTCATTTACATAAAATACCTCAATTTATATAAATGGCCCAATAACCATAATTTCTATATTAATTAATAAATAAGTAAAACATAGTTACGTCAACTTATCTAATACCGCATAATTTACTTTCGCTAATGATCCTTAAGTTTACAAATAATTATGCTACAATGTTTAAACTTTTAATTAACTTTAATAGTCCAATTATCAGCACATGCATGAGGCTAACTAGAATAACAAGTCTGACTAAGATCTGAATAAGACCCGTCCACGATATAAGTGTAGCGTGTGAGGACAATAGCTCATTCGAGTGACGAACACCAGACTGTAAGCATGATATTGCAACTGTCGGTAGTGTTGGCCGCGACCGCCGCGGTTGTCGTCGGCGCCCCAGCAACCGACTGCAAGTGCTACTCTGATGCCGACAACAAAGAATTTTGGGCACACCTCACAAGTATATCCCAAAATATGGATGCTTCACGAGACAAGGCTGAGTTTGCTGTGTTACCTGCTGTGCTTTCGCCACTCGTCGACTGTGACTGCCTTGACAAGAACAGGTCAAAACGCAAGATCACGCCCGATGTACCGGAGACTAAACAAATCAGGCATCATCATCATAAGCCGACATCACCTCATAAAATGACGCCTGTTCGTCATGCTGACCGCCACTGTCCCATGAACTACGTGAGAGTCG
This sequence comes from Catocala sponsa, assembly GCA_963564715.1. NCBI lineage: Eukaryota > Metazoa > Arthropoda > Insecta > Lepidoptera > Erebidae > Catocala > Catocala sponsa. Next base: position 702,953 of record OY751352.1, read on the forward strand.
GACAAATATGTATCCAAGAAGACGATGATCTGTTCGAATAATTGTTTAATTTCATGAAACTCCGCGTAATTTTTAATCGTTGATGTTTCAATATCCCGAAGATTAAATAAAAGCCTTGTGTTTCTCAGTGAGTGTTCAAAAAAATATCGGCCTAATAACTAAAAGGTTGTATATTTTTATTTAGTTTAATATTATTAAATAATATTGACATATTGCTTACCAAAGAGTAATTGTAAGTAAAATTAACTATTCATTTTAGTTATATTATATTGCGAAGGTATCGTTCTAGTTTTCTAGATATTGTATTACAAAAGTTTAGGAAATTTATATGATAGTATAATTTAATATAAATAGTTTTAAGTTTGTTTTTAAATTTATGCTCAATAAAAATATTGATGCAATTTTTGTTTAAGTTTTAATTTCCCATATTTTTGGTACATCTGAGCGATTATTATCAAAAACTCTTCCAAATCTATTTTTGTCAAGTCTAATAAACGTTAAAAGTCAATTAAAATGCAATATACTTAATTTGTGATAGTTATGACAATGAGACTTTTTACGACACTACGATATTTAATTCTGGGAATTGGTCATCTGGTGTAAAAACAACTTGATGAATAAATGCATACATTTGCATTTTCAACTAATGCTTTGCATTTAAAGAACAACGAAACCTAATAAATATTGACTAAATTTGAACAAATAAAAGCTCTTGTAATATACATACACGTATATGTTTCTGTAAGGTTTTAAATAATCATAACATGATATTAGATCGAACTAAGTTTCAGCTCATCAAAATGAAAGTTTGAAACTATTACACCGTTCATATTTATTTCCATTTTATTTGGTTTGCTCTCAGTAAATATATAATATACATGACACAAAATGTATTTCTGATATATTTACACCAAGTAGGCGAACCAGTACATACTGATATGACATGACACTGCTTATTTAATAATATTTAATAGAAATATATAACAATAGATATGAAAGAAAACGAAACAAAAATATAAAATGAATAAAAATTCAAGTAACACTGACTTTTATTAATGTGTGGGATTGTAATCACTATTGAAGATGCCAAAGAATTTAAAGATTCTGTTTTTCAATTGGTTTTTTGAAATATGTTATATGTACATATACGAGTATCTCTGTCGGGTGTGGCTTTAGGTATTCTATTGGATAACAAGATATTAAATATTGCAAAACAGAAACTATTATTCCTAAATATATCGCCTGATGCAAGGACAGCTTTTCCTGATTTCAGTGATGTTTCTAGTATGCTGATCAATTGCATGTGCTTAACTTATTAATCATAACCAGGCTTAACTATCAACTATTGGTTCAAGTGGTCGTCTCGCCACTGCGTCGCCTATTATGGGTTCGATCCCCACACATGACATAAAATTGTGCCGAGTGAATGTTACAAGGTCCTCAGCTACACAGGAATTCGATTCCCGCGCAAGTCAAACATTTGTGTGCATGAACATGGATGTTTGTCTTCGTGTGGGTGTTTCTATGTATAATATGTATGTATTTACAAAAAAAAAGTATACCCGTCAAGTGTCGAGCGGACATACGCTGTCCGCAAATATGAGTCATCAAAATTAAAAAAAAAAACGACAAATGTATGTCCGCTGCACACTTGACTCGGTAATGAGTCAAGTGTCGAGCGCACATACATTTGTCCGATTGTGTATTGTTTGCACAATAAATTTTTAATTATTTTTTATGTATTTACACTAGACATTCATATATGAATGTTTATCTATTGTCTAGTACCCATAGTAAAAGCTCTACTTAGTTTGGGCTAGATGGTGTTGTGTGTATGTGATAGAATATATTATATTATTATTATTTTGACAGGGGTTTTTTTTCTCAGCTTGCGCTGGTAGTTTTTGTGACAATTACGGATTTAGATCAAGTAAATGCCACATATTTTAGAAAGAATCAAGTCTGTGGGCTGTTGATGTAATCTTGTTCGTCTATTTGTAAGAGTTTTCTCACGATTCTACAGGTGTTCAATATGGCGGCGTTTTGGAGTTGTGTGTAAGTGTTAGGTTTTAGAGCAATGAGTTTCAGACTGTGGTGTATGTTATTATTATTATTATATTATTCATAGTGGGTACTGTCATTTTAAAATAGTAAAAACTAAAAATTATGAGAGAAAGTTTATTATAGATGACAGTAAAATTATGTTTATATTCTTCGGAACAAAAACTTCTGGATCACATAATGTTTGTCCCGCGTGGGGATCGAACACCAACACTTGGCGCTGTGGTAGTGGTTAGGCAACCACGTAAACCGCTGCACTACTTATAAATGACAATTAAAAATCCTCAACATAAGACACTTAGAGTCGGCGCGGCGTTGCCACTCAGAACAGGTTACATCGCGTTAACGTTCTAAGTCCGCAATGAACAACATCAAGCTAATATTAAGGTGGGTCTACGCTAGCCGAACCAAGCACGAGCCGAGCACGAGCGGAGCACGAGCCGAGCCGCATACTCGCGGTGTCAAGTGTGGACGTACAACGAACCTAGAACAATCACTGTCCTCGAACGTGGTGAGCGCGGTGCAGATCCCCTTGTGTTCGTCAAAAAACCGACAGTAGGCGGAGCACAGTCGAGCACGAACCAAACGCTTGAAGCGCGCTCGTTCGAGGCTTGTAAGTCGGTCCACACTACACGAATTTGTGCTCGGCTCGTGCTCCGCTCGTGCTCGGTTCGTCTAGCGTAGACCCACCTTTATACTACATAAGCTATTATAATAGAAGATAATTATGGTATATATAATTAAATGTGTATCATCCTTATACGTCGGGAAGACCAAGGCCATGTTTGTATGTTTAAACATCCAGTAAAACAATCCAGTTTCCCTATGATCTCATTAAAGGTAAAAACATCATATTTTCCTTAAGAAACTGAAGGGAATTAGAAAATATTCGTTATACCAAGTAATTCGCTGCAGTGAGGTTTGTTACATAGAGGTTAGGTTGGACTACGATTCGTTTTAACAAGGTAAGAAAACTTGTTTATTAACCTCAACATTACGTAGATACTCATCTGCTTACCCTGTTAAAGGGAACGATTTGAACTAATAAATGAAACACATTTTAATGAAACACTGTGTCTGAACCTGTCGAGACATGAATTATTGTGGAATTGAGAGAGAGATAGGATACGTTATGTAAAGATTATAAGTTGACAAAATTCGTTAAACAGAGGTAAATAATACTTTTATATAATATATTCTGCAATGATTGGAAATTCGTTATAAAGAAATGGATGAATGATTGGTTTTTGGATAATACATACATACATAGATTCACGCCTGTTTCCCAGAGGGGTAGGCAGAGACTACGGATTTCCATTTGCTACGATCCTGACACACTTCTCTGGCTTCATTCACTTTCATCACATTCCTCATACACGCCCGTCGGTTCCAGGAGCTCTTAACCTGGCCTGTGTCCAGAACGCCTCCGATCTGATCGAGAAACGTTCGCCTAGGTTTTCCTCTTGCGACTGTTCCATTCAAACTAGCCTTATAAACTTTCTTAGTCAGTCTTTCCTCGTCCATTCTTTCTACATGTCCAAACCAGCTTAACATACCCTTTTCTATTCTTGTAACTATATCCACTTTCATGCCGCAACTCTCTCTAATCACACTATTTCTTATTCTATCTTTTTTGGATAAATGTATTCGTAATGTAAAGGTATATTTTGCATTAGCTCTTACGGGCAGTTCTAGGGGATTTCGAAAAAAATGTTAAATCGAGGAAATCGTTATATTGAGGCTCCTTATATTAAGGTTACACTGTGTTACGGAACTTGGACTCATGTCCGAATATAACAATATTTATCCTTGGATTGAAGATTGCCTCGTAGGTGCTGTGGTATAAACTTGCACTTATCTTAACGCTCGTGAAATCCTAGGTTCGATGACAAAGGGGAGTTTTAATGATTAATTTTTATTCAAAACTAATTTGCAACTTTTATTTACTGTACGAATATTATCAAGTAACACAATTCCTTAAAACTAACTTCCTAAAATATAATAAAAAAGAAAAACTAAAACCTCTATGATGTCGACTGTGATGCGGAGGAATTCAATGACGCCTTTCATTGAATTCCTCCGCATAACAGTCAACTGATAGTGTGCCCAGAAGACTAGCAGCATTGCCACGTTGAATGGTAATGCTTATTCTTATTATGGAGTTTTAATTGGGTTTTTCTTTTAAGACATTATCAGTAGAAGCACATCAGTTTGATATGTGCTTGTTGGATGGTAATAGGATCAGTGGATGGCAGTGTGTAATGCTTGGGGATTACACACTGCCAGACCAGGAAATCGAACCCGACACGTACAGGGCATATTCTTAGACGAGCTGTAGGTCTACCATGAACCAAATACCAAAGATTCGGATCGGTTGTTCATGCTATTCGTACCATAAAACACATAAAGTAACCGATACATCGTGTAATATGATAGTGTAAGCCCGACCTAAGGTTCGATCAAAATGGGCTGTCATACAATGATTCAAACTACGCAATAATGTCACTTTAAAACTTAATTGTTGTGAATATTTCAGAACCATATACCTAAATTACATATTGCCTCAATTGAAACTTTCGTTCGCCCCGAAGATTCGGATGAACATTTTCATGGCAGACTACAGTTTCTGAGTTAATATCGTGGCAGAAAAAACCCACAGACCGATAACCTGATCTCTCAATTGTCAATTGCGTAAGCTTACGTCACTCCACAGACGAGCATACGAGATATTATATTAAAATTAACATTGAGGATAAATATTAAAAATTCAGTCAGTATTGGGTTTTTATCACATACCTAATGTTGAGACGTCGACCTCTTAAGTATGGGCATGCGGGATGGTACAAAAGACGGCAGACATTTAAATAATTTGGTTTGTAGCTTACCTGCTTTGTGTTATGTACTTACTAACTGCGCCCCGCGGTTGCACCCGTGTAAATCCCTATGCCATAGGATAAAAAGTCGGGATAAAAAGTCTATGTGTTAATCCAGGTCTCCAGCTCTCTACATACCAAGTTTCATCGCAATCGGTTCAGTAGTTTTTGCGTGAAAGACAAACATCTATCCATCCATCCATCCATCTCACAAACTTTCATATATAAATATTAGTACGATTATGTATCACCCTATATTTGTGAACTAGATGTGCCCGCGGTTTCACTCGCGTTTATGATTACTGCGCCGCCCCCGTGGGTCGTAGCGTGATGTTATATAGCCTATAACATTCCTCGACAAATAAGGTTTCCAAAAAAAAAATTTTTTTCTATTCGAACCTGTAGTTCCTGAGATTAGCGCGTTCAAACAAACAAACAAACAAACAAACTCTTCAGCTTTACAATATTAGTATAGATGAATCATAACTTAGCCTAGTGGGAAACTGTTGGACTGCGTCAAAGAGGATGAAATAAACTTTATATAATAATATAAAAAATTTGCTTCTTTATGTTTCGTCCAAGGTACCGCTGGAAAGACGAAATAGCTAAAGACCTGAAAGAGATTAATGTGCTCGATTGGTCTGACTTGGCACAAAATAGGAAAGAATGGCGCACTTTAATGTCGGAGGCCAAGATCCACTTTGGATCGCTGAGCCAACGAAGTAAATAAGTATGTTTATGTCTACAAAAGCCGAAAAGTGTACGATGGATTGATTTGGATTTTTTATACAAGATTGCATATGTATTAAAGAATGTTTTTATATACTTTTTATCTCAAAATTCTTACGGAAACGGGAAATCACAATACCAGACTTAGCCACAGTGAAGCGTGGCCGGGTTTAGCTAGTGCATATTAAGAAATATTTTCCAGAAATGTGTTTCCGCATGTTTCGTAGAATGTAGACCTCTGATAAGCACTGATCTAATTTTGATGAAGTTTCATTAATACTTTGTGTTTATTATTCCAATACCTCATTGGTTCCGTGGCATGCGATCGCGTGCGATCGTGAGGTGCTGGATTCGAATATCATTGCGATTGTGGTCGGGCAAAGGGTTATCTTGTTAGGAAATTCTCAGTGGTAGTATGGAGTTTGGAAATATGCCCGGTAGAGGTTCATTGGCTCGCTCTTAAATAAAGCTGGATTTACAAGTCTTTTTGATTGCTTTTCTATTTAATTAGGCAAATGTGCCAATACGACCAACAAACCTTCAAGAAAATAGCTTACTCCTTTTCAAAAGGTCGGCAACGCATTTGTAACTCCTCTGGTATTGCGGGTGTCCATGGGCGGCGGTAATCGCTTACCATCAGGTGATTCGTCTGCTCGTTTGCCCACTATCTCATAAAAAATATTGATTATTTTTCAGTGCTGCCAACAAAGTTGTGTTTATTGATAAATTTTAAAGAAATTGATTTGAAATGTTAAAATGTGTTTTATTTTTCATGTCATAATACGGCTATTGTGTGAGAGTGTTATCGAGCTCACACCTGGATTCGCAAACTGTCTAGTGTTTTGTACATTGAGAGAAATTTGCATTGCTTTACTAACTTGACATCGTCGAGACCATCGAGTACAAGCTATGTTATGTTTAACTAGTTTTTGCCCGCGGCTTCGCCCGCGTTAATTTAGAATTTGACAATCAATTCGGGTTGTACTCTGCTTGTAATATTAAAATTCAATCATGATTCGAAAGACACGTGGCGCCATCTATTATCATAAGAACATTATTGTTGTTTTTCTCGAGAACAGTAATTTTTTTCGGGATGAAAGGTAGCCTATGTCCGTTTCTGTACACCTGACAACGTATATGCAAAATTTCAGAATGATCGGTTCAGTGGTTTAGGCGTGAAAAGGTAACAAACAAACAAAGTCATTTTCGCTTTTATAATATTAGTTAGGGTTAGGATTCTATTTATATGTTTACCCACGGCTGTACTAGATATTTTTCTTTTAGATTTTTTAGAGATTGAAAATCGGTATGGGTACCGACCGGTTCTTCATTTCGGTTCGTATAAGTGCTCTTGTCGCGTACGGTTTCGGTTCTCGTGCCGGTTTAGTATTGGTTCCATACCATCCGATTTAAGAGTTCTTAAAAAAGAGGTGATAGTTGATTTCCATAGAATGCTCTGGAAGGAAGGTCTACTAAAACACTTCCAACTTCCAAAATCCTAAAATTCTTCGTCCACAGGCAGTCGCCATAGCACTTCGTTGTTACTGTACTGCGTTGAACGGTAGCGTCTCATATGAACAAAAACATGTTCAAACTTGATTTGAAGAAACAATAAAGGTTCTAGTATAGGTGCCGGATCGGATGCTAATAACGTAACTGCTGAATACCGGTTCTTTACCAGTATTTTACAAACCTTTTCAAAGTCTGGAGTAACCCAAAACAATATATGTAATACGCTATATCTATACTAATATTATTAAGCTGAAGAGTTTGTTTGTTTGTTTGAACTCCCTAATCTCAGGAACTACTCTGTTGCATAAAGTTCTGTTCAAATTCATGTCGGATGTATTAAAATAGTTAGATATGTGGTTAGTAATTGGTTAGTATTATGTTTAGGTTATGATGGAATTGACATACTAAGTGCGTAAAAGTTAAAAAAAGATTTTAAAAAATTTGTTAGGATTGTAAATGAATTAATAAAAAATATGCGGATGATTGTGTACCAGATAAATATGAAAGAATCCATGTTATTTATCTGTGAGTCAACTGATAGTCATAAGTAATTAGTTCTTTGAAAAACCCACCATTAAATGCGTCATCCATTTTTGAGAGTCACTGTTACAATTTTGTAACAAGATCTTTCAATTTACTATTTAACATGGACGTTTTAATTAATATATGACGTCGTTGACTAGGTGGAAGTTGAATGAGTTTGCGTTTACACCTACTCACGGCCGTGAGGCTTGCCTTCGATTCACAGGTTGAGCAAAGTGTTGATGAGTCATTCTGTTTATTAAGTGTTGCGATACACAGATAAAGTTCCTCTTAAAATTAGTATTAACTAGCTGTGCCCGCGGTTTCACCCGCGTTTATCGTTACTGCGCCGCCCCTGTGCCTGTAGTCTTCCTTGATAAATTGGCTATCCAACACTAAGATAATTTTTCAATTAGAGTAGTTCCTGAGATTAGCGCGTTCAACCAAATAAACAAACAAACTAACTCTTCAGCTTTATAATATTAGTATAGATATGTTACTTATGTACGCTAAGACTACTCGATCGATTGCACCCAAATATATAAAGCGTGTAACAATAAAGTGTGGTCATTATTTCGGGGCAAATACAAACATGAATAAATAAATATCTATGCTAATATTATAAAGTTGAAGAGTTTGTTTGTTTGTTTGAACGTGCTAATCTCAGGAACTACTGGTCTGAATTGAAAAACATAAACGCCGGTGAAACCGTGGGCACATTATAGAATAATATATTCATATATTCACAATTTATATAATATATTTTGATTATTCACGATAATCATCATTAAAGAGGTAAATAACATATAGAATCTGAATATGTAGATACTTGTAAAATGTTGTATAAATTTTTTATCCGTTAGATGAGGTGATTGGAATTAACTCTCAAGAATGTTAATGTTGTCGCCATTAAAATTTGTCCGGAAATGTCCACGTCAAACATGAAGAAGATTAATTCCTAACATATTATACTGTGTTTAGAATTGTGTATCTAAATGAAAAAATATTACCTACTAAGGTTATGTAAAGATTATGTTGTATAAGTATTGCATTATTCGGCTATGCTAATATTACGGATGTTGGTGAATCATGTGGGATTTTACAGTTACTAGTAATTTCATTATATTGTGTAATATTTTTGTTATCTGCCTCACTGACGTAACAGTAGTGTATGACTGCTGTGCATGAGGTATTGAGTTCGATTCTTGGGTCGGTCGGCCAGTGTTATTTGGTTCTTTGTCAAGAAATTTTTAGAAGCGGCATGGTGTTTGGAACAGTTCCCGGTACACGTATTAGACTTAGGTATATTAGGTATTAGGCTCCGCCTCTATTATATGGGATCTAACCCCACAGTTAGGGTTGCCACTTTTATTTTGATCGAATATATAATATATAAAAATATGTAAAAAAATCAAAAAGTACATGATCTGAAAATAAAGTATTATTTATTTATCCTGCTTTTTTGTTACTATATTTTTGTTGATGTTAATAACATCTCACATGTATTTATTATCAAGGAACGTCTTAATCGTATCTTTCTTCTTTTCTTTTCGTGTGGTTAGTGGTCAACCTGTTATCAAGAGTTGTTCAAGCCGCCCGTAGGCCTCTGACATGGCTTAACGACTGCTGTCAATTTGACAACAACCGGGACCGACTTTTTACGTGCCCTCCGAAGCACGGAGACGCTGAGATGAAATTCTACTAAGCGGTCACCCATTTATAGACTGACCGCACCCAACGTTGCTTAACCTCGCTAATCGTTTACCGATCAGTGAGTGCAACTGGCTATGAGCGTATCTTTACAATATATGTCTATATATCTATGTATATATTAATACGTGAAGCAAAAACTTTGTACCCCTTTTTACGAAAATTGCGCGAACGGAGGAGTATGAAATTTGGCACAGTTAAAGTTTTTATGGAGAAGGAGGGGCGAATCCTAATATTTTTATAAAATATGCTTTAGAAATATATTAAATTAATGAGAAAACACTACACGCACACAACCATGCATTTGACACACGCAATCAAATCGCGTTCGTAGTATTTCGACATTGTTCGTCTGACGTCGTACAATTCGTTGTAACTATGGTTACCTTTACCTTATTTATATGTAATAGAGAAAAACAGAAAACAAAGTAGCAAGCTTAGGAATTTTAGTCGAATTTTGACCACTAGGCGACTTATTAAATTTAGGGAATCTCTATAGCATTGTTTTAAGTTAACTATTAAATAAAACCCGCAAAAGTCGACATAGGTAAAATAAAGTATTTTCACGTACTTTATTTTTCTAATAAAATATAAAGATACAGATACTTCTAAGATACAGGTCTATACCTAGTTTAGAAGTCAGGGTCTCCAGTTTGTCATGTATTCGTCAAGCCCTAGTTTTGTACTTAGATTAAGTGTTTTTTCTTATGAAGTAATAAACTTATCTTATCTATCTCATCTTAAAGTAAGTTTACCCGAAATAACGTACAATACTTTATTATAAAGTATGGTTGGCAACCCTAGCCACAGCTGAGGAGTGGTGTGTGTGTTACACCTCTCTGCCTACCCCTGCGGGGATGTAGGTGGAGACTATGTTGTATGTATGTATGTGTTGGTAGAGAAGCGGTTTGCAAATTAATAATTATTATCATTAATATTTCATTTATATATTAATATTAACATTTATGTTTCCTTTGGAATTATTAATTCTGTCTTATAAGTGAGTGTATGATCGTAAGGTTTCAAGTTCAAAACAAAAATAAAATATACATAAATATCATTTCTATTTTATTTTTTCATTCAGTAATCTCATATTCTAGAATACTTCGCATATCACTGTTATCCACAAATTATAATTACTATAATAAAGACTAGTCACTGCAGACATGTTAATTAATTACTATTTTAAAATTATTTTAAACATATAATACTGATTAATTTAATAATAACATTAAATTAAAAATCTAACCTAAATCATAAATGCATTTGAGTAATTCACACTTAAAACAGTGTGGTTTTAAGTTCCATTTAAATTGCAGTTTATACACTAAGACTTTGTATATACACTAAATTGCATAAATTATCCTGATTTATACACTAAAACGTCACTTTATATAAATTATTCTGCTTTAAGGAATCAATAAAATTGCCGGCATTAAGCAGAATAACAAAATCCATTGGAAGCCATCTCCTTCCTAGCGTAAATGAACCATCATTCAAAACCAAAGCGCAATGTATTATTCCAGAAGTTCTTCTTTCACACACATGTATCCAATTCTCGCGAATCCGGTCGGGCAATGGCGGGAGCCAAAACGGATAGATTTCCTATACCTTGGAAATGTTGTGCTCTCCAATTTTGATTCTTTCGTTGGCTGCACACTGGCATCTTGAAGCGAGACCCCACGTTTTCGTCTGTTCGTTTCAAGACAGTTACACTCGAAAAGCGGTGATAGAAGTCCGGGGAGAACTGCATACATATCTTTTTCTTCGTCTTTAGGGTTGTCTATGTCTGGAGAAATATTTTTGAAGAAGTCCCACAGTTCCTTGGTATCACCTTGTTCGCCGCAGTCACAATCCTCGGCTTTAACAAGAGCGGCGGCGGTCACAGCGAGCGCGAGCAATAAATATTTGGCAGCCATGTTTACACAGTGATACTCGCTACTTGAATGAATTATGGTCCTCTGTAGACGCAAGCTTATATACGATATCGTAGCGGCTGAGTCAGCTTGCGTATTTATTATCAATGTTTCGTTCGTCAGTCTTGAGTTCAGTGTAATTGTTTGTGTAATGTTTTTAATTTTAATAGGAATCGTCCGCGTCATAACTCATTGATAAAATGGCGCTGTGGCTGGCGAGTCTGCAACACTTATACTTACAAAATAATATTAAGTTTTTTTGTGTGTATGTCACTGAACTTCTCTTGAACGGCTGGACTGATTTTGATGATATTTTTTGTGTGTGTTTGAGTGTGTTTTTGAATGGTTTAGATTCACAATTGGACCCGGTAGGTGGCGCTGCGATCACTTCGTTCGGGATAACGATTGTCAGGTTGGCTTGTATAATATAATAACCAATTATATTTCTATACAGTTATTTTATAATTATGCTGTCATATATTTTATAGCATAGTTTTATAGTCTCTTTAATTATTTTGAACTAGTTTGAAATATATTGTTTTAATTAGAACTTCTGATTAGTATTTTCTTGATGAACTAACGTTCAAGTTTTTATGAAGTTGTAGTTTTGAGTTTAGATAATTATGGCACGGTGGCATATCGCCACTGCCACCGCGATGGTCGTGGGTTGTATCCACAAACGGGACACAAGGAATTGTGTCCGTTGTTTGAGTGTTTGTAAAGTTTGTCGCAACAGAGGCATTATTCCTAGCGTTGTATTGTAACTTAGGTAGAAATAAATATGTAGTACAAAGCATCGCCGGGTAAATCTATAAGCAGGATATTAGAAAAGGAAATATATTATATTATATATTATATTGTGCCAAACTGGCGCCTCCTGCTGCTCTTCCAATTAAATTATGTCTGATATATCATCCAGGTCTAATGATGTCTGATATATCATCCAGGTCTAATGATATCAAAAATTTCTTAGAAAACCACCCCTGATTTTCAATGTATGTTTTTATTATATTATATAATATTATTATTAGATATTATATGTTTATACCTGTTATATTGTGTCTCGAAGTTTCTTTAGGTATTTTCGGCGATCCTTAGGAGATAATTTTGTGTTATTTTTATTTATTAAAAAAAGGAAAGTAATCAATTGAAATTAAGCAACTTTATAGGGTTTTTATCACGTTGTTTAGTTATAGACATAGACATATATTTTTTGCCTGAAACTGTGTTTATAATGGTGTTACATAATAATAGAATCAACAGTTACCCATTTGGGTATTGCAACTTCACATTTGTTAATTCTAGTATAGGTACCTACATCAAGATTTTTTAATTTTTGATTTTAAATTTAAAAATGTGTTTCATATACCCTTTTTACATAATTTCGCCAAACTGTGTAACAGTTTGTTGGCGAACACTGCACTCATTTAACAAATTACAATTATGTGTACACACTTTTTTTTAAGGGACTTTTACACTTTGTGCACATCAGCCCCATCGTACCCTAATTACATTTTTGCGTAAACAGTTTACAAATATTATTTATTTAAAAGTAACAAATACACACATTTACATATACACACATTTAAGACATATTAGTTTGGGTTTAGGTACAACATAGTTATTGTTAGGTAATGCAAATTAAACTTTTTAGAAATTAAGTTGACTTTGAGATACATTTAACAATAGTAAGGCTTAAAAACTACACATATTATTTATTATCAAAAAAATCTCTTAGACTATTATAGAAGGCATTATTAATAAGCCACTTCTTTAAGGCATTTTTAAACATATTGCCATTTAATTGTTTTATGTGTACAGTGATTAAACACACGTATAGCAGTAATATAAGCGCTTTTAGATTAAATATTATAATAGGGAGGTTTATATTATATCAACATCGCCTCAGCTGCTATGAGGGCGGTGTGGAGGCCACTGCTCTTAGACCACACGACTGCTTACCATCAGGCGGCGTGTGGTCATTTTGACGAGCAATATAAAAAAATATAAAAAAAAGTTATATTTACTGCGAACATTTAAGTTATTGTCTGCCTTAAAATTAAAAAAATCCGTATTACATTTTACAAATAGGCAGAGCTCCAGTACCTATATTTATTTTTTATAAAACACTATTATTACATCATTTTGAGACTTTAAACTACTATTGATAAACACTTTTACTAGTTACTTCTATTTAAGCTATTTAAATTTTTAAAGCTATCAGCTTTCATTTTTACTTTCCCCGACGTTTCGGTTGCTTTTAAGCAGCCATGTTCCCGCGGAGACATTCTCGTGAACAACAAAACCTTAATGTCAATGTATAACATTCGCGTTAACGTAAGACAAAAGTTATTAACTTGCATAAATCTAAATAGAACTTCTTGTTTTTGTTAATAATTAATACAATAAGTAAATACTATTAATCTAATCGGCATAATTACTGTAATTATGCCGATTAGATTATTAGTCACTAATAGTCTTTTTTTTTTATAGTCACGTATGTTAAGATTCTTTACGATTGCTTCAGTTGTGTTAAAGATTAGCAAAGACATAAATGTTTTTTTTATGTTATTAATGTTATTATGCAGTACTGTTTGGGAGCCAATTTTCGTTATAAAATCTGTTAAAATACAGTTCTAATTTAGTCTAATAAACTTTGACGTTAATTTTAATTAGTAGAAAACAAATTAGTTAATTAGGACAGTGATATTTATGACACTAAGACTGAATAGGCAATCTATTCTGAACAGTTTTTATTACAAGAATTGGCTCTAATCGGTTATTAGACAGTCTTTACATTAGAGGTGGTCAATTCGATGTCGTTTATTTTACTTATGTCAATAGATACATAAGTATGGCTATTATATGATGAAGCATATTGTGTTAAGGAAGTATTCTATATACCTATAATAAGTAAAGTAGTTAGTTGACTATTATGTTATCTAAAGGATTTTCCATAAGTTTATCATGTTTATCTCCAGCGCGTGTTTTCTATGCGGGTCGTGACCGGGACTTCCAGAATTCAAATTATACTATTATTTACGGATATTAGCACGGATTTATTTAAAACATACTACTTTAACCCATTCGCTGTCCCGTGATAGACACAATAGAAAATTTATTGTTATGTATCATATGTGATTCATCGGACAGGGAACCTGTTAAGATATTTTTGAACTATGAAAATATTTTAAACTAGCTTTTGTGCGCTGCTCCGCCCGCGTGGTACCTACATAAATGAAAAGTAGCCTTTGTCCTTCCCTAGGTTTTAAACTATATCTGTAACAAATTTGATCTAAATCGGTTTAGTGATTTAGCCGTGAAAAGGTAACAGACAGACAGAGTTACTTTCAAGTATTAGTAAGGATAAGGCTTTTCCTAAGACTATGGGTACTGGAACATACCGCAACGTCGAGGAAAATGTAAATTTAAATAGTTTGAAAAAAATCTTGAAGTGGTTAGTCCGTATTCCACTACGACGGGCCAACGCGGGTGGGCAGACTTCACAGTTCACACATCTTTGTGAGCATTACGAAGAACTCTCAGACTCTCTGTCTCTCACTGCGGGTTTCTTTGTGAGCATTACGAAGAACTCTCAGACTCTCTGTCTCTCACTGCGGGTTTCTTTGTGAGCATTACGAAGAACTCTCAGACTCTCTGTCTCTCACTGCGGGTTTCTTCACTATGTTTTTTGGCCGGTAAAGTCAGCTGTAATTACTTATTTATTACTCATACTCGTATAAGTTCAAAAGAAGTGCCGTGGGATCGATCTCCAGACCTTTGCGTGACAGACCAACGGTTTCCCACTAGCCTATCGTACTACATTAGATTTTAAAATACAACTCCCGCATTATTTACAATTAGCTTTTGCCCGCGGCTTCGCTCGAGTTAGTTTAGAATTTGACAATCAATTCGGGTTATACTCTGCTTGTAATAATATAATTCAATCATGATTCGAAAGACACGTGGCGCCATCTATTATCATAAGAACGTTATTATTGTTTTCCTCGGGGACAGTATTTTTTCGGGATGAAAGGTAGACTATGTCCGTTTCTGTGACAACGTATATGCAAAATTTCAGGATGATTGGTTCAGTGGTTTAGGCGTGAAAAGGAAACAAACATAATATTGTCTTCTGTTTACGCGAATGTTATTCATTGAAATTAAACTACTATCTCCCCGTGACCATGGCTGCTGAAAAGCAACCGAAACGTCGGGGAAAGTATAAAAATAAATCTAAATAGTATAATAGTATAGTAATAGTATAAATAGTTTTAATAGTTTCAATAATTTAATTAGCTTAAAAATTTGTAAAGTTTAATAGTGATTATAGTAGTGTAACAGTTTTTCAAAAAATTTTGTAACAGTGTCAAATAAACAACGCGATAAAATCCGTATATAGTAGTTTAATTTCAAGGAAACAAACAAACAAACAAACTCATTTTCGCTTTTATAATATTAGTTAGGAAGTTAGGATTCCGTTGCGGGGACTTTACAAATATTCAAACAACGAAAACAAAGAACACACAGACTCTAAACAGCTAATTGTGGATCACACGAGTTTTTAACCCGTCTGGGATCGAACCCCTCGCCACGGCGACACTAACAAGGCAACCACTACGATATCCGTGTATCTTTAGTTAACTGATCCCGCTTGAACTGGACCCGCGGGATCAGTTGATCTAATGTATATTTCGAATTGGTCAACTGATCCCGTTTCATAATTTTTAATTTGTACAAACACGGAGAAAACTGTTATAGATAATATTAATATGACCAAGACATTAATTATTACGAAGCCGAGACACATCACACTCATGTCAAGTACATTACAAGATCAAATAGTCCTATTGTGAGAATACGTATACTTGGATTCAGCCAATCACGTGCATCAAAGACGCGAGTTTGTCGCTGGGCAGCGAGTCTTTTCTATGTACCTGTGTGAGCGAGAAAGCATTATATTTTATGGCCACTATGCACTTTGTTTTTATATGTAGTACTTCTTAAACGTTTTCCGCACGTTTGTACACAAATTTGAAGATATACAATAGAGTTGTGTCTAATTTAAAAGCAGGTCCAGTTGATAAAAGATAAATAATAAAATAAATATACTAGTCAACTCATCCCGCGGGATCAGTTTAGAGCGGGCTCAGTTAACTAGAGAGCCGAAACATGAAACAGTCACATATACTTTTTATAATACCAATATGGTTGCTTCGTTTAGTATATGGGTATCACAAAAGCAGTAAAAATTAAGTAAATAGTTCCCGCTGATGTCGTATGAATGTTCAAGTAATAAAAGTGCAATTCTACTTTATTATAACTAGGCGGGCCCAGGAAATTGGGCGGAGTGACGTCACTAGTTGCGTCATCAATTTTATTGCCCCTTGTATTGACCGATGAGTTTTGGAAT
This sequence comes from Catocala sponsa, assembly GCA_963564715.1. Lineage (NCBI taxonomy): Eukaryota > Metazoa > Arthropoda > Insecta > Lepidoptera > Erebidae > Catocala > Catocala sponsa. The sequence goes on from OY751352.1 coordinate 719,689, forward strand.
GGTCGGTCAGTTTTAGATGCTATTAAGCTTTTGGAAGTTTAGAAATATTAGTGGAACTTTGAAAGGTTTTGGAATGGTGTCTTCTCATAGCTACAAGCTTGACTATCGGTACTACTATAGGACCTTCGAATGGTTTTGTATTGGTACCTGCTGATAGCTTAAAAGCTTGTCGATCGGTACTTTTACAAGCTAATTCTAATTAATATTCTAATATTCTATCACATACACACAACACCATCTAGCCCAAACTAAGCAGAGCTTGTACTATGGTTATTAGACAATGGATAAACATACATGTATACTTTTTTAAATACATACATATTATACATAGAAACACTCAGACCAAGACAAACATCCATGTTCATGCACACAAACGTTTGACTTGTGTGGGAATCGAACTCGCGACCTCGGGCGTGGCAGTCGGTTACACTAACCACTACGCCATTGAGGCCGTCGTTAATTTTATAAATTTGAATGTGCGTTTGTTTGTTATGCTATCACGCCTTAACTATTCGACCTCGATACATGAAATTTCGCATACATGTAATCAGGGGTGCAGAGAAAGATATAGGATACCTGTCATAGAGAAAAAGTACTGTTTCTGCTAAAAGCGAGTATTCTAATAAATTAATTATAATATCTACTTATAGAGAATATGGTTGGACCAGCCCGTTGGGATCTAGTATTTACTAAAGCTCAACAAGATACAAAACTCAGCAACGTTTTACAATACCTTGAGCTCATTCTGAGTAAATAATGTTCAGGTATTTTGTAATAACTTCACACTTCAAGATAGACGAACTTCAACTTTGTGTCCCCGTGATCATAACTGCTGAAAAGCAATTAAAATGTCGGGAAAAGTGGAAAAATATAAATAGTTAAAATACTAGTATTATAGAGAGGAAAGATTTGATTTTTTGTTTATTTGTAAGGTTTTAACTAAAAAACTATTAAAATGATACTAAAAAATTCCTCCATTAGAAAGCTATATTATCAACGAGTAACAAATGCTATATTTTATTTAAAAAAAACAAGTTCTGTTACTAACATAACCTAACATACTTTAACGCGAGCGAAGCCGCAGGCAAAAGCTAGTACATATATTATAATAATTTAAATAAAATCCTTAACAAATAATTTAATTTCAAAAAGCCTATTAGATATCAATTAAATAAGTATTTTATCAAGTTTGACGTTTTTATATTAGTCATAGGGTACTTACCGCACCAAATTTTAGCAAATAGTGTTGTAACGTTCCTCACGTAGTAAAATGACTCACGTGAACGTTATTTAATTGAAATAGAATACGAAATATCACTGACTCACTCACCTCACTATTTCCGGAACGAGCAAACCCTAAATTTGTAAATTAGGTAGCCTCCTCCGTTTCGTCACGTCAGTACGCATCCAAGACACACATTTTTGAAAGTCAATCTATATAGCCAATTCATCTGACCTTTTCTTATTAAGCATGACTGTGATAGAGTGAGGTCTTCTTTAGACTGGTTATTGGATATTACCAAATAGTCAGACATATTATTGCTAAAGATGCTTCTAATACATGGAGGTCTTTTAAGAGTGGTTAATTCCAGTTACATGATATTCAATGGAAATAGATTCGTAATATTTAGCTAACACTAGGTTTTACCTACGTCTTCGCTTGTGTTAACGTAGATATTGATAAAGCATGTCTATCGTCCAGGAACGGTACGTTTTCCCTGGATGAAAGATGTCTATGTCCTTATCTCTATCCGATATTTCATGATGATCAAGTAGTTAAAATGTAAAAACGTAAATAACAAGCAAACTTACATTTGGATTTATAATATTTGATTGTTTACACTTATGTTTTCGCCGCGAAGTTCCAGATTCGGCACCCGGATCAGGCAGTTATATTGAGCTTTTCTGCTATAGATACGGAGTCTATTACATCTATACTAATATTATAAAGCTGAAGAGTTTGTTTGTATGTTTGTTTGTTTGAACGCGCTAATCTCAGGAACTACTGGGTCGAATAAAAAATTCTTTTTTTGTTGGGTAGCTTATTTATCAAGGAAGGCTATAGGCTGTATAACATCACACTAGGAGCCACGGAGGCGGCGCAGTAATCATAAACGCAGGTAAAACCGCGAGCACATCTAGTTAAGAATATAGCTAACAAAACGGGTACTTTACCGGGGATAAACAGATTTGACTCTATATATGTATGTCATCTAATATAATTAAATAAAAGGGTTACCGTTAAATAATATCCCACACGATTCATAATATGATTGTTTCTTTGCTCACTAGAAATCCCCCGAGTGATAAGTGTATGAATCGTCCGTGAACTTCATCAATGTCATAATGTTATCTTACGTTCACGCGAATGTTATATACATTGAAATTAAACTGATATTCACGGAATTTATCGCGTTGTATTAACACTTTATAATATTGTCTACTGTTTACGCGAATGTTATTCATTGAAATTAAACTACTATATACGGATAACACTTTTATTAAAAAATTTTGAAAATATGAAAGTATGATGATGATAATCATCATATTTTTAATAAAATATTAACAAAGGCATGGTTCTCAAGCTGATTCGTTCATAATTTGTAAGGTCGCGGATAATTTGAAACCATCTTCCCTAGTTAAATTTCTATATTTTTTGATTTTAATAGCTTTTCGCTAATCATTGGATAGAATTTCATCGTTCGGAAGTCCTCTCCACCGATCGCCACTTTTATCCAAGAGTAGTGCGAAGAAGCTATTGAACATAGAAATTTAAATAGGGCAGATGGTTTCATATTATCCGCGACGTGGAATCCCGTGATTAATAATACGCAACTTCGCTGTTTTGCACAGTCAGATAATTCACAGAATACGGACACGACGCGATGGCTAGCATACATAATAGGGATCTATCTAGTTTGTGACGGTACATGGACAAACAAAAATATGCCAAAAGTGCGGGTGAATCAAAATTCTTCTGCCTCACAAACGGAGACATGACATCGCAGCACCAGTCAGCTTGTGACCACGGCCGGTGCAACCTGGTCGAAACGTCAAGCCTATACAAGGTAAACATTATGCATGATCGCGTTAATACCCGTTAATAAACAAGCAAACTAACATTCGCATTTATAACAGTAGTTAGGATTAGGAAACCGTACGCTTATACTGCTGTTTTCAGGTATGTATATACAAAAACGTAATTACTAAAATAAATATAAACACACAGACATAGCAACGTTCCTTCTCATATATTTGAGATTTGAGGCCGTCTCACACGGAGAAGAGGTCCGAGCCCAGCAGTGGGACAGTTTAATACAGGGCTGATGATAAACAATAATTTTGTCAATTTGCAAATTCCAACCTGTAGTCATATCTCTTTCGCATATAGATATTTTATTCGGGCTCAGCGAGACAGCAATAGATCTGTTAAAAACCTTTCCTTTAAATGTATTTAATGTCTGCATTTTTTCCTTAGAGCGAAAGGTAATATTTTGTTAAATAAAGTTTATTATTATTATTATTATAATATAACAGTGCTGGATTGCAGTTAATAAACATATGTCACCCAAATCGGACGTATAATTTTCTCTACGTTTACAACACTATTCAGAAAAGATCAGTAGTGAATCACTCACCCATTCATGTGAACGTATTCGACTCTCGTACAACATATAATAGTTAAAAAGTCCAAAAAGTCAAAATATTTTAATCGAATTTGCCATCTTTAAACGAATTTTATTGGCATTTCCTGTTACGGAATTCTCAGTAATAGCAAGACGTCTGAAATGTGGCCGTTATGAATGCATAACTGGTAAAATATCTGTGTAATAAATAATAATACACATCTTTATTTAATTGGCATAATAAACTAATACATGTGCTAATAAAATACAGAAAAAATATTCCCAAGAAAACAAATGACGAGTTAGCAGAAACAAGTTGACAGTTATTTTTATACATCATCTCTATCTAGCGTTATATGTAAGATAAGGACGACAGATGGTTGCACAGCTTGCGTAACAGCCCGTCTGATGAATAAGTAATCGTTGTCTATGACGTTGTTGTGACGGGTATCCCCAGCGTGAGACGTCGGCGCGTGCGCAAGGAAGGCCGCATTGATAAGGAGACTGGTTTAATGGCGGATTTTACGCACGATTATTTGCGCTGGGGATTTTAACTATAGGTTATTAACGATTGCAAGCGTATGAGTAAATTATTACTCAACAATTGAACTTGTCTGGTGAGTGATGAGTATTATTAAAAGCATTTTAATTTTATTTCTAGAATTTATTTTAGATTACTTTCCAAACAAAGTTACAATAATATCTTTAAAAATCATCACATTCAGTAGCGGTGTAGTTACAACATCCGTGTACTGACAACGTTCGAACGTTTAGATAGAGTTTGTTTGCAATAATGGTACCCACTTCGTAGCATTTAGTTATATTCATTTTTATGTTACGTTCTTTTGTTGTTTACTTTTAATTTAGTAATAATTAATTATGTTTCTGTACACTCTTTTAAGCTTATGTTGTGAAAAATCGATTGTTTCTCAGTAAGTGAATCTTTGTGAATTCTTATGAGAAAATAAAAATCTTAAACCGTAAAAATATTTAATATTTTTCTATTGTATCCGTGGCATAAGATGCGCTAATGTTTAAGCCATTAACAAAGTCTGAGGTTCGATTTCTGGGTACACTAGTTATAAACCAGGTTTGAGAAAAGTGCCTGGATGATATAGCATAGAAGCAAGCCTGAATTTTAATATATTACTAGCGGATCTGACAAAGGTTTTCCTGTCTGAACAAACAGATCATAGCGACACCTGCCGCGTCCAATTGAGAATCTGAACCATCCAACCATAGACCACCACACGAACATACATACATATACCGATTTTCATGAAATTTTCAGTGGCTTAAGAAAATCATGTACACATCAGAATTAGATATGCAGGGTGTCCGGTAATTAATGGATATCCTTGAAATGTCTTATAGTAGAACTGATGGCCGTTCAGAATAAAATATGGAATAAAAATCTATCCTATCTTATCTTATCTTATGTGGAGGCCAGTCTGTGCAGACCGGCGACACTTCGACCCAGTGGGATCTGTTGTGTCGACACTCTCCCAATAACGACTGCCATAGACGTTCATGGCAGCTGGGACCGACGCGACGGCTTAACATGCTCTCCGAGGCACGGAGCAGGCGATAATTGTCAATCAATACGCACATAATTTCGAACAGTCATATAACTTCCGAAAGTCAGAGGTGCGCGACGTGGGTTCGAACCCGAGACCCTCTGCATTGCAGTCTATTGGTCTTCCGAATGAGCTAACGCAGCTCTAAAAAAAAATCTATCCCAACAACTACCTACCTGAAACATGTTTATTTTTTAAAAGTCTTGTTTACCATATTTAACTTTCTTGTACACTACGACCATAAATGAATAAAATCCATCGGTTTTTGTTGTTTTATTATTAAACACTAATTATGCTAATAGATAGACAGTCAAAAGTATGACTAGATATTGCACTTTTTTAATCATTTTTTAAATATTTTTTCTAGTGGGCCATCAATCATATCTAATGATCTAGGTGACTAATTTAAGGCATTGTGTCCCAGATGTAGTGAAGGTATGCTATGAGTATAAGGGAAGAGTACGAGGGTATGAAAGTGGATTCCTTAACCTGTCAATTGTTGGAATGTCAGATATAATAAAAAAAAAAACTGTCTAACCGCCGCCGCCGGTGTGCCATTGCGACTCAATAGGTTAAAAGTTTACATATTAAGCATTCACCGCACTAATTTGACGAGATTTGGCAACCGAGGAGCTGAGTTATAAGAGGTTAAGTAGAAATTGTCTGCACGGATGGCATAGTGGATTAAGGGGTGGAGTGTTGTGGGTTCGATTCCCACACGAGACAATGTGGTCCACAAATACTTGTTCCGAATCTGGGTGTTCTATGTGTGCGTTGTTTGAATGTTTGTAAAGTCCCAGTTTTAAAAAATTGCAAATTCTCACAGTACCGTGCCTCTATATCCTGGTCTTGCTTAGTCATTTCATTAAAAATATCCATAAGTTTGAGACTAAGGAACAGAGACATATTAGAGTAAAAACTCGAAGAAAGGATCTACCTAATTTCATACAGCCTAAACTTAATGTCGTTAAACATGCCTCAAGAGTACAATCAGTAAATATGTACAATAAGCTGCCGGTACAATTTAAAAACTCTATGAATCCAAATGAATTCAAGAGAAAATTGAAGACATTGTTATTGAGGAAATGTTATTACAGCATAGAAGAGTTTCTCAAAGATAAAAATAGTTCGAACTAATATGTGACTATATTTTAATGAGCTTATTAATATAAATCCTACATTCCATCACAACATTGCATTTAATGAATTCTATTGACATACATTCCTAATTGAATTATATTGATTTTTAATTGGTATTAAGTTTGACTAATAATGCTGACAATTTATTTGATTTATATTGGACTTGATTTCAATTTGATTTTTATTTAGGTTGATTTTTATTATTATTTTTATCGACTTTGTCTGATTTATACTTATTTTATTTGACTTCAATCTGGCTTATTTGATGTGATTTGATTCTTATTTAATTTTTATTAGACTTGAATTCAATTTATTTCATTTGTTTTTATTTTTATTTGACTTGCTTTGATTTAAATTTATTTTTTATGTGAATTTATTTATTAATTTGATTTTGTTTGTAAAGAGATATTTTTGTCAATACATAACACAAATTTAACTATTGTCAAAACCACTATTCGACACAAATGTAAATTTGTTTATGAATAAATGAATAAACACCCGAGACTCGCTCCCCCGGGACACAAAAATTAATCCCAGATTAGAAACTTAAAATAATTATATATATATTAATACGTGAAGCGAAAACTTTGGATCCCTTTTTACGAAAATTGGGCGGACGGAGGAGTATAAAATTTCGCACACTTATAGTTTATACAGAGAAGAAGTGACGAATGCTGATATTTATATAAAATATGTACAATAAATACATTATATTAATGAAAAAACACTACACGCACACAACCATGCATTTGACACACGCAGTGGAAGCGCGTAACTATGGTTACATATATCAATATACGAGTATAATGACATGACATAATATATATCAGTTGGTCGAATTTCGAGCACTAGGCGACCGCTAGTACACTTAAAATGCCGATTATTAAGTACCTTAGTTATAATGGAATGTTTATACGTTTTAATTTATTGAAAGTTAGTCAATGGTGAGCTTAATTATATATCTATACAGAGATATTATTATCTAACTAGCGGGCGTCAAGTGCTCGAAATTCGACCATAATTGATTTAAATTTTAAGTTTGATCGTTAATATGGTTTTATTGTCTATAATTATAGCCTTATAATCACATTGCATTTAGTCACCTACAGTGAGCAGCGATAGCTCAGTGGGGAGGCCAACAGACTGCAATGCAGAGGGTCTCGGGTTCGAACCCACGTCGCGCACCTCTGACTTTCGGAAGTTACATGACTTTTCGAAATTATTTGCGTATTGATTGACAATTATCGCATGCTCCGTGCCTCGGAAAGCACGTTAAGCCGTTGGTCCCGGCTGCCATGACCATCTATGGCAGTCGTTATTGGGAGAGTGTCGACACAAAAGATCCCACTGGGTCGAAGTGTCGCCGGCCTGCACTGACTGGCCCCCATATAAGATAAGATAAGATAGTCACCTACTCCACATATATATGTAACCATAGTTACGAACAATTCTACGACATCAGTCGAAATACTACGATTAGTAATAAATTATCAGTAGACCCTTATCGCGTCTGGGAGGACAATCGGCATCACGGATGGATCTGGACACTTGTAAAATGTCTTAAAACAGCCACTCATACGTACCTTTCGCAGCTCTGTCTAGCTCCTTAAAGACATACCAGCGCTATGTCATAAGGTTTTCTCCCTAATGTAGCCGAGCCTTAGGCGCGGAGGTTGCGTGGGCTGGTCGAGGCTATATCGGCCTATATCGACAGTAAACCTAACATTAGCTCGTATTTAGACATTGTTACAATGTATTTTCTTGTACCTAATATAAAATTAATTGATATAATCTCATTGTTCAGCTATTTATAGTCACTGCGTGACTGACTCAGTCGCAGGGTTGTCAAATGTTTCATTTTGATCGCGAGTGTTATGAATATTACATAGTGTGTGCTGCGGTTTCAGTCGCATTAATAATAATTGCTAGGTATAGCATTTTGACCGTTAAAATAGATGTCTGTTTTTGTACAAATAGTTGTCGCCCACAAAACGAACGAGATGGGTGTAAAAACCCAGGATTCAACCTCTTCGTCTTACGAGTAAATGTTAAAGTATTTTGCCATTTAAAATACCTGCGAACTTGTGACGCCTGATATCTCGGGGGTCTTTTGACCCACAGGGTCCATATTCAAATTCGATCGAGGTATGACCCCAACGTGTCTGCACACTAAGTTACAAGTCAATCGGTCCAGTGGTTCCGGAGTTATGCCTGTCACTAACAGACACACACAGACCCACATAGTGCTTTCATTAACCTCTGAAGAAGACTCAATGTTAATAAATTTTGATTAGCGGAGGACTTACAACGGACAGAAATGACATCCAGATACGGAACAACTATTTTGTGGATAAACAAACGTTTGTTCCGTGTAGGGCCATTGCCAGCAGACGGCATATTGACGGTAATTAACAATGTGAGCTAAAAGTATTAATTTTTTTAGATGTAAGACTTTCTTTTAATGATGATGATGATGATGTAAGTTATGCTTTTCTGAATGAGTCTTCTATCCGACTTCATCCGGGTCATTTGTTTTATTACCAATGGACTGATGATGTCAATTTTATATCTATTCTCTATCACATTGCCTAGGTGTCGCATCAGTAGTGTATTACTGTGCGTGAGGGCCCAGTTTCGATTTCTGGATCGGACAAGGTGATAGTGGAACTGTGTCTCGTAAATGGCTATAGGCTCACTTCCTATTACGTGCGACGTAAAACTATAACTAGCAATAGAAATGATAATTCAACCAAGCTTCAAATTTGGAGTGACTACAGTGAAAACTCTAAAGTTAAATAACTTAAAATTAGAACCGCTTAATTATTTAGTAACGGTACGAATGAGATGACTAGCTGTAAGAAGTACAACATTTTACAGATTTATCTAATAAAATCATGCTTTCTTAACCCATGTTATCTATTTAGATGCTTACGCAATTATTTTCTAAAAATACTTTTTCTTATAGAAACATTTTTTTAGCAGTACATTATTTCAGTTTTGTGTAGTATTCGATTTTATTGTAGAGACTACTCTACTTCTCTCTTTACTACTACTCTACTCTCTTTATTTAACTTTAAGCTCTACTAAGAGTTTGTTGTAGTTTGGGTTAGTTGACTCTTTTAAGAACATTAGCGCGAACTCTCTGACATGTTGCCTCACAATGCCTTTATTTTTAAAGCAAGCGATAATGAACTAATTAACCATTTAATGCATTACGTTGAAAATCCAGAGGTACATGTCTCTCAAAAATAAGATGACCACACAGATGTCATCTGTGCGTGGTCCCATCTCCCTGGGATGATACATATTTACACGTAAATAAGGTTAAAAAATGTGGCCAAGAGTTTCTTACCGGGTTACTTTTTAAGTTTAGTTTTTTGCAACATGGCAACTTAAATGATATCGCCTAGTTTCCTATTTACACTTTGTAGGGGTAAATGAAATGTTCTTGTGGAGTCCAAATAAAATACTTCTTGATAGATAGATATGGTTATATATTTACTGGTACCAGATATAAATACTATAAATACATATTGGATTACGAGCTAACTGAGTGGTTGCGGAGAGACGAGTGCCGCGCGGCGTTACAGTATATATGCCTGACTACACAAAACTAACGCGTCAGCAGTGGCGCTACAACTTCATCGCTCAGTACCTTGTGTCATCTCAATACAATTCTTGCAAGGTTCGGATGGTATAAACATCAGTATACAGTACTATTACACGGAAACTTAACATCCCCAAACCAATATCCTTAATCAATAAACTGCCCAAAGAAACCTACTTTTATTGCAAAATATTAATCTTAATCTAACACAATTATACATGTGTGTATCTATACACATAACTCACACACGGACTCTCGTGGGCTGTAGAAAAATCTTAGCAGCGCCCCCGCGGCCTGCTCACAATAATTAGTTTAACAGTGTTCGAACACCCACAACCCCCTATCACACCCCGTGCCCCCATACACCCTCAAACCCCCCATTTCGACACACACACTCACACTCGCGAACTTATACGGCTTGGTCTGCGTGCGTCAACTATTGGGAAAATATCCAGGAAAATTGGGGAAAATAGTCATTTGTATTTAGCTGAGCTGTGCTTTCGTATGTATTGTGTAGTTTTGTGTATGATAAACATGTACGCACTAACTAAGATAAGGCATTATGTGTATCGTGTAATTAAAATGTTCCGCCGAAATTGAAGACGGAGCTCTCTCTGTGAATATCGTTAAATAAATATAGGAATGCGAGCGTGCATACATTATTGTATTGAAGGCTTTTTAGTATATTTATAATACTAGATGATAGCGACCTATTCACGTCAACGACAGTTCACTCTCAAAGTAATTTGTTTACTGTCCCACATACATGACGACATATAAAATAGCATGATTGACTTTTAAAATTAATCGTATTATGTCATTGCAGCAAAGTCTCACAAAACGTCTGCTACATTATTTTTTTGGAGCCATTACTTTTCAAACAGATCGCACACTACTGTCATATTTGTTAATACTTTGTATTTATAATGTAATTATTATGCTCATTAAGTGGACTGTACGTTCTTTGAGTTAATAAAGATCTTAAACATAACTGTCCCTTATAAATTTTATCACAGTTTATTTGGAAGCATTACTTTTAGATAAAATTTAAACTACTACCACTATTAAACTATTTAAATTTACACTCTTCCCGACGTTTTTGTTGCTTTTCAGCAGCAATTGTCACGGGGAGACTACGATGGTGGTCGTTCCATTGTCTTGAAATGTAGTTATTTCAAAGTACCCGACCATCATTTAATTATCATTAGTGTTCCTATTTACGCAAAATGAGCTTAAAGTATCATGAAGTCTAGCTGTATTTTGCTTCTTTTTAGGTTGCTGCGATAGAAATCGATATAAGATAATAAGGAGCACATGCAAAATTATAGACCGATCTCACTTTCGCCTATTTTTTCAAAAATATTTGAAAAATTCATATATTATAGAATTTATTCATATCTTGAAAACTACAATATTTTATGTAAAGAACAAAAAGGTTTTCGTAAAGAAAAGACCATAAATATGGCGATATACGATTTTTTAAATATAGTAATGATGAATATTGATAAGAGAATACCTATCTGTGCCATTTATTGTGATATGACACAAGCATTTGATTACGTAGATCATAATATTTTACTAAAAAAGCTTGACGCCTATGGCCTAAGAGGTAATGTTTATAATTTGATAAAATCTTATTTATCAAATAGAAAACAGGTAATTGCAATAAAAAAGCTAAATCTCAAGACAAAAAGGGAAGATATATACCTATCTAGACAGCGTAAAATATCATTCGGTGTGCCCCAGGGCAGTGTATTAGGGCCTTTGTTGTTTATATTATATATAAACGACTTACCCAAAGCAATAAAACATCCCTTAACACTATTCGCTGATGACAGTACTGTAACTATAGCTTGTAATAAACCCGACTCATACGAATCTGATATTAATAACACACTCAGCTCAATAATTTTATGGTTAAATAATAATAATTTGAAAATAAATCTCAACAAAACTCAAATAATGCACTTTTGTCAAAGACAACCTACTTGTTATAAAATTAATATTAAATATCAGAATAGTAATATATGTGCTACAAATAATGCAAAATTCTTAGGATTGACGATTGATAACCAGCTAAATTGGAAAGAACATATAGAGGCTCTTTGCAAAAAAATCAGTAGTTCGTCCTATGCTCTTCATAAACTGAAACATATAGTCAACATGGAATCTCTACTAACTGCTTATCATGGCATTGTTGCATCCGTACTCAGATACGGAATAATTTTTTGGGGCAACTCTACACATAAGGAGATCGCATTTAAATTACAAAAGAGATGCATAAGGGCTATGTTTGGGCTTCAAGTAACTGACAGTTGTAAACCTCACTTTATCAAACATAAAATTCTAACGCTTCCGTCTTTATATATATTTGAAGTCGCAATATTTGTTAAAACAAATCCTCATTTGTTTCCTAGTCAATCCGATGTTGTTCTACGTAATAGGCGCAAAAATAATTTATGCATAAGAAGAGCTAAAACTACCCTTATGTGGAACAGTATATTCTGTTTAGCTCCAAAACTCTATAATAAGCTACCGGAGGAATATAAACAATTAAATTTAAAACACTTTAGAAAAAAGCTAAATATTTTTTTGTATAATAAATGCTACTACTCTATCAAAGATTTTCTAAATGACACGTTTTGTTAAATGTTATACTTTGATTTTGTTTTTGTGTTTATGTTTTTCTTATAATATTTTTGTACGCCGATTGTATTGGCAAGACACAGTTTGTACTTTCGTTTGTTTTTTGTAAGATCTTTTTTATAAACCTGTGTCTAACAAATAAAAATAATTTGAATTTGAATTTGAATTTGAAAGTAATTTAATTTTAATGTATAACGTTCGCGTATACGTAAGACAATATTACGTTTTCATGTAGTTAAAGCAGATTATTATGTATCTTTACCGAAGTTTTCGCCAGGCCTACTAAATAAACCGTTGTTGAATTGTTTGGTTGGTTGCAGTTCAACTAACTGCAAGCTATGAAAAGTACATGAAACAAAATGCATTCTCATAACAGAGCAAATTCTCGTGTTTAAAACTGTTTAAAGTAGAGTTCCTATCTAGTATCATACCACATTTTATTGTTACACTCAGTACAACATCTTGAAAGTTGTTTGAGTGGGCAAAGTTACCACGTACTGCTCCAGGGAATTACTTGAGAGATAATCTCAATAAAATTTTGGTCAACCCGAAAATCGAACTCGAGATTCTAATAAAGCAGTCGCATTCCCAACCTTGAGCCTAGGCAATATTTTATTGCATACTATTAATATAGAAAGAAATATAATTAGGTAACTACTAGCCTTTGCTCCCGTCTTTGCCCGCATTAAATTCAGTTCGCAAGCGATTTCCGTAAATCACATTATAAAATATATCTCCGGTTCTTTCCTAAGCTATCAAATATCCAACACATTGCTCGACCCGGGAATTGTACTGGTGACGAAGGCCGCCGAGTCAGGTAATATAATTTAGTCATATTTGAGGGTCGTAAAGGAAGTTGAGTCATAACTATTACGGGTCATAAAATTCATATTGTAAATTGTTATGTTGCCTTCATTGCTCTCAAGGTATTTTGTGCTTATGTTTACGTCCGATCGTGTAGTACCAGGATCGATTCCCAGATCAGGCAAAATCTTATTGGGAGTTGCTGTAGCAGAACAGTGTAGTAATGTGCACATTAGATGTCTTTTATCGTAATCTAGGAGAATGCCATTTGTGATATTTATGACACTGATACTAAATCGGAACTCTATTTTGAACAATTTGTATAACGAGAATGGGATCTCGGATAATGACATAGTAACTTATCATTAATGAAAATCTATAAATCTTCACATTTCTTCGTTTGTTTTTTTTAGCAAATGGAAATCTGTTGTCTCTGCCCCTCTCTCCTCTGGGAAACAGGCGTGAATCTATGTATGTATAATTTTACACTGACTGCTTTAGTGGCGCAGCGGTCGTGAATGCAATTGATGTGCATTAGGTAAACGACAATAGTATTTATTTTTTAATTTAAATAAGCTTGCGTTTGACCGCGATCTCACCTGATGTTAAGTGGCGATGCAGTCGACGATGGAGCATGCTTGCCTAGAAGATACCTATTCACTCATGACTTGAAGACACCCAGATTGTACTCAGTCTTGATTCATGATACTATAATATAAATAATAATATCAGCTTTGTATCAAACTGTCCCACTGCTGGGCACGGGCCTCTTCTTACTGTGAGAAGGGTTGGGCCATAGTCCACCAAGCTGGCCTAGTGCGGGTTGGCAGACTTCACATATCTTCGAGAACATTATGGAGAACTCTCAGACATGCAGGTTTCCTCACGATGTTTTCCTTCACCGTCAAAGCAAGCGATAATCAACTATTTAATACCTACGCATTTATCTTCGAAAAGTCAGAGATGCGCGCCTTGGGTTCGAACTCGAGACCTCTGCGTGGCAGTCCAACAGTTTCCCCACTAGGCTATCGCTATGTATGGATTTTATTAGTTATTTTATACGGAAATTTTACGGGCAGACAAGCTATATTTGCTTGCTCTTAATCACAACTAATACTCGGACGCCGGCGTCCGTTCGCACCCAAACCATTTTAAACGTAAATCTTTTTATGATAGAGGCTACTTTTGTTTGAGTAACTTTTGTGACATATCCTGTTTATATCATTGGTTGGGAGGTTAACCATGAATTTGCCCACTTGGTTCAAATATTTATCCCAAACCGTGCATATCTCGGCATTATAAAATACACTCGAAATAACTCGCAATCGACTAAACTTTCAACCAAGACGATCGCTCTAAAATAATCTTCAGTTTATGTGACTTGACCGGTTTGTAATTTAAAGTTTAATTACTTTAAACATTAGATTTTATGTTTTATGTAAGCGACAACGAGGTCGGTCCAGGAGGAGGTGGCGAAACGAGCTCGATGCATTTAAAAGGGATTGGCAACTCAGAACAAGCGATCGTGATAGATGGAAGTCGGAAGGGGAGGCCTTTGCCCAGCAGTGGGACGCCAATTAGGCTTATAATAATAATAATGTAATCCGAAAGCATCAGTTTAGTAATTTTACGTCGCAAGAGGCAGACCTACGCGAACGTTTCTTGATCAGATCGGAGACGTTCTGGACAAAGGCCAGGTTAAGAGCACCTTAAAACGGCGAGCGTGTATGAGGAATTTGATGAAAGTGAAGGAAGCCAGAGAAGTGTGTCAGGATCGTAGCAAATGGAAATCCGTAGTCTCTGCACCACCCCTCTGGGAAACAGGCGTGAATCTATGTATGTATGTATGTATGTTATTAAATTCACTTATTTATTATAAAACATACAGGTGTTATCGGTTCGACGAATGTCGTCCCATTTATTTATGACCTATGTGGAGATCGAAACTACAACATTCGACGCGCAGAAAATAGCAAGGCAGTTATTGAACCGCCATCAACTTTAATAAAACAGATTAAAAATCATTATTGAAACAATGATTAAACATAATAAAAAAAAATGGTTGCCATATTTTAGTCCGCCGCAAATGTAAAGTGGTTTATCTTTATACAAATAAATAAAATTGAAATGTCTGTTTGTAATGTCAAAATAACAGCTTTTTATCTAATGCATATGAAAGTATATAAGGTACCTATGCGAAAACATCTATTTTTAAATTTTTTATCTGTCTGTCTGTCTGTTTGTTCCGGCTAATCTCCGAAACGGCTGAACCGATTTTGATGGGACTTTCACTGGCAGATAGCTAATGTTATAAGAAGTAACTTAGGCTACTTTGATTTCAGAAAAAAATAGGGTTCCGCTGAGCCAAACACTTTTTAGTTAAAATCTACGCGGACGAAGTCGCAGGTAACAGCTAGTCTATACGAATATTATAAAGCTGAAGAGTTTGTTTGTTTGTTTGGTTGAACGCACTAATCTCAGGAACTACTGGCTCGAATTGAAAAATTCTTTCGGGGTTGGATAGCTCATTTATCGAGGAAGGCTATAGGCTATATAACATTACGCTACGACCCACGGGGGCAGCGCAGTAATCATAAACGCGGGTGAAACCGCGGGTACATCTAGTTAAATAATAACTAGACATGGATTTTTCCTATTCAGTCTGTAGTGATATCATCAGATAACGGTATCGGATTGTTCATGATGTATTTTTCCAAATAAACTCTGACTAAGTTAATATTATTTTCCGGGAAAATGGTGATCAATATCATTTCGTATAGGTACTGATATCGAATAACGTTTAAACTAAAATATACATTTTCCGTTGGACATATTATGCACACTCAGGGATTCTTGTTTCGATTTCCGAGTTAGGAAGTTATTTTTTTTTTATATGGTAGTTCTCAGTAGTTGCACGTGATTTCAAAATGAGCTCAGTAGATGGCAGTTGGCCGGTAAAATACCCATTTAGCATACCTAACGGGCATTTCACAGGCGTAAATGTACAGGCGCGATACCTACAAGTTTTGTTTCACCTAGTATGTGGCAGTTGCAGCGATAGCTCATTGGTGAAACTAACAGACTGCAATGCAGAAGGTCTCGGGTTCAAACCCACGACGCGCACCTCTGACTTTCGAAAGTTATATGACTTTTTGAAATAATGTGCGTATTGATTGACAATTATCGCCTGCTCCGTGCCTCGGCGAGCACGTTAAGCCGTCGGTCCCGACTGCACATCTATGGCAGTCGTTATTGAGAAGTCATTGCCCTATAATATCCTGACACTGGACTGCCGCGCCTGAGGTGGTGGGTCCAATTCCCGCACGAGTCAATCATTTGTGTGCACGAATATGGATGTTTGTCTTGGTCTGGGTGTTTCTATGTATGTATTTACAAAAAAAAGGTAATATGTATGTTTACCCATTATCTAGTAGCCATAGTACAAGCTCTACTTAGTTTGGGCTAGATGGTGTTGTGTGTATGTGATAGAATATTATATCTATATATTAATACGTGAAGCAAAATCTTTGTACCCTTTTTTACGAAAATTGCGCGGAGTATGAAATTTGGCACAGTTAAAGTTTATATGGAGAAGGAGGGGCGCATCCTAATATTTATATAAAATATGCATTAGAAATATATTAAATTAATGAAAAGCACTACACGCACTCAACCATCCATTTGACACACGCAGTCGAATTATTCTTCGTAACTATCGTTACATATTATATCAATATAATAATTTGTTTGACAAAGATAGGTAAATTAACCTGTATAGATCGAAATCTAAATGAAATGTGTTTATAAGGGTATAGTTCTAGACAATAAAACCTAATAACTATCAAACTTAAAATTTTAATCAATTATGGTCGAATTTCGACCATTAGGCGACCGCTAGTTATTATTATTACAAATAAAAATATTTTTCTTTCTTTCTACAATGGGTAGGCAAAAGTGTAATGTACAAACATGTTGCCAAGTATGTTTTAGGTACGATTGTGTTTTCCTTTATATGAAACATAATTAACCAATATTAGGGCAATGTAACCACACATAGCCTTTTAATAACTCGCAATGTGTTACAGTTTAGGGTTAATTTGTATGTACTTTACTTGCCCATGAAACGGGACGTACCCACGTATTTACCCAATATACAGGGAAAGTAAGTAAAGTTTTGTACTCCATAGTGGTAAACCAGTATATAGTGATGGTGAGAGGCAAACCCTTGGGCAGTAGCGTGTCTAGACACGCTACTTATTGGGCATATCTTACAATAACCCATGGCCAATAAGGTTTTTCAACGATAAATTAATTGAAAACAATTCTTCTTTTTCTTTAAATTCACTTGCATATCATGAAATGGCTTTCTAAGCATAAAGTAAAATCTGTTTTATTTAGTATACTTATGCCAAAGCACCCTGAATGTGAACGTTAAAAAGTTTAACTGTCCGTCAACTATTTATCCTGCACACTATCCTTAAACTACATACGCTACTACCTTTTTACCTACGAACAAAAGAAGGAAAGACTTAGTTTGTGAAAGCTTCCAAACTAAGCATGCTTACAGGAAGAAATTTTTCTTATTCTTTCGGCCTCTTTTGTACAATAAACTAAATAAGTTATTAGATATATATAGCATTAATCATAAACAATGTCACATAGTTTTAACAAAGTACCTAAAAACGCTTACGTATTCAGATACCGAGAAATTGCTAGTAGTTGTAAAATAATTTCTTATTGTTTAAGCAATTTTTCATTTATAATTGTTATTGTTTATAAATATTATAATTGTAGATATACTTAACTATCTATATATGTTTGCAATACATGTATAAAAGTTATATTTTTTTTGAAGAACCTTTCTATATTAACAATAGAATAACAATGTAATATTAGAAACAGCCTGAAACACAGGTCTCTGACCTAGTTCAGGTAATAAAATGTAACAACTGACTTTATAAACAATACTTTTTGTGTCCAATTTTTAAATTGTAAAATGTTTTTCTTTAGATTAAATATAGTTTAATACAATAAGTAAAGGAACACGTGGTGAGGGAACCTGCATGTCCAAGAGTTGTCCACAATGTTTCGCGAAGATATGTGAAGTGTACCAACTCGCACTGGTGAACTATGGCTTAACGTTTCTCATGGTGAGAAGAGGCCTGTGCCCTGTAGTGGGACAGTTTACAAACAGGACTCATATTATAGCTATATCTACTAATATTATAAAGCTGAAGAGTTTGTTTGTTTGAACGTGCTAATCTCGGGTACTGGTTCGAATTGAAAAATTATTTTAATGTTGGATAGCCTATTTATCGAGGAAGGCTATAGGCTAGATAACATCACGCTACAACCCACGGGGGATGCGCAGTAACGATAAACGCGGGTGAAACCGCAGGAACATCTAGTATTATATACACTAACTAAATGATTAAAAAAATTAAAAATGATTTCCATTTTAATATTGACCACTGGGTGACCACTTACAATTACCTTAAAATTACAAAAATATTATATATATGATAATAGTCTTGAATAAAGAGGTAATATACAATAGAGATAATCTCGTACTGAACTAAGAACCTCATCCTTTCTTTAAAACCGGTTAAGCACAACGGAACACATACACACGTATAGCGAAAGAAAACCTTTTGTTTTAGTGTGAACCGTTTAATATTCCTCATCGAAGGCTGAAGACGCACATAAATCGTTCCCCGGTTAACAATACGGGTTCCGTACAAGAACTACATATTTATGAGGTGTCTGCGGTACCCTAACTGTACGTCAATCGATACTCTTAGCTGGTTAATTGGCTCACTGAGATTTGTTTGCTCTGTCTCTCGGTCACTTCGCATCTCAAAATGGAGGTGTAAGCGAAGATAAGAGTATATAATACCAGCCCTGTATTAAACTGTCCCACTGCAGGAGCCTCTTCTCACTGTGAGAAGAGTCAGGCCATAGTCCACCACGCTGGCCCAGTGCGAGTTCACAGACTTCACATATCTTTAAGAACATTATGGAGAACTTTCAGATATGCAGGTTTCCTCACGATGTTTTCCTTCACAGTTAAAGCAAGCGATAATTACGCACATAACTTCAAAAAGTCAGAGATGCTCGCCTTGGGATCGAACTCGAGACCTCTGCGTGGCAGTCCTACGGTTTCCCTCTATTAAAGTATAATAATAAAATAATATTCTACCACATACGCACAACACCATCTAGCGCAAACTAAGCAGAGCTTGTACTATGGGTACTAGACAATGGATAAACATACATAATTATGTATACAAGGTTATTCTTAGTATAGTGAAAACCTTTCAGGGGGTGACTATACTTGTTATTATGAACAACTTTGGTTCTGGGACATTGCCGAAATCGCGAAAAAAAATCAGCGGTTCCATACATTTTATAGAGGTCAAAGTCCAATTTTGTATGGAACAGCTGGTTTTTGTTTCACGATTTCGGCAATGTCCCAGAACCAAAGTTTGTGGCGTAGTGGTTAGTGTAACCGACTGCCACGCCTGAATTCGCGGGTTCGAGTCAAATATTTGTGTGTATGAACATAGATGTTTGTCTTGGTCTGGGTGTTTCTATATATAATATGTATGTATTTACAAAAAAATAAATATATGTATGTTTATCCATTGTCTAGTACCCATGGTACAAGCTCTGCTTAGTTTGCGCTAAATGATATTGTGTGTATGTGGTAGAATATTATTATTATTTGGAGGGCACGGATGGCGTTGTATTCCTTCTGTGCCTAGTGTTGTGGGTTCGATTCCCATATGGGACAAAAATATGTGTGATCTGCAAATAGTTGTTCACGGTCCAGTGTTCGTTGTGTACGTTGATGGAATGAAAAAAAAAGAAACAAAAATAAATTCATTCAGGTTAGGTTACAAGGTAACACTTATGAATGTCAAAGTTACACTAAATTTTTTCTGTGAATTTACATTTACTGCCACGTTCAGCAAAGCAAGGGTGTAGGGCTCATGAGAAGAACGGGCAAGAAACTCATGGCCAGTCATAATACTTGTGCCGGTGTTAACGTGAACAAATCAAAATAATATCCGAGTTAAGTAATATCGTTTTGTCGATAAAATATTTGACGTATTCTATATTACTTGCATTATGAGTAGTAGAGCCTCGCTGACGTCAGCACGAATGTGCCGGCTCGACCGGGGAAGGACTACCCTCTCACAGAATATCGACGTGAAAAAGCAGTATTCCTACTGTAGTGTTTCGTTCGGTGAGTGAGAGTGCCGGAGGCCCAATCATCCTCTTTCCCCTTTCCCGCTCCTTCTCCTTCCTGCTTCCTTTTTTTTTCCTAAAGGGTCGACAACGCGCAAGTGATGCCTCTGGTGTTGCAGGCGTCTATAGGCTACGGTGACCACTTACCATCAGGTGCTTGTTTGTCACAACAGGAGCATAAAAAAAAATTATATGTATTTTTTTTCGACCATCGTAATCAAATTTTCGTTGTTAGATACTAACAGGTCAAGTGTTACCCCTGACTTCACTCGCGTTTTAGAGTAGCCATTAGCTAATGTCCTTCCGCAAAATCGATATCAACCTTTTACAAATCGATTCAAGAGTCGTGAACATGAAACAAATAGAATAACTCCCGCGTATAATATTAGTTTAGAACGTAGATTTAGTAATTTTAATGTTATGTCATATTTACATTGTAATACATTAACGTAAAATTATTCAGTAGATATTTTAAATCGGTTACTGATATATCGATTTTGTCTCATCACTGGTTCATAAATACCTTGGTGACGTAGCGGTAGCGCCTATTGTGCATATTGATTCTGTAGCTTAAGTTTGTGTTCAACCATTAGGTCTCGGCTTTGATTCCCGGATTAAGCAAAGTTTTATTATGGTTGTACAATACATTTTCTAGGACAGCTCTGAGATCAACTGTTACTGTCCTTGAATTTGTTAACAATTTAACTTTAATATCATATTGAGTAGAATAATAATTATGTTTTAGTCTGTTAAACACGGCGCATGTAGTGTTTACTAATAATTGTTTGTTACAATAACTAAAGTTTCCAAAATTGTTACATAGTTAAAGATAAAGATAAAGATAATTTATTTGCCATAACATGTGTACAATATGGTGTTACAAAATATTATAGTTTCAACATGTTCCGTCAATTTAAAGACATACAAATATTTATAATAATTAATAACAGCATGCATGTTACATAATCATAAATAATTAAAATAATGAAATATAACAATAGTTATATAAGAAACATTGTATACAAGCGTTAGTGAACCTTATCAAATAAATAAATAAACTATTGTCGGTATACGTCAATAACCTTGCCTAATTACATGATACCTGAAACTATAGTGGTGTAATGTGGTGTAAAACACCTCTGCCTATCCTCTCGGGGATGTAGGCGTGAGACTATGTATGTATTTTATTAGAGACTTCAGAGCAGCGATAGCTCAGTGGGGAGACCAACAGACTGTAATGCAGAGGTTCTTGTTTTCGAACCCACGTCGCGCACCTCTGACTTTCGGAAGTTATATGACTTTTCGAAATTATGTGCGTATTGACTAACAATTATCGCCTGCTCCGTGCTTCGGAAAGCACGTTAAGCCGTTGGTCCCGACTGCCATGAACATCTATGGCAGTCGTTATTGGGAGAGTGTCGACACAAAAGATCCCACTGGGTCGTAGTGTCGCGGTTTGCACTGACTGGCCCCCACAGAAGATAAGAAACCCTCGACTTCGCTTGCATTTTTTAAGTACCTTTCCATATCACTCGATCGATCTACCTACCAAATTTTAATAAAATCGGATCGAGGATCAATTCTCATAAAGAAAACTGTTCAAAATAGGGTTCCGATGCAGTCAAATAAACGTCAAATGTGAATTGAAATGCAATTTATATTAGACTAGATGTTCCCGCGGTTTCACCCGCGTTTATCGTTACTGCGCCGCCCACGTGGGTCGTACCGTGATGTTATATAGCCTATAGCCTTCCTCGATAAATAGGCTATCCAACACTAAAAGAATTTTTTAAATCGAATCAGTACTTCCTGAGATTAGCGCGTTCAAACAAACAAACAAACTCTTCAGCTTTATAATATTAGTATAGATAACAATTTGACATTTATTTTAATTTAGGAGAATACGATTTTTGATATTTATAATATTGAGACTAGATCGGAACTGGATTTCGAACAGCTTTTATTATGAGAATTGGCTCTCTGATCTTGACATAGTAACGTCTTGTGTTAACCTGACATAAAAACTTATTCACACTTGAAATGTAAAAACTATACCGAGTTACTGTCACGTTCATAAGATCAGCATGGTTTAGTGTTTTGAGCATCACATTTAAACGTACATTAAAAACTAAAAAAATAATCTATTACATTATCTACATATTAATACGTGAAGCAAAAACTTTATAGCCCTTTTTACGAAAATTGCGCGGACGGAGGAGTATGAAATTTGGCACAGTTAAAGTTTATATGGATAAGGAAGGACGAATCCTAATATTTTTATTAAATATGCTTTATAAATACATTAAATTAATGAAAAAAACACTACACGCACACAACCATGCATTTGACACACGCAGTCGAAGCGCGTAACTATGGTTACATATATCAATATATAATTACATATATCAGCAATATCTTACAGGCAAACTTTGGTTGAATTTCGAGCACTAGGCGACCGCTAGTTATACTTAATCTATGATATTAAGTAGACATTTTTTAATGTCTCAACATTGTTCCATGATATTTCACAAGTGTCATTTCAATTAATCTATATATATATTAAGATTGTGTTCCATTTTGGGAACACCAGGGCTTTGAGTAAGATTTCGTCAACAATACAAGCGAGGGTGGATTAGTGGGAATCAAGATAATATGAACTTTTTGCTTCTAATAATAATGAACACAAATTTAATAATAAGTTATTAGGCAGCGAGTCGCAGCAGCTAAAATATTATTTATTATACTTACCTACATAGGATACAGCAATCTTTGAGAAGTGTTTCTTAGAACTAACGTTTCCGCTAGAGCGAGAGGCCATGCCCACCCCTCGACCTTTCAATTTTCGTCCGGCGTTTCTTATTTAGTTTCTCGCAAATTATCTCCAATTCTTCATATTATTAAACATCCAAGGGGAGAACTAGCCTCCCTGCGAGGGGGACGCGCGGCGGGAGGGGGAGGAGGGGGCTTAATGACGGGGAGCGGTCAGTCCCCCACACCACGCGTCCGACGCACTTGTTTCTTGTAAAATTTTTCCCCAATCTTTATTTTCTTCGTGGACGTATATAATTAGACTTTTGGAGAGCGCGTGTGTGCGTGCGCGGCGCGCGCGTGTGTGCCGTACGTGTGCGCGCGTGTGTGTGCGTGTGTTGTATACAGGGTGGTGTAAGACGGGTTATTAGTTTTCTTACCAGTTTCGGTTTGGGATGCTTTTGTTAGATTTCGATAATTTCGCAACGGCCGGCCTCCTTGGGGTGGAAAAAATCAATAAAGTTGTTAGTATGTGGATATGTTGAACTCCGCGTTAATTAATATATGACATACTTGTACTGTTATGTCTGTTTGTGTGCTCCACTACATCGGACGTTTCATCTGTTTAATATTTAATTATTGTAGGAAATATTTAATTAAGTCTTTAGTAGACATTTAATTTAGTACAAGATAAATAAGAATTGGATGTTTGAAGTTGAAATTTCTGTTATAAACGGACTGTTATTTCGAATACGAAGATTTGTTCTGGTGTGACGTCGCACGGTCGTTATTTCTGGGTAGCCAGTGGCTGATAACTACTTGAAAAATATCAAACAGCAACTTAGCAATTGTTGGTTTGAAAGCTATAATTCTTCAATGGTCAGTTAGAAGCCCTAATTTCTTTTTCAAAGAGCTTTGGTTACGAAATAATCCTAAAATTCTTGAAAACCAGTTAACCTAGTATGGCTATGTTACACTACCAACATACGGTTAATGCCGGTATTGGGTTGAAATATTGTCGGCTTTAATGGTGGAATGATAGTTTGTCAGGCACTGTGCTGGGTTAAGCTAGAGCGGCACTTGCAGCAAATCGTGTCATAGGGTCTTTTTATCACAAAACAAACTTACAATGAAATATATGATTTTCACGTGAATTTTCATCACACACGTAACATAAATATAATGATATATCCGCATAAGACTTATCCGGTGATTATAAAATACTGATATCCGATTGATCAGTCAAAGTGGTTTTACTATCTATTTTATTTTTGTACTAGATGTGCTCGCGGTTTCACTCGCGTTAATGATCACTGCGCCGTTCCCATGGGTCGTAGCGTGATCTTATATAGCCTATAACCTTCCTCGATAAATGGGCTATCCAACACTGAAATAATTTTTCAATTCGAACTAGTAGTTCCTGAGATTAGCGCGTTCAAACCAAAAAACTCTTCAGCTTTATAATATTAAGTATAGAGTTGCGTGACAGTGGTATTTTGTAAAAATATCTTCTCGACCTGTATTGTCATTTTGGCAGAAACAATAGTAATTTCTAGCCATATTCTTTTGTTACTGTTACTGTAGAAAATCTCTTAGTAGGTATTCACTGCTAACTCGAAATCAGGTTTCGTAGTGACATTTTACAGAATTGGATAGCAGACTTCGTTTCTATTTGCTCGAGCGTGCGACCCTACGCTAGGATTGGACCCCACAGCAAGTTGCTACTGCTATTTTACGGTACCCGTGGAGCAACCATTCAGGTTCCTGCCTTGCTAAAATGTAGCTAAAACTAAACTAACATTACAAACTAGATGTGCCCGCGGTTTCACCCGCGTTTATCGTTACTGCGCCGCCCCCGTGGGTGGTAGCGCGATGTTATATAGCATATAGCCTTCCTCGATAAATAAGCTTTCCAACAAAAAATAATTTTTCTAGTTCCTGAAATTAGCGCGTTCAAACAAACAAACAAACTCATCAGCTTTATAATATTAGTATAGATGGGCAAGAGAGTTAGTTTGTTTGTTTGTTACGTTTTCACGCCTAAATTACCCGACCAATCATCATGGAATTTTGCTTACACATTATCAGAGGTACGGAAAAGGACATAGGGTACGTTTACTCCAGAAAAAGTACTGTTGCTGAACGAGTGAAGCCGTAGGCAGAAGCTAGTATAATATTAGTATCATCATTATCTTAGCCGAAAGACGTCCACTGCTGGACATAGGCCACTTCCAAGTAGGGTTGCCAACATATTTTCGACGAAATATAGTATTTTTAAAATAAGCTATAACAAAATATAGTACATTTATAAAAATATATAGTATTTTATAGAAAAACATTTATTTGTCATCTACTGTTTTTTAAATATGTACCTTGTTGACATCACGGACAGGTTCGAAACGGTTTATGTACGGATATATGCTTTCGCATCAGTAGTAAAGGAGCCTCGATAGTTTTTTGAATAAAGGTTTTGGTTTGTTGTTTTTCGTTGTTGAAATATAGTATTTTAGCATACTATATATTTTTTCAATAGTATATAGTACGCAGACTCGAAATATAGTAAAGTACTATATATTATAGTACGGTTGGCAACCCTACTTCCAAGGTTCCACACAGACCGGTCTTGGACCGCCCGCATCTAACCGCTTCCCGCGACCCTAACAAGGACGTCGAAATTATATAATATCCTAATATTATTAAAGCGAAAATGAGTTTGTTTGTTACCTTTTCACGCCTAAACCACTGAACCGATCATCCTGAAATTTTGCATATACGTCATCAGGTGTACAGAAACGGACATAGGCTACCATTCATCCCGAAAAATTACTGTTCCCGAGGAAAACAACAATAACGTTCTTATGATAATAGATGGCGCCACGTGTCTTTCGAATCATGATTGAATTATATTATTACAAGCAGAGTACAACCCGAATTGATTGTCAAATTCTAAATTAATGCGAGCGAAGCCGCGGGCAAAAGCTAGATATATAATAATTTTAATATAAATACCTATACAGGGTGATTTTGATTTCGTGTAATCATGACCATAATTATATTTTTTTTATTACAATTATTTTTTAGAAAATTAATGTACCGTTTTTTTTCGTGACATGGTTTCAGATAGTCATATGTTAACCACACGAGGCAACTTTTATTTTTTACTCATAAAAATAAAATAGTTTATCAATAATTAATGTCGTAAATAATAACAGGCGGTCCTTTTTAATGTCCCTTAGTAATTACGAGATCAGTTATTGTTACGTTATTTTTTTTTAATTAGTAGAATATTAAGATTGTGTCGGGTGGTTGACATATGACTATCTGAAATCTCACTCCTATATCCCAATAGAGGTAAGTAGAGGTATACAAACATTTCGCCAAGTGTGGTTTGTCCTTGCCGTTTACCAAACACAATATCAAACTTCGTGCTGCTATTGAGAATGTCTTAACTGAAAACCCAATGAAACTTTGCACGATCCGGGAAGAGAATCCTACACCTCACGCATAGCAATCGCATACACTACTGCTGCGTCAAACTAAGTTAAAAAAACGCAATATATTCTGTATACAGGAGTTTAAAGACGCGATTCCATTAGGCATAGGCTTATAGCCAGTTGCACTCACTGATCGGTAAACGATTAGCGAGGTTAAGCAACGCTGGGTGCGGTCAGTCTATAGATGGATGACCGCTTAGTGGTATTTCATCTGAGCGTCTCCGTGCTTCGGAGAGCACGTAAAAAGTCGGTCCCGGTTGTTGTCAAATTGACACCAGTCGTTAAGCCTACGAGCGGCTTGCACAACTCTTGACAACATCTTAGCCACTAACTACAGAAAAAGAAAGAAAGAAGAGAAGAAAGTACAGATTAGCAGACTTTACATACCTTTGAGAAAATAATGGAGAACTCACAGTCATACAAGTCTCATGTTTGCGATGTTTTTCATCACCATCAATGTGACCGATATGAACATATTTACGCACATTACTTCGAAACGGCAGAGGTACGTGCCGTGGGATCGAACTGGAAACCTCTGCGTGTCAGTTTACCGGTGTCCCGATAGGCTATCATGACTATTTAATATATGCTTATCAATATCATATACATTGTACATTTATAAACGGCTTATGTTTAACATATCACCAGATATAGTAGAATATAACAGTCAAAAATAGTAAATGATCACCAAATTGCACAGCAAAATATATTTAAAGAGATCAAAATAAATCCACGGAGCCCCGTTTGGCGGGGCTCCTATTTTTGGGTGGGTTTAAGAAGGAACCTAACATAACTTAACCCTTCCGAGAAGGAATGCAGTGATTTGAGGCGTATAGGTGCTCGTTACGATATATTTTAGTAAGCATATTTTGCTGCGCAATTACTATTTTTATATTTAATCCCTTAAAAAACAAACCATCTTTAAAGAAACTAGCGCATAGTATGTAGCAGCTGTCGATAGATGGCGTTGTGTTCAAAAAGCATTTCTCATTTATGACAAAAACAAAGAATATTGCCAGCACAATTGTCACTGACAACGAACAACTCCATACATCATTATTCTTTCTTTTTCTTTTACGTCCTGAATCCGTATTAAATGAAAATATATTTTCTTGTTGTTTTTGTATTCATCCGTTTTCTGTTTATGGATTTCGTAGAAGAGAGATTAAACATTAACGATTAATGTGCTATGAAAAACAGTTTGATGTGGCGTGTAACAAAGAGGTCTGGTCATATTTGACACTGCGGTTTTGGGTCTAAGATTACTACATAGTTTCCGTGGCTCGTAATGATGTTATATAGCCTAGCTTTTCTTAAGAATATCTAGGACTAGACTAGTGCTATCGAATGCAAAAATAATTACCTATTAAATCTGACTGGTAATTCCAGAGGTTAGGCCGTTCAAATAAAACAGGCAAAGGCGTGATAATATGTTACTTATACCAATAAGGTGTTGCCTATCCAATCCTTTAGTTAAAAAAGAAATGCAAATATATATATTTTATTTAATAGAAAACAAAAATAAGCAGGCGTCCAAAGTGTTATTAGACCCTCCTATTGTAAAGTTCAATGGCAGAATGATCTGGTTGCGTAACTTTGCGTTTATAACATGACATTTTGACGTCCAATCGCAAGCACCCAGATTCAGTTCATGGCTTGGACAGTGTTAATAGGCCTTCCTAATATAAAGTTCAATGGCAGAATGGTCTGGTGATAAATGTGTCCAGTAGACGATATACACTTGCCTTTTAAATCGTAGACCTAAAAAGGTAGTCGAAGAAATGTAGGTGTAATGCGGCTCTGACTACTTCTTTAGGGAATATATATTAGTATGCCTCCGTAGCGCAGCGGTAGTGATTGCGACTGCTGTGCATGAGGTCTCGGTTTCGAATCCCGGGTCGGGCCAACAAAAAGTTATTGGGTTTGCCTGTTAAGACATCTCAATAGCAACCCGGAGTTAGGAAGTTGGCGGTGTAAGACAGCCTCGTGCCTCGGAAAGCACGTAAAGCCGTTGGTCCTGCGCCTGATCTCTGTCCGGTCGTGTCGGATTACCGTCCCATCGGATCATGAGAGTTAGGGAACAGGGAGTGCACTTGTGTTTGCGCACACGCTTGTGCACTATAATATCTCCTGCGCAGATGGCCAGTCTCCGTTAAGACCAGCCGCCGTGACCGAAATTCGGTCTGGAGGACATTATTATTATTATTATTACGTTATTTGTCGGCCTCGATGGCGTAGTGGTTAGTGTAACCGACTGCCACGCCTGAGGTCGCGGGTTCGATTCCCGCACAAGTCAAACATTTGTGTGCATGTTTGTCTTGGTCTGGGTGTTTCTATGTATAATATGTATGTATTTACAAAAAAAAAGGTATATATGTATGTTTATCAATTGTCTAGTACCCATATTACAAGCTCTGCTTAGTTTGGGCTAGATGGTGTTGTGTGTATGTGGTAGAATATTATTATTATTATTATATTATATTAGTATATACGTTATATATATATATATATATTAGTATGTTATATGTATATTAAAAAATAATAGATCCGTTAGGAGAGCTCCTATAAATAAGTTGTTATGTAACACTCATGTTTCCTCAGAAACAAGATGGATGGGCTAAGGGCGATCATTCATAGGACGACCATGCGATGTAGAATATAAGGACAACGTTTTTGGTTGCGAGGATATGAGGGTGTAAATACATTTAAAACAAAGGTTGTTGACAGGTGTATTGCTGTCGCGTTAGGCCCGGTCTGTGGGCTTATTCCCCACGGCCACCACGCACACGACCACCACTGGTGGTCGTTGGGACTGTGCACAAGAAGGTAACAATAGTCCGCACCGATTCTGACTATGCAAAATATAAGTATTATTTTGGCAATATCTGTACTTTGTAACAACTGTTATCTGTAAATACTTGTAGAATCTTTTGTCATTAACTGATAATAAAAAAATATGTTATTTTAAGAACATAGCAATGGTAGATATAAATTATACCTTAAAGTTTAAGCCTTAGTGTCATTATTCAAGAAGAAAACAGAGTTATTAGTTGGATGACGTTCTATGGACGAGACAATAAATTCGTAATATTGCCATTAGCTATCCTCGGCAGTTGTTGGTTCAATCTCCGAGACAAAAATTTGGTAATACCCATGTTATCGCGATAAGTATAAAAAAGTTGCTGACAAAAACTAAATATACATTTATTTGTAGGCGAAAAGCTTATTTTGTGTAATTTTATCAATCCTATTAACTCATCAAATAGTAAGCAACCACAATGAAAAAAGCATTGTGACACTCTCCGCGCCAAGAGATTAATGAATTGTCCCAATGTTGGACAATGATTCTCTTTAAACTAAACGATAGACTATAGTCCCACAAATACATAAGAATTAAGCTTACACGGGAACTGTTATTGATTAAGGAGTCAAAAGTCTCCTTATTCAACAGTTTAAGAGGTAAATTAAGTTTAAAACAACGTCACTTGCTACAATCTCCTTAGGGAGCTTGTGAAAATAGGTCCATTCTTTCGACGAAATAAAAACTTAGACGACAAAAAAAATGATCAAGAATGTTACGGCCAATGTGAACGAGGCAGGCTCAGTGAATGTTCTCTGATCACATTAAAAAAAGTCAAAACAAGTCTAAATGACAACACCTTGTAGGCAGAGATTTGTTACCAAAGATAAACCTAATAACTCTTTGCCTAAACCGAGCATCAATACCGTAACTGGAAGCGTGAGCAACAAAGCTGTAAAATATCAAAAGTTGTTAACAAAAGTAGCTACAATAAAATGTGTACAAAATAAAAGAAAATAAATTATTAAACGTGTCAAGCAAATAGTTTGAACAAATGTTTAAATTGAATTAAATTTCAATCCACAGTCTACGTATGCAGGCGCAAAATTTACGTAATAAATTTTTCTTTAAATACGATAATTCCTGCACTAAAACAACTCGTATGTCGCGGGTGACCATACAAGCATACAAGCATTCTACATCCAGACTCAGAATAACTGGCGTAGTGGTCAGTGTAACCAACTGCAAGGCCTGAGGTCGCGAGTTCAATTCCCGCACAAGTCAAACATTTGTGTGCATGAACATGGATGTTTGTCTTGGTCTGGGTGTTTCTATGTATAATCTTTATTCTTTATTATTCAAAATTTATATGACACAATACAATCAATAAATAAGGCTTAAGAATATGTACTTGAAAGAAACTCTGACCCCTGAAATAGGTATACCTGTATTTCAAAGGTCAGCGCCCCCCGTATTTATGTATCCACTGTAAGCCTTTATCATTTTATGAATCAAAGGGAAATACAATACAATAAACATAATATATGTATGTATTTACAAAAAAAAAGTATACATATGTATCAATGTTTATCCATTGTCTAGTACCGATAGTACAAGCTCTGCTTAGTTTGGGCTAGATGGTGTTGTGTGTATGTGATAGAATATTATTATTATTACTACATACATCACACAAATGTTCATCCCGAGTGGGTTTCGAACACGTAACACTCCTCGCAGCCGCAGCGACGATGCGACCACTTCGACCACTCCGCAATAGGTACAATCAACTTTAAGCCCAACAATATAACAGAAATAAGTAACTTATTTAGCATAATCTCGAATTGAGTTCAAATACACGTAGCTTTCAATAATATGTAGTTGCTAACAATGTCAGGTAGAGGTCGTTTGCGACGCGGTCCTTACTACATCGTTGAGGGTAAATATCCCATTCTGGGGCCGATCTTGGCGACCCTACAATTGACAATAATGTGTAGCTACATGTTTACAAGATCGTTTTTTATTGGACCTCAAATATTACCATCGTTTTATTGTTTATGGTCACGTTTTAATGATTTGTTTTTTGATCTTTTTATTGTTTTTATTTGTCGTGTAACGGTAAAGTGTGGTCAATTTATGGTAGTATTGTGGATTTTATGGCTAAAGTAAGTCTTTTAAAGTTAAGACATCTTGATAAGGAAATACTTTTTATATTATAGACATTATTGTGACCGTAAGGTTCTGGGGTCGAGTCCCGCCCATTGCAATATTGAAGTGAAATTTATTTATAACACAAGCTGACCTATATCAATTTGAAGCCTAAATAATGATAAAGTGATTTAAAAAATTGTAGGTTTCTATATCAATAGGCAATAATATTTGCCTGACCCAAGAATCGAACCTGATACTTCATGCAGAGCATTCGCACCTAATAGGTACATACATAGATTCACGCCTGTTTCCCAGAGGGGTAGGCAGAGACTACGGATTTCCATTTGCTACGATCCTGACACACTTCTCTGGCTTCATTCACTTTCATCACATTCCTCATACACGCCCGTCGGACACCTCCGATCTGATCGAGAAACGTTCGCCTAGGTTTTCCTCTTGCGACTGTTCTATTCACACTAGCCTTATAAACTTTCTTAGTCAGTCTTTCTTCGTCCATTCTTTCTACATGTCCAACATACCCTTTTCTAATCTTGTAACTATATCCACTTTTACGCCGCATCTCTCTCTAATCACACTATTCCTTATTCTATCTTTCAGAGTCACACCACATATGCTTCTCAACGCTCTCATTTCTACAGCATTTATTCTGCTCTCATGCTTCTTTTGCCATACCCAACTTTCACTTCCATACATAAGTGTGGGCACTAATGGTCCTCTACATTTGAACCACTACGCTATTCATATACGCTGTGCAATTATATTATTATTAGGTTAATCGACGCTTCCCGTGACCAGAGGGCTGGCCTTTATTTTGCAGAAAGAATAAGCATTGCCATTCAACGTGGCAATGCTGCCAGTCTTCTGGGCACACTACCGGTCGACTGTGATGCGGAGGAATTTTATGACGCCTATTAGAGAGTTTTAGTTTTCTTTTTCTTTCTGTTTTATAATATTTTAGGTATAAGTTATTTTTAAAGAATTGTGGTTATATGTACATATTTGAATTTCTTATAAATAAACTTTGTCAGAAAATTAAAAAAAATATATATATTATTAGGAAACTTGCTTATTATTCTGAAAATAGACAACGTAAGAAAGTCATTACTTAGTTCAGTTTTTAATTGGAATCTAGTAAACCAAACAATTATTCAGCGAAATTACACTGGGCATCGATCAAATTTGATCAAAGACACTGGGGAACAAATATATAATTATATATTTTCTGCGGCATTAATTTTATTACTGGTTTTAATAAACACTTTCATTAGGCATACTCGAAATGTATTTACTTTGTATGGATTAATATTCTTGAGATATTCAACAAAAAGAACGGTTCCATCAGGACATTAGAACAATAAAAGAAAGATACCAAGGCCGATGGGACAGCCATATTATGATGGCAGACTATTGCTGCAGTTAAATAAGGGATTGTCCTGAACATAAATACAATAGAAAAGCTCACAGATAAAGTTGTCTTTAATATTTTTTTATGATTTTTTATTATTAGCATATGTATTAAGTTTTCTTGCCGTTATTATATAGCCGCTTCTAAAATATATATTTAATATGTAATTGTCTGACGGCCTCGATGGCGTAGTGGTTAGTAAAACCGACTGCCACGCTTGAGGTCGCGGGTTCCATTTCCGCACAAGTCAAATTTGTGTGCATGAACATGGATGTTTGTCTTGGTCTGGGTGTTTCTATGTATAATATGTATGTATTTACAAAAAAATGTATATAATGTATGTTTATCCATTGTCTAGTACCCATAGTACAAGCTCTGCTTAGTTTGGGCTAGATGGTGTTGTGTGTATGTGATAGAATATTATTTGTTTCTCTTTCACGGGTATTTCCCTAATATGTTAGGGCAATACCCGGCCCTTAGGGAGGCTTACACGGGGACATGGGTCCAACATGCAGAGGCCCTTCGAGAGTTTTAGTTTAAAGTGAGATGAGACACTTACCGAGACACTAGCCAAGGCAGGCGTAAGAGACTATTACTACATATGGAATCTAATTATTCTGGTCTATAAGGATGGGTGTTTGATGGTTTGGTAAAATGCAAACTATAGTTAAAAAACGTCTGCCTGATATACTGTCCCAGTACAAAGTCGGAATGGCAGACGGTGACTCGCCGACTCACTAGATGGGCCCCCTGAATAGTCGCCATAGACATACAGGCCTTAAAAGCAGCAGAGGGCAACACCATATTATTATTTTTATTTCGACCTTCTTTCAGTCATACAGTTATAAAGTCTTATCTCATAAACTTGAGTCAATTTAACAAATCTGATATTTTCTCGTATTCAGCATACTGAACTTCCACAACATTGACTTCAGCTTACCACGCCGCACGATGACTGTTCCTCAGAGTTATTGTTATCAACGAACAAACCAATATTCGTCACAATTTCATTGAACTTCTATAATACACATTCGGTTTAATTAATTATTTCTAATGGTTTTGTATTTCTTCGAATAAAGCTATGCAAATTAATCGTTTGTTTATAAGCTTATTGTTAATATTTTCCTCAAGGCCCAGTAGGCCTTAAAATTTATTAAAAGTACTAGCTTTTGCGCGCGGCTCCGCCCGCGTGGTACCTACGATATTCTATATTCTACCATATACACATAATACCATCTAGCCCAAACTATGCAGAGCTTGTACTATGGGTACTAGACAATGGGTAAACATACATATATACGTTATTTTTTTTTGTAAATACGTACATATTATACA
The DNA here is from genome assembly GCA_963564715.1 of Catocala sponsa. Lineage (NCBI taxonomy): Eukaryota > Metazoa > Arthropoda > Insecta > Lepidoptera > Erebidae > Catocala > Catocala sponsa. The sequence continues at coordinate 754,291 of OY751352.1, forward strand.
TAGAAACACCCAGACCAAGACAAACATCCATGTTCATGCACACAAATGTTTGACTTGTGTGGGAATCGAACCCGCGACCTCAGGCGTGGCAGTCGGTTACATTAACCATTACGCCATCAATAAAAGTAGCCTATGTCCTTCCCCAGGCTTTAAACTTACATAGGTATAGTTTAGTACCAAATTTCATCTAAATCGGTAAAGTAGGTAGTTTAGCCGTGAAAATGTAACAGACAGATTGACAGAGTTAGGTACTTGATAAACAACTAGCTATCACTCGGGAATAGTACTTTTTCTGGATGAAAGGTATCCTATGCCTTTTGTATACTCCTGACAACGTGTATACGAAATTACATGATTATCGGTCGAGTAGTTAAGGTGTTAATGCGTAACAAACAAACTCACATTCACGTTTATCTATACTAATATTATAAAGCTGAAGAGTTTGTGTTTGTTTGTTTGAACGCGCTAATCTCAGGAACTACTGGTTCGATTTGAAAAATTATTTTTATGTTGGATAGCCTATTTATCGAAGAAGGCTATAGGCTATATAACATCACGCTACGACCCACGGGGGCGGCGCAGTAACGATAAACGCGGGTGAAACCGTGAGAACATCTGATGGCGTAGTGGTTTAAGTGGTCGCCTCGCCGCTGCCCCTGCGCCGAGTAATGTGAGTTCCAATCCTACGAGACAAACTTTGTGTGGTCCACAAATGGTTGTTCCGAGTCGGCATGTTCTTTGTGTCCGTTGTTTGTATGTTTGTAAAGTCCCCCGGGATACAGGATTTATTCCTAGTTTGAGAGTAGTCTTTTTTAAAATAAAAAAGATTTATTAAAATACTGCTGTCCGCTAACTTAAAGGTTTAGCCATGTGCGTTCCTTAACACGTAAAGTCTTTTATATTAGTGAACGGCATAATATGGCTGTTAATATCAGCCTGTATACAGTGTATACATCACAGTAATAAATTAAAAATTTTAAAACCCCTGACACGAAATAATAAAAATAGTAATTCACCATTTTGCAGTGGCGGCCATCTTGGATTTGAAATTTGTCATAGTGTATAGTATACTACTAGTCCAGCCCTTTCATTTGATACCCATATTGAGGGAGTTGTGAAAAAATATGTAATCCGCCATTTTGTGGCAGCGGCCATCTTGGACCGATTTTCATCAAACATAGCTAAGAACACTCCCGACTAATTCACATTTCAAATAAAAAAACAAATACAAAATCGGTTCATCCGTTCGGGAGCTACGATGCCACAGACAGACGCACACACGTCAAAATTATAATCGTTTTTGCGTCGGGGGTTAAAAATGTCCCTTTAGACAACTTTTTATTCTAAAAACACGAGCAAAGAAGCGGGTATAAGCTAGTCTAAGATAAGCTTTGAAGAAATCTTTTACCAAGATCCAAGTCCAACTCTATGGTATAATATTTTAGAGATTTCGTGTGGTATATGGCTTCAAATATTCAATATCAATACCAAGTTTCCCCCAATTTTATTTTCCTTATGAGAAGAGCGGCATTCGTACCGCTTTCCATAACTTACATTTATGAAATACTACCTCCCGCCTGTGGCTTCACTCGCATACTAAATCTTATATATTCTAAAGTATTTCTCGTTGTGCTAAGTATGAATAAGTAAGCCAGAATAAGCAAATAGATTACATCATTTTCTTAAGCTAATAGTGTGGCGTGTGTGTGCGTGCATGCGTGTGTGTGCGTGTATGTGTGTATGTGTGACACTTGATAGTTACTAGGATGTCCTCTGTTGCTTATATCAAGCAACAGAGGACATCCTAGTTAGAGTCATCAACCAAGATTTATTTATTTAATAAGGCACACAAAACAAAACATAGTGCATATAGTATAAAACTTATAAACTATTAAACAGTTTTGGTTTAAACTATGGTTCTAACTATGTGTACACATCATGATTATTAGATATAGATCAGTACAAGATGACGCTACAGAGCTCTAATTAAAAATAAATACACAAATAATAACAATTGACTTAATCTTGCTAAGTAAATTACAACACGTTTAAATAATATGTATATGTAGGTATGTTGAGATTCTTATTTATACATACACACATACATAGATTCACGCCTGTTTCCCAGAGGGGTAGGCAGAGACTACGGATTTCCATTTGCTACGATCCTGACACACTTATCTGGCTTCATTCACTTTCATCACATTCCTCATACACTATACTATGGCAATACAGACAAAATATGCCTCACAGTATTTTTAAATTGTATAATTTTATAGTTAAAAACGTCTAGAGTTTTATCTAGAGATTCTATTTTATGTTTGATTTTACTCGTTGGTAAATTTTTGATTTCATCTTTTTTTTTTGTCACAATCTTTTAATCACGTTTTTTTACGATCGATTTAAAATTCCAGTAATATTATTATTGTATGTTTTTATTTATTTCTCAACTTTAGATACAGATACATTTATACTAGAATACAAAGTAAGTGTTTATATAGTACAGTGAAATTGGTTAAAATTGTAGATAACAAATGGGACTTGCATTTATTTTAATTTCCTTACAACTAAGACTAAGAGCCTAAGAGGGAAGGTAATTGTAAAATAAGAAATCTGTTTACAAAAAAAAATATTAACTCTGCCCCTTAAACTAGGCTTAGCCTGTGTCTTAAGAGACAGTGATCGGTATAAGTTTTACAATAATAAGATTTGTACAACGACTTCAATATGATATAATTAAAGGAAATCAACATAGAAAAGGATACTATATATATACTAATACTATGCTTGCGTGCGCGCATGAGTGTGTGTGTGTGTATGCGTGTGTATGCGTATGCGTATGTGTGTGTTTAAGTGTGTGGGTGTGAGAGTGTCATACACTTTCATTAAGCAATGTAGCAGAGTAGGCTTTCTATGGCGGTGTAATCCTGGGCTAGCAACCAATCGGTTAATTTACTTTTTAGCGAGTGAGTGTTTAAATCTAATATATTAAGTATCTAAGTGACTATTGACTATATTATAAACATTTACCAAAAGCTATACTCGTAAACGGTAAAGGAAATTAACGTGAGCCAACATGCTTCTTTATTAGTTCTAGAAAATGTATACAGACCACCGGTACTAGGTCAGCGTGGTAGACCATGGCCTCAACCTCACACTGAGAAGCGGACCGTGCCCAACAGTCGGACAGTTATTATATATGATATTATTATTTAACATAATTATCATACGACTTTGATATAGGACACAAATATAACTGATAACTGCGGATAACTGCCTGCGTGGCGCAGCGGTAGTGAATGTGACTGCTGCGCATGAGGTCTCGGGTTCGAATCCCGGGTCGGGCCAGCAAAGAGTTATTAGGTTTATATATTAAGAAATCTCAATAGCAGCCCGGAGTTAGGAAGTTGGCGGTGTTAGACACCCTCGTGCCTCGGAAAGCACGTTATGCTGTTGGACCTGCGCCTGATCTCTCTCCAGTCGTGTCGGATTACCGTCCCATCGGATCATGAGAGTTAGGGAACAGAGAGTGCACTTGTGTTTGCGCACACGCTTGTGCACTATAATAATTATCTCCTATGCAGATGGCCAGTCTCCGTTCAGATTGGCCGCCGTGACCGAAATTTGGTCTGGAGGACATTAGGACACAACGAATTATTTGAATATAAATATGATATTATAAAGATACTAGACCGTGAGGATTAGGGATTACACGCATTATTTAGGTAGAACACATTACGCATCATATTTCCGGTTCTGCTGCACAAAAGTAGATAAAACGTTAGCTTAAAGTTTCTAGAAAATTACTAAACTGTGAAAAGTTTATTGAAATCAGTCAGGTTTTTAGGTGATGCCGACCAGAAAGATAGACAAACATTCTAAAATCCATTGTTTCGTATGGTTAAATAATAATCAATTTCAAATGTATATATATAAAACTCTTCCGTTACTGAGTGACTGACAGACAACGCACAGCCGAAACTATTGGGCGCAAGAAGCTGAAATTTGGCATGTATGTTCCTTGGGTACTGTAGGGGTGCACTAAGAAGGGATTTCCCGAAATTCCCACGGGATTGGGAAGAAATGGATAAATAAAACACATGTGCGGGCGAAGCTGCGGGCATCCTCTAGTATATTATAAAGCCCAATATATCCCAAAATAACTAACCAAACAAGGCTCTGTTACAGTTTTATATAATAGCGAGAATACAAATAGACAGTTGAAATGACAATTTTATCTTTGATATTTATAACGATTGGTATTACAAGGACACAATAACTAAAAATTACATTCCTAATAAACTTTTATAGAATGTACAGTAATAAAATGTCTCCCAACAATTTAATACTTGTATGAAATATCGTAAAGACATGTCTTATTTCATACAAGTCTTAGAAAATACCGATGTGCTCGTGTAATCGCACGAAATTGTTACACAAAGTGATTTGTACATAGAATATTGTATTCTCCACAGAATATATAATATCGGAGCGAGAAAAAAAACGCAAGGAGAGCATATTTTAAGGCGAACGTTAATTTCGACTCTCGTCACAAGAGTAACGTCGACAAAATTCGATTCGCCGACATTGTCATCCGAGGCTGTACTCCGTCAAAGAAAATATAATAAAAGTGAAAAAAAAATACTACATCACATACGGAATAAAATAAAGTAAAATGAAATAAAAAGACATGTGAGGGAAATACATTGCTATTTCTACAGAGCTTGCACACATACGCGTCGTCCAATTTATAATATTGTTTTCCTTTGGATATATTTTTTCACTAGTATAAGGGTGGGGCCCCCCGAGCTTCCCCCGAGCGCGCTCCCCCCAGATATTATTAAAGACGTATACTCACACATTCTTGGCGAAACGGAGTGTGATTAGATTAATATACGCTGGTGTGTTTGTTCAGGGAGTGGGCAGGGAGGTATGATTTGAGGACGGACAGCCGACCTAATACAATGATATGAGAAGCTTTTATAACCTGTGACGTGCGGTGTCAGATTTCTAAAGACTGGCTTCACTACGGATGGAAATAGAGGTATCTGCGGGCTCCAAATCAGTAGCCGTAAAGATTGATTGATGTCATTTTATTGAGATTTATAACAGCAGATTCTTAACTTCGCTTAAAATAAAGATAGCAACGAGCTATCCTCTTCTCTCCATTATTGAGGCGCTAGGTGAATTTCTTTGTCAGTATTTTACAACGAATTGCGGGTAATAATTATCAATATATGTAATACTTTTATACATAATATATGAGTCTATAGAGATTCAACGTTCATATTACCTATTACTCTTTCGAGTACAAGTACATCTGAAGACGAGAACCGAGAGATTTGGGGACAAGACCTGTCTATAACTGGTCCCGGAAGGTGCTCTCGGGCACTGGAAGATACAGCGGCTGCACCTAACCTTTAAAGGTTGGTGTAGGAGAACGCTATATCATAAACTGGACTAGTCGTAGAGAGAGAGGATTGAGTCTATAGAGCAACACCTATCTATAAGGCAAGTCTATTCTACCCTGTGTATTGTCAGAACCTATTGCTATTGACGATTTTTAACCTAATGTCGCTTCGCCGGATTCGAACTCAAGTCCTTACGATCGCGCAAACATAAGCCACGAGCCGGTGAGCCAATGTCATATCAACACATATTACTTATTATTCGGTAAACAAGTAAATATCCCGCATAATGGTAACCAGTTACGCAAACATAGATAGGTAGTTCTAAATGCTACGCGTGTAGTCGCGGGCAAAGGCTACTGAAGAATATAATGCAAGTGAATGAAGCAAGAGATCAAGCAATTAAAAATACATAGTCTCTACCTACCCCTCCGGGAAACAAGCATCACTTACCCCTACAGAAAAAATCACATACAAAAACAAGACTTAAATTATGAACGTGTAACCCATTGCGTATCAACTATAGCAAGAATAACAGTTTTACAAAAACAATCATTGTAAACATGCAATGGAGTGTGAAATGTGATTTCATTCGTGTTAGTATTGTAAACCCGACCCTCGAAGATGTACCTTTTACGGACCCAAATATTAGGGCAGTGAACGTTACAAGATGAATTCGTTATAAAAGGATCTATCCCTTAGTTTTTCTTAAAGTAATGAGTAAAAGCTTACTTATACTACAACTGCAGTATGTTTTGGGGTAGGTAGAGAGGTTAAATTAGTCGTTAATCTAGTGGCGAAAATTTTTGCATATGTTTCTGAGGTCCGCATGTGTTGATTACAAGGTCTCGGGTTCCTTTCACGGGTCGAGCAAATTGTAATTTTGTTTAATTTTTTTTTTTTTAGGTTGAACTCCTTGTGTGGAAAGTTATCAGTAGACAATAAAAGACTCGCTTTCTATCACATTGAACACAAAATATATCTTGCGATATTTAGTATAATATAGTAAGCAACATAAATAATTCGTCTTCTCCCTATCCTTTATTATTCCCAAGTCGCTTGGGGTCGGCTTTCTAGTCTAAACGGATTTGACTGGATTTCAGTTTTTACACGGAGCGACTGCCATCTGACCTCCGCAACCCGGAGGCTAACGATACCCTAAGGCTAGACCAGTGTCAGGATATTAGAGGGCATTGACTTCCCAATAATGACTGCCATAGACTAGTGGGAAACCGTAGGACTGCCATGCAGAGGTCTCGAGTTCGATCCCAAGGCGCGCATCTTCTCTGACTTTTCGAAGTTATATGCGTATTAGAGCAGCGATAGCTCAGTGGGGAGATCAACAGACTGCAATGCAGAGGGTCTCGGGTTCAAACCCACGTCGCGCACCTCTGACTTTCGGAAGTTATATGACTTTTCGAAATTATGTGCGTATTGACTAACAATTATCGCCTGCTCCGTGCCTCGGAGAGCACGTTAAGCCGTTGGTCCCGGCTGCCATGAACATCTATGGCAGTCGTTATTGGGAGAGTGTCGACACAAAAGATCCCACTGGGTCGAAGTGTCGTCGGTCTGCACTGACTGGCCCCCACATAAGAAAAGAAAAGATTATATGCGTATTAAATAGTTAATTATCGCTTGCATTAAAGGTGAAGGAAAACATCGTGAGGAAACCTGCATGTCTGAGAGTCTCCATAATGTTCTCGAAGATATGTGAAATCTGCCAACTGCTGGTGGACTATGGCCTAACCCTTCTCACAGTGAGAAGAGGCCCGTGCCCAGCAGTGGGACAATTTAATATCGGGCTGATATTATTATTATATATATATTAACAAATACTGCTTAAAATTGCTACGATTATGCAATTAGCTCGTACTAGTTTGGGCTCACGGTCACGGCTTCAACCACGGAAGACCCATAGGAACAGTTTCCGTGATAAAAAGTGTCCTATGTATTAATCTAGGAAATAATCAATATATAATATAACCAGCTGTCCCGACAGACGTTGTCCTGTATACACGAAAAGTTTCATCAAAATCGGTCCAGCCGTTTAAGAGGAGTTCAGTGGCAAACACACGTACAGTAGAATTATATATATAAAGATAATAATAATATAATATTCTACCACATACGCACAACACCATCTAGCCCAAACTAAGCAGAGCTTGTACTATGGGTACTAGACAATGGATAAACATACATATTATAAACTTTTTTTTGTAAATACATACACATTATACATAGAAACACCCAGACCAAGACAACCATCCATGTTCATGCGCACAAATGTTTGACTTGTGCGGGAATCGAAACCGCGACCTCAGGCGTGGCAGTCGGTTACACTAACCACTACGCGATCGAGGCTTACGCTTGATTGAGTAACAAACATACAAATATGTTTACAAACTTCTACATACATATATTATGTACATAATACATAATAGAATAAATTTGAAAACTATTTTTACGCATTGTACAGCGGTTTATTTTGTTATTGAATTTTATTACTCGTGTCCCGGCCAACGTAATATTATTGGATATCTACACTTATATAATAAAGAGAAAACGTTTATTTTTTGTTTATCTATACTAATATAAAGATTTGATTTTTTGTTTGTTTATATGTAAGGATTTAACACAAAACTAATCAACCGATTTAAAAAAATTCTTTCGCTAGAGCAAAGAGCAACATAGGCTATATGTTATTGAAAAAAAGTACCTTTTGTACTTTTTTTCAAGTAGGTTAGGTTGTGTAACAACATAACCTAACCTACTTCTACGCGAGCGAAGTCGCGGGCAATAGCCCTAGCTAGCTAGTAATGAACAAACTCAAAAGCTGCTGGATCTATTACTGGTTTTTGTGTCAGGACATTCTCGGTAGCAGTACGGAGGCTGGAACTGTGCCCTGTAGACCCGTAGAGGATCGGCACCTATTTCGTGGGTCCTAAAACCTACCTACCTGTAATTATGTGGGTCCAATGCTTTTGGGACTACCTATATACGTAAGTTTCATCTGAATCAACCAATCAATGAAAATAAACTACAAGGTAGTTTTCTATTTTCTTAAAAGACAATTTTTGCACTAGGATTATGTTCTATAGATGTTCCCGCGGTTTCACACGCGTTTATCGTTACTGCGCCGTCTCCGTGGGTCGTAGCGTGATATTATATAGCATTACTCAATAAATAGGCTATCCAACACTAAAATAATTTTTCAATTCCAACCAGTAGTTCCTGAGATTTGCGAGTTCAACCAAACAAACAAACAAACTCTTCAGCTTTATATTATTAGTATAGATAATAGACTTAAAGCTATGAATTAATTGTAGACCCTGTCGGGCACGGCATACTAGTTATATTGCATAAGCCCCGTGACTTCACATACCAATGCGGAAACGACGACATTTCCTCAAAAACAGTTAAAACAATAGGTATAGTTTCATATCACTCAATCATCAGTTCATCAGTCTGCAAACATAAAGTCTAGAATATACTACGATAACCTACATTAAAACTAGTTCAAACCGTCCAATATTCGTACGGTAAACCATAATCTATGAATAATTTACTACATTTTTAATTTAACTTATCGTTCCCGCTATCTTTAAACTGGGTATAAAGATAAAAATATTTTTTCGACACAAAATCAATACGCCGCGGTCGACATAACGTATGAGCGCATACATATTTATGTTAGCTAGCCTTCCGGCGCGACATCGCCCGCGATTTTATCTATAATAGCGTGTTCAGATGGGCGACTTTTCGTTGTACGTTTTTGACGTGAATAAAATGTTAACGCGAATGTATTAACTGAAAGCCAAGTTGGATTACGGCAATGATAGCGGTATTTACTGATATGCCTACTTGTAATAGAAATAAATATCTCAAAACCTAAGAGTCAACTCTCGTTATGAACTCTGTTCAAAATAGAGTTCCGATCAAGTGTCAGTGCCATAAATATTATCATCATCATCATCATCATCAGGCTATAATAGTTCACTGCTGGACATAAATATGATAGATGATATTAATTAATTCATCATTGTTAAAGTGAATGTCAAATGTAAACATAAATTTAATTTCATTACACATTGCAAGTTTATTAGACTAAATCAGAACTCTGTATTGGTAAATTTGTTAAATTGTGTATTCACAATAGAGTTCTGATCTAGTCTAATAAACCTTAATTCTTAATTCTGGCCAATTCTTTTTAAAAACAATAGTGTTTAAGAAGAGTTGACCTTTAATTAAAGCTTGGACATATGTTCGAGAGGTTATGGGGTTCCCAACAAACGCTTCGAACTATCTGAACGCTATCAGAAGAGTTTCAGCTTCTTTAAGCTTGTTTTATACTATTTTGAAGGGTTTTGATAATACGTAATTAATTTCCCTGGTATCGCGACATCCCATAGGCTACGGTCTTCGCTTACGAGGCAGAACTTAAGGCTGTTTACATCTTGGTAGTATAAAAACAATACTAGTAATTTCATGTCAGTCTGTCCAATGGTTGCCTGTAAAAGATTTGTTTTACCGATAAGCCCGCCCTTTTCACATTATCATATGCTGTACTTATGTATATCGATGTAATCGGAATTCAATTGGTACACAATACAGTATATTCTATTCTATTCTAGTCATTTACATTCTAAATAGTCGTTACAATGAGTGCTGCGATATTTTTCAATGTTAGTTGTTGTTGTGTAGCGTATTCAAAGTGACTAATTACATACATGAGGCTGTGGTTTAAGTGCCCACCACTAATTATAGTCAGTCTCAATACAACAAGTCAAAAGGCACAGAAACGGTTCGCTGACATGACCATAGACATTTTAGTGATGTTCAATTGTAGCGTCAATTGTAAATCATTTAATTACCTAATCGAAACATTCGATTTGATGCAGCGAAAGACTTAGAAATGACATAAACACTGCTTCAATTATATCTAAAAAATATATATATATTATCCTAACTAATATTATAAAAGCGAAAATGACTTTGTTCGTTTGTTTGTTTGTTACCTTTTCACGCCGAAACCACGGAACCGATCATCCTGAAATTTTGCATATACGTTGTCAGGTGTACAGAAACGGACATAGACTACCTTTCATCCCGAAAAAAATTACTGTTCCCGAGGAAAACAACAATAACGTTCTTATGATAGTAATAGATGGCGCCACGTGTCTTTCGAATTATGATTAAATTATATTATTACAAGCAGAGTACAACCCGAATTGATTGTCAAGTTCTAAATTAACGCGAGCGAAGCCGCGGGCAAAAGCTAGTATCTTATAAAAATCAGCAAAGAAAAGTGAACAAAGTGACATTTTAACAGTTTTTGTTGTTTTTTGGCGTATAACCTTATACAATTATAAATTATAGATATTTTTTCATCTGACAAATAACCTCTCTTTTCGACTAAGATTTTTCAAATCAAATAATTATTTATTAATTAAACGCCAATTGCTTTAAAATACACTAAGATATCATGTGAAAACGTTGAAAATATGGATAAATGTGTTACTTATTCCATTTAGTGAGTAATTATGTGATAAATTTAACAAATTTAACATTAATTTGGTTTGTATACATTTCCATCCAAATGGATTGAACTCGACTATAGTGAGTGCTGGTTTGATCTTCGCACGAGACAACATTTTAATCGTTTATAGACATTTGTTTAAGTTATGGTAGATATCTATACTAATATTATAAAGCTGAAGAGTTTTTTTGTTTGTTTGGTTGAACGCGCTAATCTCAGGAACTACTGGTTCGAATTGAAAAATTCTTTTAGTGTTGGATAGCAAATTTACCGATGAAGAATATAGGCTATATAACATCACGCTACGATCAATGGGAGCGGAGCAGCAATGAAAAATGTTGCAAAAACGGTGAAAATTCTCCTATATGAAACAGACGAAGTTGCGCGGATCAGCTAGTATTAATATATAAGTCTAGATGTTCCCGCGGTTTCACCCGCGTTTATTGTTACTGTTACCTTCCTCGATAAATGGCTATCCAACACTAAAATAAATTTTCAAATCGAACCAGTAGTTCCTGAGATTAGTTCGTTCAAATAAACAAACAAACAAACTCTTCAGCTTCGTAATATTAGTATAGATATACGCAAAGCTTTCGTTGATACAGTACCTGTCCTGTTAGGTATAGAACTAACATAACAGGAAATTCTCAATAGACGCACGAAGTCTGGTACAATTCTTGTTCATTTTAATTAGGAAGGATATTACAAAACTTGCGAAAAAAAGTTGCACTACGGGAGTGCCGGCAGAAGTGAAAACTTGAATATTAACGTTGTGCATTTTTGATATTTTGGAATGGTTAGGGAATAATTTTGCGCGAATTGCTTTAATTATTATCGGTATAAAAGTACTATCATTTATGTGGTAAAATACAATATTCATTTATTGCGCTATCGTACATAAACATGACAATTCTCCCTCCCTCTTACGAATTTTCGATCAAGTCACGTGTCCTGACGCGAGTTTAACATTTTTTACCCATCACAAAAAAACTGCACAACGCCGCTAAAGAAGTTTTCACTTCAATTACTGTAAAACACATCTCTGCCTTATCCCCAGAGTATATAGCGCCGTGAGTTATATTACACTAGTTTTTACTCGCGGCCTAGCCTGCGTGAATCCTCCCTTACGATCGCACTACCGAGATGAAAATCCTACGTTTATAAGTAATACATAGTCTATCTGTACGTCAAGCAACTTCCAAATCCGTTCAGCAGTTAAGCGTAATTGAGCAACGAATATTCAAACATCTTCACAAATTACGTTTATAATACGACTTTGAACCGCGACTAAAACTCCACTAATAATAATTTCAGTCGCATTTAAAAGTCGTGTCGTCAGAACAGACCCTGCGACCTTGGTGGCTTAGATATATATTATCGTCGAGGCCGTCTAACTTTGTCATTCAAGCTTACTGTATTTTCGGGGGTGGACATTTTGCGAGCTCACGTCCCATACTAATAACAATCCTTACTTCCTAACTAATATTATAAAAGCGAAAATAAGTTTGTTTGTTTGTTACCTTTTCACGCCTAAACCACTGAACCGATCATCCTGAAATTTTGCATAAACGTTGACAGATGTACAGAAACGGACATAGGCTACCTTTCATCCCGAAAAAAATTACTGTTCCCGAGGAAAACAATAATAACGTTCTTATGATAATAGATGGCGCCATGTGTCTTTCGAATCATGATTGAATTATATTATTACAGGCAGAGTACAACCCGAATTGATTGTCAAATTCTAAATCAACGCGAGCGAAGCCGTGGGCAAAAGCTAGTGATTATATAAATAAACTAGCTTTTGCCCGCGGCTTCGCTCGCGTAAAAGTAGGTTAGGTTACGTTAGTAGCAGTACTTTTTTAAAATTAAATATAGCCAATACTATTCCGTGATAATATAGCTTTCTAAGGGTGAAAGAATTTTTAAAATCGGTTGAGTAGTTTTTGAGTTAAATCCATACAAACAAACAAAAAATCTAATCTTTCCTGTTTGTAATATTAGTATAGAGGTATAGATAATATTATTATCTATATATTAATACGTGAAGCAAAAACTTTGGACCCCTTTTTACGTAAGGCATCTACGGCATGCACGTTTTTCGCGATGTTTACCTTCACCGTTAAAGCGAGCGATAATTCACTATTTAAAACTAACATAACTTCGAAAAGTCTGAGTTGCACGTCTGAGGATCGATCTCGAGACCTCTGCGTGACAGTCCAACAGTCCAGTCTCCCACTATGCTATCGCTGATTAGTAACTATTAATTTAAAATACGATAGAGATAGCTCAGTGGGGAGACCAACAGACTGCAATGCAGACGGTCTCGGGTTCGAACCCACGTCGCGCACCTCTGACTTTCGGAAGTTATGTGACTTTTCGAAATTATGTGCGTATTGATTGACAATTATCGCCTGCTCCGTGCCTCGGAGAGCACGTTAAGCCGTCCGTCCCAGCTGTCATGAATATCTATGGCAGTCGTTATTGGGAAGTCAGTGCTCTCTAATATCCTGACACTGGTCTAGCCTTAGGGCATCGTTAGCCTTCGGGTTGCGGAGGTCAGATGGCAGTCGCTCCGTGTAAAAACTGATATCCAGTCAAATCCGTTTAGACTAGAAAGCCGAGCCCAAGTGACTTGGGAATAATAAAGGCTAGGGAGAAGAAGAAATTAAAATACGATGGGATCTATACAATGTAGTTTGTCCAGCAGCCATTTCACCATGTGACCACGAGAAACTGCCTATTGGTCACCGCTCATATAAGACCTGAATTGGCGAATACACTTAGCCAACCATTTCGGGGTATACAGTGACACAATATGCGTTTCATAACATGACCACGGCTTCCAGTCACGCGCGCTCAGGGTCCATTATTTAATTTTATTTTGAACGTTAGAGTGCAGCTTTAAACCTCACCCGCGCTGGTCACACGCGTCAATTACAAAAATTATAAGTGCGCAGCATTCGGCACCTGGCGGGGGTGGGTTGTGGGTTCGACGCCCGCCCCAATGTGATTGAATATAAATACGCTGTGACATGTCTGTTGGACAGAAAGCCGTAGAGTTGATGTTTGGACTAGATATTTTTTATTTTAAACTAAATTCATAATTAAGATTACATAATATTTTCTTAGGTTTAGGCGAATGTTACACAGTGAAATGAAACTATTTATATGGAATGAAGAAAATACAAATTTAATTAAAGTTGTTTTATTTATATTTAAAGGTTCACCGACGTGTCGAATACTTTTTCATAATTAGATAGAGGGACTCAACAAGATTAATTAAATAAAATATTGTTGAGTTAGTAGCGATAAAGAAGCTTATCTAAGGACATTCGCAGTTAATAAGCCTGGTGAACGAAAATAGTTTCGTCCCCGGTATCGAACGTGGGAACCAAAATCATAACTGACGAAATTTGTTCGAATTATTCGAATGATATAATAATATTCCATCACATACACACAACACCATCTAGCCCAAACTAAGCAGAGCTGAGCTGAGCTAAGCAGAGAGAATGTTAAATGTATTCGAATTACTCGAATGTATTCAAATAATAGTAATTTTATTCGAATGCATTGATCTTATCTGTATTTAATGTACGGAACTCGGTGCAAAAAAACTATAAATATACGTCGCTATATGATTTCGATATTTTGATAGAGGGTACTTAGCAGTCTTCAGTAAAATAAATATTACTACGTGAAAACAAGAAAACAGACAAAGTGCATAGCATTGTCGCGTTCTTGCACAATTCACCTCAAAACACGGACTACGCGACGCTTATCAGTCTGTATGTCAAACCTTCCCCGCACTACAAAGCCTACAAATAGTTCACGGGAACAAAACAAAGCTAAATGTAAAATCGTAACAAAAAAAATGTATTCGCGCTCTGACATTTAGGAAGTCTGTAGCGCCTCGCGCCCCGTCGGCGCCCGCATGTCATTTCATCGTCCATTATAAAATGTCGGCCGTAATCGGCCTTTATTTTTATTTTATTTGCCAACCACCCTCACCCGCCACCCCCTCCCCGCGACCGATATTTCAAAGTTAACGACTCTGCAGTAAAATATAGCACTTGACTCGAAAAAATTGTGAATGAATATTGAGTTGGTAAAAATGGAACGTTGTTTTGTGATCGCTCTGTAGTTGCAATTACATCGGCGCCATCTTGTCTGTGTACCATTTACGAAACATTTAAAATAACAATTTGGCGAAGGCAACATTTGATACAGCTTTTATCTTGTGTAATAAAGAGGTTACATTTAAAGTGCTATACAGACTTTTCATTGCAAATCATAATATCAAGACACAGTAGGTAATTTCATTTAGGTATTATCTTTTTTAATTAAGTTTACAAATTACTAATATTTTTGTTAATCCCTTGAGCTAATAAGTGCTTGTGTTAGTGATTATACATTGTTTAGTATATATTAGATGAATTCAAATGCCTTGTGATACACGAGCCTATCGCCGTCTACCGAGCAAAGTTCCTTGTTAGAAAACGCAATATTAACGCTTTGCGCGATCCAAGAATCGAATCTGAGACCGCACCTCGAGATTCCGTGATATTGTAACAGTGAAACACAATAATAATTTACAAGACCCGGGAACCTGGGACGTCACAATCTACCGGATAAAATCGCATATTTGTGCTACGGAACCAATGAGGCAGTTAAGCCTGTCCTTTTCATATTAAACTTATTAGAAAGAGACAACAGAACCAATGTATATTACAAGTCGAAATGTCCATTACAATAGTGAAGCCACAAAGTTATTCTTGTGGAAATAGGTCATAGGCGAGGTCAGTAAATCGCGTGGATTGACAGCTCACTATCTTAATGTTCCTCTTTGATGTAACAGTCGGTTCGTTGTCCGGGTCAAGCAATTATTACTGGTATACTTTGTCAATGATTGCCTAGGCGGCACAGCGGTAGTAAATGCGAGAGCTGTGCAAGCTATATTTTCTCCGAGTGACATTGGCTATATTTTATTTTAAAAAGGAACTACTGTTACTAACATAATCTAACATAATTTAACGCGAGCGAAGCCGTAGGCAAAATCTAGTTCAGCTATAATATGATCTTGGTATATAGTGTTCCTAGATATAACGTGTTGTGTAGAGGTCAATGACATTACATAAGCTATTTCAGTCTAGAATATTGAAGAGTACGACCTATATACTAAATGTTTACGTGGAAACACCAGCGCGTGTCGCGATAAAGCCTACTTTTATTATCTGTATATAAATATTCTATCTTTATATATTCTGTACGTGTGTTTGTAATTAAACTCTTCCTAAACGGCTGGACCGATTTTGATGAAATTTTTTGTGTGTATTTAAGTGGATTCGAGAATGGTTTAGATTTGTTTTTTTATTGTTTTTTAAAGTGAAATCTTTAGGCGCGTTGAAGACTTCTTGGGTGAACAAAAATCATGGAACTCGCGTCATCGTCACACTTCCACGATTTATTATTATTTTTAGAATATTAACAATATCTCAGAAATTGTGCGTCCTACGCAAAAAATAACGAAATTTTGACCCCCTTAATGATACCCAAGAGAGTATCAGGAACTAGCATCCGACCCGCCGCTATTGTCTTTTTTATGTTTTAGTTTATAAAGAAGTGTTTATGATCAAGGATTAAAGTTTTCACTTCTATCGGCAGTCCCCAACGACAGCGCCAAATTTTTTTTTTTCGTGTGTCCAGGACCACGTCTGTCGGGGCAGCTAGTTTACATATATAATTACCTTATATCATTCAAGGTGTCGGCTAACTTTTTGCCAGCTGTATTATAGACCCCACCGAGTGAAGGCCTGCTGTCTGCTGAACACAGTCTCAAACATAGCGCTGCTACTCAGATTTCTTAACAATCTATACTAATATTATAAAGCTGAAGAGTTTGTTTGTTTGTTTGAACGCGCTAATCTCAGGAACTACTGGTTCGAATTGAAAAATTATTTTAGTGTCGGATAGCCTATTTATTGAGGAACGCTATAGGCTAGATAACATCACTCTACGTGAATCCGTGGGCACAGCAAGTAATAGATAAACCTGCTGAATATACCCAATACCGACAGTAAAACAGCCCATTTTTAACACGTTCCCTGTCCGCTGAACCACATATGGTACATAACAATTGATTTTCTATTGTGTCTATCACGGGACTGTGAATGGGTTATCCCTTTCGCTGTCCCGTGATAGACGCGATCTATAATTGTTATGTATTATATGTGATTTATCGGACAGGAAACCAAGTCTTACTTACTTGAGGCCAGAAGGCTGTCAAGACTGTCCTTTTCCTACGATACTAATTAGAAAGAAACAACAAATGCTAACGCGAAAAACTTATGCTACGACGCCTAGGGGGGCGTAAAATTCAAATTAATTGAAAATATTGAAAAATTCTCGGCAGGTATAATTAGAATGAAGGACAGGGGAATGGAAGCATTCAGGAAATCCACTTTAAAAATGATTAAGTGGGAATCGAATAGCTCGCGCTCCGTAATTTTAATTTAGTCGGATAATTTTTGTTTTAAGACTGCGCCGAGCGAAATGTGCGAGAACAGGTGGTCACATTTAAGTGAATAAAATTAAGACTTTTTGTTTAATATAAATACAAAATATAAATTTACCATAACAATGAATGTGTTTACAATTACTCTGTGTAAAAAACTTAAAATAATTAATATTTTCGACTACAAAATTACGTAAATTTGCACGAAAAATGCAAAAACGTAAACTCGTGTTACGTGATTTTTAGATTATAACAGTAGAAATTTATCATATTTTACAGCTTAAACGAAACATAAATAGTTATATTACAATTTGTCCGTCCCAAATATTTAAGTTATTGGTTGACAATAAAGATACATATTTATCAAAAAAGCACTTCAAATCTTGTACGGCGATTTGAATATGTGCCGCACGAGCTCTGTCATTATCTGTCTTACGCGCCTCCGCATACGATTGCAATGGCCTTGGTATACACCACGATTTAAAGATATAATACCGCGGGTACATATCCCGAGATCAAAATTAACACATAGTAGGTGTTATATAAAGTAATATGTTAATCCAGGACATCGCCTATCTGTGTGCTAATTTTCATCCAAATCCGTTCGCATAAAATGTAAAAACAGACTATAAACAAGACTTTTTGTGTCCAATTTTTAAATTGTAAAATGTTTTCCTTTAGATTAAATATAGTTTTAATGTGAATTTAATACAATAAGTACCCTGTAATGTGTTTTGTAAAGACTTTTATTTAATGAATAAATATTTATTATTATTATCATGAAATTCAGGTTCACAACTAAATATTACGTAGGCTTAGGACCTGTCCCACCATCTCCAAATAGAATTTATCTATAAGATAGAAGTCTCGTCAACTCTCTTCTTTATTCATACAAACAGCGATTTGTCTTTCGGATAACTTTTACTTGATATTTGTGAAACTGGCCATAAGTTATTTTAGTAGTAAGTCTGAACTTAGCTGTATTATGCCTTAGGGCATATTACTGTAGTACCTGAATTGTATACATATATTATTTTGGTGATGATTATCTTATCTTATCTTATGTGGGGGCCAGTCAGTGTAGACCGGCGACACTTCGACCCAGTGGGATCTTTTGTGTCGACACTCTCCCAATAACGACTGCCATAGATGTTCATGGCAGCCGGGACCAACGGCTTAACGTGCTTTCCGAGGCACGGAGCAGGCGATAATTAACAATCAATACGCACATAATTCCGAAAAGTCATATAACTTCCGAAAGTCAGAGGTGCGCGACGTGGGTTCGAACCCGAGACCCTCTGCATTGCAGTCTGTTGGTCTTCCCACTAAGCTATCGCTGCTCTCCTCTTGGTGATGATTACTCTCAGGGCTTCTCCTACCATCTCCAAATAGCATTTATCTATAAGATAAAAGTCTCGTCATCTCTCTTCTTTAACCTAACATGAGTAAGACAGCATGCGATTTATTTTTCGGTGGTGTCTAAACTTAGCTGTATTATGCCTCAGGGCTTTATACTATAGTACCTGAATTGGATATAGATATTATTTTGGTGATGATTACTCTAAACGTATTTGCAAAGCAGACAGGTCAGTGTGAGGCCTATCAGCTTCAAGACAAACATGTTGCCCCTATATTCCTGTAGAGGTATCCAAAGGTGTATTACACCTACATTTCTCCAACTATGTTTTCAAGTGCCACGTAATAGGGTCCAGCCTGTTTCCGTTCACCAGACACAGGTCCAGACTCTATACTATTACAGAGAACCTCTTGACAGGTAATCCCAATAACACTTTTTCTGTAAATCGAACTTAATTTACTTTGTATGTTCTGATATTTAAATAAATGGAATTAATATAATAATAACGTATGTATTAGTCATATGTTTGAACTGAATTATAATAATCAACGCCTTACTGTAAGAATAATTTGAGGCCCATTTCTTGTAATAGAATATGTTAAAAGTAGAATTCAAATTAAATGTAATTTATGTTCACATTTGACATATATTTCAAGTTAGGAAAATACAATTTGTGTTATTTATCACACTGAGACTTCGATCGAAACTACATATATTTTGAATATATTTTACTAGCTTTTGCCCGCAGCTTCGCTCGCCTTAATTTAGAATTTGACAATCCATTCGGGTTGTGCTCTGGTGGTAATAATATATAGGTAATAATATAATTCTATCATGATTCGAAAGACACGTGGCGCCATCTATTATCATAAGAACGTTATTATTGTTTTTCTTGGGCACATTAATTTTTGTTGTCGGTTGCTGTACACCTGACAACATATATGCAAAATTTCAGGATGATCGGTTCAGTGGTTTAGGCGTGAAAAGGTAACAAACAAACAAACTCATTTTCGCTTTTATAATATTAGTTAGGATTACAAGAATTAGCTCATTGACTCACTGCATGTTATTTAGCAATTATAATACCCTGCAACCACAGTTAGACTGCATAAATGGCGTAGTGGTTTAAACGGTCGCCTCGCCGCTGGCACTGCGCCGAGTGTTGTGGGTTCGAATCCCACACGGGACAAAACTTTGTGTGATCCACAAATGGGTGTTCTGAGTGTGGGTGCTCGTTGTGTCCGTTGTTTGAATGTTTGTAAAGTCACCCGCGACACAGGAATTAGTCTTATAGCGGGAGATGTACGTCAAAAAAAAAAAAAAAATTTCTCAATAAATGCATTTGATTTATTTTGACTGAAGGGCAGAATAATAACAATCCCTTTACATTAGCCATCAGTTGTTCATACTTTTTATTTACTAAAGTTTGATTATAAATAGAGTAGTCATTTTAAATAGCAATAACACTTTAATAAGCCGAACTGATGACCACCCATCTTTCTTTAACTAATTAAACTTGTTTTTTGACTTTTAATATAAAACTTTTCAGTTTGCTTGTGAAAAAATGCGATGAAGAAGTGAAGGTTCTTGTTTATGTCAAGCGCACTCGTTTGAACTTTACGCGCGTATTTTGTTAAAAAAAAATAAACTGCTCTGTGGTCGGGTTTTTTAACAAGGTAGATGTATTTTTTTTATTAGATTAGTTTTCATCCTGCCTTTTTTGGCACAAGAAATGTTGTATTATATCAAGGGAAGAGATTTTTAAAATTTAATATATAATTTTACTGTGGCCGGGGATGCCTTGGGCACTAAATTATTTTTAATTGTGAGTAAGAAACTGGCTTTTTCGGTTCAGTGCTATAAGTTGACGATCATGTCTGCGTGCGGTCGTGAGGTGTTATATTGGGTTCCCGGGAGAGGCAAAATGTTTTTATATTTTCTATTGGAAAATGTGTCTGTTGGGTGATATCTTACGTGGAATATAATTATAGCTGGTAAAAAGTACTTGTTGTACACCTATGCCTATCTTTTTGCGAATATACAGTTAGTATCTATACTAATATTATAAAGCTAAAGAATTTGTTTGTTTGTTTGAACGCGCTAATCTCAGGAACTACTGGTTCCATTTGAAAACTTATTTTTGTGTTGTATAGCCTATTTACCGAGGAAGGTTATAGGCTATATAACATCACGCTAAGACCCACGGGAGCGGTGCAGTAACTATAAGGCTGCCTGTCCATTGAGGTGGAGCGAGGCTGCGGAGCGATGAAACGGATAAATTTTATCCGATAGCATACTGGAGCGGAGCCGAGATTTTATGCAATCCTATTGGTTAATATTTATCCGTTTCTTCGCTCCGCAGCTTCGCTCCGCAGCCTCGCTCCGCTTCAATGGACAGGCAGCCTAAACGCGGGTGAAACCGCGAGCGCATCTAGTGTATTAATATAATAATTCTTGTGCTGCTAGTAACTTTACAAACACTTTAACAATGGACACAAAGCTTACCCAGTCTCGAAATAACTATTTGTAGTTCAAACAAATTTTTGTCCCTTGTGGGGATCGAACCCTGACCGCAACGACAGTGGCGAGGCAACCACTAAGACTACTACGCCATCAGTACCTGAACACGAAATGCTAACATAACTTCTTAAAACTCCATCCTTGACAGACACGACTAAGTCATTTTCTTTAGTAAATTACAAATTTCCCGTATTATTAATGCCTCAAAGCACGCACAATTAAAAAAATGTATTGTCGATATCGAAAGTAAGATTTATAGCGCCATAATTCATAACGATTGCATAGTGACAACATTTATAGAGAGAGATAGCAGCATTTTATTATATGAGACGAATATAGCCGGATGTCGTAAGAGAGAAAAGGAGGGAGCATGTTTGATCAGGGCCGCCCTTTTGATAGTGTTTCCAAATTTTGGGAAAGCGATGTGTATTGTTTGTTATTAGAGGCGGTTTATATAGTGCTGTGTTGTAATTTATTTTTTATTAAATTTTGTTACACGCAGGCTAACTTATATTATAAATTCGAAAGTAACTCTGTCTGTCTATCTGTCTGTCTGTCTGTTATCTTTTCACGCCTAAACCACTCAACCGATTTAGATGAAATTTGGTACAGATATAGTTTAACACCTGGGGAAGGACATAGGCTACTTTTTATTGATGTAGGTACCACGCAGGCGCAGCCGCGCGCAAAAGCTAGTATTTATAAAAATGAAAATTTATAGAAAGGTAAAGACGTCATGAAAACACAAAATTGACTTATTTATCTACTTGCATACTTTATAAAAGTATCTAATGTAATGTTACTGGTAAGAACATACCTAATGTATAGGCAAACGTTTGGAATACTTATTTATCAAGAATACCCGTGCTACTTTTTCTTTTGCTGATTTATTGTTTTAAATTATTGTGTCACCGACTTGGAGGGCGTAATTTTTCTAACAGCGCTTCATGCGGAAATACTTGCGGAATACTAAATAAATGGAAATGCCTTTTTTTGTAATATTTGTCTGTTAAACAGAATGATGGCTATCATCACATCTGCTGCACCGTCTTATAGACACATTTTCGGACTAGGTGCTAGGACATTTCTACTTAGAATTTAAAAAAAGTATACAACCTGAGACTTAACGATCAATCGCACATATAAGTGCAAACTTATGCTACGGGGTCCATAATAAATAAATAATAACAGCGGCATGTAAACCGCGTCACAGCGTAATGCACCGGCCCCCTGTCAAATAATCGACTCCGCTAAGGGTGGCCGGGTGGGGAACACAATTTTTGCTATTTTCTAACAAAAAAAAAGAAATACACGGCACGCGTTTTTACTTAAAACATCAGTTTTGAGCGCACGCGCATAAGGGACAGCACGCGTTCTAAAATCAAAAAAATCTGTTTGATTTTTTAAATTGTCGCAACTTTTTTTTGTGTCGAGTGAACTTAAGTGCGTAAGGTGATTTGAAGTGCGTGTGTGTATGATGGTGGATAGAACTAAGTGCTAACAATGGAGGCTATAGATCTAAGACAAGAGAATAATAGGTGAGAGGCGTTTCTTATTGGAATCTTGCAAACAAACGATTTGAGGACCAATTCTCGTAATAAAATACGTTCAAAATAGAGTTCCGATCCAGTCTGATAAACGTCAAAATGTGAACTGAAATGTAATTTATGTTAACATTTGACATTTCTATTTAGGAGAATACCATTTGTGATATTAATGACACTAGGATTAAATCTGGTCTCTATTTTGAATAGCTTTTATTACTAGAATTGGCTCTCGGATATTTAGAGCGAATGCTAGAACATTTAGGTAGATAGATCATTTTAATAACTGTACACCGAAACATTTATTTTTTATGTATTCACGAACGTACGATATTTATAAATTAATAAACACATTAACTACAACGAAGGACAAGATGATTTATAAAAATAATAATTATAGAATATACAAAGCTTTTAGATTTATTAAAGGTTAAGTTTATCTAATGAAATATTATTATAAACTATTTATATTAACTTAATATAAACATGAAACAAAAATCTATTTAGAAAGACCATTAATAAAAATATGTACAACTATACTAACTATATAAACTATACTTATCTACTAAAAGTAATATTTTGACGCTTTTTAATTTTGAAGTTTTATTTTTCTCTTTAGTTTATATTTCTTGTAAATAATTTGTGTTTATATTTTAATAGAATATTTGAATTTAAATTAGAACACACGGCTCTGAAATAATTTGGCATCTTATCTTCTTATCTTAGGCATATTCTAAAATGACATGTGGTGGTTTTGATAGTAGCCAAGCAATTAAATAAAACTCGCGACTGGTGTTTAAAAAAATACTTACAATAAAAAAAAGCTTCTTATTATTCATTTGTATGAAAAATTAAACCTTAATCATAATACGGCGGTTTCTTCATAATATGAGCCCCTAAGTCTTACTGAGATATTATATTATATTCAATCTGGTACTAACGTGTCTTTAGTGTACTTTGGCAACGGCGAAACCATGATATACAAATTGGATTTTTAAAAAACACATCACTTAATTTATTGTTGTCCTATGAGTAGCCTTAGTTCACTAATAAAAAATAAGTTGTCTTAAATAAATCCAAAAAATATTGCACTTTGATAAATATTTTTGTTTGGGTGTCATCTTCTACTTATACAGTTTGTGTGTCGCGCAGTTGTTATTAGGATAGATCCAATTTATTATTATTATTTTTAAATATCGCCAGCAATTCTGAGTAACAAATTGTCACGTCGCTGGTGCAATGGGTGGGATACGAATTGAGGATCTCGATCGCAAGTCCAAAAGTCCCAGAAAATCAATTTCTGTCAACCATAATATTTTAGCTTCTTATTAATTTTGATGCCCGGAATCTTTTGATTTCCATCAATAGTTTAATAAACAATTGTAATACATTTTAAAATCACGGTAAGATTATTTTTTAAGAAAAATCATGTGCTCTACAATAATGTAGACATCAAGATTTTATTCTTAATAAATATACAAATATGGAATATAATGAGGCTTTATTAGAATTTGATCATGAATTGATATAATATTTACTATTGCAATTGTGACGTACATATATAAGGAAGCGAACATTATAATAAGC
The DNA here is from genome assembly GCA_963564715.1 of Catocala sponsa. NCBI lineage: Eukaryota > Metazoa > Arthropoda > Insecta > Lepidoptera > Erebidae > Catocala > Catocala sponsa. Next base: position 778,763 of record OY751352.1, read on the forward strand.
AACCAAAAAATACTGCGTAAGGACTAATTTTAAAAGAACTTATCTTTACTGTCGTTTATTCTATAAAACATGATTTTATTTTAAAAAAATAATATTAGATTAAAATTTATGATTTGCGTATTATTAACTGTTTGCGTATTTAATAATACGCTAACATTTTATAATACTAAATAACTGATAAACTGAAAACGTATTATACTTATTGATCAACAAATAAATAAATAATAATTTACCTTAGGTATTGTTGTTTATATAAAAAGGCAAAATGATACAGTAATATAACACACTTAATTTGTTCTAAAAACAACAATTATGTTAACCGCAATTATTATGACTAAGTTAAATCAGAATTATGGAGAACAGTTATTAATTCATTAATAATAGCAAACAATTATTATTTTTTAATCTAATGACTAAGTAACTGACTTAGTTACTTGATTAGAAATTGTTTATTGTTATATTATTATGTATTAAAGTATTATTATAATAGAAAATTTACTGGAAATGTATAATTTTATTTACTTTAATTACCATTACAAAATCATAGGTATTATTATTTCACGCTTGAAATAATTTATGTAACGTGAGGTCTACCTATACAAAATGTTAAACGGGTACAAAGAACTCCAAACACCTATATTGTCTCTTGCTTTTTAATTTTATTGTACCTTATTGTTTAAACATAATATAAGTAATTTTTTTGTGCATAGACGTTCTCAATTTATATTGAGATTATACTCGGCGAACAATTACACACACAAAAATTTTGTCATCATACAAATTTGATAGCATATTAGGTTTGTGTTATTTCTATTTGCTTGGGTAAAAACTAATTCAGCATATCAGTGTGCAATATAAAAGTTTATTTAAGTACCTAAATACGGTACAGTAATGTAGAAAAATACCCACTTTATGACGATTTATCGGCAGAGATAATATTGGAATACTTGGTGCCGACATATCGAGCGAAGTCCAGTTCCGCGGCCATTTAGAGGGTAAGGCTAAATTAGCTTCAAAAAGCTTGGCGTGCTCAACAGATCGAGACAGTATTTCACACCGGCACACCGCCTACTACTTTATAAGGCGCAGGTTCGGCCTCACATGGAATACTGTTCTCATCTTTGGGTCGAGATTTGGGGACAAGACCTATCTATAACTGGTTCCGGAAGGTGCTCTCGGGCACTGGAAGGTACAGCGGCTCCCACTATTATAACCTAATGGTTGGTATAGTGGAATCCTATATCATAAACTGGACTAGACGTAGAGAGAGGGGATGTTTTCATCTTTGGGCAGGGGCACCCCAGTACCAGCTTCTCCCTCTGGACCGCATTCAAAGGAGAGTGACTCGAATCGTCGACTGCCAGGATGACGCACAACGAAACTGTAGAATGAACTGTCGCCTGCGGTATTACCGGACCAATGCGACCTTCAAACCTTCAAGAAAAGAGCGTACTCCTTTTTAAAAGGCCGGCGACGTGCTTGTGACTCCTCTGGTGATGCCACCATGCTTACCATCAGGCGATTTGTCTGCACTTCCATAAAAAGGCCACGAAGTTCGCGGTCTCGTTTCGAAACCAAATAAAACCAAACTTTAAACTATATTTTATTCTCTTTATAAATTTATAAACGACATATTTATTAAGAAGTATAATGTCGTACTATGTGCGAGTAGGCGCGGATAATTGCGGTTTGCCGCGTCTATTGTACTGTCCATATCATGTGATTATTGTCAAGAGTCCCTGTAGTAACGTGAGATGTATGTGGTGTTTCAGATGCGGCGGTGACGCGATGTCTGTCGCGCCAGCGGTGAAGCGCGAACTGGACCTGGAGAGCGGCGGCGGCAGCCCCGGCCGCAAGCGGCGCAAGCAGGCGGCGCCTTCCCGCGCCACCCCGCAGCACCTCGCGCCTCCGCCGCTCGATCTTCACGCCAAAATGGCGGATATTTACAAGAGCGCACTCGCCTTCGGAGAGCTGGCAATTCCTGCCTTCGACCCTCTCGCCGCCTTCCGTCTATTACCGCGCCACGAACCACCGCGGATCTTCAACCCGGAGGCGTACTGCGACCTTTGTTGTAAGGAGTTCTGTAACAAGTACTTCCTCAAGACTCACCGAGCAAACAAGCACGGTATCTACGACGGCGGCGACCCACAGCCGGCAGCACCGCCACCTGCGCAACCGTCGCCGCCGCGCCGCTCCTCTGACGAGGAGTCAGGCGGCACACCGCGGAGACTCTCACCAGACTCCGCGAGGAGAGCCCGCGAGGCGGGCTTCCAGCCTGATGCGCTACGTCGACTCGGAGTGGTTAATCCTGAGGCGTTCTGCGAAATCTGCTGCAAAGAATACTGCAATAAATACTTTTTGCGTACGCATCGAGAACGGCGGCATGGAGTGCCCGCGAGACGCTCACCCATCGCTGATCTCTCGCCACCTTCCGCCACACCGCCTGCAGGCCCGCTGGGCACGCCGCTAGGTACACCGCCTGCAGGCCCGCTGGGCACGCCGCTAAGTACACCTCTAGCTACGCCACTGGCCACGCCGCCCGCTCTATCAGTGCCGCCTCCAGATACACCACCGCGATCGTACTCGCTACCGCCTCCATTGGACCCCGAGGAGATGGCTGAAGTTAAGCGCGAATGTGAAGATGAACTTGAAGCAGCGCTGCGCGATGGACAAACCAGTCCACTCAACTTGATAGTGGAAGAGCGGGGTGCTGCATCACCGGGCTCTGCGAGTGAAGAACTGCGCAAGCTGCAGACGATGATATCCCAACTTAACGAGCTGGCGGCCGAGCGGCTGGCGGATGAACCTAACGAGCCGGGGCCGCGACCACCATCTGCCTCGCCCCCGCCCCCTGACGAGCGCCGCGCCTCCTCCTCTGGCTCCAGTTTCTGCGAGATCTGCAACAAGGAGCTGTGCAACAAGTACTTCATGCGCACCCACATGCAGCGCATGCATGGCATCTCATTGGAAAGCGGCACGCAACTAGGTGGCGTTACGTGCGACATCTGCCACAAAGAATTGTGCAGCAAATACTTCCTGCGCGTGCACAAGCACAATACGCACGGTATACCAGCTCCGCCAGCGCCTGCAGCTGCCGCACCCGCCGAGCCGTGCCCTCTGTGTGCACGTCGCTTCCGCGGACCGCGAGCATTACGAGCTCATCTATTAGCAGAGCATGCACCGCCTGCGCGTCCGCCACCACCACCGCCGCGTCCACTCGACCTGCTCGCAAGAGACAAGCCGTACGCCTGTTCCTATTGTCCCTTCACTACCGACGTGCTCGCGTTCCTGTTCGCACACGAGCGAGCGCACGCCCAACAACAGGCGAACGAGCCGCCCGACTTGCCACCCGAGCCGCCGGGGAGCGGGAGCGGCGGCGACATGGATACCGGTGAGATGGGTCCTGAGAGCATCGAGGGCGGCGAGGGGAGCGACGGGGACGCGACGTACTCGTGCTCGCGCTGTGAGTTCCGCGCGGAGGGCTTTGCGGCACTGGAGGCGCATCTGCGCGCGGCGCACGGTGGCGCGGGAGCGCTGCTGGCGGTGCCGCGTGCGCCGCAGGCGCCGCTCACCATGCAGCCCTTCGTGGTGGAGGAGGCGGGCGGCGCGCTGAGCCTGGTGCCAGCGCTGGTGTTCCTGCCGGTGCGGCGCCGCGCCACGCGCCGTGCGACGGTCACGCTGACGCTGACGCCGGCCTAGCCGTCCCCTCCACCCCCACGTCGCTGCAGTGAGCGCGCGCGCGCGCCCCGAGACTACACCGTCGCGCGCGCGCGCCTACGATCGCTGAACTGTACTAACTACATTTAACGCTGTGTGCCTTCAAGCGATTGCTGAAATATTATGAGACGTAATTGTAAAGGGAGAAGCTGTCCGCGGCCGCCCGCTCGAGAGCCACACCGCGCGGCGGCCCCCGGCCTCTTTTTTTGTCAGAGTCTAACTTCATATATTGAGAATTATATTGAACGGGTGATATATGAAACGTTGCCGCTTATAAATTCGATTATTTATTATTATCTCCTCGATGTTCCGTCGGGTCGGTCCGAGACGAGTTTATGAAACGTCGATTTCGATCGGGAGAAGAAATACAACCTAGGAGTAATTATTATTTAATGGTATATTATCGGTGAGTGCGCACTCACGATAGCGTCGTAGTACCGGTGCGATGTTGATCACTGAGCGAGCCCGGGTGGGCCCGCGCCTGCCGCCGGCCCCGCGCCAGGCGGCCCGCGCGGCCCCGCAGGACCAGGTAGCGTACTACGACAACCGCTCTACCTCACCATCGTTAGTTTTTATATTAGCTGTTATTGTATAAATTATATTTTGGAGTTACAATAAAGTACAAATATAGTTAGTGCGTTACTACGCCGCGCCGGACGGAGGCCGCGCGCTCATGTTAGCTACTCGATACTATTTATTGTTGTCTACGAGTGACTTAAAGCACAAAGATACGTACTATTGGGCAGTGATCAACATTAAACGTAATTTTAGTATTAAATTTGATTAGATATGTGGTCGTGGGGCTCGGTCAGACGGGTTTTGTTGTGTAACACACCAATATATACGGGTCCTTGTTTAGGCGCGCTGGGCTGAGCTCGGCGCGCCGCCGCCCTGCGAGCGCTACATTATACACTTATTTGTATTGTAATCATAAACATAATGTGTTACTGCTGGCGGCGCGCGTCTCGCCTCGCTCCGCTCATCTACGCAATATAACGCCTCTTTACATTTAAATATTTTAACACGACGTTTTACGATGTACGTTTTATAATAGCTTTACAAACTGCCCTCGGAGAAGACTGAAAGTGACGAAACAACTACCTCAACCGAGTGGCGCGAGACGCACGCCGTGTTAATATTATTATCTTGATAATCAAGACTTATTTGATGGGTAAAATGGTAACAAAATTTGTTTAAATAATTCATTATTGGTAGATCAGTGTGGGAGTTAGCTTGTACAAACCATGCAGCTTCTAAAGAAAGTTCCTATGTATGTACGTAAGTTGTAATTTAAATTTAAAGAAACTAGAGGTCGCCCCCGTAACGACTCCGGCCCAGTATAATAAACCTGATTGTAATGATAATAAATGTGATTTTGGATCAGGGTAAACCTTATGAGGAGATATAGTAAATATGTTTATAGTCCTTATTACAAAGGTTTCATAAACAATCAAGATTTAACAAAAAGAACATAACAGCTATATTTGTTTGATAAATATTACAAGAACATACAGAATCGAGCAAAGAAAATTAAAAGTCTTTTCGTTTCTTTATTTCAAATAAAAAAAACATGTTTTTAAAAACAAAATTGATTCATGACAACGAATTTTAAATCTTGTCGAATTCCTTAATAAATATTTTCAAAAGTTCCTAATTATAGTTCCATAAACATTTATTAAAAGGTCACTCGATTGAAAAAAAGAACTTCGAAATATCGGCAGTTATTTTATTTGAGAATCCATCTTCCTATTAGTCTTCCGGACGCAGAGCCAAGAAACCTGCGCCGGAGTCGAGATGTGGGCGCGCGAGACAACAAATTATATTAATAATGTTTTAAATAATAAAAAAATTAATACAATTGTACGCGTGGTAAGATCTCAAGTCATCGGCCATTTTCTTAGTGCATTCGTGGAACAATGTAGAGAATGCCGCGTTTTTATTATATGTGGAGAATAGATGGTGACTAAGATCGAAATCATTGGATGTAGTGAAAAATATGTATTAAAACATTGTGTTCAGTCGTTTCGTTTCCTAGACGCGTTGTACCTTGAGTGGAGACCAGAATAGGGTTGATGATGTGGCCAAGATGGGATTACAATTTGTTCCTATGCTTTATTTTATAACAGCCTATCATCACAATAGAAGCCTATTGGTGAGGCTTCATAGGATGATAATAGGCAGGTTTTAATCAGCCAAATATGTTTTAAAACTACTAGTAAATTATTATTGCGTAGGCTTTACTGTACAAATGACGAATCTATTACTCTAGTCTAAAAGTTCTAGTCAATTAAATTCGTAGGATTTTGAAAGTATTTAAAAAAGACATTATATTCTAAATATTCAATCGTTATTTTAATCATTTATATTAGTACTATAATTTTAGTCTGCTGACTGCCTCGTAAAACTATGACAACATTTATTTTTATAATTATAAAGTAGTAATAAATCTGTCCAAGATACCCATCTTAGCTGCGCCAGCAACGTAACAATAGTACAAATTTGTTAACCAAAGGGTGCACGGTATCGGAGATTGGTAAACAAATAATAAAACAGTACAAATTATTATTAAGTGTAGCTGAGAGGATCGCAAGTGTGCAGTTATCGTTAACAATATCCACTCACGTACAACGCCTGTAAACAGGCCATACAGTCGCACGCTACTTTAAAATAATAATGCGTATTATTATTTCTGAATGTCGTATTATTATTTTTGAATGTCGTATTATTATCGTTCACAATTGTTATTATTGTTGCAAAAATTATTTTGATTTAATTAGATAATGAATAATTAAATATAATATGTATGTGATTTATTTTCATAAATTGTATCCGTCTATGTATTACCTATTTATTAATAAAATGGGCGTTTTCGTAAATAATAGCTGTAGCTTGGACAAAAATTACAACATTATAATCATATTTGAACATTGTATAGTGTAAACCACAGTAATAAAGCTTGTTAAATTAAAACAACTTTTGTCTGAAACATTGAAATTGTTATTCTTATCACATACTTAATTAAATGTTTGTTAAAGGTCACCTAAAGCACAAATTAATCCATAAAATTTCATAACATGATGTATATTTTAAAAATAATTGTCAATTAAAATAAAATTATGCGAGATCTGAGAAAAATGGATTTTTGGTACAGAATACTGCAGGCAAAACTTGTCGGTTATAATTAGAAGTGCAAGCTTTCAGAAATGTTAACGAAACGTGTGCTGAGTACATTGGAGCCTGGTTGTGTGGACTTTGTTTGATTACGCATGAAGAAAAGCATTTTATTCTGAGTTATGTTCAGATAGCAGAAAAAGTGTTGTAGAATGTTATTAGAGTTTCACTGTTTTGATAGTATTTTGATCTCAGATCTTGCATGATTAAAGCTGTTTATTTTCACCCCAAAATCAATATTGGAAACGCCCATTTAATCCTACTTCTAAATAAATGTTTATGTAATTTTAAAATTGTACTGCATCAAGGAATTAATGTTTCTCACAACACTGCTTAAGAAACAACATTCTTTGTAATAACGAAATACGTATTGAAAATATTACCAATAAGTGCTTTAATACAAAAAAATATAAAATTTAACAATTCCTTCTGTTCAATACATTCCAATGTTTACGAAATATTGTAATGGAATTACTGTAACAAAATTTTAAATTAAGTAACAAAAATATTTTTTGCAAAAATAATATGTACAGTACTTAATGTATAAAATAGTGTATATTTTTTTTAAGAAGTTAACAAATGTTCTCGTGTTTCATCTCAGGTCGCAGTTTTAATATTTTGTGAGGGTCTGATGTGGAGCACAGATTGCTTTGTTACTATTTTTGTCAATGTCAAATATTAAAGAGGTTGACTATTAAAAATATATTTGATTTTGACAAAACAGTTATGATCTCTAATCAAAAGTTCCTCTTTCATTCCAAATTTGTAATTTGTTCTAGTCGTTAGTGTTCCTAGATTATTTTTAAGTGCGACTGTATATTTAAATGGTAAACATGATTTTTCGAGTTGTATTAAAACTGTGTTGTTTCTAGTCAAATTATTTTATAAAAAATTTTACTAATGTGGATGACCATGGGAGTAATAATACAAGTATTAATGATATATATTTAGGTAATGAAATACAAATGGGAGGACGAAATATACTGTATTTGTTTAAATTATAAATTTCAATAGTAATTTAGAAACTTCTGGCGTCCACATTGGATAAAATCATATTTTAAAAATATATAAAGAGAATTATATTCTGGCTTTAGGAGAAAGCCAAACCTTATGCCGCAGACATTCGTATTACTTATTATTAAGAGAAAAATAATTAATCTACAAGTTAAAAAAAAAACGACAAGAGATGGGATTTTTTTAATAATTAATGGTGAAAAATATACAGGGTGTATATTTTTATTATATGAATTGTTGTCGTTTATTTGCCAGGAAAACTGAAAGGAAAATATGTTCGTCCTCAATGTTTTTGAAGTAAATAATAAAGGTGAGTTATACTAGAGTTAGTAATAAGTGGTATCGCGTGTTCTGCGGTCGGTATATGTTCCTAGCTCCGTCTGTTATGTATTTGTTTTCCATTAATTACTACGAAGCATTTCTACCGTATTCAATAAATTAAATATACAAATATATGTTGAGTTTTCTTTTCATTTTCCCGTGCACTTAGGCAGTTGCGTTCCTGAATTTAATAAAAAGGCAAGGCTAAAATGCTTTTTAAAAGAGGGCCTATTCTTGCAATAAACCCGTTCAAAATAATAATAATAATAATAATAAATTTATTTGCATAAAATGTGGTGGATACAAAGATGACAAAAATAACAAACAGCACAAAACACATTTCGCCATATTACAATAGCATGCAAATATTGAATGAGTACAATTTGTAGAATTCTAGTAAGGTTTCATTTACACAATTTAATATTTATTACTTAACATAAAGTATTTCTAAAATGATAAGACGCTGAGGCAAATTTTTTTAGAAATTCGTTAACAGAGTAAAAACTTTCTTCAATCAGCCATATTTTTAGTGCAGGGCAAAATTTATTGTACGGTAGTTTTACTATATCTTCAGGTATCGCGTTAAAAATAAGCGGTGCCATATACACACAACTTACTCTAAACATCTCTAATCGAGGTATGGGCATTTTTAAATAGTTATGGTTAATTTTACGCTTATTTTTATTATCTTTAACTTCGAACAATTCTAAATTACATTTAACAAATTTCGCTACTTCATAAATGTATATACTAGGCACAGTTAAAAGACTTTTATTGACTAGATGCAATTTAACATTTGATTTTTATTGACTAGATGGGAACTCTATTTTAAACATAATATCTATAATAAGTCCTTAGTTCAACAAAGTTTGCAACATAATTTCGGACGAATGGATGACCTTGATAACACAGGATATCTAGCTTCGGGGTCTTTATTCATATAAACAAACAATGGAACTATGTTATATTTTTACTGTTTCAGATATTATGTATTGTTTTGGCAAATAAATGTTATTATTATTATTATTCATTATTAATAGATTGCAGCCCTATTTTGAACATATAACGATAATTGGCGTTCTGTAGATATATAAACGAAATTTTGTTAATTTGTTAATTCTTTATTCTTCAAATACACTTGCACGTCGTGGATGAGCTCGCTAAAGTTGACTGAAGACATACTAGAGTTCTACAGTACGGTAGGCGTCATGGCTTAAGTGTCCGCCTCTCCCACTTCGTCAAGTGTTGGTGGTACAAATCCCACACGAAACAAAAAATATTGTGTGATCCGGGAATAGTTTTCCGAGTCCGGATGTTATTAGAGTCCTTTGTTTGGATGTCTGTAAAGTCCCTCGCGGTAAAGGAGTTATTCCTAGTGAAAAGTTGTCTTTTTGAAGAAAACTAACAAATTGTTTAATTACACTTGCATGTATGCAAGATGTAAATGTAGTCTTGCATACACTGCATGCGTAGAATTAATAAAATAAGATTTTTAGAGTGAGCAGGATTTTTTGACGCAAGGTACATAACCTAATTGAGTGTTTGCGTGAAATCACGAGGTCCCAGGTTCAATTCCCGGATCGGACAAAATGTTATTAAGTTCATATGCCCGAAAGGATAATCAGCGTGTAATATACCCACGTATCACCATCTATGGTAATAGTTTCCACGTAATAGGAGACGAGCCCATGGGTGTCTACCGGATGAAACTTCAGACTCTTTGCTGTTACTCAGGATATCTTGACAGAAAAACCCAATTAAAATTTGCCCGAGCCGGGAATCGGACCTAAGACCTCATATACAGCAATTGCATACATTACTTATTATATTTATTGATCTTTTTGATTCCGTATTCTGATCTTCTGATCTTATACATATTTGCGTTGTCGGGCTAAAGCGTTTTCACCTCTGTAGGGAAATACAGACGACCTTAGGTTTTGACGGCCTCTATAGGGTAGTGCTTATTGTAACCGACTGCAACGCCTGAGGTTGCGGGTTCGATTCCCGTACAAGTCAAATATTTGTGTGCATGAACATGGATGTTTGTCTTGGTCTGGTTGTTTCAATGTATAATATGTGTGCATTTACAAAAAAAAAGTATATATGTATGTTTATCCATTGTCTAGTACCCATAGTACAAGTTTTACTTAGTTTGGGCTAGATCGTGTTGTGTGTATGTGATAGAAAATTATTATTATTATTAGGTTCTGCTTCGAATAGAAACTACCATAATACCTCAAATCACTCACAATGTTGGTGTGTTCACCAACATTGATTGTTATATGCTACGAGTACAACTTACTGGTTGGTATAGATAAATACACAACTGATTTGATTGAAACATTTAATTGTACTAAAGAAATCGTTACAAATGTGTCTTATAAAATGCAGTGTATACGTAATACCGCGGGTCAACTTACGCTACGTCATAGGGACGCGTGTGGTATGTGATATATTGTGAAACTTGCTTGTACATAGATAGCTCCTTCGGTTAGACCGATTTCATCGAGTCAGTTACATCGAGATGAAACATGTAGAATTAGAAATCTTAATGTACACAGATTACTTAAAAAGAAAACGAATCAAAATTGCTAACCCATTCAACTAAATAATGTGTAAATAAATCATACAATTACAACCCCAACGCAAAAAAATCTCCGCCAAAAATAGTCTTAATTAAAGATTTTATCCGCGTCAACTGTCAGCTTTAGATTAATAAAAAAAAACTTGACAAAAATAAGCGTTTTTTGTAAAAAAATCGACATCCATTAAAAATCGCGTTGCAAAGGGTCGCGCGTTGTCGCATCTGTCAAAGTGATCGTGGGGGAAATGCAGTGAAATTGTTGAAAAATGGGTTAAACGTTAAAAAAACATGGCAAAACATAGCGCGTGCAGACGAGGGGTTAACCCTGACAGTGTCAACATTACACGGGTTTTAACCCTACGGTCGCTATCGACACGCTTCGTTGTCGTTTGAACTCGAGTTGAACTTGTGCTTGTAATATGATTTTATTTAATTTTAACGCTATATAAAAATATTAATTTTCACTTTATTAAATATTTTGGGAAGTACTTAGATGGATTTTATTGGATATATATTTTAAAATATAGTATATGGAATATGTTTTCATTTTAATGAATATTCAATAATCTCTCACTGCCTACAGATTAGTGGGAAACTGTTGCGTTGGACTGGCATGCAGAGGTCTCGAGTTCGAACCCAAGGCGCGCATCTCTGACTTTTCGAAGTTATATGCGTATTAAATAGCTAATTATCGCTCGTTTTAACGGTGAAGGAAAACATAATGTTCTCAAAGATATGTTAAATCTGCCAACCCGCACTAGGCCAGCGTGATGGACTACCTTACCCTTCTCACACTGAGAAGAGGCCCATGTCCAGCAGTGGGACAGTTTAATACAGGGCTGATAATATTATTATATTATATATACCTACATATTATAAAACAAAGTGTCACGCCGTGTCTGTCTGTCTGTCCGCAATAAACTCAAAAACTACTAAACGAATTTTCATGCGGTTTTCACCAATAGACACAGTGATTCATGAGGAAGATTTAGGTGTATCATTTGATAAGTTTTGTACTGCCCGTGCCAAGCCGAGGCGGATCGCTAGTACCTAATATAATAAAGCTAGAGAGTTTACTTTTTGTTAGAATAACCGGGTCTGGTAGAAGGTTATAGGCTATATAGCCTTCCTTGATCCACGCTAGAAGCCACGGCAGCGGAGCAGTAGTCATGAATGTGGTGAATCCACGGGGATGAGCACGGTATGTTTAAATTACATCGTATATTTAATTATTTTTAAGTGCCTGTTAATTAAGTGGCGGCCACGCCAAGGTGGACCGACGACCTGGCGAAGTTCGTGGGAAGCGGTTGGATGTGGGTGGCCCAAGATCGGTCTGTGTCCAGCAGTGGACGTCATTCGGCTGAGATGATGATGACCTGCCTTATTTTATGTAGGTATTTATTTAGTTTTGATATGATACGACTGAAAATAATCTTAATGGAGAAATTACCCTAAATAAATAAAGATTAAAAAAATATGTTCCCAATTTTTGCAATGCAATGCAAAGTTATTTCAATGGATATTCCTATGGTGTCTAAGTCATTTATTCATATAGGTCACAAAGTGACACATATGAGAATGACTTTCCTCGCATCAGTCACGTAGCAACTAGTCTTAGTCATGTCACAATATGTGTTGTAAACATAGGTAAGTAATTTAAAAAAAAAATTGCTTGCGCATAGCTGCTAACCGAAACGTCAGGCAAAGTGTAAATGCTAATAGTTATGAAATTAAACTATGGATTATAATAGCGGTGTTTAATTTTTTTTATAAAACCTTGATTGTAGAAGGAACTAGTAAAAGAGTTCAGCAATAGAAGTTTAGTATTCCAAAACTATGTAATAACAGTGTTTTATAAAAAAATATAAATTGATAAAATATAATAATTGCAATATATAACATTCGACAATACAAAACATAAGACAATATTATATTAAATACATAATTTACAGTAGACTACAGACGTTATACTGTACAAAAGAAAAAAAAATTTTGTAAAACTATCCTATTTTCAGTTGGACCAAATTACAGATAGTTACGAAGTTTGATCAAAATCGCTTCAGTAGTTTCAGAGTTTATCCCAAACATACATCGTGACACGAGATTCAGAATTGCGCTGCACCTACATTTCTCCACCTTTGGTTTTAGATTGATGTTAAACTACTTCATACGGACGTTACCGTAGTTTTAACTGTCTCCGTGGTGCAGCGGTACTGAATGCGACTGCTGTACATGAGCTCTTGGGTTCGAATCCCGGGTCAGGCCAACAAAAAGTTATTGGGTTTTTCTTTTAAGAAATCTCAATACGAGCCCGGAGTTCGGCAATTAGCGGTGTTAGACACCCCCGTGCCTCGGTGCGCACGTAAATCCGTTGGTCCTGCGCCTGATCTCTCTCCGGTCGTGTCAGATTACCGTCCCATCGGATCATGAGAGTTAGGGAACAGAGAGTGCACTTGTGTTTGCGCACACACTTGTACACTATAATATCTCCTGCGCCAATCTTAACGGAGACTGGCTATCTGCCAGTCTCCGTTAAGATTGGCCGCCATGACCAAAATTCGGTCTGGAGGACATTATTATTATTTTAAACCACTACCTTAAAACTAGAAAAACTATTGAAGATTTAAAAAACTAGTAAATCTATGCTTAGGGTCCTGGACCCTATTTGCTCGTTCAAATTGTTATTGAGTTTTTCTGTCTGTGAAATTTTCAGTAGCACTAGACGGCTTTATGCTCGCCTTCTACCACGTGATGGTGTTATTCACTTCTGCCTATCCCTTAGGGAACATGGCTACATAGCCATGACTGTTTATGTGTAGAATGGGTATATACAGAAGCTCCTCACATCAATGTGTGCGTACCAGGCCATGCAACACACAAGTACTTACTAACGAACCATATAAGAGAACGTACCTATACTATGAGACTCATTTTTACAATTTTCATCCGCCTTGGTGACCAAGCGTAGTATATGCTAACCCCCCTTCCTCCGCTATTTATCACGTAGTAATTAATAAATATGGTTTTAAATCATTTTTTACAAACAAAAATTTAAGAAAAATAATTTTGCTCATATTTGTCGCCATATTTGAATATTAGATGAGCCCGCGATTTCACCCGCGTTTATGATTACTGCACCTCCTCCGTGGGTCGTAGCGGGATGTTATATATCAAACACTAAAATAATTTTTCATTTAGGACCAGTAGTTCCTGAGCTTAGCGTTCAAACAAACAAACAAACTCTGCAGCTTTATAATATTATATAGATAGCTCGAAAAGTGCGAGATTTACCTAGAAGATATTGACTACGCGACGAAAACCTAAGATCCACCCGCGCCTGTGACCAAGCCTGGTATTTTAAGACCCCTCCCCGTCCAGAACAGGTCACGCTGCAGGATGAATGCGCGAGTGATCCCTGTGCCCCGGCCATAGATTGTGAGAAGGAACACCGTGGTAGGTTTAGTCGGTATTACCGGGATATCTCCATCTTTTCCCGGGTGAGTCCGACATAACCCTCCGCCCGGCCCCGCGGAGGGGTATGCGTCAAGGCGGGGAATGCCTTGACGCATACGCAAGTTAAAAAAGAAGGTCATGTGTTATGAATACGTTCTCTAAGGCGATCCCTTAACCTTCCCAATGACTTCATCCAACCTCAGCAAATTGTTAATAATATAATTGTTTCCATTATAATTTACCGAATATCCAAGAAACTCATCATTCACATAAGTATTTTCCTATAACACCATGACACCAAAACCGCAACACTTAACGTCATTCGATAACAAAAGTCGTACAGCACAACTTAAGGGCCATAGCGCGTCAATCGTGACAAAAACAACTATATAATAATTTATTTGCTATAATCTTTAATAACAATATTTTACACAAACAGTAAATAATATTATTATTATTTCCTTGACGTTTACGTATTATGGTTTGTTCCGAGTGACAACGTCCTAAATAGGTTTCATATTATGACGGTTTAAAAGTTATTAATTTATTTGGGATTTATTTTCAAATTTATTTGTCTTCTCACACTGGGAGCAGAGCCCGTGGTCAGAAGTGGGACAGTTTAATACATGGCTGATATTCTTCTTCTTCTTATCGTGTGGTTAGTGGCTAACCTGTTGCCAAGAGTTGTTCAAGCCGCCCGTAGGCCTCTGACATGGCTTAACGACTGCTGTCAATTTGACAACAACCGGGACCAACTTTTTACGTGGCCTCCGAAGCACGAAGACGCTCAGATGAAATACCACTAAGCGATCACCCATCTATAGACTGACCGCACCCAACGTTGCTTAACCTCGCTAATCGTTTAATATATAATATAATAATGTATATTGACATAGAAATGTAGTACATTGCGTGAACCTTAATCTAGGACTTAGAGTTAGCACAATACTTACTAACACTGATTCCCAAACCAGGCTATAGCCTGTATTTTGGGAGGCAGCGCTCAGCCAAAACAATGTAACAATAGACACAAGAGAGTTATTACATAGGTACTTCATTTATATATTTATTATTATTGAAATATGTAAGATGTGTAAGTGAGGGATTGCAGATGTGTACGTGTGTGTTGTGAGTATGGGGATGAGTATGTGGATGGATAAGATTGTGAATGTAATTTGGGATAATTATTATAGAAGTTTTAGGATAATTATGTAAGTGAATGATTGTAGATGTGTGTGTGCGATGTGAGTATGTGATGTGAGTATGTGGATGGATAAAATGTGAAAATGTATAATTTATTAGGGTAGGTAGCTAACTATATTTTATTCTAAATATTTTAGTAGTGCTTCAGTACTATCGTAATGTAGGTTAAGTAACCAAGTAGTAGCCCTATTTTTGATTTCGTAATGGTTTAGACTTGCGATCTTTTCTTTTTTATTTAAAATGTTGTAGAGCTTGCAGCCAAGACTTCTGAATTGTTGTCTAGCGGCGGAAGTTTTACAACGAACTCTAGGACAAATTAGATGATTTCTACGTTTATTTGGTTCAGGAGCGGGTACAGTTTGGTGTATCTTTAAAATTGTCCTTAGGACGAAGAGCTGTCTCACTGTCAGAACTTTATTATCAGCATAAAGTTGTGTAGTGGGATATCTTATTGGTTTGTGATTCATCATTTTAAGAACAGATCTTTGTGCCCTCTCTAATTCTAAAAATTTAGTTTTTGCCGATCCTCCCCAAATCGGAATACAGTATTGTATAATTGATTGTCAGAGAGCAAGATACACAGATCTAAGTGTTTTATAGGAGGTGACGTCACGCAAGGATTTAAAAGTATAAATGAGTCTTCTGGTTCTTGCTTTTACGGAGTCAACCTGTATATTCCAATTAAGTCTACTATCTATATGTACGCCGAGATATTTAGCACTTGCAGCTCGCTTTAGTTCCTGGCACAAACGGTTTTCTTCCGAGAGACAAATATGGGCTTTAATAGAAAAATTTTGTGATGGAGTATTCAATTTGGACAGAGAAAAGGGTACATAATGTGTTTTATCCAGATTTAATGTGAGGAGATTGTTGGATAATCAGGCCATAATTTGCTTAAGAGAGTACTCAGCTCTGTCCTTCACTAGTGACCAGATCGGACCCACAACTACTATTGCTGTGTCATCTGCATAGGTGAATATGTCAGTATAAGGCAGAGCCATTGTGCAGAGATCGTTGACATACAACTGGAAGAGCGTGGGACCTAGAATACTCCCTTTGTGGCACTCCGTAGGTGATCAAAAACTCATCACTTACGTGATCCCCAATTACTACTCTCAGTTTTCTATTTGTGAGGTAATCTTTGAAAAGGCACCTCGTACGCCTAACTACTCCAGTTTCTCCAGAAGGATTGGGACTGGGACTGTGTCAAAAGCCTTTTACCGATCAGTGAGTGCAACTGGCTATGAGCGCCTGTAATGGTTGCTATTATTATAACCACTCTATAGGCTAAAGTAAAAGTATATCATAGATGGAATGATACTAACTTTTGCCAGTGGCTTCGGACGGAAACAGTACATTTTTCTGGACGATTTTCTGTTACCCTGCCAACGTGTAGCGATGCCTAATTTTATGATGATCGGTTGAATAGTTTTAAGGCTTGAAAGGGTAACAAACAAACTCACATTCGCATTTATAATATTAAGTTAGGATTTGTATTTCTGTTATTATGCCTATTACGCAACAGAAAATTTTAATCCTTTAGGTACCTACGTAGTTAAAGAGTACACGTATAATTATACTAGATGTTCCCGGCGTTTCACCAGCGTTTATCGTTACTGCGCCGCCCCCATGGGTCGTAGCGTGATGTTATATAGCCTATAGCCTTCCTCAATAAATAGGCTATCCAAAACTAAAAGAATTTTGAAATCGAACCAGTAGTTCCTGAGATTAGCGCGTTCAAACAAACAAGCAAACTCTTCAGCTTTATAATATTAATATAGATTTTACTTTGATTTTTACATTAGTCCATAGAGTGTTTTATAACATTTTAAAAATAAAGTCCGAATACATATATTACATTTAACACACCTTAAATATCACTCAGAACAGACTACAATTCGTAAAAGCTTTAATATTACACAGTCAATTCTGTTGTCACAAAATTCTCTAATCTTAACTAAAAATCACTAAAATCTTTTTTAGTCCTGTCACTTTTAACGATTTCAGAATACGAAATGTCATTTGAGAGGACTAAACAAAATTTTAGTGATTTTTAGTTAAGCTTAGAGAATTTTGTGACAACAGAATTGACACCAGTATCACTTGTAATTACCGATGTATAAAGCAGAAGTAACGTCGTCTACATTTTGAGATTCCATGTTGAGAATTTCTTGACAGGAAACACCCATAACACGCTTTATTCTAGGCTTTGTCAATGAATTGCCGGGCAAAATCTAATTATGTAAAGAAAGAGTTATTTAAATAACATATGCATATAAATTCGTATAAAGTAGTTTAATTTCAATGTCACCATAACGTAACTCACACTGTATTTTATAGAACCCACTAAAATTATATAGAATCTCAATATAAGTGAACTGTACCTGTTCTTTTTGAGAATAAATGAATCTTTAACCCGAATTTCAATGTATAACATTCGCGTAAACGGAAGACAATATTATGTAAGTCAAAGTCCATCCATACCGTTGAAAGTTTGAAACCTTTCTAGATATCAAAGTTTCCACAGTTTTTGATATCTCAAAAATGTGTAACCTCAAAAATACGCGGTTAATTTGCATACAAAAACGAGTGTAGAATCACATAACATTCTCATAGCATCATGAGTCAGTATAAAAGACACAAAGACGTGAACAGAAAACTGCAGGAGCTATACATATAACAAAGTAAGAACAAGTCATAACAAGCAGAAGATATATTTGCACAAGAATAGCTCGGCTATGTTAGTTTGTGTGTCTCATAAACGTATTGTCATTTCTTTATTATCTATGTGGGTGTATTACACAGACGCAACAACACCTAGCCTCGTCGCTTCTATTAGTCACTGTCATAACTGTATCGTTTATGTATCGAAACTAAAAAAGAGGTTATCACACAACCAATGCACCCGCCGTACAAGGAAATTACGAGTTTCCTTCGTATTACGCACTTTATTATTCTTGTACGACATGACAATATTATGTCGCACAGCATAATAATATGATGCATATAATAATTATCCTCCTTATATAAAATTGAGTCACAACATACAAACATCACAAAGAGACTATTTGAGTTGTATTTTTAAAGAAGAAGAAGAAGAATACTAGGAGTATTCTTCTTCTTCTTCTTTAAAAATACAACTCCCGCGGTAGGAATAATTCCTGTGTCGCGGGACTTTACAAACATTCAAACAATGGACACAAAGAACACCCAGACACGGAACAACCATTTGTGGATTAAACAAATGTTTGTCTCGTGTGGGAATCGAACCCACAACACTCGCCGCAGTGGCAGCGTCGAGGCAACCATTTAAACCACTTCACCATCCGTGCAGTCAAATTCGTACAGTCAATTTCAGACGAATATTTCAAAAAAATCTTTGTGTGCGCTATGCAGTTTACTTATGAGAAAATGTGGATACGGTTAAATCCATAACCTTGTTTTTCAGTTCTGTGATCCATACAAACATAATCCACTCTATCTTTACTTAATATAAAACAAAATAATGGCTAAATAATTGTAAAATCTAATGTATAAATACTTTTGACATTAATGACAATTATGGCCTGCTCCGTGCCTCGGAGAGCACGTTAAGCCGTCGCCGTTGGTCCCGGCTGCCATGAACATCTATGGCAGTCGTTATTGGGAAGTCAGTGCCCTCTAATATCCTGACACTGGTCTAGCTTTAGGGTGTCGTTAGCGTTCGGGTTGCGCAGGTTAGATGGCAGTCGCTCCGTGTAAAAACTGATATCCAGTCAAATCCGGTTGGACTAGAAAGCCGACCCCAAGTGACTTGGGAATAAAAAAGGCTAGGGAGAAGAGATCTATGATTGACATGTTAGGTTTGCTGATTTCATAATATTTCATTATTATAAGGACCAGGCATCTCATAAAATTGCAAGAATTGCTCGGTTACGACTACAACTTACTGTTATTTCTAGATATCCACCAAATAAAAACAGAACTGATAAAAAACGGTTTCGTTTGAAGAAGTAAATAGGAGAATACGATATGGCCATATTGGCAATTTTGCACATTGATATTTCTTTCGGGCCTAGCGCGACAGCTATCTGTTAAAAACATTTTCTATAAATGTTTTGATGGATACATTTTCGTAGATCTGTGTGTAGTAGAGCCTCGCTGATTTCAGCATGAATGGGCCGGCTCGACCGGGGAAGAACTACCCTCTCACATTATATCGACGTGAAATAGCAGTATTCCTACTGTTGTGTTTCGTTCGGTGAGTGAGAGTGCCGGAGGACCAAGCACACCCTTTCCCCCTTCCCGCTCCTTCTCCTTCCCACTTCCTTTCCTAAAGGGTCGGCAACGCGCAGGTGATGGCTCTGGTGTTGCAGGCGTCTATAGGCTATTGTGACCACTTACCATCAGGTGGGCCGTATGCTTGTTTGCCACCATACCAGTATAAAAAAAAGCATCTCAAATATTTCACATTGCAGTAGTAAGGCAAACATTGTTTACTGACTTTTTAAGTTAATTACTTTTAAGTACTGGTGTTAGTTCAAGCGAATAATGAACTGAGTTCAACTAAATATTAGAGAGGCTAATTAAAACGAGATGACTCAGGTTCCTGGCACCTGCTACTTGTTATTGTTTACGGATCGTCGCGGTTCACCGCACGAGGAAATAATCAGGACAGGCACGGTCAGACTGTGAGCTATAAACTATCTATACTAATATTATCAAGCTGACGAGTTTGTTTGTTTGTTTGAACGCGCTAATCTCAGGAACTACTGGTTCGAATTGAAAAATTATTTTAGTGTTGGATAGCCCATTTATCGAGGAAGGTTATAGACTATATAACATCACTCTACGACCCACGGGGACGGCGCAGTAATCATAAACGCGGGTGAAGCCGCGGGCACATCTAGTCACTTATACAGCTGTTTTAAGATCCATGTAATAAGGCGCAGTTCCAGGCTTCGTGCTGTTCCTGAGAATTTCTTGACAGCATAACCCAATATATGGCAGCGATAGCCTAGTGGGGACCGTTGGACTGCCACGCAGAGTTCTCGCAGAGTCTCGAGTTCGATCCCAAGGCGCGCATCTCTGACTTTTCGAAGTTATGTGCGTATTGAATAGTTCATTATCGCTCGCTTTAATGGTGAGGGAAAACATCGTGAGAAAACCTGCATGTCTGATAGTTGTTCATAATGTTTTTAAAGATATGAGAAGTCTGCCAACCCGCACTGGGCCAGCGTGGTAGACTATGGCCTGACCCTTCTTACACTGAAAAGAGGCCCGTGCCCAGCAGTGGGACAGTTTCCTACAGGGCTGGTATTATCTATATATTAATACGTGAAGCAAAAAATTTGTACCCCTTTTTACGAAAATTGCGCGGACGTAGGAGTATGAAATTTGGCACAGTTAAAGTTTATATGGAGAAGGAGGGGCGAATCCTAATATTTTTATAAAGTATGCATTAGAAATATATTAAATTAATGAAAAAACACTACACGACACGCAGTCGAATCGCGTTCGTAGTATTTCGACATTGTTCGTCTGACGTCGTACAATTCTTTGTAACTATGGTTACCTATACTTTATTTATATGTAATAGAGAAAAACAGAAAACAAAGTAGCAAGCTTAGGAACTTTGGTCGAATTTTGACCGCTAGGCGAGCGCTAGTTATTATTATTATTATAACCCAATAACTCTTTATGGTGACAGCTTATCTGTCACTAAAAAAGAAGCAATCCATTTGACAGAGGTAATAGAATCATTACATTATAAAGTAGGGTGTAACTTTATTCTTTGTGCATTACCATATTCCTATGTACTAACACATGAACAAAATAGGAATATTGAAAAACTTAATTTACTTTTTTATAACAGTACATGTTACAACAATTATAGTTTATTTTTTGACACTAATAAGTTTATTAGTAAATTTTTATTGACTAAAGATACAATGTATCTATCTTCTTTTTATAAAAAGCAACTTGCTAAATTATTAGCATTTAATATAATATGTAGCGACTCAGGTACCAGTAGGGTAATTAAGGTTTTAGGACATAGTAGTATTTCTACTACAAATTCAAATATTGACACTTCTAGTAGTTTAAACTGTTAGATGAGACAAAGGATAGGCATACACACAGTATTAGACTAATTCATCAGAATATTCAGGGTCTATCCGGCAAGGAGTTAGAATTAGATTTATTTTTTAAACAACATAATATTCAAATATGTTGCATAACGGAACATTGGTTAAGAACTAATTAATTAATATTTAATAACGAATATTATTCAATTGTAAGTGCGTTTGTAAGAAAGAATTCTATACATGGTGGCTCTCTAATATATGTATGTAACAATCTAAAATGTAAAGAACGTAAAGATATAGTAAATCTTTCTATCGAGCGCACTGTTGAACTATCCTGTGTGGAATTAGAGCAACATGTCATAGTTTGTGTATACCGACCACCGCAAAGTGATTTTAGTGTATTTGAAACCGTAATAGAGGATATTTTAAAACGCTTGAGTTCTAGTAATAGGCATATAGTAGTGTATGGTGATTTTAATGTTAATTTACTTGAGCAGTCAGCTGTCTCTTTAAGACTTATTAGTTTATTTAGATCATTTAATTTACAGCATTTATTTTCTGAACCCACTAGGATCACTTCACATTCTGCTACCTGCTTAGATAATGTATTTTGCGACTGCCAATTTCTAAATAGGGCCATATTGAGTGAACTTACATCTGACCACTGTGGGCAAAAGGTAGTATTTCCTGTGAGTACAATTCATATAGAGAATAAGGTCACATGTAGACCGATGACATCATTAGATTGCGATTACGCTTAAAGGAATTTAATGATAACATAAGTCTCAAAGTTGTCAATATGGACCTTTCTCTGGATAGTCCAGACGAACTATATGAGTCTTTACTTAACATAATTACTTTAGAATATAATAATATTTTTAAATGTAAGACTTTTAGTCAGAATAATAGGATTAAGTTTTGTGACTGGGCAACATCTGGGATATATAGAAGTAGAGCAAAGCTATATGAATTATATGGTATGAAACAATACAATTTCGATCCAAATTTTATTCAATATGTTAAAAATTATTCAAAATTATTTAAAAAGACTTGTGCCACTGCCAAGTCCCTTTACCTAAAAACTAAAATTCGAAAATCTAATAATAAAATTAAAACTACATGGAACATTATTAACAATGAAACAGGTCGCAGCAAGGTGCGAGATAATAAATTTGAACTGAATATAAATAATAGCGTAATTTTAAATAATTTGGAAGTAGCCGATACATTCAATAACTACTTCGCAAAAATACCTTTAGACATAACTAGTACCCTTAGGTCTTGCCCAGCTCGAGCAGAATACTTGGTTAGGGGCAACGTGGAAGAGTGCAAGATACTATTTAGTTTTGAGCGTGTACATCCGTATGATATAATAAAAGTATTTAAGTCGCTTAATTCAAAAAAATCAGCTGACTTCTGGGGTATTTCGGTAAAATTAGTTGAAAGTATTATTGTTAATATAGCGCCACACCTAGCCGCAATATTCAACGGATGCATTGATGTGGGCATTTTTCCAAACTTAATGAAATGTAGTAAAATAATACCTTTATTTAAAAATGGTTGCAAAAGTGACCCCAGTAATTTTAGGCCGATTTCAATATTACCTGCTATTAGTAAAATATTTGAGAAGATTATATTACAGCAATTAGAGAGCCACTTCAGTGTAAACAATTTATTTCACGCAGATCAATATGGGTTTAGGAAGGGCCGTTCTACGATAGATGCGGGTGTTACGCTTTTAAAACATATATTCAGTGCCTGGGAGAATTCGCAAGATGTCATTGGCGTATTCTGTGATCTCTCTAAAGCCTTTGACTGCGTTGACCATCAAACGCTGTTGCGAAAACTCAAGGCATTATGGCATCCGAGATACTGCACTTGACTTAGTTGATTCCTACCTAAGCGATAGACTACAACACGTTGATATCAACGGAAGTAGATCTTCTGGATTACCAGTCACAATGGGCGTGCCACAGGGCTCGATTTTGGGACCCTTTCTGTTTTTAGTGTACGTAAATGATTTGCCGTTCTTTGTTCAGGATTTGTGTGACATTGTTTTATTCGCGGATGACACATCCCTTATTTTTAAAGTAGACCGAAAAGCACCAAATTTACGTGCTGTTAATGATTCACTCGCGGAAGTCCTGGACTGGTTTACGACGAATAATTTACTACTTAACTCTATAAAAACTAAATGTATCTAGTTTAAATTGCCAAACGTAAAGAGTCCTAACGTGAATATAATTTGAAATGATGAAATTATTACTTTTGTTCAATCTACAGTCTTTTTAGGATTAACTTTAGATCATAAAGTTCAGTGGGGCGCTCAAATATCGTGTCTTGCAGGGAAACTTAGCTCAGCCGCATACGCAATTCGGAAAGTAAGACAGCTTACTGATATAGATACTGCAAGACTAGTATATTTCAGTTACTTTCATAGTGTCATGTCCTACGGTATATTATTGTGGGGCAAGGCAGCTGATATTGAGACAATTTTTATTCTTCAAAAGCGTGCAGTACGTAGCATTTATAATTTAGGACCACGAGTTTCCCTGAAAGATCGATTTAAAGAAATAGGCATACTTACTGTTGCGTCGCAATATATATTTGCTAACATTATGTTTATTAAATATAACATTTACTTATATAATAAGAATAGTGATATTCATAACGTAAACACTAGAAATAAGCATAAGTTAGTAGGCCCATATCATCGTTTACATAAAGTTCACAATACATTTGCGGGACTCGGTATACGTTTTTTTAATAAATTACCTATTAACATAATTAATTTACCATTATTTCAATTTAAAAACGCTGTTAAAAAACAACTTATTCGGAAGGGTTATTATTCAGTCAACGACTACTTAAATGACAAAAACTCATGGAGCTAGTTGCTTGTTGCATACAGGATTCAAAGATCTGTATTACTTATAAGTCAATTTAAGCCTTTGCATAGTCACAAAGTGTAAGTGTATGCGCCATCATGCCATCCTACTGTCTATTTTAGATTTATATTAAATAATATATCTTAGCTCAAATTATTTCCTCCCTATAATATTATTAAGTTATTATTGTTATTATCTTTAGCTTTTATAGTCAGTAGTATATGGCATAATGGCTGTAACACCTTGTTAATCTGAGTTGTAAAATACTGAAATTATATTTAACTGACGATTTAAAAGAGTGGCCGTGAGTTTCTTGCAGGTTTCTTCTCATAGGCTCTACCCTTTGCCTGAACCTAGCAACTAACCTAAATGTAGCTTCAGTAACTTAGTAAACTCACTAACCTATATACTTTGACGTTCATAAGTGTTACGTTGTGACCTAAATGAATAAATTATTTTTGACTTTGACTTTGACTTTGACTAACGCTTCGCCCGACTATGGGATTGAATCTGCAACCTTATGCTGTGCTGTTGCGCCATCAAGGCAGTAAAATAATAATATAGATTCAGTATTAACAAAATTGATGTCTACATATTCCCATTTACATTTTTTTATTAAAAAGCAACAATACGCGATCAATCACGACACGTTCCGCCGCGCGGCCCGCGACCTTATTATTTACAAAACAGTAAAAAATACACTTTTTTACAAAAAAATGTAATTTCACAAATCCGCCGCGAAAAAGCTTCTCTAAATCATTTTATAAAAAGCCATTGTGATTTTTAAAACCCTTGCTTTTTCAAAAGAGACAAGCGTGAGCCACGCTATTATATCCGCGCACAAAAAAAACTTTAATTCACTAAAGTACA
The DNA here is from genome assembly GCA_963564715.1 of Catocala sponsa. NCBI lineage: Eukaryota > Metazoa > Arthropoda > Insecta > Lepidoptera > Erebidae > Catocala > Catocala sponsa. The sequence goes on from OY751352.1 coordinate 804,049, forward strand.
CCCAGTGACCTACATATATTTTTCCCGTTTTCTGTAAAAGCACCCTTTTATTACGCGATTTTTTTCATAATTGAATTCAATCCTTTGGAAAAAGGGTTGGATAAATTCCCAATAATTTAGTTTTTTTTTCTGGCAAGTTTTAGTTGGAGGCAAAAATTATGCACGCTGTCAAAAATTCGCGCCATTAAGCTTGGACATCTGCCGAGAAAAAAAGTTAACAATGCAAATAGGGGACCTACGACATTTTTAGGGGAATTTCGTCGTTTTCGTGCAAAATGGAGAAATGCATTTAAAGTATAACGGGACATCGTCCCCTCATTTCAATATTAATGTCCAAATGTTTTTATTGATGCCAATATGATCGATAGTTGGATGTAAATAAGATTAAATATCGCGTGGCACATATTTCTGTTGATTTGCATTTTATGAGCTTAGATTTTTATTATTTATTTTATGAATGTTACACGAAGATTTTATGTTAAATTATTATTCAATACGTTTTATTGATTTTCTATTAAAACCGCCACTCGTCAAAAGTTTCCAACAGTTTCGACCTATTGTTAGAAGCTATTGTTATAGACATACTGAACTAGGGTAATCCCTTTGTCGTGGGGGTTTTTAACATATCTATGCTAAGACCCCCACGACACAGGGACTACCCTAGATAAAGATAATTTATTTGTTTTAACATCAGGCAACGGACATGCAAGATTTAAATATAGATTACATAGAACTACCGTAACTTCGTATGACTTTAGCTCTGAGGGGTGACATCGGACCTTAATTGGAAAAAGTTTGAAGTTCCCACCAGACCACGATCATACTCTTTACCGAAAACATACACGTGGAAATCAATAGATAGCACTATAAACTGTCAGTAAAACAGCTTCTTCCAATTAAACAGCGTTTTCCAATTAAGGACCAATGTCACCCCTCAGGGCTAAAGTCATACGAAGTTACCAATATATAATTAAAGAAATTTTAATAACAAGTGAATAGAAAGCAGCCAATATTTAAATCAAATATAACATTATTATAGCCATATTGTTACAATATATAAGATCCTTCAGACCAAACCAGACCTTATCACGGCGGCCAATCTTTACGGTGATTGGTCATCTGCGCACAAGATATTTTAGTACACAACTAGAGAATAAGAGGAAATAGGGTATAGAAAATGCACTTGCGTATACGCAAACACAAGTCTACCGTGTATTCCTTCACTCTCAAAGTCCGATAGGTCGGCATTCCGACACGACCAAAGAGAGATCAGGCGTACGACCAAAAACACCGTCAATTTACTTACACCTGGGGCCCAAGTCTGCTATTACAATAGTGTCAACATGGTCTATCATTGATTTCATAATTGTTGATTTTGACAAGTTTGGTAATCTACTAATATAATGGCGTCATTATGACTTTCCGATGGTCAACCCAATGGAGTGTCAGTACACTCCATTGGAAAAATGGCATAGAATGGTAATTTCGTACAAAACGACAAATGACTGACGTATGCGGTAATCTGCAAAAAATTTGACAATTCCTTTGATCAAATTACTTTTAACACTAATAAATAATATGTAAAAATATATATAAACGAAATCTGCCATGAATAAATGTTCAAATTTAGTAGTCGTTTTTCAAAAATCGCTTCTACTAACGGGTTTTATAATAATGGCAATACAACATGTCATTCTACCACAATCCTATTACGAGACTATTGACCGACCAATGATCGACCATTATGAATTTAGCAGATTATGAACTTGTAGCAAAATGATAATGGAATTGCAGTTACGTCGTGTCTGAATGACGAAATTATAAAAATAGCAGACTTGGGCCCCAGGTCGCTATTAAGAATTTCTTGTCACGGCAGTAGCTACGTTGACCTTGACGGTACTACCTTGACAGCAAAATAAAAAAGAAAGAACTGACGACATAAACAATATCGCCATTCAAGCAATTAGAATCAAAGATCTATTAAAAATATATTTATTTTAAATGAAAAAACGTAAAAATGTACAATCGTAAGCGATCACTGCTTAAAGTACAAATAAGTCGACCTAACCGAGGTGGCTTCACAGAAAAAAGCAAAAACTAAAACGACCAATTCTATCGATAGTATAGGTGTGTTCACGAGTCGTAATACATGTAGTCCATGAGGAGGCTTACGGCCAACAGGAGGGCTTTCTCCTCTACACTTAGGCTCTTCTCAAATGCCACGCCAAATCTACAACAAAATAAAACAAACTGTTTTAACTGAAAGTTCTTCAGAAGAATTAAAATAAGTTAAAGTATGATCTACATCGTCAAACTACTTGTAATTAAAATTGATTTCTCAAGATAATACATTTTGAGAAATCAATGTAAATTTAACGGTTCTCCTAAAAAAAACGTCAAATTTATTCAACAGTTTATTCCACAGACTGCACGGGTGGAGTAGCGGGCAAAAGATTATGGATTTAAATACTACATACATTATGTCAATTAAAGATGTGCTTTTTAAGATCTGGTGACCGTAAACGCATTTACGCTTTCGAGATGTGGTGTTGGAGGAAAATGCTACGGATCAAATGGACAGCATTCTGTACCAACGCATCCATACTTGCCAAGCTAAAAATTAAAACAAGGCTCTCAACCATCTGCCTCAAGCTTATTCTTGGGTACTTCTGACACATTGCCAGAAAGACGGAGACAATCTCGAAAAATTAGTGCTCACTGGCAAAGTGGAAGGAAAAAGAGCGAGGGGCCGCAGCCCAATGCGTTGGTCTGACCAAATTCACACCACACTCGACTCCACTGTCTATGATGCTCTCCGAGTGGCCGGAGATAGATCAAGATGGCGTAACAATGTAAGAAGATTAATGGATGGAGGAGGTCATGACCCTCAGACATGAGGAATATGACTGACGGAGAATGTCAAATATTTGTGCGATCCACCAATAACTGTTCTGAGTCTGCGTGTATTTTATGTCCTATAATTGTATGTTTGTAGTTTTCCGCGACAGGGAATGAAAGTAGTATTTTCAACATGAAACGTAAAAGCGGAATTTATATTTAATTTTGTGTTGGGCTCTATGAGTGAACTTTCATACAAGACTTAATATGCAGCAAGTTGAGGCACATGCATGGCTGTATGCACATGCAATACAATTTTAAAGAAAATATAATCATCATGAAAACTGATGATTATGTTAGTTATAATATAAATATCATGTTATCCACTTTTACACTTTACAGTGCTGTCAAAATTCACTTAATTTTATGTTAGCATGGAATAAGACGATTTGATACTGGGGTATAAACAAATTTGTATTTTAGACAAAATACATACGAATTTCTCTCGAATATAATGTTTGAAACTATCATCCGTGATTTGTTTGTATTTTAGACAATTCTGGACAAAGGCCAGGTTAAGAGCACCTTGAACCGACGCGACGGGCGTGTATGAGGAATGTGATGAAAGTGAAAGAAGCCAGAGAAGTGTGTCAGGATCGTAGCAAATGGAAATCCGTAGTCTCTACCTACCCCTCTGGGAAACAGGCGTGAATCTATGTATGTATGTATGAACTAATGGCCAGTTTCACAATAATCAATATACAAAATAGGAAATATAAATCGCAAGCTGTTTTCCCTTGTTGGGTTAAAAGACAACGGTGAGATTTTTATCTTATGGATAGATACTACATCGAGATTATAAAGCAGGGCCAAGGTATAATCTTTTAACTACTGAGGTCGATAAAACGGTAGCACCTGTCAGTGACTGGTGCGAAAAACAGCGCGTGAGCGAGGCCCTGCCAGCGCTTGTTGGTGGCGCCGACGTGCGAGCCGTCCGTGCGCTGGATCTGGAACTGCACGTCACGGAAGAAGCTCAGCGTCACGTACGGACCTGCGGGATAAAATGGTTAGCGCTATTTGAGTTGTATTCTTGCAGTAAGTACTTAGTATTCAGGTAGCCTAATTATGCACTGTGGCATATTTTCCTTTGTTATCGGAAATCTGTTTTGTCTTCTAGCAAGAGGGAACCAATATACCGACAAGTATTAGCACAGCGCCACCGTTTTAAAATGTCGACAAATGGCGAGTGATAATCCATAGGCTATATTAACCATTCACTAACAAACAATTGGACCGAATGCATGTTTACCATCTTCTGCGTATTCAAATTTTAAACCATTTATTACATACTATCATGATATATTTCATTATGAAGACATGACCACCGCATGTATGCAAACACACACACAAAAACACATACACACACACACATACACACACACACACACACACAAACACACACACACTCACACACACCAACATCACACTACTAACTACTCATACTCGTATTCGTACGCACTTACTGTAAGACGCCATGTATTCATCAAATATTTTTTTGTTTTTGTTTAACGTTTCCTCTATTGTACATTTATGTTATACTAGCTGTTACCTGCAACTTCGTCCGCGTAGATTTAACTAAAAAGTGTATGTCGCCGCGGAACCCAACTATATTTCTCTTCCCAAGTTACTTAAATGGCGTAGTTTTTATAGTGTAAAGCTAGATAATAGCATGGCTTACTCAAAAATAACATTTAAATATGCGTCGTTAGATTACACGCTGTCACAGAATGCGTAAGAAAAATAAAGATTCACAGCTCCTCCCCCGTGGGTGATAGCGTGATAATGTGTAGCCTATATGTTGACCCGACCTGTTAGTAATATTCATGCAAAATTTGAAGTAAATCCATGCAGTACTTTTTGATTTTAGCCCGGACATACATACAGACAAACAGACAAAAATTCTAAAAACAATTATTGGCTTCGATATCGATTGTAGATGACGCCCCAAGTATTCTTTTAAAAAAATATTCAATGTACAGTTTTGACTTTCTTACGATTTTATTATATGTATAGATTATATCTTTTGAACCACGATGAAAGAGACTAGCCTCCACGACACAGCGAATCCCAGTGGGAGACCAGTGATTTATCTGTTTTAGCTATGTATATTTTTTCTGAACAATAAAGATTATTATTATTTGTTTCTCTTTCACGGGTATATTCCTAATACGTTAGGAAAATACGCGGCCCTTTGGGAGGTTTACACGGAGACATGGGTCCAACGTGAAGAGGCCCTTCGAGAGTTTTAATCAAAGGTGGGATGGAACACCTACAGCGGCACTAGCCGCAGCAGGCGTAGGTCTATTGCTACGTATGGATTCTAATATGTGGGTTATGGGTATGGGTGTTTGATTGACTAGTGTTTTGGTAACTATGGATGATAAAACGGCGTCTGCCCTGAATACTCTAATAGCATCAATCAAATGGACAGACGGTGACTCGCCAACTCACTAGATGGGCCCCCTGAATAGCCACTATAGGCATACAAGCCAGCAGCAGAGGGCAACACCGTTGCGAGCGGCTAGGGGTGTCGAGCGGTGCGGCGCCGGTTTCACCATCACGGGTCTCTTAAAAACGGAGACCCAGAGCAGGTTTCCCCGTAGTTATGCCCTTGAAAATTACACTTGCACCCCCAAGCATATAGCTCTAGCGGCTCCCCTCTGACCGGCCGATCAAGGCAAGCCAGAGTTGAGAGTCCTACGGACGCTCTTAAAGTTCCACCCCTACCAACCAGTAACGGCAAGCTGGGGACGAGGCTCTCACCGACTCTCTGAGGCATTCAGGACCGCAGTGTCGCCACTCACATTCAGCTCGCCACAAGCTGCCCTGCTATTATTATTATTAAACATCAGTATACTCACCACGAATCCAGAAAACGGGATCGCCGTTTTCATTCAATACCAGGTACAGCGGCTTCACCGCCGTCCACTGCTGCTGCACACAACCAATCAGGTGACCAGGAGGACTGTAAATTTCTAGTTTCTGCAGTTGACACGGTAAGACCCGGGCGGTGCACGCGTAGGGTCTGTTTATCCTTATCACCTCTGTACCCTGGCTGTTCATGACGTGGAGCTGGAGTGGCCGTAGACCATAGCAGAGGTAGCCTACCCACCATCTGAATATAGAAAGTAAATTAGGTAGGGTATAATGTGATTCTCCCTCAATACCCTGAGATGTTTGACTGGGGAACGACTGCCATTTTTCAGAACTCAGTGCCTTAAGATTTTGTAGTGAGTAGCATTTCAGTACTGCTAAAAAGGCTTTGGCAAACGGATCGGGTTGCCAACTTTTTGTACAACAATTATAAACAAACAATGTTTTGGAAAAATTTGGAAAAGTACAGTAAATATTTAATTTATTAAAATATTTAAATTAATTAATAATATATTGTATTTATCTAGATACCAATCATATTGAGTACTTTATACAGAACAGTAAACAGTGTTATAGAAGTTAAATAAAGTATAAGTTTGGTTTGTGTAATTTGATGTTTGATGGTGATTTAAAAGAGTGGCCTTGAGTTTCTTGCAGGTATCTTCTCATAGGCTCAACCTTTTGCCTGAACCTTGCAACTAACATAAATGTAAATTCAGTAAATGTAACAAACTAACTAGGGGTTAGTTAGTTTGTTACATTTACTGAATTTACATTTGACGTTCATAAGTGTTACTTTGTGACATAAGTGAATAAATGATTTTTGACTTTGACTTTGACTACTCTTAAGCATTCTTGTAAGAGTAGTAGAGCTTCGCTGATTTCAAAATGAATGGACCAGCTCGACCGGGGAAGGACTCTCACAGAATATCGACGTGAAATATCAGTATTCCTACTGGTGTGTTTCGTTCGGTGAGTGAGAGTGCCGAAGGCCCAATCACCCTGTTTCCCCCTGCCCGCTCCTTCTCTTTTCCACTTCCTTTCCTAAAGGGTCGGCAACATGCAAAGGATGCCTCTAGTGTTGCAGGCGTCCATAGGCTACGGTGATGACGATATGAATATAGATTTACTGGTACCAGTAACAAATTAATTAAATATACCTAACTACAACCTAACCCACTGAGGGTGCGGGCAGACGTCTGCTGCGCAACGCCATTTTATTAAATTTATTTGTAACTATCTTTTGCACGCGGCTCCGCCCGCGTGGTACCTACATCAATAAAAACTAGCCTATGTCCTTCCCCAGGTTTTAAAATATATCTGTATCAAATTTCAACCAAATCGGTTGAGTGGTATAGTCGTGAAAAGGTAACAGACAGACAGATAAACAGACAGAGTTACTTTCGAATGTATAATATTAGTAAGGATTTATCGCATACTTGCGCCTGACCACCCAAGGCTAATGCGTTGGCAGTGTCATGTGTGTCATGCTGTCTGTAGGTAGGATACTAGTAGTAGTAGTACCCTACCTTTAACAAATGATCTCTTGCCTTGTCTCCTCCTCGACGGTGTACATGAGGGTCTGATCGGGTGTCCTGACGAAGAACCTGTTCTTCTTGCCGCGCATGAAGAGCGCGCTCTTCACATGCAGCCGCTTCGTGATGAGCAACCGGTCTACCGTCGTCAGATCAGTCAGGAGATTGGGCTCTGGCTGCACATGCAGTTTATAGTAACGATAAAAAACCAGAGTAAATCAGAACTAGAAATTAATTCTATTTGCCTGATATATCAGATATGTTTTCGATAAAATTGTTATATCTATACTAATACTAGATGTGAACTACTGGCCCGAATTGAAAAATTCTTTTAGTGTTGAATAGCCTATTTATTGAGGAAGGCTATAGGCTATACAACATCACGCTACGACCCACGGGGGCGGCGCAGTAACGATAAACGAGGGTGAAACCGCGTGCACATCTAGTCTAGTAGATTATAAAGCTGAAGAGTTTGTTTGTTTGTTTATTTGAACGGGCTAATCTCAGGAACTACTGGTTCGAATTGAAAATTTATTTTAGTGTTGGATAGCCCATTTATCGAGGAAGGCTATTATATGCTATATAACATCACGCTACGACCAACAGGAGCGGAACAGCAATGAAAAATGTTGCAAAAACGGGGTAAATTCTCCTATATGAAGCAGACAAAATTGCGCTGGTCAGCTAATATGATATAAAATAAGTCTGTTATAAAATAAATAAAGGTATATAACAGACACATATTCCGTTCCAACAGATTTTAATCATAGATCATGTCCCCTTATCATAATAATAAATCAGAATATCGACGTGAAATAGCAGTATTCCTACTGTTGTGTTTCGTTCGGTGAGTGAGAGTACCGGAGACCCAGTCACCCTCTTTCCCCCTTCCCGCTCCCTCTTCTTCCCACTTCCTTTTTTCCTAAAGGGTCGGCAACGCGCAAGTGATGCCTCTGGTGTTGCAGGCGTCCGTAGGCTACGGTGACCACTTACCATCAGGTGGGCCGTATGCTTGTTTGCCACCTTAGTAGTATAAAAAAAAAATCCCGGAAACTGCCTTCAACCTGCTTAAACTCTAATTATGGCTGTCATTACAGTAGTACTTCAACCCGAAACAATTATCCCGATACCCTTCTGCCAACTCAAAACATGGTTATGCGATAGAACCATGGAACTACACGAAAAACAGTAGACAGAAACAAAGGAATGTAGACAGACGAAGGAAGCACTTCTGTGCTTAGACAAACATCTGTCACGCAAACTGCTACGTTCCACAAGGAAAAACTTACGCCACCTAGTGGGTATAATAACAGGCCACTGCTCACTCAACAGGTACCTATTCAACATCGGCATCACTGACAGCCCCTTATGTAGAGGCTGCATGGAGACCGAGGAGACACCGGCTCACGTGCTCCCACATTGTAAAAGCGTGAGCAACCAACGGGCGAAATTTCTAAACAGTCCAGAAACGATGAAGGAGGTACTGCGCAACATCGGTCCCCTATTATCTTTCTGGATGGATCTGTGGTGGTATGAGTAACCGAACAATATTTAGCGTCGGTTACTTACGCACAATGGCCCAATTGTGGGGCTAAGTGCGGATAACACGTCCAACTAACTAATTAACAGTAGTAGGTCCTCCAATAAACAACAGATACTTCACTTAGTCATTAGCGCTACTTCATCGTATATATTATTATTGAATAACTATTGACGTAAATGGAGGAAACATACGCAGATCACAAATGTACATAAATAAATAAGAAGCTTATCACTCGATGGGACGCACAGGACAAATAATTAGTATTATTGTATATTCACACACAATGTTAAAATTGTTATTGAATAAATAAATGAATTAATTATGTCACACAAGCGTAAGAGAAACATGACTCATGTTTTTATATCAGTGGTTTATACTCATTTCGAGGCGCTCATAGCCAGTTGCACTCACTGATCGGTAAACAATTAGCGAGGTTAAGCAACGTTGGGTGCGGACAGTCTATAGATGGGAGACCGCTTAGTGGTATTTCATCTAAGCGTCTTTGTGCTTCGGAGGGCACGTAAAAAGTCGGTCCCAATTGTTGTCAAATTGACAGCAGTCGTTAAGCCATGTTAGAGGTCTACGGGCGGCTTGAACAACTCTTGACAACAGGTTGGTCACTGACCGCACGAAAAGAAGAAGAAGACTCATGATGTATTTGGTATTAAATAATATTAGCGACCCACCACGGCTACGCACGGGTAACCTTAACAAATTATACACCTAAACCTTTGTCATGAATCATTCTATATATTGGTCAAAACCGCATGAAAATCCGTTCAGTAGTTTTTGAGTTTATCGCGAACAGACAGACAGACGCGGCGGGGCACTTTATTAACCGACTTCAAAAAAAGGAGGAGGTTCTCAATTCGACTGTATGTTATTTTTTAATAATATTTAGTGATGATTACTAACCAACTTCAAAAAAGGAGCTAATTCGACTGTATTTTTTGTGTGTTACCTTAGAACTTTTTCCTAGGTGAACCGATTTTGATGTTTCTTTTTTTATTTGAAAGCTGGTGCTTTACATGTCTTCCCATTTAAAGGGGAATGCCTATTCTCCATAGTGTCTCAGGCCAAAGATGGACATCAAAAATTACTATAAAAATGTAGTGTTTTAAGATCTTAACAGTATTACATATCTAAAAAATATATTCAAATTGACGCCACTATTTTAGAAATACCTATAAAAAAATGTAAGTATTGAGCTGTGTCCGAATATTATTCGAATGTAATTATGCGCATCACTAGTTTACGTATATTTAACAATTCTATATATCGTTTTCGCAAATATGCATCGAGATCGGTGTAAAAACTCTTCGTCTAAAATGTAAAAGTAATAAAAAGAAATGACCCCTATATTTCGGTCTTTTGACCCACAGGGCCCATATTCAAACTCGACCGAAGTATGACCACAAGGTGTCTGCACACTAAGTTACAAGTCAATCGATCCAGTGGTTCCGGAGCTATGCCTGTCACTAACATCAATCTGTCACTAACAGACAGACACACAGATCCACATAGTGTTTTCATTAACCTCTTCGAAGAAGACTCAGAGGTTAATAAACGAGCATACATGTGTCCTCAACATGAACCTCACCACACCGAGACTCCTGTCGTTGCTCGCGTCATGTAATGGGACAGTTTATAGGCAGAGCTTATATTATTATGCCTAACATAGGTGACAAACAAACATATACCTCGCCTGATGCTAGGCGAGAAGACTATGATAAGTTACTTATCGCTCACATGATACTGACACTAAAGCGCTGGGTCAGCGCCGTCGGACGGAGTTCGGACGGAGTCGCGGCGAAGAGACTAATTCAGTAACAATTTAAATTCAACCTAAAGTGTTTCAGAACACGATTGTATTTGGTACAACGAAATAAAATGAACGCGCTTTGAGTCGCTAGCCGTCATTTTATTTCGTTGTACCAAATTCAGTCGTATACTGAAGCAGTTTAGATTGAATTTAAATAGTTTTTTTTTTTTTATTTTTTTATCGTGCTCGTCAAAATGACCACACTCCACCTGATGGTAAGCAGTCGTGTGGTCTAAGAGCAGTGGCCTCCACACCGCCCTCATAGTAGCCGAGGCGATGTTGAGGTCTCTACTTTGACGGCCTGAGAAGGTGCTTCTTCACGCCTCGCTTAAAGGACCCAGGATTGAAGGAAGAAGGAAACACGTGCCTTGGCAGGGAATTCCATGCCTTGGTCGTTCGGCAGAGGTATGAGGACCCAAACTTTTTGGTACGCGCTCTAATCGACTCTACCGTGTAAGGATGGCATCTGAGCCCAGCACGCGTTGTTCTGGATAGGAAAGGGGAGGGCGGGATAAGGTGGAATAACTCTTCAGAGCACTCCCCGTGGTATATTCTGTAGAAACATGCCAATGAGGCAATGTCCCTACGGAGTTGCAGAGGTTCCAGTGAACTCGTGACCTCTGGATCTCCGATAATACGGACAGCCCGCCTCTGTAACCGGTCGAGAGCATCCAGCAAGTACTGCGCGGAGCCATCCCAAAGATGAGAACAGTACTCCACGCAAGGGCGCACTTGTGCCTTATACAATAGGCACAGTTGCCCAGGCGCAAAGAACCGCCTCACCTTGTTCAGAACTCCGAGTTTTCGCGAAGCTTGCTTAATGACGCTCTCGATGTAGGTTTTGGGATTAAGGGAGCGGCAAAGATCCATACCTAAGATGGAGAGGCTGTCACGTATTACCAGTGGAGTGTTCTTCAGAGAAGGGAGGGGAAGGAACGGAGACTTTTTTGTTGAGAACGCGCATGCCTGGGTCTTCTTAGCGTTGAACTCCACCAAGTTCTTGGCACCCCATTCATAGATGCGGTCCAAGGTCTGGTTAAGTTCAACGACAAGATTCTGCCTTTTCCCCTCAACCTCAGCCTGTTTGGCCCCAGGATATCCGAGATATCGCCCATGCACGGTACTGTCGTCCGCATAACAATGTATGTTGCCGAGATTCAACATATCATTGATATGCAGAAGAAAGAGCGTAGAGGATAAGACAGACCCCTGAGGCACTCCTGCATTGACCTGCATAAATTTGGAAGCGCGACCGTCGCAAAGGACCCGAATACGACGCTTCTGCAGGAAACTTGCAATCCAGGTGCACAGTTGAGGGGGCAAGCCTTAGGCCGAAAGCTTGGAAAGAAGAGACCGGTGCCAGACTCTGTCGAAAGCTTTGGCTATGTCAAGGCTGATAGCCAAAGACTCGCCGTGCTTGTCCATAGCCTCACCCCAGAGGTGCGTGACGAACGCTAGAAGATCACCCGTTGATCGTTTAGACCGAAAGCCGTATTGGCGATCATTGATCAACGATTGATCCTCCAGGTAGCGGACAATTTGGGTGTTTATAATCCGCTCGAACACCTTGGAAAGCACCGAAGTGATAGCTATGGGTCGATAGTTGCTTGGCTCGGAACGGTCCCCCTTTTTGGGAATCGGTTGAACGTTCGCTTCCTTCCAAGCCTCAGGCACAATGCCTGCGACGTAAGACGTCCGGTATAGGCGCGTAAGTGTGGGAGACAACTCCGCTGCACATTTTTTAAGAACCACAGCTGCGATGCCGTCAGGTCCACTGGCTTTCCGAACATCGAGAGACTGCAGTATCGCACGAACGGTTCGTTGCCTGATACATATATCAGGCATGGTGTAGCCGCAGTTGGCAATGTTAGGCGGCTGCGAACCGCAGTCATCGATTCGGGAGTTGGCCGCAAAGACATTTGCAAGCAGATCTGCTTTCTCCTGCGGCCGATGAGCCAGTGATCCATTCGGATACCTCAGAGGGGGCAGCAAGGTCTGGCAGAAGTTGGACTGCACGGCTTTGGCCAGGCGCCAATAGCTACGACTGCCCGTAGGATGCGCCATCAGTTCCTGGCCGAACCGTGCGACGCGCTGGGCATCCGCTCTTAAGTATGCCCTCTTGCAAACCTTTGTGGCTTGGTTGAACGCTGCCTTCAGGTGATCCACGTTAGGGTCGTGGAGAGTGCGAGCCCTGGTCCAAGCGCGATACGCTGTCTGTTTGCGTTCAACAGCATCGGCGCATTCACGCCCGAACCAGGGCCTTTTCCTGCCGCCGCTCGTGACATCACTGTATGGAATATAATATTCCATACCCAGGATGATTTCACCAGCGACAGCAGTAGCGCTCTCTGATAGATCCCTGTTCTCAAAGCAGCGTTGAGCCCAAGGGATGGATGCGAAGTATTCCCGCATTCCATCCCAGTCTGCTGACGAGTAGTGCCACAGTCGTCGTCTTGCCTCCTCGGGTCGTGGGGGCGTAACAACAACAGCTGTGGCACAAACCAGACAGTGGTCTGAGGTGCCCAAAGGAGCACGAATCGACACACTGTACCAGTTCGGGTTACTCGTCAGCAGCAGATCGAGCAGAGAGGGCGCCTGACCTGCAATATCTGGTATCCGGGTGGGCTGGAGTACCAGTTGAGACAGGTCATGCGTGAGAGCGAACGCATGGGCAGTTCGTCCCGCGTGGTCTGTTTTGGGAGAACCCAACCAGGTCTCATGGTGGGCATTGAAATCTCCCAAGAACACCAACTCAGCGTTCGGAAACCGCTCCTGCGCGTCGTCTGCCGCCTGACTCAGGTAATTGAAGAGTCGAGTTGTCTCAGCGTCTCCTGAATGGGATCGGTAGAAGCACATGTAGATTTGGCTGAAAGAGCCATGATCTACGTGTACCCAAAGGACAGAGAAGGAAGGGTCCTCTAGGCATTGTAGACGGCGACAGCAAATATCCGCCCTAACAAACAAGCATACCCCGGCTTTCGCGTGGAAACACTCCTCTAGCACGTAGCCGGGATATTGCAGGTAGTTCGTGTCTGCAGGACGGCGTATTTGTGTCTCCGTTAGAAAAAGCATTGCCGGCCGAGCCGTCTCCAGGTGGTGATGGACGGCATTAAGGTTAGCGTGGAGTCCTCTGATGTTAATAAACTCCACGACACAGGAAGCAGCAGTGGGGTTACGGCGATTGGCTGCTGTTGAACGACAATGCTTTGTTCGTACTGCCATAGAGTGAAAGGAAGGGGAAACGTGAAAAAAAGAGGCGGCTATTCTCGCAGCAAAGTGGGGCAAGGCGCAGAGCAAGTTTTGTCATATAACTGTATGGTATGGCGATAGCCGATCCGACGGACGGAAGGACCCCCGTACCCTCCCGAAAGTGGTCGCCGGGACCCACCCTCCGGTCACCATCCGGCACGACGAGCCACCTCGAGATTATGCGCGGCATGATAAGGCAGCCAACCTAGTTGGTTAGACTCGGTTGGGCCTCTGGACTATACCGCGGGCGGCCAGCAGAGCACCGTTTCTACGGCTCTCCCTGGCCGCCGGGTCGACTCGCGCCACCCACACAATGACTCTACGGATACTCTGCAGGTCCCTCATAAGCTGCGAGAATCGTCACCTCATGCTTAGGCCTCCGGCGCTCTCATTCACCGAACGAAACACAGCAGTGAAACACTGTTGTTTCACGTCGATTTTCTGTGAGAGGGTAGTACTTCCCCGGTCGAGCCGGCCCATTCTTGCTGTAACCAGCTTGGCTCTACTACTCATTTGTTACTGAATTTTTCTCTTCGTCGCCACTCCGTCCGTCGGCGTTGACCCTAATGCGTCAAGACGTGTACGACGCAGCAAACGCTTTCTGAAACCTTATTTCACTGAGCGATATCGATATATATTAATAGGTGTTTTAAACTAATACGTAGTGGTTTATGTGGTAGCCACGCCACTGTCGGCGCGCCGATCGTCGTGGGTTCGATCCCCACGCGGGACAAACATTTGTGTGAACCACAAATTATTGTTCCGAGTCTGGGTGTACTTTGTGTCCGCTGTTTAAATGATTCTTAGTGCAGGAGTTGTCTTTCTTAATAAAAACCAAAACTCTTATGCCAACTAGAGGATACTACGTCCCCAAGAGTTATGGCTCCATCACCAAATAGCTGGCAAAGGATTCTTCCTCTCAAGAAATAGTAAAATAGTTACCTCTTCATCAGGCGTTGGAACTGAAACCCTTGGCTGTACTTTAATCGCCGGCTTGGCTTTCACCACATCGCTTGGAAATGACCTCAAAGACACGGACGGTATCGGTGTGGCTTGCATCTTAGATACGCTTTCTACTACTACTATACAAAAAGAACTTTATAGGAATCTTCTCAGAATATGAAGCGAAACATTCTGAGGATATTGGATGTTTCTTTTTTCATTGTCACATGTGTTTGACAAGGAACGTCAAGTAGACAACTACGCGGTATAAAAAGATATGCAGCGAAAGAGCCAAAAAGTAGATGTAGGATTTATTACATACATACATAGAATCACGCCTGTTTCCCAGAGGGGTAGGCAGAGACTGCGGATTTCCACTACGATCTGCTACGATCCTGACATACTTCTCTGGCAAATAATACCTACAATTAATTAATCATTTAATTCTTTCTTTGTTAATTTATTTATTTATTACAATTGCCAAATAAACGGATAACATGTAGGCAACCAGGCTTGTGTCCTGAAGAGGCAGGCAAATTCTACGGATTGCGACTTGCTGCAATCCTGGCATATCCCTCGTGCTTCATACTCTCTCATTTTATTCTTAAAGTATGCCTGTCCTATAAGACTGCGCCGAGCGTAACACAGATATTACAGAGCTCGTGCGGCGCATATCCAAATCGGCGCGCGGCCGCCATAGTAAAATTGTATGGAGGATTTGAAGTGCTTTTTTGATAAATATGTATCTTTATTGTCAACCAATAACTTAAATATTTGGGACGGACAAATTGTAATATAACTATTTATGTTCCGTTTAAGCTGTAAAATAGGATAGATTTCTACTGTTATAATCTAAAAATCACGTAACACGTGCTTACGTTTTTGCATTTTTCGTGAAAATTTATGTAATTTTGTAGGCGAAAATATTAATTATTTTAAGTATTTTACACGGAGTAATTCTAAACACATTCATTGTTATGGTAAATGTATATTTTATATTTGTTTTAAACAAAAAGTGTTGATTTTATTCACTTAACTGTGACCGCCTGTTTTGGCACATTTCGCTCGGCGCAGTCTCAAGGGAACTGTAGAGCGGTTCTTTGTACAGAATGCTCTCTGTGGCAGATAACGAACGATAGAAGACGCAGCACTAACTATCAACAAGAAAACAAATTTTACTTTTATTTCAATCAGTCATTGTTTTTTATTTGTTACTACTTATTTATTGGTACTATATTGGTTAGTGTAACCGACTGCCACGCCTAAGGTCGCGGGTTCGATTCCCGCACAAGTCAAACATTTGTGTGCATGGACATGGATGTTTGTCTTGGTCTGGGTGTTTATATGTATAATAGATATATATGTATTTACAAATAGAATTGTATATATGTATGTTTATCCATTGTCTAGTACCCATAGTACAAGCTCTGCTTAGTTTGGGCTAGATGGTGTTGTGCGTATGTGACAGAATATTTATTTACTTTTGCTTATTTACTTGTTTTGCCCGCGGCTTGGCTCGTATTAAAATAGATTTTGTCAATAAATTTTTATCTCTCGGGAACAGTACTTTTTCTGGATGAAATGTGCTCTATATCTTTTTCTGTACATGACAAAAGACAACGTATGCAAAATTTCATGACGATCGGTCGAGTAGTTAAGGCCTAAAAGCGTAACAAACAACCTCACATTCGCATTTATAAAATTAGTAAAACTTAATTATTTTGATTGTATACTTACAACATATGTATTAAGAAAATAATGTCAATGTCAGTGTTACCTTTGGCCAACACTAGCAGTAGAAGGACTCCTTCGAGGGATAGCCAAGTCGCAAGTGAATCCTAATATTGCAAATGCCAATAGGGTACGATAACCAATTACCATCAAACGAACCGTATACTCGTCCACCAATACAGTCATATAAAAATAAACGCCATCTTGAAAATGGCGCTCTCAACAATAGACACCGCTACGTAGGCCGGCGCGGCGTGTAGGATTAATGACAGATGCGCGAACGCACCTCTACCTGTTTCTTATTCATACTGCGATCGCAACACGTAAATACACCTGCCTTTTGATTATAACATGACAGTTTGGTCAAATTTTTTTATACTTTTGTGGGATTGTATGTAAGCATAAAAGATAAGTGTAAGTATCACGTAACTGATAAGGATTCATATGAACTAGATGCAGTCCCTTCTCCCTAGCCTTTATTATTCCCACGTCACTTGGGGTCGGCTTTCTAGTCTAACCGGATTTGACTGGATACTGACTTCCCAATAACGACATGGCATGCATTCATGGCAGCCGGGACCGACGGCTTAACGTGCTCTCCGAAGCACGGAGCAGGCGTTAATTGTCAATCAATACGCACATAATTTCGAAAAGTCATATAACTTCCGAAAGTCAGAGGTGCGCGACGTGGGTTCGAAGCCGAGACCCTCTGTATTGCAGTCTGTTGGTCTCCCCACTGAGCTATCGTTGCTTTTTTGAATGAAATGGATGCAGTATAGAACAATATTTTTAATGCTCGTTTGTAAGTTTACAAATAATAATATGTTTGGGATCGAACTAACTTATTAACTTTTTCGTTAATTTTCTGTAAATTCTGTGTACCAGGACGGCGTGGCGTTAAGAAACAATAATGATACATTCATACATAAGCCCAAATGCTCGACTTGTTTTACAAAATTTTCATCCAGAAGCAATACAATGACCTCTCGTGTGTTTATTGCACACCTGGTGTTCATAAGCGCCAAGGACTTTCCTTTCACTTTTTTTTGCCAGACACTAGTGGGCAGAGACCTTTAGACAAATTTGTAGTGTACTAGAAAACTGACTATTTATAATAGTTGTAATATTTTTGTTCTTGTATAGTCTTCCTTTTTAATTATTTCGTTTGAATAGAAACTTTAGCGAGTTCCTTGTATAGTTAAAGCTTTAGTTAGAACATGCAAACATTGTTACACAGATGTTTGGGACTTAAGTCTCATATGATTTTCAAAGATTAAGCGTAAACCGTTATAATATTATTAACTGTATAATCAAATTTAAAATAAACAATGAAAACGCAATATGATGTCAATTATATTAATTAATAAACCTTACGACAATACAAATGAAATAAACATTAATACGTGAAATGAAAACTTTGAACACATTTTAAGTTCATTGCGCGTAGGCATGGTGTGGGATTATTTTTTTATGGATCACCGTTTAATTTTTATTCATGAAATCGTCATTAGCAGTCTGAAACTGTGCCAGGCTGACGGTGACAGGCTTCTATGACGTGGGTCCTATAAATAATTAGCGAAATATGAGAGAAATACACCTCCACAACTGATATCTAGGCAAATCCAATAATACTTTGTAATTTAACGAACTAAATTCTCCCTCTTATATTTTCAATGCATTTTATCGATTCCTGTGTTATCCATAAAATAAAAGTGCAGTTAACATGATACGAAGTGATGCAAATGTCGGGATTATTATTACGATTGGGGGAACTCATTTAAATTTCTGTGAAAAAAAGCTCAGAAACTGTATCGCTTTTATCAATCGCTTGCAACAATATATGCGTACTTACAATGGATTGTGGGGTGACTTATATTTAGGAAGAAGTGCGGACAGTCCTTGTAGTGATTTGTTGGAATTCAGGACAGAAACTGGTACTACAATTCAATATCAATGGCGGTGACATACCGCTTTCAGTAACATAGCGCTAGGTATAATTCCTGGGCTACGGGTAGGTACTTTACAAATGTGGTAATCGAACTAAAGGAGAAGGTGAGGATATAAGTGCTTCGTCTATGGCATTTTTTGAGTAGTAGAGCCTCGCTGATTTCAGCATGAATGGGCCGGCTCGACCGGGGAAGGACTACCCTCTCACAGAATATAGACGTGAAATACCAGTATTCCTACTGTTGTGTTTTGTTCGGTGAGTGATAGTGCCGGAGGCCCAATCACCCTCTTTCCCCCATTCCCACTCCTTCTCCTTCCCACTTCGTTTTCTAAAGGGTCGGCAACGCGCAAGTGATGCCTCTGGAGTAGCACGGGTCCATAGGCTACGGTGACCACTTACCATTAGGTGGGCCGTATACTTGTTTGCCACCTTAGCTTAATAAAAATGACGACGTCATTCTTTCAGCAAACATGACATTGAATTGCAGTTACCGTTATACTCCAAAAGTTGCATTTGTAAGCAGTACATTGATAGAAAAACAGTACATAGACTTGTAGTTTTTATTTATAATAATAATATCATCAGCCCTGTATTAAACTGTCCCACTGCTGGGCACGGGCCTCTTCTCACTATGAGAAGGGTTAGGCCATAGTCCACCACGCTGGTCTATTGCGGGTTGGCAGACTTCACATATCTTCGAGAACATTATGTAGAACTCTCAGACATGCAGGTTTCCTCACGATATTTTCCTTCACCGTTAAAGCAAGCGATAATTAATATATAATATATATAATATAATATATATAATATAATAATAATATAATATAATATAATATGCCCCCTGAAATCCAACCATACGTCCGAGTCGAACAGCTGACTCACGTGGGGGGTGGACACGCGACTCATTACTGGCGCGGCTAACATGGCAAAGGTAACCCATAAAACATGGAGAAAAATTCAAATGGAAAACGTATAGGGCCGCTGCCCAGGGGCGATCGCTGGGGCACGTTCGTTGCTGGTGTCGGACGTGGCAGAATGCTAGCCAGCGACTCTCGACGCACCGGTTGGTCGAGAGTCGGGGACGAGGGGGTTAGGGAGTCTCCAGATGCTACAGCCGATGAAACTATCGGTGTTACTTTGCGGAGTAGGGAGGTATCTCCCGCAAGCTCTGCCGGTACACTGACGTCGACCACAAGTTCAATTAAAGATGATGCGAGGAGAACGTGGTCACAAGTAGAACTAGAAGAACTGATGTTTTGTTATTACCGGGCTAGAGTCGGAGGATCAGGTTACATAAAACGACTCGAGAAAATTTTTAAAGATAGGAACTCACACAACCCGAAAGCTAGGAAATTCACTGGTAACACACTTTCCAATCAGGTACGCAGTATACTATCACGCAGATGTATCTCAACAGAGGTACTGGAAGATATTAAAAGACGAGCTGAACGACCACACTCAATTCCGGACATATTCGAAACACCCACCCAATTAGATATGAACCAATACACAGATACTAACACAACAGACATACTTCCACTACCAACTACTCTATTATCTGAAACACTACAACGCGATATCACATTGCAACCTGACACCCCAAAACAACACACATACGCTAACACCCAGCAAACCTTCACACTCATGCAATCGGAAGCAAACACACAACAAACAAATAACACATTATTGAATGAAACAGAAGTAGAAGTAATTGAAGTCAATGAAGATCAAGATCCTGTTATACTCGAATTTTTGCAAACACTATCGGAAATTAGGCAAACACCAATACAAGACAGACAATTAACCCAAATGTTTCTACAGAATATACCACGGGGAGTGCTCTGAAGAGTTATTCCACCTTATCCCGCCCTCCCCTTTCCTATCCAGAACAACGCGGGCTCAGATGCCATCCTTACACGGTAGAGTCGATTAGAGCGCGTACCAAAAAGTTTGGGTCCTCATATCTCTGCCGAACGACCAACGCATGGAATTCTTTGCCAAGGCACGTGTTTCCTTCTTCCTTCAATCCTGGGTTCTTTAAGCGGGGCGTGAAACAGCATCTTCTCAGGCCGTCAAAGTAGAGACCTCAACATCGCCTCGGCTACTGTGGGGGCGATGTGGAGGCCACTGCTCTTAGACCACACGACTGCTTACCATCAGGTGGAGTGTGGTCATTTTGACGAGCAAAAGAAAAAAATAAAAAAAATAAAAAACCAAACTTTAACAAACATTTCATAAGTAACCTAAATACAATAAATAAATACCTACCAAACCTTCTAACCATACACGAATCACTACGTGAAGTTAATGACATGATTTATGCAGCTGCAAAAACACTAATAACATTAAACAAACAAACCCCATACACGCCACCAAACGTACATAAACCAAAACTAGATCCACCTTGGAAAAGAAGACTCAAACTAAGAATAGAAGACATTAGGAAAGAACTAGGAAGATTAGTAGAAACTAAAAGCGGTGCTAATAGTAGAAGAATGGCTAATATTAAACAAAAGCTATATGAAAAATACAAGATTACCAACCAAGAAGAACTAAACAATACCATTGAAATATTAAAACAGAAAATAAAAGCTCTAGCAGGAAGACTCCGTAGGTATGATGAAATAAATGAAAGGAAGATACAAAACAAACTATTCGCGTCAAATCAACATAAATTTTACAAGTCCCTTAGTAATACACAGAATACCCCGATCCAAATACCGACAAAAGAGGATGTACAAAGTTTATGGACTACGATCTTATCAAATCTCTTACAATAAACATGCTACGTGGATATCAGAAATAGAAGAAAATGCACAAAATATTGAACAACACCCATTTGATGAAATAGATGTAGACAACGTAAAAGAAGCAATCAGGAAAACTCAAAACTGGAAAACACCAGGCACAGATAAAATACAAAACTACTATCTAAAATACTTAACAAGCACACACATATATAGCGAAACTATTTGATAGAATGATAAAAGGACTCGAACCCGTTGACAGTTGGTTTACCTAAAAATGAAGACACACAGGATCCGAAGAACTGGCGTCCTATAGCTTGTCTACCAACTATGTATAAAATATTAACTTCCATAATAGCTAACGAACTTTATATACACTGCGACAAAAACGACATCTTAGCTCCAGAACATAGGGGATGCAGACGCAAAGTACGGGGTTGCAAAGATCATCTCATGATTAATAAAGCCATACTCGAAGATGCACACAGATGCCAAAAAAATCTAAGTATGAGCTGGGTAGACTATCGGAAAGCCTTTGATAGCATGTCGCATGAGTGGCTACTCAAAATATTAGACCTTTATAAATGTCCACCTGTTATCCGAAGCTTTCTAGAGATGGTCATGCCTACATGGAATGTGGTCATGACGGCTCGCGGTACGAATGCATCAGTTACAACCGACCCTATATACATCCGCAGAGGCATCTTCCAAGGTGATTCACTTTCCCCTCTTATATTTTGTTTAGGCATCAATCCCATTTCCCAAATTCTTAATAAATACGAGTTCAAAGGATACCGATTAAAAGATAAAACAATAGTCAACCACTTATTATATATGGACGATCTAAAAATTTACGCAAAAACTAAAACTAACCTGAAAGTTTTGATGGATAGCACAGAAACATTCACTAGGGACATAGGGATGGAATTTGGACTTAACAAATGCAACGTCCTACATTTAGTAGCTGGCAGAAGAAAAGAACTTCAAGGAGAAGGACATGTATTACTTAGCGGAGAAGAGTTCAATCATTTACAAATAGATGAAAAGTATAAATATCTAGGGATTAGCGAAGCAGGAAAAATAGATCATGGTGAAGTTAGACAACAAAAAGAATATTTCCGTTAGTCAAAGTCAAAGTCAAGTCAAAGTCAAAAATCATTTATTCATTAAGGTCACAAAGTAACGCTTATGAACGTCAAAGTATATAGGTTAGTGAGTTTACTAAGTTACTGAAGCTACATTTAGGTTAGTTGCTAGGTTCAGGCAAAGGGTAGAGCCTATGAGAAGAAACCTGCAAGAAACTCACGGCCACTCTTTTAAATCGTCAGTTATAATTTCAGTATTTTACAACTCAGATTAACAAGGTGTTACAGCCATTATGCCATATACTACTGACTATAAAAGCTAAAGATAATAACAATAATAACTTAATAATATTATAGGGAGGAAATAATTAGAGCTAAGATATAAAATAAGTTAGAGTAAAAAACCTTGTAACCTCACACCTTAATTCACGAAATCTTCTGAAAGCAATCAATATTTATGCAGTCCCGGTATTATTGTACACATTCGGTATTATTAACTATAAAACAATAGATTTAAAGAAAATAGACATTAAAACCAGAAAAATGTTAGTAATGAACAAAGCACACCAACTGAAAGCAGATGTAGAGAGGTTATACCTACCAATAGATGAAGGAGGAAGAGGCTTAATTTATTTAGAAACACTGTACTAAACCCAAATAATTAAGTATAAAACATATTTAGAAACACGAAAAGATTATATATTGAACGCAATAGTAGAACATGATAGGACCAAAGATAAATACTGAATATTCAAGGACACACAAATAAATTTAACAGAAATAGGTTTACGCCCAAATGAAAAACACACATATAGAGATATTAAACAGGCAGTGATAAAAACTAGAGTAGGTAAAATAAAAGCAAAACCTTTGCACGGACAATTTTACAAGGCAGTTTTAGAAAAAGAAAATATAGATAAAATACAATCATTCCAGTGGCTTAAGAAACAACCGGTATCGCCATCACTAGAGTCATCCATATTTGCAATCCAAGATCAAGCAGTAGTCACCAAACAACACGAAAGGGATATTTTAAAACGAGCAGTAGATGGTAGGTGTCGACTATGCCTAGTAAAGGACGAGACCACGCAACATATTGTATCCGGATGTGAAAAGCTGGCCGGCACTTACTACACCAAAAGACACAACAATATAGTGCAATATATCTTCTGGATCCTAGCTAAAAAGCACAAGTTCCCGGTCACTGACCTATGGTGGCTAGAACACCTGACGCAACCGCAGGTCAAAGAGAATGAGAGTGCAAAAATAATGTGTGAGATACCGGTACAAACAGACATTACCATAGTACACAATAGACCAGAGATAATATCTATACTTATAATAAAACTGTAGAGAGGTCAATTCTGTACATTGAATATATATTCAAAATTAATATTGGAGGATGAATGGTGATCGATGCTGATGACAAAAATGCAGTCAGTAAATTTTTTGTCTGTCCGTCTGTCTGTCTGTCTGTATATGCACGCATGGGTAAGAAACTACTGAAGGGATTTTAACCAATCTTGATACGATTGTAGTCCATACTCCTGGGCAGGTTATAGGCTATATAACATAACGCTAAGACACATAGGAGCTGAGCAGTGACGATAAATTTGAAGTAAGTCGGATGAAAATGCGCTTTCGAGCTCTTATCCTCGCATACGTTGATCATACACCAAAAGTATGTATTACAAAGATGATGGTCTTTAAAAGATCTACAAAAAAGTCCTCAGTAGTATATATCTATCTTTTATAAATTAGCAACAATAACGTGTTTAATCGTTAGGCATTTCTTCAAAGTGTATTAAATACATAAATATATTGTATTTCACATAGATATATCTTTATCAAACTCCCATATTCAAAAAGTACACGTTAATATCAACTTTATAAAATAAAAATTATAGAAATCGGTTTATAAACACACAAGATATAGATGAAATAAAACTTCCAAATCTCGCCGCGCCAGTATGGGTACGGCGATACGGTTGATTTTTGTTTAACGCGCGAAACGGCCATCCGCTGCATTTATAAAAAGGCGGGGGCGCTCACGCGCCGACTTCACTTACATTTTGTTTGTTTGGTTGAACGCGCTAATCTAAGGAACTACGGGTAAAAATTAGAAAAATATTTCAGTGTTGGATAGCCCATTTATAGAGGAAGGCTATAGGCTATATAACATCACGCTACGACCAATAGGAGTGACGCATAAATGAAAAATGTTGCAAAGACTAGGAAAATTCTCTTATGTGTAGCAGACGAAGTTGCGCGGGTCAACTAGTACATAAATAAAATAGAAAATAGAACATACCTGATAGACATTACAGTACCATCTGATTACAACATAGGAGCAAAAGAAATAGAAAAGCTTAGTAAATACCATGCACTTAAGAAAGAAATAACTAGATTATGGAAAACACCCACAGAAATAATACCTATAGTAGTAGGAGCCACCGGAGTAATAGCCAAAAACATAAATAGATATTGTAGCAAATTAGATTCTAACATAAACATTTCAATAATTCAAAAACAGGCAGCAATACACACATCAACAATAGTCAGCAAAGTTTTAGGAGATACAGTTTTTGTTAGCTGGGGCACTGAGCCACCTTTTCCCTGAGGGTCTCAGGGCGGGTACTCAGTATACCGAGCCAAAGCTCGAGAAGAGGAAACACCTAAACAATAATAATATAATATAATATTCTATCACATACACACAACATTATCTAGCCCAAACTAAGCTGAGCTTGTACTATGGGTACTAGACAATGGATAAACATACATATATACTTTTTTTTTGTAAATACATACGTATTATACATAGAAATACCCAGACCAAGACAAACATCCATGTTCATGCACACAATGTTTTACTTGTGCGGGAATCGAACCCGCGACCTCAGGCGTGGCAGTCGGTTACACTAACCACTACGCCATCGAGGCCGACATAACTATTTAATACACATATAACTTCGAAAAGTCAGAGATGCGCGCCTCGGGTTCGAACTCGAGACCTCTGCGTGGC
Source organism: Catocala sponsa (assembly GCA_963564715.1). Lineage (NCBI taxonomy): Eukaryota > Metazoa > Arthropoda > Insecta > Lepidoptera > Erebidae > Catocala > Catocala sponsa. Next base: position 829,448 of record OY751352.1, read on the forward strand.
AGTCCAACGGTTTCCCACTAGGTTATCGCTATACCTATATATATGTAGTTTTTATTTACCTATACTTATTTTAACAACGAAGAGTTAGGGCGACTTTACACATATGTACCTATATTTACTTTATCCACATGTATATGTACTTACAGTTTCATACAACAGGCAAATAGAGGTTTATCAGGTAAGCGTATTTCTAGACTTTGGGTGGCTACTAACAATTACAGAGAGATACAATTAGAGAGTATCTACCGTAACAGATTACATTTACATTGTTGTATTAACACTTATGTTTTGCAGGTACCTATTTTATAAACTATCAAATGTCAAACACAAAGTAAATCTAAAAATGAATTTGAATTTGAAAAACACTAGTTCAATTTATTTACTACTAGCTTTTGCCCGCGGCTTCGCTTGCGTTAGTTTAGAATTTGACAATCGATTCGGGTCATACTCTGCTTGTAATAATATAATTCAATCATGATTCGAAAGACACGTGGCGAGATCTATTATCATAAGAACGTTATTGTTGTTTTCCTCGGGAACAGTAATATTTTTCGGGTTGAAAGGTAGCCTAGTCCGTTTCTGTATACCTGACAACGTATATGCAAAATTTCAGGATGATCGGTTTAGTGGTTTAGGCGTGAAAATGTAACAAACAAACAACCTCATTTTCGCTTTTATAATATTAGTTAGGATTAGGATTAGGAAGTTAGGATTAGGATATAATAAATGTATCATATTTACAGGATGCAATATTTTGCAAAGTGTGGTCACCGCGCATTTTAATGGCATTGCGCACGCGCTGGCCCGCGCACCATTTTATGCAAAAACGCAAATTTCGTTCGAAATTTGAAACGCTCCATTGTGTTGCCAGCTTGAATGAATAAAAATAATTGTTGGCAAATTCAGTTTTGGGGGAAATGCGTTTTGCGCAGGTCGTCGCTATTGTTCGCGCAGGAGTGTGCCGAATACAATTAACGATAGTTTTTATGCAAGCGACATTTTGAATTAATAAGGATTTTTGCATGGTCAAACTGTGTATCGATTATTTAGAGACTGGGAACTGGGGCAATATTGCACTAGGTCAGTTTTTGTGATGTATTTTACATAGAGGGTTACCTACCATTTTGTTGTATTTCCTTGCCTTGTATTAAGAATTGAGTCGTTATTTTTTAATTATTTTGCCTCTAGATACTTTTTTACTTGTAGCCGTTTCTTGCAGGTATCGTCTCGTAGGCTCAATCCTTTGCCTGGTTCTAGCAAATAACTTAAACGTAAACTCAGTAACATTAAAAAACTCACTAAATTTTAAACATTAACGTTCGTTACATTGAATGAATGAATGTTTCTGACAAAGATTTTGACGTTGAGGCTTTAGTGGTCACCTCGCTAATGTCACTGAACGAGGTGTTATTAGTTCGATGCTCACACGGGACAATTATTAGTATGATACAAATAGGTACTTCAAGTCAGCGTGTGTCCGTTGGTTTAAAGTTTCTCTGTAATACGGGCTATCCATAACGCGGACGTTGTCTTTTTGTATTGATATGGCGGTAAACAAGCATACGACCCTCTCGTACTGTTGCCTATGATCACTTGCAATGCCAGAGGTATCCCTCATGAAAGTAATAGGCAAAAGGAATTAATGAAAAAAACAAAGATCTGGGAAGTTATGTTTATAGACATCTCACACAGTAGAAATACCTAATTGATGTGATGCGGGAGAATTTACAAACATCCAAACAATGGACACAGAACACCGAGACTCAGAAGAACTATGTGTGGTCAAAGAAGTTTTTGTGTCAGAAATGAGAAGAAGTGGAAATGGGTATCGAACTCACAGCACTCAAAACCGTTGCAGTAGTTAGGCGACCACCTATACCACTACACCATCCGTGCACACACTAAGCCTTTAAACCTCTTACTTTACGAACGAAGCGCAGTAACAGTGTTACTGCGCTTACGCTTAAACCCTGTAAGAGTCACCAAATGATCGGCATTGGATGGATATCCATCTAAAATGTCTAAATTAAGCAGAAACAGAACAAATAATGTATAACTAATGGTGAGGTGAGTGAGAGCAGCATCTAGGTTAGTGTCGGTTTCGTTAAGTGCCAACACATAATAATTAAAAATGATAATTCAAATTGAGTAATAATTAAAAATAAGAATAATGTCAGAATAAGTATATAATCAAAAAATAATAAAAATATAAAAGTCAAAAGTAAATATAAAATTATAATCCATTAAAATTATTTCATGTAATGAAATTATTACATGACACAGGTAATGACTGGTTGTTTTGGCCGGTTCCTGTGTCGTATAGGCCGGCAAGAGACGCCCGGTTGTCACCACTGCGGCGACTGCCGCGACGTTGTTGAGGACACAGCGCTGCACACTTTGGCGGTTTGCCCCGCCTGGGCATCGCAGCGCCGTGAGTTGATCGCGGCAGTCGGATTGATTGCCCTCTCGCTCCCGGCCGTAGTTCAGTCTATGAGATGAGATGTTGTGGAACGCCGTCGCCTCCTTCTGTGAGGAAATTATTTCCATCAAGGAGGCGGCGGAGCGGGAGAGGGAGCGTTTAAACCCTCTTCCCAACCGCAGACCCGGGCGCTGGAGGGCGCGAGATGACCTCCAGCCTCCCTGAGGTTTGACCTGGGGGTGGCGGGCTTTGTGGGCCTGCCCGCCATCCGTTCAGCACCAGGTCCGAGAGGCGGCGTGCGTGTTCCCACGCGCGCCTCTGTGTCGTGTCCGTCTCCCCTCTAGGGGGGGGACACTATGGTCTTTTTAGAGGTGACCATTAGGTAGGTCTTTTCATGTAGTGGCCTGCCGTTTCATACGGCGGGCTGAAACATCGGCGGGGTCGCGACCGCATGTGAAAGTGATTCGCGCGGCCCCGCCGATAGTGGTTTGTCGAGGAACACTACAGGAACACTGAGTCTTATCTAATCGATCGATCCTCGAGGGTGGTGGTTAATGGTTTCACATCTTACTCATACAAGACTCCGTCAGGAGTACCTCAGGGATCTCATATAGGCCCACTTTTCTTTAATATTTTTATTAATGACGTAGCATCTTGTTTCCTTCACTCTCATATATATTTATATGCCGATGACCTTAAAATTGTAAAACGTATTGACAATTATTGTGAAACGCACAGCCTGCAAGATGACCTTGATCGTTTTTCCCAATGGTGTCGCGATAACAAGATGTTACTTAACGTTGACAAGTGTTACCATATGCACTTTTCTAGAAAAAAGGGACCTTATTTTCAAAATTATGTAGTTAACAATCGCATAATCGAGGAGAGGGATCTGTTCGTGATCTCGGTATTCATATCGATAACAGGCTGCGTTTTCACACTCATGTGGATAACATAGCCTCAAAGGGCTTTAAGCTACTTGGATTTGTATTGCGTAACAGTAGGGAATTCAAACATGCCTCAAGCAAAATAGCCATCTTTAACTCTCTGGCCAGATCAGGCTTAGAATATTGCAGTGTAGTTTGGACTCCCTACTACCATATACATAAACGCCGTTTGGAATCCGTTCAAAAAAGATTCCTGTGGCATCGGTCTTACCATTGCAACATGGCTAAAGAACTACGTTCGTATGCCACTCGATTGAGACACTTTAAACTCGTGACCTTGGAGAATCGTCGACAGATTTTAGACCATCTCTTCTTTTATAAAATTTATAATTTCATTTACTGCCCTCATTTACTGGCTCAAATAAATATGAATGTGCCATACAAACTCGCTCGGTCGTCTAGGTACCAGCCTTTCTACGCCAAAACCTCCAAGACAAACCTAGGGCATTTCTCCTCTGTCAACCGAATGCAAGCGCAATACGGTCGCCTATCACGCCTACCTGATATGGATATCGATTTATCCTACTCCTTGCCCAAGTTTAAATCTATATTGGTCGACAAGTTGATGTAGAGGTAAATTTATTAATTGATTTAATTTGATTGGGTTCAATTATCTCTAATTTAATTTTAATTATAATTAATTATTATATTTTTTCATTATTTAATATAAATTATTGTGTCAGCATTTTAAGATTTAAGTTTTATAATAATCAATTTCCTTTTTTAATATAATTTATATGTACCTACAGACTATGCATGCATTTCTTTATGATTATTACTGTTATTTTTATCTTTATTTAAATGCCATTATTTATTTGTTTGTATGATGTTTTAATGTAAATATTTAATTTCACTTTTGTAATTTAAAAAACGAGCATTAATAAATATTTTATGTAATTATTTTTCGTTAATGCATGTCGTGGCAGCCTGTAAGTAAGGCAGCACTATATTATGTACCCGTTTTTTTTTTTGTTTTATAACGTAGTTTCAATTAGTGTATGCTTTGTTGGTTGTCCATAAATAAATAAATAAACACCGTGGTAGGTTTAGTCGGTGTTCCGGGAGGTTCATTTTATCGTGTAACATCTTTACATTTACCCCGGCGAGTCCGACGTGACCCCTCCGCCCGCCCCCGCGGAGGGTATATATGCGTCAATGCATTCCGCAACGTAAAAAAAAACACATACACAGGTTCATATCTATATTCCCGGCGCCGGCGGGGTAAGCAGCGGTAGTACACCCACTGTTCACTTTGACTTCAGGTCCCACGTGATAGCAGGCGAGTCTATAACCGTTTACTGGCTATAGTTCCATGTCCTTATCTATTGGACCCGAGTAGATAGGGTTTCGGGGTAGAACTACAGGTCTTCGCCTTTGGACCAGGGTACTGCGAGGTCAGGAAGCCCACTGCGCCTCGAAAGGTGTGTTCTATCGACCGCTGGTTAGAGTGCGCAGTACCTGACACTGGTGTTGGACTTGCAGGGGTATGTGGTTAGCCGCTGAGGACGACATGTTCGTTGCTCGATAAGCACGTGGCGTTTGAGCGTCGGACTCATGCGCGGCTAGTGCGAACCAGTCGGTCGCGCGAGGCACGGAGTTGTCTTTAGCGAAGTGGCAGCGTGGCTTCGCTGCCACAACGCATCTCGGGCCACACCCAGCTTGTAGGCCTAGGTAGGCGTATGGATGTACGTCGGGAAGTGAGCGTGCCTTATACAGCTCCGGTACCATACTGGAGATATTGGAGGTGGCTTCTCCGTCGGCTTCAGCGAGGTTTTCGTTAGCAACTGCCAGAGTTGCCAGAGTTGAGTACCTATCTGGAGAATAGCTAGTGTCACTTGGGCACGAGGTAGCTCGCTTACGAGAACCGGATCTCCGAGGTTAGGGTGGAGAGACGAGATTTGGGGACAAAACCTGTCTATAAACTGGTCCCGGAAAGTACTCTCGGGCACTGGAAGGTACAGCGGCTCCCACTATTATAACCTGACGATTTGTTGCAAAAAAAACTAACACACCAGTGCGCTACCTGGGTACTCAACTTTCGACGAACGAACGAAAGATTCCAGCGACAGTAGTATGCTCGCGTCGTATACAAATTATTGCAATTTGCGGTAGTTTTACACGTGTGACAGTTCAAACAAGATGGCGTCACAGAAAGGACTACGTAGTAGTACAATAAAAGACGAATATTATTCTCGTAAATTCATTGTTATTCACGTTTTGTACTTCAACATGTTTTAATCTCATACAATATTAAATAACACTCATACAAATAACATTGGTTTGTTTCGCTCGATTGTATTTCAGCCCGTGACGTCACGAGAGCACATGTTTCTTTTAGCCCGTAACGTCACGAGAGCACATGTTTATTTCATTTGTATTTTCATCAATTAATATAATTGACATCATATTGCGTTTTCATTGTTTATTTTAAATTTGATTATACAGTTAATAATATTATAACGGTTTACGCCTAATCTTTGAAAATCATATGAGACTTAAGTCCCAAACATCTGTGTACCAATGTTTGCATGTTCTAACTAAAGCTTTAACTATACAAGGAACTCGCTAAAGTTTCTATTCAAACGAAATAATTAAAAAGGAAGACTATACAAGAACAAAAATATTACAACTATTATAAATAGTCAGTTTTCTAGTACACTACAAATTTGTCTAAAGGTCTCTGCCCACTGTACCGTAACATACTATCATCAACAATTATAAAAATACAAATAGTCGGCTAGACAAGAGTGACTGAAGGTCAATACAGTATAATGTTGTTATTGTTATGAAATGGACTTGGCCCATATATTTTGTGTTAAATATGGTACATTATAGTGGGCAGACACCTTAATTCGAGCGAAATAAAGTACAATACACATGCGCGCGATCAATATAATAATATTAACAAAAAAATAAATCATAAGAACTAACAATAGTGATAGAGCTCACTCATTCGCAACATCTCAATGTTCACTTACTTTAAGGAAATACGTTTGTTCGTAAAACTATAACAATATACGCTGCAATGGGTTACGACCATTAAAATATATTTTCTCAAAGCAAATTATTGTCAAAGAAAATTTTATTAAACAAATCGTAAAAATACTTTTTTATTGTTCTTTTTTTTGGTAACCCTTACAGCTTTTATTTTATTAATTTATTTATAGTCGGTGACGACTCAGCTAACTAAATCGAGTTTATAAAAAGACGATATCGTTTACTAAATAAAATAGTTTTATTTATAACGGCGTAGTCGATTAGTCACCTCGAACTTTAATCGATCTATAGTCTCAAAAATATCAATAAAATAGTGAAATATCGTAAATTCATCATAAAACTTAACAACATAGTGTTTTCTTAACCAGTGTTAGGTTTTCAACAATTCTATTTACATGTTTTCTTTTAAAAAACAATACAAGCGTTTCCTACTAAATAGGCTAAAAAGCGGCACTTCGTGATATAAACGCTAAGTATAATATTATATACAACAAAATATTGTATATCTAAATAAATATCATCTAAAAATATATTTCGTATCACAATGATTTAATCTGTACAAAAATGGTCCATCGTAGCATCCCAGTTTGTTTGTATTTAAAGGTTTATCAAAAATATAGCACCTCTTTACTATAACATATTGTGCGCAGCGACACTCGGCCAAAGGCATTTCTCATTATGCGACAAATACAAGGAAAGAAAAATAATACATAATACATAAATGAATATAATATCCTTTTAAGAATGATTTAATTCGTCCTTCCATGTGTTCATCCGACACGCAATGATTGTCTATTTTATGAACACACTCGAGTTCACTCGAAAGTCAATTAGTTAATATTTTCTATGAATGTTGTTCGAAGTGATAATATAAATTCACTCGTGTTTAGTTCACACATTGCCGCTTAATTAGGATTGCCTTCCAACACCCGCTTACTCAAAGGCAAATCAACGATGTATCAAAAACAAAGTATTGTCAAGTCATTTGATTAGCTGTTTCTAATTTGATCAGACAATCACAGCAGTTGACATGGGTTTGACCATCTATTAACTAATGTTTGTGTTGATTTGCCTTTCAGAAATTGGGGTAAGAGTCGGTACGTAGACGTCTTATAATACTCATGTAGGTAGCATAGGCAATTGATAAATTCATTAACATATGTGTATAAATATAACATTTATCATTTTTATATAAAATTATTTACGTTATAAGATGTTGTATAACATTCATTGAGCAAGAAATATCATGATAAAATATATACTTCTTATACACATATTATGTATCCTATACATTATTATAATATTAAGACAGCTGCTAATATAGACTTTTTTGTTTTCCACAATCACATCATCGATTCTCAAACTTTGAGGGGTTCATGAACCCAAAAAATATGGCTGTATAATACATTTCACAAATTATAAAATACATTTTTACAATTATTATCATACAAACGAGTCGGTAACTATATTATCACATTCGCCCTAAAATAATTTTCTAGCTACTTATGGTGAATTAAATTTATTATTTAAATATGTACTGCTCGACTTATGTAGGTGTATAGCATATCATGTATAATACACAATTATGGTTTATTGAAAAATAATGCTTTATTTTGATATGTACCTTTAAAAAATCGGACTTTGTCGGGACACACGGCTATGGTTTTCATTCCTCTTGTTATTAGAGGATGTCCATGCCTAATGATAATACTATGAAACTACGAGTTTATATTTCTGAGCCTATAAAAAATGTAACAATTTTTATTATCGGCTCACATAACAGTAAAGTCCGTTTTAGATTACCATCCAAGCTAGCTTATAGGTACTTCTTCTTGCCACCAAGTTGGAAGGTCTATAGAGCTTTTTATTACCTTACATGACGATCACAGTATAACAAACATAGATAGTATGTGCGTTAGAATAGTGGACATATGTTCAGCAGTACTTTAAAAGTTGTAAGTGATGTGTTTAGTTACTGATGTAAATAAACTCTTTGGCGTCTGAACTGGGATTCGTTTCGCGTCACAATTTAAATAAAAACTGTACGTAGCATATATAAGTAGCTCATCAATGTTCTCAAAATTTTCAATTAACCCGCTTTCTGTTTTGTATTTTAAACGTATATTTAGGATATGACTAATTTATACAAATAATGTATTTACTAAGACACTGAATTCATATAGAAAATATATAAAAGTAATTTACATGCTGCATAGAAAATAAGGCGTGTTTAAATGCCTATGAATCGTCGTGTGAAAAAGGAAAATAAATATTTCGCTTTTTTAAATAAATATGTTTTTGAATCGGTGTTTATAGCAATTTAAAATACAGGTACTTCAGATAGCATTGTTGCGGTTTACTGTTTGAAATTTTGATAAAACAAAACGGTAATGGAATACTTTGAGAATCATTGTACAATGTGACTTAAAGTATAAATCACGATACAATTCGTGTTTCATTAATCTATTGTATACGTAATATTGACGTAGTTACTTTAAGCCATATGCTTATAATAATTGAACACAGTTTTCACTAATGGCGAGTACCCACGTACGTACATGCTCATCGAGCAAGTCTCATCGAACAAAGCTGTTCTCCAGACATGTTCCACCTTGCGTCTACACGTAAAAAGCTTGCTCGAAGAACATGTTTAGTGTGCGTTGAAACTCTTCGAGCAATGGACGACTCGTTGTTGTGTTTGGTTGATTTGCTTCGAACATCGAGCAAGAATTATGGACGCTTGAATCTTGTTCGAATCGAACATCATCGAGCATTAATCAATCAATCTTAGCCTGGGTACCAGTGTTTAACAAGTGGACTGTAAAATTATTTGTATACTTTTTATGTGTTGTCAATAAACTTTATTATTATTTGTCTTGAGAATTGCATGGTACACACGTTCGTACTTGCTCGAGATCGAGCATGTACGTATGTGTGTACCCACCATTAGACTGTTTTCAAATTACAATATCTACAGAACTTATCTGTGTGCAAATCGGGAACCGAACACATCATAACTAGAAAATATATTTAATATTCCATTCCGTACCGAGGACATCAAAAGTGGCGCGTCTGATATCTTAACTCTAAATGGATATGCGAATAGGAACAAACGACGGTAGGTACGGAGCACTTATTGTACCAACTCGCACTTGGCCGGTCTAAATGAGAATCTTATTCGAATCGTAAGGCACTCATTCAACGTCTTTTTCATTCAAACTTATGCAAGAGATCTCTAATATTTGTGTTATTGTCGCTTTAAGAAGCTACCGTTACTCTTAGCCAGGAAAATCTACAGACTACCGCGAGGGAAGATTATAATAATTCAATAAAGCGCCATCTCGTGGGCAAAGTCGCAACTTCAATTAATCTCGAGTTATATAATACTTGAATATTTTGTCTTTGTTTTGATAACTTAACACACTAGCCGCCATTTAATATCCTGGGGAGCCGGTCAGACAGATAGCATCTATAAAACGGATACTAAAACATCCTCCACGGAACCTTCAGTTTCGATTGTAATTTCAATAAAATCCGATAGATGTCGCTATTACAGAGTTTCAATAAAATGAGGTGGAAGAGCCTGTACGCTGGGATGTCAGTGCTTCCCGTGCCTACGCGCCGAGGTCCATGTCGAAGCAGTGCTGCCGGGGGTGCGAGTGCGGCGAGTGCGGCGCGTGGTGGTGCGGGCCGCCCAGCAGCAGGCTCGGCAGGCAGCCCTCGCCCAGCGACAGCAGCCCGCCCTCCGCCATCAGCGACGAGCCTGTCGACACAAGTACGTTATACACACGTGCGAGCTACAGAACACCTACGGTGCGGTCCACTTAGCGTTCACAACGCCCAAGATGCTCCTTTAGCCGTTCCACATGACGACTGCGATCGTTGTGGTCGCGGCGAAAACGTCACTCATGACGTCATGACTCACGCTCACGTAAAGCTCACGACGACCCATCCCGAGAGGGCGTCGTGAGCGTTGAGAAAATTAGCGCCATTTAAAAAAATATAAAGTAACTAAGATGGCGACAACGAAAATATAACTTTATTTGATGCGATTTTGATGAAACGAAAAATACTTAAATAAGTAAAAATTTTATAATCTACAGTGCTTCAATTGTCAGTCTTTTGAATTCCTTATCAGAGTAACGATTAATTACATTATGTAAATCGTAAATACGCGGTCTAAGTTTACGTTTTTAACGATTTTGTAGAATGGTATTCTACTCTTCATCTGAACTGGATGAACTAGTACTCTCTGGAGCATTATTGCGACGCACTACCAAATATCCTACTGTTGCCGTAAAATACATTTTGAATATATTTGAATGTACAATACAATTAATTAAATACTCCACAAAATTATGAAATACTAGATTTTGCCCAGAGCTTCGCCCGCGTTGTGTAACTCGATACATAGCCTAGTGGTGAATACACAAGAGTGTGACGTACCGTGCGGGAAGGAGGCGGAGTCGTCGTGCAGCATGGCGGAGATGTTCCTCTCGGCCGCCTCCGCCACCACGTTGCTGAGGCACAGCTGCGACGTCGGCGACGAGCACAGCATCGGGTCTCCTACCACAATACAAAGTCAACTGTTATTTGCTAGAATGGCATTTATAGATTAAACTACGGACTACAATCATGCCTTGTCTTGATTATTTATGTACATGTAAGTGGATGCTCCTGTTTACCATACTGCTGCTTTAGAGGCTACCATCAAATTTTATTAAATACTTGAGTATGTTCAGTAGTAATTCATGGAGAAATGGTTGCAGCACCTTACAGTTATGATTTGTAAACAAAACTTTATTGTAAAGTTGACGATTAAAAAGAGTGGCCATGAGTTTCTTGCCCGTTCTTCTCATGAGCCCTACACCCTTGCTTTGCTGAACGTGGCAGTAAATGTGTTTGTAGTTAAATCATAGATACGTAGTCTAATACCTATACATATTATACCTAATGGGATAGCCAGAGATGTAGTGGAACCACATTCCATCAGCAGCTTTCAGAGCTCAGATATTGGTGGAGTGCCTATTTGTGAACAGGACACAGATCAAGATTCGTGCTACTATTATAATTTCATGTCGGATCCGGAAACCGAACCTGATTCACAGCCGCTGCGTCACCAATCAAAGATGAACTACACGTTAAAGTATGAAGTACCTTGTGTGACCGGGTTATGTGAATCATCGTCCATAAGGTCCTCTATCTGCGCCAGATTTAGCACCGCGTCGCTGTCCTCGTTGCCCAGAAGCCCAGGCGTGGGCGACAAACGCATCTGTAAAATAACATTTAAACAATAATATTAATGTCATAATCTTTTTCTATATTTTAAACTGACGAGGGTGGATGACTAATATTGATGTAGAAATAATGTTAAAGTATTTTTATATCATTTCATCATTTTCATTGTTATTCATACGGAAAAAGTAAAACGGAAAAAGAAAAATATCAAATTATATATTTAATATAAAGTGGTAAATACTTCGTATTTACCATTTTATACGTAGTTCATTGATTTCATTGCTGAAAAATTGTGAGAGCGAGAATCAATAAATGCCTCATCCGAATTAAAAATAGTCCAAATTCCTAAAATAATGGTAATCTGTTGAAGCAAGGTCTGGGGAGCATGTTGGGTGTGAGACATTCCAATCGCAGCTCCTCTAATTTAGCGACCGTCTGTCGTGAAATATGTGTGCAGTGGGCTAGAGCAGTTGATCAATCTCGGTTGCTTAACGACTAGCTTTTTCATTATGGTTTGCAATTATTGACAATAAAGATCTACCATAATCGTCTGGCCAACCTAAAGGTTTTATTGACTAATTGGCTAAAATTCTGATCAAATAAAAGCTTGCTAAACCCAAATCTCTTTAAACAGTTTTCCATTCTAAGTTATGGCTTTTGATTGCATAGTCAAATCTATATATTTAACGCTTGCGTGTAAAACTCATAGAGAAACATCACATTTCAATCTAGTTTATTATAATGACAGTATAAATCGAGACGTTGGAGGTTCTCCTGCAATAATTTGGCATCCTGGACATTATAGCTGTACGAAATATTTTCATATTATCAGAAAATGGCAAAAAAAATAATATATGATACAGGGGCCAATGTCATTAATGAAAATAACGAAGAGTAGACCCAAAAAAGAACCCTGTGGGACTCCAGAGGGGATTTTGATCAATAACGAAGCATAACCACTCAAACTACAGCCTGAAACCTGTCCAGAAGATAAGACGTGAACCAGTTACGGAGTTTATGGTTAATACCGTGATCCAGAAGCTTAGTAAGTAGGATTTTGTGGTCTATTCGATCAAAAGCTTTGCTGTGATCAGTATAGACCACACCAACCTGATTACCACAATCCATATTGGTTAAGTGTTCATTTAATACCAACAGATTGGAAGCAGTCGACCTCCCCCTCAGAAAGCCGTGCTCTTCTGGTATGAACACTGATTTCACTGAATCGTAAAGTTGATTGTAAACTCACCCTCGAGAGCTTTCGCAATTAAACATAATTTCGATATTGGGCTATAATTTTTAACTGCGCTCCGCAACCCACTTTTATGAATAGATGTAATGAAGGCTGATTTACGCAGTTAGCACGACACCTTCATTCAGTAATCGTTGGAAAAGCAAAATGATAAGCGTGGATAGTTCTTTAGTACATTGTGGTTTCGTGTGAAAATTTTTATTAGGGATTTTCTTGTATCCGTTTTTAGAATTTACGTATATAAAGTTCCCCCGCGACACATGAGTTATACTCCTAGTGCAGGTGTTGTCTTTGTAAAAAAAGAAAAAGAAGATATGTATACCTTGATGTCTTTATGGTTGAAGAGATGTTCGGTGACTGGCTCCAGGCAGAGGTCCGGCTCCAGGCACCCGAGCGATAGACCCTCGTCTCTCGACAGCGGCGAGCACGAACCTAGTTTTAGACCGTCTGCAAATTATGTACCGAAGTAAGAAATATAGCCGACCGTATGGTGAGCAGTCTCACGCCTACATCCCAGAAGGGGGAGCTGTATTACACACACCATTCGTCAGCTGTGGGTTTAGATAGCACGTAATGGCGTCGAATCCATTGTCGTCTATCAGACATCGTGATGGTACTGACAATTTCTTGACAGTATAGTCTGGCATAAGAATCGAAACTGAGACGGCAGCCGCATTTACTACCGCTGCGTCACAGAGGCAACTAGTATAATAATTTAGTTTAACATTTTATTTATTATATGCACTATAACTGCTCGGTAAACTACGATTATAATCATAGACTTAGATAGCGAAAAAATTCTAAGTCTATGATTATAACAATATCAGTCCTGTATACTGGCTGTAAGGGACGGGGTACCAAAAACTTTAGCAAGAGGTCTTTCTGTAAGTACAGATAAGTACTTACAGACGCAAACTTCAACTTAATCATAAAAATGCAAGCTTAAGATGTTATATTGCGCGTTACGCAATGAATTGCTACCAAAACAACACACCGTCCGCGCCGGCGCGCGCGTAAACAGCTGATTTGTTTGAATCACGACGATTTATTTACATACATTGCTATATTTTAGTGGAATGTATTCTTTGTTTTTATTTAATAAAATGGATGCTTTATGCATTATGTTATGATTCACAGTCAGAAAATGAAAAAAACCGGCCAAGTGCGAGTCGGACTCGCGCACAAAGGGTTCCGTACCATTATCTATAAAAACGGCAAAAAAAAATCATGTACGTGTATGGGAGCCCCCCTTAAATATTTGTTTTATTTTAATCTAATTATTTATTTTTAAAATGAATATATAACTAAATATTCTGTGAATATTTCAAGCGTCTAGCTATTGCCGTTATCAATATCGAGCAAAAACGAGCAAAATAATCACGTTTGTTGTATGGGAGCCTCTTTAAATATTTATTTCATTCTGTTTTTTAGTATTTGTTGTTATAGCGGCAAAAGAAATACATCGTCTGTGAAAATTCGCACTGTCTAACTATCACGGTTCATGAGATACAGCCTGGTGACAGACGGACAGGCAGACGGACAGCGGAGTCTCAGTAATAGGGTCCCGTTTTAACCATTGGGTACGGAACCCTAAAAAGGACTATCCAACGATTTTTAACTCTTTTAGTTAGTTATCAGTACGCTGGTCTGAATCTACTATTTCAGTTATCGGAACGCCGTCCCTTACACCCAGTATAAACTGTCCCACAGCTGTGGACAGGCCTATTCTCGGCACCAGACGGCTATAGGCAATCACACTGGCCCAGTGTGGGTTTGCAAACTTCACATATCTTTGAGAACATTGTGGAGAACAGACATGCATTTCCTCACAATGTTTTCGTCAAAAAGAGCGATAAGTTACTATTTATAACATCGAAAATCAGAAGAAAAAGTCAAAGTGTGTGCCTTGGGATCGAACACAAGACCATTGCGTTGCATAACCCCTTAGTTTAATCACAAGTCTACAGGAATACTCCTGGAGGCTTCAGTAACCGCCTTCTACCTAACAGGTGATATGCTTCACCACGTTAGTTGGTAAGCAGCGGTGGTGGTAACGTACCAAGCGCGTCGAGTGCAGAGAGGCACTCCGTAGAGGGCATGTCCCGCAGGAGGTCCGGTGGCTGCTCGCTGAACTCCATCAAAGACCCAGGTTCTGTTTTTGGTAGCACCAGCTCCTACAAATGCAAAAAAAATTGCTTTAGTCAATGTTTAGTTGTTATTGATGGCAAGATTAATATATTAAGACTGCGCCGAGCGTAAGACAGAGCTCGTGCGACGCATAGACAAATCGGCGCGCGGCCGCCCTAGTAAAATTGTATGGAGAATTTGAAGTGCTCTTTTGATAAATATGTATTTTTATTGTCAACCAATAACTTAAATATTTGGGACGGACAAATTGTAATATAACTATTTATGTTTCGTTTAAGCTGTAAAATAGGATAGATTTCTACTGTTATAATCTAAAAATCACGTAACACGAGCTTACGTTTTTGCATTTTTCGTGCAAATTTACGTAATTTTGTAGGCGAAAATATTAATTATTTAAAGTTTTTTACACGGAGTAATTGTCAATACATTCATTGTTATGGTAAATGTATAATTTATATTAAACAAAAAGTGTTGATTTTATTCACTTAACTGTGACCGCCTGTTTTGGCACATTTCGCTCGGCGCAGCCTTAATAAGCTATTTGCATGATTGGTGCAGTTGTTTATATTGTTACCACGACACTTTCAAGGCACTCAATAAAGTAGGTTCGATCGCCACATGGGACAAAAATTTATGTGTTTGATGTATATAAAGTTATCTACTACAGATGATTCATTTATTTATTTAAGGACAACCAATAAATCATACACTAAATAATAGTGATAATACATATACAGGGATACATTATATAGCTTTGATTATATACAGCCACGGCATGCATTAGCAAAAAATAAAATATCATCTATGCTCTTGTATCATATGTTAAACATAGAGTGGAAGTTTGATATATAAAAAAATTGCTGCTATAATTATGTCCTCAAAATTTGTCGCATATCGTCATTCGGCATTCAATACCGCGAATGTAACATTAAAAATGACAGGAGACAAAAAATCTTTATAATTTACACATTTTTAATTTTTGCTACACACAACTCGAAAAATAACAAAATTGGATTAACTTTTGGGCAAAATTTATTTATAGGATTGCGTATTTTAACGTATAAGGGTCAGCGCCGACGGACGGAGTGGTGGCGAAGAGACTAATTCACTAACAATTTAAATTCAACCTAAAGTGCTTCAGAATACGATTGTATTTGGTACAACGAAATAAAATGACCGCGCTTTGAGTCGCTCGCTGCAGTCATATTCTGAAGCACTTTAGGTTGAATTGAAATAGTTACTGAATTAGTCTCTTCGCCGCCACTCCGTCCGTCGGCGCTGACCCTAACATATTATACACATAAAATAAAATTAGATTATTGAACAAAATATTACATTCGCGGTTTTGAATGCCCTACGACGATATGTAAATTAACCAGTTATATTCATGGTGTGTCGTAAATAGTGGTCCAGAGTAAAGGAGTCGATACACTGTATTCTTATGTATCCTCGATGGCGTAGTGGTTAGTGTAACCGACTGCCACGCCTGAGGTCGCGGGTTCGATTCCCGCACAAGTCAAACATTTGTGTGCATGAACATGGATGTTTGTCTTGGTCTGGGTGTTTCTATGTATAATATGTATGTATTTACAAAAAAAAAGGTATATATGTATGTTTATCCATTGTCTAGTACCCATATTACAAGCTTTGCTTAGTTTGGGCTAGATGGTGTTGTGTGTATGTGATACAATACAACATACCGAAATTTTAACCATTTTTTTATGCCCCTAAAGTCATATGATTTGGTGAAGATGAGTATTGAAATTGGAAACAGATTAATTTCTTTAAGTACCTTTGACTTTAAAACATAAAAAAGGGTTTGGATATGATAGTACACATATTCAAGAGTAATAATAAAAAAACAGAATTAAAAAATATTGATATTTGTTGAAATGACAGCCAAATTCGTGAAGCAAGGTGCAGAAATTTTAAAAAAGAACTTTTATTTTTGTTAGGAGACCCTTAACTGAAAATGCTTAAAATTTTGGTATGTGATACATAAGAATACAGTGTATCGACTCCTTTACTCTGGACCACTATTTACGACACACCCTGTATATATGTACTTACAGGTGTAGGGTTGGTTGTGGCGGCAGGAGTGGCGGGTGGAGGCTGCGGCGCCACGCTGGGCGGCGGCTGCGGCGGCTCGGGAGCAGGCTCGGCGCACTCCACGCCCGAGTCGTCCGTGTGGGGAGACGACCAGCCGCTCTCGCTGCTCGACAGCGGCAGTCCGTGCACATGTGCTAGGCGCTCTAACTCCTACAACAAGCATACACGCTTATGTAATAACAAATTTTTTTTTATACTAATATGGCAAACAAGCATACGGCCCACCTGATGGTAAGTGGTCACCGTAGCCTATGGACGCCTGCAACACCAGAGGCATCACTTGCGCGTTGCCGACCCTTTAGGAAAGAAAGTGGGAAGGAGAAGGAGCCGGATGGGGGAAAGGGGGTGATTGGGCCTCCGGCACTCTCACTCACCGAACGAAACACAACAGTAGGATTACTGCTATTTCACGTCGGTATTCTGTGAGAGAGTAGTCCTTCCTCGGTCGAGCCGGCCCATTTTTGCTGATATCAGCGGTGCGAGTACGGTGGCCACTTACCACCAGGTGGGCCGTATGCTTGTTTCTAACCTTAGTTGTATAAAGAAAAGAAAGACACAGCACATACCTGTATCCTTAACATAAGCTTCCTATTATGCAGCTCGATCTGTTTTCGTCGCTGCTCGCTCTGTTTCAGCCTGTTGACCTCGTCTCGCAGACACTTGATGTAGTCGACGCTGCTCTTGAGGATGGTCCCCTTGTTCGGTCTGACGTCTCTGATCACCTCGTAGAACGGGTCGTTGGTCTTCGGTAGTAACGTCCCTAGCTCCTTTATACGGTCGTTGATGTTAAAACGACGGCGTCTTTCGACTGGAAGAGGGAGATGAATACCAATTAAGCCAGGTTTTTTTACAAAAGATAGTGCCTGCATTAGGGTTTAAGCTTTGTGTCGCAGGGGATGTTATAAACATACAAATAACAGACACAAAAGCACTATAACTTAAGAATCACACAAATTAGTTTTTCGTTGGCCGCTACGGTAGCTATATAATATTAATAATAATATTCTATCACATACACTCAACACCATCTAGCCCAAACTAAGCAGAGCTTGTACTATGGGTACTAGACAATGGACAAACATACATATATACTTTTTTTTGTATATACATACATATTATACATAGAAACACCCGGACCAAGACAAACATCCATGTTCATGCACACAAATGTTTGACTTGTGCGGGAACCGAACCCGCGACCTCAGGCGTGGCAGTCGGTTACACTAACCACTACGCCATTGAGGCCGTTAAACCTATACAGAATAATTCAAGGAACTATTTAAGTTTTTGAATGACGACTCCTGCTCCGGTCTTAAGTCTGTGTTGCAGGCACGTCGCAGGCACGTCGCACGGGACTTTACAAATATTTCAGCAATGGACACGAAGAACACTCGGAAACTGAAGAACCATTTGTGAATGACACAATTTTTGTAACACACTACACTCAGCGCATTGCCAGTAGCGAGGCGACTACCAGAACCTCTACGTCATCCCTGCAGTCAGTGGCTGGGACTTGAACCCACGATCTCCCTCCATAAGGCTGCCTTTTCTAACGTTAACTAGAGCCGTAACTCACTCATATTATGGTTGTCTTTCTTCTGGCGATCTTTAGCGAGCGCATGCATGTCCGCATCAGAGAGTAGCGCGCAGTCACCAGCCACGGAACTGGCGGCCGACGGAGGTCCCGAGGAGGATAGCGGGCCCGCGCCGCTGTCCAGCGATAGTATGTCTTCTAGGAACTCGTCAGCCTGCAATGTACCAACACAAACATAAGAAAGAAATAAAAAAAGAAAAATATTTATTTTGGAAAACAAAAAGGCACACCCAAAACATTATGAAATAACAGAAAAAAATGCAAAACAATAATAAAAACTAGAAAAACGAAAACAATACTAAAACTATAATAAGCATAATTTCATTTCTGCTCATATTTATACATACATACATATATAGATATACAGGGTGTCCGGTAATTAATGGATTGCCTTGAAATGTTTAATAGTAGAACTGATAGTCGTTCAGAAAAAAAACTTAAAAAATCTGTCCTAATACTACCTGAGATATGATTTTTTTTTAATTACCGTATTTAACTTTCTTGTACACTATGACCATAAACTAATGAATTACATCGTTTTTTTGTTGTTTTATTATTAAACAGTCAAAAGTATGACTAGCTCTTACACTTCTTTAATATTTTCCTTTTTTCTTTTTTTTCTGAGCGGCCCTCAGTTCTACTATAAGACATTTCAAGGTTATCCATTATTTACCGGACAACCTGTATATTGCTGCTAATTTGCAGATAATATAGCGTGATCGCTATATCTGCAAATTAGCAGCAATAGCCTACTGGCAGACCGCTAGACTGCTATGCAAAAAAACTATTTTAAACATTATTAAAAACCATTGAGCTATTTAAACTATTAATATTAACAATTTCCCGACTTTTCAGTCGACGTCTCCCCGTGCCTATGACTTCTGAAAACAACGGAAAAGTAAGGGCAAGTGTAAATTTGGAGTAAATTTATTCTACATAATTCGCTACCAGTCGCCATAACCGAAATTCGGCCTTGAGAACTTTATATTTGTTCCTGTCCAGAAATTCTTAGGAGTACCACGAATGGAGCTGTGCCCAGTAAATAAGTAGCTTGTCGCCGGTTACGAAGCACCTAAAACGTAGTAACCGAATTATAGATGTGGTATATAGAGACGAGAATAGGTATGTTTAATACCAAAACATTAATAATTATCTATGATATATGACATAAATATATCGAGTGGTAATACATGTGATAAATATCAAATGTACTTACAATCTAAGTTTGCATCTAAAACGTGAGATAAGTAGCTATCAAGATAGCGAACCGCTATCGTAGCCGTGCAATGTTTTAGAAGTTAGATAAACGGATTAAATGTGTAGAATAGGCTACCTACATACATATGTACATACATAGTTTTTATCCCTGATGGGGTAGGCATAGGTTTTTCAGACCGAATTCAGTCACGACGACCAATCTTAACGGAGACTGGCTAGATAGCCAGACTCCGTTAAGATTGGACAAGTGAGTGACAGGAGATATTATAGTGCACAAGTGAGTGCGCAAACACAAGTGTACTCGCTGTTCCCTAACTCTCATGATCCGATGGGACGGTAATCAGACACGACCGGAGAGAGATCAGGCGCAGGACCAACGGCGACACGTGCTTTCCGAGACACGGAGGTGTCTAACTCCGGGCTGCTACTAAGATTTCTTAACAGAAAATCCCAATGACTGTTTGTCGGCTCGATCCGGAATTCGAACCTGAGACCTTATGCATAGCAGTCGCACTCACTGCCGCTGGGCTACGGAGGCAGTTAAAAGTCAGAGGTGTATAACACTCACATTTCGACTACTAAAGTTTTAAGTACCAGTTTATATGGGCGAACCTATTGTCGTATACCGGACACAGTTTCAGACTCCGTGCTGCTATTGAGAATTGTATGACAGAAAAAGCGCATAGCACTTTGCTTGATCCAGGAACCGAACCCGACAGCTCATGCACAACAGCTGCTTTCGTTACTGCTGTGCTACATAGGCAGTACAGACAGTAGTGGAGCAACGATTCCGAAGGTACTAAATCAACGAATCACGTAGTAAAGCAACGAGTAGGGTAGTAGAGCAACGATTGTGTACTAAGCCAACGAGTTCAATAGTTAAGAAACGATTCAGTACTAAACCAACGAATCCAGTTCTCAAGCAAAGATTCAGAGTGTCTAGTACGAGTTTGTTTTAGTTAACGCGATCAACACGTTAATGATGTTCGGTGCTCCGATTGGCCCACTACAAGCTCTTGACCAATCAGAGAGCTAAACGCGGTAAACGTTTCGATCGCGTTAACGTAAAAACAACTCGCACTAGGCACCCAATACTAAACCAACAAATCGAGTAGTGGATGAACGATTCCGTACTAATTCAACAAGTCGAGTAGTGAAGCAACGATGCCGTACTAAACCAACGAATCGAGTAGTGAATCAACGATTCCGTACAAAACCAACAAGGAATTAATACTGAAATTACCTCTGAGTTATTACTGGCGGAGGGCATAGTCGGTGACCGCAGACTGGAGGAGGGTCGCTCCGGTGACGACGCGCGCCGCGTGCTCAGCTCCGGCGCTGACTGCACGGGTGCTCCTCTACCTGATACCTGGAACCACAACGTAATCCTCGGATAAGTATATTTATGAACACAATTGGTTTTGAAGGTTTTCACTGCAGATAAGTACATACATACGCTGCTTTCTGTTACATTTTTATTTAAAAATATATGTGTTTCCTATAGATCGTTGGGATATTACCATAGCATAGTAAGATCCCAACGATTATTCTTTGACTTCACTAACTCTTTCTTGGACTTGCAGTTTAAGATACACTAAGGTTAAATTAGATAACCTTCCATAAGATGAGCGGTCACAAAAGCAAGATACATCGAGCTAGCAAATTACCGTAGTAAAATTTATAATTAACAGTTTGACTGGCAAAGACGTAAGGAAGATTTTAGTCCTTTTTCATCATCCAAAATAAGCATAGCAAAGACCCCCTTACCCCTCATTGGTGCTAACCTAATACTTGTATGTATATCCCTAGACTGGATGCAGAAGATAGAAGACTGGGTGTTGTGTCGTATTGGGAGCGGTCTATGCACAGCGTTGGACTATGCCCAGCAGTGGACTGCGAAGATCTGATTGGTAGATTGATCGATACTGACCTGCGTTTGTGGTTGAAATGATTCACTAAGGTACTGGCGCACTTGGTTCTTCTGTTTTTGTATCACGTGATACCTGGTGGGGTTCTCCAGAACTGTTCGCACCTGAAACATGCAAATATACCTGATAATACATATTTATACATAACAGTTATATTTGTACACCAGACATGGTAGATCTATTAGTCATAAGGTACATATTATGTAATTTGAATAATGTCTTTATTGTTAATAAACTCTTACAAATAAACGTTTCTATCCTTCTTATCAGCTTAAAGTACTGTATATATCTAATTTTAGAAGTAGGTCTCCAACCTGAAGCGCCATTCTTTGAAGTGTAATTCTTTTTACTAACTATGTAGTTATATCCATGTTTATTTGTAGTACCCATGTGCACCTTGAATATCAGCTACAATAGTCCACTGACGCGTATGGCTCGGTTATATGATGAGAGAGTTACCAAGTCAAATAACGCAATTGACATCTTTGCCATGAAATTTAAAACTTATAGGCACTTACTTTTGCAATAGGGACACAAGTTTTGTTTGTTTTATTTTTTTAATTCTAATTATTGTATTTTGTGTTTAATTTTAATTGTTTATATTTTTTGTGTATTTTCAATGAATTTGTATTTAGTATTGCATGCAAGTAATCTCTCTTAGAAAAGAAAATGTGTACAATGCTATGCATACCTATTACCTGTGTAATTACAATTCATTTAGAAATAAGGAAGCCTTTACTAAAATTTGTGTAATTGTACTGTTGGTGTGCTTATACAATAAAATAAAAATTAAAAAAAATATATATATAATATGTAACGGGTATTAACGCGATCAACAAAAATATGCCAAAAGTGAGGGTGAATCAAAATTCTTCTGCCTCAAAACGGAGACATGACATCGCAGCACCAGTCAGCTTGTGACCACGGCCGGTGTAACCTGGTCGAAACGTCAAGCCTATAAAAGGTAAACATTATGCATGATCGCGTTAATACACGTTACATATTATATATATATATATATATATATATATATATATATATATATATATATATATATATATATATATATATATATACATATTATGCAACGCGAAGGTTTAAAGGTAATTATGTAGTTGATAAAAATTTGTTTCCAAGATAGTTTAACTTGGCCCGAGATATCTGTTCTGTATCGCCGGGAAGATTTTACGAACATTTAAACAACCCTTACTACTACTATTTTTGGATCACACAATTTTTATAGCGCGTGGGAATCGAACCCGTACCATGATGCCGTCATATCGAAGGCTGAGGCTACATTAGTCCGCGACACGACCTGCGATACGTAAAAGATAAAAACAAATAGTTCATATTCAAGTTTATGGCTACACCGTACGCCATATATCGCTATTAATCTTTGATTTGTTTATGCGATAGAAACAACATTAGTGTAATCACGGCATCGGCTACATCAACTTGTCAGCGAAATTGAAGCGAATTCATTAAAAATTTTCGCTTATGATGTAGCCATTCCATGTTTATATCGTTTCGCTTTCACAGTCGCATCGCGAATCGCTGCCTACTGTAGCCTCAGCCGAAGGCCGCGGGCGGGAGAACGAGGATCTCCTATCCGCCAGCCATTGAGTCGGAGGGACGCCTTCTGTCGTGCTGAGGAGTCGCCCAGGAGTCGTCTTCCGCAGGCATTTCTTGCCTCTACGTTGGGCACTGCTGGGTGGGTCGCTGATGCAGTTTCAGTTCCAGCGATCCATCCAGCATTCAAGGCAGCGAGTTGACACACCGCGATAGGTTTAGTCGGTGGTACCCGAGACGTTTCATCCTCCCGTGGGTGAGGCCGACATAACCTCTCCGTCGCCCCACGGAGGAGTTTGTGTAACTGGATTGCCCTAGGTTAAAAAAATACCAATGAGGATACATTACCTGTAGTACTTGTGGTGGAAGTTCGACGTGAGGCGTGATCCGCGGCACCTCCGTCGGAGATGACTTCTTCTTCTCCTCATTGTCTTTGGACTGGCCTGCCTGTTGTGCCTGGAACAATTACATTGAAGCTTATTAGATAGTGTTTATAATATAAGGAAAATAGCAGGTTTTGATTCTCTATGAGAAAATTCTTATTACCCGCACGAAAGCCAGAGATATTCCTGCGACTCCGTGTTCCAATAAACGAGCCTATTACTTCGTGAGACTTAAAATAACTAACGAAATGTAAGTGAAAATGCTTTTACTTGATGATAAATAAAACGAGATGGGTGTAAAAACCCAGGATTCTTCGTCTTAAATGTAAAAGTAATGAAAAGAAATGACCGCTATATCTCGGGAGTCTTTTGACCCACAGGGCCCATATTCAAACTCGACCGAGGTATGACCCCAAGGTGTCTGCCTAACAAGTTACAAGTCAATCGGTCCAGTGATTCTGGAGTTATGCCGGTAATTAACAGACAGACACACAGACCCACATAGTGTTTTGTTTGTGTGTTTGAAAATTATATCTGGCATTCAAAATACTTTACAATTTAAGACCTGTCAAATCTTGGAATGCCCGAAATAAATAATTATTGTGTCTGGCCGCCGGTGTGTCGCTGCCACTCAAAAGGTCAATCCACTACGCCATCTATGCAGTCAAGTTATGCATATGCTTACATATACAGGCGTAAGTGTATGTATGTATTTAACACTTAAGCGTCAAACCGGATCAACCAATACATAGCAGTTTTGCATGCCTTAACAGTAGGTATAATAAGTAAGTAAAACAATACAATATAATGAATCCGTCAGATCCCGTTTTGAGGTAAACAGAGGTTCAGTGTAACAAGTGTGTTAATGAGATTAGATGTGTTAGACGTGAAGAGACAAACATACATAGACGCTGTGACATAACACTGTTACATTTGCGAGCCTAAGGCCCCATATATGAAACGGTTTGTCGCTACGATCCGTCGTTTCAGACCGATCGCAACGACGAATCGATGGTGTATGTCCAAATCGTTAACGATTTACTTGATCGAAGACGATATCGTGATCGCAACAGAAACCAATACAATCATGAATATCGTGACGATAGATTGAAGGTGTATGGCTCTTTGTGATCGACGATTCGATTTTTGCCTCAGTCTGCCTAAACGAACGATCGCAACGACCAATCGTTTCGATCAATCGTTTCGTGTGTTGAGTGACAATTCGACGCGATGGATCGTATACGATTTTCTTCAGATCCATCGTTACGACGAATCGTTCCGTATATGAGCACCGCCTCCAAATAGCATTTATCTATAAGATAAAAGTCTCGCCATGTCTCTTCTTTAACCTAACAAGAGTGAGACAGCATGCGATTTATCTTTCGGATAACTTTTGCTTGTTAGTTGTGGGATTGGCCATTAGAATTGTTCTCGATGTGTGAGAAATTCTCAGTAGTTGCACGGAGTCTGACAATTTGCCCGGTAACCGGCAATAGACTCGTGCCCTATTACCAGGGGATAATCTTAGCTGCCGGAATGAGGGTCTTATCTGCCTCTACCTACCCCTGCGGAGTATATAAGCTTGAGACTATGTGTGTATGTTTGTAGTACATACATACATAGATTCACGCCTGTTTCCCAGAGGGGTAGGCAGAGACTACGGATTTCCATTTGCTACGATCCTGACACACTTCTCTGGCTTCATTCACTTTCATCACATTCCTCATACACGCCCGTCGGTTCAAGGAGCTCTTAACCTGGCCTTTGTCCAGAACGCCTCCGATCTGATCGAGAAACTTTCGCCTAGGTTTTCCTCTTGCGACTGTTCCACTGTTCACACTGACTGTTTGTAGTATGACTACGTAAGTAAGTTTTGGGCAAAACTTGGCAAAACATGTCGTGTGTCCCAAAAACTGGAACGGTAGCTATTTTAAAAATATGTGTGTTCTTCGTGTCTTGTTTCAATATTTGGTACTAATGTAAATGCTATAAGCAACCCGGAGATACAAAAAATGTAATCTGCATTACACAAGCTCAGGGAAGTATCGTCTTTCTCTTTTCTTTTCGTGTGGTTAGTGACCAACCTGTTGTCAAGAGTTCAAGCCGCCCGTAGACCTCTGACATGGCTTAACTACTGCTGTCAATTTGACATTTTACGTGCCCTCCGAAGCACAGAGACACTCAGATGAAATACCACTAAGCGGTCACCCATCTATAGACTGACAGCACCCAACGTTGCTTAACCTCGCTAATCGTTTCCGATCAGTGAGTGAGACTGGCTATGACTGTAGTACCGTTAAAAAAATAAAACGTCTATAAAGTAACCCCGGGGAAGCGCCCAATAGAAATTTTAAGCCTACAAGCATAGGCTAGTAAAATTTCAGTACAATAAATATTTAGGCTAGAAGCTAGCCCAGAAAGGTACCAGTAAGTAAAGGGCTATACTGACTTGTAAAGATTCCCTGCGCAGTTGCTCCTGCGCATGTTCTCTCATCAACTGTTGCTTGAGCTGTGTGCGAGAGGTCGGCGTCAGGGTCTTGAATGTGGGGGGGCTGGAACAACAGAAAACATACCGTTAGTTGAAAGTTTAGATTAAACTGGTGTGTGTTGCCACGAATTGCTTGAATGGAAAACTAGTTTAAGTGGTTGCCTCGCCACTCAGCAAGTGTGGTGGAATCGATGGCTACAAGCTATCACACTGACATTTTGTGTGCATGGCTCTTTGCGATCGACGCGACGATTCGATTTTTGCCTTAGTCTCAGTCTGCCTAAACGAACGATCGCAACGACCAATCGTTTCGATCAATCGTATACGATTTTTTCAGATCCATCGTTACGACGAATCGTTCCGTACATGGGGGCCTTTAGGGCCTGTCCCACCGCCTCCAAATAGCATTAATCTATACCATAAAAAGTCTCGCCATCTCTCTTCTTTAACCTAACAGGAGTGAGACAGCATGCGATTTATCTTTCGGATAATACACACACACACATTTTAGCATTTAATAGCCCAATTCTCGAGTCAGGTTACAGGTTACTGTAACTTACAGTAACCTGTAACCTGCCTCAAGAATTATAAACGTGGGTAAAACCGCGGGGATAGCTTGTTTATCATATACGGAGCCGCACACACGCATTAGTTTACACTGTAAGTACGCGCACTAGTCGGAGAGTGACACGTCTGGAGGTGCGCCTGCGCATACTGAACGACAACGCCGTGACATTGCACACCCTTATATCACACGATACGACTGTTACAGTACAGTGTTACCAAATCGAAGTATTTTATTATAAACTCACAAAAACCATTTGTATAATAGTGAATCATAAATTTATGTATGTGTAAAATTTTACATTTTTATTTTTTTTATTGCCATTGTTGGCAGACGAGCAAGTGGCCCACCAGATGGAAAGTGGTAACCGCTGCTCATGGACTTCAGCAATGTTAGGATACCGCAAACACGCTGCCTACCGTGAAAGAATCCGTATATAGTAGTCTCTTTAAACCTCGTTTGAAAAAGGACATATCATAGCGCTCAGGAAACACCGAAGCTGGCAGTTCATTCCAGAGCTTGCACGTACGTGGGATTTGGGCGTCCAGACACAATAGGTTTGCAATTATTTCTGACATTCGAACAACTGACAGGTTAAAAAGGAGACTTGATTTTTTTAAATTAGTCTGTGTGATCTCTGTCCGTTAATCAGTTCATCAGTTCCAAAGTTTTCTGAGCAGTTTTCTGAAGAATAAAACCCACAGTCCAAAGAAGTTTCTGTATATGAAAACCTACAACCGAAAAAGATATTTAGAATCAGTGCAATAAAGTTTGTTTGGCATCTTCGTTGTACAAGACAAAATACGGCTTCTTGTTTTTGGCGACACTAGCGATGCAAGATCACGAAGCGAGTTAATCAATTCGCAACATATACAAATATACGTTCGTCATTGTTAGTTGAAGTCGTGTCGTATAATGTCAAAACGCGTGTGCTGAGCTCTGAATTGACAAACAAGTGTTAGAAATGTCCTATTCATGCTGGGAATGGTTTTATTTGCATTTAATATGAAAGTGCGGCGCATGTTAAGTCTTTGAATAGTCTGCACTTTGCGTAACCATGTATTGTTAGACTACAATGTCAAATCGAGGGTTTAGTAAATTTAAGACGGATGATGCGGTCGCTACATCGCTTCACGCTGAGGGCTGTGGCTTCGAATACCAAATGGCGCAAATAATTTAAGGTCCTTATGACCAAATTTGGGGCACAGCGGCCAATACTAATATGGCTATCTGCGCAGAAGATATTGTAGTGTGGAATGTGTACGAATACCTTGTGTTTTCGTACAGATTCCACACTACACTCTCTGTTTTATAACTCTCATAATCTGATGAGACAACAATCCATAATGACCGAAGAGATCAGGTGCAGGACCAACGGCTTCACGTGATTTCCGAGGCACACGGGTGTGTAACACCGCCAAGTGGTGCCAAGTGCCTAACCCCGGACTGCTACTGAGAATCTCTTGCCAGAAAAATCCATTAACTTTTGTTGGACCGAGCCAGAATTTATTCGAACCCCTCGTAAACAGCAGTCGCATACACAAATGTTTATCTTTATTTTTGCTTTTCTTTATAATCTATCTGCCGCGCTTGGAATAAATCCTGTGTCGCGGAAATTAATAAACATTCAAACAACGACAGAGAATACCAAAATTCGCAACAACTGTTTGTGGATCACACAGATTTTTGTAGGGACCGAGCCTCTCGCGTAGCGACAATGGCGAGGCGGTCACTATATCCACTACACCATACTGCTATATATTTATATATGAGGCCGTCCAACTTATATAAAGATAACATGCAATAACAAAGTCGTTGTATGTAATTTAGGAGGCGTCCTCCAAAGGGCTTTCAGCATTGCGTGATGATGTACTATTAGCGTCAGTTTCATTACAAGAGATCAGTTCTGGGCCTTGCGTGTCTAGTCTTGCATACCTAATTACTTAAATTATATATTAATACCAGCTGTCCCGACAGACATTGTCCTGTACACACGAAAAAAAAAAAGTTAGTTGTTCTACGCAAATGTTATAAAATACGGCTTCGATGGCGTAGTGGTTAGTGTAGCCGACTGCCACGCCTGAGGTCGCGGGTTCGATTCCCGCACAAGTCAAACATTTGTGTGCATGAACATTGATGATCTTGTCTGGGTATTTCTATGTATAATATGTATGTATTTACAAAAAAAAAAAAAAGTATATATGTATGTTTATCCATTGTCTAGTACCCATAGTACAAGCTCTGCTTAGATTGAGCTAGATGGTGTTGTGTGTATGTGGTAGATTATTATTATATTATTATTATTATTATGAATAGCTAGATTTTGCTTCGCATGCGTAAATATAGGTTATGATAATTTTCTATCCCTTGGGAACGTTACTTTTTCTAGATGACCCTATGTCATTTTTTGTACGTCTCACGTGTATACGAAATATCATGATGATCGGTCGAGTAGTTAAGGCGTGAAAGCGTAACAAACAAACTCACATTCGCATATTTTATAATATTTGACTATATGGATAGAGTAGTGGTTTAAGTGCCATTGCCAACACGCCGAGTGTTTGAATCCCACACGGGACAAACGCTTGTGATCTACAAATGATTGTTTCGTGTCTGGGAGATTTTGTGCCTGTTTTTCTGTTTTAAATGTTTGTAAAGTGTCTTCTGCATTTACAAAAGAATAGAATAATAGATACTGTTACCAAAAAGAACATTGAGTAGTTACACAAAGAGAATTGAGTAGATTAGTTTCAAAATCCTCTAAAATACTTTTAACCAAATAATGGTAAACCTCAAAAAACCATTTAAAACATAATATAACTGGACTATTTTAGTGGTGTTTGCAACAAACTGCTACTTTTGTGAGCTGATTTAATAGAATTTGAGTGGGTTTTGTTGAAAACTAACAGTAAAATAAAATAAAGTATTTATGTATTTACATTGAGATCGTCGATACTCATTCTGTTTCTGTTAAAATTTAATACTTTTGTGTTTTTAATTCTATATTGCAGCTGTGTCATAAATAATTACCGATCTGCATAACTTATCTGCAATATGTAATTGTGTATCTGTGTAACAACCACTTTTGGGCTTGGCACTTATATACACTAAATGGTGCCTATTAAATCTTATCTTACCGGTAATTAATTAGACTGTAAGTTTGTTGTGATGCATGCCTGTCATTTGTGTGAGTACTGTTTTAATGTTATAATACGCACTTTATATATTTAAAGAAGCATTTGTAATTGTATAGTTGGTGTGCTTAATAAAATAAAATAAAATAAAAATAAAATAGAAGCAACGAAGGAGCTTCATATTCAATCTGACCATTATTTTTGTTCTGATATTGTTTTGGCGGGTTTTGAAACTATACTCCTCAATTAGTAAAAGACCGCATGCGTATTTTTCTTGCTTTTGATTATTTTTACTACCGTGGACCGTTAGCGAGGGGCCGCAGCCCGAGGCGTTGTCCGACCAAATTCGCACCACACTCGACGCCACTGTCTACGATGCTCTCCGAGTGGCCGGAGATAGATCAAGATGGCGTAACATCGTGAGAAGATCTTCCATCTATGAGACAAGGAACAACAACCTAAAATCTTCCGTCTCTATCTCTCACCAATATTTAGATTGATTAAACAGAGAACACGAATCAATAATACATTTATGATAGGGGTCAACATTGTCGTTCGTATGGCAGTTGTGTTGATATTGAGAGAATTAACGGTCAAGGTTGACGCGTTGCCGACTGCTCTATGTGTGTGCGTGCGTGTGTGCGTATGTGTGTGCATGTGTGTATACTGGATATGATCCGGGCAAATTATACCAGTGTACTTACGAGTGGCCGTCAAGTAAGGTAGCTGCGTATCACCGGTTCGTTTGCCTTCGAAATTATATTTATTTATTTATTGGAACAAACAAACAGTTATACAGTGTAAGTTTAGGTTAGTAGGTACTACAGCTCCGGTTAACGAATGTACAACCAACGACGTTGTCCACATGTTACATTCTACAGGTTTTCATTAATACCAGGTTATAATTAAGTAATGCATAGTAACGATGTGAGCGAATCGATTAAGTATTCGATTCATTCGATTGTTGGAGTTAATCGAATTGTTCGATACATTGATAAGTGTTCGAAACGTTTCTAATTATTTGAAATATTGATAACCATTAGAAACATTTATAATTATTCGGAATATTGATAAATATTCGAAACGTTGATAAATAATTATTCGAAACATTGTCAATTATTCGAAACAACGACCTCGATGGTGTAGTGGTTAGTGTAACCGACTGCCACGTCTGAGGTCGCGGGTTCGATTCCCGCACAAGTCAAACATTTGTGTGCATAAACATGAATGTTTGTCTTGGTCTGGGTGTTTCTATGTATAATATGTATGTATTAACAAAAAAAGTATTATATGTATGTTTATCCATTGTCTAGTACCCATAGTACAAGCTCTGCTTAGTTTGGGCTAGATGGTGTTGTGTGTATGTGATAGAATATTATTATTATTGACAAGTATCCGAAACATCCATAATTATTGAGAAATATTCTAAACATTGATAGATAATCGATGATTGATTAATTGATAACGTGTTAACCATAGGTAAATACGAATATACTGGGTGTAAGGGACGGTGTACCGAAATTTGAAATAGTAGATTCAGACCATTATTCTGAGTTAAAAATCGTTGAATTTTTTTTCAACAATCACAATTCCTTTTCTGCAATTTTTCATTTTTCTGACTGTCACATTTTTCTACGTCGAGTGCGATGTATTGGTAGCAATCCATTGCGTACCGCGTAATAATGTTAATCTACATAACCTTTTAATCTTGCGTTTTTCTAATAATTGAAGTTTATGTCGTGATAAGTACTTATAGAAAGACGTCTTGCTAAAGTGTTCGGTGCGCCGGCCCTGACACCCAGCATGTAGATAGGCTCGTCCTGTGCCACACGTACTGTACACGGCACCACGTGGTACCTACAAGCATACGTCTGCTGAAATGTGGCTGTCATACACCACAACTTACTCCCTCGGGAATATAGGCAGTGACTATAAATGTATGTATATTGTATACTAGATGTTCTCGCGGTTTTACCCGCGTTTATTCTTACTGCGCCGCCCCCGTGGGTCGTAGCGTCATGTTATATAGCCTATAGCCTTCCTCGATAAATAGGCTACCCAAGACTAAAAAATTTTTGAATTCGAACCAGTAGTTCCTGAGATTATCGCGTACAACCAAACAAACAAACTCTTCAGCTTTAATATTAGTTTATATGTCAGTACATAGCGTGTATATAATGTAGGTAAACGGTTATTACATAATAAAACGTTGGCGGCCCTAATTCGCAGGTGACTATTTAAAAGCTAAACTGGTAGCTACGTTGTTGATGTTCCCATTTCGCATATATTATTATTAATATATTTACTCTTATCTATTAAGTATGTTTATAAACTGTATGCCGAATAATCGTCCGTGCTAGCCCTTGGGTTTCGGCTGAAAAACAGCGCTGCGGTCATCCGCAGCCAAGGCTGAGCTGGAACCTTTTGGACACACTGCACAACATTTTCTTTATTTTATTTTTGTTTATTTTTTTGTATTTTATTCTTATTTGTATGTTAATATATTGTATTTTTGGTGTGTCTAATAAATTACTTTTCTTTCTTTCTAGTTGTTACGAGTCAGGGTGCTTTTTGCGTCAGTTGTTTGAGAATTTCGGTAAAGTCCCAACACAGGAATTATTTCTAACGCGGGAGTAAAATAGCAGTTGGTTCCTATGGCGACATGTTTGTTCGAGACGACAATCGAATTCGAAATGAGTTTTCAGAATAGCACTTCAGTTTATATAAACATAAATTTTGCCCGCGGCTTCGCTCGTGTAAATGTAGATTAGGTCAGATTAGTAACATTACATTTTCTGGATGAAAGGTACCCTGTATCCTTTTCCTTTTCCTTAACTGTCACCGTGGCGCAGCGGTAGTGAATGCGACTGCTATGCACAAGGTCTCGGGTTCGAATCCTGGGTCGGGCCAACAAAAAGTTATTGGGTTTTTCTGTTAACAAGTCTCAATAGCAGCCCGGAGTTAGTAAGTTGGCGGTGTTAGACACCTCCGTGCTTCGGAAAGTACGTAAAGCTGTTGGTCCTGCGCCTGATCTCTCTCCGGTCGTATCGGATCATGAGAGTTAGGGAACAGAGAGTGCAGTTGTGTTTGCGCACACGCTTGTGCACTATAATATTGGCCGCCGTGACCGTAATCGGTCTGGAGGACATTATTATTCTTATTATTATATCCTTTTCAGTTTGCCGAACACCGTGTACTTATACGAAATTTCATGATGATCAGTCGAGTAGTTAAGGTGTGAAAGTGTAACAAACAAATAAACAAGCTCACATTCGCATTTATAATATTAATTAGGATTGCGAATGTTGTTTTAAACACAGAGACGACAACGATATTTGAAAGCGCTCATTGTGAGAATAATTCTGGCAACAAATTGCTATCAATTCTGCATGCCATTGTGGTCCAACATTACTTGTATTATAATACATTAATTAGTTCGTTTAAACGATCCGGCTGACCCCGCACGGCCCGACATTTCGACAATTAATAATATATTTAGGACGCGCACGAGTATAGCGAAACTGCGCGCGCGCTGAATTGTCAATGGGCATGAGCGAATTTTTTTATCGTTAGTATTTTTGCGCTGTGTCGCGGATTTATATGCGTGATACGAGGACTATGCCATGTTTTGGTCATGTGCTGTTGGATTATTTGCTCATCGCTTTTTAAGTGTTGTGAATAACAAAATATGAAAGTTTTTTGTGTAGTTGTGATTGCGACCGATGCGTTTGAGATTGGATTCTTTAGGTTCGATCTCTGAGTCAGGTAACGCTTTGTTGGGCTTTCACACTCACACATTCCCAACCACACACTCACTAATACACTATTCATCCTTATAGTGCTACAATAGTTACTACCTGTTATTTAAATCTATATATATATATATATATATAAAACTCAAGTGAGTGAAGCCAGAGAAGTGTGTCAGGATCGTAGCAAATGGAAATCCGTAGTCTCTGCCTACCCCTCTGGGAAACAGACGTGAATCTATGTATGTATGTATATAAAACTCTTCCGTTACTGAGTGACTGACAGACAACGCACAGCCGAAACTATTGGGCGCAAGAAGCTGAAATTTGACATGTATGTTCCTTGGGTACAGTAGGGTGCACTAAGAAGGGATTGCCCGAAATTCCCACGGGATTGGGCAGAAATCGATAAATAAAAAAACATGTGCGGGCGAAGCTGCAGGCATCCTCTAGTTTATAATAATTGTGAATGAATACAACGATGTGCTATTTGGATAGTGGAAGGCCTGGAGATTTGTTATACAGGCTTCGAACCTAGTACAGACTCCAGCTCTCAACAAGGAACTCTCTATATTGTTTATGTTATTAAGTAGTTAACCCATTGTACCTTGTGAGAGAAAATAAAACCTTTTTTTTCTGTTTAGCAACCCTCAGTCTTGAACTGTGTTTGGTTGACAGAAAATTTATATCTCCTATTGGTTGATGGGACCTAATACCAAGAGCTGACTAAATGTTGATATTAGATGTGAGCTATCTCTTTTTGTCCGTCGTTATTCCCGTCTATCAGGCAGATTTCTAGACCCAATGCTGTTATTGAGAACTAGATGTTCCCGGAGTTTCACCCGCGTTTATCGTTACTGCGCCGCCCCCGTGGGTCGTAGTGTAATGTTATATAGCCAATAGCCTTCCTCGATAAATAGGCTATCCAACACTACAAGAATTTTTCAAATCGAACCAATAGTTCCTGAGGTTAGCGCGTTCAAACAAACAAACAAACTCTTCAGCTTTATAATATTAGTATAGCTTTATCTTCATAAAAACCTAATTCCACTTAGCACAACCCTGACATCAAAGCTACCTCAAGCACGGCAGTCGCAATCCCTCCCGCTGCGTCACCAGACAAAGATTTGTATCTGATAATTTGAATGTTAAAACCTTCACTGGCTTGGTTGTTACGGCGGTAGTGACATACATACATAAAGTGACAATGTTTGTGTATCTCATGAACGTGCGTGATGTCCACGTTAACGCGTCCAGTCGGCAAGGTTGTGACGTCACAGCAGAATATCTCAGCCCGACAGTATTGTTGCTAAGTAACGTTGAATATACTCAAAACATCCACGTTTTCAGTTCGCTATTCATGTAATTTAACCTGTCTATTCTTAGAATTGTTTTTGAAGTGAAAACTTCTTTAGGCGCGTTGAGCACTTCTTGGATGAACAAAAATCATGGAACTCGCGTCATCGTCACCGAACGCTTTCCATTTTTGAATTATTTTTGGTTTATAAAGAAGTGTTTATGATCAAGGATTAAAGTTGTCACTTCTATCGCCAGTCCCCAAAGACTGCCCCAATTTTTTTTTGTTTGTTTCACTGTTACGCCCTGACTACTCGACCGATCATCATGAAATTTCGCATAGACGTTATCAGGGGTAAAGAAAAGGACATAGAGTACTTTTATTCAGAAAAACGTATTGTAGCTAACCTAACCTAGTCTATATTAACACGAGCGACGCCGTGGTTAAAAACTAGTACCAAATATAATTAAAAACCTATTGTGTCTAGCCGCCAGTGTGCTGCTGCGACTCAATAAGTTGATTTAGAGAGAAAGTCGTTTTGTTTATTGTATGAATTAAGTTGTAATCAAATCTCCTTGGTTGTAGTTTTTCGTAGCCGGCTGGTTATGATATCAAATAAAAGTTAAATTTGAAAAAAGAAGCAAGAAAAAAAGTGCTTTTGCCCACCATAGAAAATAGTGATCTAAGGTGTATGTTGTGTGTTCCAACTTCCAACTGTGTGTGGTGGGATTGGAAGGCCATCCGTCATCGAAAACATTTCTGATTTTATTATAAACTAGATGTTCCCGCGGTTTCACCCGCGTTTATCGTTACTGCCCTTCCCCCATGGGTCGTAGCGTGATGTTATATAGCCTTCCTCGATAAATAGACTATCCAACACTAAAATAATTTTTCAAATCAAACCAGTAACTTAGGAACCTAAGATTAGCGCGTTCAAACAAACAAACAAACTCTTCAGCTTTATAATATTAGTATATATATTACCATTTTTAATTCAAATCTCTACTTTCAACAGTTGATGAGACTGAAGCATTAAGAAAATGTAAGAAATTTATAAACATCAAGGAGGTTTTTATCATGATCAAAGACATTGACATATAGTTTCTTTAGAAGTAAATTTTGTGACCAATGTGTAAGGCGAAACATAACAGCTTGGTTTAATTTGTTCAGGTAACATTTTTTAGATTAGTCGCCGGGTCTTTATTAATGAGCTTACCTGGGGAATGATGGAAAGTCCTGAGTCCTACCGTCTAAACCTACCACGGCGTCCTAACTCTGCCAAGAATGTTTTATTTAATATATTTTTTTATACAACTAAGGTGGCAAGCAAGCATACGGCCCACCTGATGGTAAGTGGTCATCGTAGCCTATGGACGCCTGCGACACCAAAGGCATCACTTGCGCGTTGCCAACCCTTTAGAAAAGGAAGTGGAAAGAAGAAAGAGCGGGATGGGGAAAAGGGGGTGATTGGCTCGCTGAAATTGAAACTACATCAGCGACCCAACCAGAGCTGAATCTCTCGTCGCACAAGTGTTTAGGTGAGGTTATCAAGAAAACTAGTAATTTGCAAGTCAAACAAAGATTTTAATCTAAATAAGATTAATAAAATTACTCAATGGAAATTTTTGTTTATTTACTCCAATCGCAATATTGTCAAGGTGTGTCTCCAGACTATCATTGCAAACGATAAAGGGAAGGTCAAATAAGGCACACGGGCAAAAAAAAAATTGCCCGTGTTACTACTGGTAGTAAGACAGGTAACGAATGGGCAGTAGCAATTATCGCTGAAATCTTTAGACTAATTGATTACGACCAATCAGTTTTTATGTTATCATCAATCCAAAAGGTAGATAAAAGATAAGAAAATGCCAAAAGATATCGTATGACAGTATCTTGTAGTAATAAAATTTTGATTTCATTTGGTTTTCCCACGACGATAGGCAGAATTACTTTATTATTTATGTTTTAGTAGTATATTAGTCGAATAGTATGTTAGTCGAATATTATTGCTGTTTTATAGAGTACTAAAGATATTTTTATTGTAACTAGTTAGTTTATTAGATGTAATTTGTATTTGCGTAATTAGTTTGTGGGATCATTACTTAAATTTTAATTGTGTATCTATTTTTGTACCTTGGTTTTACGGATTTACGTAAAAATTAAATTATATACTTACATTACATAACTGTATAATTAAATATAGATTATCATCATATTAGGCAGTCATTTTAAAAATCCCTAGCTACCTACGTTTTTTGTTTCCGCGGAATACGGGACGAGCCAGTCCTTATCCTGACTCTCTGCTATTATTGCCAGTAACCTTAATACCTCTTTGCCCAATGCTGGATAGTTTCGGTGACCGGTATACTCAAGCACAATATTATGTCCTGGGATCGACGTTATAATATTGCATGAGGTCTTCGTATCCCAGTCGAACAAAGTGCTATTGGATTTTTCAGAAAAATATTAGTTACCGCACGAAATCTAAAAATACATGCGTCAAATGACAATATGCTCGTCTCTAATTAAGAAAAACTTGTTTATTACATCTCTGCCTACTTGATCAAATATAAAGGAGGGAAACTATGTATATATGTTGTTAGTCATAATTTTAATTGTATAAAGATAACTCCTCTATAATATTGTCTTCTGTTTACGCGAATGTTATTCATTGAAATTAAACTACTATAAACAACGCGATAAAATCCGAATACAGTAGTTTAATTTCAATAAATAACTCCTGTAGTGATAAAAAATCCTATACCACGCGGGACTTTACAAACATACATAGATTCACGCCTGTTTCCCAGAGGGGTAGGCAGAGACTACGGATTTCCATTAGATACGATCCTGACACACTTCTCTTGCTTCATTCACATTCATCATATTCCTCATACACGTACGTCGGGACTACAAACATTCAAACAACGGACACAAGAAACACCACACTTGGTACGTACAACCATTTGTGAATCACACAATTTTTTGTCCCGTGCGGGGATAGAACCAACCACACTCGGCCTAGTAGCATTGGCAAGACAACCATCCGTACAACCAAACGCAAATGTTAAAAAGAGCAAGCTAAAAATACAATCAAAATTATGAAACGCTACGGTAAATAGCGTGCGATGGCAATGACGTAGGTACAATACGTGACGTATGACGTTTAATGGCGTGTCACGCCATGACACGGAGTTAGTCGCGGAAACCATCCGCTTCCCGTCATTAACGTGATTACTACGTGACATATGCGTGCGACTCAAATATATATCCATGAGATTTATCGCGGCATCACGGTCTCGTGTAATAACCGGCCCGAAGATAGCTATGGATAGGTTGCAAATTACTGTTGTTTTTATAACACCACGGTCACCAACTTCAAATGATTACTAATTAAAATATCAATTATTGGCCGTCCCCAGCGGTTTATGATTACTGCTCCTCCGATGCTCGTTGGTATATAGCCTTTAAACTTCCTCAAGAACTGAGCTATCGAATGTAAAAATAATTATTTAAATCCGACTGGTAGTTTCACGAGATCTCTGCGTCCATCAGTCTCCAACATGGGTATCGCTGCTACTCTCTCATGCTAGAATGTAACTTATAAGTTATAACAGAGCAAAAAGAAATCTCTGAAGCACAACTTGAACCTGGGACTTCGACAAACTGTATCTGCGTAATCGCTTCAGATGCAAAGCACAATGGCAAATCTCAGTCACTAGGGTTGCACCATCAACCGGGGAAGGACTACCCTCTCACAGAATATCGACGTGAAATAGCAGTATTCCTTCTGTTGTGTTTCGTTTGGTGAGTGAGAGTGCCGGGGGCCCAATCACCCTCTTCCCACCTTCCCGCTCCTTCTCCCTCCCACTTCCTTTGTCTCCTAAAGGGTCGGCAACGCGCAAGTGATGCCTCTGGTGTTGCGGTCGTCCATAGGCTAGGGTGACCACTTACCATCAGGTAGGCCGTATGGTTGTTTGCCACATTAGTGGTATAAAAACAATAAAGTGTAGCTTAATAAAGTGATGACATGGTTTCTCGAGGTCGCAGTTCCCAGTCCTGCTTTAAGGTTTGCCTTATTCCTTTGTTAAAATTTACATTTAATATTTAATAACAGCCCTGTTTATAAAATGTCCCACAGTTGGGCACGGTCCTCTTCCCGGTGTGAGGAGGGACTGTAAACCACCCCGCTGACTTAGTCCGGCTAGACTTCACACATCTTCAAGAACATTAAGTACAACTCACAGACATGCAAACTTCTAAATACACTTTTGCCTACCCCTTTGGGAAAGTAGGTGTGAGTGACTGAGCTAAGTAGTTAGAAGATAAACATAGAATTAAGTGCCCCATACATACAGTAATTATGCCCTGGAAGTTATCACTCACCTTTACAAATAGAGCAGAATGAACAAAAATACATGAACGAATGAATGAACGGAACGATTCCCACAGTCAGTGATGACAATTAATTCATAATTGACGTGTGGTATAAGCGACAGGCGACCGCCGACTAATCATAAGTCACACGCGATCACAGTACTAAAGACACGTTTTCAGGAGGCAGATAGTTTACCGCAAATTGAACGCGATTGAAAATTTCAGGTTCATTTTGTAGGTATAAGATATTTTTATATAGCTATTTTTCATCTACAACACGATTTATTTTAGTATACAATTATTATTACTAGGTAGGTACTCAAAATATGTATCTACGGAATTTCGTTATAATTTAACAACTGGAAGTAGTTTCAAGATATTTCAGCGAAAATAGCATAAATGGTTGAATGTATGCTCTTTTCAGTCATAAAATAGCTTTAAGAAACATCAAAACAAGTAAATTATTGAAAGAAAGAAAGAAAGATTATATTATTGCATGCAACTGCGTTTCGCTTCAGCAACGCAGGGAGTGATTATGAGGAAAATCTAAGCCCGGCCACACTTCGCTATGGTTGAGTCAGTCAGGAAAGATCGGTATAAACATATATAAAAACACTCTCACATTAGAAATCCAACATAGTGTAAACATTTCAAGTCAATCCTTTAACTACTTTTGGGTTTTGTGGACACCAAACATACGGAACCTAAATATTATGTTTCTATAATATAACCTTCGAGCACTACAAAAACTACATTCAAATAAGCAGCTAACATTCAGCAGTACAAACAATTAGCCACAATACATCAGCCAAGTCAGAATTGACTGTAACTTGCCAACATTGCGTTTTCGACACAGCTCATTAAGATGACTGATTTTAATTGATCAGAGTAATCTTTATAACGATGATGTAAGGTTATGAACAATCTTCAGTGGTATAACCATTGAAACGATTTAAACCTTTAATATTATAGAACTGTCCTATATTGGGATTTATGTTGATTTTCTTGAGAAGCAAGATCGGCGAATCAATGGAGTCATATCAAGTATATTGCAATGTAAGTGGCTGCATTAGAGATCACAAGGTACATATGAGTTGTAAAATACTTAAATTATAATTGAACCACCTTTTGCCCGGGGCTTTGCTCGCTCGGAACAGCCTTTTTCTGGATGAAATGTACCCTATGTCCTTTTCTGTACCCCGACAATTACGTGTGTGCGAAAGGGGAACACCCATCTGAGGCCATGAGTGGACAAGAGGCTAGAAAAAAAAATACTTTCCAGTTGATTTTGTCGTAAAAAATATGTATTTACTTTCATTAAAATTGACGCCACTGCAATTTACAAAAAATAGTTAAAAAGAGTAAGTCTATTGGGCAAGATATGAGTCCAATATATGCCCTCCTGTGCTTTTTCTAGATTATTTGTTAATAGTATATGACAACGAAGAGAATATAGACGTTTAAAACAACAAATGTGTTTTTTTTCATACCCTATTAAGTATAACTGGATAAAAATATATTACAAACACACCTCCTATCATAATTAAATAATAGAGCATTGAGAAAAGAAATGTTTTTGAATTATCTCACAGCCAGACACATTTTTTATTTCTAAAATAGTGGCGTCAATTTGAATATATTTTTTAGGTATGTAATACTGTTAAGATCTTAAAACACTCAATTTTTATAGTAATTTTTGATGTCCATCTTTGGCCTGAGATACTATGGAGAATAGGCATTACCCTTTTATGATGATGGGTCGAGTAGTTACGGCGTAAAAGCCTAGTAAACTTACATTCACATTTATAATTCTACATAGTTAGGATGGCGATTTAAAAGAGTGGCCGTGAATTACTTGCAGGTATCTCCTTATAGGCTCAACCCTTTGCATAAACCTAGTACTAACCTAAATGTACAATTAGCGACGTCATTGAACACTTAGGCACAGCGCCGCCGACGGACGGAGTGGCGGCGAAGATACTAATTCAGCAACAATTTAAATTGAACCTAAAGTGCTTCAGAATACGACTGTATTTGGTACAACGAAATAAAATGACAGCGCTTTGAGTCGCTCGCCGACCGCGCTGACCCTTAAACTTCGACGGTCATAAATATTACGCACGGCTCAGAAGCGGCCGAACGCACAGTATGTACTATGGCGTCACTAATAGCCCAGTGTGCGGCAGCATTCAAGCAATCGATATTGTAGGCTACAAGCCTTCAGGATCTACTAAATAATGCTTCTGCACGGATGACATATCAGTTTAAGTGACCGCCTCGCTATTGCCAGTACGCCGTGTTCTTAGTGAAACAGGAAAAAAATGGTGTGGTTCACAAATAGTTCTTCCGATTCTGGAGGCTTGTGTCCTGTTATATCCGTAATTACTTTGTAATTAAATGCTGAAATCTGAACTATTTATATTATATATACGGCCATAAGCCACGCGGTCAAGGTAGTCGCAGATAGATATTTCAACAGTGCAGTTAGAAGAATCGCAGATAGTCATTATTGTACTAAAGAAAAGTGAGGTTGTAGGTGTTTGTACGTGTAAAATGTTTTTTTTTTTTAAAGACAATGCGCGGATGCCGGCTAACAGTCCGTTGTTTAAATATTTGTAAGGTCCACCGCGACAAAGGATTTATAACTAGTGCGGTCTTTAAAAAAGTAGTATGTTACTGACTTTAAGAAAACGTTTTGATCTCGACCATGTTTGCATTTGAAACGCGCTGCCTGGCGAATTTTTACTCGTAGTATATAATAGGCTGTATATAACAAGCTCAAGTATTTAACAGTTTAAATCAATAAGTAAATAAGTTGCGTGCTAGAATAGGACAGCGCCTTATAAAACGTATAAGAAGGAACAGCAAGTGCGTAAAAACGCATGCAATTAGTCGCAATTTTCAGCGCGTTCCATGACAATTTACGCTAAAACCGTGGCTCTCACGGTGTGACCTTGACGTACAAATGACGATCTTCCTCGTGTCAAGGACACCGGCCATCGCGTGAGAGTGCTAAGCGCTCTGGCGTGACGCTGCCGCTTCCGTGTTTAGACCAATCATTAGCTCCGGTTTGAAGGATGCACAATACCTATGCAAAAGAACTGGATTTGTTCTGCGAATACTTGCCCACTCAAAATGACTACACAACATATTTCTTATTTCTTCTCTTAACAATGACAACTAACGCACTACGAATAATTCCTGAGTCGGGACTTTACAAACATTCTAATAATAGACGCAAAGAATATCAGACTCAGCACAACCATTTTTGGATCGCACAAAATGTTGTCCCGCGTGGGATTCAAGATATGTTTATTTTTGTGGGTGGCTCAAGATTGGTCTTTTTAGAAAACCTTGGTGGAGGCCTATGTCCAACAGTGGACGTCTTTCGACTGCTATGATGATGATGATGTGGGTTTCAAACCCACCATACTCGGCGTAGAAGCAGTGGGCTATCTGTGTAGTCATCGATATCGAACCTAATACTTCAGGCAGTAGTGACCAATAAAAACCACTGCGGCATACTGTCGATTTCAATTCATACACGAATCTTATCAAGACAAGATTCGAACCTATATC
Source organism: Catocala sponsa (assembly GCA_963564715.1). NCBI lineage: Eukaryota > Metazoa > Arthropoda > Insecta > Lepidoptera > Erebidae > Catocala > Catocala sponsa. The sequence continues at coordinate 872,439 of OY751352.1, forward strand.
AAGCCGATCAGTTGGAGAATTACAAGTCATTAGACCTACAGGTAGTATTAAATATCTTTATCCTTATAGATAACAGATTTCCAATGATTAGATTGGCTCAGTGTCGCAACAGTAGTAAATGTGACCGCTGTGCATTGGGTTGCTGGTTCGATTTCCGAGTAAGGCAAAGTGTTTGTCTATTGTTATAAAAAGACAACTCCCGCACTAACAATAACTCCTGTGTCGCGGGGGACTTTACAAACATACAGACAACGGACACAGAACATGCCGACTCGGAACAACCATTTGTGGACCACACAAAGTTTTGTCCCGTGTGGTACCACATGCCCGGTAGACGGCCATAGACTTACCTACCATTACCTAAAATCATATCTGACAAAATGTAGGTATAATACACATCTATCTATCTCTTCAGGGATACCTAAGACTATGTTTGATCTAAATCTAAGCCTATAACATCATGAGTAACAAATGCAACAAAAAACAAGAACTCGATCATTTTTTTTTCTCATTTGAATCGATCCACTTATGGTCAATGACCATGAGTGAGCCTAGACACACATAGTGCCCTCATAACAGCATAACGCGCACATAAAATACTTATGTGCAATAAATTTTCCATTGGATTCCGATCGGCTATTAGTTATGCGATTGACTTCGTGTGTAGTACAGTAGTTTTAAAAGTCACTTTGTTACTTACAATGTGATGTTTTGCGTAGCCACGAAACAAAAAATCAATCCTCAGATAGGTATATAGGGTTTGGGTGTTTTTACGTCCGTTGGCTTTAAGTCCTGCGCGACATAGGAATTACGTGTATGACAGTTTCATTTTTACAACTTTTCCTGAGAGGTTAATCAAGGACGTTTTAATCAATTCATATCAGTGTAAAATGCGTTAATCTGCCTTTGAGACACCGGTGTAAATCAAGCAGCAGCATAAAAAGGTCACCAATGTCATCTAAGACCATACTAAAATATTGTCAAAACCGATGACGACTCATCTTTATCAATCGTGTCATCATAGAATCAAATTCCGAAAAAATTATAATTCGAAATAGAAGCAATTACAATAAATCGAAAAGCATTCGGTAGAATATAGTTTTCGAATAATCGAATGTCCCTTTTTTCATAGCAATTATTGTCAACGCTACTTTTAAGCGATATACGACTGTATTTGGTACAACGAAATAAAATGACGGCCAGCGACTCACAATGCGCGGTCATTATATTTCGTTGTACCAAATACAGTCGTATTCTGAAGCACTTTAGGTTGAATTTAAATTGTTACTGAATTAGTCTCTTCGCAGTCACTCGGTCCGTCAGCGCTGACCCTTAGTCATTAATTATTATTCTTCACGTTAACAAGTAACTATTACATTAGTATGTTTAATTACAAAAACTGAATAATTAAATAAACGATGAGTAACCAGTCATCCTTGGCGTCCATCACCACGCCGGATGCAAGCAATTCTGCATCTATTATCTTGGACAATTAAGATGATTTTCCGATAGCATTTGCATATAATCGTTCGCGGCTTTTCATTCATAGTTTCCATTCAAGCTGTATGTAGTATCTGGGTGTTTGTAAACTCGTTATAACACAGTTTATTTTAATTATTAGTTGCAGATGAAGTTACGTATACAATAAGATCTTTATATATAGTTATAACAATGTTATATGATTACAGCAAGGTTGGACTCGGGGCAACGCCCGTAAGTTCATATAAACCACTACGGCATGCCAAATATCTAATTGGTAATGGCGAACTACTTGGCTTCATCATTCTCTGAAGAGGAAATGCGTGCATCAAAACATTTAAAGATTTTTAATAGATATATTGCTGTCGCACTAGGCCCGAACGAAATATCAAAGTGCAAAAGAGATAACTGTAACTCGGATTGATATTCCCCAATATCTTCCTTCAAAATTTAACTGGTTTTTCTATTTCTTTATAAACAGTATTTGAGGGATTGTGTCTATGTAATTATTTATTTTATTAGTCTGGTTAAATTTGCTTGCTGGATATTTAAAAACAACTCAAAATGCGCCCTAGGAATAATTCCTGTGTCGCGGGTGACTTTACAAACATTCGAACAACGGACACGACGAGCACCCACACTCGGACCAACCATTTGTGGCCAACAAGACAGCACGTCTTGTTGATGGTCTTTATGATAGTCAAATTAAGAAAAAAAGGGAATTGATCGGAACATAACAGTATTATCTATATCTATATACCTATAGATAATATCTAAAATTCTGAGAGATGGAGAAATACGTTTGTATATGTACTAAAGATCATTAAAGGTACATTTTTAAAGAGGTCTGCAAACACTCAATGCAGATTATAAATAGTTAATTATATTCAATTTATAACTAGCACGCCTTCAATGATCTTTGGTGTACGGCATGCACGTAAAATTAAAGAAAGGATGAAACAAAATGGACGTCACTTCGTTATTATCGATGACACGTGTAAGTGAAGTCCTCTAGCAATTAGATTATGAAGACTATAATTGAAAGAGGATTACTATTACTTAAACCACTTGTAATCGCAATTGATAACGTACTTTATTTATTACTAGACTAGATGTAATCCGCGACTTCGTCCGCTAGAATGTAACTAAAAAAGTCACCCAAGTTACTTCTTATATTATCAGCTATCTGTTAGTGAACGTCTCGCAAAATCGGCCTAACCGTTTCAGAGATTAGCCGGAACAAACAGAAAGTTAGACAAAAATTTACAAAAAATATTTTTTTTAATAATATATTCTATCACATACACACAACACCGTCTAGCCCAAACTAAGCAGAGCTTGTACTATGAGTAAGTACCGTATATACTTTCATATGCATTTAGTAAAAAGCTGTTGTATTTTGACATTACAAACAGACACTTCAATTTTATTTGTGTATAATAATAATAATATTCTACCACATACACACAACACCATCTAGCCCAAACTAAGCAAAGCTCGTACTGTGGGTACTAGACAATGGATAATATACTTATATATATACACTTTTTTTTGTAAATACATACAAATTATACATAGAAACACCCAGACATCAATGTTCATGCACACAAATATTTGACTTGTGCGGGAATCGAACCCGCGACCTTGGGCGCTGCAGTCGGTTACACTCACCACTACGCCATCGAGGCCTATTCGTATAGATGCACTATTGTATAGATGTATTTATACTTTGATAAAACTGGGACAAAGCTATACTACACATAAGAGAGATTTTATAAACTAAATAGGATTTAGTATTATATTTATTATATATTCCTAAATGTTCGTCCATGTAAAAGAGACTAAATTACATTAATGATCAAATGTTCTTTAAATTTACATAGATACACGTTTCGCTTAGTAAGTTTTTCGGTCCCATACAGTAGTAGGCGACTCTTTTGCCGTCCACTAAACACATTTCAGACTGAGCTACAACAACAATTTTCTCCACAGAAAATTCCAAAAACATCTTACTTGTCTTGGAAATCGAACCCAAGGCCATGCATAGCAGTCGCACTCACGCCTGCTGCGCAACCGAGTTACATACGTAGGTATAGGTATATAAGAAAATATATACCTATACTAATAGTCTGAATGACTGACTGACATTTTAACACACAGTTCAAATCACAGGGTTCACAAGCGGATATAAGCTTGCATAAAACCTTTATAACATCACCCCAGGACTCGGACCTGACGTTTCATAGCCAATCAATTATGGTGCAAGACATTTTGGTGTTGCATAAACATAAAAATTATACAAAAAAAGTACTTACTCTTTCTTATTGTTGACTACAATGACTAGCTTCACTTTCCGAGGGCCCTTGGTCATTTTGCAGATATCCTTGCTGTTATCCACTGGGCCCTGGGATAAAATTTTTAGTAGGGGAATGTTTTCGTAGTTCAATCACCACAGCCTAACGGCCGTGCGTCTCGTCACCTCACTGACATAATCACTGTCATCGTCCACTTTGCCTCAAACACTTAAGTTATAAATCACTATTTTGTCCATTAATACTGATATTATCACCGCACAAGAAGAAAATGTCGTCGCTGAAATGATATGGTATCGTCAAACGAGGCGCTCTGTTTATTACATAACCAGATTATTCAATAATTGATGCATTTCTTTTAATATATTTACGATATATTATTTGATTGTTATACACATGTTTTCATATAACATAGCATGCAGAACCGATGACCGTTGGGGCGGAAAGGTTCTAGAGAGGCGGCCACGCACCGGAACACGCAGCAGGGGTAGGCTCCCACAAGGTGGACCGACGACCTGGTAAGGGTCGCGGGAAGCGATTGGATGCGCGTGGCCCAAGACCGGTCTGTGTGGAAAACCTTGGAGGAGGCCTGTGTCCAGCAGTGGATGTCTTTTGGCTGAGATGATGATGATGAGGACACGTGTTTTCGCGTAATTTATGTAAACGACGCACTTACTATTTAATATCACTTAATGAACGCACCGAAAATCAATTCACTTTTCTAACCTCAAAAACATCATATAAAATATTTGTACTTTCTAGTCTATGTAATTAAATAGATATATAAATACGTAAATAATGTTTATTGACTTTTCATGTCACTATTTTGTATGTATTACATAATATACTTATATAATAAAGTTAAAGTAACTATATACATGTTAACCTGCTGGTAGGAAGGATTGAAATGGCACTGAAGCTCTATCAGTGCTACGTCAAGACAGATGATGAATGATGATGTATGTCCCTCAGTGTTGAGATTTGATAAGATTTATCGTGAAACGTTTATGCGACCAAATATTTAATCTAACGTCAAAGGAATTCAGATGGGCTTTCCTTCTACGAAGGAATTTTACGTCATGACCTAGACGTCTGTTGACCTATATGGGATAAAGACATGGTTTATATCTTACTAAGGTGGTGGAAATACAACCTTTGACTGTATTTCGATCCCTTTTTAACCGATTTAAAAAAAAGGAGTAGTTTCAAAAATCTAATGTATTTATTTTGTTATGTGTGTAATGTATGTGTGTGTGTGTGTGTGTGTGTGTCAGATTTTTTTTCTAGGTAAACCGATTTTGATGATTCTTTTTTTATTTAAGCTGGTGCTTTACATGGGAAGCACCAGTTTAAATAACTCCTATTTCAACTTGAGTAAGATCTGACCAGTAGTTTTTGAGTTATCCTTACTTCCTTACTAATATTATAAATTCGAAAGTAACTCTGTCTGTCTATCTGTCTGTTACCTTTTCACGTCTGAACCACTCAACCGATTTAGATGAAATTTGGTACAGACGTAGTTTAATACCTGGGGAAGGACATAGACTACTTTTTATTGATATAGGTACCATGCGGGCGGAGCTGTGTACAAAAGCTAGTCCTTAATAATGCGTATTTCGTTGACTTCGACAGTTCGACTACATTGATGATGTTCTCATTGTATTACTTGTCTTGTTGTTGTATAGTTAAAGTCGGTTTTGATTTTTGTTAATTTTTTTGTTATTTTTTCATGAAGCATGGTTACGCTTAACAGTAAAGGTTCAAGCGCCATCTTGCGCAGTTAATCTGTCAAGAGTTATCTTACGCTTATGCGAACGTTTTACATTGAAATTAAATAATTATACAGCTAGTTCAAAATAAACCGTTGAATCCGACGCGTTTGGCGAAATTTAAAAGACTATCTGGCACGCTACATGATGCAGAAGATGCGATGGTTTGCCTAAACTTCTTATTGAGTTTGTATATGACCGTCTCACTTGGATAATACCTTCTGTAATCTACATCTATAGGTATTTAACTAAAATGCATTAATTGGCTTTATATCAATGTTCTTGATACCCTTGATAGTATTTGATAAAGAGTCTGATCACACTAATTACAGATATATAAAAGCCAAATCAATGTATTTAATCTGTCGCAACTCGGTCAAACATTACTAGAAATAGAATATCAATTATGACGTGACCATAGTAGAAGCGACTTCTGCATTACTTTAGAAAAATATTTAAATCATTTTAAGGTTTAACACTATTCAATCATATTATATCTGTATGTCTGTCGGCCTCCGTGGCGTAGTGGTTAGTGTAACCGACTGCCACGCCGGAGGTCGCGGGTTCGATTCCCGCACAAGTCAAACATTTGTGTGCATGAACATGGATGTTTGTCTTGGTCTGGGTGTTTCTATGTATAATATACATATTATATGTATTTAGAAAAAAAAGTATATATGTATGTTTATCCATTGTCTAGTACCCATAGTACAAGCTCTGCTTAGTTTGGGCTAGGTGGTGTTGTGTGTACTTGGTAAAAAAGAAAAAAAAAATGAATCCCTGTTTCCCTTGGTCACGTCATAACTTGAGAACGACATTACCGATTCCATTCCATTTTTTTTTTAAGTTTCCTTATACCTTGTAGAAGGTTCTTACAGAAAGAAATGTTACGAAAATTGCGCAGAAAATTTGATAATTTCAGAAAACTTAACGATTATTTGTACCTCGCGAGTTCGACAGTTCGTCTAACACAGGACAATATCTGTCGAGTCACCTATCTCTTGTACGTTTTTAACCTTTTGAACGCCAGAGTATAAACGCATCGCCCTACCCCCGACGCTAAGCCACTTTTTCTGTAAAATGACCTTCAGAAGTATAGGGATTCCAAAACTTTATCGAATATCAACTGTGTTTTTATTTTCGTCTTAAATTTTCAAGTAAACCCTATTCATGACACTGATATTTATTTAACCACAAAAGTAATGTTTTATTTAGTTTTATTGTTTATTTTTAGGTTAAGGTGCGACGTATTTTTGTCATACATATGTGACGTTGGCGTTGAGGGCAAGATTTCGTTTGTCACGTATATGTGACAATGGCGTCCAAAAGGTTAAACAGGCATAATTTGTTTGCAATGTGTAGCTGCAATACAACAATGTATCATTACTTTCTTTACAGTAAATTACATTATGTAATAATGCTTTCACTAATATTTACTAAAGTTATATTTACGCCGTTTTAAGCCACGTCCACATAAGTAGTATTCGCCCGCGAGCTTCGAATGAATAATGCTCAGTCAGTATTAAGCATATGCATGGCTCTTTGGCTAAAATTACATGCGCCAAACATCAAAGTTTAAGTCAAAATTACTTATTTAGTTAGGTCACAAAGTCAGACTTTTATTTTACTTTGTACGTCGGAATGACCACACACCGCCTGATGGTAAGCGATCATGATCCAAGAGCAGTCTCCACATAATCCTCATAGCAGCTGACGCGATATTGAGGTCCCTACTTTGATGGCCTGAGAAGGTGATTTTCCACGCCCCGCTTATAGGAAGTTTATGAGTTAGTGAGTTTAGTAAAGTCATGCCGAGGCACTGCGTTCTAAGAGCGCGCTCTTAGAACAATAATTAAAATAACGTGTTTTTCCGTTCCATGTTCACTAGTAGCAGTCGTGCGAGCGAAGCGTCTAGTGTGGACGCAGCTATTCATCAAGACAAGGGATTATGCAAGACATTATCTAAATCCACATAAAATTCCTGAAAATTTAAAAATACATTGTACAGCCACGAATAAATAACTATAATCTGATAATCCAAACAGATATAACAATGGAGTCTTCAAAGATTACATTTATATTCTCGTCTTATTTTAAAAATAGGTTACTTAGATACAGTTTTTACGACTCAAGTTATTAAGATAATAATAATCTTTAAACTGATTGCATTTTTGTTTACTTGAATTATTTTATTTATATGGGATTGCGTTTGTAAGCTCAATAGAGCTTACTTTATTTATTTATTTAAGGATTTCCAACAAAGGAATATACAATAACATACATTATATAGCAGTAATAAAGTTCTTAGCGCGTATAGTCCCTCAATTATAGGAAACCACAGCTTGCAAATTATAATTACAACTAAACTAACAACTTAATTAAATAAACAAACAGAAAACATAAAATTTTTAAACATAAAATTTACGTCAAACCATTATAAAATAATGGTTGTAAAGAGAAACTCAGTACGATTTCATGGATTGATATCCTCAGTGGTACAGCAGTAACGCGAATAATAATTACATTTTGCCTGACCCCGGCATATTTATGTATCAATATCTATACTAATAGATATTACCTATAAAGAGGAATATTAGATTTTTTGTTTGTAAGGATTTATCTTATCTTATGTGGGGGCCAGTCAGTACAGACCGGCGACACTTCGACCCAGTGCACAGTGGGATCTTTTGTGTCGACACTCCCCCAATAACGACTGCCATAGATGTTCATGTCAGCCGGGACTAACGGCTTAACGTGCTTTCCGAGGCACGGAGCAGGCGATAATTGTCAATCAATACGCACATAATTTCGAAAAGTCATATAACTTGTCAGAGGTGCGCGACGTGGGTTCGAAGCCGAGACCCTCTGCATTGCAGTCTGTTGGTCTCCCCACTGAGCTATCGCTGCTCTATTGTAAGGATTTAACTCAAAAACTAAGTAACCGATTTTTAAAATTATGCCACCATTAGAAAGCTATATTATGACTGAGTAACATAGGCTATATTTTATTTTAAAAAGTTCTGTTACTAAAATAACCTAACCTACTTTTACGCGAGCGGAGCCGCGGGCAAAAGCTAGTAATAAATAACTTACAGTTACTTATTCTCTTACTTATATTATTGGGCTTTATGTCAAACAATATTGTTAGCCGAACGGAGTCTGTCTTCCTGCGCGATAGAAGGCAATAGTATCGTCCTCTATTACATAGGACAAACACGTCCAAACCGATTCAGTCGTTGCCGAGATTAACGTACTATCGACTCCAGCGACGGATGACCACTCCTAAGGTTAAAATAGCATAACAGGCCGCCAACACTTGGTACCCGAACCCGTGACACGCCCCTTTCTTTGTTTGAATTTTTTTACACTTTACGTTTGTTTACTGATTATAAGGCGATACAAACTCAACTGGTCAACATGTGCAAGCGAAATTTTTTCTGAAATGGTCATCCGTCGCTAGAGCCGATAGTACCTACACAAACACACAGGCAGACAAAGTTTATGATATATATATTATAGATGTTACCGACATGTTTGTAAAATTATCATCTCTTCATTGTTATCAGATACTGTATATACATATACGTTATTGTAACATCGGCGTCACGTAGTAATCTAATTACTGTTAATTAAGGATTATGTCATCAATCATGCCCGTTTTGAATCGCATAAGTAGGTTACGAAGGGAATGTTTTTAAGATAACAGAATTTTTAAACTAAAGAAGGCAGTCACAGTCAAAGAGAGTTTCTGTATGAACGATAATGAGCAATTGATACGAATTAAGCAATGAAATACATAATTTTAAACGCTTACATATAATTGACTCACAAGTAACTGAACATTGTGTCGAGTCTGGGTACCTTTTGTGTCCGTTTTCTAAATGTTAGTAAAGTTCATCGCAAAAGGAATCAATTCGTACTACGTTAAAAATCTGAAGTCTTGACAGTTTTAAAGAATATTCTTTGATCTAAATATATACAAATGATGTAAAAATACAATCCCATCTAATATTATAAATACGTATGTGAGTTTGTTTGTTACGCTTTCACGCCTTAACTACTCAACCGATCATCATAAAATTTCGCATAGGCCTTGTCTGTTTAAAGCTAGTTTCCTCTATTTGTGAAGAAATGGATAAATTAGTACTTATAGATATTTAAGTGCACTCTAATAAGAATATTGCGACCTATTACTTATATCATTGTTATTAATCGTAACTCAAATAAAAATGCGTGGATTGCTGCGTTTAACCTTTTTACAGCTTTATGTCGTATTTATGCGACACATGTCCGTGCCTCTACCGCCCGTGTCGTATTTCTGCGACAGAGAACATGCACGATACTTTTGTTTTATTTTCGTTATTAATTTATTAATTGCGTGGTACAACTAAAACCATTATTGAATAATGGTTTGAATTTGAGATATGATTTTCAACATTTACTTAAAATTCTGTATTTCTGCACCTCCCTAATTGTTGTAGGTATTATTTTATCGATTTGTAGCCGGGCGCTAGAGGCACGGCAATCGATATTTAGCTAAGCGCTTAAAATATTGTTTCTAAACATTTGTGGTTCGTTTAAATCTAGTAATATTTTTTTTGTTAACCCAATAATTGATATTCTCTTCTTCTCTTCTTTTCAATTCTTCTGCTCTTAAGAGATGAATGTGCCCGATTGGTCTGACTTGGCATAGAATAGGAGGGAAAGGCACACTTTCATATCAGATGCCAAGACCCACTCTGGGTCCTCAGCCAAGCGAAATAAGTAAGTAATAATTGATATTGGGAAACCTGAATTAATTTACAGAATATAAAATATATTATTCATCATTATTCATTCATTTATTTATTCATACTACACTTCGTCCAGTGGTAGAAATAAGAGCATAAGCATTATTGAAAATTTGAGTAATACATATATGAATTTACATTTTACAACATTTTTTATATTCGTTTATTATATATATAATAATATACACTTTATACTAATTATACAAATACCTTCAGAAAATTGGTGGGCAAACACAGGTGAAAAAGTATAGTGAACTGTTTATTTTTGCTTATTTAGGTATACGATTATATTGATGTCATGGTCTACGTATACGGCAAGTTTCATCAAAATGCTTTCAGCAGTTCGGTCGTGAGAAACACACATTAAAACTTCCATATTTATAATATTTGTAGGACAGCTACGTACGGCATTTAGTAAAATTATTATAAATAGTTTTTAGCACGTGTTTTCCAAATGACATTAACTAAGATTATAATTCGATAATTGTTAATCTAGGCATTTTAAATCAGCTTAGAAAATAAAATATTATCATAGGATAAGTACAAAATCGTTTCAATTTCATAAACATTATCCAAACTAACGCTGAGCAGCTTATTAAATAATTAGATATCTGTCAGCCGGTTAATAACTAATGAAAGTCTCGAGCGAGCGATAATTGACTAATTACATACATACATAGATTGCTGTCTGTTTATCAGAGGGGTCGGCAGAGACTACAGATTTCCATTTGCTACGATCCTGACACACTTATCTGGCTTCATTCACTTTCATCACATTCCTCATACATGCCCGTCGGTTCAAGGTGCTCTTAATCTGGCCTTTGTCCAGAACGTCTCCGATCTGATCGAGAAACGTTCGCCTAGGTTTTCCTCTTGCGACTGTTCCATTCACACTAACCTTATAAACTTTCTTAGTTAGTCTTCCCTCGTCTATTCTTTAACATTGACTAATTAATACGCACATAACTTCGAAAAGTCAGGGATGCGAGCTTTGGGATCGAACTCGAGACCTTTGTGTGGCAGTCCAACGGTTATCTACATGGCTTTAGATTCTGTGTTCATATTATGAAATGCATAATATAATAATAATATTCTACCACACACACACAACACCATCTAGCCCAAACTAAGCAGAGCTTGTACTATGGGTACTAGACAATGGATAAACATACATATATACTTTTTTTTTGTAAATACATACATATTATACATAGAAACACCCAGATCAAGACAAACATCCATGTTCATGCACACAAATGTTTGACTTGTACGGGAATCGAACCCGCGATCTCAGGCGTGGCAGTCGGTTACACTAACCACTACGCCATCGAGGCTGATGAAAACTCAATCATTTAACCAAAATGGTGCCAATGGAAGAAGTTAACGTGCCCGATACAGATTCGTATCTAGTTAGGTGACTCTATCAGATAGTACCGTGATTGATGACTGATATATACTTCAGGTTTATATTTTACACATAACAACATGTATTTTAAAAGATGAACTAATAATTTAGTTGCTTGTGTTGATTTTGTACGTTATTATATGTACTAGCGGTCGCCTAGTGATTAAAATTCAACCAAAGTTCCTAAGCTTGCTACTTTGTTTTCTGTTTTTCTCTATTACATATAAATAAGGTAAAGGTAACCATAGTTACAACGAATTGTACGACGTCAGCCGAACAATGCCGAAATACTACGAACGCGATTTGACTGCGTGTGTCAAATGCATGGTGTGCGTGTAGTATTTTTTCATTAATTTATTGTATTTCTAATGCATATTTTATAAAAATATTAGGATTCGTCCCTCCTTCTCCATATAAACTTTACTGTGCCAAATGCCTTTTCTCAAAGGATTAGGCCATAATCTATCATGCAGGCCCAGAGTGCGGCAGACTTTACATATCTTCGAGAACATTACGGAGATCTCTTAGACGCGCAAGTTACCTCACGAAGTTTCCTTTACCGTTAAAGCAAGCTAAATTTATCTAATTAAAACATATTCTTTTTCTTTCTGTTGTTGCTAGCCAAACGAACAACATAGTAAAATCTAGATTCTATGTCAAACAAAGTAGAGATTCGTAAGATTTCCCGCTCGACGTTGTCACTGTAATCAGTTACTAACAGACAAATACCGAGGCACGAGCGACAAGGTGAGCGTTACTTGTGAAGAAACAAACCGGCTCTTATCACAATTATGTCAGGCTTTTGATAAATTGAGATAAATGTGTCAGTGGAACGCGTACTACCACAAATAACAATATCAAAATACATATTAATATCAAGTCAATTGGACTGCTTTAGTGCTTACAATAGTGACCTAAAATTTAGTCACCAAAATATGTATAATATACAATTAGGTATATAATTTTTTGAAGTGAAAACTTCTTTAGGCGCGTAGAGCGCTTCTTGGGTGAACAAAAATCATAGAACTCGCGTCATCGTCACGCTTCCACGCTTTCCATTTTTGAATTATTTTAGAATATTAACAATATCTCAAAAATGATGCGTCCTACGCAAAAAATAACTAAATTTTGTCCCCCTTAATAACCCTTAAGAGAGTATCAGGAACTAGCATCAGACCCGTCGCTTTTTTTGTTTGTTTAATAAGAAGTGTTTATGATCAAGGATTAAAGTTTTCACTTCTATCGACAGTCCCCAAAGACTGGCCCAATTTTTTTTATACAACTACGATGGCAAATACGCACACTTGATGGTAAGTGGTCACCGTAGCCTATGGACGCCTGCAACACCAGAGGCATCACTTGCGCGTTGCCGACCCTTTAGGAAAGGAAGTGGGAAGGAGAAGGAGCGGGAAGGGGGCAAGAGGGTGATTGGGCCTCCGGCCCTCTCACTCACCGAACGAAACACAACAGTAGGAAAACTGCTATTTCAAGTCGATATTCTGTGAGAGGGATTCCTCCCCCGGTCGAGCCAGCCCATTCATGCTGAAATCAGCGAGGCTCTACTACTCTGATGTATGTTATATGGACGCTGTTTTCAGCCTGTGTGTTATATAGCCACCCAAAGGTGTGTGTAATAGATATATCTCTGCCTACCTCATCTAGAATACCAGGGGATGACTATGGCACAAACGAGCGTATTGTCATCCTCCAAACTCTATTCCAAATTTTGTGTTGCTATTAAAAATTACTTGACATAAAAACCGAATAATACTTCGCCTGACCCTAGAATCGAAACCGAGACCAGATGTATAGCAAACCCTAATCAAAACCGCTGCATCATGCGCATTAAGATTCATCCAACCAAAATTTAAATGCTAAATTTTCGCAATTTCCATATCTCTCCGTGCCTTGCCAAGCCTTAATTCTTTATTCTCTCTCTACTGTCTCTTTTTTTTAATTCAATTAAATTCAAGTAATTTTTTATCTCTTAGTACCTAATCTTTCTTGACTTTCCTCTCTTTCCTTTAGTGTATATACCTATATTGGCGCCCAACGACACGCAATTATATCAACAATAACACACACATACACACATTGCAATGGATTACTTGATACGCATTGATTGATTGAATGAAATCCATAAAATATAACATTATCGCAGACTGATTTACGATAAAATAAAAAAGTAATTGTCCGCCGTTTTTTACTATGTAGGTAATTAATTAAAAGAATTATTTATTAGTAGATTTTATTAACAGTATTTTTTCTGAATATAAGATGCCCAATGTACTTTTCTGTTCTTCTGACAACTTGTATGCGAAATTTAATGATGTTCGGTCGAGTAGATAAGACGCGAAAGTGTACCAAAGAAACAAACTCGCATTCGCAAAACCTAGTTCTGTATAAAAAAGCTAAACTGATATCTTCTTCAAACGAGGTTTAAAGAGGGTTCTTCTTTTACGGTAGGCAGCGGCTTTGCTGTGTCCTGACATTGGTAAAGTCCATGAGCAGCGGTTACTACTTTCCATCAGGTGGGCCACTTGCTCGTATGCCACCAAAGGCAATAAAAAAAATAAAAAATAAAACATTTAATATAGTAACAATGTGTGTTTAGTTGGTTTGCTTGCGTATTTTTGCTATCTTTTGTACTCCACATAAATGCAACTTCTCACCAAGTTTGCAGTTTATCGTATGTATAGACTGTGAAATTTAAACATCAGTTACTTTGGGTGAAACATATCTCGTGTATAATATCATTGTCTAGCGGTGAATTTAAGCACAGAAATGCCAGATATAATCGAAAAACAATTCTGTTTAACAGCCGGTAGGGTTCAATTTACGTTAATGACCATACCAGATGGGTTATTAATTTCGTCTTCAGATCATTTAACGTTCTACAAAGTACTTAGCAAAATGGTGAAGTAATAAATGTATGTGATATTGTAAGAATAGGCGCCAGTTACAATGAATAGCGTGACGCATGCGCAGTCGTGTCGCCGACTATAATAGTTAAATAGTATCACTCATTACAAGTTGTATGAAGACGGTACGGTTACTATGAGCTGCTATTAATACTACGTTTTAAACCAAGCGGAGGTGCGGCGCTCATAGCCAGTTGCACTCACATCGGTAAACGATTAGCGAGTTTAAGCAACGGTGGGTGAGGTCAGTCTATAGATGGGTGACCGCTTAGTGGTATTTCATCTAAGCGTCTCCGTGCTTCGGAGGGCACTAAAAAGTCGGTCCCGGTTGTTGTCAAATTGACAGCAGTCGTTAAGCCATGTCAGAGGCCTACGGGCGGCTTGAACAACTCTTGACAACAGGTTGGCCACTAACCACACGAAAAGAAGAACCAAGCGGAGATATTATACTACTGTATAGTATCACCGCCTTTACGAAGGGTCTTGAACTATCAGTTGTGTAACAAGACTTAGATGTTTGGTTCAACCTATTGAGCGGCAGCGGCACATCGGCGGCTAAACACAGTAAATTTTCAATGGGTAGTATTTAACTTCCTCAATTTTTTGCCTTTGTTCCACCAAAAATACTAATTGCACATCAAAATATGGTTACTAAAATATTTTAAAGAGATCAAACTAAGTCGACGGACTATTTTTGGGTGGGTTTAAGCAGGAACCTAACATAAACTAACCCTTCCGAGACGGAATGCAGTGATTTGAGGCGTACAGGTGCTCGTTATGCTGTTGAATTGTATATCAAATGTTGTGCCATATTATAAAGTGACAAGGCAATTTACATTTTGCCTTCGGCATATTTTAAAACAGCGAGCGTTTTTAAACGGGCGACCCCGTTTGTAAAACGCGGAATCATACATATTGCTTGCGACACATATAATGCACAAACAGCACATAATGGTCGACATAAAATCATTACGATCGTATCCCTTTGTAAGAAACATATTGAAATAGAAACCACATTTAAAAGAAAATATGGCATATAGTAAACAATACTGGACAATCATTGTATACTCTACCTTATACCTCTAAAGCGTCTCACTTAGCAAAACTCCGGTCATTTTAAACGTTTTGTTTTAACATAATTGTACTGTTCTAGTAAATTGTTTCTTCATTGTAACGGTATATACGTCTCTTTCGTTTAAAGTATGGCAGAAAGAGATGGTAGATTTCTTTAATATTGTCTTCTGTTTACGTGAATGTTATTCATCGAAATTAAACTACTATATACGGATTTTATCGCGTTGTTTATTTGACACTTTATTACAAAATTTTGAAAACTGTTACACTACTATTACTATAAAACTTTACTAATTTTTAAGCTAATTAAATTATTGAAACTATTAAAACGTTTTATACTATTACTATACTATTGTACTATTTATGTTTACACTTTCCCCGACGTTTTTTATTTTTATTTAATTAGCTTAAAAATTAGTAAAGTTTTATAGTAATAGTAGTGTAATAGTTTTCAAAATTTTGTAATATAGTGTCAAATAAACAACGCTATAAAATCGGTATATAATGGTTTAATTTCAGTAGATTTCTTTGTTTTGTTGCTGTATGGTTATCAAAGTGGTGAGGATTACGAGGTATATCGCACAAGTGGAATTGATTGCATGGATGGCGCAGTGCGTCATGTGGTCGCCAAACTACTGTCAAGTGTGGTAGATTCGATCCCCGCTCGGGACAAAAATTGTGTAACCAAATAGTTGTTTTGTATGTTGTTTAAATCTTTGTAAAGGCCTCTGCGACACCGGATTTATTAACCTCTGAGTCTTCTCTAGAGGTTAATGAAAACACTATGTGGGTCTGTGTGTCTGTCTGTTAGTGACAGGCATAACTCCGGAACAACTGGACCGATTGACTTGTAACTTGGTGTGCAGACACCTTGGGATCATACCTCGGTCGAGTTTGAATATGGGCCCTGTGGGTTAAAAGACCCCCGAGATATAGAGGTCATTCCTTTTCATTACTTTTACATTTAAGACGAAGAGGTTGAATCCTGGGTTTTTACACCCATCTCGTTCATTTAGATCATAAATTAAGACATGAAAGTAAAGGCTTTCGGCTAGGGAGTTTACAAAATTTTCATATTCGTATAAGAAAATGTAGTAACCTGTAAAATAAATAGAATGTAGGTACTGTTATGAAATGTTAGTTGCTAGATGCATTCAAAGGTTTAAGGCCTATGAGAAGATACCTGCAAGAAACTTACAACCTTTCTTTTAACCTATCGAGTCACAGTGACACACCGGTGACCAGACACAAGATTCTGGTATTTTTGTTTTTTATGGATTAGGGGGCAAACGAGCAGACGGATCGCCTGATGGTAAGCGATTACCGCTACCCATGGACACCTGCAACACCAAAGGAGTTACAAGTGCGTTGCCGGCCTTTTAAAAAGGAGTACGCTCTTTTATTGAAGTGTTGAAGGTCGTATTGGTCCGGAAATACCGTAGACGACAGCTCATTCCACAGTTTTGTTGTGCGAGGCAGAAAATTCCTGGAGAAACGCACAGTTGTGGACTACCAACCATCTAAATGATGGGCATGAAAATGAGGTCGCGTAGGACGATGGCGAAAAGAGGTATTGTAAGACTTGACATACTACTTATAATTTTATTATCAACTGCATGAATGGCGTAGTGGTTTTAGTTAAGTAAAAGAAAATCTCTGAGAACTACTATTTTAGATATTATTTCATTCGCATAGTAACTATGTATATCGTAGCAGCGATAGCTCAGTCGGGAGACCAACAAACTGTAATGCAGAGGGTCTCGGGTTCGAACTCACGTCGCGCACCTCTGACTTTCGGAATTATATGACTTTTCGGAATTATGTGCGTATTGATTGACAATTATATTATCGCCTGCTCCGTGCCTCGGAGAGCACGTTGAGCCGTTGGTCTCGGCTGCCATGAACATCTATGGCAGTCTTTATTAGCAAGTCAGTGCCCTATAATATCCTGACACTGGTCTGGCCTTAAGGTATCGTTAGACTTCGGGTTGCGGAGGTCAGATGGCAGTCGCTCCGTGTAAAAACTGATATCCAGTCAAATCCGGTTAGACTGGAAAGCCGACTCCAAGTGACTTGGGAATAATGAAGGCTAGGGAGAAGAAGAGTAACTATGTATATCATTTAAGAAGGAATTCCTGTCAGAAATACCATAGGTAATTTATAAGCTGTTAAATAGACGCTCGTCAGAAGCACTTGATCACTAAATTGACATGTTTAATGAATATTGACGTGGTCATTGACGAGGAATGACGTAACATCGCTTTATACAGCCTTTACAAAATATAATAATATTCTATCACATACACACAACACCATCTAGCCCGAACTAAGCAAAGCTTGTACTATGGGTACTAGACAATGGATAAACATACATATATACTTTTTTTGTACTTACTTAACACTCAGACCAAGACAAACATCCATGTTCATGCACACAAATGTTTGACTTGTGCGGGAATCGAACCTGCGACCTCAGGCGTGGCAGTCGGTTACACTAGCCATTACGCCATCGAAGCCATGCCTTTAGGGATCATGTTTAAATTCCTAACTGTAATTTTTCTCTCGTACTAGGAATTATTTAGAGAACTTTACAAACATATTTAGCAACGATAACCAAGTGGGAGAGCCTCGGACTGTCACGTAAAGGGCCCGATTTCGATCCCAAGACGTGCATCTCCTAAATTGTCGACGTTATGTGCGTACTAAGTACTTAATTATCGCTCGCCTTAACGGTGAAGAAAAGCATCGTGAGGAAACCTGCATGTCTGTCTACATAATTTTCTCGAAGATATGTAAAGTCTGCCAACACGCACTGGGCAGCGAGGTGGACTATGGCCTAACCCTTCTCACAGTGAGAAGAATCCCGTGCCGAGCAGTGGGGCAGTTTAATACAGGGCTGACATTATTATGTTAGTAGCGACCCGCCCCGGCTTCGCACGGGTAGTACAAAATCTTATATATACACCTAAACCTTCCTAATGAATCACTCTGTCTATTGGTGAAAACCGCATGAAAATCCGTTAAGTAGTTTTTGATTTTATCACGAACACATAAACAGACGCGGCGGGGGCCTTTCGTTTTATAATATATAATGATAGTGATGATTATTATCCTCCCAGAAAAGTGAGAGAAGGGAGGGGAGGGGAGGAGAGGGGGGGTTGGGCCTCCTGTACCTTCACTCACTCAACGAAACACAACGCAAGCGCTATTTCACGCCGGTTTTCTATGAGGCCGTGGCATCACTCCGGTCCAGCCGGCCCATTCGTGCCGAAGCGTGGCTCTCACACTAGAAAATACGTAGACTGAAGATTGAATCTTATTATGTAGCATCATTACCTGTTCCAACATGACGATTTAATAACACCAATTTGACATAACGACGCAAATGACTATTGTTCTTCACGTTTATTTGTTTCAAATGTTTATTTGTGATTTCAAAGGGATTCTGTTCAAGTACGTTTTTTATAGGGTAATATTTTATGATGATTTATCTTGGTGGTGCTATATGCGACTGCTGTGAATGATGTCTCGGTTTGATGCCCGCGTCGCGAGACACGTTGTAAGGAGTACAGAACAGGACCCTACATAGGCTCCCATCATCATCACAGCTGAAAGACGTCCACTGCTGGACATAGGCCCAAGGTCTTCGACACAGACCAGTCTTGGGCCACCCGCATCCAACCGCTGCCCGCGACCTTTACCAGGTCGTCGGTCCATCTTGTAGGGGGCCTACCCCTGCTGTGTATAGCAAAGGACATAGGGTCTATGTCCTTTGCTATACCGCTGATGACGTGTATGTGATTTGATGCCCGGGTTGGGCAAAGTTTTATTAGGTTTTTCTGTCGAGATATTTTCCGTAGCAGCTCGGAGTCTAGTGAGCTGTACCTGGTAGACTCGCCCCTTATTTCGTGAGACCTTAAGATACATAGGTGTCGAAATAAGGGTGTAGTACACTTCTACTTCACAAAATAACCTCACACCTATACAGGGTGTCCCAGAAGTCGACGTCAAGCCGGCATCAGGTAACAGGCTCAGTTATAATAGCTATCAGAAAAATATATAATCTATATATTAATACGTGAAGCAAAAATTTTGTAGGTACCCCTTTTTACGAAAATTGCGCTGACGGAGGAGTACGAAATTTGGCACAGTTAAAGTCTATATGGAGAAAGAAGGACGAATCCTAATATTTTTATTAAATATGCATTAGAAATACATTATATTAATAAAAAGACACTACACGCACACAACCAAGCATTTGACACACGCAGTCGAATCGCGTTCGTAGTATTTCGGCATTGTTCGGCTGATATAGTACTATTCCTCGTAACTATGGTTACATGTATTGTATCAATATATAGTTACATTATCAGCAATATCTTACAGGCAATCATTGGGCGGATTGGAATGATAATATATACTATTTATGTTATAATATATTTACGTATTTATATGTAATAAAGAAAAAAGAAAACAAAGTAGCAAGCTTAGGAAAATCGTCAATTAAAGAATATAGTTAAGTAAATAGTAATTTGTTTGAAAAAGATAGTTAAATTAACTTGTATAGATCGAAATCTAAATGAAATGTGATTATAAGGGTATAGTTCTAGACGATATAACCTTAATAACTATCAAACTAAAATTTAAATCAATTATTGTCGAATTTCGACCACTAGGCGACCGCTAGTATAAACGCAGATAAGAATACACATATATGTAACATAATATGCTATATAGGTGTATTCTTATATATCTCTACTATAATATAGTAGATATATAGATCACGAATAGACAGACAGAACCGTTGCAAACCATTAGTCACGTGTGACGTACAACACTTTTGTTCTACACAGTTTGTGGCGCGACCTTCGCCATTGTCCGATGACACACACACGAGAGCAAGCGCTCTATTTAAACATACTGGTTACATTTTAAGTATGTAGAAAAATAGTAAATAGCCCATTTTTCTTACTTTACTGATTTAGTATACAAATATAATAATAATGTCCTCCAGACCGAATTTCGGTCACGGCGGTCAGTCTTAACGGAGACTGGCCATCTGCGCAGGAGATATTATAGTGCACAAGCGTGTGCGCAAACATAAGTGCACTCTCTGTTCCCTAACTCTCATGATCCGATGGGACGGTAATCCGACACGACCGGAGAGAGATCAGGCGCAGGACCAACGGCTTTACGTGCTTGTCGAGGCACGGGGCGAACTCGACCGGGGAAGAACTACCCTCTCACAAAATATCAACGTGAAATAGCAGTATTCCTACTGTTGTGTTTCGCTCGGTGAGTGAGAGTGCCGGAGGTCCAATCACCCTCTTTCCCCCTTCCCGCTCCTTCTCCTTCCTACTTTCTTTTTCCTTTCCTAAAGGGTTGGCAACGCGCAAGTGATGCCTCTGGTGTTGCAGGCGTCTATAGGCTACGGTGACCACTTACCATCAGGTGGGCCGTATGCTTGTTTGCCACATTAGTCGTATAAAAAAAATAAAAAATAGAAGAATACATATTAAATATTTATTAATTATTAAATAGTTAAACATATACAACTATTATTAAACTTCGGGAGGCAATCTGTATGTCTAAAAGTTCTCCATAATGTTCTCGAAGGTATGTGAAGTCTACCAACTATAGCTAAGGCCTAACCATTCTCCCACTGAGAAAAGGCCCGTGCCCAGCTGTGGGACATTTCAATACAGGGCTGATATTATTTATACCTAATAATTTATTTAAAGTTATGTCGAACACCATAGCCTTATAAAGTATTAAACCATTGTTATCTATCTAAACCGCATAAAAGATTTAGTTTTGGCAGTCTCAGTACATTATATCTGAGGCAATTCATCCTCCATGATTGTGACTGCTGACAGCTGATACAGATAACGAACAGGAGACCGCCATAACTGATAAATACTATTCATCACGATAAGGTTTAGTTTAAGATCGAATATAAAACTGAACTTAGTCTAGAAACTCGGTATTTATCTATTCGTTTCTATCGTAAAACTGTAACGGCAATGAGGCTGTGTACTCGTCGCGTATGTAATTTATTGTGTAACGTTTACGCGAAAGTTATTTATTGAAATTAAACTACTGTTATTTTTTTAACTTATTAAGATTACAGTCAAGATTCTTTCTCGGTCAAATGTAATAAATAGCTTGGTCAAAAGTGACATCAAAATAGAAGATTTCGACAGTTTGTAAAGTTATAAATACTTTTGATTGTTTTCGTCAGTTAGAAGTAGTTTTGACTGGGTATGAGTCTTATTTGTAACGTCTATACTTAAGTGAAAAAAGAGAGAAAAATAAAGTGTGTTGAATACTAATAATTAATTAATCCCTTTCGGACGTTTCTGGCATTTACATGTTTAACAGTAAAGTAAATAAAATCTAAAAATTTTTAGATTTCTTAAGTTTCCTTTTATGTTCATTTACATGAACTAGTGTTAATTATTATACTAGATGTTTCCGCGGTTTCACCCGCGTTATTGTTACTGCGCCGCTCCCGTGGGTCGTAGCGCGATGTTATATAGCCTATAACCTTCCTCGATAAATAGGCTATCCAACATTAAAAGAATTTTCAAATCGAACCAGTAGTTCCTGAGATTAGCGCGTTCAAACAAACAAACAAACTCTTCAGCTTTATAATCCTAATGCTAACTAATATTATAAAAGCGAAAATGAGTTTGTTTGTTTGTTACCTTTTCAGGCCTAAATCACTGAACCGATCATCCTGAAATTTTGCATATACGTTGTCAGGTATACAGAAACGGACATAGGCTACCTTACATCCCGAAAAAATTACTGTTCCCGAGGAAAACAACAATAACGTTCTTATGATAATAGATGGCGCCACGTATCCTTCGAATCATGATTGAATTATATTATTACAAGCAGAGTACAACCCGAATTGATTGTCAAATTCTAAATTAACGCGAGCGAAGCTGCGGGCAATAGCTAGTATTAGTATAGATTAGTATAGATAATTCTTTCAAATAGCAAAGTACTACAACAACCAAAAACACCTATGTATCACATATTGTTTGTAATCGAATCCCCACATTCAACGCATTAATAACGGCAAGACTACTTAATCATTACACAAATCTATCAAACTGCTTCCACACTTCAAATACAGTTTAACAAACAACACTTACTAACAAAACCATTTAAAATTTCGCCAAACATGACAGTAACACAAATGAAAATCATCTGACCGCCAGACGAATGGGGCGATCGGTAATAGGTTTGTATTAAAAACAGTTCAAATCGATTAAAGGCGTGTATGATCTGGACGCCATTAGCCACGTGACGCGTGACACGTGACACGGGACAATTACATGGTATTACATGAGAAAGTGTTGTAGTGATAATTGTGTCATGTCACGTGGACGTTTACGATGTTTTGTTTATGTTTTTGTAAACATTAGATGGGCAAGGCGTGTTTACTGAGTAGTATCGTGTTACTAATAGCAATGTACAAGTAGATATATGTGTGGAAAAGTGACTTCTTTTAAGGCCTGGTAATCCGATAGAGTAGGTTTATGTACTTTGACTGTTTTAGTCGTTCGCAAAATACGAGCGAAAACCGCGCGATGTGTCTTTTGATTGAATGTTATTTTTTTGCTGTATTTTAATTTCATAGACTATTCGATAATTTTAGAGAAATATATCTATTGAAATTATTAATTTAGGTCCGGCATTTAAAACCTATACTTTACATCTATTATCATATTTTTATGAGTGTGATGTTGTCTGTTTGATTCCAACACGGGACAAAAATTGTGTGATCCACATACAACCTACGAGTCTGGGTGTTTTTGTGTCCGTTGATTGTCCTCCGCAATATAGGATTTATTCCTAGTGCGAGAGTTGTCTTAGATATCTTATCTTATCTTATGTGGGGGCCAGTCAGTGCAGACCGGCGACACTTCGACACAGTGGGATCTTTTGTGTCGACACTCTCCCACTAACGACTGCCATAGATGTTCATGGCAGCCGGGACCGACGGCTTAACGTGCTCTCCGAGGCACGGAGCAGGCGACAATTGTCATCAATACGCACATAATTCCGAAAAGTCACATAACTTCCTAAAGTCAGAGGTGCGCGACGTGGGTTCGAACCCGAGACCCTCTGCATTGCAGTCTGTTGGTGTCCCCACTGAGCTATCGCTACTCTTCCTTCATCGTTAAAGCGACTGATAATAATTAAATATTAAATACGCACATAACTTCGAATAGTTAAGACGTTGTTTAGGATCAAACATGAGACCTTTGCGTGGCAATACAACCATGCTATCACATGCTCCCCACTGACCTATCGCTGCTCTTGTTGTCTTAGATAAGTAACAGCACTTTAATTTCTGTGCAACAATTTTATACCAAAGCAATATGCTGATGTCTACTGGGCTTCCGCACTGTTTATGCTACTGAGTATATCCTGACAGCAAAACTCAACAGTTTACAAAACCCTCACAATCAACAGTTACACTTTACGCTTACACCAGATCAATGAGAGGCAATCGTAGTAAACAATATAGTAAACTGTGACAAAGGACGCACAATGTGTAACACTGACCGCAATACCGATGTGAGCCTTTGTCACTATTGTATACCTGTTCTACTTTATGGTGGCTTAACGTGTTGGACAGAGTAGAGAATACTGCACTTCACGCTTTTACTAGAAACTTTTTAACCACGGAGTTCGCGTAGCACTAGAGAATCGCATCAGAGTAGTAGAGCCTCGCTGATTTCAGCATAAATGGGCCGGCTCGACTGGGGAAGCACTACACTCTCACAGAATATCGACGTGAAATACCAGTATTCCTACTGTTGTGTTTCGTTCGGTGAGTGAGAGTGCCGGAGGCCCAAGCATCCCCTTACCCCTTACCCCTCCGGCTGCCATAGATGTTCATGGCAGCCGGGACCGACGGCTTAACGTGCTCTCCGAGGCACGGAGCAGGCGATAATTGTCAATCAATACGCACATAGTTTCGAAAAGTCATATACCTTCCGAAAGTCAGAGGTGCGCGACATGCGTTCGAACCCGAGACCCTCTGCATTGCAGTCTGTTGGCCTCCCCACTGAGCTATCGCTGCTTAAGGATTATAATGTAATGATATAGATAATATATTAATCTTAATCCTTGTAGAAAGAAAGCGGAAAATGTGTGTACGGAGTCTTTCATACAACATAAAGGCGAGTTCTGAACGAATCTGGAATGTCAAGTAATTACAACAATGTAGCAACAGGCGCGCGATGCGACGGACAAATATTTAAATAACGACAGATAAAACATACTATAGACAAACAAATACCGCCATGATGTGTGGCGATAAGATAACTGCATCAAAGTACATGTGCAGTTGTAAATTAGTCAGGTTTCAGGTAAAGCTAAATGTTACAATGCTTGACACAAGTAAACTCGATAAATAGGTTTGTTATTGTTATATCCTTGATCTAATAGTTTAGTAAACCAGACCCTTATATTAAAAGTACATTTCTTTTTTGTTTTAATAAAGTCTATGCCGCACTAGGAATAATTCGTGTGTCGCGGAGGACTATACCAACATTCAAACAACGGACACAAATAACACTCAGACTGGGAACAACCATTTGTGGATCACACAAAATTTTGTCCCGTTTTTCATTGAATTTATTTTCATACAAATCAGGTAAGTATAAAATATTTCATAAAAATAGGACGATACTACATATATACTTTCGATTTGTGTCTGTCTGTTTGTTGTTTAAAAACTGGAAAATGGCTGGCCCATTTTCAAACAAGCGAATATGCGAACGTCGTTTACCTACATATTAAACATATTGTCTCCCACGCTTACGCGCCTATACCGGACGTCTTACGCCGCAGGCATTGTGCCTGAAGCTTAGAAGGAGGCGAACGTTCAACCGATTCCCAAAAAGGAGGACCGTTCTGAGCCAAGCAACTATGGTCCCAAAGCTATCACCTCGGTGCTCTCCAAGGTGTTCGAGCGGATTATAAACACCCAAATTGTCCGCTACCTGGAGGATCAATCGTTGATCAATGATCGCCAATACGGCTTTCGGGCTAAACGATCAACGGGTGATCTTCTAGCGTTCGTCACGCACCTCTGGGGTGAAGCTATGGACAAGCACGGCGAGTCTTTGGCTATCAGCCTTGACATAGCCAAAGCTTTCGACAGAGTCTGGCACCGGTCTCTTCTTTCCAAGCTTCCGGCCTATGGCTTGCCCCCTCAACTGTGCACCTGGATTGCAAGTTTCCTGCAGAAGCGTCGTATTCGGATCCTTTGCGACGGTCGCGCTTCCAAATTTAAGCAGGTCAATGCAGGAGTGCCTCAGGGTTCTGTCTTATCCCCAACGCTCTTTCTTCTGCATATCAATGATATGTTGAATCTCGGCAACATTACATTGTTATGTGGACGACAGTACCGTGCATGGGCGATATCTCGGACATCCTGGGGCCAAACAGGCTGAGGTTGAGGGGAAAAGGCAGAATCTTGTCGTTGAACTTGACCAGACCTTGGACCGCATCTATGAATGGGGTGCCAAGAACTTGGTCGAGTTCAACGCCAAGAAGACCCAGGCATGCGCGTTCTCAACAAAAAAGTCTCCGTTCCTTCCCCTCCCTTCTCTGAAGAACACTCCACTGGTGATACGTGACAGTCTCTCCATCTTAGGTATGGATCTTTGCCGCTCCCTTAATCAGAAAACCTATATCGAGAGCGTCATTAAGCAAGCTTCGCGAAAACTCGGAGTTCTGTACAGGGTGAGGCGGTTCTTCACGCCTGGGCAACTGTGCCTATTGTATAAGGCACAAGTGCGCCCTTGCGTGGAGTACTGTTCTCATCTTTGGGATGGCTCCGCGCAGTACTTGTTAGACGCTCTCGACCGGTTACAGCGGCGGGCTGTCCGTATCATCGGAGATCCAGAGGTCACGAGTTCACTGGAACCTCTGCAACTCCGTAGGGCCATTGCCTCATTGGCATGTTTTTACAGAATATACCACGGGGAATGCTCTGAAGAGTTATTCCACCTTATCCCGCCCTCCCCTTTCCTATCCAGAACAACGCGTGCTGGGCTTAGATGCCATCCTTACACGGTAGAGTCGATTAGAGCGCGTACCAAAAAGTTTGGGTCCTCATATCTCTACCGAACGACCAAGGCATGGAATTCTCTGCCAAGGCACGTGTTTCCTTCTTCCTTCAATCCTGGGTTCTTTAAGCGGGGCGTGAAAAAGCATCTTCTCAGGCCGTCAAAGTAGAGACCTCAACATCGCCTCGGCTACTGTGGGGGCGATGTGGAGGCCACTGCTCTTAGACCACACGACTGCTTACCATCAGGTGGAGTGTGGTCATTTTGACGAGCAAAATAAAAAAAATAAAAAAGAATGTACTTATACTGTAAAAATATCTTGGATCTTGTACTAAAACCATTGACGTAGGAAAACTAGCCTAGACTAAATAACGCTACATTATCACTTTACTATCAAATAAGCCGTCTTGTTTATTCCCTTAGTTATATAATCACTTAAGAAAGAATAAATATGTTTATACATAATAACAACCACCTTAGGCTGGATCACGCACATTAATCTCCCTTATAAGTATCGAACTCCTAACACTCAGTTCAATGGCAGTGGCGAGGCGACCACTTAAACCAGAGATCACCAGACTTTTTTTCTCATAGACCACTTTCCAAATTTAGGTGGTTCCGGTGGACCCCCTGCAGCTACATTTCTACCATATCCCTTGGCATTCGTATTTATACTGGTGAAGAATCAAACAAATTCATGCAATTAAGAAATTGGATCAAATCTCTACGGGCTGAATTTTTTTTGTTTGTAATTCTTGGGACTAATCCTACCACGGTAGCGGGCTGACCTTTTTTTCGCTGAGCTTCTTAAAATATTATCTGCCTACATAGATAGGTGAAGTCAAGCCAACTTCACTATCGAAAGCAAATCAATTTTCGTGGACCCCTGCTTACGAATTGTGAACCCCCATTTTTTTTTCACGCCAACGTAGACCCTCGTCGAGTCTCCCGTGGACCCCTGGGGGTCCACCTGAACCACTTTGGGAAATAAGAACTTAAACCATCAACGTTTTTTTAAAAGGAGTTTCATAGCTATATGAAGTCTACATATCAATTTTAAAACACAATATGCATCTGTTTAACGATCAGTTGCTATTACAAACAAATCGTGTAGATAGCACATGCTGAAACAGAATGTTAGATTTAATTAATGTTCTTGTATTAAACAAGAAACAGATTATAAAATGTTCATGTCGCCGCATCGACTGTTGGCTTGGCGTCTCGAAATTCTAGATAAACTGTTGGTAATGTGTTTCTGGTTCAAAAGAAATGTGCACTAAAGATAGATTCAGTTAGATTCAGCTGCCAGAAAGTGTGGGCACTGATCTAGACATGTCTATACTCTTTCTTGCTGCTCGTGTGCTGTGAGTTAGACGCTCGCTATTGATATAACCGTTTTCTTTTACCTACTATTATAATTTCAGAGCTATGTGACGTTTAGTCATTGTATAGCTTTCCTATTAGTTAATACGTGAGGGGAAAACTAAATATCTCTTTTTAGGTGTGTTGCGCGTGTTATATAATAGTAGGTTATAAGTTGATTTATTGATTGTTATATTATAATTAATTTAATTACATGTATTTATTTAATACAAATAATTTAATTAAATTAATTATAATATAACAATCAATAAATCAACTTATAACCTACTATTATATAACACGCGCACGAAGGAGTGTCAGATTTGCCATAACTAAAGTTTATATAGGAAGTAAAGTAGTACAGAAATGATCAAATTTCGACCACTGGACGATTACTTAATTAGTTGTTGAATTTTGTTAAGAATTTTCAAATCCAACTGGTACTTGGTAGTGCCAAAGATTGGCGCGTTCAAACAAAAAAACTATTAAACTCTTCTAGATGTTCCCGCGGTTCCACCCGCGTTTATCGTTACTGCGCCGCCCCCGTGGGTCGTACCGTGATGTTATATAGCCTATAGCCTTCCTCGATAAATAGGCTATCCAACAATAAAATAATTTTTCAAATCGAACCGGTAGTTCCTGAGATTAGCGCGTTCAAACAAACAAACAAACTCTTCAGCTTTATAATATTAGTGTAGATATAGATAAGAAGAAACACTACAAATTATTAGCCGAATCAATTCATTACAAACTTAAAACAAAAACTACACCTAGAACATACTTTTAAGATAATGATCATCATTATTATAATGAGATGTTAAACGTAGAAAAGGCTTTAGCGTCCTCCTTACAAGTATATGTATCGCTCTTAAAATTGAAAGAACGTCTTATGCCTCAACAAGATCGCAATGTCAACGACCCAATAAATTATTCCATACATAAAGATGAATCTGTAAACACATTCCCTCTGAATGATACCTCTTAAAACAAGCTGACCTAGAAAATCTCATATTACAAATTCATTAATGCATTGTTCACAAAATAATGATTCATAATTCAGTCCCAATTTATACCTGTTCTATCTGCTCGTTATAAGTTTAAGACTTCAGTTAATAGTAGATACATGCGTAAAACTATGAATCTATATCTCTGACGGGGTAGTCAGCGGTGTATAATAGACACATTACATCAGTATGATTTTAGGTCCCATTATCGTCTAACCACAATATTGTATAATCCTAATCCTAACTAATATTATAAAAGTGAAAATAAGTTTGTCTGTTTGTTACATTTTCACGTCTAAACCACTGAACCGATCATTCTGAAATTTTGCATTTACATAGTCAAGTGTACAGAAACGGACATAGGCTACCTTTCATCCCGAAAAAAATTATTGTTCCCGAGGAAAACAACAATAATGTTTTTAAGATAATAGATGGCGCCACGTGTCTTTCGAATCATGATTGAATTATATTATTACAAGCAGAGTAAAACCCGAATTGATTGTCAAATTCTAAATTAACGCGAGCGAAGCCGCGGGCAAAAGCTAGTGAATATATAATTTACAAATTACTTCTGCAGTCGCATATACATGATGTCCCAGAATATGTGAATCAATTTGATCGATTTAAAGAATTAACGGGAGATTCTTTAAATCGGGAGACTTTTTAAATGTGCTACATAAAAAAAATAACTAAATTATGTTGTGTTGTTGGTCAAATGTACAAGATTTTCTTTGGTGCAAATAAAATACACCAAAATAATGCAGCGATTTCAAAACTACGGCAGTTTAAAAAGAAAATCGTTTGAAGTTTGACGAATCAATCCTTCACAAATAATAATAGTGAAAAAAATGAAAATTAGCCATAAACAAAGTAGGTACCTGTAGTTAAAAGTCTGAAAATGCCGTACTTTTTAAAAAACATTGAGTTTTTTATTTTAACCTAATGCATAGCCAGTTGCACTCACTGATCGGTAAACGATTAGCGAGGTTAAGCAACGTTGGGTGCGGTCAGTCTATAGATGGGTGATCGCTTAGTGGTATTTCATCTGAGCGTCTCCTTGCTTCGGAGGGCACGTAAAAGTCGGTCCCGGTTGTTGTCAAATTGACAGCAGTCGTTAAGCCATGTCAGAGGCCTACGGGCGGCTTGAACAACTCTTGACAACAGGTTGGCCACTAACCACACGAAAAGAAGAAGACCTTTTTTTAGCACATTTGAAAGGTCCTTGCTTAAGGAATCTCTCGATACAATTTGATTCACATCTTCCTGTATGTGGATCTTAGGACACGTTGTATGAATTGCCGTGCGTTTAGATGTTCCTGCCATTTACTGGTATCAAGTAGCTCAGAATTAGGCCCCTAAATATTCGTGGCCGTGTTGCTTATCTTTTCTGATATTTATAAATACTAGCGGTCGCCTATTGCTCGAAATTCGACCAAAGTTTGCCTGTAAGATATTGCTGATATAATAATATATATTGACATTATTATGTCATATATGTAACCATAGTTACGCGCTTCGACTGCGTGTGTCAAATGCATGGTTGGGTGCGTGTAGTGGTTAAAAAACCACCAAATACATTAAATTAATAAACATTAATTTAATGTATTTCTAATGCATATTTTAAATAAATATTAGCATTCGTCACTTCTTCTCTGTATAAACTATAAGTGTGCGAAATTTGATACTCTTCCGTCCGCCCAATTTTCGTAAAAAGGGATCCAAAGTTTTCGCTTCACATATTAATATATAGATTATTTATATTGTGTCCCGCTTTATCTCGCGCTAAGGAGGGAAGTGGAATTCTTATTTTCAACTCCTTTACTTTTCTGATTAAATTCGATGCAGTTCCCAAGAACTTTAACTTTTAACTTTCCCCGGGACTTTTATGAGTGTCAAACTCGGTATTTTCTATGGTCACCACTGCTGAACTAGACTTGAACTTGTCAAAGTAGTAGTAGTTTTTGATCATCCATTTTTTTTGAGGCCCAATCACCCTCTTTCCCTCTTTCCGCTCCTTCTCCTTTCCACTTCCTTTCCTATAGGGTCGGCAACGCGCAAGTGATGCCTCTGGTGTTGCAGGCGTCTATAGGCTACAGTGACCACTTACCATCAGGTGGGCCGTATTCTCATTTGCCACTTTAGTCGTATAAAAAAAATCTAACATATTAGGTACCTACTGCTAATTTGAAAAAATCTAACATATTAGGTACCTACTGCTAATTTGAACACAAAAAATGTAAAATACAATGAAGTAATTAGGTCAGTGCAACTATCAAAAAATATGTATACAGGATAGTTTCACAAGGTCATTTGTCAGTTACAATCACGGAATCTTATCATGACGGGTGCTCGGCCGACGGATTGGAAAAGTATATATTATTTATTGTTATCAGTAACACGATAAAAGGATTTTAAAGATTCTGATTTAGGTAGGTGTTAGTTAGTATATTATGTAATTCACGCGTCAACGTTCTACATTATGGACACTTTCTTCTATTTGAAGTGTCATTTGCTTTTCTTTTAAGACGTAATGCAGATATATTGTTGTCGCGCTGGACTTAAGGGAATATCATTGAACGAAAGAGATAATAACGGCTACTATCTTTTCAAAATTGACATAATCAACAGTTCGTAATCCCCGGTTTTCTCTTTCAGAACTCAAAAATACATCGTCAGGTAGCCTGCATGTTGGTCAAAAATGGTTGAAGATGTGCGAAACCTACCAACCCGCACTGAGCTAGCATGGTGGATTGAGGTATCTCAGTGGTCGAGATTGGACCATAATCAAGGTGGAAAATTGTCATAAGTTCTATGAATGTTGTGGCAATCACACAGACAGAAAATAAAATGAATATGGATGGTAATAGATATGGTTGTCAGAGATTTAAACACAATAATACCTTTACCAGGAGTATAAGTGATATTCTGTTAAACTAAACTGATCTCGATTGTTGCCTCACCAGTAATCATAGTAACCTACTGTTATTGCCATGGTTATTGCAGAATAACCACGCCAAAACACTCCGTCGCGCAGCGGTAGTGAATGCGACTGCTGTACATGAGGTGTAGGGTTCGAATCCCGGGTCGGGCCAACAAAAAGTTTGGGTTTTTCAGTTAAGAAATCTCAATAGCAGCCCGGAGTTAGGAAGTTGGTGGTGTAAGACAGCCCCGTGCCTCGGAAAGCACGTAAAGCCGTTGATCCTGCGCCTGATTTCTCTCCGGTCGTGTCGGATTACCGTCCCATCGGATCATGAGAGTTAGGGAACAGAGAGTGCACTTGTGCAAACACAAGTGCACTCTCTGTTTAAGATTGGCCGCCGTGGCCGAAATTCGGTCTGAAGGTCATTATTATTATTGCAGAAGTCTCAAACTATTACAGCCGACTGACATGTAAGTTTGTAAGTGAGATTTTACAGAATTGCACAGCAGTAGACTATCAATAGAACTA
This sequence comes from Catocala sponsa, assembly GCA_963564715.1. Classification (NCBI taxonomy): domain Eukaryota; kingdom Metazoa; phylum Arthropoda; class Insecta; order Lepidoptera; family Erebidae; genus Catocala; species Catocala sponsa. The sequence continues at coordinate 905,102 of OY751352.1, forward strand.
AATGGCATCTAGGATGACTGTTAAAACAGTCTCATAAGGGATTTACGAGTGATAAAACTGCCACAGTTATCTTCAGTTTGTGGCACCGGTGTAGAAGTGGCGGTTATTTTAGATAAACTGTCACGTTTGAGATACACTGATAGCGATTCAAGGTGATTCTGTTCACAAGAAATACAGATTTTTATGAATAAACTCTAAATATAATTTACAAATCTTGAATTACTTTACAAACATTGAAACGACGGACACGAAGCACACATAAAAAGATATGAAATTTACATAATAAAAAGCATTTGTAACGGTATTAATGAGTAAAAATCTTTTGTGTAATTAGGAAAGCCAGGTCAGCAGGTATAGCAGTTTGGGATTGCTAGAAAGTGATTAATAATGAAGAGTTTGATTTTTGCTCTCTCCAATTGTCGGGATGATATATGTATTCTTTCCAAAATGTTTATAATTTGTTAACATGCCAAAAATGTTCTATATGGCTTGTTAAAATATATTTAATGAAGGATCGTGATCGTGATGTTCGGCAAATTGGGCGTAAACTGCAATCGAAAGATCACGATGTTGTTCGCAGAAAAGAAAGCCACGCTTTACAGTAAACAGTATCACCTAACAGTACTGTTTGGTTATATCCTACGTCGTAGTATGGTTGTGACATTTCAGTTATTATTGTAAACTGGTCACTATTATTGTCGCTTATGTAACATTACATAAGTCGTCACAAATGGACACACGATAGGTAATTATTGTGTTGGATTTCTTTTACGTACAGACGCTCTGTAATCTACTTTTGAAGAAACTTGTATGCGAATAACACATACAAAACAAAATTCTTACAAGCTAAGTTTGAAAGAGTTGGAATATATGTTTATGAAACTTAGTAACGTAATTTTTTTTGGTTATTAACGCTTACGATATAGTAGCTACTGATTTATTTTATTTTCACATCTATTAAGGTAATAATAATAATAAAGGTCTATACGTAATTCAATATATACCTGTTGAGTGTCTAGGACGGAGTGTCAGACAAGACTTTTCAGACTTTTCAATTATGTCAAACATCCCAACAATTGATAGGTTAGTTAGTAAGATTTTGTGAAAATTATGATTTATTACAAATTAATTTAAGGAATTTTAACGCAGATATTTATTTAGATTAATTGACCTAACGTTCTAATATTCGTTATTCGTCGCTTTCAACGTTCACGTCACGAAATACATTTAAAAAGTTATATAAATATACAAATACTGAGTGTAAAACAGCAAACAACACCAGGCGATAAGCTTATAATAATAATTAAGTAACATTTCAAAGTAATAAACAGTAATTAAAACAATAATAAGGAACAAGCGGAGGCATCGTAACATACTTGCACGGTTGCGTCATCACAAAACAATGGCGTCCAGGACAATTATTGAAAATTGTCGCCGTTCACGAAATTTTAAACATAGTTTCAGTTAGAGTTCCGCGTTTTTTTTATGACTGGTTTGTTAGTGTGGAGTAAACGTGTTTTATTTAATATCTGACTACGTTTTGCTGTGGCTCAGGGATAAAAGTATAAATCAATCAAATCAAATCAAATCAGTTTATTTGCAATAATATAGGTATAAAATGTTCTTATTATACAAAATGAAGCACCTCTACATTTTGCCACACTAGGCGTGCAAATATTCAATAAGTATAATAATAAAAATAAATTAAATTAAAAATCAAAGTAAATTAAATTAAATCAAAATTCCATACAATAATGTCAAAGTAAATTGTCAATTTTCAAACAATGTCTATGATAATAAATCCATCGATGCATTGCAATTATGTTACAATATGATCAGAATTTGAAATTACTTATATTAATTGTGTCTAATAAATAATCATAATTGTATAATAGCATTTGGTAATTAAGAAGTTTTTAATACATTTTTTAAATTGAGTTGTACTTAATTTTTTATGTCATCTGGTAATTTATTATAAATTTTTTGTGCCATGCAAAGAAAACTTTTATTTAACAGAGCTGTTGCACCAAATGTAACCTCTAGTTCTAACCTATTCTTGTCACGTAATTTCCTGTAATAGCTTTTAAATGCAATGTTATAGAGAGCAGAATTCTGCCTAACAAAGATGCTCACTTCATAAATATACAGCGACGGCAATGTTAACAATTTTAAGCCTATAAAGTAAGGTTGGCAACTCGTTGTCCTGTCTATATTACATATAGCTCTGATGCACCTTTTCTGGGCTATAAAGACAGCTTGTTTCGTGACTGAATTTCCCCAGAATATTAAGCCATATCTCATAATGGATACGAAATTGCCATGGTAGGCACTTAAAACAGCTTCTCGGTTGACTATTCTAGATAATTTATATAAAGCAAAGGCGGATTTATTCAATTTCTTACCGTGGTCCCAGTTATAAAATGATATTTTTGAATCAAGGATTTTTTTCTTTAATTATTACTTTAAAAATTTTTTCGTTTGACTGTACTGTTTTTGGCTTGTACAATAGATTTTTGTATTTATTTATGGGTGGTCCCAATTGCCGGAAGAAAAATATTAAAATTAAATGGATCCGGCAACTGGGACCGCGGTCCGAGTTAATTGCGGTCCCAATCGCCGGAATCCTCAATCGATTGACTACTTGACAGATTTTGCTGATACACACATGGAAACTGATTTTTTATATAGTTTTAGAATTGGTAAACATGAGGCGAGCAGAATGGTACCTATTACAATTTCCGGTTAGGCAACTAGGAGTCCAAACGACAAGAAGAAAATAGTTGACACACTCGCTTCTCGTTACTTAAACTGTTTATAGTTTTTAACTTAACTTTTCTAAGTTAATCGTTGGGGGTAGGACAAGTACTTTAAAGATATATTTCTATTTGTCATCATAACCTCAAGCATCACGTTGACCGCTCTAAGCGGCGTCTGCACTACTCTGATTGACGACACGGATGGTCCAAAGGTATAATGTAGTCGCTTTGACACAGCACGTGTAGTGAGTTCGATCAAAAGCTACTTTGAGCAACTAATTGATATTCTGAGCCTGCATTTACTTTCTTTAAACGATAATTTAAAGCTCTTCGATTATTCCCAGTACGATTGCGTTTAATAACAAAAAAGAAATAGAAATCCCAGGTATTTCCTTAACATATATTCCTTGATTATTTAACCCATATTTGTAAATGAAAATCAAATATTACACCAATCGTTGATAATGATACTCGATATGTCTGTTCAAGTGGGTGTAATATGAGCACACAGTACTTAGCGCAGTCTGTCATTACTAGTATTAACGTGTTTTAATACTTAATCATGAGCTTGTTCATTGCGAGCTAGCTGTGGTACACGTCGCCACTTGCATGTCACACAGGTAGAGATGACTTATATCACACTGGTGGCAACGGATGGTAAAGAAATGCACGATCTACTTGATAGTAAGTTGTTGCTATCATGTAATAGTAAAGCCTCGCTGATTTCAGCATGAATGGGCCGGCTCGACCGGGGGAGTACTACACCTCTCACAGGATATCGACGTGAAATAGCAGTATACCTACTCTTGTGTTTCGTTCGGTGAGTGAGAGTGCTGGAGGCCCATTCACCCTCTTTCACTCTTCCCGCTCCTTCTCCTTCCCACTTCCTTTCCTAAAGGGTCGGCAACGCGCAAGTGATGCCTCTGGTGTTGCAGGCGTCTATAGGCTACGGTGACCACTTACCATCAGGTGGGCCGTATGCTTGTTTGCCTCATTAGTCGTATAAAAAAAAAGTATGGATCAATACAAAGTCAAAGTCTTAGCGTTTGACTTTTGCTTGCGGAGATGATCAAGATGTAAAGTTGCTATGAAAAAGATTACGAATAAAAACGTTTAAACTATCGCGTCACACCTTTATAATTATAGACCATGATCGTTGGAACCTGGTCGAAAAGTCGAGCAACTAAAGGTAAACAATATTATGCAGAATCGTGTCAATTCCTGTTATAAATCGTATAAGAAATCAAATATTGGAAAATCGTATAATCCCTTATCGGAATGATGTTCAATCCGTTGACACTATCGTCTTTTTTCGGATCGTGATATTACTATTGCATGATTTGATTTACTTAAGTACTCGAATGATGATCTCGATTTTAGTTTTGAAGTAACAATACTAGCAAATGCTTATAGAAAAATGTAATGAAGAATTAAGTGGACCTTTGAGAAGTAAATAACTATCCCGTACTCTCATCAAAGTCTTGATTCTGCAGAATGTCTTTACCAACAGATCCTATAATGTAAATGTTAAGTTACACATTATCCTAACGGAACCCAGTATTCACCCGGCCGAGTACCGTCGTCTAAATTTTCGACTAATTAGCGTAAATGGCGCGAAACCGTCGGCGAGTCGACGCCATATGCAAATTTGCGCGCATGCGTAGCCACCACATACGCTTTACTTAACTAACTTACTATGAAGGCTTCGGTCATTTTGCTACATTTAACAATTATATTGTCAAATACATGACAGTTTAGAAATGACAGCGGAGGTAATGCTAATATTATTAAGAGCAGCGTGTAAGATTTCAGTTTTATGGAAGACACGTTTGTAAGCATTGTTTTAATGACCTACATCCAGTTGTGAGGACTCGAACCTGTCATATTCATTGCACAAATCTTTTTCTTGTGTTTTCGAATAGGCAGTGTAAAGCACTGCCTATGTCGTATACTAGATGTCAAAATTTTAACAAAAAAGAAAACTGACGTCTGAAAATAATATTCTAAAACTTAAAATGCACTAAAAAGTTAATAAATAATTGCATATTCTTGTGAATAATTAAATTAGTGTTATTTTTGGAGTCGGTGTCAGCCGCCCGCGCCGCGTGCTGCGTCTATGTGTGTAATTGTGCATGCCAATGTTATGTTATGATTATAGTAAGACATCTCATGTTTAATTAGTTACAAACCTACCTTGGCTGAAACCGACTCCATTAATAAAAATAAATTTAATTATTCATAAGAATATGCAATTATTTATTAACTTTTAGTGCATTTTAAGTTTTAGAATATTCATTTTTGAAGTCGGTTTTCTTTTTTGTTAAGATTTTGTTTTTGTATTTAATAGCCCAGTTCTTGAGGTAGGTTATAGGCTTTACAACATCATACTAAGAGCTAGAGAAGCAGATCATAGACGTGGGCCGAACCGGAAGGAACCGCCTATTTAGCATAAATGTAACTAAAAGCCGGAAAAGAACACATCCTACGTATTAAGGTAACTCAACCGAAATTACAAATGACTGCTAATAGATATGCTAACCCGACAGACGCTACCGGTATAGAACGGCCAACATGTAACGAAAGGCCGTTAAGGCCGCAATCAATTATCTGTGATGATGCGACGACAACCATGAAGTGAGACGAGGTGAAAAAACCAACCAATAACACGGTTAAGTTAACCATTTTTCAGATGGATAGATATACATAGTCTCACGTATCCCCGAAGTGGAAGCGGGGATGGTATGCGTATATGAGCATGAGATTATGAGACTATGAGCGGGCATTTAAGTAATATAATTTCCGCGGTCTCGATGGTGTAGTGGTTAGTGTAACCGACTGACACGCCTAAAGTCGCAAGTTCGATTCCTGCACAAGTCAAACAGGTATAGGTGTTTCTATGTATAATATGTAAGTATTAATGAAGAAAAAAGAAGTATATATGTATGTTTATTCATTGTCTAGGACCCATACTGAGCCGCCCGGTCCGCTGGCGGCGGCTCGGATCCGCAAGGATACTTTCCCCACGGATCCGCTTCTTCCGCGAGATAACGTCTTCGCAGAAGGATGCGACCGTTACCCAGTTCCTCTCGCTGTCGACCATGGCTTCGATCACGGCCAGCAGCGAGAGGTAGGAAGTAAGTAAACTATAGTTCTCTAATAGCAACTTTCTTTTTGTTGACGTTCAGAAGTGTAACTTTGTGACTCAAATTAACGAGATGGGTGTGAAAACCCAGGATTAACCTCTTCGTCTTAAATGTACATCATGTGACCTTGTGACCCCTATATCTCGGGGGTCTTTTGACCCACAGGGCCTATATTCAAACTCGACCGAGGTGTCTGCACAGCAAGTTACAAGTCAATCGGTCCAGTGGTTCCGGAGTTATGCCGGTCACTAACAGACAGACACACAGACCCACATAGTATTTTGATTAACTTCTGAAGAAAAGAGGTTAATAAACGGTTTTTGACTTTGATTTGTCCCGTGAAATATACATAGGTGTGGTACCGTTCTGCCTACCATTTTGGGAACAAGCAAGCGTGATATTGAAAGAGTTAGTTTTATTATCTTAGAGTAATGACAACACTTCGTGATCATTATATCCTGGCATCATAAACTTGTACAAGCAGAATGCTTTATGTAATACTAGATGTTCCCGCGGTTTCACCCGCGTTTATCGTTACTGCGCCGCCCCCGTGGGTCGTAGCGTGATGTTATATAGCCTATAGCCTTCCTCGATAAATAGGCTATCCAACACTAAAAGAATTTTTCAAATCAAACCAGTAGTTCCTGAGATTAGCGCGTTTAAACAAACAAACAAACAAACTCTTCAGCTTTATAATACTAGTATACATGATGTATTGTACTATAAGCGGTCGGGTAGAGATGTATCCCGTGTATATTTTACATGATTGGTGTAATTAGAGGTGAATACAGTACGCTAAGTATAGTGAGTTCGATCCCAAAAGGTCAAAATTGCATTGATGTTTAAATTCAGAATTGTGTGTGGTATTCTTTAAAGAAAAAGAAATCGGAGCAATTTTTTGTATAGAAATTCAATCTTTGTAAAGTCCCTCGAATCTTCTTCTCCCTAGCCTTTATTATTCCCAAGTCACTTGGGGTCGGCTTTCTAGTCTAACCGGATATCAGTTTTTACACGGAGCGACTGCCATCTGACCTCCGCAACCCGAAGGCTAACGATACCCTAAGGCTAGACCAGTGTCAGGATATTATAGGGCACTGACTTCCAAATAACGACTGCCATAGATGTTCACGGCAGCCGGGACCGACGTCTTAACGTGCTCTCCGAGACACGGAGCAGGCGATAATTATTAATCAATACGCACATAATTCCGAAAAGTCATATAACTTCCGAAAGTCAGAGGTGCGCGACGTGGGTTCGAACCCGAGACCCTCTGCATTGCAGTCTGTTGGTCTCCCCACTGGGCTATCGCTGCTTGTAAAGTCCCTCGAATACACAGGAATTATTCCTAGAGCGGGAATAGTCTTTCAGAAAAACGTAAGGCGCAAGACAGACAGAAAAGACGTAAAACGAGAACGCGTCGCAGACGCGGCGCTCCCTCAATAAATTTTCATACGAAATGCAAAGAAGCGTCGCGACACAAAACAAACAGAGAAGACAGGGCGCGGACGAGACGCGGACACGACGCTTCAATCAATTTCCATACAAAATGTATAGACATTTAGTATGAAAATTGATTGAAGGGGCGCCGCGTCTGCGACGCGTCCTCGTCTTACGTCTTTTCTGTCTGTCTTGCGCCTTACGTTTTTCTGAAAGACTATGCCCGCTCTAGGAATAATTCTTGTGTATTCCTGTGTATTTGTGTGTCTTGCGCCTAAGAAATCCATACAGAGTGTGACAATTCACAAAGCTTTATATTATCGCACACGAAATACCGATCTTAATTCATCGTTCAGTACTACTGGAGTTACACAGTTTGATACGAACAACCGTGACAGACCACGCATAAACATGATTACAATACCGATGCGTGAAAATAACGCATTGTACTTACAAATGTGTTATCGTGGAATTTGGGCCCCGAATATTTGCGCGGTAATGTCGGTGTGGATCCAAATTGCTTGGAGCCACTTGCGAATTATACTGGGCATTAATGTTTTTGAAGTGAGAACTTCTTTAGGCGCGTTGAGCACTTCTTGGGTGAACAAAAATCATAGAACTCGCGTCATTGTCACGCTTCTACGCTCTCCATTTTTGAATTATTTTAGAATATTAACAATATCTCAGAAATGGTGCGTCCTACGCAAAAAATAATGAAATTTTGACCCTTTTAATAACCCGTAAGAGAGTATGAGGTATCCGATCCGCGCCCTGTTTTTTTTTGTTTACCTATAAAGAAGCGTATATGATCAAGGATTAAAGTTTTTAGTTCTATCGGCAGTCCCCAAAGACTGCTCCAATTTTAGAAGCGTACAGAATTGCAGAATATGTATGTTATGTAATATAATTTTTTTTTTATACAGCGTAGGTGGCGATCAATCATATGGCCCACCTGATGGTAAGTGGTCACCGTAGCCTATGGACGCCTGCAACACCAGAGGCATCACTTGCGCGTTGCCGACCCTTTAGGAAAGTAAGTGGGAAGGAGAAGGAGCATGAAGGGGGAAAGAAGGTGATTGGGCCTCCGGCACTCTCACTCACCGAACGATACACAACAGTAGGAATAATGCTATTTCACGTCGATATTCTGTGAGAGGATCCTTCTCCGGTCGAGCCGGCCCATTCATGCTGACATCAGCGAGACTCTACTACACTAAAATATTACAATATTATTTGTCATCACATCACAAAAATCACTTCTTGATACTTTCTTTTAGAAAAGACAAATACCGTAATAGGTATAATTCCTGTGTGACCTCACGTGGCACTTTACAAACATTCAAACAACGGACACAAATACTCACAAGAACTGTCTGTTGTTCACACATAAATATAATAATACTATATCAATCAGCACTTCGTTTAAAAAGCAAGAGTTTAGCAAAAGAATATCATCAAACATTGCCCAGATATGCATACGAATTATACGTAAAGCCAATCTTTAACGTATTGTGTCGCAGCGGTACACCGGTAGCCAGATACAATAGATTTTTAATTATGTCTGGTATTCTAAGACTTGACAGATACCGAAAGCAGATTCTTTAGACAATCGATTCTCTTTATACCTAAAGGTTCAAATATTATAAGAATAAGTTGTGAATGAAAATATCCTGACCCGCACAGCTACTTAAGTTGGTCGCATCGCAGTTAAAAATACGAAATAATAAAAGTATAATCCAAGTTATTATGTAATTATAGTACTTAATGCATTTATTTCCACTCATTATAATCCCGACAATGATTTTTTTACTGCGTAACGTGGATCCAAACACTGTGACTAAAACTTAATATTAATCTTACCATGTGTTGATAATAATTTATCAATATTATATGCAAACACTCCGTATTTTACTAATGTTTTAATACGAAACGTATCCTTAGTATGAATATCCGAATAAATATCGATACCATTGAATAACACGGTTCTGAACTTCGCGAGCGCTTCAATTCGATACGGTTTACGGAAAAATATCACTCGCGTATTGACAAAATCACAACACTAGTAGTACGTAGAGATGAGCTACGTCAGTCTACGGTTGAAACCGGAGAGGGACTGATTACGGTTTGCTATTATCGCTTAAAAATACAAATAAAGTCAACGTTGTGATAATATACAGGTATCGACGTTCGCAGTCGCGTTCCGACTGTTGAGCCGGACGCACGTGTGACAATCACAAATTCAAAATTGGAACACCGAATTGATGAGGACTTTTTTTAAGGTGGGTAGTAGAATGTTCCTTTTTTGAAAATTTTCATCCGTTTTATAAATTTTATTTTATAAAGTGTAGCTGGCTGTTAGTAGTGATGTAGGTATATTTCTCAATGTCATTTTGCTTATTCGATTTATGTACTCGAGTGATTTATGTTTTTAGGTCTCGAGGATACATTGAGGCGCTAATGAGTTAGTCTCGATGATATTTCAGTTAATCAAGGTTATGCAAACATGTTACTGAGATGATGTACTTCTATTCTTTTGTATATTATTGCTGCTGTTATCTACGTGTTTAGGATCCCGGATTTGACACCCGGGTTGGCTAAAGTGTTATTAAACGTCTACTTGCTATACTTTCGTGTATCTGCAATCGCCCCTTAAGGATAAGGCAGGTGACATGTATGCAAGGACGCGCTGTCAAGTATGTTTATGAAACAGTTACGTTTTAGTAGGCACTAATAAATTTGAACGTCTGAAATCTAATTTCTATTGCTTTTGGAAACAAGTTGACTAACATTAAAAGGGTACGGACTACGACAATCAGTATGGGGAGTATTTATATTATACAATTTGTCTGACTCGAGAATCGTACCGGAGAACACACGCACAGCAGTCGCATATGCTCTGCTCCTGCTGCACTACCGAGGTTTTACCTATATCAATATCATATCTATACTAATATTATAAAGCTGAAGAGTTTGTTTGTTTGAACGCGCTAATCTCAGGAACTACTAGTTCGATTTGAAAACTATTTTAGTGTTGGATAGCCTATTTATCGAGGAAGGCTATAGGCTATATAACATCACGCTACGACCCACGGGGACGGCGCAGTAACGATAAACGCGGGTGAAACCGCGGGAACATCTAGTTATAAGTTATAACATAATAGGTTCACATGTTTTACCTACATCAATATCATATTATAATAACATAATAGGTTCACATGTTTAAAAGTGCCTCGCCGCTACTGCCGCACTCAGTGTAGTGGGTTTGAATCCCACACAAGACAATTATTTGTGAGTCCCAAAAAATAATTAAGTGATTTGTGGTGCAAGTAATGTTTTACCCATCCTTGGCAAGCGTGAAACACAACTTACATATTAACTACATAAACGACTTTAAAAAAACAAAAACCAAAAACAATTTTGAGGGCACTTGGACCAAATAAACATCGTTGTGTAAGTGTAGGTCTATCGCTCAGTCAGCTGTTATTTACATTAAATTTAATCTATGGTAAATAGAAAAACAGGTGCAACATTGAATATGTTAAATGTTTCACCTGTTTAATATAAAAGTGGTTTCATATGTATGTGCAACCAGGTAAAAATTACTTATTTATTAAAAGCCTGTATTGATGTAAAAACAATACATACTTACATGGTTTCTAGTTTATATCGCCGAAATGGGTAAGCAGACGTGTATAAAACCCACATTTAGCCAACTACATAATAATATTCTGTCGCACACACACCACCATCTAGCCCAAACTAAGCAGAGCTTGTACTATGGGTACTAGACAATGGATAAACATACTTATATACTTTTTTTTTTGTAAATACATACATATTATACATAGAAACATCCAGACCAAGACAAACATCCATGTCCATGCACACAAATGTTTGACTTGTGCGGGAATCGAACCCGCGACCTCAAGCGTGGCAGTCGGTTAAACTAACCACTACGCCATCGAGGTACTACTATGGTTTTACGTCCAACGTAATTAAGAGCGATCACACACACCGAGAATTTTCTGCCAAAAATTTAATAACACTGTCCGACCCGGGAGTGAAATCCCAGATACCACGCATAGCAGTCGCATTCACTGCCGCTGCGCCACCAAGGCGATTTCACTAGTCGCATAATAAATGTTTACGCACACGAACAACACTTGGTAATAAAAGTTAATTGTTATTATCTTTAAATATAAGAACAACGAGAAAAATCCTAATACCTAACAATTACCTCTGATTTAACGGAGAGAACTTCAAAGCTGGACAATTCCATTATTTATACAAAAATATTATACCTACTTAGTTACATTACGTTAGGGCGCCTACAAATCTATAATAATATTATAAAGCTGAAGAGTTTGTTTGTTTGTTTGAACGCGCTAATCTCCGGAACTACTAGTTCGAATTAAAAAATTCTTTAAGTGTTGGATAGCCTATTTATGGAGGAAGGCTATAGGCTATATAACATCATGCTATGACACACGGGGTCGACGCAGTAACGATAAACGCGGGTGAAACCGCGGGAACATCTATGTTAAAAGAAAGTGGTACCACGGTTGGCCAAGTATATTATAATATCTGCTCAGAGGGTCAATTTTCGTAATACAGTTTTTTTTTATACGATTCAGGTGGCAAACAAGCATGGCTCACCTGATGGTAAGTGGTCACCGTAGCCTATGGACGCCTGCAACACCAGAGGCATCACTTGCGCGTTGCCGACCCTTTAGGAAAGGAAGGAGAAGGAGCGGGCAGGGGGAAAAAGGGTGATTGGGCCTCCGTCATTCTCACTCACCGAACGAAACACAACAGTAGGAATACTGCTATTTCACGTACATATTCTGTGAGAGGGAAATCCTTCCCCGATCGAGCCGGCCCATTCATCCAGAAAGTTCCGATCTAGTTTATATATAATTCTGTAGTATTACAGCCACATTTCGCCAGCCGTTTGCCAAACTTAATTTCAGACTCTGGGCTGTTAGTAAAACTTCTTGACAGGAAAACCTAATAACACTATTGCTCCACTCGGGAATCGAGCCCAAGACTTCATGTACGACGATCGCATTCACTACCGTGCATTCATTCATCCAACATTCTCACAATTTTCATTTTTTTCAGTACCTCGCCAAAATTTTCAGCTCTCTATCATAGTAGTCAATAAAGACGTGTCAACGTATCTCTCGATCTGTTGTTCCCTCAGTAATCTATTTTCTTGCCCCTCCTTTCTTTCCCATAGTATTTTAAAGATTAAACAAATCAACTGTACACTGAACTTTCGTGTCTCCTCAAATCAAGAAAAGGTTCTCGCGACGTCACAGCGGCGCCTCAATCGCCTACCCTGCAGGCGTCCTTATGTTTTACTTTTATATCAGTGTAATCATGTTACGAAACTGATTACACTGTAATTAAATACATTGCAGATAAGCGCTTATATATTTTCCGGTATTTTAATGACTGTCGCCAGTGTGTCAAGACAGGACTGTCAGCGCCATCTAGGTCGCCATCATCTTTATTTCTTAAAAACCAACAGCTTGACAAACATTTTAGATGATACCTCCCGACCGATTTCGGTCACAGCGACTGCATCTCCGTGAAGTAAGTTGTTGTTGATGTGCTCTCAAGTGGCTGCTGTTGACAATCTTGTGAGCTAAGGCTTTAATCTTGTGAACATTGATTGCATGAAAGGCGTACTGGTTTAAGTTGTCGCCTGGCTGCTTAACCGCGTGTTGTGTGTTCGAATCCACAGGACACAACATATTGTGTGATCCACAAATGGTTGTGGCGAATCTGAGTGGTATTTGTATCCGTTGTTTGAATGTTTGTAAGTCGTCTACGATACAGGCATTATTACCACTAGTTAATAACGGCTTATGTTTAACTTATCACCAGATATAGTAAAATATAACAGTCAAAAATAGTAAATGATCACCAAAATTAAAACCGCATTTTAATACCAGAAATATTAATTGCACAGCAAAGAGATCAAAATAAGTGGACAGAGCCCCGCTTCGCGGGGCATCTATTTTTGGGTGTGTTTAAGAAGGAACCTAACATAACCTAACCCTTCCGAGACAGAATGCAGTGACTTGAGCCGTATAGGTACTCGTTATGATATATTTTAGTAAGCATATTTTAGTGTGCAATTACTATTTTTGTTGGTTATTATATTTAATCCGTTAATAATACGTCGATAGCAGAGGAAGATTGGTAGGTGGAGAAAAAGGTTATGCTCGTACTAACCTTTTTATAAATAAAATAGATCTCTACTACAACATCGTGAGGAAACCTAAGCAACTTGAGAGACGGAGAGTTCTACATAATGGCCGGCCTCAATGGCGTAGTGGTTAGTGTAACCGACTGCCACGCCTGAGGTCGCGGGTTCGATTCCCGCACAAGTCAAACATTTGTGTGCATGAACATGGATGTTTGTCTTGGTCTGGGTGTTTCTATGTATAATATGAATGTATTTCCAAAAAAAAAAGTATATATGTATGTTTATCCATTATCTAGTACCCATAGTACAAGCTTTGCTTAGTTTGGGCTAGATGGTGTTGTGTGTATGTGATACAATATTATTATTTTCCTGTTTTCTTTTTTTTCTCAGCTCGTGGCTGGTTTTATCTACATGTACAGCCGAAACCAAGTAACATGTAGTGTGTGGTGTGTAAAGCTTATGTTGGAGGTGTTGTTTGTGTTGTGTCGTTTTCATCAAGGGACATGAATTTCCTGACTATTCTGCATGTGTTCAAAATTGCGGCTTCCTGCAGGCTAGTGTACAAGGTTTCTTTAAGAACAATTAATTTTAGGCTATGGCGAAGATGCTCAGGAATGATACCGGTGGAAGAAAGAACAATGGGTACCACATAGACTTTGTCCTGCCTCCATATTCTTGTCACTTCATATTACTATTATTATTCTCTTTATTACTTATTTTCTCTAATAATTAAATTTTTAAATATAAATATAAAGATTATATATATTTAAAAATATAAAAACTGAAATGATCCACCGATATCGGGTGCAGGGACCAAGCTATCGGTGGTTAGGGCTCCAGAGAAAGGAACCTCCGCACTATGCGCGCCGTGTCGAGCAATACTGCCTTCTGAATCGAGGACTTGACCCAGCTATTCAACTATTATTATTATTATTAATGTTTTTGAAGATATGTATGTGAAGTCTGCTACCCGCACAGGCGGCAAGTGAGGGTCTGCAGGATGAATGCGCGAGCGATCACTGCGCCTCGGCCATAGATTGTGAGAAGGAACACCATGGTATGTGTAGTCGGTATTACCGGGATATCTCCATCTTTTCCCGGGTGAGTCCGACATAACCCCTCCACCCGCCCCCACGGAGGAGTAAGCGCTAAAGCATTCACCCACGATAAAAAAAAAGTCTAATGACGGTGTTTCTGAGGTAGATTCTAACTCTTTTCACGCCGAAAAGAGACCCATGTCCTACAGTACGACAGTTTTTAAACAGAGCTGATATTATTATGCATTCCTAATATCAGCGTGTCACTTGGTTCTCTTATTGGAAGAATGAATAGGCATCCATTATGATATTTTTAGGTACTTACGACTAGCATAAACTAATAAGTAACTATAAAGTAGTAGAGCCTCGCTGATTTCAGCATGAATGGGCCGGCTCGACCGGGGAAGGACTGCCCTCTCACAGAATATCGACGTGAAATACCAGTATTCCTACTGTTGTGTTTCGTTCGGTGAGTGAGAGTGCCGGAGGCCCAATCACCCTCTTTTCCCCTTTTCCCGCTCCTTTTCCTTCCTACTTCCTTTCCTAAAAGGTAGACGGCAACGCGGAAGTGATGCCTCAGGTGTCGCAGGCGTCCATAGGCTACGGTGACCACTTACCATCAGGTGGGCCGTATGCTTGTTTGCCACCTTAGTTGTATATAAAAAAAGCATGTCAAACTAGTGCACAGCCCGCATGATTCCAAGCTATTACTCTACCGCATTCTGTAGCGAGCTGCATTCTAAAATATATACATATAAACCCCTATATTCTCGAAAAGGTTTGGCTGAAGTGTGTAACATACACATAGACACGTAAGTATATTATGAACATTTACGTAACAGGGCGCCAACGAAATTTCTTGGTACAACTGAGAGATGTTTTACCAGCAATTTGGATTGCAATGCGAAAAAAGTTACGTTAATTTTGTCAAAGTCTGTATTCTCACAAAATATCCTTATATATACAGTTATCTGTTATTTATCAAACAGTTTTCTTTCTTTTTGTTTTGTATAGAGCTAGTGATTAGATAAGTGTAAGAAAAAATGATTGAATAGGTGCGTTTTTATTGACATTTTGAGTTGCAGCGGCACACAGGCAGCCAGGCACAATAGGTTTTCAATACAATACTACATTAATTTATGTTTTTATTAACATTTCAGTAATGATTATGGTCGAGAGAGCGATAGCTCAGTGGGGAGACCAACAGACTGTAATGCAGAGGGTCTCGGGTTCGAACCCACGTCGCGCGCCTCTGACTTTCGGAAGTTATTCAAATAACTTTTCGAAATTATGTACGTATTGATTGACAATTATCGCCTGCTCAGTGCCTCGGAGTGCACGTTAAGCCGTCGGCATCGGTCCCGGCTGCCATGAACATCTATGGCAGTCGATATTGGGAAGTCAGTGCCCTCTAATATCCTGACACTGGTCTAGCCTTAGGGCATCGTTAGCCTTCGGGTTGCGGAGGTCAGATGGCAGTCGCTCCGTGTAAAAACTGATATCCAGTCAAATCCGGTTAGACTAGAAAGCCGACTCCAAGTGATTTGGAAATAATAAAGGCTAGGGAGAAGAAGATTATGGTCGAATTTTGACCACTAGGCGAAGACAAGTATAGTTATGCATAAGCCATTTACTTTCTTCCAAAACTATGTCACGCTACAAAATCCGGTGCCCAATGAGTGAAAATCTCTACATTTTTCTTTACAATGTGTTGTTTAACGTCTGTATTATATTGAACAGTTGAGTGAGGCACTAGTGTGCTCGCGCTTGCACGCGCGGACACAAATAGCCCGCACTATTGTGTCCCTCGTGAATATTCATGAGATCGCTAAGGACGGATAATTACCGTGACGTCGCCGCCTACAATTCACTCTTGAAATAATCATTTTGGGTATACGTTTTCTACTTATTTATTGGTACTAGCAGTCGCCTAGTGCTCGAAATTCGACCAAAGTTAGCCTGTAAGATATTGCTGAAATATGTCATTATGCTCGTATATTGATATATGTAACCATAGTTACGCGCTTCGACTGCGTGTGTCAAATGCATGGTTGTGTGCGTGTAGTGTTTTTTCATTAATTTAATGTATTTTTACGCATAATAAAAAAAATATATTAGCATTCGACACTTCTTCTCTGTATAAACTATAAGTATGCGAAATTTCATACTCCTCCGTCCGCCCAATTTTCGTAAAAAGGGATCCAAAGTTTTCGCTTCACGTATTAATATATAGATACTTGACTAAATTCTAGTAGGTTACTTATAAAACTGATTTTATAAATGCCATAAAATTTACAATGGGTAAATTTAAATAGAATCATGGATTTAAAAACAAAACGTTAGATGTTGTGATTTGTCGTATAAATCGTAATAAAATCCATGTATAGTAGTTTAATTTGAACAGTGGTTAGAATCACACACTGTCCCATAGATGACAGATTGCACACGTTTTAGAGAACTCCTGACAGTTCTCTATACGATAAGATAAAGAAAATCATCGTGAGGATCACATCCTCATACCTCTGCCGAACGACCAAGGCATGGAATTCTCTGCCAAGGCACGAGTTTCCTTCTTCCTTCAATCCTGGGTTCTTTAAGCGGGGCGTGAAAAAGCAACTTCTCAGGCCGTCAAAGTAGAGACCTCAACATCGCCTCGGCTACTGTGGGGGCGATGTTGGAGGTCACTGCTCTTAGACCACACGACTGCTCAGGTGGAGTGTGGTAATTTTGACGAGGAACACAAAAAAAAAAAAAATACATCTAAATGATTTGTCGCGCGATGTTTTCCTTCATCGTAAAAACAAGCGCTAATTAACTTTTAAAACGCATATTACTTCGAGGCGCTTTTTTTTATACTACTGAGCTGGAAAACAAGGAAACGGGCCACCTGATGGTGAGTGGTCACCGTAGCCTACGGTCGCCTGCAACACCAGATATATCACTTGCGCGTTGACGACCCTTTAGTAAAGGAAGAAGACAAAATGGAAGTGGGAAGGAGAACGAACGTGAAGGGCGAAAAAGGGTGATTAGGCCTTCGGCACTCTCACTCGCTGAACGAAACACAATAAGAATTCTGCTATTTCACGTCGATATTCTGTGAGAGGGTAGTCCTTCCCCGGTCGAGCCGGCCTATTCATGCTGAAATCAGCGAGGCTCTACTACCTTAATTTTTTTGCGTTCGTATCGAACTTGATACCTCTGCGTAGCAATCCAACGGTCTGTCACTAGGCTATCTCTTTTTTTTCCTAACTGCCTAGGTGTTGCAGCGGTAGTATAACTACTAATAAGCGACTGCTGTGTATGAGGTCTCGGGGTCAATTCGTGTCATGTCAAGAATAGAGTTTTTGATGTGAAACATCTATTCTTCTACGTCGTTTCACTCTTGACAGAGTGGTCGTGGTCATCTGTAAGGTTGTGTAGCATGCTTGACAATCCGCCGCCACTCTTCACGCACCTTTGCCTTTCTGGTGCACTCATACAAGGGATCATTGTCTAATGCTGCCTTAATTTGGTCGGTCCAGCGCATAGGCGGTCTACCATGTGCTCGTTTCCTCTCGACGTTTCCTTGTACCACAAGGCGCTCTATGGAGACACCTCCACGTCTGGATACGTGCCCGAAGAAAGTGAAAATTCGAGCTTGTACGATAGAAGATAGGCGCTGCTTGATACCTAGATCTTGTAAAATAGACAAGTTGGTTCTATGCTGAAACATCTATAGCCACACGTAAAAGCGAAGCTGGCGTGGCGACGCATGCCGTGGCGACTCGCCGCCACGCTATATGATAATATTTTACATTATGCCATATTAGTTCCTGATCTGATCTTTTATGCATGACTTGTACAAAATAACTTCGATGTTTCACATCTGCCAGGCGTCTCGTGACGGTTCACAATTTTTTTTTATATTGTAATAGGCTTGCATTTGACCGCGATCTCACCTGATCTTAAGTGAAGATGCAGTCGACGATGGAGCACGCTTACCTAGAAAATACCTATTCCCTCGTGACTTGATGACACCCAGATTGTACTCATCGGGAAACACAAGACTTAGGTAGTGAGTTCCACTCCTTTGCGGTACGCGTGAAGGTTCATGGAGGTTTTCTGTCAAGGAATTCAAAATAGTGGCACGGACTTCGTTACTGCGCCTGGTAATCAGCAAGAGCTTCACCCTCTATCACGAGGGTCTTTAAATATAGCTGGCGATTTGGAGGTGTAATACGCCATTGCCTTTTGCTTCAAAGGTTTATGCTTGAGACTATCTATTATATATCTATCTATCTACTATCTATCTATACTAATATTATAAAGTTGAAGAGTTTGTTTGTTTGAATGCTCTAATCTCAGGTACTACTGGTTCGATTTGAAAATTATTTTAGTGTTGGATAGCCTATTTATCGAGGAAGGTTATAGGCTATATAACATCACGCTACGACCCACGGGGAAGGCGCAGTAACGATAAACGCGGGTGAAACCGCGGGAACATCTAGTGTATATATAGAAATGTATGCCAAGACTCACATATCTATCGCAATCGTGAGTTAACTTGTCTAGACATTAATACTACCTAGTTATCACTTAGGAGCATGTTCACGTAACTAAAAGTGAAATTCAACTTCGTATTGATATTAAAGTAAATATATAAATCATGAAGTTCGTGATAGGTGGCGGTTAGCGGGGTTTCAGGTGCGTACGCGCATCGTGTGCGGCCAATTTGTGAGTCGTTTGTCGATTGTCACGTGTGATGAAACCAAGGATACTGGCTGAAGTTCGGACAAAGCGATAATTGGATTCGATGGCACTTAATTTAATTTATTAATGAATAATTAATATTTTCTTTATAATTAATTAAATGATTTTAAGGACACTGAGGACATAATTATAATGAACTTTAATTAATTGTGTTATGAGATTCTTTAGTTTCGATTTCTTGACTGCTCGAATGGCGGTTTAAGTTGTGTTGTGGGTTCGAAACTGAACACAGGACAAGATATTGTGAGATCCACAATAGCTTGT
Source organism: Catocala sponsa (assembly GCA_963564715.1). Classification (NCBI taxonomy): domain Eukaryota; kingdom Metazoa; phylum Arthropoda; class Insecta; order Lepidoptera; family Erebidae; genus Catocala; species Catocala sponsa. The sequence goes on from OY751352.1 coordinate 924,705, forward strand.
ACCAAGTTTTGAGTATTCTTTCTTGAGGTCGGTCCAGGTTATTGGTTAACAATAAAGATACATATTTATCAAAAAAAGCACTTCAAATCCTCCATACAATTTTACTATGGCGGCCGCACGCCGATTTGAATATGCGCCGCACGAGCTCTGTCATTATCTGTCTTACGCTCGACGCAGTCTTAAAGTTACGCCATCCGTGCAGTATCTACATATAACAAAACATCGGCTTTATCATATGTTATGATTGTCCCTCTATCTATTTACCAATACGCCACAATTTAACTAAGTACATAGAAATAAACACGCAGGTACGGTAGACACTATCTATCTTCCTATCCTAGTGAACGTTTCATATCAATCAGATAAGCCGTTACGACGTCCGTCGTCAGTTAAAACCCTTCACTATCATGTAAATTTTCCATAAAATATTTTCTTATTTGAGTTAAAGTGTTTTCTGAACGAGAGTCTTCCAAGCGGCGGTAACCCAACGTATAAGGCGGAGGACTTGCGATCGCGAGCTCGTGGGTTCGAATCCCGACTAACGACGTGAACCTACACCTAAAACTCAATTCTAGCTTAGTTAGAAGGGATAACAAAAATACTAGTAATTTTCAACCTATATAGCTAGTAATGTTTTACAAAAATCTGCACTATAGTTGGCAATGTATTGCCTATAGCAATATCCATAGGTACTTTTCAATAGGCGGCAATATTAGCACTATTGCGCATGGCTCGGCTATATAGACAGACAATTATGTCTAGCAAACCTAATGTATTAAAATATTGTTGTAATATAATAGCAGGGCTGTAATTGAAGACATAGCAGCCACATATTGCATAAAAATCTTCTAAGTTATGTGTGTATACTATAAATCATGGTGACATGAGTTTAGGAGCTAGCTTTACAAAGCATACTCCGTTTTTTTTTGTCGTGGGGAAATGCACCTTATGCATACCTCCTCGCCGCAAGGAAAGGCGAGAGGGTTATGTTGGGCTCTCCCGAGGCTTCTGGCCTACCAACCAAAACCTCACGGTGTGCCAACTCGCTGCCTTTTTACAAAGCATACCTACCTTAACAAGATTAACTACCATGGACGAGGAAAGACTGACTAAGAAAGTTTAGAAGGCTAGTGGGAATGGAACAGTCGCAAGAGGAAAACCTAAGCGAACGTTTCTCGATCAGATCGGAGGCGTTCTGGACAAAAGCCAGGTTAAGAACTCCTCGAACCGACGAGCGTGAATGAGGAATGTAATGAAAGTGAATGAAGCCAGAGAAGTGTGTCAGGATCGTAGCAAATGGAATTCCATAGTCTCTGCCTACCCCTCTGGGAAACAGGCGTGAATCTATGTATGTATTAATATACATATTACTATCTTCAACAAACACTCGTATCTTGCTCATCTAAATAGCTTTTAAAGTAGTAAAACCTATATAAAACGTTTTATACTATTATGACATAGACACGCGACGAGAATAACCTTTTAGATGTAGTCACGTTATGGCACCCGTACGTGAAACAGCATCTCACGATACTATTGTGATCTGTGTGCCGTGAGGCAAGCATATGCCAATGTATGTATAATGTTGCGGTTAAATACACATATACGTAATATAATAGTATATCTATATGTATATAATGAAAAAAATATATTATAATAATATAAGAAAAATAGTATTGTTTCACTCCTTGACCGATATAATATATTTATTTATTTATTTAATACCACATACAGCCATCATTACAGGTAATACTTAACCTAATGCAATGGATGTAGAATTTACTTAATATGTACAAATTATACTTACTTAATATATACTCCCTAATACTATACATATATTCCTTAATACTAATTATTTCCTATTATTGTAAACACAAAAAGGAATAAGTAGCCTGTGTGAACTTACTCAGTGAACATATTATATCAGTCAAGGAGTGAAACAATACTATTTTTCTTACAATGGTTTGTACTGAGCATTGATATTATCAATGCTCAGTTCAAACCCTTGGACTAAGAAACCTTAATTGCACATATGACAAGGAATAATCTGAAATTGGATTCATCGGAATTGCAATGGATCTCATACGTTTTAAGTTACCTTGTATACGAGGTGGCGCAAATGTTATCACATTAAATGATATAGTGCCATAAGCTGGTTGATATAAGACGGTTAATACAAACAAAAAACCAATTTCCGCAGAAATTATTTTATGGAACAAAATAAATAAAATAAAATTAGACACAAATTGTAACACCATTGTAACAATCTTGCGCTGGAGCAGCTCGTTAACGGTCATAGGTTCCGAGAAATCGTCTTTGTCAACTCGCTAGGATCCGGAAATTCCCGGACCCGATAATACAATAATACAATACGACGTTTTTTTAAAAGCGGGACAACGTTTGTTTTAATAACGCTGCTGAAGGTCTTTGACACCTAAGTACGTTATCTCTGCTCTGCATTACATGCTGTTCTAAAATTTCAAAATTATGAAAACAAAATAAATGTCCTGTGGCTAAACTACTGAATACATTTGGTTCATAATTTGTAAATAGTCAAAGAATACCCTGTAGTATATGTGATAGCTCAGTGGGAAGACCAACAGACTGCAATGCAGAGGGTCTCAGGTTCGAACCCACGTCGTGCACTTCTGACTTTCGGAAGTTATATGACTTTTCGAAATTACGTGCGTATTGATTGACAATTATTATCGCCTGCTTCGTGCCTCGGATAACGGTCCCGGCTGCCATGAACATCTATGGCAGTCGTTATTGGGAAAGTCAGTGTCCTTTAATATCCTGACACTGGTCTAGCCTTAGGGTATCGTTAGCCTTCGGATTGCGGAGGTCAGATGGCAGTCGCTCCGTGTAAAAACTGATATCCAGTCAAATCTGGTTAGACTAGAAAGCCGACCCCAAGTGACTTGGGAATAATAAAGGCTAGGGAGAAGAAGAGTAAGTCAAAGATGGTAATTTTTTTAAATTACAGATTTGGAATTATACTCTACTGTAAACAAAAAAAAAACCCCTTTCTTTTGACATATAAAACATAAAAATCGAGTTTATAGTTTTATCACAAACGCTAAAATTGTAACAAAATCTTTGCGCACTGTTTTCTAAAACTGCCTTTATTGACTTACTGCCCTCTCGATTACCACGGCAAAATTGATAGGGCATTATGACGAAAGCGGCCATTCGAATTAAAAACCCCTTTCCTTGCACTGAATGAGAATACTGCCATCATAATGGTATAAGAAGCATCTGCCAAAAAAAAACAACATTTTTTTAAATATACTAGCAGATGCGTTTTGTTTTACTGATTCCAAATATTTATAAATCTTTATTGCCAAAAAATTGCTAGACAGGTACGTCTTTTTTCCTTATGACGTCAGAATAGTACGTCCACTAGAAATTATTGAAACTGTCAGATAACATAATACTACAGCGACATACAATATATAATATAATATATAAGTATGTACATGTCTGCCATTTGAGGCGTCAAGACTACCTTTATTATATACATAACTCATCGATACGTGCCTGTGTTGTATTGGAAGAAGTAAGATTGTTATAATACTGTAATAAGGCTTCAATTCGTTTAAAAAATGTTTAGATCTGTCTCAAGGTTTGACAATACAGGCCGATAACTGTGCTCCCATGACGTAGAGTTTAAGGGTCCGTTAACACAGACCGGCTCGGAGAGGAGAGCAGATTTTTATCACATTTAAAACAGAGTTTTGAATAATTGTAATAAGGTTTTATTTTTACATTTCAAACGCGCGTTCAAGCATTCTGAATAACAAAAGAAGTGAAACAATAATAATAATATTCTATCACATACACACAACACCATATAGCCCAAACTAAGCAGAGCTTGTACTATGGGTACTAGACAATGGATAAACATACATATATACTTTTTTTTTGTAAATACGTACATATTATACATAGAAACACCCAGACCAAGACAAACATCCATGTTCATGCACATAAATGTTTGACTTGTGCGGGAATCGAACCCGCGACCTCAGGTGTGGCAGTCGGTTACACTAACCATTACGCCATCGAGCCGTCGCCGCTTAGGTTTGAACAGGCCTTAATTCCTAATGCGGGCGTTGTCTTTTAAATAAAGAACAACTGACGCAGCGCGTGTGACGTCACGCTGCGCATACGCCGACTCGACGCCTCCCTTTCACTAACTAATATTTACTAACACATTGTTCATTATCTGAATAATTTATTAGACGTCTCAGTAATTAAATACTGTCTCTATGTACCTATAGTTATTATTAAATGTAATTATATAATATTGTCTTATGTTTACGCGAATGTTATACATTGAAATTAAATAAATGTATACGAATTTTATCGCGATGTTTATTTTTTACGAGCTTACGTTTTTGCATTTTTCGTGCAAATTTACGTAATTTTGTAGGCGAAAATATTAATTATTTTAAGTTTTTTAAACGGAGTAAACACATTCATTGTTATGGTAAATGTATATTTTATATTTGTATATGCGCCGCACGAGCTCGCTGTGCCCGCGGTCTTACCCGCGTCAGTGGTATTTGTGGTTACTGCCCGGCTCCCGTAAGCCGTAGCGTGATGTTATATAGCCTATGTCCTTCCCAGGGCCATCTCATTCCAAATTTCATCTAAATCGATTCAGCGGATTTAGCTTGAAAAGGTAACAGACAGACAGACAGTTGCTTTCGCATTTATAATATTATATAGTAAGGATAAAACACTATTATTACATAAATAGATGTGCCCGCGGTTTCACCCGCGTTTATGATTACTGCGCCGCCCCCGTGGGTCGTAGCGTGATGTTATATAGCCTATAGCCTTCCTCGATAAATGAGCTATCCAACACTAAAAGAATTTTCAATTCGGACCAGTAGTTCCTGAGATTAGCGCGTTCAAACAAAAAAAAAAACACTTCAGCTTTATAATATTAGTATAGATTTTGAAACTTTTAACTACTATTATTAAACACTTTTACTAGTTACTGTTTACTTCTATTTAAGCTATTTAAATTATACAACAATTTAGATTTAATTTTACACTTTACCCGACGTTTCAGTTGCTTTTCAGCAGCCATGGTCACGGGGAGACTCTTAGTAATGGGGTAACTAGTAAAAGTGTTTAACAATAAAAGTTTAAAGTTTCAAAATTATGTAATAAAATTGTTTTATACACAATAAACAACGCGATAAAATCCGTAAAAATTGTTTAATTTCACTGTAATTATATTATCACATAACTATAAGCACTATTTATGTATATAAGTACAGACATACTTAGTCTACACGCCTATATTCCTGTAGACAAAGTTCCCCGCCGCGTCTGTCTGTTCGCGATAAACTCGAAAACTACTGAACGGATTTTTATGCGGTTTCCACCAATAGACAGAACGATTCATGAAGAATGTTTAGGTGTATAATGTTAAGGTTTTGTACGACCCGCGCGAGGCCGGGCGGGTTGCAGGTACATAATAATATTATCAGCCTAGAATTTTTCGGTTTACCCATAGACAATTAATTTTTGACACATATTCTATAAAAAATATGTCAAAACTTAACTGTCTGTATCTAAAACGACTGAGAAGTTATAGGTCGTAGTCTACCACGCTGCCTCAGTGCGGGTTGGCAGACTTGACGTATCTTCGAGTACTCTATGGAAAACTCTCAGATATACAGGTTTCCTAACGATGTTTTCCTTCACTGTTAAAGCGAACGATAATTTTCTATTTAATACGCTCATTATTAGCCTAAAGAACCTTATTCTAAAGTTATAGCATGCAGTCCGAAACCTTCTGTAGACTACAATCAGCCTCTGATTCTAGGTCAGACGTTTTTATCTGACATCCAGTGAGCTTATTTCTCATTCCAGCATTAAATAATTCATACTAATATCACAGTATACTGATAAACAAATTGTTAATATTTTTATGAAAATTTTATGACTAGTTATTCAAATATAACTAAATATCTTTGGGTTTATTGTTACGTTTAGACTCTATTATAAGAAATGTGTTTATTGTTTTTTATCAAAGGTTTAGTAGTATTCGTAGATCAATGTATATAGCTGTTATTTTGCACATGTTTACTAACAGTATATGGATGGAGGTATATAGATATATATATAGCCTTAAAGTTAAGCGCGAACCGAAAAGTCACGATGTGAGGAGAAGTACTGCGCACTTGCATATTAAAACAATGAATGCATCTTAATACTATTGCAGACCTGCATTCGTCTTCATTACGGAAGAATGTTCGAGAAAATTTGCCTGACCTTTTTATATGGAAACGACTATGGATCCGGCTGATGGTAAGCTATCGCTAGTGTTGGAAAGAAGAGTCCATTGCGCTGTATATATGGTGATAGTTCAATCCCTCCCCCAGGAACACGCAATGGTTTTGTTGTTTTGAGATATTAAATAAGCACCATTAAACTTTTGTTACGAACAACTGTTGGTAAATACACAGTCTGGTTTGATTGGTCTTGGATACATCTTTAAAACGATCTTACGATTAGCACTTTTAGACAGTTATCAGCGCTTCAGAAATATGGCGCCGCGCGCCGTGAAGTTACCATATATAACTTTCTACAGTCAATACAGCTTTTTGCAAATAATATATTTTGTAACGTTTTAGTGTCTATACATCTAATATACTAAATCATACATACTAATGCCATAAATTAATTTTTATATCAATGTACATACATACATACATAGATTCACGCCTGTTTCCCACAGGGGTAGGCAGAGACTACGGATTCCCATTTGCTACGATCCTGACACACTTCTTTGGCTTCGTTCACTTTCATCACATTCCTCATACACGCCCGTCGTCGGTTCAAGGAGCTCTTAACCTGGCCTTTGTCCAGAACGCCTCCGATCTAATCAAGAGACGTTCGCCAATATATAATACTAGCTTTTGCTCGCGGCTTCGCTCGTGATAATTTAGAATTTGACAATCAATTCGAGTCGTACTCGTCCAGAAGTGAGAAAATTTTCATACAAACTTTATCCCCCCTTCCGCCCCTTTAGGAGAGAGTTTTATCCATTTCACCTACATAGATACTTTTCAATTGTAATCGAAAACTTATGTACCAATTTTCATACTGCTAAGTCCAGAAATGAGAAAATTTCGTTACAAACTTTACCCCCCTATTTCACCCCCGTAGGGGTGGAATATCAAAAAATCCTTTCTTAGTACACCCTGCACCCCTACAAATTAAAACACACATGCTCTCCAAATTTCAAGTTCCTACGAACAGCGATTTAGGCTGTGTCTCTAAGTCAGTCAGTCAGGACATCTTCCTTTATATATATAGATATCAATGTGGTATAAAATAAAAACACATATATATATATATACATATATATATATTCAATATATTTATATTTTAAATTATAGTTTTTATATCAATGCGAGAGTTTCAATTTACTCCTATTTCAAAACACGGTAAAACAAGGTCATACAAGGATGACAGGTTGAAAAGGAAATCCTTTGCCCTGCAGTGAGAACACAGGCTTAACATAATAATATTTTAAAACGATAGCCGACTTAGCATTGTTGCCTCTCCGTCCAAATGTCAGAAATATTTTACTGAAGTTCTTTATAATAATTATGATATGTAGGTAACATAAGAGCAAGTTACACGTTATCTTATCTCGGAGGCTGGCAGATTGTAGCGAGCCATCATGCTGACAAGCAGTCAAGGCGTTCTGTTACTGGGCGAAGTACTATCTATACTAATACTAGCTGTCCTGCGCTACTTCATCTGCTTCTTACCAGATAATTTTTGCACGTTTGAAAGAAAAAGGAAACTTTCCTATCTTTTAAGTTGGACCAAATTACAGATGGTTACGAAGTTTGATCAAAATCGGTTCAGTAGTTTAGGAGTCCATAGCGGACAAACAACGTGACACGTAATTTATATATCAGGGGTCTAATAACAAAGGCGGCAAAGTCCCCTAAAATGTGAAAGGACTTTGCCGCCTTTGTTATTAGACCCCTGATATATTAAGATTATAAAGCTGAAGAGTTTGTTTGTTTGTTTGTTCGGACGCCGCTAATCTCAGGAACTACTGGTTCGAATTGAAAATTTCTTTTAGTGTTGGATAACCCATTTATCGATGGAGGCTATGAGCTATATAACATCACGCTACGACCAATAGGAGCGGAGCAGCAATGAAAAATGTTGGAAAAACGGAGAAAATTCTCTTATGTGACGCAGACGAAGTTGCGCGGGTCAGCTAGTGATTTTATAATCAGATCGGTTCACCCAGAAAGTGGAAGTTCTGAGGGAAAGCCTAGCTTATATTTTCACTACCTAGGAAGAGAGATATATCATTTAACAAGGTGGCTTCAGCTTCAGTCATGAATGACTTCTATCCTAAAATCATAAACAGTCGATTAACATTTATATGAAATCTGACTGATGAAAAATTTAAGTCACAGCACAAAATGGGTTAGTCCCATTCGCCAACCCCAGCATTGCTCCCTCCGTTGGCGAATGGGACATTTTCCAAAAAAAACATCCCATTCGATTTTTTATATTGAAAATATCTTTTTAGCCACCAGAGGAAAGAATGCTGGGGGTGGCGACTGGGATTAAACTCATCCCAGTTGCCACCCCCGGTGGTGAATGGGACTAGCCGCACAAAATATGTAAATCCATAGTCTCTGTTGATTTTAAATAATATTTAATTAAACGGAATCATACAATGAGCAATAAAGAAAAATATATGTTTATACTTACCACTCAAAATTTACAATGTATTTGCTTAAAGTGCAGATATACAATAATATACAATATGCACTTGAAGGTCACTTTAAGGATTTAACGGAAATATTTGAAACAATACAAAATGGTTGCGGTCACTTTATAACTAAATACGAGTACATTCTATGACACGAATATGTTGTTTTGTAATTAAAGTACGGGTTTCTTTTGCTGTTTATTTTATACAAAACATGTTAAGGAATGGGCAATTGAGTCTTTCCATGACCATGGCAATTAAAAAGCACCTAAAGTATTGGAAAAAACACTTGGACATGTACCCAAATTATAAACGCTAGACTTGTCAGTAAGAGCATTTCTATCTTAGAGTAGTAGAGCCTCGCTGATTTCAGCATGAATGGGCCGGCTCGACCGGGGAAGGACTACCTTCTCACAGAATATCGACGTGACATACCAGTATTCCTACTGCTGTGTTTCGTTCGGTGAGAGAGTGCCGGAGGCCCCAATCACCCCCTTTCCCCAATCCCGCTCCTTCTCCTTCCCACTTCCTTTCCTAACGGTCGGCAACGCGCAAGTGATGCCTCTGGTGTTGCAGGCGTCCATAGGCTACGGTGACCCCTTACCATCAGGTGGGCCGTATGCTTGTTTGCCACCTTAGTTGTATAAAAAAAATCTTTCTCGATCCATTGCCAAATCCGTCAAATCGTTTATGTTTATATCACTTTATCCAACTTAGTCAAATCCTATCCTAAAAATATGATAATGCGAATGTGACTTTGTTTGTTTGTTTGCTTTCACGCCTACTTGACCGATCATCATGAAATTTTGCATACACATTGTCAGGGAAACAGAAAAGGACATAGAGTAACTTACAAAAAAAGTTATGTTACTAACTTAACCTGTACATTTACGCGACCGAATTCGCGGGAAAAATCTAGTTATAAATACTATCTACAATAATAGTAATAAAAAACGATATTAATGTTTAAGCAGTTTGATCTTATAGCCATTATATATCATTGAGAGTAGTAGAGCCTCGCTGATTTCAGCATGAATGGGCCGGCTCGACCAGGGACTACCCTCACACAGAATATCGAGGTGAAATAGCAATATTCCTACTGTTGTGTTTCGTTCGGTAAGTGAGAGTACTGGAGGCCCAATAACCCTCTTTCTCCCTTCCCGCTCCTTATCCTTCCCACTTCCTTTCCTAAAGGTTCGGCAACGCGCAAGTGATGCCTCTGGTGTCGCAGGCGTCCATAGGCTACGGTGACCACTTACCATCAGGTGGACCGTATGCTTGTTTGCCACTTTAGATGTATAAAAAATTAAAAAAAGTACGCTCGTTTATTGCAAGTTGGCAAACTTTGCATATTTGCGAAAACGATATATACCTAGAATTGTTAAATGTACATAAACTAGTGATGCGTATAATTACATTCGAATAATATTCGGCTATAGCTAAGTAAAACGCGATACCTACTTTGTATAATCTTGTTTGCCACCTAAGTAGTATAAAAAGTAAATTAAAAAAACCATTCATATAAACTCACTCCCACTAAGCGATTTATGATATGTATAACTTATCCTATGTACATACTTCACTATATAACTAGTACAAGGAAAAAACAATTTTCCTCAACACCATTATTATTCTTAGAGTGCAAACAAAACCTCCAAAGCAAGAAACAAGTCCAACAGATCACTGACGTAACAGATGACGTGTAATCTTTATATATATACAGAAGATTTTCATATATATATATATATATATATATATATATATATATATATATATATATATGAAAATCTTCTGTGCGTGTGTTTGTTATTAAACTCCTCCTAAATGACGGACCGATTTTGATGAAATTTTTTGTGTTTTCAAGTGGATTCGAGAATGGTTTAGATTTGGTTTTCTTTTTGAAGTGAAAACTTCTTTAGGCGCGTTGAGCACTTCTTGAGTGAACAAAAATCATGGAACTCGCGTCATCGTCACCGAAAGCTTTCCATTTTTGAATTATTTTTGGTTTATAAAGAAGTGTTTATGATCAAGGATTAAAGTTTTCACTTCTATCGGCAGTCCCCAAAGACTGCCCAAATATCTTATTAATCTTTTTTTTGTAAACTGGCAACGTCTATCGGGACAGCTAGTAATATAATAAAAAAATCATATTAAACTGCCCACTGCTGGCCACGGGCCTCTTCTCAGTGTTTAAAGGGTTACGCCATAGTCCACCACGCCGCCCCAGTGCGGGTTGGCAGACTTCACATATCTTCGAGAACATTATGGAGAATTCTCAGACATTCAGGTTTCCTCACGATGTTTTCCTTCACCGTTAAAGAAAGCGATAATTAACTATCTAATACGCACATAACTTATAAAAGTCAGACATGCGCACCTTGGAATTGAACGTGAAACTTCTGCGTGGCAGTCGAACTGTCTCCTACTAGGTTATCGCTGCATTTCTTTTCCCTAACACCATTCTTAAAGTGCAACCAAATCTTCCAAAGGAAGAAACAAGTCAAGAGATCACACACACACATGTCTGTGACGTAACAGATGACGTATGTGAACATTAAATTGAGCACCGAAGCTAGAATGAGGAAACCATTCCTAGCGAACTGATTCAAGTCGCCAAGGCCGTTTGAACAATAACCCATATATCATTTCCCATGGCCCACACGTGTCGACACTCATTAGTATAGCTTAGATGGTAGCGATCGATCTGGACTGACTGTGCCTATTTAACGGGAAAGCTTCCGCCTTCACAGCAAAGATAGATAGGGCATAGAATTGAAATTAAACTACAACTTATAAGGATTTTATTGAGATGTTTATTTTAAAACACTATTATTACATAATTTTGAAACTATAAACTTTACTACTATTTAGGCTATTTCAATTATTAAACTATTAAGATTTAGGTTTACACTTTACCCGACGCGAAATTTCGGTTGCTTATTAGCAGCCATTGTTACAAGGAGATTGCCTGTGCCATGACAAAATATGTAGTTGCAAATAATAGTAAAGTCAGTTTATTACGATTGCGCAACTGAACTATTCGACCGATTATCACGAAATTTTGCATACACGTTGTCAGGGGAACAGAAAAGGATATGGGATACCTTTAGTCCAGAAAAATTGCATTGTGCCCGAGCGAGCCAAGCGGCGGGCAAAAGATAGTAGAAATATAATAACAACAGAAATTAAATGAAACCAGATAAATTCCGCCTAAATATTTTTTATTTATATGAGCATGATTTTCATGCCACTGGCAATGACAACAAGACTTAATCGATGTTTACAGTGGTCGAGGAGGCTTAAACCGTTTCGCTATACAGCCTTGACAAAAATAAGGCTACAACAATAGTATGGAACAAATAGATTCTTAGAGTAAAGATCCATCCTTGAATATTGAAACATAGACTGAAAATGTTAATAAAAAATGCGAGGTCGAGGCGACCTTAGCCGAACAATTATTTGTAAAAACAAAGCTTATCGCTCCATTTACGCCTTATTGTTTGGATTTCAACGGTGATCTATTTCCGCGACAATTGTGGTTTAAGGACAATAAACCACCACCAATTTATATTAAAGGTAAAATATGAAGACAATGGATGTGATGATGCTATTGAACCAGTTAGAGAGGTTCCCAGACGTTTTTCTCATGTACCACTTTAAAAATTCTGCTGGTTCCAGTGGACCCCCTGCAGCTACATTTCTACCATATTCCTTGGCATTCGTATTTATATTGGTGAAGAATTAAATAAGTTCATACAATTAAAAATTTGATCAAATCACTACGCGCTGACCATTTTTTTTAATTCTCGCACGTATCATTCGCTGAGCTTCTTAAAATATTATCTGCCTACATTGATACGTGAAGTCAAGCCAACTTCACTATCGAAAGCAAATAAATTTTGGTGGAACTCCGCTTACGAATTGTGAATACCCATTTTTTTGTCACGCCAACGTAGACACCCGTCGAGTCTCCTGTGGACCCCTGGGGTCCACCTGGACCACTTTGGGAACTAAGGAGTTAGACTCTCTAGCTTTATTAATATTTTAATTATTTGACAGCGCGGATCGAGTCCACTTCACCACTACCAGCACTAATTGTTATGAGTTTAAGGATTCTTCAGATTCATTGTTCAATTATTGTCAAGTTATCTTATCTTGTCTTATGTGGGGGCCAGTCAGTGCAGACCGGCGACACTTCGACCCAGTGGGATCTTTTGTGTCGACACTCTCCCAATAACGACTGCCATAGATGTTCATGGCGGCCGCGACTAACGGCTTAACGTGCTCTCCGAGGCACGAAGCAGGCGATAATTGTCAATCCATAATTGTTAAGTTAAGTTAATTTGTTAAGTTCTCCGTAGTCTTTTAATATATGTATTTGGGCTTTCCAACAACTGTCAACTAACTTATAACCTTTTCTTTTGAATAGATATAGGGTCAATCTTTAGTGACGCTCTTATATTGTTCGCAAATAATTAAAATAAATATTAGCTAAGCAATTTCGTATTTTGACTGTAGCATATAATGGCTGAAATACCGTCAAGAGAAAGGCGGCTGATAAAAGGGTTCATAACGACTTAAATGGTAACAGAAAACTTATAGATATAATTACTACAAGATTTTATAATTATCTACTAATGATGAAGAACTAGACAATTTTAATTGTAACATGCACCATAATGTTGTAAATATAGTTAGTTTTTCTTACTGTTTTATTTGGAAAACAAGTAATTCAATATAATTTCATTCAACTGCTGCTGTTAGACTCAGCTTGTTCTCTAATAAAAAAGATGGTAAAAAAGAAAGACAATTCATAAATATGGGTCACTATGAATTTTCTTTACCTACCAGTACGCTATATTTTGCACAAGTAAGAAAAATGGACATATTCGTATATAAAACTGAAGGAATATACGTTCAGCTGTTGAGACGACAAATAAATATGATGATGACAAACAAGACGGAATGGAAGGGAATCATTATGGCGGAACTAATTTACCCGTTAACAATGCCAAGGTTATGTTCCAACTGTTTAGTATTCTAGACACGTACACTTGCACAGATTATATTAATTTTGACGTATTTCTTAATAACAACCATTTACAAGTTCACATTAACCTTCGAGATGTGCAAGATCAAACTGAACATAAAACAGATACTAACAGTTATGAAGAAGCGGTTTTTTGTTTGATTATTACTATCCGACTCTTGGGTGTTGAAGTATAATAAATCAGCCCTGTATTAAACTGTTCCACTGCTGGGCACGGTCCTCAGTGAGAAGGGTTAGGACACTGTCCATCACGCTGGCCCAGTGCAAGTTGGCAGATTGCACATATCTTCGAGAACATTATGGAGAGTTCTCAGACATGCAGGTTTCCTCACGAGTTTTTCTTTACCGTTAAAGCGAGCGCTAATTACTTAACTATTTAATATGCACATAACTTCGAAAAGTTAGAGATGCGGACTTTGGGATCGAGCTCGAGATCGTTACAAACATACAACACATTTTAAATTGCAGGTTTAGCTGATAACTGAAGACATTTTAACTATGGCAGCCGATAATTCAAATTATATGCAGCCGGTTATTCAATAATAATAATTGTATGCTCAAAAACGAGTCTCATTTCTTATTAAAAATGTCTGCACTTAAAACGAAACCAGATACCCTTTCAAATCTTGCTTTTTCCTTAAGTGACAGTAATCTCGAACTTCTCCTCAAGTAAGCGAAGAAACTATTATCACGTGAATTTTTATATCTTAATGAATAAATGTCTGCATTCCACGCCCATTAATGGCGTTTTAATGATAAATAATGTTATAATCAAAAATTTATTGAAACATGATTAATAGGGTTTAAATTGTTTTTAAATTTAAATAAAATGTCGTTAAAAGTGAAAATAATATTAAAGATAAATTGTATCTATTTAAGTTTTCACTTAGCATGCAAATTGATATTTCAAGATGATTTACAGTGACTTATATTGTGAAGATACCAAAGATTGACTTTTACCGGTTACCGGTTTTTGAATGATTGATAGCTCAAACCTGACCGCTTCGATTGGTCCATTCCCTATAAATCGGTATCAAAGTCTAATTGTGCGCAAACAACCGTTGTTACGCAACTGATCGCCAAATCGGGGACAGTACTATTACGAAGGTCGTCGAAAGTGAAGTCATTTGTCGTTCTGGCTCGCGATATGTTACTGACGGTCCCAAACCCGTCATGGGCGACGAGTTGTACCTCGCTCGGTCTCTTTTAATATATTTCCTTGGCACTTGTGTGACCTGCAATAGATGGAATAAGACCAATGTTGCGTATGACAGCACCAATTTTCTCGTTGACCTCTTAAGGGGAGCGGATTCATCAGAGCAGTTTATTAAACTCAGCCTTGTGATCTTGACCTAATGCGTTTGGAAGTAAAATGGTTGCCACTGTTTTATTGATGTTGCTTTGGATTTTATATCTGATGAAGTGAATACGTATTGGTGTATGAATAAATTTGACTATGTTAATATTGCATCGTTATTTTAATTATACTCATCAATGTTTTTACGGTTGTCAAGTAATTACTCAAAAACTGCGGTCATATCCGAGGAAAATTTATCCACTTAGGTATTTCCGAGGTAGAATCGACCTTGAATGGAGTTAATGTTTAATTACATTATCAAATTAGGATTATTGATCACTCGGAAAACAAATCAAGCTGTTGATAACGGAACGGCTCATTAAGCGACAAATTAATGTGAAATTGCGTTGATTTTAATCAAATTTTGTATCAATGTAGTTCCTGAAGGCCGAGCCAAATACACAAGCTTACATAATAAAGTATTCATATTTATAAAGAAGCACCAATACTAAATTACTTAGAGAAAATATTGATCCAGCATCCTTACAGAAAGCGAGAGATTAAACTGAACGAAGTAGTGGTAGTGATGTAATATACCTGAGCGGCCGTTATTTATAACTTTTGTAAGTTATTGAGTCGAACCTTCACCTTAAAGAAACCGGGCCACTTGCCGGCGCGGGCGCAGCCGCCGCGCCGCCTGGTGCACACTACACTTGTTTTGTGCAATCAATGGCGCGTGCGATTGTATTGTCAAACACGATACGAACCACGGATTAATTGGCAGCAAATATCGGTTTAAGATAAATATCATACGTAAACAAAGATAATTTTACTAATTACTTGTTTTTATATAAACAATTTTGTTTATTAACACGCTTTTATTAGCTTGGTATTATTACATATTACGTATGTATCTATGTAACGGAATCTTTGAACGTGATTTTCACCCCTTTCAAACCGACGGAATGATTTGAAACTTTGCACACCACTTATCGAGGACCGATGACAATACAATAATTTAGAAAAAAAATATAAAATAAAAATAAATAAGTAATAGTTTAAAAAAATAAAAAATAATAATAGTTTAAAAAATAAAAATACGCTTCATTAAAAAATTTAGAAAATAATTTAATAATTTTAATGTAAAAAAGCGTGGGGTGGGGATAATCAAAATATCTTAGAAAGCACCCCACGCTTTTTTACATTAAAATTATTAAATTATTTTCTACTTTTTTTAATAAGGCGTGTTTTTTAGTTTTTTAAATTTTCCAGACTAGACGCTCAATTGATATCGATAGAGAACTAATCTTATCCTACTAAGATTATAAATGTGAAGGTTTGAAGACGTTTAGATCTTTGTGAATTAATTACGCGTATCCTGCTGAACGAATTTGGCTGAAACTTAGTATTCAAATAGACCATGTCATGGATTAACAAAGAGATGCTGAAACTGCGGTCTTAGTACTTGTACTTCCTAACTAATATTATAAATGCGAATGTGAGTTTGTTTGTTTGTTACTCTTTTACTTGCGACGTCTGATTTCGATGTCGACGATACAGGATGTCAGGGGAACAGAAAAATAAATTTTCGCTCATTTTAGCACGAATGGACCGACTCGACCGGGGAACGACTACCTCTCACAGAATATCGACGTGAAATAGCAGTATTCCTACTGTTGTGTTTCGTTCGGTGAGTGACAGTGCCGGAGGCCTAATCACCTCCTTTCCCCCATCCCGCTCCTTCTCCTTCCCACTTCCTTTCCTAAAGGGTCGGCAACGCGCATGTGATGCCTCTGGTGTTGCAGGCGTCCATAGGCTACGGTGACCACTTACTATCAGGTGGGCCGTATGCTTGTTTGCCACATTAGTTGTATAAAAAGAAATAAAAAAACTAGACAGGGTATAAGGTACCACCTTCCTTCTCTGTTCCTCATCAAAAAAAAAACCTGGTACTAACCTACCCAACATTTATTTGAGCAAAGCCCCGGGCAAAATCTACTATTTTTATATATGGGACGCGCTTTGACAATAGGTACATATTTAAATGTTGTTTATCAGTAATAATGACAGAAAACAACCGGAGTTATTTATTTCTACATTAGGTACGTAATTATGGATTCGTTTGTTTTTTATTTTTCCCACAGCCTTCCATAACGAAATCATTTTTTGTAAAGCCGAAAGTCGTTCGAAATACAATTTTGTAATAAACATCATATTGACCTTAAATTCATTAAATTTCATTACAACTACATCCGTTACGTCATCATTTCAGGATGTGACAATGGACACTGGCAGAAACTATTCGCACAGACTATGATTCAGTATTACCTAAGTTTTAAAAACAGCCTTATTACAGCTTTAAAATCGATTTGTTCACCTCAAAACTGTTCAACGATAGTATTTTAAATAAAATTACTCTGGACAACCAAAGTAATGGTTTTACAAGCAAATTATATGCGCGAGTGATATTAGAAGAGGACAGAGCGAGAGTAGCTACTGCTCAGTTTGTAAATAAATGCGTTGTTTTGACAATTTACAATAACCTCAAAGACCTTGACAAATTCTGCGATTAAAAAGAGTGACCGTGGGTTTCTTGTAAGTATTTTCTCGTAGGTTTCACCTTTTGCCTGAACCTACCAACTAACCCACATGTAATTTCTTCAGTAAATTAATTAACCACTATTTTTTATGTTTATACGGTTGCTTTATAACCTTCAAATATGGTTTCAAAATTTAACTAACCATTTTATAGAGAACTAGCTTTTGCCCGCGGCTTTGCTCGCGTTAATTTAGAATTTGACAATTAGTTCGGGTTGTACTCTGCTTGTAATAATATAATTCAATCATGATTCGAAAGACACGTGGCGCCATCTATTATCATAAGAACGTTATTGTTGTTTTCCTTGAAAACAGTAATTTGTTTCGGGATGAAAGGTAGCCTATGTCCGTTTCTGTACACCTGATAACGTATATGCAAAATTTCAGGATGATCGGTTCAGTGGTTTAGGCGTGAAAAGGTAACAAACAAACAAACAAACTCATTTTCGCTTTTATAATATTAGTTAGGATGAAAGCTGGCACGCCATCGATTGTAATAATTTATGTGTATACAATGAAATATAATTACGATGATGCTAACCAGGCATCGCTGTGGGAGAACACAAACACCAGGCGAAGTGTTGGTTCAACGTAATTTTGTATAGTTTACCGTATCTATGAGTCATGATACAAAACGGATAATTAAAACCAAAGAGTCAGATTTAAACGCTTTTCAAGGCCACAGAAATAAATGAATAAGTATCCACAAAGCTAGGGCGGTAGCCTAGTGGGAAACCGTTGGACTGCCACGCAGAGGTCTCGAGTTCTAACCCAAGGCGCGTATCTCTGACATTTAGAAGTTATGTGCGTATTAAATAGCTAATTATTAACGGTGAAGGAAAACATCGTGAGGAAACTTGCATGTCTGAGAGTTCTACATAATGTTCTCGAAGATATGTGAAGTCTGCCAAGCCACTAGGCCAGCGTGGTGGGCTATGGCCTAACCTTTCTCACACTGAGAAGAGGCCCGTGCCCAGCAGTGGGACAGTTTAATACAGGGCTGGTATTATTATTTATTATTATTATTTTATCCACAAAAGATAATCTTACTTTTAATTTTATACACATACTAAATTATGCGGTTTCACTTGCGTTAATCTATATCTACTAATATTATAAAACTGAAGAGTTTGTTTGTTTGTTTGTTTGAACGCGCTAATCTCAGGAACCACTGGATCGATTTGAAAAAATCTTTTAGTGTTGGATAGTTCATTTATCGAGGAAGGCTATGGGCTATATAACATCACGCTACGACCCACGGGGGCGGCGCAGTAACGATAAACGCGGGTGAAACCGCAGGAACATCTAGTCACTACATATTATAAAACAAAGTCTCCCACCGCGTCTGTCTGTCTGTTCGCAATAAACTCAAAAACTACTGAACGGATTTTCCTGCAGTTTTTACTAGACAGAGTGATTCAAGAGGAAGGTTCAGATGTTTAATATTATTATGTTAAAGTTAAGTTTTGTATTAACCGTGCGAAGCCGGGGCGTGCCCCTAGTTAATTATTAAATAATTAAATTTATACGATCAACTAAATACATTAACTGCTGTAGTGTGAAGTGTAAACAATAAAACCTTATTTGTTCAACTTCAAAGTAGCTACCTACGGTTAAATATGCGCATATTCTTCTTAATTTTGAATTGCTATTAAACATGTCCGCCTGGTCTGCGCTTGCACATACCATACTCAGACATTGTATATACATAACATGTGTGAGTTACTAGCTTTTGCGCGCTGCTTCGCTCGCGTAAAAGTAAGTTTGTTTAAGTTATGTTAGCAACCGTACCTTTTAAAATAAAATATGGCCTGTGTTACTCGGTGATAATATAGCTTTCTAGAGGTAAAATCATATTTTAAATCGATTTCGTAGTTTTTGAGTTTAATGCGTACAAACAAACATACAAACAAACAGAAAATAAAATCTTTCCCCTTTATAATATTAGTATAGATATAGACAAATTGTATTACGTTACTTTTAAGCAAAAGGAATTTTGTATCTTCAACAAATTAGGTCAGTCAAATGACAAAGCCTAACACTTTATTTATCACCTTCTTTAAAAGGAGTGTTAGTCACAAATGACAATGTTTGGAGCAGAACTTCAACACGTGTCTTTAAGTCTCCGTAATGATTGCGCATTTAATTATTATGTAAGCTAGACGTGTGCCTACGAGCTAATATTATATTCAATAATACGCTAAGAAAACGTTTAATAAGGATTACTTTAACTGTGTTTTATAATGGCCCCAGAATAGCTCCTTGTATGACTTTCGCAATTTCCAAAAGATTTTCTTAAAATGTTAATTTCTTATTTCTATCGAAGCTAGACTTGTTACAAGGAAACTGGATACACTCAATCTGTTATCTTAGATCTGTGTACCGGCTGCAGAATTGTACAATTTTGTATGCAAAACATAATCGGTTACATCTGTAAAATCACAATTTGCGAAACTGGGTTTCCCTGACCCAAATATTAGGAGGTAAGCCTGTGCAGGGTGAATCTAAGTGATAAAATACAAGATTACCTTTTTGACGTCATTCAACAAGATCTTATTCGGATATCGAATGTATAGACAGTGATGCAGGTTTTGAAACAGGCTAGACGAGGATAATATTTAACACACTACCACACGTACAGAAATTATGTTGCAACTTTACAATTAACACGAATTAATAAAGGAGTTTCATAAGTCTGATATTAATTAATCATCCATTTCAATCTTTGAAGTAATTGCAAATGCAGTAGAATAAATAAAAAATTGTGGTAAAACAGCAATCACTGTCTGTGCAGACATCTTTATAATCAAATAAAAACTGTCCTAAGAAGTTTTTTGTAACAGTAAAATCAGCAATATTTGGTCATTTAGTAAAGGTCATGTTATAATTGCGGAGTACAAAAAACTGAAATTAATGAACTTTGACGGATTTAGGAAAGAAGTAGGACCAAACACAATCGCGGTGAAGTGACCTCTACAATCATAATCTCTGAAAGTGATCTATGAACCTAGTTTCGTGTAATTAAACGAAAAAAATAAAAATTATCCTTGTAATTAGGTAAAGGAAAGTAATGCGCCCAAGTTATGGCCTTTTACCTTTAGTCACAAGCAGTACTTATAACCACGATCTAAATATTATTAATTATTAACCTTTTCGGTACCGTGACTGCAATAATTTCCTATACCAATTAAGTAAAGTTTTAAAAATAATTTGTCAGACTTGTTAAACTATTTTATATTCAGCTAGAATACAATAGAAATTAATATATCTGCTTTATCTATATTTTTAAATCTTTATTCAGTATCATATTTATTTTGAATAACACAATGATTATTTGCATAATAGTCAAATATGTTTTAGTTTAAATACATTGCAGTAAAGCATACATTTTCTTAAACAACAAAATATCATGGATCATAAATTTTTGTTTCCAGTCAGCTGTGTTGGTTATTTTATACTAGCTTTTGCGCGCGGCTCCGCCCGCGTGGTACCTACATCAATAAAAAGTAGCCTATGTCCTTCTCCAGATTTTAAACTATATCTGTGCCAAATTTCATCTAAATCGGTTTAGTGGTTTAGCCGTGAAAAGGTAACAGACAGACAGATAGATAGACAGATAGTTACTTTCGATTTTATAATATTAGTAAGGATTACCATTCGGTTGATTCGTAACAAAAGTGGTGCCATTGCCATTCTTGTTTACGGCGTTTTTGTCTAAATATTAATAACCTTGACCCGTCCGAGATAATCTGACTGCTTTATTTCTAAATAAGGTTTCTAGTGCCTCTATACCAACCTCACTTAAAATATTTGAATAACGTTCAATTAGAATATATTTATAATGCTTTATTGTTTTTAGCGCAAGTAATAACTCCTAATTCGAAGCGTCAGATATTTGCCTAACTAATAAATCTTGGAATTCTCTGCCGATATACATCCCTTCTTTCTTTGAACCTGGGTCGTTCGGGGCCTGAAGAAGCAGTTCCTTAGGCCGCCAAAGTAAAGACCACCTGATGCGATGTAACACCCAAAATTACTGTAAATGTGTGTGTACTGTAAATGTGTTTTTACTGTAAATGTGTAAGTTTGTAAAGTTACTTGGATGTTTATTACTCAATCATGCGTGAACTCCTGAAACGATCCAAATGACACTTGGTACATGAAGTAGACTATGTCCTGGATACTAAATACAGTCGATACCGAATATAACGACATCGTATGTAACGACGGATCGGTTATTACGACCGAATGGTAAGGTCCCGGCCGAATCCCTAAACAAACACTTAAGTAATCATACCGCCTATAACAACATCGGATACAGCGACATATCGCTTAAAACGACGAAACTTAATCGATATTCATCGGCTTTAGCGACCAACCGTCTTACTTGTTCCAGCGAAGCAAAACGAACTTTTTTCTTCTCCCTAACCTTTATTATTCCCAAGTCACTTGGGGTCGGCTTTCTACTCTAACCGGATTTGACTGGATATCAGTTTTTACACGGAGCGGCTGCTACCTGACCTCCGCAACCCGAAGGCTAACGATACCCTAAGGCTAGACCAGTGTCAGGATATTAGAGAACACTGACTTCCCAATAACGACTACCATAGATGTTCATGGCTGCCGGGACCGACGGCTTAACGTGCTCTCCGAGGCACGGAGCAGATAATAATTGTCAATCAATACGCACATCATTTCGAAAAGTCATATAACTTTCGAAAGTCAGATGTGCGCGACGAGACCCTCTGTATTGCAATCTATGAAGGAATATTTTAAGCTGAGTACAGCTTATAGACTACACTTAGTACATTGTATATTTTTAGAATAACATATTTATTTCTTTTTTATTTGAAAACAAGTTCTTAAGCATAATCTATACCTATACTACATATTTGTACATATTTAAAAATTCCAAACATATACTGGGTGTAAGGGACGGTGTACCGAAAACTGAAATAGTAGATTCAGACCATTATTCTGAGTTAAAAATCGTTGGCATTTTTTTTTCAACAATCACAATTCCTTTTCTGCAATTTTTCATTTTTCTGACTGTCACATTTTTCTACAATACAGCAATGTAATTAAATGGTCGTGATTTAAATAGATCAGCTATTTTTATGCGCGCGGAACGCAGAGTTCATTCGTCGAGTGCGATGTATTGGTAGCAATCCATTGCGTACCGCGTAATAATGTTAATCTACATTACATTTAAAACTTGCGTTTTTTTATTAATTGAAGTTTGCGTCGTGATAAGTACTTCTTGCTAAAGTTTTCGGTACGCCGTCCCTTACACCCAGTATAATGACAATTAATATGACTACGTACTTGTGTATATTGCTTATAACAACTATCAGACATAACGTCCGAAGTTATTGGTCCCTTCAATGTCGTTATATCCGGTTTTGACTGTACCTACATTTTATGTCGGTGATGTGTTACCGTGAGATTTACGGAAGCGAATTCTGCAGATATAAAACCTGCGGAATCCGCTTCCGTATAGTTGTATTATAAGAACGGTATTCATTTTATGACCCATACCGTGAAGAAAACGTCGCGAGAAAACCTGCATGTCGGAAAGTTCTTCATAATGTTCTGTGGATTATGTCCTAACCTTACACACGAAGAAGCTGTGCCTAGCGATGAGACAGTTTATTAATGGGGCTGATATTATTATTAAGTACCTACTAATAAGTAGATCATTGTAAACATACAAAATCCATGACGTAAATGGATGACGGCTATACGTCGTATATATATATATAGTCACCTGTGTTGCTCATACAGGATAAAATTGTAACATATGACCGCAATGAACGTGTCAACCTCACTAATGATTAGTAAACATAACATCACGCCCGTAAAACCCCAAGGGTGTGGCAGATCGACTGCTCGGATGACGTCGTGTACAGTACATTCAAACAACGGACACAAATAACACGCAGACTCGGATCAACCATTTGTAGATCACACAATATTTTGGGGTTAGCCCCATTTGCCACCCCCAGCATTGCCCCATCCGGGGGCGAATGGGATATTTTCCAAAAAAATATCCCATTCGCCAAAAGGGGTGACGCCTCCAGTAGCGAATGAGATATTTGTTTTGGGCTAGTCCCATTCGCCAATCCCAGCATGCCCCCTCCGGTGGCTAATGGGACATTTTCCAAAAACACTCTACCAGATGAAGGAATGCTGGTGGTGGCGACTGGGATTAAACTTATCCCAGTTGCCACCCTCGGTGGCGACTAGGATATTTTTTTTGGAAAATGATCTATTCGCCACCGGAGGGGGCAATGCTGGCGAATGTGACTAACCCAAATTTTGTCCCGTGTGGGATTCGAACCCACAACACTCGGCGCAGTGGCAGCGGCGAGGACACCACTTAAAGCACTACGCCATGCATATGTTTACATAATTTCTCTCATTTCGTCGGTTGTACTATAGTTGTTATTTCTTGTTATCTCTCGACGCCCCTACACGTCACGCTTGCCAGCTGATGGCTAGCCCAGCTGTCAGTGCCCAGTGGGCGTCGGGCTACGTCAGAACTAATTACAATTGGCAGCGATTGGATGAATACATGTAATAATGCACTTCATCTAACGACTCGGCTTTCGAAGATTTTCGGGACTTTAACTGAAGCCTTTTTTTTCCTGGATTATATTTTAATTTTATACTACTAATTTTTTTCCTGGATTATATATTTTTTTTATGCAACTAAGGTGGCAAACAAGCATACGGCCCACCTGATGGTAAGTGGTCACCGTAGCCTATGGACGCCTGCAACACCAGAGGCATCACTTGCGCGTGGAAGGAAGTGGGAAGGAGAAAGAGCGGGATGGGGGAAAGAGGGGTGATTGGGCCTCCGGCACTTACACTCACCGAACGAAACATAACAGTAGGAATACTGCTATTTCACGTCGATATACTAGTAATTAATTAATATCAATAGTAATTCCAATAATTAATTAGCATGTATTTATTCAAAATTGTATTAATGTAATTATGTACTTAAATTTGAACAAAGGCCAGATTAAGAGCTCCTTGAACCGACGGGCGTGTATGAGGAATGTGATGAAAGTGAATGAAGCCAGAGAAGTGTGTCAGGATCGTAGCAAATGGAAATCCGTTGTCTCTGCCTACTGGGAAACAGGCGTGAATCTATGTATGTATGTATGTACTTAAATTTTGCACGCCACAAGTGGCAGAATATGCAGTACAAATTTAAAAATGACCACCTGTATACCTGAACCATATTGTAGCAAATAAAGATTATTATTATTAGAAAGAAAGTATACATAATTATTGAAGTGAAAACTTCTTTAGCGGCGTTGTGCACTTTTTTTGTGATGGGTACAAATGTTAAACTCGCGTCAGGACACGTAACCTGATCGAAAATTCGTAAGACGGAGAGAGAATTGTCAAATTCGCGTCAGGACACGTGACCTGATCGCAAATTCGTAAGACTGAGGGAGAATTGTCATGTTTGTGTACGATAGCGCAATAAATGGATATTGTATTTTACCACATAAATGATAGTACTTTTATACTGATAATTAAAGCAATTCGTGCAAAATTATAACCATTCCAAAATATCAAAAATGCACAACGTTAATATTCAAGTTTTCATTTCTGCCGGCACTCCCGGAGTGCAACCCGTTGTTTTTTTTATGATGGTGTAGACGCAGTGTATTTGACTGAAGAAGATATACAAAATATATTATGTAGTGACTGCCGAACATCAATGTCAAGCAACATAGAACTACATGGCTTCGCATCACGAGAGATGCGGTGGCGCAAGATTCGACCGAGACATGACCACGACCACTCTGTCAAGAGTGTACGACTAAGAAGTAACTGCCGTATGCAACTGTTGTGCTTGAGGACGCGGGTTTGATTACAGAGACCAAAGTATTTCGGGTTTTCTAAGTACCTAGTGAACGGCAATATGCTTGCCTTCTATTATGTGGGATTTAAAACCATGGTTAGCGAAATATGGTTTTATTATACCTTTGCCCATCCCTTCGGGGATAAGGCTTCAATTTGGATGTTTGTATTATCAAAGTGGCAGTATCTAAAAGGCTGAACCGCTTTTAATGAAATTTGCAATCGAGATGTCTTAAGGTCTTTACTCGTTATTTCAAACAAGCGAACGAACAATTCAACAACAGCCATAATCTTATAAACTATCCAACAAATTCAATGTTCCTGTTAAAATAATCCGATTAATTAAAAAAACTAATTACATAACAAAAAATGGTCGCTCTGTCAATGACACACGAGTCTTGTTTGTGATCGCACAGACGAGCTTGTCCTGACAGGTGACAGTAATAACAGCGGGCTGTCAAACCACCGTTACTGTATTAGGCAAGTGTTTTTGTATTACGAGATGTTATGACACACACTACACAGATACAGATCTCCTTAGCATAACTTGCGCCAAACTTTTAATTCTCTCTGAAGTTGCCTCGAATAGGTTCACAGAAAGATCCGTGTCACTGTAAGAAGTTGAGGCGGGGATTTGAACGATGTCACATACCACACGAAATGACATATGGGCCTTTCAAATAAAAAAAGAATTTTGTTGATACTTCAAAAAAAAAAAACTTGATATGCGGGATGACCGCGGGAAGCGGGAAGGGTGGAACTTCGTAGATTGTAGCAACTTCAGAGCGAACTAAAAGTTTGACGCACGGCAAATAGGCACGATATCGCCATCACACATAGTACAGCGATTTGGATTAAATTAGCTTAATGTCGATTGTTGCATTATCACACTTTGTTGTCTAAGGGTGTTCCCAGACCAATTTTTGATCGATCGTCGATCGACGGCATCGATCGATGGCAGAATCGATTAGTCGACGTCAATCGATAGTTTCTACTAGATCGATCGACGTCAACTAATCCATTCTACCAACGATCGATCGATTGGTCTGGTAACACCCTAATACTGTACGATAGCGTTGATCTGCAATCGAATAATATTCAAATGCGTTGACTGTGGTCAAATGAGCGTACGCTGCTGCACAATTTTATTTGAATACGCTTCAATTATTCTAATACATTCGAATTTGTTGGAACACATTCGTAAAAATCGAGTGGAATGCAATTATGCCAATCACTAGTTTATTTTCGAGCTTTATTTTGTTCATCTATTTCCATGTAATCTGTGATTTAGAGTCTGTGCAATCCTCTGCTTTGCATATAGATTAGTACTTAAAAAAACATAATTGAATAATTGACGTAATGATTTTTGCTTTAATGATCTTGTGACTCGCCAATGCCATGTTAACTCACAAGAACGTTTAAAAAACAAACCACGTCGTTTGAAAAGCAACAAAACGAGTGGCAGAGTTCGTTGCCAATTATTGGCTAATGGTACGGGGTCCTTTACAAACGTCAAAAGTTAAAAATTATTTATGTCACAAAGTAACACTTATGAACCTCAAAATATAGGCATAAGTTAGTGAGTTTACTAAGTTACTGAAGCTACATTGAGGTTAGTTACTAGGTTCAGGCAAAGGTTTGAGCTAATGAGATGATACCAGCACGAAATTTAAGGCCAGATAGGAAACTGGCCTTAATGTTGAATTATTTCAATTAGTTCTGGACACTATAAGGAAGCTAAGTATGCCAATTTATTTCCCTTCATCTTCATTTTTAATTCCATTTTCTAGTGACGGCAATGCGCGTGTAAACCTAGTTATCACAGGCTAAATTATTTTTGAAAAGTGTGCTTGCCATCCCGATAGCATTAAATACGCGGAAACGTAAATTATTTTTATTTCAAAAAGTTAAACTATACTTTTTTTTTTAAACGACTAAATTGGCATAAAAGCATACGGCCCACCTGATGGTAAGTGGTCACCGTAGCCCATGGACGCTTGCAACGCCAGAGGCATCACTTGCGCGTTGCCGACCTTTTAGGAAAGGAAGTGTGAAGGAGAAGGAGCGGGAAGGGGTAAGAGGGTGATTGGGCCTCCAGCACTACTACTACTATATTATAAAATAAATATACTAATATTATAAAGCTAAAGAGTTTGTTTGTTTGAACGCGCTAATCTCAGGAACTACTGGTTCAATTTGAAAAATTCTTATAGTGTTGGATAGCCTATTTATTGAGGAAGGTTATAGGCTATATAAAACCACGCTACAATCCACGGAGGCGGCGCAGTAACGATAAACGCGGGTGACACCGCGGGCACATTTAGTCACCAGTAAAGTTTAAACTCTCAAATGTATATTAAATCACATTACGCGTTACTTGACGAATATTAGCATTGTAATAAAATAATTGGATAGAGAGGAACCCATCACGCAACCTTGGATTGCCCACTCTAACTATTCGTGGGATTCCGACATATTCCAAATCCGGGCATATTTCAACTTGCAGTATGCCGCATGGCGCTTCGAATATTATAAAATATGCGTTAACTTAACACGACGCAGCTATCCCTTTTTTTTATTGTTCGGTATTGTCAACCATTATTTTATTGCAATAGTTCTAATGGGTAATTCGAGTTATTCCGGTCGGATCCCCCATATCTGATCCCCTGGGGTATCAGTTTTCTCTCTTCCCAATTATTTTATTTTCTACTGTATTAAATGGCAATTTGCTATCTGCTGAACTATAGCACTGTATTACAGCTGTCCCATAGCACACAATCAAACTGTTCATTGACTTAATAACATTTGCAATAAGTAATCAAAGTATTTGCAATAAATACTATACATTGGTGATTAATTTTCTGCAACGCGGCACAAACATGGCGCGATCAGATATTCGGCGAAAGCGTGCACAAGGACATGCGTACGCGCCGGTGGTGTCACTGACGTACAACGTGGAATTTCAACTTTGTAATCTCGGTAAGGAAAGTTCTGTTTGTTATGTATTTTGTACTGAGGTTTTGTGTGTTTTAGACAAAGAGACATGGGTACTCGAGGAGGATATGCTCAAATTTGGTGGCAATAATTAGAAGAGGAGAGCCGAAGAGAGGAGCTTGCATTTTGGGACGGCGCTACGTCTAGCAGTGGACACCCTTAGGCTTGCGGAACACATAATACGGTTTTTGATAGTTCAGTAACTTGGAATTCCAACTTCAAACCTATGTCACGTTTCGGTACGATGAGTACTGATCGACGATCAAAGTCAAGAATGAAATAAGTAAAAACTACATCCCGAGATTGATTACAAAATGTCACAGCACTATATACATATATTGCTTGTGGATTTACATTCACATTTCACCAGCGGTCTACAGGGCACATGGCCAGATACCATGCCGCTACTGACAAATTCCTTAGGAAAATCTCTGGCACCGTGCTCGCAACCTCCCTATTGCATTTAAAAACTTACGTTATCAAAGGGTGGCATTGGCATATCCGTACCTTGAGGACTTCAAGCTTCTCCCTCTGAAGTGTACGCGGTAACTGATGCAATAGGTACATTCATAGGGAGATAGATCTCGGGGCAAACACAAAAGATCCCACTGGTTCGAAGTGTCGCCGGTTTACACTGACTGGCTCTCGAATAAGATAAGATACGTTATCAAACCAACGCGTCAATTTATTTACAGTAGAATACACACTCCGTCATTCCAATTCGAGCTACACGTTTGATTTCATCTGACCGCCAGACAGGTCATGTATACGCGTACGCCGAAACATACATACACATGTGAATATACATGTATCTAGTTTTTAAACTACAATCTAAGTGTATATTGACCTCAGTAGAATAAACATCGACACAAAAAACACAGCACTTGTATAATTATTCTCGTTGATGCAAGAAATTAATCCGGCTTGTAGTCGTGGGATAAGCAGGACGCACAAATCATGTTCAGAGTTGCCGGTCATTCGCTATCCTGCTCAGTACTTCACTTTATTAACTGAAAACGAGGAGTGCCGAATCATAGATGATTGTTTCGCTGTTATTTGTGAATGGCTGTTTCCTACATTTGAGAAACGAGTGGTTTTAGTACGAAGAGTAGTATTTTGTACGAGGCGTTGCATAAAACAGTTTTTATAAACAGGACTGTTGAAGTATTTTACAGCTTGGTATAAATCTATACTAATTATTATAAAGCTGAAGAGCTTGTTTGTTTGGTTGAACGTGCTTTGGTTGAATAATTTTCTAAGCGTTTTCTTTCATATTTTTTTTTTATTAATAATTTTTTTTCAAATATTTTAATAATTAAATTGTATCCTTGACTGTGAATGAATAGCAATAAGCATTATAATGACATTCTATTTTATCTTGAAAAAGTTTACATTATAAATTGACAAAAAATGTTAAGCCCATCGTGTAGATTTTTGAGCTCATTAATAAATTGTAACACCTTATTGTATCACGAAAAATCACACGAGTAAATTATTTGATTTGTTCTAATCTCAGGAACTACTTGTTCAAAATGGAAAATTCTTTCAGTGTTGGATAGCGTATTTATCGAGGAAGGTTATAGGCTTATTATACGACCCACGGGGTTGCGCTGTAATCATAATCACGGGTAAAACTGCGGGCACAGCTAGTGTATTGATATATAGTCTCACGCCTCATCCCCGAAGGGATAGGCAGATATGTATTTCACTCACACTTCGCTAAGTTTGGTCTCACATTATAGATGACCATATTGCTACCTACCACAGAGATCTCCAGACTCCGTTCTGCTTCTAAAAATTTCTTGACAGAAAATACTATAAACACTGTCCGAAATCGGCATCGAACCACAGACCTCATGTACAACAGTAGTCGTTTACAACCGCTGCGTCACCGAGGCAGTTATATACATACATAAATACTTCATATTTATTAATGTTATTCAATTATTTAAAGTATTATTCTGACGATACATTATTCAGTTCAGAATTTGTATTTTCATTTATAGATTTGTTGTAGGTTAATAACCTGTGAATATGAACGTATGTAGCTTAATTTATGTATGCTTCTGGCTTCTAGAACATGTCCCAGCCGAGAAAAGCGTCGCACCCGCATGATTAACTCGCGCAAGTAGCCTGTACGAGTAACTTACGCATGCAATCCGTGCTAGTAGCTTACGCATGTAGCCTATGTGTGTGCGTAGCTTGCGCATGTAGCCTGCATGAATAACCTGCGCATGTAGCGTGCGCACACTACCGGCGTTGTATACAAGCACAATCATTATTTTTGGTTTCTTACTTTTCTCTCTGTACTGTATAACATCAGCTAAAGACTGGCTATAAATACCGGTCAGTTACTAAATTAAGCGGGCTGCATATTTGTATCCAATATAAGTATGCAAAAACCGTATCCTACTGTCATGCCAGTCCATCAGATATTAAAGAGTTACATAGATTTAAAATAATTATGTACATAAACAGTTTGCAGGAACGTCAAAATTCAATAGCATATAAAATAGACAATATTTGAATAAAAATTTGAGGAGTACAGCCTACATGAAGAAGCAGGCAAGAAATTTATGGCCATTCTTTTCAATAGCATTTTGGTTACAACATATTATATTTAAATTGTGCATGCTCATGTGCATGTTTGATTTTATCGAATACTAGCCATTTGCCGCGGTTTTATTCATGTTTATAATTGCTGCTCTCCACCCGTGGCTCATAGCGTAATATTATTATGTAAGAATTTCCAAATCTGACTGGTAGTTTTTGACATTAGCGCGTTGAAACATAAACAAACTCTTAAGCATTATTATTTATTATATTAGTATATTTAAATTACTATATAAGGAAAAATATACTTTAAACTCTTTAAAGCATATGACATTATATACATATATCTACTTCAATGTCCTTTAGAGCGGATTTCGTTCACGGCGGTCAATCTTAACGGAGACTAGCCATCTGCGCAGGAGATATTATAGTGCACAAGTATGTGCGCAAACACAAGAGCGTCTATTCCTTCACTCTCATAATACGACTGGATAGCAATTCGACATGTTCGCAGAGATCACGAGTGGGACTAACGGTTTTACGTGCTTATGGAATCACATACATAGACTTACGCCTGCTGCCTGGAGAAATAAGACAGCGATGGCAAAGATCCTGGCGTACTTCTCTCGAATTATTCACTCTTATTGCAAATGACTGCTTTTTAGTTTAGAGTACTCGTAGGCCTTCAATAACTATTATTCAACATCATTAAGAAAAGAAAAAAAAAGAAAAGAAAATACATTTATTTGCAGCAGACTATGCACTACATAGTTACATACTTCAGACACAGTTAATTACAAAAAAAAAGAAAAAAACAAATCTTATTGCAAATTGGTCGCAACTCAGCAAAATGCTAGTTTGAAAAAACTAGCGCTGGTCTTCCGCTGCGACCATGTTTGTAAATAATATTAGGAACCTTCAATACCCTAGTCTATATAAAATTTGTATCAAATTCGAACGCACACTACGCACCTCCGACTTTTCGGTGTTATCTGCGTGGTGAATAGTTCATTATCGTGTTACTGTTGAAGGAAAACGTCGTGAGGCAACCTGCTTATCTTAGAGTTCCCCACGATGTCCCCACAATATATGTGAAGTCTGGCAACCCGCACAGGTACAACGTGGTGGACTATAGCCTAACTCTTCTCGTACTGAGAAAAGGCCCGTACCTAGCAGTGGAACAGTTCACAAAAAGAGCTGATATTATCATTATAAATTACATCGAGGTTATTTAAGCTAAACTGTGATATCGGAACAAAGCAACCAATCAATAACAATCACAGATGCACCCGTCAGCCGGACAATGTTCATAATTGAGAGTTGGTTGACGCATGCGCGAGAGTGTCCATTCGATCAAAAAGCGTCTCCATTGAATGGAACTTTGAACGGCTGGTTTACTAACCGGTACCGGCTAGTTTGACTGACAATATAAGTGATTGGTTTGGTTGGTTGATATTATGTATTAAATGAGCCGAAACACGTCTTTTCTGGAAGAGCCCGTTGAATTCCCTATATTCTTACCGACTTTTTAATTTTTTTGTCCCGTTTTATCTTATTTAGACTAATACAAACATAAAAAGCCAATGTAATAAAAATGGTTAATTTAGATAGGCGTTGGCAGATGTAGAACATCAGCCAACGCCTTTCAAAATTAAATGTAAGGAATTAAAATTAATAATCTATACTAATATTATAAAGCTGAAGAGTTTGTGTTTGTTTGAACGCGCTTATCTCAGGAACTACTGGTTCAAATTGAAAAATTATTTTAGTGTTGGATAGCCTATTTATCGAGAAAGGCTACAGGCTATATAGTATCATGCTACGACCCACGAGGGCGGCGCAGTAATCATAAACGCGGGTGAAACCGCGGGCACATCTAGTTTATTACATTATGATAATTTAATAATAAAGTAAGATAATTAAATACTGTAAAATTCTGTAATATCATATAGGTACTTAGATAGCTAAAATAATTGTTTATTTTTTTAAATTTTGAAATATATATATTTACATCTTTTAGGTACCTATTTTACTTTTTATAAATGTTCAAATGCAGTGGACATCACAGCGCATTCATTATTGTTGTTTAGCTATAAGTATAATCTTCAAATAATTACTGGACGCAAGTGAGGCGTATGTAACTCTTTCTCGTTGAACGAATGAATTGAATGACGTGTATCTATCCAGTCACTGTCCTTATTCTAGGTCATTTCGCATATGGAATTAATTTGTACCTTTAACTCGATACGAGGAAAATGTTGAATAATCAATTATAGGCATATAGTGCAAGTTCAGAGGCTGGTATGGTGGCTGTGATTATTACAATCAGCTTTAAAATTTTGCTATACATATTATTGTACAGCAAATAATATAATCAATAATTTTGTTATACATATAATTTAAAAAAACGGCGATGGCTCGGTGGGGAGACCAACAGACTGCAATGCAGGGGGTCTCGGGTTCAAACCCACGTCGCGCACCTCTGACTTTCGGAAGTTATATAATTTTTCGAAATTTTGTGCGTATTGATTGACAATAAATAGCCTGCTTCGTGCCTCGGAGAGCACGTTAAGCCGTCGGTCCCGGCTGCCATGAACATATGTATATGGCAGTCGTTATTGGGAAGTCAGTGCCGTCTAATATCCTGGTCTAGCCTTAGGGTATCGTTAGCCTTCGGGTTGCGGAAGTCAGATGGCAGCCGCTCCGTGTAAAATCTGATAACCAGTTAAATCCGTTTAGACTAGAAAGCCAAGCCAAGTGACTTGGGAATAATAAAGGCTAGGGAGAAGACATATTATTATACAGACTGAGAGTAGTTGATATTTGTAAAAGAAATAGCATATTTGAATTAGATATTAGATCGACAACCTCACTGCAAAAAGTTTGCTGTAGTGTTTTCCAGCCATAATCCTAAATAGCAACAAAGTCATAAGTCAAGTCTTTTACTTATAATTACGATAATTTTTTTTAGTTTACTCATTTAATTTCTATTTGCGAAGGTCTGTTAAAGTTGTGATTGTATGTCATTAACAAAAATAATAAAGTGGACCGGCAATAGATCCCTGGGGAACGCCGGAGGTAACCTTTATCTTACCAGAATGAAACCCTCTAAATAATTAACTACTTTTTGGACACGACTGAGTATATAGAAAGCGAAATAGAGTAAAAGATTCTCCTTTATTCCATTGGAAGCTAACTTGTTTAGTAACACCTAATGATGTATCTTATCAAATGCATTCGAAAGTCTGTATAAGTAGCATCAGTTTGAATTCTATTATCCACGTTGTCAGAGTGCTTGTAAAGCACATAACGTTAGTGGTTCTTGGCGTACGTTTGAGAAAACCATGTTGACTTGGTAATATAATATTGTATAGAGAGTATCCTCCTCCGTCAGTCGTATTCCTCATGTCTGAGGGTCGTGACCTCCTCCATCTATTAATCTTGATCTCACGATGTTACGCCATCTTGATCTATCTCCAGCCACTCGGAGAGCATCGTAGACAGTGCAGTCGAGTGTAGTGTGAATTTGGTCGGACCAACGCATCGGGCTGCGGACTCTCGCTCTTTTTCCTTCCACTTTGTCAGTGAGCACTAGTTTTTCGAGATTGTCTCCGTCTTTTCTGGCAATGTGTCCGAAGTACTCAAGGATACGCTTTAGGCAGATGGTTGAGAGCCTTGTTTTAATTTTTAGCTTGGCAAGTATGGATGCGTTGGTCCAGAATGCTGTCCATTTGATCCGTAGCATGTTCCTCCAACACCACATCTCGAAAGCGTCAATGCGTTTACGGTCAGCAGATTTTAAAGTCCAAGTAGTAATAGAGAGCATACTTCATCCGAAACAAGACTTTTGAAAAGCTTAGACAACAAATTGGGAATTAATTGTTGGCACGCTGCGCACTGCACTTAATTTTTTGTTTTGTTATAATAATGTTCACTAGCAATTTAGTTTACAAATTAGTAGTATTCTTGTTAACCGCTCCAACTAAAGTAGAATGCTTGTATTAGTATTCCGCAACCTCTCGATTGCAATAAAATTAACTTATTGTTTGGCCGCCGGTATGCTGCTGAGACTCAATAGGTTAACATATATTGTGTCACATTACTTAGGAATATGATGAAAGTGAATGAAGCCAGAGAAGTGTGTCAGGATCGTAGCAAATGGAAATCCGTAGTCTCTGCCTGCCCCTCTGGGAAACAGGTGTGAATCTATGTATGTATGTACTTAAGTATCCTTTCACATTTTAAGGTCCTGCGCCATAATTACGGTATCTTATTTCTCCGGTTTGTGGGTCACAGTCATTCGTGACTTTATACCAACACAAATCTTGATATTGCGCGTGGGAATACTTTTGAGTGCATTTTTTATGTTGTCCTGTAAAATGGACGTAGCTTGTGAAACTTTATACTGCATAAATGTACTGCGTTGTCATTTCGTAATAGTAAAAAGGAATGGTAGCTTAATGGGTAAGGTATCGGACTTCGATAGAGGGGTTGTGGGTTCTCTTCTGCTATGCTAACCATGTAAATCCGCTCTAACAAGAATTTTGCTGGAGGGTGGTCCAAAATGTGCTTTCAAAGCAGTTTTTAAGGATTCATTTCCAATCGTTGTCAACGACACCCCATTACTAAAGATACGCCATCTATCGGTCTGTTGTTCTATCTTTAAAAAGCTTTATAGAACCGTAATACGTAGACTGATTTTTTTACAGAATCTGTTTATTAATACGTAATGAGATAGTATTCTGACCATTTTCATGAATATTCCGCACGGAGGAGTATTATATCTATAGATTAAGTTTATATGGCTACGAAGGACAAAAGCTAAATTAAAAAAAGCCAATTGAATTACGGTCTAATAACGACACAAGTGTGTTAATATGGCATAATATTTCAAATATAAAACAACGAGTTGCACTCCGGGAGTGACGGCAGAAGTGAAAACTTGAATATTAAAGTTGTGCATTTTTGATATTTTGGAATGGTTAGGGAATAATTTTGCACGAATTGCTTTAATTAATTTTATCAGTATAAAAGTACTATCATTTATGTGGTAAAATACAATATTCATTTATTGCGCTATCGTACGTAACATGACAATTCTCCCTCCGTCTTACGAATTTTCGATCAGGTCACGTGTCCTGACGCGCGTTTAACATTTTTTACCCATCACAAAAAAGTGCACAACGCCGCTAAAGAAGTTTTCACTTAAAAAAAGCCAATTGAATTACAGTCGACGAACGACATAAGTGTGTTAATATGGCATAATATTTCAAATAATAAATAATCTTACAAGTGGTCTCCATACCTAAAATGTATGACGGCGCTGCAAACGTCCCAGCATGTGTGCGTATGTCAGTTTTATTATGACCCCACCACTTTCCATGATGACTCAGTACAGATTTAAACCAGTATTCTGTAACACAACCTAAAGAGGTATATAGCGACTTACTACACTCCCTTTTCACCAACTGTATTTCAGGTCTTACATAATAGGTAATGTAAGGCTGACAATATTCCAACAGAACACCCAAAAACTTTATTCCTAACCCGGAAATCCAAAACCAGGACAGCGTCATCACTCATCATGTACAAACTTGTACAACGAGAGCAACGAGGCAGACATGACTCAGTACCTATAAGTTATTATGTGTTAACAAAGGATTCCTCGAATCCAGTTATCATCAGGATAGTGGGTTTTACTGGTTTAAAATTAAATGTACATATATGTATATTTCCTCAGATAATGCGATATGACGGACACATGTATTACGCATGTACAGATGAATGAATGAATTAATTATAAATGCATATAACGTCCTATATCCTAACACTTAGTAGTAAAGACTATTAATTTAAACTGCGAGACGATCTTGTTAAAACTTTACAAATAATCTATACTAATATTATAAAGCTGAAGAGTTTGTTTGTTGGTTTGTTTGAACGGGCTAACCTCTGAAAATACTGGTTCGATTTGAAAAATTCCTTTAGTGTTGGATAGCCTATTTATCGAGGAAGGCTATAGGCTATATAACATCAAGCTACAACCCATGGGGGCGGCGCAGTAACGATAAACGCGAGTGAAACCGCGGGAACGTCGACGTCTGACAGGTATTAACCTGTCAGACGTCGATACAAAATGACATAAAAATATAGAAGTGGTACAATTTAAGCGCCGGTTCGATATAGGTTACTCTCCCTTATATTGTTTACTGTTTGTAAAGTAATTAATAGTCTTACAAAATTACAGTGTGTTAGTGCCGCCTCAGTCGCCTCTTTTTCTGTTGCCAGTGTAAAAATATAGCGTCAATTTGATATAAATATAGAAGTGATACAATTTAAGCACCGGTTTAATATAGGTTACTCTCCCTTAACACATAATCCAATATTTTATACAATGACTACATGTAACTTATTTATAAACTTTTGGTGCTTCAATATGACGCATGTAAGTGGCGCGGGCTACATGTGCAAGCAGCATGCACAAGCTGCACGCGCAGGCTACAGGCTACAGCGCAAACTGGCCATGAGATTTCTCTTATAATGACATGGTCTAAGGATACTGCCTTAAGGCCTATTCGCTGCCGCTGTGGGTAGAGGTATATACCGCACGGGTTTCGCTCAGGTAATTAGTATAAAGTTCCGCGGCTAGAGCGACCTGAGCGGTATTCGCTGCCGCTGTGGGTAGAAGTGCCTGCCGCGCGGGTTTCGCTCAGGTATTTAGTATCAACTCTACCCACAAGGATAGCGAAATCCGCTTTGGTGTGAACAGTAATATTACCGCAAACCCACTCGGTTTTCTCTACCGCAGACGGTAGCGAATACCGCTTAGGTTTGAACAGGACTTTATCCGGCGGCTATAGTACACCACATTAGTCATGACGGAGTTGGTAGGCATCACCGGACTTCAAAAGTTGCTATTTATTATATTTTCCTTCTCCGGTAAATTATACGACAATAAAACGTATAAGTGTTCGAAATATCAGAGGTGCGTGTCATGTATTCAAGTCAATTGAGTTGGTCACCTCGCCACAATGCCGCGTCTAGTGTGGGTTCGCCACACACTGGTAAAAAATGTGCGCTGGAAATAGTTGTCTGAGTCCAGGACTTCCAAGTTTGTACAGCCTCCTGCGAGATGATGTTGTTAAAAAGACAATTTCCGCGCTACGGATAAATCCTATGTCGCGCGAGGCCTTTACTTAACATTTAAACAACGGACAAAATTAACACTGCGATTAACTTTATGTGAATCACATAAATTTTTGTCTTGTTTAGGGATCGAACTTATAACACTGGGCACAGGGCGTGGGTACTAAATCCACTCTGCTATTTGTTAATTTAAGGGCCTCCTAATTCATATTTTGCTGTTTTTACAATATAGATTAGTTTCTTTAGAAGCGTGACCCAACCTTCATCTAGGGCATTAGTTCCCA
Organism: Catocala sponsa; assembly: GCA_963564715.1. Classification (NCBI taxonomy): domain Eukaryota; kingdom Metazoa; phylum Arthropoda; class Insecta; order Lepidoptera; family Erebidae; genus Catocala; species Catocala sponsa. The sequence goes on from OY751352.1 coordinate 963,281, forward strand.
AAGTGGTCCAGGTGGATCCCTAAGGGTCTACGGGAGACTCGACAGGGGTTTACCTTGGCGTGACAAAAAAATGGGGATGCACAATTCGTAAGCGGGGATCCCCGAAAATGTATTTGCTTTCGATAGTGAAGAACTAAAATGTTGGCTTGACTTCACCGACTGTTCGACAAGCTCAGCGACTGTTACTTGTAAAAACTTGCATATATGGGTAGAGAATTTCTAAAAAAAAAGGTCAGCCCGCCTACCGTGGTAGGTTCAGTTTAATTTTTTTCTTGCATGTAATTGTTTAGCTGCAAGGGGGTCCACCGGAACCAGTAAAATTTTGAAAAGTGGTCTATGAGAAAAAAGTCTGGGAACCTCTGATCTAGAGCCTTAGTTCCGGTAAAGGTCTAAACGTCACTTTCTCTTTGTATCATTAGCGTGCTTGCTCTGTCTACCCACAACTTCGTGATAATATAAAATTGATTTGATTATTATATCAGTTTTATTTATGTGGCATCGTGCTACTAATTAGAAAAGTAATCAAATAAGTAATTAGTTAATAAAATAAATGTATGTTTAATTGTGTCCACATTCCAAAAAGTGAATCCTGTGAATTTAACGATTTAATATCAACAATAACTTGGATGTGTACTGACTGGTGAGGTTATAGCAGAACTATCAGTTCAGTTATACTAGAAACTATCATTACGTTCTATCCACATTAGCTTTAGTTGTAGCGCTTCATTCATCATTCAAGGCAGCGAGTTGGCACACCCCGTGATATGTTTAGTCGGTGGTACCCGGGACTTTCCCCGGATGACGACATACCGTATGCAAAGGGTAGCAAATTAGGGAATGCCATTTACGTGTACCTGAGCGTAAATGGCATTCCCTCACGTACAAAAGAGGCAGGCTCCACTGGTAATAAATATTAAATACAAAAAAAAATTCTAAATCAAAGTCTCCATATTCTATCATTGAAATGACAGGATACCAAATTTTGAATAGGTCAGATTCGTGTTAGCTGAAATACCCTGCTCCTGAGATACACAATATTTTACCAGAACGGTAATCGAATGTCTTATTATGAGGTTGCCACTTAAACAACAGCGTCATCCGTGCATTGCTAATGATTTAAAAAACCGCATACGGTCATTACAAATGCTATTAATAATTTTGTCTACCTAACGTTTGTATGTGGTATAAGGTTTCTTAGGTTTTATAAGCAGCCGAGTTGTTAAATAAGCTGGTTTCTATAATGGTAAGTGGTTACTGTAATCTTAAGAGGCTTGCGTTAACCACGGCTATCGTGCTGGTTGCCGTCGTTTTAAATAGATAGTTTATTTCGCTAGTACCATGGTGTTGGCGGTAATGGGACTTCTGGTACTAAAACTCTGGTGTAACTCGTCCCTTTGGACTATTGGGACAAAAAGTGTCGATTGGATTCATGGGACTAGTGGGACAGACAGAAAAATAGAAGTGTTTGTGTGAACATCATCGACATATTATTAAGAATATAGAAAAATAAACAGCGAAAACCCAGTGGGAGACTGTTCCACTGCCAAGCAGACGTCTCGAGATGGATCGCAAGGCGCGTTCTCTGACGTGTTGAAGATATTCACGTATTAAACAGTTAATTATCATTTGCTTTAACAGTGAAAGAAATCTACATGTCTGAGAGTTGCCCATAATGTTCTCGAAGATATGTGAAGTCTGCTAAGCCATTAAGCCAGAGTGGTGGAGTATGGCCTAACCCTTTGCACACTGAGACGAGGCTCGTGCCCAGCAGTGGGATAATTTAACACAGGGCTGATATTACACAGGCGTTAGTCTGTGTATGTATGGTAAGACTTATCCTTGCTTGTGTGGGATGTCCATACTTACACGCAAGCAGACTTCCTTAGATATAATTTGCAGCAACCAATGACCCCAGTCTCAAATCCATAGTTTCCTGTGCAAGGGGAATAACTGCGCGCGCGCAGATACCGAATGATTCACTATACCGTCGTGTTTTATCTGTTGTGCAAGGAAAGCCACTTGTATCATTTCAAGCCTTTATTTCTTTTAATTTGAATATCAATTTTAATTGATTTTTTATATTGATGTTTATAACGTTTTTGTTTATTTACAAACCGACTTTAAAGAAAGTTTTTATTTTTGTTTATTTTCTTTTTTAGGCCACAATGAATTAATTGTATGATTGTTAACCAGGTTTCAGTATAAAACTAGGTTAATTAAAGGACTCTTATCAGGTATATTAAAAACAATGCGGGCATCAAATGGTTTAACAAAAAGGTTCTTAACAAATCTATTGCTGTTGCTTTTGGTTTGAATGGAATATTGACGTGGAAAAGAGATATAACTTCAGCACGAACTGAGTATACCTATGCCTATAAAATTAAACTGACGTTAACAAACAATATGAGAAACATTTTGGATATGTCTGTAGCACAGAAATCTTAATAATATTAAGATTTCTGTGGTCTGTAGGTATTTATTTATTTTATTAGTTTTGCTATATTAGTTTATTGGGTTATCTGTTATTTTACAACAGCATAACCTAGCCGACCGAGGAATATGCAGGTACTAAGCATATAGGTACTAGGTAACTATTCTAAATCCTGTCATTGCAAAAGTGCCATGAATATCCTCATTTTGTAATAAGGACAATTCTTTGAAATTAAACTACTTTATACGGATTTTATCGCGTTGTTTATTTGACACTTTATTACATAATTTAGAAACTGTTACACTACTACTATTAAACTTTACAAATTTTTAAGCTAATTAAATTATTAAAACTATTTATATTTAAGTTTACACTTTCCCCGACGTTTCGGTTGCTTTTCAGCAGCCATGGTCACGGGGAGACTAAGATGGTAGTTGTCTCAATGTTCTAGTGTAGTTATTTCAAAGTACAAGAACATAATATAATCATGGGTGTTTCTATTTACGCAGAATGAGCTCAAAGTATCATAAAGTCTAGCTGTGGTTTGCTTCAAAAAGAAGAATTCAATTAATAACATTCGCGTAAACAGAAAACAATATTTAAGGACAATAATTCTTCTTTATGCATTCCAACTATACGCTAGAATAGTCCAAACTTTCAGAACCTGTCTTACTGAGGTTGTTTTGTTAATTATATGAGGAAAAGGATTATTTGTTTCAATTCCATACCCATACTGTGGTACAGGTAGGTACCTAACATTATGACGAGTAAAATATAGTAGGTATACGCGATAATGTGCTGATGTGTAGGTATATTAACTGGTATTAACCCTTGACGTTCATAAGTGTTACTTTGTGAGCTAAGTGAATAAATGATTTTTGACTTTGACTTTGACTTTGGTAGCACTAAAACTATGTATTTTATTATTAGTCACGTTATGTTATGGAATTAACCGATGGACATGTAAACCGCAGACAAAAAGTTGTTTCTTAGTTTGTGAACACTATTTTAATTAGTAGGTAGGTATCGTCCGTGGAGCTGCATGTGTGCGTGAACAAGCTGTGCATGAAAACTTTTGTAATTTAAAGATCAAGTACTATAAATGTAAATGTGAAAACGTGTCAATGGTTATTAGCAGAGATCGGAATAGGTAGAGCTGTTTTATGTACTTGCCATAGGTTAGAATAATATGGATATTCCCCGAGTCCCGGGATTTGATTTTTAAGTAGTAGGTATTATCATAAAAAACTATTCTCGCCTTCGGGACTAATGAAAGATTATACTTCCTTTCTGACGGGTAAATATAAGAAGAACGGGATTAAGGATAATATAATAAATAGATAAACTTGATTCATTAAACCACATATATTTTTTTACGTAACATATAATTAATTAATATTTGGATTGTTTTTGATTATATTTCACGTGAACTTCAACTAATAAGTACTCGATCTTGCATGCCTACTGGTGCAATGTGGAGAACCTGTAAATGTACTAGCCATAACATCTGCAAATGTATACTCATATTCGCATACGAATAAATGAATTATTATTATTATGAATTATTATAAGAATCAACAATCATTTAAACATTTTTATTCTGAATTTGTACAAAAACATATTACCATACAAATTATTTGTTCTTCAGAAAATCAAAACATTATTAAATAGAACAATATGTATTTACAATAAAATATATATATTTTAGTTAAATAATCAATACGCTTCAACAATAATTCACTTATTTAAACAAAAAATGTCATTGGTTTGGTTTGTTTTCAGTTTCACTAGAAGACTGAGTATGACCAGAGTTAAAATAAATCACCATTATTTTTTCTAAATTATCTAATTTTAATCTATTTCTTTTTACATCTAACACCCATTTATATGTGGAAAACGAGTGTTCAACATCTGTTGATGTTAGTGAAGCGAATTTATATGACAAAAGTTCGTCATTCACATCATTTTTCAATAAAATACCGTAGTATCAGTCGGAATCCCGTGGAATATCCATATTAACATCAATGTTTGCGGTCAATACACCTAAATAGCTCTACCTATTCCGATCACTGGTTATTAGTTATTAAAGTATTTATGTAATTAGTTTTTTTTCTGAATAAATAAATTCTTTATGACAATTTTTCTGAATAAGTTTTTCTGTCAATTTTTGAAGTGAAAACTTCTTAGGCGAGTTGAGCACTTCTTGGGTGATCAAAAATCATGGAAGTCGGTGTCATCGTCACGCTTCCACGCTTTATTATTGTTTTTAGAATATTAACAATATCTCAGAAATAGTGCGTCCTACGCATCATTAACGCAAGCGACGCTCGGGGCAAAATCTAGTACAGATATTTCTAATGATTTGAATGCATGGAGCATTAATGTAGTTAATATTTATTATAAGTAAATAACATAATTATTTGCTAATAATATGTATGTATATATAATAATGTGATCTCGCCATAAAATTGCCAGTTTTACTTTACGCCTGAAGCAGTACTCGCAATCGCATTTCACACGATCTAATTACATGCAACTATGTCACAAAATACATAAATTAGTAATATCTTAATTTTTATCATTAACGTAACTTGAAAACGTAAATTATATAAAAATGCAAATTTTTGTCGGTTTTATTATGTCTGTATCAGTCCTAGCCAATATTATAAATTCGAATGTGAGTTTGTTTGTTTGTTACGCTTTCACTTCTTAACTATTCGACCGATCGCGATGAAATTTTGCATACACTTTGTGAGAGATATCGAAAAGGGCATAGGGTACCTAGGTAGATCCTCTCGAGGTAATAGGCTCGCTTCCTAGGATGAGCCTACTATCGCTTATTAAGCACAGTTCCAAATTACCAAAAGAAACATTTATTTATTTATTTATTCACACACTTATCCATCTTTACAGGTGGCCCTAATACGACAGACAAGTTATAACACTGTATCATTATGAACACAGTACAAAATTTTGTTAATGTAACAACATTTTATCCGATCCAGGAATCGAACCAGACACCTCACACACAACAGTCGCATTTACTAACACTGCACCAATTAAGAAACTGGATTATAAAAGAAACATTATTATGAATGAAAATTAGAGCACACCATGTAACCTTCGACGCCAGCTCTTAAGTATCTAGTATTTTCTTAGCATAGATAACTTTCATTACGAGTGGCTATGAGGCACACATGAGGCATAGCCGTCAACTCAGCTATTACCCCACATACTCAAGGTTGATAATATTATCGTGAGCCAGACTCTTGCCGGCGGCTCAAATACTTGATCATGTCCTTTCGCCGTAACATCTTATGTAAGGTCGTTAAGAAACATGCGCCGGTGTGACAGGAAAATTATACCATTTGCATGTATCTGCAAAGAAATTGATGCAAAAATACCAGATGCAAATTGAACTGGCTTCTTTTTCACTATGGATAATCTCTGTGCCGTATGGTCTTTGTGGCAACAATGGATGCAAAGGAATCTTTAATAAGAAACAATTATTAGTGGGTCAAACAGTTTAATTATATTCTGTATATTGCAATACTATTGACCATTTGCCACATTATATCAGTATATAACTAGATGTTCCCGCGGTTTCACCCGCGTTTATCGTTACTGCCCCGTGGACTGGGTCATAGCGTGATGTTATATAACCTATAGCCTTCCTCAATAAATAGGCTATCCAACACTATAAGAATTTTTCAATTCGAACCTGTAGTTCCTGAGATTAGCGCGTTCAAACAAACAAACGAACTCTTCAGCTTTATAATTATAGTATAGATAATATCAGCCCTGTATTAAACTGTCCTGTTAAAAGGGTCAGTTTAATTAACTCTATACATCGTAAACAGTGTGGACTCTTAAATCAAAGGCACAAACACACCCTCACGTTTTAGAACCAAAATGGTTACATATCCAACAAAACGCAGAATGCCTGTCGAAGAATGGTTCTACGAACACTCAAGTTTTTGAATTACCTCCGCGTCTTGACTTCCCCAAGAGACCACAAACAGGGATTCTTCAAAAAGGACATCCAAAACACTTTTGTTTTAATTCACATTGCAATTTACTCCAAATTTTCCTGTTGCATGATATCCACATCCCGTTAGATGAGGTCATCTTCGTATCACACACAGCATACACAAACGCGTCGATATACGTTTTCGTAAACGAATTCAAGTTTACATTTTATGGGTTCAGCAACCTTATAATAATTTACAGTCAATATATATCTGGTGTAAATTGACAGCTTAGTTAAAGCAACTGGCCCTTACATGGATACCTCAAATTTATTATTCCAAAATATGACGATGAAGATATTAAATACGAAGTCAAAAACAGGCCTTCAGTCATTTAGAAAACTGGTTCGAATTCCTTGTAATTTCTACCTCGAGCAATTCACTTATGATTAATCACTCAGCTCACTTTCAAGTCAAACAAAATGCTCTAAAAAGGGCACCTGACTTCAATTAAACTTGAAAACAGGTTACATACAGATCACAATCAATTGTTTACACTGAGTAGCTGTGGGTCAAGGGCACTCCGACTCGGAGAGGTCGAATATACGTGTAAAACATATCGCAGTTCTAGCGCAAGAATTTAAAGGGCATTAGATGTATTGTCATTTTATCCTTTAATAGAGAATTGATTAAAATCTCGAGCTTTGTTTAAACGTAAAATTCAGGTGTGTGTTGAAAGGATATATTTTGCAAAACGTTTATAAATAACTTGAATTGTTCGGTTAACCTCAAAAGCATTCGATGCGTTTCTGCGTGCAGATAAATCAATTACGCACACCAACAGCTGCACAAGCGACGATAATATACATATGACGATGAATATTGATGATGGTAACGTTATATTAAAGAGGCAAAACTTTGTCAGTTTGTTACGTGTAACATTCTTTGATCTTTTATCCTTCTTCTTCTATGTCGACGTGAACGCAGTAACGCTGGTAAGTAAATTAAGATTTTCAAGACTACCAAGCATTTAATCGCCATAGATGTATTAAGCTTTTGAATTAAATTAAATAAGCCACGAATTTCCTTTAGATATCAGCGTGATCTAAGTCAATACCAAATTCAGCTTCGATGCAAAAGTTGTTTCTACTTTCTAAATAGCGATTTAGTATGGTAGTATTGGTCATTCTAAAGTTAATTTTGTGTCATCAAAGTGTTAATAACCCAAAATCGACAAAACTGACAAACAACTTCTAAATATGGGCCATAGATCTGTTTAATTTTATTTTTGCGTTTAGGTGTGATGCAATAAAAAATAAAGTATTAGTTTAGTCATTGATTTCTATAGGTATACTTAATTAATTGGAAGATAAAGTTTGTACTAATAAAACAAAGAATCAAAAAGAAAATTGAGATGCAAGAAACTCTGAAGCGGTCAGTAAGACAAATTAGAGATAGATAAGAAAATTAGATGAAAAAGCAAATTAAAGAAGGCAACAATTTAAATCTACATTGGATCAAAGATTGCTTGAATATGCCAATAATAACAACAACAGTGAAGGAAAACATTGTGAGGAAACCTACATATCTCAAAATTCTCTATAATGTTCTCAAAGATATGTGAAGTCTGTCAATCCGAAGTGGGCCAGCGTTGTGGACTATGACCTAACCCATCTCACACTGAGAATAAGCCACCCAGCAGTGGGACAGCTTAATAGAGGGATGATATAATATTGTATAAGTAAACGTACTTCATTTTATATTTTACATGCTTTTTTCATCCATTATAGAAGTAGACATTATAACTACAATTCAACATTACAAACAGAGCAAATTGGCCCAACAGTCTGCGACAAGGCGACGTGTGTAATTATATTGCTAATTTAGCTTGTTTAGGTAATTAACTGTTGGTTTCTGTCGAAGTATAATGGTTGGCTGTGCGCTACAATTCGTTGCTTTTGTATTAATATGTGTTTATGCTTGCTACGATTTCGACTTGCCTAATACTTGATGGTAATATTTTTGAATTCTTATTTGATAGAATGAGTATTAATACAGTGTTGACCTTATGTGTTTTGTTAATTTCACTGGACGTTTTAATCATATTTGATATTTCTTCAATTATAACTCCAAATTGCCTGAATACTCAATATTTTATTGTATTCTGTACTGTTATACAAAGATGAACTTATAAAAGAAATTAGGTCATTAAGGACGTAGCAGACGAGGAGGATCTCTGGCACAAGTTTAACCACAACTATGAATAATATCAGAATACGAGTTATTTATTTCAATGAGCAAAATCACACATGTAATATTGATTTCAGACAAGATAAACTCATAAATGATAATTTAAAAGAAAATAATGCTAAATTTGAATGCAATTCTTTTAACTCTTTAACATGATATGTATTCAGGCTAGACTTGAATCCGCTCTATAATTGCGATATAAATAATTCTTTATTAGTATCTAAAATTAAAATAATAACAGTACCACATAATAATAATGAAAGTTTGATATTTTTAATTGCTGACATTACTTACCAGCAATTAAACACCAAAAGCAATAATTGATTACCGACGTATCGTTAAACTGCTATGAGCGTGTAATTATAGCAATTAGAGAGTTAGCAACTAGTTAACTTATATTAAATGTTGACAGTTTCAAGTGATTAGCATGTGCACGGTGCACCAGTACAAACTAATATGGGGAGAAATATTTTATTACTAGCCACCCCGCCCCGGTTTCGCACAGGCTGTACAAAACCTTAATAAATTATACACCTAAACCATCCTTATGAATTATTCTGTCAATCGATGAAACCGCATAAAAATCTGTTCAGTAGTTTTTAAGTTTATCGCATACAGACGCGGCGGGGGACTTTGTTTTAAAAAATGTAGGTAGTGATAGTAATATGTGACATTTAAGTAAAAATATATTCAAAGAATGCTGGCAACATATTTTATCTTGCAGGATAGGCTAAAGTTAGCACAACTGATGTCCAACTTCTACTTGTGGCTGAGGAAAGGAAAGAAGAACATCCAGATACTGAAAATACAGATGATGACAATAAAAGTCTAGAAGTTAAATATTGATAAAATTGTTTAACCTACAAATATAATTAATATGAGAGCATATAAATATGCTTGCATGTTTGTTACTCAATAACGTGTAAATTGGCTAGCAGACTCAAATTATACTTGGTACTGAGAGACAATGGCCTGTATTAGCACGAGACATTTTACCCAGACATGCGTTCTCATAGGATTGACGTGGGGGTGAATCTGCAAGTAGAATCTGCTAATTATTTATAATACTCACACAAGTTATTATTTTAATACAGACTTGTTGATTATTTAAAGATTTTATCATTAGCCTGTGGCAGTCAGTTTTAGCAGTAGGTATAAGACGATAATGTAAAAAATCGTAACAAATGGTGAAGGCCACGATGTTAAGGAAAATTGTGCTTTAGAAGAGAGTAATATGAGGAAAGGCATTGTTCCTACGTAATAGAGTAAGATGTTTAAGGAAAGCAATGACGAGGAAAATTTTTAAAGGATGACACTTGTTTTAATTGGAACATTCGAGATTTTGCCTTCGTTCTGTATATCATTTAATAGCCGGAATCCGAATACAATGAAAAAGCATTATCTGACGCAAGAGGCCGAGCGTTAGCCAAGAGATACTAATCCTAACTAATATTATAAAAGCGAAAATGAGTTTGTTTGTTTGTTACCTTCTCACGCCTAAACCACTGAACCGATCATCCTGAAATTTTGCATATACCTTGTCAGATGTACAGAAACGGACAGAGGCTACCTGTCATCCCGAAAAAAATTACTGTTCCCGAGGAAAACAACAATAACGTTCTTATGATAATAGATGGCGCCATGTGTCTTTCGAATCATGATTGTATTACTATTATATTATTACAAGCAGAGTACGACCCGAATTGATTGTCAAATTCTAAATTAATGCGAGCGAAACCGCGGGCAAAAGCTAGTATTCAAATTTATTAATTTTTGAAAATAATTTTACACTTTATTTTTTCCTTTTTTTTTTCTTTTCGTTTGGTTAGTGGGCACAGTGTACACTTGTATGTCAAGTAACAATGGTCCTCTTTCAAAATAATAAAATAATAATTAAATCATTTTAAAAGTAACGTTATGCATATTTATTTTATTGAGTAAATATAAATGTAGCAGCGATAGCATGGTTGGACTGCCACGCAAAGGTCTCGTGTTTGATCCTAAACAACGTCTTAACTTTTCGAAGTTATGTGCGTATTTAATATTTAATTATTATCAGTCGCTTTAAAGATGAAGGAAAATGTCGTAAGCAAAACTGCATGTTGGGTTTTATTTTATTGGCAACGTAAAAAAACAGAAGTATTTGTAAAATTGTAGCAATGGTACTTAAAAATATAATAAGGGTGTCCATTTCTTAAGGATTTCGCTTTTTTTTGTAATGAAAAAAAAAATCAATATAGATTTTTTTCTTTTCTCGCGTTTTCATAAGTAGCAGCTTTTGGTGCTCGCTTATCGTTGAACTTTGGGACACGATTTATATAAACAGTGCCGATAAAAAAGTGGGTGGTTCATGACAGTGCGGTTGGTAAAGTTCTGCTGCTATCAGCACTCGTATTACAGGTTGACACACCAGTGTCGTTGACTGATTGAACCGATGTTATTCGCAAACAATATTAAGATATGCGACCGGCATACGTAGCGACGCGTGTCACATAATAATTGTGTGAGAAACCATTGTCTTATGCGTATTTGCAGGGTTAGTAACTTTCTAATATGGTCTAATCTGAATTTTGGTGCGATTCCTTTTGTATTGTCGAGTCCTGGTATCTAGTGTCTACAAGTCACAAGAATGTGACTGCTGTTCCTAAGATAGATTGTTTGTTGCGCTTTATGCCTTAAGTACTTAACAGATCGTATACACGTTCTTAGGGATTATTCCACTTTAGTCACCCAAGTGATAGCACCTGGGTGATCAAATTCCACATTTTGTGTTCTAAAATCACCTACCAACGTTTAAGGTAATATAATAATAATATTCTATCACATACACGCAACACCATCGGGCCCAAACTAAGCTGAGCTTGTACTATGGGTACTAGACAATGGATAAACATACATATATACTTTTTTATTGTAAATTAGCTGTTACCTGCGACTTCGTCCGCGTAGATTTTAACTAAAAAGTGTATGTCGCCGCGGAACCCTATTTTTTTTTCTAAAATCAATGTAGCCTATGTTACTCCTTATAACATCAGCTATCTGCCAGTGAAAGTCCCGTCAAAATCGGTTCAGCCGTTTCGGAGATTACCCGGAACAAACAGACAGACAGACAAAAATTTTAAAAATAGATGTTTTCGTATAGGTACCTTATATACTTTCATATGCATTAGGTAAAAAGCTGTTATTTTGACATTACAAACAGACTCTTCAATTTTATTTATTTGTATAAATACATACATATTATACATAGAAACACCCAGACCAAGACAAACATTCATGTTCATGCACACAAATGTTTGACTTGTGCGGGAATCGAACCCGCGACCTCAGGCGTGGCAGTCGGTTACACTAACCACTACGCCATCGAGGCCAACGAATAGTTTTGAAATAAGCAAAATCTTTTTCGCTGTACAATTTATATTACAGTTATTTGTTGTTTTCATTTTATAGTACGTTTTCCTTTGTTTTGTTTATTATCAATTAGTCATTGTGATAATGCCTTGAAATATTTCCTTGAGTGTTAGATTTTACAATTACAAAGCTACCTATTACATTTCAGCTACACCGTTATAAAGTTTTTAAATCTTCTCTTTCAGGGCCAAATAAAGGGAGCTATAATGTATTTGACTAAACTCTATAAAGTATGCTTAATATATCAAAATATGGTTTTAAAATTACTTTTAGATTAATTACGTTACTTATGTATTTTAATAACTTGCTACCATAAGCGCGCAGGTTCACCTGTGTAATACCCATACATACCTAGTAAAAACGCATATCGAGGAAAAAATCTATTAGCTAATTAATAACTTGATCTATGTGTATATCAAGATTCATTCATTTTTGGTTCATCCATTGAATGGATGATGTATGGGTGAAATTTTCACAAAATTTCACGTTTATGATATTAGTATAGACTATGGCCTAACCCTTATAACAGAGAGAAGAGACCTGTGCCTAGCAGTGGGACAGATTATTTACAAATATTATTAATAACTAGCTATTGACCGCGGCTTCGCTCGCGTTAATTTAGAATTTGACAATCAATTAGGGTTGTACTCTGCTTGTAATAATATAATTCAATCATGATGCGAAAGACACGTGGCGCCATCTATTATCATAAGAACGTTATTGTTGTTTTCCTCGGGAACAGTAATTTTTTTTCGGGATGAACGGTAGCCTATGTCCGTTTCTGTACACCTAACAACGTATATGCAAAATTTCAGGATGATCGGTTCAGTGGTTTAGGCGTGAAAAGGTAACAAACAAACAAACTCATTTTCGCTTTTATAATATTAGTTAGGATTGTATTAGTTGGCGAAGTATTCATGTGAACTGTTTGTAACCATTGTGACAGTTAATGTCGTTGCTCTCTCCATACTTCCTATCAAACGTTACGTCAATTACAATTGAAAGGACTGGTTTCAAGTTTACTTATATAATATATATGTATATTTAAAACCTAACAGTAATACACGATAACGTGAGCCAATTACATATGTAACTATACTAATATTATAAAGCTGAAGAGTTTGTTTGTTTGTTTGAACGCGCTAATCTCAGGAACTACTGGTACGAATTGAAAATTTATTTTAGTGTTTGATAACCCATTTATCGATGGAGGCTATAAGCTATATAACATCACGCTATGACCAATAGGAGCGGAGCAGCAATGAAAAATGTTGCAAAAACGGGGAAAATTCTCTTATATGAAGCAGACGAAGTTGCGCGGATCGCTAATTACAGATAAGTATACCCTAATGGTAGGTTTTCTAAATGGTCTGAAACACTTCCTAAATTTACTAAAGTCTAAAACGTTTTCTAAATTGTCTAAAACGGTCTCTAATATGTTACGTAGTTATTGTGCTATGTATATCAAGAAAATAAAATTTAGAATGATGATGTCCTCCCAGACGTGTCCGTCGACGGCGACACCCTGTCAATTGTCGGAACTCTGTTATCGTGCATGTGCCCTTACGTGAATTTTTACTTTAAAGACACGGTTACAAATGGGGCAGTAGAGATCTCCTTGCGCATTGTAGGTGTAATTTAGAATACGAAAATATCAAAAGCAAATCTCTGTCATTATCTAGACTTAATTTAGTCTTCGTAAGAGAATCGCCACTAATGATAAAATTGTAAAAGAAGAATCAAATATTCATCGGACACATCGGCTAGCTTCGGTATTTTGAACCAGTGTGAATTTACGTTCATTTTTTCCATACGTCTAGTTAAACATAGCGTTGTTTGTATATTTTCTTTGCACCGGTAATCAACACGAGGCAAGAAGCGAAACAAAAACACGAAAAAAGCCATCCAAGGCTAGACAACATTGAAAGTTTTTACTAATAAGTCAAACCAATACTACAAGCCCCTATCTACATACTATGTTTGTATGATACGACAGTATCAGCATTACTCAATTTGTATTATCTAAACTTAAATAACGCATCAAATATCGTCCTTACGACTTACAAAATAAGAGCTATCATCCTTCAAAACAAAACTACTCTCATTGACAACTAGAAACTATTAAAGCGGCATGTGTACTCGAATTTATTACTACACCGTCTTATTTATTAATTACGGCTTGTTGTCGTAATAGAAGATGAATTGACTTGTATCCTTTATGTCATATAAATAAACAAAGCGCCTCGGTCCTACCGTGTACCAAAACAATCGATGTGGGGTGCAATCCAAACTTGTCACTAGTACCATCCACTTGTGCACTGAACACTGTACATGCCTATTGGTCACCACTGATTATTTACTCACAAAAACACGTGGAGTTAAATACGCGCGCGGCGCGACGCGTCCGTTCGCGACAGCGTTTACAATGACACTGACGGACTAGTACGCTATGGTCGTAGACCGGCGCCCGCGCACACTTATCACTGTAATCAGGTATATAGCAGGTAAATTGCCTCTGAAAATATATACAGTTGAGTGATGCAATCGCCATGGCTGATTTTTACATCCTTCTTAGAACTTGGTATACTGTTTGATTCTGTTTTGTTTATATGCGCGCTGAGTTTAGTTTTGTTGGGGAAACAGATGCCAAATTTGTGAGCCGGCGGTTGAATGGAACGAAATGGAAAGTTGGTGTGATAAAACACGGTAAATGGTCCAATTCCATTCAATTAATTGTAGTACCTAACGTAGTATAGTAATAATGTTTATACCGTCATGGCGATTGAAAGAGGCCGTCAGTTTCTTGTAAGTATCTTTTTATAGACTCAAAACTTTACCTGCATCTAGTAACTAACCTAAATTTAAATTCAGAAATACAATTTATGCATTGTCAATACGTTAAAACTCTATATTGTCCTCTATACAGTAATGCAACATTACGGGCATATCCCTTGCGTGTTGCAAGCGCAAGCACTGGGTCCTTGCTAAATATACCTATAGCATCCGTAAGGAGCCATTCAGCTCCACGCTGTGGCGAAACTGACGGTGAAGGTGATGGTCTTCTGCATGGTGGCAAGATTGTCCAAATTGGCTGGATGGAAATGGAAATAGCAGCCAGCTTCAAGCTCGGCTTCAATCTCCAAATACACTTTTTACATAATATCATACCTACATATATGTCCTTAAAGAGGTAAACAAAATTATTTCACCAGATATATTTTACAGTATAGCTGTCGACGCATTTACTTATCCTTTATCGGGGACATTTCCAAAAGCCGTAGTACTACTGGGAATTTACAAACAAAAAACAACAAAAGCACTCTCCAAACAAAAAAAAAATGGGTCCACTTCGTTCGACTCTGGAATCACACTGCAGTTTACACCACGGGAAAAACGCAGCAGTTACATTCATCTATAAAAAATATGAACGCTGCCTTTTTCCACTGCGTCATAAAGGTGAAACATAATAATATACAGACAGCTATGGGCCTACCGGCCGATAAGGGCTCTTGTCCTGTACTCACAATGAGGACAAACTGTCCCTGAGCTCTGTATTTCCCCACAACACGCATTTGCAATAATACCTTATCGTATCTAAAATTAGTTCAATAACGTCTGGTTGCGTATTAAGAGGAAACACTAAGGGCGAAAGAATTGAAAAATAGGTATTTGTAAAATCTATTGCTGTCGCGCAGTGCCATGTAGAGTATCATGAGCGCGATAGAGACAACTGCAGCTTAGACCGAAAATACCTATTAAAAGTACCTACACAAAATCAACGTTTCGTAGTCTCCAGATTCCTTCTCCAAAACTTGACCGATTTAATTTAACTATTTACATTAAAAATTAAAGAAAGGCTTTAGCCGTGTGCCTATGTTTTCCTTTTTTTATATAATCTAGTCAAATTTGTTTTCTGGATGTTTGAACACAGCGGAAAATCTGAGCAATTTTTGAGATTTTTGAAGGCTCAGGTCTCTTAATAATTAATTTATGACAAAAACGAAAACATAGGGACATGCGAATAGAGGACATACATTTTTTGGAAAAATTATTGCTCTACTGGCATTATCCAGGGAAGAAACTGGGGACTAAGTTTGTATGGAAAAACGGCGCTTGTGTTTCCTTTTAAGTTTTCGCCTAGACACTGCTGCTGCTGTGGCGTCGAATGTAGAAAGAATGGACGAGAAAAGACTGACTAAGAAACTTTATAGGGCTAGTGTGAATGGAACAGTCGCAAGAGGAAGACCTAGACGAACGTTTCTCAATCAGATCGGAGCCGTTCTGGACAAATCCGTAGTCTCTGCCTACCCCTCTAGGAAAGAAGAAGGCGTGAAACTATGTATGTATGGTATGTTTTCTATTGGAAATTTTCCTACTAGCAGTATAGGGTCTGGACCTGTGCGGTAGACGGCGATGGTCGAATGCCAAATGCTGGTATGCACGGATAGCGTAGTGGTTAAAGTGGTCGCCTTGCCACTGCTATTGCACCGAGTGTTGTAGGTTCGAATCCCACACGGGACAAAAGTTTGTGAGATCCACTTATGGTTGATCTGAGTCTGGATGTTCTTTGGTCCGTTATTTGAATATTTGTAAAGTAAACGGCAATACAGGAATTATTACAAGAGTTGTCTTTTTAAAATAAGAAATAAATAAGTTACTCATCACATACATAGATGAGCTGATTGCAATAAACCGTATATAATAATTCTCGAGATGATGTCATTTCCAAAAAACATCCGGAAATTGCCGATAAAAAAGGAACTTCAATTAGTGATAAAACTGTGTACAAAATTGTTTATCTGTGGACATAAACTAATTTGGATGACAACTGACGACATTTGACATAAACAACTATTTTACTGGCTTTATATTACTATACTATATATTTTAAATTATTTTAAATAACAACTTATAGCTATTTTAGTATTATTATAAAACAATTTTTATTATTTATAATTTCTAAGACGTTTCATGGCGCTGCAAAACTAAGGCAACATGCCAAAGCAGTCGAAACACCATGGTAATAAATAATTGTGCGTATGCTAGCTAGCTTGCTTGTGTTAGGAGTCAGTTTACGCCGTTTGCAAAGGGTGAGATTCAAACCCGCGACCTATAGATCGCGAATTAATCCATTGGGCTGCTGCCGCTTATTTTTAAAGACATAGGTGCTTACCCCATAACAAAGGTTAAATTACACTCCATTACGACGATGTCGCAATAGGGATCGATCGACACACAAGTACAGTGAATGCTGCGCACGCGCAGTGTATTGAAACAATTGAGATAATGGGCGCCTGCGCGCTTGATGGTTTTCGGTGAGGCCTCGTTCTGTAGTAATGTGTTATTTACATGTTGTCTTGTCTCCTCATGATGATTCTATCATCTGTCGTCTGGTTTCCGTGTGGAAAATGTATTTGTAAGTATTTTCAACCGATTTAAAAAAGGAGGAGTTTCTCAATTCAATCGTATATTTTTATGTGTGTTACATCAGAACTTTTTCTGACGATGCAAAAATGTGTAAAATGCCGTAGTTATTGAATATTTGCCTGTAATTTACGACACAATTGTACGCTTAGAGCCTGCGCAAACTAGGGATAATGGCGAACAAAATGTCCGTATCACTACATTAATTATTAACTTTACTTTAACCGGTAACGTTTCCTACAAGTGCGTCTTTCTCATTACGACACGCACTTGACCAATTAATTTATAATTGCAAATTTGTATGTTTAATTTCACTGAATGTTATTTCTTACTTTTAATACTTTTCCATCATACACATCTGTTGTTTGTAAAACTGAAGAGTTCGTTTAATTTTATGTTCCAACACGCTAAACTCTGTCCTACGGGACTCCTTCCAGTCGGATTATAAATAAATTTTTGCATTTGATAGCCTAATCCTGAGTAAAGCTACAGGCAATATAACATCACACTACGAGCCGCAGGAGCAGAGCAGTAACCACAAACGTGAGGGGACAGATAGTTATCCATATTAAACAGTCCAACCACGTTATAATACCAAGAATCATTTCATTTTCTCATTTTGACAGAGATATTACTAAAGAAAAAGAAATTAGGGCAGTATTTGGGGACTGCCGATAGAAGGAAAAACTTTAATCCTTGATCATACACACTTCTTTATAAACAAAACAAAAAACGGGCGGTCCATATTCCTGATACTCTCTTACAGTCATTAAGGGGGTCAAAATTTCGTTATTTTTTGCGTAGGACGCACCATTTTTGAGATATTGTTAATATTCTAAAATAATTCAAAAATGGAAAGCGTGGAAGCGTGACGATGACACGAGTTCTATGATTTTTGTTCACCCAAGAAGTGGTCAACGCGCCTAAAGAAATTTTCACTTCAAAGAGTTGAATACATTTTTTCCAGTATGTCGCTTATAAACATTGGTATGCCTGACCTAAATCATCGTCTGGCGCTAATATACAACGTCACACACACGAACATGTTGATACGATATAAACAATAATAAAAAAGCCCACTACAGTCGCGACCGAGTTGTAGCCTTGCGCGCTTGCGCGTAACTCTGTGTCGTAGTGACATCATCACAAAATATGATCGTATATACTCACGTTTAATTCCCGGAGGGGTAAGCAGAGGTGACGAACAATAGCAACTAATATTGTGTGGTCGCGCATTCGAATGTTCAATTTATTGTCGCTGATTATAATTCGAATAGCACAAGGTTAAAGACAACGAAATATTAAAAATTTTTGGCCGCGCATTCGAATGCTCATTTCTTTGTCACCGATTTTAATTCGAATAGTAATCGAATAATCGATACTTGATTTATGATTGATTGATCGATTAACAGTTTAGCTCACCCGTGTCGTGTGTTAGTCCCCGTGCCTACTGTTACTTTAATTTATCGAATGACAGTATCGTGTTTGTATCGACGAAAAGCTAATACGTAATCAAATAATATAGAAGTTGAATTCATTCGAATATTTGTTAAAGTTTCGAATATTTCGAATTCTTTATAGATTCGAATATTTGCCGACCTCATTTCTTACATCTCACCATTAATCCCAGTAGATTGACAACGCGAATGATACATTTAGTATTGGAAGCGATAATAGGCTATAGTATTCCGTATCACCCTAATCTTGGTAAAGCTTGCCATCATGGTAATAGTAAAGATACCTATATTGAAATCACGACCTCTTGTTCCACTTTGTCTATCTTATGCTTACGCCACACATTGGTTATATTTACACCAATGTAGCTTATTGCGGCCAATACTCCAATGTGTGGATCAGTCTTTGACACAATGTGAACATTGCGTCCAATCACCGTCCTGTGTCCAACACCGACACGCAAAGAGTCGGTTTTATCAACAAAATCAAAGGCGAGGGGAATGGAAGGGGAGTGCCCGCGGGCATCTTGGACGGAATGTCGCGCGCGCGCCACACATGGGTCATTTTAATCATCCACCATCGCCTTTTCTTTCGTTGTTTTCTTGTACGATGCAAATAATAAGTAGATATATGTACTATCGGCTCCAGCGACGGATGACCATATCAGAAAAAATTTTTCGCTTGCACATGTTGACCAGTTGAGTTTGTATCGCCTTAGAATCAGTAAACAAATGTAAAGTGTAAAAAAACTCAAACAAAGTAAGGGGCGTGTCACGAGTACGGGTACCAAGTGTTGGCCTGCTATGCGATTTTAACATAAGGAATGGTCGTCCGTCGCTGGAGTCGATAGTACCTAAACCATATGCGTAAGCCGCTAGTGCAAATAAGTTATCGTCCATAGTCCGCTCTGCGTCAACTGAACAACAAGGTCCGCGCTTGTCTATTTCCAGTGTTTGGTGCAAAGTTGGTATTAAAGCCAATGTGTGGTACAGTAGTTTGATTCAATATTGGCCATCCCAAATTAGAGCCAAGCTTGGACGGAAAGTTGAATCCAATGTGTGGCCGCGGCATTAAAAGAATCCCATGCTAGAGTTATAAATAATTATAAAGACATTGTTAAATATTTTCAACGGAGTTAACATCTTAAGGAATTCTATAATTTGAACCCAAAAAATTCATTCCTGACTTATAATTAATGAATTGTATAACATCGCATACCCGCATAAAATGTCTATAAGAACACGCCACGGTATATTAAGAATTTGAATGGCATTTTTTGCAACAAGCCTTTGACCAAACTTCAAACTGGTATAAATTCTTTTTTTACGTTGTATGACGGTAGTACATTTCTCAGAAGTATATTGCGAAACAATAAACTGTTTGATGTTATTATAGAGGATTATATGAATGATAACACTTAAACCCCAATTGCAGTATTGCCAGACGCTTATTCATTTGTTTACTTACTAGTTCCTGACCGCGACTTCGCTTGCATGCCTATAAATATACGGCATATTACTCAGAAAGAGACCAGCTCTCTATTGGTGTAAGAATTTTTTAAATCGGTTAAGTAATTTCGGAGGAACGGCTACATATAAAACGAACAAATATTTATTTATAATATTAGTATAGATTACATATTGGTCACAGTTTATTGCACTCGGTACGTTATCTAAGATATTATTATTTAGTATATATTGTCCGACGATTGATTATGATGATACTGTCATCCACAAAATGCAACTGACATCTATATGTAATGGCGCGCTGTCAAAAATGTCTGCGAAAAAGTTTAGTAAACATTCGTAATTTTAACCAGTAACTCACTCATTGCAACTTATATATATAAAACTACTAAAGTTTGACGTTTATATGTGTTACTTTGTGACCTAACTAAATATTTTTTTTTTTACTTTGTTAGGCGAACGTTTCTCGATCAGATGGGAGGCGTTCTGGACAAAGGCCAGGTTAAGAGCATCTTGAACCGACGGGCGTGTATGAGGAATGTGATGAAAGTGAATGAAGCCAGAGAAGTGTGTCAGGATCGTAGCAAATGGAAATCCGTAGTCTCTGCCTACCCCTCTGGGAAACAGGCGTGAGTCTATGTAGTTATGTATGATAGAGCAGTGTCTGACTCTTGCGCAGGCGTTGAATATGTACATACGGCAATTTTGATAATATGAGCGGGTTCCAAATGCTCAAATAGCTCTCATACCGTTCTTTCAATCCAGTTTCTTTCCTTTTTTATAGATTCGGTAGCGTCTGAGATATACGCCTGGCTAAGCTACGCTTATCGTTTACCATCAGACAAGCATTCGTTGTTTGCCTCCTGTACCAGTTTATTTGACAGTAAAAGATATATACAATACTAGTTTTTGCCCGCGGCTTCGCTAGTTAGGTTAGTAACAGTACTTCTTTGGATGAAAGGTACCCTATGTCCCTTTCTGTACCCCTGACAACGTGTACGTATACAAAATATCATGATGATCGGGTGAGTAGTTAAAGCGTGACGATGTATCAAACAAATAAATAAACTCACACATTCGCATTTATAATCTATACTAATATTATACAGCTGAAGAGTTTCTTTGTTTGAACGCGCTAATCTCAGGAACTACGGGTCCGAATTGAAAATTATTTTGTGTTGAATAGCTCATTTATCGAGGAAGGCTATAGGCTATATAACATCACGCTACGACCCACGGGGGAGGCGCAGTAATCATAAACGCGGGTGAAACTGCGGGCACATCTAGTATTATAATAATAGTAATTAGGAATTAGTTAGGATGGTAAATGCTTATCACGAAGCGAGCCTTGATATGCCAACCTAGTACTATAAAAAACCCACAGTCTGAAGATAATTTGAATCTAGATAATTATGTAATATTATCTAAGTGTAACTTCTATTGAAACCAATAAAAGTGTATAGATAAATAATATTATTTATATCCTATTGAGTTAAATTCGTAACACAATCAAGTTTATTGGAGATAAACGTAGGTAGGTAACTTCGATCTCTGCTTGTCTCAGATATGAATGACATTTGTGATAGGGAAAACTCTTGATAGATTAAGATGTGAGAAGAAGACATTTCCCGAGTGTAGAGTACTCTCAAAAGACACGTTGCACGTAACAATATGCATTGGGTATGTGACTTCAATCCTTACACGGCAGTAACGAGACTCACAATTTATGCTCCCTATTTTTAGAAATACAACTTTGCAGTTGAGATTTTTTTTTTCTTTGAGATAGGAGGCAAACGAACAGACGGATCGCCTGATGGTAAGCGATTACCGCCGCCCATGAACACTCGCAACACCAGAGGAGTTACAAATGTGTTGCCGACCTTTTAAAAAGGAGTACGCTCTTTTCTTGAAGGTTTGTAGGTCGTATTGGTCCGGAAATACCGCAGGCGACAGTTCATTCCACAGTTTAGTCGTGCGAGGCAGAAAATTTCTGGAAAAACGCACAGTTGTGGACTGCCAACTATCTAAATGATGGGGATGGAAATACATTGCTGGATCTACATTTAAACAACAAACACAAATGAGACGCCGACTCGGGATAATTTGTGGATCGCACAAATATTTGAACCATGTAGAGATGTAAAACAGTTGAAGTGCCGTCGTGATAAAAATAATACTTAGAACCACTATTTTAATGTATCTTCGTCACCGTCGGCAATGCTACAGGCACTGTCCAAGGCACGTGAATAGAAGACCTTCTATACATTAAAGAAAGAAGCAAATTTCCTCTACTTTACTGCCAGAATGTTCAGCAATCGTGACCAGCGTTCAAAGGTTGACAAGAACGATAGCTCTACAGTATTGACAGTGCAATACTAATCGTGATAAATATATCAACTGCTAAAGTTACACAATGATATTTTTGTATATATATATACTTATAGATATAAGTATAAATAATCCTCTTATCGATACCATTTTACATCTGAATTTTCGATAAAAGTATCAAGAAGAACTTAGATGTCGTCGATCTACGGTATATATATCCGGTTGGATATAGATAGAAAAAAAAATACTGAAAATCTTAAAAACTCGTCATCAATAAATGAGCAGCAACATCCTCGTGGGAGACTGTTAGACTGCTACGCAGTGATTTTGAGTTAAATCTCAAGACTTCCTACTTTTAGAAGTTATCATCATCATCTTCTTGCCCTGGTCCCAATTTATTTGGGATCGGCGCAGTATGTCCTTCGCTTCCATAATTCTCTGTCACCCGTCACCTGATCATTTAACCCCTTCCCTTTCATATCCATCCTCACACAGTCCATCCATCTTTTCCTTGACCTTCCTCTTCCTTTTCGTCCCTCTACCCTCATATTCATCACTTGCCTACCTACATACGTATCATCTCTTCGCATAACATGTCCATACCAAGCCAAACGATTTCCTTTCACCTTCTCGTCTACGGACACCACTTTCAGACTACCTCTTACGTGTTCATTCCTAATTGTGTCCATTCTCGTCACTTTTAGAAGTTATATGCCTATTAATTAATTAATTATTAAAACATCGTAATACCTGCATTTCTGAGAGTTTACTATAATGTTCTTGAAGATATATGGAGTCTGCCAACCCGCACTAGGTCAGCGTGGTGGACTATTTCCTTACCCTTCTCATACTGAGAAGAGGCTCGCGCCCAGCAATGGAACAGTTTATAAATAGGACTAAAATTCTTATTTACATAGATTTTCTCAGGGAGGCAGGCCGAGACTAAGGATTTCCGTCACTACATATATCCTGAAACCTGAGTTTGTAAATGTGCCCGGCAGACGAAAATCAGCTCACCCTTAATTACGAGGAATCAAAAACCATTGCTGGTGAAATGTGGTTGTAATGCTCCACCTACACCTACAGATATATAGTCGTAAGATTATATAATAGGTATTATCTATACATCTAAACTAATATTATAAAGGTAAAGAGTTTGTTTGTTTGAACGCGCTAATCTCAAGAACTACTGGTTCGAATTGGAAAAATTCTTTTAGTGTTGGATAGCCAATTTATCGAGAAAGGCTATAGGCTATATAACATCACGCTACGACCCATCGGGGCGGCGCAGTTATGATAAACGCGGGTGAAACCGCGGGAACATCTAGTATACTATAAAGCTGAAGAGTTTGTTTGTTTGTTTGGTTGGTTGAACGCGCTAATTTTGTAAAGGTGGATCTACGCTAGAGGAGCTGAGCACAAGCCGAGCCGCATACTCGCGGTGTCAAGTTTTAATTAATAACACATAAATTTGTTCATACTTCAACTGTAGCTAAATGAAATCATCCAAATATTTGAATCTAACTCTCCAGTGATTTATTGTCATAATAAATCGTCAGAAGTAAGACAGTTATAAGATTGATCTGTTTTCATATTAGAATGTATAGTTCGCAGGCAATAGATTATTTTGTATCACTGAATATTTGCCTGCACGGATAGCGTTGTGGATTAATTGGTCACCGCGCCTTGCCGCTGCGCCGAGAGTTGTGGGTTCGAGTTTCGAGCCCCACTCTGGACAAAAATTGTTGGTTGTACAAATAGTGGTTGCGAGTCAGGGTGCTCTTTGTGTCAGCTGCAGCAGTGTTCCTAAGGCGCAAGACGCACAGAAAAGACTTAAGACGAGGACGCGTCGCAGACGCGGACACGACGCTTCAATCAATTCTCATACTAAATGTCTATACATTTTGTATGAAAATTGATTGAAGCGTCGTGTCCGCGTCTCGTCCGCGCCGTCTTTTCTGTTTGTTTTGTGTCGCGACGCTTCTATACATTTTGTATGAAAATGTATTGAAGAAGCGCCGAGTCTGTGACGCGTTCTCGTCTTACGTCTTTTCAGTGTGTCTTGCGCCTTAAACGAAAAGTATAGAAATATAATGTTATATTTTGTATAGTCGTTCTATTATAATGTAGTTACAGTGAATAAGTAAAGAGGCTTCTAAAAGCAATTTCCAATATTTTAATGGAATATATAATAATAATAATATATTCTATCACATACACACAACACCATCTAGCCCAAACTAAGCAGAACTTGTACTATGGGTACTAGACAATGGATAAACATACATATAATATATACGTTTTGTTTTGTAAATACATACATATTATACATAATATGTATGGGTGCAATTCAACTATAATCGCACAGCTCAAACACGTTTGAATGCATCGGCAATTTCAAACATAATTCTTTGCAAATATTGACGTGTATTCTGTACCTGCTATTGCTGTTATTATCGACCAATATATTGTACTTAGTTCAACATTGCATTAAAAATAAGATACGTTAAGAAGCTCTTTAAAACAACACGTGCAAAATTGGATATAATTCTTTAACGTATTGAAGAAATCATCCCACGTGCTAATGTTTATGAATATCATAATATATTATTATTTAAACGCATAAAGATTCCTCTATTATTAATATCGAAGTAGATTTTCTGTTTGTATTTGCATTTAATTGTATACACAATGAGATAAACTATGAATCCGTTAATTGTAACTATTGCATTCGTCTCTGGATTATTATACTTCAAGGAAACTAACAGAGATTAAGCTTATAGTACCTACTTAAGTGCATAAAAATACTTCTTACCAACTCGTGAGAATTATAAGATGATAAATAATAACGCATCAGTACATATGTATATTCAAATTATGCCACAGTCGAGCTCGATTTAATGACTGATAAAAAACGTCTTGTATGCCAAGGTTCAAGATGCAATTTCCTTCTTCTTGAACTGTTCACGTGTATTTTTCTCATTACTGATGCTATTCAGATGAATAGATCGTTAATAAACAAATTAAACTCAAATACACATCGTGCATTTCGTAGGTATTCATTGTATCCTAATATCAATAATTACGTTTTTAAAGAAGCTTATTTTCGTTAAATATGATTACTAAAATATCTAAAGCTTTTGAAGTACACACAAGTGAAAACCTTATAGATTGCGGGCGCACGTATATCGACGTCCAAAACAAACAATTGGCCGGACCTGCGCATCATAACAAAGCACTCTCGACCGCACAGACAGTCCAATAACACTACACATAGACACTGGAAACTCAACCTTATTTGTAACACAATAAATCACTTTTCACTATTCACTTAAAGCACTGAATGATGGCACTCGCGCGCAGCCGTCGCGTGCCAAAACCGTAGAACGCGCGAAAATTTATGTCACCATCCGCCATTTTATTTCCAAACCGCTCGTTACACGTTTATAGCGCATTTTATTAATATTTAACTGCGGTTATTAGCGTTTCTGGAGACGGTCGGCGTCTAGCGCGCGCAATACTCTTCTGATCCAAAATAGAAAAACTAATTGGCCAGACGGCCAGACGGTTAGGGTTGAAGCTAAAATTACGTATTAGATACGCGGAGATTTACATCTAAACGCATACGTCCAAGGTCCGCCAGCGAAAGCCCTAAAAATAAAGTTTGTTACGTTACACCGCTTTGTATTTACCTAATTCCAGTTTCCACTATATTATTATACTAGCTTTTGCCCGAGGCTTCGCTCGCGTTAATTTAGAATTTGACAATCAATTCGGGTCGTGCTCTGCTTGAAATAATATAATTCAATCATGATTCGAAAGACACGTGACGCCACCTATTATCATAAGAACGTTATTGTTGTTTTCCTCGCGAACAGTATTTTTTTCGGGATGAAAGGTAGCCTATGTCCGTTTCTGTACACCTGACAACGTATATGCAAAATTTCAGGATGATCGGTTCAGTGGTTTAGGCGTGAAAGCGTAACAAACAAACCAACAAACTCATTTTCGCTTTTATAATATTAGTTAGGAAGTTAGGATTAGGATTTTGTTGTATGTAACAAAAAGTGATAAAGATACATCTAAAATTTTCAAGATGTTTTCAACAGCTATTGTTTTATGTGGTCAACCTTTGTTCACAGTTGTTTAAGCCTGAAGACAAGGTTAGTCATAACATTATCTCAGTCTTATTTAAGGTAATAGTAACAAGACCAAGATTGTTACCTGCAATCATCAAATACAAGATAATTTGTCGAAAGACTATCTACACTGAGGAGTGTTGACAGCAGAGTAGAAAAATCTCTGTTTCCTTTGAAATGTGTGTTTTCTTCAAATCGTTTGTGTCTGTCATGTTTGTTAGCACTCGGAGTTTAAGCTCGAACACAAAAGAGTTCGTGGACAGCTATAAACTCGGCCAGAGCTAACGCGTATTCACGACATTGAGATGTTTCGAATAACTACGAAATACTAGTGTTTAAATTAACTCTAAATACCCGGGAGTGTGTAGGATACCTACATTGTATCTAAATCTGTCGATACGTCATCCTCATTCTTATTTTTAGATGTTTTGTTTTTAGTGTTATCATCATTGTTACGATTTATATTAATACTAAATCCAAGCTGAAATATGTAGATCAAAATCAGCTTTATTATTTTACTAGATGTTACCGCGGTTTCACCCGCGTTTATCGTTACTGTGCCGTGGTTGTTATATAGCCTATACCCTTCCTCGATAAATAGGTTATCCAACACTAACAGAATTTTTCAAATCGAACATGTAGTTCCTGAGATTAGCACGTTCAAACAAACAAACAAACTCTTCAGCTTTATAATATTAGTATAGATTATTTAATAGTTCAACGTGGTATTGATTTAAAACAACCCGCGTAATGTAGTGATTTCAATGTGTAACATTTACGTTAATTTAAGACAATATGATGAAATATCGTAGGCTGTAGACATTATCACATTCATCTTTCCAATGACGTATGGAACCTATTTGATAAATTGTGAAAATGTATATATTTATACATAATATTATATTATAATCTCTTTAAGGCATATAATCTTGCTGTGTCATCTATATACAAAAATGACAGATAACTTACAATAGATTTCTATAGATATAATTACTAGCAAATTTTTATCAAAACAAAACCGTCTTTAACTTGTATAATACAAAAATCGCTTTTGCTCTAAAGTAGGGGATAATTAAATCATATAAAAGAAAACTCAATACATGAATGGCACATCAGTCTATTACAAGAATATGGATTCTGGAAAACAAAGAAAAGAAAAGAATAGTATTATTATTTCTATCTCCACAACACAATACAATAAAATATAAACGTATACAGCACAGTATACATTATGAAGACCAAATTAGGTCCATGTCAGCTACTGTTGCAGTTGAAATTGCAACGCTGGTATTCTTGCAGGACCAATACAGTATGTGAGCAACAACAACATATATTTTTGTATAACTATAAATAAAAAATTTAAAAACCCCCGGCACAAAATAATAAAAATAGTAAACCGCCATTTTGCGGTGGCGGCCATCTTGGATTTAAAATTTATCATAGTGTATAGTATTCTACTAGTCAAGCCCTTTCTTTCATTTGATACCCATATTAAGGGGGTTGTGAAAAAATATGTAATCCGCTAAAATATGTAATCTTGGACCGATTTTTACCGACTTCAACAAAAGGAGGAGGTACTCAATTCGTCTGTATTTTCTTTTCTTTTTATGTTTGTTATCTCGTTACTTTCGACTTGGTGAACCGATTTTGATGATTCTTTTTTATTTGAAAGCTGGTGCTTCCCGTGTGGTCCCATTTAATTTTGATCAAGATTTGACCATTCGTTTTCGAGTTATACTTAATAATGCGTATTTGGCTACATTGATGATGTTCTCATATTTGGCAAGGTTCACTAAAAACCGAGAAATAAACAAAATTTTAACAAAAAAGAAAACCGACTTCAAAAAAGAAAAATTCTAAAACTTAAAATGCACTAAAAAGTTAATAAATAATTGCATATTCTTGTGAATAATTAAATTATTGTTATTATTGGAGTCGGTGTCAGCCAAGGTAAGTTTGTAACTAATTAAACATGAGATGTCTTACTATAATCATAACGTAACGTTGGCATGCACAATTACACACAGACGCAGCACGCGGCGCGGGCGCCTGACACCGACTCCAAAAATAACAATAATTTAATTATTCACAAGAATATGCAATTATTTATTAACTTTTTAGTACATTTTAAGTTTTAGAATATTGTTTTTTGAAGTCGGTTTTCTTTTTTGTTAAAATTTTGTTTATCATCAAACATAGCTAAGAACGCTCCCGATATCGATACATAAATTGATGATTTACTTTCACGTACTCAATATTTTCGCAGTCACGTTGAATCAGACACAAAAAGTGCTTTAAATTGTGTCCCGTTATCCAATCAGTATACAAAACACTTTCACAATACGATATTACAATCACATGTTCGCATTTCAGATTATACGATAGGTGATAGATAGGATATGTCCTATCTAATGTACGTGAGGCTAGTTATAAATTTTCTACATAACTTTTGTATTATTGTTTCTTTATCTTAAGCCCTTCATAGATTCCTTTAAGTGTCAATAGGCATGTAAGCTTTGTCCTTGACAATTTTCGATTCTAGAAAGTAATGTGATTGAAATTAAACTACTATATACGGATTTTATTGCGTTGTTTATTTGACACTTTATTACATAATTTAGAAACTGTTACACTACTTTTAAACTAAACTATATAGTGGTTTAATTTCAATGAATAACATTCGCGTAAACAGAAGACAATATTAAGTAATGTGATAATGTGTTAC
Organism: Catocala sponsa; assembly: GCA_963564715.1. Lineage (NCBI taxonomy): Eukaryota > Metazoa > Arthropoda > Insecta > Lepidoptera > Erebidae > Catocala > Catocala sponsa. The sequence continues at coordinate 992,878 of OY751352.1, forward strand.
TTAATCTCATACTAATGTCGATGTATTGAAGGGGATGCCTCAAGGAAGTACTTTAGAGCTCACTAGATGTTCCCGCGGTTTCACCCGCGTTTATCGTTACTGCGCCGCCCCCGTGGGTCGTAGCGTGATGTTATATAACCTATAGCCTTCCTCGATAAATAGGCTATCCAACACTAAAATAATTTTTCAAATCGAACCTTTAGTAATCACGCAGAATAAACCAGGAGAAACATCGTTTGTACTATGTCTGTAATGGGTAATTATTTTGCTGCAATGTTATTTTAAAACTGCGATATCTCCTAAGATATTCATTGAAATCGAATAATGTACAGAGCAATTTTGTTTTAAATTAAATACTTGTGATGAATAACGTATTTATTTGGATAAGGATTAATATTATGTTTATAATAATACCTTCGCAAATAATGCATTATTTTAGAACAAATTTGGTTAGCATAAAAATGGTAACAGTGAGCCAACCTTAAAAGATAGACATATGCTGTCGCCGACTTTTTTTAGAACTTTTAAAGGGGAACAATTCTGTCATACATGATTTTTGCGAAACTTTAACTGTTTACGCAGCGCACGCAGTGGAAGCTCTCAAAAGGAAAAAATACCCTCCGATTTTGAAACATTCTTCATTGGTGCTCAGCTCCTATTGATCTTAGCGTGATGATATATAGCCTATAGCCTTTCTCGATAAATGGGCTATCTAACACTGAAAGAATTTTTCAAAACGGACCAGTTCCTGAGATTAGCGCGTTCAAGCAAACAAACAAACAAACTCTTCAGCTTTATAATATTAGTATAGATTTAAAAAAGTCATTTTGTTACTGTTATTGTTTTTATAATTCAAACACTGACAGAAAAGTCTGACTGTGACAGAATTCTAACTAATATTATAAATGAAAATGTAAGTCCGTTTGTTTGTTTATTTGTTTGAATCATCATCATCGTCATAGATCGTCATGAAATTACAGAACACATAAAAAGGCAGATTACTTTTCACGCAGAAGAAAAAAGTACAGTCCCCGAGGGACAGCAATTTATTGAAAAATTCTAGAAAATCGCGAGCGAAGCCACGGTCAAAATCTAGCAACGTAAATAAAAATTTTGAGTCACTATTGAAATATTTAAAATAATCTATTCACGTAATCTAAACGAAATAATGCATATTAAAGGAAAATTATAAACTAATAGACATAGCCTTGTAAAATAACAACGAATTGTTAATGTTGATAATTTTCCAACTGACCGAGGAAAATGGACAACGTTTAATAGGAATTGTACAAAGCAATACAATAGGTAATAAAAAGTTCACAACCCTACATACCAGGAATCGTGCCAGAAAAAGTAGGTTGAGGGGATTTTAATCGAAACTGAACAACACAACACCAAAGAATATTCTGCAATAGAAGTCACAGTAGTAAGAGCGGTAACAATAGTATTACGTGTTTGATAACCTGACAGCACGTGTGGTGTATGGTGTAGCGAACCGTGAAGTACGAACGGTGAAGGAAATCATCTTGAGGAAACCTGCATGTCTAAGAGTTCTCCACAATGATCTCGACGATATGTGAAGTCTACCAACCCGCACTGGGCTCGCGTGGTGGACTATGGCCTAACCCTTCTCACACTGAGGAGAGGCCCGTGTCCAGCAGTGGGACAGTACAGGGCTGATATTATTATTATGGTGTAGTGGTTGAAGTGGTCGCCTCAGCACTGCTTCCACGTCGAGTGTTCAAGGTTCGATCCCTATAAGACAAAAATTAATGTGACCCACAAACAGTTGTGCCGAGATTGGTTGTTTTTCTTGTCCGTTGTCTGTTCTAAAAGTACGCGTTAATACAACTTTATGAGTTAGTTTTTGAAGACGCAGGGGTCCGGACCTAACGCCTTTTTAACTGGCTCTGAGTTTTGGCTAATTGATGAGTTTATTATTCATTTTCTTTCTTTTAACTACCTTTAGTTATAGTTTTCTTTATCATCAACGTCTGAATGCTTATTCCTTTCTTACAAAGGCTTTCACAAGTTTATCAGATTTTCTATTTTATTAGTAATATAATACATAGATTCACGCCTGTTTCCCAGAGGGGTAGGCAGAGACTACGGATTTCCATATATATAGTAATATAATAAGCATTGAAAAATACAATTATGATAATTACCATATACATTATGTAAACTATCTAATATTATGACGTCAATTTCGCTTCTGCTCGTAATAATGACTATTACACTGTTTTGATATTCAAATCAAATCTAATACAAAGCACTCACTTACGTGATATCAGTCAAGTAGGATTTAATAACACTACTCCAGTTACACGAAATTTATAATAAACACAATGGAGCCCTAATATCGATAGCCAGTTTTTGCCCGCGGCTTCGCTCGCGTAAGTAGGTTAGGTTATCTTGGTAACAGCACCTTTTTAAAAAAATTAAATATTGCTTATGTTACTTTCTAATGGTGAAAGATTTTATAAAATCGATTGAGTATTTGTGAGTTAAATCCTTACAAACAAACAACTCTCACAGAATATCGACGTGAAATAGCAGTATTCCTACTGTTGTGTTTCGTTCGGTAAGTGAGAGTGCCGGAGGCCCAATCACCACCTTTCTCCCATCCCTCTCCTTCTCCTTCCCAATTCCTTTCGTAAAGTGTCGGCAACGCGCAAGTGATGCCTCTGGTGTCGCAGGCGTTCATAGGCTACGGTGACCACTTACCATCAGGTGGGCCGTATGCTTGTTTGCCACCTAAGATGTATAAAAATTAAAAAAAATCAAAACATCAAATCTTTCCTCTTTATAATATTAGTATAGATGTAGGAATCGGCTGGAGACACACCAAAATTAATATTTATGCAACGAATTGAGATTAAGAGTCAAATGAGTAATTTCTGAGAATCACTAACAGATGGGTGTTGTACATCGGACGTACGCATCTGCGCATACGCAATTGGCACGTTCAATGCGTACACATTGTAAAATTAGCATGCATTCGCACTTGTGACGTCACATATCGTCATGGATTCTGACGTCAACTTTGCTCCACTTTGTGACTGTTAAATAAGCGCCCTTGATGTTAGTGCTGTGTTCAAGTTGATGACTTGTTGGGTAGGAGTAGGGTACCATTGAATACTGCAGCTGTCATGCATAGCCCCAAGGACAAAATCAGAAAACACGGTACGCGCTAGCTTCTTACTAGAGACCCGCTTGTAATGTTACTAGTATAGTTATATTAATGATACCTAGTTTGGAGTTACAGACCAGCGATAGCTCAGTCGGGAGACCAACAGACTGCAATGCAGGGTCTCGGGTTCGAACCCACATCACGCACCTCTGACTTTCGGAAGTTATATGACTTTTCGAAATTATGTGCGTATTGATTGATAATTATCTCCTGCTCCGTGCCTCGGAGACCACGTTAAGCCGTCGGTCCCAGCTGCCATGAACATCTATGACAGTCGTTATTGGGAAGTCAGTGCCCTCTAATATTCTGACACTGGTCTAGCCTTAGGGTATCGCGAGCCTTCGGGTTGCGGAGGTCAGATGGCAGTCGCTTCGTGTAAAAACTGATATCCAGGCAAATCCGGTTAGACTAGAAAGCCGACCCCAAGAGACTTGGGAATAATAAAGGCTAGGGAGAAGAATGGTACCTAGTTTGTTAGACCTAAAAGGCTACTCCCGCGATAAGATGAATACCTGTGTCGCGCGAGTCTTTACAAACATGCAATCAATAGACGCAAAAAACACGCAGCCTCGGAACAAATTTTTTTGTAAATAAGCATAAATTGACTCAAATTTTTACACATAGTTGCAATTCTATACGAGTATAAGAGTGTTTTACATCTATACAAATAAATAAAATTGAAGTGTCTGTTTGTAATGTCAAAATAACAGCTTTTTATCTAACGCATATGAAAGTCTATAAGATACCTATGCGAAAACATCTATTTTTAAAATTTTTGTCTGTTTGTTCCGGGTAATCTCCGAAACGGCTAAACCGATTTTGACGGGACTTTCACAAGCAGATAGCTGATGTTATAAGGAGTAACATAGGCTACTTTGATTTTAGATAAAAAATAGGGCTCCGCGGAGACAAACACAGTTTAGTTAAAATCTACGCGGACGAAGTCGCAGGTAACAGCTACTTAATAAATATACAGTATTGCCGGTTCCCTTGAAATAAAATATTTTGAAATAGCCAAAGGTACGGACAATACTTATTATGTATAATATTTATTTACTTCCTAATAATTATTCACAACCAGACTGATCCACTGCAAAGACTGACCAGGTTTTGCTAGTATTATTAAGAAACTGACGTTAAAAATATCATTAAATAACATTTTATAAGATTGCATGTCAACCTTGTCAGCAACTAATTAATTTTTAGCAGAAAATTAGCAGAAAATTAATTATGCGTTTCGATGAAGCTATCGACAAAAAGCAATCCTTGCTTGCTTGTCTAGGCGTTCAGAATTTTCGATTCAACACCTTTCAAGAAAACATGTTGACCTTGAACTCTGACCTTCACAATGAATTATGCTAGTTAGTAAGGTCTAACGTATTTTCTTTTTAGTTTTGTGGATTCACCTTGACGTCAGCCTGTTAGTCTGTCTGTTACATATGTTTACTTAGAAACAGCTGTTATTTAAGTATTATTAGTTTTTTAAGGCTTATTTATAGTAATTTAGGTTATAAATTAATAATATTCTTGTTATCTTCTCCAGCTAAGTTAGAATGCTTCTATTCATTATTTTTTATTATAGTAAGTTCACGTCGAAAGTAAAATGTATAGGATTCGAACCCGCGACCTCTCCACCGCGAGGTTAATGTGTAATGCATTAGACTGCAATAGTCACACTAATCCATTAGGCTTCAATGGTAACAAGATATAATATTTAAAATTCAACAAACAAAATCTTTAATAAAGAGGTATAAAGGAGACCGTCCATATTCGGCTTGCACGTGGACAATCGTTTTAGAAACAAAGTAAAATATTAAAAGCTTTGTTTAAATATGTAATAAATATTGGTTACCATCTAGTAGTATGAAATTGACGAAGTTTATTTATATATTACCTATATCAAAATAATACACACAGCCTGGAAGCAATAAGGCAGTATTACTGCAACTGCATAGTCGGCCGAAGGACTGTTGGTTGCTGTGCTCACATAATGTCTGTAATACGGTACCTAAGCTGGGCAAGATATGAAAATGTCACTCCACCAGCCCAGTTTTTGGAAAATATTTTAATAACTTATGAAGGTGATGGTGACACATGAAAATAAATATTTTTTAAACAATGTGTTTTATTTTATTATTTAACGAACTTGATACTAAACTTCAAAGAATAATATTATTTACTTAGTTTTGGCTACTCAACATTGATATTGTTATTACAATATAAAATTGTTCACGCCCAGGCCAGGGTCCCATACAAGGTGGTCGGTCTCCTTTGGTTTCCATATTGGTAAGCTTTTTAAGATATTTGATTGGCGATATAGAGAGTGGCCGTGAGTTTCATGCAGGTACTTTCTCATAGGCGACCATTTGCCTTAATTTAGCCACTTATATTATAATTATTATAAAAACTTCTTTGCAGAAAAAGTATAGAGATTTACACATGGTTATTAAACACTTGTAATTAAATAGAAATCGCGTCAAAAGACACCTACCGCTTTTAGGGATCAAGCACTACATCGCATTTTATAAAAAAACTATTATCGAACAGACAGTACACCTAGGCTCAGAACAATTACATGTGGATCACACAAATAACTGTCCCGTGTGGGATTCGAATCCACAACACTCAGCGCGGCGAGGCGACCGCCTGACCACTACGACCTCCGTGCACGCACTCACGATTTATTTCGTTTAACTACACTCTAAGGTCGATGAAAAACCGACTGCAAGCTTTACTTAGAGCTAGGGTGGGTACCAAGTATTAAATTACTACATTTTTCCAACCTTTTTTGTTAAAATTGTAAAACACTCGACCACAGTCCTTTGTCCTAAATTTCCCTTTTTCCTACACTTACGTTCAGACATTATTAATTTTAAAAATAATGATTGATGTCAATAATAATGACACCAAATTAAAGCTGACATCTTAAGCTTTCCGATGACATAGTGTTATCATAAACATAACTTATTTATTTATTTTTATTTATTTAATCTTAGGAAGGCTTACAGACTAATATAATTCTGGAAAGTACACATTTACTGGGTACACATGTTGCTAATAACAAGCCTCCACATATGAATATTAAAACAACAAAGAAAAAAAAACAATCAAAAACAAGAATAATCAAACAAAAGTACAACGAGTAGTTTTTGTGAAATTGGTGTAGACGTGCGTAGTAAAAGGTTGAGTCGACTTGGTTGCTCGCGAGTGTATTTATATACGCTTTTCTCTACCATTCGGACATGTTCCAACATTCATGAAGAGACATCTGTAATCCGTGTGTGATCTTGGCCTCATCTCTCACGATGAAGCCGTCTAATAAAATATGGTTGATGTAATAGTATTTTCTGAATACATTTAACGCAAAGAAATTGTTTGGAAGCAACGATAGTGGATAACCGGTGGATTGCCAAACAGAGATCTTCTTTCTATTCTTAGGCCCTGCGGATATTAATTTTTTGAAGTGAAAACTTCTTCAGGCGCGTTGAGCACTTCTTGGGTGAACAAAAAGCATGGAACTCGCGTCATCGTCACACTTCCACGCTTTATTATTTTTTTTGTAGAATATTAACAATATCTCAGAAATGGTGCGTCCTACGCAAAAAATGTCAGCCTCGATGGCGTAGTGGTTAGTGTAACCGACTGCCACGCCTGAGGTCGCGGGTTCGATTCCCGCACAAGTCAAACATTTGTGTGCATGAACGTGGATGTTTGTCTTGGTCTGGGTGTTTCTATGTATAATATGTATGTATTTACAAAAAAAAAGTATATATATGTATGTTTATCCCATTGTCTAGTACCCATAGTACAAGCTCTGCTTAGTTTGGGCTAGATGGTGTTGTGTGTATGTGGTAGAATATTATTATATTATTATTATAAAATAACGAAATTTTGACCCCCTTAATTAATAACCCGTAAGAGAGTATCAGGAACTAGCAGCCGACCCGCCCCTTTTTTATTTTTTGGTTTATAAAGAAGTGTTTATAATCAAGGATTAAAGTTTTCACTTCAATCGGCAGTCCCCAAAGAAAGCCCCAATCTTTTTAAATCATATTTCCTTAACCATAATAGTAACGTAGATTTATTACATGTAGTTAATTATCTCTCGCTTTAACGGTGATGGAAAAAACCGTGAGGAAACCTGCATATCAGAGAGTTCTCCATAATGTTCTTAAAGATATTTGTTGTCTGATAAGCTACACTGCGCCAGCATGGTGGACTATGGCCTAACCCTTGACCACTGAGAAAAGGCCCGTGCCCAGCGGTGGGACAGTTTATATACAGGGCAGGCTTTTATGAACAGCCGAAATGTATTCGAAAAGGTACGTTTGGATGTTCATAGAGGAGTAGTAGTGCCCACACTTATATATGGAAGTGAAAGTTGGGTATGGCAAAAGAAGCATGAGAGCAGAATAAATGCTGTAGAAATGAGAGCGCTGAGAAGCATATATGGTGACTCTGAAAGATAGAATAAGGAATAGTGTGATTAGAGAGAGATGCGGCATCAAAGTGGATATAGTGACAAGAATAGAAAAGGGTATGTTAAGCTGGTTTGGGCATGTAGAAAGAATCGACAAGAAAAGACTGACTAAGAAAGTTTATAAGGCTAGAGTGAATGGAACAGTCGCAAAAGGAAAACCTAGGCGAACGTTTCTCGATCAGGTCGGAAGCGTTCTGGACAAAGGCCAGGTTAAGAGCACCTTGAACCGACGGGCGTGTATGAGGAATGTGATGAAAGTGAATGAAGCCAGAGAAGTGTGTCAGGATTGTAGCTAATGGAAATCTGTAGTCTCTGCCTACCCCTCTGGGAAACAGGCGTGAATCTATGTATGTATGTATAATATCTATATATTAATACGTGAAGCGAAAACTTTGGTTCCATTTTTACGAAAATTGGGCGGACGGAGGAGTATGAAATTTCGCACACTTATAGTTTATACAGAGAAGAAGTGACGAATGCTAATATTTATATAAAATATGCATTAGAAATACATTAAATTAATGAAAAAACACTACACGCACACAACCATGCATTTGACACACGCAGTCGAAGCGCGTAACTATGGTTACATATGTCAATATATAATGACATAATATATCAGCAATATCTTACAGGCAATATCTTTCGAGCACTAGGCGACCGCTAGTTATTATTAATTTGTATTACACATTACTATCTCATAGCTCTCATTGTATGTTTACGAATGTAAATTGAATAATCATGAGGTCTGAAGATCGATTCTCAGGGTGAGTACGTGTTAATTCGGAGCTGATAACGTGTTCGGTAGACGACAATATCCTCACCATTTATTACGTGGTATATGAACGAGTGTCACCTTACTTATAAAATGTCGCTGACTAATACTTAGCGACCTCTCAACTGAATCGCTCTTAAGTCCTTCCTAATTAACCTCCTCTGCCTACCCATTCAGTGATATATAAGTTATAATCTAAGGTGCAAAACGGAACAGATCATTCTCCCAGCTCCACATGCAAGCGATGTTATGACGTATGTTCGAGAGTACATGCGCTCTGAACTGAAATAGCCGCGGCATATAATTTTAGACGTGAGGTTAAAATGACATGTTTTGACTGGCGTCTGAGTAAACTCTGTTGGTTTGTTTGCGCATGCGACTCCGCGTTAGGGCCGCAGTGTCGAGTAGTACAATAGCCAATTGCAACTGCATCCGAATGATATTATTATCATTCGAATGCATTTCTACCGAATGTGGTCCGCGGCAACATTTGCTTTATAATATTAGTTAGGATACTAGTTTTTGCCCGCAATTTTGGTCGTATGGAATTCACCTGTCAAGTGCTTTTTGTCCTAATTCGGCTAAATATAGCAAGATCTTAAAATATGTTGTTATCAGTAATTAAAATTACCTATCTAAATGTATATCCTGTTTAACAGGTTCCTTGTCCGATGAATCACATATGATACATAATAGATTTTCTATCGTGTCTATCACGGGACAGCGAATGGGTTATAGGTACTCAATGCTCATAAACATAAGTCTTTTTATGGTTCCGTACCCAAAGGGTAAAACGGGATTTATTACTAAGACTCCGCTGTCCGTCCGTCTGTCCGTCTGTCACCAGGCTGTATCTCATGAACCTTGATAGTTAGACAGTTGAAATTTTCACAGATGATGTATTTCTGTTGCCGCTATTACAGCAAATACTAAAAAATTTATATTTAAGGGGGCTCCCATACAACGAACGTGATTTTTTTGCTCGTTTTTGCTCGATATTGATAACGGCAACAGGTAGACGCTTGACATAATATTCATAGAATATTTATATTCACTTTAAAAATAAATAATTAAATTAAAATAAAACAAATATTTAAGGGGGCTCCCATACAACAAACGTGATTTTTTCATATAATGGTACGGAACCCTTCGTGCGCGAGACCGACTCGCACTTGGCCGGTTTTTTAATACCTATGTGCTGGCGTTGAAGACATACATATATTTATAGTTGTAGATTGTAGTAAACTGAAAGCGACAATGCTGTCGGTTCCCCGACACCATGGTCAATTCTATAAATCCGTTATATCCGTTGTCTAAAACATAAAGGCAAACCATATGCAAAACTTCAGCTTTTCAGGTCCACGGGCTTGGACCGGGAGATAATTAGTGATTTAAAACTATCAGGTAGCTGAGTACAACTAACTAACCACATAAATTTTACCTATAAATGTTATAACAGTGTTGAGTTGGCATTAAATAACGTTTATAGGCCGCCGCTGTTATTTAACAATTGTTTAACGTGACGTGACGTTAAATAATATTTAAATAACAGCAACCGATCGTTGACCAAAACTCATCATTGATCAAGGACTTGAGAACTATTAAGTTGAGAGGTTGTCGTTAACCAAAACTCGTTGATCAAGGACTTGAGAACTTTAAGTTGAGAGGTTGCTAAGTATAAGTTAGCGATATTTTGATAGGTAAGGCGGCAAGAGGCAAGGCTATGACTAACTACTGTCTCTAATAGTTTTACCGTGGGAAAAATCAACAATTATTTATCATCATTAGGTCACAAAGTAACGTAAATGTCAAAATTTACGAGTTAGTGAGATAACTGAGGTTTAATTTATCTGATATTATTATAATTAAATTTGACTAAATTTGCATTCAAAACAAATTGTCTACTTGTTCTCATGTAAGTATGATAATTAAAAGCAAAATTTTATAATACATAACTACTTTTAAATTAATTTGACGGAATAATGTACATATATCTACAAAATATATAAGTAAAAACATAATAAATACACAATAGCAATTTATCTCTATGTAAATGTTTATTTAAATAAATTAATGGATGTGTTATAAAGTTATAATTTATAATTATAATTAATTTTACAACGTGTTACATAAAATGTTTGTAATCCTAACTAATTTTACAATGCGAATGTGAGTTTGTTTGTTACGCTTTCACGCCCTAATTACGCGAGTGATCATTATGAAATTCAGCATACACGTTGTCAGGGGTACAGAAATGGTGGAGGTCGGCCTCGATTGTGTACTGGTTAGTATAACCGACTGCCACGCCTGAGGTCGCGGGTTCGATTCCCGCACAAGTCAAACATTTATGTGCATGAACATGGATGTTTGTGTTGGTCTGGATGTTTCTATGTATAAAATGTATGTAATTTCAAAAAAATGTATAATATATGTAGGTATGTTTATCCATTGTCTAGTACCCATAGTACAAGCTCTGATTAGTTTGGGCTAGATGGTGTTGTGCGTACCTATGTGTTAGAAAATTATATTTAAAAAAAAAAGTGTGTATGATATTTCATGATGATCAGTCGAGTAGTTAAGCGTGAACGTGAAACAAACAAATTCGCGATTGTAGTCTGGGCGTACTTTGGCTTTGTAATTGTATGTCTATTAAGTCTCCTAGGACGCAGGGCTTGAATCTTAGATATAATCATTTTAAAAGAGAACTACTTAATTAAAAACGTAAACAATGTATTCTTTGCAACATATATCTTATTAGTCTTTGTTTTGAACTTACGTCAGAATACCTGAATAAATGTAAATGACCCACAGACAAAACATAACATTTACAAACATATTTATGTTTATTTAATTTATAGATGTCAGTTTATTTAAAACAAGCTTATGTTTGCGACTTCGTTTGCATGGACTTTAGTTGATTAATTCTTTTTATTCTCAAGGGAATATCGACAAATCTTAAAATAATATTTAATTATTAGTGACTATAATTACATTAAATACATGCAAAACTTTAAGTCTCTATTAATCTTTTTACATAAAAAATCAGTAGCTGTATGTTTGTGTCCATAAATCTCGAAAAATAGCCAATAGCCTAAATTTAATTTCAAAAAATGTTGAACGAGTGTTCCAATATAATTTTTTTTTGCAGAAGTTCTCACGGGAACGCAAATACTGCCAGAATAATTAATATCAGACTATTCCACAGCGTGACCGGTTTCAGCCAGTAATATAGAAACATTACAGGCAATAGAGGACGGGAACAGAACGGCAGAATTCAGAAAATCCCAATAACACTTTTACTGACCCGGAAAATGAACTCGAGACCCTTATGTACAGCAATCTCACTCACATATAGGTATCCTAATACATATTCATTTATATTATCTAATATATCTAGTTCAATGCGCTAATCACAGCATACAATAATCACATAATAAATAATTTTATTCATATGTGTGTGTGTGTGTGTGTGCGAGTGTGTGTGTGTGTGTGTTTATGTGTATGTGTGCCTGTGTGTAAATATTTATAAAAATATCACGTTTCTACTAAGTACACAATTAAGTATAAGAAATCACTAAGAAAACAATGACTTCTTAGAATTATTAGGTGTGTTTGTTTCTTAGTATTTAGATATACCTACGTCATAGTGCTATAGCCGCACTCACGATGTGAAAGATAGATGAACGATCACGCTTTCGTGCAGTTACACAAGAACAGGTAATACATTTGACATACAATGTGTCTATGTAAATGTATGTTTAGGTACCTATGTATGTATGTGAGTTTGAATGTACAATCGTAGTTCATTAACTATTGAATCGTTCAGCATTAGAAAATGTCAAAGTTGCTAGCGAATAAACGTTATAAAACTGTTACTAAAAGAAACGCAAACATTTCATAAACATATTTTTTTTGTAACTGGATTAAGAAAAGCAAGGAATAAATCATATTCTTACATACATACATAGATTCACGACTGTTTCCCAGAGGGGTAGGCAGAGACTACGAATTTCCATTTGCTACGATCCTGACACACTTCTCTGGCTTCATTCAATTTCATAACATTCCTCATACACGCTCGTCGGTTTAAGGAGCTCTTAACCTAGCCTTTATCCAGAACGTCTCCGATCTGATCAAGAAAACCCAATATTTTTTTGTTGGCCCGACCCGGGATTCGAACCCGAGACCTCATACACAACACAGCAGTCGCATTCACTACCGCTGCGCCACGGAGGCAGTTATGATACTGATAATTCTATAGCTGACGATATGTTGTACAAAACTAAAAGCGTGAGACTATATACATAATATATAGGTATATAGCACTAGGGTCATTAATAGTTCCCATGGTCAAGAACCATTGTCCCACAGACAACATCACAAACGAACAAATTAATATCCCCCAGTCACGATTAACGGCATTCCATCTTTATTGCAGCCGGTTCGATCCGGATTGTGGTAGTTCTTGGGCCTTTTCATTAGACCAGATTAAGGTTCGTGCCTTAGAGAATGAATCATTGTGGGTATCAGTCATAGTCATATATGATATTATTAAGAACGGAATTAAAGAGGAATTGTAAAGAAATAAGGCAGTTTCAACATAGATTTAAATCGTACATGTAAGTACAACTATGTTCAAATATGTTTACCTTTTTTGAAGTTTTCATCTGTCACACAATGTTAACATGACATCTGAATTATATATATTAATTAGGTTAGATTAGTACTTGTTTCTAGATAAAAGGCAATCCATTGTCCCTTTTCTGTTCTCCTCACATCGTGTATGCGAAATTTCATGATGATCGGTCGAGTAGTTAAGGCGTGAAAGCGTAACAAACAAACACATTCGCAATTATAATATTAGTTAGGATTAGGATTGTACTGTCGTTATCCATCTAATGTGTTTCTAATAACTCCGGAACCACTGGACCGATTGACTTGTAACTTGGTGTGCAGACACCTTGGGGTCATACCTCGGTCGAGTTTGAATATGGGCCCTGTGGGTGAAAAGACCCCCGAGATATAGGGGTCATTTCTTTTTATTACTTTTACATTTAAGACGAAGAGGTTGAATCCTGGGTTTTTACACCCATCTTGTTTATATCTTAATTTAGTTACAAATTGTATACATTTCGTTTACAATGTACACACCTACTTCATATGACTAATTAGAATAATACAATTGTCTTAGATATACAAAACATAATATATAAGATCTTTTAGTATCAAAAGTTCTGACGTCAGAAGTAGTTGTTGTCTAAGATAACGTCATATATAATTAAATTAGCTTAACGAGTTCATGGAACTGCATTTAATATATAAAATAGTATGTAGTTGTTATATTTAATATCAGTTCTGTATTAAACTGTCCCACTGCTGGGCACGGGCTTCTCAGTGTGAGTAGAGTTGAGCTGACACCACGTTAGGCCAGTGCGGGTAATAAATAAGTCAAGTCTTGCATCACTTCATGGGGCGGTAGCGCAAAATCCTTCATGTTAAATATTGAGCGAGCACAAAGAGTGCTTCTGAAAGTAGCAACCCGCCGACTCTACCGCTTCTCCACACATCTTTTGTATGAAAATGGTAACGTATTAACTGTTCGACAGCTTTTTATAATGTACACAATCACGTATAACATCAAGCTTACTAACACTAACAGACGGAAATATATTGTCTGTACCACACTTTCTGAATCAAAGTTTGTTATTACAAATAGATTTTTCTCATTCTTAAGGCCTTTTCTTTATAACAAGATAAATAAACAAACAGCTATACATGACCTAAGTTATGTTAGATCTAAGCGGATAGTCTGTCGGTACTTACAAACTTTAAATGATGAGGATACTGAAGATTTGTTGATTGTTGTTAAATAAGGTCCATGATAATAATTATACTCGGAGTTCTGACAGGGTGAGGCGGTTCTTCGCGCCTGGGCAGCTGTGCCTATTGTATAAGGCACAAGTGCGCCCTTGCGTGGAGTACTATTCTCATCTTTGGGATGGCTCCGCGCAGTACTTGCTGGACGCTCTCGACCGGTTACAGCGGCGGGCTGTCCGTATCATCGGAGATCCAGAGGTCACGAGTTCACTGGAACCTCTGCAACTCCGTAGAGACATTGCCTCATTGGCATGTTTCTACAGAATATACCACGGGGAGTGCTCTGAAGAGTTAATACACCTTATCCCGCCCTCCCCTTTCCTATCCAGAACAACGCGTGCTGGGCTCAGATGCCATCCTTACACGGTAGAGTCAATTAGAGCGCGTACCAAAAAGTTTGGGTCCTCATATCTCTGCCGAACGACCAAGGCATGGAATTCTCTGCCAAGGCACGTGTTTACTTCTTCCTTCAATCCTGGGTTCTTTAAGCGGGGCGTGAAAAAGCATCTTCTCAGGCCGTCAAAGTAGAGACCTCAACATCGCCTCGGCTACTGTGGGGGCGATGTGGAGGCCACTGCTCTTAGACCACACGACTGCTTACCATCAGGTGGAGTGTGGTCATTTTGACGAGCAAAATAAAAATAAAAAAATAAAAAATAAAAATTGGCCTATTTATGCATATTGCTAATTGTATGTAACTTAGTTCCTAGTAATATATTGTAAGTGCCCTTAACACCTGTGGCACAGGTTTACCCTAGCACAGGCACCCATATTATATTACCTACATATATTAAGTACTTTATGGACTGTATTCATGTTTTACCACTGTAATCAATAAATAAATTATTATTATTTATTTATTATAAAAGTACTGTTACCGAGCAGAGTCGTGGGCAAAAGCTAGTTAAAATATTTCAGAAAGAGAACACGAGAGCAAACGTTAGGTGCCTCTTGTGAGTATAAGAGGCGGTATTTGTACAAGATCAGTTATGATACACGGCAAACTGAAAGCACAACCTACTTGATAACAATAATTGTGACAGGTACGATAACGGGTGATGTGTTGTGAACAGTTACGGCGCACTCGCTTGTAGCGTGTCGACTTTACTGTACAGTGGAGTGTGCAGAAATATAATAGAAATGTTAAACAGAAAAGACTTATCCCGCACTTGGAATTATCCTGTGTCGCGGTCGACTTTACAGACATTTAAACATCAGGCACAAAGTGATCTTTGTGCCCGATGTCTGACCCCAAGCTCGGGACAACTCGTTGTGGATCTCACAAATTTTTGTTGTTTCGTGCCGGTCTTCGTAACCACGGATGGTTAGCACAACCCCGTCTCGCACCAAATGATTCAGCAATTCCTTCTTATGCCGTACCATACAACTTTCGAATGGTCTTCCGGCACATGTGTTCCCTCCCTTCTACGACATTGGGTCCTTCAAACGTAGTGTGAAGAAGCATCTGGTCGGACCGGCTTGACACTGACGACGGCTAGAAGACATCTATCTTCTCCTCGTCATCACTGTTTCTGGACTGTAATTAGGCTTTCCATTAGGTCCGTTACAATCACTTTGCCGTGTCAATATTTAAAAAAAAGTACCTACATGTCTAATAGGATAATCCAAGAGTACGATCGCATCCTGGTATTTGCTTCTGCTATATATTTAACGCAGTATTAATTTTATGTCCAATTTACTACACGCTCTGTCTCAATATACCTGCTCCAGATGCAGCATGCAGCATTCCTTTTGATAGACAACACGCATGTGACGTAAGTCGTATATAAAAGGCAAAAGCTAGATTGATTTTAAAAAAGCTTTCAATCGTCAGACAGCTTACCTGACACATACTATTAACAAGCATATAAAATAACTGTAATTTCACGATAATTCTCTGTTATTTAATTATTGACCAATCGTTTCTAATAAGATAAATACACTCGCTTACACAAATGCAATGATCTCTTATACATTCGCAATTCTACAAAAAATCAATTTTTGGAACGAAGTTCCTTACGGCAGGCTTGGAGGGGATAGGGATTTTGCTGCGCGACCGAACTGAAAAAAATGTGATAGTAAAACCGTAAGAAAAAATCCGTGGAAAAAAGTGCGTGGAAGAAAACCGTTAAATGAGACGTGCGCAGGCGCGACAGTCGCATACACAAGCGAGTAGTGTATAATACCAGGATATCAGAAATCACTAAATGACCAATATATTTAAATGCTTGGAATCATTTAAATATATTGGTATAAATGAATATTCTTTATTCTATTTAGTGAATTGAGCACGATTTTTTTTGCAATTTGTGTCGATTCTACATTAGCCGAAGGAACTTCGTTCCTACCTGGTGTCCCACGACACCACATAATTTTTTTACCCACTTTCACAATCTGCAAGATTATAAAGTGTTTATAGCTTGCATAAAGCAAATATATTATCGTGGTATCACTCTCGCGGACTTGACTTACTGTACCTCCACTAGATAGTGACATATTTGTAGTTCTTGACAGTGATTCTCGTAGTTTTACACGATCACATGACATTACAGTAGCTCAAATGTTTGTATAACAAAATTTGAGGAATAATTGTTTTGTTGTAATACTTACCGACTATGTTTACTAGTTTGTTAATATCTGGACAGCTTACCTGGAAAAAATAATAGAATAATCAGTAGCTGTTAAAAATTAAAGTGATATAAATACGAATGTTTTGATTACAAGGCATGACTTTGAAATTAAACTAATATAATAATATAATTAAAACTATTTATACAAGAACATGGCTGCTGTAAAGCAACTAAAACATCGGGGAGTAAAAAAGTGTAACCTTAAATATAAATAGTTTTAATTAATTTAAATCACCGATCAAATATACCATAGATGCACGATCGTCGCTCGAAAAACGGCCCCAACAAAACTGTGCATAAATCAGTCGTATGCGCTATATTATGCACCTATCCCACTCACTCTTGCGTGCGCTGCCCGTAAGCGAGAGCGAATCGACACCACTACTACGGTGGAGACCGTACCATATACTTAGTACCCTTGCGTATCGCGAGTAACACACTTAGGACGCTTTACATTGACGCGTTTTAACTAAACTATTACAAACTGTTTCTCAATAGGCGTTCAATGGTTATTCCGGTTTATTTCCTGGATTGCATAATAAATGCAGACACTTATAAGTAAGTAGTTCTGGTCAGTGCCACATATTGACGCGGCTTTTGTATGAGAATGTGCATCTATGGTATATTTGATCGAAGATTTAAATAGCTTAAATTGTAATAAAGATGAATAATAGTAGTGTTAAAGTTTAAAATTATGTAATAAAAGTGTTTTAAAATAAACAACGCGAAAATATCCGTATTTCAATATAATATAACGTTCGACAATCTATAATATTATAAAGCTGAAGAGTTTCTTTGTTTGTTTGAACGCGCTAATCTCAGATCTGGTTCGAATTGAAAAATTATTTTAGTGTTGGATAGCCCATTTATCGAGAAAGGCTATAGGTTATATAATATCATCACGCTACGACCAATAGGAGCGGAGCAGCAATGAAAAATGTTGCAAAAACGGGGAAAATTCTTTTATGAGGCAGACGAAATTGCGTAAAGCATGACTGGTTAATTGACGGTAAAATAAACTCTCATTCCTTCTTTTGAAAAGATACAACGATTATCTCTTAAATAAAGACAACAAAGACGTATTCTTATCCAGTTTATGTTGCATAGTTTCTGCCCGCGGCTTCACTCGCGAGAAGCCTGCTGTGTGTTTATATGCACTAATGGCGAATTGGTTGAAGTGGTCGCCTCGCCACTGCCATTACACCGAGAATTGATACGTCCCTCACACGGGACAAAAATGGTGTGATTCAGAAATAGTTGTTTTGTGTCTAGGTTTTATGTGCCCGTTGTTTGAATATCTGTAAAATTGCCGTTACATATGATTTATTCGTAGTACGGTAGTAGCCATTAAATACTAAATACGTGAATCAAAAAATTTGTACCTCTTTTACGAAAATTGCGCGAAGGGAGGAGTATGAAATTTGGCACAGTTAACGTTTATATGGAGAAGTACGGGCGAATCCTAATATTTATATAAAATATGCGTTAGAAATACATTAAATTAATGAAAAAGCACTACACGCACACAACCATGCATTTGACACACGCAGTCGAATCGCGTACGTAGTATTCCGGCATTGTTCGTCTGACGTCGTACAATTCTTTGTCACTATGATTACCTTATACCTTATTTATATTTAATAAAGAAAAACAGAAAACAAAGTAGCAATATTAGGAATTTTGGTCGAATTTTGACCACTAGGCGACCGCTAGTTACAAATGTTACAATAAAAACATGGTCTATATTTATGACACGTTTCATCTAAAACAGTTCACGCGTGACTAACCGACAAACTCAAACACTTTGAAATTCAAACACTTTCACATTTACAACATTAATAGGACTCGCCACAACAGACGTCACAGCTTCTAATTAAACCCATGGACCACTTTTTATCTCATTTCGAGGTCCCGATCCCCTGAGAACGAAACAAACACACAAGACATTCGTGCGAACTAAAACTGTTACCCGCTAAGGGGCCATCTATAAACTACGTCACACATTACGGCGCAGGAGGGGCCGACGAAGTGTGACATTGTGTGACAAGGCGTGGGAGAGGTCTTGAGTTTCGGGAAGTCACATTTCAAAATCGAATACTTATATATATATCTAAGTACAATAATACCCCGCTTTACACAAGAAAAAGTGGGAATTCCTAAATGGAAATTAATCGAAATTTGGAACTGCTGGTTTAATTAATTTCTTGATGTAAAATTGCAAAATATGTGACGTCAAACAGTGGAGAGGGGGAGTCTCACAAATGTAGCCAGCTGTGACAAGGACGGCAGAGGGGTCAAAAAATCATGAAATTGGTGTGACGTAATTTATGGATGGTCCCTAATCACAATAATTAGCAGCTTAAATACTTTAATTAGTCTCTATGAAGACACCATAGCATAGAGTATTTAATCTACGCGGGCTTTTGATATAATGGCGACCTAATTATTTGAGTCGTTATGGTATGTTTCATTGGCCCAGCGGCGATGTGTGGAATCAATGTCGTTCTTGCACGATGGCTTGTCGTGATAGTTTTATGCCTGTATTCCGAAGGAGGCAGGCAAGATATTAGAGGGCACTGACTTCCCAATAACGACTGCCATAGATGTTCATGGCAGCTCTCCGAGGTATGGAGCAGGCGATAATTGTCAATCAATACGCACATCATTTCGAAAAGTCATATAACTTCTGAAAGTCAGAGGTGCGCGACGTGGGTTCGAACCCGAGACCCTCTGCATTGCAGTCTGTTGGTCTCCCCACTGAGCTATCGCTGCGATAAAATCCGTATAAAGTATTTTAATTTCAATAAAGTATTTCTTGTAATATTTATTAGCAATGAGACCTATGTATTTACGGCGCCCTCATGTTGTAAACACATACCGTATTATTTACTCTTATCAATAGTAATAGCTGTTGAGCTAATTCTATTTTCTTATCTTCACTTATGACTAAGTACGGCTAATTAGTTGTAGCAATGAATTCTATGCAAAATTAACTACGTTAGAGTAGGGATGTTGCGAATATTCGCATCCGCACCTGCAATTGCGGAGCTGCCGCAACTATTTGGACATCTGCATCCGCATCCGCAACAATAATCAACGCGGATGTTAATGCGGATCCAGATATAGCGTAGGTTGCGACAAGATTTATGAACCTTTGCGAAACAGGCTTGAACCTGCAAAGGCGGTGAAATTAGATACTTTTTATTACCTAAATAAGATGTACAATCTTTATCGACATCCGCATTTGCAATGCGGAGCTTCCGTATCGATTTAGACATCCGCATCCGTATCCGCATCCGCGGATGTGAGTCCCAAATATCCGTATCCGCATCCGCGGAAGTCAAAATATCTTCATACGCAGCATCTCTGCGTTAGAGTACAATTTAAACAGCGGTAGCCCAATGGATAAGGCATTGGACTTGCGATAGAGAGGTCGCGGGTTTGAATCACACCTATTGCACTACTGACGTGAACCCACTCCTAACACAAGCATTCTAGCTTACCTGGAGGAGTTAACAAGAATACTTGTCATTTAAAAACCAAATCGTATAGTAATCTTTAAAACAAAATGGGAGCAGTCTTTGGGGACTGGCGATAGAAGTGAAAACTTTAATCCTTAATCCTAAACACTTCTTTGTAAACAAAAAAAAAGGGGCGGGTCGGATTCCTGATACTCTCTTTAGGGTTATTGAGGGGGTCAAAATTTAGTTATTTTTTGCGTAGGACGCACCGTTTCTGAGATATTGTTAATATTCTAAAATAATTCAAAAATGACAAGCGTGGTAGCGAAACGATGACCAAGCGTGACGATGACGCGAGTTCTATGATTTTTGTTTACCCACGAAATGCTACGCGCCTAAAGAAGTTTAAACTTTAAAAAATTGATGGTTTAGTGGGAATGCATTGGAATGGAATGGAATCGAATGCAATGGAATGGAATGGAATGGAATGTTCTTCCATTTTCAAATTGGAAGAATAAACATACCCGCACAAGTCAAACATTTGTGTGCATGAACATGGATCTTTGTCTTGGTCTGGGTGTGTGAGAAACTTCAATCATAGCTCTTTCGATCCCCTTCTAAGTGACCTAAAGCTTATGAAGGAGGCCCGTAATGACCGACCACGTGTCTGATCTGTGCTATCATTAACTAAAGGTAATAAACATGAAAATTAATTATACTTACCCGAATATGGCAGACAATCGGTAAGAAGGTATTGTGCCGCGTTCAATCGATGTTACTTTGTCACGGACTAACAGACCGGACAAGAACATTTTTTTTTTTTATATCTCTAAGGTGGCAAACAAGCATACGGCCCACCTGATGGTAAGTGGTCACCGTAGCTTATGAACACCCGCGACACCAGAGGCATCACTTGCGCGTTGCCAACCCTTTAGAAAAGGAAGTGGGAAGGAGAAGGAGCGGGATGGGAGAAAGGGGACGATTGGGCCTCCGATACTCTCACTCACTGAACGAAACACAACAGTAGGAATACTGCTATTTCACGTCGATATTCTGTGAGAGGGTAGTCCTTCCCCGTTAGAGCCGGGCCCATTCATGCTGAAATCAGCGAGGCTCTACTATACGAATTCCCAAATATACGAGTATATATACATATATATGTATAACTCTGATGGAGTAGGTAGAGCTCCCTATACTAATAGAGGGCGAACGTATTGTCTACTCAGCACGGCTTCAGACTACGTGCTGATATTAAAAACTTCTAGACATAAGAATCCAGTAATACTGCATGACCCACCAATCGAAGCTTAAAGAGAACCTAAAGAGATCAAAGAGACCTTATACACGGCAGTCGCTAAAGGCTCCTACACACAATGCCGGCGGCACGAGCCGCCGGCTCTTGCGGAACGGCACGTGCCGCCGGCTTTTGCCGGGCATTTGTGCCGCCGGCATGTGCCGCAGAAACTTGCACAAAGCCGCCGAGTATCATTCCAGTTATGACAGTCGTGTAGAACGCTAGCCGCGCGGTACGCCAGCATACCCGGGCGGCCATGCCGACGGCTTCTTTGTGCGGCAAAACTGGCGGCTTTGTTTGTGGCAGACGAGCCAATGGCCCACCTGATAGATAGTGGTAACCGCTGCTAATGGACTTCAGCAATGTCAGGACACAGCAAAGCCGCTGCCTACCGTGAAAGAAGCACTCTCTTTAAACCTCGTTTGAAGAAGGACATATCATTGCGCTTGGGCAGCACCGAAGCTGGCAGTTCATTCCAGAGTTTGCACGTCTCCACTATATTTCTACGTTACGCTTCGGTGTACCAGTTAATTTATATTTATTAGTTTTATCTGTATTTTTTACGTAACAAAGTAACAAGAGGTTATTGGTAGAACGAAGACTTCTATCATGATTGGAACACAGGTATTGGAAAAGGCAGGGTTATATATTCATTAAATAAGGGTTCTCTTCTTTTCTCACTCTAACATGTATTTTTGGGACTTTCAAACTTTGTGCCAACATGGTTGGACATGCCAACTCCATCATACTTTATTACAAAGTAAACACAACTTAACCTACATAAAATATCAATTTTAATTCCTTTCATATAAAAGACTAGATGTTCCCGCGGTTTCACACGCGTTTATCGTTACTGCGCCGCCCCCGTGGATCGTAGCGTGATGTTATATAACCTATAGTCTTTCTCGATAAATAGGCTATTCAACATTAAAATAATTTTTCAAATCGAACCAGTAGTTTCTGAGATTAGCGAGTTCAAACAAACAAACAAACAAACCCTTCAGCTTCATAATATTAGTATAGATGGTTATACCTTTTTAACTAATTAATCAGCCAGTCAACATCTTGTAGTAATAAACGAGCCTGCGCTCGCGCATGAGCAAGCTTCGATTGACTCCGCGCGGTTAAGGACGCAAGAATCAGGTCAAGATGAAAGACGCCCTTGCATACTAATGTTGCGGTCTTATTCGATTTTAAATCGATGTATAGAAAACGTGTTAAAGGAAACTTTAGGAAAAAATACATCGATGGCGTAGTGGTGATAAATGCAACTGCAGTGCATGAGGTCTCTGGTATGATACCCGTGTCGGGAAGTGTTATTGGGTTTTTATGTAAAGGAATTTTCAAAGTTTCCGAACATAATTTAATCATGGGTGTTTCTATTTACGCAGAATGAACTCAAAGTATCATGAAGTCTAGCTGTGGTTTTCTTCTTCTTGGGTTTGACTAGTTGAATTACTGGATCCCAAGCTGGTGGTACATTCCAACCATGTTCTCTATTGAAATTAGGATGTTTCTTGATTTCAATAGCCTTGCGAAGCATCCTTGGTAGGAATCGGTGTTCTTTAGCGAGAATCTGTGGTTTGTCAAATCTCAGGTAGTGGTTGGTCCCCTGTTGCACATGTTCACACACAGCAGACTTCAACGAGCGTTGGTGTTTTACATCAGCTATGTGTTCTTTTATGCGGGTGCCTATGCTTCTCTTGGTTTGACCAATGTATGAGAGTCCGCAGTCACAATCTATTTTATAGACCCCTGCAATGCCCTGCATCTGGTAAAGGTAGTTGGCACTTAACGAATGGTAAAAATAAACAACGCGATAAAATCCGTATAAATCGTTTAATTTTAAAGAAATTTTCAGTACAACATAGTTTGACACTGCCCGGTAGGGTTCGTTAACCTGAGACCTAAAGGCATAGCTCGCAGAATGTGGGTGTAAAACACCTCTGCCTGCCTGTTCTAGGATACCTATAGGGTTGTGATATTGCATGAAATCTCCAGTAACAGAATGACGTTTCGATGATTGCGATACATGGAAATAGACTTCCCTTCTATTACGATAAAATTAAACTTACCTGGCAAAAAGTGGATTTTATACATAACTACTAACTCCATAAGGATATACATGCGACAGAAGATTTTCCAAGAGTTCAGTTAGCTGAGGGCCTATTGGTCTGTTATTTCAAACTGGTAACGCATTTTTCTTTATTGCAAGTTTTGCAAAACGCAAAAGACCCTTTTAAATAATAATTGCTACAAGCCGAACTTGATACTAAACGACCGTCAAAACAATAGGTACATCTCACTTTTCGACATTGTACCAGTAAGACATTTTTACAGACTGATTTGTAGTCAGCAAACAATTCTTAGTTCATTAGCAGATTCACATGTTGGTTTTTTTTATTTTCTACTAAATAGGTAACTCGCACACTGGGCATAAATTCTGTGTCGCTGGAAACTTTATAAAATTTCAAACAACGGCCGCAAAAAGCACCTATACTAGAAACGACTATTTTGTAGCTAAAAATTTCAGTCCGAGATACTATTACCTATTTCAAATGAACTTACATATCTATAACTTTTCCACTAGAAATGTTATACTAAAAACTTAACCGATCCATAAATCATGAGTAATCCTTATATCGTTAACATTTAACGATCAATAAAAAGGGATCTATCAAAATATTTTCCGCTACATTTACGATTTAAACGTAGGTACTAGTAGCGCCATCTAGCTGATCACGTTCGAACTACCAAGTAAAAATTTACTTCGTTCGATCTGTTAATTCCTATGGTGTACCAGTAGATAGAGTTACGTTGTTATAATTGCAGGAATACTTAATTATCATAATTTAAACATAAAATAAACTTTCACTTCTATGTAATAGCAGAACGGAAAATTAATTGTGTGTTGTCTAAATCTATAAATGTTTTAAACATGTTTTGAATATTTAATTTCACTATTTATATTGGTTAGCAAGTTTTTTGCGTTTATTGCCCTCTGTTTAAGGTCAGTCAATCAATCTATACTAATATTATAAAACTGAAGAGTTTGTTTGTTTGTTTGTTTGAACGCGCTAATCTCAGGAACTACTGGTTCAATATGAAAAATTATTTTAGTTTTCGATAGCCTATTTATCGAGGAAAGCTATAGGCCATATACTATCACGCTACGATCCACTGGGGCGGCGCAGTAACGATAAGCGCGGGTGAAACCGCGGTAACATCTGCTTGTTTGCCACCTAAATATTATAAAAAAAACCTTGTATATAAGGACGCTAGTGTGCCACTGGAGCACAACAGGCTAATTATCTATTTCGCACATTGGTATATCGTATTTATTATCTCTTTAGCAATAGACCACTTCTAATATTTCACGTCCGCATCTCGTTTTAACACGAGCGGGCTCAGCTATCTAAGACGAGTCAACAATCGGAACTCTGTAGACACTATTATATTACTGTTATGTTATGAATGATCCATTATGAACTGGTAATGTCCTAGCGCCATTGTTCTGTGACTACATGACATAAGAACATCCATGTATATTATTATAAAGTGATAATAATCGGTGCTGGGTGCTGCAGTATGTGATGAATGTAAACTGTTGAATTAAGCTTTGGAGATCATCTTAAAGACGCAACGGAGAATAAAGTAAAGATAGTTTTAAGTAAAGTGTGTATTGTAAAGTTATAGCGCAAAGATGTCAAATTAGTGAGCTTCAGATATGTAAGAAAGTTTATAAGGCTAGTGTGAATGGAACAGTCGCAAGAGGAAAACCTAGGCGAAAGTTTCTCGATCAGATCGGAGGCGTTCTGGGCAAAGGCCAGGTTAAGAGCACCTTGAACCGATGGGCGTGTATGTAGAATGTGATGAAAGTGAATGAAGCCAGAGAAGTGTGTCAGGATCGTAGGAAATGGAAATCCGTAGTCTCTGCCTACCCCTCTGGGAAACAGGCGTGAATCTATGTATGTAAATATGAGGATAATAATATAATGACTGGCGATCTGCGCAGCAGATATTATAGTGCACAAGTGTGTGCGCAAACACAAGTGCACTTTCTATTCCCTAATTCTCATGATCCGATGGGACGGCAATCCGACACGACCGGAGAGAGATCAGGCGCAGGACCAACGGCGACACGTGCGCACCGAGGCACGTTTAACACCGCCAACTTACAAACTTCGGGCTGCTATTAAGACTGCGCCGAGCGTAAGACAGATAATGACAGATCTCGTGCGGCGCATATTCAAATCGGCGCGCGGTCGCCATAATAAAATTGTATGGAGGATTTGAAGTGTTTTTTTGATAAATATGTATTTTTATTGTCAACCAATAACTTAAATATTTGGGACGGACAAATTGTAATATAACTATTTATGTTTCGTTTAAGCTGTAAAATAGGATAGATTTCTACTGTTACAATCTAAAAATCACGTAACACGTGTTTACGTTTTTGCATTTTTCGTGCAAATTTACGTAATTTTGTTGGCGAAAATATTAAGTTTTTTACACGGTAATTGTAAACACATTCATTGTTATGGTAAACTAGCTATTGCGCGCGGCTCCGCCCGCGTGGTACCTACATCAATAAAAAGTAGCCTATGTCCTTCCCCAGGTTTTAAACTATATCTGTACCAAATTTCATCTAAATCGGTTGAGTGGTTTAGCCGTGAAAGGTAACAGACAGAGACAGACAGACAGACAGATAGATAGACAGACAGAGTTACTTTCGAATATATAATATTAGTAAGGATGTATGTTTTATATTTGTATTAACCAAAAAGTGTTGATTTTATTCACTTGACTGTGACGCCTGTTTTGGCACATTTCGCTCGGTCTTCTTATTATTCTTCACCAGTATAAATACGAATGCCAAGGAATATGGTAGAAATGTAGCTGCAGAGGGTCCACCGGTACCAGCTAAATTTTGAAAGTGGTCTATGACATAAAAAGTCTGAGAACCTCTGGTCTACATAATAGGTGGCGGGCCTGTTGGTGTCTTCTGGATACACGCCCAGACTCCGTTCTCCTACTCAAAATTCCTTGACTAAACCCAACAACACTTTGCTCTACCCAAGCGTCTAACCCGAGACCTTAGCACGGCAGTCGCATTCACGACCACTGCGCTACCAAGGTTATCTTTGTGCAAAGTATGTCGAGGTTAAAATCATACTATTTTCTAATATAAGTAGTTCATGAATCGATACAAAGATCTAGTATTTCGTATTGCATATTACAAAGCTGATATTGATATTATTAAATACATTACGATGCATCAATACTAGTGATGCGACTCGAGTCCCGAATCACTCGAGCGATTTTACGGTGAAACCGTAACAGTTCCGAATCACTCGACTAGTTCTCATGTCACTCGAACACTCAGTAAATTCAAATCACCTTCTGTCATATCAAATTTTAGAAATGATACACAAATAACACAAAACACTTATTGTTTAAAAAGACAAATTCCGCACTAGGAATAATTACTGTGTCGTGGGGATCTTTACAAACATTCATTCTTTAAAAAAACGAGAGAAAAAAAATACATTTTTTTATATTTTGACTCGAATGCTTTTTTTATCGTTAACTCGAGTAATTCGAGTTAAATTAGACACAAGTCGCATCACTAATCAGACCTAATAAACTTCTAGCTATTGAAACAGTCTTTGTTTAATGAGACCCGGCCGATCGTAAAACAAATTGACTTTAATGAAAATGTTCTTTAATTATTAACATCATTTTATACGACAAGTCGTGCATTTGATGTAAGTAAAGTTTGATTAAAATGTAATGTTATATTGTCTTAGTGACGCAGCAGTAGTGACCGTTGTGCTTAAGGTCTTAAATTCATTTCCCAGGCCTTTATATATATACTAGAAGTTCCCGCGGATTCACCCGCGTTTATCGTTACTGCGCCGCCCCCGTGGGTCGTAGCACGCTACGACCCACGGGGGCGGCGCATTAGGGTTGGATAGCCTATACCTACTATATATAAAAGAATTTTTCAAATCGAAAACAAATCTTCAGCTTTATAATATTAGTGTAGATAGCTGACCCGCGCAACTTTGTCTACGTCACATAAGAGAGAGAGTGGGTCGTAGGCACCTACAATACAATTTTAAAGGAGCTGAAACTGTATTTGTTAAATCCACGAACCCACAGTGCTAATTTAAAATCACGCCGAATAAACCGGGCGAAACATCGTTTGTATGTCTGTAATGGGTAATTATTTTGCTGCGATGTTATTTTAAAACTGCGATATCTCTATCTCCTAAGATATTCATTGAAATCGAATGATGTAAAGGGCAATTTTGTTTTAAATTAAATACTTGTGATGAATAACGTATTTATTTGGATAAGGATTAATACCATGTTCATAAAAATACCTTCGCAAATAATGCATTATTTTAGAACAAATTTGGTTAGCATAAAAAAGGTTATAGTGAGGCAACCTTAAAAGATAGACATATGCTGTCGCGGACTTTTTTTTAGAACTTTTAAAGGGGAACAATTCTGTCATACATGATTTTTGCTAAACTTTAACTGTTTACGCAGCGCACGCACCGGAAGCTCTCAAATGGAAAAAATACCCTCCGATTTTGAAACATTCTTCATTGATGCTCGGCTCCTATTGATCTTAGCGTAATGATATATAGCCTATAGCCTTCCTCGATAAATGGGCTATCTAACACTGAAAGAATTTTTCAAATCGGACTAGTAGTTCCTGAGATTAGCGCGTTCAAGCAAACAAACAAACAAATAAACAAACAAACAAACAAACTCTTCAGCTTTATAATATTAAGTATAGATTACCAGGTAAGTTTTAAGTCCTACGTATTATGTCACCTATTAGGTAACTTCTTTAGGACACATTTCCAAACTTCGTGCTACTCTCAATCTCGTAATACAGAAAGAGCAACGCTTCGGCACGAACGGGCCGGCTCGACTAGTGATACCACGGCCTCAGAAAACCGGCGTGAAATAGCGCTTGCGTTGTTTCGTCGAGTGATTGAGGGTACCGGAGGCCCAACCCCTGTCCCCTTCGGAGGGGAGGGGTATGAGGCCGTGGTATCACTCCGGTCGAGCCGGCCCATTCATGCTGAAGCGTGACTCTCCCACGGTTCTAGAATGCCGGCGATACAGAAATATTGCTAGTGACAGAGTTGTCTTTCAAACTGAGAAATAGCTTGAGATAATTTATCTTTATCTTATCTTTATCATTACAACCCAAATTGCAAGTCATGTTCAAAAATATTATTATTTTAATATAATATTATAATATTATTTTAGTTATTCCACCTTATCCCGCCCTCCCCTTTCCTATCCAGAACAACGCGTGCTGGGCTCAGATGCCATCCTTACACAGTAGAGTCGACTAGAGCGCGTACCAACAACTTTGGGTCCTCATACCTCTGCCGAACGACCAAGGCATGGAATTCTCTGCCAAGGCACGTGTTTCCTTCTTCCTTCAATCCTGGGTCCTTTAAGCGGGGCGTGAAAAAACACCTTCTCAGGCCGTCAAAGTAGAGACCTCAACATCGCCTCGGCTGCTATGAGGGCGGTGTGGAGGCCACTGCTCTTAGACCACACGACTGCTTACCATCAGGTGGAGTGTGGTCATTTTGACGAGCAAAAAAAAAAGTGTTATGCGTCACACAAACTGCAGTAATAAGCATAATCATATCAGCCCTGTATTAAACTGTGCCTCTGGTGGTCATGGGTCACTACTCACTGTGAGAAGGGTTAGGCCATAGTCCACCACGCTGGCCCAGTGCGAGTTAGCAGACGTCACATATCTTCGAGAACATTATGGAGAACTCTCAGACATGCAGGTTTCCCCACGTTATCTTTGATACTGCAATAAACTAGTCTTGAAAGAATTTGTTTAATAACGTATCTTGTTGACGTCATCGAGCCAAATGCTACTGTCTTCGTTATCTATAGAGGAAGATAACTATAGATAATTTTGACGCAATATTGTGTCATTGTTTGAACGTTATTTGATTTTACAAATCCGCTCTATTTCCTGTGTATTAACTTGGTAAACTTAGCATGTTAACATACATCTATACAAATAAATAAAATTGAAGTGTCTGTTAGTAATGTCAAAATAACAGCTTTTTATCTAATGCATATGAAAGTATATAAGGTACCACCTACTCGAAAACAAATATTTTTTTCAATTTTTGTCTGTCTGTCTGTCTGTCTGTCTGTTTGTTCCGGGTAATCTCCGATACGGCTGAACCGATTTTGACGGGACTTACACTGGCAGATAGTTGATGCTATAAGGAGTAATATAGGCTTCTTTGATTTTAGAAAAAGAAAGGGTTCCGCGGAGATAAACACTTTTTTAGTTAAAATCTACGCGGGCGAAGTCGCAGGTAACAGCTAGTTTGCAATAAAATTGACAACCTGCTCCTTAAAATGATCATATATGTTCTGGTGCAAGGAACCTTAAATTTTATCTGGCGGACTTCTCTCCGCTTGTCTATTTCCTAATCATTTGCAGTGGCAGCCCAGCTTTACAGATCTTACATCTATACTAATATTATAAAGAGGAAAGATTTGACTTTTGTTTGTAAGGATTTAACTCAAAAACGAATCAACCGATTTTTTTTCGAACCGAAAATTCATTGACCATTAGAAAGCTATATTATTACCGAGTAACATAGGCTATATTTTAGTTACAAAAACGTACTGTTGTAACATATCCGAACCTACTTTTACGCGAACGATGCAACGGGCAAAAGCTAGTATTAAATAGAATATAGTTGAGAACATCCAATTAATGGTCTGAACTCTATCTAATGGAGTATTTCATATAATTCACAAGTATTGAATAAGGTATAAACAAACATCCGTGCCCTAAACATGGCCGACCTACTTATGTACGTGTCATGACAAGATTTAGTACCGTGATGTTTTCATAAAGGACAATTCAGTCAATATTATCAAGACGCATCACATCTCTCAATAATATATCTATATATTAATACGTGAAGCGAAAACTTTGGATCCCTTTTTACGAAAATTGGGCGGACGGAGGAGTATAAAATTTCGCACTCTTATAGTTTATACAGAGAAGAAGTGACGGATGCTAATATTTTTTAAAAATTATGCGTAAAAATACATTAAATTAGTGAAAAAACACTACACGCACACAACCATGCATTTGACACACGCAGTCGAAGCGCGTAACTATGGTTACATATATCAATATATAATGACATATATCAGCAATATCTTACAGGCAATCTTTGGTCGAATTTCGAGCACTAGGCGACCGCTAGTATATATAACTCAATAAACTCAATAAAAACATCAACTCACTACAATAAATATTGATGCCAAATATTTCATTTTTAGAAATAAAATATAGTTTCGATTGAAATGTAAGTATTTTATTGCTACCTAATCACCTACATATAGAATTGAAACTATGTATTAAAAATTAATTAAGTAAAAGTTCCGTCAAAAATGTAACGGATACGGAACTTTTTTCTCCCGCGGATATCCGTGGATACGGATACGGATATCCGGAACATCACTACTAATAAATGCTAAAGTGAGTTTGTTTGTTACGCTTACAGGTCTCAACTACTCTACCGATCATCATGTTATTTTGCATACACGTTATCAGGAGTACAGAAAATGACATAGGGTACCATTTTACCAGAAAAAAGTTTATTCTCTCTCTTCCTAGCTATTTTATCCCACGTGGGGGTGAGGTCAGCCTTCTTTATTTTCTTCTTTCACTTCGCCCTGTCTTTGACGTCATATTCAGAAGCATTGCATTATTAATACTACATACATACATAGATTCACGCCTGTTTCCCAGAGGGGTAGGCAGAGACTACGGATTTCCATTTGCTACGATCCTGACACACTTCTCTGGCTTCATTCACTTCCATCACATTCCTCATACACGCCCGTCGGTTTAAGGAGCTCTTAACCTGGCCTTTGTCCAGAACGCTTTAATATTTAATAATACTCGTATAAACAATAAGCCTTATCTTACAGCATCCGGTTCATAGAAGAGTGATCAAGAGAAGCTCGTACCGAACAGCCAGTTTTGGCATTTATAATAATAATAATATTCTATCACACACACACAACACCATCTAGCCCAAACTAAGCAGAGCTTGTACTATGGCTACTAGACAATGGATAAACATACATACATACTGTTTTTTTGTAAATACATACATATTATACATAGAAACACCCAGACCAAGACAAACACCCATGTTCATGCACACAAATGTTTGACTTGTGCGGTAATCGAACCCGCGATCTCATGCGTGGCAGTCGGCTACACTGACCACTACGCCAACGGGGCCGACCATTTGTAATGACTCTGCGGTAATTTATTTTCATATCTACCAAATACTCGCAGCCCCTGTGACGGCGTACCGGAGCCAGACACGTTGAACTTTATTGAGATAAAATCATAACTAGTAGCATTATAATTCAATGACCTTTACAAGTCATTGACATTACTTTTTAATTGTTTTTTTGAGAGCATACTAAGACAATCTACTTTTTATTTGCGTTTGAGCTGACCGACGAGTGTTGCCGTTCCGTTACATGTAGATACAAAAAAACTGATGTCCATAGATAATTGATCGGAGTATGGCTGACCCTTGTTTAATTCCTATTCCTACTAATATTAATGTGATAGATTATGTCGGGGTATATGTTAGTTCTTTAAAAAAAGCAGCGATAGCTCAGTGGGGAGACCAACAGACTGCAACTGTCTCGGGTTCGAACCCACGTCGCGCACCTCTGACTTTCGGAAGTTATATGACTTTTCGAAATTATGTGCGTATTGATTGACAATTATCGCCTGCTCCGTGCCTCGGAAAGCACGTTAAGCCGTCGATCCCGGCTGCCATGAACATCTATGGCAGATGGCAGGCGTTATTGGGAAGTCAGTGCCCTCTAATATTCTGACACTAGTCTACGCTTAGGGTATCGTTAGCCTTCGGGTTGCGGAGATCAGATGGCAGTCGCTCCGTGTAAAAACTGATATCTAGTCAAATCCGGTTAGACTAGAAAGCCGACTCCAAGTGACTTTGGAATAATAAAGGCTAGGGAGAAGAAGATATGTTAGTTCTTCTTGTGGACGACCGAATGTAATGCGTCACGGTAAGATTAAAGATATACTAAGGCTTTAGGAGTACCAGTCAAATAACATTTAATTCTCTTGATAAAATAAACTCGACATTTGGAAGTGCCTAAGGCTATTTGAACTCTAATAGTGTGTTAGTTTGAGTTCAAATTGCCTAACTTCAAAATTTGGAGTTAGTCTCTGTTTTCTCAAAAGAAAGATTTATTAGTTATCAGCTTAGCTTCTTAAACTTTTAGCATAAACTTACAAAACAAGTATATTTAGAATATATATGAATTATATATTTAATCATTAATGATATAAATTTCTAATTCAATCAATCAGCCCACCGCAGTCCACTGCTGGATATAGGCCTCTCCCATTATCAAATTCCAAATTTCTAATTATTTTCTTTAAATTATTTACTTAATTAAATAAAATCAAGTTCAAGTAATAAAAACAAAAAAAGAAACAAAAAATCTATAATGTCGGCTGATTTACTAGCATTCTTCATTCTAAAATAGTCAGAATTAAAACCAACTTAAACCGGATATTAGATGTAAGAATAAAATGTTGTTCTGACGAACAACAAACTGTATCCTGATGAGGTCTCACCTCAAACTTCTAAAATAGTTTGCAGGTTTACACTGTTTAGGGTTCGGGGCTTCTGCAAGATAGCCCTAGAGATGCGAATGCCCACAGACTAATGACACCACAGAAGTGCCACTATGCCACGAACAGGGCTTCTTGCCAAATAGTGCCACACAAACTGATATAATGCCAATACGAGTATTACAAGTGGAAAAGTATTCCGTTGCCAAATATCCGGCACGAATGAATCGGCTCGTCGGGGAAAGTACCGCCCTATTATTGCATAGCGAGAGTAATAACACTGTAACTGCGTTTCGCCCGTTTAGAGTGACACAGGCTCAAATGCCTACGCCTCAGTTTTTTTATTTTATTTTAATAATCTTAATCTTTTCCTCCTCCTTTTTTGGGTTTACTTTGTAACCGCGCCCAAAGATTTACATTGTGGTCGTGAGTTTCTTGCAGGTATCTGCCCATAGGCTCAACCTTTTGTCTGAACCTAGCAGATCTAACATAAACGTAGATTTAGTAAACTCACTAACCTCTTTGACGTTTCATAAGCAGTTAGCAGTTGTATAGCATAAGCGTCTAAACTGTTTGCCCGGTATTAGTGTATTATCTATGTAAGCTGTCTTTATTAGTAGACAACATTTCTCAATGGTAGTCTGTGGATAATGCCGTGGGTGGTGTATTTTGTACATTTAGTTACTAAGTACTATCATAGTAATGTATAATACGCTGCTGTTTGTTATCCCTAAATAAATAAATAAATAAATAAGTGTTACTTTGTAACCTACATGAATTTTGGTTTTTGACTTTGACTTCGACCGTTGTTTACATTTTAGTAGGTGAGGGTGGTGAAAAAGTTAGATAACCGTAGTTTTAATGTTTATAACGTTCCCTGCGGTTTGGACTTGTTCCTAGTGTGGCCCTTACGGGCTCTATAATAAAAAAACTGCTAGAGCATTAATTCCCAAAGTGGTCCACGTGGACCCTAAGGGGTCCACGGGAGACCCAACGGGGGTCTACGTTGGCGTGACAAAAAAATGGGGATTCACAATTCGTTAGCCACCTATCAATGCAGGCAGATAATATTTTAAGAAGCTCAGCGACTGTTACTTGTAAAAACTTGCATGTTCCATATTCAATACCAGTGGTTTTACGATTATTCGGAAGAGAATTACTAAAAAAAAAGGTCAACCCGTCGAGATTTAATAAATTTTTTTATTTGCATGAACTTGTTTAGCTGCAGGGGGTCCACTGGAACCAGCTAAATTTTGAAAGTGGTCTATGAGAAAAAAGTCTAGGAACCTCTATGCTAGAGCATCTAAGGCAGACCTTGTGCTGAAATATCGGTTAGGACAGCAATCTTTATTCATTGCACTGAAAGTGCAACGACCTTTGTAAGATAGGCAACGCGCGAATTATAAAGTATAATAAGACTGTAATCAGAAGTTGAAGCATTTACGTAGCTACTATATGTATATTATATACCCAGATATCCTTAAATAGATAAACCTGTATGTGTCTAACAATTATGTGTGTCGAACGTGGCGGTCACGTCTTTTGGCTGTGCCCAGTGGCAGAACGAATTTGCTTACCGGCAACAAAATATTTAAAGGAAATGATTTTAACAGATCTATTAATGTAACGTTGGGCCGAAACTGAATATCAATATGCATAAAATAATTTTGCAAAACCGTCTATATTTGACGGAGTTATATATAGAGAACATACATTAAAAAAAACATACAAACATCCGAATTGAGAACCTCCTCCTTTTTTGGAAGTCGGTTAAAAAGAGATAACACAGCCCAGACTGTTTATAAGCCTGAAATCGTGACATCGGTACTTGAAAATTTAACCGATTTTCAGTAGTATTGTGGCTATGTGTGTTTGAAAACAACAGTTAAGTATATCGAGCGACTTCGTTATTTTTAACGAATAAAATTTAAATTATAAAAACAATGCAAAGATAACATAGGAACATTGCAGTGATGGATAAAGATAAAAATCGCATTTTTTCTCTCGTTTCATTTTTCGGGTAAGTAATAAGCGGAGTATTGCGTTTGTATGAACGAAATACTGCCCACATTTACTGTTGACTTGTTTTTTTTACTTAAAATGAAGTCAGCATAAAGTTTACATGTTATTTTAGTAAAATCTAAAAATCGCCATATTTATAATTTACAATTAACAATCACACTATCGCCTTTACCGCAATGCCTGTAGACCGAAGTCTTTGAGCAGTGCAGGTAGGACACCTGTTATGACTTACGGTGCCGAAACGTGGACACTCACGGTAGGGCTAGTCCAAAAATTTAAAGTCATCCAACGGGCTATGGAGCGAGCTATGCTAGGAGTTGGTTTGAGATATAAACTTAGAAATGAGGTTATCCGTCAAAGAACCAAGGTTACCGACATAGCTCGCAGAATAAGCAAGCTGAAGTGGCAATGGGCTGGCCATGACTGTAGAAGGACCGATGGCCGCTGGACAAAGCGAATCCTAGAGTGGAGACCGCGATTTGGTAAACGTAAGGTAGGACGCCCCCCGGCCAGGTGGACCGATGACCTGAAAAAGGTAGCTGGGTCAGACTGGATGCGGAAGGCGGAAGACCGGATGTTGTGACGTAAAAAGGGAGAGGCCTATGTCCAGCAGTGGACTGCGGTGGGCTGATTGATTGATTGAATCACACTATGCATAATGGCAACCCTGCATTAATAAAACAAGCTTAGGTATGTGTGCATGTCAAAATTATTTAAAATTGGAACACCCACACATCGATCCATCACGCACACTAGTAATCTTGCTCGCTCATAAATCGTAATAACTGTAAATTGTACTAACACATTACTGGCTTTTCCTATTTCTCCGTTTTCGCCGCGAAGTTGTGACGTAGCCACGAGTGACGTCACCGGGCCAGTTCGCGAAGTATTGGCACTGGGTGCTGTTAGCAACGGGCGATAGCAAAACGTGACTGGCCAGGAAAACGGTTAGTGTTCATGACCTTCACCTTTCCGAGCCCATGATGGATGAATCCAAGGTCACCGGACAAGAATTACAACTCGTAGGTAGACAAATTAGTGTGTAATTATACATGCCATGGTGATTGTCGAAATTCTTTGTTTTTATTAGAACGTTCACTAGCAATTTGGTCTGCAGATTGCTAGTAGATATGCTTGTTGTAAGTTTTAGGGTCAGCGCTGACGGACGGAGTGGCGGCGAAGAGACTAATTCAGTAACAATTTAAATTCAATCTAAAGTGCTGCCAAATACGACTGTATTTGGTACAACGATATAAAATGACCACGCTTTAAGTCGCTCGCCGTTTTTTAAATGAATAAATCTTTTCTGTGGGGATTGAACCCGCAATTCTCGGCGTGGCGGCGGTGGTGAGGCGACCACTTCAACCAACACGCCATCTGTGCAGCCAATATTTTTTAAAACTCCTTTTAAAAGGAACCTATGAGAATTTCTTTAATTGAAAGTGTTCGCCGTACATCCCCCATAGGAAACCAGCTTGAGATTATTGACACCGTAACAAGAATGTTGCGGATGCAGATATTTTGACATCCGCGGATGCAGATACGGATATTTGGAAACTCACATTCGCGGATGAGGATGCGGATGCAGATACCCAAATCGATGCGGAAGCTCCGCAATTGCGGATGCGGATGCGAATATTCGCAACATCCCTGCACCGTAACTACCTATGGCTAATAAGGTTTTCAGGGACTCACATATCTGTCTCTACCATTCCTTTCCTTTCCTTCCATCATTTAAATCCTTATTCATTACTAGATGTTCCCGCGGTTTCACCCGCGTTTATCGTTACTGCGCCGCTCTCGTGGGTCGTAGCGTGATGTTATAGCCTTCCTCGATAAATAGGCTATCCAACACCAAAATATTTTTTCAAATCGAACCAGTAGTTCCTGAGATTAGCGCATTCAAAGAAACAAACAAACAAACGAACTCTTCAGCTTTATAATCCTTACTAGTCCTTACTTCCTTTCTTAATATTATAAATTCAAAAGTAACTCTGTCTGTCTATCTGTCTGTCTGTCTGTTACCTTTTCACGGCTATACCACTCAACCGTATTAGATGAAATTTGGTACAGATATAGTTTAAAACCTGGGGAAGGACATAGGCTACTTTTAATTATGTAGATACCACGCGGGTGGAGCCGCGCGCAAAAGTTAGTATTAGTATAAATTAGAGGGTATCAAGTATTGCATGCATTTATAGGCTATGGTCATCGCTTACTATCCATACGTTAGACTAATTTGGGTAATAATATATCGTTAAACATATAAAAACCATGTTAGTATGTTTTAATAGTTGGACATGGCGCGCTACTATTTATTTAAGGCGAAGGCAACTGACATCTATACAATGCGCACTGTCAAATATGTCCGTGGAACAGGTACGTTATATTCAAAGGTTTAACTCATACTAGCGATCGCCTAGTGCTCGAAAATCGATCAAATTTTGCCTGTAAGATATTGCTGATATATGTAATTATTATGTATATTGATATATTATGTAACCATAGTTACGCGCTTCGACTGCGTATGTCAAATGCATGGTTATGTGCGTGTAGTGCTTTTTCATTAATTTAATATATTTCTAATGCATATTTTATAAAAATATTAGGATTCGTCCCTCCTTCCCCATATAAACTTTAACTGTGCCAAATTTCATACTCCTCCGTCCGCGCAATTTTCGTAAAAAGGGGTACAAAGTGTTTGCTTCACGTATTAATATATAGATATATCCTCACCGTAGTGAGGAATATATTATTTAAATCTTAGATGTTAATAGGCACCAAATTTTACCTTTAAAAATCTCATTTTCGATTACTTTTCAAACAAAAATATCAATATCAAATGATACGAACTGTAAATATACCTAAGCTTAATTTAGCACTAAACAAAACTGATACACTGATAAAAAATCAACGGGTTGCACTCCGAGAGTGCCGGCAGAAGTGAAAACTTGAATATTAACGTTGTGCATTTTTGATGTTTTGGAATGGTTAGGGAATAATTTTGCACGAATTGCTTTAATTATCAGTATAAAAGTACTATCATTTATGTGGTAAAATACAATATTCATTTATTGCGCTATCATACACAAGCATGACAATTCTCCCTCCGCCTTACGAACTTTCGATCAGGTCACGTGTCCTGACGCGAGTTTAACGTTTTTTACCCAACGCCGCTAAAAAAGTTTTCACTTCAAAATTGTGTCTACTGTCTTAATATTTAACATGTTTTTTTATTAGTAGAAATTATTATTAATATATTGAGTAGATACTAAATTGTATGTTACATGCGTTATCGTGCTTGCTCCCTAACTCAATGCTTACAGCAAGTTCTTGAAACCTAAAGAAGAAATAATATATTTCTTAGCAGATATTTGAATTTCAAACTGCACAAGTTATATTTTCGTCGAAAAACGTGCATAAATGTTGCATGCTCTACGGTCTTTTTTAACTGAAATCTATCGCTTATTTAAATTTTATATGTGAAGTATTTCTTGTTAAAGATAAAAATACAATAATAAAATAAAACATCAAAATTTCGTTTACTCTTGCCCTTCGCCTTAAGCCCGGCACGTGTAAACACATTTGTTTGTCAAATAAATAATAGTGAGTCAGCATACCGTACAGATCTGCATTCTGTTTCTATTCGAGTCCAATTCACACACTTCACACACTTCAACAACAATTTGACTAAAAATAAACACTTTAAAATCTCGTGTATGCTAACGCAGTGTTTGAGTAAACGTTCAGTGCGTACATTTAAATTCCTTCTTATTTTTGTACACACCTGGCCTGTATTAAAAGTTATTTCGTAATGAATGGCGGCTAATGTATTTGATTGTTTTTTTTATGAGATACGAGGCAAACGAGAAGACCGATCGCCTGATGGTAAGCGATTACCGCCGCCCATGGATACCTGCAACACCAGAGGAGTTACAAATGCGCTGCCGGCCTTTTAAAAAGGAGTACGCTCTTTTCTTGAAAGTTTGTAGGTCGTATTGTAAACTTGAATCTGTAAATGCAGAGCCTTACAATATCATTCTCAATTTTTTGAAGTGAAAACTTCTTTAGGCGCGTTGAGCACTTCTTGGGTGAACAAAAATCATGGAACTCGCGTCATCGTCACCGAACGCTTTCCATTTTTTAATTATTTCTGGTTTATAAAGAAGTGTTTATGATCAAGGATTAAAGTTTTCACTTCTATCGGCAGTCCCCAAAGACAGCCCCAAATTTTTGGTGTGTTTTGTCGTTAGCCTCAGATGACCTTGACAACTTTAAGGTACAACTCCAATATGGGCTGCAGACCGCAAACTGCAAGCGACACCACTTGTTTCTATGAAACTCTATGAAATTGATTCCGAGCGCGGCAACACTGCGGCCTGCAGCCGCGGCGCACAGCGACCGCAGACTGCAGTACCAGTGGTGTCGCGAACCGCAGAGAGTTCACACGTACAAAAATGTCGACTATTTGTAAGATGATGAAGAGAAATTAATTGATTTTGTTGCTGGTCATCCAGTCTTTTACGATACATCCAATCTAAATGACTGTAATCATTAGGTCAAAGATATTGTGTGGAAAGCAATATGAAAGATACTATAACAACACGTCGTCATCATCTTTCTCTTCTAACAAAAGACACATTAGTAAACTATCGGTAGCGTTGTCCGACATTCTGTCCCGCACGAAGGTACTGGAATGATTGAGGCATGGTTTCAATCATAGTGCAGCCGCGGCATGCCGCCGCGCTTGGAATAGAAGCAAACGCGACCGCAGGCAGCACAGCGGTCAACCGCAGCCGCCAACTGCAGTGTCACCTGGGGTTGCAGTCTGCAGCCCATATCGGAATTGTACCTTTATGCGGACTATGGGTAATCGCGGAAGGCTC
Organism: Catocala sponsa; assembly: GCA_963564715.1. NCBI lineage: Eukaryota > Metazoa > Arthropoda > Insecta > Lepidoptera > Erebidae > Catocala > Catocala sponsa. The sequence continues at coordinate 1,033,221 of OY751352.1, forward strand.
CCAACCCGTATATGCGTTAGTGAGACCAGTGGTGTAATACCTGGGTCGGACAGTGTATTCGGTAGCAGCACGAAATGAGAAAAACTTTCTGTAGACAGCAATGGGATATTACGTGGGACTTTTAAAAAAATGTATTACTCTCGCAACAGCGGTAAAAAGAGGGAAAAATAGATACAAACGTCATCGGTATATTTAGTGATTACAGCATAACGTTTGTTTAATGTATTACGTACATGTGATGACGTCATTGTTGCTGTAAAGATAATAAAAGAGAAGTAATGTATGCGTGTTTGTTTGAAAGCCAGTTTATTCCAGATTTTTTTATTCAATGGAATCGGTTTCGTGGATTTAAGACCAATAGAATAATTATTGTGGGCGTCTCTACACATGTTTATGAACTGTTCCACTGCTGGGCACGGGCCTCTTCTCAGTGTGAGAAGGCTTAGCACATAGTCCACCACGCTCGCCCGGTGTGGGTTGGCACACTAGCCTCTTTACATGTAAATACAAAACTAATATATTAAAAGCTTTACAGCCACTGGTGTCAATTCTGTTGTCACAAAATTCTCTAAGCTTAACTAAAAATCACTAAAATTTAGTTAAGTCCTCTCAAATGACATTTCGTATTCTGAAATCGTTAAAGTGACAGGAATAAAAAAAGTTTTTGTGATTTTTAGTTAAGTTTAGAGAATTTTGTGACAACAGAATTGGCACCATTATCTCATTAATATGTATATTTGACATTTAAAAATGACAGGATCGTAAGTACATAATAATATGTGTGAGTGAATAAAATATTATAATAATTATACTTCCATTACGTATTTTCGTGATAAATACAATCAATTACAGAATTTACTAAGTAAAAAAGCTTCATATTTCTTTTACCTAACAAAAATTACGTTTCTGTGATTCCGGCGTGTCGTATAGACGGCTATGCGGTCGATTGCAGTAGTGTGAGTGTGTACTAGTGAAGTGCCGGATAATTAAAAATGTAGATCCGCAGATACGGATACGGATCATTGGCGTCAAGATCCGCGGATACGGATACGGATCATTGGCGTCAAGATCCGCGGATACGGATACAGATACGGACCTTAACTTTCTTACTCAATCGGTGCGCGTGACCTTTTGTTATAAAAGTGATCTTATAACTTTCTCTAATAAATGTTACAAAGACTTTAACTTAATTGATGTCATTATAAAGATATTTTAATTAATATTTTATAATAACCTCCTTTATTATAGTAAGTGTTTAAACATATATTAGAATATTAGATAGTTGATTTAGTTCCTTTAAGTTACGTGCAGTATTGTATCGTATGTTAACTCACTACGATATGTAAATGTTGATGCCAAATATTTTAAATTCAGAAATAAAACATAGTTTAATTTAAATGTAATAGTATTTTATTGCTACCTAATCAACTACATATAGAATTGAATCTATGTATTCAAAATTATAAAAGTAAAAGATCTGTCAAAAATGTAACCGATACGGATCTTTTTCTCCCGCGGATATCTGCGGATACGGATACGGATATCCGGAACATCACTAGTGTGTACGAGCACTCCGGCTTATATGAGAAGATACATTTTGTAGTAGGTATAGAAAGTGAATAAAATATACATACATACATACATAGATTCACGCCTGTTTCCCAGAGGGGTAGGTAGAGACTACGGATTTCCATTTGCTACGATCCTGACACACTTCTCTGGCTTCCTTCACTTTCATCACATTCCTCATACACGCTCGCCGGTTTAAGGTGCTGCCTTATGTCCAGAACGTCTCCGATCTGATCAAGAAACGTTCGCCTAGGTCTGCCTCTTGCGACTGTTCTATTCCCACTAGCCTTATAAACTTTCTTAGTCAGTATTTCTTCGTCCATTCTTTCTACATGCCCAAACTAGTTTAACATACTCTTTTCTATTCTAGTCACTATATCCACATTCATGCCGTATCTCTCTCTAATCAAGTAATCACACTATTTCTTAATTTATTTCAGTGTTTATTATCGAACTAGATGTGCTCGCGGTTTCACCCGCGTTAATGATTACTGCGCCGCTCTCATAGATCGTAGCGTGATGTTATATAGCCTATGACCTTCCTCGATAAATGGGCTATCCAACACTGAAAAAATTTTTAGTTAGTAAGCAATATATATTTTTATTGAATCACGAAAAATATTACTAGCTTACTATCTAACGTTTTATGAAACGAAACGAATTGGCGCGTACATAGTAAATGTATGTCTGGCAGAAGCGCGTGTTTAAGAACGTGCGTTTTATTTTCGTTGCGCCCGCGCATCGCAAGTTCAAGGGCTCGCGTGTTGTGAGTTAACATATTGAATCATGCTTACGCAGTTGTTAATTGTGAGAAAGTTAGAGCGGATATATACTAAGATTTAGATTAGATAGATTCTTTGATTATTGAGTGGCAGCGTAACACGAAAACACGAAAGCTCTTTATTTTAGAAGATAGTGTCCGCACTAGAAATAGCTCCTGTGTTTCGGAAGACTTACAAACATTCAACCAACGGACAAAATACACCCAGACTCGGAAGAACCATTTGTGGGTCACTAATATTTTTGTTCAGTGGCGGATTCGGACGACATTGCGCGTATTGGTAATGGAGCAAATGCTTGTTTGCTACCTTTGCACAAAAGTAGAGCCTCGCTGATTTCAGCATGAATGGGGCCGGCTCGACCGGAGAAGTACTACCCTCTCACAGAATATCGACGTGAAATAGCAGTGTTCCTACTGTTGTGTTTTGTTTGGTGAGTGAGAGTGCTGAAGGCCCAATCACCCTCCTTCCCGCTCCTTCTCACTTCCTTTTTTTTCCTAAAGGGTCGGCAACGCGCAAGTGATGCCTTTGGTGTTGCAGGCGTCCGTAGGCTACGATGACCACTTACCATCAGGTGGGCCATATGCTTGTTTGCCACCTTAGTAGTATAAAAAAAAAACACCTGATCATTCCAACAACTTGTTTCTAGGACGAGTAATGGATACGGTTGATATAATTTTAGGTATTTATTGAAGTGAAACTTCTTTATCGACGTATGGGAGAAATTTTGTAGCAGTGTAAAAAAAACGTCACGTTTTTCGGTTACGCGCCATGTTGCTTTTTTATCAAAGTTTAGTATAGTGACGTAAAGAATATAATGTAATATATTATAATAATAACAACAATATATTAGTTTTGAAGTTTGGTTTGAAATAAGAAAAACAATATATTAATTTGAAAGTGATAAAATAAAAAGACTTATTCAAATTTAAGTGAATTTACAAGAAAAGTGAGAGTGATTATATATTTCGTTTTATAAATTCAACACGTATGAGCATGATTTTAATATTTATTTGAGGTTAACCTCACTTTTTGATTGTAAGTATCAGTGAATGTATATAAATCTGTTAAAATTAGCAAGTATTAATAAATATGACTGTAAATCTAGTGAACATTATTAATTCTAAAAACAATAAAAAATATAAATTAAATAATAATTTAAAAATAAAACAAAACACGATTAGAAAATAAAAATATGTATACGTACATCTTTTTTAATTATTCGTTTTTAATTATTTATTTATTAAGTTTTTACAAGACTACTACAATCCGTAGAATGTAAAACATATATTTCATATTTTAGCTACCACAAGCCATTAATTACAAAAATATTTAATAATGACAACAATAGTAATAATGATGCTATCATTATTGATGAAATACAACAATAGCAATGATATTATAATAAGAACAATGATAAAATAAATTACTCATTAATTGTATGCATGTCTATAATAATAAAATAGCTTTAATTTAATACGGAAAAAATTGTTTTTCTTAAGGCTTAAGCCTTATCTACCCCATTTTCGTGAAGTTGCAAATAGTAGAAAAATGATATGTCGTAAAGAAGTTTCACTTCTTACCTGTGTACTCTGGTACACACACACATTTTTTGGCAATATTAGGTTCATGCCTGATAAAGACATGGTTAATATCTTTAAGATCAACTGGATAAGATAAAAATAACAATAAATCAGTAATTTCCGATGATAAGACTACTGAATAATTGATTTCTAAAAGCGTATCTTTACTGGAGACTGAGCTGTTAGAGGCACCGACCTACACATGTACACACAACACCATCTAGCCCAAACTAAGCAGAGCTTGTACTATGGATACTAGACAATGGATAAACATACATATATACTTTTTTTTTGTAAATACATACATATTATACATAGAATAATAATATTCTATCACATAGGTATGTGATAGATTATTATTTAGCAAGCAAAGTCGCGGGCAATATCTTGTATAACATATTTTACTGCTCGAAAGGCAAATTAGGGTTACTAAAGAGATATTAAACATACCATAATATTGAGAGAGCGACGTCTGGCCGCCAATATTCATGTCTCAATTGAAACCACGAGTTTGTACGTAATACTTGTCAATTGATACGCTTCGGTTTTATATTCATTTCTTAGAAACAAATAAAACCTTGTACCGGGACTTGGTCGCCATGGCAAACTGCAGTTGTCAAGGTGGGTTAACGCCTTTATTGTTACTAGCCTAGCAACAACGATTAAAGCGCTTGGTTCTTTTATACGTCACACGGTGCGTTCAACGTTCGCCGCGTACCGACTATTTTATTATTTAATCGGTTTCGCTCGCTGCTTCGTTCGCGTAAAAGTTTTTTTTTGTATACTACTAAGGTGGCAAACAAGCACACGGCCCACCTGATGATAAGTGGTCACTGTAGCCTATGGACGCCTGCGACACCAGAGGCATCACTTGCGCGTTGCCGACCCTTTAGGAATAAAAGGAAGTGGGAAGGCGAAGGAACGGGAAGGGGGAAAGAGGGTGATTGGGCCTCCGGCACTCTCACTCGCCGAACGAAACACAACAGTAGGAATACTGGTATTTCACGTCGATATTTTGTAAGAGGATAGTCCCTCCCCGGCCGAGCCGGCCCATTCATGCTGAAATCAGCGAGGCTTACGTTAGTAACAGTTCTATTCTTTTTAAATAAAATATAAACTATGTTATATACTTGGTGAAAATATAGCTTAATAACGGTGTACAAAAAATAAATTCGTTGAGTGCGAATCGACACCCAAAATATATTTAAAAACAGGGTTGATTGGTTCGAAACGTCTGCTAAGTCGTCATTCTTGATTGTACCTCTGTTTAAAAGGTTAGCCCCGTGTCTTCGTATGGCGGTTTGATTGTCATCGTAGATTATGTGTAAAGTATGATAGATTACCTTTTCTCGTCTTATCAGTATCGTAACGTAAGCTTGAGTTTATTTTTATAGACAACTCGAACACATAGATTTTGTATAATATTGTCTTCTGTTTACGCGAACGAATGAAATTAAACTACTATATACGGATTTCAGATTTTGGTCGTAGTTACCTATCTATATTTAACTTTCTTTGCATGTAAGAAGCTCATTAATTAACTTGATTGACAAACAAAATATACTTATATCTACCAATGTTTATTAGTAATATTCGACTTCTGTGCAGCGTATCAAGATGAAACACTAGATTTTAAGTTAGATTTCCAGCTATAAAACTGTGAAAGCCGCTTTCAAATCCGTACAGTCGTTTTTGAGTGGCGTGATGAGCGCACAAAAGTGCAGACAAAAGACAAAATTTAAAAAAATAACCGATTTGGTTTTGTTTATCTATGTATTATATTATCTGTGTCTATACTAATATTATAAAGCTGAAGAGTTTATTTGAACGCGCTAATCTCAGGAACTACTGGTTCGAATTGAAAAATTCTTTTTTTGTTGGATTGCTTATTTATCAAGGAAGGCTATAGGCTGTAACATCAAGCTGCGATCCACGCGGGCAGCACAGTAATCATAAACGCGGGTGAAACCGCGGGCACATCTAGTGCTTTTATAAAGACACCACACGTTATTTTCTTAAATATCTTCTACTAGCTTTTAGCGCAGCTCCGCCCGGGTACAGTAGTTTTTCTGGATAAAAGGTAGGTACTTTAGTAATTGACGAGGTAGCGGCCCACCTTGTGGTATGTGATGTGGCAAACTAATGACTTTAGCAATGTCAAATGTCTATACCGTCAAACCATTGGTTATTATGATAGTAGTATTCTATTTCATTCATAGCGCTCGGAAACCACCGCCGCAGGTAGTTCATTCCAGGATCTGGGGCCCTATTACAATATTTTATAAAACCTGTCAAGTTTCAGGCAATTCAAATAACTGCCTGGTTTTGTTTCGCTTTATGACATGTGAATAGTTGATCGTCTTCATGCTGGCAAGTTTGTCGCTGGCCGATTTGTGACTTGACAGTGCATCGTTCAAAAATATGACATACATATTTGTCGGTAAGTAACGGTTTTAATTTGATCGTATTTTCTATGATAATATAATTGAAACTATTATTTTTAGGCAAATATAAAACAAATATATCTTTATGCTATCATATCATGAATTTAATTATTATACTAGATGTTCCCGCAGTTTCACCCGCGTCTATCGTTACTGCGCCGCCCCCGTGGGTCGTAGCGTGATGTTATATAGCCTTTCTCGATAAATAGGCTATCCAACACTAAAAGAATTTTTCAAATCGAACCAGTAGTAATCACGCAGATTAAACCAGGAGAAACATCGTTTGTACTGTCTGTAATGGGTAATTATTATTTAGCTGCAATGTTATTTTAAAACTGCGAAAGGAGATATTCATTGAAATCGAATGATGTAAAGGGCAATTTTGTTTTAAATTAAATACTTGTGATGAATAACGTATTTATTTGGATAAGGATTAATATCATGTTTATAAGAATACCTTCGCAAATAATGCATTATTTTAGAACAAATTTGGTTAGCATAAAAATGGTTATAGTGAGCCAACCTTAAAAGATAGACATATGCTGTCGCGGACTTTTTTTTAGAACTTTTAAAGGGAAACAATTCTGTCATACATTATTTTTGCGAAACTTTAACTGTTTACGCAGCGCACGCAGCGGAAGCTCTCAAAAGGGAAAAACACCCTCCGATTTTGAAACATTCTTCATTGGTGCTCCGCTCCTATTGATTTTAGCGTGATGATAAATAGCCTATAGCCTTCCTCGATAAATAGGCTATCTAACACTGAAAGAATTTTTCAAATCGGACCAGTAGTTCCTGAGATTAGCGCGTTCAAGTAAACGAACAAACAAACAAACTCTTCAGCTTTATAATATTAGTATAGATTTAATACGTGATGCAAAATCTTTGTACCCCTTTTTACGAAAATTGCGCGGACGGTGGACGGAGGAGTATGAAATTTGTCACAGTTAAATATAAACAAAAATGAAAGTAATAATTAATGTAACTATTCAAAAAAAGCTATTCCAGCTTAGCGTAAAGGCAGGCATGGTTGGACTGGCTATCTGTCAGAGCCAATGAAAGAATGCAAGAAGCAACGAATGAGGATGTGAATGAAGCTAGGAATAAGTTTATAAGAATGAATAAAGTAGTGAAAGATGTAATTAAAAGGAAAAAAGAGGAATTGAAAGACGAGTTTGATAGAAGATTATCTGAAGATTTCCGGACCAACGCGAAGTTCTTCTGGAAATCCATTCGCTCGGTTCGAGGTAAAACCGTAACCACAGAGCTGAAATCAATCAGAGATAAGAATGGAAGTTTACTGAATGAAGAAAAGAGCGTACTGAAGAGATGGAAGGAATATTTTGAAAGTTTATTTGAAAGAGAGGAATGGCAAGGGCAAAGTTTCGAAATGAATGATAATGATAGTAGTGATGAAAGCCCTATTAGTATGGATGAAATAATGAAAGCATTGAAAAGCATGAAATCAGGAAAGGCTGGTGGGTATGATAGGATTACAGTCGAAATGCTGACAGCTGGACAGGGTCTTATAGCAACTCAGTTGTGCCGCCTTTTTAACTTGTGCTGGAATACCGGCCGTGTACCAAGTGATTGGTGCAAGGCCGTCATAGTACCTTTATACAAAGGAAAGGCTCACAGCAAGAGTGCAAAAGCTATAGAGGCATTAGCTTGCTCAGCGTCGTCGGTAAATTGTATGCAAAAGTGTTAATTGAAAGGATTGTGAAAGTAACCGACAAGAAAATATGGGATGCACAAACGGGATTTCGAAAGGGTATGGGATGTACGGATCAGGTCTTTTCCTTACGGAGCATAGCCGAAAAAGTTTTGGCCAAAGGTCAAAAGGTCTATTGCGCATTCGTGGATCTGGAAAAGGCTTATGATAAGTGGTGAGGAATGAACTTTGGTCGGCATTGTCCATGTATGGAGTGAATAGCAACCTCACGCGAGCTCTGAAATCTCTTTATGATGATTCCAGAGCTTGTGTTAGGATAAATGGGACCTACACAGAGTGGTTTAGCATCGATAAAGGTGTTAGACAAGGATGTGTAGCGTCACCTTGGCTGTTTAACCTATACATGGACAATTGTTTGAAAGATTTAAAAGATTGTAAATGGGGATTAAGAATGAATGAGTTACTTGTCAAATGTCTTCTTTATGCCGATGACCAAGTAATACTTGCGTCATCGGCGGAAGAGTTGCAGGCGATGGTAACTATTATGCATGGTGCTTTTGAGAGTAAAGGAATGAAAATAAATGTAAGCAAGACGAAAGTAATGGTATTTGAAAAGGAAGAGTGCGTGACGATGTGTAATATTATGATTGATGGAGAAAAAGTGGAGCAAGTGAAAGAGTTTGTATATTTGGGTACTTTGTTTACAAGGGATGGTAAACATGACGGAGATATTGAAAGGAGAACGATTGCTGGCAACAAAGTGAATGGAGCCCTACGCGCTTTTATGAACAGTCGAAATCTATCCGAAAAGCTTGGCTGTTCATAGAGGACTATTAGTGCCCACACTTATGTATGGAAGTGAAAGTTGGGTATGGCAAAAGAAGCATGAGAGCAGAATAAATGCTGTAGAAATGAGAGCGTTGAGAAGCATATGTGGTGTGACTCTGAAAGATAGAATAAGAAATAGTGTGATTAGAGAGAGATGCGGCATGAAAGTGGATATAGTTACAAGAATAGAAAAGGGTATGTTAAGCTGGTTTGGACATGTAGAAAGAATGGACGAGGAAAGACTGACTAAGAAAGTTTATAAGGCTAGTGTGAATGGAACAGTCGCAAGAAGAAAACCTAGGCGAACGTTTCTCGACCAGATCGGAGGCGTCCTGGACAAAGGCCAGGTTAAGAGCTCCTTGAACCGACGGGCGTGTATGAGGAATGTGATGAAAGTGAATGAAGCCAGAGAAGTGTGTCAGGATCGTAGCAAATGGAAATCCGTAGTCTCTGCCTACCCCTCTGGGAAACAGGCGTGAATCTATGTATGTATGTATGTAAACTGAATGATTTGTTTTGTGGACAATATGGCGACTTTAATATGAAACGAAATGTCAAATGAAAGCTCGTAATACGGTATTTGGCAGGCAATATTCGATCACCTGTCATGTGACCGCTGGCTGGCTGGAGTTAGAACGTTTATACTACGAAATTGCAAGGCAGTTTACTTTACGCCGTATACTGCCTGGAAATAAGTGTTTGTAATAAGGCCCCTGCACGTACTCGGCAAAAATGGATAATTGACAGCGCACTGTGTGTCTCCAGGTATTAAGCCTGGCCACTGCCCATCCACTGATTGTTATGGGTTCAATCCCCACACGGGAAAATTGTGTGGTCCACAAATAGTTGCTGGGTCCGTTCTTTGAATGTTTGTAAAGACCCAGCGACAGTCATTATCTATACTAATATTATAAAGCTGAAGAGTTTATTTGTTTGTTTGAACGCGCTAATCTCAGGAACTACTAATTTCGATTTGAAAAATTATTTTAGTGTTGGATAGCCTATTTATCGAGGAAGGCTATAGGCTATATAACATCACGCTACGACCCCCAGGAGCGTTGCAGTAACGATAAACGCGGGTGAAACCGCGGGAACATCTAGTTTTCAAATAAAAACATTGATTCACATTGTCTATAAACCCTACTTCTGTTTAACTACGAATGATAATCCAAGTCAAAAGATAATCTTACTCTAGTCTCAATCGCAAATATCTTATCGATAGCAATTTTTGGGAAAATCTTATCGCATACGATCAGTAATGTTTTCTTACCGTATCACGTCTGATAATTTGTACCCGTTTTCTCACAATGTTGCCGGTGTTGCCGGGCTATTATTCAGCAACATAGCTATGCTTACAAAGTAAGCAGTCTTTAAAAGAGGTATGCAGCATTGCAATATAAGAGATAGGATGAATTAACATCATTAAATCTATCAACAGTCACACACGGTGCCAATTCAATTGCCACCAACTTATTTTTAATCACACTACCGGACGAAATTTGTAATCAATCTCATTCAAAAACTGCAGATCGAAATATTACATTACAAGTAGAAGTACACTTCGATTTGTTATCATTAAATTGTTATATCAATCTGTCAATTGCTGGAGAGCCAGACATAATTACACACATTTGTGTTTGCGGTGGACGGATGCTGTTCAAAACGTTAAACTTAAAAACAACTTGATAGTAAATAAACGGTTATCAGGTCCTTCAGATAGAATTTTGATCATGGCGGCTAATTAACAGAAACTGGCTATCTCTGCACCGGCGGCACAGGTGATATTATAGTGCTTCGTGTGTACGCAAACACAAGTGCATTCTCTAACTCTCATAACCGATAAGACGGTACTCCGACACGACCATAGATACCAGGCGCAGGATCAACAACATCGTCAATTTACTTACCAGGTTTCAAGTGCGAATGTCTTCATCATTTCAGCCTATTGCAGTCCACTTCTGGACATAAGCCTCCCCCAGGGTGCGCCACAAGGCCCGATCTCCCGTTTTCGCCATCCAGTCACCTCCAGCCACCTTTTTCAGGTCATCGGTCCATCTGGCCGGAGGGCGTCCTACACTACGCTTGCCGAGTCGTGGTCTCCACTCGAGAACCCGTCTGCTCCAACGATCATCGGTTCTGCGACAGATGTGACCAGCCCACTGCCACTTCTTAATAACTTTTTATGGTCTGATCCGGAGACTTGAAACCGAGACCTCATGCAGAGCAGGCACAGTCGCTAGCGCTGCACCACCGAGCCAGTCAGACAAGCAAGGCAACTCTTGGAACATTAAAGCCTACCTTATGTTAGTTTATATTTTAGGTTTACATTTTATGAACATTGTAAACTCTTAACATAATTTTGTTGTCTCAACTGTGAATGCTGTGTTAGCTCGTAAGTGGCATGTATATTAGAACTCTGTCATCTAAATTTTTCACTAAATTGTATCATATATATGCTGTGAGTTAACCAAATAAATAAATAAATTAAGTCAAAACTCAAGCGTAGCTAGCCTTTAAAACATAAAGGAGTCCTGCTGCCAGCGTATTTGATGCCAATTTTCACGAAAGAGACATTTATGTCTAATAGAAAGTCGAAACAAAATGGCAAATGTTATTTGAAATAGTTTTCCTCATTCTCAAAATGTCGCACGAGACATTTGTTTGTTTCTAGCATACTACATGACAGTGTGAGCAATCCCACACATGGGACTTAGGCCCGATTCCTATATTCAAGCGAAAGCAGTTTTTTTAAATACTTTTATAGGCTTGCGTTTGACCGCGATCTCACCTGATCTTAAGTGGCCATGCAGTCGACGATGGTGCACGCTTGCCTAGAAGATACCTATTCACTCGTGACTTGAAGACACCCAGATTGTACTACGAACAGTTAAATCTATTGGTGCTGACATATTTTTCATAGAATATGTGTCAAAAATTAACTGTCTGTAGGTAAAACGACTCGATTCTTGATAAAAGAACTAAGATGCACTAGGGCCCGGTGCCTTAGTGCATCTAAGTTGTCAAAATGATTATGATTATGTTATTAGTATAGCTTTAGTTATCATTGATTGGCCGGACGTTTCCTTACTGTACTATTAAATCACGTTACTAAATATATTTCACAATAATTGTACAAGGAATTGTTGAAAGGGTTATAAGCATAGATAATGAAAAGACACAAAGGCAAGAAAATAAAATGAGAATCGTATGTCATCTTTATTTTTCAATGCATATTTGTAATTACTTTTGACGCTTAAGGGAGCTTACGTGCGTGCTTGCGTGCGTGCTTACGTGGTTGTATATAAATGCACTTACTTGCTGTTTGATCAACGAGTTTAATGCTGATATTTTGTTTTCCATACAGGACAATTTTCAAGTATATCCCTTTATAAAGCTACTAAAGTAGCAATCTTTAAGGTCATACTTAAATGCCAAATACAAAAATTTGGCAAAAAGCCCAAGAGACGACCTAAAATATGTGTATATTTTGTCCCTCTCTCATAACCTACGCGAGAAAATAATAAACTTCGATTCAAATAAATAATTCAACAACCGTCTACACAGGGCCGAATTAAAACAGAAAAATAAAAAATACTACATTTCATTTGGACAAATAATCTGCCTATTAACCTTCGTAATAACGTAATAAATAAGATGAGGACATTAATATCTGCAGGTTGATTTATAACCTCGCATTACGAGCTGTACCTTTAGCATGCGAACATGAAAGTATTTGCCAACTAAATGATATGAGGCGCAAAACACCGCTTTGTGTCCACATGATGAACCGCCATCGTTAAAATACAAAGGAATTGTAATTTATGTGCGTTTATTTTTTAATCCAAGAATGAGGCAAATAATGTATTAGATGATATCACCCTTTTTCACATAATAAGAAATCTATCACGGAATAATAATAAAGATTGTCTTGCTGGCCCCGTGACCTATCTAATTTTTAGTTTCAGTTTTAGGCTAGGGCAGTGGTCGGCAACCCGCGGCTGGCGAGCCGCATGCGGCTCTGACTCCTCGGCTGTGGCTCTTCCACTTTATCTTGCTTTAGGAGTATGATACCAATTAACTGTTAGTTAAACTAAAACATATTTGACAAAGGCAAGCTCGAGAGTGTTCTTTTAATCCTAATTATTTCCGTAATTGAGTAGATTAGTTTCAAAATCCTCTAAAATACTTTTAACCAAATAATGGTAAACCTCAAAAAACCATTTAAAACATAATATAACTGGAATATTTTAGTGAGGTTTGCAACAAACTGCTACTTTTGTGAGCTGATTTAATAGAATTTGAGTGGGTTTTGTTGAAAACTATCAGTGCAATGCGATAGAAGCAACGAAGGAGCTTCATATTCAATCGGAACATTATTTTTGTTCTGATATCGTTTTGGCGGGTTTTAAAACTATACTCCTCAATTATGTCTTCTGCTAAGGCAAAGCTTAAGTTAAAAATATGGCTCTTTGAATAGATTTTAATTGCGTATTATCTATATTTGGCTCTTTTGGTCGACAATGTTGCCGACCACCGAGCTAGGGGTGTGCTATTCAATTATATTAGTTTTCAATACTGTGTGTCTAAAAATGTTTCCAGTAATATTTGTTCTATTAACTTGTCAATTGTTGGTATGCTAGATATAATTAATAATACTATGGCGTCTGTCCGCTACGGGTGTGCCACCTAAAAGGTTAAGACCTACACCAAAGCTACGTGTGGTGTGTAATACACTTCAGCCTATATAAGACTGATAGTGAGACGTATATATATAATACTATAGTACTGTTTATAAATTGGTTGTACGGTTTCGTTACCGTACATACTTATTCTGTCGACGCAGCAATACTAAAATGGGCACACAAGAGCGTTGAAATTTACCTCATATTGCTGTGATATCTATATATTAATAAGTGAAGCAAAAACTTTGTACCCCTTTCTACAAAAATTGCGCGGACGGAGAAGTATGAAATTTGGCACAGTTAAAGTTTATATGGAGAAGGAGGGGCGAATCCTAATATTTATGTAAAATATGCATTAGAATTACATTAAGTTAATGGAAAAAACACTACACGCACACAACCATGCATTGACACACGCAGCCGAATCGCGTTCGTAGTATTTCGGCATAATTCGGCTGATGTATGTACTTAGTACTATTCTCGGTAACTATGGTTACATATATAAATGTAATAATTTATTTGACAAAGATAGGTAAATTAACCTGTATAGATCGAAATCTAAATTTATTGTGATTATAAGGGTATAGTTTTAAACAATAAAACCTTGATAACTATTAAACTTAAAATTTAAATCAATTATGGTCGAAATTCGACCACTAGGTGACCGCTAGTATAAGTAATTATGTAATTCATAATAACATTTGAATACACTTATAACTATAAAACTATAACACTTGCCGTTAGAAAGATCACACTTATTAATTAACTTGTAAACATTTTACTTTAACTTTTAACAATATAACTTTTAAACGTAACATGTGGTTCTTTCTGTGTACTCCAACAACTTACATATAGCTTCGAGTGGAGGAAAACTAACTGGCTCCTACATTGGTCATATATTCTGATTTCATCACCAAAAGCAATTACAAGTTCGTGGTCTCCAATCCCAGCAAAGTATCATTAGGTTTTTAATTTAGACTGCCAAAAATAGTATGCTACAAAATAAGAAGGTGCGTAATAAACTATTTATTAGGTTGAATACATCGGCTTTTGTGTAGTAAAAACCAAATACTTACAAATTTGTAAATTTTCTAGGCGAAAATTTGTCTTGCCGCGATAATGAACAGCATTGCTTTTTAAAAAAATAAGTAATCCTAACTAATATTATAAAAGCGAAAATGTGTTTGTTGTTTATTTGTTCGTTACCTTTTCACGCCTAAACCACTGAACCGATCATCCTGAAATTTTGCATAACGGACATAGGCTACCTTTCAACCCGAAAAAAATTACTGTTCCCAAGGAAAACAATAATAACGTTCTTATAGATGGCGCCACGTGTCTTTCGAATCATGATTGAATTATATTATTATACAAGCAGAGTACAACCCGAATTGATTGTAAAACTCTAAATTAACGCGAGCGAAGCCGCGAGCAAAAGCTAATTATCCAATAAAGGATTGCCATTTTTAATAGACGTCACTTTTCTTATTGAATTTGGTAAGGATTTATCCTATCGTATACATGCAAGTTGATTCAAAAGTGACTTTGAGGATGAGACGTCAATATAACAAAAGGAAAATTATCGACGGCCCTTGTCACTTGCCGCTGTCGCGTACGACGGCATGAAACAAAGATTGTACAACGCGATCGTCACTTCAGACGGTGGTCTATAAATAAAGACATGAGTAACATACACCCAAACATTACAAGACACACTAACATTCCGGATGTCAGCTCTGGTATGCAATACTTGGTGTGGCGATTCGCCAGGACTGATGAAGCGAACTGACCGAAGCATATGTTCTGTCGCATTTGTCCATATACTTATAAGACTTTCGGCGATATCACTTTTCCACCAATTCGAGCTGACATTGCGCGAAATGTAAATACGAGATGATTGGCAGCACCCGGTGTCATATCACAATATTTATAATACAAGCAATAGGTATTCTAGATTTCTGACGTAACAATAGTAACAATTTAAGTCTTGACAGACATCGTGATCAATTATTTAGAGCATCAAATTGAATTATAGAGTACACACATTATATCTTCACACGGTGATCGGTAATATTAACGGGTCGCTTTCAAATAATTAGATCTTATTAAACTTGTTAATTAAAGTGCACTTTAACTGTTTAGTCAATGATTTACATACGCACAGGAATTGTATGTTAAAAAATTCTCAATAACAGCCTGGATTTAGGAAGTTAGCGGAAAGACCTCGTACTTTGGAAGCCTTTGATCCTGTGCTTAAACAAACACTCGAGGGTGTTGCTTTCTGAGGACCAATGGGTTATGCTCCTGACCTCTCTGGTCTTGTTGGATTGCCGTCCCTTACGATTATGAGAGGGAATAGAGAGGACTTTCGTGTGTCGGTTTGAACGAGATTCGGCCTAAAGGACCTCACTTACGACTCTGTAACTTGGTAAATTTGGTAGGATACAATTTCAATTACAGCACTAAAGTAGATATTGCCTATTATAAAATATTATCCTAGCCTCTTTTCCGCATTTGCGCAGACGCCGATGGATGCTTATAAATTTGCAATTGATAATTTCATATTAGAATTATTACTATTAGACGACATTGATGACAATCAGTGTCATGTTTGTTGATAAGAGCCGGGGTCGTTCGGAAATGTAACACAACATTCATTGCTGCGCTCAAATATTATAATAAATTGTCTGGTGATTGTAATAAGGTTCACTTTTGTGTTTAGGTGTTTTTAAATGAAAAGACGTTTGTGTCGTTGCAAGTGTATTGAGCGACTGATCTGTTTGGCGGGGGGGTACTGGTAATATAATTAAATTAACATAATGAACGAACTGAACGGATTCATTCACAACATACCACCCGCCAAAAGGACTGCAAGTCCTTTTCAAAACAATTATACAAAATTACAAAAGTAAAGTTGGATAGATGCTCGAAATAATATAACTATGAACACTTTGTCATTAGTTACATGACCTATAACTCTAAGTAAATAATTAGCAATTAACACAATTAACATTCGAATGGTTTACATATTAGAATCACTGAGTAATGGGCATAATTTAGTTACAGTTCTTTTAGTCACTGAACTTCCACTTTTCACACTATAGACCCTCGTAAAACCGTCTTGACCTGGGTGCTTGTCCACAATTCGTCCTAAACTCCATTTACCAGGTGGCAAATTGTCGGTTTTAATCAGTACAATATCTCCAATTGTGAACTCCTCTCTCTTGAGCCATTTAGGGCGCTGCTGTAACCTTGACAAATATTCATCTTGCCAACGCCGCCAAAAGTCATTAACCAACTTTTGAGTGTGCTGCCAGCGTGATAAGCTCGAAACTCTTACGTCTTTTGAATAAGATGACGGGACGACTATTGGAGCTTCTCCAATCAAGAAATGCCCTGGTGTTAGTGGGTTCATATTATCCAATGTGTCATCAAGAGGACATAAAGGTCTTGAATTTAGACAGGCTTCTATCTGGCACAGTACTGTTGTCATTTCTTCAAAAGTAAGGTGACTTGTAAGAATTCTTTTCAGGTGGTATTTTATTGACTTTACGCCCGCTTCCCACAAACCACCGAAGGAGGGACTGTAGGCAGGAATAAAATGCCACTGAGTGCCATCTGTGGCTAATGTCTCTGCTATGTCTCCCGTGAATTGTAAATTTGCATGCTTCCAGGCATCTCGAAGTTCTTTACTAGCTCCAACAAAATTACGACCTTGTTGACTCCACAAGTTATTGCATTTGCCTCTTCTCGCAACGAAGCGTCGAAAAGCACCAATAAAAGCTTCCGAAGTGAGGTCACCAACAAGCTCAAGATGTATCGCTTAAGTTGACATGCAGACAAATATCGAGATGTAGGCTTTACAGGTCTTATTTCCACGGCCTTTGGACTTCAAAATAAGTAACGGACCCGCGAAATCTACTCCGCTGTTTAAAAATGGTCTTGATGGAGTCACTCTTACTTCGGGTAAGTCTCCCATTATTTGAGCTCTTGTAGAAGCGTTGAATCTGGCACAAATGAGACACTTATGAATATGTTTCTTAGCCATTGATTTTGCCTTCAATACCCAAAATTTGGACCGAAGATAGCACAACATCAATTGAACGCCGCCGTGAAGTGTCTTCTTGTGTGCATCAGCTATAATTAGAGGTGTCAATGTGTTTTTATTGCCCAGAATGATAGGATGTCTTCTATCATCAGATAATTTCGTATGTCTAAGGCGACCGCCCACCCTCAGGATTTGTTTTTCATTTAAGTAAGGGTTGAGAGATTTTAGTTGACTGTTTCGTTTCACTTGTTTATTTATCTTCAATCTCACTATTTCTTCTTTGTATTCTTCTTCTTGAACCCTTTTTATACAAATTTCTAATGCGTCTTCTAAATCCTGTGTAGTTATTTCTTTAGCAGTGTCTATGTCCTTGTAGTGTAGAAATCGTTTGCAATAAGTTATAGTTTTTAGTAGTTCTGGTAAGTTGTTAAAACTCTCAATCTTTGCGGTAATGCTTTTGCTGTGATCATCTGTGTTATCGTAAGTATTTATTTTAATTGATTTTGTCTCCATATCTGTTGTCTTTATATTTGGTTTATTAAATTTGGTTTTCTTTTCAGATAGCCAGCTTGGACCTCTCCACAACAAGTCGTATTTCTTCAGTTCTGTTAACAGCATTCCTCGTGAAGCTACGTCCGCGAGATTATCACCTGACTGGACGTGATATCATTGCTTATTGTTTAGGTTTTCAATAATTTCAACCACGCGGTTGGCAACAAAATATTTCCATCTGTTAGGATCACCATTCAGCCAAGAGATAACAATTGAGGAATCCGTCCATATATACATATTTGTCGTTGGAATATTCATTGCTGTCCCGCTTTGTTTCATTAGCTTGGAGAGAAGTAACGCACCGCATAGCTCTAATCTTGGTAAAGAAATTGTCTTAAGCGGAGCGACTCTTGTTTTGGCAGCAATGAGTTTGGTTTCAACCTTGTGATTTGTTTCAGTTCTTATATAAACAACAGCTGCAAAAGCACGCATTGACGCATCGCTAAATCCGTGCAACTGTATGTTTGTAGTTGTCTTATAAGTTCCAAGCCATCTATCCACGTGTATTTCGTTCACGGTACAAAAGTCTTTCTTTATACTATTCCATTCGGAGTTGAGTTTGTCACTTACATTCTGGTCCCATGTTATCTTTTCCAGCTATAATTTTTGAAGCAGAATTTTTGCCATTACTGTGCTTGGCGCTATCCATCCAAATGGATCAAACAGCTTTTGTATATCTGACAGAATCTTTCGTTTTGTTACAGATGTATCTTGTGGGGTTGGCAGAGTAAGGTTGTATTGAAATGTATCTGTGCTCAAGTTCCACACAATGCCCAATGCTTTGACCGTGCCGTCGAGATTCATATTTACATGTGCAGAATTCGAACGTTCTTCTTCGCTTATGGATTTCAGAAATTCTAAATTGTTTGATGACCATTTCGTGAGATGAAATCCACCCCTTTGTAATATGCTCGTTACTGCGTTGGCCAGGGATATAGCTGTTTCTACCTCGTCTGCACCATCAAGCCAGTCATCCATGTAGAAACTATTTTTTATAGATTGTACTGCGAGCGGTTGGCTATGGCCCTCGTCATAGGCTACTTGTTGCAGTGTCTTGACAGCTAAATATGGCGCCGAAGCAGTACCGAAAGTGACTCTGGTCAGGCGATATTCTTGCAATACCGAATCGCTTGGTCTCCATATTATGCGCTGAAAATCTGCGTCGTCTTTTGTTACTAGTATCTGGCGGTACATTTGTTTGATATCAGCCATGAAACAAATACGGTGCATTCGCCACTTCATTAGGATATTTCTCAAATCGTCTTGCAGCTGCGGTCCGACCAATAATTCTTCGTTTAATGAAATGTAATTAGCACCCTTGCAGGAAGCATCGAAGACAACTCGTGTTCGAGATGTCTCTTTGTCGTCGCGAATTACGGCGTGGTGTGGTAAGTACACGGACCTCTTCATATTCTTTTCATTTTCAGGTATCTTCTTCAAATGGCCTTGTTCAATGTAATCATTTATGACTTTAGTGTATTCTGTTTTCAGATCTGACAACTTATTGAACTTCCGCTCTAACTGCAAAAATCTTCTAATAGCTATTTCTTTTGTGTTTCCTTCAGGTGTACGTGGACTGTCGGTTTTGAAAGGTAATTTTACAATATATCTTCCTTCGTTATTTCTCTTAGTTGTTTTGTTATAAATATCTTCACAAAGTTTCTCTTCTTTTGTTAAATGTCTGTGGTGGTCAACTTCTATTTCCCATATGGACTTCAATATTTCATCGATATCAATCTGATGATGCATAACGAGGTGATTATCTTCTCTTTGGTTGTCACAGATGTCTCCAAATATTAACCATCCCAGTGCTGTTTTTTGTGCAGTCGGAGTGCCTGGTGGACCTTTTATTATGTCTGGTTGAACAATCTGAGCGTATTCTTTGACACCTAGAAGAATATCTATCGGACCCGATGTGAGGTAATTAGGATCAGCCAGGGCAATTCCATCAATATGAAGCCATGGTTGTGTGACAGTGATTGTTTTGGTAGGTAAGTTTCTTGTCAGTGGTTTCGACATCACATAGGCCTGAATTTGTAAGCTATAGTTTTGGTCCCATTGTGATCGTATAGTGAACTGCACCGTGTGCTTAAGCTCCGTTCTCGATGATCCCACTCCAACAACACTCCCCTTGACAGGTTGTCGTTTCAATCTCAATAGCTGGGTGGCTTTTTCACTGATAAATGATGCTTGGTAAACTTGGTCTACCAGTGCACGTAATGTAATAATATGACCATTCTCGTTTATTGCTTCTATTAGAGCTGTTGATAATAATGCTACTCCTTGTCTAGTAGTGTAATGAGACGCGATCATTGTGTTCGTGTGAACTGTTTCCTCATTTTCTACTACATGCTGTGAAGCCAACGGTTGTGTTAAGGTACTCGGTGAATCCGCTGGTTCTGTATGCTTGGTCTCATGTAGTAGTGAATGATGGCGTCGATGGCATATTTGACAGGATACTGGTAGTTTGCATCTTGTAACTGAATGACCTGGTATCAGACAGTTAAAACATAAATGTTTGTTTTTAACGTACTCGCTTCTTTGTTGAGGTTCCATCTGTATAAATATCTTGCAATGACACAGTGTATGGTTTTCTTTGCACATAATGCACGTCTTTTATTTAGTTGATGAAGTAACGTGGTATGAACGCTCCTTGACTTGTTTGGGTTCTCTCGTGTTGTTGTTTGCTGATACTAGTTCCAGAGTGCGAAACTTAGACTCTAAAAACTTCTTGAAGTCTTTCCAAGTAGGTAAGGCGTCAACTTCATCACGGTAGGCATGTTCTTCCCAGCTTTTATGTGTCTCTGGGTCTAACTTCTGAACCAGAAGATATATTATTATTAGATCCCAAGAGGTAATGTTAATCTGTAGGTTTTCTAGGTTATTAAGGCATTCTGTTGTTGTGTCCAGTAATCCTTTTAATTGACAAGCTGATTGTGAAGTCATTCTACGTTGATTAAATAATCTCTTCAATATATAATTTAGGATTATTCGTTTATTGCCATACCTTGCATTCAAAACGTCCCATGCACTTATATAGTTGCTAGATGTCACCTGAATATGCTTTAATAGCACACAGCTTCACCAGTGACACTTGTTTTGAGGTAATGTAACTTCTGCACGTCACTGAGATAATTGTTTCCATGCACTAACGACGTAAACAAATCTTTGAAAGTCGGCCATCCTTCATAATTACCGCAGAACTTAGGTATTTGAATCTTCGGTAAGTGTACATTTGTTGACATAAATGGAACATTCATGCTTGAATTTGCCGATTTTGCATCTATAGACTGTTCCTTCAAAGCTATGAGCATGTCTTTTAAGTCCCCTTGCAGTATATTGTACAAATCTTCGTAAATAAAGAATTCTTCGTTTAAAAAGTACGATAAAACTACCTTTTGCTCTTTCGGTGTGATCTTAACAAGCCCGTCATGTGCATTCTTAAAAGAAATCCAATATTCTTCAAGGATTTTTAAACGTGCTTCAATGTATCCTTTCGTCAATCGCGCCTTGGGACACTTCTTTAGATTAGATTGAGTTTTTTGTAACATATTAGCACCATCTTCCAACACTGAGAGTAATTGTTGTTGTTCTTTCGTAGCAGACATGTTTTACAACAATAATATTCAAACTTTTCAAGCAAATCTCTTTGTATAAACAGTCATAATTCACTGCCGTAGTCACTAATTATTATATGGTTATAAATTGCAAAAATGATGCGCCGGCGACAACCCGTTATCGTTATAGAATTTGGTTCTTTTGTTTTCACTACTCAGGTAGCCGACCGTTCCGAGGTCCGTTTATGCGGCTCGAAGGACCATATGGTGATTGTAATAAGGTTCACTTTTGTGTTTAGGTGTTTTTAAATGGAAAGACGTATGTGTCGTTGCAAGTGTATTGAGCGACTGATCTGTTTGGCGGGGGGGTACTGGTAATATAATTAAATTAACATAATGAACGAACTGAACGGATTCATTCACAACAATGTCTTTATTATTATTTTCTTTTAGTATTTTTATTTTCAATATACTTTTAATTATACAAATATGTATACATATATGTATTATATAAATACCAATATTATTATTTAGTATAAAATTACTTTTGTCATCCATGACCACCTTCTGCCTAATTTATTTAAATTGTTGTTTCGTTTTCTATTTTATTTTTAGCTAGCTGTTACCTGCGACTTCGTCCGCGTAGATTTTAACTAAAAAGTGTTTGTCGCCGCGGAACCCAACTATATTTCTCTGCCCAAGTTACTTAAATGGCGTAGTTTTTATAGTGTAAAGCTAGATAATAGCATGGCTTATTCAAAAACTACATTTAAATATGCGTCGTTAGATTACACGCTGTCACAGAATGCGTAAGAAAAATAAAGATTCACAGCTCCTCCCCCGTAGATGATACCATGATAATATGTAGCCTATATGTTGACCCGACCTATTAGTAATATTCATGCAAAATTTGAAGTAAACCCATGCAGTACTTTTTGAGTTTAGCCCGGACATACATACAGACAAACAGACAAGAATTCTAAAAACTATATTTTTGGCTTCGATATCATTTGTAGATCACGCCCCAAGTATTCTTTTAAAAAAATATTCGATGTACAGTTTTGACTTTCCTACGATTTTATTATTTATTTATTTATTATGGGATAATAAACAACTACAACATATAATATAATACATAATGCTGACAAAGAAATTGTAGTAATGTTGCAGTCCACTACATTATCCTCAGATACAACATATTTATAGGTTAGTGGTTACCACTAGAGGAGCATAACCACAGATAACAAATATTTTTAAATAAATTAAGTACTTTTACAGCAGCATCAATTTTGTTTACCACAATTTATATAAAAAAAAAAAAAAAAAATAATTTGATTAAATTATGCAATAAATAATTAATAATATTACAATTCAGATATTAATTTTATAATATTAAATTTAAATTTATTTTTCGAGCATGCAAATATATCATACATACATACATACATAGATTCACGCCTGTTTCCCAGAGGGGTAGGCAGAGACTACGGATTTCCATTTGCTACGATCCTGACACACTTCTCTGGCTTCATTCACTTTCATCACATTCCTCATACACGCCCGTCGGTTCAAGGAGCTCTTAACCTGGCCTTTGTCCAGGACGCCTCCGATCTGGTCGAGAAACGTTCGCCTAGGTTTTCCTCTTGCGACTGTTCCATTCACACTAGCCTTATAAACTTTCTTAGTCAGTCTTTCCTCGTTATATCAATATCAATGAAATTTGAGTTATATGATTCCAACATTCTATAAATAGGGCTACGTAAGCCAGAGTTCGTACGACAAGAGTTTAAGGCGAACAGAGTACGTGGACGGACCTGACGCACATGAACTGTTCGGGGGACAGAATAGCACACCTTACTGGTCAAATCGATGGCATCAAAGCGATTATGGACGATGTCATGAAGAACATTGGCCTCAAGATATTTGCGCCGGTTCTCCAAGCTGACAAGCTTGTACTTATCAAGAAGTTGGGAGTATGATAGGTATGTTTTAGTCCTGTTACATCTGTAGTACATGGCACGGAGATATTTTTTTTGCACCTTCTCTATTGCAACCACGTACTTTTCGTAAAAGGGGTTCCAAATAGGGACCGCATATTCTAGCTGAGAGCGTATGAGCGTCTTGTACAAATAGAGATAGGTTGAGATACGCTTAAATTCAGTGGAAGATCTCATCACGAATCCATACATCCCAAAGGCACTATTGATTATGGTTTCTATATGCTGGTTTAAGGACATCTTAGCATCAAAGAGAATACCCAGATCCTTTACTATAGAAACATTATTTAAAGGTATACAGTTAAGTTTATAATTAAAGTTGACGATGGAATTATTCTTAGTGAAATGGATATAATTACATTTGGAGATACTAAGTTGCAGTTTATTGTCAATACAATAGGCAGCCAGTCTGTCTAAGTCCTCCTGAAAATACAGACAGTCGTTCAAATTTCGTGTCACTTTAAATGCCTTCAAGTCATCAGCGTACATCAAGAATTTTGAGCTAGTAAAACATTTCTTAATATCATTGATGTAGATAATGAACAGCAGTGGTCCGAGAATAGAGCCCTGTGGGACACCGGAAGTAATATTAACAGAAACAGACTGATGACCATTAACCACAACCATTTGTGAACGGTTTTCGAGGTACGACACAAACCAACGCAATAAATTACCGCGTATTCCATTGTATGCAATTTTATTAAGTAATATTTCATGATCAACCTTGTCAAAAGCTTTTCTGAAATCTGTATATACAGCATCTATTTGCAATCGCCGATCAACACTCTCAAATAGGTAGTTAGCAAATATTAATAAATTAGAAGTAGTGGATCGGCGCTTAATAAACCCATGCTGTTCAGGGATGATTATATTGTGTAAAAGAGGGTAAATCTCATTGTGAACAAGTCTTTCAAAAAGCTTTGACAAGGTTGGCAGAATCGAGATAGGTCTATATTGTTCGACATCATGCCTCGAGCCGCCCTTATGCACTGGGGTAATGTTAGCTCGCTTCCACGCCACCGGGAAAACACCTTCATGCAGACATTTATTAAAAAGAATATAGATGGGTTCACAAATGTTATCAGCCGCAGCCTTAAAAAAGGCTGCGGGAAGACTGTCAGGACCTGCCCCCTTAGACGGGTCAAGCCGTTTCAGCTCGTTGAGTACATCTGATTTTCTGACATGTAGATTACTAATTAAGCTGCCATGCTCTATGCACTGCTGCGATGGTTTCCACGTGGCAAGTGTTGGTGACACTGGCTCAAACACAGACAAGAAAAAGTCTGAAAACATATTGCACACAACATCAGGATCGCTTGACTTGACATTCTGGTACTGCATCATAGACGGAATGCCTGGCTTACTTTTGCGGTTAGAAATATAAGATCAAAAGTGCTTAATGTTAGCATTATATGTATAGATTGAGTTAAATTTATGTATATTACTGCCTACATGCACCGAAATCATGCAGGCTCTGCGAGAATACCAGCGTTGTGAATATACTGCAACATTGCTGAAGCAGGACCTTATTTGTTCCTAAACATGGTTGTGTTTCCTGTTACCTTGTAAGCGTGGAACAAATAAAATTATTTTCTTTCTTTCTTCCTTTCTAATTGATAGATTCTATTTGAAGCTTTATTCCTGTAAGGTATTCTTCATAGATAGGTTTGCCCACCAAATATAGGGACAGTAACAATAACAAGCAGCGATAGTCTAGTTGGAGACGGTTGGACTGCCCCGCAGAGGTCTCGAGTTCCATCCCAAGGGGAGTTTCCTCTGACTTTTCGAAGTTATGTGCGAATTAAATAGTTAATTATCGTTCACTTTAACGATGAAGGTTTTACATCGTGGTATGCTTCTCACAGAGTTTAATACAGGACTGATATTTTAATGATATACAAAAAAAATGCCAGACGATTCATTTATATTGGTGTCATTTCCACGAGCGTGCTGGAATCGGTTGCCGGTGTTACCGGACGCAACTTAACTGATTACTAAATGCTCCAAGCAACTGTTGTCCGACTTCCACTACTTAGTTCAAACCAGTTCTGAGATCTTTTCTAGCTTTAATAGTACGGATTGTAGCTAATGAAGATAGGTAAAATAGGTTAGGCACGTATATTTTTTTTATTGAATCAAATTGTCACATTACACAAACTTTGAAGTGAAATCTATACTAATATAATGTCCTCCAGACCGAATTTCGGCCACGGCGCGGCGGCCAGTCTTAACGGAAACAGGCCATCTGCGCAGGAGACATTATAGTGCACAAGTGTGTGCGCAAACACAAGAGCACTCTCTGTTCCCTAACTCTCATGATCCGATGGGACGATAATCCGAACCGACCGGAGAGAGATCGGGCGTAGGACCAACGGCTTTACGTGCTTTCTGAGGCACGTGTGTGTCTAACACCGCCAACCTCCTAACTCCGGGTTGCTATTGAGATTTCTTAACAGAAAAACCCAATACCTTTTTACCCAATACCGACCCAGGATTCGAACTCGAGACCTCATGCACAGCAGTCGCATTCACTACCGCTGCGCCATGGAGGCAGTTGACTAATATTATAAACTGAAGAGTATGTTTGTTTGAACGCGCTAATCTCAGGAACTATTGGTTTGATTTGAAAAATTATTTTAGTGTTGGATAGCCTATTTATCGAGGAAGGCTATAGGCTATATAACATCACGCTAGGATCCACGGGGACGGCGCAGTAACGATAAACGCGGGTGAAACCGCGGGAACGTCTGGTCTACTCATAAATACATAAATAAGATACAAGCGATTCAAATCAGGTGGTAGGGATATTTGTCATATGGAAGAAAAGGGATGCATTATATAAATTATGTCGTAGCCGCTATTTAAACGGTGATGTTCGAGGGAGACAGCGAGATATATCCTTAAATCCAAATTTATCTATATATTAATACGTGAAGCAAAAACTTTATATCCCTTTTTACGAAAATTGCGCGGACGGAAGAGTACGAAATTTGGCACAATTAAACTTTATATGGAGAAGGAGGGCGAATCCTAATATTTTTATAAAATATGCTTTAGAAATACATTCAATTAATGAAAAACCACTACACGCACACAACCATGCATTTGACACACGCAGTCGAATCGCGTTCGTAGTATTTCGACATTGTTCGTCTGACGTCATACAATTCTTTGTAACTATGGTTACCTATACCTTATTTATATGTAATAAAGAAAAAAGAAAACAAAGTAGCAAGCTTAGGAATATTAAAAGTATAGTCAAGTAAATAATAATTAGTCGGCCTCGATGGCGTAGTGGTTAGTGTAATCGACTGCCACGCCTGAGGTCGCGGGTTCGATTCCCGCACAAGTCAAACATTTGTGTGCATGAACATGGATGTTTGTCTTGGTCTGGGTGTTTCTATATATAATATGTATGTATTTACAAAAAAAAGTATATATGTATGTTTATCCATTGTCTAGTATCCATAGTACAAGCTCTGCTTAGTTTGGGCTAGATGGTGTTGTGTGTAGGTATGTGATAGAATATTATTATAATTTGTTAGATAAAGATAGGTAAATATAACCTGTATAGCCTTGGCAAAACCTAAATGAAATGTGATTATAATGATAAAGTTATAGACAATAAAAACTTAATAACGATCAAACTTAAAATTTAAATATCTTATCTTATCTTATGTGGGGGCCAGTCAGTGCAGACCGGCGACACTTAGACCCAGTGGGATCTTTTGTGTCGACACTCTACCAATAACGACTGCCATAGATGTTCATGGCAGCCGGGACCAACGGCTTACCGTGCTCTCCGAGGCACGGAGCAGGCGATAATTGTCGATCAATACGCACATAATTTCGAAAAGTCATATAACTTCCGAAAGTCAGAGGTGCGCGACGTGGGTTCGAACACGAGACCCTCTGCGTTGAAGTCTGTTGGTCTCCCCACTGAGCTATCGCTGCTCTTTGATTGCTGTTTACTCTTGTGTATAAAAACATGTAAAAAAACATATATAAGCAATCTATTGGTGTAAAAAGAAACTCGTTTGTACCGCAATTTGGGTTCCAAGCATAAACTTTCTATCTGCAATGCACTTGCATTAGTAACGAAGAAAGTTTATGCTTGGTAACGTCAAGTGGACAAGAATGACGAGTAGGTACGGGTTGGTTGGGAAGATTATAAAACCAGTAGGTACGTCTTGTTCACTAAATGTACCCATAAAACCAATTATTTTTACGTTTACCGGGAAGTCATACACTAAAATTAAACTTAACTAAAGTACTATATACGGAATTTATTGCGGTATATTAAAAACACGAATTAGTCGGCCTCGATGGCGTAGTGGTTAGTGTAACCGACTGCCACGCCTGTGGTCGCGGGTTCGATTCCCGCACAAGTCAAACATTTGTGTGCATGAACATGGATGTTTGTCTTGTTCTGGGTGTTTCTATGTATAATAATATATATATATATAATTATTTACAAAAAAAAGTATATATGTATGTTTATCTATTGTCTAGTACCCATAGTATAAGCTCTGCTTAGTTTGGGCTAGATGGTGTTGCGAATGTGAAAAAAAATAATTTTAAATAGTTAAATTTAAATTACACTTTCTCTAGCGTTTCGGCTTACAGCAGCCGTTGTCACAGGGATACTAAGAAGTATAGTTATTTTAAAGTACCTACTCTAATATAATTTAACTCTTGGCGCTTCTATTTCCGAGTTGAAGGTATAATGAAGTCTTGCTGTGTACCTATAACTCTTTAGAGTTGAATAGTCGGCCGTTGACGATATTAGTTTTAAAATAACATCGCGGCAAAATAATTACCCATTACAGACTTACAAATGATGTTTGTCCTGGTTTATTCTGAGTGATTTTAAATTAGCACTGTAGGTATATTTATAAAAATTTGTTCAATGGTTCTTATGTGGTTCGTGGATTTAACAAAGAAAGTTTCAGCTCCTTTAAAATTGTATTATAGGTGCCTACGACCCACTCTCTCTCTTATGTGACGCAGACGAAGTTGCGCGGGTCAGCTATCTATACTAATATTATAAAGCTGAAGAGTTTGTTTGTTTGTTGGTTTGAACGCGCTAATCTCAGGAACTACCGGTTCGATATATATAACATCACGCTACGACCCACGGGAGCGGCGCAGTAACGATAAACGCGGGTGAAACCGCGGGAACATCTAGTATTTATATAAAATATGTATAATAAATACATTAAATTAATGAAAAAATACTACACGCACACAACCATGCATTTGACACACGCAGTCGACGCGCGTAACTATGGTTACATATATCAATATAATTATAATGACATATATCAGCAATATCTTACAGACAAACTTCGGTCGAATTTCGAGCACTAGGTGACCGCTAGTTTAAATTATTAGTTGACAATAAAATTACATATTTACCATAACCACCTCCATACAATTTTACTATGGCGGCCGCGCGCCGATTTAAATATGCGCCGCACGATCTTTGTTATTATCTGTCTTACGCTCGGCGCAGTCTTAAGATATACACAAAACCAATTAGGTTGGTATGGCATCGTTTTGTCTTAAGTTTAATATGTCCAATTAAATTGAGGTAGGTATATAGTCTAGCCGGATGTAGCTGGATATCAATTTAACTATGGAGCAACGATCATCAGACCTTCACACATCACATCAGATCTTTTCGGATTACACAATTAAATTCGATTCATTATAGTCATACATTTAACCAAATGGCTATGTTAATCGTGTTTTTAATACATTTTACCAAGCGTCAAAAAGTCTTGCTTGGCATTGAATACATTGGTGCCAATTCTGTTGTCACAAAATTCTCTAAACTTAACTAAAAATCACTAAAATTTAGTTTAGTCCTGTTATACGACATTTTGTATTCTGAAATCGTTAAAAGTGACAGGACTAAACAAAAATTTTTGTGATTTTTAGTTAAGTTTAGAGAATTTTGTGACAACAGAATTGGCACCATTATTTGCTAAATAGACGGCGCAATCCAAAAACATCAAATAACTAATTAGCAATAAAACGTAGTGTAGAAGATACATGTTTCAACCTTCTTTTTAGAGTTCCGTACCTCAAAAGGAAAAAAACGGCACCCTTATAAGATCACTTTGTTGTCCGTTCGTCCATCTGTCTGTCTGTCAGGACCTTTTATCTCGAGAACGCGTGGAGGTATCAAGTTGAAATTAAAACGATATACTCAGGTCTACAGTCTCTTGAAGCTGTAAAAAAATCAAAGTTCTAAGTTCACGTAAAAAAAAAGATACGGTCGTTTATGCCGCAAAAGACGTATATTTCGACACTCTGAAGCGAATCAAAATTTATAGGGTATTTTCCGTTGACCTAGAACTATGAAATTTGGCAAGTAATACCGTCTTATACTGCAACTTACAAGTATAGGAAAAAATCTGAAATCTATACATATGTAATTAAATCCTAAAAAAACAGTGTCTTTATGCGGCGCGCCGTACCTTGCATAAACACCCGCGGCGGCGCGGCGGTCCAAATTTTGAATTGAGTTAAAACCGTGTCCTATTTATACGGAACCCTCGGTGGGCGAGTCCGACTCGCACTTGTCCGGGTTTTTATTCTTTAAGAACAATATTTTAGTTAAGGTTCTTCAAAACTGGCATTATTTTATAACATGGCTGCAATATACTGGCCTGGCAAAACAGCCATATAAGTACATGTTATACTCATAGCCAGTTGCACTCACTGATCGGTAAACGGTTAGCGAGGTTAAGCAACGTTGGGTGCGGTCAGTCTATAGATGGGTGACCGCTTAGTTGTATTTCATCTGAGTGTCTCCGTGCTTCGGAGGGCACGTAAAAAGTCGGTGCCGGTTGTTGTCAAATTGCCAGCAGTCGTTAAGCCATGTCAGAGGCCTACGGGCGGCTTGAACAACTCTTGACAACAGGTTGGCCACTAACCACACGAAAAGAACAAGATTTATAAAAAAAAATATTGTTGCGCTGGCCGGGTCATAGCTGAATATATTGCAGCCATATATTCCAGAAAATATTGACTCTAGAAACCAGTTTCTTGTATTTCGTGCACAAGTTTAGGTACAACCTTTACGTCTGGTATTTTGATCCGTTTATAGTTTTATGTGTGCTAACAAAATCGTGAACGCACTAAATACTCGATCACGGCATCCCAAGGTGAATCACCGTCCTTTCGAATTGCTGCCGAGATGAATATGAAAGGATGTATCAAGTACAGTCGGCCAAAAATGAGGTCTACCACCCTACAGTTGAGGTTCATTTAAACGTCAGGAAACAACAAGTTCGATTTGTCCTTGCAATAATATTATGATAGCGACCATTGCTCTCTTTATCATGTACTAGCTTTTGCCCGCGGCTTCGCTCGCGTTAATTTAGAATTTGACAATAAATTCGGGTTGTACTCTGCTTGTAATAATATAATTCAATCATGATTCGAAATACACGTGGCGCCATCTATTATCATAAGAACGTTTTCCTCAGGAACAGTAATTTTTTTCGGGATGAAAGGTAGCCTATGTCCGTTTTTGTACACCTGACAACGTATATGCAAAATTTCAGGATGATCGGTTCAGTGGTTTTGGCGTGAAAATGTAACAAGCATACTCATTTTCGCTTTTATAATATTAGTTACGATTATATATTTACGACATGCCATTTGTCAGATTTTTATTAATCACAGCTAATAATGACACCTCTTTCACTTACCTCCGTTAGAAAAGTCAACCTTAGCGACAATTAGGTCTCACAGAAACTTTTGTCAAAACTGGTAGACCACTTTCTTGGCCGACTGTACTTTAGTTTGTGCTACTGACGATGAAGATTCTGGGAAAATGACACTGGTTTGATAAATCCGGGTGTTATGGTGCTAAATAATATATATGTATTAGCAGTTTACAGCTTGTCACGGATGCAACCATTTAACGTTTTGAGTTGCAGCGGCATACCGAACTAGATGTGCCCGCGGTTTCACCCGCGTTTATGATTACTGCGCCGCCCCCGTGGGTCGTAGCGTGATGTTATGTAGCCTATAGCCTTCCTCGATAAATGAGCTATCCAACACTAAAAGAATTTTTCAATTCGGACCAATTGTTCCTGAGATTAGCGCGTTCAAACAAACAAACAAACTCTTTAGCTTTGTAATATTAGTATTGATTGTAACTGGTCGACGCCTGCATTAGGATTTAACAAAAAATTATGTGAATAATCCTTAAATTTTTGTATCTGTCTGTATGTTTGTACGCGCTTCACGCAAAAACTACTGCATGAAATAAATGCAGTTTTGACAGTTGTATAACTGAAGGTCTAACTTAAAATCTGGTGCATGTTTCGTCTTAAACGCTTAAGTCGAGTACTATGTATGTACATTAGCTTCTTATTGTATGTACAAAGCAAGAAATTTGCTTATAAATTTCACGCGTACGGAGTCGCGGTCAAAAGCTAGTGTAATGCGCTTAATGCGCAGGAATAATTTGCTTAATATGTTATACAGACGCACCAATGCCCATGTCCTTGGAAAGTTTTTACGAACCGACGTAACTACGTTATACCCAAGCCATCGAATTGGCAGACACATCATTCACTTTCACGAATTACTGCTTTATGAATACAGAATTTGGTATGTTTTGGATCGGTTATCTCGTTTTTATGGAATTTGGACAGACAATGTTATTAAAACAAACGTAGTGAAGATATTCTAAGTCTATGACAAAAAAGCTGGTTAAAGAATCTATGAATTAATATATTGTCGTGAGTTGGAATCACTTAAGAACTAAAATAAGACGTTGTATAAAGGAATGGAAGAATGCAAGTTTCAACCCAGGTATTGTAAGGTTTTAGCAGTATATACAAACTTGCACACATAAAATTACAAATTATGTCATTAGCTAATTAGGGTCCAAAGCTCTGATGGTCCAAAGATCTCTAAAACTTTAAAGTTTAGGTGTAATTTTCCTACACATAAAAAAAGAAAATTAACATTATTTAATGTCTTAGAATATATTATAGTATATAGTGAGTAGTAGAGCCTCGCTGACTTCAGCATGAATGGGCCGGCTCGACCGGGGAAGGACTACCCTCTCACAGAATATCGACGTGAAATAGCCGTATTCCTACTGTTGTGTTTAATTCGGTGAGTGAGAGCCGGAGGCCCAATCACCCTCTTTCCCCCTTTCCGTTCCTTCTCCTTCCCACTTCCTTTTATTCCTAAAGGGTCAGCAACGCGCAATTGATGCGTCAGGTGTTGCAGGCGTCCATAGGCTACGGTGACCACTTACCATCAGGTGGGCCGTATGCTTGTTTGCCACCTTAGTAGTATAAAAAAAAACCACGCCTGAACACATTGACCTATTTTTATTACACAAATTATATACGATAGTATGGAAGTGATTATATGACGAGCTATAAGATTTTTTTTTATATATCTGGTAAGCGATAACCACAGTGGCGATAACCCTAATAAAAGGTCACGTATATCCGTACAACGTAGGTACTGACGAAACAAGGCGTCCATTCAGCAGTTTCACTTCGATACAAGACAGATATAAGTGCGACACGAAGCGGACTCATGCGCAATGCGCTTGCGCATTTATAAATTAATTGAGTTTATAGACGTCTGAGAACAATGATGATTAGTGAGATCTTTTAGAGCACATTAGTGTGAAGGTATGTTCGGGTACTTTGAAACAACTACACTGGAACATTGAGACAACTACCATCTTAGTTACAAAAGCAACCGAAACGTCGGGGAAAGTGTAAACATAAATATAAATAGTATAATAGCATAGTAATAGTATAAATAGTTTTGATAGATTCAATAATTTTATTAGCTTAAAAATTAGTAAAGTTTAATAGTAATAGTAGTGTAACAGTTTAAAAATTTTGTAATAAATTGTCAAATAAACAACGCGATAAAATCCGTATACAGTACTTTAATTTCAATGAGAAACATTCGCGTAAACAGAAGACAATATTAGTTAGGCCAGTTTTGTACTAACATATCGAGCACTGCTCCTTTCCTCAAAATCAAAAATATGTTTATTCATATAGGTCACAAAGTAACACTTATGAACGTCAAAGTTAACTTTTACATTTACCTGGTGCCATGTTAGGCAACACAAGGGCGTAGAACCGATGAGAAGAACTGGCAGGAAACTCACGTCCACTCTTCAATCGCCAAGTTTAACTACTGTAAACTTGGCGATATATTATTAACTACTAGCTTTTGTCCACGGCTTCACTCGCGTTAATTTAGAATTTAACAATCAATTCGGGTTGTACTCCGCTTGCAATAATACAATTCAATCATGATTCTAAAAGACACGTGGCGCCATCTATTATCATAAGAACGTTATTATTGTTTTCCTCGGGAACAGTATTTTTTTTCGGGATGAAATGTAACCTATGTCTGTTTCTGTACACCTGACAATGTATATGCAAAATTTCAGGATGATCGGTTCAGTGGTGAAAAGGTAACAAACAAACAAACAAACTTATTTTCGCTTTTATAATATTAGTTAGGATAACTATACGATTGTACAAAACTGGCCTGTAAGACTGACCAGTAGGTATCGTATATTTTCAAGTCTTTTCTGGAAGGAGCTGCGCTGCAATCATTAAACCACTTCCTTTCTTGTTAAGATATGCCAGCACTCTGATGAAGAAAAGATTTATCGGATGAAGTCCTGTATGTCGGAGGATTTTACATAACACACTATTATGGACACGAAGTATATCCAGACTCGGACCAATTAACCGATCATGCAAGTAATAGTCTCGATGAAAGTAAAATACTTTATACGGATTTTGTCGATTGAAAAATAATTACACACAGAACATTGAGACAACTACCATCTTAGTGTCTCCGTGAACATGGCTGTTGTACAGCAACAGAACCGTCGCGGCAA
The DNA here is from genome assembly GCA_963564715.1 of Catocala sponsa. Classification (NCBI taxonomy): domain Eukaryota; kingdom Metazoa; phylum Arthropoda; class Insecta; order Lepidoptera; family Erebidae; genus Catocala; species Catocala sponsa. Next base: position 1,067,853 of record OY751352.1, read on the forward strand.
AGTGTAAACTTCCATATAAATAGTTTTAATTAATTTATATAGTTTAAATTGTAGTAAAGTAATAATAATAATAGTAATATTCTATCACATACAACACCATCTAGCCCAAACTAAGCAGAGCTTGTACTATGGGTACTAGACAATGGATAAACATACATATATACTTTTTTTTGTAAATACTCATATATATTATACATAGAAACATCCAGACCAGGACAAACATTCATGTTCATGCACACAAATGTTTGACTTGTGCGGGAATCGAACCCGGGACCTCAGGCGTGGCAGTCGGTTACACTAACCACTAACTCTACCTTAGCATAAAAGAGGCATATAAAATACAGCTTCATATACTAAACTATTATATTTTTATATATTAATACGAGAAGCAAAAACTTTGTACACCTTTTTACGAAAATTGCACGAATGGAGGAGTATGACATTGGGCACAGTTAAAAGTTTATTTGGAGAAGGAGGGGCGAATCCTAATGTTTATATAAAATATGCATTAGAAATACATTAAATTAATGAAAAAACACTACACGCACACAACCATACATTTGACACAGGCAGTCGAATCGCGTTTGTAGTATTTCGACATTGTTTGTCTGACGTCGTACAATGCTTTGTAACTATGGTTACCTATGCCTTATTTATATGTAATAGAGAAAAACAGAAAACAAAGTAGCAAGCTTAGGAACTTTGGTTGAATTTTAATCACTAGGCGACCGCTAGTTTCTATGTATTAATTTGTGTGTAATCAACAATTAAATTGACCTGTTAGTCATGATCGAGATACGTAAATCATCTCTTTATCATCCAACTCGCACTAAGAGCTCTCAGTCTCCATTCACTCGACGAACGATAACAATTTGTCAACTCACTGATACCAAACTATCATTACGCTAAATTGATATCAATTCAAAACTGGTCGGCCATTGGTCGGTAACGTCGGCATCCATTAAAACCGATGTCTTTGGCCAATAGAGCGCCTCTGAACACGTGACATGTTCAATAAGTCTGAACTGTTAGTTTGCGCCGGGGATTTATTTTTATTGTTTTGTCTAGACTTAAACGAGATGGGTGTAAAAACCCAGGATTCAGCCTCTTCGTCTTAAATGTAAAAGTAATGAAATGAAATGTATATCTCGGGGATCTTGACCCACAGGGCCCATATTCAAACTCGACCGAGTTATGACCCCAAGGTCTGCACACCAAGTAATAAGTCAATGTTTTCCATTTAAAATGTGACCCCTATATTTCGGGGGTCTTGACTCCCAGGGCCCATATTCAAACATGACCGAGAGATGACCCTAAGGTGTCTGCACACTAAGTTACAAGTCAATCGGTCCAGTGGTTCCGGAGCTATGCCTGTCACTAACAGACAGACACACAGACCCACATAGTGTTTTCATTAACCTCTTCGAAGAAGACTTAGAAGAGGTTAATAAATAACATAAAAATCAGACTGAAAGTTAGACAACATAATGGCTTATTGTTTTAGGACAGATCGCCATGGCGCAGATATAATAAAACAACAAATGAGAAATGGCAATGAATTGCCGTAAATCTTAGAGCTCGAAAAAATGGTTCAAGTAATATGCAAAAGTCACGTGAGGTCAGAGGTCAAAGGTCACAGTAATTTCGGGTGTATATCGACTATGCTGAGTCGAATGACGACCGCGAGTCTCTAGCTCTTACGATTCTCGAGTTGAAAGTTGTATAACAGACAGACGGACAAAGCTGGTGTATAAGAGTTTTTTCCAACTCTAAAATAAATCTAAGCTAGCATACATTTCCGTGAGCGAAACCGCGGGCAAAGTCTAGTACGATATAATATTACAGGTGTAAAAGGACTATACGATGACGTCAAATTGGTCATTATTAGTATCGGTATACTAACTCAGATCGGAGATGTTCTGGATAAAGACCAGATTAAGAGCACCTTAAACCGGCGAGCGTGTGTGAGGAATGTGATGAAAGGGAACGAAGCCAGAGAAGTGTCAGGATCGTAGCAAATGGAAATCCGTAGTCTCTGCCTACCCCTCTGGGAAACAGGCGTGAATCTATGTACGTATGTACTAACTCATCTGTAGACTTAATCGTGGTCATAATACACCCTATCGCCTAAGATGAAGGTGTAAAATAAATAGGATATAACTACATTGCAAATCAAATCAAATCCTATTATTGTGGGCATAGGTAAAAAGGTGTGCATATAAAATCATAGATTCTAGTATGTCTTGCGGTTAAGCATACAACATTTATAAATTTAAACAAAGAAATAACTAAAATATGCTTATTTTATACTAGATGTTCCCGCGGTTTCACCCGCGTTTATCGTTACTGCGCCGCCGCCGTGGGTCGTAGCGTGATGTTATATAGCCTATAGCCTTCCTCGATAAATAGGCAATCCAACACTAAAAGAATTTTTCAAATCGAACCAGTAGTTCCTGAGATTAGCGCGTTCAAACAAACAAACAAACTCTTCACCTTTATAATATTAGTTTAGATAACTAACAAGGTCAGTACCTAATTAGTGTTGTCATTAAGGAAATCTTGGATTGTGTAATATACTTTTTCAATCAACCAGTTATGTAAATTGATTTAAATATTTACCCACTCGGAACATGGAGTGATGCCTCTGGTGTTGCAGGCGTCCATAAGCTACGGTGACCACTTACCATCAGGTGGACCGTATGCTTGTTTGCCACCTTAGTAGTATAATGTAAAAAAAAATGGGGCAGTCTTTGGGGACTGCCGATAGAAGTGAAAACTTTGATCCTTGATCATAAACACTTCTTTATAAAACAAACAAAAAAATAAATAAAAAGGGGCGGTTCGGTTGCTAGTTCCTGATACTCTCTTAGCGGTTATTAAGGGGGTCAAAATTTCGTTATTTTTTGCGTAGGACGCACCATTTCTGAGATATTTTTAATATTCTACAAAAAAAATATAAAGCGTGGAAGCGCGACGATGACGCGAGTTCCATGATTTTTGTGCACCCAAGAAGTGCTCAACGCGCCTAAAGTATTCATACCAAAAAAAAAAAACTGCTTGGCGGCGCGGTGGCCAGTCGACCATTTAAACAACTAGTCATCTGTACAATAAACTTTAATAATTTCTTTGACCTAATTATACGTAGACATGTTAAACACAGTCCGGTGTACTTATCAGCCATTTTATTATCACCTGAGAGGTCATAATTATATTGTTTATTCTATGAATGATGCTTCGTTATGTTGTGACGTTAGTAAGTGTGAAATTGTTACTGACGTCATCACATTCTATAGGTTTTTGAAGTGAAAACTTCTTTAGGCGCGTTGAGCACTTCTTGGATGAACAAAAATCATAGAACTCGTGTCATCGTCACGCTTCCACGCTTTCCATTTTTTAAATATTTTAGAATATTACCAATATCTCAGAAATGGTGCGTCCTATGCAAAAAATAACAAAATTTTGACCCCCTTAGCCCCTAAGAGAGTATTAGGAATCCGACCCGCCCCTTTTTTTAAATTTTTTTTTTGTTTATATATAAGTGTTTATGATCAAGAATTAAAGTTTTCACTTCTATTGGCAGTCCCCAAAGACTGCCCCAATATGTTTACTAGTAAGTTTGCAGTCAATGCCTGTTAAGCAGTTAGCATTATTAATAAATGTGGCGAAAATCTCTTTTTTTTTTTAAATACATTTTCCGCATGTTACATTTCTGGGTTTAGCGAGACTTTACAAATATTCAAACAACGTATACAAAGAATACCCAGACTCGACTATTTGTGAATCACACAAAGGGCATAACTACTTTCGGCTTTGCGTGTACAAATTGCTTAGTAAAAAATCTATTTACAAATAATTATAATTAATTAATTAAAAAATATTAAATAATACCTCGTCGCAGGAAATATTTCGGTAAAAAAGAACGCATAAATAAATATTTAAACTGATAACAATCATAGGCACCGCCATTTTTCTTCTTTTGCGCTCCATTCTGGGTTAGCATATAAATAAACGTGGATTTTTAATAAGTTATTTGTTTCTCTTAAGATGTTCTTTATTACATAAATAAGGTATCGTTTTTATAATAAATATAGATACTATGCAATCAATGAAATGCTCATTTTCAGTCAATTATAAGTGACAATATTGCAATATTATGTTTATCAAGAAAAGGCATATTTTAACAACTTGCTGCAGCTTTATTATCATATTTAGTTTGTTTTGGGTATTAGATATTAAAAAAGCAATGCATTTATTACTATAATTAATGTCCACGCCAAGCCGAAGCACCCTAACAAACTGAGAAATTCCCTTTATGATCCTGGGGTTTGAATCTACTTGGCGGAGGGGCAAGGGCGAGGCTGCGAGGCTAATCTCAGGAACTACGGGTTCGATTTGAAAATTATTTTAATGTTAGATAGCCTATTTATCGAGGAAGGCTATATGCTATATAACATCACGCTACGACCCACAGGGGCGGCGCAGTAACGCTAAACGCGGGTGAAACCGCAGGAACATCTAGTTATTATATATTTGTGCTTCACAGTTCTGCCAATGTTTACAATATCGACCGTAGTGCCGGAATTATATAAAGACATGTTATCTAAAAAAAATGTCTATATATTTGCATTTATAATATTAGTGAGACGGAACAAAAGTAACTATTTACACAACACGTGGCATGCCATGCGATATTTTCGTTGCCAGTGCCAAAAATTCGATACACATCTGAAAAACAAAACCATTCTACGTATAAGTGCCAATTGCTTGCAACTAACCCAGTCTTTTAGCTTTGTTATTGTGTGTGTGAGAGCGAGACAGGTAAAAAGACTGTAGCGCGCTGGCTCGTCTACCCTTACGGAATAATACTGCTATAAGAGAGGATGGTTCGGACCCTGGTTAGCAGCAAAACCCGCTTAGTAACAATTGTCGTCACTGTGATGTATTAAGACAAAAGCATTTTCGTGGCGGGATATAAGGTTCAGGAATGATACACAACTTCGGTGTACAAGGTATATTAGCCGACTGGCTTGCTTCATTTTTAGTGCGTGAACGTTAATTACATCTATACTAATAGCATAAAGCTAAGAGTTTGTTTGTTTGTTTGAACGCGCTAATCTCGGGAACTACTGGTTTGATTTGAAAAATTATTTTAGTGTTGGATAGCCTTTTTACCGAAGAAGGCTATAGGCTATATAACATCACGCTACAACCCACGGGGGCGGCGCAGTAACGATAAACGCAGGTGAAACAGCGGGAACATCAAGCACAATACGTTACACAATATATTATATTTAACCCATTCGATGCGGCGGACGCCGATCGGCGTCATGTATAGTTGTTTTATATTTTACCCAAATTTAAAGATATTATATTAATAAAACAACAAATGTGTTTGGAATTTACTAATGAAATGCCTGATATGAGTAGTTGTTAGATATTTTGGTTTAAGAAATATTGAGTTTTCTTACTCTGGTGCGGAAAACGCCAATCGGCGTGTTCCAGGGATTGACAACTATTGATTTATAAAATGTCGTATTACCATAAGTAGTCTGTGATAAACATTAGTTATGTGGTAATTATGGTCCATTACTGGAGATTTCTCATGGATTTGAAATTAATAAATTCAAATTCATAACAAAATGCTGAAAACGCCGATTGGCGTCTTTTTTTATTTCATCAAATGCGGCTGACGCCGATCGGCGTTTACGTTAAATATGAGCCGATTCTAGCTAGTGAAAGCAACATTTGTTGCCGCATTGAATGGGTTAATATATTATGCATAAAGTATATAAGTAGTGAATAATACTGTGTTTATTTATGTGTGTAGATAACAGTACGGTTGGCAGCCCCAATTGGAACATTATAACAATCTCTAGCAAGTGTGGGAATAGCTTTCGTGATCGCAGTTTCGTGCAGACAGTTCGTGTATGACTTTCACGCTACCGAGCTGTAGCACGATCATTGATACCAAAAAATATAAATTTTATACATCAACTAGGTGACCCGCGCATCTTCGTCTGCTTCACATAACAGAATTTTCCCCGTTTTTGCAACATTTTGTATTATTCATATAAGATTTCTTTATATAAGATAAGAATCTTATATGAAGCAGACGAAGTTGCGCGGGTTAGCTAGTCATAAATAAGTTACATTATCCGCACTTAGAGGCGCTGATATTGTTTTGTTTTTCTGATGCATCATGGCGCCGCCGCTGGGCAATTACTCTGATAAAAAAGCTAATAATAATGCAACAATTGAAGATAAAAGTGAAGTGAAATGATGTTACGACACATACCTAACTATTTCAAACCTTTCACATCATGGAAACCCTATATATCTATACTAACTAGCGGTCGCCTAGTGCTCGAAATTCGACCAAAGTTTGTAAGATATTACTAACATATTATGTCATTATATATTGATATATGTAACCATAGTTACGCGCTTCGACTGCGTGTGTCAAATGCATGGTTGTGTGCGTGCAGTGTTTTTTCATTAATTTAATGTATTTCTAATGCATATTTTAAAGAAATATTAGCATTCGTCACTTCTTCTCTGTATAAACTATACCTAAGTGTGCGAAATTTCATACTCCTCAGTCCGCCAAATTTTCGTAAAAAGGGATCCAAAGTTTTCGCTTCACGTATTAATATATAGATATTATAAAGCTGAAGAGTTTGTTTGTTTGTTTGGTTGAACGCGCTAATCTCAGGAACTACTGGTCCGAATTGAAAAATTAATTTAGTGTTGGATAGCTCATTTGTCGAGGAAGGCTATAGGCTATATAACATCACGCTACGACCCACGGGGGCGGCACAGTAAACATAAACGCAGGTGAAACCGCGGGCACATCTACATAGTTAATAACATGGTCAAACGTGAATTCACATATCATTAAACGTTGACGTTATAACACTTTAGGCAATATTGTTAGTTTTAGCTAGTCATATCAGGAACTAGATGTTGTCCGCGGCTTCGCTCTCATAAATTAGGTTAGCCACAGTACTTTTTTTTAGATGAGAGGAACTCTATGTTCTTTTCTGTTCCCTTGACCAAGTGTATGCGAAACTTCATGATGATCGGTCGAGTAGTTAAGGCGTGAAAGCGTCACAAACAAACTCACATTTACATTTATAATATCATTTAGGACAAGGTAAATATAAATTTATATAGAGAATGCCGATTTAATCACCTGCCATACTTCAGTATGATGTAGTACGTGTTTATATAATATGTTCCCGCGGTTTCACCTGCGTTTATCGTTATTGCGCCGCCCCCGTAGGTCGTAGCGTGATGTTATATAGCCTATAGCCTTCCTCGATAAATAGGCTATATACCACTAAAAGATTTTTCAAATCGAATCCGTAGTTCCTGAGATTAGCGCGTTCAAACAAACAAACAAACTCTTCAGCTTTATAATATTAGTATAGATACCAGTATATGTATATAATATAACTATTTTCACATTTGTATCACTACAAAAACACGAGATAATATAATTAGTATTCATCCCAAACGGACGCAGATAAGACGTGCACCTAATTGTACAGTGACCAGACGCATCGTATCCGAACATTAAAAGTACTTTTTTGTTGATATCGGCAATACATCATCAAGGTCCGATTCACGTCTCTCAATATTGCAGTTGATTAACCTATCAATCCCTGGGATGCCAGACATAACTGGAAACTTGTCGTCTTTTTTTAAAAGATAGAAAGAAAGAAGAATGTTTTAATTGAATCTCCATACATACATAATTTTAAAAAACAATCTACACTAATATTTTAAAGCTGATGAGTTTGTATGTTTGTTTCCTTGAACGCGCTAATCTCAGGAACTAGGTCCGAATTGAAAAATTATTTTAGTGTTGGATAGCTCATTTATCGAGGAAGGCTATGGCTATACAACATCACGCTACGACCCACGGGGGCGGCACAGTAATCATAAATGCGGGTGAAACCGCGGGCACATCTATTAATAAATACAATTAAGCAGAAAACGGTAAATGACGACTCCCGGTCTAAGAATAAATCCTGAACCGCGGGGGACTTATCTTGTGTGTGGGGGCCAGTCTGTACTGACCGGCGACACTTCGACCCAGTGGGATCTTTTGTGTCAGTCGCGGGGGACTTATCTTGTGTGTGGGGGCCAGTCTGTACTGACCGGCGACACTTCGACCCAGTGGGATCTTTTGTGTCAGTCGCGGGGGACTTATCTTGTGTGTGTGGGCCAGTCTGTACTGACCGGCGACACTTCGACCCAGTGGGATCTTTTGTGTCAGTCGCGGGGGACTTATCTTGTGTGTGGGGGCCAGTCTGTACTGACCGGCGACACTTCGACCCAGTGGGATCTTTTGTGTCAGTCGCAGGGGACTTATCTTGTGTGTGGGGGCCAGTCTGTACTGACCGGCGACACTTCGCCCCGTGGGATCTTTTGTGTCAGTCGCGGGGGACTTATCTTGTGTGTGGGGGCCAGTCTGTACTGACCGGCGACACTTCGCCCCGTGGGATCTTTTGTGTCAGTCGCGGGGGACTTATCTTGTGTGTGGGGGCCAGTCTGTACTGACCGGCGACACTTCGCCCCGTGGGATCTTTTGTGTCAGTCGCGGGGGACTTATCTTGTGTGTGGGGGCCAGTCTGTACTGACCAGCGACACTTCGCCCCGTGGGATCTTTTGTGTCAGTCGCGGGGGACTTATATTGTGTGTGGGGGCCAGTCTGTACTGACCGGCGACACTTCGACCCAGTGGGATCTTTTGTGTCAGTCGCGGGGGACTTATCTTGTGTGTGGGGGCCAGTCTGTACTGACCGGCGACACTTCGACCCAGTGGGATCTTTTGTGTCAGTCGCGGGGGACTTATCTTGTGTGTGGGGGCCAGTCTGTACTGACCGGCGACACTTCGCCCCGTGGGATCTTTTGTGTCAGTCGCGGGGGACTTATCTTGTGTGTGGGGGCCAGTCTGTACTGACCGGCGACACTTCGCCCCGTGGGATCTTTTGTGTCAGTCGCGGGGGACTTATCTTGTGTGTGGGGGCCAGTCTGTACTGACCGGCGACACTTCGACCCAGTGGGATCTTTTGTGTCAGTCGCGGGGGGCTTATCTTGTGTGTGGGGGCCAGTCTGTACTGACCGGCGACACTTCGACCCAGTGGGATCTTTTGTGTCAGTCGCGGGGGACTTTATAAACATTCAAACAACGGACACAGAACACCCAGCCTCAGACATGCAAAAATGAAAATAAAAAAATATTATAAAAAGATTTTTATTTGTTTATTTTTTTTGTAAGGATTTGACTCGAAAACTACTGACCGATTTTATAAATTCTTTCACCATTAGATAGCTATACCGAGTAACATGAGCCATATTTTATTTTAAAACAGTACTGTTACTAACATAACCTAACCTGCTTTCACGCGAGCAAAACCGCGGGCAAAAGCTAGTTATTAATACTTACAAGGGTAAGCTACCTATTTCTAACTTGTGCCTTGTGAAAAGGCAAAGAAAGAAAAATACCTACTGCCAGATTTTACGCATACAAAGTCGCGGGCAGAAGTTAGTTTAATAATAATATATCTAATAATATTCTGTCACATACACCCAACACCATCTAGCCCAAACTAAGCAGAGCTTGTACTATGGGTACTAGACAATGGATTAACATACATAATATATACTGTTTTTTTTTTTGTAAATACATACATATTGTACATAGAAACACCCAGACCAAGACAAACATCCATGTTCATGCACACAAATGTTTGACTTGTGCGGGAATCGAACCCGCGCCCTCAGGTGTGGCAGTCAGTTACACTAACCACTACGCCATCGAGGCCGTCAATTTATAATGAGTTAATTAAATTAAAACATGTAATAACAACAGTTGTCGACGTAAGTTAAAAATAAAATATGCTATCGGTCATTGTCTTGTCGTTCTTGAAATTAAACGGGTCGGGGGCTTTTGAGACCGGGCCACATTGTAAGATTATATCGCCGTTCATGAAAATTGCACTTTTGTATATTTAAAAATGAATTCAAGCTGTCTATAGTTGCCCTTTTACTTAATTTCGCTCGCTTTTGCTCGCGGTTTCGCTCGCGTAGAAATAGATTAGGTTACGTTAGTACCTAAAGTAACAATACTGTTTTAAAATAAAATAGCCTATGTTACACGGCGACAATAAACCTTTCTAATGGGGAAATAATTTTTAAAATTGGTTAAGATACTTTTTTTATACAGCTAAGTCGGCGTACAAGCATACGGCCCACCTGATGGTAAGTGGTCACCGTAGCCTATGGACACCTGCTACACCAGAAGCATCACTAGCGCGTTGCCGACCCTTTAGGTAAGGAAGTGGGAAGGAGAAGGAGCGGGATGAGGAAAAGGGGGTGACTGGGCCTCCGGCACTCTCACTCACCGAACGAAACACAACAGTAGGAATACTGGTATTTCACGTCGATATTCTGTGAGAGTGTAGTCCTTCCCCAGTCGAGCCGGCCCATTCATGCTGAAATCAGCGTAGTTTTTAAATTAAATCCTTACAAACAAACAAAAAATCAAATCTTTTTATAATATTAGTATAGATTAGTGTGGTTTTAGTGGAGATAGTTAAGTGTTTAGATATCTGCCGACAGCTGCGTCATGAAAAATAGTAAAATACAATCTCCAAACACCCGGGGCCTGCTCACATGACTAGATAAAACTGTGTTACCTATCGCCGAGGTCGGTTCAGATACAATGCAGTTCAAGGCGGCAGCTTTTTGCAATTTCTAGTCTATTGTTACTGTAGCAGTATGAAAATTTATTGAACGGGCGCCGCGTCTCCGACACGTCCTCGTCTTACGTCTTTTCTGTGTGTCTTGTGCCTAAGATGAGGACCCGTCGCAGACGCGGCGCCCCTTCAATCAATTTTTATACAAAATGTATAGAAGCGACGCGACACAAAATAAACAGAAAAGACAGGCCGCTGACGAGACGCGAACACGACGCTTCGACGACTGCGCCCTACTCGAGAACTCAGAAGAGGTGAGGCGCAGACCACTGACAAGACGCAGCAGAAAGGGGTGCGCGGGGGGTTGGTCTACTTTTCGTGTGAGTAGTGGGCAACTTGTTGTCAAGAGTTGTTCAAGAGCCGCCAATTTGACAACCGAGACCGACTTTTTACGTACCCTTCGAAGCACTCCGAACGGGGGAGGGGGGGGGTTAAGCTGGCCAATCGAAGTGCCGAGCGTCATTTAAACGTCTCGATCGCGTTAACGTAAAACACACTCGCACTAGGTTTTCGGTTTACATAATATACACAATATCAACAGCCTAGAGTTTGCAAGCCACTGGCAGATCGCCGAGCACATCAACTAAGACTTTCACTATATTAAACACGAAAGGAAAACTGTAGGTTTCCCTGTTTCACAATTATTATTACGCAATATCACTCGCTCGACGTTATCAGTGCCGTGTCTTCAATGTAACATAGAAAAACAAATATCAAATATTTATAGTTTAAATTCTACCACGTGCTTAAATACAGTAGCGTGCAACATCGGTCACTTAAATTTTTCTATTGTTAAAATTTCGAATATTATTACTTTGACAGTTCTGCTTCCAGACAATAGCAGTTGAACTCTATGTCCACGAATACTATTTAGATCGAAAAGAAAACATTAAATGAAAATAAGTTAATGTTTTGATTTTAGACGAAAACAACGATGTTGTTACCTAGGTACTAAGTTTTACTAATAAAATACTAATAGGTATTATTGTTTATAAATGGCTAAAGGCCTCTAACTGAGTAATTCTACATAATTAAAACAATAACAATGTAAAATTACCTAGTTACTTATAGTATTTATTTATTATATATTATACTAGATGTTCCCGCGGTTTCACCCGCGTTTATCGTTACTGCACCACCCCCGTGGGTCGTAGCGTGATGTTATATAGCCTATAGCCTTCCGCGATACTATAGCCTTCCGCGATAAATAGGCTATCCAACACTAAAAGAATTTTTCAAATCGAACCAGTAGTCATCACGCAGAATAAACCAGGAGAAACATCGTTTGTACTATGTCTGTAATGGGTAATTATTTTGCTGCGATGTTATTTTAAAACTGCAATATCTCCTAAGATATTCATTGAAATCGAATGATGTAAAGGGCAATTTTGTTTTAAATTAAATACTTGTGATGAATAACGTATTTATTTGGATAAGGATTAATATCATGTTTATAAAAATACCTTCGCAAATAATGCATTATTTTAGAACAAATTTGGTTAGCATAAAAATGGTTATAGTGAGCCAACCTTAAAAGATAGACATATGCTGTCGCGGACTTTTTTTTAGAACTTTTAAAGGGGAACAATTCTGTCATACATGATTTTTGCGAAACTTTAACTGTTTACGCAGCGCACGCAGCGGAAGCTCTCAAAAGGAAAAAAATCCTCCGATATTGAAACATTCTTAATCGGTGATCCGCTCTTATTGATCTTAGCGTGATGATATATAGCCTCCCTCGATAAATGGGCTATCTAACACTGAAAGAATTTTTCAAATCGGACCAGTAGTACCTGAGATTAGCGCGTTCAAGTAAACAAACAAACAAATTCTTCAGCTTTATAATATTAGTATAGATAGTGTTTATTTTTTCATAATAGGTAGGTACGTACTTACCTATTATAATTATAGTAGTAGTAGTAGTTATTATTTTTAACATTACCTACAAACGCAATCAAGCTTACAACCAGCCTGATTTTAAACGGTTAGTAACCATTTAAAATCAGGGTTGCAAGGAGTCGAAAATATCGATACAAATATCAATATTTATATCGAATGCCTGAAAATATCGATGATCGATAATATCGACAGTTTCAATGCGATATTACAGATAATTCAGAACTTTCAAGTTAGTAGTAGAAGTGGGTAAATAAGAAGCAAATAATAAATATTACCAAATATTATTTTAAATATTTCGATATCGATATTTAATTTCTTGTCGATATGATAATTTACCGTATCAATTATGGTTAGTTATCGATAAAAATATCGATATTTTAGGGTCCATATTATCAAATATTCGATATATCGTTCCATTGCTAACATAGGCGTTTGCAACACCATCATCACCATCGTGTGTTGCCAACTGTTCAAATTTTGAACTTTTGAACTTCAAAAAGGGGTGGCTATACTACTAGTTCAAGGGGCCCACTGACTTGATTATTACCGTCTTTTCTGTATTGTCAAGGCAACATAGCCATAGTAACTACTAATTGAAGACAAGCCATAGATCCACCGAATGGAAACCTGTTCTACGGCTACATTAAAGAAAACAAAATATTGCGCACGCAAAGTCACAGCAAAAATCTAGCTTCTTAAAAAACAATTACAAAAGAATAACAGGTCGGTTCATAAATATTCGTCAACTTTAAGCTCAGTAAATACAAGATAAATGGTCTCTGCTCATTCCGTCACAGATAAAAGGCGTGAGTGCGCCACTAATTACAAACAAACTAATAAACAGATAACAAAACATTTCTCATTATCTGCGTAGTAATAGTAATATGTGCTGTTTGGACGACAATATTATTAACGGTAAAAGTAGGTTTAAGGATCGGTATTGTCATGTCCTATAAATACGTAGCTAGCTATTCTACATCATTGCGGCGTCTGATTGTCTAATACTAATTGCAAAGCACTTACAGATTGTTATTAAACATTGGCGTGTGATCTCGCTGCGATACTTCCTGCCCCAACGTGGGACGTTCATGAGCAAATAGTCAACAAACACTCGGGAAATCAGACAGTTTAAGTAATAATTATACTCGGCAGTACTCTCACGCCATTGATTAAGTTCCGATGTAGATTGTCTACTATTCTATCTATTCATAATTACTATAGGTACGTCTTGACAACAGGAGATGAACAAAAGATGTGACATAACCATAGATAATGACGGTGCGCGGCGTTTATTATTGTGATGTCAATGGCAAAGGTCAGAGGTCATACAGTCAGTGTCACAAAACCACGTTTACCCAAAACAATAACATATGATTCGATTTCCTTCAAAAACTAGACACTTATTAAATTAAATGAATAAAATGTGAGTCCCATTGATAAATAAAAACATTCATATCTTCAGCAACCACGGCGCACTGCACACTCCGTGTATTGTGAGCTAGTTTAGCTATAGATAATTACCTATCATAATATATTATGAATACACTATGCTTATGAGCAGGTTATAAAAATACATAGGTAATTAAGTAATTTACCAACATGCCAATCACGAACCTGCTAACTCAAATGAGTATTAGCTTGACAAGAATTCGTAGTGCGACTCATGATGCAAATGAGGTCACTTTTGAAAGTAATTCTGAGCATAATATATCAATGTTTACATTTCCTATTAAAGTAATCAAGTTTAAAAAATATAAAGGGGTAATCCCCAATTTTCTCCCAACAAACTTTATGATTCTTTCTTCAAAAATATCAGTTGGCTACGACTTTGAGAAGCGTTAACTTCGTTTCGCACGAATTATATCTGACGGCGGCATATTTGCAAAATTGTGTAGACCAAAGATAAACAAGAGGTAAAACTGGGGGCTTTGCCAAGTCCAGCTTTCAGGGTCGCGGGCGTTCGAACTACGGTGAAATTGTTCCTCATATTGTGCTAAAAATATTCGTAATGTAGACATTCACCGCAATGCATCTTGACGTCTACTACATGTTTATTATAATGTAGCACTTACCTTTCAGTAATTGGCACCGCTTTCGACTTTAGCTCATAGAACATGAAGTCCTGATGCTGTTGAGCAGCTGTCATTTCCTCCAAGACCTTTTGATCAACACTAAAATCTTTAGTCAGCAACGATGCAAGATCGAAGCCCATGTCGATCCCGGATTCATCCATTTTTTGAACGTAAAACACAAACACAAACTTTTCACTATAAAAGTTTATTACCGTCAAATGCTCAATTTCATATTAAAAATCTTTACGTGGCTATTTATTGGGAGATAGGATGAAAATCACAACAGCATCCATCCTCCCAGCTGTCTACTTGTTGCTATTGTATTATTGGTTAGACATATTTTGACGTATGATAAAAGGAATGACTATAATACTACCAAAACAAATTTGTCTTCTCCACGTAGATAAAATTAGAATCAGGTGCTTTCCTTACTACATTGGATAACATTGGAAGAAACATTTTTGTACTGGCAAGAAAATGTTACTTACACATTACGAAATAAAACCAAATAAAGTCCATTTAATATTTATAATTTAGTTCATTTGAAAATAATGTGTATAGCTGTTTTTTATTCTATATATTTAAACGTAAAATCCAACTAAAGTACAAGAATATAAAACAATATTTAGTTAATATTATAAATGGCTACCCATAAACCACCTGAAACTAGTACTGACTAATTGCCAACCATTAAAAAGATCTAATCTAATAATAAAATATTTATTTTTGTCTTACTTACAAGTAGAACTGGAGTTAACCTGAAAATTTACCTTTTCCTGGGTCTATACAATGTCTATTGTATAAAGAATGTAAAGTTTTTAATAAAAATAATATTTATACTTAGCTTGTGATGTCAAAGATTTGGTAGAATTGGTAGCTTACCAAATAGCGAGTGTGGCAACACTGGCAACATTATTGTGTTAGACGAAAAAAACGTAATTGTTCTATAATTTGCCGTAACTGTAAATTCTAAAAAACAATAAAATAATCCGTAAATTTATTAAAAAAAAGAGTAAAAATGTCGAAAGCTCACCCTCCGGAATTAAAAAAGTAAGATTGCTATTGTATTGCATGTGAATTTTTGTGTATATGATTATAGCGTCCGCACGCCATCATAACCTAAACATTACCTATTTTCATTTGTTATTTCGCAAACAACCAGATAGTAAATTTAATTATAGTTTATTTATAGTTACCAGTGTTTATTTAAAGACATCATTATTATAAATACTTTCAGATTCATGGACAAGAAGCTGTCTATAAAACTAAATGCCGGCAGAGCGGTGACTGGAGTTCTACGCGGATTTGATCCGTTCATGAATCTTGTGTTGGATGAATCTGTAGAGGAATGCAAAGATGGCCAAAGAAATAACATCGGCATGGTGGTACGTAATATCCATGATATTATTACGAAAGGGTGTTTCATGCATTAAATACTTAGGGCCCCAAGATATAGACTCGGTAAGTATCTTTTACAAATGGTTGGTTCCTGCAGGATTCACTTTTAATATCAAGGGAGCCAGCTAGAATTTCATATACATCGTTAAAAACAAAAGAACATCAAGTCAACACAATCTGTTTTGTTTTTTTTACATTATGTTTAAATGGAGAACATTGTTGATAATCCATGTGTAAAAAGGACACAATGCACATGGTTATTACAAGTCTGGCTTGTAACAACCATACTACTAGTTGTTACATGTCTGGTTAGTGAGTGCAACTGTTGTACATGGGGTCTTGGTTTTGATTCCTGGTCAAACAAATCTTTATTGAGATTTCTTATTACAAATTATGGAGACTGTCACACAATACAATGAAAGAAGCATAAGGGCAAATTAAATGTAATGTAGCATTAGTTCAAAATGATGCAAAGATCTTTCTCCTATTTCAGGAAATTTAATTACCTCTGGTAGTAAACTATGTTTGTAAATGATTGTACACAGAGATTATTGAATAACATGATTAGCATTCAGCATCCAGCGCTCAGACACAATGTCTTTTCTGTTGTGGTGAAGGATTGTTCATATCTCTGCCTTCCACTAACTAAAAGGGTGTTCAGTGCTATGGAACACATCTGGCTTAATGCCTTTTTATGTTAGCAGACAGCAGAGGCTGCACATGTCAATATTATAAAAAGTACTCCATAGCACTCGGAAGGCAAAAACAAAAGATTTTAAGTTATTGTCACTTGATTAGCTGATAGTTTTTTCAACTGTCAACATATTAATAGCCATGATTATAGCGTTAGCTAGGCTATGCTTGTACCATTTAACCTTTAAAAGAAAAAGTGACTGACATCCGAGTGTGGTTGATAATTAACTTTTTTATAACAAAAACACAAAAAAAAAACAATATTCTCATAAAGTAAAATATGGAACTGATCGGATGGCAGCCTAAAGGCAAGCCTGCTGTGGCTAGTTATCATTAGCAAAATTCAGAGATATCTATATATTATTCCCTTAATTCTTCTATTATCTTTACTCTTCACTAGCTGTCCCGATAGACGTTGCCCTGTACAAACAAAACACAAAATAAAAACCCAATTATAAAACTATCCTATCTTTTAAGTTGGACCAAATTACAGATAGTTACGAAGTTTGATCAAAATCGGTTCAGTAGTTTCAGAGTTTATCCTGACCATACATAGTGACACGAGATTTTTATATATTAAAGAATTATGTCAAAAGATTTATTACTTTTTTTTTTCCTTTTTTTTACTAGTGTTTATTTTTTATTTGTTGGGATGATAACTCCTGCACTAGAATTTATTTCTTTATGGCAGGCGACTCTACAAACATTCAAATAACAGACACAGTACACACAGATAAAGTAACTATTGGTAAAAGACACGAATCAAACTCTCACCATATGGCACATTGGCAGTGGCAAGTTGTTCACATAAACCACTATGCAATCCATTTCAAATTGTTAAACACCTGTATGTATTTAAAAAAAAATAATAGTCAAAAAACTAAAAAACACGCTTTATCAAAAAATCAAATAAAAAGTAGAAAATAATTTAATAATTTTAATGTAAAACAGCGTGAGGTGCTTTCTAAGATATTTTAATAGCCCACGCTTTTTTACATTAAAATTATTAAATTATTTTCTACTTTTTAGTTTGGTTTTTTTAATAAAGCCTGTTTTTTAGTTTTTTTAAACTATTACTTATTTTCATTTTTTCAACTATAATTTTTTTTTTCAATGTTATTGTATTGTCATCGGTCCTCAATAAATGTGCAGTTTCAAATCAATCCATTGGTTTGAAAGGGGTGAAAATCATGTTCAAAGATTCCGTTACATTAGATACAGACACATAGATACATACATATCAAGCTAATAAAAGTGTTAATAATGCTTATCTTGTTTTCCCTTTATTTCCAGGTCATTAGAGGAAACAGCATCGTCATGTTGGAGTCATTGGATAGAATATAGTATTAATGCATTCCCTAATTTAAGATAATACTTATAGGAAAATATGTCTGCAAGTATTTCATATAAAAAGAAAACCACCTAACAGCAATAATAGAAAAATTCAATTACCATAACTGAAGTTCTACAAGTTTTAATAAATTCATCTGAGCGACGTTAAGGGTGATAAAAAATATTTTGTAAATTTGTTTTATGTTTCAATAAAAAGTGAGGCAAAATAAATAATTTAAGATAAGCAAGGTGGTT
The DNA here is from genome assembly GCA_963564715.1 of Catocala sponsa. Lineage (NCBI taxonomy): Eukaryota > Metazoa > Arthropoda > Insecta > Lepidoptera > Erebidae > Catocala > Catocala sponsa. Next base: position 1,086,267 of record OY751352.1, read on the forward strand.
TTATTATTTTATCATTGATTGTCGTTTCCTTGTTTATTTTACGTTTATAGGCTCTTTGGATATGATTATCACTTATCAACAGACTAGCCGTAATGTATGTTTATATGCCACTACATAAAATACATATTATTATAGATATAGATAAATCTATACTATCTATACTAATATTATAAAGCTGAAGAGTTTGTTTGTTTGAATGCACTAATCTCAGGAACTACTGGTTCGATTTAAAAAAATATTTTAGTGTTGTATAGCCTATTTATCAAGGAAGGCCATATAACATGTTATTGTTATTGTTTTGTTTTATATTTTAGTAGTTCTTATCTTATCTAAATTTGTAATATCATAATAACTATGCTTCAGTGGTAAATGTTGTGTATACCTGTAATTGGAATATGTATCAGACCGTTTCCATGTACCTTTTTATTTTTATTTTAAAATATGTATGCTGTTGGTGTACCTAATTAAATAAATAAGTAAATAAACATCACGCTACGACCAATAGGAGCGGAGCAGCAATGAAAAATGTTGCAAAAAAGGGGAAAAGCCTTCCTCGATAAATGGGCTACCCAACACTAAAACTTTTCAATTCGAACTAGTAGTTCCTGAGATTAGCGCGTTCAACAAAACAAACTCTTCAGCTTTATAATATTAGTATAGATAATAGTGTCAGCCGTGGTTATAAATTGTCCTACTGCTAGGCACACTCCTATTGTCAGTGTGAGAAGGGTTGGGCTGTAGTCTACCTCGCTGACCCAGTGCGAATTGGCTGTCTTCACATATCTTCAAGAACATTATGGTAAACTCTCAGACATGCAAGTTCGCATTTGGTGACTAGTATGCGAGCCGCTGGTAAACGACAGGTAACGATATTTTCCTTCGTGTGCGTTACCGCAGCAAAATGTTGAAAAATTTTGTGCTTTATAGAGGTGAGAGTATGGCAAATAATTAGTCCATCGTGAAGAGTAATTTGTTCACTAATAGCAAAATTTGTTCAAGTGGTAGTTTTAAAGTTATTCGAGAAAAACACATTTTGCTGGGGTAACGTTTGAAACGTTACCCCAGCAAAACTTTTTTTTAAAATCGTTTTAGCCCGGAATTAAATGCATGGTCGGCTTATAGAAGAATTGCCGACACATTCTTTTTGTTGATATAACTTTTACAATAGTCGTAATTTAAAGCTGAAATTAACAGGATTGTTTATTGATGGAACATTTTAATTTGTTCAAGGTATTCCATGTTTCCTTGTTTTATAGGAACTGCGTATTCGATCATTTAAATCTGACCATATAAAATGTAATTAAATTTCTATTATATCGCACGTATCTTCATATTGCGTAGAGTTACGTAAACTAAATTTACTGTCGTTATAAAAGTGTACCAAGGGTAGGTACATGATACAGCTTTTTATTTGATTGTAAGTGTTATGGTTTACTTGCAAATCCGTTTCTTTCTGAATTTTGGTACTATTTAATTACATTGGTGTTTATCAAACAAATCAAAAAATAATGTTTGAACAAATTAAGGTCTATTATTGGTATTTTTTTCAAACTTCTACGTAGAGCCGTTTTTGAGATCTGGACAATCCCAAAACGTTACCGCAGCAAAATCTTAAATAACTTTTGAACCACAAGACACACAAATTTTGCTGTTCACAAACATTTAATACGCAATAAAAGCTATCTATTCATGCAATTAATTCCGGGCTAAAACGATTTAAAAAAAAAGTTTTGCTGGGGTAACGTTTCAAACGTTACCCCAGCAAAATGTGTTTTTCTCGAATAACTTTAAAACTACCACTTGAATAAATTTTGCTATTAGTGAACAAATTACTCTTCACGCTGGACTAATTATTTGCCATACTCTCACCTCTCTAAAGCACAAAATTTTCCAACATTTTGCTGCGGTAACGCACACATTTCCTTCGCGGTTCCGTTAAGGCAAGCAATAATTGACTAATTATTACGCACACCATTTCGAAAAGTCAGGAATGGGTGCCTTGGCATCGAACTCAAGACGGAGTTCAGATCGGAGGGATCTGATGGAGAAACGTTCGCCTAGGTTTGGTTATAAGTTTTCAATTCGAAATTCTATAAAATAATATGAAGGCTGTCGCCAATTAGTTCGGAGACGCGAATTGCTATGACCGAATCTCAGTCCACAGATCTGTTTATGCTACCGTGATACCTCGGGAACTGGCTGTAGGAGGTCGCCGCTTATCATTAGGTGAGCCTGTTTAATGCTTGTAAAGTCCTCCCGTGACATAATACGTCAATCCTGACGGTGACTTGTTTGCGGATGGATGGCCGAATATACTGTTAGTGTGTCAGCGATTTTGTGAGAGGAAGGAATGATTGTTTGTGTGGATACCAAGATCCATATAATTGTTTATTTGTTTTATATCTTTGTTTTAATTTTGTTTCTGTTTCATGTTTTCCTATCTTTAATTATTGTAATTGGTGTAGGGGAAAGGCGTACAAAATGACATAGGCGGGTTAAATGACACACTTACTTTTCTCCGAAACCACAGACGAATTAGTTCTGACGATTACGTGTAGGTGGCCGTTTAGTAACCTGTCGCAACCTGTCGCGTCGCCAGTGGCGTCCGTCTGGCCGTGTGAGGTGGACACTTGTTTGTTTGATTTTTGCAGTCACGAGTTTTACTCAGATGGATTTTGTATCTTCGTAAAAGTAAGTATTTTTCAAGTTCATTTGTTTTTATCGGCGTTAGTTAATTGCAATTTTACTAAATTACTCCGAGAATGTGTTGAAATCTCAAATTTGTTATTACATTTTTAGTTATTGTTTTCTAATGTTTGAGGTTATAAAGTGGACAAAATGGCATACCCCTTGTTTCGGGTAAAATGGCATAGTATGTCGTTTGACCCACCTATATTTTCTTCTTCCAGATAATCGAACACCATGCCTCGCAATTATTTTAGGAAAACAAACCGACAAGGTTGGGATAAAACCTCCATGGAAAAGGCTATTCAAGCTGTGAAGAAAAATGAAATGGGTTGATTATTGGCGTCTAAGACTTTTAACGTGCCACAATCGACTCTTAGAAGACATGCACTGGAACAAAATAAAGTTATAGCTCCAACTACAAAAGGTAAGGATACCTACCTACTTAGTATTATTTAAACTTTAGCGGTTTGTTAGCATGATTAGAATGGTTTCATTCGTGGCCTTTATTGTTTTAGGTATGGGTAGGTACAAGAGTGTATTTACATATGAGATGGAAAGAGAGCTAGTTGAACATATCAAGCTACTAGAAACGAGTTTGTTTGGATTCACACGGAAGGAAGTTCTGGAACTAGCCTACCAGTTTGCAGACGTGAATAATATTCCTCATAATTTTAATAATGAGAAGAAAGTGGCAGGCAAGTAATGGTTGGCTGGATTTCGTCGTAGACACCCGGACATATCTTTGAGGAAACCTGAAACGACTTCAGCTGCGAGAGCTCAAGCCTTCAATAAGCCGCAAGTAGCGCTGTTTTCTAATACATACCAAGAAATCATTGAAAGCAATAACATTTCACCGCATAGGCTCTACAACGTCGATGAATCTGCCTTATCAACAGTCCAAAGACCCCAAAAGGTGTTTGCTACTACTGGGCGTAAGCAGGTTGGGGCTTTAACTAGTGCTGAAAAGGGGTATCATGTGACAGTTGTTTGTTGCATGAGTGCAAATGGCCATTTTAACCCGCCTTGCTTAATTTATCCTAGAAAAAATATGAAACAGGAGCTTATCGATGAAGCTCCAACCGGTAGTTTGGGTATTGCACAGGAATCAGGCTGGATGACAACAGCAGTATTTTATAAATGGTTGGTGCATTTTCAGTCGCATGTGAAAGCGAGCCTTGATGACAAAGTGCTTTTGGTGGTTGATGGACATATCAGTCATAAAGGTATTGAAACCTTAACATTCGCTAAAGAGCAGGGAATCATTATTGTGTGCTTGCCACCTCACTGCACACACCGAATGCAACCATTAGACGTATCTTTCTATGGTCCACTGAAGACCTATTTTAATCAATAAGTGAGCACTTGGTTAAAGAGCCATCCAGGCAGAGTTGTTACTCACTTTCAAATAGGTGCGATACTTAACAAAGCTTATGGTAAAGCAGCGACGGTCCAAACTGAAGTCAATGGGTTGCAAAAAACAGGTCTCTGGCCTGTTGATCCAAACATATTTCCAGATTATTTGTTTGAGGCTGCTGAAACGACAAACATCCCCATGCAACAAGATCGGGTAGAGTCCGAAGAAGATTCGACGGCAGCAGTAAACTTATGCATACCCTCAGCAAACTCAGCAGGCCCATCTCAGGTTGAAGTAAGCAGTTGGACATCACTGATAGTTGCTAGCACATCAGCTTTAGGCAACCCACATACAATCTCAGCAGCCCAATCTGGTGACACAGCTACTGCAATACCTACGGCACCCACATCATCTAGCTCGATACTCCAAGACATGAATATCAATGTTCCAGTCAGCGTACTATCTCCAGTGCCGAAAGGAGTGTATGTAGCTGGACAAGGTAAACGAACACCACGCAAAAAACCAACAGTCTTGTTGTTAACTTCAACGCCAAACATAGAAGAGGCTAAAGCAAAATCCGCTCCTCCACCTATTCTAAAGAAAAAAACGAGAAAGGTTACAAAAGTTTTGGATTTTAGTTCGGACAGCAAAAATGATTTGTCTTTAGTACAAGCTTACACTGAAGCCAAAGATGATGATGAAGATTGCCCCTGCATTTATTGCAATGACCTCTACTCCAGGTCCAAACCAAGAGAGGTGTGGTTAAAATGCTTGAGCTGTAATAAATGGGCTCATGCATCATGTGCAGATGTTCCCAAAAAGACGAAGAGATTTACGTGTGAACTCCGCAAGTAATGAACTGATTTTCACTGCAAATTTGGTATGCCATTTTGTCCGCATCACGTATACTATTTTACCCGCCTAGGGTAGACAAAACGGTTTTTGTTCGAGTTTTTAAAAATGATTAATAATTCTATTGTTTTCGTTTTAAGCTGATTGATCTCATTAATTCTAGTAAGGTAATGAACCAAAGAATATATAGTTACCTAAAATATAAGAAAATATTAATAAATAAAGATTTTATGACTAATTATATAACTAGTATGTCATTTTGTACGCCTCTCCCTTACCTACCTACAACCGTTATAATTAAATGGGATTAAATATAATGATCATCAAAAATACTAATTGGTCAGCAAATATTGCACAGCATAACGAGCATCTATACGCCTCAAATCACTGCATTCCGTCTCGGAAGTGTTAGGTTATGTTAGGTTCCTTTTTTTTAACCCACCCAAAAATAGGAGCCCCGCCAAGCGGGGCTCCGTCGACTTAGTTTGATCTCTTTAAAGTTTGCTGGCCATGAGTTGCTGATCAATTAGCTATTTCTGCTCACAGATTATATTTTTCTGCTCACAAAAATACCAATACCATGCTAACCATTTAAATAACACCCTAATTAAATAAATAAATACCTATAAATTATTTATTTCTAGTGCGGGAGTTCTAACACTTATCTGCTCATCCTCACAGCGTTCCGCTTCACATTTTGCGACCTATAGACGTTTTGCCAAGTTTAACCCCGAAATTTTCGTGTCTAAAAATAGGCCGGGAACCTGAATTACGGGATCGAATTCACTGCTTACGCCCCTCAGCCAATACCGGCATTTGAAGCCTTTTTGATAATCATTTCAACGTAATATGTCCAGTAGTTTGGTGTTTCTTACATACGTTAACACCAAACGAGGAAGTTGCCATCAAATAAATAGGTATTTAATCCATTCGTAGGCCATAACAACAAATTATCTTCAAACCGGTTGAGTTAACTTTTTAAAATCTTAATTCATCCTTCTCAGTTGTAATACAACACTCGACGAATGTCTATGTATGAACAACTTAAAATTTACTTCAACAAAATGAATTTAATTAAAATATTGTTTTTGTTTAGTGCTGTGTGTTGTGTTATGTGCTTTGATTATGTTGGTGATGAGGATCTGCCTGAAGGTATATACTGGGTGTAAGGGACGGCGTACCGAAAACATTAGCAAGACGTCTTTCTATAAGTACTTATCACGACATAAACTTAAATTATTAAAAAAACGCAAAATTAAAATGTTATGTAGATTAACATTATTACGCGGTACGCAATGGATTGCTACCGATACAACGCACTCGACGAATGAACTCTGCGTTCCGCGCGCATAAAAACAGCTGATCTATTTAAATCACGACTATTTAATTACATTGCTGTATTGTAGAAAAATGTGGCATATTATTATGCTATGATTCAGTCAGAAAAATGAAAAATTGCAGTAAAACAATTGTGATTGTTTAAAAAAATTCCAACGATTTTTAACTCGGAATGATGGTCTGAATCTACTATTTCAGTTTTCGGTACACCGTCTCTTACACCCAGTATATACTTTATGTAATAAATATATCCATATAATCAATACATATTATAAAACAAAGTACTCCACCGCGTCTGTCTGTCTGTTCGCGATAAACTCAAACCTACTCAACGGATTTTCATGCGGATTTCACCAATAGATAGTGTGATTCATTGGGAAGGTTTAGATGTACTCGTATAATAATTTGTTAAGGTTTTGCACTATGTACCTGTGCGAAGCTGGGGCGAGTCGTTAGTACCTATCAATACCTACTAATATTATAAAGCTGCAGAGTTTGTTTGTTTGCTTGAACGCGCTAATCTCAGGAACAAATGGTTCGATTTAAAAAATTATTTTAGTGTTGGATAGCCTATTTATCGAGGAAGGTTATAGGCTTAAGGCTATATAACATCACGCTACGACCCACGGGGGCGGCGCAGTAACGATAAACGCGGTTGAAACCGCGGGAACATGTAGTATAATAATATAAGCCCAGTATATGAACTGTTCCACTGTTGGACACAGGCCTCTTCTCAATGTGAGCGTATTTAAGGCATAGTCTACCACGAGGGTCCAGTGCAAGTTGGCAGAGTTCACATATCTTGGAGGACATTCCATAATGTTGTCCAACCGCGTCAGGCAACCTGCCTGTTGTTGTGATGTTATACAATATATAACCTATAGCCTTCCTCAATAAGTGGGCTATCCAACACTAAATGAATTTTCCAATTCGAACCAGTAGATCCTGAGATCAGCGCGTTCAAACTAACAAACAAACTCTTCAGCTTTATAATATTAGTATAGACTAGCTGTTACCTGCGACTTCGTCCGAGTAGATTTTAAATAAAAAGTGTTTGTCTTCGCGGAACCCTATTTTTTTTCTAAAATCAACGTAGCCTAAGTTACTCCTTATAACATCAGCTATCTGCCAGTGAAAGTCCCATCAAAATCGGTTCAGCCGTTTCGGTGATTAGCCAGAACAAACAGACAGACAAAAATTTAAAAAATATATGTTTTCGTATAGGCACCTTAACTTTCAGATGCATTAGATAAAAAGCTGTTATTTTGACATTACAAAACAGACACTTCAATTTTATTTATTTGTATAGATTATGAAATAAGCATAGGTATATAGAAATGTGGCTCGAACATACTTTTGTGTACCTTTCTGAGCATATGAGCATTCGACTATGTTTGTATGTATGTAAGTAGGTATAGCACGTAAATGATGATTTTGCAAATGCTAACTAATATTATAAATGCGAATGTGAGTTTGTTTGTTTGTAACGCCTTAACTACTCGACCGATCATCATGAATTTTCGCATACACTTTGTCTGGGATACATAAAAGGACGCAGGGTACTTTTTATCCAAAAAAGAAGTACCTACTGTTCTCAAGGGATAGAAATGTATTTACAAAGTCTAGATTAACATAAGCGAAACCGCCGGCTAAACCTAGTGTTTCAATAATTCCTTTCTGAGCCCGGGATTTGAACCCTGCAACCGGCAATAAGATAAAGCACAACCTGCCTCCCTAACGCAATGAGGCAACATATATTTTTACAAAAGTATTCCTTCAAACCGGTTTAGTTAACAATTCACATTTTCCTCAACCTGATCTCCTCCAGTCTGTGTGTCGCACTTATAACGATGACATCTTTAATCAACGCATGACTCATTTCAAAAAAATGTATTTAATAAAATTATTGTTGGTTATGTTAAGTTGCCTGTACTGTTTTATGTGCGAAGATGTCCTGTCTGAAGGTATGTGCTCATCTTTTTATTATAAATGATAACTACTGAAATAGGAATGAAGCCTGTGTCGCAGCCTTTAAAAACATTCCACAAACGGACACAAAAGACAACCAGTCTAGGAACAATATTTTTGTTTGTTTTCTTTTTAAGGCAATGTCCGCAGTAACTGCTTTGCAAGAAACTTTAAAAGAATTCAAACAAGGGATACAAAAACAACCAGTCTAGGAACAGCCATTTTTGTTTGTTTTCTTTTTAAGGCAAGCCCGCAGTACTAATATAGTATTATATTATCTGTGCCCGCAGTAATTGCTTCGCATGGAAATGAAATGAAATGATTATTTATTTGTATGAAACATGGTAGTAAGTTGTTCAAAATGTACATGATAAAAAATGTTCACATATTTCGCCGGTTTACTCGACATGCAAAGAATTTATAATACCTAATTATAAGTAGCAACAAAAAGTTTAAAAATCAATCATTTTCAGGTGATACATAGGTCCTATACATTTTAAAGTCATTTAAAATTAAGATGAATAAAATAATTAGAATGTAATGTCAATAATTCATTTAAATACAATCAAAATAAAAAAATAAAAAACTAAAAATGAATATAATGTCAAGGAAAATATCATTACAGTGTCTCAAATTAAGATTTGTAATCATCAATCTTATAAAAAAATATTGGGGCAGTCTTTGGGGACTGCCAATACAAGTGAAAACTTTAATCCTTGATCATAAACACTTGTTTATAAAGAAAAATAAAGAAAAGGGGGGGCGGGTCGGATTCCTGAATATTCCTGATACTCTCTTAGGGTTTATTAAGGGGATCAAACTTTCGTTATTTTTGCGTAGGACGCACCATTTCTGAGATATTTTAATATTCTAAAATAATTCAAAAATGGAAAGCGTGGAAGCGTGACGATGACGCGAATTCCATGATTTTTGTTCACCCAAGAAGTGCTCAATGCGCCTAAAGAAGTTTTCACTTCAAAAAACATTTCTCTAATAACCAATCATTTACTGCTTTCTTGGATTTCCCATTTGGCAATTCTCTTATACATTTTAAAAGAATTCAAACAATGGACACAAAAGCACCCAATCTCTGCACAAACATTGTTGTAGTTCTTTCTTTTATAAAGACAATATCTCAGGGGCCTTTGCAAACTTTTAAACAACGGACATAAAGAACAACCAGATTTGGAAAAATTATTTATGGGTCACACGATTTTGCCCGTGTAGGTGTATTCCGCTTTCGGTGCCAATTTTTTCGGCACCTAAGCTATTCCACTTTCAGCACCAATAGGTATTTTATTCCACATTCGACAGTTTCGACACCAAGCAAAAATACCAATTGGTGATGAAAGTGGAATAGCTTAGGTGCCGAAACGATAGGTGCCGAAAAAATTGGTGCCGAAAGCGGAATACTCCCCCGTGTGGGATTCAACACGCAGCCTTGTGGCAGCGCAGCGGTACGGTAAGGCGACCGTGTAAACCAATACGCTATCCGAGCAGACAAGCAATCTATGCTAATATTATAAAGCTGAAGAGTTTGTTTGTTTGAACGCGCTAATCTCAGGAACTACTGGTTCGAACTGAAAATTATTTTAATGTTGGATAGCCCATTTATCGAGAAAGGCTATAGGCTATTAACATCACGCTACGACCAATAGAAGCGGAGTATCGATGAAAAATGTTGCAGAACCGCGTAAAGTTCTGTTATGTGAAGCAGACGAAGTTGCGCGTGTGAGCTAGTAAATATCTATACTTACTTACTTCTTGCCAAATCTTCGCTTTCTTGGTTCTTAAGAGTTAGTTCATAACAACTGTGTGTACTTTCGGGAATATTAGGATATGTATATCCTTTTTAGTCCATTGAAATGATACAATTTAAGGACCTAATATTGCATTTATTAGAGGACGCAATTTTATTTTTGGGACATGTGTGGGGGTCAATAGAAGCTTAACCCCAAGTTTGTGGGGTTGCCGCCTTTGTCCCCCGGCCGCCATCTTGGAAAAAGGTGTGCAAACACCTATTTCGCGATATCTCGGAAACTATGCGTAATTTGTAGCAAATCGCTTTGCCTACAAATATGTTTATATAACTTTTTGCCCTAAATTTAAAATTAAAGAAGTTATAAGCAAAAAAGTGAGAAAATTACTATAAAAATTTTCTTTTTGCTCTATAACTTTTCTTTTTATACATTTTGCAAAAATTTATTTATTTATATTTACTTTTTTTTTATATTTTCTTTTCGTATTTATATGTTACCCGTCAGTCTATAAACTGTCTCTTTGCAAAAAAACATGTAGACCTAATCTTCTTCCGTTGCTACATAAGAGAAGGACAAAGCATTATACACACATTCGCATTGGTATACAAACTACTAGTTTTTGCCCGCGGCTTTGCACGTCTTTTTCTGGATGAAAGATGCGTTGTCGTTTTCTGCACCCCTGATAACGTGTATGCGAGATTTCATAATGACCGGTCGAGTAGATAAGGCGTGAAACGTAACAAACAGACAACAAAACTATTTTAATTTAGCCTACTCAAGATAACCGTAGGTAAACAGTTAGTAAATAGAACTTAACATTGTATAATGCTACTTTTTCTACAAATAAATGTGTTTGTATTAATTTTACATTACGACACACACACACACACACACACATATATACACACATACACACTCACACACACGCGCGCACACCCACACACGTAATCATATATAATTTATACTACATCGAGTGAGACTGATAACTTGATAACTTATTTGATTTTCTTTGTTATATCTCTTGTATTCGTAACAAAAACTAAATATAAGTAAACCATTAATATGAGGACTGTCTACTGCTACTTAAAAAAAATACGGCCAATAAGGAAGGTTGCTGGTGCTTATAGTACAGGTTCTCCTTTTTAAGCACCAGCTGCACACATGTACCAACAGTACCTAATGTACCTGGGGACACGGCATCGGCAGTAATATCGATATGGTCACTATAAGATGTTGTTAGGTTAGCTAATTACGTAATAACTTAAGACAGGAGGTCCCTTAAGTAGGGACTGAATAAATTAACCGACTTGGTATTACATGGATCTCACAACTTATTACGGTAGAAGAACTGAGTTGCGAGACTTGGGTTTTTTTATAAGTATGTTTTTGATGGCATTAAATAGTGTAGTCCAAACTAACATGTACTTATAATAAGTTTTTGATGAATAAACATTTATTTTTATTATATACAGCGATAGCCTAGTGGGAAACCGTTGGATTGCCACGCAGAGGTCTCGAGTTCGAACCCAAGGCGCGCATCTCTGACTTTCGAAGTTAAATGCGTATTTAATAGTTGATTATCGCTTGCTTTAACGGTGAAGGAAAACATCGTGAGAGAACCTGCATGTCTGAGAGTTCTATATAATGTTCTCGAAGATATGTGAAGTCTACCAACCCGCACTAGGCCATCGTGGTGGACTATAATATAATATTCTACCACATACACACAACATCATCTAGCCCAAACTAAGCAGAGCTTGTACTATGGGGGTACTAGACAATGGATAAACATACTTATATACTTTTTTTTTGTAAATACATACATATTATACATAGAAACACCCAGACCAAAACAAACATCCATGTTCATTCACACAAATGTTTGACTTGTGCGGGAATCGAACTCGCGACCTCAGGCGTGGCAGTCGGTTACACTAACCACTACGCCATCGAAGCCGACGAACGACGAACGATGGCCTAACCCTTCTCATAGTGAGAAGAGGCCCGTGCCCAGCAGTGAGACAGTTTAATACAGGGCTGATATTATTATATTATTATTGTTACATTAGTTAGTAGATCATAAATAAACAATTCTTGATGCTGCAGGGTCTCCGTGCTGGGCGGACGAGAAAAGGAATGGCACTTGTGTCAACTTGTACAGATGTCGCCCCGCTGCTATCACTCATTTATATGTAAGTTATACTACACGTAGGGTTGCCAACCATACTTTATAATAACGTATCCTACTTTATTTTTGGTAATTATACTTTATACTTTTGCTTATAAATAAAGTATATGAAAATACTTTATTTCCAACCTTTACTGTGATGCTTTTACTTACTTTTTTCAGTGATGAATCTAAAGTGGTGAGAAGAATGAAATAGAGCGTCAATAAATTTAATTAAAAACGAATTGTTTATTTATTTAAATTTAAATTTTGATTGTCAAACAAGCTTTGAAAAATTTAAAGATAGCAATAAATTGTTAGCATGTGCTAAAAGCACACAAAAATACGTTTTTAAAGAAATAAAAACATAAAATTTAAAAAGTCCTTTTTTTTTCTTCCAAATACTTTAATTTTTTCCTATTCAACCCATTTTATACGTTTTTTCTTGGCACAAAAAGTTGGCAACCCTAACTACACGTTAGGATCGGACGTAGACGGAGAAAACTATAGACAAATTGATAGCATCTGTTTCATTCACACAAGAGTAAGAAGGAGTTATGAATTTGACGTGTATAGAAACGAAACAGCATGAGAATATTTTCTGTCTCGCGTTGCGTGCCGGTTTTTTCAAGGTCAGCACAGTACTGTGCTAAACAAATTTGACAGCTGAGAGTCGCTTGCTTACGTTTTAGCGTTAATTTTTATTTAATTTCAATAAAAGTGCACAATTATTGTGAAAATTACGTAAGGAAACACTCAGTGAACTGGTTATTCATATATATTAAAGACAATATGGTTCGTTGTAGTGTATTAGGATGTAAAAGAGAGATTGAAACCAAAATTGTCCTTCCACTCGTAAGTATAACAAGTTTATGCTAATTTTAGCTTATTAATGTTTTAATTGATTGTGTCTTACACACATAGATTCACGTCAAGTACAAAATAATCGATTTAGTAGCCAAAATATGAAATCAAATCATTCATAACCTCAAATTTCAGTGTTGCCGTATTCTAGTTGTTTATTCTCCCATAATTGTTGTGGGAGTTATATTTGATTATGATGTCTAGTATTGCGTGAGCCATCAATTTCAAATCACATTTAGATAATGTTATGAATTAATTATAATCACACAAAGCGATTAATTAAACTAAAATATCTATTACTTTGCAGTTTTCCATATGATGACAAAGTTTTAATTTTTTTAAATAAAATGTTTAAATGTTTTAAAGTTACATAGTTTGTGTATTACTTATTGACCGTAATCGTACCGACTTATCGACCGTAATTAGTTTTTACATAGTTTGTGTATTACTTATTGACCGTAATCCTACAAACTAACATAGTAAATTAAGTCGGGAGTAACGTACATGGGTGGCAACACTTCTTTATGAATCGTTCTATCTCATGTGGCCACGCGCACTATTCGTCTATAGTTTTCTCCGTCTACGGGATCGGAGCTGTATCTAGCTAGTAAATGTCCTTTACACCGAATTTTGGCCAGATATTTCGTTTCCGTTAACACTGACCGAAGCCACGGTCAGTTTTAACGGAAACGAAATATTTGCGCAGTTACGGAGCTATCAAAATAGGTAGTTGTTAATATTGTGTTCTGTTTACGCGAATGTTATTCATTGAAATTAAACTACTCTATACGGATTTTATCGCGTTGTTTATTTGACACTTTATTACATAATTTAGAAACTGTTACATTACTACTGTCCAAAACAGTGCCAAACACCAACGCAATGCATCGTTGACGTCTTACACATATATATATATGTCTGATACAGTCCACTTAGTTTAACGCTACACATTTGTAAAAAGCCAGTATTAAATCAGTCGCTAAGTAAGCCACATGTCTTTTCATTCGTAAAACAACCCTCAAGCAAAATTGCACCTTATCGCTATAAACATTTGGTCCAATTCGAGACGGATATTGATCGCCGGTCGGCCACTGCGAGCGAGCCGCGAGAACAAAAGGCACCCGCATTCCACAGCGATAAGGAACTGTTGTAGACACTTTTACTAATAACGTAATAACTGCATAATTAGTGAATTTTAGTGCATTTCGTGAACATTATGTCGAATATTGGGATTGAGGAACTTCTGGTGTATCAAAGGGAGCTACTAGACAATTTGAAAAATGCTGAGAAGAACTATAAAAAGTCACCCAAAGATAGAATAAAACGGGCTTACTTGGAAACACGGTTGGAGTCATTAGAAGAATTATGGAATAACTTTAAGGTGGGACACAAAGAAATTATTTTAAAGCTTAGTAAAGACGATGACACGGAAAATTCTTATTTTGAAGAAAACATTTACGAACAGTTTGAAGAGACATATATACAATACAAGTCGAGTTTGAAGGAGGCTCTTCAACCGTTTCTGGAAACATCTAAGCTTCAATTCCCTACGTGTCCGCAAACATCTACACCGAATGACGGTACACAAACACTGTTATTGAATTGCGATGTTAAGTTACCCCGTATTCAGATACCCACGTTTACTGGAAAATATGAGGAGTGGCAATCGTTTTATGACCTGTTTTGTTCCTTAATACATAGTAACAAGTCTTTGTCGCCCGTACAAAAGTTACAATACCTTAAGAGTAATTTATCTGGAGAACCAGAAGTATTACTACGAAATTATTCTATCACGAATGCAAATTACGAGGAGGCGTGGAATGAACTAGAGAAACGATACAATAATAAGAGATATAATACTAACGAGATATTGAGAAAATTATTTACACAAAAATCTATACAAACAATTTCGGCGAGTTCTATCAAACAATTAGTGGATACGACTTCGACTTGTTTAAAGGCTTTGAAGAACATGGATGTGACAATTGATGCTTGGGACCTAGTCATCAACTACTTGGTGCTGTCAAAATTGGATTCCGAATCGGTCAAAGAGTGGGAACAACATTTGAGTATAAATAACAAGGACACGCCCACTTGGCCAGAACTACGAGATTTCCTGAGTGCGAGATTCCGATCATTAGAAATAATGGATGGCCATAAACCAAGAGTGGTGCAAGCTAAGCCTGTCGCGAAGCCTAAAGCTTTTCATTCGAGTATTACCAAGGACGAGAAGAAACACGAAGTGAAATGTGCGTTATGTAATGAAGGTCATTACGTATACCACTGCAAGAAGTTCGTTGATATGTCTACTAAGGAACGACAAGACTTTGTTCAACGCAGCAACTTGTGCTTCAACTGTTTAGCGCCATCGCATTCTGTAGTGAAATGTCGACAGTCAACGTGTTGCCGGAAGTGTGGACGGCGTCATCACTCACTGCTGCATTTCGATAAAGGTGTCACTGCCGAGAAAACGAGTGGGAATGAGTCCACATCAACAGGTACTGTGACCGAGACACAGAGAGGTAAGCCTAGTACTTTGTCTAATGATACACACATTGTAACCAACTTTTCTAAAGAGAATTTTCATACAAATAGTGTCCTGTTAGCTACTGCACAAGTGTTAGTAGATAGTAGGAATGGTTGCAAATTTATATTTAGAGCATTGTTAGACCAAGGGTCACAGGCATCATTTGTGACGGAGGCTACAGTTCAGTTACTTAACCTTACACGTAAATCGGTAAGTGGTTGGGTGTCAGGCGTGGGGGAGGAGCAAACGAGAATAAAACACATGGTGTCACTTATTGTGAAATCACGCTACGATCCCCAGGCATTAGTTAGAGTAAATGCATATGTACTGCGATCATTAACGACACTTTTACCTAATACTAATCTTGGTACTCCTAAATGGTCAGACATAAATAACTTAGAGTTGGCTGATCCAGGATTCAATACACCGGGTAAAATAGACATTTTACTCGGCGCTGAAGTATACAGCGACGTTTTGTTAGACGGCGTTATTAAACATCCTAAGAATAATCTACTAGCACAAAATACAATCTTAGGTTGGGTGTTATCTGGAAGGATGTCACAAGAATCTACCTCAGCGCACACCACAAGTCTGCACGTGCAACACAAAGAAGACGAGCTACTTAAACTATTTTGGGAAGTGGAAAACGAACCAAACATGATACAAAAGAGAGAAACAGAAGAAGAAAGGAGATGTGAAGAGTTCTACGACGCTACCACGGTTAGAGATGAGAGCGGAAGATTTGTAGTCAAGCTGCCATTTAGAAAGGAAGTTCCCGAGTGCCAAAATGGTAGATTAATGGAGATAGCGGCTAAAAGGTTTGAATTCTTAGAAAAGAAATTAGACAAAAATCACAAACTGCGTGAAGAATACCATAAAGTAATAAACGAATACATACAATTAAATCATATGGTTGAAGTTGATGTTACAGACATTAATAGTTCCAAAGCTGTCTATCTTCCGCATCATGCCGTAACAAGAGAAGATAAGGATACTACGAAGCTTCGAGTAGTCTTCGACGCATCGTGTAAAGGAGTTAATAACGTTTCTTTGAACGACGACCTTCTTATTGGTCCTAAACTGCAGCAAGACTTGCGTCACTTATTGATGAGGTGGAGAGTTCACAAGATTTGCATTACTGCTGACGTCATCAAGATGTATAGGATGGTGCGCGTGGCAGAAGAGGATACAAACTACCAGAGGATACTATGGAGACCAAAAGAAAACGAGCCAGTCAAGCATTATAAGCTATTGAGATTAACTTTTGGAACCGCGTGTGCTCCATATCTTGCCGTGAAGTCATTGCAGAGACTAGCTGATAATGAGCGGTTTGAATGCCCAATTGCAGCAAAGATAACAAAGAATGACTATTATATTGACGATTTAATGACAGGGTGTGAGACAGAAGATCAAGCGATAACCATATACAACGAAATCAACAGACTGATGAGCTTGGGAGGGTTCGAGCTTCAAAAGTGGAGTAGCAATAATGAAAACATATTAAAATACATCGGAGAACACAAACGGATCAATCATGAACTTCCTCTCAGGCTCAACAGCCTAGTAAAAGTACTTGGTGTGATATGGAATCGTCTAACAGATAACTTTGAATATACCATTAACTTACCAGAACCTAAACAGTCAATTACTAAACGTCAAATCTTGTCATAAGTCGCTAAACTTTACGATCCATTGGGGTGGATAGCTCCTGTGATTGTCGTCGCAAAAATGATAATACAGAAGTTATGGAGATCAGGGCTAGAATGGGATGAAACTGTAGATGGAGAGTTGTTAGAAGAGTGGCTACATTACAGAGAGAATTTAATACACATTAAGGGAGTAAGTGTACCGAGATGGTTACACTACTCTTCTACAGCCAAGACAGAACTGCATGCCTTCGCAGACGCCTCGCAACTGGCGTGTGGAGCAGCAGTATACATGCGCGTTGCTGCAGAAGACAGAATTTATGTTAATCTTATATCGGCTAAAACTAAAGTCGCTCCTATCGAGAAACAGCTTTCAATACCAAGACTGGAACTTTGTGCCGCGGTATTGGCAACAAAATTGATTTATGAAATATCTCAAGTAATGAATATACCTAAAACAAACTTATACGCCTGGACAGACTCGACAATAGTCCTAGCCTGGTTAAAGGGTGGGTCCAGTAGGTGGACTACATTTGTTAGCAACAGAGTGTCAGATATACTTAACATTTTAGATTATAACCAGTGGGGACATGTTGCTACTGAAATGAACCCAGCAGACTGCGCGTCGAGAGGACTACAAGCGTCGGATTTGTTAGACCATAGATTATGGTGGGTCGGACCCGATTGGCTGTCTTCGCAGCAAACACACTTGAGTTCAGACGATATTATTGAGGACACACAGGAGGAGGAGAGAGTTAAGGTTTTAAATGTCTTAATAATTCCGGAAGAGGAATTTGTTTGGTCTAAGTTTTCCAATTTATCTAAAATGTTGAGAATCATATCCTACTGCAGAAGATTGGCAAATCTAAAACTACCTAAGGAAACCCGACAAGTATTCACTAAATATGTAACGGTGGAAGAAATAACTAAAACCTTAGAGATGTGCATAAAACAAACTCAGAGTAAGGAATTTGGACAAGAAATAAAACAATTAAAATCTAACGAATGTGTACCTAAAAAAAGCAAACTCCGATCTCTTTGTCCAATTCTTGATGAAACCGGGATATTAAGAGTTAGCGGACGTATACAGCAGTCACAAGCATCGTATGACACACAGCATCCTATAGTTTTACCGGCTAAAAGTCATCTTAGCAGACTCATAATTAAAGATGCGCATATAAGGACTATGCATGGAGGACCACAGATGATGCTAAATTACTTAAAGTCAAAGTATTGGATGCTGCGAGTTAAAGATGAAACAAAGAGGTGTTATCGTGAATGTGTTAAATGTGTGCGGTACTCTACGAAAAACACTACTCAATTAATGGGCCAATTACCGGTGGTGAGAGTGAAACCTAACAAGCCTTTCAGATCGGCGGGAGTAGACTACGCGGGACCTATTAACATTAGATTTTCACCAGGTAGAGGAGCAAAGTCCTACAAAGGATACATATGCTTATTTGTTTGCATGGTGACTCGGGCTATTCACCTAGAAGCCGTGACAGATTTAACAGCAAAAGGTTTCATCGCAGCCTTTAAGAGATTTACGTCAAGACGAGGACACTGTCAGGACCTCTACAGTGACAACGGCACTAATTTCGTTGGCGCAGACAAACAATTAAGAGATATGTTCGACAAAGCCAAGTCATCAATCCCTAGTGAGATAGCTCAGTTGTTAACCTTAGAACGGACCACATGGCATTTCATACCGCCGCACGCCCCGAACTTTGGAGGCCTGTGGGAAGCTGGGGTACGCAGTACGAAGACACACCTAAAAAGAGTAATCGGTGACACTACACTTACGTATGAAGAATTATCTACAGTATTAGCGCAAGTAGAAGCGTGTCTTAATTCGCGACCGATAAGTGTTCTAAATGACGACCACAATGATCCCCTCCCACTGACACCTGGCCATTTTTTAGTCGGTGAGCCGTTACTGAACTTAGCTGATGAGGATTACACGCAACTTAATATCAGTTGTCATGAGAGATGGCGACTCACACAGAAAATGGTCAACGATTTCTGGAACAGATGGTACAAAGAGTATCTTGTTAATTTGAATCAACGGTACAAATGGAATAAAAAGAACGCTGAACCAGAAATCGGTGACGTAGTCATTCTAAAAGAGGACAATATTCCGCCTAGTAAGTGGATAATGGGTAAAATATTACAAAAACATGTAGGTCCTGATAACATTACTCGGGTCGTGTCAGTTAAATGTAAAAATGGAATTCTAAAAAGGCCTGTGAGTAAAATATGTGTCATAGCTAAAGTTCAATGAGAATATCCTATTGTAAAATGTAACTTAATAATAATATTATGTAAAAAAAGAGGGTGAAATACCTTCTATTGAAACAGAGTTTGAAGGTAGCATTAGCTATATTGCAATTTATGATTGTACTTAAAACTACCTTATTAGATTAAAAATTCTAATGTTGCGTATAATTTTATATTTACCTGTTTTAATTGTACCTATACTTACCTTTTTACATTCATACTTACTTGTGTTAAATTTATACTAACCTGTATTAACATTGTTAAGTTAAGCCATGTTATAGTACTTTTTTTAATAAGCGTTTAGTGCACGCTTTGTACGCATATTAGAATTCCTTTCAAGTATGAGGTATTACGGTGGGTGGTTAATTGTTCCAATATAAACCACACTTTACTGTTATATGTATATTTAATTTCTGTAAATTCTGTGATGATTTTATCTTTATCGTGCATCACATTAGAAACGTTGTTAATTACGTTGTTTTGGCTGAGTCACTTTATTATTAACTTACTCCATGTGACGTTGGTTGGTGTTTGGATTAGAATGGTTCCTATTAGAGTTATATTTGAGTTACCTATATTAAAGAACTGCGTTCTTGGTGGGCGGAATGTCCAAAACAGTGCCAAACACCAACGCAATGCATCGTTGACGTCTTACACATATATATATATGTCTGATACAGTCCACTTAGTTTAACGCTACACATTTGTAAAAAGCCAGTATTAAATCAGTCGCTAAGTAAGCCACATGTCTTTTCATTCGTAAAACAACCCTCAAGCAAAATTGCACCTTATCGCTATAAACAACTACTATTAAACTTTACTAGGTAATTATGTAATAAAGTGTCAAATAAACAACGCGAATAACAGGCCTTTTGGTCTTGTTTAGGAGACAAGGTTTAACAATTATACTGCCAAAACACTCTTTTGTCATTGTCCCTACCTTTTATCTGCTAATGTACAAAACTGTAAAATTATTTTTTGTGTTTTGTAATATTTGTGTACTTAATTAAATAAATTTATTATACTATTAAAATTAATTCCAGACAAAAGTTGGACTCACTAATGTGCCGCCGATGCCACCGGTGTGTTCCTTCAGACCAGACGGAGAACCTATCATCTGTTGCACAGATTGTTCTCTTGACAACACGGAGAAGTAAGAACAATTTTACACACACTAATAACATTATTTAGAAAGTATCGTGGGCCGAATATCCATTTTTGCTCGGTATTTGGCATATTCGACAGTTTTACCAAATATTCATATTGCGTAAAATACTATTTGAAGTGAAAACTTCTTTAGGCGCGTTGAGCACTTCTTGGGTGAACAACAATCATAGAACTCGCGTCATCGTCACGCTTCGTCATCGTCACACCTCCACGCTTTCCATTTTTGAGTTATTTTAGAATATTAACAATATCTCAGAAATGGTGCATCCTACGCAAAAAATAACGCAATTTAGACACACATAATAACCCCTAAAAAAAATTCCTGATAATCTCTATCAGGAATTTTTGTTTATAAAGAAGTGTTTATGATCAAGGATTAAAGTTTTCACTTTTATCGGCAGGCCCCAAAGACTACCCCAATTTTTTTTCCCATCTCTGAAAGACAACATACAATGGATAAAATATTCCATTAGTTTTAGGTTCGATCCCTACACAAGACAAAAAATTGTGTGAATCACCAACACATAGATGTTCTGAGTCAGGGTGTCCTTTGTGTTTACCTGATGGTGATCCGTTTTAATGTTTGTTAAGTCCTCTGCGACACAGGAATTATCCATTCGCGAGAAATGTCTTAAAAATAAAAGAAGAAGATTTCGACTACCACCTCCAGATATCATTTATCTATAAGATAAAAGTCTCGCCATCTCTCTTCTTTAACCTAACATGAGTTTTAGAGATTTTATTAAGGTAGTAGATCCTCGCTGGTTTCAGCATGAATGGGCCGGATCGGCCGGGGTAGTACTTCTCTCTCACAGAATACCGGCGTGAAGTAACGGTACCCGTACTGTTGCGTTTCGTATCGGTGAGTGAGAGAGCCGGAGGCCTAGTTACCCCGATCCTTTTCCTATCCTTTCCTTTGTCCTTTCCCTCCTTCATTCCCTTTTAAAGGGCTGGCAACGCACTTGTAACTCTTTTGGGGTTGCGGGTGTCCATGGGCGGCGGTAATCGCTTACCATCAGGCGATCCGTCCGCTAGTTTGCCCCCAAGCCATAAAAAAAAATGAGTGGGACAGCATGCAATTTATCTGTCGTATAACTTTTACTTGTTAGTCTCCTACAGAGTGGCCATAAGTTTACTTATTTGTTGAAGTAAACAGGAGCGTTAACTGAAAAACATTTTAGGAAGTAAATAGCGACGTGAGACAAATATTTTTTTCGTTCTAGAGATTCTACTGACATTCATGTTTCAAAATTACTTTTTTCCATGTTGACATTTTTGCTTCTTTCTAAACACAGTTTATTCTGTACATATATGCCATATAAATCAGTAATTTTACCTGATCACTGGCAGATAAATTCGAACAATTTATACCGTGGGAGAGCCACGCTTCGGCACGCATAGGCCACCTCGACTGGAATGATACCACGCCCTCACAGAAAACCAGCGTGAAATAGCGCTTGCGTTGTGTTTCGTCGAGTGAGTGAGTGTACCGTAGGACCCCCTTTCTTGGGGGCGAATTTAAAAGGCCGGCAACACACTTGTGACTCCTCTGGTGTTGCGGGTGTCCATGGGTGGCGGTAATCGCTTACCATCAGGCGATCTGTCTGCTCGTTTGCCTCTTATACCATAACAAAAAAGGAACAAGCATTAACATTTTCGAGAGCCCTAAAACCTATAGTTAATTTTGATCAGCTCAACAATCACATAATATATAAATCCACATTCATCTCTAGAACACTATAAGCCATTATACAAGCGTGAGTCTATGTTGTGTTGTCTGTTACAAGGTTGAAGAGATATATCGTGATGCCCAGAGGCTACTTTCATACGAAGGCCGGGAGAAAAGCTTGGATCAGTAAGTAGATAAACATTATTATTAGTGTGGCTATAGCCTTACTTTTCTTACGAGTAGCGATAACTCAGTGGGGAGACCAACAGACTGCAATGCAGAGGGTCTCGGGTTCGAACCCACGACGCGCACCTCTGACTTTAGAAAGTTATATGACTTTTCGAAATGATGTGCGTATTGAATGACAATTATCGCCTGCTCCGTGCTTCGGAGAGCACGTTAAGCCATCGGTTCCGGCTGCCATGAACATCTATGGCAGTCGTTATTGGAAAGTCAGTGCCCTATAATATCCTTACACTGGTCTAGCCTTAGGGTATCGTTAGCTTTCGGGTTGCGGAGGTCAGGTAGCAGCCGCTCCGTGAAAAACTGATAGCCAGTCAAATCCGGTTAGACCAGAAAAGCCGACCCCAAATGACTTCGGAATAATAAAGGCTAGGAAGGAGAAGAAGAGCCTAACTTTTCTTAGTGTGTTAGTCCATAGCCCACCAGTGCGGATTGGCAGACTTCACATACCTGCGAGAACGTTATGGAAGATTCTCATGCAGGTTTAAGCGAGCTATAATTACACACATAACCTCGAAAAGTCAGAGGTACGTACCTTGGTATCGAACTCGAGACCTCTGCGTGGCAACCCCACGGTCTCCCAATATCGTTGCTGATACATCTATACTAACTACCAGTCGCCTAGTGCTCGAAATTCGACCAAAGTTTTCCTGTAAGATATTGCTGATATATTATCTATACTAATATTATAAAGCTGAAGAGTTTGTTTGTTTGTTTGTTTACTTGAACGCGCTAATCTCAGGAACTACTAGCCCGATTTGAAAAATTCTTTCAGTGTTAGATAGCCCATTTATCGAGGAAGGCTATAGGCTATATATCATCACGCTAAGATCAATAGGAGCTGAGCACCAATGAAGAATGTTTCAAAATCGGAGGGTATTTTTTCCTTTTGAGAGCTATCGCTGCGTGCGCTGCGTAAACAGTTAAAGTTTCGCAAAAAGCATGTATGACAGAATTGTTTCCCTTTAAAAGTTCTAAAAAAAAGTTCGCGACAGCATATGTCTATCTTTTAAGGTTGGCTCACTATAACCATTTTTATGCTAACGAAATTTGTCCTAAAATAATGCATTATTTGGGAAGGTATTATTATAAATATGATATTAATCCTTATCCAAATAAATACGTTATTCATCACAAGTATTTAATTTAAAACAAAATTGCCCTTTACATCATTCGATTTCAATGAATATCTTAGGAGATATCGCAGTTTTAAAATAACATTGCAGCAAAATAATTACCCATTACAGACATAGTACAAACGATGTTTCTCCTGGTTTATTCTGCGTGATTACTACTGGTTCGATTTGAAAAATTCTTTTAGTGTTGGATAGCCTATTTATCGAGGAAGGCTATAGACATACATCACGCTACGACCCACGGGGGCGGCGCAGTAACGATAAACGCGGGTGAAACCGCGGGAACATCTAGTGTCATTATAAAGCTGAAGAGTTAGTTTGTTTGTTTGAACGCGCTAATCTCAGGAACTACTGCTTCGATTTGAAACATTATTTTAGTGTTGAATAGCCTATTCATCGAAGAAGGCTATAGACTATATAACATCACGCTACAATCCATGGGGGCGGCGCAGTAACGATAAATGTGGATGAAACCGCGGGAACATCTAGTTAGGTATATTTACTGCGGCGGGAATGTTTTTGTTGCGTATCGTCACATGAAATAACTGCATGATAAATGTAGATACAATATCGCGCTCTTAATAAAACAGAGTATTATCTATGTATTTTGGATTAAGCAAATTTAAACTCTGTTGCAATTACTTGACATAAGTATAATATTAGAATTTATAGACACGCAATAAGAGTTCAAATTGCTTTACTTCCAAATTTCGAGTTAAGTCGCTCTTTTATTAAGAGTACGATATATTGACTGGTACCAGTTACATAATCAGAATATAGAAAACTACGACCAAACTGAATGGTTGCGCGGCGACGACTGCTGCGCTTATCACATACCTGCGCCTGAGTACGCAACACTAAAGCGAGTACAGAGTTCCGACGGTTTTATACCTTGTTTATGTGATACCTAGGAAATTATCACCATGTAGGTCGTTAGTTAGTCTGATATTTGTCTGAGATTGCTTAGGACAGATTATGGGCAAAAGAATATTTTATACGAAGGTGCTCAAATCTATAATAAGTTGCTAAAGATATTAAAGAAGCTTATACATTATTTACATTTAAGAACTTAGTAAAAAAAACATGTTTTAAAGGATTTTTCACTATTAAATATTAGAGATGCCACGAATATTCGGCAACTATTCGGTATTCGGCCACATTTTGTCACTATTCGGTATTCGGCTGAATATTGCAAATGATTCGGCCGAAAACCGAATAGCATTTCATGAAAAAAAAGAACTCAAAAATTTGCTTGCACTTGCTGTGAAACAACAAACAAACTGCCAGTTTATTGTTTTCACTACAAAGGAGATATGCAACAAACCCATACAACTTCTACGTATGTTTTACGAAGAACTATTAGTATTCTATAACCTTGTGTAATTTCAACATGCTATCTAGTTGGGTTTCAGATATATAAGTCATCTAAAATGAACAGATTTGCTCCGGCGATACTTTGGCACAAAGCAATTTTTTCAAAATGAATGTATTAATTATACTTGTTTCTGTCTAAAAACCTAGAATAAGTTTATATAGCTGGTTTACAGAGCTCACTAGGCTAAAACTAGTTACTTTAATGAACTCAGGTAGCCAGTGCTCGCTCTGCAAAGCAAGCGCCCATCAAATAACTATAGTTACTATTCATTTATTAGATTAAAGGCTAAAGTCAACAATAGTATATTTTGGTATTAGTTTATGTAGTGTTTGGATACTAATGTATCCAACCACTACATTACCTTCATTATGACTAAACATACTATCGAGGTGTGGTGCAGGAGGTGCTACATTATTTTGAAACCTTGCCCAACATAAATACCATATGATGGACATTATATAATTATGTGCACAGCAGCCTACTGTTCTTCTGCCTACTAGGCAGTTACAGTAATGCTGTTATCGATTAAAATGTACACATAGTATACTTTACGGCTTACATGCCTGGATTGTATTTTGCCTCTTAAAATCTAGGCATTTGTACTTTATAGCTCTCTCATAACATTGTCACATCACGAATGATAAATGACAATGAGGATCGAGTGCCCAATGAAAAGTGTTGCCATTGAATAATTATTGATTAGTAAAATAAATGACAACATTAATAAATTGATACTATTACATCCCTGTTTAATCCACATAATATGTGGAGTTTTTACTAACACAAGTAATATTATTATTTGTGTTAGTAAAAACTTAATTTAATGTAAATAATAATGTTTCGTAATAATTTCATTTCTTATAAAAAATACCTTTTGTTTAACACTGGCAATGTTGTCCCAAGCCACAATGGTTTACTGAATCAATAAAATGTAAAAAAAAAAAAACTATTTTCCCGCTAGGTTCGGTTAAAAGAAAACGATGACGACATATAAAATATTATGAGACATTTTTACAATAAATTATATTCTTGTCCACTAAGGTCGTAATTTGCATACCTCCTTTCATAATATTTCCAAACAGGTGATTTTTTATTAGATGGAATCATTTTGCTTTTCTCGAACAAATAGTGATATTTCTTAAGGTAATCAATCACATTAAAAGTAATATTTAGATTACACTCAGTATGTTGTATAGTATGATGCACCAAGAATCAACAAATAAAACGTGTTGTGCGACGACACGACCGCGACCTAATCACAAATGAAACAAAACTACCCGCGCCTACGTACTACTTCAGCGATGCAAGTTTAAACTCGTAAGTGACGAGTTTGTCAACCGCGAAAAGTACTAAGTGCTTTGGCCACGAGACTCGCCGAATACTCGGTATTCGGCCAAATAACTATTCGTGGCATCTCTATTAAATATGTCTTGAAAATATTGCATGTGCTAAAACGAACCAACACTACATCTATATTATATGACTAAGAAATATACTGAACATATAGGTATATAAAATAACATACGATCCCAAAAATAAAAACAAAATACTGTCCTTTTTATAGCATAACAAAAAACATATCACATTAATTTTTACTGATACATATCAGCTAGGGACCGGATTATATGCATTTGCATATTTAAGCCATCCTCAGCGGTAATAGCATATTTTACCTAAGATCTAGTTACGATCTAGTTCGGTACTTTTATAATATTTTTCCGAGTGCAGTGCACTCACCCTGCGTTCCGAAATGCGATAAAAGTGATACCTAATATCGCGAATCCGACCAAATTTAATAGTCACAAAATATAAGGGCTATTGAGTAATAATTGTGTTGTATACTTTTATCGCATTTCGGAACGCAGGGTCAGTAGCCGCGCGCTTATTTTGTTTTGGCAGTTATGATGATAAAATGAAAGAGACAGAACAGCTTTATCATCATCAAAATTTATCATTTAATTTCGCATATTTCCAAATTTCGAGCATATCTCAAGCATTTTTCATGCATATTTGCATGCATATAACAAGCTTTTTATGTTCCATATAATCCGCTCTCTACATATCACTAAGTCATAGGCCTTAATAAATATGCATTGTCTTCTGCTCGAGCGCTTTTTAAATTACAACATTACTACCTGATACATTTTAAACTTTAATTATGATTATCTTTCTGACTACGCTAATTGGTTATCATATTTTTGTTTACCATTGTAAGTGATTATTGTGATCTTTTGAGAAAAATAAATATCTTTAACTGTATATCAACTACAATCCTACTCCTAATCCTAACCTAACTTCCTAATCCTAACTAATATTATAAAAGCGAAAATGAGTTTGTTTGTTTGTTACCTTTTCACGCCTAAACCACTGAACCGATCATCCTGAAATTTTGCATATACGTTGTCAGGTGTACAGAAACGGACATAGGCTACCTTTCATCCCGAAAAAAATTACTGTTCCCGAGGAAAACAACAATAACATTCTTATGATAATAGATGGCGCCACGTGTCTTTCGAATCATCATTGATTTTTTTATTTTTTATTTTGCTCGTCAAAATGACCACACTCCACCTGATGGTAAGCAGTCATGTGGTCTAAGAACAGTGGCCTCCACACCGCCCTCATAGTAGCCGAGGCACTGTTGAGGACTCTACTTTGACGGCTTGAGAAGGTGCTTTTTCACGCCCCGCTTAAAGGACCCAGGATTGAAGGAAGAAGGAAACACGTGCCTTGGCAGAGAATTCCATGCCTTGGTCGTTCGGCAGAGGTATGAGGACCCAAACTTGTTGGTACGCGCTCTAATCGACTCTACCGTGTAAGGATGGCATCTGAGCCCAGCACGCGTTGTTCTGGATAGGAAAGGGGAGGGCGGGATAAGGTGCAATAACTCTTCAGAGCACTCCCCGTGGTATATTCTGTAAAAACATGCGAATGAGGCAATGTCCCTACGGAGTTGCAGAGATTCCAGTGAACTCGTGACCTCTGGATCTCCGATGATACGGACAGCCCGCCGCTGTAACCGGTCGAGAGCGTCCAGCAAGTACTGCGCGGAGCCATCCCAAAGATGAGAACAGTACTCCACGCAGGGGCGCACTTGTGCCTTATACAATAGGCACAGTTACCCACGCGTGAAGAACCGCCTCACCCTGTTCAGAACTCCGAGTTTTCGCGAAGCTTGCTTAATGACGCTCTCGATGTAGGTTTTGGGACTAAGGAAGCGGCAAAGATCCATACCTAAGATGGAGAGGCTGTCACGTATTACCAGTGGAGTGTTCTTCAGAGAAGGGAGGGGAAGGAATGGAGACTTTTTTGTTGAGAACGCGCATGCCTGGGTCTTCTTGGCGTCGAACTCCACCAAGTTCTTGGCACCCCATTCATAGATGCGGTCCAAGGTCTGGTTAAGTTCAACGACAAGATTCTGCCTTTTCCCCTCAACCTCAGCCTGTTTGGCCCCAGGATGTCCGAGATATCGCCCATGCACGGTACTGTCCTCCGCATAACAATGTATGTTGCCGAGATTCAACATATCATTGATATGCAGAAGAAAGAGCGTAGGGGATAAGACAGACCCCTGAGGCACTCCTGCATTGACCTGCATAAATTTGGAAGCGCGACCGTCGCAAAGGACCCGAATACGACGCTTCTGCAGGAAACTTGCAATCCAGGTGCACAGTTGAGGGGGCAAGCCATAGGCCGGAAGCTTGGAAAGAAGAGACCGGTGCCAGACTCTGTCGAAAGCTTTGGCTATGTCTAGGCTGATAGCCAAAGACTCGCCGTGCTTGTCCATAGCCTCACCCCAGAGGTGCGTGACGAACGTTAGTAGATCACCCGTTGATCGTTTAGACCGAAAGCCGTATTGGCGATCATTGATCAACGATTGATCCTCCAGGTAGCGGACAATTTGGGTGTTTATAATCCGCTCGAACACCTTGGAAAGCACCGATGTGATAGCTATGGGTCGATAGTTGCTTGGTTTGGAACGGTCCTCCTTTTTGGGAATCGGTTGAACGTTCGCCTCCTTCCAAGCCTCAGCCACAATGCCTGCGGCGTAAGACGTCCGGTATAGGCGCGTAAGTGTGGGAGACAACTCCGCGGCACATTTTTTAAGGACCACAGCTGGGATGCCGTCAGGTCCACTGGCTTTCCGAACATCGAGAGACTGCAGTATCGCACGAACGGTTCGTTGCCTGATACATATATCAGGCATGGCGTAGCCGCAGTTGGCAATGTTAGGCGGCTGCGAACCGCAGTCATCGATTCGGGAGTTGGCCGCAAAGAGATTTGCAAGCAGATCTGCTTTCTCCTGCGGCCGATGAGCCAGTGATCCATTCGGATACCTCAGAGAGGGCAGCAAGGTCTGGCAGAAGTCGGACTGCACGGCTTTGGCCAGGTGCCAATAGCTACGACTGCCCGTAGGATGCGCCATTAGTTCCTGGCCAAACCGTGCGACGCGCTGGGCATCCGCTCTTAAGTATGCCCTCTTGCAGACCTTTGTGGCTTGGTTGAACGCTGCCTTCAGGTGATCCACGTTAGGGTCGTGGAGAGTGCGTGCCCTGGTCCAAGCGCGGTACGCTGTCTGTTTGCGTTCAACAGCATCAGCGCATTCACGCCCGAACCAGGGCCTTTTCCTGCCGCCGCTCGTGACATCACTGTATGGAATATAATATTCCATACCCAGGATGATTTCACCAGCGACAGCAGTAGCGCTCTCTGATGGATCCCTGTTCTCAAAGCAGCGTTGAGCCCAAGGGATGGATGCGAAGTACTCCCGCATTCCATCCCAGTCTGCCGACGAGTAGTGCCACAGTCGTCGTCTTGCCTCCTCCGGTCGTGAGGGCGCAACAACAACAGCTGTGGCACAAACCAGACAGTGGTCTGAGGTGCCCAGAGGAGCACGAATCGACACACTGTACCGGTTCGGGTTACTCGTCAGCAGCAGATCGAGCAGAGAGGACGCCTGACCTGCAATGTCTGGTATCCGGGTGGGCTGGAGTACCAGTTGAGATAGGTCATGCGTGAGAGCGAACGCATGGGCAGTTCGTCCCGCGTGGTCTGTTTTGGGAGAACCCAACCAGGTCTCATGGTGGGCATTGAAATCTCCCAAGAACGTCAACTCAGCGTTCGGAAACCGCTCCTGCGCGTCGTCTGCCGCCTGACTAAGGTAATTGAAGAGTCGAGTTGTCTCAGCGTCTCCTGAATGGGATCGGTAGAGGCACATGTAGATTTGGCTGAAAGAGCCATGATCTACGTGTACCCAAAGGACAGGGAAGGAAGGGTCCTCTAGGCATTGTAGACGGCGACAGCAAATATCCGCCCTAACAAACAAGCATACCCCGGCTTTCGCGAGGAAACACTCCTCTAGCACGTAGC
This sequence comes from Catocala sponsa, assembly GCA_963564715.1. Classification (NCBI taxonomy): domain Eukaryota; kingdom Metazoa; phylum Arthropoda; class Insecta; order Lepidoptera; family Erebidae; genus Catocala; species Catocala sponsa. Next base: position 1,116,668 of record OY751352.1, read on the forward strand.
CGGGATTTTGCAGGTAGTTCGTGTCTGCAGGACGGCGTATTTGTGTCTCCGTTAGAAAAAGCATTGCCGGCCGAGCCGTCTCCAGGTGGTGATGGACGGCATTAAGGTTAGCGTGGAGTCCTCTGATGTTAATAAACTCCATGACACAGGAAGCAGCAGTGGGGTTACGGCGATTGGCTGCTGTTGAACGACAATGCTTTGTTCGTACTGCCATAGAGTGAAAGAAAGGGGAAACGTGAAAAAAACAAAGAGGCGGCTGTTCTCGCAGCAAAGTGGGGCAAGGCGCAGAGCAAGTTTTGTCATATAACTGTATGGTATGGCGATAGCCGATCCGACGGACGGAAGGACCCCCGTACCCTCCCGAAAGTGGTCGCCGGGACCCACCCTCCGGTCACCATCCGGCACGACGAGCCACCTCGAGATTATGCGCGGCATGATAAGGCAGCCAACCTAGTTGGTTAGACTCGGTTGGGCCTCTGGACTATACCGCGGGCGACCAGCAGAGCACCGTTTCTACGGCTCTCCCTGGCCGCCGGGTCGACTCGCGCCACCCACACAATGACTCTACGGATACTCTGCAGGTCCCTCATAAGCTGCGAGAATCGTCACCTCATGCTTAGGCCTCCGGCGCTCTCATTCACCGAACGAAACACAGCAGTGAAACACTGTTGTTTCACGTCGATTTTCTGTGAGAGGGTAGTACTTCCCCGGTCGAGCCGGCCCATTCTTGCTGTAACCAGCTTGGCTCTACTACTCAAAAATTTGACAGTCAATTCGGGTCGTACTCTGCTTGTAATATATATTATTACAAGCAACTCTGCTTGTAATATATGTATATTATTACAAGCAGAGTACGATCCGAATTGACTGTCAAATTCTCAATTAACGCGAGCAAAGCCGCGGGCAAAAGCTAGTACACTATAAAAATAAAAAAATAACAAAGACAATCCATGAAGCATGACTTGAACCTGCGAACTCTACAAACGCTGTCGTTGCTGTTTGCCCGCGGCGTCACTCGTATGTGTAAATAAATTTCTTATCTGCGGGCACAATATTTTTTTCCCGGATAAAATGTATATGTCATTTTTCGTAACCGTGTATTCTAAATTTCTTGATTACTATGTAGATATGTCCTAACTAATATTATAAATGTGAATGTGAGTTTGTTTGTTAAGCTTTCACGCCTTAACTACTCGACCGATCATCATGAAAATGTCGCATATATTATGTTGCCAAGATTACAGAAAAGGAAATATACGAAGTGGTGCATAACTAATCACATTAAATGATATACACATTAAATACAAGGGTGTTCCAATTTGTATCTAATTTTATTTTATTTATTTTGTTCAAAAAATAATTTTGAACAAAATAAATAAAATAAAATTAGACACAAATTGGAAAACCATTGTATTTCTTTTCGTCACAAGATTATGGACCTTATTTCTTTTGCAATATGCTTGATATTGATAACTTATTAGTTATTTTAGTTCTAGGTTTTGTAAGCGCGGCAACGTTTGTTTTAATATCGCTGCTTGAGGTCTTTGACACCTAAGTACTTTATCTCTGCATTACACATGACGTTATAAATTTTGAAAACAAAAACAATGTCCTGTGGCTAAACTACTGAATATATTTGGTTCATAGTTTGTAAATCGTCAAATAATACAATGTAGTATAATATGTGGTATCAATTAATGTGATAACATTTGCGCCACTTTGTATATTTCATCCTGGAAAAGTACTGTTCTCAAATAATACAAATGTATTGACACATCTACATTAACACGAGTGAGGACATAGGGTACCTTTTATCCAGGCAAAAGTACTTTTACTCACCTAATCTACCTTAACGCGAACAAATCCACGGGCAAAATTTAGTACAATAATAATCTGATGTACATATACAAGGTTATTCTTAGTATAGTGAAAACCCCTCAGGGGGTGATTATACTTGTTATTATGAAAATCTTTTATTCTGGGACATTGCCGAAATCGCGAAAAAAAATCAGCTGTTCCATACATTTTGTCGAGGTCAAAGACCAATTTTGTGTCTCTAAAACTTGAATTATGTTACTTTTCAGAATGTGGGGAGTATTTTGAAAAGCTTCCATACTCCTGTCGTGGATTGACCAATATCGAGGTGGAACAACAATGGCAAGAAGATGAGCAATGTGATTGGATGAATTTTTCTGAATCAGCGGGATATGGCGGTGATGATGCTAGGGAAAATCAGTTTCCACACATGGTTAGTGGTTCAGCTTTGTACTCTTTCGGTTCTGCTATACATATGTCTATGGTTAGACATATGTAAAGGATAGAGAGAGCTAGTTTTCTCTGTATGGACAGAGAGGCAGAAGGCATGGAGGCAGGTGAAGTATTGGCGTTCCAAGGATCTTTATGCTATAAAGCTTATTCCATTCTATTCTAGTATAATTTTCTTATCATTCGATAAACGAAATTACTAACACCTATCACTAAAACTACTCATAGCTAAGAGCATCTTAATAATTGGAAGAGTTTGATCATGCCCAATACAATAATTATGATTGTTTCAGGCGTTGCTCGGGTATGGATCAGACCGAGAGACAGCGCAGTGGTTGTGTGGTGGCACAGTGATCAGTGCCAGGTTCATACTGACCGCCGCGCACTGTGCTTCTACGCCAAGTTTGTAAGTTTTATTAAAACTGTACTGTGTCACGAGTGACAGTGGGTTGACAAAAAATATACAGGGTGTCCGGTAATTAATGGATAACCTTGAAATGTCTTATAGTAGAACTGATGGCAGTTCAGAAAAAGAAATGAAAAATAAAAAACAATTAAAAAGTGCAATAGCTAGTCATACTTTTGACTGTATCTATTAGCATAATTAGTGTTTAATAATAAAACAACAAAAAACCGATGGAATTCATTCATTTATGGTCGTAGAGTACAAGAAAGCTAGAGAGGGTAATTAAAAAAAATCATATCTCAGGTGTTAAGATAGATTTTATTTCATATATTTTTCAGAACGGCCATCAGTCCTACTATAAGACATTTCAAGGTTATCCATTAATTACTGGTCATTTTGTATATACTACATAATATATAAGTGCTATACAACAACTACCTAAGTAGTACACGCGGCTACACATGTTACGTGCACAAACAATTGTTCCAAGTTTCCTGAAGGCCTCCGCGTCACAGGGCAGGATGCAAAGTGCAGCAGTACCTACTCATTTAAAAATAACAAACCCATTCTGTAGAAAATCTCCAGACTGCAATATAATATAATAATAATATAATTTTTTAGTACTAATAAAACTAACAGGAATATATTAAGTTTAGCAGAAGAGTATTTTCAGGACAGATACCAAATATGTCATTATCTTACTCCGGGCGCAGGTATTATGCATCTTTTACATGATATTCAGTCAAGACTGAGATATTATACTAAGAATGATTTCTGTATAATTATGATCGGCGAGGAAGAGTTTAAAACTACAAAATGTTATTTTGATATCATAACATACATGAAAAATACATTGCTGAATATAAAGAATACAAATATAATTATTACATTGCCAACTTTTAAATTTAACAATAACTTCAATATTTTATATAATTCGCGACTAGAAATCTTCAACAACATGCTATGTATAGACAATTGCACGCATCAATACGCATATATCCTGGACTCTAATTTGAACCTAAGCTATCATTATTCCACGTATACAGGATCGGGAGCTTTAAAAGACTATGCTATGAAAACGATCTTTGAGGACTTGTACAACCTTCAACTGGAAATTTTAGAAGAAAATGCTCTAAATACAATAAATGACCCAAATGAATTGTTTTTTCTCCAATAAGTATATTAGCATTCTACACCAAAATATTGCAGGTTTGTTAAATAAATCAAATGCACTTACAGTATGCTTAAATGAACTTTCTGATAAAAATATAAATGTGGATGTAGTATGTATTACCGAGCATTTCATCATGAAGGGACTCGAAAAACAACTATGTATACCAAACTACAGTTTGGCTGCATGTTATAGTAGACCAGAGAAAAAGAGAGGGGGGGCATGTATAATAATTAATAATTGTCACCAATGGAAAGAAATACCTCAAATAGCTAGATTATCTTTACCAGGGGTTTTTGAGTGTTGTGCTGTTGAGCTAATTAATTATAAATTGATAGTCATATGTCTCTATAGAGTACCAAATACTAAAAATATAACAGATTTTTTTAATAAACTAGAATTGTTACTCAAAGATGTATCCAACCGGCTTAATAAGAACATTGTTATTGCAGGCCATTTTAATATCGATATCTTAAAACCGAATGGAAATTCAATTGCACTGCAGTGTATGCTACTAAATTACAACTTAAAACTTGCTCTTAAACAACCGACTCGGATGGCTAGTAAGACATGTATAGATAATTTTGCGCATAGTTTTAAAAAATCTGTAAAAACAGATGTCTTGGAGTTTGCATTGTCAGACCATACAGCACAGCTGCTTCAATGTCCAGTACCCTCTGTATGTCGAATAAAATACTGGTATATAACTAGAAGGGATTACTGCAATGAAAATATAGCAAAATTTAAAGACTGTATAAACAGTCTCAATTTTTCGGAGATATATGTTACTGAAGATCCTAATTTGGCCTATAATGATTTTATGAACACATTTAAACTGTTTTACGATTTATGCTTCCCGTTCAAGGAAATCAAAATCAGTGCATTTAAGAAACCTAAATGGTTATCAAATGGTGTTAAATTATGTAGTAAAAAAAAAGATAAAACTCTTATGGCAGTCTAGATTGAATCCTAACCACGAAAATAAAAAGAAATTTGCTACTTATTCTAAATTATATATTAAAATTATAAATCTAACACAGAAAGCACAGAATAATTACAAATTACAACAATCAAAAAATAAATCTAAGACTACATGGCAAATAATTAATCGGACAAATAACAATATCTCTAAACAGCAAATTGAAAAACTAAGAGTTGGTGATCGAACTATTTACAAACCTTTGGATATCGCTAATGCTTTTAATGACTTTTTTATTGACAATATTCATCCAAAATTAGATGCTAAATATAAACCAAAAGCATCCATTGCATCAAGAAATGCAAAGTCAATGTTCATGGCTCCCAGCACACCAAACGATATACATAGAATAATAATGTCATTAAAAAACACTGGCAGTGTTGGTGTTGATGGGATCGCCACTAAAATACTAAAGTCAGTATCAGTCGAGATATGCAGTCATCTGAGTCACTTAGTCAACCTCAGTATATGTATGGGTATATATCCAGAGGCATTAAAACAATCTATAATTAAACCTCTATTTAAGAAACTAGATAGGGAATTGATGGAATATTATAGACCCATCTCACTCATACCAGTGATCTCTAAGGTATTTGAAAAGTACATTTACAAACAGTTAGCTAACTTCATTGAAAATAATAACTTACTATGTGAAGAACAGAAAGGATTTAGGCAACATAGAACCATCGATATGGCAATTTATGACTTTTTGTCTCCGATTATTAGAAATGTAGATAAACGACTCCGCATATGTGCAATATTCTGTGATATGACGCAGGCTTTTGACTATGTCCATTATAATACGTTATTAAATAAGTTGGAAGCCTACGGTATAAGAGGCAACGTGCTCGAGCTAATGAAATCATATTTAGAAAACAGAACACAGATAACCGAAATTAGTCGCATCAATGTAATTAATAAGCATGAAGAGATATCTCGATCCCGAGAACGTAAAATTACATTTGGTGTTCCACAGGGAAGCGTTTTGGGCCCGTTTGGATTTATATTATATGTTAATGATATGCCCACGTCCATTGAACATCCCTTAACTATGTTTGCTGATGATAGTACCATAACGATCCCATGTAGAAATGTAAATACATATGAAACGGACATAAATAATTCTCTTGACAATTTAATTAAATGGCTAGATAAAAATAATTTGAATATAAATTTAAGTAAGACTAAGATAATGAACTTTAGACAACGTATGCCTTGTGTACCTAACCTTCACATACATTACAAAAATGACGATATTGATGAAGTAACTGATACCAAATTTTTAGGATTACAAATAGACTGCAGTTTAAACTGGAAAGCACATATCGACATGTTGTGTAAAAAATTGAGTTCATCTGCATTTGCTTTACATAGATTATCCTCGATAGTGGACACGAAAACACTTCTTGCGGCATACTACGGTATAGCTGAAACGCACTTACGCTACGGTGTCATTTTCTGGCCGAACTCAACCGATAAAGAAATAGCATTTAAGGCTCAAAAAAGATGTCTCCGGTCAATGTTTAAGCTAAAAACCACCGACAGTTGCAAGCCATATTTCAAGCAGTACAACATATTGACACTTCCCTGTATCTATGTTCTTGAAGCGGCTATGTTTGTGAAGAACAATCCACATCGTTTTGAACGTTTGTCCGATGTATACCCAAGAAATAGACGTGACAATTCAAAATTAATTAATGTACCGTGTCAAACTACTATGATGCGCAAAAGTATTTATTGCATGGCCCCAGTTGTTTACAATAAATTGCCAAGTGCTTGGAAAGATTTGAAAACGGTGTAATTCAAAAGTAGACTTCGCAAATTATTAATAGATAAAACATACTACAGTGTGAATGAGTTTTTAACGGACAAATTTTATTAAATTACCTCGAATTTTAATGAATTGATTATTTATTTACTGTTTGGAATCGTAATGTTAGTTTGTTTATTTATCTTCAGACCAAGATTTGAAATGTAATAATTTTTTAATTTTTAATGTATCAATATGAATTTAAATGTTAGCAATTTTAAGTAAATAAGAAAAATGTTTGCATGCCGAACGGTGAAATATGGCAGAACTCTGATGTAAATCTATTACCTTCTTATGTATTACCCATTTTTGCAAATAAATGCTATTCTATTCTAAAAAAAAAAAAAAAAATATTCTACCACATATACACAACACCATCTAGCCCAAACTAAGCAGAGCTTGTACTATAGGTACTAGACAATGGATAAACATACTTATATACTTTTTTTTTTGTAAATACATACGTATTATACATAGAAACATCCAGACCAAGACAAACATCCATGTTCATGCACACAAATGTTTGACTTGTGCGGGAATCGAACCCGCGACCTCAGGCGTGGCAGTCGATTACACTAACCACTACGCCATCGAGGCCGACAAATGAAACAGTAATGTGCATTAATATTGTAGAAACAGTTCTTGAGCAGTCTATAACTAGATTCAGCTAAGTATATCCAGTTGCACTCACTGATCGGTAAACGATTAGCGAGATTAAGCAACGTTGGGTGCGGTCAGTCTATAGATGGGTGACCGCTTAGTGGTATTTCATCTGAGCGTCTCCGTGCTTCGGAGGGCACGTAAAAAGTCAGTCCCGGTTGTTGTCAAATTGACAGCAGTCGTTAAGTCACGTCAGAGGCCTACGGGCGGTATGAACAACTCTTGACAACAGGTTGACCACTAACCACACGAAAAGAAGAAGATACTATACTCGTATATTTATATTTTTCAGGGGACCCATAGCTTATGCTGGACTAAACGTACTGAAGCGAAGGGATCTGAGCGACTACTGGAAGGTGTACAAGATAATATTCATCATTACGCACCCAGAGTACAAGTCACCATCGAAGTACCACGACGTAGCGCTTATTAAGACGCAAAATGAGTAAGTATTAAACAGTGAGACTGGTTAAACATTGTACATACTTCAGGACATCATAATTTATGATCAGACGTAACGTATAAAAAATTGGTTGTCTGTAAAGTCGGTTTACGGACGATAGTTTAACGTGACAACGTCACGATCATGCCTTTCGCTCGCTCGTGTATCGCTCTCGCTCCGATCGTAACGTTACAATGAGCGTAACGGGACAATGAGCGTAATGGAACAATGAGTCATCCTTTTTCGTACGTGCAGCCGGCGTTCATCGATTTATAAGACGTTGTCACGTCAAAAAGAAATAAAAAGTAAATCTATATAACCTGCAAAGAAAACCTTGAAATATCCATAAAATGTGGACACTGCGCACACAGCTGTCAAGGCTAATGACCGTTGATAAGAAAAGGACGGGCGGGGTGCAAATTCAGGAGAATGTGGGGTGGGTAGCGGGGGCGGGGGCGGAGGTTTTGTTTAGCTTTGGTATATGCGCAAGAGTGTCCGCGCATTAAGTTTTTGACGTGACAACGTCTAATAAATCGATGAACGCCAGCTGCACGCACGAAAAAGTATGACTCATTGTTCCGTTACGCTCATTGTCCCGTTACGCTCCTTGTCCCGTTACGCTCATTGTAACGTTACCGGAAAGAAATTTTGTTATGACGTTGTCACGTTAAACTATCGTCCGTAAACCGAATTTACAGACAACCAATTTTATTGGATAACTAGGTCAAATTTTAAGTGCCTATTTTTTTATATTCGGGTCCAGAATCGAGTCCTAAATACCGTCCTTCAATATGTCCAGTCTTTTACCAATCAGCCTGTATAATAATAATAAAATCCTTCAGACCGAATTTCGACTACGACGGCCAATATTAACGAAAACTGGCCATCTGCGCAGGAGATATTATAGTGCACAAGTGTGTGTGCAAACACAAATACAGTCTTTGTTCCCTAATTGTCATAATCTGGCGACAGATCAAGTGCAGGACAGCTTTACATGCTTTTCGAGGCACATGTTTAACACCACCAACTTCCTAACTCCGGGCTGCAATTTAAAAGCAATTGCGGAGGCGGATGTTGATGAGAATTGTTCATCTTATTTAATAAAAATTGGTTGTCTGTAAAGTCGGTTTAAGAACGACAGTTTAACGTGATAACGTGCTTTTCGCTCGCTCGTGTAGCGCTCTCGCTCCGATCGTAACGTTACAATGAGCGTAACGGGACAATAAGCGTAACGGGACAATGAGTCATCCTTTTTCGTGCGTGCAGCCGGCGTTCATCGATTTATTAGACGTTGTCACGTCAAAAAGTATCTAATATCACCGCCTTTGCAGATTCAAGCTTGTTTTGCAAATGCTCATAAATTAAACACGTACTACGCCGTCAACTGTCGATCGACCTCCTAGAAGTCTATGTCAAAATACGAGCATCTGTCGAGACGCCTCTAGGAGGCGTCCGATCCACCTCTAAAAGGCGTCTAAACAGATGCGTATATTTAGCACGTTTAAATTATGACTGATTTATCTAACCTTAACAAAAGGGTATGGCAAAGACAAAGGATGGCATAAAATCACATGCTACGTATATTAAACAAATGAATGTCTGTTCCTTGAAGTGACAATTGCGCAAAGTTGCGGCCATACATTCGAGCGGCTACTGAACAACTGATTTCTTTCTTATCGTAACCTACGTTATCCGCGTTGATTATTGCGGATGCGGATGCAGAAAGGTCCGCAATTGCGGATGCTGATGCGAATATTCGCAACATCATCCCTGCTGCCAAGCACTAAAGTTGTAAGAAATATTAAAACAATGATTTGCAACATGCAGCTTATATGTTACAGAATAAACTTCGGTAAGGGTATTTTGCCGGCTTGCTTATCCTCCGGCAAGCGAATCCCTAACGAAGGTCAAGCTCCAGGATGGGGTCGAATAGGTCATAAAGGCAATCTGGCAGATCACTTACAAGTGGTATGTATTAGTGATAAACATTTGGAGAAAGTAAGACTTATCCTGACTAATATTATAAAAGCGGCTATGAGGCAAATTATATCCTGTATGTAAAATATTGCTGGTAGACTTAAAAGTAAACTTTTTAATAGCCATAGAACAGTATTATACAGGGCAATACAAAGTTAACGTAGATAACAAATATAATACAAGACAAGTAACACAAAGAAAGCTGCTTAAACCAAAAGCGAACAATTACTACGGAGATCGAATTAATGAATATCTAGTCCCTAAAATATTTAATAATATAGAAATGTTAAGAACAGAACCTAAAATAAGTAAAAATTTGTTAAAACTGAAACTCAAGTGTCTACTGCTCGGCGAAGGTGATACTAGGATAATTGAGGTTCACTCCCACGGTGCGGTTAACTTTTGAATTTCGCTTTATTTAATAATATTGGTAACGAGCGCATTCTCGCCAACGAGCTGTCGCTCGGCGAGCAAATTTGAACTTTGTAGTTTATGTAATATAAGTGAATAAACTATTTAAAAAAGAAATAGTTTGTTTGTAACAGTTTCACGCCTTAGGCCTAGCGCGCACTGCCTTACGGTAGAACGCGCTGATGCGTTTATTCTACCACACAGTAGAATAAACTCACGTTTTGTTATTCGAACTCCAACTGTGGTGTATACACGTCATCGTTATGGACTACGATACAAGAGTTGCTATCTGTATATATTTATTACTAGCTGTTACCTGCGACTTCGTCCGCGTAGATTTTAACTAAAAAGTGTTTGTCTCCGCGGTACCCTATTTTTTTTCTAAAATCAGTGAAAGTCCCCTCAAAATCGGTTCAGCCGTTTCGGAGATTAGCCGGAACAAACAGACAGACAGAAAGACAAAAAATTTTAAATTAAATATTTTCGTATAGGTACCTTATATACTCGTACTTTCATTTGCATTAGATAAAAAGCTGTTATTTTGACATTACAAACAGACACTTCAATTTTATTTATTTGTATACATTGCGTAAAAAAAGGGTACCCAAACGGTATTGGGTTCATCCCTTGACGGCCTTAAGCCCTGTAAAGAGCTTTTTTTCGTAAAATATAACGATCTTCGTTCGTATCCAAAAAAGTTTTTCGCCATCACCGGAGAAACGCCAGGTAACGACATCTGTGTCGCGTCCCAACAACAACAGACTGAGTGTCTCAGTGCGTCTTTTTCACCGCAGTGCGCGGCACTTCTTGAGACCTCTATGTGATACAAACATATGTGCGGTAGATTCAGCGCAAATTTGTAACGGGAGGCCCACGACTACTTTACCCATTGCGTTTATTTCACCGCAATGCGTGCACTTCTATGACACTACATACTTCACAGATTATGCGTTAAAAAAACGCAGGGCAGTGCGCGCTAGGCCTTACTTACTCGACTGATCATCATCAAATGTTGCAGACACGCTGTCAAGGATACAGAAAAGCAGACATACCTTTTATCCAGAAAAAAAAAGTACTGTTGTCGAGGGATATACATTTTTTGACATTAATTAGTTGTAGTTATAATATTAGCTTTGCCTGCGCTTCGGACAGGAGCAGTTTTTTTCCCTGGATGAAAGGTACTTTATGTCCATTTCTCTACCAATGACTGATACATGGTAGGAGCAGTGATAGCTTAGTGGGGAGACCAATAGACTGCATTGCAGAGGGTCTCAGGTTCGAACCCACGTCGTGCACCTCTGACATTCGGAAGTTATATGACTTTTCGAAATTATGTGCGTATTTATTGACAATTATCGCCTGCTCCGTGCCTCGGAGAGCACGTTAAGCCATTGGTCCCGGCTGCCATGAACATCAATGGCAGTCGTTATTGGGAGAGTATCGACACAAAAGATCCCACTGGGTCGAAGTGTCGCCGGTCTGCACTGACTGGCTCCCACATAAGATAAGATACATGATGTATTTTTTATTTTATTTTATTTTATTCTATTTGGAAAACTTACAGCTAGTACATCAATATTTGTTCTGGGAATGGCCTAAACGGTGAGCAATATAATATAAATGAGAAGCGGGTAGAACAAAATGTTTCAGTGGTAATGAACCAGGATAATGTCAACCGCAATCTTCTTCTTAATAGCCCTGGGAAAAAAAGAGAAAGGCAGGGTAATGTAGTATATGACTCAGAACGGCAGGTCTTAACAATAAGTGAGTGTGTAGCGGATCAGTTACAGGCAGAGACCACTTCGACGCAGGCGCCTGCATCACCGCTGATAGTGACGCAAACAGGACCAGAAATGCATAGCATGATAGCACCGAGTAAGAAACCATTAGGCAACATGACCATGGCGGAAGCTGTTAAAAATGATGCACACAGTCACAGGCCACAGCCATTAAATCGTATTACTAATGATACCTGGACAAAGGTGCAATATAAACGCCACAAAATACAAAATAGGCGAGGGGTGGCTCAACCACTCGAGCAGTTTAACTTTAGGGCAGCGGATAGAACTGTCCCCTTATATATATCGCGAGTACACACCGACACAACCCTTAATGATATCTCAGGATTCATAAAATATAAAACCGGACTTGAGGTTAAGGTGTACAAGATAAATACTGTAGATAATGAATTTAACGCATTTAAAATCATTGTACCATTGAAAAATATTGATATATTTTTGAATGATAATGGTCATCAATTATGGGCAGCGGATATTGTATTTAGGAGATACTGGGAGCGTAACCGTACTCAGAACAAAAGACCGCTAATGAGCAAGACAGGGCCAGTGCAATATAATTAGTAATCTACATTATTTTCTTTAAATATGGATAGTACAACTATTAAGTTAGTATCATACAACTGTAGGTCATTCAAGAGGTCTATTCAGGATATACAACAACTCTGCGTGGACCATCATATAATTGCTCTTCAAGAAACTTGGTTGTTCCCACATGATTTAGGAGTACTGAATACAATTAATACACAGTTCGCTAGCTATGGTGTTTCCGCAATTGACACGGAGCAAGGAGTGGTGAGAGGAAGGCCGTATGGAGGAGTAGCTTTATTGTGGGATAAGAGTGCGTTCCCATGTGCGGACATCGTCCCCTGTAACAACAGTCGTATGGTGGCGGTTAAGCTTAGGCGCGGCGATCGTAGTGTCTTAGTGTTCAGTGTTTACATGCCTACAGACTGTGAAGATAACTTTCCTGATATGGCATTGTGTCTCGCAAACATTGGTGCAGTGATAGAAAGTGTGAGCGTTGAAACTATTTTTGTACTGGGAGACTTTAATGCACACCCTGGGACACGGTTTGGTAACGAATTGATGGATTTCTGCACTGAAGAATCACTAACGTGTATAGATCTTAAATGGCTCGATGCTAACTCGCATACGTATATTAATGAAGCGACCGGCTCGCAGCGATGGCTTGATCATTGTGTTGTTTCTGCGGCGACCGAGGCAGTAGTGAGTGACGTATTTGTTTTGTGTGACGCATACCTGTCGGACCACTTACCTCTAGTAATTCAGGTAATATTTAATAATATTAGTTGTACAAAATGTGTTGTTGATAACAAACAGGAGCGCAATATAAAGCATTTATGGGGCTATAGGAATACGGACCAAATAAATGCATATTGTAAGTTATGTTGTGATAGTTTTTATTTAATGCGGAATAACAATTATTTTAATTTACATTGTGAGAATGAATCTTGTAAAAATGCTGAACACTTAAAGTTAATTGATATTTTTTACTATGATATAATTAGAATATTACAAACATCTGCAGCGCGTACATTTTCTTATAAATACCGTAAAAAACGTTTGGTAGTGGGTTGGAACTATCATGTACGAGAATATCATGTACTGGCGAGGCAAACGTTTTTACAATGGGTTAATCATGGTAGGCCCTGCTCGGGTTATCATTATGATCAAATGTCGTTAGCGCGAAGAAACTTTAAAGCTGCCCTTAAATATGTACAAAATAATCAGGACAAAATTAAAATGGACATATTGGCTCGACATGAATCTTCTAAAAATTTTGTAATGTTTTGGAAAGAAGTACAGAAACATAACAAAAACAATACTACCCCAATTAGTGTAGATGGGGAGACTGATGAGGCTATTATTGCGAATAACTTTAGAAATCATTTCCTTGTTACGCCGCCGGGCCAGCAATTACAGTCTAACGTATCACAACGGCAACACATGAAGGATATGGGGTCTTTCCACGTTACAACTGACGACGTTGTCTCTGTACTCAGAGATATAAAGCGTGGCAAGTCGCCGGGCCACGATGGCCTTAGCATAGAACATTTGTTGTATGCGGGTCAGTATGTTTGTGAGATATTGGCGCATTTCTTTAGTCTGTGTTCGCAGCACTGTTACTTACCAAGAGATCTTATACGTACTTTGGTTGTTCCTATCACCAAGAACAAGACGGGTGATATATCAAGCATGTCCAATTATAGACCTATATCATTAGCTACAGTAGTGGCCAGGGTGCTTGAACGTCTAATACATAAAAAAATGACTCCATGTCTTAATATAAATGATGGTCAATTTGGCTTTCGTGCCGAGGTGTCCACAGACATGGCTATCTTTTCGCTTAAACAAGTGGTCAAGTATTACGTCCATCAGAAAACAAGCGTCTATGCTTGTTTCCTTGACCTTAGCCGTGCCTTTGACACCATTAATCATGGTCTGATGTGGAAGAAATTAGTGAGTTGTAATGTATCGTCTGGGATTGTGGGGCTGATGAGGTATTGGTACTGTAATCAGTTAAACAATGTCAGATGGTGCAATGCTATGTCCAAACAAACTATCTTGTGGTGTTAGTCAGGGAGGGCTGACCTCTCCTGACCTGTTTAATCTTTATGTAAATGATTTGATTGAGGAGTTGAGCAGAGTACCGGTGGGGCTTCGGTTAGGTGACATATATGTCAATAACTTGAGCTATGCCGATGATATGGTTCTGCTCAGCCCCTCGATCAAATGTTTAAGAAAATTAGTATCTATCTGCGAACGGTATGCTAAAGAGCACGACTTAGTCTATAATTACAAGAAAACAGAAATTATGATATTCAGGTCTGGAAGAGGGCCTCAGAATGTTCCTCCAGTGTGGATAGAGGGACAAAGTGTTAAGGTTGTAGAGAGGTTTAAGTATCTTGGTCACATATTGACATCAGACTTGAAGGATGACGCCGATATAGATCACCAACGTCGGGCACTCTCGGTGGTAGGAAATATGATAGCCAGGAGATTTTTAAGGCCAGTATAGATACTAAATTGCATCTGTTCAGAACATACTGCCAAAATTTCTACACATGTCACCTTTGGACTGAGTTTACAAGGAAGTCCTTGGATGGCATTCGAGTGCAATATAATAACATCTTTAGACACCTTATGGGGTTAAAACGCTACTGTAGTGCCTCTGGAATGTTCATGGAGGCAAGACTAAACACTTTCAATGCCATACAACGGAGCCGAATTGCATCTTTCATGGCCAGAGTTGGCACTTGTAGAAACAAAAAAATTAAAGAGTTAGCGGGTAGATTATATACCACTTCGATTTTTAAAAGATGGCTAGAAATAGCTGCGTAAAGGATATTATTATTATTATATATTATTAATTAATTGCTTTAACTATTTTTTTGTTTTTGTTTAATATATTATTCTCATAACAGTTAAATTTTATTATTTAATTAATGTAATATAATTTCTAAGTTGGGTTATTAATACAAAATATTAAATTGTCATGTAATATTTATTATGTTGTAATTTTGTTTCTATTTATTAAATTGTTATTTATTGTTATTTGTTGCAAATGTAATTTAGATTTGTCTATGGATCATGTGTCTGACAATAAAGATTATTATTATTATTTGTGGTTTTATTTTTTTTCTCAGCTCGTGGCTGGTTTTATCTACAGTTACGGGCCAAGGCCAAGTAAATGTAGTGTGTGCTAAAATATTATGGTATAGATGTTGTCTGTGTTATATCGTTTTCATCCAGTGACATGAATTTCCTAACAATTCTACAAGTATTCAATATGGCTGCTTTTTGGAGTATTATGTAAACGGATTCTTTAAGGTCTATTAGTTTCAGGCTATGATGTAGATGCTTGGGTATGATTCCGGTAGTAGAAAGAACAATTGGTACTATATATACTTTATTCTGCCTCCATATTCTTGATATTTTTTCTTTTAATTCTACATATTTGCTTATTTTCTCTCTAGTGGTTTTTTGTATATTATGTGTATTAGGGACTGCAATATCTATGAGATATGTGGTTTTATTAATTTTGTCTTGTAAAGTTATGTCTGGTCTATTGTAGTGAATGGTCTTGTCAGTGAGAATAGCGCGGTCGTAATACAGCTTATGTGTGGTGTTTTCTAGTATAGTTTGAGGCGTGTATTTGTAGTAGGGCGTGTTTATGTCTTGTATGAGACTGTGTTTGTGTGCTAGTTTTTGGTGAATAATATTAGCTATTTGATTGTGTCTGTGTGTGTAATCTGTCTGTGTAAGAGTTGTGCATGCTCCAGTAATATGTTGAATGGTTTCAGGTTGATTGTGACACTTACGGCATTTGTCATTTGTAACGGCAGGGTCTTTAATTATATATTTCCTGTAATTTTTGGTGTTTATTATTTGATCTTGGATAGCTATTATAAATCCTTCGGTTTCTGGAAATAAATTACCTATTTTCAACCATTTGTTTGAAGCAATCGTGTCTACGTGAGTCTGCTCTAAGTCATGAGGATGTCTTCCATGAAGTGTTTTCTTTTTCCATTGTTCAATTTTCTGTATCTGCGGGTCACTATTGTTAGGGTTCTGTATATTTGGTGGATCGTGTAGGTTAAGTGGGGTGTAGTTGTAATCATTTTCAACTATGGCTTTATGAATTTCACTGGTGTAAGATTTTGTAATGAAGAAACTTTTCAAGTTATAAATCTGTTTCTGCCAGAGGTGATGTATATCTATGAAACCCCTACCTCCAACCTGCCTTTTAATGGTAAGCCGTTCTATTGCGGATTTAGGATGAAGGTGATTGTGCTTTGTTAATGTTGTTCGTGTACTTCTTTCTATGTGTTCTATATCAGTTTTTGTCCATTTTATAACTCCAAATGAATAAGTTAATATTGGCACGGCATATGTATTCAATGCTTTAATTAAATGTTTTCCAGAAAGTTGAGTTTTGCAAATAGTATTAGTTCTTCTTTTGTACTCCATTGTAAGTATTTGTTTGAGTGTTGTGTGATCTAGTCCTTTTGATTGCTTATACCCTAGATATTTATAAAGATCAGTGGGTTCCATCGCTGTAATGGTATTAGCTTCATCCACTGGATAGTCACCAGGCCGAATTTTGCATTTTATTATATGTAACGTTTTACATTTGTCGAAACCAAAAGCCATATTTATATCTTTACTGAATTTAGTAGTTGTTTCTAAAAGCGTATTCATATCTTTAAGTGATTTGCTATATAATTTAATGTCATCCATATATATTAGATGTGAGATAACTGTTTCTCCTGTATTATATTTGAGACAATATCCGGCCTGGCAGCGTCGCAGTAAATGTGACAGAGGGTTCAAGGCTAGACAGAACCACAATGGACTCAGGGAATCGCCCTGATAGATACCTTTCTTTATAAATATTTGTCGGGTCTTGATTATGTTATTGCGGTTACCTAGTTGCAGTGTTGTTTTCCACATTGTCATTATATTTCGCAGGAAATCTATTATTTTAGGGTGAATTTTATAAATCTGTAGAATTTGTAGCAACCAAGAATGTGGAATACTGTCAAATGCTTTTTTGTAATCGATGTAGGTGCAGTGTAAATTTCTGTTTTTTGTTGTGGCGTGTTTGAGAATAGTAGAATCTATAATAAGTTGTTCTTTACAACCCATATGGCCTTGTCTGCACCCTTTTTGCTCTTCTGCTATTATGTGATTATTTTCAACGTAAGAGTAAATTTTTCGGGTAATTGCTGAAGTAAGAATTTTGTATAATGTGGGTAGGCATGTGATGGGTCTATATTTTGAAGCTTCTATTGTGTTCGTGCCTTTCGGCAACATATAAGTTATACCAGTGGCAAGAAAATCTGGTACGTTCTGTTTCCCTAATATTATGTCAGTTAAGTTTTTTGCTATGGATTTGTGTAATGATGTTAATTTTTTATACCAATAGTTATGAATTTTGTCCACACCAGGTGACTTCCAGTTATGTAATTTAGCTGTTATAATAGTTACGTCCCTTTCGGTAACTTCATCAAATTCCATTTCCTCTAATGCGTTCCATTTGTTAGTTTCTTCCTTGATCCATTCAGCTTTATCGTTATGTTGTACTTGTTCTTCCCATATACCTGACCAAAATTCTTCTAGTTGTGACTTTGATGGTATTTCTGAGTTATCTGCTGTCGATTTATCAGTTTGTGAATTTGAAAGGTTTTTGTAGAATATTTTCTCATTTAACGTAAATATAGTGTTGTCATCCTTGCGCTGTTGGGCTTTCTTGTATCTTTTGAGTCTGTGCACTTTTAATGCAAGTTTCTGTTTAAGCGTGTCTAAATATTCTTCAGGCTTTCTATTATTACTTTCATGTTTAGTATGGGTATTCCAGTTTTTAAATATTTGTTCAACTCTTTTTACTACTTTTTTCGATCTATTGTTATTAATATATTGCGTAAGTCGGCCGCAATCAGCGCGAAGTTTTTCAATATCTTTTTCCAGTCTCATCTGCCATGCCGGTTTATTTTGTTGTCTATTATGTATATTTGTTGTGTAATCTATTATTTTATAGTTGAGTTCTTCGGATATAACTACCGCTGTACAGTATATTAAAGTGTGTAAGTCTGTTAACTCTGTATTGTCGGTTACAAATTGGATTACTATCTCACGATCGAATAAATTAGTTAATTTGGAAAGTTTATTACTGTATCTTAATTTTGGTAATTTTGGTCGAGCTCCTGGTTCCATTCCAGAGAATCTCGTTAATGTTGTTCTAAGCTTGTCACGTAGCTGTTGGATGTGTGTATCAATAGTAGGGTCGCAGTCAACTAACATTTCTATATCATTTTCTATCGTTAAAGTAATTGTTTCAGTTTGCGTTGAAGTGTGTGATATTTGTGTGTGTCTATACGGTGTTGGTGATGATTGCGTTTGCGTTCTTAATTGAGTATGTAGTGTATATTGAATATGAGATTGTGATTCTAGGTTTTGTGTGATGGTGTTATCGTGTGTATTATCGGATATATCTATATCATGTAATTGTCTTTGGGTTTCTTGTTTTAACTGTTCAAGTGTTACTTGTGACAGTAGTTTATTTCTTATTATTGCTCTTCTCTGGTCAGAGACTCGCTGTTCAGTAACTTTGATGTCGGGATATTGCTTTGTAAAAATTTCGTGTAGGTGTTTTCTGTAGGTGGTCATATCTGTCTCTAATTTCGTTATGTAGTAGTAGGTCCGCATGATAAACATGTTTACTTCTTTGCTCCAGCTCATGCGAACTCTAGGTTTCCCAGCCTTAGTGGACGCAGGTAAAAAGGCATTTACCTCCTGCGCAACAGCTAAGGTTGGTGTAGGCGCTCCGCGTGAATTTTGATACACGGAAGACACCGGTGATGGTATGTAAGAGTTTGTGGATGGGCTATAGGGTTCTATTATTGAGGGTGATGAATTTAAACTAATGTTGTCGTTGTCTATGTGGTTGGCTGTAATAAGTTCGGGAGACCCGGAGGGAGCCCGCCTATTCAACTCCTCTCCGCTGACGGTTCGTATGCTGTGACACCCAGCGTCAGCTCCAGGTGTGCCCCGGCGATCGCCCCCGGGAAGCGGTCCTAGACGTTTACTTCTTAACATCATCTCCATTGGAATGGGTTTCCAGAGCCATGTTAGCCGCGCCAGTAAACTAAAGGAAATGTCGCGTGTCCGCCCCCCACGTGAGTCAGATGATCGACTCGGACGTATGGTTGGATTATAGGGGGCAATTATTATTATTATTATTATTATTAAAAATCATAACAATTTAAGGCCATTTACAAGTTTCCACCACTAAAAAGAAATGTGTAACATATTACAAGGTCGGTTATAAATTAAACATTACAAAATGGTATAAAAATAGGTATCAAAGAGTTTCATGGTGGTCGGTCGAGCAGTAATGGTCTGAAAGTGTAACAAAACTATTTAGTTGTAAATGCGTTTTCAAGAAATAATTATAATAATAATATTCTATCACATACACACAACACCATCTAGCCCAAACTAAGCAAAGCTTGTACTATGGGTACCAGACAATGGATAAACAAACATATATACTTCTTTTTTTTTGTAAATACATACATATTATACATAGAAACAACCAGACCAAGACAAACATCCATGTTCATGCACACAAATATTTGACTTGTGCGGAA
This sequence comes from Catocala sponsa, assembly GCA_963564715.1. NCBI lineage: Eukaryota > Metazoa > Arthropoda > Insecta > Lepidoptera > Erebidae > Catocala > Catocala sponsa. The sequence continues at coordinate 1,136,762 of OY751352.1, forward strand.
GTCGAACCCGCGACCTCAGGCGTGGCAGTCGGTTACACTCACCACTACGCCATCGAGGCCGTCAAATTTGTGATCGTCAAAATTCTTAAGTATCTGGCTCTCATTTAAGTGAAAGTGACTGAACTCTCGTTGTAAAGACCTAACAGGTCACTATAACGAAAATATCTATCGGAAACTCCGCACGAATGGAATATTAAGAGCATACTCACCGCGAAAATAATGCGGCATGAAAGTGGATATAGTGACAAGAATAGAAAAGGGTATGTTAAGCTGGTTTGGACATGTAGAAAGATTGGACGAGGAAATACTGACTAAGAAAGTTTATAAGGCTTGTGTGAATGAAACAGTTGCAAGAGGAAAACGTAGGCGAACGTTTCTCGATCGGAGGTGTTCTGGACAAAGGCCAGGTTAGGAGCACCTTGAACCGACGGGCGTGTATGAGGAATGTGGTGAAAGTGAATGAAGCTAGAGAAGTGTGTCAGGATCGTAGCAAATGGAAATCCGTAGTCTCTGCCTACCCTTCTGGGAAACAGGCGTGAATCTATGTATGTATGTATGTACTCACCGCGAAGTTACTTTGGATTTCTTTTTTCAAACAGATATTATTTCGGTGTTCACACCACGTCACTACGGCATAGGATGGTCAAAGCGTTAATTTATGTGTTTCATGGTACTTTTAAAATCAACAATAGACTCGAAACTTTCATGATAATTCTACTGATTACTGACAAACCTAATTGTTTTGATTGCAGATGTCATTAGAGAGATACAACGACACAGAATGTGCAGCCATGTTTCCTCCGCACCGACTCCTGAAGCAGGGCTTCGATAGCAAAACACAAATGTGCTATGGAGGACGAAAGAAAGTAGTTGACACCTGCCAGGTACCAATTTGATCACTTATTTGTTTTTCTTTTTTCTAGAAGATAACTTCCGCACTCGAATTAATTTCTGTGTCACGGCGGCATAACATAGGCGGACACAAAGAAAACCCACACTCGAAACAACCAGAGTAGCAGAGCCTCGCTGATGTCAGCGTGAATGGGCGGCTCGACCGGGGAAAGACTACCCTCTCACAGAATATCGACGTGAAATACCAGTATTTCTACTGTTGTGTTTTGTTCGGTGAGTGAGAGTGCCGGAGGCCCAATCACCCTCTTTCCCACTTCCCGCTCCTTCTCCTTCCCACTTCCCTTCCTAAAGGGTCGGCAACGCGCAGGTGATGCCTCTGGTGTTGCAGGCGTCCATAGGCTACGGTGAACACTTACCATCAGGTGATCCGTATGCTTGTTTGGCCCTTTAGTCGTATAAAAAAAACAATATAACGTTGCATGTGCAGGGTGACAGCGGTGGGCCCCTCCATACCGACGATGTAGACTGTCTCTACTTCGTGTTCGGCGTGACATCATTCGGCAAGAACTGCGGCATCGCCGGCAATGTTGGCGTCTACACCAAGCTGTCGTACTATCTACCCTGGATCGAGAACATCGTATGGCCGGATGAAGAAACCACATCAAATTAGATACAAATACGAAAGCTAGAACTACTTTAGATGTTTTTGAAAATAAAGTTATTAAACGTCAATAATTGTGGTGTTCGCTGAAAATCAGCACGGTGTAGTGCTTGCAGCAATGTAAGTGCCACAGCATAATGCTGAGCGCATCACCGTTGTTTTTGTGCCGTCAGGTAGGACGTGCATCTGCATATAAACATTTTAATTGTTTTTAATGTTTCTTCATACTTACATATTTTTATTTACTTAATACATTTTTGTTATACCCACATTTTATAATAATTGATGATGCATGTCATGATGGTACAAAAATAAAAATCTTTTCATTTCATTTCTTTTCATTTTATTTCATTAAGAAAAAAAAGGCTGACATAATTTCAATCTACCTATACTAATATTATAAACCAGAAGAATTTGTTTGTTTATTTGTTTGAACGCGCTAATCTCAGGAACTACTGGTTCGAATTGAAAAATTCTTTAAGCGTTGGATAGCCTATTTATTGAGGAAGGCTATAGGCTATATAACATCACGTAACGACCCACAGGGGCGACGCAGTAACGATAACCACGAAACCGCGGTCTGGTGTTGCAGGCGTCTAATAGGCTACGGTGACTAATTACCGTCAGGTGGGCCGTATGCTTGTTTGCCACCCTAATTGTATAAAAAAAAATTATAATGATTGTTCTGTCCCTTTCTACGATACGACTTCATGAGTCTATCGTTTATTCTGTACCTATAGCTACATATTAAGCACAAACTAACGATAAAAGACAACAGCTTTGCTGAAATTACGTAGGTTTAGGTACTCTAGGTGTTCACTCTATTGAGAACTTTTATAAGGAAGCTTTGTTGGAAATGTTCTACTCAATTCATGCCACACAACTACACAGTCGACACAAATATGGCTGTTATATTATGGAACTGACTGATGTTTGCGCTGCGTGCTGATTGTAAAGCGTTTTCAGACATTGCTACTAAGAATTTTCTAACAGAAAACTTAATAAGACAGCTTTACCTAGGACGAAAAAGCATAAGTGCACACTTAAGTCACCGAGACATTTATTAAGGGTTGTATTTACCTGCACAGCAAAAACATACTAATTGCACAGCAAAATATATTTAAAGAGATCAAATTACGTAAGTCGACGGCGCCTCGCTTCGCGGGGCTCCTATTTTTTGGGTGGGTTTAAGAAGGAACCTAACATAACCTAACCCTTCCGAGACGGAATGCAGTGATTTGAGGCGTATAGGTGCTCGTTATGCTGTGCATTATTTGCTGTGCAATTAGTTTCTTTGATGGTCATTATATTTAATACCTTTTATTAAAGCCATTTTCCGCACTATCTGTAAATCGTGTGTCGCGTGGGACTTACAAACACTCAAACAACGACACAACGAACACTCAGATTCAGAACAACCTTTTGTGAACCACACAAATGTTTGTCTTGTGTGAGATTCGAACCCACAGTACTCGGTGTAATGGTAATAGCGACACTTAAACCACTGTGCCATCCGTGTAGTTAACATATAAGCCATTTTCCTCCCGCCGATGCATCAGTTCGTGTGCATCGCTTGTCGAAGATATTGCTTCACACATAGCTATTTATATCCACAAAATGGATTCAGTTAAACTTGTGTCTGTGTTCTTGTTTAGTGCCCTGTGCTGTGTTATGTGTGCTCGAATTTTACCTGAAGGTATGATCATTGAATGGCTTATTAATCTTAGTAATTAAAAACAAGAATAAAATAATCCTTCACATTACAAATGAGCCGGGTTACGCGGGGAAGTACCTTCGGCTTACCGGAAATAGAATACCTACTAATATTGTTTTCTACTTAATAAAAAAAAGAAAGAAAACAGAAAAGACAGGTAGAGAGACATAATAGAACAAATAAAACCGTAATATAGAACAGGTTGCTTATCAACTAACGTAGGATTAAAGTTGACAATGTTTGGTTGTTTACCTATACTAATATTATAAAGCTAAAGAGTTTGTTTGTTTGTTTGAACGCGGTAATCTCAGGAACTACTGGTTCGAAAATTGAAAAATTATTTTAGTGTTGGATAGTCCATTTATCGAGGACGGCTATAGGCTATTTTATGCGAACGAAGCTGCGGGCAAACTCTCATTACAAACATCAATAAACAAACTCACATTCGCATTTATAATATAAGTTAGTATTGAACCGACACTTGTTACTTAATAAGAAGTTATTACATAGATAACCTACTGATTATGGCACGTGGGTGCAAGGGTGCAGATCCGATACGCAATCATAATCCTTAGTCATAAAATGTTTACAAAATAGAGTAGGTATAGACACCAATACAGTAAGAGTAACAGAATGGAGGGGGCCAGTGGGCCAAAGAAAGAAAGGGAGACCTTCTATCAGATGGGAGGACGAAATCAAACGCATAGCGGGACCAAACTGGACACAGACAGCACAATCCAGAGAAAACTGGTTCAATTTGGAGGAGGCCTTTACCTGCAGAGGGTTTTTTTTATTGCCATTGGTGGCAGACGAGCAAGTGGCCCACCTGATGGAAAGTGGTAACCGCTGCTAATGGACTTCAGCAATGTCAGGACACAGCAAAGGCGCTGCCTACCGTGAAAGAAGAACTCTCTTTAAACCTCGTTTGAAGAAGGACATATCATAGCGCTCAGGAAACACCGAAGCTGGCAGTTCATTCCAGAACTTGCACGTACGTGGGAGAAATGATCGCTGAAAGCGTACCGTCTTAGAATTGAACGCTCCCAGGTGATATGGATGAACCCTGCTTCGTTGTCGAGAGGTACGGTGATAGAAAGGGGCTGCTGGTACCAAATCAAACAATTCTTCAGAGCACTTAGAGAGAGGGTTCTTACAGAATAATTTTTATTATTTTATTAAAAATAGGTATATACTAAAACTACGATAATAAGACATCCAAAATTCAATTAACTTGTTAACTAGCAGTTTCTAGAAGAAATAAAAGGTTTTTTTATTTTATTTTATTTATTTATAGACACCAATATTCTTGTACTAGATGTGCCCGCGGTTTCACCTGCGTTTATGATTACTGCGTCGCCCCTGTGGGTCTTAGCGTGATGTTATATAGCCTATAGCCTTCTTCGATAAATGAGCTATCCAACACAAAAATAATTTTTCAATTTGGACCTGTAGTTCCTAAGATTAGCGCGTTCAAACAAACAAACAAACTCTTCAGCTTTATAATATTAGTATAGACTAGCCGTTACCTGCGATTTCGTCCGCCTAGATTTTAACTAAAAAGTGTTTGTCTTCGCGGAACCCAATTTTTTTTCTAAAATCAATGTAGCCTAAGTTACTCCTTATAACATCAGCTATCTGCCAGTGAAAGTCCCGTCAAAATCGGTTCAGCCGTTTCGGAGATTAGCCGGAATAAACACACAGACAGACAGACAGAAAGACAGACAACAATTTAAAAAATAGATGTTTTCGTATAGGTACTTTATATACTTTCATATGCATTAGATAAAAAGCTGTTAATTTGACATTACAAACAGACACTTCAATTTTATTTATTTGTATAGATGTATAGATTAATTCAGTAGTTTTTTGTAAAGGTAGGTACTACTCCCGCACTAGGTCGAAACAAAGAACGCGCAGACTCAGAACAACCATTTGTAGATCACACTTGTCCCGTGTGGGATTCGAACCCACAACACTCGGCACTGTGGAAGCAGCGAGGCGACCACTAAAACCACTACATCATTCGTGCAGAATTCATACTTGCGTCGTTTTAATAAAACCTTCCAGACCAAATTTCGATCACGGCGGCCATCTTGAGATTAGATATCTGCGCAGGAGATAATATAGAGCAAAAAATATGTGCGCAAATATAGGCATACCACTCTCTAACTCTCATAGTCCCATGGGACGGCATGCTGCCACGACCGGGGATAGACCAGACGAAATACCAGCAGCTTTAAGTGCTTTCCAGAGCACGGGGTACGCAACACCGCTTAGCTTTCTTACTCCAGTCTACTATTGACAACTTCAAGCGAGAAAATCATAATATTCTTTATGCTGGTCTGACCCGGGATTCGAACCCAAGAGCTCATGCACAGCAGTCGCATACATTTCCGCTGTGATACCAACACAATCGTCGACATATGATCTAATTTATTTTCTTAATGTATTGATACATTTTCTGTAAACTTGATGATAAATACCTATTGATACCCTAGGATCACCGTGCCGGATTGACACGAACAAGAACGGAACCTGCGTCAACTTGTACAGATGTAACAGCGCCGCTATAACTTATCTATATGTAAGTACCCAACTTCACACTTCACCTACTTCAGAAGTAGCGCATTTTTGTCTTCATTTTGAAATATATCGCCTGCAGAGTTGGGAGTAGTCCTAATTTGTTGGGGATTTTACAATCATTGAACCTATTGGCGGCCTCGATGACGTAGTAGTTAGTGTAACCGACTGCCACGCCTGAGGTCGCGGGTTCGATTCCCGCACAAGACAAACATTTGTGTGCATGAACATGGATGTTTATTTTGGTCTGGGTGTTTCTATGTATAATATGTATGTATTTACAAAAAAAGTATATATGTATGTTTGTCCATTGTCTAGTACCCATAGTACAAGCTTTGCTTAGTTTGGGCTAGATGTTGTCTAGATGTGTTGTGTGTATGTGATAGAATATTATATTATTAACACAATAAACACCCAGACTTGGCATAACTATTCGTGGACCTTACATATTTTCTCTTATTTATTGTCTCGTGTGGACATTGAACCCACGACACTCTGTACTCTACTATGGCACAATACATCAATCCTGTACAAACTAGAAACTGACCAACTGTTGAAAACGCGAAAATTTTAAACATTATGATCTTCAGACTGCTATGCATTAGGTCTCGGATTAAATTCCGTGGTCGACTAAAATACTATTTGATACTGTCAAGCAATTCTCAGTGGTAATAATGTCCTCCAGACCGAATTTCAGCCACGGCGGCCAGAGACTGGCCATCTGCGTAGAAGATATTATAGTGCACAAGTGTGTGCGCAAACACAAGTGCACTCTCTGTTCCCAAACTCTCATGATCCGATGGGACGGTAATACGACACGACCGGAGAGAGATCAGGCGCAGGACCAACGGCTTTACGTGCTTTACGAGTCACAGGGGTTTCTAACACCGCCAACTTCCTAACTCCGGGCTGCTATTGAGATTTCTTAACTGAAAAAACCCAATAACTTTTTATTGGCCCGACCCGGGATTCGAACCCGAGACCTCATACACAGCAGTCGCATTCACTACCGCTACGAAGGCAGTCAAATGTCAATCAAATGTCAAAATCAGTAGTAATATGGGGTGTAGAACTGTCCCTGATATACGAAAAACAGGCTCGCTTCTTATAATATGCTAAATGTATGTGTAAAAGGTCTCTGCCTTCTCCTTTGAGAATATTGGCGTGAGACTATGTATAAATGTCATATAGTTCTTTAGTATGTTTTTTTTTATATAACTAAGGTGGCAAACAAGCATACGGCCCACCTGATGGTAAGTGGTCACCGTAGCCTATGGACGCCTGCAACACCAGAGCCATCACTTGCGCGTTGCCGACCATTTAGGAAAGGAAGAGGAGAAAAAGGAATTACGAAGGAGAAGGAGCGGGCAGTGGGAAAGAGGGTGATTGGGCCTCCGGCACTCTCACTCGCTGAACGAAATACAACAGTAGGAACACCGGTCCAGCCGGCCCATTCATGGTGAAATCAGTGAGACTCTACTACTCAAAAGAGTATGTTTCTCTAAAGAACAACTCCCGCACTACAAAAAGGAGATTTTTTAACAACTACCGCACTAGGAATAATTACCGTAGCGTGGGAGACTATATAAACATTGAAACATTAGCCAAAATTAACACGCAGACTCTGAACAATTTGTGGATCACACAAATTTAGTCTTGCGCGGGAATCGAATCGACCTCACAACACACACATAAACCATTATGCTACTCGTGGATTACATCTATTTCCCTATTCATTGGTGGCATTAGACAGACATTCGCTGTAGAAGCGAGGGGTCCACTATGCCGCCGCCGTGTAATCCACAGTTCACCAGAAAACAAGTTTCCTTAGTTGTTTTATTAACTTCGAAGAGGCTAATGAAAACACTATGTGGGTCTGTGTGTCTGTCTGTTAGTGACAGGCATAGCTCCGGAACCACTGGACCGATTGACTTGTAACTTGGTGTGCAGACACCGTGGGGTCATACCTCGGTCGAGTTTGAATATGGGCCCTGTGGGTCAAAAGACCCCCGAGATATAGGGGTCACAATGTCACATGATGTACATTTAAGATGATGAGGTTTAATCCTGGGTTTTTACACACATCTCGTTTTGTTTGAGTGTGTAAATTGAAATGTACTGTGACGTAAGCAGGTGTCATTATTATTCACATTCTGTAGAATTATGTTCTGCCCCGATACAATGAGTCAGCTCTCTGTGCCAATACCACGAATATCTTGCATAATATGTAGTTTTTATTTGTACTCCATGGTGGTATAAGAACTAAAAATTTGGAAGCTTATGTTGCCTCAGTGGCGCAGCGGTATGAATGTGACTGTTGTGCGATGAGGTTTGGGTTTAATTCTAGGACGTTGTTGGAATTTAAATTATAATGTTCTTGTATTAAGTATTATGTAATATTAATTCTACACAAGTAGCAGCGATAGCCTAGTGGGAAAACGTTGGACTGCCACGCAGAGGTCTCGAGTTCGAACCCAAGGTGCGCATTTCTGACTTTTCGAAGTTATGTGCGTATTAAATAGGTAAATATCGCTTGCTTTAACGGTGAAGGAAAACATCGTGAGGAAACCTGCATGTCTAAGAGTTCTCAATAATGTTCTCAAAGATATGTGAAGTCTGCCAATCTGTGCTGTGCCAGCGTGGTGGACTATGACCTAACCCTTCTCACAGTGAGAAGACACCCGTGCCCAGCAGTGGGACAGTTTATACACAGAGTTGATATTTTATAATATTATTCTGTATGTATTTCAGAGGAAAGCCGGCCTGGCGTCAAGTGTACCACCGATGCCCCCAACCTGCTCTCACCGACCAGACGGCGAACCGATAGTCTGCTGCGCAGATTGTTCACTTGACAACGATGAGAAGTAAGCACAGGAATCTAATCTTCAACTACACGGATGACGGAGTAGTTTGTGTGTCGCCTCAACACAGCTTAAATATGCGTCGAAGGACCTTTGTATCTAATGAGACACAATGGTCAGTCGGACGCTACCGAACAAATTATGATATGTTCGGTTTTAACGGCCTCGATGGCGTAGTGGCTAGTGTAACCGACTGCCACGCCTGAGGTCGCGGGTTCGATTCCCGCACAAGTCAAACATTTGTGTGCATGAACATGGATGTTTGTCTTGGTCTGGGTGTTTCTATGTATAATATGTATGTATTTACAAAAAGAAAAGTATAAGTATATGTATGTTTATCCATAGTCTAGTACCCATAGTACAAGCTCTGCTTAGTTTGGGCTAGATAGTGTTGTGTGTATGTGATAGAATATTATTATATTATATTATATTATATGTGTCGAAGGACCTTTGTATCTGATGAGACACAAAGGTCAGTCGGACGCTACCGAACAAATTATGATACGTTCATTTGCGATTATGTTTGAGAATGACCGTAAGATTAAAGATTAAATTCCCAAGTCAGGCAGTGTTATGGGGTTATTAAAAAATTCCCAATAGCAGCAGGGATTTGGAGTTATGTCCAGTAGACAGCAATAGAGTCGCCCCTAATTTGGTTTACAAAATACTGGTTTACAAAATTCTTGCTTACATACATAGCATCTTGCGTTATCCCCGAAACAGTAAGCAGATGTGTATCGAATTTGCCAACTATGTTATTGCAGCCTACGTAATAGGGGCGATATTATATTACCTTCCCATCGCATTTTGAGAGTTAGGGAACAGAAAGTGCACTTGTATTTGCGCACACGCTTGTGCACTATAATATCTCCTGCGTAGTTGGCCAGTCTCCGTTAAGATTGGCCGCCGTGACTGAAATTCGGTCTGGAGGATATTAGTTTTTATTAATAGGGACGATATTGGCCTTTAACGAGCACTGTTCCAGAGCTAGAATTTCTTAACAGGAAAACCTAATAACGTTAATGCCCGCCTCGGGAATCGAACCCTCGTGCACAATAGTCGTAAAAACTACCGTTGCGCCACCGAGGCAGTCTTATTAACATCTCCAATTAAGCTTGAACGGTTATGTTCGGAGTGTGTCCATCTTGGTAGTGCAATAGATGGAATTCAAACCCACGACCTCTCGACTACAAGTCCAATGCTTTATCTATTAGGTTACTGCCGTTTTTATTTATTTGTGAGATAATAATGTCTTCTGTTTACGCGAATGTTATTCATTGAAATTAAACTACTACATACGGATTTTATCGCGTTGTTTATTTGACACTTTATTACATAATTTTGAAAACTGATACACTACTATTACTATTAAACTTTACTTATTTTTAAGCTAATTAAATTATTGAAACTTTTAAAACTATTTATACTATTACTATACTATTTATATTTATGTTTAAATTACATTACAGTTTACAGTATTTGTGAGATGCCTATTCATCGTTTACTTATTTTTGTTTCAAGGTTGAGAGGGAACACTGTGATGCCTTGGGGAAAATTTTATGAAAAATCCGGGACGAAATCTTGGATAAGTAAGTAGACATTGAAGAGTTTATGTAGAGGACGATATGTCCTAAAGTCAAAGTCAAAGTCAAAAATCATTTATTCATTTAAGTCACAAAGTAACACTTATGAACGTCAAAGTATATAAGTTAGTGAGTTTACTAAGTTACTGAAGCTACATTTAGGTTAGTTGCTAGGTTCAGGCAAAGGGTAGAGCCTATGAGAAGAAACCTGCAAGAAACTCACAGCCACTCTTTTAAATCGTCAGTTAAATATAATTTCAGTATTTTACAACTCAGATTAACAAGGTGTTACAGCCATTATGCCATATACTACTGACTATAAAAGCTAAAGATAATAACAATAATAACTTAATAATATTATAGGGAGGAAATAATTTGAGCTAAGATATATTATTTAATATAAATCTAAAATAGACAGTAGGATGGCATGATGGCGCATACACTTACACTTTGTGACTATGCAAAGGCTTAAATTGACTTATAAGTAATACAGATCTTTGAATCCTGTATGCAACAAGCAACTAGCTCCATGAGTTTTTGTCATTTAAGTAGTCGTTGACTGAATAATAACCCTTCCGAATAAGTTGTTTTTTAACGGCGTTTTTAAATTGAAACAATGGTAAATTAATTATGTTAATAGGTAATTTATTAAAAACACGTATACCGAGTTCCGCAAATGAATTGTGAACTTTATGTAAACGATGATATGGGCCTACTAACTTATGCTTATTTCTAGTGTTTACGTTATCAATATCACTATTCTTATAACTAATAAATGATAAAATTTTAATATGTACATATAATCACAATTCTTTAAAAATGACTTATTCCTAAAATATTATAAAACAAAGAAAAAGAAAACTAAAACCCTCTAATAGGCGTCATAAAATTCCTCCGCATCACAGTCGACCGGTAGTGTGCCCAGAAGACTGGCAGCATTGCCACGTTGAATGGCAATGCTTATTCTTTCTGCAAAATAAAGCCCAGCCCTCTGGTCACGGGAAGCGTCGACTAACCTTTTTGCTATGTCTCTGTAGAGCGCACGAGCACTGGGACCCCATGACCCTAGCGTTTCGACCCCAAACGGCTCAAAAACATAATCCCCTACCAGGTTTTTGTATTTGCGCCGTTTGAGAGTCTCCGCAGATGCAGCAGCAGCACCAGCACAACCCGCCGTGCTGGGAAGATGTGATGGCGCAAGGGTGTCGACACACGTTGCGTCCCACACCAAGGGCCTACCCATCTTCCAAGGCATCAATGACATACCGTCCGGTCTCTTCCCATCGTCACGCGCCAAGCCATTAGGTTCGAGATGAGCTGGCACGCCGGCGGTGACAAGAGCACGACGGATAATGTCGTTAAGATTGGCGTGCCGCGAAAAACGACCGGCACTCCTGCTACATGATAGGCCATGGTGGCCAAGGCCATCGACGGCTTCCCCACAGTGACATCGATGCGGAGAAACACATGGAGCACCTAAACGAAGGCAAGAAGCGATGCGGAACGTTGTATCGTCCAACATAGTGCCTATGTTGGACGAAGGGAGTGCTTGGAGCCAAAGACCCGATTCCCACTCCCCCACAGCCAATAAACGGGCACGCTCAGCAACATTAAGAGATGTGTTTATGAGATGTTCTCTCACCATGTTGCAGAGCGGCCCATCCCACCGACTCTGAGAGAATAGATCGGATGGCAAATCAGAGCTTGGACAGATCATTTTCCAAGCGTTTACTGCGTCGGACTTGCACGACACTTCAGAATTAACCAGTGTGGGAGCTAAAATTTTCCTGGTCAATTCTTCAGTGCAGTGGACCGAAGACAAGAACGCCGGTAAACTGACATCACTAATTTTGCGAACGCCGAGGCCACCCAAGCGAACTGGCTTATTATATAAGTAAATGTTATGTTTAATAAACATAATATTAGCAAATATATATTGCGACGCAACAGTAAGTATGCATATTTCTTTAAATCGATCTTTCAGGGAAACTCGTGGTCCTAAATTATAAATGCTACGTACTGCACGCTTTTGAAGAATAAAAATTGTCTCAATATCAGCTGCCTTGCCCCACAATAATATACCGTAGGACATGACACTATGAAAGTAACTGAAATATACTGTCTTGCAGTATCTATATCAGTAAGCTGTCTTACTTTCCGAATTGCGTATGCGGCTGAGCTAAGTTTCCCTGAAAGACACGATATTTGAGCGCCCCACTGAACTTTATGATCTAAAGTTAATCCTAAAAAGACTGTAGATTGAACAAAAGTAATAATTTCATCATTTAAAATTATATTCACGTTAGGACTCTTTACGTTTGGCAATGTAAGCTTGATACATTTAGTTTTTGTAGAGTTAAGTAGTAAATTATTCGTCGTAAACCAGTCCAGGACTTCCGCGAGTGAATCATTAACAGCACGTAAATTTGGTGCTTTTCGGTCTACTTTAAAAATAAGGGATGTGTCATCCGCGAATAAAACAATGTCACACAAATCCTGAACAAAGAACGGCAAATCATTTACGTACACTAAAAACAGAAAGGGTCCCAAAATCGAGCCCTGTGGCACGCCCATTGTGACTGGTAATCCAGAAGATCTACTTCCGTTGATATCAACGTGTTGTAGTCTATCGCTTAGGTAGGAATCAACTAAGTCAAGTGCAGTATCTCGGATGCCATAATGCCTGAGTTTTCGCAAAATTCTAAATCTTTTATTTCAAGCCTTTTGCCCTAATAGTCATCACCTTTGTGTTGGGGACTTTACAGACATTCATACAACGAATAAAAGGAAGTATGAGTACCCACACTCGAGACAACTACTTGTAATCGTTATCTACGCAGCGGTTTAAGCGGTCGAATTCACCACTGCTAGTTCGCTGAGTGTGTGTTCGATACCCACACGAGACAAAACATTATGTGATCCAAAAACAGTCGTTCTGAGTCTGTGTTCGTCATTTGAATGTTTGTCACGACACAGGCATACAAAAAAAAAGATAATTGCAAGAAACTCACGGCCACTGTTTTATTAAGCATCTAGTTAATCAATGCCTGTTCCAACTTACTGATCTTTTTTAGAATAAACGTTCTGCTTAAAGACAAACATTATTTTTTATACTACTAAGGTGGCAAACTATACGGCCCACCTGATGGTAAGTGAAAATACCAGTTTAGAAATAAATAAATAATTAAATAAATGAATTTCACTGTATTAGTTTATAATATACTCCATAATGAACTGTTTAAATATTTTAGTTTTGTCATCCAAGTTTACATAGTGGAATGTAAATAAAATATTGAATGAAATTGAACTAACGACACGTGGGTAGTACACTTCTGCTGACCCCTTTAGAGATAGTTCTTAGTTTCTCCGTGGCGCAGCGGTAGTGAATGCGACTGCTGTGCATGAGGTCTCGGGTTCGAATCCCGGGTCGGGCCAACAAAAACGAATTGGGTTTTTCTGTTAAGAAATCTCAATACGAGTTTGGGGTTAGGAAGTTGGCGGTTTTAGATACCCCCGTGCCTCGGAAAGCACGTAAAGCCGTTGGTCCTGCGCCTGATCTCTCTCCGGTCGTGTCAGATTATCCGTCCCATAGGATCATGAGGGTTAGGGAACAGAGAGTGCACTTGTGTTTGTGCACACGCTTGTGCACTATAATATATCCTGCGCAGATCGCCAGTCTCCGTTAAGATTAGCCGTCGTGACCGAAATTTGGTCTGGAGGACATTATTATTATTAGTTTCGCGCTTATATATATTCATGGATATGTAGGCGTGAATCTAAGCAATGTCTATGTTTCAGAATGCATGGAATATTTCGAAAACCTGCCTTTCCCTTGTCGTGGGGCGTCAACAACTACTCTGCTGCCATTTTGGGATGAAAAGAAACAATGTCAAGAGCCCCAGTTTTTGACCAGTGCGCCCGGTATCGGTGGCGAGCCCGCTGAAAAAGACCAGTACCCTCATATGGTAAAAGAATTTCCTTTTTTAATAGTCTACGCAGGGATAGCCTAGTGGGAAACCGATGGACTGCCACGCAGAGGTCTCGATTAAATCGATTCGATCCTAAGGCTCGCATCCCTGACTTTTCGAAGTTATATGCGTATTAAATACTTAATTATCGCTCGCTTAAACGGTGAAGGAAAACATCGTGAGGAAACCTGTATATTCGAGAATTCTCGAAGATATTTGAAGTCTACCAATTCACACTGAGCCAGCGTGGTGTACTACGGCCTCACCTTTTCCACATTGAGAAGAGGCCCGTGCCCAGCAGTGGGACAGCTTAATATAGGGCTGATATTATTGTAATAGTCTTCATAGTATAGGGTGTAGTAGCTCACGCCTTGAGCTGGTGATGCGACTCGAGTCCAATTTTACTACTTGCGTTACTCGAGCCATTTTATGGTTTTACTCAAATATCACTCGAGTGCCGAATCATTTCAATAGTTCTCGTGTCACTTGCACACTCGGTTAATTTGAGTCACTTTCTATCACGTCAAACTTTAGTAATGATACACATACATAATATTATCACAAAACAGTAGTTTTTTAGCATTTCACAACTTGCTGCTACTCACGCGTACATGTCTAAACCTAGGTTTATGTTTGCCTCGCCACAGCGGCGCGCGAGCGACCGCGAGTGCTTTGAGCGAGTCAGAGAGAATTCGAGTTTATATTTTTTTGACCATCGTCTTGAGTCTACTAGTGACTCGAGTCGCTCGAGTAAAAATAGGAATCGAGTCGTATTACTACATTGAGCGCTCAGTTTAGATCGCAGCTCCTTGGCAAAAGCAGTATTAAAAATGGTCTTGTGTGGTTCGCGAACTAGGTGGCAAATCAGTCAGTCATAATTCCTAAGATTCTAAAAACCTCTTTCTTTAACAGCCCATATTATGATATCGATAAATAATAATGGGATTAAATATAACGACCCACCCAAAAATAGGAGCTCCGCATCGCGGGGCTCCATCGACTTATTTTGATCTCTTTAAATATATTTTGCTTTGCAATTTGGTGATCATTTACAATTTCTGACTGTTATATTTTACTATATCTGGTGATAAGTTAAACATAAGCCAATAATAATCCCAGCCAGTTTATAAAGCTAAACAAGTGTTGTCTATGAATGAAGAATTTTTATTTTCGAATATTTATAGGCATTGCTCGGGTACGGACCAGATCGTAATACAGCGCAGTGGCTGTGCGGAGGAACTGTGATCAGCGAGAGATTCATACTGACTGCCGGACACTGCACTGCTGCGCCTAATTTGTAAGTATTACTAAATATCTTCTTCTCCTTAGCCTTTATTATTCCCAAGTCACTTGGGGTCGGCTTTCTAGTCTAACTGGATTTGACTAGATATCAGTTTTTACACGGAGCGACTGCCATCTGACTTCCGCAACCCGAAGGCTAACGATACCCTAAAGCTAAACCAGTGTCAGGATATTAGAGGGCACTGACTTCCCAATAACGACTGCCATAGATGTTCATGGCAGCCGGGACCGACGGCTTAACGTGCTCTCTGAGACACGGAGCAGGCGATAATTGTCAATCAATACGCACATAATTTCGGAAAGTCATATAACTTCCGAAAGTCAGAGGTGCGCGACATGGGTTCGAACCCGAGACCCTCTGCATTGCAGTCTGTTGGTCTCGCACTGAGCTGTTGCTGCTATACATTTTTTTTGCTGTAAGTTTTACTAAATATATTAATACAAATATTGGACTTGTCATCCAGAGATCATAAGTTCGAATCATTGCAATCGTGAACCCAATCTTAAAACAAATATTGTAGCTTAGCTGTCAGTGTTAACAAGAATACTAGTAATTTGTAACCCAAACCGTTATACCGTAAGTAAGCTTTTATAGCAGTAGTTCCCAAAATAGTCCAGGTGGACCTCCAGGGGTCCACGGAGGACTCGAAGGGGGTCTTCGTTGGCGTGACAAAAAAATAGGGTTCACAATTCGTAAGCGGGGATCCACGAAAATTTATTTGCTTTCGATAGTGAAGAACTAAAATGTTGGCTTGACTTCACCTATCAATGCAGGCAGATAATATTTTAAGAAGCTCAGTGACTGTTACTTGTAAAAACTTTATCGGTAGAGAATTACTAAAAACAAAGGTCAGCCCGTAGAGATTTGATCAAAATTGCATGAACTTGTTTAGTTCTTCACCAATATAAATACGAATGCCAAGGAATATAGTAGAAATGTAGCTGCAAGGGGTCCACCAGAACCCGCTAAATTTTGAAAGTGGTATGAGGAAAAATGTCTGGGAACCTCTGTTTTATAGAAATAAAATAAAATTCCAATGTACACATACCAGAATTATGCTCTAGTTGTTTTCTCAACAGTGGACGCCGAAATACCACATATATATTATAGTAGTATACATAACATAATATGACATAATTATGTTTATTCGCAGTGTATACTTCGCTTGCGTAATTCAGGATTGTATAGCGAAGAGTGTAATTGAGTACAACGCCATCTCTTGTCGTGTATCGTAACTTTTTTTAACTGTGTGACCTATTTTAATATAAACTATTATATTTTCTAGAGGTCCAATAACCTATGCTGGATTAGGGGTCCTGGAGCGTAAGGACCTCAACGATTACTGGAAGGTTTACAAGATTATATCCATCATAAAGCATCCAGAATACAGACCTCCATCGAAGTACCACGACATAGCGCTCATAAAGACGGAGAATGAGTAAGTATTACACTCCTATTTGACCTTTTGTCTTGGTGATCGCGTGGCATACGGTTTCTCTTGGAATAATGTAGTCTCACATTTAGTGCCAAGTCAGGGAAGGTGTTGTTGGATGTATCTGTCAATAAATTCACATTGATTCAGTAAGTACGAAATCTGGCGATGCAGCCAGCAATCCTAATCCTAACTAATATTATAAATGCGAATGTGAATTTTCTTGTAACGCGTTTACGCCTTAACTACTTGACTGATATTATAAAATTTCGTATACACACGTTGTCAGGAGTATAAAAAGGGACATAGGTTACCTAACATCCAGAAAAAGTAATGTCAAAATTGGAATAAAATATAGGTCGCTCAAAAATGTGTTTACACTAAGAAAAGAGCTCTGTGACTTTACACATTGTATAATAATAACTGTAGGATACAATTTTTAATATGAGGGAGCGTGATAATACTGTTACGTGCTGGGATCGAGGGATAAGAATGTAAACAATATTACCGACTAAAACACGTTTTATTCTAGCACACAATTAAAAAACACAACAAACAATATACTACACTTTTCCACTGTAACTGCTTCAAACTCCGTAGTATTTTCGCTTCCGTTCGCTTCGATGAATACTTGACCGCTTACGATTGTAAACTGACTCGGCGAGCGCTGGCCTTCCCCTTTTATACGAGGTTAAAGCGTTTCCAGAGTTTTCTAGAAACGCCATACCAGGTATGAAAACAGTACGAAGATTCGAGAATATGCCAGCGTTCTCTTTACTCTTCTCGTACGAATAACGTAGTTCCTTAAGACGTCAATAGATGGCGCTGTAATAAATTATACGAACGAGTCCGATTAGATGGAACTGCCGAGTCTTCCCCACAATGCCGAGAGATGGCACTAGGTGTAACAGTACTAAGGGCAATTCCCGATCGTCCGGACCGTTCCTGAAGCCCGACAGGATTTGAATCAGTGCAAGAAAGCGCGCCAATTTGTTACTTATATTGTATTTGCATTGTGTGTCAGATGACAACTCAACGTCCAGAAAGATAACAGACTGAAATTCTTAAATTTAATCATAGTTTATGTCTTTCACATAAGCCACGAGATCTACGTAATTTTAGCACAACCAAATTATCTCCAGTAAAATCTTTAGGCCATTAACGGTAAAGGAAAACATACTGGGAAAATCTGCATGTCTGAGAATTCTTCACAATGTTCTCAAATATATACGAAGTTTGTCAACCCGCACTGGGCCAGCGTGGTGGACTATGGCCTAGCCCTTCTCACATTGAGCGAGGCCCTCACACGAGGTAGGAATAAACGCGAAAATTTTAAAAGATATCGATTTGGTTGAATCTTTTGATTTTATTCCAGGATAAACTTTGGCAAAAGTATTCTGCCGGCTTGCTTGCACATACCAGGTAACTTTACCGTCGACTTTGGCGAAGCACCGGGATGGGGGCGACTTGGTCATAAAGCCAATGTAGCCGAACACTTACAAGCGGTACGTATATACATATAAGTATGTGTGTGTGCGTCTGTGTGTGTGTGTGTGTGCATTTGTGAGTGTACGGTATGATGCGCTTTTTATCACGTGTCTTAATAAAGCATAGATGTACTAAAAAACATTGTGTCTCACGTAGATCTACGTTTGGAGTCTACTTTTATGAAACTGCAATCTGTTATGGTTCAACCCACTGTTTATGATTGCTGTTCCGCCCCATAGCTCATAGCGGCTATCTCAATATATAATATATAAATTACGTGTCACGTTGTTTAACTTGTCCGCTATGGGCTCCTAAACTACTGAACCGATTTTGATCAAACTTCGTAACCATCTGTAATTTGGTCCAACTTAAAAGAAAGGATAGTTTTTTTTTAAACGGGAATAGACTATGTAATGTGAAGCAGATGAAGTTGCGTGGGACAGCTATAAAGGCTATATAAAAATATAGTCTTCTAGCTTTTGCTCGCGGCTCCGCTCGCGTGGTAGCCTATGTCCTTTCACAGATTGTAAGCAACCTCTATATCAAATTTAATCTAAATCAGTTGAGTGGTTTAGCCGAGAATAGGTAATAGACAGACAGAGTTACTTTCGAATTTATAATATTAAGCAAGGAAGTAAGAATAACCTTCTTCAAGAATTGGTTCATCTAATTCAAAAATATTTTTCAAATCCAATGGGTCAGCTCACGCTCCTAGACTGTAAGAACACATAAGCTTAGTTTTTTCTTAGTCTTGCAGCCTCTACATAAGGGGCTGTAGGTCATAGTGGAACTTACACCATATTATGCTATGTGTTAATCCAGGACATGAAGGAGACACCGTCCTACTTGTTCTTACAATGCAAAAGCATGAGCAACCAACGCTTACGAGTCTAGCTCTTGAACAATCCAGGAGAGATGAAGGAAGTACTTAATTTTAATGAATAACGGTGACCTAGCCATTGCCACCAAGTGCTCGAATCCCACAGAGGTCAAAAATTTGGGTGCTCCACATTTGGTTGTTCATAGACTAGGTGATCTTTGTGTCTGTTGTTTGGATATTTGCAAATTCCACAGCGATACAGGAATTGTTATTAGTGCGGCAGTTAAATTCACTATCCTAACTAATATTATAAAAGCGAAAATAAGTTTGTTTGTTTGTTACCTTTTCAAACCTAAACCACTGAACCGATCATCCTGAAATTTTGCATATACGTTGACAGGTGTACAGAAACGGACATAGGCTACCTTTCATCCCGAAAAAAAATACTGTTCCCGAGGAAAACAATAATAACGTTCTCATGACAATAGATGGCGCCACGTGTCTTTCGAATCATGATTGAATTATATTATTACAAGCAGAGTACAACCCGAATTGATTGGCAAATTCTAAATTAACGCGAGCGAAGCCGTGGGCATAAGCTAGTATATTATAAAAGGGATTAAATATAATGATCATCAAAAATACAAATTGGTCAGCAAATATTGCACAGCATAACGAGCATCTATACGCCTCAAATCATTGCATTCCGTCTCGGAAGTGTTAGGTTATGTTAGGTTCCCTTTTTTTAAACCCACCCAAAAATAGGAGCACCGCTAAGCGGGGCTCCGTCGACTTAGTTTGATCTCTTTAAAGTTTGCTGGCCATGAGTTGCTGATCAATTAGCTATTTCTGCTCACAGATTATATCTTTCTGCTCACAAAAATACCAATACTATGCTAACCATTTAAATAACAGCCATTATAAACAAAGTCCCCCGCCCATCTGTCTGTTTGTTCGCGATAAACTCAAAAACTACAGAACGGATTTTCATGCGGTTTTCACCAATAGACAGGTAATTCATGAAGAAAGTTTAGGCGAAAATTTGTCACCAGTTATAAAATAAGAATACGAATAACGTCTACTGGGCGGCCGTTAGTATTAGTAATTTACTGTATCTGTGATTTCAGATGTTTCTGCTTCGGTACAACGAGACCGAGTGCTCAGCCAAGTTCCCTCCACATCGGCTTCTTAAAAATGGCTACGATCACAGAACACAGATGTGTTTTGGACGACGAGACGCAATAGTGGACACATGCGAGGTAACTTTTAAATATTATTAGGTTACTTCTAGAAGCTATCTCAGTGGGGAGACCAACAGACTGCAATGCAGAGGGTCTCGGGTTCGCACCCACGTCGCGCACCTCTGACATTCGGAAGTTATATGACTTTTCGAAATTATGTGCGTATTGATTGATAATTATCGCCTGCTCCGTGCCTCGTAGAGCACGTTAAGCCGTCGGTCCCGGCTGCCATGAACATCTATGGCAGTCGTTATTGGGAAGTCAGTGCCCTTTAATATCCTGACACTGGTCTAGCCTTAGGGTATCGTTAGCCTTCGGATTGCGAAGGTCAGATGGCAGTCGCTCCGTATAAAAACTGATATCCAGTCAAATCCGGTTAGACTAGAAAGCCGACCCCAAGTGACTTGGGAATAATAAAGGCTAGGGAGAAGAAGACTTCTAGAAGCTACCAGAAAATTATAGTGGTCCTCTTAACAGCAGCTTGGCAATTTTAGACAGCCCCGTGCATTGAGAAGGATGTGAAGCCGTTGGTCCTGCGCTTGATCTCTCTGCGATCTGTGTCGGATTACCGTCCCATCGGATCATGAGTTTTTGAGTTAAACCCTTACAAACAAACAAAAATATATCAAATATTTTCTCTTTATAATATTACTAAAGATGAAGTTATGAAATAAAAATAGGTACAACCGAATTGAGAACACCTCCTTTTTTTTGCAGTCGAATAAAGATCTTGCCTTCATAGTGTAACATTATATTATTATGTGCAGGGTGACAGTGGAGGACCTCTTCATTCCACCAGATGGCAGTGCATGTACCTCGTGGTCGGCGTGACGTCATTCGGCAAGGACTGCGGCATCCCCGGCTACCCGGGCATGTACACCCGGGTGTCGTACTACCTACCCTGGATCGAAAGCGTCGTGTGGTCTGATGAATAAATTAATAAATCTACTATGGTCTGCGTCCTATCTTAGATCATAATTATACATAACTAGCTTTACCCCGCAGCTTCGCTCACGTAAAATGGGTTAACAAACAAAAAAACATGATACAAAAAACAAAATGTAAAATTTTTTCTCTTTATAATATTAGTATTGATATAGATAATAAAAGGAACCCTGTATATAATCTGTCCCACTGCTGGACACGGGCCTCTTCCTAGTGGGAGAAGGTTTAGGCCATATTATTATATAGTCCACCACGACCCAGTGCGGTATAGCACACTTCACATATCTTCGAGAACATTATGTAGAACTCGCAGACATGCAGGTTTCCTCACGATGTTTCCTTGTACCGTTACGGCTAGTTATAATTAACTATAGCATGTTAGCATATAGGCGCTCATAGTTTACCGATTACTTCGCTAATTGTTTACCGATCAGTGAGTGCAACTGCACTCACTGATCGGTAAACAATTAGTGAGGTTAAGCATCGTTGGGTGCGGTCAGTCTATTGATGGGTGACCGCTTAGTGGTATTTCATCTGAGCGTCACCGTGCTTCGGAGGGCACGTAAAAAGTCGGTGCCGGTTGTTGTCAAATTGACAGCAGCCGTTAAGCCATGTCAGACGCCTAGACGCTTGAACAACTCTTGACAACAGGTTGGCCACTAAACACACGAAAAGAAAAGCGAGTTCCATGATTTTTGTTCACCCAAGAAGTGATCAACGCGCCTAAAGAAGTTTTCACTTTAATAAAAATGAATAGACTGTCAATGATCATACAAGAAATCGAGTTGCTTGATTACGTGCTTGGACGCGAGAATCGAGATGTCGCTACGAGTTATAAATCGACAAATAAAATATTATAAAATGACTATGTTGCTATTGAACATTTTTTCAAAATCACAACCCTACTGCCCGACTCAGGAATCGAAACCGAGACCTTAAGCACAGCAGTCCCATTTAATAGCGCTGAGCTATATACCTACATATAATAAAAACCCTTAATCATATTGGTAGTTTTCACTAAAGACATCACCCGCCCGCTCCCCTTTCCTTATCCCACCCTCCCCTTTCCTATCCAGATCAACGCGTGCTGGGCTCAGATGCCATCCTTACACGATAGAGTCGATAAGAACGCGTACCAACAAGTTTGGGTCCTCATACCTCTGCCGAACAATCAAGGCATGGAGTTCCCTGCCAAGGCACGTGTTTACTTCTTCTTTCAATCCTGAGTCCTTTAAGCGGGGCGTGAAAAAGCACCTTCTCAGGCCGTCAAAGTAGAGATCTTAACATCGCCTCGGCTGCTATGAGGACGGTATGGAGGCCACTGCTCTTAGACCACATGACTGGTTACCATCAGGCGGAGCATGATCATTCTGATAAACAAATGGCAGTCTTTGGGGACCGCCGATAGAAGTGAAAATTTTAATCCTTGATCATACCTAAACACTTCTTTATAAACAAAAAAATAACAAAAAAAGGGGGACGGGTCGGATTCCTGATAGTCTCTTAGAGCTTATTAAAGGGGTCAAATTTTCGTTATTTTTTGCGTAGATCGCACCATTTCTGAGATATTGTTAATATTCTAAAATAATTCAAAAATGGATAACGCGAGTACTATGACTTTTGTTCACCCAAGAAGTGCTCAACGCGCCTACAGAAGTTTTCACTTCAAAAAAACAATTAATTTTAATATCATAGCTTCCATTGTTGTTATCGATGTTCTAAAGAGTATCGATTGCGAACCGCCTGTGAAGGTATAATAGCAAATCGATATTCTAAGATCAATACTAACTTAAAATGTCAACACAAAGTAGGCGTTGAAATTAAACTAATACAAAACTTTGTACTATTTAATTGTTATATTGTTTAGTTTTATTTTTCCCGACTTTTCGGTTGGTTTTCAACAGTCATGGTCACAGGGAGACTAAGATGGTGGTTCTTTTATTGTATTGAAGGTATTACTAAGTTGTTTCGGATATTTTGCAGCAACAATAGAGGCTGTTGAAAAGCATCCAACACGTCGGTAAGTGTGTAAATCTAAGTAGATTAAGAGGAAACACTAAGGGCGAGAGAATTGAAAAATAGGCATTTGTAAAATCTATTGCTGTCGCGCAGTGCCATGGTATAGTATCATGAGCTCGATAGAGACAACTGCAGCTTGGACCGAAAATACCTATTATAAGTACACAAAATCAACGTTTCGTAGTCCCCTGATTCCTTCTCCAAAACTTGACCGAATTAGCTACTTTTTTCATCAAAAATTAAAGAAAGGCTTTGGCCGTGTTCCTATGTTTTCCTTTTTTTATATAATTTAGTCAAATTTGTTTTCTGGATGTTTGAACACAGCGGAAAATCTGACTAATTTTTGAGGTTCTTGAAGGCTCTTGTCTCTTTTAATAATTAATTTATGAAAAAAGGAAAACATAGGAACATGCCAATAAAAGCCACACATTTCGTGGAAAAAAATTATTGCTCTACTGGCATTATCCAGGGAAGAAACGGGGGACTACGTCTGTATGGAAAAACGGCCCTTGTGTTTCCTCTTAATAATTGAAATAGTTTCATAGTAGTAAAGCTGAATAATATTAGAAACTAGCTGTACTGAACTTCGTCTGCTTCAGTAGTAAATGGTATGGCTTTCATACCGTAGAATGATGTGTTGTGTTGATATCCTGGGGTGGGCACCTGACAATTCTGGTAAAACTCGACCACACGGATAGTATAGTGGTTAATTTAGTCAGGGTAGTATTTAACTGCACAGCAAAAAATTACTAATTGCGCAGCAAAAAAAGCTAATTGATCAGCAACTCATGGCCAGCAAACTTTAAAGAGATCAAACTAAGTCGACGGAGCCCCGCTTAGCGGGGCTCCTATTTTTGGGTGGGTTTAAAAAAGGAACCTAACATAACCTAACACTTCCGAGACGGAATGCAGTAATTTGAGGCGAATAGATGCTCGTTATGCTGTGCAATATTTGCTGACCAATTAGTATTTTTGCTGATCATTATATTTAATCCCATTTAGTCACCGTGCATCTGCGACTGCGCCGAGTGTTATGGGTTTAATCTCTACACGGGACAAAAAATTGTGCAGCACACAATTAGTTCTTTCAAGTCTGGGTGTTATTTGTGTCCGTTGTTTATAAATTCCCCTGTCAATTTAAATCTATTACAAAAAGCAAAGTGTTCCCATTAAGCCTAAACTACCAACTAGAACTTCTTACGATACAGGTAGTACAAATTCTTACGATTACGTTAACTTAACACGGTTCATAAACTAAAAATCAGGAAACCAGCCAAGTATAATAAAAATGTTAAACGAACGGAAATAGTTTGCTATTTATATATTTTTTTATTAAAACTAGTATTTTAAGTGACATCAACAATATAGAAGCTGCCGAATAAAGCATATTTAATAGTTATTACCAATCATATTACTTAATATAATTGATTTGATTGATCTGTTGTTCTGATAAAATGACGAGAATTTGTGCAAAAGCGTCGTGGATAGAAGGTTCCGTATCTGCCAGAAATAAATGTGAAGTTTTTTGCTCTTAGGGTTGCCAGGTCTTAAAATCTAAAAGCCCGACAGACCAACCAGCCCAAGCCCAAATAAATTGGGACCAGGGCAAGAGGATGATGTTTACGCGAATGTTATCCATTTTTTAACGCGTTATTTATTTAACACTTTTATTAGATAATTTTCAAACTGTACTATTATTATTAAACTATTACTATTAAAACTTCAGTACTTTTTAAGCTAATTAGATTATTTATTAAGACTTTTTATATTGATGTTTACATTTGGCCTGACGTTTCGTTTGCTTCTTAGCAGCCATGTTCCAAATTTAAAATCCTAATGCTGGGGCTACATTAGCGGGCGAAGATTCGTGTCGCGTTAGCGCGCCAAAAACATCGTGTACGGGCATATGCGATGTTCTTGTCTACATTAAGCAGGCGACTATTCATGTCGCGTTGACGCAATACATCATGCTAGGTTGTGTTGTTCGACCTGTTATGAACGAATTTATGCGCGCCGGTTTACCGACAGTGCCCCGATAATACATCGTCTTCGCCCGAATACAACACGTTGCAACGATCTAGCCGGTCACACTCATCGCGTAAACACAAATATTCGCCGTAGCCCGCTAATGTAGCCCCAGCATAACAAAAGCCGGACAGGTCGGATACCGTCTAATTTAGCGGCACACGCAACCAAACAGCCTGACTGTGTCCGGTTTTATCCAGATGCCTGGCACCGCCAGTTGCACTCATATTTCCCTAGCTATTTTACGCTTATACTAAAATAACGCAAGTTCTCATCTCGTGGCGATGGGTAGGACACATAGGCTCGGAGAACCGAAGGCCGTTGAGGTTTTGTAATCAAGGTCAATCTGGCACCAAGAAAAAGATTCTGGGATGGCGGCCACGCACCGGCAGACGCAGCAGGCGTAGCCTCTCCCACAAGACCCAAAGATCTGGTAAAGATCGTGCGATTGAATGCGGGCGACCCACGATCCATCTGTGTGTAAAATCTTCGGGGAAGCCTATGTCCAGCATTGCACATCATGATGATGATGACTCGTTTTCTACCTGGTTAAGAATACAAATCGTGTAATTAGCAAAGCTTTCTAGTAGAAGATTGCAGTCTTCGTATTGTTGCGTTTCGATGGGTAAGTCAGATATCACACTAGAATGCGTTCTAGTGTGATATCTGACTTACCCGACTCCGGTCGGCAGAGCGTCGCGCACGAGACATATCCGTATAGAGACGCGTTGTCAGTGTTTTATACAGGATATCCTATAAGTCAACGTCAAGCCGGAATCAGGTAACAGGCTAAGTTATAATAGTTATCAGAAAAAAATTAAATACCTAATCTAAGTTACGTATTTTAAAAATTATAGGCATTTGAAAAATATATACACCTGTGACGGTCTTTTCACTCCTGTTACTACAGATATTTATCTTTAAATTTTTTTTTTGTTATGTAGTTGATCGAATAATCAAAAAAAATCGAGAATATTATTCGAGATATCATATCAAAAAATATTCAAAAAGTAAATATCTGTAGTAACAAGTGTAAAAAGACCGTCGCAAGAGCAGATTTTTTTTAAATTGCCTGTAGTTTTTAAAATAGGTACGAAACTTAGAAATTTTTATATTTTTCTGATTGCTATTATAACTTAGCCTTTTACCTGATTCCAGCTTGACGTTGACTTTTGGGACAACCTGTATATTACTAGATATTTGATCCCGGCTTCGTACGATTTTGTCAATAAATTTCTATCCCTCGGGAACAGTGCTCTTTCCTAGGTAAATGTACATTGTACCCTATATCCAGTTCTGTATCCCTGACAACATATTGTAGGTATACGAAATTATAAGATTTAGGTACCTTTGGTACCTTTCAACCAGAAAAAAGTACTGTTCCCGAGGGATTTTACTTTAACGCGAGCAAAGCTGCGGGCAAAATCTAGTAGAATATAGATACATATAAAGTCACGTTACAAATCACGAGACCGGACACAAAAGCTATTAATATTCTACGCGAAAAAGGGTCGTGATATTAAATGTCACGAATTGTCGTGATCGATTATAATCTCAATTTGATCGTATGATACCTTAAGGCAAACCCTCAAGTCAGGCTGACCTAGTTTGACAAAAATTAATATTTTTATAAATGACTAGATGTGCCCGCGGTTTAACTCGCGTTTATGGTTACTGCCCGGCCCCCGTGGGTCGCAGCGTGATGTTATATAGCCTATAGCCTTCCTCGATAAATAGGCTATCCAACACTAAAATAATTTTTCAATTCGAACCAGTGGTTCCTGAGATTAGCGTGTTCAAACAAACAAACAAACTCTTCAGCTTTATAATATTAGTATAGACTAGCTGTTACCTGCGACTTCGTCCGCGTAGATTTTAAGTAAAAAGTGTTTGTCTCCGCGGAACCCTATTTTTTTTTTTAAATCAATGTGGTCTATGTTACTCCATATAACATCAGCTATCTGCCAGTGAAAGTCCCGTCAAAATCGGTTCAGCCGTTTCGGAGATTACCCGGAACAAACAGACAGACAGACAAAAATTTGAAATATATGTTTTCGTATAGGTACCTTATATACTTTCATATGCATTAGATAAAAAGCTGTTATTTTGACATTACAAACAGACACTTCAATTTTATTTATTTGTATAGATATAGATTTGATTTTGCCGGCGGCTTCGCTCGTGTAACTTTAGGTTAGGCAAGTTTAGTAAAAGTACTTTTTCAGATAAAAGGTCTTATGTCTTTTTCTGTTCCCCTGACAATGTGTATGCGAGATTTCATGGTTATCGGTTTAGTAGTTAAGGCGTGAAAGCGTAACAAACAAACTCACATTCGCATTTATTATACTAGAGGATGCCCGCAGCTTCACCCGCACATGTTTTTTTATTTATACATTTCTTCCCAATCCCGTGGGAATTTCGGGAAATCCCTTCTTAGTGCACCCCTACAGTTCCCAAGGAACATACATGCCAAATTTCAGCTTCTTGCGTTCAGTAGTTTCGGCTGTGCGTTGTCTGTCAGTCACTCAGTAACGGAAGAGTTTTATATATATAGGTTAGTTAGGATTTTGAGTGCTACGGATCCCTAACAAAACACAATTATTTTATTTTACTCTGAACGACTAGCCTTGACGATTTAGTTATATAATTACAAAATAACTTCCTAAAACGTACAAATTTTTTAAAGGTTTTTCACTACAATGAAAACAAATTGATTCTTAAGTGACGCGTTTATTGATGATGCAATGTAGACCGAGTTTTGATTCGATGAACTAAGACGTATTAAGTGCCGAGTCATTCTGTTTATCGATATTTTTTACATACATAAAATTGCTTTTTTTTAGGTAGAGTTCTTGCCAATTTTCTGGTTTCTACAAATGAGTCGGCTCAGTCAGGGAACTACGATCCTCTTATAGAAAACCGGCGTAAGAGTAAGTGGAATAGGAGAATAGGTTTAGTGTTTACAACAATACAAAAGAAAAGTAACTTTAATAAAAAATAAAAATATAAAATATTTAAATAAATTTTGTGTTTAAACGAATTGTAACTTACAAAGTCCTTCAGTGAGTGTGTCTAAAAGGCATCCGCTCAGCATGTGATGCAGGTAGCAACATAAAGTTAACTGAATATTAAAGAAATGGATTTTATGAATTAAAAAACCTAATTAATGGTTAAGAGCTCCTTGAACCGACGGGCGTGTATGAGGAATGTGATGAAAGTGAATGAAGCCAGAGAAGTGTCAGGATCGTAGCAAATGGAAATCCGTAGTTTCTGCCTACCCCTCTGGGAAACAGGCGTGAATCTATGTTTGTATGTATGTAAAAACCTAATTATTCTTATGTATCTTTGCACTGCGATAGCATCAACCTTCTTGAAGCTGTTACTGTAATATAAAGCTAACATATCTCATAACTATTTAGGGCATATTGTCAGTCTTTTTATACTTGCAGTCTGTAGACCAGCTACACGCAGCAAGTCGTCAGTGACCTGCGGGTCCAATATAACAATGGTTTCAGGTTGCTGATGGGATTGCCTCGCTTCTGCAGTGCGTCAGCAATGTTCGCTGAAGCACAAGTGGACGGCTTTCACGCCATTATACGTAAGAGATCAGCATCGCTGATGCGATGGGTGAGGGGCATTCCCAACAACTACCTGTGAGTTATTGCAGAATACATCCATACATACATATTCACGCCTGTTTCCCAGAGGGGTAGGCAGAGACTATGGATTTCCATTTGCTACGATCCTGACACACTTCTCTGGCTTCATTCACTTTCATAACATTCCTCATACACGCTCGCCGGTTTAACGTGCTCTTAACCTGGCCTTTGTCCAGAACGCCTCCGATCTGATCAAGAAACGTTCGCCTAGGTCTTCCCCTTGCGACTGTTCCATTCACACTAGCATTATAAACTTTCTTAGTCAATCTTTTCTCGTCCATTCTTTCTACATGCCCAAACCAGCAGAATACATCCATAGTCCTATTTGAAAGCATTTGATAAGGATGTATATTTTGTAGGACACTTGTTTCTATTGTTTTATTTTTTCTTTTGTATGTGTGTTTAAGTTACTAATATAGTTTTTACGGTATCCCGTTGGACTGAATAGTCTGAAAATAAATATTTTGAATTTGAATTTAAATAACTTTGAAAGATAAAGAAAGTCAAAATCTCGCTAGTATGTATGCTTGCGTGCGTGTATGCTTGTACGTATCTCATCACTACGGAATCTGGTTAATAAGATTCCATGAAGAGGTTCATAAGATTCCATCCAGAATGAGGTTCAGAAGACTCAAATACTTTTAATTTGCCTATCCTATAACTTTTCTCTGTTCCCAGCGGCAAAGTGCGTTTGATACCCCGGTGAACAATATAGTAGACTTTATCTGCTTGTGATATAATGCGCAGCTGTAGTAAACGTGACTGGTCTGCATGTGCTTGAGGTCTCGAGTATGAATCCCACGTCGGACCAGCATATATTTATTGGGTTGTCCTGTCAAGAAATTCTAAATAGTAAGCCCGTTGTTTCAATGTTGGTAAAGTTCCCTGATATACGATAATTATTACAGATTCAAAAGCGCAGGGAAATAGTTTTGAAAAAAGACCGAGATAAAAACATAACGTATAATTTAAAAAGGACTAGGTTATTGGTAGATACCTCTTTGTTTCAGAATACGACAAAGGACTCGGCAATGGCAAAAGGTCCAGCACAGGGTAGGTGTCAGCATTGCCTAGGCCTTAACTTTGACCAGATCTTAACATTTGCAGGAGAAATATGACCCTAGGAATGTTATTTAATTACTCAATATTTGACTTTGTTTTAACACAAACGCCGTTTTGACCTTAACGTTACGTAAGATACTACAACCAAAAGTACATACGATGTTACTAAATATTACATAATAGTGACCATAGCGATGCCAAGCTTATACGGTTGACGCATGTACCTGGTCTATACATGTGATTCCAAATAATTAATATAATATTATACTAGTTTTGTTTTTAAACTGTTCGATTCATTCTTCTGTCTTAAATTGCGAAGATTTATAGTAAAACTCAACCTGAAAAGTATTTATTGCTGTGAAAGGTTTCAATATTTATAGAGATATATCATGCAACGCGAAAGGTTAAAAGTTATTATTTATAGAGAATTTTAATAAATGAATAATAAAATAATTGAATGAAAATAAAAATAAGCAACTTGATACTTTTTTTGTTGTTTAATTAAACACGCTAACCTTTGGAATCACTAGGCCGAAGCAATTTTTTTTTACAATAATTGGTCAGTTTTCTGTGGCATAATAAAGGATGACTTGTAGCGAGACGATATTTATAACATCGCGCTTCAAATCACAGGAGCGGAGTCAGTGATCATAAAATTGGGTTAAATAGCGGACAGCTAGTATATTATAAAAATCTGTTTGTGTGTAATATGTATATAATATAAGCTGGTGATTTCGGGACGTAAATAAAACACGGCGTGACATACTCAAATTACAAGATATAAAAAAATTGGTTAAAATAATAATGCCACGTTGTCCAACTGTAGGTCAGGTCTAATATAGTTTGGGTTACAAATGACTTATTCTTGATGGTCGATCCGTAGCCCAACAGAAAGGGTAGATTAAACAATAACCGTCTGACTACAAAAGGTTGAGTATAAACATAATTATATTTACGAGTATTATTTGTAATAGTTTATTGTGTTTGCGAAAAGTGGGAACAAAGTTAAATGGCCCATCATATAAACGTGGTAGACTTGTACTTATCATGTAAAAGTAGTTCGCGAGCCTCTTGTCCGTTCCTTTCACGTAGGCGCGTTGCAGAATGAGGATAAGATTTTATCAGTACCAATTGGACATGGTGAAATGTGGGTATGATACACTTCTGCCTACCCTTCAGGGACGTACATATGTATACAGGGTAGTCCGCAAAAAATTGATAATCCTGAAACAACTTATAGTAGGTAGAGCTATTAAATGACCAAAATAAAAATAATGGTGATGTAATTAGTGTTTTCCGGGAAGTACACCGAATCAATTAAAAAAAGTTGCACAACTGATCGGTAAACGATTAGCGAAGTTAAGCAACGTTGGGTGCGGTCAGTCTATAGATGGGTGACCGCTTAGTGGTATTTCATCTGAGCGTCTCCGTGCTTCGGAGGGCACTTAAAAAGTCAGTCCCGGTTGTTGTCAAATTGACATCAGTCGTTAAGCCATGTCAGAGGCCTACGGGCGGCTTGAACAACTCCTGATAATAGGTTGGCCACTAAACACACGAAAAAAAAAAGTACTATTTTCTCAAAGCCTTGCTTTTCTGTAGACCATAGCTGAAAATCACCATGCCATAGATGATTGATGATTCTGTATACCACAGATGAAAACCATTTATAATACATTATTTTATCTTGTGTAAATATGAGGTTATTACTATTAATATGCAGAAGGGGTACATATGTAATGACAAGTTACATAGAGATACAAAGTACTAAGAAATGTATTCTCTTAACTAACTGGACATTATCAGCTTGACATTTCGAAATGGACTTGATACAATAATTTGTGTCGTTTTATGTAAAAGTTGTTTGATATGATAATTTTAGTTTGTTGTTATTTTTTTATATGCGCCACGGTATATTTTTATATTATACCTACAAAAGTAATATTTTTTTTGTAATGACAGTATATCTGTGTTTGCTGAGTGGTTTACTGTGTTTTTACGCCTGATGTAGTTTATGGGTGAACCATCGACACATTTGCAAATAAAGTATCAATTTAAAAGCTTTTTTATTCCTTCCTAGTTTTTTGCTTCAATAAATGCACACGATTTTATAATCGCCCTTAGTTACGCATTGACGTCAAAACTAGGTTTTTAAGCGACTTCGTAAAAAGGAGTTTCTCAATTCGACGCATTTACTTTTTATGTATGTATGAGGTTAACGTGGTGGTTTAAGTGCTCACCTCGCCACTGCTAGTGCGCCGAGTGTTGTGGGTTCGATTCCCACACGGGACAATAATTTGTGTGATCCACAAATGGTTGTTCCGAGTCTGGGTGTTTCTTGTGTCCGTAGTTTGTAAGTTTGTAAAGGCCTCCGCGACACTGGATTTATTTCTGCGGCGGGAGTTGTCTCTAGGAGATTCATTAAACTTACCGGTGAACAGTACATTAACAACCACAACTTAATTTTTATTTACCTTGCTCCGTTCTTTCTTATTTCTCTTTATAAAGGTAACGCTCGCACTGGGTATAATTTCTGGGATTAACATTAAAACAACGGACGCCAAGAACACTCGACTCGGAACAACTATTTGTGGGTCACACACAGTTTTGTCCTGTGCGGGATTCGAAGCCACAACACTGGGTTTAGTTTTTTTTTTTGACGTGATAACGCTAATAAATCGATGAACGCCGGCTGCACGCACGAAAAAGGATGACTCATTGTCCCGTTACGCTCATTGTAACGTTACGGGCAAGAAATTTTTTTATAACGTTGTCACGTTAAATTATCGTCCGTAAACCGACTTTACAGACAACCAATTTCTTTCTTTTTATGCAACTAATGTGGCAAACTAGCATATGGCCTACCTGATGGTAAGTGGGCACCGTAGCCTAGGGACGCCTACAACACCAGAGGCATCACTTGCATGTTGCCGACTCTTTAGGAAAGGAAGTGGGCAGGAGAAGAAGCGGGAAGGGGGAAAGAGGGTGGTTGGACCTCCGGCACTCTCACTCGCCGAACGAAACACAACAGTAGGAATACCGCTATTTCACGACGATATTCTGTGAGAGGGTAGTCCTTCCCCGGTCGAGTCGGCCCATTCAAGCTGAAATCAGCGAGGCTCTACTACACAACTAATGTTGAGGCGATCACTTTAATGACTATGCCATCAGTGCAGTCAGGATATAAGCCATTTTCGTCCCACCAATGCATTAGTTCCTGGGCATCACTTGTCGAAGATATTGCTTCATACATGGCGTTTATCTTGCCATTACCACAATGCTGAGTCATGGTAGTAATGACGAAGTAAACGCCATTCTTGCAGTCAAAAGATAGTTTTTGTTGCTTATTTGCGTTGTTGTAGCTCAGTGGGGAGACCAACAGACTGCAATGCAGAGGGTCTCGTGTTCGAATCCACGTCGCGCACCTCTGACTTTCGGAAGTTATATGACTTTTCGAAATTATGTGCGTATTGAGTGACAATTATCGCCTGCTCCGTGTCTCAGAGAGCAGTTAAGCCGTCAGTCTCGGCTGCCATGAACATCTATGGCAGTCGTTATCTCTAATATCCTGACACTGATCTAGCCTTAGGGTATCGTTAGCCTTCGGGTTGCGGAGGTCACATGGCAGCCGCTCCGTGTAAAAGCTGATATCCAGTCAAATTCGGTTAGACTAGAAAGCCGACCCCAAGTGACTTGGAAATAATAAAGCCTAGGGAGAAGATTTGCGTTGCAAAGTATTACCTAACCTACATTTACGCGAGTGACGCCGCGAGCAAAATCTTGTAGTTGATAATTCACTGGGCAAAAAAAATATATATAGTTTGTTTATTTTGTTACTGGTTTTAATAAACACCTTCATCAGTCATACCCGAAATGTATTTACTTTGTATGGATTGACTCTGGTTCTTGAGATATTCAACATAAAGAACGGTTCCATCAGGATATTAGAACAATGAAAGAAAGCCAAACCAAACAATCAAAGATACCAAGGCCGATGGGACAGCCATATTATGATGGCAGACTATTGCTTGAGTTTATTAAGGGATTGTCCTGAACATAAGTAATTACACAATAGAAAAGTTTACAGATAAAGCTTTTCTTATAATTTTTTATGATGTTTTGTTAATAGCATTATTAAGTTTTCTTGTCGTTATTATATAGCCGTTTCTAAAATATATAATTTAATATGTAATTGTATTTTTAATTCGACCTTCTTTCAGTCATTCAGTTATAAAGTCTTATCTCATAAACTTGAGTCAATTTAACAAATCTGATATTTTCTCGTATTCAGCATACTGAACTGACACAACATTGACTTCAGTTTACCACGCCGCACGATGACTGTTCCCAGTGTTACGTTTGTAGATATACAAATACACGTCTGCGTATTCCCAAAGAGTCAGACAGCGGTGTCACACGCTCATTTTATGTTAGTGAAACTGTCTGCAGAAACATTTTACATCACAAGGTTATTTAGCTGCGACTATTCCCCAGCTCCTCGGTTTAGGGTACTCTTAACTTAGACTCAGTCGACAGCGAGAGGAAGTGGGTAGCGGGTATCTCTGCATTGGGCACAGCAGTTGGTCGCTAATGTAGTTTCAGTTCCAGCGACTCACCAAACATGCTATAGATAATATATACAACACTAGAAGGGTCAGAGAACAAAAGCTAATTCAACCAAAAGTAAAGAACTACTACGGTCAAAGAACAAATAGGTATTTAGTTCCCAAGATTTTTAATGATATAGATGAATTAAGAAAAACACCTAAAATAAGTATTAATACTCTCAAGAAAAGACTGATGGATGTATTACTGGATGGTGTATGTGTCGTCTAGCAGTGCAACTTTCAGTCAGTATATATAAAAATATATAAATTGTATGTAAAGTATGTCACATGTTATTTTGTTTTTAACTTTAAATATTGTTTCCTTTTTTTTTTAAACTATTGTGAGCTGAGCAGCTTTTTTTAAAACTAATGTATGGTGATAATTTGTACTAGAATTTAAGAGCGTGTCTCGCCGTTAAACTTAACGTTTGGCGAGTATTATGTATAATGTTACTGAATTACCACTATATTGTACTTAAAAAAAAAAAAAAAAAACCTACCCCACAAAGCAGCGAGGTGGCACACCCTGGTGGTTTTAGTCGGAACGCCCAAAGTCTCGACTGAGCCCGACATAGCCCTCTCGCCTCACCTTGTGGCGAGGGGGTATGCATCAGGAGCATTTCTCCAAGTAAAAAAAAGGTTACACTTAACTTGATTGCTGAAGTAGTCCCAGTTCTAGCGAAACACCAATTATTCAAGGCAGCGAGCTGGCACAACGTGGTAGATATATTCTGTAGGATCCGGGATCTTTCATCTTTCCCCAGGTGACACTGACAAACCCTTTCCACCTCCCTTTTTTCGCGGATATGGATGCATAAATGCATTTCACCACATAATAAAAAATGGCAATCATAGCCAGTTGCACTCATTGATCGGTAAACGATTAGCGAGGTTAAGCAACGTTGGGTGCGGTCAGTCTACAGATGGGTGACCGCTTAGTGGTATGTCATCTGAGCATCTCCGTGCTTCGGAGGGTACGTAAAAAGTCGGTCCCGGTTGTTGCCAAATTGACAGCAGTCGTTAAGCCATGTCAGAGGCCTAAGAGCGGTTTGAACAACTCTTGAAAACAGGTTGGCCACTAAGCAAACGAAAAAAAATACCACATTATGTTGTCTTACGTTTACGAGAATGTTATACGTTGAAATCAGTACAATACTATTGTTAAACTTTATTTCTATTTCGACTATTTAAATTATATATAGGTTATCACTTTCCTCAACATTTTGGCTGCTTTTCAGCAGCCATATTCACGCGGAGACTTAGTCTCTGTCTAATAGTGATACATTTTAATAATGGTACCTAGTGTTAAAAAAGGGTAGGTACTTTTAACTTGGCTTTTGAAATGCTTAGTGCAAAACATTTATTTTTATACCGTGTCGAGCCAACAACTCTGGGAAATGGAGATGGGCCCACGACGCCATCTGGTTATCAGGCCCTCGCGTACTAAAATAGTTTTATAGTGAGTCTTTATCTGTTCGTCCTCTTGTATAAACTCTTTAATAGTTTTCTTTTGGATTAAATATAATGACCACTAAAAATTGTAATTGCACACCAAAATATGCTTACTAAAATATATCATAACTAGCCCTATACGCCTCAAATCACTGCATTCCGTCTCGGAAGGGTTAGGTTATGTTAGGTTCCTTCTTAAACCCACCCAAAAATAGGAGCCCCGCTTCGCGGGGCTCCGTCGACTTATTTTGATCTCTTTGCTGTGCAATTAATATTTTTGGTATTAATATGCGGTTTTAATTTTGGTGGTCGTTTACTATTTTTGACTGTTATATTTTACTATATCTAGTGATAAGTTAAACATAAGCCGTTTTCTTTTAAGGTACGGCACCCTCAATGCGCACGTCTGAATCACACTATGCTGATGTTCACTTACAAAGTTTCTTAGTGATTACACAAAAACCACAAGTGTCGGTGGTTTCATGTGGAATTTTCCATTGCGTAAACATCCGTGCGTAAATGTAGTTATTGTTTTTAATGACTTTGTGATATTGGAACATTGAACAATTATAGACCCGTTACTTTGATACCTATATTGTCAAAAATTTTTGGAAGAATAATACACAATAAAATTTCAGTATTTTTGGAAAAATATAACATTCTTACGCCTGAGCAATATGGTTTTCGTAAAAAATTTTCAACTACTTTGGCAGGTTTCACTTTAACAAAAATCATCACCGAAAGTCTCAACAATAAAAACCACATAGTTACAATTTTTTTGGACATGTCTAAGGCTTTTGATTTTGTCAGCCATAAATTACTATTATATAAGCTCGATAGATATGGGATTAGAGGGAAAGCGTTAGATTGGATTACTAGCTACCTAGAAAATCGCTATCAGTGTGTAGAAATTCTTGGCACTTCTGGTAAATATAATTCATCGACTAGATCCGAATTTAAATTAATGAACAGTTCTGGAGTGCCACAAGGGAGCATCCTTGGCCCCCTCTTGTTTCTGTTATATATAAATGACTTACCTAACATTACCGAACACAGCTGTGTACTATATGCAGACGACACTACTCTAATCATAGAAGACAAAAATAAAAATGAACTGGAGCATAAGATAAACAAAGCTTTGGGTAACATGATTGAATGGTTGGATTACAATCAGCTAAAAATCTACATAAGCAAAACCAAAATGCTTCAATTCCAAACTTATAATAGAGAACCCATGAAACTTTGTATAAAATACAACGACAATGTAGTTGAAGAAGTAGACACAACCCTATTTCTAGGTATCATAATAGACAAACACTGCAACTGGAAAGAACATATTCAGAATCTTTGTATAAACTTAGATAAATTTGTTTATGCATTGTATCGATTGAGACAAGTCTCTTCTTTAGAAACGGCTTTAATTGCATACCACGGTTATGTTTCGTCAAAATGAAGGTATGGTCTGATAATATGGGGCAATTCAGTTGAGGTAAATAAGGCTTTCATTGTCCAGAAAAAGTGTATACGAGCATTATTCGGTTTACAACAGACTGAGAGTTGTAAGGATTATTTTAAGAAACATAATATTTTGCCACTACCTACTTTGTATATCTTTGAAATTTGTAATTTTGTACGCAAACATCCACACTTATTTTGTAAACACAATGATGCCGTCACAAGACCAGGGAGACACACTCACAAACTACTCATACCCAAGCAGAGAGTAAATGTATTTTGTAATAATGTATACTGTATGGCGATACATATCTATAATAAGCTGCCAAGTAGTTTCAAAGAAATTGACAGTTTTAATATTTTTAAGAGAAAATTATATGTATTTTTATTGAATAAATGTTTTTATAGTGTTAAAGAATTCTTAGAAGACAATAATTTGTGATATGCTTTAATATAATTAAATGAATATTTTTTGTAAATTAACCATATATTAATAATTTGTATGCCAGATAATGGTAGAATATGGTTCGAAACTATGTTAAATATTAAGATCAATGTATACCCATATTCCGACGAATAAATTATTACTTACTTACTTACTTGGATTTGGCCTCTACCTAGCGATGAGCAATTGCAACTGAAAAATATATTCGAATATTGCATGATAGTGCATTCCATTCGTTATCACTGATTATAATTCGAATAACAAAAAAAACAACGGGTTGCACTCCGGGGGTGCCGGCAGAAGTGAAAACTTGAATATTAACGTTGTGTATTTTTGATATTTTGGAATGGTTAGGGAATAATTTTGCACGAATTGCTTTAATTATCAGTATAAAAGTACCTACTATCATTTATGTGGTAAAATACAATATTCATTTATTGCGCTATCGTACACAAACATGACAATTTTCCCTCCGGCTTACGAATTTTCGATCAGGTCACGTGTCCTGACGCGAGTTTAACATTTTTTACCCATCACAAAAAAAGTGCACAACGCCGCTAAAGAAGTTTTCACTTCAAAAATCCAAATATTCGGTTTGGAACATTTTTCATAGACAAGACAATTTCCGCACAAGGAATGATTCCTGTGTCGCGGGGGATTTTATAATCATACAAACGGATACAAACCACGTCCAGTCTCGGAACAGCTATTTGTGAAT
This sequence comes from Catocala sponsa, assembly GCA_963564715.1. Classification (NCBI taxonomy): domain Eukaryota; kingdom Metazoa; phylum Arthropoda; class Insecta; order Lepidoptera; family Erebidae; genus Catocala; species Catocala sponsa. The sequence continues at coordinate 1,175,649 of OY751352.1, forward strand.
CACGTCACGGCGGCGAAGCGACCAGTTATAGTTCTTGCAACTCACGAAGGCGAGCGGGCTTTATTTGTGGTAAACGCGTATACAAGGTACTCATGGGCATTAAATTGGACAGAGTATTCCATATGGGCTCAGTGTTAATTCGAAACGGTTAAAAACTCGATAAAGGTTAAAATAGAAAATCACTTTTTTCAAACAAATTAAATCAATTTAATACGCAAACACCATATTTTATAAACATCTGTTGTCTGTCATTGTTTCATTGTTGTTTTTCTTTTTTTGTTTCATTGTTGTCATAGGTTGATTTATTGCTTTCTTGTTTGTGTTACAAACTAATGGTGTAAACTGGAGGTGAAAACACAAGCATAACATATGCTTGTGTTTTCGTTCTTATTGCGCTAAGATTAAGACTCACTTTGGTGTGATTCTTGGCTACTGTAATAATGTATACTAAGTGTCAGAGCGGTAACATCTCCTACATTTTTGTTGCTTTAAGTTGCACGACCTTAGATACCTATGCTTAGACTTTCAGTCAGCTGTTAGGGCAGATAAAACCCGTTGCAGTTTAGCAAAACTAAAATCTATCCTGTGGCTAAACTACTGCTCCTATTGAACTGAGATTTGGTGTAGAGCTTGTACGTGGTACATACTATATGTGGATAGAAATAAAGCCTCACTGTTTAATCAACCTAGGGTGTATGTGTGTGTGTAAGTGTCGCTCGCAACTGTCGCTCTGTCAAACACGCACACTACCGCACAGTGCATGTACACGTTCAACTACAAGTAAAGCTCGCTCGCCTTCATGAGTTGCATGAACTGTAAACCTACAACACAGAATATAAGTCCAAAGAGTTTTATACCCGATCAGGGGTAAGTCAAGGTAGTACCCTAGGTCCTTTGCAATTCTTAATAATGATTAATTATTTACCTAATGTTATTTCTCAAGCAAAATGCCTTATGTTTGCAGATGATCTAAAACTGTACCTTTCTGTAAGCGACGCCAATGACTGTGTAGTCTTACAACATGACATTGACGCTGTAATTGAGTGGAGTATTAGAAATAAGCTACCATTAAATAATTCTAAATGTAAAACAATCACCTTTTCTCGATCCCGTTATCCAATTATGAATATGTATAATCTTGATGACGCACCTATTGAACGTGTATGCTCAATTAAGGATTTGGGTGTTATAATGGACAGCAAATTAGATTTTCATGGCCACATAATCCAAACTTGCAAAGACGCTAATAAATGTCTTGGTTTCATTATTAGAATATCGTCACAATTTAAGAACTCTCAAGTTGTACAACAGTTATACAATGCATATGTCCGTAGTAAATTAGAATATAATGCAATACTTTGGAGCCCTAAAGAGTCATTGTATAATATTATGCTAGAAAAAATTCAACGTAAATTCTGTAGATATCTATACAAACGTCAATATGGTTACTACCCTTTTCTGTATCCCTCCATGTTTGTGTCTGGAATGGTAGGTTATGATACACTGCAACTTAGGCGGGAATCCACACATATACTAAATTATTGTCTAATATTAGCGGATAAAGTAGATAGCCCTGTTGTACGAGAATCGATACATTTCTACGTTCCCGACCAAAATATGCGTGGTGTGGGAAGACGACAGCATAGACTCCTGAGCTATCCACCTATGTGGCGCTCTCCACAAGCTGGGAACAGCCCCACGGCTAGAGCAATTCGAATTATTAACGAGTTCCTTCAATATAGTCCAGATGCAGACATATTTTTTGACACCCGGAATGTAATATTAAAACATATTTATATTTACCTATGTACAATGTAATGTCATAGTTCCTAAATAGAGGTTGTTTTTGTTTTTATTTTTTATCTTATTTCCTTTTTGTTATGTTAGTCTAAGATCCTGTTAACATTGTAGTACTACATAATTTACTTTAGTATAGTTAGCATAGATATAAGTGATTTGGTGTACCTATACTGTAAGCTTATATTTTTATGAATAAATATGAATATGAACACAGGTAGCGATTTGGTTCGTTAGGCTATGAATGTATGTTTTTATAACACAACAGTTTTCCACAGCCGTTGCACTTAGCTCTGTGGCAACTTGTAAGACAATGGCAGTTTTGTGTAATGTTTAAACTGCACTATTTTGTAATCAACATTAGTATGATTTAAAGATGATGTCCTCGGTGGCTCAGTGATGAAAGGGCACTTGCGCAAGAAGTACACAAACAAATAAATAACTGTGGCATACTGGCCTAAATGCTCTTTCGCTTACTGCCGATTGCAAAGAGTCAAGTTTGTTACACAGGAACAAAAAATTTGAACATTTTCTGTTGCTGTATTGCTCGTTATAATCTGTTATGTAAGATGTGAGTTGGTAATAGACTCGTCCCATATTATGTGGCCCTAAGCATAAAGTTGACATTCTCTCTAATGTTGTTTATAGTATAATAATAAATAATATCAGCCCTGTATTAAACTGTTACACTGCTGGGCACGGGCCTCTTCTCACTATGAGAAGGGTTAGGCCATAGTCCACCACGCTGGCCTAGGGCGGGTTGGCAGACTTCACATATCTATGAGAACTTTATGTAGAACTCTCAGACATGCAGGTTTCCTCACGATGTTTTCCTTCACCGTTAAAACAAGCGAACATAAACTATTTAATATGCATTTAACTTCGAAAAGTCAGAGATGTGCGCCTTGGGATCGAACTCGAGACCTCTGCGTGGCAGTCCAACGGTTTCCCACTAGGCTATCGCTGCTTGTTGCAATGTTGTTTATTGGTAGGAAAACATAGACCAGGACCTTAGGCCGTCAAAGTAGAGACCTCGGCACAACTTCACGTGAGGTCATGGTGTGGAGAGCTCAGCTCTTGGAGTACACGACTGCTTACCATCAGGCGGAGTGCAGTTGTATTGACAGCCAAGAAAAATGGTTCGTTGCCAATTATTTGATGACAATATAAAATGGGCGGCTTATTCGGATTAGTAGCACGCTCCTACGACAAACATAATTATGTAATAATATCAGCCTTGTAAATAAACTGTCCCACTGCTGGGCACGGGCCTCTTCTCACTTTGAGAAGGGTTAGGCCATAGTCCACCACGCTGGCTCAGTGCATGTTGGCAGACTTCATATATCTTCGAGAACATTATGGAGATCTCTCAAACAAACAGGGTAACACTACCTGTCAATGTTTTCCATCACTGTTAAAACAAGCGATAATTAACTAATGAATAATAATAATAATAAACGTTTATTTTCTCACCACAATAATTACATATATTATATTACTAGCTTTTGCCCGCGGCTTCGCTCGCGGTAATTGAGAATTTGACAATCAATTCGGGTCGTACTCTACTTGTAATAATATAATTTAATCATGATTCGAAAGACACGTGGCGTCATTTATATTATCATAAAAACGTTGTTATTGTTTTTCTCGGGAACAGTACTTTTTTTCGGGATGAAAGGTAGCCTATGTCCGTTTCTGTACACCTGTTAACGTATATGCAAAATTTCAGGATGATCGGTTCAGTGGTTTAGGTGTGAAAAGGTAACAAACAAACAAACAAACTCATTTTCGCTTTTATAATATTAGTTAGGATAGGATTATATTCACGTCATGCCATGTGTCAACATGTGTCAACCTTAGCGATAGATAGATCACATAGAAACTTTTGTCAAAATTGGTAGACCACTTTCTTGGCCGATGGTACTATGTAGCACGGAACCGATAGTAAATAAAGTCTTGTTCTTAGCCCGATTTCCGTTCTTATTATTTAATTCTCTGCCCAAGTTACTAAATGGCGTAGTTTTTATAGTTTAAAGCTAGATAATAGCATGGCTTACTCAAAAACAACATTTAAATATGCGTCGTTAGATTACATGCTGTCACAGAATGCGTAAGAAAAATAAAGATTCACAGCTCCTCCCCCGTGGGTGATAGCGTGATAATATGTAGCCTATATGTTGACCCGACCTGTTAGTAACATTCATGCAAAATTTGAAGTAAATCCATGCATACTTTTTGAGTTTAGCCCGGACATACATACAGACAAACAGAAAAACAGACAAACAGACAAAAATTCTAAAAACTATATTTTTGGCTTCGATATCGATTGTAGATCACGCCTCAAGTATTCTTTTAAAAAAATATTCAATGTACAGTTTTGACTTTCCTACGATTTTATTATATGTATATAGATTATAAACAGCATTAAAAAATATTACATAATTCGGATTACAACAATACGCAACTAACTTCGAAAAGTCAGAGGTGCGTGCCCCGGGGTCGAACCCGAGACCCTGCGTCTGTCCAACGGTTTCTCACTAGGTTATCGCAACTCGGCAAATGTACGTAATAAGCAATTAACTCAGTTACTGCGTTAAAAATGTACTGTGGGTGATATGTATTTCTTCAATTTAACACTTGGCACTAGTTTTAAATATATTTGCATAAGCATATGTATATGTTATGCTTTTAAATGTACACGATAAGTACATTTGAATATGCAAATATATCTAAAATTGCATGTTTGTTCGTAATTATATAATAATATACTAGCTTTTGCCCGCGGCTTCGCTCGCGTTAATTTATAATTTGACAATAAATTCGGGTTGTACTCTGCTTGTAACTATGTATATAATTCAATCATGATTCGAAAGACACGTGGCGCCATCTATTATCATAAGAACGTTATTATTGTTTTCCTCGCGAACAGTATTTTTTTTCGGGATGAAAGGTAGCCTATGTCCGTTTCTGTACACCTGACAACGTATATGCAAAATTTCAGGATGATCGGTTCAGTGGTTTAGGCGTGAAAAGGTAACAAACAATCAAACTCATTTTCACTTTTATAATATTAGTTAGGATTAGGATTAGGATATATTCTATCATATACACGGGTGAATTGCCCAAGCAAACGAAATACTCGGCAATCCTGAGAACGGTAGGGCAATGTGCTGGTTTTATGATTTTGTATTTTTTTTCTTAGTAAAGTAAGTACTTCTCTACCTTGGCTAAAAAATCATTGAGTAATGGCCCCTATTACATAAAAAAGTCAAAGTGTCATTTTATCATCACGGTGACCTGTCCTGAACCCAATTCCGCGCATAAAATATCTTCACCTGCAAATACATTCATTATTTGGATTTAAATCGATGTTAAATTATAATAATTAGTCTTTCAACATAAACTATTATTGTTTGTCTTCTTTCTCATACATTTGAGAAGCAGCCAACTTTTGTCCGGGAAAAAGTTATTTTTTCAGAGGACATTAAGTTTTAGTAGAATAGCCCCGTCAACATTGCGTTGTTGCGCCCCCTTTGCCTTTCCTCACTTCGGATCAGTCCGCCTCAAACTCATCGGAGCGCACGACGGTCACAACGTCATTGTGGATTCCCGCCAAAACGTAAGTTTATCATTTCAGTAATATGGGGACAAAAATGATTTCATTTCGGTGGCCGTTATAACTCATGCTAGATTAATTTAATTTATTTCAAAATTGTGTTTTAAATTCGCCGTAAGTACTGTTTTGTTTGAGTAGTGTTGATATTTTGATAATGATTTTAATTCGGAGTTAAATGTAAAACTAATTTCTTTTTATAATCTCGGTGTTATCATTTCAGTGGATTCGGTGGACTGTAATACCGATAACAGTCTACGTGAATGAAATATACCTCCGAAATGATAAATCCATAAGTTTTAGAGATCCTTGTGGCAAATATTGAATCATTTCAGTTTTGTGATGTATTTTTACCTATATATTTCGGGTGTATTTAATGTGTACGTATTTCTGTATAAAATATCTAGTTTGTAAATGTATAATATACTTCTAGATTGACATCTGTTTGGCTCAACGATAATGTGATGGATGAGTCAGTCAGTCACTTCTTCATAATATTATTCTCTTTTCATGGTACCTGTAGATTATTATACCTACTAAATGTCAACTCGATAATTATTTCGAGAGTTTGCCTTCATTATAAGTTACTTTCCTTTATCCTAATCCTAACTTCCTAACTATCCTAATCCTCATCCTAATCCTAAGCCTAACTAATATTATAAAAGTGAAAATGAGTTTGTTTGTTTGTTACCTTTTCACGCCTAAACCACTGAACTGATCATCCTGAAATTTTGCATATACGTTGTCAGGTGTACAGAAACGGACATAGGTTACCTTTCATCCCGAAAAAAATTACTGTTCCCGAGAAAAACAACAAGAACGTTCTTATGATAATAGATATCGCCACGTGTCTTTCGAATGATGATTGAATTATATTATTACAAGCAGAGTACAACCCAAATTGATTGTCAAATTCTAAATTAACGCGAGCGAAGCCGCGGGCAAAAGCTAGTAATTCTATAAACGCCAAAAAGTGTTTGTTAGTTTGTCCTTCTTTTACGCGCAACGGCTGAACGGATCCACGAGACTTTTTGCTTTGAAATAGTTGAACCAAAGAGATCAGCTACAGTTATACCACAAAAAATGTAGTTCCTGTCTGATAAATTATTTTAGAAAGAAGGAACTGCCTCGGTCGCTCTATTTTACTAAATTTTCTCAAAGGGCTAGGCAGATATTTATCACAGGTTGCACTTGTTATGCATTTAGATTCAACGTAATAGGAGGTGAGTCTATTACTGTCTGAGTACTGAGGATTTATTATTTATAGTTATGACACTTCAACAATTTATTCACTTACATATACATAAAATTAAAATGCATATATTATCTATACTAATATTATAAAGCTGAAGAGTTTGTTTGTTTGTTTGAACGCGCTAATCCCAGGAAGTACTGGTTCGCTTTAAAAAAATATTTTAGTCTTGGATAGCCTATTTATCGAGAAAGGCTATGTATGTTCCTTGGGAACTGTAGGGGTGCACTAAGAAGGGATTTCCCGAAATTCACACGGGATTGGGAAGAAATGGATAAATAAAACACATGTGCGGGCGTAGCTGCGGGCATCCTCTAGTATTATACATGCGAATGTAAGTTTGTTTGTTACGCTTTCACGCCTTAACTACTAAACCGATAACCATGAAATCTCGCATACACGTTGTCAGGGGAACAGAAAGAGACATGAGACCTTTTATCTGAAAAAGTACTTTTACTAAACTTGCCTAACCTTCAGCTACGCGAGCGAAGCCGCCGGCAAAGTCAAATCTATACTAATATTATAAAGCTGAAGAATTTGTCTGTTTGTTTGTTTGAACGCGCTAATCTCAGGAACTACTGGTTCGAATTGAAAAATTGTTTGTTTGTTTGTTTGAATGCGCTAATCTCAGGAACTACTGGTTCGAATTGAAAAATTATTTTAATGTTGGATAGCCTATTTATCGAGGAAGGCTATATAACATCACGCTACGACCCACGGGGGCGGCGCAGTAACGATAGACGCGGGTGAAACCGCGGGAACATCTATTTAGGTATAAAATGAGATTATTTACACTTGTAGAGAAAATAATATGGTAAACATAAAGAATCCGTCGCTTATTCATTTTAATGGGAAAAGTTTCTATTTAATTTTTAAAAATAAAATAAGAAAAATCCATTAAAAACAAAACAGCCTAACATTAAAATAACAATCACGCCCAGGTTCTCGCTCTTTACACATAATATATTATTATTCCTTATTCTACCGTTCAAAGACCACACATTCTTTAAAACCAAAACATGATTGTGCATATTTTTGCCGTAAATTGCTTGCTCTTGCAAGTACGGCTAGTAAGTCCAGTGACCTGCTTAGACAACCACAAGTAAATAATTTGTGTAAATAGATTAACGTTAAATAAACTATAGCCTGAATGACCTAGAAAAGGCAGGCAGATATAGCTGACCCGCGCAGCTTGGTCTGCTTCATATAACAGAATTTTGCTTCGGTTTTGAAACATTTTTCATATATGCTCCGTTCCTATAGGTCGTAGCGTCATGTTATGCCTTTAACCTTCCTCGATAAGTGAGCTATCCAACATTAAAATAATTTTTCAATTTGATCCAGTAGTTCCTGAGATTAGCGCGTTCAAACAAACAAACAAACTCTTCAGCTTTATAATATTAGTATAGACTAGATGTTCCCGCGGTTTCACCAGCGTTTATCGTTACTGCGGCGCGCCCGTGGGTTGTAGCGTGATGTTATATAGCCTATAGCCTGCCTCGATAAACGAGCTATCCAACAATAAAAGAATTTTTCAAATCGAACCAGTAGTTCCTGAGATTAGCACGTTCAACAAACCAGCGCTGGTACACTCAATTTGGGTGCCCAGCTAATGCTGAGGTGGTGACCGTTTTCGGCGAGGGCATACACATTTTGTGTTTTAATATGTATAATATGTTTGTTTGTATTGTTTTAATTAATTGTGTGTGCTCTGTACGAAATAAACAAATTTCTTTCTTTCAAACAAACAAACAAACAAACTCTTCAGCTTTATAATGTTAGTATAGATTATTTTTTTGAATATAAAGCTTAAATTTTATAAGATTAAACTAATAATATAAGCCTTGAATAGCCTTGAATATATAAACTTTCCTACTGCGAGGTTCCTTAGGCCATAGTCGACCACGCTGGCTCAGTGCAAGTTGGCAGACTTCACGTATCTTAACGAACACCATGATGAAGACTAGGCCATGTAGGTTACCACACGATGGTTACCTTCACCATTAAAGCGAGTAATAACTTACTATTTAATACGCACATAACTTGGAAACGGCCTAAGTGCGTGCCTTGGGTTCGAACTCGAGACCGAGACCTCTACGGTGCAGTCCAACTGGTTGGACGGTTGGACTGCCCCGCAGAGGTCTTGGTCTCGAGTTCGATACAAAGGCACGTAAATACGCATGTAACTAAGCTATCGTTAAGTTTAAGATATAGATTAAAATAAAATAAAGTTATTTTGTACAAACATTTAAGATAAATGGAATGATATGAAAATGCATAACAGCAGCAATAGCTCAGTGGGGAGACCAACAGACTGCAATGCAGAGGATCTCGGGTTCGAACCCACGTCGCGCACCTCTGACTTTCGGAAGTTATATGACTTTTCGAAATTATGTGCGTATTGATTGACAATTATCGCCTGCTCCGTGCCTTGGAGAGCACGTTAAGCCGTCGGTCCCGGCTGCCATGAACATCTATGGCAGTCGTTATTGGGAAGTCAGTGCCCTCTACTATCCTGACATTGGTCTAGCCTTAGGGTATCGTTAGCCTTCGGGTTGCGGAGGTCAGGTGGCAGCCGCTTCGTGTAAAAACTGATATTCAGTCAAACCCGGTTAGATTAGAAAGCCGACCAGCACATGACCCGGAAAGATTCGCATATTTTTTTTATATTTTACATTCATTGCGCTTTTTATACACAGTTCCTTATTTAACCATAGTGTCAAACGAGAGATGTACTGCATACCAAACACCGGTTAGCTACTTTCTCATTTGCCATTCAAAACGCGTCACGTTTTGAAGTTGTTATGTCACCTAGGTTTTCATTGTGCAAAATTATGAGGTTTGGTTTTGCAAAATAACTTTACGTGACACCACCGGTGCAAACGTTCATAACCTAGACGTTTAGCTAACACTAGTGATGTGACACAAAACAACAAACAATATCGACTATCGATATTTAATTATTTAAAAAAATATTCAACCAAATTGCATAACAAAACAGGTCACTAGCATAATTACATGAATCATTCGATGGCATTAATTAAGATTTAAACGGATTAATTCTTTTTATGACGAACATGGCGTGATGTAAAAAACACAATACACGTAACATCACTAGATGAGAGAGGGGTTTCGTAATGGCAGTCATCGTTCTCAGTCGATGTTGAAGTTACGGTGAAATCGTCGCCTGTTCGCTTTCCCCGCACTATACGACGCGAGTTTAAAAAAATACTGCTCGTTAATAAATTGTTTATGATTATTTCCGTATTTAAAAATATTGATGTCGTTTTGAAATTGATTTATTAGTTTTGAAGTGATATTGTTATTGTGGATCCAAAAATGTGGATGGAATTTATTGATGTGAGTTCATTTTAATAATTAAAATTTATGTTTTATTATATAACTAGCTGTTACTTGCGACTTCGTCCGCGTAGATTTTAACTAAAAAGTGTTTGTCTCCGCGGAACCCAATTTTTTTTCTAAAATCAAAGTAGCCTAGATTACTCCTATAACATCAGCTATCTGCCAGTGAAAGTCCCGTCAAAATCGGTTCAGCCGTTTCGGAGATTAGCCGGAACAAACAGACAGACAGACAAAAATTTCAAAATAGATGTTTTCGTATTGGTACCTTATATACTTTCATATGCATTAGATAAAATGCTGTTATTTTGACATTACAAACAGACACTTCAATTTAATTTATTTGTATATATTGATTTGTTTGCGAATATAGGTTTACGCTAAAACTGGATATTCTTGTATTGAAGTTTTTATAGAGATTTTTGTAGTGTTAAAAATGATTGATAGGTATAATTCTGTATATTCTGTCAATAAATTATTGGTTTAAAAGAGAAAGCTTTATAAAACTGCTGTAATTTTTTACATTTTATTATAAACTAGATGTTCCCGCGGTTTCACGCGCGTTTATCGTTACTGCGCCGCCCCCGTGGGTCATAGCGTGATGTTAGATAGCCTATAGCCTTCCTTGATAAATAGGCTATCCAACACTAAAATATTTTTTTAAATCGAATCAGTAGTTCCTGAGATTAGCGAGTTCAAACAAACAAACAAACAAACTCTTCAGCTTTATAATATTAGTATAGATACATAGATTCACGCCTGTTTCCCAGAGGGGTAGGCAGAGACTACGGATTTCCATTTGCTACGATCCTGACACACTTCTCTGGCTTCATTCACTTTCATCACATTCCTCATACACGCCCGTCGGTTCAAGGAGCTCTTAACCTGGCCTTTGTCCTTTGGCCTGGCCTTTGATATTAGAAAGTAGGATTTGATAATTACGTATATAGATTTTGAATTGAATTATTTTATTGCACTCAATTATTAGTTAAATTCATTACAAAGCTAATCTATACTAATATTATAAAGCTGAAGAGTTTGTTTGTTTTGTTGAACGCGTTAATCTCAGGAACTACTGGTTCGTGTTGAAAATTATTTTAGTGTTGGTTTATCGAGGAAGGCTATTATAGGCTATAATATGTATAACATCAAGCTACGACCCACGGGGGCGGCGCATTAACGATAAACGCGGGTGAAACCGCGGGCACATCTAGTTACTAATAATCTCAGACTTGACCTATATTAAGATTTTATGATGCACTAGCTATGCCCTGCGATTTTACTTATAATATAAATATATAATAATAATAGCTATAGGTACACATACATAGATCTCACACAACGTAGCGTAGAGGTACCTATAGCTACCACACGGTGCCTAGAGGGCGCGCTTACTAACACTACTAATATAGACTATAAGTACATTCTGTTACTAACGCATTACTAAACAATCTATGGACTCTTTTTATGTAGGTACATACCAACATTAATGTCCGAAATAAAGATATTTTATTTTATTTTATTTTATTTATTTATATAAAATGTCCATCTTTGGGCAAGAGCCTAATCACAAATTGTAAAAGGTTAGACCAAAGTCTACAGCGCTGAGCCAGTGCGGGTTAGCAGACTTCGCGTATCTTCGAAAACTTTATAGAGACGCACGACGGACGGACTTCGATTCTCGGGTCGGGCTATTCATATTTTCTGTTAAGCAAAACATAATTAGCAATACTTCTCGAAATATGCCTGGTAGACGAGAATAGGCTCGACTTTAGAGAGACTTAAAAACATAGCTGGCGTTATGTGCTCGTAATACAAGAGGTTATAACGGGGTAGGTTACTACCTAACCCTTCGGGAATAGTCTATTATAAAGAGTTTCGATTTACATACATACATACATAGATTCACGCCTGTTTCCAAGAGGGGTAAGCAGAGACTACGGATTTCCATTTCTACGATCCTGACACACTTCTCTGGCTTCATTCATTTTCATCACATTCCTCACACACGCCCGTCGGTTCAAGGTGCTCTTAACCTGGCCTTTGTCCAGAACGCCTCCGATCTGATCGAGAAACGTCGCCTAGGTTTTCCTCTTGCGACTGTTCCATTCACACTAGCCTTATAAACTTTCTTAGTCATTCCTTCCTCGTCCATTCTTTCTACATGTCCAGACCAACTTAACATACCTTTTTCTATTCTTGTCACTAAATCCACTTTCATGCCGCATCTCTCTCTAATCACAGTATTCCTTATTCTATCTTTCAGAGTCACACCACGTATGCTTGTCAAAGCTCTCATTTCTACAGCATTTATTCTGCTCTCATGTTTCTTTTGCCATACCCAACTTTCACTTCCATACATAAGTGTGGGCACTAATAGTCCTCTATGAACAGCCAAACGTGCCTTTTCGGATACATTTCGACTGTTCATAAAAGCGCGTAGAGTGTCGATTTAATCACCTGTAATATTGAAAGGAGTGATTCAGCTACATATACTGCCGATATCAGGAATTATGTATATATCTTGAGAGTGCCGGAGGCCCAATCACCCTCTTCCCCCTTCCCGCTCCTTCTCCTTCCCACTTCGTTTTTCTCTTCTTCCTTTCCTAAAGGGTTGGCAAAGAGCTAGTCCATAGGCTACGGTGACCACTTACCATCAAGTGGGCCGTATCTTTGTTTGCCAACTTAGCAGTATAAAAAAAAATTTTTCCTTAAAATGTCTGATACGTTGTCAATCCCGCTAATGCGTAGCCGGTAATTCACGCTGGTTAAACGGTGGCTAGCGTGCTGTCAAGGGGCACAGGTACTATGCATCAGGTCAATGGACAATTGGTTGAGCATCTTATCTAGCTTAGTATTCATAAAAGGCAACCGTATGCGATGAATCTATTCAATCAATCAATCAATCAGCCCACCGCAGTCCACTGCTGGACTTAGGCCTCTCCCATTTTACGTCACAACATCCGGTCTTCCGCCTTCCGCATCCAGTCTGACCCAGCTACCTTTTTCAGGTCATCGGTCCACGAATGAATTCAGATTTCGATATTCGGATTCGAATCTCTTCATTTAAATAAAATTGAAGTGTCTGTTTGTAATGTCAAAATAAAAGCTTTTTGCTAAATGCATATGAAAGTACCTATATACGGTACTTAAACCTAAAAATCAATTTTATCATTTTTGTATGTCTGTTTGTTCCGGCTAATTTGTGAAGTGGCTTGACCGATTTTGATTGTACTTTCACTCGCAGATAGCTGATGTTATAAGGAGTAAGAGTTAGGCTATTTTATTTTAATAGCTGTGCTATTTTGTTTTATTTTAAAAACTGCGTTAACATGTGTTAATTCTGTGGACAAAAGATCGTTGTTATGTAACTATTGTATCATCGTCAAAAATAACATTCTGTGTAAGATCCAACCCTCACCACTCGGCGCGACGGCATTAGCTAGGCGACCACGTAAACAATTACGCCATTTGCGATCAAAACATTGCATTGACATTGGCAATAATAGTTTATATGTCACTTATACTGCACTTACCATTGTATTGTATTATTAAACATAATGATTTTATTACGATTAATAAAATTGCTAATTGGTTTTAAATGCGGATATTGTTTAAATGTCGGTTCAAGTACAAAGATATAATAATAATAATATAATATTCTACCATATACACACAACACCATCTAGCCCAAACTAAGCAGAGCTTGTACTATGGGTACTAGACAATGGATAAACATACAAACATACTTTTTCTTTTTTTGTAAATACATACATATTATACATATGATAGTAGGTAGGTACATGTCACTGGAATATTGTGGATGGAGTATAAAATTCACATTTTGATTGCACGGATGGCTTAGTGGTTTAAATGGTCGCTTAGCCACTGCCATTGAGCTGAGTGTTGTGGGTTTGATGCCCACATGGAACAAAAAAATGTTGTGTCCCATAGTCAGTTGTGCCGAATGTGGATGTTCTTCGTGTCCGTGGTTTCAAGGTTTGTAAAGTCTCCCGCGATACAGGGATAAATCGAGTGAGAGTTGTCTTTTTATGGTTCCGTACGTAAAGGGTAAAACGGGACCCTATTACTAAGACTCCGCTGTCCGTCTGTCTGTCCGTCTGTCACCAGGCTGTATCCAGTGCCGGATTAAGCAAGCGCGGGGCCCGTAGCAAATTCTTTCGGGTAAGAGTGCTTGCATACGTCAGACTTTTTGTAGAGCTGATTATTGGGCCGACTGAAATTCTACACATTTATACGAGCGACTTTTTGTAGAACTTGTGCGTTTACCGTATGATGTTCGGTGTTTTATTTACGCCAAGGAAATAGTCGGTTACCGATTGTCTGACGTGGATTGTCTTAGTAGGAAAAGTTGTAACATTTTACATCAAGTAAATTCAATATACCACATCTTATCACACAAGTTTCACTCAAAAAATTACGCCCAGGCAGAGATGAGTGGGCTTAAATATGCGGGGCCCCCTTTCGCGCGAGGCCCGTAGCAATTGCTACTCTTGCTACGTGGTTAATCCGGCACTGGCTGTATCTCATGAACCGTGATATTTAGACAGTTGAAATTTTTAAAGATGATGTATTTCTGTTGCCGCTATAACAACAAACATACTAAAATACAGAATAAAATAAATATTTAAGGGGGCTCCCATACAACAAACGTGATTTCTTTGCCGTTTTTGTAGATAATGGTACGGAACCCTTCGTGCGCGAGTCCAACTCGCACTAGGCCGGTTTTTTTAAAAAAGCTATTGTTCTTTAGACATTGCCGACTCTATGGCTATTTTCCGGGGTGGGCTTGGCGTCAAAATGGTGATAGCCAACGGCCTTCCAACAATGTTGAGTTCAAACCTAGCATTCTTGGGCAACAACGTACCCAGAAGATTGCAGGCATTGCCACTTGCCACGTTGAATGGCAATACTTATTTTTTGTGCAAAGAAAATACCAGCCTTCTGGTCACGCGAAGCGTCGATGAGCCGCTTAGCTAAGTCTCTATAAACAGACCTAGCACTTGGACCCCATGGCCCCAGCGTTTCGACACCAAACGGCTCAAATATGTAGGTACTCACCAATAAAGTTTTGATATTTGCGCCGTTTGAGCGTCTCCGATGATGCAGCAGCAGCACCAGCACAACCCGCTTTGCTAAAAAGATGTGATGGCGCAAGGGTGTCGACACAAGTTGCATCCCACACCAAAGGCCTACCCATCTTCCATGGCAGTAATGACATACCATCTGGTCTCTTGCCATCGTCGCGTACCAAGCCGTGAGGTTCAAGCTGAGCCGGAACGCCAGCGGTGACAAGATTGAAATGTCGCTTCTAGCTAAGGGCATTAGCATCCTACATCTTTGTATAGTGCGATGTCCGTCTACGCTCGATGTTGCGACAGAGCGGGTCGCAGTTAAAACATTATTATTTTACTACCGCTTAGGAGCAGCGATAGCTCAGTGGGGAGACCAACAGACTGCAATGCAGAGGGTCTCGAGTTCGAACCCACGTCGCGCACCTCTGACTTTCGGAAGTTATATGACTTTTTAAAGATCCCACTGGGTCGAAGTGTCGCCGGTTTGCACTGACAGGCCCCCACATAAGATAAGATAAGATACTACCGCTTATGCGTATGCTCTCAAGTTATATTATTTTGTATTAGTATTAATTATGTTTTCATGTTAAGTGAATTGTATTATAATTCTGATACGCGGTCAACTCCATTAATGCGCGGACGATGACCTGCGCCGATCACACGGTAGCTCGCGTGCGGTCAAGGGGCACAGGTAGTAGGTACGATGCATCCACTCAATGAACAATTAGATACGCATCTTATTTACTACTATTTGGGTGGTTTACTAAAATATCGTGAATAAACATGCATGACTAAGAAGTCATGCAGAAGCAGCGATAGCTCACTGGGGAGACCAACAGACTGCAATGCAGAGGGTCTCGGGTTCGAACCCACATTGCGCACCTCTGATTTTTCGAAGTTATATGATATTTCGAAATGATGTGGGTATTGATTGACAATTATCGCCTGCTCCGTGCCTCGGAAAGCACGTTAAGCCGTTGGTCCCGGCTGCCATGAACATCTATGGCAGTCGTTATTGGGAGAGTGTCGACACAAAAGATCCCACTGGGTCGAAGTGTCGCCGGTCTGCACTGACTGGCCCCCACATAAGATAAGATAAGATAAGAAGTTATGCATATTTCTTCATGATATTTTCCTTCATCGTTTAAGGTCAGACGTGCCTTGAGATCGAACCCAAGACATCTGCGTAGCAGTCCAACGGTGGACCACTAGGCTATGGGTACATTTTTATAAGTATATTATAATTCTAAATGTAACTAATTTATCAAGGCACTTAGGTAAGTTGGCAGACAGTTCTTCGGTATCAAAATGGAGTTAGAGCTTGTAAAGAAAGTCCTCGATGGCGTAGTGGTTAGTGTTACCAACTGCTACGCCTGCGGTCGCGGGTTCGATTCCCGCACAAGTCAAACATTTGTGTGCATGAACATGGATGTTTATCTTGGTCTGGGTGTTTCTATATATAATATGTATGTATTTACAAAAAAATATTTATGTAAGTATATTTATCCATTGTCTAGTACCCATAGTACAAGCTCTGCTTAGTTTGGGCTAGATGGTGTTGTGTGTATGTGGTAGAATATTTATTTATTTATTTATATTTATTATAATCTTTGCTTGAGCAAACACGTATGGATACTCAATTACATTAATATACAGCATTTATTGTTTAGGGGCATGGCTACCCCGTTATGAGTAACCCTTTTAAAGAACCCTTATTGTCAGGCGTTACCAAGAGTACCGACCTGCGAATGAGTCACCATTTAATATAATCACACACATACGTTTGCCAAATCTTCGTACTATCACTACTTATTACACAACAAAGTCCCCGCCGCGCCTGTCTGTCTGTTCGCGGTAAACTCAAAAACTACTGAACGGATTTTCATGCGGTTTTCACCAATAGATATAGTGATTCATGAGGAAGGTTTGAGTGTATAATTTGTAAAGGTTTTGTACTACCCCTGCGAAGCCGGGGCGCATCGCTAGTCAATATTATAAATCTCAAAGTTAGGATGTTGTGATGCTTTATTCATTTCTAGCTTTTGCCCGCGGCTTCGCTCGCGTTAATTTAGAATTTGACAATAAATGCGGGTTGTACTCTGCTTGTAATAATATAATTCAATCATGATTGGAGGGGCACGTGGCGCCATCTATTATTATACGAACTTTATTGTTGTTTTCCTCGGGAACAGTAATTTTTTTCGGGATGGAAGGTAGCCTATGTCTGTTTCTGTACACCTTTCAACGTATATGCAAAATTTCAGGTTGATCGGTTCAGTGGTTTAGGCGTGAAAAGGTAACAAACAAACAAACTCATATTCGCTTTTATAATATTAGTTAGGAAGTTAGGATTAGTTCAGGAAGCATTTGTCGTTTGGGCACGTCTGTTCTATCATATCTGTACAGTCTTATTAAACTGGACATTGAATTTTACCAACAACGCGCCCTGTAGAGTGAGCGTCATTTACTTAATCGACATATAAATTGTATTAAGTATTATAAAAGCAACTCAGTGCAAACCATGCTGTCGCAGGCTTATTAGTCGTTACAAAACTTTAAAATATATATTTTTTTAAGTGTCGATTCGCACACATCCTTATAATTCGAGTGCGACTGATCTAAAAAAGAACGTATGCGAATCGGCACTTAAAAAAATGCTATCCTAAACCTTGCTGTATACAAAAACAATTATGGCAAAGCATTATAATACCGGAAAAAGAAATGTAAATAGTTCTAGACCAAAGTATATTAGAAAAAAAAACATTATGCAAAAATTAATTAAATTAAGTTTTCGTTGATTAAAATAGTAAACGTATAAGATTTATGATCATTGAATTTAACCGATCAAAATGGATTGATACATTGCTTTCATTTATCGCGTGAGTGAACATTTTGTGATATTTACGATACTTATGGCCAGTCCCACAACTAACAAGTAATATATAATAATCATAATATTCTATTACATACACACAATACCATCTAGCCCAAACTAAGCAGAGCTTGTACTATGGGTACAAGACAATGAATAAACATACATATATACTTTTCTTTTGTAAATACATACATATTATACATAGAAACACCCAGACCAAGACATACATCCATGTTCATGCACACAAATGTTTGACTTGTGCGGGAATCGAACCCGCGACCTCAGGCGTGGCAGTCGGTTACACTAACCACTACGCCATCGAGGCCGATTCGAAATTTCGATTTTTTCGATTCGAAAGATAAATTGCATGCTGTCTCACTCTTGTAAGGTTAAAGAAGAGAGATGGCGAGACTTTTATCTTATAGATAAATTCTATTTGGAGGTGGTGATGTGGTGGGACAAGCCATTAGACTAGATCTGTAGATCTATCCGAAACTTGGGACAGTACGAAAGAATCTTCCAATTTTTCTCTGTTTCAAAATAATATTAATCTGTTGTTCAGGCTGTTCATGAAAAGGTTTAGGACAATTAAGAGGTTACGTACCGAAATTCAGTTTGGCCTTCAGATGTCAGAATATTCTTGTGTAGTATTACAGATTAATACCTGTATAATTTTATTAGAATTATATTTTATCTGTAGGTTAATATATTATTGATATAGATAATTGATTGAAGGTAGTTGTCCTTTTCGAATATTCTATTTTATCCTCAAAATGAAAACGGTTGAGTTTAAAATAAATAAGGTAAAGTAGCTATGCTTTGTTTAGATCGTTGACAACTACCTACTATGAAGTGGTCTGATGGTCTGATGGTCTGAATGGCGTAAAAATATAATATTGAAAGATAAATATGCATAAAATTCATAAATTTTCATTCGGCTCGTAGATTTGCATAAACATTATCATTAAAGACAGCAATCTTCTGTGAACATACAAACTTGTAATGAGTTCATTCTCACCGCTGACTCCCGGTTCTCATACTTCTTAATTCTACCCCTAGAGTGGTCTAAGCAATTCTTTTGTAAGAATCACTTATAAAGTACTAGCTGTGCCCGCCGTCTCACCCGCGTCAGTGGTATTTGTGGTTACTGCGCCGCTCCCGTGAACCGTAACGTGATGTTATATAGCCTATGTCCTTCCCAGGGTCTCAGGCTATTTCCATTCCAAATTTCATCAAAATCGGTTTAGCGGATTGAGCGTGAAAAGGTAACAGACAGACAGACCGACAGACAGAGTTACTTTCGCATTTATAATATTAAGTAAGGAAGTAAGGATTGTGTATAGACTTAGAGATAAACGCCACCTTAGTCGCCTGTGATCATGACTGCTGAAAATAAACCGAAATGTCAGAGAAAGTATAAATAAAACGCAGAAATTATTTATAAAATTATTTACTTCCAGTTTGATATTTATCATTTATTAAAACATCATTAGCAATTGACCTACGCATTGTACATAATTATAATACTGTCCTCCAGACCGAATTGCGGTCACGACGGACAAACTTAACCAAGATTGGCCATCTGCGCAGGAGTTTCTACAGTGCACAAGCGTGTGCACTAACACAAGTGCATTATATATTCCCTAACTCTCATGATCCGATGGGACGGTAATCCGACACGACCGGAGAGAGATCAGGATCAGTACCAAAGGCCTTACGCGCGCATTCCAAGGCACCAGGGGTGTCTAACTTCCTAACTCCGTACTGCTATTGAGATTTCTTAACAGAAAAACCCAATTACTTTTTGTTGGCCCGACCCTGGATTCGAACTCGAGACTTCATGCCCAGCAGTTGCATTCACTACCGCTGTGCCTTGGAGTCATGTACATAAGTGATGGGCAGGTGAGCCGTACCCACCAAAGAATTGTCTGGTCGAAATATAACATCCTAGGCTCTAGGATTCTACTTTCTTCTTCTTCTTCTTTTCTGTGGTTAGTGGCCAACCTGTTGTCAAGAGTTGTTCAAGCCGCCCGTAGTCCTCTGACATGGCTTAACGACTGCTGTCAATTTGACAACAACCGGGACCGACTTTTTACGTGCCCTCTGAAGCACGGAGACGCTCAGATGAAATACCACTAAGCGGTCACCCATCTATAGACTGACCGCACCCAACGATGCTTAACCTCACTAATTGTTTACCGATCAGTGAGTTCAACTGGCTATGAGCGAGAAAAAGAAAAAAGAAAAAGGAAGACTAGGATATTATATTTCGACCAGACAATTCTTCTAGGACTGTATGTAGGCCATCGCTGTTTAGGGTCCAGGCCTCCCGGAAAATTACTCTAAGCACCCCAAAGAACCTGTTACTTATCACAACTGATGTAGACATGGCTACCTCCCTGCTTAAGCTTGCTATATGACGAAGGCCTCAGGGAACTTGATACTAAGTTATTTCCATCAGCAATCCTAATCCTAACTAATATTATAAAAGCGAAAATGAATTTGTTTGTTTGTTACCTTTTCACGCCTAAACCACTGAACCGATCATCCTGAAATTTTGCATATACGTTGTCAGGTGTACAGAAACGGACATAGGCTACCTTTCATCCCGAAAAAAATTACTGTTCCCGAGGAAAACAACAATAACATTCTTATGATAATAGATGACGCCACGTGTCTTTCGAATCATGATTGAATTATATTATTATAAGCAGAGTACGGCCCGAATTGATTGTCAAATTCTAAATTAACGCAAGCTAAGCCGCGGACAAAAGCTAGTGACTAATAAAAGGAAGTTAACTGCTCGGCAATTTAAAATGAACGCACGCAAAAATACAATAAGACATTCACCTATAAATATTATATTTGCTTAGTAAATACTTGTGCATACATTTTCCTGTCAATTAACATTACTACCTGCTAAAATACTACAAAAGATCTTTGTGCCAGTAAATTAGTTCCTATGTATTATTAATATATTTCCTATAAACAACGTGAAGCTATGCGAATATATGACCAAAATAACTTGAACCTCCACAGCTTTAAACCGCAATACTTTTAATAGACCTAACTTATTTAGTAATTCTGTATCTTTAGCCAAAATAAGTAGAGCTATCAAACTTTACAGTCCTGTATTAAAGACAGGTCTAGATAATTTGGTGATTGTATACCACTATCCAATATAGTTCGATCTCCGATTATTTATAAATACTGTACATTTACGAGGTCTAAGTTATTTTATTTAATAACGATTACATAGCTAGTTTATGTAGAGCTCTAGCTTAGTAATCTCTCTGCGCGCTTCAAGGTCTTGATAAAATGGACAGTCAATGTCAGGGCCGAGTTTAAAGAAAAAAGCTTGTGTTTAAAAGCAGGGACGCATATCAATAATGGCTTAGTCGATCAGCGTTGGTTCGGTGGATGAGTTAAATTAAATAAGATAGTGAGGAAAAGTGTTAGGTAAGTAATTTAGTGCTTTTAACAGTTTTTTAGTATTATTTAATACATAAGTATGTTTAATAAAGTTGGAGATTATAAATAAATCGTAAGTACATAAAAGTCAAAAAGTGACGTTTTCGTCAATTATAGATATATTTTTGGAACGAAGCTCCTTATCGCGCGTTGCGAAAGGGGTCTAGACGGAAAAAAGTTAAGACCAAAAGTTGTAACGACACTTTTTGCTATAGTTGTAAGTTTAAGGTTATTTCTTAATATGTATGTGTTGTTAATGTCCACAAGCCAATTATTACTAAAATTGAGCCTACTGATAAAGATTATATTACATTATATTTGTTAATAATAAAAAAAAAATATTTTAAACTTAAAAAAAATAAAATTTTATTACAATTCCTTCACTAATTAATCGAAAGGAATTTCGTTCCATTCGGGTGTCCCTTGACACCTCTCAAGTTTTTCTATTTTTATTTTGGTATACCTATTTATCCACGAAATTATTTTACGTTTATGCGAATATACACGTTGAAACTAAACTAATTTATACTGATTATATCTATACTAATATTATAAAGCTGAAAGTTTGTTTGTTTGTTTGAAGGCGCTAATCTCAGGAACTACTGGTGCGATTTAAAAAATATTTTAGTGTTGGATAGCCTATTTATCGAGGAAGGCTATAGGCTACATAACATCACGCTACGACTCACGGGGGCGGCGCAGTAATGATAAACGCGGGTGCAACCGCGGGAACTATATAGCCTATAGCCTTCCTCGATAAATAGGCTACCCAACACTAAAATAATTGTTCAATTCGAACCAGTAATTCCTGAGATTAGCGCGTTCAAACAAACAAACTCTTCAGTTTTATAATATTAGTATAGATAGATAAATTGGCAACAGACATTACTATGAGCGTTTGTGCAAGCTCATCTCCAGAACGGCTGAACCAAATTGGTTGGAATCCTTTGCTGTATTCAAATAACCTTAACTAAGTATTTATAGTACAATAAAATAAATTAAAATATTAAAAGGACAATTGTCAATTTAAATTACATGGGTACGTAGATATTCATGCTAATAAAATCACAGTCCAAGTAAAAACACAAAACAATAAA
Source organism: Catocala sponsa (assembly GCA_963564715.1). Classification (NCBI taxonomy): domain Eukaryota; kingdom Metazoa; phylum Arthropoda; class Insecta; order Lepidoptera; family Erebidae; genus Catocala; species Catocala sponsa. The sequence continues at coordinate 1,198,210 of OY751352.1, forward strand.
AAAAACATTATGATAATATGTTTCTGCGTGATATCATATGTGTCAGCCTCTTTGGTCCATTAGTGACTTAGCTTATGTGTATATTTATTTTACCCAGAATGAGTTTAAAGTACCATGAAGTATTTAAACGGTTTTGGATTTAAGTAAATGAGGTACTGCATCCCAACCTGGTCATACATTCCAAGAGCTTTTCTTAATAATTATCTCTTTAATAAATAATCACTTATACTAAATATTTGTATGGTATTTGAATTTGTCTTGCTAATATACTTGAAATGCTTTGTGATCAATGATCATTGTACCCATCACATTTTATGCAAATAAATTACTTTTTTAGTTTTTGTAAATGTGAGATTGCTAGAAATTTGGTTAAAATATTATTGTAAACTCTATTTAGTTATTAAATTCATTTTATAAATTCAATTTTAGTAACGATAAACTTTTGTGTTGCGTGATATTTTTGTATATAAATCGTTACGGGTAATAACGCGATCATGCATATTGTTTCAACCTTTTTGATGCTTGACATTTCGACTAGGTTATACTAGCCGTGGTCACAAATTGACCCACTTACAACATAATAAAAATAAATAAAGATACATTTAATAATATAGAATATATGGACCCCTCCAGCATTGGGAACAGGGTCTAAGCTGCCGGTGGCTAGTTCTCTAGAGAAATTATAACGTTAACTATGCATTCAAACTGGTATTACCCACAATTTTCATAAGTTAAGACATATACTTACAAAATATATTATTACTAGATGTTCCCGCGGTTTCACCCGCGTTTATCGTTACTGCGCCGCCCCCGTGGGTCGTAGCGTGATGTTATATAGCCTATAGCCTTCCTCGATAAATAGGCTATCCAACACAAAAATACTTTTTCAAATCGAACCAGTAGTTCCTGAGATTAGCGCGTTCAAACAAACAAACTCTTCAGCTTTATAATATTAGTATAGATTTTATTCATAAAACTAGGTGTTGATCATGTGATAAGTTTAATTTTAAGTTTGGTCTCTCGATTTCGATACTCGGGTAGGAATAACGTCAGTAGTGGTTTTTAAGAAATAGTAAATTCTTTAGCAGCTCGGCGCTTAGCAATGTATTCATTGAACGACAATAGCCTCGCTCCTATTACGTGGTATCTAACAGAGGGTACGAAATATGAAAGACATACAACTTTGCCTACCTCTATGGGAATTTAAAGGCATAATTATATATATATGATACTTAAAAATTAAATCGTATTTGCAAATAAAACACTGAATAGAAGAAAAATAATCATTCAATTGAGCTTGAAACCTACATAGAGTAACAATTAACTGTAATTGTAATTTTTAATTGCTCTGTTTACCTCGTTAGTACGGAGATACAATTTGCATAAGGTTCTGGTTTAGATACCTGGGACATTCATAGTATAATAGATATAATGTATAATAGATATAATGTCTGAAAATTTCCAATAGTAACTCTGAAAACCCTATCCAACTTCCTAACTAATAATATAAAAGCGAAATTGAGTTTGTTTGTTTGTTACCTTTTCACGCCTAAACCACTGAACCGATCATCCTGAAATTTTGCATATACGTTGACAGGTGTACAGAAACGGACATAGGCTACCTTTTATCCCGAAAAAAATTACTGTTCCCGAGGAAAACAATAATAACGTTCTTATGATAATAGATGGCGTCACGTGTCTTTCGAATCATGATTGAATTATATTATTACAAGCAGAGTACAACCCGAATTGATTGTCAAATTCTAAATTAACGCGAGCCAAGCCGCGGGCAAAAGCTAGTATATATATGATCCTTTCTTTTTTAAACGGCATCCTCTCTAGGAATAAATCCTGTGTCGCGGGGACTTTACAAACATTCAAACAACGGACACATAGAACACCCAGACTCGGAATAACCACTTGTGGATCACACAAAGTTTTGTTCCGTGTGGGATTTGAACCCACAACACGAAGTGGTGAGGCGACCACTTAAAACATTTCTCCATAAGTGCAGTCGTAAATAATAATCAGTCAGAATAACCGCCATAAAAAAGGGTTCCTAGAAAAAAAAAATTGGGGCAGTCTTTGGGGACTGCCGATAAAAGTGAAAACTTTAATCCTTGATCATAAACACTTATATATAAACAAAAAAAAAACAAAATAAGGCGGCGTGTCGGATTCCTGATACTGACGGAATGCAGTGATTTGAGGCGTGTAGGTGCTCGTTAAAAAAGTAACAAACAAACAAACTCATTTTCTCTTTTATAATAATATAATATAATATAATATTCTATCACATACACACAACACCATCTAGCCCAAACTAAGCAGAGCTTGTACTATGGGTACTAGACAATGGATAAACATACATATATACTTTATTTTTGTAAATACATACATATTATACATAGAAACACCCAGACCAAGACAAACATCCATGTTCATGCACACAAATGTTTGACTTGTGCGGGAATCGAACCCGCGACCTCAGGCGTGGCAGTCGGTTACACTAGCCGCTACGCCATCGAGGCCGACAAATATTAGTTAGGATAAGGGGATCAAAATATCGTTACTTTTTGCGTAGGACGCACCATTTCTAAGATATTGTTAATAGTCTAAAATAATTCAAAAATGGAAAGCGTGAAGCGTGACTATGACGCGAGTTCTATGATTTTTGTTTACCCAAGAAGTGCTCAACGCACCTAAAGAAGTTTTCACTTCAAAAAAGATAGATTTATTCAATAACATTTTTCTTAGCACTTGATATAAAACTGCGATAATGGAATAATACAATGTCGACATCGTCACTATTATTGTGCACATCATTTCGCAATGTTACCATTGTTTACGCACAGCGCAAAACTAGGATGCAGCGTAATTGTACACTGCGCGTGTAACATCCATTCATAAACATGTACAATATAACGTTTTATGTATAATATAACGATAGGCTCAATAAAAAAACATCATACATATACAAACGATGTCCGGTTTCTCGCCATATTTATTAAAACTAGCGGTCGCCTAGTGCTCGAAATTCGACCAACTGATATATATTATGTCATGTCATTATACTCGTATATTGATATATATAACCATAGTTACGCGCTTCGACTGCGTGTGTCAAATGCATGGTTGTGTGCGTGCAGTGTTTTTTCATTAATTTAATGTATTTATTATACATATTTACCGACTTCATTTATATAAATATTAGCATTCGTCACTTCTTCTCTGTATAAACTATAAGTGTGCGAAATTTCATACTCCTCCGTCCGCCCAATTTTCGTAAAAAGGGATCCAAAGTTTTCGCTTCACGTATTCACGTATTAATATATAGATAGTAACATTTTTATAAGTAGTTATAGTTTGTTTATTTCCAAAGGTAATGCAAAATACTGTGTCATAATAACCCTAAACTAGGCAAACCCGTAGCTTGCGAGCCAATATAGATGGGTAACGGATGGCGGACGGAGGAGTATGAAATTTCGCACAGTTATAGTTTATACAGAGAAGAAGTGACGAATGCTAATATTTTTAGAAAATATGCATTAGAAATACATTACATTAATGAAAAAACACTACACGCACACAACCATGCATTTGACACACGCAGTCGAAGCGCGTAACTATGGTTACATATATCAATATATAATGACTTATATCAGCAATATCTTACAGGCAAACGTTGGTCAAATTTCGAGCACTAGGCGACCGCTAGTACCTCTTATTACAGCATCCTAGCTGTCAGAACAACCCATTAGATTTTCTCTAGCTGTTTTCGTTGAGATCTGTCACGAGCTACTCTCCTCCAATCAGGGCCTGCTATAAGTTATTTAAACAATAAAGGAGGATGAGTTACGATCCTCCTTTGTTATTTTCGTCTGCTATGTTTACTGTTTCTAAGATACTAGTAGGTATGTTATTATTTTATGACTAAACTAAAGGCTTATTCTGAAAAATTGTTACGTCGTTTGGGTTGCACCGCACAAATAGCCCAGATTGGGATCGTCTAACAATCTTCACCTGAACATAGTTTCTTTGCAGTGACCGATCTGAGTTCGAAGTCTGATAAATATTTGATTCTCTGTAGACTACCATTTCTGGTGTGCAAATGTTAACCCACACAAAAGTGTTTCAAAACTGAACCTTTAAGTTTAAGCTCAACTCAAACATCCGATAACCCATCCGTCGACAGACCTTATTGACGTTGCTTAACCTCGTCAATTGTCTCTGATCACCGAAGCTCGCCAATTGTATAAAACAATGGCGTAATCAATTAAGTAACATCTTGTTATTCAAATTACTAATTAGTGATTATAGACAATCACGAATTTTCTCTTAAGAGACGTAAATGTTTTTTAACAAGGTGTCTTAGTCACGAATCACGATCTGACTTAAAGATTGCTTGGTGCATGCATAAACAATGATAACGCTAAGGGCGATGATTTAGGCTTTGTTTCCACACGGCAAATAGTTAGTGGTAATCAGTTTGTGGCAAACCGTTTGCCTAAAGTCAAAAAGTCCCCTGCGACGCAGGAATTATTCCTACTGCTGAAGTTGTCTTTTTAAAAAGAAGAAAAGGAAACTGAAAGAACTGACTAATTTGAAAAAAATTAACTGTCCATTTTTCACGTGTGTCTTTTTACTTTTTAGAAAGACAAATCTCGCACTGCGCTTCATTCCTGTTTCGCAAAATTACAAATACTGAAACAACGGACACAACGGACACAACGGACACCAGGGACAACTATTTGTGCATCACACATTTTTGAAGTGAAAACTTCTTTAGGCGCGTTGAGCACTTCTTGGGTGAACAACAATCATAGAACTCGCGTCATCGTCACGCTTCACGCTTTCCATTTTTGAATTATTTTAGAATATTAACAATATTTCAGAAATGGTGCGTCCTACGCCAAAAATAACGAAATTTTGACCCCTTTAAAAACCGCTAAGAGAGTATCAGGAGTCCGGACCCGCCACTTTTTTTTTTGTTTTTGAAAGAAGTATTTATGATCAAGGATTAAAGTTTTCACTTTTATCGGCAGTCCCCAAAGACCGCCCCAATTTTTTTTTTCTCCTGTGGTGGATGGAACTAGCAACACCTTACACAGTGACAGGGGCGAGGCTTCTACTTAAATCACTCCGCCACGTGCAATCACTCGTCTTATCTGGTAAACCATTAATTCCCAAAGTGGTCCAGGTGGACCCCTAGGGTCCACGGGTGACTCGACGGGGGTCTACGTTGGCGTGACAAAAAAATGGGGGCTGACAATTCGTAAGCCCCCCGCTTACGAATTGTGAGCCCGAAATTTATTTGCTTTACTGTTATTTATACGATTATTCGGTAGAGAATTACTAAAAAAAAGAACAGCCCGCCTACAGTGGTAGTTTCAGTACCGAGAATTTCTAAAAAAAAAGTAAAAGGGGCAGCTCGTAGAGATTTTATAACATTTTTTAATTGCATGATCTTGTTTAGCTGCAGGGGTCCACCGGAACCAGCTAAATTTTGAAAGTGGTCTATGAGAAAAAAAGTCTGGGCAGTTGTGGTAAACAAACAAACTATTATAAAATCATTGTTTTACTGCTTTCAGAATATATTCTTTATCTAATAAAGAGACAAAAAGGAACATAGAGGTGACTCTCTATGTATTGTCTCTAGCTACCAATAATAGTGCATGGATACCTTATGCTACAAAATCCTGTGAACAAAATCTCCAAAACATGAGTTTTGGAGAAGGAATCAGGGGATTACGATTTAATTTATTTATTTACTTTTTCATTAAAATTAAAGAAAGGCTTTGGCTGTGTTTCTATGTTTTCCTTTTTTATATAATCTAGTCAAATTTGTTTTCTGGATGTTTGAACACAGCGGAAAATCTGGTTTTTGAAGGCTCATGTCTCCTTTTATAATTAATTTATGAAAAAAAGGAAAACATAGTGAGATGCAAATAGAGCCCAAAAACGGCCCTTGTGTTTCCTCTTAAGTTCGGAATAGCCATAAGCATACTGCCTTATGTATTCACAACTTGAATACTAAATTATAGTAGTACTTAGTCCTGCGTATTATTTATTGAACAGAATTTAATAATTAGTTCCTCTGGTGATTAAATATTCATAATCAATCCGGTCACGACTGCAGGACCTATGATCTTGAATACTGAATACATAACATCTGAACAAATCCTTGGTCTAGTAGACCAACTTTAATGAAACTGCTTATCCTTAACGCCTAAAGACTCGCTCGGTCTGCTAGTCCCAGGCGGGTACTTGCCACACCGTGGTAGGTTTAGTCGGTAGGATCTGGGACGTACCATCTTTTCTCCGGGCTCCAGGTAGAGTTGCCAACCATACATCCTCGATGGCGTAGTGGTTAATGTAACCGAATGCCATGCCTGAGTTCGCGGGTTCGATTCTCGCACAAGTCAAACATTTGTGTGCATGAACATGGATGTTTGTCTTATTCTGGGTGTTTCTATGTATAATATGTATGTATTTACAAACAAAAAAGTATATATGTATGTTTATCCATTGTCTAGTACCCATAGTACAAGCTCTGCTTAGTTTAGGCTAGATGGTGTTGTGTGTATGTGATAGAATAGAATATATACTGTTAAAAACAGTAGGTATTATACTTTTTTCACTCGCTAATACTTTTAACTGTTCTATCTAAAAAAGTATACAAATATTGTTTTCATGACCTCTGTTATTCGAAGCTATCATTAAACCTAAAAAGCAGGCAAGAAGCTCCAAAATAAATATTGACTGCACAGATTTCGTAAAGGTTTAAGTGGTCGCCTCGCCTCGCCATTACGCCGAGTGTTGTGGGTTCGAATCCCACACGAGACAAACATTTGTGTGATCCTTAAATGATTGAATGTTTGTAAAGTACCCGCGACAAAGAAATTATTATTAGTGCGGAAGATGACTTTTGTTAATGACTATTGACAAAAAAAAAGAATCACCATAATCCTCTTGCCCTGGTCCCAATTTATTTGGGGTCGGCGCAGTATGTCTTTCGCTTCCATACCTCTCTGTCACCCGTCATCTGATCACATACCCCTTTCCCTTTCATATCCATCCTCACACAGTCCATCCATCTTTTCCTAGACCTTCCTCTTCCTTTTCGTCCCTCTACCCTCATATTCATCACTTGCTTACTTTCATACGTATCATCTCTTCGCATAGCATGTCCATACCAAGCCAAACGATTTCCTTTCACCTTCTCGTCTATGGGCACCACTTTAGACTACCTCTTACGTAATATAGTCTTCTGTTTACGCGAATGTTATTCATTGAAATTAAACTACTATATACGGATTTTATCGCGTTTAAAACTTTATTAATTAGCTTAAATATTAGTAAAGTTTAATAGTAATATTAGAGCAACAGTTTTAAAAATTTTGTTATAAAGTGTCAAATAAACAACGCGATAAAATCCGTATATAGTACATAGTTTAATTACAATACCTCTTACGTGTTTATTCCTAATTCTGTCCATTCTCGTCACTCCACACATCCATCGTAACATTCTCATCTCTGCTATATGCAATCGTTTCTCATCCATCTTCTTAGTAGCCAGCCACGGAGGCAGCTAATATGTATGCATATAATATGTATAGATAGTGTTCAATAGCTTACAGTAAATAATTAAAACTGCTCAGCGGGTGGTCATAATAGTACATAACATGCGGAAATACTCTCAGCATTTTCAAGGCCTTTCAAAAGGTAAAGCAAACCTATTGTTATGAACCTAGGTATTACCAAGGCGCTAATATATAGGGTGTCCGGTAAATAATGGATAACCTTGAAATGTCTAATATTATGGCCCGTAAACATGGCTGCTGGAAAGCAACCGAAACGTCGGGGAAAGTGTAAATTTAAATATAAATAGTTTTAATAATTTAATTAGCTTAAAAATTAGTAAAGTTTAATAGTAGTAGTGTAACAGTTTCTAAATCCTTACTAATATTATAAATTCGAAAGTAATTCTGTCCGTCTGTCTGTTACCTTTTCACGGCAAAACTACTTAACCGATTTAGATGAAATTTGGTACAGATGAAGTTTAAAACCTGAGGAAGGACATAGGATACTTTTTATTGCTGTAGGTACCACGCGGGCGGAGCTGCGCGCATAAGCTAGTTATGTAATAAATTGTCAAATAAACAACGCGATAAAATCCGTTTATTATAGTAGTTTAATTTCAATGAATAACATTCGCGTAAACAGAAGACAATTATTTCATTTTATTTCACCTACTTATGAGTAGTTAGATTTGTTAATATTAATTAAGTTGTAAATTATGATTGTTGCTTTTGTACATGTCAATAATAGAAAATAAATATTCAACATTAAACTATTAAACTAATTTAACCCTTTTAATAGTAATAGTAAATCCTAATCCTAACTTCCTAACTAATATTATAAAAGCGAAAATGAGTTTGTTTCTTTGTTACCTTTTCACATCTAAACCACTGAACCGATCATTCTGAAATTTTGCATATACATTGTCAGGTGTACAGAACCGTTTCTGTACACCTGATCGGGATGAATGGTAGCCTATGTCCGTGACATAGGCTACCTCTCATCCCGAAAAAAATTACTGTTCCCGAGGAAAACAACAATAACCTTCTTATGATAATAGATGGCGCCACGTGTCATTCGAATCATGATTGAATTATATTATTACAAGCAGAGTACAACCCGAATTGATTGTCAAATTCTAAATTAACGCGAGCGAAGCCGCGGGCAAAAGCTAGTAGTTGTATAATTTCAATTTACATTCGCGTAAACATAAGACAATATCAAGTCCTAATTGTTTTCTTTTTGTTTAGTTACAGATTCAGTATCCTGTATGAAGTTACGCAGCGATGAAGCCTTTTATAAAGCAGGTAAATAATTTGACTATTATTATTGTTTTTTTTTTATTATTCAACTAAAGTGGCAATCAAGCATACGGCCCACCTGATGGTAAGTGGTCACCGTAGCCTATAGACGCCTGCAACACCAGAGGCATCACTTGCGTGTTGCCAACCCTTTAGGAAAGGAGGAAGTGAGAAGGGGCGAGGGGGAAAGATGGTGATTGGGCCTCCGGCACTCTCACTCACCGAACGAAACACAACTGGAATTTCACGTCGATATTTTGTGAGATGGTTTCATGCTGAAATTAGCTAGGCTGTACTACGTAATATAAGTAGTATGATTGCCTCTGTGACTCAGCGGTAGTGAATGACATTACTGTCTATGAGATTTTAAGTTTGATTCCCGGGTGAGACAGTGTTATTCGGTTTTCTATCATGAAATGTTAAGTAGCTCTATGGATTCTGGATATGTGTCAGGTAACCTCTACATCGTGTTCTGGGTATAATATACCTCTCTCGCCTTCTGGGATATAAGCATATGATTATGTATACCACTATTATGTCTCCGACTTTGTACTGAGACAATATATCTGGCAGACGCCGTTTTGTATCTATAATTTGCATCAGAGATGTTACGGATGCAGATATTTTCGGCCTCGATGGTGTAGTGGTTAGTGTAACCGACTGCCATGCCTGAGGTCGCGGGTTCGATTCCCGCACAAGTCAAATATTTGTGTGCATGAACATGGATGTTTGACTTGGTCTGGGTGTTTCTATGTATAAGTATATGTATGTACTTATAAAATAAAAGTATATATATACTTTTATTTTATAATTATTTATATACTTTTATTTTTATTTTTTAATTTTCAACTTTTTGAAAAATGTCTATTATCTCTTGACTAAGTGACATGGATTTTTTTCTTATTTTTTTCATAACTGGTATACCTTGGCCTCTCGCCCGGTACCAGGTTATCGTTTCGGGACATCCTGTATATGTATGTTTATCCATTGTCTAGTATCCATAATACAAGCTCTGCTTAGTTTGGGCTAGATGGTGTTGTGTGTATGTGGTAGAATATTATTATTTTGACATCCGCGAATGCGGATAAGGATACGGATATTTAAAGGCTCACATCCGCGAATGCGGATGCAGATGCGGATGTCCAAATCGATGCGGCAGCTCCGCAATTGCTGATGCGTATGTTGATGAAAATTGTGCATTTTGAAAAGTATTTTATTACCTTTGCAGGTTCAAGCCTGTTTTGCAAAGGTTCATAAATTTAGCTAAGTATACCATTTTCTGGTGTTTCTTGATTCTCATTTTCAAGAAGAATCAACTCGTCATTCTTCGGCCCACCCATTTTCTTTCTTGTTACAATCTGCGCTAAATCTGGATCCGCATTAACATCAATTACGGATGCGGATGCGAATATTCGCCACATCCCTGGTTTGCATTAAGCCAAAGCAAAGAAAACCCATCCTCATAGACCAGAGTAAGTAGATTTAATGTGTAGCAATAGTCACCCACATCTGCCGAGGCTAGTGTCTCGGTAATTGTCCCATCTCACTCTAAACTAAAACTCTTCAAGGGCCTCTGCATGTTGGACCCATGTTCCCGTGTGGAAAACCTTAAAACTTAAAACCCTTTGAGAGGCTTTCCTAAAGGGTTTGAAGTTTTAAGGTTTCCTAACCTATTAGAGAAATACCCGTGAAAGAGAAACAAATAATAATTATTATTTATTTATTTCTCTCACACACAGAAAAGGTTTACAAAAGATCAGTCTTTTATCTTATCTTATGTGGGGGCCAGTCAGTGCAGACCGGCGACACTTCGACCCAGTGGGATCTGTTGTCTCGTTGAAGATCAGTCCTTAATCTATGAGTAATTTTAAAAGTAAAAATGTGAATTGAATCTGTATGAGAGACTGGTTCTATACTAGGTAGACCTGTGTTACAGATTACCAGCCTCTCTTGACACTAATATAATAAAGCTGAGTTTGCTTGTTTTTGTTTGAACAAAATCGGATTTGAAAAACTTTTTGTATTCGATAGTTCTTGAGAACAGGGTCCCTAAGAAGTCGACATCAAGCCGGAATCAGCCTAATTTAAGATAGCTATCAGAAAAAAAAATCTAAGCTACGAATTTTAATCATTATAGGCATTCAAAAAAAATATACGCCTGTGACGGTCTTTTCACTCCTGTTACTACAGGTATTTACTTTTTGAATTTTTTTTTGTTATGTTATCTCAAATAATGCTTCTGCTCTCGATTTTTTCAATTTATTTTATACTAGCTTTTGCACGCGGCTTTGCTCGCATTAATTTTGAATTTGACAATCAATTCGGGTTGTACTCTGCTTGTAATCAATCATGATTCGAAAGAAACGTGGCACCATCTAGTATCATAAGAACGTTTTTGTTGTTTTCCTCTGGAACAGTAATTTTTTTCGGGATGAAAGGTAGCCTATGGCCTTTTCTGTACACCTGACAACGTATATGCAAAATTTCAGGATGATCGGTTCAGTGGTTTAGGCGTGAAAAGGTAACAAACAAACAAATTCATTTTCGCTTTTATAATATTAGTTAGGAAGTTCGGATTTTTCTGATAGCTTTTATAACTTAGCCTGTTACCTGATTCCGGCTTGACGTCGACTTCTGGGACACCCTGTATATGTTTTATAAATTATAGCCTTACAGGTTATAGGGTATATAACATCACGCTATGAGCCACGGGAGCGGAGAAGTAAACATAATATATATAAAATAATAATAATATCAGCTCTGTATTAAACTGTCCCACTGCTAGGCACGGGCCTCCTCTCAGTGTGAGAAGGGTTAGGCCATAGTCCACCACGCTGGTCTAGTGCGGGTTGGCATACTTCACATATCTTCGAGAAGATTATGGAGAACTCTCAGCTATGCAGGTTTCCTCACGATGTTTTCCTTCACCGTTAAAGCGAGCGATAATGAACTATTTAATAAGCATATAACTTCGAAAAGTCAGAGATGCGCGCATTGGGATCGAACTCGAGACCTCTGTGTGGCAGTCCAACGGTGTCCCACTAGGCTATCGTAAGTAAACATAAACGGGGCTGAAACTGCAGGGGATAATTAGTGTATTTCAAGGTTTAAAGACTTTCCCTCGGTGACAGTACTTTTCGGATGAGAAGTACCCTATGTCCTTTCTCCTTCTTTCTGTACCCCTGACAACGTGTATGCGTTATTTCAAGATGACCGGTCAAGTAGTTACGGCGTGAAAGCGAAACAAACAAACTCACATTCGCATTTATCTATATATTAATACGTGAAGCGAAAACTTTGGATCCCTTTTTACGAAAATTGGGCGGACGGAGGAGTATGAAATTTCGCACACTTATAGTTTATACAGAGAAAAAGTGACGAATGCTAATATTTATATAAAATATGTATAATAAATACATTAAATTAATGAAAAAACACTACACGCACACAACCATGCATTTGACACACGCAGTCGAAGCGCGTAACTATGTTTACATATATCAATATACGAGTATAATGACATGACATAATATATATCAGTTGGTCGAATTTCGAGCACTAGGCGACCGCTAGTAATATTAGTTAGGAAAGTAACTGCTTACGATCAGATCAGTAATGTTTATGATAGTCTAGATGTGCCCGCGGTTTCACCCGCGTTTATCGTTACTGCGCCGCCCCCGTGGGTTGTAGCGTGATGTTATATAGCCTATAGCCTTCCTCGATAAATAGGCTATCCAACACTAAAAGAATTTTTCAAATCGAACCAGTATTTACTGAGATTAGCGCGTTCAAACAAACAAACTCTTCAGCTTTATTATATTACTATAGACTAGCTGTTACCTGATACGTAGATTTTAACTAAAAAGTGTTTGTCTCCGCGGAACCCTATTTTTTTCTACAATCAAAGTAGCCTATGTTACTCCTTATAACATCAGCTATCTACCAGTGAAAGTCCCGTTAAAATCGGTTCAGCCGTTTCGGAGATTACCCGGTACAAACAGACACACAGACAGACAGACAAAAATTTTAAAAATACATGTTTTCGTATACGTACCTTATATACTTTCATATACATTAGATAAAAAGCTGTTATTTTGACATTACAAACAGACACTTCAATTTTATTTATTAGTACAGATTAGTACGAATACATGTAGAGCGTAACTAATACAGGATTTCTAAATGGAGGAAGCAGTAAAATGCAATTGTATGCACACTGAATTTTAAACACAAACCTTTCTCTATGCAACAGTCTAAATTTTAATCAGGAATACACGTAACATTTAAATCGATATGTACAGATGTTTGTTGAATAAACTAATGGCTATTTTCAAGTATAGTATGCGATAGCCTTGTTCAAGACCGTTGCCAAGCAGAGGCCTCGAGTTGGATCACAAGGCGCCCACTGACTTTTCGTAGTTATTTGCGCATTAAATATTTAATTATCGCTCGCTTTTACCATGAAGGAGTTCATTGTGAGGAAACCTACATGTCTGAAAGTTCTCCAAAATGTTTTCGAAGATACGTAAAGTTTTCCAACTCGCACTGGGCTAGCAAGGTAGAGTGTAGCCTACCCTTCTTACATAGAAAAGAGGCTCGTGCCAAGCAGTGAGACAGCTTATGTCAGACCTGATATTATTATTTTTAACATGATAATATAATATAATAATATTCTATCACATACACAGAACACTATCTAGCCCAAACTAAGCAGAGCTTGTACTATGAGTACTAGACAATGGATAAACAATAAACATACATAATCATATACGTTTTTTTTGTAAATACATACATATTATACTTAGAAACACCCAGACCAAGACAAACATCCATGTTCATGCACATAAATGTTTGACTTTTGCGGGAATCGAACCCACGACCTCAGGCGTGGCAGTCGGTTACACTAACCACTACACCGAGGCCGTCAAGGATAAGTATTATCGAGTTTTAGATCCCAAATAGGTGTCAAGTTTATTATTACAGATTACCGCTTTTTTCATATGAGGGGAAATGCGCATTGCCCTTACCCCTGAGCGGCAAGGCAGTTATATCAAGCTCTCCCGCGTGGAACCGGGTATACCGAGTAAAACCACTACGGTGGCCTGCCGACTTGCGCTTTGAGGAAACCAGAAATAAAATAATATTAATACTGGATGTCTAAGTTAATAAATAAATAAATACCCGTATTTCTATGTCTACATACTACTTTAGTGACCACGTCGTGCTGGATCCTTACAAAAATGAGGAGCGTGGACCTTTAAACAGTTTCATTACGAGAATAGGGTAATGGAAAATTATTCTCCAGTGGTTTATTCCTTGTTACGACGATTTAGGCATATAAAATTCGTTTTAAAAATTAGTTATGCTTGATATGTTGTTTACATCATGTCTTCAAATAAAAACTGGAGTTAAAAATAGCCTCGCTTAGTTCCATTTAAAGTCAAAAAAATGTTCCGCACGAATGGTTTACATCCAGTCTTGTTAACCTATATTTTGGTTAATGATTCGCTTTTAGTAACCATTTATTGGCGATTGATTATTAAAATTCTTGCCTAAATCGATTTACTCGCGATGCGTGATGCGATCATGACTTTTTTACCTAGGCCCAAATTTTGTTTTTTATAGATTTTATATACACATAACAACGATTGCTTAGTGGGAGACCGTTGGATTGGCACGCAGAGGTCTCGAGTTCGATGAAGTTCGATCCCAAGGCATCTCTGACTTTTCATAGTTATGTGTGTATTAAAAACCGTTTTATTCTCTTACTTCAACGATGAAGGAAAATATCGTGAGGAAACATGCATGTCTGAGAGTTCTCCATAATGTTCTCGAAGATATGTGAAGTCTGACAACCGGACTGGGCTAGCGTGGTGGACTACGGCCTTACCATTCTCACACTGAGAAGAGGTCCGTGCATAGCAGTGGGACAATTTAAAACAGGGCTGATATTATTATATACATACCTACTAGCTAAGCCCAGTAGGTAACGGTTCACTGTGACTCAATCTGATTGTTTAATTAATTGCCTATTCTCGTAGAAACTTCGGAAAAACACGACTATATTATAAAAGTCCTGCATTGTGTACCTAAAAGTTTCAAGTCAATCACTGTGAATCACCTGTATGGAATTTTACAAAATTGTGGTATCTAATACAATGCTGATTTTTACAAATTTTATATGATATCAGTTTATTCTAGGTACCATGCTTGGGATTATAATATGTAGGCTTACTAAATAGGTAGCTGAGTATTCAGAAACTACTATAAAAAAAGCCCAAAACAGATTAACAAAATTATGAAAATAAAATTTAAAATTTAAAAACCCTCGACACAAAATAATAAAAATAGTATGAACATAAAAAGTAAAAAAAAAACTATGAAAAATAGCCACGAATATAACAAAAAAGGTATAAACCTGAAATCCTATAAAAAAATTACCTTGAAATTATTTATGACCCTACGTAATTAAGTATGAAATTTTTTGATTAAATGTTTTCACGTCGGGAGACCAAAACGTCAAACTTATAACACCTGTCGTTTTTGCGTCGCGTCGGGGTTATAAATCAGCTTCCGTATGTTTGTGTCCGTATAACTCGAAAAGTAGTATCAACAAACACATAAAAAGTGTATTAAATTGGTATTGTTATAAACCACAATTTTGTCAAATTATTCTATTATAAAGCGTGTCATATTTTTTGCACTTACTTACATATTCGAAGCGATTCATTTGAGCTTACGCCTAACGTGAAGTTCAGCCTTGAAGCATTAACTAACAAATAAAAAAACGATTGTAAATAGTAGGTACCTAATTTTAAAACTCATTTACTGCCTCATTGACTCACCAGGAGCGCTGCGGTGCATGAGTCTCACGTTCCGTTTCCGGGTTGGGCTAAGTTATATGAGGTTATTGTCAACAATTTCTCAGTGTCAGAGTATATATGGCTGCACGGATGACGTAGTGGTTTAAATGGTCGCCTCTCCACTGCCACTGCGCCGAGTGTTGTGGGTTCGAATCCCACACGAAACAAATCTTTGTGTGATCCACAAACTGGGTCCTTTAAGCGGGTCGTGAAACAGCACCTTCTCAGGCCGTCAAAGTGGAGACCTCAACATCGCCTCGGCTGCTATGAGGGCGGTGTATAGGCCACTGCTCTTAGACCACACGACTGCTTACCATCAGGTGGAGTGGGGTCATTTTGACGAGCAAAATAAAAAAATCGTCGTATCGAGTCTAGGTGTTCCTTGTGTCCATTGTTTAATGTCTGTAAAGTCCCCCGGGACACAGGATTTATTCCTAGTGCGGTAGTTCGCTTTTTAAAAGAAAATAAGAAAAACGTATCAGTATGGAATGAACTCCCTGCCCAGGTTTTCCCACAAGACTACAGTATGGGTTCCTCAAAATGGGCGTTAAAAGATTTTTACAAGGTCGGCAAAGCGCAAGTGGTGCCTCTGGTGTTGCAGGCGTCCATAGGCTACGGTGACCACTTACCATCAGGTGAGCCGTATGCTTGTTTGCCATTTCATCATCATGTCAGCCAAAAGACGTCCAGTGCTGGACATAGGCCTCCCACAAGGTGGACCGACGACCTAGTAAAGGTCGCGGGAAGCGGTTGCCATTTTAGTAGCATAAAAAAAATGGAGTCGAAAACTGAGCCCAGTGAACGGCAATACGCTTGCCCAATATGCACCTCCTTGACCTGTGCCCTTGGGGCTATAGATGTTATTAATATAGGTATTTATTGGTAAATAAACAACAAATATACCTTAAACTTGTCAGTTAGGTAGACAAAACAATAGCAGAACCAACCTCGCGGAAAAATCGTCACGCGCACAACAACAGTTTATTGCGCATTCTGTTTTCTGAAGACCTTAGACGTAATTTTCTTTTATGATGACTCTATTTAGATATCGTAATGATATTTAGTACCTACCTACGTAAGGATTTCAATATTTTTATCAGCAAATACGGACAGAAAGTATATCGTCAATGGAATGATTGACTCCCCGGATGGCATAGTGGTTTAAGTGGTCGCCTCGCTACTGCCATTGTGCCGAGTGTTGTGGGTTCGAATCCCACACGCGACAAAAATTTGTGAGATCCACAAATGCTTGTACCGAGTTTGGGTGTTCTTTGTCTTTTTTTTTTTAGGAATTACCTAATCCTAGTCCGGGAGTTGTCTTTAAAAAGAAAAGATAATATAAAAAAAATTCCAATTTAAAATCCACCACTTTTTATAGTCGGCTGTAATATGGAAGATCAAATTGACGGTGTTAAAGGTGAAACATCTGTTACATTCATAGATTAAATATGTATAATTATACTACAATAGTTACAACGCCATACAGTGTGACTATTGGTCAGACGAACATTGTACATTGGTCAGACGTAACTCACGTAACGTATAAAAAAGAAATAAAAATAAAATCTGTTTATCCTGCAAAGAAAACCTTTATGAAAATTTGTATGAAATATCCATAAAATGTGGACACTGCGCACACAGCTGTCGAGGCTAATGACCTTTGATAAGAAAAGGACGGGCGGGGGTGCAAATTCGGGAGAGTGCGGTGTGCGGTAGCTGAAGGTTTTGTTTAGCTTTGGTATATGCGAAAGAGTGTCCCCACATTAAGTTTTTATTGGATAACAAGGTTAAATTTGAAGTGCCTATTTTTTTAGATATTCGGGTCCAGAATCGAGTACTGAACACCCTCCTTCAATATGTCCAGTCTTTTACCAATCAGCCTGTACCTATGTATCTTAACGGAGTATAAGAAACGCGCTCAGGTTTATCTTGATTTTTCCACAGCGCTCAGCGCTAACGACAGTTGCTAATGCCTAACTAATAAGTAAGGTAAGATGCCTTATAACAATAGGTATGTAGTAAATTTTCTAGTATCTGTGGAGATATGTTTTAGCCTGTGGTTTTAGCTAAGCACAGTAGTCTTTCAGCAATCATTTCTAATCGTGCAGGCGCTGGAATTGAGTGTCTGCTGGGGTGTTACCTAAGTGCTATGACTTATTCTTCTACAAAGTTTAAAGTGACTTTACTCCTGGCCTTGCCGAAGTCTGCAAGTGGCTGTTACCAGTTACTTATCTTCTTGGTCCACAACAAGAGTTAATAGCAAAGTACCTTAGCTTAGTATTTTATGACAAAAAACGGGTACCTACGTACCTATTAACGTGATCCTGATCATGCACAGCATTTAGATTTAAAAAAATAATTTAAATCTAATCTTTCCTCTTTTTAATCTATATATATTTTAATCTATGTATATAAAATCTCGCACTTTGTGGTCGCACTTCTCCGAAACGGCTCGACCGATTTTTATGATTTTTTATGTAGATAATGTTAGGTATGAGCAGCGATAGCTCATTGAGAAGACCAACAAACATGAACATGATAAATGTGTCAGGATCGTAGCAAATGGAAATCCGTAATCTCTGCCTACCCCTCTGGGAAACAGGCGTGAATCTATGTATGTAAGTTAGATATGAGAATAGGTCAAGTATATTTCATACCGCTAAGAAATAATTTATATGGCAGAACAATGTTTGCCAAGTCAGCTAGTATTAGTATAGAAAAGGAAGACACTGCGATATTTGTTCTGTGCCTACTAAATGATATGTTTACATCACGTTCCAGGCTTTCGTGGTGAGCGGCGCAGCGTTGAACATAGCTGGTCACGGATGTGCACATGGGTTTCCAGCAGTACTGTTCGCTCAGCTGAGCAGGGACGGCGGCCCGGTCACGCTGACTGATCACGACACTTCCTGGATTGGTAAGCTTCTGCATTTACGTATAATGTATCACCGCTCGGATTAGGCGGAGTTGTTACATTGAAGAACAGTTAGAAATATGACTAAGTATATAATATTTAACCTCTCAACCAACGCTAAGATGCCGGGATCCGAGCTTATCCAAACTATTTAAAACTATGATAGTCTTCTTTTGTTTCAATAGCTCTTCGTAGTTTCGTATTTTGTAACTGGATTGGTTGAGAGGTTAAAATAAACATTTTTTGTATCTTTAACTCTGCAAGAATCTATCGTCGATCTCGTGGCGCTATTGCGCAGTTAGAGTTAGGGTTGCAAGGAGACGAAAATATCGATATAAATATCTTAATTTATATCCGAGGCCTGAAAACATCTATGATCGATAATATCGACAGTTTCAATGCGATATTATCCATAATTCAGAACTTTCAAGTTAGTAGTAGAAGTGGGTAAATAAGAAGCAAATAATAAATATTACCAAATATTATTTTGAATATATCGATATCGATATTTAATTTCTTGTCGATATGATAATATCGTATCAATGATGGTTAGATATCGATAAAAAGATCGATATTTTAGGATCGATTTTATCGAATATTCGATATGTCGTTCGATATCGATATTTAATTTTTGTCGATATGATAATATCGTATCGATGATGGTTAGATATCGATGAAAATGTCGATATTTTAGAGTCGATATTAACGAATATTCGATATATCGTTGCATCGGTACTTAGAGTAGCAAATAGATAATCGAATATGGTGCGGCCGAACTAGCGCAAGGCTACGGCGCGCTCTTTACAACACATCACCGAACCGCACCAAGGACCGTCGTATATTTTTGGTTTGCACCAAGTTGGATGTACAACCACAACTACGGATGGCGTAGAGATATAAGTGGTCACCTCGCCACCGCTATTGCGTCGAGAGTTGTGGGTTCGATCCCCACACGATACAAAACTTTGTGTGATCTACAAATGGTTGTTCCGAGTCTGGGTGTTTTTTGTGTCTGTTGTTTGAGTGGTAGTAAAGTCACCCGCGACACAGGAATGAATGAAACTAATGAATGCGCACATAACTTCGAAAAGTCAGAGATGCGCGCTTTGGGATCGAACTTGAGATCTCTGCGTGGCAGTTTAACGGTCTCCCAGTAGGCTATCGCTGCTATTACTGAGCGCTACTAAATCAACGATTAATCTATTGAGTCGCACCGGCACACCGGTGGGTAGACACAATATATATTTAATTATGTCTGGTATTCTAAGACTTAACAGACTACAGCATAACAGTATTCTCATTTTTTTAGATTAGGTTTCTTTGTAAAAGCTTCCTAATAAACATACCTACTCATTCTCTAACGCCGACGCCGACGACGGCCTGAAGCCTTTCTATAATTAGCATACTGTACAGAACGGGACCGAATAATCAACAGAATTTCCTGTTTTATTCGTAGATACATGTCGTACAACATATCTCCGAAGCAGCTACTGAGAGTTCCCTTACATAAAAACCAAATAACACGCCCGATTCAACAAGGCAATCCCTACTTTACAATCAACCGTAAGTAGGGTGCAAAAACTCCTCTTCAGTACCAAAAACAACTCCAATCAATTAAAATACGTACATAGATAGAGAAGAAATAAGAACGACGACAGAAATAGAACGATGCCTTGCCCCAATGACGATTACCTTTGTTTTTTCAAGATAATGCAACGGATATTACCTACCCGTGAACTTTCAAGGCCCCAGATTGTCCAGTTTCTCATTTAAACCAGTTAGTGCGTGAATATACATTTCATACTAGATTTTACGCCTGACTTTACTTTGCAGACTATTGGGAATAGGTACACGTTATAAATAGCTTTAAAAGTACTTAATTATGCGGTACGTCACTTAATATCTGGGATTACCCGCAAATTAGGAACTCGACCGGGAAAATACAAACTCGCCACCTATGTGATCTTCTTCAATTTATGAGCCAAGCTCTTGTCGGTGGAGTTTCTTCCATAATGTCCTATGTAATATGTTCCTAAAATGAATAGGTTCGAGGATTCTTATGGAGGCGATTCCATGTAAACTTACTTCGCCCTTCCTCTGCTGGCAACACAGCGACTACTTTAAAAGGCGCGAATTTTTAGTTACCTCCGGTGTTGCAAGTCACCACTGCCAATGTTATGCTTACTTGTCTTACATTGAGATTTATTTAGATTAAAATCAAAATGAATTCTCATGTTTTAATTTTAGTTTTTAGCAAAGTCGCAAAATATTTCTTTTTGGCAACCATGAACTCCTATATAATTTTTGTAGAGGAATGATAACGAAAGACTGTAAATCAACCAAAATTCACATAGCACTAAAAATGAACACAAATATATATAAATAAAAAACAACACAATGAGAAACAAAACAGAAAATGGTAAAGAAAACTTCTTACGACACGATCAAACTAAGACAAAGTTCAGCAGATGTCAGACTCGTGAATAAAAATAGATGACTTTGGAGATAATAATATTCATATTCTATTAATTACTAAGATAAATATTTATATAAGAATTAATTGAAACAGAACTTGTGTTATATAGGTACAATTTTTTTTTCAGCGTCTGTCGTCGGTGCAATGGGCATCGTCGGTAACTTCATATCTCCAGTGCTGATGACCAAATTCGGTCGCCAAAGAGCCCACCTGATCTCCACATTACCAGCACTCCTCGGCTGGATAGTCTTCATCTTCGGCAATTCCGTCCCCCTCTTCATATGTGCAAGACTTCTACATGGAATGGCATTGGGTCTTCGCACACCTTTAGCAGCCATCCTGGTTGCAGAATACACGGATCCAAAATACAGAGGAGCTTTCTTGGGTACCTTCGCCATTTCTCTCGGTATGGGAATATTTTTATCGCATCTATGGGGAGCTCATCTAACGTGGAAGATGACGGCTGCAGTATGTGCTCTATTCCCTCTAATCGCAATGGCCATCATCAGCCTATCGCCTGAATCTCCAAGTTGGCTAGTCTCCAAAAGAAAATTTGAGGAAGCAAGGAAAGCTTTCAAATGGGTGCGTGGCGAAGGTCCTGAGCAACAAGAAGAATTAGAATCCATGATCAACGCACAGAATTTGGAAAGAAATGAGCGGAAAGAACGTACCGAAACTCACGCTTGCAATAATATATTCAAAAAGATTTGTGAATCTATTGGCGACATTGTAAAGATATTCAAGAAGAAAGAATTCTATAAGCCGGCGATTATAGCTATCAGTATGCTGATCGTGTTCGAGTTTGGGGGAGCGCATATGGTCGCTGCATACGGAAATATAATTCTCCAAGTGGTCTTAGATAAAGATGATCCGAAAGACGTTGCTTGGCAGTTTACTGTGATAGACTTATTAAGAACAGTGTGTGCTTTCTTAGCTATATTTTTGTTAAAAACCTTCAAAAGGAGAACTATTTTATTTAGTAGTGGTGTAATGACTGTTGTGTCAATGACTGCAATATCAGTCTTTATATATTTAAGAAGAGCCGGTGTTTTTACTGCTCCTTGGATATTGGATATCATTCCAATGTCTTTAATGATTCTGTATACGTTATCATTTTGTTTAGGATTAGCACCATTAAATTGGGTGATATGTGGTGAAGTATTTCCTTTAGCATATAGAAGTTTAGGGTCAACACTTTCTACTTCATTTTTGACTCCATCGTTTGTGGTATCGATGAAGTCCGCCCCGCACTTGTATTCCTCAGTCGGTGTAGAAGGTGCTTATTTAGTTTATTCAGCAACTTTGACTGTGTTCCTAAGTATAATGTATGCATTATTGCCTGAAACTAAAGACAAGACTTTGCAAGATATAGAAGACAGTTTCAAAGGCCAAAAGACTAAAAAAGATATAAGCGATCCTGAATCGCAGACGAAGCTAATAGTTAAAGAGAACGTGGTTGTAAATTAAAACATTCCAAAGGAATAGCGATAAGTTAATGTGATATTATTCACAGTAGGATTATCGAACCAAATATAAGATATAATAGTAAATCTAAGTAAGCTAGAAATTACATCAGCTTAGAGACTATTTTGTCTAGATTTCCTTAGCAACGGCCAATGTACATTGGTGTCTTAGAAGCTTGCCTTGACAGAAACCTTTATATTTTGCTAATATTATGTTATAACGCCAGACTTACTCGGTATTCTGGTGTCGTAGTTATTTAAAATTAATAAATGAAAAACTACTAACATGCTTTTATCCACACACGAGTGATCCGTCCAGATTTTAATGAGAATAAATGCTTAAAAGAATTTATTGAGTATGTAATACTTTAATCCATTAAGTAGATTATAATAAAACACTGTGTCTTAAGCTCTAGTTGTAAGTTGACATTGTACAAAGCATTAGAAATAGATTTGTTACAATTATATTATGTATTTTAATTTGGAATGTGCCCTATAATCAGACTCAATTTTAAATGGATCTCAAACAACTCAACCATTTGAAATCAACCTAATAATTTTAACTGTTGCCAAAAAACGAACATAATTAATTTTAATCATGATTACAGGTATAATTTATTAACAGTACCAACTCCTTTACTGTTCATAGTCTGTGTTGTGGGGCTCAACAAATTCCTGGCCTCGAATCAACTATGAGCATTCGTGAAGAACCAATACTGAAAAAACCATGAAAACCATGTTCCTTGTACTGTAACCACCCTAAATTTTTAGTTTATTTGGACATCCGACTTAATAGCCATGCCTCATATTGATTATGTAATGATTAAAAAACCCTTTTAAGGTAAACGGACAGAGGATTGTAGGTTCACTAATAGGGAATGGCACTATTGGAATACAAGACCCTAAAATGTAACAAAAGTATATCTTATCTTATCTTATCTTATGTGCCAGTCAGTGCAGACCGGCGACACTTCGACCCAGTGGGAACAAAAGTATAAATATATTATCTTTATAGATGTGCCCGCGGTTTTATCCGCGTTTATGATTGCTGCGCCGCCCCCGTGGGTCGTAGCGTGATGTTATATAGCCTATAGCCTTCCTCGATAAATGAGCTATACAACACTAAAATAATTTTTCAATTCGGACCAGTAGTTCCTAAGATTAGCGCGTTCAAACAAACAAACTCTCTTCAATATATTTTGCTAATTTAAAAGGTGGACTAATAAGAATCATTTATTTTTAAGCCCATCGCTTTCAAATGGCTAGTAGCAGCGACGAATAAATTGATATTCGAATACGGGATTGCACAATAGTCGAATAGCTCGTCTCATTGTTAATATAAGTGATATTAAAAGCCTATAGTGTCACTAGTGTTGCCGAACTATCGATAGTTTGACTATCCATAGTTGATCTCGGAAATCATCTATAATATCGATAGGCGTATCGATACTGTCGATAAGATACGATAGTATCGATAGCTCAGTTTGATACAATTATAATAATGATCAGTATACTGCAACACTATTGATAGTATCGATAGTATTGAAGCTCAATATCGGAATTACTATCGATAATATCGATAGTATTGGCTATGACTATTGTAACAACAATTGATACTATCGATAGTATCGATACTATCGATGTGGTTGCGCTATCGATATCAGGTTGTGATTCAATAGTATTATTATATATAATATAATATTAGACGATCAGATAGTATAAAACTATCGATAGTATCGATAGTATCGATACTGTCGATAATATCGATAGGTAGTTTATGCATTGTTGAAGGGCAATACTATCGATAGTATTGCTATTTACCAATAATATTGCACTAAAACAGCAATCGATGGTATCGATACTATTGA
Source organism: Catocala sponsa (assembly GCA_963564715.1). Lineage (NCBI taxonomy): Eukaryota > Metazoa > Arthropoda > Insecta > Lepidoptera > Erebidae > Catocala > Catocala sponsa. Next base: position 1,222,676 of record OY751352.1, read on the forward strand.
TAGGCTATCGTTTTTTCTTAGACTATCGATAGTGGACTATCGAGCGACAACACTAAGTGTCACAGTGTACTGGAAGCCTTAATCAGGTAGCATTACCTTTATGCCCCATCCATACGCTTGATGTTTGCCACAAATACCAAACACGACAGATAAAGTGCCAAACGTCGGCCACAATCACCAAACACAAACAGTCGTCCTCACACTTGGCGTACATGTCAGTATTTTCTGAATCGGCAAACAAACAGCCTTTGATCTGTGAAGAAAAACCGACACCGACGCCGAACAGTGGCGAACACAAACAAGAACAGGCACAAACATACAAACACCCATCCACATGTTCGTGTTTGCTATTGTTTGCCAAGCGTATGGACGCGGCTTAAGCCCTTAAAACCTGAGGAAAACTATAGGCAACTATTAGAAAAACTGCAGTTGAAGGTGGGCAGTACTAATGGTAAACACACAAGTGAGAGGTAAACTCAATGCGGCGAAGAAAATCCAATATAAGTGAGAGATATATGTAATAGAGAAGCTTATACATATAATAAATTATAACTAATATCAGACCTGATATTGTAGTATGTTTATAACAATTTTATACTTATTTTATTTATTTAATCTTAGTAAAGCTTACAGGCTAATATAATTCTAAAAAGTATACATTTAAAAAGGGTACACATGTTGCTAATAACAAGCCTCCACATATGAATATTAAAACAACAAAATTAAAAAACATTGTGATTGAACTACTTTATCATAGATTCACGCCTGTTTCCCAGAGGGGTAGGCAGAGACTTATATGTGGATATTTTTATAATTTGTTTGTATTTGGCTGCTTTATAACAGCATGTTGGAGATATTTCATATTGTATTTAAAAGCAAACCACAATTATATACCTACATATAAGGTAGATTAATTCCTAAATGTCAGTTTTGTTTGAAAACTGTCCCGTTGTGGGGCAAATACCTCTCACTACGAGATGGGTTAGTCAATAGCCAAGTGACGGTTGGCAAGCTTCATGTACAATCGAGAACATAATGGGAACAAGGAGACATAGAAGTTTCCTGTGCTAATGATTAACTACTGTACACGCAACTAAATTAATAATACTTTGGAAAGCCAAATGCACATTAATTTGTTTTAACCTTATTAACAGATAACGGCAACAAGCATTAAATCTTTGGCTCAACAAATTTGTGACTTCATAACATAATTTACTTAATATAAAAAACAATAAAAAAAATTTAAAAAAAACACATAGCATATACTATTCTGGAATGGCTTTCCATATCTCTTTGATTTTATCAGCACTGAGATCAGGTGGACCGAACACAAACGGTTCAACGTATTCCGGTCCCAGCATCTTTAACATATTCAATCTTGTTTGACTCAATATTAAATTAGAAAATGGTGTACGAGCTACTCCGATCCTCTGCGCACACACTCCAGTAATATGGACATCATCTATCCAAAAATATGGCAAAGTCTGTGCGGCTTTTAATAACCGTGGTATCACATCCTGTGAGTATAATATTGCCCAGCCTGAAAATAAATATTTATGATATAAACAAGTCACCATAGTAAATTTATGCATTGATGTATTTACGATTAAAATCGATGTCAATTGGAAATATTATTTAATAAATAATAGGTTATAAATATAGTTCTGTTCCTGATACAAGCAAAAAATACAGCATTACTGAACATTACTACAAGTATTTTCACTCAATAGTTCAGCAACTGCTTTACTGAAATTACATGCATGCATGTTGTAGTGGAAAACATATGGCGCTCATAGCCAGTTGCACTCACTGATCGGTAAACGATTAGCGAGGTTAAGCAACGGTGGGTGCGGTCAGTCTATAGATGGGTGACCGCTTAGTGGCTCCGTGCTTCGGAGGGCACGTAAAAAGTCGATCCCAGTTGTTGTCATATTGACAGCAGTCGTTAAGCCATGTCAGAGGCCTATGGGCGGCTTGAACGACTCTTGACAACAGGTTGGCCACTAACCACACGAAAAAGAAAGAGAAAGAACAATTTATTTTCATCATATTTTCGTGCATTCAAATAATTGATAAATCATATGGATGGTAGAAATCTTTAGAGCTATCACTTGCATGTAGAGAGGAATCATCATGTTACCATTGTAAGAGAAGTCCTTATCTAACAGACAATCACCTTAGAAGGGTTGATTCACCTCAGTCTTTTAATCTAATCTAAAATGAAACCTCAATCTTTAAATGGATCCTGGCTGTGTTCTATTACATTGAAAGGTTCTGTTTAATAACATTTAAGTACGCAAACCTGCACAGTATGTGGGGTAATACTGCTGCCCATATTCCTGAGGAGTCACCTTCCATTTTGATTTATCAGATCTCTGTACTTGTGCATGTTCCAATACCTGACATATGATCAAATTATTACAGCCCCATGGTGACAATTCTCTAGCCAAAAAATGCCTCATTTCATGCGAATTCACCACAATGTCGTCATCAGTTTTCAAAATGTATTTTGCTGAAGGGCAATGATGGGATACCCACTTTAATCCCATAACATGCTTGTACGTCATATTTCGATACACATCCACAAAATTTCCCTGCACTATATCACCGTACTGGCTACTCTCATCAAGAACTTTGTTATATATGGTGATATTTTCAGGTTCACCGACTAAAAATACTACTTTCGTAGTATCCAAATTTCTGCCCCAAGTATGCCGGATGATTCTACGATTTTCATGATTATTCGGGTTTGAAGACACTATCACCATTAACAATAAGCCAGCTTGGTAATTCTTGCATGGTTGTGGGTTAATTTTGAATGTAAAATTGTTGATATCAATCAACTGGTCGTAAACATCGTCAACTAATATTTTCGTCGTGTTGTACGGGCCAAGAGCATTAAATTCAGGTTTTGAAATACGTACCACAGTGGGCGGCGTACCCATATAATACTTGTAAACTAAAGAAAAGGAACAAATAGTGAACAACAACTTGTGAATAGTAATCATATCTATTTTTTCACGTTGACTCTCCGTCATAGCAACAATAAAATTTATGAGGAAAATCCAATTTAAACATGAATTCGTTACTGCGTCACGGCGAAGACATTGTTGCTTCGGCAAGCAATTAGTATTCTATCACGAATAAATATACTATCACTGCAACAAATTCACAAAAGATAGTAGTTTCAGTAGGTACATAATTATATTGATTTATTGACATTTATTGATGAGATGAATAATAAATAATAATTTGTCTTAGTGTGAAATTATTGTCAGAGAATGAAATTAATTTCAGTGTTTCCACTTTCGCGATAATATTACCCAATTTTATAGCGAAAATCTAAACATTAATCAGAATGCTTTAGTTATGCTCAAAGACTACAATAATTAATAATATAATATACGGGTAGTTATGCTTTATGGTGAAAACCTGGTATTATTATAATTATACTACAGCAGCAGCATCCATAGACTAGTATATATTATCAGGAAGCAGTATTACTTTAACCCAAAGAGTAAAATACTTATTATTAGACTTAACGGTTAAAGTGATGCTGCTACTTACTACTGTTACTAGTATAGTAACTATTATCTGTGCTTTAGGGCACACAGTGGGCTGAAAGTCTGAAACTGCTCTGTGCTTACAAATTACAAATCATAATTTTGGCCCCCTGAAGAACCCCGAACATAGGCTCTGTAAGTTGATCCCAGGGTCACCCATCCATAAAATGACCGCGATGTCGATTACTTTACCTTAACTAAGTTTGCACGAAAATGGCCTTAGTAAATCTGCAAAAATCTTGATATTGATAACATTGGCTCTGCAAGCTGATCCCAGGGTCACCCATCCTTAAAATGACCGCGATGTCAATTGCTTTACCTTAACTAAGTTTGTGCGAAAATAGCCATAATAAACTGCAAAAAGCTCGATATAGTTAACATTGGCTCTGCAAGCTGATCTCACCACTACCACCACTTCGTATTCAAAGCCGTCAGCAGAAAAAATGCAAGCCGCTTACAAATATAATACTAACACTAATATAAATAATGTTATACTCGTTGATTATTATATTAAGTGATTTACATTTCAATATCCATGTAGCATAGCCCTTGCAATGTTGATCTAAATAACTATATGAATAACTACTTACTTTATTTGTGACAACCCTAGCTTCCATTCATTTTATTAATATATATTATTATTCTTCGTCAGATAACGAGGATCTGCAAGCTCTGGTGCATTTGGAGAACCTACAATAGATCAGAAGGTATGCGGTCCACCCTGTGTGGCAAGCAGGACAAGCGATAGATTTTTCATTCAGATGGAAAATTTAATACACTATCCAGATCGTTTTTACGACGTGTATAAGATATCCCCGCAATGTTTGTAACTTGATCGATTACAATCGTAAAGATCCGGGTGATTTACTACTAACTCGCAAAATTTGATGTTAAATTCTATGTCGTCACGCATTTTCGCCGTCTAGTTCACTCCTGTGTACACTGTACGGCACACCATTGTTAAGTTGCTAACTGCGGGTGCGCCGAGGGCGAAGAAGCGGCGCCCGCGCCTCGCCCGCGCTGCGCCCGCGCCTCGCCATCTCAGTACCTCTCGCGCCCCACCTCTTCTATACATTTTGTATGAATTATCAAAAAAGTGTCGCCGCGCCCGCGCGTCACTTCCGCCCGACGCCTCTTGTATTTGTTCCGCGCCTTACGCGACGCTGTCTAGACGTTGTCGGCTTACAGATAATATATACTAGTCTATATTGTCGGCTTTTTCTACGACATCAAAGGCGTTATACTACTGTTAGTCATTATACTGTGCTAATATTATAAAGCTGTAGAGTTTGTTTGTTTGAACGCGCTAATCTCAGGAACTACTGGTCCGAATTGAAAAATTATTTTAGTGTTGGATAGCTCATTTATCGAGGAAGGCTATAGGCTATATAACATCACGCTACGATCCACGAGGGCGGCGCAGTAATCATAAACGCGGGTGAAACCGCGGTTACATCTATAATACATATTTAAAATCACAAAGAAAACATTTACGTGGATTGCATGGTAAGATTAAAATATGTGTCTTACGGTTATGTAACTGCTTTTTACTGTCCGCCACATGACCGCACAAAGAGTAGGTACAAAGTAACCGGTATTTCAATGAGAGTGTACAATTACAAACATTATAAAATTCATGAACAGTATTTTTTACTATTTTGTTAGTGCAAACGTCGCGTATTGCGCAATAGCTATCGAGATACAAGAAATACATGATGACTAAAAAGTTTATGCTCCGTCTTTTAGATTACCAAAAAATTATGAACACGTATTTTCTTTTGTCCAAGAAAATAACAACGAAGATACAAAGCGTTTAAATTTCGTGTTACGTCACTTGCCAGTACACATTTTATAAGGGCCTTTTCATTGTCATGCGTGTTTGCACCCACATGCAGGCCAGGCACGCATGCGTGCTGCCCGCAACCTATCGTATCATAAATGTTTTTATTGTCATGCGCGCCATACGCACGCGGCGCACGGGCGGGTCGCGGGCTAGTCACACGGATGCGTGCCGCCCGTGTACGTGTGGCGAACTATGACAGTCAGTGTTGTTTTTACTGTCAAGCGGGTCGCACGTACATTGTATAATCAATATGAAAAGCGATACCGAGAGAGTGATATTCGAGGTTCATTTACGATGTTGCCATGTGATGGGACAAGAAAAATGTAAGTATTATATAAAAACAGAGATGCAAGGGATGTAGCGTGATCCGAAATTTGGTAAGGAGAAAATGGAAATTGGTAGGTATTAAAGTAATTCTTGAACTTGCGTTCGTTACTCTGAAGGTTTTGATAATTTACATGAAACATTCCAGTAAATAGTCTACTCTCCAGATAGGGCTCGACCTTGAATTTTCTCAGTTTTTTTCTATTCTTAGAAATTAAGTAAGCATCAATTACTTTCTTTACATTCATTTTGACATGAGTTCTCTTTCTGGCGACACGCACAATACTGCGGCGCGGCGGGGCGAAAAATATCTGCTGTGTGCAGCCCGCAACACACATGCGTGCCTGGCCTGCACGCGGGCGCAAACACGCATGACAATGAAAAGGGCCAAGAGAGTGACGTCATAAGCATCCAGTCCCAAAATTTAATGTGTTATACCTATCCTAGTAAAATTTTATTGTTTTGTTAAAACAAAAAATAGGTGTTTAATATATTTTGCTAATCTAAAACATGGACTAATTAGAATCATTTATTTTTAACCCTGTCATCATTTCCATCGCATTCGAATGGTTTGTAGCAGCGACGAATAAATTGATAGTCGAATACGGGATTGCACAATAGTCGAATAGCTCGTCTCATCTATACTAATATTATAATCTATACTAATATTATAATCTATACTAATATTATAAAGCTGAAAAGTTTGTTTGTTTGCTTGAACGCGCTAATCTCAGGAACTGCTGGACCGATTTGAAAAATTCTTTCAGTGTTAGATAGCCCATTTATCGAGGAAGGCTATAGGCTATATATCAAAACGCTAAGATTAATAGGAGCGGAGCACCAATGAATAATGTTTCAAAATCGGAGGGTTTTTTGAGAGCTTTCGCTGCGTGCGCTGCGTAAACAGTTAAAGTTTCGCAAAAATCATGTATGACAGAATTTTTCCCCTTTAAAAGTTCTAAAAAAAAGTCCGCGACAGCATATGTTTATCTTTTAAGGTTGGCTCACTATAACTTTTTTTATGCTAACCAAATTTGTTCTAAAATAATGCATTATTTGCGAAGGTGTTTTATAAACATAATATTAATCCTTATCCAAATAAATACGTTATTCATCACAAATATTTAATTTAAAACAAAATTGCCCTTTACATCATTAGATTTCAATGAGTATAATAATATAATAAAAATAATAATTCTTTATTTCCATAATACACATAACTAGTACATGACGTTCCGTTGGTCCCAAACTAGGCTGAGCCTGTGTCTTGGGCACCATTACAAAATTATGCAGGTTGTTTATAACTTATAGTATCAAGTGAATAATTAACTAACAATAGAATTTTAATAAAATAAAAGAAAAGTATATAAAATTTAAAATTAGTAAAAAAGTACATGTGTGTGGTTGTGTATACATATTTGCGTGTGAGTATGTGTGTGTCAGGGTGTGTATGTGTGTGTATGTTAAATTTTGCCTCCTTTTGTATTATTTAACAATTTTTAAATGATTTTGCGTCAAGATATGATATTTTTAAGAGGCAACATCTGACGTTATTATTCATTTCTGTGTTACTGATATTTTGGATGTTAAGTAATGCACTTACTTTGTTAAATATATGTGTTTGTAAGAATGAGGGTAATCGTTGAGCAAAAGTGGAGTTTACGGCTATAGTAGGAATTTTTAATTTACGTTTGTTCTGCTGCTCTCTTACATTGTTTTCACTCGTGGCTTTAACGTACATTTTTGTAAAAACCTTGGATATGAAGATTTTTCTTACTCCTAAAACAGCTGCTTCTTTATATAGTCTGTCAGTTGGGAAACGGAAAGGTTTGTCTAACATAACTTTTAAGACAGCACGTTGCGCTCTTTCAAGCTCTATCATGAATTTTTGGGCTGATCCACCCCATACTAAAACGCAATATCCTAATAGAGATTGACAGAGAGCTATGCAAACTAATTTACAAACATCCTTAGGCGCAGAATCACGTAAGAGTTTCAGTATATAAATAATTTCCGTGTGCGCTTTGCTAATCCCGTGATGTGAATTTTAAATGAGAGTGTAATGTTGGTCTATAATGACTCCTAGATATCGCAGTTGGTCAACTTGAACTATGTTGCTACATTGGCATCGTGAGTTAAAACTGTCGAAATAAGGACATGAGTCTGCATGAAGTTTGATGTTCCATTCTGGTATACAAGTTGCACGTGTTTTTCGAAATGCTATGTAATTAGTTTTCGTGATGTTAAAGGAGCTTCTAAACGGGCCATGTTTTATTGCAATTTGTGGCTGCACTATTAGCCAGAAATTGCCCGGACATCACATAAATATTTTGTTGCATCTGATGGCCGAACGATCTATGGCTGGGCCATGTGTTGCGATGTGTTTGCAATAGTATGGCACATGATGCAGACTCCTAAACGGGCCACACACACCGACAACAATGGCTGACGAAATCACAGGTGTCGCAGCGGCTTATATTGTTTTAAAAGAAAAAGAAGAGATTGTGAATTCGATATTTTTTAAGCTTCTGAATTTTTATATAGGTTTATAGTAGTTTAATTTCAATGAATAACAGTCACGTAAACAGAAGACAATATTAAGTCTCGTTGCTTGTTATACCGCCAGCAATTTCCACCCATCCATCTTTTTTAGCTTTTTGATCTTTGTTTATAGGGGTCTTTATATCCCACAACTCAGGGTGTAAATGTAATTTATTAATTAAATCAATAATTGTCTCGTTAGTCCATGTATTAGTCATTTTTGTTTTAATATAACCTTAAAACAACATGACAACACAAACAAGTAACAACTCAAACCACAGAATATAGCAATTAGTCACGGCGTCACTCAAAGCAAACTGCAGGTTGCATAGAAAAGGATACAATATGCCATAACAATAAAGAGCGACTGAAACAACAATAGAACTGGCTGGACAATATTGCAGTAATATCGATTGCTCAGCGATCGTTCGGCAATCTATCAAATCAATATCGGCCATACGTGGCCATACCGAACATATCGGTTACATGTCCGGGCGATGACTGCAATATTGCATAGAATGGCTGGTATAGCTCGTAATGTTGCCGGCTACTGAATTGCAGCCATTAATTGCAGTAAAACATGGCCCGTTTAGAAATGCCTTAAGGGCTAGCAAGCTAGAGTCAAACCAATCAACAAGTTTACAAACACCTGTTGCAGCCCGTGTATTATAAACTTTAATCCAGTTGATGCCATGTAATATGATAGCTGTATCATCAGCATAGCAAATGAGATAAGCGTTAGGGATATCTATACCGAGTATTCCATCTATGTAAATTATAAATAGTGTAGGGCCGAGGATGCTAGGAGATATCGCAGTTTTAAAATAACATCGCAGCAAAATAATAACCTATTACAGACATACAAACGATGTTTCTCCTGGTTTATTCTGCGTGATTTTAAATTAGCACTAGGTATATTCATAAAATGTTGTTCAATGGTTCTTATGTGGTTCGTGGACTTAACAAAGAAAGTTTCAGCTCCTTATTATAGGTGCCTACGACCCACTCTCTCTCTTATGTGACGCAGATGATGTTGCGCGGGTCAGCGAGTTGTTAATATAAGTTATATTAAAAGCCTATAGTATCACTAGTGTTGCCGAACTATCGATAGTATCGATACTATCGATAGTATTGCTGTTTACCAATAGTATTGCACTAAAACAGCAATCGATATTATCGATACTATCGTTTTAGCTTAGACTATCGATAGTCTATCTATAAGCTATTGATAGTGGACTATAGAGCGGCAACACTAAATGTCACAGTCTACTGAAAGCCTTAATCAGGTAGTATTACCTATAGGGTCAATTCCCACTGAAAGAGCAGCGGCGCGCAGCGGCCGTTAGAGCAAGTGACTGAGCGCGGCACCGCAAGTGGCAGCGCGGGGCCGTGAGAGTCAGCGCAGAGTTGTGCATATGACGTCATTTTCTGAATCGCGGTGTTAAGATTTTCCGTCGTAGTATGTAAATAAATTTTACTAAAAATAAATGTTGAAATAATGTCGGAATAAATTTGGAAGTCGGTGGCAAACAAATAAAAAAAAACCAAGACACACCACACCGACTTCCGAATTTATTCCGATATGAAAAAGTCGCGCGTCGCCGCGAGTCTGTTAGCTGCGCCGCGGTCGGCCGCACGTTAGTTAGCTGCGCCGCGGTCGGCCGCACGTTAGTTAGCTGCGCCGCGGTCGGCCGCACGTTAGTTAGCTGCGCCGCGGTCGGCCGCACGTTAGTTAGCTGCGCCGCGGTCGGCCGCACGTTAGTTAGCTGCGCCGCGGTCGGCCGCACGTTAGTTAGCTGCGCCGCGGTCGGCCGCACGTTAGTTAGCTGCGCCGCGGTCGGCCGCACGTTAGTTAGCTGCGCCGCGGTCGGCCGCACGTTAGTTAGCTGCGCCGCGGTCGGCCGCACGTTAGTTAGCTGCGCCGCGGTCGGCCGCACGTTAGTTAGCTGCGCCGCGGTCGGCCGCACGTTAGTTAGCTGCGCCGCGGTCGGCCGCACGTTAGTTAGCTGCGCCGCGGTCGGCCGCACGTTAGTTAGCTGCGCCGCGGTCGGCCGCACGTTAGTTAGCTGCGCCGCGGTCGGCCGCACGTTAGTTAGCTGCGCCGCGGTCGGCCGCACGTTAGTTAGCTGCGCCGCGGTCGGCCGCACGTTAGTTAGCTGCGCCGCGGTCGGCCGCACGTTAGTTAGCTGCGCCGCGGTCGGCCGCACGTTAGTTAGCTGCGCCGCGGTCGGCCGCACGTTAGTTAGCTGCGCCGCGGTCGGCCGCACGTTAGTTAGCTGCGCCGCGGTCGGCCGCACGTTAGTTAGCTGCGCCGCGGTCGGCCGCACGTTAGTTAGCTGCGCCGCGGTCGGCCGCACGTTAGTTAGCTGCGCCGCGGTCGGCCGCACGTTAGTTAGCTGCGCCGCGGTCGGCCGCACGTTAGTTAGCTGCGCCGCGGTCGGCCGCACGTTAGTTAGCTGCGCCGCGGTCGGCCGCACGTTAGTTAGCTGCGCCGCGGTCGGCCGCACGTTAGTTAGCTGCGCCGCGGTCGGCCGCACGTTAGTTAGCTGCGCCGCGGTCGGCCGCACGTTAGTTAGCTGCGCCGCGGTCGGCCGCACGTTAGTTAGCTGCGCCGCGGTCGGCCGCACGTTAGTTAGCTGCGCCGCGGTCGGCCGCACGTTAGTTAGCTGCGCCGCGGTCGGCCGCACGTTAGTTAGCTGCGCCGCGGTCGGCCGCACGTTAGTTAGCTGCGCCGCGGTCGGCCGCACGTTAGTTAGCTGCGCCGCGGTCGGCCGCACGTTAGTTAGCTGCGCCGCGGTCGGCCGCACGTTAGTTAGCTGCGCCGCGGTCGGCTGCACGTTAGTTAGCTGCGCCGCGGTCGGCCGCACGTTAGTTAGCTGCGCCGCGGTCGGCCGCACGTTAGTTAGCTGCGCCGCGGTCGGCCGCACGTTAGTTAGCTGCGCCGCGGTCGGCCGCACGTTAGTTAGCTGCGCCGCGGTCGGCCGCACGTTAGTTAGCTGCGCCGCGGTCGGCCGCACGTTAGTTAGCTGCGCCGCGGTCGGCCGCACGTTAGTTAGCTGCGCCGCGGTCGGCCGCACGTTAGTTAGCTGCGCCGCGAACGGCCGCGGCACCTCTTTTGACTAGTCGCTAGAAAGCTCGTGCAGCCTCGCGGCGCCGCACTACCCCTCCTTTACCTGCAAATAACTATGAACTTTTTAATCACGTAGATAAGATTCAAAATATTTTTTAATATTTTGTCTCAAAAAGGCGCTGCCGGCCGCTGCTCTTTCAGTGGGAATTGACCCTTAGCCCCAGACACACAAGTGATAGTTAAACTCAATGCGGCGAAGAAAATCCAAGATAAATGAGAGATATATGTAATAGAGAAGCTTATATAATAAATTATAACTAATATCAGACCTGTGTAGTATGTTTATAACAATTTTATACATTGTGATTAAACTACTTTATATGTGGATATTTTATAATTTGTTTGTGTTTGGCTGCTTTTTAACAGCATGTTGGAGATATTTCATATTGTATTTAAAAACAAACATATAAAGTAGATTAATTCCTAAATGTCAGTTTTGTTTGAAACTGTCCCATTGCGGGGCAAATACCTCTCACTATGAGATGGGTTTATCTTATCTTATGTGGGGGCCAGTCAGTGCAGACCGGCGACACTTCGACCCAGTGGGATCTTTTGTGTCGACACTCTTCCAATAACGACTGCCATAGATGTTCATGGCAGCCGGGACCGACGGCTTAACGTGCTCTCCGAGGCACGGAGCAGGCGATAATTGTCAATCAATACGCACATAATTTCGAAAAGTCATATAACTTCCGAAAGTCAGAGGTGCGCGACGTGGGTTCGAACCCGAGACCCTCTGCATTGCAGTCTGTTGGTCTCCCCACTGAGCTATCGCTGCTAGCATGAGATGGGTTAGTCAATAGCCCAGTGACAGTGGGCAAGCTTCACATACAATCGAGAACATAATGGGAACAAGCAGACTTAGAAGTTTCCTGTGCTAATTATTAACTACTGAACACGCAACTAAATTTATAATACTTTGGAAAGACAAATGCACATTAATTTGTTTTAACCTTATTAACAAATAACGGCAACAAGCATTAAATGTGACTCAACTAATTTTGTGACTTAGTAACATAATGTACTTAATATAAAAACAATTAAAATAAATATATGGCATATAATATATTATTCTGGAATGGCTTTCCATATCTCTTTGATTTTATCAGCACTGAGATCAGGTGGGCCAAACAGAAACAGATCAACGTATTCCGGCCCCAGCATCTTTAATATATTCACTCTTATTTTACTCAATATTAAATTAGAAAATGGTGTACGAGCTACTCCGATCCTCTGCGCACACAGTCCAGTAATATGGACGTCATCTATCCAGAAATATGGCAACGTCTGTGCGGCTTTTAATAACCGTGGTATCACATCCTGTGAGTATAATATTGCCCAGCCTGAAAATAAACATTTATGATATAAACACATCATCATAGTAATATTTATGCATTGATGTATTTATGATTAAAATCGATGTCAATTGGAAATATTATTTAATAAATAATAGGTTATAAATATAGTTCTGTTCTACGAGTATTTTGACTCAATAGTTCAGCAACTGCTTTAATGGAATTACATGCATGCGTGTTCTAGTGGAAAACATATGGCTCTCATAGCCAGTTGCACTCACTGATCGGTAAACGATTAGCGAGGTTAAGCGTCTCCGTGCTTCGGAGGGCACGTAAAAAGTCGGTCCCAGTTGTTTTCAAATTGACAGCAGTTGTTAAGCCATGTCAGAGGCCTACGGGCGGCTTGAACAACTCTTGACAACAGGTTGGCCACTAACCACACGAAAAAGAAGGAGAAAGAAGATACAGCACAAAGATAAAATATTCTTTATTTATTTTCATGCATGCAAAAAATTGATAAATCATATGGATGGTAGAAATCTTTAGAGCTATTACTTGCATGTAGAGAGGAATCATCATGTTACCAATGTAAGAGAAGTCCTTATCTAACCGACAATCACCTTAGAAGGGTTGATTCACCTCAGTCTTTTAATCTAATCTAAAATGAAATCTCAATCTTTAAATGGATCCTGGATGTGTTCTATTGCATTGAAAGGTTCTGTTTAATAACAATTAAGTACACAAACCTGCACAGTATGTGGGGTAATACTGCTGCCCATATTCCTGAGGAGTCATCTTCCATTTTGATTTATCAGATCTCTGTACTTGTGCATGTTCCAATACCTGACATGTGATCAAATCATTACAGCCCCATGGTGACAATTCTCTAGTCAAAAAATGCCTTATTTCATGCGAATTCACCACAATGTCGTCATCAGTTTTCAAAATGTATTTTGCTGAAGGGCAATGATGGGATATCCACTTTAATCCCATAACATGCTTGTACGTCATATTTCGATAGGCATCCACAAAATTTCCCTGCACTATATCACCGTACTGGCTACTCTCATCAAGAACTTTGTTATATATGGTGATATTTTCGGGTTCACCGACTAAAAATACCACTTTCGTAGTATCCAAATTTCTGCCCCAAGTATGCCGGATGATTCTACGCTTTTCATGATTTTTCGGGTTTGAAGACACTATCACCATTAACAATAAGCCAGCTGGGTAATTCTTGCATGGTTGTGGGTTAATTTTGAATGTAAAATTATTGATATCAATCAACTGGTCATAAACATCGTCAACGAATATTTTCGTCGTGTTGTACGGGCCAAGAGTATTAAATTTAGGTTTTGAAATACGTACCACAGTGGCCGGCGTACCCTTATAATACTTATAAACTAAAGAAAAGGAACAAATAGTGAACAACAACTTGTGAATAGTAATCATATCTATTTTTCACGTTGACTCTCCGTCATAGCAACAATTATTTATGAGGAAAATCAAATTTAAACATGAATTCGTTACTGCGTCACGGCCACAGAACACTTATACTCAGAGAGAAGAATGACAACTTCATCATACAAAAGAAGATGTTTCATTTTCGGCTATGAAATGTACTATACGCCAAAAAATAGCAAAAAATACCAGGAATCGGGGGAAAATATTATTTCCTGAATATAAGTCGAATTACGTTTGTGCTTAAAAATAATAGTTTTTATATTATTGCCATTATATTCAATATGGCGGTGGTTCTCGGTCATATAATTTTGTATGCGTTCATAAATCATATCGAAAACTGTACGAAAATACTATATAATAATGTAAATAATATATAAATATATATGTATGTCAACAATTAATTTTTTAGAGTATCATTTATTTATTTCAACTATCATACACATCTTTTCAACAAACAATCAACATAAAAAATATATTCATATAATATAATAATGATTTTGCAGGGTGCACTGCGGAACGAAACATTTTGTTTATGTTTGACATTAACTGTCAATGTCATATTGACTGATAATAAATATTCCATGCTGAATTGGTGTTTCTTATTACACTTTCCTGAATTCATACGTTTTCTTTTCATTTTTGCAAGAATTATCAGTTCTTTGGTGAATATTATTCCAGCAAGAGTTATTTTACTTCTGACAATTCTAGCATTCTAGGTTATGTATAAATGTCATTTACCAACTTGTCTGGTCATAGATAGTCCACACGACAAACGTCAAACATTTTATATTTTATTTTGCGCAACGAAAATACTAGAAATTAATAAAGAATTGCATAACTAAATATATTTAGGGATACATTTCCCAGGTTTCCTGAGCATGTACAAGTTATAGCCGGAGTCTTATACAAAAGTGAAACATCTTTGTGAGGAAATTTTTCCTTAACGTCTTGCGTCATCTATTTGCAGCCCGCACAAAACTATCGTAAATGTCATGTTTGTATTAGCGCAGCAAATTCAATATTGGTGATGTGTAGGTATATATATGGGTATGTATATCTATTTGCTTGTCATGGGTTCAAAATTGGAAGCACTGTATTTTTCGAAGAGTTCCTTGAAGTTAATGTGTATGCCGATTTAGATTTGTTATGTTATTGTATAGAAATCTGGTTATTAATAAAACTAGCGTTCACATATTCAAAGAAAAACTTAATCGAAAAACACAGTTTAGAGAGTTCAATAAAATATGTACATAACTTTATTATAAAAGGTTTATTTGTGAATAGAACAATACATAGAAATCTTACTATGTAAAACTCATCATATTGTAAAACAACAAAAACAATGTAAGAGTCACTTTCTCAATTTGAGTATCACAAAATAACACTTGATTTCACCAAAACAGTACAAAGGAGGAACAGGGTGCTCGACTCAACGTTTTTAATGCAGAAGAAATCAAAACTAGTTTATTTATCGAAAATAAACCGAAATTACAAGATAAACGGTGCGCAAGCGGTGGCGGACATTTTTCTTGTAGTTGCCAGTAAATGACACGAAATTAATTGTAAATATTTTTATATTGAATTATCTTTTCTATACTGCGATTAAGATACTTTGCTCTATTGTTTAATTATCAAAAATATAATTTATAATTATTTCCAAGTTTTTTACATTGTATTTATAATAAATTAAAATAAAAACATTTTTAAACTCAAGTGTAATTTTCAGTGGTATCATTACAGCAGCAATGATATCGCTATTCTTGTTTTCCAGTTATCGTTATCTCTGTCGAGTCTAACAACCCTCATCAACATTTTGTAAAACACTTAAGTTAAAACAGAGTTGACCGACCAAAGAGTATAACTATACTACGGAAATGACCGACCCTGGTCACGGCGAAGACTATAGACTAGTATATATTATCGGTAAGCGAAGACATTGCGGCAAGCAATCAGTATTCTATCACGAATAAAATATACTATTACTGCAGCAAATTTACAAAAGATAGTGATACTGATAGTTTCAGTGGGTAGGTATCTATCTTGCTGAAAAGATTTTTATAGTACCTATGTAACTATGTATACATTATATTGATTTATTGACATTTATTGATGAATTTGTCATGTGTAAAATTATTGTCAGTGAATGATTTCAGTGTTTCCAGTTTTGTGATAATATTACCTAATTTTATAGCAAAAATCTAATCATTAATCAGCATACTTTATGGCACGTTTACACGCTTGGCAAGCCTCGACAAGTGTTCACGAACACAAGCGTGTGAACGGGGTGTTCAGCTTGGCTTGTGTGAGCTTGACGCCGATCCGTGCTAGTGTCACTCACTCAATATCATTAGCTTTAATTAATTTGTTTGAACTGACTCGAATTTCGGAGTTGACACCGTAAAACAATAGGAACAGGGCAAAAGTAAAGCTTGCTCAAGTAAATTTTTATATAATAATTAAGTATGCCACGCTAAGATCTTTTTTACAACAAGTTGGAAAAATATTTTTACTATAGATGACGCAGTGATACCATGTCAAAAATCAGGACGACGGTGATTCCATTAAAAAAAACGGTAGATTCAAAGAAATTACGGTAGTTGCGACTGGAAAAATACGGTGTATTAATTTTTAATAAAACAACAATTTTACCGCAGAAATCACTGTTTATTAGTACACTATTACTTTAAGAATATATCTATTATTAGAATTCAAAATATGTAGAGGACTTACTCTAATAAATTTAGTCTGAATCTGATACGAACATCTCATTTTTGTAAATGTTCTGATTTAGTTTTTGCAGCATTTCATCATCAGGCTTAAAGTTAATGCAGTTTTGGCCATGTCATTTTATCGAGCGAGTTATTAGTTTGTTCCGTTTCTTAGTTTTTATTTTGTTGACCTTGCTGAATATACGTTCGCATTCCGCATTGGAGTGTGGCAAAGATAACATTCCGAGCATGAATGACGGTAGCTGCTGAAAAACCTTTCTGTTTTCACCGCTTATTTGCGCAACTTGAAGCCAGAAATTATCAGGAGGAAGCTGACTTGGGTCTAAATCTTTTGGTAAGTGAAAAAGTAGCCTGCGCCATTCGTCATCGAGTTCCTGTTGTTCATTTAAAGTCTTTGGTGTCAATCTAGGGAGTAGGGTAAATATAGGCCCAAGGCTCTCGAGTCTTTCTTTAGAAACACACATTTCTGGATCTAAGTTCGAAATAGCTTTCATTACTGTGTCATTTATTGGATATCTTTTACGGATACCTGTACACGCTTTTATTATAAATTGTTTACATTTTTGCCTAATTATTTTCGCCCTTCTTCGATCAGTTCAAACTACTTTTGAACTCTAAGTCCCAAATAAATATCCCCCAAATCTTTGTGATTTCCTTCTTCTGTCGGATCAATAATTTCTATTGGTACTGAATTGAAATAACTAATGGGCTAAATCAGCGCCATCAACTCTTCATACAACGCTGTCATTTTTGGATTTAGTTTAGTTATCACAACAGATTCACTTTGGAAGTACATGTTTAGTATTGTGAACTTAGGCAATATCCATCCCAAGAAATAATAATATGCTTTTATCTCAGGGTCGTTGAGTTGGGCATGGATTTCCTGGCATTCTGAATCTGTAAGCCATTTACTATCAAAATAGAGGCGCAATGCATCCCACTGTTCCAATATTCTGTCAATTACAGCATTTAGTGATAGCCATCGAGTTTGGGCGGGCCGTAGAATTCGATGTACATCTACTTCAGCAAACCGTTGAAATTCAACAAATTCACTTTGTCTTTTGCTGCTGTTTTGAAAGTAACTATATATATTTCGGGCCAGTTTTTCACACGTGTAAGTTCTTTGGTAGCATCGTTGGCACAAAGATGCAAAGAATGATAAATGCATTTTAAAATGGTGATTCCTGGACATAGGTTTCGGAATCGGCTGGAGACAGAATTACGGCAGCCCATCATAGTATTGGCACCATCAGAACCAAAACCAATTATATTTTCCAAAGGGATGGAATACTTTTGGAAGGATTCAATGACTGTTGTAAATATTTTTTCAGCATTCGCTGAATGATCTGTCGTATTTGCTTCAAATAATTGGATCAAATTCCAAAATCGACTAATTATTTGGCCCAGTTATGAATCGAAGTACCTCACTACAATAGCTACAGATTTTATAAGCGGCAGCGTATTAAACGCGTGAGCGAGAACGCGACCCGTGGTACGGCCGCGCCGACCCCCACTTCGTTATTAGCTGCGGAGCGCAAGACCTAAGTACCTACATTTATATTATGTTAAAGTCGGCACGACCGTTGAACAGGTGATTGAACATCTACGCAATATTTGCCTGAATGACATATGCACAGCTGAGGTGTTAAAATCTCGCGGTGATTATGCGTCGTTTAAACTGTGCGTTCCTGATAAGAATCTAGATAAGTATTTATTGTGTGACAATTGGCCAGAGGGCATTTATGTGAAACAGTGGCGAAATGGATTTCGTAAACAAACCTTGCAAACCGCACAGGGTTAAGTGTTACTCAGTTTTCTACCAGAACGTTAGAGGATTGCGATCTAAATTAGACACATTTAAATTATCGGAGACTGAGACGTTTCTTATTAGTAGTGTGCTGAGCAGTGAATTGTTTCCTCCGGGGTACAATGTAATACGCCGCGATCGTATTAACGATGCCGGTTGGAGTGGAGTATTGTTAGCTGTGCGCGCGCAGTTCCCTGTTCAGCATATGCTGGATATTGAATATCATATCGGTGATATAGAAATAGTAGCTGCCATAGTAAATTTTTACTCAAAACGTATATTGTTATGCGTTGTTTATATACCGCCTAATTCTTCAGACGAAATATATATAAACACGTTTACGGCTTTAGAAAAAGTAATTGAAACGTATTCGAAACTGAATGTGCTTATATTGGGTGACTTTAATTTAAATTCTTGTAGCCAAAATGTAAACCTACATTTTGCTTATTTGGTGTCCTTTTGTAAACTTAAACAACACAACAATATAACGAACATGTATGGTAATTTATTGGATCTGGTATTGAGCGATCTGAGTGATGAGTGTGTACGTGTGATTCAAGGCGCGCAGCCTCTCGTACCGCCGAACGCGCACCATCCGCCGCTTTATGTTAGATTGAGCGTGACGCGGCCGACCGCGGCGCGCGACCGGTTTCTATGCTCGCAGCACATGCAGCAGAACCATACACTTCAATGGAACTTCAAAAAAGCTAATTTTTGTTCCCTTTACCAAGATATGCAATTATTAGACTGGTCTGATGTATTAAATTCGACTGATATTAATGAAGCGGTAGGAATAATGTATTCAAAATTACAAACATGTTTTGATGCGAACGTTCCTACTAAAAGACCTATGAGCAATAGCAGGTACATTTATCCTTCGTGGTATACGTGCGATATAATTAATAATATAAAAAGTAAGCACTACCATTTAAAAACATTTAGAGCCTTAAATCTGGACTTTAATATGGAAATGTTTAAATATTATAGACAGCGAACGAAAGAACTAATCAAATTAGCTTACGCAGAGTATATCAAGCGATCTGAATTAAGTATAAAGAGCGATCCGAAGACCTTTTGGCACTTTGTAAGGCAGCAGCGTTCATCACGGCACTCCTGCTCTGAATTCGAATATGATAATAGGGCTGTGTTAGTGTTAGATGC
Source organism: Catocala sponsa (assembly GCA_963564715.1). Taxonomy (NCBI): domain Eukaryota; kingdom Metazoa; phylum Arthropoda; class Insecta; order Lepidoptera; family Erebidae; genus Catocala; species Catocala sponsa. The sequence goes on from OY751352.1 coordinate 1,242,533, forward strand.
TGCAAATGCATTTGCAACTTATTTTAAATCCGTTTTCTTGTTAAACCCACCTACTTTGTCGACTAATATAAGTAGCGACAATCTAATTGCCGCCGTAAGTTCGAGTCGAGTGGCAGTAGATTATATTAGTTTAATCGATGTTACGCGGGCGGTTAAACATTTAAAAGCTGAATCATCCATTGGCCCTGACGGTGTACCTGCTTATATTTTAAAGGACTGCATTGGGGTGCTACAGGAGCCTTTTTTGTACATCTTAAATCTGGCTCTGAAAACCTCCTGTTATCCTGATGCATGGAAAGTCTCGCGTGTTACACCTATACCCAAGGATGTTTCCAGGTCTCAAGTCATCAACTACAGACCCATTGCTATACTGTCAGTGTTTGCTAAAGTATTTGAGTCTATTCTCAATCGACATATTGTTAGGCTAATTAAACCGTTGCTGAGCGACAGCCAACACGGGTTTAAAACCGGCAGATCGACGGCTTCAAATTTATTAGAATTTGTCGATTTCACGGTAGCTGAGATGGATCGGCATAAGCAAGTGGATGCAGCTTATTTCGACTTCAAAAAAGCTTTTGATCGCGTCCATAATGATGTGCTGCTGGAAAAGTGTTCTAACATCGGGTTCACGCCTAGACTTCTAAAATTAATTGCAAGTTATTTGGGAAACCGTACCCAGTACGTACAATTATCTCAGCATCGATCTGACCCATATAATACTCGATCTGGAGTGAGTCAAGGTTCTGTTTTAGGACCGACTTTGGTTTTAATTATGGTGAACGACTTGCCGAATGCCGTTAAGACGGCACGGTGTCTCATGTTTGCCGATGATTTGAAATTGTTCTTGAGTATAGGATGTACCAAAGACAGCGACGCGCTCCAACAAGACATCGAGAATGTTGTTGCCTGGGGTGTCCGTAACCAGGTGGAGTTTAATATAGCAAAGTGCAAAATTATCACCTTTACTCGATTACGATCACCATATGTATACAGCTACAAAATGGCGGGTGAAACGTTGGAGCGCGTAACGCAGATACGCGATTTAGGTTTAAGTATGGATGTTGGGCTGACTTTTAATGACCATATAACGAATCTGTGCAGCAGGGGTTTTAAATCGTTAGGTTTCGTCATGAGACAATAAGCACGATTTCAGGACAGGAGTGCCATTGTGGCACTATACTTTTCATTTGTTCGCAGTATTTTAGAGTTTAACTCTATTGTCTGGGATCCGCACGAACAAAAGTATACCCTGATGTTAGAACGTGTGCAGCGTAAATTCGCTAGATATCTGTTTTCAAAAATGTATGGGTATTACCCGTATTTATATCCTTCCCTTTTCGTATCGGGTATGGTAGGAATAGATACGTTTGAATTGCGACGTAAATGTGCCCTCATGGTACATTTCTATTTGTTGTTGCACAATAGGGTTGACAACCCACCCGCGTTGTGTCGCTGTGCCCTGTCCGTGCCCGACCAGTACACGAGACTGCGATCGCGTCGATCGCTGGCGGTGCCGAGGGTGCGTACTTGTACTGCTCAGTTTGCTCCGACCAATCAGGCTATGAGACTTCTCAACTCTCTGGTGGCTCAATATCCAGAAGTTGACATATTTTTCGATAAAATTAATAAATTTGTTAAATACTGTTCACTATTTTTAAGTTATAAATAATATGTTGTGTATGTATTATGGCTCACTGCACGCGTTGGGTAACTGTAAGTGCAGTGAGCAGTTGATGCAAATAAATAAATCAAATAAAAAACACTGATATCTGTGCTTTCGTCAATTAATATAGAAAACTTTGGAACTTGTAAATCTTTTACTAAAGTTTGCTTTTCGGATGCTCCTATACAATTATTGATTACTGCTTGTACTTTTGTACTTTTTAGTTTAATATTTTTAGCTATTTTGGAGTCTGGAAATAATTCAGGCAATAAATCCATGAGATGGTTCATAATCTTTGAAGCTATTTTGTGTTCTGCGACGAAAGCCGCTAGTTTTATAGTAGACATTTTGGTTAAGTCATTTTCAGACTGTGTTTGCGATTTATTTTGAAAGGCACTAACAATTAACTGCTGTGTATTTTTCGATGTAGAACAAACAAACTTTTTAGAGTTATTTATATGTGAAGCTGTCTCTTTATGCCTTGTGAGAACGCTTATTTCGGCTGACAATTACTTGTTATTACACATATGACATACCGCAACAAAATTGTTTTTCTTATCCTTCCTTAACCAATCGCGAAACTCTGGTTTCAATAACCAGTCTTCTCGGAACTCCTGTTTGTATTGTTTTCTTTTTTTTTCGGCACTTCCACTTCGGATTGAGTATCAGAGTCACTTCCACTCATTTTCTTTAGATTTGATACAAACAAGTGAATTATGTGATAAACTTGATGATACCACCAAAGCAATGACTCAAAGAAAACAAGTTAATGTTGTAAAGCAAAGTAACTAATTGTAATTCTTGCAAAATTACTTAAAAGAAAAGCATTTAATACGCCCACTATAATTTGTCGTATTACATTGCTAAGATGAATGGGTAAATCCCCCGATATACATCAACTAATCCGTAAGGTTAAGGATGCGTTCTTGAAACGTAATGTATGCTGTTTATCTTTTTTTACAGTAAAATACTCTTCACAAATAAAGGCAGCAATGTAACGATGTTGTCAAGACATCATTTTTAATTATATCGGATGCTTTAAAAGCATAGGAACTTAATTTTCAAATAAATAAACATTCGTTGTAAAAAATTGGTTGAGGTGGTGACTCTCTTGTGAACTTTTCCTACAAATATTCGGACCGTAATTAATTACGGTAGATTTTGTCACCGTTGTCATGCTTCGACGGTAGGTGGTAAATTAGTGCTGATTACGGTGCTTACCGTAGTTACGGTGCACATGGCATCACTGAGATGACGTTTCATTTCATGGTAGTTTTGCTATTGTATAGAATTGCCATAATATATCATACTTTTCTATTTATTATAAAGAATTGTATCATTATCTTTCTGTATTATTTTTATAATTATTCAACTCAATTGTAAACTTTGTTTAAAATATCACGTACCTTTATATAGAATACTTAAACCTTTGAACCATTACTAATTACTATATACGAGAACTGCGTGTAAAGTAAACCATAAAGGATATCATTGTTTTCTTTTGTAATTGTGTTGTTTGACAACAATTCTACAAGCAATTTGCTCAGGCCTCAGAGTAAAATGAAATATGGATGTTTACGTTGCAATTTATAGCTTGTATGTAAGCCATGAAAAACAATTATAAAAATGGAGAAAATATGTCGACTTTGTTTGAACGTTACTAGTGATCAGATGTGGGAGTTATCAGATGAATGCGATTTTCTTTGCAAAATTCGAAATTGTCTGACTTTAAACGTAAGTACTTTCAATCTTAAATCAGTTTAATGAAACTGTTCAAGTGCGAGTCTGACTCTCATACAAAGGGTTCCTTACCATCGTACAAGAGTACCACTCGCACTTAACCAGTTTTTATTAAGTATATGTGCCAACCATGGTCTGCTGCAATAACTAAATAAAAATAAATATACAAATAACATTACAACTATAGATTTTATCTTATTAACCACAAGGCCTGTGGCAGCAAGGTCGAAGTTGGCATGAATAATTTGCATTATTTCATTTAAATTTCAGTTGCAACTTCATAAAGCTCTCCCAAACCAGCTATGCAAAGGATGTGCTGATAAAATAGAACAAATAAATGACTTCATTCTTACAGTTAAGGCAAATGAAATAAAATTACAGCAACATTTAGAAAATGGTTCCTTGAACATTTTTTTTGAACAATTGGCAAATGTCAAAGAAGAAGTTATTAATGTGCAGATAATTTTAGATGACCATGTAGTTGTCAAATATGAAGATTCAAAGAAAAATGGACTAACAACTTTGAATACAGAAAAACAGAATACAAAAGATAGCATTCAAGATATATTTAATGAATTGGAAATAGTTAAAGAAGAAGAATTAGTTAATAATGAGTTTCATGAAACAGCTTATAGTTCAGAAGAAGACAATATAACTCTCTCTTCTTTAAAGGAAGAAAAAGAACACGAGAATAAGACTGAATCTAAAATAATATATACTAAGAACATTTTGAAAAGGTCAAAAGAGAATCTAATAGAACGGTTTAATTGTCTGTCATGCGCTGAAATATGTGAATCACATGATAAGTTACGAGAACATTACAAAATATTGCATTCAAAGAAAAGTGGTGATACTATGAAACCAACATACACAGAAAAGACTATAAATGGCAAAGTCATGTATAAATGTGACAGATGTGATAAAATTTATTCCAAAAAGTATATAAAAAGGCATACATATTATCATACAAATGAGAGACCGTATATTTGTAAACTCTGCGGTTAGTATCTGAACTATGCTTCATTGTATTCACATTTTTTTATGATGTAGTTAATGTCCTTCCCTGTAATTTTACACCTTTTACACTTTTAATTGTAGGATTCATTAAATGCTTATTGTGTCTGGCCATCTGTGTGCTGTGAGTCAATAGGTTAATCTATTTTAATTCAGGAGTTTATGGTGAGATCAACATTCATATTATTATAAATGTTACCATATGAAAATCATATATCTATGACCATATGAATATATAACTATATGAACATATATTTGGATATATAAATCCAAACTGTATACTCATAATTTTCATTTGGTAACATTTTAGAAATAATTTTTGTGAGCTTTTGTGGTAGACTTGCTACTGTCCATTACAGGAATGGATATTCTGTTCTTCAATCCAAACACTAACTCTCGGAGCTAATCTGCCATAAATGATGGAAGAGTGATAGAATAGAATAGCATTTATTTCTAAGTATATGGTACATTGGGGTCATATATATTCAACATTGATTCACACATACTACCAATGCTGGTGTAGAAATATTAAAATTGGACATACTTTCTGAAAAACGTTCCAACCCACACTCGGGTCAAAATCGAGTTATTATTAGCATATTAGTCACGGGGTTACTATTTACTAGCTGGAAAAATTTGGTAGCTCTACTATCACTCTAAATATGAAATCATGACTTAGTAGCCCAACCCACATGTATGAAGAAGCACTACGGGATTGAACTTCAATCATGATTATCTCAAAATGTTAACTTTGTGGGTTGGAACGTTTTTCAGAAAGTGCATCCAATTATGATTTAATTCCTTGAGTAGACAATTCATTTTATAGTATAATGATTAATGAATTAAATTAATATAATATTTCAGTTAACAATAAAAATGTCAGAATATTATCAAATTAAGTTACAATATATTTTTTATTTTATTTTATTTTATTGGGGCAAACAAACAATTGTACATTGTGTCTTACTGGCTAGGTACATAACAGAATAAATTAATGTACAATCCATGGCGTTTCCACATATTACCTTCAGAAGTACAGTTAAACCTAATTGAAGCTTAGAGCTAGTATCTACTTAAATCTAAGTCTTATTTATACAAATGTTGATAAATGTACAATATCAAGGAATGATATAAAAATGTCAAAATATTAGTTACAATGTGAGTAAATATTTATAAATTAAAATTGCAGTCAATAAAAATTTGTTAATAGTACAATTAAAAATTGCAAAATTGGCAATAGAATAGGATAGAGGCACTAATACAAAAAATAGGTCAGGGTTTCGCTAATTTGTCATCAGTTTTTAACCTGTATAGCAACCTGAACTGGGTGCATGGCTACCATGTAACATGTCTGGTAGCCATGCACCCAGTTCAGGGTATTTATTATTATCTTATGTGGGGGCCAGTCAGTGCAGAACGCCGACACTTCGACCCAGTGGGATCTTTCGTGTCGACATTCTCCCAATAACTACTGCCATAGATGTTCATGGCAGACCAACGGTTTAACGTGCTTTCCGAGGCACGGAGCAGGCGATAATTGTCAATCAATACGCACATAATTTCGAAAAGTCATATAACTTCCGAAAGTCAGAGGTGCGCGACGTGGGTTCGAACCCGAGGCCCTCTGCATTGCAGTCTGTTGGTCTCCCTACTGAGCTACCGCTGCTCTCTTATCAGGGTAACTCCCAGATAATGTCATCAATTGGAGATATTTTAATTGCACAGATTTATAATCTGGTTATTGTAACTAATGCTCACTAAAGAACTTTTTATAAACCTCAGATGACCCTATGCTGATATATAATAAAAAAAAATATTATAAAAGACCTCTATCTATACTAATACTAGCTTTTGCGCGCGGCTCCGCCCGCTTGGTACCTACTTGCATAAAAAGTAGCCTATGTCCTTCTCCAGGTTTTAAACTATATCTGTACCAAATTTCATCTAAATCGGTTGAGTGGTTTAGCCGTGAAAAGACAGACAGATAGATAGACAGAGTTACTTTCGAATTTATAATATTATTAAGGATTATAAAGCTGAAGAGTTTGTTTGTTTGAACGCGCTAATCTTAGGAACTACTGGTTCGAATTGAAATATTCTTTTAGTGTTGGGTAGCCTATTTATCGAGGAAGGCTATAGGTAGTATACCATCGCGCTACGATCGACAGGGGCGGCGCAGTAACCATAAACGCGAGTGAAACCGCGGGCACATCTATAATATTAAAAGGCTGAAGAGTTTGTTTGTTTGGTTGAACGCACTAATCTCAGGAACTACTGGTTCGAATTGAAAAATTATTTTAGTGTTGGATAGCCTATTTATCGAGGAAGGTTATAGGCTATATAACATCACGCTACGACTAATAGGAGCGGAGCAGCAATGAAAAATGCTGAGAAAAAACGGGGAAGTTCTCGTATTTGAAGCAGACGAAGTTGCGGCGGTCAGCTAGTCCTAACTAATATTAAAAATGCGAATGTGAGTTTGTTTGTTAACCTTTCACGCCTTAATTACTTGACCAATCATTATGAAATTTCGCATACATGTTATCAGGGGAACAGAAAAGGACATAGAGTAACTTTCATCTAAAAAAGTACTGTTATTAATTTAACCTAATCTACATTTATGCGAGCGAAGCCGCGGGTAAAAACTAGTAAAAATATTTCACAAAAAGGTATTTGTATCACAGGCATGGTCTTATGAAGTACACTTCTTTCCTTCTTCCTTCAATCCTGGGTCCTTTAAGCGGGGCGTGAAAAAGCATCTTCTCAGGCCATCAAAGTAGAGACCTCAACATCGCCTCGGCTGCTATGAGGGCGGTGCGGAGGCCACAAAATTTAATCAACACTTGACTTCACAATATTAATTGTTTATTGATGGGTGGATAACTAACAGTAGGTGCGATATGGACTCGTCCTGTTCACCACAGGCTCTGCAGATCGAATCGTGTGTCAATTTCAATCTGCACAGGAAGTAGTTGGTGCCAAAATGGCCAGTGAACGCTCCTGTGAGCTGGCGCATTTGGCTCTTGCTATACCCGCAGAACTTCCGGGTGAATCTGTATTAAGCAGATTATGAGAATTATGTGGAGATATTTCTTTTTATCCGACTACGGCGAAGCCAAAAGGAAGGGTAACGATTTTAGCAGTCTGGGTATATATGTTTGTATGTTCCACCGTAGCGCCTAAACTACTGAACCGATTTTAATGAATAAGGTGTCAATAGATTCGTAATAATGGCCCGGGTGACATAGGCTACATAAATTTTAAATTTGTCCTTTATAGACCCCTTTTTTACTTAGTCGGGTTATAGTTTTTTAAACTTTATTATTATTGTGCTGCTCCAGATAAAAAAGGGCATTCTGCTGTGCTTTTCCATAATGCAATATTTTCAAGGATATTTTCATTTTCTTCTTTTTTCTTTTTTTTCGTGTGGTTAGTGGCTAACCTGTTGTCAAGAGTTGTTGGATATTTTCATCGATTCGAATTATTTGTTGAGTCTATTCTTAAATCATAAAATACAATCAAATATATAAAATTACTTCTTTCGTTTCCACAGCCAGGACATACAAAACCGTGTCAGACATCATGAGACATGGCTTTAGGGCACACAGTGGGCTGAAACTGCTCTGTGCTTACAAATGTGGGTTCAGCACAGCTTATACCGGAGCTTTAAAGGAACATGAAGATAAAGTACATAAAAATATATTTAAGGTTGGTATGTATTAGGTATCTATTATAATAATATAATAATATTCTACCACATACACACAACACCATCTAGCTCAAACTAAGCAGAGCTTGTACTATGGGTACTAGACAATGGATAAACATACATAGATACCGGTAACTTCGTATGACTTTAGCCCTGAGGGGTGACATTGGCCCTTAATTGGAAATAGCTGTTTAATTGGAAGAAGCTGTTTTACTGACAGTTTATAGTGCTATCTATTGATTTCCACGTGTATTTTTCGGCAAAAAGTATACCTAATAGTTGTCTGGTGGCAACTTCAAACTTTTTCCAGTTAAGGGCCAATGTCACCACTCAGGGCTACATTACATACAAAGTTACGGTAGGTACTTTTTTTTGTAAATACATACTTACATATTATACATAGAAACACCCAGACCAAGACAAACATCAACGTTCATGCACACAAATGTTTGATTTGTGCGGGAATCGAACCCGCGACCTTAGGCGTTGTAGTCGGTTACACTAACCACTACGCCATCGAGGCCGTTTAAATAATCACATTATAACATTTTTCAGTATACTTGTGATAAATGCGGTAAGGGTTTCACAGTCAAGACCTGGTTTGATCAGCATCAGAATGTGCACACTGGCCTGAAGCCATATGTGTGTGATGTTTGCGGAGCAGCCTTTCATATGGACAAGTGAGTAACATAGTTACAAGAATATTATTTATATCTCTACTGTTATACTATATAGTTTCAATAGCAGCGATAGCTCAGTGGGGAGGCCAACAGACTGCAATGCAGAGGGTTTCGGGTTCGAACCCACGTCGCGCACCTCTGACTTTCGGAAGTTATATGACTTTTCGGAATTATGTGCGTATTGATTGACAATTATCGCCTGCTCCGTGCCTCGGAGAGCACGTTAAGCCGTCGGTCCCGGCTGCCATGAACATCTATGGCAGTCGTTATCGGGAAGTCAGTGCACTCTAATATCCTGACACTGGTCTAGCCTTAGGGTATCGTTAGCGTTCGGGTTGCGGAGGTCAGAGGCAGTCGCTCCGTGTAAAAACTGATATCCAGTCAAATCCGATTAGACTAGAAAGCCGACCCCAAGTGACTTGGGAATAATAAAGGCTAGGGAGAAGAAGATTGTTATACTAGTTTCCTGTAGGGCTGCCGAAAAATCGATAGTTTTACAATCGATAGTTAAACGCCAAAATCATCTACTCAATCGATAAGCCTATCGATATTATCGATGCTATCGATTTCTGTTTTAGTGCGATACTATTGATAAACAGCAATAATATCGATAGTAGTGATAGTTAAATCATGTAATATCGATAGAGACCTTTTTTCAATAGTATCGTTTGCAGTCTGCAGGTATAATGGCTAATATCGATACTTTTGATAGTATCCATAGTTTAGGCATTATTGAAAAGCAATACTATCGAAAGCTTTTTGTTTTCGACGTTCAATATTATCGATAGTATGCTGTTTACCAATAGTATTGCACTAAAACAGGAATCGATAGTATCGAAACTATCGTTCTTGCTTAGACTATCGATAGTATATCGATAGCTTATCGATAGTGGACTATCGAATGGCAACACTCCTTCTCCTTCCCACTTCCTTTCCTAAAGGGTCGGCAACGCGCAAGTGATGCCTCTGGTGTCGCAGACGTCCATAGGCTACGGTGACCACTTACCATCAGGTTGTTTGCCACCTATGCTTGTTTGCCAGCTTAGTCGTATAAAAAAAAAACCTAATTTCCTGATATAAATTTATTTGCAGTGCAGTTTCTCTTTACACCTTCTAGAAGATGGCAACCAATCATGCAACCTAATAATCTATACTAATATTATAAAGCTGAAGAGTTTGTTTGAACGAACCAGGAACTACTGGTTCGAATTGAAAAATTCTTTTAGTGTTGGATAGCTCATTTATCGAGGAAGGCTGTAGGCTATATAACATCACGGTACGACCCACGGGGGCGGCGCAGTAACGATAAACGTGGGTGAAACCGCGGCAACATCTAGTTTAATAATAAGATTATAGTCATCTTAGTATATTCGCCGAGTCTGCAGGCCTCGTGTATCGGCTCTAACTTAGTGTGTTTTATTTCAGATATTTAACATCACATAGAAGCGCCATACACCCACAAGCGTTATCTAAGAATAAGAAGCCACTCATCTGTCTATACTGCGATCTCAAATGTGATTCTGTCAACACACTAGCGTTACATTTAGAGGTTATACTGCTTCACTTTATATCTATACTAATACTAGCTGTCCCGACAGACGTCTCTAAACCATCCTCGAATCCATTGAACACATACAAAAAGTTTCACTAAAATCGGTTCAGCCGTTTAGGAGGAGTTCAGTGATATACACACGTACAGTAGAATTATGTATATAACTAGCTGTCCCGACAGACGTTGTCCTGTACAAAAGAGAAAAAAAATAAAAAACATATCTAAACCATCCTCGAATCCACTTGAACACACACAAAAAGTTTCATTCAAATCGGTCCAGCCGTTTAGGAGGAGTTCACTGTCAACACACGTACAGAAGAATTATATATATAAAGATTATATAGGTATTTAGGTTTTCGTCACATAGACAATATTTTAGAGGTAAGACTGCACAAATGGCGTAGTGGTTTAAGTGGTCGCCTCGCCACTGCGCCGAGTGTTATGGGTTCGAATCCCACACGCGACAAAACTTGTGTGATCTACAAATGGTTGTCCCGAGCCTGGACGTTCTTTATTTCTGTTGTTTGAATGTTTGTGAAGTTCTCCGTGATACAGGAATTATTACTAAACTCCTTAATTCGCATACGCCGTCGACTGTTACCTCAAATGGATGGCATGCAGTTGACAGCAGCAGCACTCGCTCAAGGCTCTCGCGTCGTCTCCAAGCAAACCACCTCCGTGGAGTCACCCCCGCCTAGAGAAGGATATTAGGCAGGTAGACCATAGGCTACGATGACCACTTACCATCAGGTGGGTCGTATGCTTGTTTGCCAACTTAGTCGTATAAAGAAGAGCAGCGATAGCTCAGTGGGGAGACCAATAGACTGCAATGCAGAGGGTCTCGGGTTCGAACCTACGTCGCGCACTTCTGATTTTCGGAAGTTTTCGAAATTATGTGCGTATTGATTGACAATTATCGCCTGCTTCGTGCATCGGAAAGCACGTTAAGCCGTCGGTCCCGGCTGCCATGAACATCTATGGCAGTCGTTATTGGGAGAGTGTCGACACAAAAGATCCCACTGGGTCGAAGTATCGCCGGTCTGCACTGACTGGCCCCCACATAAGATAAGATGGGCAATATCATAGATAAATTGAGGTTACCTACTTAGTTGTCTATGTTTAACCTTTTAACCGCTTACGTCGGATTAATCCGACAAATATTTTCGTGTCCATTTCGCCAGCGTCGTATATTTCCGACCAGATACCACAGCTTGATCTGCTTTTTTATTTAGTTACGGTGTTTTCTATCAAAAAAATGTTTATATTGTGTAAATGGATAATTAAGTAATCATTTACAATTTAATACACTTTAGTCTCATACCAGCGCTATTTTTTTTTTCGAAACTAGCATTTTGCTTAGTTGCTACCAATTTGCAGTAAGTTTTGTTTTTCTTTTTTTGTAATTAACTGTGTCTGATGTATGTAGTGCATAATTCTGCTGCAAATAAATGTATTTTCTTTCTTCTTTCTTTCTTTCTTTCATAATTAGAAGTCCTAAAAATAAGTATTTATTTTTGTAAGTATTTATTTTCGATTCACTGTGCCGGGCGCTGGGGGCACGACAACTGTTATGAAGTGGGGCGGTTCAAAGGTTAATTATAAAAGTAAAAACGATTGCTGTCAACAATCGGAGTTGCAGCCGCATAAAATATCTCAAAAATCATTATCTGACCCGGGAATCGTAACCAAGACCTCGTGATTCATCATTAGACTACTAATCAACCGTATTTATGTCGCTTGTTTTATACGACTAAAGTAACAAATAAGCATAACCTGATGGTAAGTGGTCACCGTAGCCTATGGACGCCTGCAACACCAGAGGCATCACTTGCGCGTTGCCGACTCTTTGGGAGAAAAAGGAAGTGGGAAGGAGAAGGAATATAATATAAGGAAAATTGCTGTGTTATATTCTTCTAGAACGAGCACGGGGTGACAAGAAGTAAAAGTAAATGTGTAAAGAAGACTCTGTGTGACTTCTGCGGAAAAATCTTGAACCGACCGGAACAACTACTGTTCCACAGAAGAATGCATTTGGGAGAGAAACCTTATAAATGCAGGTGAGTTTACTTCATTATTTCGTTTTAAAAAGACAATTCCTACACTTCTTCGGTGCTTCCCGAGCGCTATGATATGTCCTTCTTCAACGAAGTTTAAAGAGAGTTCTTCTTTCACGGTTGTCAGCGGCTTTGCTGTGTCCTGACATTACTGAAGTCCATGAGCAGCGGTTACCACTTTCCATCAGGTGGGCCACTTGCTCGTCTGCCACCAATGACAATAAAAAAAAAATTAAAATAAACTTTTCGTGTGGTTAGTGGCCAACCTGTTGTCAAGAGTTGTTCAAGCCGCCCGTAGGCCTCTGACATGGCTTAACGACTGCTGTCAATTTGACAACAACCGGAACCGACTTTTTACGTGTCCTCCGAAGCACAGAGACGCTCAGATGAAATACCACTAAGCGGTCACCCATCTATAGACTGACCGCACCCAACGTTGCTTAACCTCGCTAATCGTTTACCGATCAGTGAGTGCAACTGGCTATAAGCTCTAATAAATAATAACTCCTAAGAGAGTATCAATAATCCAACCCACCCCTTTTTTTGTTTATAAAGAAGTGTTTATGATCAAGGATTAAAGTTTTCACTTCTATCGCCAGTCCCCAAAGACTGCCCCAATTTTTTTTGTAGTTATATTAATGACCACTGCATTGGTACGGTTCAATATTTATTTATTTCTTATTAAAGACAATTACATGTCGCTTACATAAGAAAATACAAACAAATGCGATGGCGTCAAGAAATCGTAATGATATAGAATTTTTATTATTTTGTTTTGCAATATTTGTATTTTATTAAGATTCGTTTTAGCTGCAGTGCCCCATATTTCAATTAGGTAAGGTATCACTTACTTTACCTAATTGAAATATGGGGTTTAGCGAGTGCATTATAAATTAGAGGCCGTACTTTGGCCGTACTGGTTTAAATAGTTGCCTCGCTCCTGCCTCTGCACCGAGTGTTGTGGGTTCGAATACCACATGGGTTAATAATTTGTGTGACCCACAAATGGTTCTTTCAGGTGTTCTTTATATCCGTTGTTTCGATGTTTATAAAGTCTGGCTATAGAAATTATCTCTAGCGCGGGAGATGTCTTTTAGAAAAAACTTTACTAACCGCCATGACAGTTAGTATGTTTATATAATATTGTCTCCTGTTTACGCGAATGTTATTCATTGAAATTAAACTACTATGTACGGATCTTATCGCGTTGTTTATTTGACACTTTATTACCTACGTAATTTTGAAAACTGTTACACTACTAAATTACTATTAAACTTTACTAATTTTAAGCTAATTAAATTATTAAAATTATTAAAACTATTTATACTATTACTATACTATTATACTATTTATATTTATGTTTACACTTTCCCCGACGTTTTGGTTGCTTTTATTTTAAATGAGTAAAGTTTAATAGTAATAGTAGTGTAACCGATTCTAAATTTTGTAATAATGTGTCATATATACAACGCGATAAAATAAATACACCGTGAATTTGTAGTCGTTTTGGAACCGAAACGTGGTAACTTAGGATAATTAGTAGTATCAATAAAAAATAGTAAAATAATTGTACTGCGTATAATAAAAAAGTTGGAATATAAATAATATTTTTCACTTATTCGAGTTTGATCGTAGTAACGCACGGACGATTCATTCACAAACGCATGCATACGTCACCGGCGCGGCGTCCCCGCTGCCGCGCCGCGCCGCCGCGCACAGTCGAAGTTATGAACGACGCACGATAGGTAACTACGTATATCAGCTGATACCTATCCAGAACCTCGTGTACCACGACCGAGTCCTATGCGTCATTTCAAAACTAGTGAAGCTACACAAGTATTATAAAATTAGGTAAATGCAATAGTGACGAAATTGATAATAGGCTTAGCACAGTTCAGAATCAGCTGATGCGAGGCAATACGTTTTCTCTTTTTACTATGTAATTTCTGCATTGTGAAACATCACAATTAATACGTAAATGGATACTCCAATTTCTCCTTCATACTTTACACGGGCTTAGGACCGTCGGAAATACTTTATCTAAACATTACTTTTCGATAAATAGCTAACTTTATTTATTATGTAATAAAATAAACACAGGTGAATGAACTGTGAGTATTTCGGGCGTATTTCAAAAATTGGAGCTATTTACAAAATAATTAAATTACATACCTATGGACAGTTTATTAAAGGCCTCCACTATTGCACTACGTAGCTCCTCACGACTTTCACGTTCACGAGAATACACAAGTCTTTTTATTTCCGACATTGAGGCTTGTCTGGGCTTCTCGGTGGCCAAGCCACGGGACCGCCGCGGCCTATTGTGTACCTATGTGATAGGTATCACGTATCACCAAACTGATTGTTGAGATAGGCACGTACTGCACTTGCATAATGAGTGGGACAGCCGTTGTGCTAGTAATACATATCGTGTATTGATAATGGCACTTCCTCCAATAGCTCGGATATTAGTTTGTAACATTTCTAAATACGAGCTGCCCGTTAGATGACCTTCAATAAAAACAGGCCCTATTAAATGGTCGTTTATAATATCGGCCTAAACATTCACACTGAACCTCACTTGGAGGTGGTCTTCCTGTATTAAGTGAGGGTTTACAGCGTTACGATTATAGCGTTTTACAGTCCCACTCGAGTAAACAATGACTCATCTGTCCACAGTATGTTCGCATTCGTATTATTTAACAACCACTGCACTGACATGGCGATCCTTGCTGGTGCATCGTTGTTGTTAATTACGTGAGCCCGACAAAAATGATAAGGGTGTTATCTATTAGTATTTAATGTTTTCCATACAAAGTATTGGCTAATATTAAATTCTCGAGCCGCCATTCTCGTGCTTCGCCGCGGATTCCGCTCTAATATCCTCTTCGATCTCCGGGGGTCATTCAGGAGTCCTCGGCCTTGCGCATGAGTCGGCGTACGGAATTGTCCATGGTCAAGAAGGCGCTGAGTTGCAGCTAAGATGGTGGGAGTGGTCGGAACTTGAGGACTTTCAATCCCTCGTAGCCGCAGCACATTCAAATGCTTCAGCTGGGAGTACAACCGTCTGGCCTCTTCCAAATTGTAATTGGCAACAGCATACAGCTGAACCAAGTAGTCAAAGAGTTTTCGTATTGACGACTATGTAATTTTCGCGTGACAATAGACAATGCATTATGCAACCATTTCGCGCGTCGGTTGCCGCGGTACTGAAGGGCGGGCGGGGGGGTGTGGGGTCGGGAGCGCTCGCCGCCGTGCCTAGGCGCCTCGCGTCTGGGGTACATTAGGGTAGTTAGTGAACGCGGATTGGCGGGCGACGCGGGCGCGGCGGTTTCTGTGTTGTTATTGGCAAATGTTTTACCGCTTAGTTAAACATGAATGATATCGATCGTAGTGACACGCGTAATCGTAGTACGTGAAATTGAGTGGCGTTACCACGAGTTCTCATTTATTTTTCGTAAACGACATTAAATTTAATGTTTAGAAATAAATACATTTTTATTTTATTAAAATAATCACTTTTATCGATTCTATGATTGATATAGGGTATAGGATTTTCGGTTCCAAAACGACTACAAATTCACGGTGTATATAGTAGTTTAATTTCAATACTATGTTTATGTTCTAGCATATGCAACAAGGCGTTCCCACGCAAATTCTCGATGCAAGTACACGAACGCGCACATGCGCGCGAGCGCACACACGCTTGCGCGCACTGCGGGAAACTGTACTCGCAACCTAGCGCCCTCTACCGACATCAAAGATTGTACGTATTAAATCTATAATCTATACTAATATTATAAAGCTGAAGAGTTTGCTTGTTTGTTTAAACGCGCTAATCTCAGGAACTACTGGTCCGATTTGAAAAATTATTTTATAGTTGGATAGCCTATTTATCGAGGAAGGCTATAGGCTATATGACATCACGCTACGACCCACGGGGGCGGCGCAGTAACGATAAACGCGGGTGAAACCGCGGGAACATCTAGTCTATCTATATAAATAAATAAAAATCAATTGCCACATGTATGACGGAGAATCACGGCTCGACCCGATTTGGCGTTTTGTTTTGTTTTTGATAGTCAGAACAAGGTTTGTATGAACGCATTTATTAATAAATAATTTTATATAAAAAATTCACGGATGGCGTAGTGGTTTAAATGGTCGCCTCGCCACTTCCACTTCGCCGAGTGTTGTGGGTTCGAATCCCACACGGGACAAACATTTGTGTGGTCCACACATGGTTGTACCGAGTCGCCATGTTCTTTGTGTCCGTTGTTTGTATGTTTGTAAAGACCCGCGATACTGGAATTACCTATACATAGATGGGAAGATGCCTTTTAAAAAAATTGGTGCAGTCTTTGGGGACTGCCGATAGAAGTGAAAACTTTAATCCTTGATCATAAACACTTCTATATAAACAAAAAAAAGGGCGGTTCGGATTCCTGATACTTACTTAAGGGTTATTAAAGGGGGCAAAAATCGTTATTTTTTGTGTAGGACGCATCATTTCTGAGATATTGTTAATATTCTAAAATAATTCAAAAATGGAAAGCGTGGAAGCGTGACGATGACGCGAGTTCTATGATTTTTGTTCACCCAAGAAGTGCTCTACGCGCCTAAAGAAGTTAACACAGCCATTATTGCAAAAGTTGTGTTTTTAAAATAAACTATATTTTACTCATTTTATATTTCAGACATCACGGATTGACTCGTAAGCGCGCTTGGTGACACAAGAAACTGACACATTAGAAAAAAAAAATTGACAAAGAAATCCATTGCTGTCTCGCCGAGCCTGAATGAAATGAAAATATACGAAAGAGATAACTACAGCTCGCGCTGTGCAAATTGACTAAATCATCATCGTTTTTAATAAATCAAAATCAAATGTATTCAAGTTAGGTTACAAGGTAACACTTATGAATGTCAAAGTTACACTAAAATTTTTTTGTGAATTAAGTCAAAGTCAAGTCAAAAATCATTTATTCATTTAGGTCACAAAGTAACACTTATTTATTTATTTGGGACAAAAAACAGTTATACATTGCAGTGTTTACAAATAATTTAGCATTTAAATATCAAAAACGTATAACCCAAACTATTGTCCACGAATTTACAAGTGGAGTTGTGAAGATAACGGACGTGCATTAGGTATGCAAAAAAAAAACAAAGTAAGGAAAATTATATTATAACAAGATTAACTAAAAAGTATCAATTTTGAACGTCAAAGTATATAGGTTAGTGAGTTTACTAAGTTACTGAAGCTACATTTAGGTTAGTTGCTAGGTTCAGGCAAAGGGTAGAGCCTATGAGAAGAAACCTGCAAGAAACTCACGGCCACTCTTTTTAATCGTCAGTTAAATATAATTTCAGTATTTTACGAGTCAGATTAACAGGGTGTTACAGCCATTATGCCATATATTACTGACTATAAAAACTAAAGATAATAACAATAATAACTTAATAATATTATAGGGCTCATGAGAAGAACGGGCAAGAAACTCATGGCCACTCTTTTTAATCGGCAAGCCAATATATTTTTATACACAATACAAGAAGGATTTTAGCTATGTCTGTATACATTAGCTTTGGTAATTTTTTGGTGGCTGCTATATAGCTGAAAACGACTGTATGTATTACCGATAGATTATTGTAATATTTGGTTTACATTTTAATAATAAAATAATTCTTCTCCCTAGCCTTTATTATTCCCAAGTCACTTGGGGTCGGCTTCCTAGTCTAACCGGATTTGACTGGATATCAGTTTTTACACGGAGCGACTGCCATCTGACTCCGCAACCTGAAGGCTAATGATACCCTAAGGCTAGACCAGTCTCAGGATATTAGAGGGCACTGACTTCGCAATAACGACTGCCATAGATGTTCATGACAGCCGGGACCCACTGTTTCGTTATGTATCAAGCTCTAATATTAATAAACGCAGTGTTGACTGTTTGAATGTTTTGAAGATTATTACGGTTTCATTTATTGTTCAAATGATCAATTTAATGTTTAAACCTTAAAATAAAATCTGTATAACTATCCCAATTTATGTATCGAATTTAATTATTTTAAACAGTAAGTACCTAAAATTTATAATTCAATTTATTGAACATTGCATTTATGGTACAGCACAATGAGAATGTCTGTAACTATATAATTTGTTTATCCTTACTAATACTAATATACTAATATTATAATTATTATCCTTACATTAGTAAGGATAAACTCATTTTCGCATTTATAATATTAATTATAAATGCGAAAATGAGTTTGTTTGTTTGTTTGTTACGCTTTCACGCTTTAACTACTGAACCGATCAACATGAAATTTTGCATACACGTTGTCAGGGGTACAGAATAGGGCATAGGGTACCTTTCATCCAGAAAAAAGAACTGTTGCAAACCTAACCTAACCTAACCTACATTTACGCGAGCGAAGCCGCGGGTGAAAACTAGTAATATTATAAATTCGAAAGTAACTCGGTCCGTCTATCTGTCTGTCTGTCTGTTACCTTTTCACGGCTAAACCACTCAACTGATTAAGATGAAATTTGGCATAGATATAGTTTAAAACCTGGGGAAGGACATAGGCTACCTTTTATTGATATAGGTACCACGCGGGCAGAGCCGCGCGCAAATGCTAGTATTAAATAAATGTAATTCATGTAAAATAAATCATTTTGAGTTATGTAAAATTCATTAAAACAATTATTTTGAATGTTAATTTCTTGAACGTCTAGGGGAAATACGTAAAAAATAATTAAAAATTAATTGTGCAAACAATACACAAACGGACAAATGTATGTGCGCTCGACACTTGACTCATTAACGAGTCAAGTGTGCAGCAGACATACGTTTGTCGTTTTTTTTTTTTTATGACTAATTTTTGCGGACAGACGTATGTCCGCTCGACAGTTGACGGGTTAAGCTATACCTATTTAACACTTATTTTGTATTAAGTTCGTTAGTCTGTCATAATCATAAGGGAAGTTGTAGTTGCTAAAACCGTTTGAAGGCGTTGTGAGGCAGATATAAAAACCTTGAAGAAACTGTTCCAGGCTGATTTCTCTAACTTCGATAGTGCACAAATAAACTAAGTGTTGTTGACTGTATATTTTAATTATAATTGACTCCGAACATGTATATCCTGGCGTGTCGCCGACATATACCATGACGGATCTTCGGAGGCACCTTAAGAAGCATACTAAATCTCACTAGCTATTCTTATCGCGAAGCTCAATATTTCGAGCTGTGTGGTAATATGAGGAGTAGGTATAGTTTCAAAACCCGCCAAATCGATATCAGAGGGGTAGGCAGAGACTACGGATTTCCATTTGGTACGATCCTGACACTTCTTTGGCTTCATTCACTTTCATCATATTCCTCATACACGCTCGCCGATTGAAGGTATATTATACGAAAAATCTAATATCAGTCCTGTGTTCAACTGTCCTACTGCTAGGCACGGGCCTCGCTTCAATGCAAGAAGGATTATATAAAGAAGCGACACGCAAAACACAAGCTCAAAAATATAATCTTTCCCTTTCTATCTATAATTTTTGAGACCCAGTAATTAGTCATATCCTTCTAAATTCTCAAAATAATAAATAAAACAATGATTTAAAAACACTGTGATAAGATTATCGTCCTCTGTACTAATCTGTTTGTTCAAAATACCATGAGTACGGGTGGCTGATAGTATTCAATGGAATATCGGTGGAAAGTCCGTCCGCTTCCTGCGATAAATGCGCGGGAGCATCCCGTCCAATGCAAAGATTATAAAATTATGTACCTCTGCCACTTGTCTGAAATAGTGTTCTGTGTTCTAGTTTAATACCTTCAGTCTTAAGATGGTGAATTGTTTTCCGTTGTACACACTTCTCATGCCGAAGGAGTTTGATTTCACCTGGGTAGCAATCACCAAGATTGCAAAATAGGTTGATTCTATAAAAACAGTAAGATATTTACTGTTTTTATGGGATTAACCTATTGCGACGCAGAGGCACAGCTGTGGCCAGACAATAGATTCTTAATAATTATGTCTGGTATTTTTAGACTTGATAGATTAATACAATAGACCGTGCTACATGCATATAATATTTCTTTGGCGTTGTATGACTGCAACAGATAAGTTAATAGGTACCCCTGCATTCATCTTAATCTATATAATAATACGTGAGGCAAAAACTTTGTATCCCTTTTTACGAAAATTGTGCGGACGGAGGAGTATGAAATTTAGCACAGTTAAAGTTTATGTGGAGAAGGAGGGATGAATCATAATATTTTTATAAAATATGCATTAGAAATACATTAAATTAATGAAAAAATACTACACGCACACAACCATGCATTTGACACACGCAGTCGAATCGCGTTCGTAGTATTTCGGCATTGTTCATCTGACGTCGTACAATTTTTTGTAAACCATAATAACAAGTTTTCGTTATTACAATAAATAGTACCTTACTTATATGTTATAAAGAAAAAAGGAAACAAACTAGCAAGCTTAGGAGTTTGATCGAATTTTGACCACTAGGCGACCGCTAGTATTTATTAAGATCTCAGTAGTTGTTTACATAGTTTCTCTTTCATATACATAGACAGCTAGTACAGAATAAAAGTAACAAGTCAAGGTGGCTAAGATTTTATAAGGCCTTAGGCCTTACCACTAGTACTGCACTCAGACAATAATTGAGCATAAGATGCTGCCGTGCTGAAAGGCAATAATAATAACATATCGGCTACTCGCATAGAAATTTGATAGTCTTGAGACTAAGTAACAGTACTTTTTTGTTTGAAAGGTCGTCCTGTTCTGTTCCCCTAACAACTCGTATGCGAATTTGCATGATGATCGGTCGAGTAGTTAAGGCGTTAAAGCGTAACAAACCAAGAAACTCACATTCGCATTTAAAATAATAGTTAGCACGAGTAACATAACCGAAATTAACAAACACATCCCATTACAAAAAAATAAGATAATTAGACCACAGTAAACATATTTTATTTGGACTCGTAACATCATTCCATTCAGTTAACTTATTGAAACACTAGCTTTTGCCCGCGGCTTAGCTCGCATTAATTTAGAATTCTACAATCAATTCGGGTTGTACTCTCCTTGTAATAATATAATTCAATCATGATTCGAAAGACACGTGGCGCCATCTATTATCATAAGAACTTTATTTTTTTTTCTCGGGCACAGTAATTTTTTTCGGGATGATATGTAGCCTATGTCCGTTTCTGTACACCTGTCAACATATATGCAAAATTTCAGGATGATCGGTTCAGTGGTTTAGGCGTGAAAACGAAACTCATTTTCGTTTTTATAATATTAACTGTTACCTTCAACTTCGTCCGCGTAGATTTTAACTAAAAAGTGTTTGACTCCGCGGACCCTCTTTTTTCTAAAATCAAAGTAGCCTATGTTACTCCTTATAACATCAGCTATTTGCCAGTGAAAGTCCCGTCAAAATCGGTTCTGCTGTTTCGGAGATTAGCCGGAACAAACAGACAGACAGACAAAAATTTTAAAAATAGATGTCTTAGTATAGCTACCTTATATACTTTCATATGCATTAGATAAAAAGCTGTTATTTTGACATTACAAACAGACACTTCAATTTTATTTACTTGTATAGATGTATAGATGAAAATATTAGGAAGTTAGGATTAGGATTTACGTAACAATTTCTTCAGTAACTAAATCGCAATAAAAGCTTGTAGGTAAAATAATATGAACTGTCTGCAATAGGATTGTAGATATTCCTACTCTTTGTACCAGGATTCGATATGCGCTATACGACATATATAACAAAAGGGACATTTAAAATGTGTACGTTAAAGCAACCAGTCTAGTCTGAAAAATAAAATAATATGGACATTATATTTTATATTAAGTAATAACATATAATATTATTTGTGTTAAGATCGTGAAGTTTTAAGGTGCAAAATGTTTTTAAAGTGTTTAGTTTTTTTGCTGGTCTGCATTTTTATTGATGCGCGTAAGTTCAATTTTAATTTATTTGTAATAATATAAAATCTGTATTAAACTGTCCCACTGATGAGCACGGCCCTGTTCCCAGTGTGATTAGGGTTAGACCATAGTCCACCGCGCTGACCCAGTGCGAGTGACCGATTTCACACATCTTCAAGAACATATAGAACTTTCAGACAAAAAGGTTCCGCATGATATTTTCACCGTTAAAGCGAGCAATAAACGAATAAGTTAGAAGTGCATGTCATGAGATTGAACACGAGACCTCTGAACACCGTAAGACTGCCATAGTCCAACGATTTCTCACTAGGCTGTAGAGACATTTTTTTAAAGAAAAAGGTTAGTGTAAAAATTTATAGAAAAAGTTATTAAGTGTAGATTAAATAACAAATTGAAAATAACTTAGTAAGAGCCTCCCATCTATATTTTTATCAGTATATATAATAATTAAATAAAAGAGTAGTCCTGACTCATTTACTGACTGACTCATCAACGGCATTATTTCAAATAATGCCTTGATGACTGACAATGTTGCCAAGAAAAATGTGCCTACTACCCAGTACAAAGCAGTATTTTGCGTTTGGGCTAGCTACTCATATAGCCACACGTAATTGTTTGGTTGCCAAGCAATATTTTGTGTTTGGACTAGCTATATAGGCTCCACGCGTAATTGTTTGGTTGCCAAGCAATATTTTGTGTTTGGACTAGCTATATAGTCACACGTAATTGTTTGGTTGCCAAGCAATATTTTGTGTTTGGACTAGCTATATAGCCACGCGTAATTGTTTCGTTGCCAAGTAATATTTTGCGTTTGGACTAGTTATATAGCCACGCGTAATTGTTTCGTTGCCAAGTAATATTTTGCATTTGGACTAGTTATATAGCCACGCGTAATTGTTTGGTTGCCTAGTAATATTTTGCGTTTGGACTAGTTATATAGCCACGCGTAATTGTTTGGTTGTCTAGTAATATTTTGCGTTTGGACTAGTTATATAGCCACGCGTAATTGTTTGGTTGCCTAGTAATATTTTGCGTTTGGACTAGTTATATAGCCACGCGTAATTGTTTGGTTGCCAAGCAATATTTTGCGTTTGGACTAGTTATATAGCCACGCGTAATTGTTTGGTTGCCTAGTAATATTTTGCGTTTGGACTAGTTATATAGCCACGCGTAATTGTTTGGTTGCCTAGTAATATTTTGCGTTTGGACTAGTTATATAGCCACGCGTAATTGTTTGGTGGCCTAGTAATATTTTGCGTTTGGACTAGTTATATAGCCACGCGTAATTGTTTGGTTGCCAAGCAATTGCGTTTGGCATGGCCGTTGCAATTGTTCTAGAGACGGTCTACTACATTTGCAAATGTTGCAGCCTCATACTAGGTACCTACAGTAAAAATGTTACTTGCTTAAAAGCCCCTTCACAAAAATAATAATGATGAGATGCTGCCAAAATTTCTAGACTCGCCGCATTCATAAATATTTGGAAACATAGCAATATGTATGTGTTAATAAAATGTCTCATCGTACCTATGACAGAATAGAATAGGATAGTTTATTTCACCAAATCAATATCTACAATTTTCTCTTAATCTACATTTACATCTACATAACAATGATGTTTATAAAAGCCAGGAAAGACAGCTGCATGACACAAGTGCTATATAACTACATATGTAGAGAAGTTAACATTAATGTCTATTTTTGAGATAATTAAGTTGTTAGATTTAACTGAGGTGCATAAATAAATATTGTATTGTTATCATATTGCTACCGTAAACGCTATTATTATTATTATTATTTTATATCGTTTGTTGTATTAGTTGTGTTAAGTTTATTAGGTATATTATTTACAAACATGGTCGCAGCGGAAGACCAGCGCTAGTTTTTTCAAAACTAGCATTTTGCTGAGTTGCGACCAATTTGCAGTAAGATTTGTTTTCTTTTTTTTTATGATTAACTGTGTCTGGAGTATGTAGTGCATAATCTGCTGCAAATAAATGTATTTTCTTTCTTTCTTTCTATAAGCTTAGAGAAATGCGTTGACGACTGTACTAGTGTAAACTGTGTCACAGTCACCAGCGTCTTCCACCCTGGATGGATAGAGATTAGAACATTGAATTTTCAGATTAGAATGTACGGGACAAACATTTATGTGAACCACAAACATTTATGTGAACCACAAACATTTATGTGAACCACAAACAGTTGGGTGAACAGAAAACCTTGGGTTCTTTGTGTACGTTGTTTTAAAGTTTGTTAAATCCGTTGCTATACAGGATTTTTTTTCTGGTGTAGGAGTTTTATTTTTAACAGGATAAGTAAAATAAAATGCGCTTGTCTTAACTGTTGGTCATGAGTTCTCGAGTTTTAATAACAAGTCGATTGAAGCATTATTAATTTATATGTAAGGAATATATCGGTAGCAGTTAGGTAGCGATAGCTCAGTGGGGAGACCAACAGACTGCAATGCAGAGGGTCTCGGGTTCGAACCCACATCGCGCACCTCTGACTTTCGGGAGTTATATGACTTTTCGAAATGATGTGCGTATTGATTGACAATTTATCACCTGCTCCGTGCCTCGGAGAGCACGTTAAGCCGTCGGTCCCGGCTGCTATGAACATCTATGGCAGTCGTTATTGGGAAGTCAGTGCCCTCTAATATCCTGACAGTGGTCTAGCCTTAGGGTATCGTTAGCCTTCGGGTTGCGGAGGTCAGATGGCAGTCGCTCTGTGTAAAAACTGATATTATAAAGCTGAAGAGTTTTTTGTTTGTTTGTTTGAACGCGCTAATCCCAGGAACTACTGGTTCGAATTGAAAAATCCTTTTTTTGTTGAATAGCTTATTTATCCAGGATGGCTATAGGCTATATAACATCACGCTACGACCCACGGGGGCGGCGCAGTAATCATAAACGCGGGTGAAACCGCGGGCACATCTAGTCAAATATATAAGTAGGTACTACGTAATAGTCTACTGAGCACAGTTCCAGCCTCCGTAATACATCATACAACTGAGAACTTTTTGACAGAAAAACTAAACAACACTTCGCCCAATCCGGCAATCGAAACTTCATGTAGGTACAGCTGTAATCACTACCGCTGCGTCATCACGCCATTACTCCAAACTAGATGTTCCCGCGGTTTCACCTGCGTTTATCGTTACTGCGCCACGTCCGTAGCGTGATGTTATATAACCTATAGCCCTCCTCGATAAATATGCTATCCAACACTAAAATAATTTTTCAAATCGAACCATTAGTTCCTGAGGTTAGCGCGTTCAAACAAACAAACAAACATACAAAATCAAAGTCAAAAATCATTTATTCATTTAGGTCACAAAGTAACACTTATGAACGTCAAAGTATATAGGTTAGTGAGTTTACTAAGTTACTCAAGCTACATTTAGGATAGTTGCTAGGTTCAAGCAAAGGGTAGAGCCTATGAAAAGAAACCTGCAAGAAACTCACGGCCACTCTTTTAAATCGCCAATTAAATATAATTTCAGTATTTTACAACTCAGATTAACAAGGTGTTACAGCCATTATGCCATATACTACTGACTATAAAAAACTAAAGATAATAACAATAATAATTTAATACTATTATTACAAACTCTTCAGCTTTATAATATTAGTATAAATAATGCCATGATATTATTATAGCATTTTATTTGCCGCTGTTTCTCATACGATGCTATCAAAAATGTTTTTGACGCGTCTGCTCACATCCGTTGCTATCGCTGTCGTTCTCATTCGCGTTACAATGGGACTGTTGCCACGAGAACCTATATATACTAGCGGTCGCCTAGTGCTTGAAATTCGACCAAAGTTTGCCTATAAGATATTGCTGATATATGTCATTATATATTGATATATGTAACCATAGTTACGCGCTTCGACTGCGTGTGTCAAATGCATGGTTGTGTGCGTGTAGTGTTTTTTCATTAATTTAATGTATTTTTACGCATAATTTAAAAAAAATATTAGCATTCGTCACTTCTTCTCTGTATAAACTATAAGTGTGCGAAATTTCATACTCCTTCGTCCGCCCAATTTTCGATCGAAAAAGGGATCCAAAGTTTTCGCTTCACGTATTAATATATAGATAAATATTTTAACTAATCAGTCGAAAAAGAACCTGTCGCATAACTAAGGGTAGTAACTAATGACATTTTAAGTACCTACATATGTATGAAATCGCCCTGGCGTCCATGCTCGCTGGACTATCTCCTACCGTCCTGCCATAATAATATCAGCCATATACCTAAATGGTCCAACTGTCTTCATAGTGCGGGAACAACATTTATGCGCAAAAGTGTCTTTTGTATGGCACCATTCATATTTAATAAATGCCCTAAGAGTTGGAGAGAACTGCCCCCATTGCTTTTTAAGAAGACGCTGCGTACATTCTTACTTAATAAAATCTACTACAGTGTTTTAGATTTTTTAAATGAGAGGGATTTTACTCTTCCTATTATTAATGTAGATAAGATTAAGTAGACCTAATTTTGTTTCATTTTCAGTATTTTAATTTAGTTTTTAAATTGAATGTGTATGACACTAATGTTTTTGCATGCCGATTGGTAAAATATGGCTGAACACCATAACATATTTATCACCTTTTTTGTACCCATATTTGCAAAATAAATTATCTTTTATCTGAGCACGGGCCTCTTCTTAGTTTGAAAAGGCCATAATCCACCACGCTGGCCCAGGGCGGATTGACAGACTTTACATATCTTTGAGAAGATTACGGAAAACTCACAGACATGCAGGTATTCTTACGACATTTTCCTTCGCCGTTGAAGCAAGCGATAATTAATTATTTGAAAAGAGGAGCTTTGGGATCGAACTCGAGACTTCTGCGTGGCAGTCCAACGGTCTCTTACTAAGTCTTCACTTATCTTCGATACAGACCCACATTGAAATTAAAAGGCAAAAATAGTAAACGATCACCAAAATTAAAACCGCATTTTAATACCAAAAATATTAATTGCACAGCAAAGAGATCAAAATAAGTCGAGGGAGCCCCTCTTCGCGGGGCTCCTATTTTTGGGTGGGTTTAATAAGGAACCTAACATAACCTAACCCTTCCGAGACGGAATGCAGTGATTTGAGGCGTATAGGTGCTCGTTATGATATATTTTAGTAAACATATTTTGGTGTACAATTACTATTTTTGGTGGTCATTATATTTAATCCCAAATTAAAATAACTTATAATTAAAAGACTGGCCGCAACCAGAAGCATAGTATTATAACCGATTTCTATCAGAGAGGTACCTAACTAATAATAATGTCCTCCAGACCGAAATTCGGTCACAGTGGCCAATCTTTACAGAGACTGGCCATCTGTGTAGAAGATATTAGTTAGTGCAAAAGAATATCTGCAAACAAGTGCACTCTCTAATTCTCTCTCTCATAGTCTGATAGGACGGCAGGCAGTCCGACACGACCGGAGAGAAATCAAGCGGAGAACCAACGGCTTTATGTGCTTTCATAGGCACAATACTTATGCCAAACCGCCCACTTCCTAAAGCAGGGCTGCTATATACGTAGAATTTTGTTAGAAAACCTCACTTATTTTTGCTGGGTGGTTAAAGAGGCCCTTTATGATCAAGTAGTTTTTATACACCGGCCGTGGTCACAAGCTTGTGACCACGGCCGGTGTAACCTGGTCGAAACGTCAAGCCTATAAAAGGTAAACATTATGCATGATCGCGTTAATACCCGTTACATATTATATATACTAGCTGTCCCGACAGACGTTGTCCTGTACAAAAGAGAGAAAAGCATATCTAAACCATCCTCGAATCCACTTGAACACACACAAAAAGTTTCATTCAAATCGGTCCAGCCGTTTAGGAGTTCACTGTCAACACACGTACAGAAGAATTATATATATAAAGATATATCATGCAACGCGAAAGTTTAAAAGTTATTATTACAAGTACCTATTTATGTTTTCCTTTTTGTAATGTTTGCCAGTAATAAACAATTTTTACTTTAGTTCTACTTAAAAGGCTCTTTAAAGTCCAAACGGCTTGCTTTAAAAATGATTGACTGAGATTAATGTAGCCTATGTTTGATTTGTTTGACTTTACTAGTTTTTACCCGCGGCGTCGCTCCCGTAAAAGTAGGTTAAGTTAGTAATAGTACTTTTTCAGGGTGAAATGTACCCTATGTCCTTTTCTGTATCCCTGACTCGATGCGAAATTTTTATGATGTAGTTAACCCTTATTAACTACTTAGCCGCACATCATACAAAATTTTCGGTGCGTTACTACCACATATCAAAAAGTTATCAATATATCAGGATGTCACCAAACTTTGAAGTGTGTTGTGTGAAACATAACAAATTGCCTTTTCGCCAAGTTGAATGTAGAAAACTTTGTTTATTGATAGTATTGATACCATCTTTTCTTCTCTCTAGCCTTTATTATTCCCAAGTCACTTGGGCTCGACTTTCTAGTCTAACCGGATTTGACTGGATATCAGTTTTTACACGGAGCGACTGCCATCTGACCTCCGTAACCCGAAGGCTAACGATACCTTAAGGCTAGATCAGTGTCAGGATATTAGAGGGCACTGACTTTCCAATAACGACTGCTATATATGTTCTTGGCAGCCGAAACCGACGGCTTAACGTGCTCTCCGAGGCACGGAGCAGGCGATAATTGTCAATCAATACGCACATAATTTCGAAAAGTCATTTAACTTCCTATAGTCGCGACGGTGCGCGACGTGGGTTCGAACCCGAGGCCTTCTGCATTGCAGTCTGTTGGTCTCACCACTGAGCTGTCGTTGCTCAGTTTATTGATACCATCATACTACGTATAATACCTATAATAATATCAGCCCTGTATTAACTGTCCCACTGCTGGACACGTAGGTACCTCTTCTCATTATGAGAAGGGTAAGGCCATAGTCCATCTCGCTGGTCCAGTGCGGGTTGGCAGGCTTCATATATCTTTGAGCACATTTTAGGGAACTCTCAGACATGCATGTTTTCTCACGATGTTTTCCTTCAACGTTTATAATACCTAGTTATTTCTAACTTAGATATCTAATACCGCAAGCAAGATCACGGGCGGAAGCCAGTTAAAAATAAACAATATGTAATTATCTGTAATTAAAAACATGGTTTATATAGTTTATCAGCCGGACGCACGCTCTTGAATGTTCGAATGACATCAAACTTCCGTTGAGGAAACAACATCGTACGTAGGATGGTCTGCGATCTAACTAAAGTTTTATTTCATTTTAATATACGTAGCATCGTGCATGCTTTGTCGCAGTCCCTTGGGAGCTAGGCAGAGACATGTATATCATATCCATATTGCGCAATCCTTACGATCACTAGGTACATACTATGAAACAAACAAATGCCTACGTGGCGTAGCGGTAGTGAATGCGACTGCTGTGCATGAGCTCTCGGGTTCGAATCCCGGGTCGGGCCAACAAAAATTTGGTTTTTCTGTTAAGAAATCTCAATACGAGCTCGGAGTTAGGAAGTTGGCGGTGTTAGATACCCCTGTGCCTCGTAAAGCACGTAAAGCCGTTGGTCCTGTGTTGATCTTTCTCCGGTCGTGTCGGATTACCGTCCCATCGGATCATGAGAGTTAGTGAACAGAGAGTGCACTTGTTTGCGCACACGCTTGTGCACTATAATATCTCCTGTGCAGATGGTCAGTCTCCGTTAAGATTGCCGCCGTGACCGAAATTCGGTCTGGAGGACATTATTATTATTATAAAACAAAGGCCTTCGCCGTATCTGAACGCGATAATATACATTGCGCGATTTTATACATTCATTCACACACAAACACGAACACACTCACATGGATACACACACTCATACGTATACCCACTCATACATATTCCACCTATTCAGAGCACGGAGAGGCTGGTTATCTGTAATACAGGACCTCTTAGTACAAAGACCAGTCTCCCACACAGACTATACATTCGCTGCTTTCTTGTATGGACTGTTTGATTATGATGTCAAATATTATGTAGTGTGTGAGAGAACAAAATAAACTATTATTATTATTATTTACTAGCTTCTGCGCGCGGCTCCGCCCGCGAAGAACCTACATCAATAAAAGGTATCCTATGTCCTTCCCCAGATTTTAAACTATATCAGTGCCAAATTTCATCTAAATCGGTTGAGTGGTTTAGCCGTGAAATGGTAACAGACAGACAGACAGACAGACAGATAGACAGACAGAGAGAGTTACTTTTGAATTTATAATATTAGTATCTTATCTTATATTATGTGGGGGCCAGTCAGTGCAGACCGGTGACACTTCGACCCAGTGGGATCTTTTGTGTCGACACTCTCCCAATAACGACTGCCATAGATGTTTATGGCAGGCGGGACCGACGGCTTAACGTGCTCTCCGAGGCACGGAGCAGGCGATAATTGTCAATCAATACGCACATCATTTCGAAAAGTCATAAACTTCCGAAAGTCAGAGGTGCGCGACGTGGGTTCGAACCCGAGACCCTCTGCATTGCAGTCTGTTGGTCTCCCCACTGAGCTATCGCTGCTCTATAATATTAGTAAGGAAGTAAGGATTATAATAAACTCAAAAACTACTGAACGGATTTTCATGCGATTTTTACCAATAGCCAGAATGATTCATGAGATAGTTTTAGGTGTATTATTGTTAACGTTTTGTACTACCCGTGCGAAGCCAGGGCAGGTCGCTAGTAATATTATAAATTTCAAAGTAACTCTGTCTGTCTGTTACCCCTTCATGGCTAAACTACTCAACCGGTTTGGATGTAATTTGATATAGAGATAGTTTAAAATCTGGAGAAAAACATACTCTATTTTTTATAGTAGTAGCATAACGCGGGCGGAGCCGCGCGCAAAAGCTAGTAAAATTATATTACGGACTCATGTCATATTGGAGTTGGCCAGCACCCATGAAAGGTATATAATGATTGCGGAGCACCTATGACCACAGACATCAGAAATGTTCAGTTCGGCCTCGATGGCGTAGTGGTTAGTGTAACCGACTGCCACGCATGAGGTCGCGGGTTCGATTCCCGCACAAGTCAAACATTTGTGTGCATGAACATGGATGTTTGTCTTGGTCTAGGTGTTTCTATGTATAATATGTATGTATTTATAAAAAAAAAAGTATATATGTATGTTTATCCATTGTCTAATAGCCATAGTACAAGCTCTGCTTAGTTTGGGCTAGATGGTGTTGTGTGTATGTTATAGAATATTATATTATTATTTTTGATCAATATCTTTACAACCTCACCCGGCCGTAGGACAAGACGACTTCTTCTCATCCACGTATTGCGTAAAACTGATTGTCCAGGCTGAAGTTGCAGCGTATTTACAGATTACTAATATTCTTCTTAAAAGTGTCTAAAATCTAAAGTCTGTTTAAAGTTTACATAATATAACATGCTGTGTGTATCGAACTACACAGTTACACCAATTAAACCCAACATATTAATATACACGTAAACATTAAAATAAAGTAACTAATAAATAACTTGTAGCATGCATAATATAACAAAACAAATAAAAATTTAATAAAAAACACACCTTACCATAATCCTAACTAATATTATAAAAGCGAAAATGAGTTTGTTTGTTTGTCTTTTATTTTCTCACGCCTAAACGACTAAACCGATCATCCTGAAATTTTGCATATACGTTGTCAGGTGTACAGAAACGGACATAGGCTACCTTTCATCCCGAAAAAATTACTGTTCCCGAGGAAAACAACAATAACGTTCTTATGATAATAGATGGCGCCACGTGTCTTTCGAATCATGGTTCAATTATATTATTATATATTATACAAGCAGGGTACAACCCGAATTGATTGTCAAATTCTAAATTAACGCGAGTGAAGCCGCGGGAAAATGCTAGTAGATTATAGATAGAAATAGGATAGCAATTGATTTCAAACACGTAATATGGTAATAGTTGTTTACGATACAACAGTGTGATTCTCAGAACGCGCGGGTCCGACTGGCTTATGTTTTGTAGTCGCTACCCTCATTAATGATTATTTAGTCATAACAACATTATTTGAGTTACAAAACATAATGTATTAATATATACATATATTCTTTCTTTTTGGGATTAAATATACTGATCATCAAAAATACTAATTGGTCAGCAAATATTGCACAGCATAACGAGCATCTATACGCCTCAAATCACTGCATTCCGTGTAGGAAGTGTTAGGTTATGTTAAGTTCCTTTTTTTAAACCCACCCAAGAATAGGAGCACCGCGAAGTGGGGCTCCGTCGACTTAGTTTGATCTCTTTAAAGTTTGCTGGCCATGAGTTGCTGATCAATTAGCTATTTCTGCTCACAGATTATATTATTATTTTTCTGCTCACAAAAATATCTATATAGTATTGATATTTTTGTGAGCAGAAAAATATAATCTGTGAGCTAACCATTTAAATAACACCCTTTCTTTTTCCACTGTACTGATTAGTCGCTCTGGCACTTGTATTTTTTAGTATAGGTAACTTATATTTAACTTGTGTTTCTCAGATAAATGAATATTGTATTCTTTTGAGAAAATAAATATCTTAAACCATATTAACTAGCTGATATGAAAGAAAGAAAGAAAGTAAGAAAAATAATTTTATTTGTTTCACGCTTACAAGGTAACAGGAAACACAACCACGT
The DNA here is from genome assembly GCA_963564715.1 of Catocala sponsa. NCBI lineage: Eukaryota > Metazoa > Arthropoda > Insecta > Lepidoptera > Erebidae > Catocala > Catocala sponsa. The sequence goes on from OY751352.1 coordinate 1,275,621, forward strand.
TTAGGAACAAATAAGGTCCTGCGTCAGCAATGTTGCAGAATATCCACAACGCTGGTATTCTCGCAGAGCCTGCATGATTTCCGTGCATGTAGGCAGTAACATACATACATAACTCAATTAAAAAATAAAATAAAAACAAAACAACAATTTAAATAAATTAGGCAAAATCTGGTTGGTCATAGATGGCAAAAGTAATTTTATACTAAACTAGATGTTCCCTCGGTTTCACCCGCGTTTACTGCGCCGCCGCTGTGGGTCGTAGCGTGATGTTATATAGCCTTCCTCGATAAATAGGCTATCCAACACTAAAATAATTTTTCAAATCGAACCAGTAGTGCCTGAGATTAGCGCGTTCAAACAAACAAACTAACAAACTCTTCAGCTTTAAAATATTAGTATAGATAATAATATTGGTATTTATATAATACTTATACCTATGTATACATATTTATAGAATTAAAAGTAAATTGAAAATAATATAAAATAAAAATAATAAAAGAAAATAATAATAAAGACGTTATATTATAAAATTTGAGCGCAGCAATTAATGTTGTGTAACATTTCCGAACACATGTTGTGTCTCTACCTACCTCTCTGGGAAACAGGCTTGAATCTATGTATGTATGTACATTTCCGAACGACCCCGGCTCTTATCACTAACATGCTAGCTAGAGGTTAACCAGAATGTTACGTATGTAGGTACCTATAATGTTAGAAGTGAGTTCACAGTGGTATTGCATTGGCAGGGATGCCGAAGCTACGACCTTTCAATCGCAAGTCCAATGCCTTATCCATGAGAGTAAAGGATTGGGAGAGCATTTACTTTAGAGACTCGTTTCTGCAGCGCCTCTGGTATGTTTTATGAAAATAGAGTGGATTGCTTTTACACCACCATTCGTAAAAGATGCGCATCCTTGCTCTGCAGAGTGCGAGCCAGCCCCAATCGCGTCTTGGCAATGATTGCTGACAGGCTTGATTCTCTTTACATGAGTCATTGCTCCAGGATTCATGTAGAGTGAAACTAGCAGCAAATGTAATGATTACTTATTTTAGTTTTAAGTATACTAACATTAGTTTACCTATAAGAATTAATGTAACTATCTTATCTTATGTGGGGGCCAGTCAGTGCAGACCGGCGACACTTCGACCCAGTGGGATCTTTTGTGTCGACAAACCTTGATCAATCCTGGGTCCTTCAAGCGGGGCGTGAAAAAGCACCTTCTCAGGCCGTCAAAGTAGAGACCTCAACATCGCCTCGGCTGCTATGAGGGCGGTGTGGAGGCCACTGCTCTTAGACCACACGACTGCTTACCATCAGGTGGAGTGTGGTCATTTTGACGACCAAAAAAGAAATTTAAAAAAATCACTCTCCCAATAACGACTGCCATAGATGTTCATGGCAGCCGGGACCAACGGCTTAACGTGCTCTCCGAGGCATTGAGCAGGCGATAATTGTCAATCAATACGCACATAAAGTCATATAACTTCCGAAAGTCTGAGGTGCGCGACGTAAGTTCGAACCCGAGACCCTCTGCATTGCAGTCTGTTGGTCTCCCCACTGAGCTATCACTGCTCTAAATCTCTAAATCAATGTAACCAACTAACATTTTTGTATCCGTTTACGTTGCCTGAATAAAGAAAATTATTACCTATATTATTATTATTATGAGTAGGTATTCGGCACTCGTTTTTACTGGACGAATCGCCATAACAGACGGTACTATGACTCCAGATTTCAGTAACAGGAAAGTACTTCCACGAGCGAGTAAGCTCATTGGTACCGTCACTAAAACGGCAAGTACCTCCGAACTCGGCACGTTAGAGTAACAACCAATATGTTTAAACCTTCCTTCATTATGTTTCAGAGTACTACGAGAGATGTCCGTACCCACACTTGCGTAACGGCTCAGTGAGGGTAAAGCAACGGTACAGCTTCGCCAAGTTCTCGTGCCGAGGACGGTTCACCCTGGTGGGGAACAGATACGCCACGTGCAGGGGCGGACACTGGGATGAACAGTTCCCTACTTGTGTCAGTAAGTATATTTGTTCATATAAACAACTATAGGGTGCAACTCATGACAAGTGTAGTACAGCCTCGCTGATTTCAGCATGAATAGGCTCAACCGGGGAAGGACTATCCTCTCACAGAATATCGACATGAAATAGCAGTATTCCTACTGTTGTATTTCGTTCGGTGAGTGAGAGAGCCGTTGGCCCAATCACCCGTTTTCCCGCATCCCGCTACTTCTCCTTCCCACTTCCTTTCCTAAAGAGTCGGCAACGCGCAAGTGATGCCTCTGGTGTTGCAGGCGTCTATAGGCTACGGTGATGACTTACCATCAGGTGGGCCGTATGCTTGTTTGCCACCCGAGTTGCATAAAAGAAAAAAGTGTTAAGTTCTTTGTTGGCGCTTTAAGTGCCAGAAGTAAGTGAACTCCATACTGTATCTCTTGAGAAAATCCCCTACCAATGTTTTTTTATATCCCTAAACCTAGTCTAACCTAAGCTTTCTGTACCGCAGTCCTATTGCTATCGCTGCATCACCCCGGCAGTCAGCGAATTCTCTAAAGGAAAATAACAGCCAATAATTAGACCTACTGGGTTTAGGCAGATAAGTACTGAATTAGACAATGTTTAAACAAAAGTAGTGGTTTGCCAGTAGTTGAAATTCAACCATAAATGTTGTTTTTAGGGTTCCGTACCCAAAGGGTAAAACGGGACCCTATTACTAAGACTCCGCTGTCCGTCTGTCTGTCCGTCTGTCACCAGGCTGTATCTTATGAACCGTGATAGTTAGACAGTTGAAATTGTCACAGATGATGTATTTTTGTTGCCGCTATAACAACAAATACTAAAAAACAGAATAAAATAAATATTTAAGGGGGCTCCCATACAACAAACATGATTTTTTTGCTCGTTTTTGCTCGATATTGATAACGGCAACAGGTAGACGCTTGAAATATTCACAGAATATTTAGTTTATATTCACTTTAAAATAAATAATTAAATTGAAATAATACAAAAATTTAAGGGGGGCTCCTATATAGGGTTGCCACTTTTATTTGGAACGAATAGAGTACATTTACTATCTGAGGTAAACAAAAATAGTACAAGATCAGAAAATAAAGTATTATTAATTTAACCAGCTTATTAGTTGCCATATTTTTGTTGATGCTAGTAAAATCTAAGAAATATTTAAATTATCAAGGAACTTACTAACCTATGTTCCACAAATAAATTATTATGATTATGATTACGTCTTAACCAGATCTTTACAATATATGTCTATATTAAGATGATAGCAAAGTCTCACAAAACGTCTGCTACATTATTTATTATACTCTTTTTTTTTGGAGCCATTACTTTTCAAACAGATCGCACTGCTGTCATATTTGTTAATACTTTGTATCTATAATAATGTAATTATTATGCTCATTACGTGGACTGTATGTTCTTTTGAGTTAATAAAGATCTTTATGCATATATATATTTTTTTTGCCATTGGTGGCAGACGAGCAAGTGGCCCACCTGATGGAAAGTGGTAACCACTGCTCATGGACTTCAGCAATGTCAGGACACAGCAAAGCCGCTGCCTACCGTGAAAGAAGAACTCTCTTTAAACCTCGTTTGAAGAAGGACATATCATAGCGCTCGGGAAACACCGAACCTGGCAGTTGTTTTAATTCAATTTAGGGAACCTATTTGCTTTTAGTAAACAATTAAATAAAACCTATAAAAGTCGACGTAGATAAAATAAAGTATTTTCACGTACTTTATTTTCTTAATAAAGTATAAAGTACGTTCACCCGAAATAACGTACAATACTTTATTATAGAGTACGGGTGGCAACCCTACTCCCATACAACAGACAAGATTTTTTTGCGGTTTTTATAGATAATGGTACGGAACCCCGCGTGAGTCCGACTCGCACTTGGCCGATTTTTTATTTAATAAATATTAGTTTTCTGTATACCTAATTCTTGCAACTCACGAAGGCGAGCGGGCGTTGTATGTGTGTGTGTAAGTGTCGCTCGCAACTGACCGTCCGCACTGTGCATGTACACGTTTACCACAAACAAAGCTCGCTCGCCTTCGTGAGTTGCAAGAACTATACTCCTTCATATGTTATGTATAAAGTTTATATAACTTTAAACCACACACTCTTCTTACGTGTAATATCATTAAAAGGAGTACAAAGATGTTAGGTACTTCATATGTTCTCTACTCCTAACTTCGGTCACGGCGGCTAACACAAGTGCATTCTTTAATCCCTATCTTATCTTATGTGGGGGCCAGTCAGTGCAGACCGGCGACACTTCGACCCAGTGGGATCTTTTGTGCCGACACTCTCCCAATAACGACTGCCATAGATGTTCATGGCAGCCGGGACCAACGGCTTAACGTGCTTTCCGAGGCACGGAGCAGGCGATAATTGTCAATCAATACGCACATAATTTCGAAAAGGCATATAACTTCCGAAAGTCAGAGGTGCGCGACGTGGGTTCGAACCCGAGACCCTCTGCATTGCAGTCTGTTGGTCTCCCCACTGAGCTATCGCTGCTCTAATCTGCTCTTTAATCCCTAACTTACATATTCCGACATGAAAGTAAAGAGGTCAGAGCAGTATCACCCTTACGTCGATTCCCTGTCAAAGCATGGTACTTTAGCGGCTGACCTGGCTCGTCCGTATCATCACCAAATCAATGGCCACAACATACTCTTCAACTCAAACGTGGGTCGTTGTATTAAATCGTATATATTTTCCAGGATCAGGCTGCCATCCGTTGGATGAAGTAACAAACGCAGTAACGCAGTCGCACTACGACAACGCTTGGGTGCTCTTCTTCTGCTACCCTGGATACGAGCTTGTCGGTTCGCCGGTCGTCTACTGTGATGGCAACCATTGGAACGACACTGCGCCTCGATGCGTTGGTAATGCTCTTTTGTTATAACAAATTTAGGAAAAACCGAACACATAAGAAACTTTAGGAGGGACCTGGGTTACGACACTGATTGTTCAATGAAACAAGTTAATCTGTATAACACATCCTTATATTCACACGCACTATATTCTTAGTTTAACCGTCTAAGGCTGAGTCCTGAGTCACGGCGCATCGCGCATGCGGAATCCGCCGCGCACGTAACAAATACTCGACATGTTTGAACCTGTTCGAACTGCGAGCGGGCGCGCACAACGTGTACTAAGGACAGCCATCCGTTTATTCCTACGCTCCGCAATCCGCATGCGCGATGCGCCCCGTGACTCAGGACTCAGCCTAAGAGCTACTGGTTTATTATTCTCCAATACAGGGCTATATACTGACGATGCAGTTAGTTTATGCTCTTACAGTGACAAACTTAGCATACGCGCCGTTACAAAACCATCTGTCAAAATAAAGTTTTGAATAAGCTAAAAAATAATAATAAAGGATTTCTAGGTAGAAACTCCAAAAACTATTTACTGACTTGAACTGGGAATCAAAGTTGCGACCTCATGCACAGCAATCGTATTCACTATCACTGCGCCGAAGTAGTCAGTTACCTACTCGAATATCGACCAAAATAGTATTGAAACCATTATTAAATGACATATAAATGAAACCTTATCTATTACTTTTTTAAAGATAAGTCTAGCGCAGAGGTACCTAGACTTTTTTCTCATAGACCACTTTCAAAATTTAGCTGGTTCCGGTGAACCCCCTGCAGCTACATTTCTACAATAAAAAAATTTGATCAAAACTCTTCGGACTTACGAATTGTGGACCCCCATTTTTTTGCCATGCGAACGTAGACCCCCTTCGAGTCTCCCGTGAACCTCGGGGGTCCACCTGGACCACTATGGGAACTAATGGTCTAGCGTTACGTATAATACTTGTATCTCGGAAATACATAGAACACGGACACTCGTAAAATGATTTATGGATTACACCAATTTTTTGTCTTCAGTGGCGGATTGAGCTAATGGCACAGAGCGCACTCACATTCTGCCAGTGCGGTCTAATATTACCTACTTCTTCTCCCTAGCCTTTATTATTCCCAAGTCACTTGGGGTCGGCTTTCTAGTCTAACCGGATTTGACTGGATATCAGTTTTTACACGGAGCGACTGCCATCTGACCTCCGCAACCCGAAGGCTAACGATACCCTAAGGCTAGACCAGTGTCAGGATATTAGAGGGCCCTGACTTCGCAATAACGAATGCCACAGATGTTCATGGCAGCCAGGACCGACGGCTTAACGTGCTCTCCGAGGCACGGAGCAGGCGATAATTGTCAATACGCACATAATTTCGAAAAGTCATATAACTTCCGAAAGTCAGAGGTTCGCGACATGGGTTCGAACCCGAGACCCTCTGCATTGCAGTCTGTTGGTCTCCCCACTGAGCTATCGCTGCTAATATTACCTACTAGTGTGTATATTTTTTCTGTGTTCAGAATCGAGTGCGTTATCGAAGACTTCTTGCGACTTCGAAGACCCTAACGTGTGTGGTTGGAAACAAGATGAGCTACATGACTTCGATTGGAGGCGATTGAACTTGAGGACGCCTAGTTCTTTCTTAATGACTGGACCTCGGTATGACCACACTCTGGGAAGAAATGGCAACGGTAACAATTTTTTAAAACTATTTCGTACTATGTATATATTGAAGAATATAGCTCTGTGTAGTATTATGAGTAAACTAGCTTTTGCTATTTACGTGGCATATCTAGCGTTATTTTCTGGGGCTTTTATGTACCTGAACAGCTATGGTCTATACCATGGCAATCTCGTAGCGTAAGCGGGTGACCAAGTTTATTAATATGTACTGGTGGCACATTTGAAACGTGGCATTTGTGGCGCAGGGCTGTCACTGTTAATTAATGTTTATTAAATATGTATCTATGTGTTCTCTTAAAAAATTTACATCTTTTCATGATATTGTGAAAGCTTTCGTGCTTTTAGAAATAAAGTATGTTGTCTTTCTTTTCTTTCTTTCTCGCAATACTAATTTTTTTGACATCCTGGGGTGGGTATCTGTAATTTCTGAGGTAGGCACATCGTCTTCCTTATAGGCCAATATAGTTACATGCCAAAATTTGAAGCCTCTAAGTTTTTGGAAAATGATTGACAACAGGGCAAGTTTAACGTAGTAGTCCTATTGAATCTCTATCTTGTGGGCAATTTAAAAAAGGGCCTTATTCTTTAAGTCTAGACATCGTAAAGAGAGCCAAGGTTTAATTCAAATTGTTAGGTCCAAAGTGCTTTCAGCCATGGTCTACATACAATCCAAGAACTTTAAGTTAAAACCTATGTAAACGTGTTTGCCCCACGTTGGGCGCCAGTGTAACGTTATATTTGGTCTAACCCGCTTTAGAGGCGTGGTTGACCTAGGAACTAATTAAGTAGAGAAAATATTATTCTACACGATTAAAAGGTTATATTTCTGATAACAACTTGTATAAATATATAAACCAAATTATATAAAACAATGTTGACTAGATGTTAAGTAGAAAATCAGGGCGTGGTTCATGAAAGGCTATGTTACGTGGTTTTTGATAGAAAAGAACACTTAACTTCGACACGGCAGCGCAGCGGAAGGAGCCAGCATCTGGTGGCGGTCTTGCTTATATAGGAGCTACCGGTGGGCAGGAGGGGGAAGAGGGACGCCATCACCACATCGGCTAGCGCGCAGGCGTCATGGCGCGAATGGTCCCCGTGATACCTAATCAATAATTATTTAAAGCAATTTGAATTATTTTTAGGATACTACATGTACATCGAGGGTAGCAGTAAACAGGAGAACGACACAGCGAGGTTGATTTCCCCTGTTATTGACGAAAAAATGGCTAAAGATGGCTGCTTTGTGTTATATTATCACATGTATGGAAGGTACGTAATACATATACCACTACATACCGCGTCTATCCGTCTGTTCGCGATAAACTCAAAACCTACTGAACGGCTTTTCATGTGGTATTCACCAATAGACAGTGATACGGATAGATTGGAGTCGTTTGCACACAAATGTTTGACTTGTGCTGTAATCGAACCCGCGACCTCACGCGCGGCAGTCGGTTACACCAACCACTACGCCATCGACGCCGACAAAATATGTATGCATCAAGGCTATCAATATCTGGTACTCTTGATCACCTGGCAAAACACACGGTTTCCTGAGGTCAGAACCTTCAGAAAGCGTGTGCGCTCGGCACTATCCCTCACTCGACACGAATATTATTATTACTTTTGTCCATGGCGAAAGCACTGCAATCACTATTCCGGACTCTATGAAATTGTCGTCATGCTTGCTAGCAATAGCCACTGTCTGTGCATCGTGTGTAGTGAGTTGCTTACCCACACGGTAGTAAACCTCCTCCTCCTTGGTCGTTCACTCTTGACAGAATTTTTGAGGTTGATGACGCTTCATTTTCATTGGCTAAAACAGCCCCTGCGATGTGCCTCCACTTGTTGTGGTCTTCAGCGTCTCTGGAACTTTGGACTATGGAGGTTTGTGTCGCAGCTTTGATAAGGTCTGTCCAACGCGTAGGTGATCGACCGCGTGACCGTTTGCCCTCCACCTGTCCTTGGACAACGAGTCGTTCCATGGGATGTTCGTTTCGAACAACGTGTCCAAAATATTTGAGGATAGAGCAGTAGGTAGTAAACCTGTGAGATCCAAAATAAGTATAATATTGTCTTCTGTTTACGCGAATGTTATTCATTGAAATTAAACTACTATATACGGATTTTATCGCGTTGTTTATTTGACACTATTACAAAACTTTGAAAAACTGTTACACTACTATAATCACTATTAAACTTTACAAATTTTTAAGCTAATTAAATTATTGTAACTATTAAAACTATTTATACTATTACTATACTATTGTTAGCCTATATTTATGACTACTGGTAACTCTGAATATTTTATTATACTATTAGGTTTACATTTTTATTTCTGGCAACACCATATTATATTAAAACGTGCAACTGACGGCTACGGAACGGACAGCACGGCATTCTTGTGCGGAGCGTTGAAGTGAACGGTTGTGTAATAAACGTCGTGTGAGAATATCGTTGGATTAAAATAAAAACCTAGCAAGTAAGTACAAGCCCAATGTGAATTTGAAGTGTTTGCATAAAATTGTAGAAAAGGAAATAAACATATTGGTGATTTGTATTAAGTGTTTTGTTTGAAACTACGAACCCTCTAATTTCTGAGCTGAGATTACAGTTCAGAAGTGGGATCGTAAGAGAATTCTCATAAATTTTCTTTTTTTTCACGTCCACAACTATGTTACGAAATCAAGAGATTACGGTTTGAGATTAACAATAATATGTTCATACCACATGTCTGCTAAACAAATATACTTATTTCCTGCTACTATAAATTTCGTGACGGCTAACAAATATAATAGTGATGACGGATTTATACTTTCTTTTAATGTCGAAATATTTAGGGTAGAAATTTTATTTTTCTACTTTTGTTTTACCAACGACTGCCAGTAACATACAATGAATCGAATTAAAATATAAATTCAACGTAAATACTATACGTAATAATAATAGAAATTTAGTTAATGTTGTTTTAAGATATTACGATTTTTTTTTCTCATAACGAGTACTGATGATTCATATAATTAATGTAATCACTACTCTTCTTTTTATTATATATTGAGTTTTGATATTGACTTTTTGGCCTACAATAGGTTTTAAGAGCATACATATCCATTCTTGAAGTATGAATTCTAAATATGGACTGGCATAAATTGTATTTATTGTATTAAATGGTTTATATATATATATATATATAATATACCATATTATACGACGCTTTTGTCATTATGTTAGTATAGTGGAGTTCAAAGATGCTTGGATAGTTAAGTTATTACATATTATATGCCGTATTTACTCTTCACAACTACATTTATTTACTTATTATAAAGAAATGGGGAACTATTTCCTTCCTTTCCTTTTCTTTCTTTTGAGGGTTGGTTGCAAGGAATGTTTTAGGCATATTAATTTTGTAAAGTTAAATAGTGAAACGCTTCATGAATATACACTAAGCTTTTCTTTCGGTAAGTTTCAGATAAGTCTGCATACCTGTTGAAGTACAACCGAGAGGAAGCGTTGCTACTCAATATGGATAAGGATGGTGAGCCCAGGTTAGAGGGCAGGAGTGAGCCCAGGTTAGAGGGCAGGAGTGAGCCCAGGTTAGAGGGCAGGAGTGAGCCCAGGTTAGAGGGCAGGAGTGAGCCCAGGTTAGAGGGTATGGACGGTAACTCGGATGTATCTAGAATTATTTCTAGACGTGAATATGTACCGCGACGGCCTGGGAACCGGAAAAGGCGAGTAGTTGACACTAACTCTGACAGTTCAAGTAGCAGCGTGACTTACAAAAGATTGAGAAAGCCGAGGAAGGATCAACGAAAGAAAAGAGGCAACTCGAGATGTATGGATAGTAGCAGTGACAGTTCGTGCAACCGTGAGTCGACCAAATTAATTAAGTCTAGTAGAAATAGAAATAAGGAATCTGAAACAAATGTTATATTAGATAAATTTTTGTCAATACTAAATAATGTCAAGAGTTCGGAGAAGCCCAAGCTATCATTTCTTCATAACGTCATACCCGAATTTGATCCGCTAAGTAAAGAGCAAACTATACTAGTATGGATAACTAAAGCAGAAGAATGTGCGGAAATATACGGTTGGTCTGAAAAAGAAATAATTCACTACGCACTTCCTAAGCTTGCTGGGTTAGCGAAAACTTGGTATCAGGGCTTACCCTCTCTTTTACATACATGGGGTGAATGGAAAAAGAAATTGATTGAGTCATTCCCTTGCCGCGAGGACTACGCCGAGCTCTTGACTGAAATGTTATCAAAACGTGTAAAATACGGTGAATCATTGGAACACTATTATTACGCAAAACTGAACTTATTAAATAGGTGTAAAATCCATGGTAAGCAGGCGGTAGATTGCATTCTATACGGGTTAGATGACCGCGCCGTAAGGGTAGGTGCCCAGGCGGCTCAATTTAGTGAACCGGAACAAGTTCTAAAGTATTTTCGAACTGTAAAAGTAGGTCAGAGCAAAGAAACCTATGAAAGTGGTGTTAGACATAGGTATGATCGTAAGCAATTTAATATAACGGCAAGTCATAAGACTCAAAATTTAAAATCAAGCGTCATTAATTCTAACTTATGATGCTTTAATTGTAATGAACTCGGTCACCCCAGCTTTAAGTGCGAAAAGCCTATAATTAAATGTACACTATGCGATAGGTTGGGGCATCAAGCCTCTAGCTGTTATCGAAACAAGCCAGGTACTAGCTCTTATAAAAATGAAACACAACCACAAGATAAAAACGAGAAACAGGTGTCTGTATTATGCTCGACTGATAAGGCTATTAATAAATATATCCTTGATATCAAAATCAATGGGAAAGTAACACAATGTCATGTAGACTTGGGAAGTCAGTGTTCGTTAATCAAAGTAAGTGAGACTAAGAAACTTCGCATGGATATTAAGTGTTCTTCTAACCTTCCCGCTCTTAGAGGTATAGGTGCAAATTTGATAATCCCATTAGGCATAATAACGGCTGAAGTTGAAGTACAAGGCATTAAAAGCGTTATAGACATGTATGTGGTTGAGGATTATGTGCTAGGTTATCCTACTCTTTTGGGACACTCCTTTACCGAGATGCCGGGCCTTATAATCACTAAGACACCGACTCAATTGATATTTAAGAGAAATGATTTCACCAAACTACATCTACACTGTGATAGCAATATTTGTATACCAAAATCGTCATTGCGTGTAGTACCTGTAAAATCAGATTTACATTATAGCGGAGATGTTTACGTACGTGGTTCCCTTAGGTGGGCAGGAGGGAAACAATATTTTTTGCTACCGGGTCAATATAATATCAAAGAGGGAAACGGAGTGGTACTGGCGTATAATGTATCTGATGCTGATATAATCATAACAGAAAACACTCTATTGACTCGCTCTATCAAAAGCTATAATTTCGAATCTTCTGAGGTTCTTGATTGCTGTCAGATGTCTTTCGATTCTATTAATGCCGATGAACAAATCAAGTGTGGTGAAAATCTTAATGACAAGGAACGTTTACAATTACAGGAATTATTAAATAAATACAAAGACTCTTTTTCAAAAGGATTACAAGATCTTGGCTTCACTCAGGTAACAGAAATGGTTATTGATCTGGAAGAGTCCAATCCTATAGTATATAGACCTTATCGTTTGTCTCATTCTGAAAGAGCACTGGTAAACAACATGGTACAAGAGATGTTGGATAACGGAATAGTTAGGGAGTCTTCTTCGCCATATGCTAGCCCTATTGTGTTAGTCCAGAAAAAGACCGGTGAAAAGCGTTTATGCGTGGATTATCGAGCACTAAATAGAAAAACAAAAAAAGATCACTACCCTCTCCCACGTGTCGAGGATCAACTAGACCAATTGGCAGGTAACAAGCTATTCACGTCACTCGATTTAGCTTCAAGGTTACTACCAAATCCCTATCTGTGAAGAATCTCGCCACAAGACCGCTTTCGTAACGCCCGACGGTCAATATGAGTTCAATCGCATGCCATTTGGTCTGGTTAATGCACCATCCGTCTTTCAAAGGACAATAAATAAAATTCTCCATGACGCCAAAATCAAATACGCGATCGTATATATGGACGATATGCTAATACCTTGTAAAAATGTGACTGAAGGTTTAGCTAGGTTAGAAGAAGTCCTTGGACTTCTCAAGCAGGGTGGTTTAACGCTTAGGCTTAGTAAATGTAATTTCTTTTTGGATACTATAGATTTCCTAGGCTTTGAAGTAAATTCCACGGGTATTCGGCCGGGAAATAGGAAAACTGAAGCTGTTTCTAAATTCGCGACACCTAAAAATATACACGAATTAAGACAATTTTTGGGATTATCCGGTTTCTTTAGACGGTTTATTAAAAACTACGCCATAATAACCTCCTCAATGACGAATTTATTAAAAAAGAACGTCAGTTGGACATGGGGAAGTAACGAAGACAAAGCGTTTAACTTAGTGAAAACCCTCCTTATGCAACGACCATTATTGGCTTTATATGATCCTCTAGCAGTAACGCAATTACACACTGACGCGTGTAAAGATGGTCTAGCAGGGATACTTATGCAAAGTGACTCCCAAGGAGTGTTTCACCCAGTATCATATTTCAGCCGTAAAACTTCTCTAGACGAACGCAAGCTCCATTCCTACGAGCTCGAAACCTTAGCTGTGGTGGCATCCTTAAGTAGGTTTAGAGTGTATTTGCTTGGAATACCATTTACAATTTATAGCGATTGTAGTGCTTTACGATCTACATTTGTTAAGCGCGATCTGATTCCGCGGGTTGCACGGTGGTGGGTCCAAATGCAGGAATTTGACTGCTCGATTGAGTACCGACCCGGGTCTCGAATGGCGCATGTTGACGCGCTGAGTCGCGGCCCAGTGGCGGCCCCTGTTTCCGAATCACATGTATTAGACATACTAAGCATTGAAAGCTCTGAACAGGACTGGATCGCTACCGTGCAGGACGCGGACGAAGAGGTGCAGAGAATTAAAAATATCCTGGAGGACAAGACTTCGGAAACGGTAACGGATATATGTAAAAATTATAAGATTAAAAATGGACGCGTTTATCGTATAGTCGGTGATAGCATTAGATGGTTGGTTCCAAAAGGCGTACGATGGCAAATACTGAAAAGAAACCACGATGATATAGGGCACTATGGGTTTGACAAAACTCTACATCGTATACAACAACATTATTGGTTTCCGAAAATGCGTCGCTTCACGATGAAATACGTACGGTCTTGTCTAGAATGCGCTCACCACAAAACTCCCGGTGGTAGACGAGAAGGAGGATTACATCCTATCGAGAAGCTTAGTGTACCTTTCCATACGATACACGCGGATCACCTAGGCCCGTTTATTAAGAGCAAGAGGGGTAACTGTTCTTTATTAGTTCTTGTTGATAGTTTTACGAAATTCGTCAATATAACCGCCGTCAAAAACACTAAATCTCTTACTAGTATACGTGTATTGAAAGACCACATAAGTTATTTCGGGGTCCCCACACGTCTTATCACCGATAAAGGGACGAGTTTTACTAGCAAAACATTTAAAGAATTTACCGCGTCATTTGGCATTAAGCATATTACTAACGCAGTTGCAACACCCAGGGCAAATGGGCAAGTTGAGCGATTCAATAGGACAATCCTAGACGCCACGTCAACCTGTACCCATAATAAGGATGATCGATCTTGGGATGACTATGTTTGTGACATTCAAGTGGGAATTAACACTACAATACATAAGACTACACAAAAAAGCCCTTCCGAACTTCTGTTTGGTTTTAATATAACTAGCAGGGCCGAAGGCATCTTGAGTCCCGTTATATCTGATACGACTAATGTAATTAATTCCGAGGATTTAAATATTGTTAGAGAAGAGGCGAGTCAGAATATAAAAGCGCAGCAATTGAAAGATATAGAGAGGTTTAATAGGCGTAGGAAATCGGGGACAAAGTACGTAGTAGGAGACTTGGTTCGCGTTGAGAGGCAAGTGCCTCATGATGGTAGATCTCAAAAATTAGTTACTAAATTTCAAGGTCCATATCGCGTAATGAAAGTACTTCCAAACGAAAGATACATAATTGAGGATACTCCCATGACACGCAAACATGGTCGTCGATACGAGGCTGTGGTAGCAATCGACAAAATTAAACCATGGTTATCATTCTCTAGGAACCTAGAAAGTAGTGACAGTGATAATAATGACAGCAGTAAAGAGACGGAACCAAATGAAGTAGATGTTAAATAGATGGAATGTAATTAATATTTAAGTCAAATCCTGAATTATTTATAGTTGAATTAGATTAATAATGAAGTTGTTTTGTTCATAGATGATATTTTATTTTTGTATACAATTGCTTTTCTTTTCATCTTACCATACCGAATGAATGTATTAAAACAAGAGTTATGCGCGAGGACGCGCTTGGAACAGGATGGCCGAGTTGTTAGCCTATATTTATGACTACTGGTAACTCGGAATATTTTATTATACTATTAGGTTTACATTTTTATTTCTGGCAACACCATATTATATTAAAACGTGCAACTGACGGCTACGGAACGGACAGCACGGCATTCTTGTGCGGAGCGTTGAAGTGAACGGTTGTGTAATAAACGTCGTGTGAGAATATCGTTGGATTAAAATAAAAACCTAGCAAGTAAGTACAAGCCCAATGTGAATTTGAAGTGTTTGCATAAAATTGTAGAAAAGGAAATAAACATATTGGTGATTTGTATTAAGTGTTTTGTTTGAAACTACGAACCCTCTAATTTCTGAGCTGAGATTACACTATTATACTATTTATATTTATTTTTACACTTTCCCCAACGTTTCGGTTGCTTTTCAGCAGCCATGGTCACGGGGAGACTAAGATGGTAGTTGTCTCAATGTTCCAGTGTAGTTATTTCAAAGTACCCGAACATAATTTAATCATAGGTGTTTCTATTTACGCAGAATGAACTCAAAGTATCACGAAGTCTAGCTGTGGTTTGCTTCTTCTTGGGTTTGACTAGTTGAATTACTGGATCCCAAGCTGGTGGTACATTCCAACCATCTTCTCTATTGAAATTAGGATGTTTCTTGATTTCAATAGCCTCGCGAAGATCCTACCAAGGATTCTACCATCTTAGTCTCCCCGTGACCATGGCTGCTGAAAAGTAACCGAAACGTCGGGGAAAGTGTAAAAATAAATATAAATAGTATAATAGTATAGTAATAGTATAAATAGTTTTAATAGTTACAATAATTTAATTAGCTTAAAAATTTGTAAAGTTTAATAGTGATTATAGTAGTGTAAAAGTTTTTCAAAATTTTGTAATAATGTGTCAAATAAACAACGCGATAAAATCCGTATATAGTAGTTTAATTTCAACCAAAATAAGTAGTGCCTGATCTGATTGTTCTTTGTGACCGTTTTTTGAATACCTCTAAAGTTAGGAAATATTCTTAGTGTAGAAATGGTCTTCCTAGGAAAAAATTAATATTATTGACTTTTGTGTAAAAAATTGTTGTATTGTATTTTCAGAGATATAGGCGGTTTGAGAGTATACCAGAAACCGGATAAGCTAAGCATGTACGACCTTCTACACTACTCGGAGAATGGCACGAACAAATATAAATTGTTTGAGATGTGGGGCAACCAGGGAAACTTCTGGTACACCAGCGTCTCTCCACTGATAAATGTCGACGACGACTTCCAGGTACATATTTCATCAAGACCTAATCTATACATATAATAAAATCGTAGGAAAGTCAAAACTGTACATCGAATATTTTTTTAAAAGAATACTTGGGGCGTGATCTACAATCGACATCGAAGCCAAAAATATAGTTTTTAGAATTTTTGTCTGTTTGTCTGTTTGTATGTATGTATGTCCGGGCTAAACTCAAAAAGTACTGCATGGATTTACTTCAAATTTTGCATGAATATTACTAACAGGTCGGGTCAACATATAGGCTACATATTATCACGCTATCACCTACGGGGGAGTAGCTGTCAATCTTTATCAACTATAAAAAGTTACAGATCGCGAGCGAAGCCGCGGGCAAAAGCTAGTATATTAATAACTAGCTGACCCGCGCAACTTCGTCTGCTTCATATAAGATCATTTTTACCGTTTTTGCAACATTTTTCATTGCTGCTCCGCTCCTATTGGTTGTAGCGTGATGTTAAATAGCTTATAGCCTTCCTCGATAAAGGGGCTATCCAACACTAATAGAATTTTTCAATTCGATCCAGTAGTTCCTGAGATTAGCGCGATTATATTAAAAAAATATTTTAGTGTTGGATAGCCTATTTATCGAGGAAGGTTATAGGCTATACAACATCACGCTACGACCTACGGGGGCGGCGCAGTAATCATAAACGCGGGTGAAACCGCGGGAACATCTAGTAGTTTATATTAGTAGTTGTCATTTGAGGAATTCTGTTTTTAAATGTCATTAAATGTCTTTTACTACTATTTTACTTTTGAATTAATTAATGTCAGCCATTGCGTTATATTACTAAGGGTGTTTAAAATGTCATATTCAATAAATGATTAATTTTTGTCTGGAAATACAATTGTGCTATCGTCAGCAAACAAAATAGTCGGATGTTTTGTTATTTTTGGGAGGTTGTTAATATAAATATTAAATAAAAGTAGCCCCAATAAACTTCCTTGTGGTATCCCTAGGTTAGTTTCTTTATAATCTGACATGAAATGTGTTTCTGTTTTGAGTTTGGGACATAAGCGTGTTATTTTGGTACGCTGTCGTATGTTTGTAACTATATTTAGGTATAAGCTTTATCATATCTAGTAGAAGGAGTCATTGTCAGACGATAAAATAAAAATGCCAGATTCCATTGTAACGTATCCGCTATACAAGTGTGCGAGAGGAATAGCAAGATTCCCATTTCGCTTCAAGTTTTTTATACAACCAAGGTGGCAAACAAGCATACGGCCCACCTGATGGTAAGTGGTCACCGTAGCCAATGGACGCCTGTCACACCAGAGGCATCACTAGCGCGTTGCCGACCCTTTAGGAAAGGAAGTGGGAAGGAGAAGAAGCGGGAAGGGGGTAAGGTGGTGATTGGGCCTCCGGTACTCTTACTCAACGAACGAAACACAACAGTAGGAATACTGCTATTTCACGTCGATATTCTGTGAGAGGGTAGTCCTTCCCCGGTCGAGCCGGCCCATTCATGCTGAAATCAGCAAGGCTCTAGTACTTTTATACCTTAAATTATTTCTTGTTGTACTTTTTGATCCTGTTTCCACAAAAATTCTATATATTTATTTTTTACGAGTACACAGACAATTACATAATAAATAAACTAAAATTGTATTAATGACACACACACCGGCCCCTTTGCTAAGTTGTTATTAAACAACTTGTATTAAAGAGGCCAGGCCCGTAACCCTGTCTAATACGTACTATTTGTGATGGAAAAATGATGAAAAGGTTTTATCTTAAATGCTTAACACCTAAAAAGTAAAAAGAATTAATGATTTTCCCCTCCCAACAGATCGTTATTGAAGGTATCAGAGGCAAGAGTTTCATGAGCGACATCGCTATCGACGACGTCGCTATTCTCCAAGGAGAAAACTGCACAAATCTCAAGAACGAAGCACATACACCGCTTCCTAGTAAGTACAAACTAGAGATTCAGATACTTTAACTATTTTTTACACTAAGGCCTCCGAACTTCGATCGCTAAAGCCTAAGTATTTCTGGGAAAGTTCTCCCTAGCACTAGTTATTTTAGGGATTAAATATAATGACCACCAAAAATAGTAATTGCACACCAAAATATGCTTACTAAAATATATCATAACGAACACCTATACGCCTCAAATCACTGCATTCCGTCTCGGAAGGGCTCCGTCGACTTATTTTGATCTCTTTGCTGTCCGATTCATATTTTTGGTATTAAAATGCGGTTTTAATTTTGGTGATCATTTACTATTTTTGGTGATCATTTACTATTTTTGACTGTTATATTTTACTATATCTGGTGATAAGTTCAACATAAGCCGTTAGTTTACGAGTAGGTACTACCTATGAACAAAGTAAAGAAGCTTCTAAATTAGCACTAACCTTACCGCAAAGTGTGGTTACAATGTATGGTGGTTTGCCAACAATAACACCAATATTAAGCAATATACGGTAACAATTCTGCCGTCCACTTATTAAAAAGCCTCTAATTGATATCAGGACTAATATCATTTAGCGGAACAGTCGCAAAGGGAAGACCTAGGCGAACGTTTCTTGATCAGATCGGAGACGTTCTGGATAAAGGCCAGGTTAAGAGCACCTTAAACCGGAGAGCGTGTATGAGGAATGTTATGAAAGTGAATGAAGCCAGAGAAGTGTGTCAGGATCGTAGCAAATGGAAATCCGTAGTGTCTGTCTACCCCTCTGGGAAATATGCGTGAATCTATGTACGTATGTATGTATCATTTAGTGGCTTTTTAGTTAGTGAACGGTAGAATTAGTGTTTGGCCTGGTTATGTAGTCAGATATTTGGCGTGGCTGACACATTAAAATGTTGTTAAAATGATCGGACTACTGTAGAAAGCCTAGCAATAAAAATATAAAACCACCTTTTAGTACAAGTTTTTATAGTAGCCCTTTTCATTATGTCTAAGACTCTTGCAGTCAAGAGTTAATTCATTTTGTTCTCAGAAGCGGACGACTCGTGCGTGGATCGCTGCGGAGTGGAAATAGACCTTTCATCATCAGCGTGCGATTGTAGCGTCATGTGTGTGTTGTACGATAACTGCTGCCACGATTACTTGGAGATTTGCGAGTTTAACACTAGTAAGTAGCTCTTCATGCCCGTTCAAGAAAATGAAGTAGATACAGTAAACCCTATTCGTAAGGAGGAGGAACAATTCAATGTTGCATAGCATATGTTAAGATACGGGCTTATTTGGCATATATTTGTTAGTTTTACGTCTGAAAAATTACAAATACTTTGTACGAATAGGGGAACTATTCTAAACAACATTTAGCGTCCTACCAAATTCGGCAAACTTACGGACAGCAGCGATAGCTCAGTGGGGAGACCAACAGACGTCAATGCAGAGGGTCTCGGGTTCGAACCCACGTCGCGCACCTCTGACTTTCGGAAGTTATATGACTTTTCGAAATTATGTGCGTATTGATTGACAATTATCGCCTCGGAGAGCACGTTAAGCCCTCGGTCCCGGCTGCCATGAACATCTATGGCAGTCGTTATTGGGAAGTTAGTGCCCTCTAACATCCTGACACTAGTCTAGCCTTAGGGTATCGTTAGCCTTCGGGTTGCGGAGGTCAGATGGCAGTCGTTCCGTGTAAAAACTGATATCCACTCAAATCCGGTTAGACTAGAAAGCCGACCCCAAGGGACTTGGGAATAATAAAAGCTAGGGAGAAGAAGAAGACCAAATTCGGCGAACTTGCTGTGGCTTTTTTAATATTCTAAGCCATCTGTGCAGTCTATTGTCACTACGTGTTTGTGACTTCAAGCTTTAATATAAAGTTTAATAAAAATTCAACTGTCGTATGTTCGTGTCTGCAAAACTCGGAAAGTAGTTGATGGATTGACTTGAATATTTTACTCGACGTTGCATTTGTACATACACCTAAGAGTGTTTTTATATATCTACTTTTTATCAAGAAGTTGTCACGGGAATGAGACGTTAAAAATATTAGATTGAGCCGAGTTATTTTTTTTTTCCTCTTTAATTTAAGAGTGTAGATCTTATCGTTGGAGTAATCGCCACATATGTCTGTCTTCTGCTTTCCTTTTAGTTGTTGAAAAGGTTCATCACGATCTTCCCTTTCCTCTCTTTGCCTATGTTTTGGCAATAGGTATAACGAGACTCAGATGGTGTTATAGTCTGTTTAATTTCAGTAAAAGTAAAGCTTATATACTAGTGTGGCGCGTGTATACATTTGCATGCGTGTGCATTTATAACTTATCTCAAGATGTGCTCTATCGGAATACGTGTAATAATGTAGTCGCTTCTTTCATTATTTCATACAAAGATGGTTTAAAAAAAATTCATGTCCTATCGTTACGTTTAGCTTACTTAAATACCAAAATTTTATTGCAGATAGTAATACAACGGACGACGTCGAAGCTTCAACTTTAAGTTCAAGTGTTCAAATGCCACAAACGCAGAAACTAGTCGCAACTACCACCCCTACACAACCAACAACAACTTCGACCAGCTCAACAACTTCAACTACGACATCAACAACAACTTCGACTACGACATCAACAACTACACAGAATCCGACAACGATACCTCCGACTAGACCTCAAACTACGACTTCTACGACTAAATTAACAACAACTACGATCACTAGCCGTAGACCTACAACGGTTCGAGTTTCGAAACAGGTGCCGGCTCGTGCAATGCCGACAAGTATTGTTATGCTGACTAATTATACAACCACGAGACCGACTACCAAGACAACTAAGATTCCATATACAGAAAACAAAACGACCGCCCAATCAACAATCTTTTCATTACCTGTTAAAGCTCCTCAACAGTCTACAACTGATAAAAAGAAAGCGGATAATAGTGGTTGGTATATTTTATATTATTAACTGCCTCCGTGGCTCAGCGGTAGTGTATGCGACTGCTGTGCATTAGGTCTCGGATTCCCGGGCCGTGCCAACAAAAAGTTATTGGGTTTTCTATTAAAAAATCTCAATAGCAGCCCGGGGTTAGGAAGTTGGCGGTGTTAAAAACTCCCGTGCCCCGGAAAGCACGTAAAGCCTTTGGTCCTGCGCCTAATCTCTCTCCGGTCGTGTCGGATTAGCGTCCCATCGGATCATGAGGATTAGGGAACAGAGAGTGCACTTGTGTTTGTGCACACGCTTGTGCACTATAATATCTCCTGTGCAGATGACCAGTCCCCGTTAAGATTGGCCGCCGTGACCGAAATTCGGTCTGGAGGACATTATTAGTTTTAAGATTATATTCCCGAAGAGTAGGCTGAGCTTTAGATAAAGGTGTCACGTAATACGCTATAGAGCGTCTGGTCGTTCAAGGAAAGGTAGGGCAGGAGACGCGCGGAAGATCACACATGAGATGGACTGACCAAGTTAAGTCAGACGTGGGCGGTCCATTGCATGAGTGTACTACACATGCCGCTAACCGGAAGAAATGGCAGAACATCGTGAGGCGTGTGACGTCGACTCTTCTGGACACCTAGACAACATGATGACCACGACCATTCTGTCAAGAATGAACGACTAAGAAGAAGAATACGCTCTAGCTTAGGGTTTAAGATTTGATTCCCAATTAAATTTCGAAGATTCTTCTCGATTCCCGTTACAACTATTTTTTAACAAGTGATTTAATATTTTAATTAATTAGGTATTTTATTAATTACTCCTCTCTCGTCTCGCTGCCTTATTATGATCATTCGTATCATCGGTCGTGTGTCCGCGGAGTTGCGCGCGTTGGTGACAGCAAATCCACACTTTGGGCGTCCTATTGTTTTCTATGTTATATATGCATAGTACCTAATATTTTTATTAGCATTTTGTTACATGGAAGTAATATTTGTCATGTCCCTGGTTTAGCCAGTCACACTATACAGGTGTCCGGTAATTAATGGATGACTTTGTCTTATAGTAAAACCACAGAAAACTTAATAACAATATTAAGATTTCTGTGAGTAAAACTGATGGACGTTCAGAAAAAAATATGAAAAGTATCTGACAATGTGCCTGCGAAATTTCATGATGATCAATCGAGTAGTTAAAGCGTGAAAGCGTAACAAACAAACTCACTTTCGCATTTATTACATTACTTATTTTTATGTCCTTTTTTAAAACAGCCTATGTAGTATGTTGCATGAAGTCTTGTAAATTAAGATCTTAGTATCCCTTATGGGGGGTTTACACGAGTGACTATAGCCGCACGATTTTTGCCGCGCGGCGAATATCGACTGTCTAAATGGCAATTCGGCTAGGTCGTAGGTGACTGAAATCGCAAGCTCCAAGTAGGGTAGCATCCGACTTCAGCCGCGCGGCAACCGGCCGCATGAGAAATGGGCCGGCTGGACCAGGGAAGGACTACCCTCTCACAGAATATGGACGTGAAATAGCAATATTCCTACTGTTGTGTTTCGTTCGGCGAATGAGAGTGTCGGAGGCCCAATCACCCCCTTACCCCCTTCCCGCTCCTTCTCCTTCCCACTTCCTTTCCTAAAGGGTCGCCAACGCGCTAGTGATGCCTCTGGTGTTGCAGGCGTCCATAGGCTACGGTGACCACTTACCATCAGGTGGACCGTATGCTTGTTTGCCACCTTAGTTGTATAAAAGAAAAATGTTTATAAAGTCGACAGCCCTGGATGTTATATTGTATGTCATATGTTTCAGGTCTAAGTGGGGCACTAATGGCAGGAATAGTGTTTCTAGTAATAGGTGTGATCTGTATCGCCACGTACGTGGGGTACGTGTTGCGGACCCGCGGTATGTACACCCTGGCAAGATTGCGCGGCCGCGCCACCAACGATACTGAAGTGCGGTTCTTGCGCTCTGACAATGATTTTGATGTTAACGATGAATAAATGTTGTTTGTAAATTTTAGTGCTGTTTTCTTTATTTTTCCATATTATAATCTTTATTACTGGTAGTATAGTATGCTAGACTGGTGACTCTATTTTGATGTTCGCCATTTTGGCGCTGCAAGCGCTGGTGAGTGTACTTGGAACTAATATTAGTGATGAATAATAATTGAATTTTAATATAATTTATTGGCAAAGATGATAAAAAAATATACGCAAAGTAGACAAGTTTTCAATCTGAACCAGTTTTCAATACCTTTTCAGGTCCAGCATTAGTCTTCTTACATGTTCACCGATGTTGGTAGTGGTTTATCTTATCTTATGTGGGGGCCAGTCAGTGCAGACCAGCGACACTTCGACCCAGTGGGATCTTTTGTGTCGACACTCTCCCAATAACGACTGCCATAGATGTCATGGCAGCCGGGACTGACGGCTTAACGTGCTCTCCGAGGCACGGAGCAGGCGATAATTGTCAATTAATACGCACATAATTTCGAAAAGTCATATAACTTCCGAAAGTCAGAGGTGCGCGACGTGGGTTCCAACCCGATACCCTCTGCATTGCAGTCTGTTGGTCTCCCCACTGAGCTATCGCTGCTCTTTTGTAGTGGTTACTGAGCAAATAGTTTTATTGCAAGGATACAGCAAAACTAGTAAAAGTTATTTAGCTTTAGGTATTATTGGCCGCCCAACATGCGCGCCGATGTTACGGTGGTACCAGTAACTGTGCAAATCATTCCCTTAGAACTAAATAGGAATAGTTGTTTTGGTAGGGGCAACTATGTGGGTCTTTCGTCGATACATACCACGGGTTGTTCGCACCACGGTGTGAATCGCAGAAGGACCCATTTTGAATTAGTCGTTTCGCACCATTATTATTATTTTTATTTAAAATACGACTCCCGCACTAGTTTGTGTCGCTGGGAGACTTTTCAAACAACGGACACAAATAACACCCAGACTCAGAACAACCATTTGTGGATCTCACAGTTGTGACCATTGTTTGTGTTGTGGGATTCTAACCCACAACACTCAGCGCAGTAGGTAGCAGTAGCAATCACTTAAACCACTACGCCATCCGTGCAGTCAATACTAAGGTGGTTGGCTTTCTTGAACTACTTATTTAACTCTAAATCACATCATTAACAAAGGCATGGTTCTCGTGCTGATTCGTTCATAATGTCTAAGTTACCTACATTTGTTTTTTTAATTTTGTTTTGTATAGTTTTCTTCTTATTACCATTTTACAAAACGATTAGTATTACTTATATAACAAGGTGTTTAGTTGTGTATCTGCAAAAACAATTAAATAGTGCATAATTTTAAGACATGTTGTATTTGCTGTTAAACCTATACACTGTACCTGTTTTCCGAACAAAATAAAATAGAATAAAATAATAATTTGAACTTCCTCCATCCTAAAACCTGCTTTGGACCGGCACTGTCTGGGTACTGCTTTGAGTGTAATATTTTATTTCTAAGAGACAGCGACAGACTATGAATTTTAATAAGTATACGGACATAGTTTAATCTATTTGTCTATTCCGGCAAACAATCGACGAAGATTGTTTTCAAGGATGTCTACATCTCAGACATAGTTGAAAACAATGATGTATGGTTTGAGCTCAAGCTCAATACTTTAAAATTATTTTATCATCATACTTCACAATTATTTTAAATTATAATTTTCTTGCAGTCCTAAATATTTATGTAGGTACCTACTGATATTTTATTCACTTGCCCGTCTGATT
Source organism: Catocala sponsa (assembly GCA_963564715.1). Classification (NCBI taxonomy): domain Eukaryota; kingdom Metazoa; phylum Arthropoda; class Insecta; order Lepidoptera; family Erebidae; genus Catocala; species Catocala sponsa. Next base: position 1,300,528 of record OY751352.1, read on the forward strand.
TGTTGTACGCAAAATGTGTTAAATACACGTAGATCAGCATCCAATAATTTTTTGTATTAATTGTATTTTTTTCTGTAAAAATAGTAGAAAGTCTTCAGCATAGATAAGACACTGTATACTGAACTTTAGTTCATAAACGAAAACTCAAACGAACAGAAGAAATAAAATTAGCAGGGTTGCCAATTTGTGGGGAATTCCCCAAACTGCGGGGAATTTCAAGTTGATTGGGGATTTATTGGGGATTGGCATTATGCGGGGAAAATGCGGAGATTTTGAAATCTTCTTAATTTTATTATTACATATTATAAATTGTAATAAATATAAAAATTAATAAAGAAAGAATACTTTGGCAGCACCTAGTAGCTACTGTGAATATTAAAAAACCGTGAATAATGTTCGCAAACATAAAAATAATGACGTTCTTTTTGCTCATGCTGCCATTTTCAAATGCATTGGTCGAACGTAAATTTAGGGAGCTTAAAATTAAAATACATAAATCCGCAATCGGCTAAATACAGATACTGTAATATCTTAATTGGCAGCAAGAGATGGGAATAAAAAATTTGGCAGCAGTGTCAAGTTTAACCCTTTGAGCAAAATGGTTGCAACAAATATGTAGGTATATGGGCAAAGTGTAACGGTACAAAACGTAGAAATAATAATAAAAATAGTTAAAACGTTTTTCATTGTTTAAAATGATTTTGAGGGGAATTTGTGGGGAATCAGCAAATTTTTGTCCCCAAACTTGGGGAATTTTATTTGGATTTTTGGGAAACTACGTACATTGGCATCGGCAACCCTGAAAATTAGGTATCTGTCGGCTGTCAGAGCTGAGTCTGACATAACTTCATAATCTGTTCGCAAGTTTTGTTGATCTACAGAATCGGAAAGCAAAGAATATGATTTTTCTGCACATTGTGCCATATTAAAACAGCATATTAAAATGGATGAGAGTGCTAAATGTATTAGTGTAGACATGGATGACAAATCAAATTCGAGAAACTATTGTTATGGGTGTTTGAGCGATAGTGATGAGAAAGAAATACAGAATTATATGTTTCTCTGCGCCCCTCTAAAAGAAATATTCCAGGTAAGGTATATCTCCGAGTCTTTAAGTACATATATTAAACAGTATTTGGTTCCTTAAACACATAGAATCATGGCTTTTCTCACGTGATGTTATGTTTGTTATGATCCTGACGGACGTATATTTTCTATTATATTTATGCGCAACATTAAATCAATATTTACTTACTTAAGAAATTTGTAAACAAGAACAGTACAATAATATTATGATAAATAATAATGGGTTATACATTATAATGTGTATGAAATGAGTATACTCCAGGCCTGTATCAGATTTGTATTGCAATGTTTGAGTATAAGAACAAAAATCAGGCCTGCACGCCCCTCAAGAGCTAGGCAAATATTTCCTCTGTCTAACACACCTACATTTCATTTGCTGCTTGCTCATCCATATGGTTGTTTATTGACCATTTTTTATGCCTCATTATGGATGTGATTATGATGTCTGAAGTGTTGTTATAATAATTGGCTAAATATGTACCAAGTTATTAAATAAGTAAACTTATAAATAATATTGTCTTTTGTTTACGCGAATGTTATTAATTGAAATTAAACTACTATATACAGATTTTATCGCTTTGTTTATTTGACACTTTATTACAAAATTTTGAAAAACTGTTACACTACTATAATACTATTAAACTTTACTAATTTGAAGAAACACACTTTACGTTTCTTGAAGAAACATCCTAATTTCAATAGAGAAGGTGGTTGGAATGTACCACCAGCTTGGGATCCAGTAATTCAAATAGTCAAACCCAAGAAGAAGCAAACCACAGCTAGACTTCATGATACTTTGGGCTCATTCTGTGTAAATAGAAACACCCATGATTAAATTATGTTCAGGTACTTTGAAATAACTACACTGGAACATTGAGACAACTATCATCTTAGTCTCCCCGTGACCATGGCTGCTGAAAAGCAACCGAAACGTCGGGGAAAGTGTAAACATAAATACAAATAGTATAGTAATAGTATAAATAGTTTTAATAGTTTCAATAATTTAATTAGCTTAAAAATTAGTAAAGTTTAACAGTATTATAGTAGTGTAACAGTTTTTCAAAATTTTGTAATAAAGTGTCAAATAAACAACGCAATAAAATCTGTATATAGTAGTTTAATTTCAATAAACTTATAAAATAAATTATAATATGAGAAATATTTCTATACCTATAACACAGTTATCTATATATTAATACATGAAGCAAAAACTTTGTACCCCTTTTTACGAAAATTGCATGGACGGAGGAGTATGAAATTTAGCTCGGTTAAAGTTTATATGGAGAAGGAGGGGAGAATCTTAATATTTATATAAAATATGCATTAGAAATATATTAAATTAATGAAAAAACACTACACGCACACAACCATGCATTTGACACACGCAGTCGAAGCGCATAACTATGGTTATATATATCAATATAATTATAATGACATATATCAGCAATATCTTATAGGCAAACTTTGGTCAAATTTCGAGCACAAGGTGACCGCTAGTTTTAATAATTTGGGCACCAGTCTGTCACAATAAATGCTAACTTACACTTGTATTAGATTAAGCATTTTTTGTTTTTCACCAATTATGATATGTAAATTGTTATATTTTTTTACTATAATATTCTATCACATACACACAACACCATCTAGCCCAAACTAAGCAGAGCTTGTACTATGGGTACTAGACAATGGATAAACATACATATATGTACTTCTTTTTTGTAAATACATACATATTATACATAGAAAAACCCAGACCAAGACAAACATCCATGTTCATGCACACAAATGTTTGACTTGTGCGGGAATCGAACCCGTGATCTCAGGCGTGGCAGTCGGTTACCATCTATACATAAATAAAAAGAGAAGTAGGCATAGAGTAATGATTGTTAGTTGCTGCTAATAATTATAAATATTATCAATGACATTTTAATTCTGAACCTGTGACCTGCTAAGTGTGATATTATAATTTTGCAGATGCAGGGTATATTCTTGTGTTACGTGTGTAAGAGGATGGCACAACACACAGAACTATTCATAAAGAATGTACAATCCAATCAGACACTATTGGAAAGCTTTTGTAATGCAAACATCTACAATATAAAAACGGTAAGTCTGTGGTTTAACTGTAGTCTGTATGGACAAAACGGTTTCAGAGCATTGTAAGTCTGAATGCCTATTATTTGTTTCCTTTGTTATATCTTCACACTCAAATCAGAATGTCCACAATAAAGGCTTTAGTAAAGGTAAATAACAATATGACATAATTACACTTATTTGCGATGCATATATTATCACATTTAATTCCTTTACATACACTCTCCCTTACTCCAGAAGATGTATGCACTGGTGTATTTCACCTATCAGAGCCCACACAATCAGCCACGAGGAGCATAACAAAGCACATGCTATGGTGTAAATAGTTGAGTAGTAGATCCTAGCTGATTCCAGCATGAATGGGCCGACTCGACCGGGGAAGTACTACCCTCTCACAGAGTATCGACGGGAAATACCAGTATTCCTACTGTTGTGTTTCGCACGGTGAGTGAGAGTGCCGGAGGCCCAATCACCCCCTTTCTCCTATTCCCGCTCCTTCTTCCTACTTCCTTTCCTAAAGGGTCGGCAACGCGCGAGTAATGCCTCTGGTGTTGCAGGCGTCCATAGGCCACGGTAACCACTTACCATTAGGTGGACCGTACGCTTGTTTGCCAACTTGGTTGTATAAAAAAAAATGTTTACAGCACATATGTGGTACTTTAAGAGTATGCCAGCTAAGGTATGATGGTTCAACCAACTAGACCTGATGGCACAGGGAAGGCGTGTGTTTCAGGTTAGTTAGGTTATGTTATGTTATAAGAATATTTTGATGTTACAGGTAATGGATGAAACATTAAAATCAGTAAGATCACAAACACAGCCCCTAGTCAAGTTAAAACATGTGTCATTTAACGTGATCGAACTGTCGGAGAAGGACGGTGATTCTTGTGAGGATTCATTCTCTGTAGTGTGCAATAGAAGAGAAGATGTTAAAGAAGACTTGAGAATTAAACTGAAGTTTGAGATGAAAGAAGAGGAGGCAGAGTTGCTGGATAATTTAGAAGCGGAGTTTGTTAATGGAGATGACGGTTAGTACATAGTCCACTGCTGGATATAAGCAGCCAGTCCAGCCACCTGTTTTAAGGCATCAGTCCACATGTTCACAGATGTCCCACCTTGTATTTGACAATTCAGTCTTCACTTTAAGACTTTTTGGCTCAAATGGCCATCAGTCGTTTGGCAGATGTAATAACTCCAAGTTACTAAACTAAAAACTGTATCAAATTAAATTTAGTGGCTTATGTGTGATACATTAAGACTGCGCCGAGCGAAATGTGCCAAAACAGGCGGTCACGGTTAAGTGAATAAAATCAACACTATGTTTAATACAAATATAAAAATATACATTTACCATAACAATAAATGTGTTTACAATTACTAAAATAATTAATATTTTCGTCTACAAAATTACGTAAATTTGCACAAAAAATGCAAAAACTTAAGCTCGTGTTACAGTTTTAGATTATAACATAACAGTAAAAATCTATCCTATTTTACAGCTTAAACGAAACATACATAAGTAGTTATATTACAATTTGTCCGTTTATCAAAAAAGCAGTTCAAATCCTCCATACAATTTGACTATGGCGGCCGCGCGCCGATTTGAATATGCGCCGCACGAGCTCTGTCATTATGTCTTACGCTCGGCGCAGTCTTAACAAACAGCAGACAGACACAAATTCAAAGGACAATAATTATTTAGAGTTAGTGTCTTTACATCACACTTAACAACTTTTATTCTAGTACTTATTAAAAAACTGTATAAAATAATAAAAAACATATATGGAAAAGTAAAAATTACACGTGCCGCCGCCTGCCGCGCACCGGGTTGTTGTACATTCGTCACAAAGTAAATTCGTCACGAAAAAAAGTATGAGTAAATTCGTCACAATTCTAATGTATGCAATAAATTTCCAATATATTAATTTTGTTTATTGTAAATTTGACACATGGTTTTTACCCGCACCGATAGCAAAAAAATTAAGCAACTGGTAGAATAAAAATTTTGTATATTTTTCATAATCACAGTAAGTTTAATAATTTACTTTACATCTACATAAAATCACAGTTCTCAATTGGACGATTTGCCCACAACATTACAATTATAAGATAAACAATAGAATGACAAATAAAATCACGGTAATAATCATATATTTTTTTAATTTAACATAGAACCTATAAAAAAACACAGATCTCGGGAGATGCTGACTTGCCGACAACTATATAACTAAATATAATAACTTAATAAAATAAAAATAAGTTTATTTTCCACCAAACATAATTTTACAATTTCGCACAAGTGTGATATTTCAACTAGGTAGCAAAGTAAATATAACAAGTAGCGTATTTTGAGGGGTGGACAGGAGCCTAAACTAGGGAAACCCTGTATTTCAGGTCTCCTGGACACTAACCCGTGGCTTTGTGAGTGTTTGTTCTACTTCATAAGTGTTATGAAATCTGTACGAGCGTGTGTCAGTGTATGTGTGCGTGTGTGTGAGCGTGTGTGTGATTGTATGAGTTTATGTGTGTGTATGTATGTGTTATACGGCTTGTTGTTATTATAATAATATTAATTTATTTCATTATAGATATTAAGGCTTTGTGTTGTCTTAATTTAAATTCAGTAAATAATTTCTAACAACATTTTTACATTCGCGTGTAGTTTTAGGATATATGTTTAACAAAACCTACCTAAAATAATACCTATGTAAAAATAATAGTTCTCCGATTAGTGTGATGCTGGAGCGCTAATATCAGTAACTTTGCTTGCTATCGCTACTTTAAGCAAAAATTATGTAAAATGTGATCTGTGACGAATTTACACATATTTTTTAATACATGTGACGAATTTAATTTGTGACGAATGTACAACAACCCCGCGCACGGGTCACCGCCTCCCACTCCGTGGTTTGTTATGCGACCACGTGTATTTGTGTCTTAGTCATGCAATTAGAGTTACCAAATTCAATTATTGTAGTTTTGTAGCAAATAATTAATTATGAAAATTGGTTGAACAAAAGTTGTTAAGCATGTCACTGGTATATTGGTGCCAATTCTGTTGTCACAAAATTCTCTAAACTTAACTAAAAATCACTAAAATTTAGTTTAGTCCTGTCACTTTTAACGATTTCAGAATACGAAATGTCGTTTAATAGGACTAAACAAAATTTTTGTGATTTTTAGTTAAGTTTAGAGAATTTTGTGACAACAGAATTGGCACCATTATGTTATTAGTATTTTTAATAACGAATAACCCTGTAGTTCAAACTGATAATTATTATTTTTTATATGTTATATTGCAGAGTTCCCAGAAATGTATGTCAAAGAAGAGGATGACTTTCCTTTGAACGCAATGTTAAAAGAAGAATTAGAAATTGGAAATATTGACAACATAGATAACATTATAAATATCAACACAACATTAAAGAAGAAACTCAAGAAAAAAGATAGAATTAAAAGAGAAGGTGTCGTGAAATTGAGAAGAGGTATGCTAGAAATTAGCATGTGATATAAATACCAGCCCTGTATTAAACTGTCGTACTGCTGGGCATGGGCCTCTTCTCAGGGTGAGAAGGGTTAGGCTATAGTCCACCATGCTGACCCAGTGTGGGTTGGCAGACTTCACATATCTTCAAATGAAATTAAATCAGTTTATTTGCAATAATATAGGTATAAAATGTTCTTATTATACAAAATGCCACACTAGGCGTGCAAATATACAATACATATAATAATAAAAATGTCAAAGTAAATTAAATTAAATCGAAATTCCATACAATAATGTCAAAGTAAATTGTCAATTTTCAAACATCAAGAACATTATGGTGAACTCTCAGACATGCAGGTTTCCTCACGATGTTTTCCTTCACCGTTAAAGCGAAATTAATAGCCGTCTTCCCTCCTATAACATCTTAAAACATGTCTCTTTAGTTCTCACTATATCCCTCTGAAAGAGATCTTGTCTTGTTTCATTGAATTGTCCATTTAATCAAGTATGTTTATCTTACTCAACAAAAGATCCAATATCGGCCGAAGAATGGCCATCTACGTAGGCGATATTATAGTGCACAAGTGTTTGCGTACACAAGTTCCTTTGGATATTAATTGAGATGGCAATTTGACACGACCGGGGCGAGATCAGGCGCAGGACCAATAGAATGAAAGAAAGAAAAGTAATTTATTAGACACACCAAAAGCACAACATATTAACATACAAACAAGTAGAAAATACAACATAAAAACAAAAATAAAATAAAGAAAATGTTGTGCAGTGTGTCCAAAAGGTTCCAGCTCAGCCTTTGCTGCAGATGACCGCTGAGCTGTTTTTCAGCCGAAACCCAAGGGCTTTATGTGTTTTTAGAGGCACAGGATGTGAAACACCGCCAACTTCGTTGATACTGAAAACTTCTTGTCAGAACAACGCAATATTTGTTTGTTCAACCGGTCTGGGATTCGAACCTCTCTGCACAGCAGTTGCATACACTACCGCTGCCATAAAGCCTACTTAACATATTAGCGATAGCTTAGTGGTAAACCTTTGGACTGCCACGCAGAGGCCTCAAGTTCGAACCCAAGGCGCGCATCTCTGACTTTTCGAAGTTATGTGCGTATTAAATAGTTAATTCTTCTTCTTCTTTTCGTGTGGTTAGTGGCCAACCTGTTGTCGAGAGTTGTTCAAGCCGCCCGTAGACCTCTGACATGGCTTAACGACTGCTGTCAATTTGACAACCGGGATCGATTTTTTACGTGCCTTCCGAAGCAGAGAGACCCTCAGATGAAATACCACTAAGCGGTCACCCATCTATAGACTGACCGCACCCAACGTTGCTTAACCTCACTAATCGTTTACTGATCAGTGAGTGCAACTGACTATGAGTTAATTATCGGTTGTTTTAACGGTGAAGGAAAACATCGCGAGGAAACCTGCATTTCTGAGAGTTCTCCATAATGTTCTCGAAGATATGTGAAGTCTGCCAACCCGCAATGAGCCATCGTGGTGGACTATGGCCTAACCCTTCTCACAGTGAGAAGAGCCCCGTGCCCAGCAGTGGGACTATTTAATACAGTGCTGATATTATTATATTATTATTATTACAGGTATACCTAAAATCAAACCGATATATATCACAAGGAAACAATGTATAGAGGAGAGAGGTCGTATGGCCGAAGACCCCAAGTACCTGGAATTCGCCTACAAGTGTGCTGAGTGTATCAAAGGATTCAGTTTCAAAGGCAGCTATGACAAACATATGGAAACACATAACCTGGTATTTATCTATATACTAATTATACTAGGTTTTGCGCGCGGCTTTGCTCACGTTTATGTTGGTTTTGTCTATAAATTTCTATACCTCGGAAACAGTAGGTATTTTCCTGGATGAAAGGTACCCTATATCCTTTTCTGTTCCCATGACAACGTGTATGCTAAATAACATGAAGATTAGTCTAATAGTTAAGACGTAAAAGCATAACAAACAAACTCACATCCGCGTTTATAATACTAATATTATAAACTAGATGTTCCCGCGGTTTCATCCACGTTTATCGTTACTGCGCCGCCCTGTGGGTCGTAGCGTGATGTTATATAGCCTATAACCTTCCTTAATAAATAGGTTATCCAACACTAAAATAATTTGTCAAATCGAACCAGTAGTTCCTGATATTAGCGCGTTCAAACAAACAAACAAACTCTTCGCATTTATAATATCAGTATAGGTGCGAATGTAAATTTGTCAACTACTCGACCGATTATCATGAAATTTCTTTCGGATACATGTTTTCAGGTGTACATAAAAGGACTTACGGTAAGTTTCATAAAAAACAAAGGTTGTTCCCGAGCGAGCGAAGCCGTGGGCAGAAGCTAGACTGTAATAATTTACACTAATATATAGAGATAAGATTAATAAATCGATTTAAAATAATATTTCCCATTAGTATATAAAGCTCTTTTATCTGGAAGTAAAATATGCTATATATATATACGACTAGATGTTCCCGCGGTTTCACCCGCGTTTATCGTTACTGCGCCGCCCCCGTGGGTCGTAGCGTGATGTTCCGTGTACCTTTCCGTAAGGAGCCGACCATGACCACGCGTCTGAGCCGCGCGGCATGGTATCTCGCAGAGTTTTCGGTCGGCCTTGCACATCATAAATGCGCGCGTAGTACTTGATCATTATTTCACTGCGTATGTTATTTTAAAACTGCGATATCTCCTAAGATATTCATTGAAATCGAATGATGTAAAGGGCAATTTTGTTTTAAATTAAATACTTGTGATGAATAACGTATTTATTTGGATAAGGATTAATATCATGTTTATAAAAACACCTTCGCAAATAATGTATTATTTTAGAACAAATTTGGTTAGCATAAAAAAGGTTATAGTGAGCCAACCTTAAAAGATAGACATATGCTGTCGTGGACTTTTTTCAGGACTTTTAAAGGAGAACAATTCTGTCATACATGATTTTAAGTTAACTGTTTACGCAGCGCACGCAGCGGAATTTCTCTAAAGGAAAAATACCCTCCGATTTTGAAACATTCATTGGTGCTCCGCTCCTATTGATCTTAGCGTGATGATATATAGTCTATAGCTTTCCTCGATAAATGGGCTATCTAACACTGAAATAATTTTTCAAATCGGACCTGTAGTTCCTGAGATTAGCGCGTTCAAGCAAACAAACAAACAAACAAACTCTTCAGCTTTATAATATTAGTATAGATAGGAGTCACGAGATGCCAGTAATTGTAAGTGTGGATGTACGGGCAAATCACCCGTACATCGCGGTGTTAGCATTATGCCGACACCTGCCATTTGTTTACTTTATACATCATTATATATAATCAATTTAGTACCGAACAAGCATCGTACTCAATCGGTTGACCTAGCAAGTGTGTCATTGACCGTAACACATATCATTTCATACAGCAATAATATAGTATTAGATAGTATTATATTTTAACATTACTTTGGCAGAGATATATAATATAGTATTAAATAGTATTATATTTTAATATTACTTTGGCAGAGATATATAGAGATATATAATATAGTATTAAATAGTAATATATTTTAACATTACTTTGGCAGAGATAATAAAAGTTACTAGCGGTCGCCTAGTGCTTGAAATTCGACCAAAGTTTGCCTGTAAGATATTGCTGATATTTGTCATTATATATTGATATATGTAACCATAGTTACGCGCTTCGACTGCATGTGTCAAATTAATGGTTGTGTGTGTAACGTGTTATTTATTGAAAATAATGTATTTTTACGCATAATTTAAAAAAAATATTAGCATTCGTCACTTCTTCTCTGTATAAACTATAAGTGTGCGAAATTTCATACTCCTCCGTCCGCCCAATTTTCTTAAAAAGGGATCCAAAGTTTTCGCTTCACGTATTAATATATAGATAACAAGTTAACTTATCTCTATCATTTCATTATCCTTGGTGTATGGACCATTCATCATATTTGTCCGTACAGTGGATGAAATAATGAAATATTTTAGATTTTCTTTTTCTTTAACTACGCTCGCTCTAGGAATAAATCCCGTGTCGATGCATTTTAACAAACATTTAAGCAATTTGTATCCGACAAAGAACACACAATTTTTGTCCCGTTTGGACTTCGAACCCGCAACATTCGGCAGTGTACATCCGTGCAACCAAAATTTAAATATACACTTACGCGCATTAAAAAAATACTTAAAACATTTTGCACCTTATATTTTACTGAATATAACGCGATACAAACTTATAAAATTAATATCCCGTTTCTAATTTCAGTGTATGGGCAACTACGAGTGTGATATTTGCAGGCAAAGAATGGATTCAGAGGAGAAACTAGTCAACCATATGAGATACCATTTAATGTGAGTATTATTGGGTAGATGACTATGTATTATTTTGTACATTATTTTAAACACAAGAGCAAGTAATTATAAAATAACTTTTTGTGCAAACAGTATCAAAATTGGTTGCAAAATAAAAATGTTAAAAAATTATAACCCGACTACGTAAAAAAGGGGTCTAAAAAGGACGAAACAAGAAAATAATTCAGATAGAAATCCAGAAATGCATAGATACAAAAATGGTCAAGGTAGAGCCGTGTATCCTTAAAGATCTTTATAAGGGTTCCTTTTTCCTTTTGAGGTGCTGGATCCTAACAATGGACTATATGTGTGTATATTTATTTCCAGTCGTTACAAATGTCCGGAGTGTGGGTTAAAGCGCAAGTGTCGGATGACGATCAAAGACCATTATTCGGCGCATCACCTAACAGAGGACCAGCAGTATTCCTGCTCACAATGTCTCAAGAAATTCAAGTGAGTCGTTCTTTGCCTTTTAGGAATGATAATAATAACTGTAGGGGTCTATAATATTGTCTTCTGTTTACGCGAATGTTATTCATTGAAATTAAACTACTATATACGGATTTTATCGCGTTGTTTATTTGACACTGTTACAAAATTTTTTGAAAAACTGTTACACTACTATAATCACTATTAAACTTTACAAAAAAAAAAAATTTGTTAAGTTTAATAGTGATTATAGTAGTGTAACAGTTTTTCAAAAAATTTTGTAACAGTGTCAAATAAACAACGCGATAAAATCCGTATATAGTAGGTTAATTTCAATGTAGGGGTCTAGCTGAATGTAACATAAATATTAGTGACATGGGACCTTTCATAGCCATGTTGGCAGAGCCTGGCTCGCAAAAATCTAAATTATTATACAAAATGGTTGCTGCTGCAATGAGTACCTCTTCTGCTTGAGTTTAAATAAAAGGTAATATACTTAATTATTGTAATTATATATTAAGATTAGGGCACGATGAGGCTGACATTCCTTTATAAGGAAAAAGCCTCCATAAATATTAAAAGAATAAAAAAAAAACTGTAGGGGTAATTGTGTTGTTGTGGTTGGTCAAATGAAAGACTTCATTATATACGATAGCTCAGTGGGGAGACCAACAGACTGCAATGCAGAGGGTCTCGGGTTCGAACCCACGTCGCGCACCTCTGACTTTCGGAAGTTATATGACTTTTCGAAATTATGTGCGTATTGATTGAGAATTATCGCCTGCTCCGTGCCTCGGAGAGCACGTTAAGCCGTCGGTCCCGGCTGCCATGAACATCTATGGCAGTCTTTATTGGGAAGTCAGTGCCCTATAGTATCCTGACACTGGTCTAGCCTTAGGGTATCGTTAGCCTTCGGGTTGCGAAGGTCTAATGGCAGTCGCTCCGTGTAAAAACTGATATCCAGTCAAATGCGGTTAGACTAGAAAGCCGAATCCAAGTGACTTGGGAATAATAAAGGCTAGGGAGAAGAAGATATAGATATATATTTTCTGGTACCAGTTATAAATACTATCTATAAATACATATTGAGTAATGACCTAACTGTGAGGTCCATGGAGACGACTGCCGCGCGGTATTACTGCATACTTGCGCCTGACTATACAATACCTTCTACCGATAAGTGACCGTCCGAAAAAATAAGGAAGAGAAGAGGAGAAGAAAAAACGCGAAAAGAGGGGTCTCAAAAAAACAAGCCTTGTTTTTTATGCCAATGTTCTGGGTAACTCTTACTTTATTTTAGTTATTGGATGCAAATTACTTCTAAAATGCTTCAGTTCTGTTAGCAGAGGTTCCCAGACTTTTTTCTCATAGACCACTTTCAAACAGTAACAGTCGCTGAGCTTCTTAAAATATTATCTGCTTACATTGATAGGTGAAGTCAAACCAACATTTTAGTTCTTCACTACCGAAACCAAATAAATTTTCGTGGACCCCCGCTTACAAATTGTGAACCCCCATTTTTTTGGCACGCCAATGTGAGTAGAGTAGAGTCCCGTAGAGTCTCCCGTGGACCCCTGGGGTCCACCTGGACCACTTTGGGAACTAAGGTGTTAGAGTATGTAGCTATTAAATAAAATGATGAAAAAACGACAAGATTCGTCGATGTTTGTTGCAGATATCGTTCAAATAGGACAAAGGGGAGAAATTATTTTAAATGAAAAGTAAAATTCGATAATAAAAAAGTATACAACTTGGACCCCTGTTTTAGCGTTTTTCTCGATAATTTTATGTATGTATATTTTTTCGGTTCTACTTATCGGTGGATGATATTGAATAACACTAAAGCGTTAGCAATGTGGCTACAATAATATTAAAAAAAAGGAGAGACGCTCCGTAACCATGGCTGCTAAAAAGCAACCGAAACGTCAGGGAAAGAGTAAACTTAAATATAAATAGATTTAATAATTTACACGTTTTAAATATACTCATACAGGGGGTCCGGTAATTAATGGATAACCTTTAAATGTCTTATAGTAGAACTGACGGCCGTTCAGAAAAAAAATTAAAAGTTTTGTAATTGCCAGTCATACTTTTGACTGTCTATCTATTAGCGAAATTAATGTTTAATAATAAAACAACAAAAAACCGATGGAATTCATTCATTTATGGTCGTAGTGTACAAGAAAGTTAATTATGGTTATGGTTTTCAGACGCCAAGTGTCACTTCGGAAACATATAACATACGCGCACGGTGCCAAGGAAAGAGTGCAATGCGCCTATTGCAACCGAACTTACGCCAACAAGACTGTGCTCAAATCACATATGATGTTGTAAGTATACAATAATAAAATGTCCTCCTGACCGAATTTCAGTCACGGCGGCCAATCTTAACGGAGACTGGCCATCTGCGCAGGAGATATTATAGTGCACAAGCATGTGCGCAAACACAAGTGCACTCTCTCTTCCCTAACCCTCATGATCCGATGGGACGCTAATCCGACACGACCGGAGAGAGATCAGGCGCAGGACCAACGGCTTTACGTGCGCACCGAGGCACGGGAGTCTTACACCGCCAACTTCCTAACTCCGAGCTCGTATTGAGATTTCTTAACTGAAAAACCCAATAACTTTTTGTTGGCCCAGCCCGGGATTCGAACCCGAGACCTCATGCACAGCAGTCGCATTCACTACCGCTGCGCCACGGAGGCAGTCATATATAGTATTATATATAGTAGGTAGTTAGTAAATCTTGTATATTGTATGTGTATCTTTTACCCATGTACCAAACAAGAGCCAGTCTGCGCATATACGATTACTCCTCAAATAATACAGGATAATGTAATGATTCTCCAGATATTATATGATAGGAATCTGATGTATGTTACAGGAAACATGCCAAGGAGGTGTCTGCCGTGGAGGTGTCTAAGAAGTGCGTGTGCGCAGAGTGCGGGGCCGGGTTCAAGACCCCGTCGCAGCTGCGCAACCACAGCATCAAGCACTCCGACAACCGGGACTATTACTGCGTTGAGTGCGATAAGTAAGTACAAATATATATAACTACGTTTTGCACGTGGCTTTGCTCGCGTTTGTTTGAACGCGCTAATCTCAGGAATTACTGGTTCGATTTGAAAAAATATTTTTGTGTTGGATAGTTTATTTACCGAGGAAGGCTATAGGCTATATAACCTCACGCTACGACCCACGGGGTCGGCGCAGTAGTCATAAACGCGGGTGAAATCGCGGGCACATCCAGTTAATTATATAAAGAAATATTTTTCATATAAAAAGATTATTACATAAAAAAGAATGTAATAAAAAGAATGAAATCTCCTCGTGACCATAGCTGCTGAAAAGCAACCGAAACGTCGGGGAAAGTGTAAACACAAATATAAATAGTATAATAGTATAGTAATAGTATAAATAGTTTTAATAGTTTCAATAATTTAATTAGCTTAAAAATTAGTAAAGTTTAATAGTAATAGTAGTGTAACAGTTTTCAAAATTTTGTAATAAAGTGTCAAATAAACAACGCGATAAAATCCGTATATAGTAGTTTAATTTCAATAAAAAAGAAGTGCAGAAAGATACAATTTATATCAAAAAGTTGTTTTTTTATTTAGCTATGTCATACATCAAAATTTTTCATGCATGCCAAATACAAAATGTTCACTTCACGTAACATGTTGTTTTTCAGAAGTTTCAAGTCTGCGTCCATACTGAAGAATCATTTGAAGACAGCGGCGATCCACGTCAGTTATAAAGAGTTACCGTGAGTGTACTTTGTTTTTTTTTAAATATTAATCACTAGATGTGCCCGCGGTTTCACCCGCGTTTATGGTTACTGCGCCCCCTCCGTGGGTCGTAGCGTAATGTTATATAGCGTATAACCTTCCTCGATAAATGGGCTATCTAACACTAAAATAATTTTTCAATTCGAACCAGTAGTTCCTGAGATTAGCGCGTTCAAACAAACAAACAAACTCTTCAGCTTTATAATATTAGAATAGATTTCTACCAGTTTAAATCACGACTAAAATATAAATAGTAGGTATCCTAACTAATATTATAAAAGCGAAAATGAGTTTGTTTGTTTGTTACCTTTTCACGCCTAAACCACTGAACCGATCATCTTCAAATTTTGCATATACGTTGTCAGCTGTACAGAAACGGACATAGGCTACCTTTCATCCCGAAAAAAATTACTGTTCCCGAGGAAAACAACAATAACGTTCGTAGATCGTGCCACGTGTCTTTCAAATCATGATTGAATTATATTATTACAAGCAGAGTACAACCCGAATAGATTGTCAAATTCTAAATTAACGCAAGCGAAGCCGCGGGCAGAAGCTAGTAATAATATAAATAATACATTGAAAACAAATGTAAACTAAATTTAATACTAATCTTACATTCCAGGTTTTCGTGTTTACACTGTGAGAAACGTTTCTCTAACCGGCGCGATGTGGAGCGACATACAAACAGGATTCATCTCAAACTGAAGCCTTACAGATGTGATAGATGTGATAAGGTAACTTTTATAACCTTGAATATATATATGTATATATAACTAGATGTTCCCGCGGTTTCACCCGCGTTTATTGTTACTGCGCCGCCCCCGTGGGTCGTAGCATGATGTTATGTAGCCTATAGCCTTCCTCGATAAATAGACTATCCAATACAGAATTTTTCAAATCGAACTTGTAGTTCCTGAGATTAGCGCGTTCAAACAAACAAACACACAAACTCTTCAGCTTTATAATATTAGTATAGATAATACTACACTGCTGGGTTCGAGGAATAAGAATTAAAACAATATTACTGACTAAAATACGTTTTATTCTAGCACAAAATAAATTTAAAACAATACACACATCTACAACATGTAAGAGACCACAAAAGTAAAAAAAAGTATGTAGTTTTAAGCAAGGTTATATCACATGAAACAGATTTACTATTATACACAGGTATGAATTAGGCATGTTTATACTTCACTTTTCCATGGTAACTACTTCAAACTCTATGGTATTTTCGCTTCTGTTCGCTTCGATGAATATTTGACCGTTTCCAATTGTAAACTGACTCGGCGAGCGCTGGCCTTGCCTTTTATACGCGATTAAAGCGATTCTGGAGATTTCTAAAAACGCCATACCCGGAGAGAGAGCCACGCTTCGGCACGAATGGGCCGGCTCGACCGGAGTAATACCACGGCCTCACAGAAAACCGGCGTGAAATAGCGCTTGCGTTGTGTTTCGTCGAGTGAATGAGGGTACCGGAGGCCCAACCCCCTCTGCCTCCATCGTGGGGGAGAGCAAATTTAAAAGGCTGGTAACGCACTTGTGACTCCTCTGGTGTTGCGGGTGTCCATGGACGGCGGTAATCGCTTACCATCAGATAATCCGTCTGCTCGAGTACCTCCAAAATAATAAAAAAAAATGTTCAAGAAATATGAATGTATAGACTTAGTTTGTGAAAGCTTCCAAACTAAGCATGCTTACATGAAGAAATTTTTCTTATTCTTAGGGCCTTTTCTGTACAATAAACTAAATAAGTTATTAGATATATATAGCATTAATCATAATCAATGTCACATAGTTTTAACAAAGTACCTAAAAACGCTTACGTATTCAGATACAGAGAATTTGCTAGTAGTTGTAAAATAATTTATTTTTGTTTAAGCAATTTTTTATTTATAATTTTTATTGTTTATAAATATTTAAATTGTAGTTATACTTAACTACCTATATATGTTTGCAGTACATGTATAAAAGTTAAATGTTTTTTGTGGACCCTTACTTTATTAACAATAGAATAACCATGTAATATTAGAAACAGCCTGAAACACAGGTCTCTGACCTAGTTCAGGTAATAAAATGTAAAAACAGACTATAAACAAGACTTTTTGTGTCCAATTTTTAAATTGTGTTCCAAAAAATGTTTTCCTTTAGATTGAATATAGTTTTATTGTGAATTTAATACAATAAGTAGCCTGTAATGTGTTTTGTAAAGTCTTTTATTTATTTATTGAATAAAAATGTATTATTATTATTTATTATTATTATTATAGTTGCAGTTGGTAACTAACGCCATAAACCCGCTACCAGAGCACCCTATCGAAGTCAGCTATGCCGCTAACTTTATGCACAATCCGTTATGTATATTAATAGATCATATGTTTTCCAGGCATACGTGTGCTCATGGGCGCTAAAGGACCACAAAAGGAACATACACGAAGGGTACAAGAGACCTCTGCAGTACCCCTGTCCTATGTGTGACAAAATATTCGATGTAAGCTATTATCATATTATATACTTTATATTTATGTTTAAATACATCAACGAATAATATTAAATATTAGCTTTTGCCCGCGGCTTCCCTCGCGTTAATTTAGAATTTGACAATCAATTCGGGTTGTACTCTGCTTGTAATAATATAATTCAATCATGTTTCGAAAGAAACGTGGCGCCATCTATTATCATAAGAACGTTTTTGTTGTTTTCCTCGGGAACAGTAATTTTTTCGGGATGAAAGGTAGCCTATGTCCGTTTCTGTACACCTGACACCGTATATGCAAAATTTCAGGATGATCGGTTCAGTGGTTTAGGCGTGAAAAGGTAACAAACAAACAAACTCATTTTCGCTTTTATAATATTAGTTAGGATGTGAACCGGCATGAAATAGCGCTTGCGTTGTGTTTCGTCGAGTGAATGAGGGTACCGGAGGCCCAACCCTTCTTCTCTTCGCAGGGTAAGGCTTAGGCCATAATCCACTACGCTGGCCCAGTGCGGATTGGCAGACTTGACATATCTTCGAGAACATTATAGAGTACTCTCAGACATACAGGTTTCCTCACGATATTTTCCTTCACTGTTAAAGCAAGCGATATCTTCTTCTCCCTAGCCTTTATTATTCCCAAGTCACTTGGGGTCGGCTTTTCTGGTCTAACCGGATTTGACTGGATATCAGTTTTTAAACGGAGCGGCTGCCACCTGACCTCCGCAACCCGAAGGCTAACGATACCCTAAGGCTAGACCAGTGTCAGGATATTAGAGGGCACTGACTTCCCAATAACGACTGCCATAGATCTTCATGGCAGCCGGGACCGACGGCTTAACGTGCTCTTCGAGACACGGAGCAGGCGCTTAATTAACTATTTAATAATAATAATAATAAATATTTATTGCAGACTAGAGTCCATAAAGTGTTAGTAACAGACAAAATCCTTAACCTAGTGTTAGTAACATATCAATTTCACACGTAATATTATGAGACAGGCCCGATTTCTGGACACTGTCTACGTCGTGAGTAGTTGTATCCAGCGTCCCAAAATCGGACTGTCCCACCGATCACACAATGTGCTCAACAAGCTGTGTGAGCAACCACGCATTCCGCGTAGCAGGGAAGCACACCGTTTGTGGATAATGGCATGAAATTATCTAATATTATAAAAATTTAATACGCACATAACTTTGATTTCTAACTCGAAACCTTTACGTGGCAATCCGACGTTATCCCACTAGGCTATCGCTGCGTCGTGCCCAGCAGTGGGACAGTTTAAAAACAGTGCTGATATTATTTAATAAATTTACTTTACTCTTTCTTGCAGCGCAACCAGATCCTCAAAAGTCACATACGGACCCACACCGGTGAGCGACCTTACAAATGTCCCAAGTGTCCCGCGCAGTTCAGTCAGGCCAGCATACTTCGCACTCACGACAGACTGATACATCTCAAACTCACCAGAGATGGCCGACCAAAGACTGTTACTATGAAATAGCATCATTGCCTTGAAAATATCTTTGTATCTATTGAATCGAATTAGCGCTCGAGTACACGATACCGCCGCCGCGCCGACACCGCTCCGTCATCGTGTCTCTCAGTTGTGTACACGTTCGCGACCGCACCGCCCCCGCGCCGACACCGCGCCGCCATTCGCCAGTGTTTGATTTTTTTTTATTCCCATACCGCCCGCCCACGTAAGAAAGAAAGAAAGAAAAGTAATTACGTAAGCGCTCGTATTAACTTTTTAGTAATCTATCATGGATAATTTTGATTACGAAACGTTCATAACTTTAGTGGAGGACAGAGCAGTGTTATGCAATGTATTACTAACAACTGTCTAATGGTATATTAAAATTAAACGGCGGGGACGCGGTGGCGGCGTGGTGGCGGCGTGGTGGCGGCGTGGTGGCGGTGCGGTGACTGAGCGGTGACTGAGCGGTGGCGGCGCGGTGGCGGCGCGGTGACGGTGCGGTCGCGACCGTATACACAGCAAGGAGGCGCGGTGGTGGAACGGTTACGGCGCGGCGGCGGCATCGTGTACAGGAACCGTTAGGCTTTTCCTGGCTAAAATCCATTTTAATAAAATAATTGGGAA
The DNA here is from genome assembly GCA_963564715.1 of Catocala sponsa. Taxonomy (NCBI): domain Eukaryota; kingdom Metazoa; phylum Arthropoda; class Insecta; order Lepidoptera; family Erebidae; genus Catocala; species Catocala sponsa. The sequence goes on from OY751352.1 coordinate 1,320,385, forward strand.
GGTGCCTAGGATTGCCCACCCCAACTATTGGAATAGTGATTCTATTTGGTGTGCTTGAAAATACCGAATCCTTCTGGATATGAATTGCCACGTCGTGGGATCTTGGCGTAGTCCAATTTGCAGTATCCTTCTTCAAACACTAATACAAGGTGTCCCAGAGGATGTGCATCAAATTGTAACAGGAGATTCCTTAGGTAAGAACCTTCGAAAAGTGCTAAAAAAAATGTGTCCTTTGGTTAAAATAAAAAAATCTATGTTTTTACAAAAGTACGACTTTTTCAGACTTAACTACAGGTGCTTCGTTTATGGCTAATTTTCATTTTTTTTTCACTATTTTTATTTGTGATGGATTGATTCGTCAAACTACAAACGATATTTTAAAACCTGACGTAGTTTTAAAATCGCAGCATTATTTTGGTGTATATTTTTTGCACCAAAGAAAATCTTGTACGTTTGACTACAACATAATGTTTTTATTTAGCTCATTTCAAAGGTCCTTACTTAAGGAATCTCCTGTTACAATTTGATTCACATCTTCTGGGACTACCTGTATAATTGGGGATATAAGGCGTGTGTGAAAAGTGTCTGACCTGATTATTACTCATCTTTTTACTCTGTGTTTGCAGATAGAAATGGCATAGACTGCGATATAAACAAATTAAAATTGTTAATTTAAAAGATGTAATATATAGTTTCAAAACTTTGTGCTGTGTTTTATTTTGTGGAATTTGAAATACATTCTGATTACAAGTGGACCATACGTGTGTTTTTTTTTTGTATACGAGCACAATTAGTTCTCTGTAATATTATCAGCCCTGTATTAAATTGTCCAACTGCTGGGCACGGGCGTCTTCTCAGTGTGAGAAGGGTATTTTTTTATTCTTGTTTTTTTTTGGGACTTTCACGCACAGCGTATGTCAGTTCCATCATAGCCTAAACATAATACTAACCACATATCTAACTATTTTAATACATCCGACATGAATTTGAACAAAACTTTCGCGTCGTCGCTATTAGGTGCCGATAAAATTTTGTGTAACATCCCTATGTCAGCTCTATTCAAATTCAAGTCGGACACTAATCTATTTCTGCTAGACTCATATCTGACACACTCAATCAACAAATGGTGTAAGTCCTCCACAACTCCACATACCTCACAGTCAGGCGAACCAGTTTTGTTCATCAAAAGTGAGAAGGGTAAGAGTAAGCCTTAGTCCACCACGCTGGCCCAGAGCGGATTGACTTCACATATCTTTGAGAACATAATAGAGAACTCAGACATGCAGGTTTCCTTACGATACTTTCCTTCACCGTTAAATCGAGCGATAATTAATCATGCACATATAACATCGAAAAGTCAAGGATGTGCCTTGGGTTACAATAACAACATTTGTCATTGCTGCTCCGCTCCTATTGGTCGTAGCGTGATGTTATATAGCCTATAGCCTTCCTCGATATATGGGCTATCCCACATTAAAAGAATTCGAACCAGCAGTTCCTGAGATTAGCGCGATCAACCAAACAAACAAACAAACTCTATAAAGCTTATAATATTAAGTATAGATATGTTGGGACTTCGGAAGTCGATTGGTAATTAATTTGAATAAACAAGATTGAGTATATCTTATCGTATGTGGGGGCCAGTCAGTGCAGACAGGCGACACTTCGACCCAGTTGGATCTTTTGTGTCGACACTCTCCCATTAATGACTGCCATATTTATGGTAGCTGGGACCGACGGCTTAACGTGCTTTCCGAGGCACGGAGTAGGCGATAATAAAATTGTCAATCAATACGCACATCATTTCGAAAAGTTGTATAACTTCCGAAAGTCAGAGGTGCGTGACGTGGGTTCGAACCCGAGACCTTCTGCATTGCAGTCTGTTGGTCTCCCCACTGAGCTATCGCTGCTCATAAGATTGAGTATAAGTATGTAGGTATGTTCTGTACTGCTGGCTTAAATAGACCAAAGAAATAATATTGTAGATACACATAATCTCATATCTGTCTCCGATGGGTTAAGCGGGAATGTATTACACCCGCATTTCGCCAGCTATTTGACGTCCCCGTAATAAGTGTCGAGCTTTTAGCTGTCAGTGGGTTTATGAGTAGTAAAGCGTCGCTGATTTCAGCTTGAATGGGCCGGCTCGACCGGGGAAGGACTACTTCTCACAGAATATCGACGTGAAATAGCAGTATTCCTGCTGTTGTGTTTCGTTCGGCGAGTGAGAGTGTCGCAGGCCCAATTACCCTCTTTCCCCCTTCCCGCTCATTGTCCTTCTCACTTCCTTTCCTAAAGGATAGGCAAAGCGCAAGTGATGCCTCTGGTGTTGCAGGCGTCCATATGCTACGGTGACCACTTACCATCAGGTGGCCGTATACATGTTTGCCACCTTAGCTGTAAAAAAAAAAGTCAGGCGTCGTGTTACTTGAGGCATTGTTGACAGCGAAAACCCAAACTCTTATAATCCAACGGGAGAATGGAACGGCAATCCAATACGACCGGAGAGATTTCAGGTGCAGGACCAATAGCTTTATGTGCTTTCTTGCACGGGGGTGTGCAACACCGGCAAATTTGGGAAGGCGGAATTCTCAAAGCTCCTGGCTGCTATTGAGAATTCATTGTCACAAAAATTGAATAATACATTGACTGACTCGGAAACAAAGACCTCATATCATACACAGCAGTCTTATATATTACGGCTGAGGAATCGACATCAAAGCGATTATGCATATTTAATTTTATCTATAGGTACATAAGCAAAATAAGGACGAGCAAAATAAAAACAAAAAAAAAATGTTTTCAAAAGAAATTTTTTTTGGTTTTCATTTTGCTCGTCAAAATGACCACACTCCGCCTGATGGTAAGCAGTCATGTGGTCTAAGAGCAGTGGTCTACACACCATCCTCATAGCAGCCGAGGCATGTTGAGGTCTCTACTTTGACAGCCTGAGAAGGTGCTTTTCCGCGCCCCGCTTAAAGGACACAGGATTAAAGGAAGAAGGAAACACGTGCATTGGCAGAGAATTCCATGCCTTGATCGTTCGGCAGAGGTATGAGGACTCAAACTTGTTGGTGCGCGCTTTAATCGACGCTACCGTGTAAGGATGGCATCTGAGCGCAGCCCGCGTTGTTCTGGATAGGAAGGGGGAGTGCGGGATAAGGTGTAATAACTTTTTAGAGCACTCCCTGTGGTATATTCAGTAGAAATTGCCAATGAGGCAATGTCCCTACGGAGTTGCAGCGGTTCCAGTGAACTCGTGACCTCTGGATCTCCGTTGCTTGACTTATTTTATTTTTATTATTTAGGACATCTAGTGGCATTACCTAAACATTAAAAGAATTCTTGAATGAATGGAAAGTATTATTATTAGAATGTATGAGATACTGTGAGCTGAATGCATGAATGCTAAATTTAAAATTTATATATTACATTATTAAATAGTGTAATTGGCGAAAGTCGTTCTTTTTGATGTAAATAAATAAATAAATTGAAATTTACTCAAATTAAATAAGATGAGTGTGTGTTAGTCTTTTAAATCTACTAGTAGGGGTAAATGTCAAAAGAAAGAAGAATACTTTACAATACTAACACTAAACTGTGACGTAACTTCTATAGAAACACAGATATCCAAAGGGGATAGCAAGATATTCCCAATCCTGCCCCACTTTTTCTTATATCCTAATTAAAAATATCAATTACTCCCTCATATAACAACCAATTTTAATACCGTTTGCACATAAAAAGAAACCATTTGTTGTCTATTTGCTCTTGTTTGTAAAGTAATGTACAGAATGAAATACAGGCAACTACCCTATTTTTGTCTTGTGTGGGCATCGAACCGAGAACACCTAGACAGTGGCAATACCGAGACGACCACTGCACCATCCGTGCAGTTTCAGTTGTCAGTCCAAAACTATTACCCTTTCTTTCCCAGGGTTCAGAGGCATGTTTATCACATCCCTATTGGCACAGCCAGACAATCCCATAGACATATCCCTTTGCCCTAAATACCTCGTAGGAACTAGGGGCCGGAAGCGGTTCTTCCTACGCTGCCGCGACTAACAATTTCCTATCGCGCGTTAGGTGTGAATGTTGTACGTAGGCACCTATAACGTGACAGGTATACATGGGCTGCGGTCTTTAGATACGTCTCAAGATAGAGTTTAGTTTTATTTTGTTTTTAATAAAATCTATACTAATATTATAAAGCTGAAGAGTTTGTTTGTTTGTTTGTTTGAACGCGCTAATCTCAGGAACTACTGGTTCGAATTGAAAAATTCTTTCAGTGTTGGATAGCCTATTTATTGAGGAAGGCTATAGGCTATATAAAATCACGCTACGACCCACGGGGGCGGCGCAGTAACGATAAACGCGAGTGAAACCGCGGGAACATCTAGTTAATGATAAAAGTTATAAACAGGATGTTTATATAAGCCCAAAACTCACGTCTTAAATGATTTTTTTATATGTTTAATGTTTTGTATATTCATATTACTATTTAGCTAAATAAATCTCCTAAAATATAGTATACTAGCTGGGCCCGCGGTTTCACCCGCGTTTATGATTACTGCGCCCCCGCGTAGCTCGTAGCGTGATGTTTATAATATAATATGATGATGAATGATGATAGCCTATAACCTTCCTCGGTAAATAGGCTATCCAACACTAAAATCATTTTTCAAATCGAACCAGTAGTTCCTGAGATTAGCGCTTTCAACCAAACAAACAAACAAACTCTTCAGTTTTATAATATTAGTGTTATTGGCTCTGTGTATGCCTATTCTATCTAGATTTACTTCTGAACACGGGCCTCTCGGTTTGAGAATCATTACGCCACAGTTTACCACCCTGACCCAGTTTGGTTTGGATTGAACGTATCTACACGTAAACATTATGAAATTCTGTCAGACATTCCTTTTTCCTTAAGATGTTAAAGCCAACAATAATAAACTGTTCGTGCCTTGGGTTCGAACTCGGAACCCCTGCATGGCAGCAAAACGGCTATCGCTGCTAATTGCTTATTCTAACCCTTTCGTCTTAGGAGAGGATTTATAATAAGTAGGTATTAATAATAATAATTTAAATATCTGGATCTGGCGCACGAGATTGCTGATTGTGGGATGTGGATTCGGCTATCATTGTACCGATAGTCATATCAGTCCATGGACTGATTGCCACGAGTCTCGATCACCATCTGAAGAGGCTCGCGCTAGACGGCTGGATTAATAGCTGTTACCCGCGGATTCATTCGCGTGGAATATAACAGAAAAGTGTTTGTTCAGTTCGCAGAGATTTTTCCCTAAGGTACTCCTTATAACATCAGCTATCTCCCATTAAAATCGGTCTAGCTGTTTCAGAGATTAGCCGGAACAAACAGGCAGACAGACAAAAATTATGAAAATAGATTTTTTGATATGAGTACCGTACATACTTTTATATGCATTTAGTAAAAAGCTGTTATTTTGAGATTACAAACAGACACTTAAATTTTAATTTATTTGTATATATATATGTTGAAGTTTTTAAAAGATGTTTGGAGGGTTGTTGCTCAGTTGCACGTAAATCATTGAATGAATGAAATGAAGGATTCACGCGGGCGAAGCTGCGGGCAGATACAAGTTCATAATAAATAATTATACTTCTTAGCGCATTCTTAGTTTTACGTGATTAACAAAACTAATTTAAGTATTTTAAGATTTGAACCTCAAACTCTTTATTTGCAATCTGGTGCCCTTTCCATTGGGCTATTGCTACTACTACAGACTAATATATTTATTGTAGATATATAGGTACTACATATTATACATAATATTTATCTATATATATATATATATATATAAAGGAAGATGTCCTGACTGACTGACTTAGAGATAACGCACAGCCTAAACCGTTGGTCGTAGGATCTTGAAATTTAGAGAGCATGTGTGTCTTAATTTGTAGGGGTGTACTAAGAAAGGATTTTTTTAAATTCCACCCCTAAGGGGGTGAAATAGGGGGGTAAAGTTTGTAACGAAATTTTCTCATTTCTGGACTTAGCAGTATGAAAATTGGTACATAAGTTTTCGATTACAATTGAAAAATATCTGTGTATGTGAAATGGATAAAACTCTCCCCTAAAGGGGCGGAACGGGGGATAAAGTTTGTATGAAAATTTTCTCACTTCTGGACGAGTACGACCCGAATTGATTGTCAAATTCTAAATTAACGCGAGTGAAGCCGCGAGCAAAAGCTAGTTTAACATATAATAGAATCCATTTTCTCAATATAAATTTTCACATCAAACATTAATATATATCTCCGGACATATCTGTTTCGTTCGCGTCGTGTGAAGCGCAACCGGAAGTCGTCACATCCGCGGCTCCCCCCCGGATGTCGCGCCTGCTCCCGTGGGACTCATGCCGACGATAGCGACATCTGTACTCGCTGTCACATATCGAGAGCTCGTCACTACTTACCAATAGTGAAAGTAACACCTGATTCAAACCTTTTCTACTAATATTATAAATGTGAAGATATTTTGGTAATCGTTCACGTGAAAACTGATCAAAGGATTTTGGCTGGATAGGCCATGTCCTGGACTTTCATATGAAATATTTTTGATTTCGGTATGCGGTCCTATGGAATGCGCACGGGCAGAGCCACGACCTATATCTAGTCTTTAATAAAGAAAGGGAGAAAAGAGGTACCCTTACTATAACACCAAATAGGAAAGCCGCGATGGTTATGTGGCATAAGTTTACGGCAGATCATGAAGCCTTGCGTTCGATTCCTTGGATAAACGAAGTGTTATTTGTATTCTCAACGATGACCTCTTATGTAAATTGTTATGGTTTTCATTGTGTATATAGTTTAAGAGATATTTATAAAGTTTTTTTAAGTATAAACTTATGTTTTTACTGACCAAAAAAGGAGGTTCTCTATTCGTCGGAATCTTTTTTTTGTGTATGTTCAATGATTACTCGATGACGCCCGAACCGACTTGGAAAATTCTTTTTTGTTTCAAAGGACAACTTCCCAGTTGGTCCCATTTAAATTTTATGTTATTCTCGGTAAGGATTTCTCAGTAATAGTAATGTGTCTGGTGGATGACAATAGACAATAGACAATAGACTCGCTCTCTATCACGTGGGATTTTGACAAATAGTTCGCGAGTGATGTGAGATACAATTCTGCCCTCCCCTTTATGCGAATATATAGATGTGACTGTATGTATTATTAGCATTATTAGAAATAAGGGTATTAATACAATCTAACGATAGACTTAGGAGACAATGCGGGCTCCGTTTAATTCATTCAAACGTATTAGGTACTCTGTTTTCGCCGTGAATAATGTCACTAGTAATAATATCAGGGTTGGTTTGAGGCATAAGCCGCAAACCAACAATAATCCTGAGTGGTAACCTCATTTTCATTACATATGTACTTTTCTGTTTTTCTGTCTATTAAAATGTTTGTGTAATAATGTGCACTTATGTTTTGAAAATAAATACTTACTTTACTTTACTTTTTATTTTACTAGAACAGAAAAAAGAAGAAATAATCTACATACATACATAAGATTCACGCCTGTTTCCAAGAGGGGTAGGCAGAGACTACGGATTTCCATTTGCTACGATCCTGAAACACTTCTCTAGCTTCATTCACTTTCATTACATTCCTCACACACGCTCGTCGGTTCAAGGAGCTCTTAACCTGGCCTTTGTCTAGAACGCCACCGATCTGATCGAGAAACGTACGCCTAGGTTTTCCTCTTGCGGCTGTTCCATTCACACTAGCCTTATAAACTTTCTTAGTCAGTCTTTCCTCGTCCATTCTTTCTACATGTCTAAAAAATAAATGTCTAAGAAATAATGTATATTTATTATTGCCTATTCTTATGATTTGCTATTGTCCACAATTTAATTTATATTAGGACTAGAAACATTAAATGACAGAATTTGCTCGGTTATTCGTTTCAGACAGCAAATAAATTTAACGAAGCTAATAAAATAAATGAATATATACAGACATAGCCGAAAACCTCATATTGTTGATGAATAATCATTGTAACACCTTATTATGTTCACTTAGTTCAACATACCTGCCAGTACCAGTAACGCTCCTAAGGACAGAGTAAAATTGTGGCGTGACAAATTCTCCATCCCTACCTTCATCCCACCGGGAGAAAAGTTACCTCCGGGATATAAACTTCCATGGCCAACCTGGTAGGCACTAAACGGGTTACGTACCCAGGTTGGCAGATCTGAAGATAATATGTCAAGGTGGGGCTATATCGACCCAAGTGCAAAGAAGTGCGATGGCGGTGCATCCCCACAGACAATGGGTCAGTTGCTGACGTGCCCCACGAACCCAGAATGGTGCACGCTTGATGAAATATACCAAGCAATGCCTAATGCAATTCGCGTTGCCAAGCACTGGGCTAAAAACATTTTTAAAACTGTTGCCATCGACACGATAAGAAGTTCACATTAACAGATTTGAATTTGAAAAATCGGTTTAGGTTTCGAGTACGATTCAAGTTAATACGAGATGATGATTTCAGGGGTAGTTTATATTAGTCCGAACTGTAGTTAACTCTTTTGCACATTGATATTTCCTATTAGCGCGACAATAACATTTCTTAAACTATTAATTACATTCCTTTAAATGTTTTGATGCCTGATCTCTGTTTAAGGTCTAAACCCTTAGCGGATGTTGAGAATCCTTGCTAAGGATGCCTATGTTTTAAAATGAATTTTGTGGAAAATCCGAGTGTCTGGTTCCTAAGTCACAGCTCTGAATTGCGTAGGGGGGATTGCCTGATAGCTATAATAAGCACAATATGTCAGCGACCAGGGGGATCTGCCTCGGTGACGCAGCGGTAGCGAACGCGACTGCTGTACATGCGGTCTCAGGTTCGAATTCTGGGTTTGGCTAACAAAAGGTTTTGGGTTTTTCTGTCAATTATATTCAAGGAATTCTCAATAGCAACCTTCCGGGCTGCTATGAAGAATTCATACAGACCGTAGGAAACTGACGGTGGCCTTAGACAGGTACAACTCTATCCCTGTAGAGGAAGTTAGAATTATACCTATTTGCTTTTTATATTTTGCTCGTAAAAATGACCACACTCCGCCTGATGGTCAGCAGTCATGTGATCTAAGAACAGTGGCCTCCACACCGTCCTCATAGCAGCTGAGGCGATGTTGAGGTCTCTACTTCGACGGCCTGAGAAGGTGCTTTTTAACATCCCGCTTAAAGGACTCAGGATTGAAGGAAGAAGGAAACACATGCCTTGGCAGAGAATTCCATGCCTTGATCGTTCGGCAGAGATATGAGGACTCAAACTTGTTGGTGCGCGCTTTAATCGACTCTATCTCAATTTCTTCGACTGTTTTAAGACCCATGTTATAGGTGATGACGCCATTGTTGTCTATCGGACACAGTACCTCACTCCGTACCTACTACTGAGAATATATTTACAAAACTATAATACCTATATTATAGTTTTACGTAGTAGAGGGCGAGCCTAATGGCATCTACCGGCCACAGGTACACACTCCCTGTTATTACTAAAATCTATACTAATATTATAAAGCTGAAGAGTCTGTTTGTTTGTTTGTACGCGCTAATCTCAGGAACTACTGCTTCGATTTGAAAAATTATTTTAGTGTTGGGTAGCCTATTTATCGAGGAAGGCTATAGGCTATATGACATCACGCTACGGCTCACGGGGACGGCGAAGTAACGATAAACGCGCTAGTGTATAATATGTAAGTATTTACAAAAAAAATAGTATATATGTATGTATGTTTATCCATTGTCTAGTACCCATAGTACAAGCTCTGCTTAGTTTGGGCTAGATGGTGTTGTGCGTATCACAAACGCGCTGTGCATTGGCGAGGCGGTCACTTAAACCACTAAACCATGCGTGCAATCAAAGTTACAATACGAAGAAAAGATTTATTTAAAACTAGCTATGCCCGCGGTTTCACCTGCATTTATTGTTACTGCGCCGCCCCCGTGGGCCTTAGCGTAATGTTATATAGCCTATAGCCTTCCTCGATAAATAGGCTATCCAACACTAAAAGCATTCTTCAATTCTAATCAGTAGTTTCTGAGATTATCGCGTTCAACCAAATAAACAAACTCTTCAGCATTATAATATTAGTATAGAAATATCTATTTCTACCATTTCATGGTAAAACCTTTGCCTTAACCCATGGCCGGGGTGCAATAGAAACTGGGTCATGGGATCGATATAGGTCGAACTTGAAATTTTGGGACCCCTGCGGTATCAAATTCAAGCTTTGACAGTAACTGTCATTTAAATCGTTATTTGCGGTCAGTAGAAGATATATAATAAAGTCAGGTCTGTGAGCCTCCTCGTGTGTCTTGGTTTATAAACACTAGGTTAAATAGATTTATATTAAAATTGGCTTTTAGACTTCGCTCTGGCCACTATCCGTCGGCAAAGTTTGCATATCTGATGAAAAAAGTCAATCCGCCAAATTGCCTGACTTGTGGAAGGGTTGAAGATGTGCAACATTTGCTGATGGAGTGTGTCAGAAGCGAGGTCGAGAGGGAGTCAATAATGAGAAAGTTTGGTATTAATAGGTTGGGTGTAGGAATTTTACAAAGTACTTTGAGTTATCCTACCTCGGAAATAATGTCAGCATTTTACCGGCTAATACCGCGGACTCAGCATCGACTTCCTCAATAGCCTTTTTTAATTAGTTATGTTCTTGTTTATGTACAATGGGTTTGATATGTTTTTTTTTTAAAGAAAAGCCATAATAAAATAAAAATAAAAAGAAAGGTCAGGTCTATAGGGTAGTCCTGCCGGGGCTGCAGGATGAATGCGCGAGTGATACCTGCGTCCCGGCCATAGATTGTGAGAAGGAACACCATGGTAGGTTTAGTCGGTATTACCGGGATATCTCCATCTTTTCCCGGGTAAGTCCGACATAACCCCTCCGCCCGCCCCCGCGGAGGGGTACGCGCCAAAGCATTACCTAACGTTAAAAAAAAAGGACTATAGGGTAGTAGGTATGTGTATACTAATATTATAAAGACGAAAGATTTGATTTCTTGTTTGTTTGTTTGTTTGTAAGGAGTTAAATCAAAAACTACACAACCGATTCTAGCCGATTTTATAAATTCTTTCACCCTTAGAATGCATTGACTGAAGCAAATAAATATCGATTTTGTTCCTTCTTCTTTCTCTTTTCATCACCTTATCTTATCTTATGTGGGAGCCAGTCAGTACAGACCGGCGACACTTCGACCCTGTGGGATCTTTTGTGTCGACACTCTCCCAATAACGACTGCCATAGATGTTCATGGCAGCCAGGACCGACGGCTTAACGTACTCTCCGAGGCACGGAATAGGTGATAATTGCCAATCAATACGCACATAATTTCGAAAAGTCATATAACTTCCGAAAGTCAGAGGTGCGCGACGTGGGTTCGAACTCGAGACCCTCTGCGTTGCAGTCTGTTGGTCTCCCCACTGAGTTATCGCTGCTCCAACATTTAATTACCTTAATGCTACATACAGATTACAGCTAGTATACCTACTTTCTAGTCCTAGGTTCGAGCAAAAAGATCCATACAGGGAAAATCTCTCGTCTTTGGTCCATCGAGTGATCCAGTGTTCGATTACTAGGCCAGGCAAGAAATAACATCATGCTGGTCCACGCCTCTATGCCCCTCTATGATTTAAGGGTCCTCGCAATACGGGGTGAGTCTATTGGCATCAATAGGGCACAGTTCATGACTCCATGTTGATTTGCTCGACCCGAACATCAAATCCGAGACCTCATGCACAGGAAGTCAGTACACGACTAAGTCAATACATTGAAATTCTAAGTAACGATCACATATATTACTTTGAACACATAAAAACGTATTTTAATTATGTTTTAAATAAATTAGATGACTAGATGTTCCCGCGGTTTCACCCGCGTTTATCGTTACTGCGCTGTCCCCGTAGGTCGCAGCGTGATGTTATACAGCCTATAGCTTTCCTCGATAAATAGGCTATCCAACACTATAAAAATTTTTCAAATCGAACCAGTAGTTCCTGAGATTAGCGCGTTCAAACAAACAAACAAACTCTTCAGCTTTATAATATTAGTATAGATAACTGATTTTATTATTATTAGAAGCAGCACTATGAATAGGTCCGAAGTCTAAATTATAAATGAGGAAAAATCTATCCACATGGTTGCCTTTTTCCTCATTTATAAATAACATTCAACCATGGTTTTAATCCACAACAACCCTTTAATATCAGGTGGCCGTTTATCTATACAAATAAATAAAATTGAAGTGTCTGTTTGTAATGTCAAAATAACAGCTTTTGATTTAATATATATGAAAGTATATAAGGTACCTATACGAAACCATCTATTTTTAAAATTTTTGTCTATCTGTCTGTTTGTGCCGGGTAATCTCCGAAACGGCTGAACCGATTTGACGGGACTTTCACTGGCAGATAGCTGATGTTATAAGGAGTAACGTAAGCTATTCTGATTTTAGAAAAAATAGGGTTCCGCGGAGACAAACACTTTTTAGTTAAAATCTACGCGGACGACGTCGCAGGTAACAGCTAGTTTGTTATAGAATAAAACCATCTACTGATGGCAAGCATGGTTGTGAAACTCCTCTGTCTCTCTCTTTGGGGATGAATAGGCCTTTAATATACCATATTTAACTCCTTTAACTTTAAAATAATTAGACCGTCGGTTATACCATTCGGAGGTACATAACAAAGGCATCAAGAAAATTGCAGTCGTTCAAAACATTACTGAACATAGCTCATCAACAAAGAAATACCTGCTTTATCACTCCGTGTTAAGGTTTAAATTAGTCTGTGACTTACTACTGAAATCGACAGTGTCATTAAACTTTTAAAATTGTTATTGTTAATTAAATTTAGACCTTCTTAGTTACGAATAGAATTCATTATGGGTTGCTCTTTGAATGTCAATGTACGTTTCAGGATTGAGTTGTTTTGTTAATTATTACTATTGGTTCTCGAATCTTTCTCGATTTTGATGAATACTGAATTGAAGTTAATTCTATCACACACACACACACACAACACCATCTATCCCAAACTAAGCAGAGCTTGTACTGTGGGTACTAGACAATGGATAAACATACATACATACATACTTTTTTTTTGTAAATACTTACATAGAAACACCCAGACCAAGACAAACATCCATGTTCATGCACACAAATGTTTGACTTGTGCGGGAATCGAATTGCTGCCCTGTTGTGTTGCTCCTATAGAGTTTGAGGATTAGTACACTCGGCTATTCGTGAGTGAGGTCTTGGGTTTCATTCGAAAGACTAAACAAACTTCTTTTATTGTTCTTGTTGTATCTTTTCTTTCAGGCATCTTTTAGCAGCAGAAATATGTCCGGTATAATGGTAGAATGCTAACCACATATTACACAGCTTAAAACCTACTATAACTTAGTAGGGAGGATTGTCACTATACAATTGGCAACACTGGCTTCTTTCACTCCAACTTTTATAGGCTGTTTTACAAGCTGTTTCTATAGTAAAAACAAGTTTATTTAATTTCTGATGTTAATAAAAAAAATCTAGTTAACACATGATCCCATTAATCTGTCCATTGCTAGAACGTATACTTCATATTTAAACTCCTATCTATTATTATTATTGTCAAGCCTCGATGGTGTAGTGGTTAGTGTAACCGACTGCTACACCTGAAGTCGCGGGTTCGATTCCCGCACAAGTCAAAGATTTGTGTGCATGAACATGGATGTTTGTCTTGGTCTGGGTGTTTCTATATTGTATAATATGTAAGTATTTATAAAAAAAATATAGATATGTATGTTTATTCATTGTCTAGTACCCATAGTACAAGCTCTGCTTAGTTTGGGCTAGATGGTGTTGTGTGTATGTGATATAATATTTATTTATTATTAAGTATTTAAATGGTTTGTTATCTCTATTTATTAGAATAAAAATATAGTCTGAAATCAGTCACAGTTTAGTTACATAATTAATATATTTGTTTACGAAATAAAACAATTAAGATAAATAGTTTATATATAGGGATTTGGCAAGGAACGTCACATTAGCCATTTCACACACAATTTAAAAGTGAATATGGAGTGAAAAGTAATCTTAAATTTCTGAAAGCATTCAAACCCAGGATCGTAGTAGAGGCAAGGACAATACCTGTAAACTACGCATGCGCGTTTTTGGAGGCTGTGATTCAAATGATCCTTTGTGCACAAGGGTGGAAATCGTGGGGCGAGACGCACCCTTCGCGGGAAAACGAACCAACGTACAAACACACGATAAAACGTAAGTTTTTTACCACCACATTTAATTTTATTAAGTTTATAATAATTATAATTAAGCTTCGAATAATTATGCCGGGAAATAATTATTATGTGGCTAGTTTTTGAAGGGTATTCTAGTGGAATTGTATCAGCTTATGTTTCGTTTTCTTCTTGATTCCTCGTTGTTTGTTGTCGAGTAACTGTTGCATCGATTTTGCTTAAAAACTTCCACGAATTTTGGCGGTACTTCAACTCTAATGTTTTGCATATTTATTAAACAATTCCCAGTTAATTATACCGCGGTTTATATTTCGTATTGTAATGTTTTGAGAGCATCATTAGTTTAGTGGAGAACCTGCTCTTATAATTCAAAAGTTTCAAGGATCCACGACGTGTTCAGTCAGTGACATAAGTACTTTAAGATTAAACAAATTTATGATCGTATTTTTATTAATGTAAGTAAAGTTCTATAGTAATTGATTGTGATTAAATAATTATACTTTATACTGCAGTACATAATAAGGAATTACTATTATTGTGTACTAGCTTTTGCCCGCGGCTTCGCTCACGTTAATTTAGAATTTGACAATCAATTCGGGTTGTACTCTGCTTGTAATAATATAATTCAATCATGATTCGAAAAACACGTGGCGCCATCTATTATCATAAGAATGTTATTGTTGTTTTCCTCGGGAACAGTAACTTTTTCGGGATGAAACGTAGCCTATGTCCGTTTCTGTACACCTGACAATGTATATGCAAAAAATTCTGAATGATCGGTTCAGTGGTGTAGGCGTGAAAGGGTAACAAACAAACAAACAAACTCATTTTCGCTTTTATAATATTAAGTTAGGATTAGGATAATATAGGGCTTCAAAAACTGGAGAATGTTTATTAAGTTGTATTGCTTAATAAAAAGTTTGAGTAAAAAACTAAATACGTATTAAAAATACAGTTATTACCTGTTTTGTGCAAATTCGTCCGCGTTTCTTAATGAACAAGCTTGTGCCCTTCGTTGCCCTTTTATTTTGCACCAAAGTTTCATCAAAATTAGTGCCGCAGTTTACTTAACAAATTAATGATTTTGATTTCCATTTGTATTAGAAATATTATTAATGTGATATCTCAGTGGGGAGACAAACAGACTGCAATGCAGAGGGTCTCGGGTTCGAACCCACGTCGCGCACTTCTGATTTTCGGCAGTTATATGACTTTTCGAAACTATGTGCGTATTGATTGACAATTATCGCCTGCTCCGTGCCTCGGAGAGCATGTTAAGCCGTCGGTCCCGGCTGCCATGAACTTCTATGGCAGTCGTTATTGGGAAGTCAGTGCCCTCTAATATCCTGACACTGGTCTAGCCTTAGGGCATCGTTAGCCTTCGGGTTGCGGAGGTCAGATGGCAGTCGCTCCGTGTAAAAACTGATATCGAGTCAAATCCGGTTAGACTAGAAAGTCGAGCCCAAGTGACTTGGGAATAATAAAGGCTAGGGAGAAGATTAATGTGAAAATTTGTGAAGATGTTTTTAGGTTAGGTATGCTTTTTACACTTTAGTGCGCTAACATTTTTTTAATATTGATAAATCTTGTTCGGTACACAGATATACACAGACCAAGTCCTTGATTTTGACATAGGATTATATATTTATTTTTCTATTCTGGTTTCAACTATAATCATTAATATAACTTCGACTAGAGACTTCCAAAAAATTATACTGCATGATTCTACGAATGTTATACAATTATATAAAGCAGATCAACTGAAGTGTATTCTGTACAAAACAATACAGTCTATACAATATGAGTGCTTTACATCATTATAGGTATAGTCAGCACCTAAAATATCTATAATAAATTTTGTACATGTCTTTATAAATTATTTATTATTAGACTTTTCCCGCGGCTTCGCTCGTGTTGATGTAGAATCCTAACTAATATTATAAAAGCGAAAATGAGTTTGTTTGTTTGTTTGTTACCTTTTCACGCCTAAACCACCGAACCAATCTTCCTGAAATTTTGCATATACGTTGGCAGGTGTACAGAAACGGACATAAGCTACCCTTCATCTTGAAAAAAATTACTGTTCCCGAAGAAAACAATAATGACGTTCTTATGATAATAGATGGCGCCACGTGTCTTTCGAATCATGATTGAATTATATTATTACAAGCTGAGAACAACCCCAATTGATTGTCAAATTCTATATTAACGCGAGCGAAGCCGCGGCCAAAATCTAGTTTGTCAATAAATGCACGTCATGTTCCTTCTGAAACATATTCACCCTAAGGGTTAGGTATTCCATCATTCATAGTCTTGCAGGTTAGATTAAATATTCAAAGAGTGTATGAAAATGAAACATAATAATTCCTTTTAAGTTAGATGGTATATCCAAATGCAACTGCTACTCTGCGTGGCAGTCCAACGGTCTTCCAAGCTATTTCAACAAGTGATCATTCAAATTAATACATACATACATAGATTCACGCCTGTTTTCCAGAGAGGTAGGCAGAGACTACGGATTTCCATTTGCTACGATCCAGAAACACTTCTCTGGCTTCATTCACTTTCATAACATGCCTCATACACGCTTGCCGGTTTAAGGTGGTTAACTTGGCCTTTATCCAGAACGTCTCCGATCTGATCAAGAAACGTTCGCCTAGGTCTTCCCCTTGTGACTGTTCTGTTTACACTAGCCTTATAAACTTTCTTAGTCAGTCTTTTCTCGTCTATTCTGTCTACATGCTTCATTCAAATTAAAATATACATATATTATATTGGTTTGCAAACAAGTAAACACACTTCAGTCTTAAGCACATCGTAAATATACCTTCTGTTTGGTAGAAAACATCTTTCCAGTTATTTTCTTGAAAAGGTTTCCGGCGTAAGACGATTTTGTCTTCTTTGTGTATTGTGTGAGGCGATTAAAGGACTCCGTGGACTTTTCGACTTAGGTACAATTGTTTGTTCAATCAGCAACATTAGTCGATTTTTATTTTACTTTGCTCTGACTATCAAAACTTAGGTATTCGTGCAACATGATTATGATTGACAAAGCGCTCTTTTTTCGTATATTAGAATAATTTAAAAAGATTTTATGGTTTTATAGGATAACTAGGTTTTGGCTGCGGCTTCGCTCGCATTAATTTAGAATTTGACAATCAATTCGGATTGTACTTTGCTTGTAATAATATAATTCAATCATGATTCGAAAGACACGTGGCGCCATCTATTATAATAAGATCGTTATTATTGTTTTCCTGGGGAACAGTAATTTTTTTCGGGATGAAAGGCAAGATGTCCTTTTCTGTACACCTGACAACGTATATGGAAAATTTCAGGATAATCGGTTCAGTGGTTTAGGCGTGAAAAGGTAACAAACAAACAAACTCATTTTCGCTTTTATAATATTAGTTAGGAAGTTAGGATTAGGATTATCAGTTAAGAAATTTTCATTTGATTTAATCACAGTTTAAAAATACAGAATAATAACTAAGATATTTAATTTATAAAACACTTTTATAAATTTCTTCAATATTCAGCTACTTTTGCCGACAGTACTTATATAGATATAGAAAGATGAAGGTTCATGTAACAAAACGGGAAGGTCATATTGAAAGGCTTATAATATTCTATTACGGGCTTCCAAACGGATAATATTTCGTGGCTGGTTGCAATATTTTTACTATTACTCTTTCAGCTCAAAAACATTTGAATGCATCGGCCATTCCAAACACAGTTCTTTGGATATAAGCCATATGCAATATATTGACTTGCGATCTATAATATGGCTGTTATTGCCAGCCAGTATATAGCAGTTGAATAATGTCCGTTTAGAAGCCTTTATCTAATACTAGATGTTCCCGCGGTTTTACCCGCGTTTATTGTTACTGCGCCGCGGCCGTGGGTCGTAGCGTGATGTTATATAGCCTATAGCCTTTCTCGATAAATGAGCTATCCACCACTAAAATAATTTTTCAATTCGAAGCAGTATTTACTGAGATTAGCGCGTTCAAACAAACAAACTCTTCAGCTTAATAATATTAGTATAAATAATTTTTATCATACATAGGTAAGTTCGCATAATAGATGGAGTTGGCGTCAGTTTTATTAATATGTAGAGCAGCGATAGCTCAGTGGGGAGACCAACAGACTGCAATGCAGAGTGTCTCGAGTTCGAACCCACGTCGCGCACCTCTGACTTTCGGAAGTTATATGACTTTTCGAAATTATGTGCGTATTGATTGACAATTATCGCCTGCTCCGTGCCTCGGAGAGCACGTTAAGCTGTCGGTCCCGGCTGCCATGAACATCTATGGCAGTCGTTATTGGGAGAGTGTCGACACAAAAGATCCCACTGGGTCGAAGTGTCGCCTGTCTGCACTGACTGGTCCCCACATAAGATAAGATAAGTTATATACCATGGAAAACATCCATACCTTAGCAGGAGATCGTTGTACTGCCACGTAGAGGTCTTGATTTCAATCTCAATTCCAACTCGACAGACTGTCATGATATTATCACAATGATACAGTGAAAAAAAAAATTTTATTGAAAAGATAAATAATGTTTATTTAAAAAGAAAGAAAAGCATTTGAAATTTCATATAATACATTTTGAATGATGATGTAATGCATTACATAGAGTATTTAATATTTCATCTACATTTATGTTATTCTTTAATAATAATCAATCTTCTACAATTTGGTCTATTTTTCTATGTTTATCAATTTCTGCTTGTCTACGTTTCTTTGTAGGATTGTGATACCTACACGCTGTTCTTTAGTTGTTTATCTTGTAAAATGCTTCTTTTTTCAATGATGTACTAAAATACAATACTGATGGGTTTTTGGGAATCCTATTATTAATACGTCTACAGCGTTCTACGCTATTATTGGTTTTGAAAGACTCTTTGTAGCAAATGAATATATCGCTAGTTATCTTTTTGAAAATGTGTATTCAATTGTACATAATATCATGACAGTTTTTCGAGTTGCAAATCTGACAAGTTAAAAATCTGTCGAGTTGGAAATGAGGCGTATTAAATAGTTAATTAACGGCGAAGGAAAACATCGTGAAGAAATGTTAATATATGTCTACATGTCTGAGAGTCCTCCAAAAAGTTTTCGAAGATATATGAAGTTTGCCAACGCGCACTTGACCAGAGTGGTGCTGTGAGACTCTCACGGTATATAGCAAAATATGAGTCATGTTTCTTAAAATCTGCTATGAATCAGTCATGATAGCCTCCGGTGGTATATTATATCCTTCAATCTTTTGATTCAGAGGCAATTGATGTTGGTTAGCAATTGTGAACGTAAGCCGAACTGCACTTGAATCATGACCCCTGAGATTTTATTCCATCTTTTTTCATAATTTATCTATATCTACTAATATTATAAAGCTGAAGAGTTTGTTTGTTTGTTTGAACGCGCTAATCTCAGGAACTACTGGTTCGATCTGAAAAATTATTTTATCTATACTAATATTATAAAGATGAAAAGTTTGTTTGTCTGTTTGAACGCGCTAATCTCTGGAACTACTGGTTCAATTTGAAAAATTCTTTTAGCGTTGGATAGCCTATTTATCGAGGAAGGCTATAGGCTATATAAAATCACGCTACGACCTACGGGGGCGGCGCAGTAACGATAAAAGTAAAATCACGGGCACATCTAGTATTTTATATTCTGTTGGTATAGTGGTAAATGGTCGCCTTCCCACTGGGTTCGAATTTCACACGGGGTCAAAAAAATGTGTGATCCATGTAGTTGTTCAGAGTCCAGGTGTTCTGTGTCCGTTGTTTGAATGTTTGTAAAGTCCCCGCGACAGAGGAATTATTCCTAGTGCAGCTTAGATAGCTTGAAAGGAGCATTTTCAGTACAGCTTTGGTTTTTAGAGTCTTCTTCTTTTCTTCTTCTCGTGTGGTTAGTGGCCAACCTGTTGTCAAGAGTTGTTCAAGCCGCCCGTAGGCCTCTGACATGGCTTAACGACTGCTGTCAATTTGGGAATCGACTTTTTACGTACCCTCCGAAGCACGGAGACGCTCAGGTGAAATACCACTAAGCGGTCACCCATCTATAGACTGACCGCACCCAACGTTGCTTAACCTCGCTGATCATTTAGTGAGTGCAACTGGCTATGATTTTTAAAGTGG
The DNA here is from genome assembly GCA_963564715.1 of Catocala sponsa. Taxonomy (NCBI): domain Eukaryota; kingdom Metazoa; phylum Arthropoda; class Insecta; order Lepidoptera; family Erebidae; genus Catocala; species Catocala sponsa. The sequence goes on from OY751352.1 coordinate 1,340,848, forward strand.
AAAGTATACATATAAAGTCTGGCACATATTCCCGAAAGGGTAGACAAAGAGTATTATATCCACATTCCGTTGACCATGGTTTTAAGTTCTATCTAATAGGAGAGCATACAGCAGTATTGGTACTAAACTCTCTGCTAGCACTACGTAATTGAGATTTTTTTGACAAAAAATCCATCAACTCTTTGCTTAGTATTTGCTTATATTATTGCTGCGCCAGCAAGTCAATATGTTCGTTGCCCTTTCGTTGCATAGTTGACAATCTTTTTACCCGACTATGGCGAAGCCTAAAGGAAGGGTAATGATTTTGGCAGTCTGGGTATGTATGTTTGTATGTTCCACCGTAGCGCCTAAACTACTGAACCGATTGTAATGAATGAGGTGTCAATAGATTCGTAATAATGGCCTGAGTGACATAGGCTATATAAATTTTAAATTCGTTCTTTTTAGACCCCTTTTTTACGTAGTCGGATTATAGTATTTAAACTTTTATTAGCCGTTAGTAAATATGTATTCATTTGAATAACAATCAATGATTCGAATCCCTTCAATTGAAATTGGTCGAATTTATATTATTGGAATTAGTAGCAGAGTCTGGAACAGTGCCTGGTAAACGACACTAGGCTTGTCCCTATTACATGGGTCTGAAACCATAGTTTTCGAAATGTGGCTGTAATAAACCTCAGCTTATCCCCTCGGAGACACGGAAAAACAGGCGTGAGGATATGTATGTATGATCTACCCGGGTACTGGTGTCACTACCCGGGTAGATCATACATACATACATGATGTTGTCATTACACACGATGTCGGATGAAACAAGATTTTAATTTAATACTTTGAGTAACTTTAGATGGCTACTTTTAGGTAATTTGAGACAGGTTCTTGAATTTGTATTGCGTATGTGAACCAATCATTCATGAATAATCTAGAACTGAAAACGGGGTGCTTATTTTCATATAAAAAATGTAACATGATTTTACCACTATTTTGTGAGACGAGGTTGTTGAATCCACAAATAAATAAATCGCAACCTTAGATGTATTTACAAAATGAGTGCAAAGTTGACATTATCCAGTGAAAGTCGATTTAACGTATTCTCCGGTTTTTGACTAGAATCCTACACGCAGTCTTTGCCCGGGCAATATTGATGTGCTGATAAGCACACGAGAAAAACGTCTACGAATATATTTCTTTCTTTGCTTAATAAAATTTCTTAAACAATTCTTTAGAGTATAGACCTTGAAGTCAGCGTTTCGAGTGTATCCATCCAGGAACCAACCGGTACACAAAAAGAGCAATATCGTTATCCAAGTACCGGCATAGCCCACCCCAGCTATAGTTCACTCCAACCAATCAAACAGACTCCCGCGCATCGATCCCTCTTTCCGGTGAGTAGTTACGTGTGCTCATAAATTCTTTCTACACCTGACAGCTTCGCGATTCACATGTATACCCATCATGTAGTCTATGCCATGTTCGTTTTCGTCCTCACAATCGAGAAGGCATGTGTGGAGGCACCACGCATTGAGAAGCCGTCAAGCCGCCATATACATATCTGACAGTAGTGTTCGGATACGTCAAGAGAAGCAGTGTTGTGTGTGTGTGCTGTGCTGTGTATATGTGATGTTTGTGTGTTTCTGTAAGTATTCTTTTTTAAGTTTATGTTCTGTTTTATTGGTGTTGAGCTGTGCAACGGGTTGGCAATTTGGAGTTTTAGATTTTCGTTTCTATAGAGCTCGAAATACTGTTTACGACAGTTTAAATCTATTTTTAGTGTAAGTGTACCCGTTTCTCCGAAATTGTGATCGTAATAGCATAGTATTGGACAGTTGGTGTATGATTAGGCCTTTAAAAGCGATTATAATAATATTCTACCACATACGCACAACACCATCTAGCCCAAACTAAGCAGAGCTTGTACTATGGGTACTAGACAATGGATAAACATAAATATATACAATTTTTTTTGTAAATGCATACTTATTATACATAGAAATACCCAGACCAAGACAAACATTCATGTTCATGCACACAAATGTTTGACTCGTGCGGGAATCGAACCCGCGACCTCAGACGTAGCAGGCTGTTACATTGTTACATTAACCTTTACTTTGAAATTTGTATTGTGTGGTAGAATATTATTATTAACCATTACGCCATCGAGGTCGACAATTAAAGATTAGTTTCGATACGTCCAGAAGAAATTGACCAGCTTAGTATTGGTTATAATAGACTGAATAGCGTAGAAGGTTAAGTGGTCGCCACGCTTCTGTCATTACATTAAGTGTTATAGGTTCGAGTTCCATACGGGATAAACATTTATATAATACATAAATGGTTGTTCTAAAGCAGCGATAGCTCAGTGGGGAGACCAAAAGACTGCAATGCAGAGGGTCTCGGGTTTGAACCCACGTCGCGCACCTCTGACTTTCGAAAGTTATATGAATTTTCGAAATTATGTGCGTATTGATTGACAATTATCGCCTGCGTCGTGCCTCGGAGAGCACGTTAAGCCGTCGGTCCTGGCTGCCATGGACATGTATGGCCGTCGTTATTGGGAAGTCAGTGCCCTCTAATATTCTGACACTGGTCTAGCCTTAGGGTATCATTAGCCTTTGGGTTGCGGAGGTCAGATGGCAGTCGCTCCGTGTAAAAACTGATATTAGTTCATACCGGGCATTCAACCTGAAACCTAGTCACTAGCAGTCGTGTTGGCAACCATTGAATCAGTAAGGCTAATATTAATAATAATTATTACTAGTGACAACTATGCAAAATAATAATAACTAACTGGAAAGTCTTTACAAGTTGTAGCCTGTGAATTCGTGAAAATGTTGTAAGGTAAAAATCCAGTATATTTTGACCTCCCACTGTTATAGATTTACTTACTTACGAAAGATCAACTGATTTTAGAGGTACAGTCTACAGTCCGTACCAACGTAATCAACTGTATTCTCCTTAAAGAGTAAAACTAGAGCAAAACTATTTAGGAAGGTGGTCAATATCTATCACTGCCATGTTTCTGTGGTTTTCATTTTTGTATATTTTTCTCTCGGTTATACTGTTATTTTCAGGCATCCAGCAATCATGTTGAATAAAACTAATAAATTAAATAAATACATACAAACATACTCAATATCGGTTTAGTTTTCGGGGAGGAAATACGAAATAATGTTTTTGCATAATCCAACCTGTAGTTATCTCTTTCCTACATTGATATTTCGTTCAGGCCCAGCGCGACAGCAATAGATCTGAAGCATTTCTTTAAGTGTTTTGATAGTTTCATTGAGTACTTAATTCTTTGAATATTAAATAACATTTCATCGCAGTTGCTAACGTGTCAAATCGTCACGGTTATAGCAGTCATTTATAGGTGGTTGATTTTTTAGAGACCCCTAGTAATGCCCATAGTATTCTAAATGGTCATAGGCCATAGAAACCCCTAACTATCGGGCATACCATATCGCACTCTTAATAAAACAGTAACTTTACTCAAAATTTGGAAGTAAGGCAATTTGAACTCTAATTGCGTGACTATAATTCTAATATTATATTTGTGTTAAGTAATTGCAACAGAGTTTAAATTTGTATAATCCGAAAATCTCAGAAGGGTCTTTGTTTTATTAGGAGTGCGATATGTTTGTTTGCCTCTATTATTTTTTACAAAATACGTAAAACGTAATAAACAAACTCAATATGTATTAAAAAGACAACTTCCGAAGTTTCTTTTATTATTATTATACTGACAAGCATTTGGAGCTGGGCACTATGTGAATTTAGAAATGAAGGCTATCGTTTTTGTGCTCACCAGGCGGCGCCACAAGCGAGTAAGGTCCTGTCAACACTGTCACAGCTGCTGTCAAAAGCCGTATGTCGCGGTCATAATATTGTCGGTTTCTATCGTTACTGTTGAAGTGACTGTAAAGTTTGAAGTCTAGACCTTACCATCCACTAGCACATCTAGCGGTGAATTCAAGCGCGGTAGCACTCATTATAAGCAAACAGTACTTACACTTTGAGAGACCTACAATTTTTTATAACATAAAACAAAGGTTTATAAATAAGACATGTTTTTAACTGTTTTGCAAAAGCAAGTGGTAAGTTAGGTCAGTAACAATACTTTTTTCTGGATAAAAGGTACCCTATGTCCGTTTTAGGATTCCGTACCCAAAGGGTAAAACGGGACCCTATTACTAAGACTTCGCTGTCCGTCTGTCTGTCACCAGGCTGTATCTCATGAACCGTGATAGTTAGACAGTTGAAATTTTCACAGATGATGTATTTCTGTTGCCGCTATAACAAAAAATACTTAAAAACAGAAAAAAAAATATTTAAGGGGGCTCGCATACAACAGACATGATTTTTTTGCCGTTTTTATAGATAATGGTACGGAACCCTTCGTGCGCGAGTTCGACTCGCTCTTGGCCGATTTTTATTTCCCTGACAATATGTATGCTAAATTTCATGTTGAGCGGTTGAGTAGTTAAGGCGTGAAAGAGTAACAAACAAACAAACTCACATTCGCATTTATAATATTAGTTAAGATTTTATTTTCTCGTTTATAATCCCTACGGATTACCTATTCATTGTATCACCTTTATTGTGTAATATTGAGTGATTGTACTCACTCAGCCACTCAGTTAATAAATGCGGTCGGCCGGCCGACAGCACGAGTAACTGGTTGTTGTTATTCTATCAAACAAATTGGCATCGAGCCGTGGGGATACATTACGAATAGGACGTGTTATTAAAAATAATGTCAATATACTGTTTCGTGTGTTTTGGATATGTATTGAACAAGGACGTATGCTGCTGTGTGTAAGTTGTGATCGGCTTGAAGTAGGTAAGTGCTAGAATGGTCAATGTTCGTTAGTTCACATATGAATATTTTCTAGTCACATTTCTAGAAAATATTGGAAAATTTCAAAAATTTGCATTTTTGAAATCGTTGTTATCTTTGGTTTTAGACCACCATAGACTGTGTCAGTTTAGTGATGCATCGATTTTGAAAAGAAAACTAATCTCATGAACTATTTTATTAATAAAAGCGGGTTCGCCAGATAGAGAATTAAATCTATACTAATATTATAAAGCTGAAGAGTTGGTTTGTTTATTTGTTTGGTTGAACGCGAATTTCAGGACCTACCAGTTCGAATTGCAAAATTATTTTTGTGTTGAACAGCTCATATTTTATCGAGGAAGGCTATAGGCTATATAACATCTACAACCAATTGAAGCAGAGCATCAATGGAAAATGTTGCAAAAACGGGGTAAATTTTCTTATGTGAAGCAGACGAAGTTGCGCGGGTCAGCTAGTCAAGTATAATTAAAAAGGCAAACTAATATCGCTTAAAAACATATCGCTTATTAATACTTTGTGACCCCTCCACTGAATATCTCTAAAGTCCTTAAAGTGATTAACAGCTTGCTGCTGATACTTAAATATTATTCAACTGAAACTGAACGTTATGTTTAAATATGTTTTTTTAATTAGTTCATCTATCTCAGAGGTTCCCAGACTTTTTTTCTCATAGACCACTTTCAAAATTTAGCTGGTTCCAGTGAGATCCACCTGCAGCTACATTTCTGCCATATTCCTTGACATTCGTATTTATATTGGTGAAGAATCAAACAAGTTCATGCGAGTAAAAACTTTGATCAAATCTCTACGGGTTAAACCTTTTTTTTTTCTAGTAATTCTCTACCGAAAACTCAGTAGGTTGGTAATGCAAGGTTTTACAAGTAACAGTCGCTGAGCTTCTTAAAATATTATCTGCCTACATTGAAAGGTGAAGTCAAGCCAACATTTTAGTTCTTCACTATCGAAAGCAAATAAATTTTCGTGGATCCCACTTACGAATTGTAAACCCACATTTTTTGTTACGTCAACGTAGACCTCCGTCGTGTCTCCCGTGGAACCCTGGGGGTCAAACTGGACCACTTTGGGAACAAAGGATCTATCTCTTGAATTTCAACAAATTAGTAGTTTGAAGCTGAATTTGATCCTGATACAGTTCACCAACAGGTGATTGACTTCTTCCATCTTAGGATAGTAGCTTATGCACGCTACAGTAAAAAAATATAATATCAGTTTAAATTTGCAACTGCGACGTTGGTCTTTTAAAACGATATATTTTAAAAGTCTATGACGGTGCAACTGAATGCCGGCATAACCATTTTAGAGATTATATCATTTAATGTTTTAGTAAAAAGTCTGTTAATTATGACATGTTTTACATTTCATTGGTTTTCCAACCGAAAATGTACTCACAGACATCTATTTTCACACAGATCTATTTTCAGACAAACAAAATAATCAATAATATTCTTATATATATCTTGTCGTTGAAAACTATTTCTCAAGACTTTTAGCTTGGCCTGATACTTCCTACCTATTTAAATAACTAAAGCTATTTTGTTAACCACTAATGTATTCATAAGTAGTTAATTTATCAAAACACATACATACATTTGGCCAAAGGCGATAAAACGGTTTTTGAATATATAAGAGAGACAGCCTAGCAGAGCAGCATATCAATAGGCAAAACCTGTAAATAACATCAAAAGCCTATGTATTTTCTGGTGCAAATAAATTTGTGATGTAAGTGTATGTTTGTATGTGTATATTTACGATGATACCTCGTAAACCAGGCTTTCCATGTCTACGACATACTCACAGAAAGGAAAAGCTTCGCCGAAATGCATATCCAGATATATTGGGACGTAACGTTATCCGAGATTTGCATCTGATAATGCAGATTCAAGGCAACATTTTCTGATACAAGCAATTTTTCCTTTTTTCAATGACTTTAGTTTTGTCTTCGATAGAATCCCGAATTGATATCTTTCTTAACTCAAGTTCACCATGTACTTATAAACGGTAACGATAAATATAAACTTTCACATGCCACGTGTGGCAAAATTGAAGGACCGTGTACCAATCCGACCAACCAATTGAATCTATTTTATGTGAAATAAATATAATTTCATCATCATTTAATTTCATGTACTACAATATTATGGAAAGCATTAAAGTATTCAGCATTTAGTGCTTTGTTGGCCCTATATATTTCCCCTATATATCTAATGTTGGATCAACTTGGAGACGTTCATGCGACTTGATAATTCTGGCACCAGATAATAACAAATGCATCTTTTCTTGTTACAGATCCAAAATTGGCGGCAATCCTAATCTAGTCTACGTACTTTAACGAAAATGTTAATTCAGTTCCCCTGAAAATAGAATAGAATAGTGCGGGAAACAGACAACAGGTCGGATCACGTGCTGTTAGAAAGATATAGATAAATAACAAAAGAAATGGATTCGAAAAACGACGGACGTACAGATGAGATCGAACTTAGCACTCAAGGAACAAGCAAACCCGGGTAAGAACTATTATAGATGTTGAATATTGTTCAAATTAGCTTTTTATATCTATAGAAATGGTACAGATTTATTTATGATTATGCTAGTATCTACTAATAATAGTTTCGTATATTGGCAGTAATGTACTACAATTTTAAAAAATCATGTCATGAGTAACTCATATGAGTTAAAACAAATATCTTTAGACAAATCAAACAATTAATATTAACGGTTTGTTTTTTCTAAAGATGTTTGACGGTGTCGATAAAATTTCAAAATCATTTGATAATAATTAAAGTAAACAAAAGATGTAGTAATTTCATATTTATTTGAGATTTCGAAAATTCAAAACATGTGACTTTAAAATAAAATAGCTTTTTTGGATTAAACAATGTTTCAAAATATTTAGAGTACAAAAACTCAGACTAAAAAAGTACTAGAGCGTTCAAAAAATTCTAAATGCAAACGCTTTTCGAGTAACAAAAACTTCAAAATCTTTCAACAATCAAGTAAACTCAGTAAGTCATGAGTTAATTAAGACCTCATTAGATAAGAACACACTTGTATTAAGACAACCCATAGACCCGAAATGGCTCATAACAGTAAAATATAATGTAACGTGAGGGAACAAGGACATAATTGAAACATTGCATGTTTGGGAGTTCCGCTATATTCCTCAATAGACATCGTTACTGTTAATGAAAATAGACCAGAAGCAATCACTGTGTACTGAGTTTCGAAGTCATCATCATTTAGTTTCATTTTATCCGGTGTATGTAGAGATTGGGACGGGTTTAGGGCTCTTACGGGTTTGGAGACAATAATATCCGATGAGTTTTTACAAAATTTCCAAGAATTCTTTATAATGACAGCGAATATTTTTAGACTTGAGGTATTGTAATCTACTCTTTTAAGTGACGTTGCTTTGATCTTATAATAAGTTGGTGATACAGACTGTCACTGATATCAGTGATAGTCAATAAGGAAGTATTTTGACACTTTTGAGTTGAAGAAGATAAACGGCTGTTCCAAAATATTTAGTCGTATCTGGGTTGCTGGCAAAACTGAGACTAAGGTCTGAATTAATAATTTTATTACCATTATATTTCATTATTTACCATAAAAAAAAACGACAAAACGTTTGTTAGTTCCCAGCCGAGTCCTACCGTAACCACCGGTAGCCGCAGACAACAATAGACAGACCCGGACTTTTCTGTCCATTAGCAAAGAATACCCTCATCTGCGGAACGCCTAAAACGTAAACACTATTGTTTTCAAGACGAAGATTTAAAAGCTAAAATTAAATATCTAATTTTTTTACAGCGATGTGGCAACAAAATCAGACCTTCCCGAAAGAGGCTCCTGGGCCAGCAAACTAGACTTCATCCTTTCTGTCGTTGGCCTAGCTATTGGTCTCGGCAATGTCTGGCGGTTCCCTTATCTTTGCTACAAGAATGGCGGCGGTGCTTTCCTTATTCCCTATTTCCTCACGTTGATCCTTGCCGGTATACCCATGTTCTTCATGGAACTTGCTATGGGACAGATGCTTACCATCGGCGGTTTAGGCGTGTTCAAGATAGCACCGATTTTCAAAGGTAAATATGACAAACAAAATTTAAATTATTTGACGAACTTTTGTATTAGGTACTACCATTTTCGTTGCAATTAGGATTACCTGTTCTAATTTAACGTTAATGTATTACAACTTAAATACCAAAGTTCATACTTCTCCTAAGCTTTCTAAAAGGACAACATGATAATTCTCACTTTCTTCTCTTCACAAATAGTACACGTTGAATAGTCAGACTAGAATATATACCATAGCAAGAGGTATATATGACCTTAAACCTCACAAATTCGCACTAATACATTATAACGAATTATTAATTATTTCGCTTACAATAGTAAAAGAATCAGAAGTTCTAGTAATAAACTTTTCATTCGTAATTGCAGTAACATTATGACCAATTTACATTATTTAAACAAAGAAATAAAACCAAATGGCTAACTTAGATCATACATTTGTAGAAATTAACGTCTCCAATTATTACTTTTGTGGGCGAAATACTGCGTCTTTTCAAAACATTATCTAGTCAATGGTTACCCGCTGTCATAATCGGGATTATTACAGACCCGAAATGAAAAGAGGGCTCTCGTCCTTTTGTTTAGAAGCGTAATTGATTTCCACAATTTCTACGATTTATAATATTTTCATAGAGTTTTGTTTCACAAGTTTAATATATTGAAGGTAGGTATTGTTCTTATCCATATCTTATTACATACAATAATTATACATAGCCGTTTATATCCGTAAGTACATACAATTAGAGTTGAAATTAGGATTACAACGAGGGATTTGTCAAATATTTAAATCGAGTGATTTGTTGGATACACTTCAAAGCTCCAATTAATAAATTTGTACAGCTGAATAAGCTAAATAATAGACGATTACTATTACATTTAAAGGAGAAAGTTCTCTTTAAATGTAGTATAGCCATCAAGGCAATAATGAGTATGTAGAAGGGACTTACATTTATTGATTCATACCTGTATATCTTCGAAGTGGCGCTAACTCAGTGGGGTGACCAACAGACTGCAATGCAGAGGATGTCGGGTTCGATCCACGTCGCGCACCTCTAACTTTCAGTTATATGACTTTTGAAATTATGTGCGTATTGATTGACAATTATCGTCGCACGTTAAGCTGTCGGTCCCAGCTGCCATGAACATCTATGGCAGTCGTTATTGGGAAGTCTAATATCCTGACACTGGTCTAGCCTTAGGGTATCGTTAGCCTTCGGGTTGCGGAGGTCAGATTGCAGTCGATTCGTGTAAAAACTGATATCCAGTCAAATCCAGTTAGACTAGAAAGCCGACCCGAAGTGACTTGGGAATAATAAAGGCTAGGGAGAAGATCTGTATATCTTCGAAGTTCGAGGGTCTTTTTTTATCTACATTTATGGGGAGCTTACTGCTGTCTAGCACAGGTTACGTTTATAATATTTGTGATTGAATGTAACATTGCTAATATTTTTGTCCAGGCATTGGTTACGCGGCCGCAGTGATGTCGTGTTGGATGAACGTATACTACATCGTGATCCTGGCGTGGGCCATCTTCTATTTCTTCATGTCTATGAGATCGGGTAATGTTGTGTTTATTATCTGCATATACTCGTACAGATTTGAAAGTTGTGATATATTTAAGGACTTTACCACCATCTCTTAAAGCGTTGTCATTTCACACGCTAGAACGAGATCTCGCTTTGTAACGCACCCTTTTAATTGCGCATGCAATTACAATACTTTTAGTATTTATTGTAGTTCCAATCCTAAGATTGGAACTACTTTTGTCCAGATCCCTGTACCTTGTCACCATTTCTTAAAGTATAATGCCGTGTAAAAAAAAGCTAAGTTTTTAAGCTTTAACCTCGGCAATATTCGCATTCACGCAAAAAGATCTGCCTTGTTGATGGGCAGCATATCTTTAAATATTTTTTTGGTAATAAAACATACTCGAGTGTATAGTATTCATTACTCGATTTTATATCCTCTATCTTAGCAATTTTTATAAATTGTGATCATTTTACTCAATACTCAATTATATTACAAAATGTCATATTGTTTTATATGGCATTTTATGGTGTACTTAAATAAATAAGATCATTATGGCCCCAGCCAGGCACAAACAATTAGGAGTGAGGCAGAGATCTTCAATACGTGTCATATTTGTATAATACTATATGATTTGTCTTCACAGACTTACCGTGGCGTAACTGCGACAACTATTGGAACACTGATTCTTGCGTGAACCCCTACGACAGAAAGAACTTAACCTGCTGGTCTTCGATGGCAGACATGGGCACCTATTGCTCACTCAATGGCAAGAACATCAGCAAAGCTGTACTGTCCGACCCCGTCAAGGAATTCTGGGAGTAAGTATTCCAAAAGACAATACATATCTAGTCTTAGGCGTAGGAGAGGGTTACATCCACATTTTGCTAGCTATGTTTTAAGATACGAGATAATAATTGGAGACAAGCCTATTGCAGTCTATCGGGCAGAGTTCCAAACTCCGTGTAGCTCCTTATAAATTTTTGATGAAAATTCCAATAACACTTGGCCCGACGAGAGATCGAACCCTAGGTCTTATGCAAAGTAAGCAAATGTTATATCATTTGCTTACACGCATAAATACAAACTTACGGCAAATCTTATAGTTTGGAAACACTGCTTCAGTCTAAAGGCTAAAAGCAGCCTAAAGAGACGAACAGGTTTTAGTCTTTTTGAAAATTCAATCAGTACCTATCAAGTTCAAAAGTCAAAGAAAATATTTAGCAAAGTAATGATCCATTAATATAACGGGATGTCTATACGAGAATATAAAACCTTTGTCAGCATGTAATTTATCAATGTTCATTACGTTGAAAGCTGTACAGATGAACGAACAAGTAAATGAGCAACAACTCATAATGAGGCACGAAAGAAAGCTGCAGTTGTCTCACTGAGATTAATGATTCTAATACTTCGGACAAATCGATTCATACTAAGTATCGATATATACTTCTCCCATGATTTAATATTTCATTAGTAAAGCCTATGCCTAGTAATATTCACCTGGCCAACATTTAGTCCTCGGGGACCAGTTGCAATGCTATTTTCATTGTGTCTCGACGCCGGCTTTTGAAGGAATATATCGCACTCTTAATAAAACAAAAACTTATCTGAGTATTTTGGATTAAACAAATTTAAACACTGCTGACATTACTTAAGACAAACATAATAGTACAATTTAGTCACACAATTAGAGTTCAAATTGCCATACTTCCAAAATTCGAGTTAAGTCACTGTTTTATTAAGAGTGCGATATATATAAGTTGGTTTTAGGTATCAGCTCGAATTTGGTAGATATAATAGCTCCTTACATTTATGGCATAGCTAGTTGGAGACGGTTGCACTGCTACGTGAAGCTCTCAAGCTTGATCCCACACGTCTCTGTTTTAACAAAGATGAAACCTGCACATCACATACTTCTGCATAATGTTCTCGAAAATATGAGAAGTCTGCCATCCCGCACTGCGTCAGCGGGGTGAACTATGGCCTAAGAGGCCCGTGACTAGCAGTGGGACAGCTTAATACAAGGCTGATATTATATTTTCTCACACTAAGAAGAGGCCTCCAAGAGTACTTAGTAGTAGTACAGTTTGTAAATAGAGGCGATTTATATTAATACTAGCTTTTGCGCGCGGCTCCGCCCGCGTGGTACCTACATCAAAAAGTAAAAAAGTAGTCTATGTCCTTCCCCAGGTTTTAAACTATATCTGTACCAAATTTCATCTAAATCGGTTGAGTGGTTTAGCCGCGAAAAGGTAACAGACAGACAGACAGATAAACAGACAGAATTACTTTCGAATTTATAATATTAGTAAGGATTTATTAAATAATGCTAGTTGTAGCACGCAACCATTATTAGTGAACCATTATAATCGATTGTCTTTCACAGACGCCGAGCCCTCCAAATCTCAAGCGGCATTGAGCACATTGGAAACATTCGTTGGGAGTTAGCGGGGACCCTGCTTCTCGTGTGGGTGTTGTGCTACTTCTGCATCTGGAAGGGAGTCAGGTGGACCGGCAAGGTTGTCTACTTCACTGCACTGTTCCCCTACTTTTTACTGACCGTGCTGCTTATCAGAGGTGAGTCTTTGGAGCTAAAGAAGTTATTCAAAATATCTCATGGCCAGAGAAAAATTACTTGCAAAGAAATGTGAACCATTTTAGGAAACAAATAGTTTACCTATTCCTATTTTTATGATTTCTATATAACATATGGATTTTAATGTATTAAATCAGATAAAAACAAATATAAATGTTTTATCTAGTTTTTTTAGCAATGTTTTACTGAACGGCGTTGTGGTATAAGTGCTCTCATTGTCTCAACGCTGAGTGTTGTATGCCTAAATCCAAAACGGGACAAAAAATGGTGTAATCCAGAAATGGTTGTTGTGTGTCTGGGTGTTCTTTGTCAAGTTCATCGCGAGGCAGGCATAATGATTAGTGCAGGAACTTCATTAAAACAATCTTTGAGAAGATGTATGGCATGATCATTTTGTAACTAAAACTTATCTGTTTGTGTTCAGGAATCACTCTCCCCGGTGCGATGCAAGGAATTAAGTTTTACGTAATGCCAAACATGTCCAAGCTCATGGAATCCGAAGTGTGGATCGATGCCGTCACACAAATCTTCTTCTCTTACGGTCTGGGCCTGGGTACGCTTGTAGCTCTTGGCAGCTATAACAAGTTCACTAACAATGTGTACAAGTGAGTTCATTTCAATTCATTAATTTACACGAAACATATTACATTTATTTATCTGCTTGGTTCACAAATTATTATTATTATTATTGTAACATAAACAAATATGCTGTTTCTTAGATTTTTCTGTTAGTTTCTTTAACCCAACGTTTGTTTTCAGGGATGCTTTGATCGTATGTTCTGTAAATTCAAGTACATCGATGTTCGCCGGATTTGTGATCTTCTCTGTGGTTGGATTCATGGCTCACGAACAGCAACGGCCTGTGGCTGAAGTGGCTGCATCAGGTACTATCTTTAATTTAATATTACTTCATTAGCAATATATAAGCATAATCATACATAAATATTCTTGTAAATGTATCCCCGAACAGGTAATAGAAGGTGTATTACACCTAGTGGCATAGCAAGGGTGTCAGCCGCCCGAGGCGGACAAAAATGTTGCCGACCTCTTATTTAAATAATTATTTCAATTTAAAAGACTATAATATACAGTAATTCTAAAAAACTTTTCGGCATAGACAGTCATATATATATATATATAGTCATATCTTATAGACAGTTGGTTTCTATGTCGGGGCGACAATCAAGTTCGAGTTGAGTTTTTACAGAATGGCAAGGTAGATCTGTATAAAGTATCATCCACGTGTGATAATTATTTACCTAGTTGTACATTTTCTTCTCATGCAATTCAACCAATACATTGCTTTTTAATTTTCAGGTCCCGGCTTAGCCTTCTTAGCTTACCCATCGGCAGTACTCCAGTTACCCGGAGCTTCTCTCTGGTCGTGCCTGTTCTTCTTCATGTTGCTCCTCATCGGTTTGGACAGTCAGTTCTGTACGATGGAAGGTTTCATCACCGCTGTGATCGATGAGTGGCCTAAACTCCTCAGGCGAAGGAAGGAAATCTTCATCGCTATTACCTGTGTTATTTCTTACTTGGTTGGACTTTCGTGTATATCTGAGGTAAGTTAATAATTATTTACTTATATTTTCAGGTTATCAGATATCAGGTTTTCCATACTCGATTTCAATAACACGCTATTTGAATAAATAGTGACAGTCTCACACTTTACTAACTATCTTATTTAAATTATTGCTAAACGGAATTACAAGTAGTGGTAGAACAGTATTATAAAGAATATATCCATAAATATATATTATGCAATAAGTAAACAAGTTGTATTTTAGAAATGTGTTGGAATATTTCAGAAACTTTTCACTTGTATTTTGAAATCAAATTTAATGACGATCTGTATTGCTGTATGTTGACTTGTATTAACTCTTTCTTTATATTCCTCAAGGGTGGCATGTACGTGTTCCAAATCCTCGATTCGTATGCCGTCTCCGGATTCTGTCTGCTGTTCCTCATATTCTTCGAGTGCGTTTCCATATCCTGGGCGTTCGGCGTCAACAGGTTCTACGATGGTATCAAGGAAATGATCGGCTACTACCCCACCATTTGGTGGAAGTTCTGCTGGGTTGGATTCACGCCAGCCATTTGCATTGTGAGTACGAATGTTCCGGAATAATAATGTTTCTAAAGGCAGCAATTGAATTTGTTTCATTTGCTCTAACGATTTCTTTTATTGATGATACAGAATATATAAATCAGTATGTATGGGCAGATAGTATCCTTAAATATTTTGACAACTGGTCTAACTTGAGGATATATCACTTTTTTCATTTTATCAGTCTTATGCGAGCTCTACTTTTGAAACTATTATTTTATATGCTTAATTATTATTATATACATATTTTGATATTGTTATTGTTTACCGTTGTTTTTGTTTACCGATTTGAACTGCAGCAATTTTTCAATTACGTCTGGCATTTCAACAATTTTATAAAAACTTTCAAAATTTTATAAAATCTTTTTATTATCCGGGTAATTAAAACTCAACCTATTCGATTATACATAACTTCAACTATACGCTCCGGCATTAAGGCTAGGCATAAAATATTAAATTTTCAGAAACGGAATCTGACTTTAGATTCTTATATTTCCAGAGCGTGTTCATCTTCAACTTGGTGCAATGGAAGCCGATCAAGTACATGAACTATGAGTATCCCTGGTGGTCGCATGCCTTCGGCTGGTTCACTGCTCTGTCCTCGATGTTGTGCATCCCTGGCTACATGGTTTACTTGTGGCGTGTCACACCTGGCACCTGGCAAGAGGTAAGTCTTTAAACCAAGTTTTGTATTATTGTCGTCCGATGTTTTTTGCGACGTCAAAGTGGTTTCTACTTGGTAAAACCAAACTCGTGGATTTTCTGGCCAAAACGTCGGTATTTTGTTCGCAACCGAAAGAGTAGCTATACTGGTCTCGCATTCTTCCATCTTCACGGGAGCTGGCGCAGGCGGTGCTTGCGAATACATGATAACACGTTGGAGTCGGGTTCACCACTGTTGTGCGTCACTATTCTGTGTACGTGTATCGTGTAGGGAATTTGGAGACAAGTGAAACGCACGGATGTTAGATGCCAACTGTTTATTGAATTATTAAAACTTACACTTAGCTCACTCATACGTCACACACACAAATGTATCTCGCACACGTCAGCCTTCACACACCTACGCACGACCCCACACTACTATCATTGCGTTGAATATTCGTTCGAACAATTGTGTTGGATTTATTTATTGCACTAGAATAAATGAATGTATTTTGTTTTAATATTTGTAAAACGATACGATGTGTCAATTATTCAATGTACAGGAATTGTTTTTCTCGTTTTGTGCGGCCGACCGCCATCAAGACACATTTTATTTCAATTGCTTCTGGCTTTCCAGCATGTCCCAGATTCAATGTATTGTAAACAAAGCAATTAGATGGTGCGGGCTGCATGCGCAAGTTATTTTCGTGAACTGTATGATTAAATCAAATAGAGATTACATTAACCAGGTGCCTCATGCCGTTTACTAACATGCTGCATACCATCCATACAAGTGCCTCAATATGCGCATATTACTTGCATACAGGAGCCAATAGAATCACTGTCAGGAGTTGTTCAAGCCACCCGTAGGTCTCTGACATGGCTAAACGACTGTCAATTTGACAAAAACCGGGACCGACTTTTTACGTACTCTCCGAAGCACGGAGACGCTCAGATGAAATACCACTAAGTGGTCACTCATCTATAGACTGACCGCACTCAACGTTGTTTAACCTTGCTAATCGTTTACCGATCAATGACTCTATATCGATTGCTTTATTTTAAAAAGTTCAGTGAATAATTCACGGATATTTTCCTCCATAGAAATTCCACAAGATCGTTCGAATCCCAGAAGATGTACCTTCTCTGAGGACAAAGATGCAGGCGGAGGAGCAGGCCAAGCACGCCTCAGCCTAACTCGACAACCATCTACTTAACATCGAGATCTTGGCGAGACTAATGGGATTCGTTGTAAACTATCTTCCTGTTTGATTAAAATTGATTTAATATGAGGTGAAAGCAAATTATCTCAATGCGGCACTACAACTGAAGTACTGTACCGTCATTGAGTATATAACATATCAAGAAATTATACTAAGAAGGAAACCTGGTGTTTCAAATGTTTCGACTATTAATTCTAATCAAACAGGAACATCACGACGAGTATGAATAATCAAATTCTAAATATCACGCACAATTTTATGCTACACTAATTATGTGCCAAAATATAAATGTGCCATAATTATAATATCAAATTATATAAACAAGATATTTACAACTATGATATTGTTATTTCAAATTATGTAAAATGTAGTCGTATTTAATGATGTATTGAAATAATTAATTATGTATTTAATTAAATGTAATTAGAATAATTTGATGACTTTCCGTTTGCTGTGCGTCGCGACGCGTTCACGTACGTTCCATTGTACGATAATTAAGGATATTTAAGTTTTAAGTAAACTGTATCTTTAATAAAATGTTAACTATTATAGTCGTCTTCCATGTAGCAGATTTAGATGTTACTGTTATTATATTAAATGTTTATGTTATGTATGTTATTATCGACTAAAATCTGGTAACCATTTTGAAAACGAATCAATTTGAAATTACATAATTATAATTTATAAAATATGTAACGATATAGCATGTGATAAAATACAACTAAAACATAATTAAGTACAACGAAAACAGGCTCATTTTATAAACGCTAGGTTTTAGTCATAATTTCTAAGAATTTTAGCTTATCACTTATTATTGTTATAATTATGTAAGTAGATGTTTTGAAATTATGTAGGTATCCTTAAAGGACTTAATTATTAGTTTTGATGTTTAGCTAAGAGTTAAAGGCGCTACGGGACGCGTCATTTTGAATCTAAATGGTGTTTTTGAAAAAATAAGATTCAAATTATTAATCAATTAATGCATTTAATCTTATATTTAATGGCCTATTTATTAGTTAACTATAATTATTTTGTTGTATGGTTTAATTAACGTTGTTTTTATGTTTATATTTAGTAATTATACAATCACTTATCATTTGGTTTATCAGCTTTAATAATGAAATATATTTAAATACACTTTTATTTTAGACTAAAATATATTATTATCTTAATCTTAATATTAAAATACTTGCCAATTTTGAGTCCTAGAGACCTAATGTATAAAAACAAACATCTGTGTTCTAGCTGAGACCAAAAATTCTATAAATTATAAAACTATTCTATCCAAAAATATACTGTAGATTTTATACAAGACATCTAAAACAATTATATTTTTTGGGAATATGGTGACTAAAATTTTATTAATTAACCTACCACGAAGAGGACGAATATTTAAAGAAGATATTAACTGTTTGGAAAATAATTATAAAAAGTTTTTAAAATCTCTATATCCGCAATTTTATGCACAAAACTATGCCTGTCAACAAGTACTACTTAGCGTGTTCGAAAATATATAACTATCGTGTGTCTATTTATATCGTCAATTTCTAAAATATTAAATATATTAGCAAATATAATATAACCCATTTATAAAACATTTACAATTTTATAAAATAAGACAATATTGTTAGAAGATTATGTTTATTCTTATAATTTTATTAAACTGTTTACCTGTGTAGTGATTGATGAAAATTTTACTAATAATTTAAGTAAATTTAATATAATATATTTAGTATAAGATACTCGTAGCCAGATTTTGATGTTGTTGTTTGAGTGAGAATACACGAATGTTCGTATATCATTTATGAAGTATATTTACTTAGATATTGGACACATGATATTTAAACAAACTGTAAACTGCTATATTTATATAATTTATAAAAGATGAAGAATAAATTGTAAACAATTAATCTTTAACAGACCATAGTTACAGCTAATATTTATAAATTGATAAATCAATTAGCTTTGATAAATATTAAACTTAAAGTGTCTAGTATCTATAGTAATCGTGTGTCGTCTATGATAAATGTGCTTCCGAGTATTAAAAATATTATTATAATTTAGATTTTAATTTATTGATACCCAATGTACTTTACAAATAATTATTACAAATATATTTAATCTTAATTTACTCATTTTGATAAGTTGACTGACGGACGATAATTCTCATCTACCTATGTTAATTATTATGTCAATTTGACAACGAATAAAACATGTACAACTATACTAAAAATACAATATTAATTTATTTTACTGTCCTTTAAAATAAATATTAAATCGAACGTTATGAATATCTTATAAAATACAACTTAAATAATTACTTTGTATTTTTTAATTGATATATCTAAGATATCACTGCCGAAATCATTATTATATATCAAGGCAATATAATATTATTATATAAACATTAATATAATATAATTATTTCTCACATATCTGTTGTTACCTTTAAAGTTTATTTTTACTTTTCCAAAGTTATGTACCATATGTAGTATAAATCATTGAAATATTCATTTAATTAAATAGTGGATAAAATTATATTGTTTTATTTTATTTTTAACCTGATTATAAATTAAGAAAATAAACTTATTTACTTGAGAGTCCAAGCGGATGACGTAGTAGTCGCCTCGCGACAGCCAATACGAATAGTGTTATGGGTTCGATCCCCATGTGAGACAAAAATATGTTTGATCGACAAAAAATTGTGCTGAGTTTGGGTGTACTTTGTGTCCGTTGTTTGAATCTAAACGGAAGACCGCCCCGTGGCATTGGAAATATTCCTAGTGCGGTAACTCTTACAAACATACATATATTGTATACTAGCTGTGCCCGTTACACCCGCGTTTATGATTACTGCACCGCCCCCGTGGGTCATAGCGTGATGTTATATAGCCTATAGCCTCCCGCGATAAATGGGCTATCCAACACTAAAAGAATTTTTCAGATCGAACCAGTAGTATCTGAGATTAGCGCGTTCAAACAAACAAACTCTTCAGCTTTATAATATTAGTATCTTAGATTTATATTTACACTAGATGTTTCCGCGGTTTCACTGGCGTTTATCGTTACTGCGCTGCACTCGTGGGTCATAGCGTGATGTTATATAACCTATAGCCTTCCTCGATAAATGGGCTATTCAACACTAAAATAATTTTTCAATTCGGACCAGTAGTTCCTGAGATTAGCGCGTTCAAACAAACTCTTCAGCTTTATAATATTAGTATAGATAGGTAAAAACTTAAATACTAAATCTATATATTAATACGTGAAGCGAAAACTTTGGATCACTTTTTACGAAAATTGGGCGGACGGAGGAGTATGAAATTTCGCACACTTATAGTTTATATAGAGAAGAAATGACGAATGCTAATATTTATATAAAATATGTATAATAAATACATTAAGTTAATGAAAAAACACTACACGCACACAACCATGCATTCGACACACGCAGTCGAAACGCGTAACTATGGTTACATATATCAATATACGAGTATAATGACATGACATAATAAACAGGGTGTCCCGAAACTCAACGATAACCTGGTACCGGGCGAGAGGCCAAGGTATACGAGTTATGAAAAAAAAAAGAAAAAAAGTCCATGTCACTTAGTCAAGCAATAATAGATATTTTTCGAAAAAGTTGAAAGTTTGACACCCTTGGTCGCATTTTAAAGTACTGTGATCACAATTTTCACAATTTTACACTGTTTTTTTATAATATAATCTCAAATAACAGTGCTATTAATCGCAACCACAAATAAAAGCAATAAACATTGTTAACTAAGTAAAATAAATTAAGTTTTGACGAGTAATGGCTGACAAAATTATTGTCAGTTAACTTTGACACTCCATGTTAGAAAAAAAAATGTACAACACTACCCTTGGTAAGTTATTTCAAAAGATGGCCCATTTAGTTTAGATTTCAAAATTGTACAACACTTGCCACTTTTCTTGCCAATGAAAGTGCTACTTCGTATTTTTTGCGAAGGTATCCCTCATTTACAAAAAAATACCACCTAAAAAATTAAAACAAATTAAAAATTAAAATTAAAATTACAACCTACATGGTTGGCACATAGAAAACTCGCATTTGATGCGTGAGGACCAATCCCAGTACCAATTTAAAGTCAACATGTGGACAGGAATTTTAAATGGTCAAATAATTAGACCATTTGAGCTGACTGAAAATTTAAATGGCGCCACCTACTTGCATTTTCTCCAAAATGATTTGCCGATATTGTTAGAAGATGTACCCCTCAACATCTACAGAGAAATGTGGTATCAACAAGATAGTTGCCCAGCTCATTATGCCCGGCCTGTACGATAATATTTAAACGAAGAATATCGCGACAGATGGATCGGACGCCGTGGATCAATTTTATGGCCCCCTCGTTCCCCAGACCTGAATCCAGTAGATTTTTTTTACTGGGGATGCATAAAAGAAAAAGTCTACTCAAAACCAATACAAAATCTATTAGAATTGCGCCCAAAAATTGATGCAGCATCAGAAGAAATAAATGCGAGTAGATGTGCACGACTGGTGAAGAGGTCATTTCTGAGGCGATGCAGAGCTTGTATTAGTGCCGGAGGGAAACAATTTCAGCATCTACTTTAGTTTTAGGAGGATATTAAAGTGTTACAATAATTGATTGTTTTATTTTCCATGAGGTCCCTTCGCAAAAAATACGAAGTATCACTTTCATTGGCAAGAAAAGTGGCAAGTGTTGTATCATTTTGAAATTTAGACTAAATGGGCCATCTTTTGAAATAACTTGCCAAGGGTAGTGTGGTACATTTTTTTTTCCAACATGGCGTGTCAAAGTTAACTGACAATAATTTTGTAAACCATAACTCATCAAAACTTAATTTATTTTACTTAGTTAACAATGTTTATTACTTTTATTTGTGGTTGCGATTAATAGCACTATTATTTGAGATTACATTATTAAAAAAATCTCTGTAAAATTGTAAAAATTGTGATCACAGTACTTAAAAATGCGACCACGGGAGTAAAATTTTCAACTTTTTGAAAAATGTCTATTATCGCTTGACTAAGTGACACGATTTTTTCTTATTTTCTTCATAACTGGTATACCTTGGCCTCTCGCCCGGTACCAGGTTATCGTTGAGTTTCGGGACACCCTGTATATCAGTTGGTCGAATTTCGAGCACTAGGCGACCGCTATACTAGTTAAATTAAACACATCGCCGAAATAACAAAGTTCGTAAATAAAGTATATGTAAGAATCAAGGTTATACATAATTCATTATTAAGAACATAACATAGGTAGCTACATATTGTTCGTGTTATAATAATAATTGTTGGTGTGCAGTTTCGTGCGCTAGCGACGCGACGTAAACCCGCGCCTCAGCAAATCGCAACACTGGGTCATTGTCTGTTACGTAACACTCATATATAATTTATAAGAAACTAGCTTTTGCACGCGGCTCCGCCCGCGTGGTACCTACATCAATAAAAAGTAGCCTATGTCCTTTCTCAAGTCTTAAACTATATCTCTACCAAATTTCATCTAAATCGGTTTAGTGGTTTAGCCGTGAAAAGGTAACAGACAGACAGACAGATGGACAGACACAGTTACTTTCGAATTTATAATATTAGTAAGGATTATTTAATATAGAGTTCGATTTATTCACTAAGTAGAGCAGAAACAATATGACAAATATATCTTTAGGGGTATCTTTAGGCGCCTCCATAATCGATCGAGTTTATGTATCTTTTCTCGGCCATGAGTCTCGCCGGGCAATCAGCAGCGCCTGTAATGTGATTGCTAGGCTTCTTAAAATGCAAGCATGTTGCGCATTTCGGTCCCTCTCGCTTCGCTCAGTCCTTTATAGAATGGCCTTGATCACTACAATGGCCGCAAGTATAACTGTTCTCGCGACATATCTGCCGCGTGCCCATACTGCTGGCACTTGTAGCAGCGCGTTACCAGAGTAAAATCCCTCACAGGACAGGATGACTAATTTATGAAGACTATCATTAACGATGAGAGCTTTTCATATTGCTCCAGAAACTTCAAGGACGTAATTACATGTCTCGGCGTTCTTTTTGCCTGATTTATGGCTTAATATAATATACCTAAGGAACGTCTCAAGATTGGTATCCTGAAGTTTGTTGGCAATATTGTAGAGGCAAGTGTAAATTTCAGTATCCTGTATGGACGAAGGAACTCCTATTACTACCACTCTAGGCTTACGTTTAAGGGGCTCGTCGATTGTAAGACTGGTTCATGGTCTGGACCTGCTGTGTAAGCCTCTCCATGTCTTCCTTAGAATCAGTACTGATAATTATATGATATAAATAGGGTATCCAACACTAAAAGAATTTTTAAATCGAAACTGTAGTTCCTGAGGTTAGCGTGTTCAAACAAACAAACAAACTCTTCAGCTTTATAATATTAGTATAGATAGGATGCTTTATTGTATACCACATTTAGATGATTTAATTATTTTGACTCTATGTTACTTTCTCTCTTCTAACATATTTAGCAAATTCGTTTTACATAGTACAATTGTTTCTTTTTTACTACTAAGTTGGCAAACAAGCATACGGCCCACCTGATGGTAAGTGTTCACCGTAGCCTATGGACGCCTGCAACACCAGAGGCATCACCTGTGCGTTGCCGACCCTTTAGGAAAGAAAGTGGGAAGGAGAAGGAGAATCAGTTAGTTTCTGTTTAGTTTAGTTTATTACTTCATAAGAAAAACACTTAATCTAAGTACAAAACTAGGGTTCAAAGAATACTTTTTTTTTTTAAATGGGGTGCTTGGTCCTCCGGCACTCTCACTCACCGAACGAAACACAATAGTAAGAATACTGGTATATCACGTTTCACGTAATAGTCGTAAGTTATGTTTAAAAGTAAAATTTTATATTGTTACTATGTCAACAGATATTCCACACATCTATTGACATAGTAACAGTCCAAAAATGGCGTATATAATTTAAATAATACCCGAATACATCACTTAGTATATTGTATAAGGAACAGCAACGCCTACTCGTTTGTCTATTTACGGACTAGACCATAAATAAAGTTATTAATTTTGTAATATAACCACCAAGGCTACACCCACGCACTTACATCATATATGTTTGCATTAAAGAGTTGTTTAATTCACAAATAAGTGACAAAATATCGCTAAGTAAAGGTATAATTGAAGGATCAAATAATATGGCATTACATTAGCACAGTGACACAATTTTATTTGGAAGCGTTTAAGATTGCGTCGAGCGAAATGTGCCAAAACAGGCGGTCACAGTTAAGTGAATAAAATCAACACTTTTTGTTTATACAAATATAAAATATACATTTATCATAACAATACTTTTAACGAAGATCTACGGTTGCGGTATACGTGGAACGGCGTACGAATGGTTTAGATCGTATTTAAATAATAGATCGCAAATAACCCAAATTGAACATTTTGACAGTAATAAAAAAGAAATTAAATCCGTGCGGTCACAAGTGAGACAGCTAACTCATTCCATCCCTCAAGGAAGTGTACTAGGGTGCGTATTGTTTCTAATATATATTAACGACTTGCCAAAAATATTAGACCCAACAATCTCGCTTCCCGTACTATTTGCAGATGACGTCTCTGTTTTAATGAAATGTGACAACATACAAAATTACAATCATCTAATCCAAGAAACACTCCAAACTATTACACAGTGGCTTGCCGATCATAACCTGGAAATAAACTCAAATAAAACAAAAGTCATGCAGTTCAGATCACACAAGAAACCTCCCCTCGATATAAACATTATTCATGCAAATACAGTTTTAGAAGAAGTTAATTCGTTTAGATTATTAGGAATAAACATAGACACACATATCAACTGGAAGGCCCACATTGAACAGATAAAATCTAAATTGTCAAGTTTTACATATGCTCTCTTCCAAATCAAACACAGCACTAACTTAGAAACAGCTTTATCCGCGTACTACGCATACGCATACTCTTGGTTACGATACGGCATCGTGCTGTGGGGCAATAGCGTAGACGTGGAGGAATTATTCATTATTCAAAAGAAATGTATTCGAATTCTTGCAGAAATAGATAATACACAGAGTTGCAAACGATATTTTGTAAAACTAAATATACTAACACTCGCCTCAATATATATACTTGATATTTGTACCTTTGTGTATAAAAACATCCATACCTTCTCTACAAAACATGATGTCCACGATATAAACACTCGCAATAAAGATAGACTACACTTACCACCATCCCGAATAAAGATGTTAAATGAAAGTGGCAGTAAAAATATACAATAAGTTGCCTAAGACTATAAAAGATGCCATTACCCTACCTTCATTCAACAAGCAAATCAGAACCTATTTAATGAATGCCTGCTATTATTCAATTACAGAATTCTTAGAGAATAAATAAAAATTAATAAAACACTGAACATAAACGCCTAAATAAATGCGATGACGATCCGCAACCTCGACTAAGACCCTATAAAAACAATGTAATAAATAAGCTAAATATAATAAATAAACATTCAATAAAGAAAAACATAATTGTGATGTTAGAAATTTATTTGATTTCTGAGCGTATGTATGTAATTATATTGTGCAATAATAAAATAACAGACTTTGTATAAACTTATAATATTATATGGTTTAGATGTAAGTACTAAGTAATATTAATTATAATTGTTAGTAGAAAATAATTTTTAAATATTCGTTTATTATAATAATATTGCAATGCTTGTAAAAGGCACTAAGTTCTAAGCACTATAATTTTACTAAACACCTTATGTATCTACACTTAGTTCGCAATAAACACTTTGACTTTGACTTTGACTTTGAATGTGTTTACACTTACTCCACGTAAAAAACTTAAAATAATTAATATTTTCGCCTACAAAATTACATAAATTTGCACGAAAAATACAAAAACGTAAGCTCGTGTTAAGTGATTTTTAGTTTATAATAGTAGAAATCTATCGTATTTTACAGCAAATTTTACGAAACATAAATAGTTATATTACAATTTGTCCGTCTCAAATATTTAAGTTATTGGTTGACAATAAAGATACATATTTATCAAAAAAGCACTTCAAATCTTCCATACAATTTTACTATGGCGGCCGCGCGCCGATTTGAATATGCGCCGCATGAGCTCTGTCATTGTCTGTCTTACGCTCGGCACAGTCTTATGGATCTGTGAAACACTATTTCAATTCAACAATACTAACTAATATTATACATGCAAATGTGAGATTATTTGTTACGCTTTCACGCCTTAACTACTCTACTGATCCTCATGAAATTTCGGATACACGTTGTCAGAGATACAAAAAAGGACATAGGGTACATTTTTTGGATTTGGATACGACTGCACGCAGTCAAGTAGATGGCTTCTTTGGATCGGACAGTCTGAACCGGTCAGGTATTAGATGTATGTACCTTCTACTTTCTTTTTTTTTTTTACGTGGTGTAATGCTTTGACGCATACCTCTCCGCGGGGCGACGGAGAGGTTATGTCGGGCTCACCGGGGGAAAGATACCCCGGTAATACCGACTAAACCTACCATGGTGTTCCTCTACATAACCATAGATGGCGAGGCCGCGCGAATCACTTTCACATGCAATCGCGACCTCGCCATGGTTTCGGCCCGCCGTTTGAAACGGCAGGCCACTACCCAAAACATCGTTCCTCAACCGTCCCCCTAGGGGGGGGACAAGACACAATACAGAGGCGCACGTCGGAACACGCACGCCGCCTCATGTGCCTTCTACTAAGTTAACTGTTACAAACCTACTATGGAATGTTATTCTGAAAATAAATTATTATTATCTAGAAAATATACAGTTTCAAGAGATGGAAAATTTACATAACCCACATTTATACGAACGTAGCCATGGGTAAAATCTGGTAAAATAAATAATGACTAAAATAATAGCAGCGATAGCCTAGTGGAAGATCGTTGGACTGCTACGTTGAGGTCTCGGGTTGGATCCCACGGCACGCATCTCTGACCTCTCCCTTCTCCCTAGCCTTTATTATTCCCAAGTCACTTAGCGTCGGCTTTCTAGTCTAACCGGATTTGACTGGATATCAGTTTTTACACGGAGCGGCTGCCACCTGACCTCCGCAACCCGGAAGCTAACGATACCCTAAGGCTAGACCAGTGTCAGGATATTAGAAGGCACTGACTTCCCAATAACGAATGCCATAGATGTTCATGGCAGCCAGGACCGACGGCTTAACGTACTCTCCGAGGCACGGAGCAGGCAATAATTGTCAATCAATACGCACATAATTTCAAAAAGTCATATAACTTCCGAAAGTCAGAGATGCGCGACGTAGGTTCGAACCCGAGACCCTCTGCATTGAAGTCAGTTGGTCTCTTTACTGAGCTATCGCTGCTGCTGAGGCACGCACCTCTGACCATTCGAAGTTATTAAATACTTGATTATCGCTAGCTTAACTGTGAAGGCTAACATTATAAGGAAACCTACATGTCTTAGATTTCTGCATTATGTTTTCAGAGATGTTTGAAGTCTGCCAAGCAGCACTGGGTCAATATGGTCGACTATGGCCTAAGTCTTCTCACATTGAAATTGAGCTTATGGTCAGCAGTGGGACAGCTTATTTTCAGGGCTGATGTTATTACCATTATTAAAGTAAGACTGCCTCGGTGTCGCAGTTGTGAGTGCGACTGCAGTGCATGAGATCTCAAGCTCGATACTGGAGTCGAGTGAAATGTTATCCAGTTAAAAAAATCTTAGCAACCCGCATTTTGGAACTCTGCCCTCTAGACGACAATAGGCTCACCCCATCGAACCCGAAACCTCATGCACAGTAATGGCTTCCTTGCTGCGCTATCGAGACATAAAAATACATATATACATAGATTCACGACTGTTTCCCAGAGGGGTAGGCAGAGACTACGAATTTCCATTTGCTGCTATCCTGACACACTTCTCTGGCTTCATTCACTTTCATCACATTCCTCATACACGCCCGTCGGTTCAAGGAGCTCTTAACCTGGCCTTTGTCCAGAACGTCTCCGATCTGATCGAGAAACGTTCGCCTAGGTTATCCTCTTGCGACTATTCCATTCACACTAGCCTTATAAACTTTCTTAGTCAGTCTTTCCTCGTCCATTCTTTCTACATGTCCAAACCAGCTTAACATAAAAATAAGTTTGTATAATAAGCCTGGTGCAGAAAAAGAAAGGTAGAACAGAAATAATTCAGCCATTTTGGATATACCGCGGTGTCACGTGAGAGGTAAGCAGACACCTCATTTGGTATTTCATTGTAGTTTTATATTTTAACCTAGCTCTAGCCGGTGACATTGGATGTCGTTAGGCTGTCAATACGTGGAGAGGTTGGAACGCAGTTCATGTTATTAAACAACATTATAATTTTTAAATTTTTTGTAAGATTTTTGCCGTACTAGGAATAATTAATGAGTAGTAGAGCCTCGCTGATTTCAGCATGAATGGGCCGGCTCGACCGGGGAAGGACTACCCTCTCACAGAATATCGACGTGAAATAGCAATATTCCTACTGTTGTGTTTCGTTCGGTTAGTGAGAGTGCCGGAGGCCCATCACTCTCTTTCTCTCTTCCCGCTCCATCTCTTTCCCACTTCCTTTCCTAAAGGGTCGGCAACGCGCAAGTGATGCCTCTGGTGTTGCAGGCGTCCATAGGCTACGGTGACCACTTACCATCAGGTGGGCTGTATGCTTGTTTGCCACCTTAGGTGTATAAAAAAAGAACATTTTGTGGTACACCAGGGGGAACTAGACGAACATTAAAACAATAGATACAAAATAGACGTAGGCTTTGAACAACTATTTGTAGCCTACTAATGCACACTCTTTCTCATGAGAGCTCTACTCTTCCTTGAAGCTAAAAATGCCATTTCTTGGGCACTGATCCAGGCTCCGTATTGCTACTGAGATATTGCTGTCTTGACAAAAATTCCCAATAACATTTTACCACCCCAGTACCAGCTGGACCGCATTCATCGGAGCGACTGTCGACTGTATTTACAACAAATCGGCTAGACCCCTTGGCGCTGCGTAGAGATGTGGCCTCGCTATGCATCTTCTATCGCTTGTACTATGGGGAGTGCTCCGAGGAATTGTTCGGTCTGATCCCAGCCGCCTCTTTTCACCATCATCCTACGCGACAGCATTTTCATTCCCGTCATTTAGATAGTTGGCAGTCCACAACTGTGCGTTTCTCCAGGAATTTTCTGCTTCGAGCAACAAAACTGTGGAATGAGCTGTCGCCTGCGGTATTTCCGGACCAATACGACCTTCAACACTTCAAGAAAAGAGCGTACTCCTTTTTAAAAAGCCGGCAACGCACTTGTAATTCCTCTGGTGTTGCAGGTGTCTATGGGTGGTGGTAATCGTTTACCATCAGGCGATCCGTCTGCTCGTTTGCCCCTAATCCACAAAAAAAAGACCTAGGAATTGAGGGACTTCCCTCTACGGATGGCATAATGGTGTAAGTAGTTGTATTGTTATTGTAATCCCCAAATAGTTGTGCCGAGTTAAAGTAAAATTTGTGTACGTTGTTTAAATGTGAAGTCTCCGAGACACAGGATTCATTATTAGACCGGGAACTGGCTTTTAAGATAAATCGAATAGATAATTCATTTTATTATTTGGATATTATCCACGTTTCGCTATATATAGGTACTGTAGTTCACAATTAATAGGAAGCCTGCCTGTTGCCCTCTGTTACGCATTTATTCCTAGCACGAGAATTCCTTAACCGAAAAAAATCAATACATATACCGACATAGCTTTTCTTTATATTGCTATATTTATATTTATTATTATTGTTTGTTTCTCTTTCACGGGTATATTCCTAATACGTTAGGAAAATACTCGGCCCTTTGGGAGGCTTACACGGAGACATGGGTCCAACGTGAAGAGGCCCTTCGCGAGTTTTAATCAAAGGTGGGATGGAACACCTACAGCGGCACTAGCCGCAGCAGGCGTGGGACTATCGCTACGTATGGATACTAATATATGGGCTATGGGTATGGGTGTTTGATGGTCTGGTATATTGGTAACTATGGATGATAAAACGGCGTCTGCCCTGAATACTCTAATAGCATCAATCGAATGGACAGACGGTGATTCGCCAACTCACTAGATGGGCCCCCTAAATAGCCACCATAGGCATACAAGCCAGCAGCAGAGGGCAACACCGGTGCGAGCGGCTAGGGATGTCGAGCGATGCGGCGTCGGTTTCGCCATCACGGGTCTCGTGAAAACGGAGACCCGGAGCGGGTTTCCCCGTAGTTATGCCCTTGAAAATGACACTTCCACCCCCAAGCATGTTGCTCTAGCTGTCCCCCTCTGACCAGCCGATCAGGGCAAGCCAGAGTTGAGAGTCCTACGGGCGCTCTTGAAGTTCCACCCCAGCCAACTAGTAACGGCAAACTGGGGACGAGGCCCTCACCGACTCTCTGAGGCATTCAGGACCGCAGTGTCGCCACTCACATTCAGCTCGCCGCAAGCTGCCCTGCGGTTTGTGCGTTTTTATTTAACCTGGTGATAAATTTTTTGTTTATATCACAAGGCGAAGGTGTTAGTTTAAAAGCTAGTATACTATGCCCTCCGGTATCGCGTTAGTCTCATGAGAGGATAACGACTGTCCCAGAGGGGATTTGTTATTATTATTATGATCATATTTTTACCAAAGATATTTTTACCGCTCCGTGAATATGGCTGCTGAAAAGCAACCGAAACGTCAAGGAAAGTGTAAACTTAAACCTAAATAGTTTTAATTAGTTTAATAGCTTAAATAGTAGTAAAGTTTAACACTAATAGTGTAATAGTTCCAGGTAGTAAAAGTGTTAAATAAACAACACGATAAAATCTATATAAAGTAACTAGCTTTTGCCCGCGGCTTCGCTCGCGTTAATTTAGAATTTGAAAATCAATTCGGGTTATATATAAGTAGAGACTTATTAATATAATTCAATCATGATTCGAAAGACACAGGCGCCATCTATTATCATAAGAACGTTATTATTGTTTTCCTCGGGAACAGTAATTTTTTTCGGGAAGGTGATGATTGGTTCAGTGGTTTAGGCGTGAAAAGGTAACAAACAAACAAACTCATTTTCGCTTTTATAATATTAGTTAGGATTTAATTAAACCAAAGATGGAGCGCCAACCAAAATCGCCATATATGTAAAACGCCTAACATTTTTTTAATTCCACTCACAGCTCCTCGCGACCTTCGAATCGGAAATAAAACTACATCTGACATCGGTTTTAAGTATTCATTTATTATTCAAGTAAGTACACGCACCGACTGTCTGAAGCTTTTGTTTCTTCTAATATATGCGCCGGCGCCGTTCGCATACACTGACGATTTGACACGCGGTCAACTTGTTAACATACCTCTTGATATCTCAGCATCAATATTTGACATTTAAGAGATTATTAAAGAAAGGGATTAAATATAATGATCATCAAAAATACTAATTGATCAGCAAATATTGCACAGCATAACGAACATCTATACGCCTCAAATCACTGCATTCCGTCTCGGAAGTGTTAGGTTATGTTAGGTTCCTTTTTTTAAGCCCACCCAAAAATAGGAGCCCCGCTTGGCGGGGCTCCGTCGACTTAGTTTGATCTCTTTAAAGTTTGCTGGCTATGAGTTGCTGATCAATTAGCTATTTCTGCTCACAGATTATATTTTTCTGCTACCAATACTATGCTAACCATTTAAATAACACCCTTAAAGAAATATCTATTTGAGAGTATATTATATACCTACATAAAGGTATAAGTATATATGTATAATATATAGTAGAATCAGACACGACTGAGTCCGCAGAAAAACTGTTTAAAGCGATTTTGTGGACCATTGTAATACTAAAGTACAAATATTTTTCTTATATCTAATCCTTACTTCCTTACTAATATACTAATTACTAATATTACTAATATTTACTAATATTACTAATATACTAATATATACTAATACTAATAATACTAATCCTTACTAATATTATAAATTCGAAAGTAACTCTGTCTGTCTATCTCTGTCTGTCTGTTACCTTTTCACGGCTAAACCACTCAACCGATTTAGATGAAATTTGGTACAAATATAGTTTAAAATCTGGCGAAGGATATAGGCTACTTTTTATTGATGTAGGTACCACGCGGCCGGAGCGGCGCGCAAAAGCTAGATATAAATAAATAATAAAGAAAATTATATAATAATCATAACACTGTCCCACAGCTGGGTCTCTTCTCACTGTGAGAAGGTTTAGGACATTGTCCCCATGTTGGCTACGTGTGGGTTGGTTGGTAGGCTTAAAATATCTTCGAGGACATTATGGAGAACTGGCAGATATGCAGGTTTCCTCACGATGTTTTTCGTTCATCGTTAACGCGAGTAACAATTAGCTACTTAACCTGTCAATTCTTGGCATGCCAGGTGCGCGACGTGGGTTCGAACCCGATACCATCTCCATTGCATTCTGTTGGTCTCCCCACTGAGCTATTGCTGCCCATCCCCATAATAATAATAATGTTTATTGTCATAGAAATGTAGTAAATTGCGTGAACCTTATCCTAGGACGTAGAGTTAGCACAATACTTACTAACACTGATTCCCAAACTAGGCTAGAGCCTGTATTTTGGGAGGCAGCGCTCAGCGAAAACAATGTAACAATGCACACAGAACAGAGTTCTTACATACTTAATTTATATATTTACTAGATGTTCCCGCGGTTTCACCCGCGTTTATCGTTACTGCGCCGCCCCCGTGGGTCGTAGCGTGATGTTATATATCCTATAGCCTTCCTCGATAAATAGGCTATTCTTATTTTATTTTTTTATTTTGCTCGTCAAAATGACCACATTCCACCTGATGGTAAGCAGTCGTGTGATCTAAGAGCAGTGGCCTCCACACCGTCCTCATAGCAGCCGAGGCGATGTTGAGGTCTCTACTTTGACGGCCTGAGAAGGTGCTTTTTCACGCCCCGCTTAAAGGACCCAGGATTGAAGGAAGAAGGAAACACGTGCCTTGGCAGAGAATTCCATGCCTTGGTCGTTCGGCAGAGGTATAAGGACCCAAACGTTGGTACGCGCTCTAATCGACTCTACCGTGTTAGGATGGCATCTGAACCCAGCACGCGTTGTTCTGGATTAGAAAGGGGAGGGCGGGATAAGGTGGAATAACTCTTCAGAGCACTCCCCGTGGTAAATTCTGTAGAAACATGCCAATGAGGCAATGTCCCTACGGAGTTGCAGAGGTTCCAGTGAACTCGTGACCTCTAGATCTCCGATGATACGGACAGCCCGCCGCTGTAACCGGTCGAGAGCGTCCAGCAAGTACTGCGCGGAGCCATCCCAAAGATGAGAACAGTACTCCACGCAAGGGCGCACTTGTGCCTTATACAATAGGCACAGTTGCCCAGGCGTGAAGAACCGCCTCACCCTGTTCAGAACTCCGACAGAATTTTTCAATTCGAACCAGTAGTTCCAGAGATTAGCGCGTTCAAACAAACAAACAAACATACTCTTCAGCTTTATAATATTAGTATAGATTATTGAAATATATAAGATGTGTAAGTTAGGGATTGTAGATGTGTACGAGTGTGTTGTGACTTGTGCGTATGTGGATGAGAATGTGGATGGATAAGAATGTGAATGTAATTTGAGATAATTATTATAGGAAAATTTTAGGATATGTACCTAAGTGACTGATTGTAGATGTGTGTGTGTGTGTGTCTGTGTTGTGAGTATGTGGATGGATAAAAATGTGAACTTAATAATATCTAAATAGAAACCAACACAATTATATAACACGCACATAGATTATTGTCGTTCATATTATTCAATTAACTAGCATTTTATAACAATAGACAAAGATGTTATCCAGGCAAATTATACACACAGGTAAACCAGGCAATGTACTCTATAATAACTTCCCTGTTAACAAAGAG
Organism: Catocala sponsa; assembly: GCA_963564715.1. Taxonomy (NCBI): domain Eukaryota; kingdom Metazoa; phylum Arthropoda; class Insecta; order Lepidoptera; family Erebidae; genus Catocala; species Catocala sponsa. The sequence goes on from OY751352.1 coordinate 1,374,886, forward strand.
AAGTAACGAAATTTTCCATTAGTGAAAGTGTTATGTTAATCGGCTCAGCAATTTATTAGGGTTCACGACACAAATGATTTATATCAAACTATGTTATTAAGGTGATTTTTAAAACTATTCATAATTATAATAAAACTGATCATGTCTGTACGTATGAGATATTAAGGAAAAAGGTTTGCTCCGCGTTCGTCCCTCATGTTTTGTCCTAAACGTAGAAATACGCATTCGTTCCAATTTTTTTTCCTTATATGACCCTTATTTAAATAAATATTAATTTCACAATGCAACTCCTATTTCGTCCTTTTCGGTCCCTATTTTTTTTGTATACTAACCTAACCTAACTCCGGGCTATTGAGATTTCTTAATAGAAAAACCCAATAACTTTTTGTTGGCCCGACCCGGGATTCGAACCCGGGACCTCATGTATAGCAGTCGCATTCACTACCGCCATGGATAATAATAATTGTGTATCACGAAGATTTTTGTCTCGCGTGGGGATCGAACCCGATGCACTGTCGTGCGAGGCGACTATTTCAACTATGTGCATTCAACAAAGCGCTACAGTCGAGCCGGTTCGCTCAAATAATCTAAACAAATAAACGTTTGTGTGTAGGCTTGTGTTGAGTTTCTTAGAAACTCGTCGAAAGTATATGCAAACAAATAAATCGTCAAGCTTTAGTGTTTTATTTTGCCAAGTTCCGTGAGACTTTGTGTATTTTTAAGAGGCTTTTAAAGAGGCTTTATTTTTACTACAATGTGTGGCTGCAGTATACTGGCTGGCAACACCAGCCATGTCTATACTATCCTAACTTCCTAACTAATATTATAAAAGCGAATATGAGTTTGTTTGTTTGGTACCTTTTCACGCCTAAACCACTGAACCGATCATCCTGAAGTTTTGTATATACGTTGTCAGGTATACAGACACGGATATAGGCTACCTTTCATCCCGAAAAAAGTTACTGTTCCCAAGGAAAACAACAATAACGTTCTTATGATAATAGATGGCGCCACGTGTCTTTTGAATCATGATTGAATTATATTATTACAAGCAGAGTACGACCCGAATTCATTGTCAAAGTCTAAATTAACGCGAGCGAAGCCGCGGGCAAAAGCTAGTAAGCAATAAAATTACGTTTATTAATATTAGTTAAATTGTAAATTATGATTGTTGCTTTTGTTGATGTAAATAATAGAAAATAAATATTTTACTTACTTCAGGCACATTTTAACGTACGCTACGTACCTTCAAAATAGAAGATGCATGAACTGGTCTCGCCACATTCTGACTCTGTATTGAAAGTATGTGGTCATTGTCCTCAAAAACTCGTTTCAGAATTATGACTACTCCATGACCCACTCTTTGAACGGCTATTTATAAACAATAAAGTAATATTAATACATGAATATGAGTCATTATTTATTAACCTCTGAGTCTTCTTTAGAGGTTAATAAAACACTATGTGGGTCTGTGTGTCTGTCTGTTAGTTACAGACATAACTCCGGAACCACTGCACCGATTGACTTGTAATTTGGTGTGCAGACCTTGGGGTTATACCTCGGTCGAGTTTGAATATGGGCCCTGTGGGTCAAAAGACCCCAAGATATTGGGATCACAAGGTCACATGAAGACGAAGAGGTTGAATCCTAGGTTTTTACAACCATCTCGTTGGTAATTAGTTTTAATAGTTATGGTAGGTTTTATCTTCAAGATTATGGATAAGTTCAAGTCGTACTTATGCAATTAAAGTTTACTTGACCACCTATGAAGTCGGTATGGTTATTATTTTACATATCGTCTCGTTAAGATGAAGAAGAATACACGAAAACGAGATGTTTCTATGTTCGTTTTCTAGAGACAATTTTGCATGTAGAGCTTATGTCGTAATCCAAGGTCAAAGTCAACAATCTTTATTTCCATACAAATGTGTTAACAATTTTTGGACACGTTGATTAAATATTGTTATCAAGTACTCAATAGTAGCACACGGTTGTGACGTATTATATTGTTATGTTATAATTGCATATTTACATTTGATTATTTCTATAATTAATAATTATCATTGTTATTTGTTACTGTACTAATTTTACACCTTAAAATGTAATTAATCGATATTTAACTCTTCATTTGATACATTGATAAAAATATATAAATAAGGTAGGAGATTAACAAATATTCATTCTCGTTACAACTGTCAGTTAGAACGTCACTCTGCTGAAATATATACTGGTTGTGTAAAGAGTATCTCGGCGTTTCATTGTGCAAGAACCACGACTGCGTAATAATATATAAAAAAAAACTTATCTTGAAATTAAGTCTACAGTAAATGTTTACTTTTAGTTATAGTTTGCCATTAAATATTATTTAAACAGTATAATGTCCTCTAGACCGGATTTCGGTCACGGCGGCCGACCTTAACGGAGACTGGCCATCTGCGCAGGAGATAGTATATCGTAACATTTTTATTGCTGCTCCGCTTGTATTGGTTGTAGCGTGATGTTATATAGCCGATAGCCTTCCTCAGTAAATAGGCTACCCAACACTAAAATAATTTTTCAATTCGAACCAGTAGTTCTTGAGATTAGCGCGATCAACCAAACAAACAAACAAACTCTTCTTCAGTTTTATAATATTATATTAGTATAGATTATAATTTATTAAGAGATCCGACCTTCTGTTTATTTGACAAATTTGTAGTAAAAGGAAATGCTTTACCTCACTTATCTATACGAACCGTTTTCTGTATTAGTTAACGGGACCCTAATTCCTAATGAGTCGCGATAAGGCACTGTCGAAACGTTTGCTTCGCCATTAGTTATCTTAAACCGCGACTGTGATACTGTCTTGAACTGTAGTTATTTAGTACCTTTTAGCATTTGCACAGAGGCGATATTAGAAGTAAGGTAATCATTTTTTGACTGCACGAATTGCCATTGCGCTGAGTGTTGCGGGTTCGAATCCCACACGAGATAAAACTGTGTGATCCACAAATGTTTGTTCCGAGTCTGGGTGTTTTTTGTGTCAGTTGTTTGAATGTTTGTATGTTTGTAAAGTCCCCCGCGACACAGGAATTATTCTTTTTTTATACTACTAAAGTCGCAAACAAGCATACGACCCACCTGATGGTAAGTGGTCACCGTAGCCTATGGACGCCTGCAACACCAGAGGCATCACTAGCGCGTCGCCGATCTTGTAAAAACCTTTTAACGCCCTTTTTGAAGAACCCCATACTGTAGTCTTGTGGGAAAAGCTGGGCAGGGAGTTCATTCCACAACCTGAGCGTCCGCGGGAGATAATTCCTTTGGAACCGCTATTATCCTTACTTCCTTACTATCCTTACTATATATAAATTCGAAAGTACCTCTATCTGTCTGTCTGTCTGTGTGTTACCTTTTCACGGCTAAACCACTCAACCGATTTAGATGAAATTTGGCACAGGTATAGTTTAAAACCTGGGGAAGGACATAGGCTACTTTTTATTGATGTAGGTACCACGCGGGCGGAGCCGCGCGCAAAAGCTAGTATTCTATAAGTTGTGCTATAAAGAAAACGATAATTACTATACATAGCTTTTTAATATCTTTTAGTATTCGCACCGATGAAGATGTTAAAAGTAAGGTAATTATTTAACTCTTACACACAAGGAACTTTAACATGGCTGGTGCAATCTGAGTTTTTTTTTTAATTTTTTTTTATTTTGCTCTTCAAGATGACCACACTCCACCTGATGGTAAGCAGTCGTGTGGTCTAAGAGCAGTGGCCTCCACACCGCCCTCATAGCACTGAGTTTGATGCATCTTAGTTTTACACTGGAGTTTTATATTTCACAAGTTTCTTACTGGTCTATAATAATTACGTACTTGATAAGACGTTTACGAATACATAACTATTCGTATATATTAAGACTAGCGGATCCGCGCAACTTCGTCTGCTACACATAAAAGAATTTTCCCCGTTTTTGTAACATTTTTCATTGATGCTCCGCTTCTATTGGTCATAGCGTGATGTTATATAGCCTTCCTCGATAAATGGGGCTACCTGACACTAAAAGAATATTTCAATCACAGGTTGGATGCTGGAGACGATTAAAACGACTAAGTGTCCGAATATTACTGGATAATATGTTGTCACAGTCATTACACATAGAATAGAGTACACACTTAAACATACCTTACATCGAACTAGTAGTTCCTGAGATTACCGCGTTTAAACAAACAAACAAATTAGTTAGCTTTATAATATTAGTATAGATAGATAGATCAGTTTACATACTTATTTGTATAAGTATGTAAGTATTACTGTTATAAATATGGATAACTATTTACACCGAGAGAGTGATTGAGAGAAATATAGTATCACTTTCTACGATGTTTCCATTTACTTTTCAACGACCTTGGTTATTGGAAAACTAAAAAGGTGAGGTGAGAGGAAAACCGAATCAATCTTCTGAGTAAGTGAAATGTAAATTATCAATATACTTATTAATGAAAAAAAGGAAATAAGCATTTAAGACGATAGTATAAAACATTAACTATTGTTTTGATATATTTCATCCATTCTTTTTTATTTGCAACGACATTTTTTGATAAGTCTCTATTGTACATCATTGTGCCCTTTTAAAAACTTTATAATAGATAATAAATTATCGTTAAGAGCAGCGATAGCTCAGTGGGGAGACCAACAGACTGCAATGCAGAGGGTCTCGGATTCGAACCCACGTCGGACTTTCGGAAGTTATATGACTTTTCGAAATTATGTGCGTATTGATTGACAATTATCGCCTGCTCCGTGCCTCGGAGAGCACGTTAAGCCGTTGGTCCCGGCCGCCATGAACATCTATGGCAGTCGTTATTGGGAGAGTGTCGGCACAAAAGATCCCACTGGTTCGAAGTGTCGCCGGTCTGCACTGACTGGCCCCCACATAAGATAAGATAAGATAAGATAAATTATCGTTATAATTTTAATTTTAATATAGTTTTTTAAGTCTATTGAAATTCATTATCTTAATATGGTTTTAAGAACTACTTCTATGGGGTCATTTATAGCCTAAAATGACCACTAAACTCCGATACACGCTGTATACTCTCAACAAGAATGCACGGACATATTTACCTCGATTACAATCTAACGGGTTCAGAAAGTCCTTAGGCCGAAAGCTGGTTTCCTTAAAATCGCTTTAGACTGAAATAGGACATATGTATGTCCTGAGACATTCCGCTAAGTCAGCCGGCGTGCTTGCGGTGGGAGGGAGCCACGAGACTAGCGCGGAGACGCGACACTGCGTTCTACCTTTATGCCTACAACAATTTAGTTTAGGTATTTTGCGTAAATATATAACTAGATTTAGGAAATGTATGTATGTATGTATATTGTATGTCTTCGCAAGAGGAAAACCTAGGCGAACGTTTCTCGGTCAGATCGGAGGCGTTTTGGACAAAGGCCAGGTTAAGAGCTCCTTGAACCGACGGGCGTGTATGAGGAATGTAATGAAAGTGAATCAAGGCAGAGAAGTGTGTTAGGATCGTAGCAAATGGAAATCCGTAGTCCTGGGAAACAGGCGTGAATCTATGTATTTATGTATGTCTTTGCCTTCTCGGGTTCACAACTAGTAAAACTTTAATTGAGACTTAAGTTTATGTAGCTCTACGCTGCGATCTTTGCGGACAGTGCAATCGCTTACGAGGTCGCTACGTTACTATGCCATACCGTGTATTGTGGACCAAATTCTTATATGGGATAAAAATTGCGTTATCCACAAATTGTTGTTTGGTGTCCGTTGTTTGTATGTTTGCACCTATCTTACAGCAATTATTATGAGTACGAATATTGTCTTTTTTTTTATATCTTCTGTTGAATGAAGAGACTGCCTCAAAAGGTTTGCTTCTGCTTTGGGCCGGAAAGCAATAGTGCTCTATTTATCTTAATATTAAAATTTTGCCAGATTTTTGGCAATTCTAACAGAGAGCCTAATCATAATTTAAATTGCTCTACCCAGTAAGAATTTATTGATAGGATAACCTAATAATACGTGACATAGTTATCGAACTGGGAATCTCATACCGACAGCTATATATGAAAGTGTATTTTTTATACTGGAACAATGACAGAACATAATATTTTTGTTAAAGTAATAATACAATGTCACAAAAACATTTACAGGTAGGATATTTTCACTTAGGCAGAATACTAAAACAGCAAATCGCTTCTGCACACAAAATAATCTATGCCAAGACAGAGATGGGTGCAGTGCGAACGCGACCGAAATAGATCGCGCTCCGTACGCGTACAGGCCGCACTCCTGCGCCGCGCGCTTTCAAAACAAGGATCCATGGATCATTCTTAAATTAAAATAACCGATACGACATTTTTAATTTCGAACAGATTAATATTTCGAAATGGTTCTGTGATTTCCAAGTCTAAGTGAAGTCTTAGTGAAGTCATAACAATTGTTTGTTTGTTTGTCTGTTAATACTGTGATGATGAAGTGTTTTGCATTGTGCATGCTCGCTGTGGTGACCTTGTGTCCAGATGCTTATGGTAAGCTCATTCAACATTTTTTTTTCGTTCTGTATTCTGATTCTGTTTTGAAAATCTGTTATTTAATATTTGAGTGGAACGAACGTGTAATGTTCACATATATACTTCTTGGAGATATGGTTTTTGAGTTTTATAACAATATTGCAGATTCTAATTAGAATTTAATTAATTATAATAATTATCAAATTGAACTAAATAAATAAATTTATTTGGATAAATTGCTTGACTATGATGATATTTAAACTTAATGAAATTAACATTTTAAATACTACCTACTCATAATTAATTTTATCGTAATTTAAAATATTATAAATATATCGATATCGATATAATAATGATAATAATGTTTCATTTTCTCTCAAAGGTACATACATGTGAATACATTCGTTACAAGTTAAATTTAACCTTTGAGATAAATCGATAAAATTCATTATGAGAGTATATATGTATATTATTATATTAATATTTAAACGTAACGTTACAAATAAAATCTAAAGTTTATCACAATTATAATTAATAAAATCTGTATATATAATCTTTATAATAATAATCTTTATTGTTCAGAAAAAATATACATAGCTAAAACAGATAAATTACTAGGATTCCCTGTGTCGTGCAGGCCAGCCTCTATAATATATAAGCGAGTATAATATCAGGCCTGTTTTATGAACTGTCCCACTGCTGGGCACGTGCCTCTTGTCAGTGTGAGAAGGTTTAGGCCATAGACTTTACATGTCTTCGAGAACATTATGTAGAACTTTCAGACATGTAGGTTTCCTTATGATGTTTGCCTATACTGAAAAACAAAGCGATAAGTAACTATTTAATACGCAAATAACTTAGGATAGTCAGAGATGCCTTGGGGTCGAACTCGAGACCTCTGCGTGCCAGTCCAACGGTTTCCCACTAGGGTTTCGCTGCTTACTGCAGGATGAATGCGCGAGTGATCCCTGCGCCCCGGCTATAGATTGTGAGAAGGAACACCGTGGTATGTTTAGTCGGTATTACCGGGATATCTCCATCTTTGCCCGGGAGAGTCCGACATAACCCCTCCACCCGCCCCCGCGGAGGGGTAGGCACCAATGCATGTCCCAAGGAAAAAAAAAGGGTATCGTTGCTTGCCTACAGTACTAAAATACGTACATGTTCCTAATTATTATTTTCATAAAGTTAAAAATGTGTAGGTAACTTAGTTTATTTTGATTATTTTAAATTTAAGTCGCTTCAGGATATGGATTAAAATTATACGTTAATTTAAGTTTACCTAACTACCATACATGTAAGTTACATAAAAAACTATAATTTTAATGAACTACAGTTCCTGAAACTCAACATTATCCATTTTTTTAGGCCATTAATACCTAATTAGTTATCGACTACTTCCTATTAAGGATTTAGCCTTGCGTGGCTCTTGTATACGTTATTTTATTTTAGTTTAATTAATTAAGAAGCAGCGATAGCTCAGTGGGGAGACCAACAGACTGCAATGTAGAGGGTCTCGGGTTCGAACCCACGTCGCGCATCTCTGACTTTCGAAAGATATATGACTTCGAAATTACGTGCGTATTGATTGACAATTATGCTCCGTGCCTCGGAGAGCACGTTAAGCCGTCGGTCCCGGCTGCCATGAACATCTATGACAGTCGTTATTGGGAAGTCAGTGCCCTCTAATATCCTAACACTAGACTAGCCTTAGGGAATCGTTAGCCTTCGGGTTGCGGAGGTCAGACGGCAGTCGCTCCGTGTAAAAACTGATATCCAGTCAAATCCGGTTAGATTAGAAAGCCAACCCCAAGTGACTTGGGAATAATAAAGGCTAGGGAGAAGAAGACTGCTCGGGAATACAAATCAATACAAACCACACCATTGCAGGCTAAAATAATAAAATCTTACACTTAGAGTAATGAGGCATTAGAATGTGCATACCACAAGTTACGAAACTTAGGGTTGAATACACGTCTGCTACACTATCTGGGATATAGGACTGATGCTATGCATGTATATATGTAACCAGCTTTTGCCCACGATTTCGCTCGGGTAAAAGTATGTAAGGAGTTAGGCAATTTTTTTTATATAGTACTTTTTTTATGGTGCTCGATGATAATATAGCTTTCTTATGGTAAGGTAATTTTTTAAATCGGTTGAGTAGTTTTGAGTTAAATCCTTACAAACATACACACAAAATCTAATCTTACCTCTTTATAATTTTAGTTTAGACTAGCTGTTACCTGCGACTTCGTCCGCGTAGATTTTAACTAAAAAGTGTTGGTCTCCGCGGAACCCATTTTTTTTTTCTAAAATCAAAGTAGCCTTTATTACTCCTTATAACATCAGCTATCTGCCAGTGAAAGTCCCGTCAAAATCGGTTCAGCCGTTTCGGAGATTAGCCGGAACAAACAGACAGACAGACATACAAAAATTAAAAAATGTATGTTTTCGTATAGGTACCTTATATACTTTCATATGCATTAGATAAAATGCTGTTATTTTGACATTACAAACAGACACTTCAATTTTATTTATTTGTATAGATATGTGTAGTTACGTAGTTATCTCTCTGCTAAAATAATTCCATTGCAGCTGCAATAGTGCGAAATATTTAATGTCAATTGCATTTATTTCTTGTGAGTTGACACGCAAGTATGCGCTTGCGCATGATATTTGAGCGATTAAATCTTACGGGCTCTTTGCGCGAGTCGCTTGCGTCGGATGTTTATACGACGCATACAACCATCAAATACGAAGCATACAAATCTGTTGGGAGAGGCGCCACTGACGCGTGCTGTTCACACTCTAAACCTTATAGCTAAGGAAACAGACATATTCTGTTGTGCTCTGAGTGAATTCACAAAGGTAGCATTATTTGTAATTTGTTACAGCAAGTAATTAGTAAAAATATAATAGTACATATTTATATATACATATATAAGATAGCTACACTATTGTATTAGGCTAGTCCTGTAATGATAGTTGTATTGAGTAAACAAATAAATAAAAAAAAAAAAAAAAAAAAAAATCATAAGTGGCTGAACTTGCGCATGTTACGTGCCTCGCGTACAATATATTTATGTTTTTTAGGAATACTCAACTTGTAATACGACTGCAAACTATAACTGACTGTCTTGGTGGCGCAGCTGGTTTGATTTAAAGTCGGGCTAATTAAAAGTTATTGGTTTTTCTGTCCAGAAATTCTCAATAGCAGTTGGTGGTGCTGCTGTCCCAAACGAGCTTGGGAATAGGGAGTGCACCAACTTGTGCACTATAATATTTCCTGCACAGATGGCCAGTTTCCGTTAAAACTCCGTATTAAAACTAAAGTGATACAATAGGTGCGAGTCCCAAAGACTAGACTAACGATGGGTTGGCAGACTTTGTATATCTTCGAGAACATTATAGAGAGCTCTCAGACATGCAGGTTTCCCCACGATGTTTTCCTTCACCGTTAAAGCGAGCGGTAATTAACTAATTAATATGAACATAACTTCGAAGTCAGAGGTGCGCGCCTTGGGATCGAACTCGAGACCTCTGCGTGGCAGTCCAAGAAGCAAGAAGCAGCGATAGCCTAATGGAAGACCCATTAGGCTATCTCTGCTTCTTGCTTCTTCCACTGGGTTATCAGAAATATTAGGATTACGAGCTAAAGTATTAGTAAACTACATTTTACCCGCGGCTTTGCTTGCTAGTGTAGATTGAGTCAATAAATTTCAATTCCTCGAAAATAATACTTTTTCCTGGATGAAGAAAGAAAGGACGAGGAAAGACTGACTAAGAAAGTTTATTAGACTAGTGTGAATGGAACAGTCGCAAGAGGAATACCTTTTTATTTATTTTTTTTGGTACCCAGGAAAAATGCTTGTTGCACTATCCGCCGGCTAGGGGACGGCACCGGCGGGGCGTGTGGGACTCCCCATTCTGGTATACCCACTAAAAAACCTGGGGTGTTCCCTCTCTCACCCAATGGAGGGCCTGTTGGGAGCTCTTAAAAGGCAAGAGGAATACCTAGGCGAACGTTTCTCGATCAGATCGGAGGCGTTCTGGACAAAGACCAGTTAAGAGCTCCTTAAACCGACGAGCGTGTATGAGAAATGTGATGAAAGTGGATGAAGCCAAATACGTGTGTTAGGATCGCAGCAAATGGAAATCCGTAGTCTCTGCCTACACAGGCGTGATTCTATATGTATGTATTCCTGGATGAATGGCAATCTATATCCTTTTCTGTACCGCTGACAAAGTATATGGAAAATATCATGATGATTGATCGAGTAGCGAAACTAGTAGTAGTAACTAGATTGTCCCTGCGACTTCGCGCGCTTCAATTTATATTTTTTCAGTTTTATAACCCTCAGGTACAGTAATTTTTTCTGAATGATAGGTCAAGGGCGCTATGTCCTTTTTTTGTAACTAACTAGACCGATCATCATGAAATTTTGCATATACCGTATATGCATCATGAAATTTTGCATATACCGTATATAAAAGTTCATGATGATCGATCGAGTAGTTTAGGCGTGAAAGCGTAACAAAGAAATTTACATTCGTATCTATACTTTATGAAGCTGAAGAGTTTGTTTGTTTGGTTGAACGCGCTAATCTCAGGAACTACTGGTTCGAATTAAAAATGATTTTATTTTTGGGTAGCTTATTTATCGAGGAAGGTTAAGGCTATATAATATGACGCTACGATCCATGGGAACGGCGCAGTAATCATAAACGCGGGTGAAACCGCGGGCACATCTAGTTTATAATATTAGTTAGGATGCTCTCAAGAGGGTTCTTAAGAGCATCAATCAAACTAAGCTATTCAAACTTCAAGTGTCTTCAAACAGTTCAATTAAGTGACGACTGAGGTAATTACGATAATTATACATAGTGTTTATGATATGTTTATGGATTGTGTTCTGATGAGTTGTTTGAGATGGTGCCCTCAGCTACTTTCTATCATCGCACCGCTGGCCATCGGCAGGGATTTCATTCTCACACCTTAAAACCTAATTGGTGCCGCATCAAGCGGTCTCAAAGGAATTTTCTGCTGCGGACGCTCAGGTTGTGGAATGAACTCCCTGCCCAGCTTTTCCCACAAGACTACAGTATAGGGTTCTTCAAAAAGGGCGTTAAAAGGTTTTTACAAGGTCGGCAACGCGCAAGTGATGCCTCTGGTGTCACATGCGTCCAGAGGCTACGGTGACCACTTACCATCAGGTGGGCCGTATGCTTGATTGCCACCTTAGTAGTACAAAAAAAAAGTGTAAAATGAATGTCTGTTTGTAAGCAATGTTTGTGTTTTTAAACTACTTATCCGATTGCGATGAAGTTTTTGGAAGTGTTAAAGCCCGTTTAGTATTAGTCTGACGAAAAAAAACAGTACTAAAAATATGTAGTCTAGCGAATGAATAGCCCTAATCTATATCTACTAATATTATAAAGCTGAAGAGTTTGTTTGTTTGTTTGAACGCGCTAATCTCAGGAACCACTGGTTCGAATTGAAAAATTATTTCAGTGTCGGATAGCCTATTTATCGAAGAAGGTAATAGGGTATATAAGTTATAACATCTCGCTAGGACCTACGGCAGCGGCGCAGTATTCATAAATGCGGGTGAAACCGCGGGCACAGCTAGTAGTAATATAATACTATAATACATCCAGAATAAAGTACTGTTGCTAATCGTAACTAATATTATAAAAGCGAAAACGAGTTTGTTTGTTTGTTACCTTTTCACGCCTAAACCACTGAACCGATCATCCTGAAATTTTGCATATACGTTGTCAGGTGTACAGAAACGGACATAGGCTACCTTTCATCCCGAAAACATTACTGTTCCCGAGGAAAACAACAATAACGTTCTTATGATAATAGATGGCGCCACGTGTCTTTCGAATCATGATTGAATTATATTATTACAAGCAGAGTACAACCCGAATTAATTCTCAAATTCTAAATTAACGCGAGCGACGCTGCGTGCAAAAGCTAGTAGTTAATAAAGATATATTTTATCTAATAGATTCTGATGAAAGTGAATGAAGCCAGAGAAGTGTGTCAGGATCGTAGCAAATGGAAATCCGTAGTCTCTGCCTACCCCTCTGGGAAACAGGCGTGAATCTATGTATGTATGTAGATTTTGGTCATCGAAGGGTTAGGGTCAACCACTATTCATCACTAAGTTAGCATCTCCAACACTACGCTAATGTCATGAATGATTCGACACATTAGCGTTGATTTGTAAACAAGAATTCTAATAAATTAAAATCTAATTATCTGTAAGCATGCACGATCGTCGCTCGAAAAACGGCCCCAACAAAACTGTGCATAAATCAGTCGTATGCGCTATATGATGCACCTGTCCCACTCACTCTTGCGTGCGCTGCCCGTAAGCGAGAGCGAATCGACACCACTACTACGGTGGAGACCGTACCATATACTTAGTACGCTTGCGTATCGCGAGTAACACACTTAGGACGCTTTACATTGACGCGTTTTAACTAAACTATTACAAAATGTTTCTCAGTGGGCGTTCAATGGTTATTCCGGTTTATTTCCTTGATTGCATAATAAATGCAGACACTTATAAGTAAGTAGTACTGGTCAGTGCCACATATTGACGCTATTTTTGTATGAGAATGTGCATCTATGGTATATTTGATCGAAGTCCGTAAGCTACTGAAGTGGCTGTGTAAAGTGATATTGGGTAGACGTCAAGAAACTCTCAGCAAGGAGTCTACAATCTATATCTAGTCTAAATTATAATTTTACAAACATTAAAACAACTAACTAAGGAAAAGCCAGATTTGGAACAACCATTTGTGGATCATACAATTTTTTGTACCGTGTGGGGATCGAACCTACAACAGTCGTGGTGAGGCGACAACTTAAACCACTAAGCCCAGTAGACGGCAGTAGGGTTATTATATCGGATTTAAAATAACACTTGAAAAATGGATGTAACACATCTGCCTATCCCTTCGGGAATAGGCGGGAATCCTTATTAATATTATAAATGCGAAAATGAGTTTGTTTGTTTGTTACGCTTTCACGCCTTAACTACTCAACCGATCAACATGAAATTTTGCATACACGTTGTCAAGGGTACAGAATAGGACATAGGGTACCTTTCATCCAGAAAAAAGAACTGTTGCAAACCTAACCTAACCTAACCTACATTTACGCGAGCGAAGCCGCGGGTGAAAACTAGTAGAATATATTTTATTCTATGCCATCCATTTTTTTTAAATTTTTTTACGCTGGTAAATGTGCAATCATATTCCCCATTGCCGGTTTTGGGGCGGGCGATGGGGATATGTCGGGATCCAGCCCCTACGATGGATTTGGGCTGAACCGACTAAAACCACCGTGGTGTTCCTCACACCTTTATGGCGGGGTCGCGCGGATCGCTCTCGCATTCAAATCGCGACCCCGCCGAAGGTTCGACCCGCCGATGGACGTGGCGGGTCCCACACAACCATCAAACAAAAATTGAGGACCTAGTTCCCTACGACAAAGCGGGGGACCTATTCCCCCTTCTGATTTCGAGAGGCGTGCGCGGAACACGAACGCCGCCTACTCGGACCTGCGCTGATCGGGCGATGGACGGCCCCAATGGGTGCACCGTCCGTAGGCTTCTACTCAAGGTGGCTGGAGGTCGTCTCGCGTCCTCCTGCGCCCCATCCTATTCTATCCTATGCTGCTCTATTCTATGGATGTAATACATCTGCCTTCCTGAGACTATGATGCTATGTTCAAACATAGATTAATCGATAACAGCTATATAAGATAAGTGACATCACTCAAAGTGATTACTTATTCAGTTGTGATTGTACTTTAACATAGGAATGCATAAATACATTATTTATTCGTAAAGTATTTTAAATACGTAATGGTTCTATGTATCTTGTAATGGTAGGTTAGTGTTATAGGTTAATTATATTTTGTGAGAGGATATAATAAGGATGTGACTTAACTATTTTTGATTCCTGAAATCGATTATTAAAATATTGATATTTAAAAATAATAAGTGTGTTGCCATGTTTATACTACACATTTTGAAAATAAGGTATCGTTTAATTAGGTAATCATACACCTACAATATAACATTGCAAAATGTATTCCCTCACTTTAAAAGAATGCAAGGCAAAAGTTTTAAAATAGTAACAGACACAAAATTATGATGAGACAGAAAGTTTAATAACATAAAATATATATGTATGTACTGATATATATGCACACGCTAAACACTTCACAACATATACGCACCACACACACGCACATACACACACACACCCTCACACACATACACACCCTCACACACACACACACACCTTTGTCATTGCCAATTGAATATGCCATGTATGACGTGTTACTGAAGAGCGCTGGTACCCATAACACAAGTTAGATCTTACATTGGGTACCAGAGTTCAACAAAAACACTTACTTTTATTGTTTATAAAATATTATTGTTTCACCAATATCATTTGTAAGTGTACTAAATTGTAATTTTTTGGTAAATAAATTATTATTATTTATTTATTTTTATTTAACTTATTTTCAAAAATTAAGTTTTTCATACTCGATCAAAATATTATTTTTTTAAATAAATACCTAATAAATTTTGTGAATTATTACTCCTAATATTATTTGAAGTCCCATGAAATAGGAGGCAAACCTACTGACACATTTCCATGCTATGAGGTGCTACAGAAGAAGACTTTGCTGCGCCAGGGAATGACCCGAAACCACATGCAAAGCATTTGCATTAACTACCGCTGCGCCACCTTATTATAGATAATCAAATCGATTTTTAATAATGATTAGAAATGAGACGTTAGCCCCAGCGTTATTTATTTATTTATTCTCTCAAACTCTTACTACTAACATTACAGGACACTTCCTAATGCGTTAGTGAGGCATTTTAAATATAACATATTTACAAAACAAATAACTTAAACACTATAGACACAACAAAAATTTAACATTAAGAAAATAACAATACAATAATATGGCACATAACATTTTCAATTAACCTAAAACTACTCTATTCTATAACATAATATGTGTAAAATAATCTTTGCGAGTTCACTAAACTGACACGCAAATATATCTATAATGTTGATTTCGTTAATCGTACTAATTGCTCGCGTCAGAGGCGTTTTGGCCAGTAGGTTGGTTCTGCCAGTCAGTAGGTTGTTCTGTTGGTTATGATATGTCCTTCTTCAAACGAGGCTTAAAGAGAGTTCTTCTTTCACGGTTGTCAGCGGCTTTGCTGTGTCCTGACATTACTGAAGTCCATGAGCAGCGGTTACCACTTTCCATCAGGTGGGCCACTTGAACGTCTGCCAATAATGGCAATAAAAAAAAATGCTTTACAGATCGCGCACTGTATGATGACCGGACTGAACATTGCGCGAGTGGCGTCGCAGTTACAAGTTTTAGGTCTCCTTGGTGACAGGGGGTGGGGGCGGTACGCCTCTTAACGACTGTACCTGCGCAACAATTCGGAGACGCAATATTAAGACCGGCCATCATAGATTGCGCGATCTGTACACGATCGGTGTTGCTACATTCTTAAAGACACTGTTTATGTCATATTTCAAGATGGATAAGGCCATACATACTACCTACCTACAACTTCGTTACTTTTTAAATGGTTTATGTCCTTCCTCAGAGTTCAAGTTATCCATATATAAAATTCCATCCAAACAGGTTTAGGCGTTTGGTTGCGAAAATTGACATAGAAACAGAATTACTGTGCCATATAGTTTGTGTGTGAGTTTTTAATCTCAAGGTTATAAGTTCGTATTGTAAAGATTGTAGGTAATCTTAGACCTACTATAAAATAGACATCGAGTATACTACACTTAGCAACATTAGTAGTTAAACATTGAAATAACTTGTAAAGTATTATATAATATTGTCTTCTATTTACGCGAATGTTATTCATTAAATTATGTTCGGGTACTTTGAAATAACTATACTGGAACATTGAGACAACTACCATCTTAGTCTCTCCGTGACCATGGCTGCTGAAAAGCAACCGAAACGTCGGGGAAAGTGTAAATATAAATAGTATAATAGTATAGTAATAATATAAATAGTTTTAATAGTTTCAACATTTTAATTAGCTTAAAAATAAGTAAAGTTTAATAGTAATTATAGTAGTGTTTCAAAATTTTGTAATAAAATGTCAAATAAACAACGCGATAAAATCCGTATATAGTAGTTTAATTTCAAAGTATTATATAAATTAAAATTCCTAATTATTATTCTGTGATTAAAATTAACTATATTTTAATAAATAATCGTTTCTTTTAAAAATATTTGCCTAGTTAGGGCAAATATCTATAAGTGCACTTTATGTTATTGTTAAGATGCAATTGTAAAACTAAGAATTTATACTAAAATTAGACGTGCCCACGGTTTCACCCGCGTTTATCGTTACTGCGCCACCCCCGTGGGTCGTAGCGTGATGTTATATAGCCTATAGCCTGCCTCGATAAATAAGCTATCCAGCACTAAAAGAATTTTTCAAATCGAACCAGTAGTTCCTGAGATTTTAAACAAACAAACTCTTCAACTTTTTAATATTAGTATAAATTAATATACCTACTGCTGGTTCTTCCTAAAACTGTCTCATATTAATTTATCAACGTCGCCATTTTAATACACTACTTTCCTGGTATTTGATTTGTTAATTCAGGCATACTACAATGATAGGTATTGTAAATTATTTCAAATGACAAAATACATAAATTATTTCTTTCTTTATAAATGTAATTGAAGCTTAATGATATGTTTACAGTCCCAATTGTTAACTAGGTACTTACTTACTGATGTCATGAACAAGGCATCTAAAATTTAAATGCCTTTTTAGTAAACTTATCGACTTCGAATGTGGTGAGGTATGAACTTTGGTCGGTATTGTCCATGTATGGAGTGAATAGCAACCTCACGCGAGCTCTGATATCTCTTTATGATGATTCCAGAGCTTGTGTTAGGATAAATGGGATCTACACAGAATGGTTTAGCATCGAAAAAGGTGAGACAAGGATGTATAACGTCACCTTGGCTGTTGAACCTATACATGGACAATTGTTTGAAAGATTTAAATGATTGTGAATTCGGATTAAGAATGAATGAGTTACTTGTCAAATGTCTTCTTTATGCCGATGACTAAGTATAATTTGCGTCAGCAGCAGAAGAGTTGCAGGCGATGGTAACTATTATGCATGGTGCTTTTGAGAGTAAAGGAATAGAATAAATGTAAGCAAGACGAAAGTAATGGTATTTGAAAAGCAAGAGTGCGTGACGATGTGTAATATTATGATTGATGGAGAAAAAGTAGAGCAAGTGAAAGAGTTTGTATACTTGAGTACTTTGTTTACGAGGGATGGTAAACACGAAGGAGATATGGAAAGGAGAACAATTGCTGGCAACAAAGCGAATGGAGCTCTACGCGCTTTTATGAACAGTCGAAATGTATCCGAAAAGGCAGGTTTGGCTGTTCATAGAGGACTATTAGTGCCCACACTTATGTATGGAAGTGAAAGTTGGGTATGGCAAAGAAGTATGAGAGCAGAATAAATTTAATGCTGTAGAAATGAGAGCGCTGAGAGACATATTATGTGGTGTGACTCTGAAAGATAGAATAAGGAATAGTGTGATTAGAGAGAGATGCGACATGAAAGTGGATATAGTGACAAGAATAGAAAAGGGTATATTAAGCTGGTTTGGACATGTAGAAAGAATGGACGAGGAAAGACTGACTAAGAAAAGTTTATAAGGCTTGTGTGAATGGAACAATCGCAAGAGGAAAACCTAGGCGAACGTTGCTCGATCAGATCGGAGGCGTTCAGGACAAAGGCCAGGTTAAGAGCGTCTTGAACCGACGGGCGTGTATGAGGAATGTGATGAAAGTGAATGAAGCCAGAGAAGTGTGTCAGCATCGTAGCAAATGGAAATCCGTAGTCTCTGCCTACCCCTCTGGGAAACAGGCGTGAATCTATGTATGTATATAAAATAAATTATCTTTTAAATATTCACCTTCAATTGTTAAACTTTACTATTATTTCAGCTATTTAAATTATTACACTATCTAGATTTAGTACACTTTCCCAGACGTTTCAATTTTATTTCTGTAGCCGTGGTCACAGGGAGACTGTAGTTAAAAAAATATAGATTTAAGTTTACAGTAAAACATGTATGTACTTCTATAGTTACTGACGACCAACATTGGCTCGAGAGCGAAACTTATAAAAAAACCGGAATGGCACGGTTGGTTGACACTAATTTTCGACATATATTCTGTTAATAATTGACTTATTACCTGCGGCCTATAATCTGGAAATTCGTTTGAGCATAAAGGAATTGCATTTACCTACTTATTTTACCAATGATTAAATTATGTTCGGGTACTTTGAAATAACTACACTGGAACATTGAGACAACTACCATCTCAGTCTCCCCGTGACTATGGCTGCTGAAAAGCAACCGAAACGTCGGGGAAAGTGTACGTCGGGGAAAGTGTAAACATAAATATAAATAGTTTTAATAATTTAATTAGCTTAAAAATTAGTAAAGTTTAGTAGTAATGTAACAGTTTCTAAATTATGTAATAGTGTCAAATAAATAACGCGATAAAACCCGTATATAGTAGTTTAATTTCAATGAATTGCATTTATGCTCAAGACCAATTTCCCGGACATCTCAGACATGCCACTTTTCATATGAAATACAATCAAAATGAAATGCAGTTCTACCAATAGAATTTATTTTACAGAAATCGTATTGGTAGTTTACTTTCCATACAAAACCTTACATAAATGTCTGTCTAAATCTTCAATCTAAACTAATATTAATTATAAAGCTGAAGAGCTTGTTTTTTTGTTTTGTTGAACGCGTTAATCTCAGGAACTACTGGTTCGAATTGAAAAATTCATTCAGTGTTGGATATTCCATTTATCGAGGAAGGCTATAGGCTATATAACATCACGCTACGACCAATAGAAGCAGAGCATACATGAAAAATGTTGCAAAAACGGGACAAATTCTCTTATGTGAAGCAGACGAATCCTAATCCTAACTAATATTATAAAAGCGAAAATGAGTTTGTTTGTTTGTTACCTTTTCACGCCTAAACCACTGAATCGATTATCCTGAAATTTTGCATATACGTTGTCAGGTGTACAGAAACGAGCATAGGCTACCTTTCATTCCGAAAAAAAAAACTGTTCCCGAGGAAAACAACAATAACGTTCTTATGATAACAGATGGCGCCGTGTCTTTTGAATCATGATTGAATTATATTATTACAAGCAGAGTACAACCCGAATTGATTGTCAAATTCTTAATTAATGCGAGCGAAGCCGCGGGCAAAAGCTAGTAATAGAATAAAAAGACCTTGCAAACCAACGCTCGTATGAAAACCCCTCTCTCATTAAAAGTTTTTGTATTTTTAAGCGATCCATCATAATCACATTTCCATGAAAATTTAATTGCTCCCCTATGATGATTTATAACATGAGTCCTTTAAATGTTGGACGGATAGACAGACGGCGTACCCTTAAAAACAGGGTTTCGTTGGCACGTTTAGATACGGCAGTCGATTACTTGTCAGAAATATCTTATCTTATGTGGGGGCCAGTCAGTGCAGACCGGCGACACTTCGACCCAGTGGGATCTTTTGTGTCGACACTCTCCCAATAACGACTGCCATAGATGTTCATGGCAACCGGGACCGACGGCTTAACGTGCTCTCCGAGGCACGGAGCAGGCGATAATAAAATTGTCAATCAATACGCACATCATTTCGAAAAGTCATATAATTTCCGAAAGTCAGAGGTGCGCGACGTGGGTTCGAACTCGAGACCCTCTGCATTGCAGTCTGTTGGTCTCCCCACTGAGCTATAGCTGCTCTCTTGTCAGAAATAAATACGATGCTAATGATTTATTTATTTATTATTAGACTTTAGGTGAGATTTGTAACACTTTGTCGTCGGGGACTAGGTCCCCCAGTTGTGTGTGTTTGTGAATTCGTCTTGTGAATTTGTCCTGTAAGTTTTGTGTGCGACCCGCCACGGCCATCGGCGGGTCGAACCTTTGGCGGGATCGCGATTTGAATGCGAGAGCGATCCGCGCGACCCCGCCATAAAGATGTGAGGAACATCGCGGTGGTTTTAGTTGGTTCAATCCAAATTTCCATCTTAGGGGCTGGAACCCGACATATCCCCATCGCCCGCCCCAAAACCCGCGATGGGAAATGTGATTTGCACATTACACTGTGTCAACAAAAAAAAGAAATTAACACAGCTTTTTATTGGACGTAGGTTTATGTTCCTCTGACAAGGTTTATGCGAAATTTCATGATGATCGGTAGTGTTGTTAAGGCGTGAAAGTGTAACAAACAAACAAATTCATATTCATATTTATAATATTAGTTAGAATAATTCACCTACAGTACCAATACCACATATACATATACTAAATGTTCCCGCGGTTTCACCCGCGTTTATCGTAACTGCGCGCCCCTGTGGGTCGTAGCGTGATGTTATATAGCCTATAGCCTTCCTCGATAAATAGAGAGAAAAACACGAAAGCCTTCACAATATCATGTAAATATTATGTACATTATCTAAGAGGATACATACATATTTAATAAAGACTAATTAATACAAGTGACAGCCCTGCGCCACAAATGCCACACTAAAATAATTGTTCAAATCGAACTAGTATTTTCTGAGATTAGCGCGTTCAAACAAACAAACAAACTCTTCAGTTTTATAATATTAGTATAGATAGGAGAAGCATTTTGAGTCTTAACTTCAAGAATTATAGATGAGTTCAGCATGCATTATACTTGTACTTCAAGTTCTTCAACTTGCAGTATTGCGCTTCGAACACAAAATATGCGCCGACATGTGTTTCGCCTCACCGCGAGTTATTCTCAGACAGTATGTCCAAACCAGGGTTGCCAACCGTAGAACTTTATTCCTCGTACAGAAGCAGGTAAAAACCTCTTATTTTGGATCTCAAACCTCGTACATTCATTAATGCATCTAAAGGTGAGATAAAACTAAAAAATAGGCATATCAAACGATTGAATTTAGAACGATTAAGATTATGAAATAATCAATTGCAAGTTTTTTAAGTTTACAAACTCTTTATTTGTCTGTGGTTGGCATCGTGTTATTGGCTGCGTATTATTGCCTTCCATTTATGATACAAAATATTGCCTGCAATGTGAAATCATGTTTTTATTGAAGTGACAACTTCTTTAACGGCGTTGTGCACTTTTTTGTGATGGGTAAAAAATGTTTAACTCGCGTCAGGACACGTGACCTGATCGAATATTCGTAAGATGGAGGGAGAATTGTCATGTTTCGGTACGATAGCGCAATAAATGAATATTGTATTTTACCACATAAATGATAGTACTTTTATACTGATAATTAAAGCAATTCGTGCAAAATTATTCTTTAACCATTCCTAAATATCAAAAATGCACAACGTTAATATTCAAGTTTTCACTTCTCCCGGCACTGCAACCCGTTGACTTTTTTATTTAAATGTACCATTATGTACAACACCATGTATTTTTAGAGACTAGCGGTTGCCTAGTGCTCGAAATTCGACCAAAGTTTGCCTGTAAGATATTGCTGATGTATGTCATTATATATTGATATATGTAACCATAGTTACGCGCTTCGACTGCGTGTGTCAAATGCATGGATGTGTGCGTGTAGTATTTTTTCATTAATTTAATGTATTTCTAATGCATATTTTATATAAATATTAGGATTCGCAACTCCTTCTCCATATAAACTTTAACTGTGCCAAATTTCATACTCCTTCGTCCGCGCAATTTTCGTAAAAAGGGGTACAAAGATTTTGCTTCACGTATTAATATAGAGTGAACGTGAACAGAGCTTGTGCTAATATTAACTCTGTTACAGACACTGTAATAATAAATAGCCTAGTAGTACAAGATTGTAATAAACTCACACCGGCCCTTTTCTCCACATACCCGTTACTCAACTTTTTACAGAGCACTCGCCATAACTGCTTCGCTATCATATATTAACCATAAATATCTCCTTATAACTTGTAACACTTACAAACTCATTAAAATCAGGTCGCTGAAGTTTCTCCACGATTAAGATTTTATCGTGCCTTCTAGCCAATCAAAAATGCACTCTATATAATTAAGTATAAGGTGTAAAATTTATCGGCAATTGGAGCCAGCTTTATTGAGAGATGGTGCATGGTCGGATTAAGTTTCAGCGTTCCGTAGTCGTTCGTTAAAATGGATGCTTGTTTTGATGAATGAGTTTAAATATGTCGTGGATTATAATAGCTACTGCCTTGGATTCTGTGAGTATGTGGCGAGAAAGAAGAAAGTTCTTTTTTTATCCATAAATACAACTCTTGCATTAGAATTTTAATTTTCGGCACCTGAAACGCTTCAGTACCTGTTATAAGTCCTAGCTGTTGTGCTGATTTTGTGACAATACTATTGTTATGAATTATGAAATATCTTTTTTTAACTAAACTCCTAAAAGGCTGGCCTGATATGGATAAAAAAATTATGTGGCATTTTTTTGAGTGAGTCCCTGGATGGTTTAGATTCACAATGGATGCCGATAGGTGGTGTTGCGATTGGTTAGTTCGGGCAGGTCAACGCCAGTCAGTTCCTTTAATTATATTTATATTAATTATTATAAAGCTGAAGATTTTGTTTGTTTGGTTGAACGGGCTAATCTCAGGAAGTACTGGTTCGAATTGAAAAATTCTTTCAGTGTTGGATAGCCCATTTATCGAGAAAAGCTATATAATATCACGCTATGATCAATAGGAGCAGAGCATAAAAGAAAAATTTTGCAACAACGGGGCAATTTCTCTTATGTGAAGCAGACGAAGTTGCGCGGATCAGCTAGTATAAAAATATGAAGACAACGTATTTCATCTGGTTAGTTTGAGCCGTTAGCCGAACCGTTTAGTAATAATGGACAGATATAATAAAACGTATGGTTTCTAGAGCCTTTAACCCTATACTTGGCAAGACTTTTCATTTTAGAAATTTTCAATAAAAATGTTTGAATTGATTTTTATATATAAGATACATCTGTACAAACCTAGCAATGTCACATAATAAGGTACACAATAAAAATATTTCATTCTCTAGTTACTTTGCAGTGTATCATATCTGCCACAACCGAAAAAACCAGTGAATAAAATACAATTACAATCCATTTTGATGAACCTAAATAAATTACCGGTTAGTGAATATTCTAATCTATTCAAGTTAAGCCACTAATGTATGAAATTCATCCAAATACAATAAAAAATTATTATTTTTACCTTGCGGTGCGCAGACGCCTTCAATCGGTTCGCCATCTTGCGTACTACTGTTTTCTCAATGTAGTTAGTAATAAAACAATATTTTTGGTAGAATCAGAATAATATTTTGTATTACATAAATTAATAAAAGTTATAAAAATACGTCTCAAATTGTGTCTAGATTTTTGAAAAGTGCAATGTATCAAATTACACGCCTTGCCAAGAATAGGGAGGAGATTTTGTGCCGTTAGCAAGTAGAGCCTGTAGTTTAAATGATGATAGGTTACAATAACCGCACTAACCGCTTAACGTATATTTTTCAAATCATTTTTCGCACAATGATTACATCCCTAATAATTAGCGGATCACACAAATATTTGACCAGTGTGGAGACCGAACCCAGAACTCTTGCCTTAGTAACACTAGCAAGACGACCACTTTGTCGAACCCAGAACTCTTGCCTTAGTAACACTAGCAAGACGACCACTTTGTCGAACCCAGAACTCTTGCCTTAGTAACACTAGCAAGACGACCACTTTGTCGAACCCAGAACTCTTGCCTTAGTAACACTAGCAAGACGAGCACTTTGTCGAACCCAGAACTCTTGCCTTAGTAACACTAGCAAGACGACCACTTTGTCGAACCCAGAACTCTTGCCTTAGTAACACTAGCAAGACGACCACTTTGTCGAACCCAGAACTCTTGCCTTAGTAACACTAGCAAGACGACCACTTTGTCAAACCACTACGTCATCCGCGCAGTCAAATTGGTCATCTCCTCTCCAAGTAGATCACAAGACGCGGCCCATTAACCCATTTTCTTTGGTTCATTACTACAATTCGCATAAGTCTAATAACTAGCCTCAATTCTCTCCATTTGACCTCAAAAACTCAATGCTTTTGCTGCTTTCCATTACGTACATACATACATACTCACGACGCGACGTTACCCTGAGGGGTACCAGAGATTTCAATTTTACTAACAACTAGCTGTGCCCGCGGTTTCACCTGCGTTTATGGTTATTGTATCGCCTCCGTGGGTCGTAGCATGATGTTATATAGCCTATGGCCTTCCTCGATAAATAGGCTATTCAACACAAAAATAATTTTTCAATTAGAACCTGTTGTTCCTGAGATTAGCGCGTTCAATCAAACAAACAAACAAACTTTTCAGTTTTATAATATTAGTATAGATTGTACCCGCGGGCAAAACCTAGTTAAAATAAAAGAGAAAAGAAAGAAAATAGAAAATTACCTTGTAGTTTGTATATCCTCCGTCACGCAGCAAGGAAGTGGGAAGGACAAGGGGCGAGAAGGGGGCAAGAGGGTGATTGGGCTTCGGACACTCTCACTTATCGAACGAAATACAACAGTAGGAATACTGCTATTTCACGTCGATATTCTGTGAGAGAGCCCAGTCATTCTCTGGTCGAGACGGCCCACTCATGCTGAAATCAGCGAGGCTTTACTACTCTGAGATGTTGGTAAAGTTTGTTTTTTTGTTAGGTCGAAAGCTTTTGCTACTGAGGTCTCGGACCCCATTGCCGGGTGAGGCAATGTGATTTCGGATTATTCTGTCAATAAATCCTCCGTAGGGCACGGAGTCTGGAGCAGTGCCCGGTAGACGACAATAGGCTCGACTTCTATAACATGGGACCTAAAATGATACTTGGTGAAATGTGAGTGTGAAACAACTTTGTTTACCCCTTTTGGGATGGCATCTACCATAGTGTTGTTGCGATAGCGATAGTCTATCGATAGTATCGTGATACTATCGAGGCATTGAAAATCAGTCATACTATCGATAGTCCTATCAAAACTATCGGTCTTTGACGATACTAATGGTACTATCAATAGTATCGATTGATAAAAATAAGCAATATTATTGCTAAAGATCAATAGTATCGATACTATCGATAGAATTAGTACAAACACTATCGATGGCATCGATATAATGCGGTTCGATAGTATCGATAGTTTTGCTATATAGTCGAACAATTTAAGATAGTATTGCTTGCTCATATTATTGCTCGGTTTATTCCCAGTCGACAGTATCTAAAATACTTCGATAATTACTAAAACAAAACTATCGATACTATCGATACGCGTCGATAGATCATGGATCCTATCGATACTATCGACATTTTTGACGCGATACTATCGATAGTATCATATCTCAATAGTATCAATAAAATCGATAATATCGATATGTAGAAAAGTATAGATAAGTTCAATAGTATCACCTAATTTTCACTATAGATACTATCGATAGTATTGCAGCATTTCGATAATATATTTTCGATAGGACTATTCACGTTATCGACTGTTTTTCAAGGTCAACTATCGCTATTGCAACAACACTATCTACTGGGCATAATCCCAGACTCCATGCTGCTATTGAGATTTAATTGAAAGACAATCCCAATAACACTGCCTAACACACTTGGAAAATTGACCCTGATTTCAGTAACACGTATTAATGAAATAATTCAGTGTGTTTATGTCTTCACGTGATAATACCTACTAGTTTTCTTAACCTTAATTTCGTTTTAAGTATTAGTCCCACTGCTAGCGACGAGCGAGGAGCGATTAGAACTAGAAGCGATTTTGTATTTGCGAGCGTCGTCGCTGGGATATGAATTTTAATTTCCTTCTTCCTTCAATCCTGGGTCCTTTAAGCGGGGCGTGAAAAAGCATCTTCTCAGGCCGTCAAAGTAGAGACCTCAACATCGCCTCGGCTGCTGTGGGGGCGGTGTGGAGGCCACTGCTCTTAGACCACACGACTGCTTACCATCAGGTGGAGTGTGTTCATTTTGACGAGCAAAAAAAAGAAAAAAGTACTTTGTGACTGTGTGTGTATACGTTTTGTATAAACCGGACCATATAATATAGAAGCTAAAATATATTAGTAAGGGTAGTAGGTATTAAATGAATCCTGTTTGTAATTAATAAAAAAAGCAACTCGCACGCCATAAATACTTCCTCGCTATTCCTGTCGCGGGTGACTACAAATAAGTAAATAATGCACCCATAGAACACCCAGATACAAATTATTCACTACTAGCTTTTGCCCGCGGCTTCGCTCGCGTTAATTTAGAATTTGACAATCAATTCGGGTTATACTCTTTTTGTAATAATATAATTCAATCATGATTCGAAAGAAACGTGGCGCCATCTATTATCATAAGAACGTTATTATTGTTTTCCTCGGGAACAGTATTCTTTTTCGGGATAAAAGGTAGTCTATGTCCGTTTCTGTATACCTGACAACGTATATGCAAAATTTCAGGATGATCGGTTTAGTGGTTCAGGCGTGAAAAGGTTACAAACAAACAAACTCATTTTCGCTTTTATAATATTAGTTAGGATTAGGATTTGTGGTTCATAGAAATTGTTATTCTAAGTAGGATCAAAGCTCATAACAGTCAGTGAGGTGGCAGTGGTGAGGCGATCACTTAACGGCTGGTAAAAGACATTAGGGTTGCTTTTTACCAGCCGCGTAGTAGGTAAATCTATACTAATATTATAAATGTGAAGAGATTGTTTGTTTGTTTGTTTGAACGCGCTAATCTCAGGCACTACTGGTCCGAATTGAATAATTATTTTAGTGTTGGATAACTCATTTATCGAGGAAGGCTATAGGCTATATAATACCACGCTACGACCCATGTGGGCGGCGCAGTAATCATACACGCGGGTGAAACCGCGGGCACATATAGTATAATATAAATAAAAAAGTGTAAATGTAATTTAATACGATTTAAAAGTTTAAATACAGCATAGTAGTAACATTTAAAAAAAAAACAAGTATAAAGTCGATTAATTTTAATGTGATATATGTATTATATTAGCGTATAGGAACAATATAATTTTATACAAGGAAATTGTGATTTTATAATCATTTATTTAGTGATAAGTAATAATCTCATGCAGGCTGACGTCCGGGATATCTTCGGTATAGTGTCGGATCAATCCAGTTCTAGGGTCTGTTGCTGGAGTGATAACAGGTGGTCGTGTAGTCGTGTATGTCCTGTCCATAGAACATCTCGATCTCCTTCAAGAGCTCGGATTTGGAAGATACTATTCTGCTATCCTCCGTTTTCAGCTTTGTCAGCTGGCTTTTCCTAATAGACAAATCTTTCGCGAACACTTTAGAGCCTTTATTCCGCTCAATCGCCTCACGGACACAATTTGTGTTGTATTGGCGAAGGTCGCGAGTCAAAGATTTAGAGATCTGTCTATTGTCTCGTAAGATAATCCTAACTTCCTAATCCTAACTAATCCTAATCCTAACTAATATTATAATAGCGAAAATGAGTTTGTTTGTATGTTACCTTTTCACACCTAAACCACTGAACCGATCATCTTGAAATTTTGCATATACGTTGACAGGTGTACAGAAACGGACAAAGGCGACCTTTCATCCTGAAAAAAATTACTGTTCCCGAGGAAAACAATGATAACGTTCTTATGATAATAGATGGCGCCACGTGTCTTTCGAATCTTGATTGATTTATATTATTACAAGCAGAGTACAACCCGAATTGATTGTCAAATTCTAAATTAACGCGAGCGAAGCCGCGGGCAAAAGCTATTATCTACTATATAATTATCTACTCGCTATGCCGCTTGTTAGCAAGATACAAGTATATTTTAAAATCTTATAACTAAATATTATGTAAGTGCTTCTACATAGCACATGATGTGCTACGTAGAAGTACTAACACAAATAAATTCTATGGATCGAATGCATCGCGGGAATTGATCGCGAATCGCTTTCTCTTTAGCAATGGGACATGGGCTTTACGTTCCCATCTGTTCGTTATAATTATAACGCTATTGAATGACCCAATTACACAGTTTACAAGAATCATTACTTTATTTAACGATTGCATTCTGTTTATTTTGCTCTGAATATACACTTCAGGGGGTCACCATATGGCAGACACGCTAACAATAAGATGGTATGAAAAAACAGGTGAGCACGAGTCCTCTGAACAGCTAAAGGTTCTGTATCTCCATGCAATGATGCAAACCGGACTCGCACTTGGCTTGTTGCGGTATTTTAGAGTTTACAATCTATACTAATATTATAAAGCTGAAGAGTTTGTTTGTTTGAACGCGCTAATCTCAGGAATAAATGGTTCGATTTGAAAAATTATTTTAGTGTTCGATATCCTATTTATTGAGGAAGGCTATAGGCTATATAACATTACACTATGACCCACGGGGGCGGCGCAATAATGATAAACGCGGGTGAAACCGCGGGAACATTCGAACAAATGTCATAGAGGTCGACGACATCTTTCCATTAAAGGTGATTTTAAAGTCACCGAGGGTCATCAGTAATTTTTGGCTTCAGGGTTTTCAATTAGTTTTTTGATTAAATCAAACTGTTCGGGGGCCGCTTGCGGGCCGCGCAACCACGCGAAAAACTAGTCTTGTATATAAGTTTGTATATATTAACGATAGCTTAGTGGGAGACCGTCAGACTGCCATGCAGAGGTCTCGAGTTTGAACCTGAGGCACGCATCTCTGACTTTTCAAAGTTATGTGCGTATTAGTTATAGTATAGTTGTTTATCGCTTGCTTTAACGGTGAAGTAAAACATCGTGAGGCAACCTGCATATCTGAGAGTTCTCCATAAAGTCCTCGAAGATATGTGAAGTCCGCCAACCCGCACTGGGCCAGCGTGGTGGAAATCCTTCTCACACTGAAAAGAGGCGCGTGCCAAGCAGTTAGACAGCTCAATACAGGGCTGATATTACTAGATATACCATTGTAAAAAATTAAAACGAGAACAAAATTATTTGAAATTATATATAGAAGTTGGTTCATGTGTATATACTAGGTACCGGCGTGATATCATTCTTAACGCCCGCATTCATGGCTGGGATTCGAATCCATGACACATCGATCGCAAGTCCAATGCCTCAGGCTTGCAACTATTTGTTAGGTTCGCCACCTACAAAGACTTATTTTAGCTAACCAAACAAAGTCTTCATAATTATGCAATATTAGACGGCTTATGTTTAACTTATCACCAGATATAGTAAAATATAACGGTCAAAAATAGTAAATGATCACCAAATTGCACAGCAAAATATATTTAAAGAGATTAAAATAAGTCGATTATTTTTGGGTGGGTTTAAGAAGGAATCTAACATAACCTAACCCTTCCGAGACGGAATGCAGTGATTTGAGGCGTATAGGTGCTCGTTATGATATATTTTAGTAAGCATATTTTGCTGCGCAATTACTATTTTTGATGTTCATTATATTTAATCCCATATTAAATTAAGACATTTTTTTTACTCTTTCTTAGTACGATATGTGTAAGTATTATGAGAAAAGCAGTTGTAATCACCGGCGCCTCAGTTTCCAAGTTCCTCTATTACATAAACAGACAGATAGCATTGACGTAACAATCACGCCAGACTTAAGGAAGCTTACATAAGTAATCTCGTGCGACCGCAGTTATACGCATAATACTCCTACATAATTCCTTTCTTGTGATAAAGTAATTATGTCATAATATAGTTTCCTTTTCCGTACTTATAGTATCTTATCTTATGTGGGGGCCAGTCAGTGCAGACCGGCGACACTTCGACCCAGTGGGATCTTTTGTGTCGACACTCCCAATAACGATTGCCATAGATGTTCATGGCAGCCGGGACCGACGGCTTAACGTGCTCTCCGAGGCACGGAGCAGGCGATAATTGTCAATCAATACGCACATAATTTCGAAAAGTCATATAACTTTCGAAAGTCAGAGATGCGCGACGTGGGTTCGAACCCGAGACCCTCTGCATTGCAGTCTATTGATCTCCCCACTGAGCTATCGCTGCTCGTACTTATAGTAAAAAAAGATATCTACAGCGGATGGTGCTGTGGTGAACCTTATCGATACCTACTGCGCTGAGAGCTGACGGTTCGATCCCCACACGGGACAAACATATGGAAGAGTAATGAATAGTCTTGCCGTGCCTAAGTTTTCTTTGTGTCCGTTGTTTCAATGTTTGTAAGTCAAAGTCAACGTCAAAAACCATTTATTCACTTCGGTCACAAAGTAACACTTATGAACGTCAAAGGGGTTAGTGAGTTTGTTACATTTACTAAATTTACATTTATGTTAGTTGCAAGGTTCAGGCAAAAGGTTGAGCCTATGAGAAGATACCTGCAAGAAACTCAAGGCCACTCTTTCAAATCACCATCAAATTCAAATGTAGATTCGTTAGGTTGGGTGAGAGGGTCCGAGGGACCGTAGGACTGCCACGCAGAGGTCTCGACCCAAGGCACGCACCTCTGACTATTGAACAGCGATGTGCGTATAAAGTAATTAATCGCTTGCTGTAATAGGGAAGGAAACATCGTCAGGAAACCTGTATGTTTTGGAGTTTCTCGGCGACTTTTAAGGTCTGCCAATTCGCACTGGGTTAGTATAATGGACATAGGCCCAACCCTGCTCATATTGCGAAAAGACCCCAAGTCCAGCAATGGGATAGTTTTGTAATATGTAGTTGGCAGTGTTCACACATCGCCCTTGCTTTGCCGAATATGGCAACAGGTAAATGTTAATGTAAATTCACATTAATAAGTGTAACGTTGACGTTCATATGTATTACTTTGTGACTTACATGAATAAACATATTTTTGATTTGATATCGATGTTTTCCTTCACCGTTTAGCCAGACAATATTTTTTTTGTATTTTTTTTATTCAATAAATAAATAAAAGTCTTTACAAAACACATTACAGGCTACTTATTGTATTAAATTCACATTACAACTATATTTAAACTAAAGGAAAACATTTTACAATTTAAAATTAGACACAAAAAGTCTTGTTTATAAAGTCTGTTTTTACATTTTATTACCTGAACTAGGTATTCTAAGACTTGACAGACAACGACAAACGATAAACCCACAAATCGAAACGCCGTCATCTGAATGGCAGCTGGTTCGCCCCCATAAATTAATACATTTAAGAAACTCCAGATCGTAAATTAATTTTATTACAACTTAAACGTAATTGCTATTTGGAAGACATATTTTAGGAGACATAATATATTAAGTATGTGAATAATGAGGTCGCAATGTGGTGTGAATATCTGAATAAACAGCGCGTAACAGAAAGGTGTGTTCATATTTTGGGTTAGGGGTAACATATGAGACTTATCTCCAAAGAAAAATAAATTATTTGACATTTTATGACATGTCATTAAACATCGGAAAAATCATACAATCTATTAAAATTGCGCCTGCTCGTTTTCGGATTCACGGAGTTTACTTGAATACTTTTGTTAAAGTACAAATGAAACATGATAATATCATGTTTTATTCATACTTTAACAAGTTAACATACGGCGATAAGTAATAAAATGACATATCTTAGTGAAAATATACAGATTTTACCGTTGCCGTTTATTATTGTACTAGCGGACGCCTAGTGCTAGAAATTCGATCAAAGTTTGTAAGATATTGCTGATATATTATGTCATTATATATTGATATATGTAACCATAGTTACGCGCTTCGACTGCGTGTGTCAAATGCATGGTTGTGTGCGTGTAGTGTTTTTTCATTAATTTAATGTATTTCTAATGCATATTTTATAAAAATATTAGAATTCGCCCCTTCCTCTCCTTATAAAATTTAACTGTGTCAAATTTCATACTCGTCCGTCCGCGCAATTTTCGTAAAAAGGGGTACAAAGCTTTTGCTTCACAAGACACTACACCATCCGTGCAGTCATATTATTATTATGATCCTGATAAGTTTAAGTTACATTCTGATTATCTTGTTTCAGCATCCCTTGGCAATGACATGGCAAAGACGATCCAGCTGTGTTGCAGTGAAGGTCACGAATTTGCTAGAAATCACTCGGTCGATGACTGCCACGGGACTCACCCGGTCTCGCCTGAAGTGCCTTCGGCTTTCATGACTATGTGTAGTATGGCCAAGGTGCAATGCTGCACAGAATACTTCCAGTAAGTATAGTAGCATAATAATATTTAATTAGACTTAGTCGAAATATTACTGCTGCTCCAACGTGGCTGTATTTTTGGAAGAAATCTATTGTAAAATAAAGAATGACCTCAAATTTTCAAGGCTTCAGAGCCGCGAGTCCTTTTCAAACAATATATGAATATTCATTCATGCAAATAAATTTGTAAGAGAGTTTAAGTTTTGGCTAATAGAAAATAACTTTTTCTGTATATCCGACCTTTTTAATTTATGTAATCATGGCCAATAATACTAAATTGGCTCCTAATGTTATAAAAATTATTAATTACACAATTTCAGATTACATAAAATTTAAATTAAATGAAGTTTTATTATATAAATTACTAGCTTTTGCCCGCGGCTTAGCTCGCGTTAATTAAGAATTTGACAATCAATTCGGGTTATACTCTGCTTGTAATAATATAATTCAATCATGATTCAAAAGACATGTGGCGCCATCTATTATCATAAGAACGTTATTGTTGTTTTCCTCGGGTACAGTAATTGTTTTCGAGATGAAAGGTAGCCTATGTCCTTTTCTGTACACGTGACAATGTATATGCCAAATTTTAGAATGATCGGTTCAGTGGTTTAGGCGTGAGCAGGTAACAAACAAACAAACTCATTTTCGCTTTTATAATATTAGTTAGGAAGGACATATATTTATTAATTTTAAGACCTAAGCTGTACCAACACTTTTTGGCAAATACATAAATTCTAATTCTAAAAGGTTTTGGCATTACTATGCAGGTAAAGTCAGCAACATAAGTCGATACATATTTGAGGGATATCGATTTCCTCTTTCTTTCAAATATATAACAAACTAGTTTTCGCCCGCGGCTTTGTTCGCGTTAACGTAGTTTTTGACAATACATTTTTATCTCCCGGGACAGTACTTTTTGACCCAGTTCGTTGTTTCTGGTACCCTATGTTATATTTTGTACACCTGACAACGCGTATGCGAAGTTTTCTAAGGCTTGAAAGTGTAACAAACAAACTCACATTTGCATTTATAATTATAGTTAAACTAGTTTTCACCCGCGGCTTCGCTCGCGTAAATATAGGTTAGGTTAGGTTTGCAACAGTTATTTTTTCTGGATGAAAGGTACCCTATGTCCTATTCTGTACCCCTGACAACGTGTATGCAAAATTTCAGGTTGATCTGTTGAGTAGTTACGGCGTGAAAGCGTAACAAACAAACAAACTCATTTTCGCATTTATAATATTAGTTAGGATTAATCACTTAAAAAATTATGGAGTTATAACTGCCTAGTTATTGCATTAATTTTGTTTACTTGATTAAATTAAAAAGCCTTTTTTAATTCATAAAATACATTAAAATAAAATTGTATTAGTCTGAATCATAGGTACAGAAAATGTTATTAAAAATATAATGCTATGCTATGTTCCGTCGGTATGGCATACAAAATTGGTAAATAAAATAAATGTATAATTACTCGTTTCCAAGTGCCATTAAGAAAAACAAACGAATTTTCAAATGTACATGCTATATGAAAGTAAAACAACAAAAGAACAATAACTTCTACAAATTCGGTGTTCATCTAATTAAGACTGCGCCGAGCGTAAGACCGATAATGACAGAGCTCGTGCGCCGCATATTCGAATCGGCGCGCGGCCGCTATAGTAAAATTGTATGGAGGATTTGAAGTGCTTTTTGATAAATATGTATTTTTATTGTCAACCAGTAATTTAAATATTTAGAACGGAAAAATTGTTATATAATTATTTATGTTTCGTTAAAGTTGTAAAATAGGATAGATTTCTACTATTATAATTTAAAAATCTACGTAATTTACGTGACACGAGCTTACGTTTTTGCATTTTTCGTGCAAATTTACATAATTTTGTAGGCGAAAATATTAATTATTTTAAGTTTTTTACACGGAGTAATTATAAACACATTCATTGTTATAGTAAATGTATATTTTATATTTGTATTAAACAAAAAGTGTTGGTTTTATTCACTTAACTGTGACCGCCTTTTTTAGCACATTTCGTTCGGCGCAGTCTTAATTTGCTGATTACTTTTAAGCCATGTTTAACAATTCCAACATGTGCTAGTTAGTCTATTTATAATAATATTGTATTGTAATTGGATACAGTATTTACACGGAGTTTCCTTGTTTTGTGGTTCTACGAAGAATTACTTATAATTATCGAGATTACTACAATGTCTGCTGGCTACAAGTAAGGATGTGAAATTATTGGGAAAATCCAATATTTTAAGTGTCACATTAAAAGATGATCAATCAAATAAAACTTATGTTTAAAAGGATATTACTCAGTCACAGACTATATAGAAGACTAGCTTTTGCGCGTGGCTCCACCCGCGTGGTACCTACATCAATAAAAAGTAGCCTATGTCCTTCCCCAAATTTTAAACTATATCTGTACCAAATGTCATCGAAATTGGTTGAGTGGTTTAGCCGTGAAAATGTAACAGACAGACAGACAGAGTTACTTTCAAATTTATAATATTAGTAAGGATAAAAATGGATTGAATGGATTGAACTGCATTCATACACAGACAATTTCTGAACATATCATTAATTTAAATGTTGTAGTGATAATTGTCGATCGAAAAGATTGACCATGAGTTTTCTGCCTCTCTGAGCTCTAATTTTCGACCTGCCTTTTATCAATGCTGAGTGTTTGGTTCCTTTTCATTTATTATTGATTATTATTTTGAATTAACCCATTTTTATGGAAATATAGATTTTTGACTTGTTCTATGACTTGAATCATAATTTCAATGAATAACATTCGCGTAAACACAAGACAATATTATGTATATCAGCCCTGTATTAAACTGTCCCACTACTGGCACGGGCCTCTTCTCAGAGAGAGAAGGGTAGGCCATAGTCCACCCCGTGCAGGTTGGCAGAATTTTCATATAGACTTCGAAAACATTATGTAGAACTCTCAGACATGCAGATTTCCTCACGATGTTTTCCTTCACTGTCAAAGCGAGCAATAATCTTTTTAATATGCAAATTAAGGAAGAAGCCTTGACATCGACCTCGAAAACTCTGCGTGGCAGTCTAACGGTCCCACTCATTATTATTATATTTTAATTATTACAAAAAAAGAAAATATATTCGTATTTTAGTAGTACAGTGGTCCAGAAAACTTTTATACATTTTGTCTGTTACAAATATTTATCGA
Organism: Catocala sponsa; assembly: GCA_963564715.1. Taxonomy (NCBI): domain Eukaryota; kingdom Metazoa; phylum Arthropoda; class Insecta; order Lepidoptera; family Erebidae; genus Catocala; species Catocala sponsa. Next base: position 1,410,934 of record OY751352.1, read on the forward strand.
TAATTGCACATCACTATACCACAGGCTCATACGCCATAAGGCAAAGATGCCAATGTTATTATAAAGAGTACAAGGATTTTTGAGTACACATATGACATGTTTTGCAAACCTTGAAACCATTTTGACCTAATTTAACAGGAAAACAGATTGTATTGACGTAAATATATTATTGGTACTTTTTTGACGTTATTATTTGCGTCATTGTTCTCACGGTATAATCTAGCGCTATTTACCAGGTACCGGTTATATTTTTAGTTTATTTGATTAAAATTTATTGTGTGACATTCTTTATTCAATTGACATGTTATTTTTTGCTATTCTGTATGTTATATGTTTACTTGATGATTTAACTGACATTTTGCATTTTACTATTCTTATTCGATATTCTGAATTGAACACTATTTAATTGTTAGACTAATTTGTTAAATTAATAATATAAAATATACTTACTTACTTACTTCGTTGGCTCAGCGATCCAAAGTGGATCTTGGCCTCCGACATTAAAGTGCGCCATTCTTTCCTATTTTGTGCCAAGTCAGACCAATCTAGCACATTCATCTCTTTCAGGTCTTTAGCTATTTTGTGGGTCGTCCAAGGTACCGCTGGAAAGACGAAAATATAAAATATATCGAAATTAATTCTTTAAAATAATAATGCTCACAGAAATTAAGAATGTATCAGATAAATTTACCTAACTGTTATCCAAAAACATTTTTACGCCAGTTAATGGCAGGATATGGACAGAACTACCATGTATTTTTATCATCATTTGTGTACTAATATTCTGACAAATAAATGATTTATTATTCGATTACCAGGTAGGGTTCAATGATATTGGGTTTTTTGGTAGAATTTTACATAGTCTCATGCTTAACCCCGAAGGGTTAGGCAGGGATGTACTACCCCCTCATTTCGATGGAAGCTTTTTTGTCATCTACCGGACGCAAATTTCAGGCTTTATGGGAATATTTCGTCAGAACAACTTAATTACAGTTTTCTTATATATTTTTGAAGTGAAAACTTCTTTAGCGGCGTTCTGCACTTTTTGTGATGGGTAAAAAATTTTAAACTCGCGTCGGGACACGTGACCTGATCGAAAATTCGTAAGACGGAGGGAGAATTGTCATGTATGTGTACGATAGCGCAATAAATGAATATTGTATTTTACCACATAAATGATAGTACATACTTTTATACTGATAATTAAAGCAATTCGTGCAAAATTTTTCCATAACCATTCCAAAATATCAAAAATGCACAACGTTAATATTCAAGTTTTCACTTCTGCCGGCACTCCCGGAGTGCAACCCGTTTTTTTTTGCTCACTTTGCTCAATCATTGACCAAACTGACCAAACCCACATGCGGTACCTATATTTATCTTTAACCTTCTGGAAATAATAATTTTATATTATTTCAGGAAAAAGAGCGATTGCAACAGCGGCGTTGAAGTCTCGACAAGCAACAATAGTTGCAGCTCCACTAAAGGGATAAGCCAGGTAAGTCCCATAACTTATAAGCAGAGATCGGATATTCCAGTGCATATTTACCTAAACATCAAGAGCAGCGATAGCTCAGTGGGGAGACCAACAGACTGCATGCAGAGGGTCTCGGGTTCGAACCCACGTCGCGCACCTCTGACTTTCGGAAGTTATATGACTTTTCGAAATTATGTGCGTATTGATTGACAATTATCGTCTGCTCCGTGCCTCGGAGAGCACGTTAAGCCGTCGGTCCCGGCTGCCATGAACATCTATGGCAGTCGTTATTGGGGGAGTGTCGACACAAAAGATCCCACTGGGTCGAAGTGTCGCCGGTCTGCACTGACTGGCCTCCACATAAGATAAGATAAGATACCTAAACATCGAGGAAGCATGTAACTGGACTGGATAATACCACCTCTAAAATGCCGGTATAAAAATTAAATACCTTATAACAGATTACTTTACTAATTAGTAACACAAAGAACCTACTATATTTTATTTAGTTATTTAAGTATATTGCGCAGTGATTTAAGTCGTTGCCTCGTCACTGCCGACGCACAGAGTGTTGTGGATTCGATTCCCACATGACACAAAGAATTGTGTGATTCACAAACAGTTGTTTCGACTATTTGTGTCCATCGTTTGATACCCCGCGATACAAAAATACTCATAGTGCGAAGTTGTCTTTTAAAATCCAGAATCAGAACTTTTCGTATGCTAGGTATAACTTGGCCTAGGCTATAGTTATAAGGCTGAATTTTATGTCTGGAATCTTGTACTACAATATTGTCTGGTTTGCAATGAAAGTAGAAAGGCGAATCTGTCAGTATCGGTACACATAGCAGGGAGATAAGAGTGATTGATATATTTGTTTATACTCGGATTAATTAAGGCCAGTAGAGTCTCTTCTGTCTGCAGACAGGCGTTAATATTAACAAACAAATGCTGTGTACTATTTTGTAAGCCTTTGATTTGAAGCGAAGAATTTTCATGTAAAGGTAGCCTAATTTAAGGCATTGAATTTGCTATCGAAAGATCGTACGTTCGATTCCTGAGCGTTGCACTATCGACGTGAACCACTTGTAACACAAGCATGTTAACCTCTTGAATTAGGCTAAATGCAGGCAATATACAAGGTTATTCTTAGTATAGTGAAAACCTCTTAGGGGGTGATTATAGTTTATTGAAATTAAACTACTATATACGGATTTTATCGCATTGTTTATTTGACACTTTATTACAAAATTTTGAAAAACTGTTACATTACTATAATACTATTAAACTTTACTAATTTTTAAGCTAATTAAATTATTGAAACTATTAAAACTATTTATACTATTACTATACTATTATACTATTTATATTTATGTTTACACTTTCCCCGACGTTTCGGTTGCTTTTCAGCAGCCATGGTCACGGGGAGACTAAGATCGTAGTTGTCTCAATGTTCCAGTGTAGTTATTTCAAAGTACCCGAACATAATTTAATCATGGGTGTTTCTATTTACGCAGAATGAGCTCAAAGTATCATGAAGTCTAGCTGTGGTTTGCTTCTTTGCTTTGCTTAAACAGAAGACAATATTAGGTGATTATACTTGTTATTATGAACAACTTTTGTTCTGGGACATTACTGAAATCGCTTCTGTTGTTTGTGTCCATCGTTTGATACCCCGCGATACAAGAATACACATAGTGTGAATTTGTCTTTTAAAATCCAGAATCAGAACTTTTCGTATACTAGGTAAAGTGGTTTCCTTTGTTATAAAGTTACTTTTTTCAGAACTATCATAAGCTATATCATCCCGCTGCGAGCGACGGGAGTAGAAAAGTAGTTATAAACATGACTAAAACCGCGGAGGATAGGTCTTATATAAAAGACTAGCTGGCCCGCGCAACTTCGTCTGCTTCACATAAGAAAATGTTCCCCGTTTTTATAACATTTTTCATTTATGCTCCGCTCCTATTAGTCGTAGCGTGATGTTATATAGCCTATAGCCTTCCTCGATAAATGGGCTATCCAACACTAGACACTACTACACTTAGTTCCTGAGATTTGCGCGTTCAACCAAACAAACAAACAAACTCTTCAGCTTTATAATATTAGTATGGATAGATCCATAGTCAGATCGCACACAGTGATCGTACTTCTATATCAGTCTAAAAGACTGGCTGCCATAATATTAGATCAGTCCAGAATATCAGGTCACGACTTGAAATGTATTTCAGTTCTGCCCAAATTTAGCACATTCCCTGCAACATTTCTAAATCTCTTTCTGTATTCTTTTGGATCATTACGATGTTTAAAAAGAAGAACTATAACCAGAAGAGATTAAACTAGATGGATGTAAAAACCCAGGATTCAACCTTTTCGTCTTCATGTGACCTTGTGACCCCTATATCTCGGAGGTCTTTAGACACACAAGGCCCATATTCAAATGCAACCGGGGTATGACCCCAAGGTGTCTGCACACTAAGTTACAAGTCAATCGGTCCAGTTGTTTCGGAGTTATGCCTGTCACTAACAGACAGACACACAGACCCACATAGTGTTTTATTAACCTCTGAATGTTAACAAATGTAGGTCAGTAATATTAATATTGTGTTATTGTTACTCTTTCATTTAAACAACACGTAGCCGCTTTGTCAAGCAGACTACGTAAGTAAATATTCATTTTTAAAAAACTGCATTATATCGCAGACAATAATCTTATTATACAGATCTACAAGGCACTGTGCCAATCCATTATTCAATACTGTATTACCTCATGGGGAGGCATCGCAAAATCTGTTATTGTTCCAATTGAAAGAGCACAAAGAGCACTCCTAAAAGTAGCTACACATCGACCTTTTCGCTATCCCACATGGCTTTTGTATCAAAATTCTAAAGTACTAACAGTCCGGCAGCTTTTTATAATGCACACCGTACTAAAACAACATACTACTCTTTTACAAACCTTGAACTACGATCAAACTGAAAATTTGATAACTGTTGTTCAATAAGTGTTACGCAATAAAATAGCTCTTTAATTAGTCATAGTAATCACATAGTTTATAATGTAATTCATAAGTTGTGTATACAAATAACAAAGTTTTATAAGTATTGTTTTAGAATTTATATCTTTATTATACAGTATGTGCCCTTAATGCCTGTGGCACAGGTTTACCCTAGTACAGGCACCCCTTATATATTACATATATTACCTTTATGATGTAATGACCTAAGCTCTGTATCCATTTGTACCAATTTAAGTTAAATAAATGATGATTATTATTAGCTCTGTGGGGAGACCAACAGACTGCAATGCAGAGGGTCTCGGGTTCGAAGCCACGTCGCGCACCTCTTACTTTCGGCACTTATATGACTTTTCGAAATTATGTGCGTATTGATTGACAATTATCGCCTGCTCCGTGCCTCGGAGAGCACGTTAAGCCGTCGGTCCCGGCTGCCATGAACGTCTATGGCAGTCGTTATTGGGAAGTCAGTGCCCTCTAATATCCTGACACTGGTCTAGTCTTAGGGTATCGTTAGTCTTCGGGTTGCGGAGGTCAGATGGCAGTCGCTCCGTGTAAAAACTGATATTCAGTCAAATCCGGTTAGACTAGAAAGCCGACCCCAAGTGACTTGGGAATAATAAAGGCTAGGGAGAAATTGTATACTAGCAAAACGGAAATAAAAATATTGCATTGAGGAAAGCTGGGTTGAGGAGTAGAGCTCTTATGAGAAGAAGCAGGTAACAAACTCGTGGCCATCCTTTTTATCCTACTGCAGCAGATGTATTTATCTATATCTATACTAATATTATAAAATGGCAAGATTCGATACTTTGTTTGTTTGTCATGGTTTAAATCAGAAACTACTCTACTGATTTTAAAAATTCTTTCACCATTACAAAGCTATATTATCACCGATTAACACAGTCATATTGTAATAAAAAAAGTACTTTAGCATCTAACCTGCTTTTACGTTAGCGAAGCCGTGTGCAAAAGCTATAATAAACGAACTACAAAAATTGTTATATTCGATGGCGTAGTGGTTAGTGTAACTGACTGCCACGCCTGAGGTCGCGGGTTCGATTCCCGCACAAGTCAAACATTTGTGTGCACGAACATGGATGTTTGTCTTGGTCTGGGTGTTTCTATGTATAATATGTATGTATTTACAAAAAAAATACAGTATATATGTATGTTTATCTATTGTCTAGTACCCATAGTACAAGCTCTGCTTAGTTTGGGCTAGATGGTGCGTGTATGTGATAGAATATTATTATATTATATTATTATTATCATATTATTTTCAAGCTAAGCTATCTAGGTACTCTATCTTCGATACTTATCACTGTGCACTCTTCCACATGACTTCTTTATTAAAGTATACAGTTAATACATCACCAGTAATTTAAAACCCAAACAAAACTAATCTTTAATAAAAACGTTCATAAATAAATCGCTCCGCAAACTATGATGTCACGGCTCATTAAAAAACAAACACGCGGTATGTAGGTAATTAGGTATCTGTTATCATAGTATGAGATTAGAGATAACAATCCGATGGTAGTCATGTTTACTCACGACAACGTGACTGAATTACTAAGCTGCTTCCTTATTTATACTCCAATATTTGATTATCTTAAATATTTTCTTTGGGTCAGCGGCATACTTGACTGATCTGACTGTTACTGCATAGATATACCCTGCCTGCCTCCGTGGCGCAGCGGTACTGAATGCGACTGCTGTGCATGAGGTCTCGGGTTCGAATCCCGGGTCGGGCCAACAAAAAATATTGGGTTTTTCAGTTACGAAATCTCATTAGCGGAGGTAGGAAGGTGGCGGTGTTAAACACCTTCGTGCCTCGGAAAGCACGTAAAGCCATTGGTCCTGCGCCTGATCTCTCTCCGTTCGTGTCGGATTACCGTGCCATCGGATCATGAGAGTTAGGGAATAGAGAGTGCACTTGTGTTTGCGCACACACTTGTGTACTATAATATCTCCTGTGTAGTTGGCCAGTCTCCGTTAAGACTGGCCGCCGTGGCTGAAATCCGGTCTGGAGGACATTATTATTATTAGATATACCTTTCATCAAGAAAAATGTACTGCTCTTGAGAGACCGAAGCTGAGGGCAAAAGCTGGATTGCGAGGATGGTGTAGGCATTAAATGGTCGCCTTGTCTCTGCCACTGCGCCGAATTAAAAATGTAGATCAGCGGATGCAGATACGGATACGGATTAACTTTCTTACTCAATCGGTGTCGGTGCGCGTGACCTTAAGATTTAAGTTTTGTTATAAAAGTGATCTTATAACTTTCATTATGTATTTGGTATGTACCATAAAAGCTTATTTTTATATAATGTGTTGAAGGTATGCTGTCAGGACTGCGGGAGAGGAGCAGCATTAGGCGCGACTAAGGGTCCAAAAGCCTGTGTGAAGAGCTGGGGCTGGGGCAGTAGTCCTGAAGAAATGCTGGCATACGACGCCTTCCTGAAATGTTGTGAGGTAAGAGACCATAAACTATTGAGCGTGCGTAAAGAATGAAGAAAGAAAGATTTGTCAGGCTTGTAGTATGTGGTCATCCGCAAGAGTAGTTGAAGTAGTAAACCTTCGGGAAACAGCTCCCCCTTTATTTGTATGTGCATATCGATTTACGGCATACTGGAAGCGGTCAGTAGACAGTGGTAGTGGATTTGACTGTTTTACTTGAGGTCATAAGCAGCGATAGCCTAGTGGGAAACCGTTGGACTGCCACGCAGAGGTCTCGAGTTCGAACCCAAGGCGCGCATCTCTGACTTTTCGAAGTTATATGCGCATTAAATAGTTGATTATCGCTTGCTTTAACGGTGAAGGAAAACATCGTGAGGAAACCTGCATGTCTGAGAGTTCTCCATAATGTTCTCGAAGATATGTGAAGTCTGCCAACCCGCACTAAGCCAGCGTGGTGGACTATGGCCTAACCCTTCTCATAGTGAGAAGAGGCTCGTGCCCTGCAGTGGGACGATTTAATACAGGGCTGATATTATTTTTTATACATGAGGTCTTGGGTTCGATGCACACAAATGCATAATTGTTTAAAAGCCTGGCCCGGGGGATGGGCAAAGTATTTTTGGGATATTGTGTCAAGCAATTTTCAGAAGCAGTACGCAGTTTGCGGTACGGACGGCAGTAGACGCTCAATAAGCTCGCTGTTTATTACATGACATCTACAATGTTCTCCAGGCCGAATTTCGGTCATAGTGGCCAATCTTAACGGAGGCTCGCCATCTGCGCAGGAGATATTATAGTGCACAAGCGTGTGCGCAAACACAACTGCACTCTCTGTTCCCTAACTCTCATGATCCGATGGGCGGTAATCCGACACGACCGGGGACAAATCAGGCGCAGGACCAACGGCTTTACGTGCTTTCCGAGGCACGGGGTTGTCTAACACCGCCAACTTCCTAAATCCGGCCTCGTATTGAGGTTTTCTGTTAAGAAAACCTCAATACGAGACCGGAGTTTTTGTTAGCCCGACCTGGGATTCGAACCCGAGACCTCATGCACAGCAGTCGCATTTACTACCGCTGCGCCATGGAGGCATATCTAAAACGATAGCTGGAGTAATGTTGATGCAATACACCACCGCTTATTTCTTCGGGGAGGCTATTTATGTTTGTAATAGCTTAGCTAGAAAACTCAATAATAAATTTTTCTCGAGCTGAGGATCGAACCCAGCACCAACGTACCAACGTACGTTTTTTTTATACTACTAAAGTGGCAAACAACCATACGGCCCACCTGATGGTAAGTGGTCACCGTAGCCTATGGACGCCTGCGACACCAGAGGCATCACTTGCGCGTTGCTGACCTTGTAAAAACCTTTTAACGCCCTTTTTGAAGAACCCATACTGTAGTCTTGTGGGAAAACCTGGGCAAGGAGTTCATTCCACAAACTGAGCGTCCGCGGGTTAAAATTCCTTTGGAATCGCTTGGTGCGGCACCAATTAGGTTGTAAGGTGTGAGAATGAAATCCCTAAAAACGTAAATTAACACCACAAATGCGAAAAACTGTTTTAAAAAGTTTATTATGTTGTATTACAGAAGGCAGCTAAAGGCTGGAAAGAAAGCGCCGCATCAAGAAGTTCAAACTCTGTAACTTTATCGAGTAAGTACTTTTCATTAATGAATACAAATCAGGGATGCTGCGGATGCAGATTTTTCGACATCCACGGACGCGGATGTTGATGAAAATTGTGCATCTTATTTAATAAAAAGTATCTAATATCACCTCTGCGGGTCCAAACCCGTTTTGCAAAGGCTCATAAATGTAGCAATACCATTTTCTAGTGTTTCTTGGTTCTCATCTTCGCTTGAAGAATCATTCATCGGCTCAGCCATTTTCTTTCTTGTCGCAACCTCCGCTATATCTGGATCCGCATTAACATCCGCGTTGATTATTGCGGATGCGGATGTGGATGCAGATATCCAAATCGACGCGGAAGCTCCGCAATTACGGATGCGGATGCGAATATTCGCAACATCCCTGATAAAAATGATAGTTTCTGCCCGCGGCTTGCCCGCGTGAATCCCACGGGATTAAATACCGGGATAAAAGTTAGACCATTATCTTCTCCAGGTTACAACGTCCTCCTTGCCAAATTTAATCAAAATGAGTATCAGTAGTTTAACCGTGAACAGAAAGACAGAGCTACTTTCGCATTTAAAATACAAGTATAGATTTTTCTTGTTTGTCTTATTTATTAAATAAATACTCGTGGCTAGAGAAATGACATAGAGTCTCATCTCCATTTAAAAGAAAATATACATATTTTTGTCATTACTATTAAACGAGAGAGCGAATAAAGCCCCTGAAAGCAGTAATAGTCCGGTCAATTTAGACCTAAAATGGTAAGTTGTCTTTTTACGCGAATGTTATTCATTGAAATTAAATTACTATATACTACTATATACCTACTATATACTATGTATGGTTGGAATGTACCACCAGCTTGGAATCCAGTGATTCAAATAGTCAAACCCAAGAAGAAGCAAACCACAGCTAGACTTCATGATACTTTGAGCTCATTCTGCGTAAATAGAAACACCCATGATTAAATTATGTTCGGGTACTTTGAAATAACTACACTGGAACATTGAGACAACTACCATCTTAGTCTTAGCTAGCAACCGAAACGTCGGGGAAAGTGTAAACATAAATATAAATAGTTTTAATAGTTTCAATAATTTAAATAGCTTAAAAATTAGTAAAGTTTAATAGTACTTAATAGTAGTGTAACAGTTTCTAAATTATGTAATAAAGTGTCAAATAAACAAAGCGATAAAATCCGTATATAGTAGTTTAATTTCAATGAATAACATTCGCGTAAACAAAAGACAATATTATTCAAATTTATGCTTTAGAATAATATGCTTAACAATTATTATGCTTATAGTAATTATGCTTAAAACATTGTGCCTAAACAGTTATGCCAAATGAATATTGTGCGTAACTATTATTAGGATAAGTAAAAGTATGTCATGTTAAATTATGACTGATATCCACCCTGAGGTTTGACCTGAGGGTGGCGGGCTTTATGGGCCTGCCCGCCATCCGTTCAGCACCAGGTCCGAGAGGCGGCGTGCGTGTTTCCACGCGCGCCTCTGTGTGGAGTCCGTCTCCCCTCTAGGGGGAGAGACAGTAGGGTTTATAGTGAGTGAGTGCCTTTGGGTTGGTCTCTTCGTGTAGTGGCCTGCCGTTTCATAGGGCCGGCCGAAACCTCGGCGGGGTCACGACCGCATGTGCAAGTGATTCGCGCGGCCCCGCCGATAGTGGTTTTGTCGAGGAACACCGTGGTAGGTTTAGTAGATATTCCGCTAAGTCCATTATCATTTCAACATCTCTTTCCTTTACCCCGGCGAGACCCGCCCCCGCGAAGGGGTATGCGTCAATGCATTCAGGGGCAAGTTGATAAAAAAAAGAAAGATGACTGACGTATAATTTTATGCGAATAAATAGGGAACCATTAATTTGTGAAAGACGCATTTTTTCATCCAGTCTAGGTCGCATATAGTCGTTATACATACATGACCAGAGTAGCATCTCCAGTAGGCGGCTAGTGTGTACCCTGCTCTGTGATATGCACACATGATTATGTAATTGGTACCTACCATTCATGAGATAGCGTTTGGTTTAAGTCAACATAAGTAAATTGTCTGCTTAAAGAGTTTGTTCGGTAAATAAGTATTAGATAGGAATTCCAGTTATGCCATAGGTATGTTAGGTACTTTACGGCAGCGAAGTAACTAACGACGGCTATTAGCACACTGCTTTATTACCGTGGGTTAACACAGGGGGGGGGGGGGGGGAGGACGCAGCCCGCGCACACAAGCACATCAATAGTTCATACATAACACCATATTTAATACTAGTTATGCACCGCGGTTTCACTTACGTTTGCAATTACTGCTCTGCGCCTGTGGCTTGTAGAGTGTTAAAGTCAAGTCATGTTATATAGCGTATGTTATTTCCAAATAAAGTAGCTTCCTAATGGTGAAAGAATTATGAAAATCGATTTAGCCGTTATAGAGCACGATTACAAAATACTAATATTGCCTCTTTATAATATTACTAGATGTGCCCGCGGTTTCTCCCGCGTTTATGATTACAGCGCCTCCTCCGAGGGTCGTAGCGTGGTGTTATATAGCTTATAAGCCTTCCTCGATAAATGAGCTATCCAACACTAAAAGAATTTTTCAATTCGGATCAGTAGTTAATGAGATTAGCACGTTCAAACAAACAAACTCTTCAGCTTTATAATATTAGTGTAGATAAAGAAGAAATATATATAGACTAGCTGTGCCCTGTGGTTTCATTGACCTTAATCATTAGTGGCCCGTACCCGTGGCTTGTAGCATGATGTTATATAGGCTATGTTGCTTCTGGACTACTTCTACAAAAAACCGCCTTCTAATGGTGCACGAATTAATAAAATCGGTTCAGTAGTCTCCTACTGATCTCCTACCGATTTTATTAATTTTATCAAAATCTTTTATCTCTGAAAATGAGATAAACGATTTTGATTTTTTTTTATACAACTATGGTGACAAACAGGTATACAGCCCACCTAATTGATGGTAAGTGGTCACCGTAGCCTATGGACGCTTGCAACACCAGAGGCATCACTTGCGCGTTGCCGACCCTTGAGGAAAAAAAGGAAGTGTGAAGTAGAAAGAGCGGGAAGGGGGAAAGAGGGTGATTAGGCCTCCGGCACTCTCACTCACTGAACTAAACACAACAATAGGACACTGCTATTTCACGTCGATATTCTGTGAGAGGGTAGTACTTCCCCGGTCGAGCCGGATCTTCATGCTGAAATCAGCGAGGCTCTACTACTCATAAAACAAAAAAAAATTTTTATTTATAATATTAGTGTAGCTAACGACTAGTCTAATACTTGATATTTGCAGTAAGTTCGTCTGTGAGGTGCATAGACGGGTTCCTTTTTAGGGTTCCCTACCCAAACAGTACCAATGAGACTGAATTACTTACCTGGCGTTGTCTGCCTGTCAGACAGTTATGATAAAGCTTTCACAAGAAGATTGCTATTTGCTTCTTCTCCCTAGCCTTTATTATTCCCAAGTCACTTGGGGTCGGCTTTCTAGTCTAACCGGATTTGACTGGATATCAGTTTTTACACGGAGCGATTGCCATCTGACCTCCGCAACCCGAAGGCTAACGATACCCTAAGGCTAGACCAGAGTCAGGACATAAGAAGGCACTGACTTTCCAATTACTACTTACTTATCGTGTCGCTGGCAACACATTTTATATAATTTTCGACCAGTTTTCGGCAACGCGGATTGCATTTGGTTTAGCCTGGTACAGGTCATCCAGTGTGCAAGATTCTGGGCTCATGGGGCACGACAACAGATGCCTCATTGTCTGTGGTGATACGCCGCAGTCACATGCATTCGTACTTGTGTCTATATATCCCCACCTTGACAGATTGTCTTTACATCGGCCAACCTGGGTACGCAACCTGTTGAGTGCCTACCAGGTTGGCTAAGGCAGTTTGGTTCCCGGAGGTAACTTTTCTGCCGGTGTGATAAAAGCAGGCAGTAAGAATTTTTCGCACCACAGATTTACTCTGGCTTCAGGAGCATCATTGGCACTTGCAGGTACGGTGTGGAGGAAACTGTTACGGCTTTTTAGCCGTTTGGCAGGTGGAATTTGGCCATATACTGGGTGTCGTCGATCAGCTTCCTGTTTCCATTTTTCGATTGCAGTGGCTACTTCTCTGCAGACAGCTGGAGGGGCTGACTTTCCAATAACGACTGTCATAGATGTTTATGGCAGCTGGGACCGACGGCTTAACATGCTCTCCGATGCACGGAGGAGGCGATAATAATTGTCAATCAATACGCATATAATTTCGAAAAGTCATCTAACTTCCGAAAGTCAGATGTGCGCGACGTGGGTTCGAACCCGAGACCCTCTGCATTGCAGTCTGTTGGCCTCCCCACTGAGATATCGCTGCTGGTATTTGATATTTGAAGATTGCTATTTCCTCATTTGTGTAAAAAAATGCACATAAGCAAACATATTTAACTTTCCTATTGTATTAATCTGGTTTTGTGTTTCAGCGATGGCGTCCACTTGTGAAGACTACGCGCCGAACGAACTGTGTGCTCACCACTGTATACCATTGCCAGGGTCTTACAAGTGCGAGTGTAATCCTGGCTACATGCTCATGGCTGATGGCAAGAATTGTAAAGAGGTAACACATTGTTAATAATTATTGTTAATAATTAAATAAGCAGCGACTTTGCTGTGTCCTGACATTGCTGAAGTCCATGAGCAGCGGTTACCACTTCCCATCAGGTGCGCTTGGTCATTGGTCATCTGCCGCCAAAGGCATCCCCTCTCTCTACGACTATTCCAGTTTATGATATAGCGTTCCCCTACACCAACCGTCAAGGTTATATTAGGTAGAGCCGCTGTACCTTCCAGTGCCCGAGACCAAAAAAAAGGCAATAAAAAAATATATCAGCCTTTTACTAAACTCACCCACTGCTGGGCACGAGCATATTCTCAGTGTGAGAAGGGTTAGGCCATAGGCTACCACGTTGGCCCAGTGCGAGTACGCAGACTTCTCATATCTTTGAGAACGTTATGGAAAACTCTAAGACATGCAGGTTTCCTCACGATGTCATCCTTCACCGTTTATGATTATTTACTTCAGATTAATATGAGGCTATGTTTATAGTCGGAAAAAATAGAGTTAAAGTAATAATAGTAAAAATGGAGTGGCCGCCTTGTATTTAGAAAATCAGAAACGTTGTGCTTTTCATACTATTTTATCAATATTTTTTAATGGGCATTTTCAGTCGGTTGCTTGTGTACTCGTATTTGTCTTAAATTAACAAAACATCAACCATCGTGTAATTAGGGCGAATTGAAACAACGAACACAGGCAGACATTAGCAATATAGCTTTAAATACAAATTCTTCTTCTTCTTTTCGTGTGGTTAGTGGCCAACCTATTGTCAAGAGTTGTTTAAGCCGCCCGTAGGCCTCTGACATGGCTTAACGACTGCTTTCAATTTGACAACAACCGGAACCGACTTTTTACGTGCCCTCCAAAGTACGGAGACGCTCAGATAAAATATCACTGAGCGGTCACCCATCTATTTCTTTTTTACGTTTGGGTATGCTTTGACGCATACCTCTCCGCGGGGCGACGGAGAGGTTATGTCGGGCTCACCGGGGGAAAGATACCCCGGTAATACCGACTAAACTTACCACGGTGTTCCTCGACATAACCACAGACGGCGAGGCCGCACGAATCGCTTTCACATGCAATCGCGATCTCGCCGTGGTTTCGGCCCGCCGTGTGAAACGGCAGGCCACTACACGAAAATACTTCCTCCACCGTCCCCCTGGGGGGACAAAGACGCGACACTGAGGCGCACGTAGGAACACGCACGCCGCCTCTCGGACCTGGTGCTGATCGGGTGGCGAGCAAGTCCACACAGCTCACCACCCCCAGGTCAAACCTCAGGGTGGCTGGATGTCATCTCGCGCCCTCCGGCGCGGCGCCCGGTTCTGCGGTTGGGGAGAGGGTTTAAGCGTTCCCTCTCCCACTCCGCCAAGCGGTCACCCATCTATAGACTGACCGCACCCAACGTTGCTTAACTTCGCTAATCGTTTACCGATCAGTGAGTGCAACTGGCTATGAGCGCCTCTAAAAAATACAAATTGTATAAAAGGTTATTGATATTCATTATTAATAATACATGCTATTAATAATATACGCAACCTACTGCCACCGTGTACGGAAAGCTCCCGGTAATTTATTCCCTAAATCGATTAATCTAATCTTTTTAGTGTTGAAAATGAATCCAAACGTAACATTTAATATCAATACACAAACAATGGAACTTTAAGAAAGCTGATTTTAATCACTTTATTATCTGTTGACTAAAATCGATTGGAGTGATATGTACCATATAAATGATCCTGACGTAATACTTAATTTATTTTATGATAAGTTATATGAAGTTTTTAACATTTGTGTCCCTATAAAGAAGTTTCATTCAATAAATACTAGATACAGTTATCCCGTATGGTATACGTCCGAGATTATTAGAGAAATTAAATTAAAATATGAACTGCATAAAAAGTACAAATCGAGCAAATCACGTAGTGATTATTATGCTTTCTCTCAAAGTAGGGCGAGAGTAAAGGCTGAAACGGCATAAGCACACGCCTTATATTGTGACCGTGTACAAAATCACCTGGCAACCGACCCGCGAGCGTTCTGGGCTTACATGCGATCTAGAAAAGGTAGATTATGCAAACAAAAATTAACATATGACGGACGCGTTTTGTCGGAGCACGAGTGCGCCGCCGAGTTCGCTAAATTTTTTCACTCGGTATATAATAGTGCCCCGGCGGCGCTGAGCGTGGACTCGGCGGTCGCGGTGGCAGCGCCGACGAGCGCGTGGACGCATCTCACGCGTCTGCACCCTGTCGACGTGCGGCGCGCGCTCGCCCGCCTTACGCCCAAGCGCTCCT
Organism: Catocala sponsa; assembly: GCA_963564715.1. NCBI lineage: Eukaryota > Metazoa > Arthropoda > Insecta > Lepidoptera > Erebidae > Catocala > Catocala sponsa. Next base: position 1,426,460 of record OY751352.1, read on the forward strand.
TAGGGCCAGATGGTATACCACCATTTGTTTTTAGAGATTGTCATATGACATTAGTGGAACCTTTGTTACATTTATTTAATGTTTGTATTGATACAGCTACGTTTCCTGAACGATGGAAACTCACACGAGTGGTTCCTGTGCCGAAAGGTAAGGGAGGTCCGGCACCCAGTGACTACAGACCTGTTGCAATCTTGTGCACTCCAGCCAAGGTCTTCAAAACCGTCATTCATAACTGTCTTTATGCGCAAATAAGTGCCCAGCTATGCGATGCGCAGCACGGGTTTCGCCCGAGGCGTGGAACAACAGGCAACTTGATGCATCTGATGTCGCAATTAGTTCCGTCTGTAGATGCCGGCTTACAAGTGGATGTTGTGTACTTAGATTTTAAAAAGGCATTTGACACGGTCGACAACGACATCAATTATCGAAATTAGCCAACTTCGGGTGCACACCATACACGCTAAAATTTTTCGCCAACTATCTGCGAGATAGATGTCAATATGTCGACTGTGGCGGATGTCTGTCTGAACCATACCTTACTAGATCGGGTGTGAGCCAGGGGAGTAATTTGGGCCCTCTTCTTTTTATCTTGATGATAAATGAGCTACCTGCAGTTATAAATAAATCCACATGCTTATTATTTGTCGATGATTTGAAGTTGGTTGTTGAAGTAAAGGAGGATACGGACTGCAATATACTCCAGTTTGATATTGATAGGGTTGCGAAATGGAGCCAGGAAAATAAATTTTATTTTAATGTAAACAAATGTTTAGTATTGTCGTTCAGCCGTGCACGCACCCCACGCCACCACCGCTACCACCTAGACGGGACACCACTGCAGCGTGTCAATGAGGTTAAAGATTTAGGAATTCATTTTACGGTCTATTTAAAATTTCGGAAACATGTTATAGAGCTTTGTAAAAAGGCATATCGAAATTTAGGGTTTGTTTTACGTCAGGCTAACCAATTTACAAATATTAAGGCTTTAAAAGCGTTATTTGAGGCTCTCGTAAAAAGTCACCTGGAGTATAACGCGGTCATTTGGTCTCCATACGAAGCCAAATACAAATATGTATAACATATAGCGGACACAAAATAAATTTATTAGTTTTTTATATTTAAAATTGTACGGCGTTTACCCGGGATATCCACTACTGTATCCTTCTCTATTTACCCTTGGAATGGTAGGCTATCATAAACTAGAAATACGTAGAGAAGCAGCCCTGGTCTGCTATTTATTTAAACTTATAAGAGGTAAAATACATAACCCAGCCATCCTCCAGAAAATTAATTTTTTTGTCCCAGATGAATATAGGGGGCGACGGCGGCGGCCGGCGTTGTTAGTGGCGTCGCGCGCACGCACTAATCTCTTACAGCACGCGCCGTTGACGCGGGCGCTGCGTGCGCTCAATACAGTATCAGATAGTATCGATCTATTTTCAGGTTCATTGAGCGAATTCACATACTGGATATTAAGTTATTGTTAATATAATAGATTTAAGATGTTTATTATATTACCGTTTTAAATGTTACATTTTAGTTATGTTACTATACTATCGCATTAGGTTAAGAACCTGTAATGATAAATAATAGTTTTTGAAATAAATAAATAAATAAATATATAGTCTCCAAATATAACTGAATTTTAAAAACTATTGCATGTTATTAGACAGCAAACCGTCCAACAATAAATATAATAAACCAGTCTCTTGTCTTTACTCCAGGTTACCAAGAACAGATGTAAGCCAAGCAACCATTGCCAGCACAAATGTAACGATAATGGTGTGGAAGTCAAGTGTTCCTGTAGACGAGGATATGAGCTGATGCCGGATGGGAAGTCATGTCAAGGTAAAATGTGGTTTAAATACACATATGTAAAGTTCAAAACTAAATATTTAGCAGCATAATTTTTTGTATGTTGAAACATTTTGGAAATATCTGTAGTAGTCATCACTTCAATGACTCGATACATACAACGCAATGAAACGTATGCATGTTCTCTCTCTTCTCAATTGTCTTCTTAAACACGGCTCAGTACTTTTCCGTTACTTTTTGTCTTTGTCCAGCTGACATTTTTTTGACTTCTCCAGCACTATTTGTCGAATCTGTCTAGTCTTTTCTGGTCTCGTTGGGTCATGTCAATATTTCGTACAAAACAATGCATGAAATACTATACGTGGTTCATAATTACATGGCCTTGTATATTTGTCTTGCAGATATTGACGAATGCGAGCTAGATGTGCCAATGTGCTCGCCTGGCACAAAGTGTCACAACATTCAAGGATCCTACAGATGTTTACAAACGAAGAATACCGTGGACAAGGGCAAATGCCCGCCAGGGTTTATACGAAACAAGATTAATAACTTTTGTGATGGTATGTACATATAACACCTTTCTTTTGTATGTTTGTAAAAGGTATGGCAACTGTGTAATTTTATTTTGAAGTAGGCGGTATTTGGCGGTCATCTATTGGAATAAAATAATTGGGAAGAGTGGAACCTATCACGCGTCCTCTGATTAGCCATTTCAACTATTGCAATAGGAAAAGGCTGATAACGGACAGCTTTAGTGGTATCTGGGCGTACTCCAACCTGCTATGTGTTCGAAGCAGATTTTTTTTTTATACGGCTAAGGTGGCCACAATCACCCCCTTTCCCTCTTCCCACTCCTTCTCCTTCCCACTTCCTTTCCTAAAGGGTCGGCAACGCGCAGGTGATGCCTCTGGTGTTGCAGGCGTCCATAGGCTACGGTGACCACTTACCATCAGGTGGGCCGTATGCTTGTTTGCCACATTAATAGGATAAAAAAAAAACAATCTCGTATTCCTATTTATAACATTAGTAAAGATTTTAACATTATTTTTCAGATATAAACGAATGTAAGTTGCCAAATCCACCTTGCCCTGCGTATATATGCGAAAATACGGTAGGAGGATACCGTTGTGGAGGGATCTCTGGTGACCCTGAACATGTAAACAGAACAAAACCGTCAATCGACGAAGATAGCTGCCCACCAGGGTTCAAGATCGGGTCTAGTGGCGAGTGTGAAGGTAATCAGATTTATAATCTAGCCCACCCAACAGACGTTCTTTTTGCCCGAACGAACCGAGACCAGCGCCACCCAACGGATCCAATTATAAATCTAATCCATCCAGAGACCCACTCAAACACACACACAATTTAATCAAAATCGGTGCAACCATTTTTGAGTAGTTCACTGACATACATAGGTGCCGACCATTTATATATTTAAAAAAATATTCGGGTGGCCTTTGCCGACCCTTTAGGAAAGGAAGTGGGAAGAAGAAGGAGCGGGAAGGGGGTAAGGGAGAGATTGGGCCTCCAGTACTCTCACTCACCGAACGAAACATAACGGTAGGAATACGGCTATTTCACGTCGATATTCTGTGAGAGGGTAGTCCTTCCCCGGTCGAGCCGGCCCATTCATGCTGAAATCAGCGAGGCTCTACGACTCTAAAATATCTATCTGTGCGCCAATGGCCACGGATTCTTTAAAACTAATGCTACGATGTTAACTTTCAGATGTCGACGAATGCGAAACGAAGAAGCACGACTGTAATCCTCTATCCCAGTTCTGTATCAACACGCACAGCTCTTTCTTCTGTCAAGACAAAGCTTCCAGACACTGTCCTCCTGGCTTCAAGATTAATATCGCAACCAATAAGTGTGAAGGTTTGTTGATTTTGACTGTCATCATCTATACTAATATTATAAAGCTGAGGAGTTTGTTTATTTGTTTGTTTGGTTGAACGCGCTAATCTCAGGAACTACTGGTTCGAATTGAAAAATTATTTTATTCTTGGATAGCTTAATAATCGAGGGAGGTTATAGGCTATATAATATTACGCTACGACCCATGGGGGCAGCGCAATAATTATAAACGCAGGTGAAACCGCGGGTACGTTTAGTATATTATACGAGTTTTCATCATATCAGCCCTGTTTCTCATCTGTCGTGTATGAGCCTGTTCTCAGTGTGAGATGGGTTGGCCGTAGTTCATCACATGTATGTGGTGTCGGGTGTAATTCCCGGGTCTGGTATTATGCTCTAGCTTATGTTTACTGCTCCACTTCCATGACTCGTAGCGTATTATATAGCCTAAATTACTACTGGATAAAGTAGCTTCCTAATAAGATATATAATTTTTATCTTTTCTCTCTCTCTTTATTCCTGCTGCCAAACTGAATCGAATTGAATAATTCTTTCAAAATAAAAATATATTGAAATCGGTTCAGTAATCTATTCCATTAAGATTATCCATTAAAAATTTACAAACAACAAATCTTTCCTCCTATATTATTAGTATAGGTAGATATAATAATAATGGCATAAGTTGTATAATTACAGAATAAAACTATAATATATGATTGATGATTACAGATATCAATGAATGTGATGACGATGGCGATGTGTGCCGCCAAGACCAGGTCTGCGTCAACCAGCTCGGACAGTACTCCTGTAAGCCTATTGTGGATGAAACGAGGTATGAACCTTGACTTGACGTGAAACGTGTCCAAAAACGTATGACTGACTTTCTGGATCAAAGTCAAATTCAAAAAGAATTTACACAAAGTAACACTAGTGAATATCAAAATATATAGGTTATTGAGTTTACTAAATTAGTGACGTTACATTTAAGTTGTTTGCTAAGTTCAGCCTATGAAAGGGTTGAGCCTAAAGGGTTGAGCCGATGAAAAGAAATCTGCTAGAAACTCACGCCCACTCTGACTGCACGGATATGACAATGATGATAATTCATTTATTTGTCAGATTATTGTTAAAGATGTTATAGAGCATAGAGTGCACAATTTTTTGCACTTTTGGCCTACAAATATTTATTAACATTATTGCATTTGTAGTTATTATTATACAAAAATAAACCAAGTAATATTTGGGTTTTATATCAATTGTCTTAAAGAGAAATCGGTAATTACTAACATAATATATTAAACGTCAATTATTTATTAAATATGTCATAAAATAACTTCAAAAATGTTTAACATTATTTATTAAACTTATAATAATAATCACTTAAAAACTTATCATTAAAAAAATAATTTGTTGAATAGTAGCATTTGTCTATAAGAAATGGAAATAATCTATATTATACTAGCTGTCCCGACAGACGCTGTCCTGTACAAAAGAGAAAAATAAAAAAAGCATATCTAAACCATTCTCGAATCCACTTGAACACACACAAAAAGTTTCATTCAAATCGGTCCAGCCGTTTAGAAGGAGTTCACTGTCAACACACGTACAGAAGAATTATATATCTAATATATAAAATTCTCGTGTCACGGGGTTCGAACTTGAACTCCTCCGAAACGGCTCGACCGATTTTTGTGATCCTTAGCGTGATTGTCGGCCAGGGTGGAGAATCGGCCAACATCTATTTTTCGTCCCCCTAAATGTTAAGGGTAGTCCACCCCTAAATTTTTATTTTTATTTTTTAAGCAACATTTTTTGTTTTTATTTTTTTATGACACAACATACAAAAATACATACAACCCTAAATTTTCACCCCTCTACGATCAACCCTTATATTTAATCTATATATATAAAGGAAGATGTCCTGACTGACTGACTTAGAGACAACGCACAGCCTAAACCGCTGGTCGTAGGAACTTGAAATTTGGAGAGCATGTGTGTTTTAATTTGTAGAGGTGTACTAAGAAAGGATCTTTTGAAATTCCATCTCTAAGGGGGTGAAATAGGGGGATGAAGTTTATATGGAATTTGCTCATTTCTGGACTTATAAGTATAAAAATAGGTATACAAGTTATTGATTATAATTAAAACTACCTGTGTTGGTAAAATGGACAAAACTCCCCCTAAAAAGGTAAAATGGAGGGGTAAAGTTTGTATGGAAATTTTCTCATTTCTCGATTTAGAAGTATGAAAATTGGTATATTGGGTCCTGATTACAAACAAAAATGATCTATGTAAGTGGAATGGACAAAACTCTCCCATGGAGGGGTAAAATGGGGGGGGGGGGGGGTAAAGTTTGTAACGAAATTTTCTCATTTCTGGACTGGAGCTGGACTGGAGTAGTATGAAAATATTATTATAAGCAGAGTAAAACCCGAATTGATTGTCAAATTCCAAATTAACGCGAGCGAAGCCGAGGGCAAAAGCTATTTATTATATAAAAATGAATCTCTGTTTTCCTTGGTCACGCCATAACTTGAGAACGACTTAACCGATATCATACATGTTTTTTTTTAAGTTTTCTAATACTTTGTAGAAGGTTCTTACGGAAAGAAAAGTTAAGAAAAATACACAGAAAATTGGATAATTTCAGAAAATTTAACGATTATTTTAACTTCGCAAGTTTGACAGTTCATCTAAAGCCTTCTCTACACAATGGCCCATGATGGGCGATTAAAAAAGTGGCCATCATCGCCGCGATCATGGGTTGCTCTCTACACATTCGTGACTGTTACATTTACTCACTGTCGTCTGTTGAAGATGGACGTCGAAGTGATAGCGGCTGCTGCTATCTATTTGCTCAGTACATATAATCATTATCGGAATGTGCATCAAAAAATGGTCAATAATTCAACCATTTTTGTTGCGTAAACATAAATCCACAGGCACCATGCACTACCTTTTCTTTTTTTTAATTGGCGCCTCACGTTTACAGCTTTCCCGCCAAAAAACGACTACCTTCTTACTTGACCTCTGTCGTGCGACTGATTGATGGACGATTGTGTGGACACGCGCACGATCATCGGCACGCATTCCTTTGATGTATAGACAATTCACCGATTAGTCACGATTATAGGCGATGATGGCCACTCACAGACGATTATGCTTTCTATACAATCGTGCGTGCCTGTACTCGCCCATCATGAGCCATTGTGTAGAGGCTTTAAGACATGACAACAGCTGTCGGGACAGCTAGTTTATTTATAAAAATGTTAATTTTTAAGGATTTAAAGATATCTGCTAAATCTATATATTAATAGGTGAAGCGAAAACTTTGGATCCCTTTTTACGAAAATTGGGCGGACGGAGGAGTATGAAATTTCGTACACTTATAGTTTATACAGAGAAAAAGTGACGAATGCTAATATTTATATAAAATATGTATAATAAATACATTAAATTAATGAAAAAACACTACACGCACACAACCATGCATTTGACACACGCAGTCGAAGCGCGTGACTATGGTTACATATATCAATATACGAGTATAATGACATGACATAATATACATCAGCTGGTCGAATTTCGAGTACTAGGCGACCGCTAGTTATTACTAATGCGCATTGCACACATATACATCATTGGAAAATACGTTGGATGCCGGTTTTAGTGAGCGTCTCGTCACGGCCACTGCGCCGAGTGTTGTGGGTTCGAATCCTACACGGGACAAAACTTTGTGTGATCTACAAATGGTTGTTCCGAGTCTGTGTGTTCCTTGTTTCAATCTAGACCAGCGTGGTGGACTATAGCCTAACCCTTCTCACGCTGAGAAAAGGCCCGTGCCCAGCAGTGAGACAGTTTAATACAGGGCTGATATTATTTTATTATTATTGTTATTTATTTTGATCTTTGACTGAAGTTTTAGGATTTTTGTTCTAGGATACCTACAACCTGTCCGTCTGGGATGCGAAAAAACGAAGGAAGTGAATATTGTGAAGGTAAATTTCGCTTTTAGAGTTCGAAAAACTTTTATACAACAGCTTTGTCCGTCCGTCTGTCTGTCTGTTATACAACTTTCAACTCAAGAACCATAAGGACTCGCGGTGAACGCCATTCGATTCAGCATAGTCGATATACCCCCGAAATGATTATGACCTTTGACCTCTAACCTCAAGGTCACGTAATACCATTTTTTCGAACTCTGAGATTTACGGCAATACATTGCCGTAAATCTAAAACACAGCTTTATTGTTTGTGTGCAAGATTAAAAGTTTAGTCGATGGACTGACTAGAAATTTTATACAACGTAGTTCTATATAAAAGTGATTTATATAGAACTACGAACTACTACGTGTATTCTATGTCGAAATTGCTACGGTAACGGGAATTACTTCCCTAATAATTAATATCAGAATGAGCCACAATAACGCGTAACCGTGACCGGGTTTAGCTAGTAGATAATAAAAAATTGTAATGAGTCGTCACGGGACGCCTGGCAGATGTGAAACATCGAAATTATTTTGTATTTTCACCTTGGGTCATTTTGCCATCGCTCGGTCGAGTTTGAATATGGGCCCTGGGGGTCAAAAGACCCCCGAGATATAGGGGTCACATATTTTAAATGGAAAAATATTGACTTGTAACTTAGTGTGCAGACACCTTGCGGTCATACCTCGGTCGAGTTTGAATATGGACCCTGTGGGTCAAAAGACCTCCGAGATATAAGGGTCACAAGGTCACATGAAGACAAAGAAGTTGAATCCTGGGTTTTTACACCCATCTCGTTTAATAAACATTTATTTTCATTAAATACAAAACACAAACTACATAGACTGTATATATAATATATTCTATCATATAGCGTGGCGATGCGTCGCCACGGCATGCGTCGCCACGCCAGCAAACGGTTTTACGTGCGGCTATAGATGTTTCACATCACAAATGTATAAATACATCTCTTGTTTTCCACTGCAGATATTGACGAGTGTGCAGAGGGTCTTCATATGTGCGAATTGAACCAACACTGTTTGAACACAAACGGGAGCTACGACTGCCATTGCACGTTGGGCTATGAGCTCGACATCACCACTGGCGCCTGTGTTGGTAAGATAACCAAAATATCTATTATAGTCTTATACTATTTTTATTATAGTAAGTACTAGTTTATCGTATTTTAAATGCTTCGGTTCAAATGGACAGCATTCTGTACCAACGCATCCATACTTGCCAAGCTAAAAATTAAAACAAGGCTCTCAACTATCTGCCTCAAGCGTATTCTTGAGTACTTCTGACACATTGCCAGAAAAGACGGAGACAATCTGGAAAAACTAGTGGTCACTGGCAAAGTGGAAGGAAAAAGAGCGAGGGGCCGCAGCCCGATGCGTTGGTTCGACCAAATTCGCACCACACATCTACGATGCTCTCCGAGTGGCCGGAGATAGATCAAGATGGCGTAACATCGTGAGAAGATTAATGGATGAATACGACTGACGAAGGAGTTTATCTCTACGGCTAGAAATAAGGTCGTTGACTCATAATTTTATAATATTTACTAGATATTAGTCAGGTGAAAGTGAATGAAACCAGAGAACTGTGTCAGAATCGTAGCAAATGGAAATCCGTAGACTCCTCTGCGAAACAGGCGTGAATCTTTGTATGTATGTATGGTCGTGGCTCCGCTCGCGTAAATGTAGGTTATATCAGTTTTCTAATCCTCGGGAACAGTTTTACAGCTTCAAAGTTACCCTATGTATCCCTGAAAACACGTATGCGAAATTTTATGACAATCGATCGAGTAGTTAAAAGCGTAACAAACAAAATTACATTCTCAGTTATAAGTTAAAAAGTCAAATAATTACATTATCTGAACTCTAAAATAAAATCAGTTTTATAATCTAATGAAAAATAACTAAGACAAGCGTTTTAAATCTAGTAGTAGGGGTAAATGTCAAATGACAGAAGAATGATTGTGACGTAAACGCTATTTAAATGCAGCTGTCCGAGAGAGATAGCGAGATATCCCCATTACAGCTTTACTTTGTCTTAAACCCAAATTGAAAATAATAATATATAATAATAATAATATTCTATCACATACACAACACCATCTAGCCCAAACTAAGCAGAGCTTGTACTATGAGTACTAGACAATGGATAAACATAGATATAACTTTTTTTGTTGTAAATATATGCATATTATACATAGAAATACCCATACCAAGACGAACATACATATCCATGCACACAAATGTTTGTCTTGTGCGGGAATCGAACCCGCGACCTCAGGCGTGGCAATCGGTTACACACCATCAAGGCCGACGAAAATATTAATTACTACCCTATTTTTCAACCAATTAAATACTATTGACATAAAAATAATTCTTTTGATTGGGTTCGAGGGATAAGAATGTAAACAATATTACCGACTAAAACACGTTTTAGCACACAATTAAATTTAAAACACAACACACACTATACTACACTTTTCCACTGTAACTGCTTCAAACTCCGTAGTATTTTCGCTTCCGTTCGCTTCGATGATTACTTGATCGCTTTCGATTGTAAACTGACTCGGCGAGCGCTGGCCTTGCCCCTTTTATAGGCGGTTAAAGCGTTTCTGGAGTTCTCTATACCCGGTATGTAAACAGTACGAAGATTCGAGAATGTTCCAGTGTTATCTCTACTATTCGCGTACCTACTACGTAGTTCCGTAAGACCGAAGATTCGAGAATGCTCCGGTGTTATCTGTACTATTCGCGTACCTACTACGTAGTTCCGTAAGACGTCAATAGATGGCGCTATAATAAATGATTGACGGAACTGCTGAGTCTTCCCCACAATGTCGAGAGATAGCACTGGGTGTAACAATAAGTAACTATCCTAGTCATTGAGACTGAAAGGCGAAATGTTATAGTGCTTTACAAAGAGTTTTCTCTGTATTAGATGTAAACGAGTGCGCCACAGGACAACACGAGTGTATGCCACAGCAGCAAAGGTGTGACAACACCGTTGGCTCCTACATCTGCGTGAGGATAGCATCTTGTGGCACAGGATACGTGCTGCAGCATGCCACGGGCAAATGCGAAGGTAAGGAACTCTTATAATATTAAACATCCATCGGCCAAATATACCCAAAGTTGATACAAGATTGCTGTATGCATGTGTCTGATTAAGCCAACCTTATTTTCTATGCAGCGATAATTGAATAATACTAATAACCTTTTATGATTGACTTATTTAAAACTTACTAACAATTGTATCATAAATAGGTAATTGTTTTGTCATACAAATATTGAAGCTGGTTGCTGTAATGCACGACAAAGACTTAAGACTACACGTGGTCGCAAAAGAAAGCAGCGCCGTAACAACATTAAGAAATAAATTTAAGGAAATAAATATATTAACCGTAGCCAGCCAATACATATACCTATGAAAATTTAATTTACGTATAAAAGAACATTGATTTATTCTATAGGAAAGGCGATATGCATAATATAAATACAAGAAACAAAAACAGACTACTAGTGCCGGCTTCAAATTAATAAGTCGTTTAAAGGTCAATGTGTGCGCTTTTACAATAAACTTCCAAGTGACATACAAAATTTAAGTTTTAATAAATTTAAAACATTTGTAAAACGTAAATTATATTCGAAAGGTTATTATTCAGGCACTGAATATAATAGAAGATAAAAATGCCTGGGATTGAGTTGCTTCCACTCACAGGTTATTTCTATTCACAATATAACATAATTATACTATATCATATGAGGAAAATAATATAACATTGAATTGTATTGATGTAAACACTTGGCGATTGAAAAGAGTGGCCATGAGTTTCTTGCCTGCTTCTTCTCATGAAAGTTCTACTCCTCGACCAGGCTTTTTTCAATGCAAAATTTTTATTTCCTTCTATTTATTTTATAATTTTTTTTATTAATTTAATATTGAAATGACGTGTCCAAGAATTGTTTGCACATTTTTATGAAAATAAAGATTTTTGGCTTTGACTTTGACTAACACAACTCAGGACCTGAGAAACGTCGTATGGAGGACGAGGCGGATAAAAGTTTATACTAGAATTTCTCATTTAACTTTGTATCATATATTTATGCTATAATGTATGTATGTTAATAAAATACTTTTTGTCCTAGATATCGACGAGTGTGCATATGGCATCCATAACTGTGGTTCAGATTATACTTGCAACAATATAAGGGGATCTTTCCGGTGCGTGCGCAGGCGCACGTCAACGACATCCACTACCACACCAGAGCCGGAATACGAATATGTATATTACGATTCTGAGTAAGTACATAGATTTGAAATTTAGTGAGTAGATAATGCATGGTCACCACATAAAAATTATTGAATAATTCCAATATTTTACATTTAAATATTAGAATGTTGATGCGTTGTCACGGATTAGTATTCGAATAACAATCGAATTTACACGAACAACAACTAATTAGTTGTATATAGATAATAGAATATCGAATTATTCGATTGTTCAAGCAATTGCTTGAACAATCGAATAATTCGATATTCTATTCGATAATTGCCTATCGCTAATCCGATTCGGGACCTTATGATCCGAGCCGCACATACACACACGCACACACAAAATTAAATTAATTATTATGAGGTTAAACGCGAATCTTTTATTCCATGCACAAGTAAGATATAAAAGTACCTATATAACTATATTTCTATTCAATTTATTTTAAGGGATGAGACAGATAATAATACATCGACGGGTAACGAATCTCCTAAAGAGCCTTCCACTACAACAACATCGACTACTGTTAAATCTGAACCTTCGACCATCAAGCAACCAGAAATACCACCTTCACCTGAAGTTGACAGACCTGACGACAACAGCGTAATACCACCATCATCTACAGTCTACTACAGTGAACCGAAGAATACAGAAACATTATTAGTAATACCGAAACCACCTGAATTGCCACCCAAACCTCAAGTTCCAGAACCAACGTCACCTGAACCACAACCAATACCCATACAACCGCAACCAGTACAAAATATACCTACTGAACCGCAAACTCCAGTAACGCTACCAACATCTACAGAATCGCAACAGCCGCCCACAAAATCGCCAAAACCCGCGGAATCTACAGACTGGGTACCATACCAACCTTCGGAATACCGACCAGCAAGCCCACAGCCCCAGCTAATACCGAAACCAGTGATACCACAAGAAATTCCAGAAGAAGAGCTACCAAGGGAACCGTCACAGCAAACCACTCCAAGTTATAAACCAGAAGTGAACAACGAATCTATTCCTTCAGAGCCAGAACAGCCAGAGACTACTTACTCTTCGTTACCAGACCCAACAGAGAGACAGACTCCTCAACCTCCCTACATTCTGAAGGTGGACATCAGTAAAGAACCAACTACAGTAGCCGGTGAAAGGAATCAAGATGGCTCTGTGGTTACAGACACAAAGGATATTCCGAAGAAATTTTCAGCTCAGCCGGCGGAATGTCCGTTTGGTTTTGAACCTGATGAATATGGATCCTGTTTTGGTAAGCCGTTATCTTATCTTATCTTGTGTGTGGGGGCCAGTCAGTACATACCGGCGACACTGCGACCCAGTGAGATCTTTTGTATCGGCCCCAAGATATGCCGTTATTGATAAATATGTTAGTAGCAGGTTAAGGTTTTTGCGATCGATAGATAGAGGATCCAATCACACACATTACACTACCGTCGTGAATGTACTCTCATAGACTTCATACATCTGATCTTACAGACATGCAAATTTTACTCATGATATTGTCCTACATCGTTAATATGAGTGTCGGCATCGAAAATTAATGAGATAAATTTTAAGTATACTGGTAATATCAGAATAATCTAATACGTCTTAAAGGAGATACCCAACAGTGTAACAACAGCTTATAAATAGACCCATGATATATTAGTTATATAATCAGTACCTGCGACAGAAACTGAATCATCATGTTTGGGAACAACCTTACCGGTGTATAAACCTGATTTACCAATATGTAAAGCTATCATCTTAATACATATTTCAGACGTCGACGAGTGCGCCACAAACCGTCATATCTGTTCAGGCCTTACAGAAATCTGCAGGAACACGATAGGAGGTTACACTTGCAACTGTGCTCCTGGCTTCAGAAGAGATCTAGTCACTAAGGCCTGTGACGTAATAACTACGTCATCGTCTACCACTTCGACCACCACGCCTCCACCACCGCCTCCATCATCGACTAGTAAGTTATTTCTGTCAACCGATCTCAAATTAATTTTTGATATAGAATTGCCATATTCATTTATTGACTACACGGACATGGTGGTTTAAGTGGTCGCCTTGCCGCTGCACCGAAGCACTATGTTGCTGGTTCGATCCCCACACGTGATGAATGTGATCCACATGTAGCTTTTCCGAGTCTGGATGTCCTTTTAGTCCGTTGTTTTATATGTTTGTTAAATTTACTGCTGCATAGGATCTTCTTCCTAGCCTTTATTATTCCTAAGTCACTTCGGGTCGGCTTTCTAGTCTAACCGGATTTGACTGGATATCAGTTTTTATATGGAGCGGTTGCAACCTGAGTTCTTAGTTAGTCTTTCCTCGTCCAATCTTTCTACATGTCCGAACCAGCTTAACATACCCTATTCTATTCTTGTCACTATATCTACTTTTATGCCGCATGTCTCATTTTATTTCATCTCTTATTTTAAATGACAGTACGTATTACTGCCGTGGCAATGAGCCGACAAAATATACTCCTAATGACTTATTATATAACTGATTTTGTGTTAACAAGCCACATCGTGGATTTCAAACGACTCCCGGTATAATGTTATAGCTTAGCTTTATTACTTTAAACTTTATCAACATTATTTTGTTACAGGCAAAAGCTTATTCTGGGGATATCCAGAATATCCAGTGACGACGAGACCTTTCCGGACACGGAATTTATGTGATGTTGGCTTCCACTACAATCCTAAAACTTACAAATGTGAAGGTAATAATAACTTAAACTGAATGTTTAAAATTATATAATAAGTAAGTAAATCGTACTTAGATCACACTAAAAATAAAAAAAATAAAAAACCCACGACACAAAATAATAAAAATTGTGACTCACCATTTTGCGGTGGCAGCCATCTTGGATTTGAAATTTATCATAGTGTATAGTATTCTACTAGTCAAGCCCTTTCATTTGGTACCCGTATTGAGGGAGTTGTGAAAAAATATGTAATCCGCCATTTTGTGGCGGCGGCCATCTTGGACCTATTTTCATCAAACATAGCTAAGAACAATCCCGACTAATTTACACTTCAAACAAAAGAAATTAAATCAAAATCGGTTCATCCGTTCGGGAGCTACAATGACACAAACAGACACACACACACAAACACAGACACGACAAACTTATAACACCCCGTCGTTTTTGCGTCGAGGGTTAAAAGTGTTGACACTAAAAAGAGAGCACAGTCACTTAGTAGAGAACAATATTATAATAATAAGTCTGATAACTGATAATACTATAATTATTTATAATTCTGAACTCAAGTTGATATTGTCTCTGATGAAAACTTGACGTCTAAAGAGATGACCATAAACATTGTCTCTATGATCAAAATCTTTGGTTTAAACTAGTAAATCTTCTGCCGCAGTTACGGTCTAGTATCCGATTTCACTTTATATTTAAATTCTTGAATATCCTTATCCCTCCATAACTCTGAAACCTCCTAGAGCCCCGGGTTCTTTTCTAACATTCACCCGACAAAAACGAACCTTATACTATAACTTGAAAATAAGAAATAAACATGATCCTAAATATGTTGACGCTAATAAATATTCTATGTACTATTGTTATTATTTAAATAATGCAATAATGCGACCTATAATATACTACATTATTAAGTAATTTTCTAAAAGGCTCCAGATTTTATTAAAGACTCCAGACACAATAACACTTTATCCGGGCATCGAACATAAGACCAAGCGCAATTCACTGCTACGCCAAGACAGACAAAAATACAGTTAAACATTATAACATAGAATCGAAGACCTGACATATCGTCGAAATATTCTTTTACGTTGGATATAAGTGCTGCGCCTCCCCAAACATTTAACCTTATTAAAGATCTATTGAATCAAATATATAATTTTTCAGATATAAACGAGTGTACGAATGGACAGGCAAACTGCGCTGCTGTTGAAATCTGCATGAACACAGAAGGAGGTTATAAATGCGAGTGCCCGCCTAACTGGAGGTTAGACGAGATCAGGCACAGATGCTTGCCTAACAACCGATATGGACAGCATATACCTCCTGGATATGAAAATGAACCTAGTAAGTGCAATACGCTAATTCTAAGCTAAAACTATTTGGAGAAATAGTACAATTATCAGTGTAGGGACATTGCTGACGTATTACAACGTATTACGTAGACAAGTATGCGATAGCGCCGCGCGACAGTCGTCTCTCCACAAGTGCAGTCCTAAGTGCAGACCCGCTGTAGTGTTCCATAATCAACTAGTTAGTAGAGCCTTGCTGATTTCAGCATGAATGGGGCGGCTCGACCGGAGAAGGACTACTCTCTCACAGAATATCGACGTGAATAGCAGTATTCCTACTGTTGTGTTTCGTTCGGTGAGTGAGAGTACCGGAGGCCCAATCACCTTCTTTCCCCCTTCCCGCTCCTTCTCCTTCCCACTGCCTTTCCTAAAGGGTCGGTAACGCGCAAGTGATGCCTCTGGTATTGCAGGCGTTCATAGGCTACGGTGACCACTTACCATCAGGTGGGCCGTATGCTTGTGTGCCACCGTAGTAGAATAAAAAAAAACGTATTAAGAGGAAGAGTACGATGATCGGCTAGTTAGATGCGTATTTTTAGACTTAGCCTCGCAATTGAGGAATGCTTAATAAACCAATTGCGAGAATGTCCAAGTGGCATGCGGATGGCAAATTCATGCCATCTACACTCGCGTGCAAGTAAATCGACTCAAGCCTCAAGTGCGCATAAAAAGTGATATAACTTAAAAATGCCTTATTTTACCTCTATATAATGTTTTACATAATTAAAGCCTAGTAATTGAGCTTTAAAATTATGTAAGTTGCATGAAAATCGATTCAGTAGGTTAGTAAAAAAGGTGAATGTCAAAGATATTGTAAAAAATTTTGAAAATTCATACAATTTCACAGTATGGGGGTTATTGGGTATAAATGAAACAAAATGTGCATAAGATAAAAAATTTATTCGTGTCAATATTTGGTGTTCCCTCCTCTAGCCCTGATCACTGCTCTCAAGCGATTCTTCATCGACCTTATCAACTTTTTAATTGATGATTGTGGTATTCGGCCCCACTCTTCTACCAACGCAGTCTTGAGCTCATTGATGTTTGTCGGAGCTGGATTCCTCGCCCTAACTTTACTTTTGAGCTCGTCCCATATGTGCTCAATGGGATTTAAATCGGGGCTGAGCGCTGGCCAATCCATAGTGTGAATTCCAACTTCACTCAGGAACTCACGTGTGGCCCGAGCAGTGTGACATCGGGCATTGTCATGCATCAAGATGAAATTATCCCCAAAAAGCCTTGATAAGGGACAACTTGATCCAGTAGAACATTTTCAATGTAACGATCACTGGTCAGACCTCCTCTCCGGCCTCCCCCAGGAACGACAACAAGGTCCGTTTTTGCTTCTAAGGAAATTCCAGCCCACATCATGCAAGAACCGCCACCATATGTAACGGTTCCAACAAAGCAGCACTGTGAAAACCGTTCACCAGGACGCCGGTACACCCGACCTCTCCTGTCGCTGCCATGGAGACACATCCTCGTCTCATCTGTGAACAGGACCGACTGCCATTGCTCTATGCTCCAATCCAAGTGCTCTCGAGCAAAGTGAAGGCGTGCTTGACGGTGGGCTGTGGTCAACTTCGGGCCTGTAGCGGGTCTTTTCGGAGTAAGGTTAGCTTCCTTCAACCTTCTTCTAACTGTCCACTGACTGACAGTTACTCCGCAAACTTGACGTAGCTCCTGCTGCACATCCACGCCGGTAAGGTGTCGATTTCGGAGAGAGGTCGAGACCAAAAACCGGTCGTCACGCTCCGAGGTGCACCGGCGTCGGCTGGTATTAGGCCGCCGAGTGAAGGCACCACTCTCTTGAAACCTCCTGTACACTCTCGAGACAGCAGACTGACTCATATTCAACCGACGAGCGACTTCTCGCTGGTTCAACCCTTCTTGCAACAGGGCAACGACTTGAGCGGCTTCTTCAGGTGTTGTATCCATAATTTTCTTCAAATGACGGCTTCAATTTGCAGAGATGTGTTCAGGTCAACGTCTAGTGAGCGACTGATAAGAAAAAACGATTACAGGGGGTTTTTATAGCGGGTTGTGTCGCGCAAGTTGTGTATAGAGCGCAGAGCAGTTTATGGGAGGTTGCGTTCAGTTGCATTCTAAGGACATGTGTTTATTTAAATTACTGAAATTATGCTACCATTTTAAAGCCTAATTACTAGGCTATAATTATGTAAAACATTATATAGAGGTAAAATAAGGCATTTTTAAGTTATATCACTTTTTATGCGCACTTGAGCCTTGAGTCGATTTACTTGCACGCGAGTGTATATCCAGAAACAGTAGATGACTAATATTACTCAGTACTTTAACAAGCAGCGATAGCTCAGTGGGGAGACCAACAGACTGCAATGCAGAGGGTCTCGGGTTCGAATCCACGTCGCGAACCTCTGACTTTCAGAAGTTATATGACTTTTCGAAATTATGTGCGTATTGATTGACAATTATCGCCTGCTCCGTGCCTCAGAGACCACGTTAAGCTCTCGGTCCCGGCTGCCACGAACATCTATGGCAGTCGTTATCGGTCTAGCCTTAGGGTATCGGTAGCCTTCGGGTTGCGGAGGTCAGGTGGCAGCCGCTCCGTGTAAAAACTGATATCCAGTCAAATCCCGTTAGACTAGAGAGCCGACCCCAAGTGAATTGGGAATAATAAAGGCTAGGGAGACCCGAGACTTAGTATTTTATAATATATGAGTACTATTCATTGTCTCCGTGGCACAGCGATAGTGATTGTAATGTTTTTTTTGGTAAAGCTTAACAAACGAACTCATATTCGCATTTATAAAATTATTTTGGAATTTAGGATTTTGTTACTTTACGATATAACGTCGAATATATAATCAGTACAACGTTTTTCTTCCTCCAGATGCAACTTTACCACCGAACGTGAACATCCCTTCTCCAACCGCCACGAAATATCTGGATCCTCAGATAACTCAGGTGGATAACCGAGGAACAGTCTTCAGGTGCCCCGCTGGGTACAGGCTTGGTGACGATAATACTTGCATAGGTAAGACCCACAGGGCATCAGGCCGTATAGGGCTCCAGGTGTATAGACGTCACCATCAGGCACAATAACATATATCATACTTGCTATTTAAAATTACGTGGCCAATAAATCGCCGGTTTTGGTGAAATATTTATTGGATGAAAATTAGATTTAACGTCCACCTTGTTATTGGAAAATGTCTTATACATTTTATTCCTTTTATAAATGAGGTATTAAAAGAAATAGCTTAGGCGCAAGACACACAGAAAAGACGTAAGGCGAGGACGCGTCGCAGACGCGGCGCCCCTTCAATAAATTTTCATACAAATCAAATCAAATCATTTATTAATTTGCAGAAAACATTGTTACAGTGGTGTTATATATAAATTGTCCAACAGGTACAAGCACCTTTAAGTGGCATGCAAATAATTATAATTATTTAACATATGTAGGTATATTCATTAAAATGGAATGTCATCTGTATAAATAGGAATAAAACAAAATTAGAATAGATTAAGATAATAAATTAATAAATAAACAACCAAAATAAAAAATAAAAGCAAAAATAAAATTAAAATTAAAGAATGTCAAATCAATTTAATAATAATAAAATCTTTTCCTTTTTTGTTTTAATACAATTTGTCATTTAAATATTCATTTAAGCTATAATAACATTTAACTACAAGCAGGTCTTTCAATTTATTTTTAAATTGTTGTAAGTTTATTGTCTTCAGTTGTTTTAGGAGTGATACTAAATCTATAGAAGCGTCGCGAGACAAAACAAACAGAAAAGACAGGGCGCGGACGAGACGCGGACACGACGCTTCTATAAATTTTCATACAAAATGTATAGACATTTAGCATGAAAATTGATTGAAGGGGCTAAGAGTCTGCGACGCATCCTCGTCTTACGTCTTTTCTGTGTGTCTTGCGCCTTAGAATTTATTTGTCACGACCATTCCAGTTCCACGAAATACTCTTACTATGGCTACACTTTTATTCATAGTCGATTGCTCTTCCATCTTGCAACCAATTCAGATGCTGTTTTCTCATAAAGTTTCCATTTGAATGCTGTTTGCTGTTGCGTATGGTCAAGGTCCCTTTTCATACGGCTACTGCGCTATTGGGGTTATCACCATTGTTACCTAATATTTTATTTGGTTTAAATATATGTATTTATTTTTCAATAAGAACAATTACAAATTACATAGTAATGTGCTATGTAAAAAATCTAAGCTACGTAACAAAATAATAAAATAAAGATAATAATTATATAATTTATTGAGCTAAAAAAAGTACACTAGTGGACTTAAATCAAATTTTAAGTCATTAGACCTATTTCAGGCGATCAATTATAATGAAAATAATTTTAACAATAATACATTTTAAAATATCTTATAGTAGGACTTTGCTATTTTTAATTGTATTCGGCAATTTTTTATATGGTTGTGCTCCTTCATAAAGTATATTCTTATATATTTTTTGGGTTTTCACGATACAGGCTTGCCTAGTGTGAAAATCACAGAAGTATTTTTGTTTAATTTTGCCAGCGCTTGGCAAATTACTTTATTGTATTTTATAAGGTGTTTTAAATTGATAAGTTTCCTAATTTGTTAAACGTTGTAAATAAACAATTTTTCATGTTTTTTCTTTTTCATATATTAACATTAATATTTGTAGACGTCAACGAATGTGCGACCGGGGAAGCGAAGTGTGGTCCTCTACAGACCTGCTACAATCTTCCCGGTGGATACATCTGCAACTGTCCAAGTGGTCACAGACTGAAAGGTGATCACGAGTGTGAAGATATCGACGAATGCGTTGTGTCGGGGAAAATTGTAAGTATATGATTTACATAATATTGTCTTCTGTTTACGCGAATGTTATTCATTGAAATTAAACTACTATATACGGATTTTATCGCGTTGTTTATTTGACACTGTTACAAATTTTTTTGAAAAACTGTTACACTACTATAATCACTATTAAACTTTACAACTTTTTTAATAGTAATTATAGTAGTGTAACAGTTTTTCAAAAAAATTTGTAGCAGTGTCAAATAAACAACGCGATAAAATCCGTATATAGTAGTTTAATTTCAAAGTATATGATTTATTATACTTTTCATTTTATATAAAAACTAGCTTTTGCCCGCGGCTTCGCTCGCGTAAAAGTAATTAGTTAGTTAATTTATGTTTGTAATAATTAGTTTATTTTAAATTATCTGGACAATAAAAACACAGGTTTTAATGAAATTTTAATTGGATGAAAATTAGAGTGCCGGAGGCCCAATCACCTTCTTTCCCCCTTCCCGGTCCTTTTCCTTCCCACTTCCTCCTTCCTAAAGAGTCGGCAACGCGCAAGTGATGCCCCTGGTGTTGCATGCGTCCATAGGCTACGGTGACCACTTACCATCAGGTGGGCCGTATGCTTGTTTGCCACCTTAGTAGAATAAAAAAAAAAGATCGAATCTTCGTCACTCGGCACAGGCGACGCGATCATTCAAACCACTACGGCATCTCTGCACTCTATTTTAATTTTAATAAAAACTTTTGGTTAATTTATATACCGTAACGAAATTAAAAGATACATTTCCTTGTGTTACAGCCAATTTGCTCTCAAAACGCGGACTGCGTGAACACCGTCGGTTCTTACCAGTGCAAATGTCATATTGGCTTTAGATCAGCACCGGTGAACGATAAGGTAAGTTACTTCTGACAAACGAACGACAATATTCTGTCTCTTTTTACCCTGCTATTTATCCCACAAGCTTAAGAGCAGCGATAGCTCAGTGGGGAGACCAACAGACTGCAACGCAGAGGGTCTCGGGTTCGAACCCACGTCGCGCACCTCTGACTTTCGAAAGTTTTATCACTTTTCGAAATTATGTGCGTATTGATTAATAATTATCACCTGCTCCGTGCCTCGGAAGCACGTTAAGCCGTTGGTCCCGGCTGCCATGAACATCTATGGCAGTCGTTATTGGGAGAGTATCGACACAAAAGATCCCACTGGGTCGAAGTTTCGCCGGTCTGCACTGACTGGCCCCCACATAAGATAAGATAAGATATCCCACAAGCTTTGCCAGCACTCTTTGTTGTCTTACTCATTTTCGCTCCGTCCTTGTCTTCTTTAAAAGCATTGCATGCCTTAGGTTCTTTATCTTAGGTTTATCTTAGGTTCTTCTCTAGATTTTGTGCTAAAAATGAATAGTTCCACTAGTTGGTTTCCGACGTAATCAGGTAAATGAACGACAATAGTATTAGTACAAATCAAATTACATTTATTCATTTAGGTTACAAAGAAACATTTATGGATGTCAAAGTTACACGAACTAAGATGATCTATTGGGTAAATACGTACTACAGGAGGCATATTAAGTATTTTTAGGGTTCCGTACCTCAAAAGGAAAATACGGAACCCTTATAGGATCACTTTGTTGTCCGTCTGTCTGTCAAGACCCTTTACCTCGGGAATGCGTGAAGATATCGAGTTGAAATTAAAACGATATACTCGGGTCTACAATCTTTTGAAGCTGTGAAAAAATCAAACTTCTAAGTTAACGTAAAAAAAAGATACGACCGTTTATGTCGCAAAAAACGTATATTTCGACACTCTCAAGTGAATTAAAATTTATAGGGTATTTTCCGTTGACCTAGAACTATGTTTGGCAACTAATACCGTCTTATACTACAAGTAAAGGAGAAAATCTAAAAACTATACATTTGTAATTAAATCATAAAAAAGGGTCTTTATGCAAGGAACGGCAGTGCAAATTTTGAATTGAGTTAACCGTGACATGTGGGGTATCATATGAAAGGGCTTCATTGGCACAAGCTTAAACAGATTTTAATTATTTTATGATGTATAGTTTTCAATTTATGATGAAGAATGAATAAAAAAACCGTACCTACAAATTTGTAGGCGAGTCCGAATAGCACTTGTCCGGTTTTTTTAAGACAAGTTAGGGTGTATGCTTTCTAACTCACTTAGTCGATAATTTCAACGACACGTTTCGTCGAGATCGCAGCTTGAAGTCCTGTTTCATGCATTGTCTTTTTCCTCTGTTATAATTTAGCAAAGTTCTAGTTATTAACAAAAATCACGATGTGGTTTCTCAGAATTTTATCTGCTATTTAACACCTTACAATTCCTTGTATGTAGCTGTCCTGTATTTTATATACTAGGAATAGAGTAGTTGACTAACATGTTTTTATTATTTAAAATAAAAGTTACATTTAAATGCAGCTTTCCGAGGGAGATAGCGAGGTATACCCACTACAGGCCCACTTTTTCTTATATCTAAATTTAAAATATTGATTACTCTCTTATTACGCAACCAATTTTTTAAACCGTTTGCAAAAAAAGATTTCTTTTGATTGCTTTTTGTTCTAATGTACAAAATTAGGCATAGGCAACTACCCCATTCTCCTATAATTACAGGTATGTGTCGACGTGGACGAATGCATGATGGCACGCCCTGGCTCGTTGTGTCAGCACAGATGCAACAACGTATGGGGAGGATACCGATGCTCCTGCCACAGGGGATACAGGCTTAATGATGATAACAGGTTGGTAGTTTACTCCAAACATTTAAATCACAGATGCACCCAATACCACTATAGCAACTCTACACAGCCTAAAAAGTTTCAACAAATGTCAAGAGATGGCGTTGTACAAAATTTACGCATCGCCATACATTCCTGAATCACGCAAGTGAAGTTTATACAGCGAGTTACTATCTATACATATAATAAAATCGTAGGAAAGTCAAAACTGTACATTGAATATTTTTTTAAAAGAATACTTGGGGCGTGATCTACAATCGATATCGAAGCCAAAAATATAGTTTTTAGAATTTTTGTCTGTTTGTCTGTATGTATGTCCGGGCTAAACTCAAAAAATACTGCATGGATTTATTTCAAATTTTGCATGAATATTACTAACAGGTCGGGTCAACATATAGGCTACATATTATCACGCTATCACCTACGGGGGAGGAGCTGTGAATCTTTATTTTTCTTACGCATTTTGTGACAGCGTATAATCTAACGACGCATATTTAAATGTTGTTTTTGAGTAAGCCATGCTATCATCTAGCTTTACACTATAAAAATTACGCCATTTAAGTAACTTGGGCAGAGAAATATATGTAGTTGGGTTCCGCGGCGACAAACACTTTTTAGTTAAAATCTACGCGGACGAAGTCGCAGGTAACAGCTAGTATGTATATACAAGTTCTCGAAATCAACCGTCGGGCCGCGATCTGCCAGGCACGATTACCCAGCTTAGTTAGACGGTCCTCCCTTTGTGTTGGACGGAGATCGCAACACGCTTCTCGACACTATGATTAAATATGGTCATCTTTTTGGACGTTAACTTGTCATGTAAGTGATTTACATGACAACTTAACGTGACAAATGCAAACATGACATCTGAATTCACTCATACTGAAAATTGTACATTTGTTCTCCATCTAACGCACACACATTTTGGTGTGGACACTTTTTCGTGCAATCTTAGTACTGTGAGGACACATCTACAGTACAAGCTCTGCTTAGTTTGGGCTAGATGGTGTTGTGTGTATGTGGTAGAATATTATTATTATTATCTATGATTTAAATATTTGGTTAACTATGAATATAATTCAGTACGAGCAAAGCTAGTAAACTCCATACTGTTAGAGTTTGGGTGGCATTAACTGCTGCTTCACCAAGGTCTTAACTTCTAAAAGCCTCTTTCTTCAACAGCACATGTTCTGATATCGATGAATGCAAGGAATTCAAGTCCAAGGTGCCGTGCGTCGGTCGTTGCGTCAACGAGCCTGGTAGCTACCGCTGCAGCTGTCCCAAAGGATACAAGCTCTCAGAAGACAAGAGAAGTTGTATTGGTAAGATATAATTGCCCTTAATTGGCATTGATAAATTATACGATGGAAAACCTTGCATCAATGGAAAAAACAGCATATGGGTTTGTGACTACTTTCTTCGAATAAAGCTGCACGGATGGTGTAGTGATTCCTTTGCTGTTGCCGATACGGCGAGTTTGATACTTCGCCCCGATCAAACGGGTCTTCCACTGACTCCGATTCGACCAAGGGTCTATAAGCTATGGTCACCGCTGACTATAGTTCTGTAATTGCTTACCAAGGGGGCTTAGTGGAATGACACACCTACTATTTTCCCTCTTTATTAATCCTTCTCTTACTTATTTTCCAGTACTCTCTCTGACTCTATCAATTGCGTACGACTTTCATAGTCTCACTCTCCCATCTTACAACACCTAAATTCGCATTTACAATATATATTCTTGCATAGTTAACTTAAACTTCTTCTTTTGTAACTCCGTTACTAGAATGTACTGATTGTACAACGAGTTGGTGTCCAGTCATTGTACTAGAGACATTTTTAGCAGTAATTTTCGTAAATTTAAAGATAAAATCGGAGGCATTCTATGTTTAACAGTTCTAGCTCTGGTTAAAAGGCATTCATACATTATGTATCTTTCTAACACAAGAACATTATAGTTTGTTTTCTGCAATATTTTCATAGGGCAACCACTAACACATCTAATTATCTTACTTGGAACATTCTGTTCACACATGATAAGAGATACAATCCAGACTGTAGCAGTATGAAGCCAGCTTCATACTGTATTCTCTAATTTTGGTGCTCTTTAGCTGCGTATACGCTAGACGAACCGAGCACGAGCGGAGCCGAAATTCGTGTAGTGTGGACCGGCTTACGAGCCTTGAACGAGCGCGCTTCGAGCGTTCGGCTCGTGCTCAACCGTGCTCCGCCCGTTGTCGGTTTTTTGACGAACACAAAGGGATTTGCATCGCGCTCACTACGTTCGAGGACAGTGATTGTTGTAGGCTCGTTGCACGTCCACACTTGACACTGCGAGCGAGCGGCTCGGCTTGCGCTCCGCTCGTGCTCGACTCGTCTAGCGTATACGCAGTTTTTGATTGTAACTTGTTTTCTAGCTCTTAATTTAAGAATGTTTACTTAAAAAAAGCCAATATGATCTTGTCATTATCAGATATTGACGAGTGTGAAACTGGCGAGGCTTTGTGTGCCAAGGGTGGCATTTCCACCACATCGAACGACGTGTGTGTCAACACACGCGGCAGCTTCAGGTGCCACCGCATCACCTGTCCTGTTGGATACAGGCTGGAGAACAAACAGTGAGTATTGAAATAAAACTACTTTATACTGAAATTAAACTACTATTTTACTACTATATAATATAAGCTATTTAAATTATTAAACTACTAGCTTTTGCCCGCGGCTTCGCTCGCGTTAATTTAGAATTCGACAATCAATTCGGGTTGTACTCTGCTTGTAATAATATAATTCAATCATGATACGAAAGACACGTGGCGCCATCTATTATCATAAGAATGTTATTGTTTTTTTCCTCGGGAACAGTAATTTTTTTCGGGATGAAAGGTAGCATATGTCCGTTTATGTACACCTGACAATGTATATGCAAAATTTCAGAATAATCAGTTCAGTGGTTTAGGCGTGAAAAGGTAACAAACAAACAAACTCATTATCGCTTTTATAATATTAAGTTAGGATTTAGGTTTACACTTTTTCCGACGTTTCGGTTGTTTTTCAGCAGCTATGGTCACGAGGACGGCTCATGGGTTTAATAGTTTATAAATTATGTAATAATAATGTTTCAAAATACGATAAAATCCGTATAAAGTGGTTTAATTTCAATGTAAAACATTCTCATAAACGTAAGTCAATATTAAATAGGGTACTTTTGGTGCCTACAATTTATATTATCTCAGTCAAAGGTAGTGGTAGACCAAAAACAGCCTCGACTGAGATCCTATTTCAAGCAATTATGTTTTTTAATTGAAATTAAACTACTATATACGGATTTTATCGCGTTGTTTACTTGAAACTTTATTACAAATTTTTGAAACTGTTACACTACTATTACTATTATATCTTCTATGTATAATATGTATGTATTTACAAAAAAAAAGTATATATGTAGCTATGTTTATCCATTGTCTAGTACCCATAGTACAAGCTCTGCTTAGTTTGGGCTAGATGGTGTAGTATGTATGTGGTAGAATATTATTACTATTAAACTTTACAAATTTTTAAGCTAATTAAATTATTGGAACTATTAAAACTATTTATGCCATTACTATACTATTATACTATTTAAATATATGTTTACACTTTCCCCGACGCGGCGACGTTTCGGTTGCTTTTCAGCAGCCATGGTCACGGGGAGATTAAGATGGTAGTAATAGTAGTGTAACAGTTTTCAAAATTTTGTAATAAAGTGTCAAATAAACAACGCGATAAAATCCGTATATAGTAGTTTAGTTTCAATGAATAGCATTCACGTAAACAGAAGACAATATTATGTTTTTTAAGTTATGTGTAAGTCATTAAACATTGAAATAATTCCCTGTTTAACGATGAAGGCAACCAACATGTCTGAGAATTCTCCATAATATTATTATCGAAGATATGTGAAGATATCTGGGGTCAAGCCAGCAAAAGGTTATTGGGGTTTTCGTAAAGAAATATTAATAGCAGCTCGAAGTTAGGTAGTTGACGGTGTTAGACACCCCGTGCCTTTGCAAGCACGTAAAACCAAGAGCTTGCGCTTGATCTCTTTCCGGACGTGTTGGTTAGCCATCCCATCGGATAATGAGAGTTAGGAATCAATGAGGGCACTCATGCTTTCCCACATAATTTTGAGTAATCATTTTCTACTGCGCTGATGCTCAACCTCCGTTAATATTGACTGCCTTGACCGAAATTTGTCACGGTAATAATATCTATACAGTATTGTAACTCGGCTCTGTCCTTGAAATAATTACCTACAACAGCGCGGATCGTAGACAGGCGTTAGGGCTGCCCGCCTATTTTAATTTTATCTACATACTTGAGTTTCTTTCAAGTTTAGTGAATGAAATAGAAAGTGTTCAATAAAAATCATGTTGTGTTTTTTGATTTGTAGATTTAATAAAAAACATCCTTATAAATTTGAGACTGAAAAATATTTGCGTCTCGACCGAGACGAACGAAAAGCTTTATTGTTAAATTTAATAGTATAAAAATCCGCATTCGGATAAAAATTATTATGTACCTAAGTACTTTTAGTTATTTCAATAAAATATTCACAAATCGCAAGCATACTGCTTACAAAACAATCACACCGTCCGTTCGTCACTGCGGCGCATTCGCAACTGGTTGCGAACCAAGCGCATACCAACGCCGAGGCGCGTAGGTCTCGAGTTCCGACCGTTTGTATGAAGATAGAATACTGTATAGATATTATTACCGTGAATTTGGTTTGGAAGACACTATTATTATGAGTATATTTAAATATCTACCATTGTATGATTTTCAGTCGCTGCACAAAGGTTGAACGGGTGTGTATGCCTGGAGATTGGAACTGTACGCGTCAGCCGACCACCATCTCGTACAATTTCATCACCTTCGTTTCCAATTTATACATACCTGTTGCCGAGGTAAGTACAATAGATATAGATTATGTTTTTGAGTATGCGTGCTATTTAAAACACGGTACCCATACATGTCTAACTTCGATCTAGCTTCTATTAAGAATAGGCCATTTGACACATAATGACTTTCATTGCTATCCAAATAGATCATGGGTTTTAATAAAATACTATATTTTACTAAAAATCCCAAAACAAACGATATTTATTTTAGATAAGGCCTTCTGTGTGCCTCGGAGAGCACGTTAAGCTGTCGGTCCCGGCTGCCATGAACATCTATGGCAGTCGTTATTGGGAAGTCAGTGCCCTCTAATATCCTGACACTGGTCTAGCCTTAGGGTATCTTTAGCCTTCGGGTTGCGGAGGCCAGATGGCAGTCGTTCCATGTAAAAACTGATATCCAATCAAATCCGGTTAGACTAGAAAGCTGACCCCAAGTGACTTGGGAATAATTAAGGCTAGGGAGAAGAAGATAAGGCCTTCTGTCTTTGCTTGCTGACCAATGTTTATTTATAAACGTGTTACGTCAATCGATGACGCAACGCCATATTGGCGGAGCCAGCGTTTTGAAACTTTAAATAATCTGTGTATTTTATAATTAATTATTTATGAAATAATTAATTGACGGCGTCGGTTAATTCCTAGGATCTAAAGGTGGCACCAAGAAATAGCCTACTTAAAAGAAAGGAGTAAATAGCTAGTACTAATTTTAAAATGTTTGCTTTCAGCTAAAACTATTCACGATGAAAGGTCCAGCTTGGACTAACGCTAAAATGAGGTTTGAGCTTCGATTGGTGAACGTCAATGCTCCACCAAGCGTAAAGAAAAAAGCTGACATAAATGACTTCTTGTGAGTATTTCTTATCTTTTTTAACCGACTTCAAAAATAAGAGGAGATACTCAATTCGTCTGTATTTTTTTTTGTGTTTGTTACCTCATAACTTTCTACTGGGTGAACCGATTTTGATGATTCTTTTTTATTTGAAAGCTGGTGCTTCCCGTGTGCTTACATTTAATTTTGATCAAGATTTGACCATTCGTTTTCGAGTTATCCTTAATAATGCGTATTTGGCTACATTGATGATGTTCTCATTTTTGGCAAAGTTCACTAAAACCGAGAAATAAACAAAATTTTAACAAAAAAGAAAACCGACTTCCAAAAAGAATATTCTAAAACTTAAAATGCACTAAAAAGTTAATAAATAGTTGCATATTCTTGTGAATAATTAAATTATTGTTATTTTTGGAGTTGGTGTCAGCCGCCCGCGCCGCGTGCTGCGTCTATGTGTGTAATTGTGCATGCCAATGTTATGTTATGATTATAATAAGACATCTCATGTTTAATTAGTTACAAACCTACCTTGGCTGACACCGACTCCATTAATAACAATAATTTAATTATTCACAAGAATATGCAATTATTTATTAACTTTTTAGTGCATTTTAAGTTTTAGAATATTCTTTTTTGAAGTCGGTTTTCTTTTTTGTTAAAATTTTGTTTGTTAAGTTTTAGAATATTCTTTTTTGAAGCCGGTTTTCCTTTTTGTTAAAATTTTGTTTTTTAATTATTGCTTGCTTTAACGGTGATAGAAAACATTGTGAGGGGGCCTGAATGTTTGAGAGTTCTCCATAGTGTTCTCAACGATATGTGAAGTCTGCCAACCCGCACTATGCCAGCGTGGCAGATCTACTTTTTTCATACTAAGAAAACGCCCGTGCGGCAGTCCATATAACGGGGTTGATATTTTTATCATTATTATACATCATACATTCGCCCACTCCTGTTAATCAGAATATAGGTAAGAAGTCGAGATGGCTGTATTGCTGTACTTGCCCGTGGTCCCCCAGGCCAGTCCCCCGTGGGGTACCACAAATTTTCTTGCCCGAGGAACCAAGACTTGGACTCACTCACTCACCAAGGAGCAGGAACTCCTTTGACTCACTTTGGTCAACATTAACTTTAATAGATTTGTAATTATTATTATAGACCCTTATACACAAATCTTTTGTTTGTCTCCTTGAGAAATATAACAATGTCTTTTACAGGTTAACCCAGCAGACGAATTTTGAAGGCTTGATGTCCTTGGTGCGACCTCTTGAAGGACCTCAGAGTATAGAACTGGAGATGTCTATGGACGTGTACACTGACGAACATTTCGGCGGTACAGCTATTGCTAAACTATTTATATATGTGTCAGAGTTTGAATTCTAATTTACAATGGCGACCAAGTATTTTTGTTGATTTCTTTCAGTTTATATCTTGTCTGATTGTTTTCCTTTTTTTGTTATATTCGTTGAGGAATGATTATTGTCGTGTTGATTTAAGAGCCGATAAACTTGAACGTGTACTGAATATTGTTTGTTTACAAAAAAATATTTTGAATTATATGACAATGACGTCACAGTATTGTGAACTAATTGACACCATCTATCGATGGGAAGAAAATATTTTTCATTATAATGAGCTATTCCTAATTATCGTTTAAAAATATAGTAAAGCTTTTTACTTTGAAAATATCTGCAGTTATTCGTCTACGGCTAGGTTTATCATTTCTCGTGGAAGGCAACAGAAATGTTTCTTTTGACTCTTTCGAAGTTGCATACTAGGAAAATGTCGATTGCTGAAAAAGAATACCTGTTTACATCACTTTGTATTATAATATTTTAGCAGTAGTACAAGTCAACGTAGAAATTAGTCTTTTGTGAATCGTCACAATTATAATAAAAAAATATGATATTTTATTGCTGGTCTAATTTAAATTACTTGTACTGTACAAACTGCATTCTGTGAATTCAGTATTGTTTATTTTAAGTGTATTAGTAAGATCATACTTTTATTTTTGTAGCCATGTATTCTGCATAGAGTTACGGTAAAATGTATTGCGCGGTTCCCTATGTAGTTTTTGGTTACTTTCATATATTTACTTATAAAAATAGATTTGAAGTCAAACCACCTATTTTATGTACTTGTAGTGAGGGTTTGTCCACAATACCCCGTCACGATGTCGTTAACGTGGAAAGATGCGGTGTCGCGGCGCGGCACGTTGACGTGACGTGCCGCGGACGACGCGTCGGACAGTGTCGGAAGTGGCACGTGGCTATTATGCAAAAGAGATGTATTATAGAAATTATTGATTCGGATTTATTGATATCACTTGAGGAACGTCCAGTGCTCTAGGACAGGACAATAGATGATTTTAAAGAAAAGCACTTAAAAATCGAAGGCTGGAAGGACGTTTGTCGAAACATTTGTAACGTTGCGTCTCGTGACGTGTTTTACGACATAGTAACATAAATTATGCAAGTCATGTCAACGTGCCGCGACGCGACACCGCATCGTTCTACGTTACCGACATCATGACGCAGTGTTGTGGACAAGCCCTGAGTACTGTTTCCAGGCTCCTGGTAAGGTAGCACAGCTACATTTTTTTTATATAAAAAGCCTACCTATGAAAGATGCCTTGGATACCTTTTATTGGTGTCAGACGCTCGCATCTAAATGTAAGCAGCTACGATAATAACTGTATCCTGTTTATCAAAATTTGTCATTATCAGTTTTGTCAAGGCAGTACACAAGTGGCTATTTGTTTTATCTACTGCAAGGAATTGGTCGCACTCTACAATCGGATCCATATTGAGTGTGTGTGAAAACGAAGGTGCTTAATAGATATATGATAAACTTCCAATAGATAACGTTTACCTTTAAATTATAATAATTTATTTCGGATTAGGAGTACATCTGTAAATTTATAATTAACCAAATTTTATATAATGTATTTGTATAAAATTGGGCTTATATGAATACCTATCATCATCATCAGGCTATAATAGTCCACTGCTGGACATAGTCCTCCCCTAAAGAGCGCCATAGCGCCCTGTCTTCAGCTTGCCGCATCCAGCATCTGCCTGCAGTCTTTTGCAGATATATGAATACCTATATATTATACTAATTAGTATCCTTATTTGCGTGGCCTGCAGTGTAATTTGTAGCAAGCAAAATCATTATTATTTCATCTAAGGTTGGAGTTAAGCATATTTGTATATCAAATTTTAAGCAGTTATCTAGGCCCAGTTGTCATTGTATTTTACGCATTTATGCGTATCAGAGAACTGTATCAAATAAATAAGATACTTACATTCAAATGTACCATTTATCACAGTTTGTACACTTGATCTGAAATAATATGAATGTAAATGTACTATAAATGAAACAATAGATGTAATACGTAATATTTATTATATTATTGTATAGTTTTAAACCTAATAAACTATGATTAAGTATACTTTGTTGTTAATTTTAACACTTTCACCGCATTGTTTCACTAGCAATTATAGCAAAACGAGGTCTAAATTATCTCGTACAGAAATTATTATGATAAATAAATGTTAGTACTTTGGAACTTATCTATTTGTTAATCGTTCGGAACTGAGATATAATTTTGCAGTTTCTAAATAATTCGATTCAATAAACCACATATAAAAAAATTGGGGCAGTCTTTGTTGACTGCCGATAGAAGTGAAAACTTTAATCCTTGATCATAAACACTTCTTTATAAACCAAAAATAATTCAAATCATAAACACTTCTTTATAAACCAAAAAAAAATTCAAAAATGAAAAGTGTTCGGTGACGATGACGCAAGTTCCATGATTTTTGTTCACCCAAGAAGTGCTCAACGCGCCTAAAGAAGTTTTCACTTCAAAATAAAAATTTTTTTGACTAAGGCCTATTTTTATTAGAGTATACTACATACACGGGTTTAAACCAAACTAAGTTACCCCATCTTAAAGGTTTGCTTAATTTGTCTACACGCTTGCTAATTATATATTATACATAATTGCGCTTAGTATATGCACGAGTTAATTCAAACCTAGTTAGACGTAAAATATACAGAAGCCGCGAAGGCCTGATGCAGGCGCGGCGGGGTATTGTGCCGCTTCTAAACTTTTCCATACAAACTAAGAACATGACGCGTTGTGAATTATTCAAATTCCTGCAGGTCAAGGCCCAAGCTCAAGCTTCTAAAGATGACCTGATGACCTGCAACAAAAGCGAGCTAAATCATGACGCACTTTGCCGTATTTTTGCTTCTTATGCGTTCTCTATCTGTGCCGTGCCGCGCCTCGCGCTCTTTCAGTATAATTTACGCCTTATACAGTAAACGTGTTAAACAAGCTGGTATATCTGACAGGATGGAGCTTGCGCATGAAAAATATTAAAAAAATAAATATTATTATTACTTGCAAAATATTTGAAGTAGATAAAATATATTTTTACTATTATTTATTACATTTGGTATGTCTTAAAGCTGTGATAGTAATTCTAACGATGAGGTTTCAATAATTTCATTTATATCAACTTATTATTATTAAAAAAGTTTTAGGTCTATAATATCTACCATAGTTAAACCTTGAAGAGAGTTTAAACTTCTGTCATTGCATATTTTAAACACTTTACTATTAACAGCTGATATTTTAAACACTTTCCTTGACAGTATTCTGTCAGTTTATTGGAATCTAGGCGGGCACATCTATGATTTAAATTTTCATGTCATCTGTATGAGAGACTATAAATTCTGACAAAGTTTACCGTTTCTGTTATATATTGTAGATCCAACATTTCTATGGATTATATTTTCATTTAAAACGCAAGTATTGGACCAATTGTTATTAATCTATTTGATGATAGACTATTCTTATGATTACAACTATTATTATATAATGAATGTAAGATAAAACTAGATTTTTACATATCTATTTATAAAGCTTCACGTTTTAGCCTACCCGTGATCAGCAGACATTCTACTTGCGACCACGGCCAGTGGAATCACTTCAAGAAGAAGGGTCTCAGATTCCAGTAGGTATTCTAGATTTCAGACTAATGTATAAGCATTGGAGGTATGCTGGACTAAAGACTTATGCTTAAGTCCAGCAGGGGCTAAATTGGAAAAGATGGCAAGTAAATTTCAGCGCAATTATATGTTTTCTTCATCTATTTGTGGCTATTAAATATAATTATGTCTTGTCTACAATAACATCTAAATTTATCTAACACTGATATTCATCTACGCTACGTGCTAAAACAGATAATAAGTTACATTTTATGTTAAGTATTTACTTGAGATCCAACCATATATTTGTCGTTCTTTTCTCTACCAGTCAATTCTCTATCTTTTTCTCTTTCCTACTTATCACAGAGTAAACCGCTTAGCGTGTCTGGTCTTTACGTTTGTTCCTTAAATAATTTTTATAAAGAAGTTAAAGAGGATTTTAGCGAAAGTATACTTTTGTTGCATTTAATTGGTTCTTTTTCAACTTAAGAGCCAAGCTCTTGTCGGTGGAGTCTCTTCCATAATATCCTATCTTCAGCCAGCGCTTTGACTTCTTGATACGACGTAACTTTTACATTTTCTTTCACTTAATCTATGAACGTCCTCCTTGGACTTCTGCCTTCTATTTTTCTTCCAAGATGTTTCTTATAAAAGTGTAATTTCGTACCAAGTGGCCCAAAATTTTCCCTCTTCTTTTTTTATTAATATTTAATTGGTTACAGATATTAAAATCGTCAAAAAGCTGACGTTATGAAATAACATTACTACAATTGTTAAGATAACCTAGTTTTCACTTAATAACATCTATTTATTTTGAAATATAATTTATAAGCGATAAAGCACTCGTTTCATTTTTACTCCAAACACAGCATCAATTGCAGCCTGAAACTCATGTCATTTTGAGCGACGCAGTCTCCATAAACTGAGTACATTTGCAAATATATTTCAAAATACATTCTATGAATTTATTATCATTAGATTTAGTGATGATATCGTTTAAGATTTTTGATAGCTTGTATGCAGAAAAATAAGACAGTGTAGTAATGATGCACTCCGAAGATATAATATCTATCTCTGATACTGCGATTAAGTAAAGATTTCGATGACTATCAACAACAGTTTAGTAATAAAATTCGATAAACAATAATTGACCGAAGAACCACGCTAAGTCAATCACAGCTCTCCGTTCATTCATGTGGGTCGACAATGTCCAGCACGGTGAGGCAGCCGTCCTGCGACGCGATGGCGACGGCGCGGCCGCCGTGCGCGCTCGCCACGCCGGTCACCTCCGCCGGCGCGCGGTACTCCGCGATGGCGCGGCCGTCCACTGTTCTGGAATGGATATATTACTATATGGTAACCTATAGTGGTGAAGGAAAACATCGTGAGGAAAGCTGCATGTCTCAAGAGTTCTCTTCTCGTTGTCGAATATATGTGAAGTCTGCCAAACCGCACTGAGCTCGTATGGTGGACTATGACCTAATCTTTGTGCAGTCTACGCCCGATCTAGGCATTGAGGCAGTTCACATATAAGGTTGATATTATTATTATTATATAGTAATGCAGTCCATACCCAGGCCACTGATGAGAAAAGCACTACCTCATTTGGTATGTCAAGTCTAAAGCCATTACTGGTGCCTACAACACAAACTCTACTTCAATTTTGTTATTATTATTAAGTCAGCTCGCTAGCTGACGTAGATTAACAGCTGCGTAAAAATTATGGTCAACTTAAAAATACTTGGGCAGCTTTGTATTCAGCGAGGGCCTATAATAGCCAGATATGTCTTAGAGATGTACAAAAAATCCCATTTGAGACTGGGTTTTAAACTAAGGTACATTGACTAAGGAATTGCAACTGCAGAAGTACGTTTTACATACATTACTTAATAATTGATTATTAATTGATGAATATAGCAGCAAAGCGTATCAAAATAACAGACCTGACTAAATCCGGCAGAAGATTGAATCTCTTTCCTACTCTGTAGCCCTGTCTTCTGAACCATTTCAAAAGCTTTTCATTTTTACTTTCTCCAAACCGGTTTACTTATTTGTTTTGTTTCCAAATAATTAGCAACTACGGTCTCTTTAACTCAAGTGAAAGAAGTTTTTATTTTTTATTTTTTTATACAACTATGGTGGCATACAAGCATACGGCCCACCTGATGGTAAGTGGTCACCGTAGCCTATGGACGCCTGCAACATCAGAGGCATCACTTGCGCGTTGCCGACCTTTTAGGACAGGAAGTGGGAAGGAGAAGGAGCGGGAAGGGGGATATCTAGATGTCTGTCTAGATTAAGTTTCTTTTGTGCATTTTTGTATTTTGTAGCTATGTGAGAGAGAAACATTAAATTATTATTATTATATTATTATTAAAGAGAGTGCTTGGTCCTCCGGCACTCTCACTCACCGAACAAAACACAACAGTAGGAATATTGCTATTTCACGTAGATATTCTGTGAGAGGGTAGTCCTTCCCCGGTCGAGGCGGCCCATTCATGCTGAAATCAGCGATCCTAGTAATTATTAATAGTACTTACCGAAACACTCTCAACGTCTTCCGTCCACTGTGGTAATAAAACACGTACTGATCAGTAGAACTGAACATTGTAATGATGGAGAACACTCCTTCAGCCGAGCGGTATATCAGCTGTTGTACCGATGTACCTCTCTTGAGCTCGATGAGGTCCAGGCCTCCGCGGGTAGGAGCGCAAAGGCCTATCTTACCGTCACGTGTGCAAGCTCCATTCCAACGAGGGACAATTCTGCAATGGAGCAAGTTAAACCATCAGTTTGCTTTATTTGTCTGGCATGTAATTTGTGCAAATGTTGTGTTGTTTTTTACCACGATGTCAATTCTGCTAAAATCTCATCTCGACCTCGGATGTCACTTCACCAGTAACCACCAACTATTATAGCCATGGTCAATGTGAATAAACCTCAAATTATAGCAACCAGCCGATTTAATACCCATAATGGTTTTGCCAAACTTCTTGGCAGTATATGATTAGGTATAAATGAGACAAAGTTGTAGTATAGTCTGGTTATAATTATCCAAAAGTGCATCTTATATACTAACGACTACGTGTTGATCACGGATAGTAGAAACATTTAATAGATATTGAACGTGCGATAAAGATCATAAGATTGCGATGTAGATTGTAGATACAGCACAAAGATATTGTACTGTAACAGTACACCCCCCTTTAAAAAAAAAAAAATATTATTATGGTAATAGTGTTTACAATATAAATTTGACCTAGACCTTACTAGTTATTTGCTGATGTATATAAATAATAATGCTATTGTACGCGGTGGAATTTGATGACGCCTGTTGTTACTAGTTATTTGCTGATGTATATAAATAATAATGCTATTGTACGCGGTGGAATTTGATGACGCCTGTTGTGGTGTGATTTGCTGACGTATGTAATTTTGACTTAGCTGTTGCACGAGTGTTTATTATTTTTTTCCGTTAAACTCTTCATTCTTCTGTCCAGTGTTTTCATTATGCCGTAAAGTAGGATCACGCCGATTGTTAAAATAATCTGTCCCATTGCAACATTTCTTGTCCACCGTAAGTCCTCCTGGATCAGGTTACGGAGTTTGTCCGCTTCGTTTTGATTGAGGCAACTGTCCGTATTGTATGTTATCTGGTCCTTAGAACTTTGATTTCCCATTTTAGATGTCTTGTTGTTACGAGTAGTTGTGAATTAATGGTATATGTTAAGATCTATGTTAATATATATACGAATAGCTTGCTTATATCAGCGATTTTTTATAGACGTACTACTGGCTTTACTTTACGTCCTGATCGTGTAGTGTACGTGTGTGAATGTCTTTTTGAATTTGTTTTACAAACTCTTCGTACGTTGATAACTGTGCTGCTGATGACTCAAAAAATCCTCCAGGGAGTCGTATTGGCGTTCCATATGTCATCTCTGCTGAACTATAACCTGTGTCTTCTCGCAAGCTACTCCGCAACCCGAGTAAAACTGTTGGAATTTCTTTTAACCAATTTTCGTTGGATTCTCTTGTCATTAACGCCACCTTTAAAGTTCTATGAAATCTCTCTATCATTCCATTGGATTGCGGATGATAAGGTGTTGTCCTAATTTTATGTATTCCCAAAAATTGTGAGAGTGACTCAAATATTCTTGATTCAAACTGTCGGCCTTGATCCGTAGTAATGCGCAATGGACATCCAAAACGAGTAATCCATCCTTCGAAAAGTGTCTTGGCTACTGTTTCTGCAGTTATATCTTCTACCGGAAATATTTCGGGCCATGACGTACAACGATCTATGATTGTGATTAAATATCTCTTCCCTTGTGAAATCGGAAGTGGTCCGACGATGTCAATATGTAAATGTTCAAAACGTTGCGCTGTCATAAATGTACCAGGAGGTGATATCGTATGTCGTTGTATTTTTGATTTTTGGCAGGCTATACATGATCTACACCAATTATTGATATCTTTGTTCATATACGGCCATAAATACCTTTGGGTTATCATTTTTCTCGTAGTTCTTTTTCCTGGATGGCTCATACCATGAATGGTATCGAAAATTTGTTTGCGAAATTGCTTTGGTAAGTAGGGGCGGCTTTTTCCAGTAGACGTGTCGCAGGTGATGTTTATTGTGGAACCCGGAAGCGTAATGTTTTTGAATTTTAATCTTTTATTGTCACGTAATTTACTTAGTTCATTATCTGTTGATTGACATTTTTCCAATTCAGCGTAATCGATAGGTGATGGCACGTATATTTCCTCTATTCGAGATAAGGCATCGGCGGTAATATTGTCACGTCCGCTTATGTGTTGAATGTTGGTACTGTATTGTGAAATGAAATCTAACTGCCGGACCCGTCGCGGTGTATCGTTTGATGATGGTTTTTGGGAGAATGCGTATGTCAAAGGTCGGTGATCCGTAAATATTGTAAATTCTCTTCCCTCGATTAATCTGTGAAAATGTTTGACGGCCATGTATATTCCTAACAGCTCTCTGTCAAACGTAGAATATTTTTGTTGAGTTTCGCTCAATTTTTGTGAAAAAAAACCTAATGGTTCCCAATTGCGTCCGGATTTTTGTTGTAAAAATCCACCAACGCAAGTAGCACTAGCGTCGGTCATGAGCGCTAGTGATGCGTTGCGGGAAGGATGCGCTGTTAACACTGCGTTTTTCATGCTTTCCTTGCATTTTTCGTAAGCTTTGTCTGCTTCCGTTGTCCAAGGAACAGGTGAATTATCGTTCTTTTTTGAACCATGTAGATATTCGTTTAAAATTCTTTGATTTTCCGCTGCGCGTGGAATATTACTTCTGTAGAAATTGACCATGCCCAAAAATCGTCTTAATTCTTGAATTGTTTTCGGTTTGGGAAATTCCATGATTGCTTTGTAATTTTCTTCGGTAGGTTGTATTCCTTGGCTCGTTATATGATAACCTAAGAAATCTATTTCCCTTCTGAGAAATTCGCATTTTTCGAGATTAATGGTTATTCCATTCTCGTGTAAACGTTTGAAAACCGTTTCTAAATGCTGATAATGCAAATCTTCGTTGTCCGATGCGATGAGAGAGTCGTCTACAAATATAAATACGAAGTTTAAATCTCTAAATAAGGAATCCATGAATCGTTGAAATGTTTGTGCCGCATTGCGTAATCCGAAAGGCATTCTTAAGTACTCAAAAAGTCCGAAAGGTGTGATGATGGCTGTTTTTTCTATATCTTTAACAGGAATACAGTGGTATGCTTTGCGTATATCTATCTTGCTTAGTATCTTCTTATTTTCTAATATGTATGTAAAGTCAGTTAATCTTGGTAGTGGGTATTTGTCCGGTACTGTCGTGCTATTGAGCATTCGATAGTCTCCGCACGGTCTCCATTCGCCATTTTTCTTTTTTACCATATGTAATGGGCTTGCCCATGGGCTATCTGACGGTCGGCAAATTCCGAGCTCTATCATATTTTGAAATTCCTTTTTGGCTATGTCGTATTTTTCTGGCGGTAATGGTCTTGCCCGAGCTGCGACGGGTGGTCCTGTAGTGATAATGTGGTGTTCAATCTTATGTTTGGGCGCATTGCGTAGAGAGGACTCTTTCGTGATGTCTTCGTATTTGTTTAAAAGTTGCGTAATACGTGAATTCGTTCCCACTGCGATAGTACGAATTGTTTGTTGTGTCGCTTTTTCTGCAGTTACATGCGTTGTCAGCTCTGTAACTTTGTCGATAAGTTTGCGACCTGCTATGTCGACTAATAGTTTATAGTGCTCTAGAAAATCTGCTCCAATTATTGGTTGTGTAACATCGGCGATTATAAAATTCCATTTATAACATCGTTGTAGTCCTAAATTCAAGGTAAGCGTCTTCTCGCCGTAAGTCCTAATTTTAGTCCCATTTGCAGCGTATAGTGTGTATTGTTCATTTTGTAAAATTGAATATCTCTGTTGCTTGCTAATGACTGAAATATTTGCGCCCGTGTCAATCAAAAACTTCATACCACTTTTTCGGTCGGTAATGGTGAGGCGATTAGATGGGTGGATTGCACAGAGTTTCGCCGTTGTCTGTGCTCTTATTCGTTTCCCTGGTTCCGTACGTAAGTCATTGGTTTCCAACCGCATGGTTTAATGCAGTTCCTTGCATATTTTCCGAATCTTTCGTGGTAGTAACAAAATCGATTTGCTCCTCTATAGTTTGTTCTCGGCCTCATAATCGGGAATTGTTGACGTTTCTTGAAATGATTGTGCGTGCTGGGTCGATAGCCATATTGACCTTGCTGAATTGCGTCAATATCTATCTGTAATTTTGCTAGCTGGGCTAAAATGCATGCTGTATTGTTGTCGTTTGAAGTGTCGTTGCTAACAGCTGATATTTCGGTTACTTTTGAATTCATTATTATTTTGTCTGCAATTTGGCTCAGTTTGTCAATTTCCATGTCTTCCGTAACTGCTAGAACCGTAGTAACTGATGTTGGTAAAAGCCTGAACCATAGTAGTTTAATTGTTTCGTCACTGATTTTTCCTCTCCCGAGGACTCGCATTTGACGTAATAACTGCGAAGGTTTTTGTTCACCGAGTTCTGTCTCTGATATTAATTTTTGAAACTGTCGCTGTTCTGTTTCTTCGTAACAATCAATTAAACGTTCCTTGATGTTTTTATATTTATCTGTAGTCGGTGGTGAAGTGATTAGGTCACTAACTTGTAGTATTTCTTCCTTGGATAATTTTGCTATTACTGTACAGTATTTGTATTCGTCTCCTTGCTTCTGTGGTGCTAATATGGCTTCTAGTTGCGTGAACCATAATCTTGGTTGGTCTTTCCAAAATTCCGGAATGCGAGATAAAACCGAGGTGCCAGCAGCTACTTCAAGTGTTC
The DNA here is from genome assembly GCA_963564715.1 of Catocala sponsa. Classification (NCBI taxonomy): domain Eukaryota; kingdom Metazoa; phylum Arthropoda; class Insecta; order Lepidoptera; family Erebidae; genus Catocala; species Catocala sponsa. The sequence goes on from OY751352.1 coordinate 1,468,180, forward strand.
CTTGCTGATTTATGTTCGCCTTGCATGGTGATTGTGCCATGTTTCTTGCTGCGTATTCGTTCGTCGGGGTCACCAATTTGCCAAACTTCTTGGCAGTATATGATTAGGTATAAATGAGACAAAGTTGTAGTATAGTCTGGTTATAATTATCCAAAAGTGCATCTTATATACTAACGACTACGTGTTGATCACGGATAGTAGAAACATTTAATAGATATTGAACGTGCGATAAAGATCATAAGATTGCGATGTAGATTGTAGATACAGCACAAAGATATTGTACTGTAACATGGTTAAAGAAAGTCACTGTATATGAGGTCAAATTTATTGAAACATCCACAAGTTTATACATAACTAGTTTTCACCCGTGGCTTCGCTCGCGTAAATGTAGGGTAGGTTAGGTTAGATTTGCAACAGTTATTTTTTCTGGATGAAAGGTACCCTATGTCCTATTCTGTACCCCTGACAACGTGCATGCAAAATTTCATGTTGATCAGTTGAGTAGTTAAGGCGTGAAAGCGTAGCAAACAAACAAACTCATTTTCGCATTTATAATATTAGTTAGGATTAGGATTATAGCAAAATACATATTTTATAGATATTATTTAGGTCCAGCGTAATAGCCTATATTCATATGCTGGGGAGGATTTTTGCTGCTCTTGAGAATTTCTGAGCAATACCACATTGCAAGACCTGAGAATCCAACCTGGGTTCTCTTGTCAGTAACTGAAATTGCAATCTTAGGCACGGATTTAAATAAGCGACAATACCTAAATAAAGGACTTGGAGCAACTGTTTTTGGATTACACATTTTTGTCACGTGTAGGGAACCCAACGCACTGGCAGTGGTGAGGCGAACATTTCTTTTTTGAAGTGAAAACTTCTTTAGCGGCGTTGTGCACTTTTTTGTGATGGGTAAAAAATGTTAAACTCGCGTCAGGACACGTGACCTGATCGAAAATTCGTAAGACGGGGGAGAATTGTCATGTTTGTGTACGATAGCGCAATAAATGAATATTGTATTTTACCACATAAATGATAGTACTTTTATACTGATAATTAAAGCAATTCGTGCAAAATTATAACCATTCCAAAATATCAAAAATTCACAACGTTAATATTCAAGTTTTCACTTCTGCCGGCACTCCCGGAGTGAAACCTGTTGTTTTTTTTTGTTTATATATACATATTATATATAGAAACACCCAGACCAAGACAAACATCTATGTTCATGCACACAAATGTTTGACTTGTGCGGGAACTCAGGCGTGGAAGTCGGTTACACTAACAACTACGCCATCGAGGCCGATCACCCATTCATTAAATTATATAGGGCTGTTAGATAAAGCTTCAAGTAATAGATACTTATATACTTTTACCTAATATGCCTCTTAGTCTTGATGTCCAGTATGCCTGCCTTATCGTTGCCCACGACGGCCACCCAGAGCGGCTTGTGGGGTAACGCCGCTATGGACTGCATATCTTTGATACCACTGTTTTTTATGGGGATTCTGAAAGACCAAGCATATTAAATCGTGGGACCACACACACACATACACACACACACACACACAAACACACACACACACGCACGCACGCACGCTTTAACGGTGAAGGAAAACATCTTGAGGAAACCTGCATGTCTAACAGTTCTCGAAGATACGTAAAATCTGCGAATTCGCATTAGGCTAGCGCGCGTGGTGGATTATGGCCTTAACCCTTCTCATACTAAGAAAAGGTCCGTGCCCAGCAATGGGTTCTCATAAGCGCGTAGATCGCTGATACTAATAATACTCAATCCATCAAGTTTCACAAAAGCTAAGTATCTGCGATATTCTTGATACTTACGATATGCGTTCAAACGCTATATTAAAGTTCTCAAAACCGACTAGATGACCGATCGTAGTATTCAATACCTAGCTTTATCATACTTGAACAAAAGCCTAACGGCTCCTGTACACGAGGCTGCCGCCGCACCGTAACCGTCTCGCCACCGCGCCTCTATGCTGTGCCGTTTCCCCGCCGTTTGATTTTAATATACCACTAGACAGTTGTTAGTAATACATTGTATAACACTGCTCTGTCCTCCACTTAAGTTATGAACGTTTCGTAATCAAAATTATCCATGATAGATTACTAAAAAGTTAATATGAGCGCTTACGTTGGCGGAAAATGGAATAAGCAAAATCAAACACTGGCGAATGGTGGCGCGGTGTCGGCGCGGCGGCGGCGGGGGCGTTGCGGTCGCGAACGTATACACAGCTGAGAGAAACGGTGACGGAGCGGTGTCGGCGCGGCGGCGGTATCGTGTACTTGAGCGCTAACCTAACCGGTAGCTGATTAGCTATGTGATAATAAAATGCTTTTCAAATGTATAAAAATTACTTCTCTTAAAAAGTTATGTTGCCCGGAAGCCTGCGCTATGTTATTGATTCGATAGTTGAGCGCGTAGCATAAAGTTTGTAGAATGTAATCGTGAAATGTTTGCTTAGCAAGTCACCTGTGTAGTCTAGCTCCAGTCCTCGCATGGAACACATGGAGACAGTCCCTGGAAGACTTGTCCACGCCTGGAGCTACGATGTGGTGCTCATCGACTGAAACTACTGCTGCCTTGTATCCCGTACCACGGAGCTCGTATTCTGCTGAGTAAATCTTTTCTCCCTCTGAAAAAGACACATGCAGTTTAGTCACAGGTATTGGTAACTAGGTGTGAAAAATATCGACCTCATTAAATATATATTCGGTAAAGCAGAGATAGTCAATGAAAATGCTGTGCGTGAGGCCTCTAGTTCGATCTCCAGGTCGAGCAAAGTGCTATAGGTTATTTCTTTTTATTAAGAAACTGTCTGACAAAAGCTTAAGTAATGTTGTGTATCTTGCAAACGAACCTAGACCTCATGATTGTAAAAAAGCACAAGGACAACCTTCTGTCATAACATGCTGTTGCTTCAAGTTTCAGACCAACTTAATATCCATTTTGATTACCTGGATGGCGTAAGGGTGATTTTTGTATCCATTGTTTGAATGCTTGTAAAGACCTCCGTAACACAGAATGTTTTCCAGAGCTGGATATGTCTTAATAAATTAAATTAAACATTATGTATACTATAAGACTAACAACGTTCCTCCCAATATAAGACGGCAGAGCTTGGCTTATCTATACTATATATACTGAAACCGGAGGCCTAAATCAACACCTTCCCCCGTCCTGCTCCTTCTCCTTCCCACTTCCTTTCCTAAAGGGTCGGCAACGCGCCAATCATGACTCTGGTGTCGCAGGCGTCCATAGGCTACGGTGACCACTTACCATCAGGTGGGCCGTATGCTTGTTTGCCACCATAGTTGTATAAAAAAACGCGCTCGTCTCTGGAACCACTAGTCGCTTTATGCTTATGATATTAAAGGGCAGGGCAGGTTTAAAGGGCATGTAACATCACGCTACGAGCCACAGGACCTGAGCAGTAATCATAAAGGTGGGTAAGGCCGCATCGGACAGCTAGTTTAATCATGAAATTAGAAGATTTCTTACCAGGAATGGTCCTTGCAACAATGTAGGCGACGCCGACAGTGTCAACGTTTGCAGTAGAGACCAGCGTTGATATGGTGATGAACTTGGTGCCGTCTTCTAGCAGAAGTAGTTGCTTGATACCCTTCTGTTCTTCTTTGAATAAAGCCTGGGCAAATGTGAAAATTAATTGCGAAAAAGCTGTTAAAAACTGTATAAAGCACCTTGTACCTTTTCGGCTGACAAACAGCGCTGCGGTCATCCGTAGCAAAGGCTGAGCTGGAACCTTTTAGATACACTGCACAACATTTTCTTTATTTGAATTTTGTTTATTTTTTTTTTGAATTTTTATTCTTCTTGTTTGTATGATAATATGTTGTGTTTTTAGTGTGTTTAATAAATTATTTTTCTTTCTTTCTTTTCTTTCTATAGTATGGTAGTCCATTGTAATATTTTCTATTTCTTTTTAAGCTTCCCTGTTAACGGGTTCCCTTCGATCGTAACATTGGACTTGAAGGAATACTGTTTACGCCCTTGCGTCTGAGTATACGGACACCAATGCTGAATCGAATAGCTAGGATACCATATGGCTAGCTCGTACCTATATTATGTACTAGTTTTCACCGGCGGCTTCGCTCGCCTAAATGTAGGTTAGGTTAGGTTTGCAACATTTATTTTTTCTGGATGAAAGATACCATATTCTGTATCCCTGACAACGTGTATGCAAAATTTCATGTTGATCGGTTGAGTAGTTAAGGCGTGAAAGCGTAACAAACAAACAAATTCATTTTCGCATTTATAATATTAGTTAGGATTTATTTATATGCAACTGGCCTGGTGCCAGTCACACAAAAATACATAATAATAATTGCAATATATATATTTACATTAGTCAAACAATCAATCAATATTTTTTATTTGCCGAATATAGGTGTACCGACGTTGATCAAGAAGTAATCCATCTGATTGATTCACTTAGTAACATATAAAGTTTAGCTGTGTTAAAATTACGTAGGTCTGAGTGTTTTGGGATCCTACCTGTTTCTCCGGTGTATCCCAAATCACCACATTGCCAGATTCTGCAGTAACAACGTTGTCCCCATTTGGAGTAATGACCGCATGAGTCACAATGGCTCCTAAAGGCGCCTCAGCTAATTGCGCGAGCAGCTTCCCAGTACTTGTGTCCCATAGACCCCAGCAACTTCGAGTTACAGTTACGGCTAAGCACTTGTCGCGAGCGAGGCTAAATACAAAATTACAAGAAGTTTATATGAGTTTTAAGTTATTAGCTCATAGCAGTTCAATGCTGGAATAGTGACATTGTGACATAAAATGAAATAAGCATAGGCTTATTTCAATTTATGTCACAATGTGTCACTGATCGCTTGATGTTTCACTTTTCGTATTCACTTAAACATATAGCGTATACGCCTTTTCCAAGGTATCAGTCTACAAGGCCGATAGTCGTCATACCTTAAGGACAGGATCTTCATTCCGCCTTCAATTAGTCATGAAACTAGATAAAAACCGGAGGTTTTAATTATTCATCTTAATATATTATAGATTACGTAGTGCTATAATTCTGGGACAGAATCCAAAATTATGCCCTTACGTATTCATTCGTAGCCTAGCAGAACCGGCACAAAACTTGAAACTAACAAACGCAGACATTTCTACATTAATACACAATTCAGGTGTTGAACGTTAAACTATAAAGCACTTAATGTTTATCCTAAACCTCGATAGATGGCGTTGTTCCATTGGGCTGAAACGCGATATGGTTTCGTTCACGCTAGTAGTATATAAGGTCGTTGACTGTATACATTTTTTGAACAATATCAATTATACCAGAGCAAGTGACAAGTTGTGGTTTTATTTAACTATACTTAGTTACTCCTATCAGTGCAAGTTGTGTTGTTCCAATTTAAATATCAGGCAACTCTTGGTATTTAACACAGGTATTCTGGGGTTCTAGAACATCAGTTATAACTAACGCTTGTAGGGCAGAGCGTGGTATTGTAAAGTAAACGATAGGATATGGTAGCCGCTTGCTATAGCCAGGTCTAGTGCTACCAGGTTCAGCAATAGATTGCAGGTGACTGTGAAAAACGTCGAGTTTTATCACTCGCAAAGTCGCGGGGACTTTAGAAAGTCTTGGAAGCCGCAATTGCATTTCAGTTCTTTAATAAAATCCAAAAATACCTTATAGAATCAATAGGTAATTCTTGTCTGTCGATCTTGTGGACTTGCTCGAATATGTTGTCGATATTCCAAATCTTCACAGTGCGGTCGATGGAGGAGGTGATGACATTGTTCCACGAGCCCATGGTCAGGGGTTCCAATTGAACAATCCTTCCGAAGTGAGCGTCGAGGATCTTAATCAGTTTTGTAGTCTCCAGACTCCAGACGTAGAGATTTTTTCTGAAATTAATAATTTTTGTTGAGGTACCTTATCTATACTTTAATATTATAAAGCTGAAGAGTTTGTTTGTTTGTTTGTTTGTTTGTTTACTTGAACGCGCTAATCTCAGGAACTACTGGTCCGATTTGAAAAATTCTTTCAGTGTTAGATAGCCCATTTATCGAGGAAGGCTATAGGCTATATAACATCACGCTACGACCCACGGGGGCGGCGCAGTAACGATAAACGCGGATGAAACCGCGGGAACATCTAGTAATAATATAAGACTTTTCGGCACCACATTAATAGCTTTACTTATTTGATTGCACTAATGGTGTAGTGTTTTAAGCGTTTGCCTCGCCAGTGACTCCAAGTGTTTGTGGTGTCGAGCCCCGCATGGACAATCATTTGTCCACAAATTATTATACCGAGTCTGGGTGTTTACTGTGTCTGTTATTGAATGTCTGTGAAGTCCACCACGTCGCAAAATATACAGCAAAGCGTATGATGCTTTTACGAAAAAAATTGTCAACCGTCACGGGACGCCTAGCAGATGTGAAACATCGATATTATTTTGTACAAGTAATATGCATAAAAGAACAGATTACGACAGGAACTAATATGGCATAATGTAAAATACTATCATATAGCGTGGCGAAACGTCGCCACGGCATGCGTCGCCACGCCAGCTATCGGTTTTACGTGCGGCTATAGATGTTTCACATCAAAAGAACATTATAGAAGTTTATAAAGTTGCAAAGAAGGATGCACTGTTTCTGCAAACATGACGGGTGGCTCATTTTATACATTGTATAGGTAATTATTTTATATTTTGTTATAGGTACATGTTTCAAAATTTTGATTAGTAGATTTACACTATTATCTATTTACTATAACTTAATGATGTATTTTTCATATATTATAATAATTATTTATCTAAGTATTACATATTTCTTAATAATAATTTTTATTAATTCTTAACTAGTTTAAAGAAGTTAACTACTCGACTGATCTTCATGAAATATATACGTTGTCAGGGGTACAGAAAAGGACATAACGTACCTTTAAATCAGAAAAAAGTATTGTTACCGAGGAAAAGCTAGTAATAAATATAAACTACGTTATTGAATATTTGAGTGCAACATGTTCAAGACTCGAAACTCTACTCATCGAGATGAGAGCTTTGTCAATTGTTGGAGCTGTAATAGTCGACAAATGTTTAGTATACCTGACGCCAGCAACAGCATAAGTGTTATTGTTGCTGATCATGAAGGAGTTGGACTGCGTCATCTTCGTCGATATGTTGCGGATGGTGTGCGGTAGCTTGAGGACTATGCCGTGCACCCGGTGGTCTGGCTCTGGTTCTTCTTCGGGTTCCACCTAAAAACAACATATTTTTTTATAATAACACGCCACACGCAAAACAACGTCTTTCGCGTCTCACTGCGAGGCGCAGACGTTGCAAACAAAATTTAAAAAAATGTCCTATATGCCGATCGCAGCGCCACCTACCGGGTCCAATTGTGAATCTCAACAATCGAAGGACCAACTCAATTTCACACAAAAATGTCATTAAAATTATTAAACCCGTTTGGATGGAGTTCAGTGGCACAAACATATAATTTTTAAAAGTCTTTAATGTAGAGACAGTCCTATTAGTCATATAAAAGTAAGCTGCCTAAATGCGACTGCTATGCATGAGATTTCGGGTTCGAATCTCGGGTCGGGCCATATTTATTGCCGTCTATCGTCTGACTTTATTATTACTTGATTCCATGCTAATATTGAGACTCTTGTAATAAGTAAGCAGTCCGTATAGGTGTAATGGGTTGCACGTGGTAAAAGGAAACATGGCAGTCAGCATCTGCGCTATAAGGTTGTGTTCAAACGTCACCTATACGTTTGCGGTATCGACGTTTCGTCTTAAGAGAAGCTTGCTACAAATAGGTCTACATAGCGCTTTATTATCTTTAATAAGATTAAGCCGTTTGAGGCAAACCGTCTCTAAACGATTGACGTAAAGCGCCAAATACTTAAAAAAGACCTAAACTTTTTCTGAGTGTTCTGAGAGTTCATCTTTCACGGTAGGCAGCGGGTTTGCTGTGTCCTGACATTGCTGAAGTCCATGAGCAGCGGTTACCACTTTCCATCAGGTGGTTACTTGCTCGTCTGCCACCAATAGCAATAAAAAAAAAATTAAGAAAACTCTCCTACACGTATACGTACTACAGCGCATGCCAACTCTACTGCCACAAGTATCGTAGGAGATTTAAGACCAAGTTCGGTCTAGCAAGCCATATTAGAACTCATCAAAGAAAAGATCCATAACTTCTGAGGTCACCGTCATCGAAACCGATGAGAAGGACTTTATTTATAATAGATAAAGCCGATAACACGTCGCCTATCCACTGAATCGAATTTAGTGAAAAGGTCACACAAGGTCAACTGAACGACCAACGAAGTAGTGTACTAATTCAGATGATAAAACTTCAATTACTTACCTCCACCTCCTCTTTCTTAAGAAACAAGAGTTCTTCTTCATCTATAGGCGGTGGTTCAGGTTTGACTCTTGGTATGGTGACATCAAAGTCCCATACTACAAAACTGTACGTTGTTGTTGCTGCAAAAATATTTTATTTTTATTATTTTTGAAGTGAAAACTTCTTTAGCGGCGTTGTGCACTTTTTTGTGATGGGTAAAAAATGTTAAACTCGCGTCAGGACATGTGACCTGATCGAAAATTCGTAAGATGGAGGGAGAATTGTCAAACTCGCTTCAGGACACGTGACCTGATCGAAAATTCGTAAGACGGAGGGAGAATTGTCATGTTTGTGTACGATAGCGCAATAAATGAATATTGTATTTTACCACATAAATGATACTACTTTTATACTGATAATTAAATCAATTCGTGCAAAATTATTTCCTAAACATTCCAAAATATCAAAAATGCACAACGTTAATATTCAAGTTTTCACTTCTGCCGGCACTCCCGGAGTGCAACCCGTTGATTTTTTTTTCTAGCTTAGTTGTTTCATAAGTTGCATATGTTATCCATACTAGCGATGAAATAGATATCAACAAAAAGCACTAGTAGTAAGTAAGTAATTTATTAGGGCGCAGTAGGATATTGACAGAATCTTGGATTTCTTTTAAAAAATAGAGCTGCCGTACTAGAAACAATTTAAGTATCGCAGGAATCTTAACAACCATTCTAACAACGTACACAAATAATTCAGACTCATAAAAAATATTTGGCATATGTAATTTTTTAATTCTCACTTTTTAAAACCCACAATACTCGGCGAGTCACCTAATACTTTATAGGCTCAACCCTTTGCTAGCAACTAACTGAGATCTAGCTTTAACAACTTAGTTAACTCACTAACCAATCGATTTTGACGTTCATAAGTGTTACTTTGTGACGTAAATGAATGTATGATATACTTTGATTTACCAGTGTATAAAACTGCAATGAAATGCGTCTAATGTATCTACATTTTTACTCTCTGGTGCTAGAATGGAATAAGCAGACGTACCAAATAGCATACGATCTTTCTTGCCACGTTTCAACTGCAACATTGCTTCAGCGGTGTCTGTTTCTAGATGATACAGTTCCTCAAATTTGTCCCAGCATTTGTCTTCTTCGTTCAACTCAAAAATTGTTATCTAGAAACATAGCAGATGAGAGAATTACCAAATGAAGTTTATTTAAATGTTGCTTACTTAAAGAGATTACATACTAACAAAGATTTTATAATTAAGAGCTATATTATTGTCAGAGAACACGGACGACATGTCCGCTGAAAGGGAGCAGTTCGAGACGTTGTACTATGCGCAGGTGGGCCACGCGAAGGCGCTGCCCGCCGCCGCGCGTCCCTCCTCGCCCGCGCCTGCCTACGCCTGCCGCCTTAGCGTCCGCTGACGACGGTCCACACCACGGTTCTGGCTGCAAGCACGACTTTGTCCGTCTACCCAAGATAGACTTACCTCACTTCAACGGGGACTATCAGCAATGGCTCGAGTTCTTTTTATTCTTTAATACACACAAACAGTAGCATTCAAACAATTATATATTCTCCACTATGTGTAAAGTGGCCGTGATTTGATATTTGCCAATGTGTGTCATCTATGTAGCTACCGCTCTTTAGTAGTGACATAATGATTTTAGTTCTCAACCGATTTATTCGAAACAAAACATCTATATGCATCACTTAAATTTGGTCACTATGATAGATCTCGTGTATTTTAATAGATATTAATTTTAATGATGTCTTATTAGCATAAAATTTTATGTAGGTATTCTATCACTCAGTACCCAGTACCTGATACCCCCTGTCAGGGTCGCTCGTATATATCTTCGTCCAGCTCTTGTTCAGGGCTAAAGCTCCTCGGCACCGGAGCGGCTTCATCCATTCGCCTGCCTTGCAGAACTGCACGAGAAGCCTATCCTCATCCAAGTCGCCACTCCACAGGACCAGGTAGAAATTCTCCAGGTCGCGAAATTCCATTGCTGTTGAAAAGGTTTTTATTTACTTAAACTAATTACATTTCAGCATTAATATTGTGCTATAAAAATAGCCTGAATGTGTCCTTGTTCTGCATCGATTATTTTAGCAATATTTTATGTATCATTAAAGGTTTACGCAAGGTAGAATAATTAGTATAAATCCTAGCTAATATTATAAATACGGATTGAGCGTCGTGAGTTTGTTTGTTTGTTACGCTTTCACCTATGAAATTGCGCATACACGATCTCAGAGGTACAGAAAAATATATAGGGTTCATTTAATCCATAGAAAGTAAAGATGTTCTCGCTAAAGCTAGTATTTTATAAACCTATAAATTTTTAATTAAATTATACTGTAATGTTTTTACCCAAATCTAGATTTGGTTTGACCACTACGTAGTTTGATGGTCTCTTTGTTTAATTTTGTGGCATCTACACCACTACGTTATCCGTGTAGTCAGAACAGATACATAAATATATACCCATTATACTTTGCTTTTCTTTTATTTACGCAGGAGCGTAAATCTATGGCACAAGAATTAACATCTCAATCTTCATATTCTACACCCGATGTTACAAAAAAGCACTGAGCAAGAGCGAGCAAGAGAGACCCAGTATATGTATTGGATTTGGAACTGCTTTTTCATAAAAGTCATACAATTTTACTTACAGAGTATCTCCCAGGAATCCTGGTCATAAGGTGCTGTATCAGGCACCGGTAGAGTCTGCTCATGTTCACCCCTCATGCTGTACTGCACCCAAGTCTTAGGACCGTAGATGAACATATGGTGGTTCAACACAAAGACGCCTCGCACCGTTTCTCCTGAAATATGAACCAATCTTTATGTAGCTTTGACAAATTAGTGACCTACCTCTACAAATTATACAGGTGTAACTCCTTAATATAATTATCTATTCTGGTATTTTGATAACATACTATACACTATGGCAATGGCATCTGTTTTATTGCATAGTAATCTTTTATATATCGATTTTTTAAGATGCTGTCGTACTCACGAATTTGATTATAGACTTTTAAATTTATTATAATGAAAATGGTGAAAGAAGTTTCCAGAATCTTTAAGAAATGGCCTGTCCAGTAAAATAGAAAGCCAGTATTAAACTTAGAATAATTCAAATCATCGAGATCTATTTATTACCTTCGTTCAATGGATTGTCGATTGTGACGTATTCACTCGTCAACATATTAAGCAGCATTGACTGGAAAATAAAAAAAAATATTTTGGATATTCTGGCTTATTGAAGTTAGTGATAAAAATTGTTTTTTTTTTATTATTTTGCTCGTCAAAATGACCACACTCCACCTGATGGTAAGCAGTAAGTGGTATTTCTTTTATAGAGGGTCATCTGTCCCGCACTGACGCCTTTAAATCATGTTTGTAGCAAAATTTTGCAGTAGGAACATCGTAGAACAGAATTACAACTCTTGTAATGAAAAGCAAAACTGCCACGGTATGAAAATGATGAGTGTGTGCAAGAAAGAAAGACATTAAAATGCCCAGAATACGAAGAAAACGAAATTTGTAAAATCATAATGGCTGTTCATACACTTATATATAATAATAATATAATAATAATAATAATAATTTTTATTTGTTTCTCTCTCACACAGAATGATTACAAAATCAGGTCTTAAATTAGGTTGTACATGATCGAGTAAATGTAACTACGATGATTGATATTAATAACATTTAAAAGGTGAGATCTGTGTGAGAGACTGGTATCCGTACTAGGTGGGAAACCTGTATGACAGATGACCAGCCTCTCCTACCTCTAAACATGTAGTTGTTAATGTAGTTTGTATTCAATAATTATGTTGTGATATTATTTTAATTTGTGAGATGAGGAAGTATATCATTATTTGTGTTGTGTTTGTGTGTGTGTGTGTGTGTGTGCGTGTGTGTGTGTGTGTGCGTGTGTGTGTGTGTGTGTGTGTGTGTGTTGTGTGTGTGTGTGTGTGTGTGTGTGTGTGTTATATGTGTGTGTGTGTGTGTGTGTGTGTGTGTGTGTGTGAGTATGTGAAGGTAGTATGTGTGCAAGTATGAGTTTGAGGGTATATGTAAAGGCGTCTATATATGTGTATGTAGAAATAGAAAATGAATAAAGCTAACAGATTTGTCTATTTAATTGGTAGTGCTAAATTAATTGTGACCTTGAATATGAAATAACTATGATGGGATAAATAGTAGGTTTTCGGTTTCGTCATAATTAAGAGATTTTAGCCAATTTGAAATATTCTGTTTGCATTGATACTTAGTTAGGGAGTAAATATGTAATTTTTGATTTAGTTTATTATATAAGTACCGTCCGCGAAAACTGAAGAATTTGCGTGCAAATTCTGTGTGCCAACGATTGTCAGTTGAAGGACAAACCCTATACTTGAGACGTTTTTTAGTGGTGGAAGAGTCGTATGGAAGAAGAGAATGTTGTTTTAAAACAATATTTAAAATATATAGCTGGCGCACTGTAAGAACATCCGAGAGTTTATAAAGGTCAGTAGTAGGGTGTAAGAAAGGCAAAGAGTGGCTAACCTTCAATACTGCTCTTTGAGCTCTTTCAACTTTTATTAAATTAGTCTTACAGGCGCCACCCCATACTGAAATACAGTAGGATATGATGGGTTGGCATAACGAGGTATAGACCATTTTAATGATCTTCTTATCAGCTATGTGGCGCAAATTTTTAAAGATAAATATGAGTTTGCGAATTCTGGCTGAAAGAAGATCTATATGGTAGTTGAAACTTAAGGAACTATCCAATACGACACCGAGATATTTAATGTGGGTTGTACTTTTTAGGTGGTTACAAGCACAGGAGTGATACTCTAGGCAGGTATGGGCCACAATTACGTCATCATTAGGTAGGTTTGTTTGAGTATTTTTAATTGCGAAACAAATGTATTTGGTTTTGTCTACATTTAGCGTTAGTCCATTATTTCTGAGCCATAATGAGACTACATCGAAACCCAACTGTGCATAAGAAAAGGTATCACTCCAAGTATCTCCGTGAAATACTAGTGCAGTGTCGTCAGCGAAGGTTACGATTTTGCCGTTTTTTAGCTGTAAGTCACATAAATCATTTACGTACGTAAGAAAAAGCGTAGGGCCGAGTACGCTGCCCTGAGGCACTCCAAAAGCAATTCGCAGATCATTACTAGAGATATCACCGACTCTTACTCTTTGGTATCGATCACTTAGGTAGTCTGCGAACAATTTGTGTTGCACATCACGGATGCCCAGCTTTTCCAGTTTTTTCAATAGGAGTGGGACAGAGACTGTGTCAAATGCTTTTGCTAGGTCAAGAAATATTGCTATTACTTTTTTCTTATTATCTAGATTGCACACAATATGATGAGTTAATTCATGCACAGCATCATTCGTTGAGATACCTGCTCTGAAGCCAAATTGAGATCTAGATAAAAGGTTTTTGGTCTCGAGATAATCTATCAAACGTTTATTTAAAAGTTTTTCTACTAATTTAGAGAGGGTTGAGAGAATAGATATAGGTCTGTAGTTGTTGACACAGCCTCTGTCCCCACTCTTATATATAGGAATCACTTCGGCGAGTTTGAGTTCTTTCGGAAAAACTCCTGTATCAAACATAAGATTAAAGATATATGTTAGATGGGGCACTAATATTTGGTGATATCGCTTCAGAAAGGCTCCCGAGATATTGTCCCGTCCAGTGGAGTTTACCTTTTTAAGATCGAATATGTAGTTTCGAACCTCGGCTTCGGTAGTCGGAGTTAAGACAAAAGAAAAGGGACACTGGTTTATGGTCGACGCTTCAGGTACGAAGGAGGGGATTTTATCGGCAAAATTTTTACCCACCGATGCGAAAAAACTATTAATGTTGTTAATTGAAGATACTGGATTATTAGGTGTTATTAAATCTGTAGCTGAATATGATTTTGTGTTGTAGTGTGTAACGGTTTTTATAGTGTCCCACAAGGCCTTACTATTAGTTTTAGCTGAATTTTTTAGTTGCTCTTTTTCATAGTTTATTTTAATCTTTTTAAGTAGCGAATTACAAAAATTTCTGTATCTGCGGTAAGTCGTTTTTATTGTGTCGTTGTTAGGATTTTTCTTAGATTTAATATGCAATTTATCCCGATTTTTTATGCACCTTAAAAGACCAGTAGTCATCCAAGGCTTTTTAACACGCCTGCGATTTGGGACTCTATTCATATGCGTGTTAGATTTGATTACGGAGTTAAGGATAGATATTAAAAGTGAAGTAGCTTCATTAGCGTCATATGAGTTATAAATACAGTCAAAGCTTATATTACTCATGTCAGCATCTAATCGGTTGTAATTGATTTTCTTTATAGTTAAAGGCTTTGTTTGTTGAATCTGGAGTTTCAGTACGATAATTACGGTGTCGTGATCAGTAACCGAGGTCTCTGCAACAAAGCAGTAAGCTGGGAGTGTGCTTTTTAGCATGACATGATCCAAACAAGTTTTACTATGAGTGGATAACTGATGTGCAGGTAAAACGCTGTGCGAGGCAAGCAGATTAAGATAAGTCATTGAATCGGGATCTTTGTTGTTAGGCATTATGTCTATATTTATATCTCCTATTATTATAATATTAGGACATTTTAGATTATTTAGAAGCTCGTTAAGAGAATCTAGAAACGGTTGTAAGTCTTTATGGCCTGGGGAACGGTAAATAGCAATCACGATTGTATTTCTGTTTACTTTTATTGTAACGCAGTTGGCATCGCGGAGAGTGGTCGTCAGTGCAGTTACTCGCATAGTATTTTTTATATAGACAATCACACCTTCATTTTGCGTTAGATTATTTTCGCTTTGAATGTAATTATAGCCATATAAAGGGGGAATGAAATGAGCATGACGTAGCCAACATTCAGATAGTACAATCAGATCCCAATCGATACTTGATCTTTGAAGTGTTGTTAGAAATCCTGGGAAGTTGCGATTTACACTGCGTATGTTCTGATGTATAATTTTTAAGCTTAAATGGGGGGTATCAATTTGTCTGGAGCAATCATCTATTTCGCAATTTGATGATTGTGCGACTTGAAAGTCGTCAATTATTTCGTTTATATTATCAAATGTTAACAGCAGTATTACAGATAGGTGAGTCCTGAAGATGTGCGACAGGTATATTAGATGATTTTATGACGTAATGTGAGAGTGTCATGATGTTTGGTAGAGGCGAGTGGGTATTATAATGTGTTATTATAATGTGTAAGAAACCATTTTGTAAAGATGTGTTTGGATAATGAGTGTATATAAGAATTGTGTGTAGAGTGTGCATGTGTAGATATGAAAGTAGTGTGTGTATGATGATCGTGCGTTGGAATGGAGTACAGTATAAGATTTTACATGGAAAAAAGAGTATTGCAATACAGAATATAAAACAAAAAATACAGAATATAAAACAAAAAATACAGAATATAAAACAAAACATTATACAATTGCCCAGGGATAGTCACTTTGGTACAATTTTATTTAGATCTTGTTCACAGTTTATACGTATGGCTGTTGAGTCCTGTGTTCTTTTTATGTATATTTTCCCATATGAGGTCCAAGTGCTATAGTAGTTATTGTCTTTGACTAGTTTTCTGGCCAGATACGCAAGCCTTCTCCCAAGGCTCGTTAAAGATTCGACGACAAATACAGGCTTAGAGGGGCCCTGTAATTTGAGGTGTGTGGTGCTCAGTTTATTGTCTTTACTGGTCTTGTTGAAATCTTTACATTGTTTTAGGAAACCATCTTTGCATAGAGTTGAGGAAAAGTTTACTATAATATGATTTCCAGACTCATTTTTCGTCTTAAGCCGGTAGGCGTCTCGAATATCAGCGTCCGACACAGGATGCTGAATCACCTCACCTATACTCTTGACGAGTGATCCTAGAGCGGTTTTATTTTCGGTAGGCTGCTTAGGAATATTCCTGATTTCAATAGACGATGATCGGGAATTTCGTTCTAATAATTCTATTTTATTTTCGAGTGACTCAATTTTGGTTGCATAAGACTTATTTTGGTGCTCCAGTTGCGATATTTTCGTGACCATTTCATCGTATTTCGCCCCCAGAAAGTCCATACTTTTTTGTATTTCAGTATTTTGATTTTTGATAGTCACCACTGACTCAATCAGTTCCTCAAATTTTATGTTCTGTTTCATTTCAAAAGACTGAAACATATCTTTCATTTGGTCGGCGACAGAGATATGTTCCGATGATTTATCACAATTGTCCAAGAGTTTACGCTTTGTTCTACGTGTGACATTGAGGTCAGTATAGTCAGCAGGCATAGGGTCTTGTGAAGACACATGTAGCTGTGGGTCAGATCCGTAGGACGTAACAGGAGACATTAAGATGTTCGGGCGATTGATTGACATCGGTGGACTGCGTTTTACGGACATTTTAATAAGCCCACGACAAAATACAAACTTAGAAAGATAAACAAAATGTTTATTTACTCACGACGTGACAGTTGCGTACGCGCTTATCGGTATCAAACGGCAGGATGTAGCTTCGTGCGTAGACACGGCGGGCGGGGCT
Source organism: Catocala sponsa (assembly GCA_963564715.1). Lineage (NCBI taxonomy): Eukaryota > Metazoa > Arthropoda > Insecta > Lepidoptera > Erebidae > Catocala > Catocala sponsa. The sequence continues at coordinate 1,485,149 of OY751352.1, forward strand.
CGCAGCGATGTGGGGAGAGGATATAAATTGAATACTTACAACAGAATTATTTGTAGATGCAGCAGCCCACTTATTATCTGGCGACAGTTCTAAGTTCTGCATGATGCCTTCAAGTTGCGGACAGAGGTCTCTGGCTAGATCAGACGTGGCCAGGTCCCACGATATGACCCTGCTTGATATGGAGACCACGTAGCGTTTATCAGAGCTCAGACGAAACCCGAAGACAGCGAACTGGTGACCTTCTAGTGAATACTGTAAAAACCAAAAGGTTTGACATAAGCGACTTTAATTCATACTTTTTGTATTCAATTGGAAGGTCCTAATACTTCGAACTAATTTTATACTTGTGGATTTTGTGAAAGACTTTTGAATGTTGTGTGTAAATTCATATCTAATATTACAAATGCGAATGTGAGTTTGTTTGTTTGTTTATTTGTTTGTATCGCTGCCACGCCTTAACCACAGCCTTAACTATTTGATGGATCATTATAAAACTTTGCATACAGATAGGGTAAAGTAAAAAAAAATCGCTTAAAGTCAGGGGTATAGACAAGGGCATAGAGTACCTTCCGTAGGAAAAAGCTGGTACATGGCAATTCATCGCTAGTCTTAACGAAGAGTGAAGAAACGTGCATACATAACATTTATTTATAGTGATTTTGGAGATTTGAGCGAGTGCTCAAATCTCCAAAATCATTACCTAACCTGTAATCATTTATCGTATCAGTTTGAGACCAGGTCCGTTCGTATAGCTTGTAAGACCGGGTACAATTATGATGTTATTATTTTTATATCCACTAAATACCTTCAGTGGTCCACCAGGAGTATGCAAGCAATGATGGGATGGAAGTAGAGCGCAGTGAGTCTTGCCGTTGTGATGGCACTGCTTCAGTAACGAGGATATGGCAGGGTTGTGAGGAGCTTCAGGCAGGAGACGGCCCACCAGTTGTGGAGCCAACATGTCAGGGTATGTGCCGAGGATGGCTCCTCCAAGACGTAGAGCATCAGCTACTAGCATTAGTTCTCTGAAATAAGAAAGATAAGATTATCTTGGTTAACTCTTTGACAAAGTTGATAAGCATAATTATGTAAACCTGATAGATTGATGGCCAAAATAAAACCATGAATAATATATTGACAGGCACTAGTTACAAATAATACATATGGACTGTTGAGAGGCTATTTGATTTAAACGCCATTTTTGCCATAGTGACTTATATACATATTAAAAATAAGGAAAAAATGCTGATTTCAGCTATGTATTATACAGAGTGTCCCTGAATATGTGAATCAAATTGTAACGGCAGATTCCTTAGGTAAGGACCTTTTAAATGTGCTTAATAAAAAAATAAAAAAATAATGAACTAAGTGTAAAAATAAAAAAATCAAAATTTTAAAAAGTACGTCTTTTTCAGACTTTTAAGTACAAGTACTTCATTTATGGCGAATTTTAATTTTTCCCACTATTATTATTTGTGAAGGATTGATTCGTCAAACTACAAAAGATGTTTTTTTTAAAATGATGTAATTTTGAAATCGCAGCATTATTTTGGTGAATTTTTTTGCACTAAAAAAAATCTTGTTTGTTTGTTTTTTTATTTTTACACAAGTTTATATATTTTTTATTTATTACGTTTCAAAGGTCCTTACCTAAGGAATCTCTCGTTACAATTTAATTCACATATTCTGAGACAGCCTGAATATAAGTCATTATCGCAAAAAAGGCGCTAAAGTCACATAGCTTTTCAGTCGTCGATATTATTACTATAGTATGACCGAACTGAGTGGTTGCACGAATGCCGCGCAGCGCCATCGCATACTTGCGCTTGACTAACCAAAACGAATGCTTTAGCAATATCCCTACAGCTACAAAGCTAGTATTATATCTAGATATTTACCTGACAGCGTCTTTACTGACATGTAGCTTAGCGTCTTCAAAGTCAGCGAGGACAGCTTGAAGCGGGCAACAGTTCAGTTTTGCGTGAAGCCATTCGTAGTTGAACAGCACTTCTGCGTATAGGTCTGCGAAGCGTTTGGAGCGGACCAGGTGGAATGGCAGCTCACCAAACTGGAGAAATATAAATTGTTGACTGCATGGATTGCGTACTGTTTTACGTGTCGTGGGTTCGAATCTCACATAAAATAAAACTTGTGTGATGTATAAATAGTTGTTCTAAAATTAAACTACTATATACGGATTTTATCGCGTTGTTTATTTGATACTTTATTACATAATTTAGAAACATACATATAAAAAAGTGTAAATAGTTTTAATAGTTTCAATAATTTAATTAGCTTAAAAATTAGTAAAGTGTAATAGTAATAGTAGTGTAACAATTTCTAAATGTTGTAATAAAGTGTCAAATAAACAACGCGATAAAATTCGTATATAGTAGTTCAATTTCAATTAATAACATTCGCGTAAACAGAAGATATATAATAGTTGTTCTAAATTTGGGTATTTATTGTGTCCATTGGTTGACATACTTACAAACCTTTTTTTTTCTTTTTGTTTCAAACCTAGTCTTACGTCTATATCCCCAAAGAGGTTGGCAGAGCTGTAATAACCACCTACATTTGATCAGCTATGGATTTAAGTTCTACGTAATAAAGGGCGACCCTATCACCATATTCTGGTCACTAGTTTTGGCATAATGATATCACTGAGGATATCTTGAAAGATGAACCCAATAACACTTTCTCGATCCGGGTATTGAACCCGAAACCTCATGGTCAGCAGTCGCATTTACCATACTAATATTATAAAAGCGACAATAGGTTTGTTTGCTTGTTACCTTTTCACGCCTAAACCACTGAATCGATCATTCTGAAATTTTGCATATACATTGTCAGGTGTACAGAAACGGACATAGGCTACCTTTCATCCCGAAAAAAATTACTGTTTCCAAAGAAACAACAATAACGTTCTTATGACAATAGATGGCGCCACGTGTCTTTCGAATCATGATTGAATTATATTATTACAAGCAGAGTACAACCCGAATTGATTGTCAAATTATAATTTACCGCGAGCTAAGTCGCGGGCAAAAGCTAGTATTAAAATAATATAATCTGAGAATAATCTCTGTGTTGCGAAAACCTTGCAAACATTCAAACAACTTGTTACCTTCCTCAAATTGTATCTTTTCATGGAGCCGTCGGCTGATGTGAACACCAAAGGCTGAAGAGGGACTTTCCTATCCGCCACGCCCTCTCTGTCAGCCAGGTTGAACCTGTGACGCTGGATCTCCGTGTACTTGAAAGGCTTTGGTGTTCCACCTCCCCATATACCTAGAATAAGAAAGAGAAAGAGTCCATTGCATTGTCTGTCGATGATTTTTATTAGTAGGTTGCAGCTGTTATGATACTTTATTTCTATTACTTCTTTAAAACTTAAAACTGGCCAAGTGCGAGTCGGACTCGCACACGAAGGGTTCCGTTCCATCTATACATATAATAAAATTGTAGGATAGTCAAAACTGTACATTGAATATTTTTTTAAAAGAATACTTGGGGCGTGATCTACAATCGATATCGAAGCCAAAAATATAGTTTTTAGAATTTTTGTCTGTTTGTCTGTATGTATGTCCGGGCTAAACTCAAAAAGTACTGCATGGATTTACTTCAAATTTTGCATGAATATTACTAACAGGTCGGGTCAACATATAGGCTACATATTATCACGCTATCACCTACGGGGGAGGAGCTGTGAATCTTTATTTTTCTTACGCATTCTGTACAAGCGTGTAATCTAACGACGCATATTTAAATGTTGTTTTTGAGTAAGCCATGCTATTATCTAGCTTTACACTACTAAAAAAACTACGCCATTTAAGTAACTTGGGCAGAGAAATATAGTTCGGTTCCGCGGCGATAAACACTTTTTAGTTAAAATCTACGCAGACGAAGTCGCAGGTAACAGCTAGTTATCTATAAAAACGACAAAAAAATCACGTTTGTTGTATGGGAGCCCCTCTTAAATATTTATTTCATTTTAATTTAATTATTTATTTTAGAGTGAATATATAACTAAATATTCTGTGAATATTTCAATCGTCTACCTGTTGCCGTTATCAATAACGAACAAAAACGAGCAAAAAAATTACGTTTGTTGTATGGGAGCCCCCTTAAATATTCACTTTATTCTGTTTTTTAGTATTTGTTGTTATAGCAGCAATAGAAATACATCATCTGTCAAAATTTCAACTATCTAGCTATCACGGTTCATGAGATACAGCCTGGTGACAGACGGACAGCGGAGTCTTAGTAATAAGGTCCTGTTTTACCCTTTGGGTACGGAACCCTAAAAACTGCTTGTTGTTGGGCCCGTGGTTCAGGTTTGCTTGGTCTTACAGCTGCTCATGTTCTACTTGTAATTCGCAATTATTGAAATATCCGAGATTGCTGTACCTATAAGAAGTTCGGATTCCAGTCACGGGTCAGGCCAACATAAAGGTTTTGAGTGTTTCTATCAGGAAATCATTAATACCAGCTCGGAGTTTGACATTTGGCGGTTATGCACATCCTAGTTGTGAGTTCTCAGTAACTTAACCCTTACTAAAGATCACAGTTATCACTACAAGATTAATAAAAGCTGATTAGCTAAGTATCACTAAAAATAATAATAATATAATAATATTCTATCACATTCACACAACACCATCTAGCCCAAACTAAGCAGAGCTTGTACTATGGGTACTAGACAATGGATAAACATACATTATACTTTTTTTTGTAAATACATACATATTATACATAGAAACACCCAGACCAAGACAAACATCCATGTTCATGCACACAAATGTTTGACTTGTGCGGGAATCGAACCCGCGACCTCAGGCGTGGCAGTCGGTTACACTAACCACTATGCCACCGAGGTCGTCAATGCGCTAGTCTTTCTACTGAATTTTAGCTTGTACAACTGCTGGCCTTGAGTTTCAGGTTCAAGGAATCCTTAGAAGCAGTTTTGGTAGTGAAATGGATGGCTATGCTCATCTCGTTCATTAAGTGCACGTAAAACCGTCGTTAGCTTAGGCTGTCAAAAATATATCTATCACAAACTAAGTGTAATCACTCGGAATGAAAGGTACTTACCAAGATAATAATCGGCAATCATAGAATGGAAGTACATGGCCATGTTCATGTTTTTAAAATACCTCTCGCGAGCTGTGTCGCGGAACTGTCTGTGGTACCAGTTCATTACGGAGACGCCGTCGGCCTCGCGTTCTGAGAGGTAGTTTGGCAAATCATTGCGGATCCTGGAGTAGAATAAAGGTTTTTCATAAGCAAAAGCTATTTGTAGGATTCGCTGAGTATAGATGAGGAGAATGCTGGACGCTTGAACACATCAAATATTTTTTTATACTGCAATTAAACGGCCAGCTTCATGGTTTACGAATATGGTAGTTTATTTTGCATGTATTGCATGCTGCATGCATCACCTGCTTATTGTGAACCTTTCAAAAAAGGGATTATTGGTAGAGCTAACGTAAGAGTCATAAGTCATACTGTTCCTTTGACAGCATAGCGCTGGCAGCAAAAGGAAACGCAACTATGTCAATGTATACCGCTAAGCAAAGACGACCAGGAATACTTATTCTGCTTTTCAGTCAAGCTGTAAAATTGCTTGGTCATCGAATTACATACGGGTCATGCACAAAATGAGGGCGTAAGAAAATCAACAAAATTAAGCTTCAAATATTGCTATGAAACTTTATAATTATTTTTATTGACTTATTAATCTTATTTTTTTTTTATTATTTATTTTATTTATTTAGGTTTGGGCTCACCAACTAAAATACATACAGAACATTAACTTAAAATAACACAAAATACATCAGATCATCGTATGCTTTTAAATTAAAGGCAAGCACAACATTGTTATTGAAAGTGAGTTTTACAATGTTCTTATACTAATTTTTAACACAGTTTCAACAAGTAGATAAGACAAAATAAATTAATGTTAGACTAATTAAAAAACAAATTAAAAAAACAGTAATAAAGAAATAAATGTAGCAACTTAACAATTATTTTACTAAATAATACTAAATATTATAATAATATCACAACAGATTAGTCTTAGATATACTGCTATATACAAATTCTTCAATCATAGTCAGAGTCCAACATCATTTACGTCACAAAGTAATACTTACGGACGTCAAAGCTTATGAGTTGTAAGTATAGCGAAGTTACTGAATTTACATATAAGTTAGTTGATAGGTTCAGTCAAAAGGTTAACCTTTCAGTAGGTATATTCTCATAGGCTTAAGCCTAAGTCACGGCCAACTTTTGAATTGCTTGTCGAATATGACCTGTGCATCTAGCAAGGACAATCTCAAAAAGCCAAGCTTACCTAGTCCACAATAGCGGCGGAATTCTTCTGACTGGCGGTAGATGGTATTGGTACACATCATCTAGTACTTTGTCATCCAAAGAGATCAGGTCTTCAAGTTCTGTTTCTGACAGTCCACTTCTGGCTGCAGTGATGTAGGCTAACGCGTGGAACACCAGTAGACGACCGTGCTGGTAAGAAAGAACAAGGTAGCTGGGTAAAGGTAACCGTGCTGGTAAGCACAATGGCCTTACCATTTGTACGCTGAAAAGAGGCCCTATGCCCAGCTGTGGGCTTGTTTATATACAGGGCTGATATTATTATATATTATATTATATATAGCGCCGAGAGTATAGACGGAGGTGTATTAACCTTTTGAACGCCACGGACGTCCATTCACGTCAAATTAAACCGTGCTAACGACACCCCGACGGCATGGCATGTCGAAAATACGACTATTATACGTTCAAAATAAACTTACAAAAATATGTTTTTTTTTAATAATAATAAAATTTATTGTGTCAAATAATTCGTTTTACAGAAAGTTATGTTCGGAATCTTCTTTAAAGCAAATAATGGTTGTAGTCCAAAACTCCGCTCCTCCATATTTTACATAGCGTGATAATTAACACAATAATTTGAAATGATGAAATTAACTCTAGGATACATTATATTAAATACAAACTTATACTTTAAAATATGTGTGGTGTATGTGTGTATGTATGTGTGCGTGTGTGTGTAATGTTTGTTGTCTTCCTTTTACGTATTATTGAAAACTACCTTAATCATCGCCTGGCGTAGGGGGCACGACGCTACTTTTATGCTATGGCGGTCAAAAGGTTAAACCAGATTTCCGTCTACTTTATATACTAAGAATTTTCATGACGTATTTATTACTAATCCGACATTCAACTATGTGTTTATAAAGTTTTTATAAACCTTTGTATTGCTATTTTCTTTCTGTTCGGTGTAAATAAAGGCTTAATACATTTTTTTATGTAATATTACTAAGTTTCCTTAAGAGCAGCGATAGCTCAGTGGGGAGACCAACAGACTGCAATGCAGAGGGTCTCGGGTTCGAACCCACGTCGCGCACCTCTGACTTTCGGAAATTATATGACTTTTCAAAATTATGTGCGTATTGATTGACAATTATCGCCTGCTCCGTGCCTCGGAGAGTATGTTAAGCCGTTGGTCCCGGCTGCCATGAACATCTATAGCAGTCGTTATTGGGAGAGTGTTGACACAAAAGATCCCACTGAGTCGAAGTCTCGCCGGTCTGCACTGACTGGCCCTTACATAAGATAAGAGAAGTTTCCTTAAAGTATACACGAATGATATGAATAGAAGGAAACATAAAGGATTTCTTGTCTGTTTTTGATCTTGTCAATCTCTTCACTATATGGGATCTCAACTGTAGGTCTACCAAAAAAATGTTTATCCGAATCTTCGGGCTGAAAGAAAACTCACTAAGAAGTTTCTTCGAAATTCTTTCTTTCAAAATAACATTTCTCCAATATTCGGCCTATGTCATGAAAGACTTCACGACAGTCAAAAGGCTACGTAACCAAATTCAGGACACATTTCGGAATAAATATGTTTCATAGTACGAGCAGTCGGCCTACAAACTTTGGCATTAACGTTTTATTGTAGGTCTACAGTTTTTCCTATTTCAATATATTGGCATATCTCAACGCACCTGCTTTTCAATTCTCTCAAACAACATCATAATAGAATCCATGACACTGTCCGCCAAATGAGTGTCTTGAGGCTTCGTATAACTTCTCCATCTGCACACCTGAAAATATATTGAAAACATTTATACTTATATAATAGACATTCATATTTATACATATATAGTGCCAATCACTTGTTTTTAAAGAGGGGACGACCTGGTGACCTGAAATACAGGCCAAAAGCCTAGCTTAGGCACCAGTCTCCCACAGTATAAATTCCATTGGTATATTGTTTTATTCATTATAATTGCTGTAATATTGTGGTGAGAAAATAAATAATAATAATAATTATTATTATTATATAAGACTAGCTTTTGCCCGCGGCAATTTAGAATTTGACAAGTAATGCGGGTTGTACTCTGCTTGTAATAATATAATTCAATCATGATTCGAAAGACACGTGGCGCCATCTATTATCATAAGAGCGTTATTGTTGTTTTCCTCGGGAACAGTAATTTTTTTCAGGATGAATGGTAGCCTATGTCCGTTTCTGTACACCTGTCAACGTATATGCAAATTTTCAGGATGATCGGTTCAGTGGTTTAGGCGTGAAAAGGTAACAAAAAACAAACAAACTCATTTTCGCTTTTATAATATTAGTTAGGAAGGATGTAATGATGGATGTAAGTACAGGAACTATATAAGTTTTTGTCCCCTAGAGATAGCAAAAGTTGTATTACACACACATTACACAAAGTATGTTTTTTCAGGTTCTATGTTATAGTTACCGCCACATTGCTAGATTTTGTGCTTTTACGGAGTATTTCTGACAGAAAAGTCCATTAACACTTTGCCAGATCCGACAAACGAATCCGATACCCTATGCGCAGCAATTACTTTCACTACCGTTGAGTTACTAAGGCAGTGTGGCATATATTGAATAATAAGTTTATAATGAAAAAGGTTTATGTGTTTAATTATGATACAAAATTCCTAGCCATAAGTTATATACTTTTAGATAAGTAAACAAGGCTGTATCGCATATATACATTAGTATTAATTATTTACCTCAGCGAAAACCAGCTTAACGAATATTGGTAGCGAGCATGAAGCAATAGCGTTGGAGACCAAGCGCCATTGGTAGTTTGACAGATCACGGCAAGCGCGAGCCATCCACAATCTGAAATATAAGAGTCAATTATTACTCTCCAGGTACTATTTTATTTCATTTTACAATTTTAGGAAAACTTAAGCTAAAACAGTATCATAGACAGATTTGATACGAAAAAAGAAGGCCAATTAAAAGTTTTCACAGATAGTAGATTAAAGTGTTAGTGTAAATAATAGAAGAAGACATTTAAACAACAAGATAATAGCAAGAAATAGACACCATTACATCTAGTTTTTAGATATAAAGAAAGAGTTACACAACATTTTTTTGATTTGGCTATTACTGTAAGTAAACAAGTCTATATCAACACTGGCATGCCATGTTGAACATGCGACTCGCTCGAATTAAAAATGAATGTTGCCTGTAGGTTGTACTAGCTGTTGGTGTATGTTGTAGGTGTGATTTGTGCAGGAATGCAGATGGCACACGCAGCCCTATTTTGCTCACCAGTTCACTAACGTCTATCGACCCATTCATGATTCTAAAAAGTAATCAGATATCCGCAACCTTTCTACACATTAAGCTCTGGTAAAAAATCTGTAAAGAAATTGCTTCAATTTGGTCGTGAGGTACAAAGTAAGGCAGGCTAAGTTTTCAATTCGTCTTTTGGTCAGCCTCTTGATATTATTGCAGGTCAATAATATCAAGAGGCTGACCAAAATTCGTTTTGATTAAATCAGTCTCTATTCTTAAAAAGATCACAGCAAAATTACTATGATATTTATTTCGTTTGACTAGGGTGAGCAGGTGAATGGTTTTTGTTTTTGTACTGGTAGCGCAGAAATTATTTTTTTACAGGATCATACATACATACATACATAGATTCACGCCTGTTTCCTAGAGGGGTACGCAGAGACTACGGATTTCCATTTGCTATGATCCTGACACACTTCTCTGGCTTCATTCACTTTCATCACATTCCTCATACACACCCGTCAGTTCAAGGTGCTCTTAACCTGGCCTTTGTCCAGAACGCCTCCGTTCTGATCGAGAAATACAGGATCAACATCGCGAGAATGATAAAATCTTAATATAGTAGGCTATCATTGTTTACTTATTGATATAAAAAGAAATAGCAGGCAAGTCACTGTTCTTGCAAGGAAGTACTCTGCAGGTACTCACTTCAGAACTTGCATTGCCAGATCTTCCCCCAAAGCCTTTACTTCCAGGAAATTGTCTTCAGAGTCAATCATGCGCCGTAACACATCGTATTCCTTGGACACCTCTGGGTTGGCTTCTTCACAAGCGCAGGTCACGATTATCTAAAAATCAACTTTAATTACTTACTCACAAATGGCTTCTACTTTCCTACTAATAAATATTACAAATGTGAAATTTGGATGTCGTTTACTCAACCATTGATATGAAACAATAGTTCTTAATGAACTCAATGAATGTTGGACGTAACAGTGTAAGTAGTATAGGGTATCCTCTGGACTTGGTTTAGCTACAGTTAACAAACAGCAGTCACAATCGAATTGCTTAATTTATCACATTCATCCGTGATCGCTACCTGGATTCTGCATTTATAATTTCTGGGTCGTTACTCTTTCAATAAACAAAAATTTAACAAAAAAGAAAACCGACTTCATAAACGAATATTCTAAAACTTAAAATGCACTAAAAAGTTAATAAATAATTGCATATTCTTGTGAATAATTAAATTATGGGACCACACGGGAAGCAAATAAAAAAAGAATCATCAAAATGGGTTCACCCAGTCGAAAGATAAGAGGTAACAAACATTAAAAAAATATATACTAACGAATTGAGTACCTCCTCCTTTTTTTGAAATCGGTTAAAAACACTATAAATTGGGTGTATAGTAAAAATACAAATATTGTTTAACTAATTGAGAATGAAGCCATCTGTTGAACGGTCGGTGAACTACGTAGCTTCATGGTGTTTTAGAAGTTGAGACTGTTTCGAAAACTAATTTCAGTGGTTTAGTGCCTAGATGGGCTATTCACGGCGTTTATTGGATTCTTGCTATTTAGCAAAGTTCAAGTTTCAACTAAAGTTATTGCTTCTATCGTAATTTTCTGACAAATTAGGAAACAAATAAAATTTAGATGCTTTTCATGACGGTACAAGATTGTTATAAAATATGTTTCATTGCCAGTTTGGTTCTATCAAATCCTAACAACTGATATAACTGTTCTCTTCTCATAGGCTTAACCCTTTGCCTGAACCTTGCAACTAACATAAATGTAAAGTCAGTAAATGTAACAAACCTTTGACATTCATAAGTGTTACCTTGTGACCTAAGTGAATAAACGGTTTTTGACTTTGACTTTGGTATTTCGTCGTTAATATTTCGAATTTTTAAGTCAGATCATTTCATAGATAAGCATAATTGGTTTAAGTAGAAACCATATCCAACACGCTTAAGAGTAATTAAACCTTACAGAAGACTACTTTAATACTCGCCTTACAATGCGGAGGCAGTCTCGTTGGCAACCACGAGACCTTATTATTTTCTGTTCCTATCCCAGTCAGCTGGTCTACTGAGTCCAAGAATAGAAGCAATGGCTGTTGCTGTGTAGCCATCGTGAGAAGTTGCTTAAAGTGCGCAGTCAGTGGCACCAGATCATCTGGGATGCTTTCAAATGGTAGAGCGAAGTTATAGGATATCTGGAAAGATTTTGGTTATTTTAGTCTCCTTACTGTCTCCTTAATTTCGTTGTATCCAGACTTGCTATTTTAGACTAAGTTAGTCATTCATTTAAACGTATTGTCAACGTTACTTATAGGATTGATTGGATTGATAATAAACTAGAATTAATAAAGTAAATCGATTGCTATGAGTTCCAATACTATTTTAGGAATTATTGTGTAGGCACACATATGACATTCCAAAATGATAAATTCAGGTATAATAAATATGGGAGGTAATCATAATTTTAACTATCTAAACGGTTGAACTCACATTTGTTATTCGGGTTTGCCCGACAAGTTTCAAAGCCAATCGGGGTTCTTAATCAAGAGTGCAACATCCTTGCGCGAAGGAGTCAGGTTGCTTTTTCATACGAAAGTAAAATTTTGTGTTACTAAAATATATCTAAAGATAGAAAAAGTTACCTGTTGACAAATAGATATAAGTGTGGGCGTAAGAGCGCTGGAGTCAGGAGTGGTTCCAAGGAACCTGATCACGTTGGTAGGCTTCACGTCAGCAAACCATATGTCCAGTGACATAGCGGCGCTCTTCGATAGGAGACTGGTCTTACCGCAACCACCTGAATAAAGACAGATTAGTGATGTGCGATTATTCGAAAGAACATTTCATTAATTCGACCGATTGTTGTTATTTCAATACGGACTACCCCGGTGGTGGAAGTATCTGCTTTGTTTCCTGTTCGATTACCGAAATCGCAAATTTTGCTTAATATAATGTATATAAGTATAAACATATTTTATATTTTAAGCAAAATTTCGTTAATGTTAATTTTACTTATTAATTAATATCATAATCCTTGCGTGCAGTCTATTAGCCTTTCTTATAGTCCTTGAAACACATAACAACATGACGAGACCTCATGTCTTGTGAAATCATTTTGTAGAAACTTCCTCTCAAAATGTACCTCTGGTACGCCCGAAAGGACTAGGTGCATGATATAAATAAACTAGCTTTTGCCCGCGGCTTCGCTTGCGTTAATTTAGAATTTAACTATCAATTCGGATTGTACTCTGCTTGTAATAATATAATTCAATCATGATTCAAAAGACACGTGGCGCCATCTATTATCATAAGAACGTTATTATTGTTTTCCTCGGGAACAGTAATTTTTTTCAGGATGAAAGGGAAGATGTCCGTTTCTGTACACCTGTCAACGTATATGCAAAATTTCAGAATGATCGGTTCAGTGGTTTAGGCGTGAAAAGGTAACAAACAAACAAACAAACTCATTTTCGCTTTTATAATATTAGGATTAGGATTATTCACGAGAAACTAAGAAATGCCACAGATAGATCCTAGCATTTTCAAAATGCTTAGTTAATTCTCCTTCACCATTGAAGTCACCTGTTTTTACAAACACTTTAAAAATCCCATGAGCTTCTAATGATTACCTTCTCCATATAAGACTAAGGGTTTATCGGAGTTGTTTTTCATATAGTTTTCGATGAAGATCAAGTCCGGTTCTCTGCCGTGGAACACTTTGACTGAGTTGTTACAAGCGTGTAGATGCTGCAGTATCTCCGTCACGATCTGACCTTGAGCGCTGCTGTCCTCTTTACGCATCGCTCTGAAATTCAATTAATATGGCCTTACTTAACAAACTACTACAACGTTTCCGTACCGATACTATTAAAGAAACTGGAAAACAAAGGTATAAGAGTTATTTCTTTAGAATGGTTCAAAAGTTATCTGACGGCGCTAAGATAGTGTCTAAGAGTCTCTGACCAACTAAGTGACCCCAGAAATATTAATTAAGGTGTGCCACTAGGCAGTTAGTTAGGACCTAGTTTGTTCAATCATAAACATAAACATATCTTTATTTTTCTCTCACCACAATATTATGTTACATAATTGCTTATAATTATTACATAGCATTCGTTTATTGTGGGAGACTGGTGCCTAAACTAGGCGTTAGCCTGTATTTCAGGCCACCAGGCCTCCACCCCGGATTTATTTAATTTGCATATAAACAGTTCAGCGTGGTCTGTACCATGAGCCAGGTATGATGTTTAATCTATTACAAGTGGTGTCTTTGATTAGTAAGGTTTTATGTTTGTTATGTGTGTGTGTGTGTGTGTGTGTGTGCGTGTGTGTGTGTGTGTGTGTGTGTGTGTGTGTTTGTGTGTGTGTGTGTGTGTGTGTGTGTGCGTGCGTGCATGTGTGTTTGCTTATATACATGTGTTTGCCAGTTTCATTCCAGAATTTTTATTAGGTTTTCGGTGTTTATATAATTTAAGGACATAAGCCATTCAGTCACCGCATTTTTACGAATAATTTTGTTAGCGGAAACATATTTATGGCTTTATTTATTTTATTATACATATAGGGTATACTAATTTTTAAGCTAATGAAATTATTGATAAAATTATTAGCTTAAAAATTAGTAAAGTTTAGTAGTAATAGTAGTGTAACAGTTTTAAAAATTTTTTGAAATAAAGTGTCAAATAAACAACGCGATAAAATCCGTATATAGTAGTTTAATTTCAATGAATAACATTCGCGTAAACAGAAGACAACATTCTAATTTTTTTATTTTGTTGAATTGTCTTGTTGTCTTACCTTATATAGTTATAAACATTGTTTTATTTATTTCTATTATAATTATGTAATTACAGTTGTGAAGTGCAGGAGCTTTAAACCTCTATTGTTGGAGGTACGTTTGGCTGGGACCCCACGATATATGTAGGCTTACCTAGTGTGGTGACCGCGTTAAATATTTACCTGATAAGATCTGCTACACTAATTTTGGCTAAACTAAGGCGCTCATAGCCAGTTGCACTCACTGATCGGTAAACGATTAGCGAGGTTAAGCAACGTTGGGTGCGGTCAGTCAATAGATGGGTGACCGCTTAGTGGTATTTCATCTCAGCGTCTCCGTGCTTCGGAGGGCAAGTAAAAGTCGGTCCCGGTTGTTGTCAAATTGATAGCAGTCGTTAAGCCATGTCAGAGGCCTACGGGCGGCTTGAACAACTCTTGATAACAGGTTCACCACTAACCACACGAAAAGAAAAAAGAGAGGCTAATTTTGTGCTTTGTTACGCACTTTTATAACTTTCTTGTGTATCTAAATAAACATTTTCATTTTCAATCTATTCAGTAAATCCTTAGATATGATGTACAGCGCATAACCCTGTTACCGCACGAACGAAGTCGCTCAAAGGCTAGTTTTATATGTATATGTACGTATAGACTTTGTACGTAAGATTGTAATGATGTTACTCGCCAATCGTGTTGACCCGGTCTCGATTCTCGGTAAAATATTATTGGGTTTTCCTCCTATGCTGTTTTAGAGGGCCTATCTAGTGAGTTGGTGAGTCACCAGCCATCCGATTGATGCTATTAGAGTATTAAGGGCAGACGCCGTTTTTCATCCATAGTTACCATTGAACACATGGGTGTTCAATGACTACATATGTAGTCCTACGCCTGCTGCGACTAGTGCCACCGTAGGTGTTCCATCCCACTTTAGATTAAAACTCTTGAAAGTATATAAATATAGAGTATAATCCCGAAATTATAAATATAGAGTAGTAGAGCCTCGCTGATTTCAGCATGAATGGGCCGGCTCGACCGGGGAAGGACTACACTCTCACAGAATATCGACGTGAAATAGCAGTATGCCTACTGTTGTTTCGTTCGATGAGTGAGAGTAAAATCCAATCACCCCCTTACCCCCTTCCCTCCTTTCCTAAAGAGTCGACAACGCGCTAGTGATGCCTCTGGTGTTGCAGGCGTCCATAGGCTACGGTGACCGCTTACCATCAGGTGGGACGCATGCTTGTTTGCCACCTTAGTTGTATAAAAAAAGTCCTATTCACGTTGGATCCATATCTCCGTGCAAACCTCTTAAAGGGCCAGGTATTTTGCTAATATGTTAGAAAAATATCTGTGATAAGAGAAACACAATAAAGTCAGTCCTGTAAATAAGCTGTCCCTCTGCTGCGCAGGCCTCTTCTGATTGTGAGAAGGGTTAGGCCATAGTCTACTACACAGTCCCAGCGTGGGTTGGTGGACTTCACATATCATCGAGAACATTATAATGATTCTTCAAGTTAAGATGAGAACCAAAACACACTAGAAAATGGTATAGCTAAATTTATGAACCTTTGCAAAACAGGCTTGAACCTGCAGAGGTGATATCAGATACGTTTTATTATATAAGATGCACAATTTTCATCAACATTCGTATCCTCAATTGCCGAGCTTCCGCAACGATTTGGACATCCGATCTGCATCCGCCTTTAAATATCCGTATCCGCATCCGCGGATGTCAAAAAATCTGCATCCGCAATATCCCTGGTGTCGACCACAGGGCGAACACTAGGATTAAGTATTATTAATATTTTACCTGACCTGGGGACACGAAACCTCATGCATAGCAATCTTATCTACAGCTGCCGTGCCAACGACCACAAAAATATTAGGTAAGTTGAACATATCAATTTTTAACAAAGGGCTGTAGAGATAACTAAACAAAGTGTGAACTAGAGGTGCACTATGCAAATGACTAAATTAGTTTAAAGGCTGACTTCGCATCGTTTGCATGTAAATTACTCAAATTGATCCAAACCTCTGGAGACTTTGTTGATGGCTTAATCAAAATGGACATTAAATTTGTGTTATAATTATTAGGCTTGCTTCTATAATTATAACACAAGTTATATCACATAGAGTATAGCATAACTCTCCTAACAATGAGAAATTTTTAGGCTTTCAGGTTTAGCAGCATATTTGCTGATTCAGTACCAAATATAATAAAAATATATTCCCTTTATTTCAACATAATTATAAAAACTGAAATGAAACTAGAAAGCCTGAAAATGCCTCCACCATGCTGTCCCAGTGCAGATTGGTAGACTTTACATATTAAAATTTTTTCTATCTTTTCACTAAAAATATGTATAATGCCAGCGCCTTATATTTTTAGTGAAAAGATAGAAAAATTCTGCAACAATACCATTTTTCTTTAAAAATGTGTGGATAGAGTTAATAATAATAATAATTAATTGAATAGCCATTTTTTTATTTAATTGCCTGTGGCACAGGTTTACTCTAGTACAGGCGTATTATATTTTGACCTATAGGCCTTAATCTAAGACCTGTATTAATTTGTTAAAACCGTACTTAATTCATAAATTATTATTTTAATAATGATAAGACTGACTGTTTATAGACTGTTCCAGTGCTGAGCATGACCCTGTTTTCAGTATGAGAAGAGAGAAAAAAGAAGTATGAGAGTCAGAACTTCATTTCCATAACAAGTTTAACTATGTCAAATCTCACACTTCTCCGTATCGCGCAATATATACTGTACATACAGCTTTCCTTAAAAGAACAAAATAAATAAATATGCATAAAAAGGCGTATAAAGGTTTTTCTTCGTATATTAAGGTCAGTATCAGTACCGCTGTTAGTAGTTTTCCTAAAATTACTTTTCACAAGAAGGACCTAATTATATTTTCTACTGTCTACTTGTCTTCAAAATTTGCGTAATTGAAAGGAATCTGTTAAAACTAGAGTGTATACATACTGACCTGTCGACAAGTTTGATGATATTCTTATAGAAATGAGCGATGAAATGGTTCAAATATTCTCCATGGCTCTCTGTATCTAGACCCTCGCGTCCTATCCACTCCACAGTGTATCTGAGAAGAATAAAAGAAGAGTTTTATAAGCAATTCATAAGTAATTTCAGGTGTTACTATATTAAAAACAATGACAACCATGTAATGAAGCACGAGTTGAACTCGCAAACTTGTTAAATTAAATAAACTGCATTCATTTTTGGCACAGTGATAGTGTATGGAATTGCTGTGAGTCAGGGTTCGATTCCCGAATAGGGAAATGTGTTTTTGGGTTTTGCAAGAAATTCTCAATAGACACACACAATAGACAGCAAAAGGTCGCCACCTTCTTGGAACCTAAGCCATAGCTGACTAAATGTTGGTGTGATATCACCTCTCTCTATATTTTTTGGGATATAGAAAGAGATGTAGGGGATACTAAGATGCGTCTTAACTTTAGGTATGACACCAAGAAGCTTCAAAACTTACTTCTGGATATTAGTAGTCTCAATCTTATCCGGTAGCCTAACATCCCTGAGATCGGCCAATAGTTTGGAAGCTTCAGCATCCAAGCTCCTGTTGATGATATCCACGAAGTTGCTGGCTTTCTTCAGATTCTGCAGATTGATGTTGTTGATGTACCGGACGTACGCCAAGCAGTGGTTCTTCGTGTTCTTGACGTTCAGAATGCCATTGATGACTTCGCGTTCAGTTACTGAAATTGAGAGATCAATGTTTAAGATCATGATAAAATTACTGCCAACAAACAGTTATTGGGTTTTCACTTAAGAAATCTCAATAGCAGCCCGGAGTTAGGAAGTTGGCGGTGTAAGACACCCCCGTGCCTCGGAAAGCACGTAAAGCCGTTGGTCCTGCACCTGATCTCTCTCCGGTCGTGTCGTATTACCGTCCCATCGGATCATGAGAGTTAGGGAACAGGGAGTGCACTTGTGTTTGCGTACACACTTGTGCACTATAATATCTCCTATGTAGTTGGCCAGTTTCCGTTAAGACTGGATTATTATTGAAATTACTGCAAGGATGGCGTAGTACTTTACGTGGTGCCACTGCGAGTGTGGTTGGTTTAATCCATACACAAGACAAACATTTGTTAGAGACATATGGATGTCCCAATTCTGGGTGGTTTTTGTGTCCGTTGTTTGAATGGTTGTAAAGTCCCCGCGTCACAGGAATGTTTCCGAGCGACAGTTGAGTAGAGCTGTGAAATTTTCTCTAAAACTAAAACAACTTGATTTGAATGGAGAAGATTGTAACCAAATAAAACTCGTGTGATTTTTTGATGGAGAGTATATAGCTCAAGTTTTATTTATCATCCTTGCTTCTTGCCCTAGAAGTATAAAGACCAGCATTGAGTCTGGAAGACGACCATAGGCTCGCGCACCCTATTACGTAAGACCAAAATACACGGTTGGCGCAATTTGGGTGTAATACAAACCTACCTACCTGCCTTCCTCTTCGGGGGTATTTGCATTAGAATATGTATGTAAAATGCTCGGATAGCACGTTAAGCCGTCGGTCCCGGCTGCCATGAACATCTATGGCAGTCGTTATTGGGAAGTCAGTGCCCTCTAATATCCTGCCACTGGTCTAGCCTTAGGGTATCGTTAGCCTTCGGGTTGCGGAGATCAGATGGCAGTCGCCCCGTTTAAAAACTGATATCCAGTCAAATCCTGTTAGACTAGAAAGCCGACCCCAAGTGACTTGGGACTGCATGAGCGTTTGCCTTTTCTCACGGTACCGAACACACTCCTCTAACACATGTAGTACATTTGTCGCGATTGGATGTAGGCGTTTTTCACGGTGTATTAGCCGATCCTATATCTGAACCAGCAAAGATATTGTACGGCTTTATATTAAATAAGTAAGTATTAGGTTAAATATAGTGATAGAGTCTGTGTGGGCACGATGGGATTGACATAGTCGCACCTGCGCACTTAAATCCCTATTAAAAAATAAAGAGAAAAAAAAAGCGACTTGGGAATAATAAAGGCTAGGGAGAAGATGTATGTAATGACCCGGGTATCTAACATGGAACTCCACAGTCGCACGTCAATTATTATACAATAATTGGCGACTGTGGAGTTCCAATACATACGGAGAGAAAGCTTAATGTAAATTCTTCACAACTTAATGTAAATTCTTCACAACTTAATGTAAATTCTTCACAACTTAATGTAAATTCTTCACAACTTAATGTAAATTCTTCACAACTTAATGTAAATTCTTCACAACTTCACTTACCAGACATAAAATAGTTATGCATAGTATCTTTATCAATTTTGCCTGTGTTAAACAGCTGCAATGAAGCTTTGCGAAATAGCTTCTGCATTTTGCCCAGCGTGTCCCACCATACAGCCTGATCTTCAGCCTGGAGTTTAGGTACTCTCTGCAATATTAAAAACAATAGGTATATCAGTTAATCATCATAAGAGTTAGGGAATTGAGAGTGGACTTGTGTTTACGCACACACTTGTGCACTATAATATATCCTGTCTCTGTGAATGTTCACCACTGCTACCGAAATTCGGTCTGAAAGACCTTATTTACTGGTGGTATAAAATGCTGAAAGTTTGCTCAGGGGTTTCCCTAAGGCAAAAATTATGCAGGCATGGCGCAGGCATGGAATGGACAAGGCATAGACGCGAACAAAATTATACTGAAGAGGCCATTCTCTTCGGTATATTTTTGATCGCGTCATGATGTGGACCATATCACATACCATTATACAGTTTTGCGATAACTGCCTTCATGGCGCAGCGGTAGTCAGTGCGACTGCTGTGCCTGAGGTCTCGGGTTCCAATCCCGGGTCAGCCCAACAAGCAGTTATTGGGTTTTTCAGTTAAGAAATCTCAATAGCAGCCCGGGGTAAGGAAGTTGGCGGTGTTAGACACCCCCGGGCTGGGGAAAGCACGTGTCGCCGTTGTTCCTGCGCCTGATCTCTCTCCGGTCGTGTCAGATTACCGTCCCATCGGATTGTGAGCGTTAGGGAAGAGAGAGTGCACTTGTGTTTGCGCACACACTTGTGCACTATAATATCTCCTGCGCAGATGGCCAGTCTCCGTTAAGACTGGCCGCCGTGACCGAATTTCGGTCTAGAGTACATTATTATTATCTGTTTCAGGCTAATTGACTCATTAATATAATATTATTTTACGTCTACGGGAAAGGTACAGAATTAAATTAAACTATTATTTAATTTATAATTAATAATATTGCACTTCAAGATACAGACTAAAACCAACTTATTATCCCCGTGACTACGACTGCTGAAAAATAGTCAAAATGTTGGTCAAAGTGTAAATATAAATTGGTAATTTTTTGTGGATAAAAGGTATTCCTATGTATTTTCTACTCCCCTGACAACGTCCATGCGAAATTTCATGATGATCGGTCAAGTAGTTAAGGCGTGAAAGCGTAGCAAACAAACAAACAAATAAACTCACATTCGCATTCATAATATTAGTTAGGATAACTTATTATGAATTCGAATAACAATCAAATATTCGAATTCGAATAAAATCTCACCTTATTATTAAAGTTGATAAGTATAGAAGATATTGGTTGCAATACGGACACAGGTGGTACGGCGTTCGAGTCCTTTTTGTACCAGGTGTCAAGTAGGATGACGTCGACGCCACCGGCCACTAGCTCGTCTCGTAACATTTGTAGTTCTGATGATAACACGTAAGTAGGGATTGGTCTGTAAATATCAATAATAATAATTAGGTATTATCCAATTCAATATTTCTATTTCTAAACATGACATGTAAATATTAATAAACAAATATAATTGTGTAATGTCCTGTATAATTTGTAATCTGTTTTTAATGTTCAAATTCTATTGTGTATTTTCTATAGATAGTTTTAGAATTGTATAGCTTCACTTAACATATAAGCGATTTGGTTTGTAACTGTGAGCTTATATTGTTTTATATATCAATAAATAAATTAACAAATCCGTTTCGCTTGGCAAATTCCGCAATATAATTAGTGACCATATCTATACATCTATACAAATAAATAAAATTGAAGTGTCTGTTTGTAATGTCAAAATAACAGCTTTTTATCTAATGCATATGAAAGTATATAAGGTACCTATACGAAAACATACATTTTTTATTTTTTGAATGTCTGTCTGTCTGTTTGTTCCGGCTAATCTCCGAAACGGCTGGACCGATTTTGACGGGACTTTCACTGGCAGATAGCTGATGTTATAAGGAGTAAGAAAGGCTACTTTGATTTTAGAAAAAAAAATTGGGTTCCGCGGAGACCAACACTTTTTAGTTAAAATCTACGCGGACGAAGTCGCAGGTAACAGCTAGTATCATATAAAATTACTTTCCATTTACAGTTTTTTTATTTTTTTGTATTATTTTGTACTTATTTAGATTTTAATTCTGTTCAGTTGTACCTATTTTGTTATTTTAGTTATATTTTTTTTCATTTTATGTTTAAATGATCTATACTTGTAAAGTGCTGTTGTAAACATAATCCCACCAAAAACATAAATGTAAAAAAGAAGAGCCAAGTTCAATACAAAAAATATGCTTGGCTGTGAGCTTCGCCGCAAAAAGAATGGCGATCTAAATGAGTGCCAAGTTCTATGCAAAATCCAAATATGTATTTATAGTAACAAAATAACATTATGAACAAGTATTAAACTCTATTTCTTTGCTTTATTGGATACCTATAACAATTGCTGTTATTTAAAAATGTGAGCTCTTAAAGTAGGTTAGATTTGACTTGGCCAGTCAAAAGTGGTACCAAGTGGTTCGTGTAATATTACACTCGGCGCTGGCTAGCCAGTTCCTTTGCTTGAACTTGGCTTGACACGCTGCCGCGTGTCTAGATATTATTGTATTTTGTGCAAGCGGTGCTAACCGACAAGAGATTGTTACACTAGTCTAAGTATTTAAGTGAACTGTTTATTATAACGTTAAGTGTAAACAATTGTTGGCTGGCCAATAAAGATAAATAAATAAACATACACAGTCACAAACAAACATAAACATACATAGTCTTTGAGTAGGAAACGCGCATCAAGGGTATAGTATCTTAAAAGAAAACGTTGTGTGTTGCCTTTTCGATGTCGATGTCGTTTGAGATGTCATATTATTAAGGTTATTTGCTTCCTTTGAATGAGTCCTGGTTTTAGGAAGTTAGTTTAGTTTAAATTTGTCATAAAAAGTATGCGTTTATGTAAACGCAATATGGAATAACAAAAACGTGCATATTTTGCCTATCAATACAAATAGAAAGTTATACAATCTTTTTCTGATAACTATTATTTTATTTATTGAATTTTATAAATAAATTGGATTGACGTGCAGACAAAAAGTTTCTAATATGTATTATGTAAAACATACAGCATTATTATTTTAGTTACTCGTAAATTAATGAAATTAATATGAATTAAAGAAATAACTGCTTAAAAACAAAAGAAGAACACTAATAATAAAAAAATCCACGGGTTGCACTCCGGGAGTGCCGGCAGAAGTGAAAACTTGAATATTAACGTTGTGCATTTTTGATATTTTGGAATGGTTTGGGAATAATATTGCACGAATTGCTTTAATTATCAGTATAAAAGTACTATCATTTATATGGTAAAATACAATATTCATTTATTGCGCTATCGTACACAAACATGACAATTCTCCCTCCGTCTTACGAATTTTCGATCAGGTCACGTGTCCTGACGCGAGTTTAACATTTTTTACCCATCACAAAAAAAGTGCACAACGCCGCTTAATAAGTTTTCACTTCAAAAATAATGTGTCAAATCTCGGATTTTCTATGGTCACCACTGCTGCACCTTGCTACAAAAGAGTTACAGTGGTAGGAGAGATGGTGGGACTAGCCTCCTGAAAAATAACCTTTCAGTCGCATATTATGCAGTGTACTTTGGTTTAGTCATACCTGTATCCATACTTCTGCCCAAGAAACACCACGAAGTTAGGTCCCATGGAGAGCCGCTGACAGTTCTTGATCTCTCTCATACACAGCTCTGTGGTCATGTGATCGTCTGTCGCCTCGTCTCGCACACCCCAACGCATATCCACCACCTTAAATAGAGAGGGGCAAACATATAGAGAAAATTACGTCTAAAAATGAAAAAGACAGCCATCGTTAAATATTGGTGATAATATGAATGAACCACTCGCTTGGGTACACTATTAATGCATCCAAATCATCATGGTAAGTAAAAGTTCCGATAGCACATATACCTATTTACCTCTTCTATTCCATACTTAATATACTCGTACAAAGAATATATATAATATATTTTTTTTATACAACTGAGGTGGCAAACAAGCATACGGCCCACCTGATGGTAAGTGGTCACCGTAGCCTATGGACGCCTGCAACACCAGAGGCATCAATTGCGCGTTGCCGACCCTTTAGGAAAGGAAGTGGGAATGGGAAGGAATGGGAAGGGGGAAAGAGGGTGATTGGGACTCCGGCACTCCCACTCAACGAACGAAACACAACAGTAGGAATACTGCTATTTCACGTCGACATTCTGTGAGAAGGTAGTCCTTGCCCGGTCGAGCCGGGCCTTCATGCTGAAATCAGCGAGGCTCTACTACTCTAACAGGTCAACATAGGTATTCTTTCTAAACAGGTAGCTTAGGCACTTGTAAGAGTAGTTTAGGTTCTGAATAAGTTCTACTTTTACAAATAAAGTAGAGAGAATTAGAGAATCCGCAGCAGTACTTATGTCGACTCTTCGGGATATCCAAACTTGTGCATAAGATGCAGAGACTAGGCATTAACGAGATCTTGCTGTTACTATATTTGCCAGTCTTTAACTACTTAGTCTGTGGCTCTTAGTAACCAACACGGTCCGTAAATAGCTTACGCAAACAAGCCATAGGAATTGTAAACATTTACAAAAAGCTAGGCACCCTCGCGTGGCTATTTCGGTTGACGGAAACGAAGCCACGTGCGTATTACTCAAGCAATTGAAAATTTTGATTCACTGAGCTTTATATAGGCACACGTAACTGCATTGTGCAGTCGAGTATCAGGACAAAAAGTTTAAGTCATAGATTTATTGAAGTGAACATTTCTTTAGGCGTGTTGAGCCCTTCTTGGGTGAACAAAAATCATAGAACTCGCGTCATAGTCACGCTTCCACGCTTTCCATTTTTGAATTATTTTAGAATATTACCAATATCTCAGTAATGGTGCGTTTTATGCAAAAAATAACGAAATTTTGACCCCCTTAATAACTCCTAAGAGAAGTATCAGAAAGTTTTCACTTCTATCGACAGTCCCCAAAGACCGATTTGTTTATTTTGGACTAGATTTTGCCCAAGGCTTAGCTGGTGGAAATCTACATTATGCCAATGAAAATTTAAAAAAAAAGTATTGCTAATTTTTATAAAAAAATATATATTTACATTTACTTTTGTAAAAATGTTGGTCCTTTTTAACCTAGTAGGTTGGAGTCTCCTTTTAAGCATATACAATACTTGTAACAGAAAGCCCCCCACTTTCACGTCTCTAACTGTTATCTTTACAAACACTTATCAATATTAACGTCTATACAGTTTCCCAGAAGTCGATGTCAAGCCGGAATCAGGTATCAGGCTAAGTTATAATAGCTATCAGAAAAATATGAAAAAAATCTACTCCTATTGCAGTATTTTTTTTGGTAATACATAATTATATTCAATGTTCAATGCTAACGCTTAATCCTAACTAATATTATAAAAGTGAAAATAAGTTTGTTTGTTTGTTACCTTTTCACGCCTAAACCACTGAACCGATCATCCTGAAATTTTGCATATACGGTGTCAGGTGTACAGAAACGGACATAGGCTACCTTTCATCTCGAAAAAAATTACTGTTCCCGAGGAAAGCAACAATAACGTTCTTATGATAATAGATGGCGCCACGTGTCTTTCGAATCATGATTGAATTATATTATTACACGCAGAGTACAACCCGAATTGATTGTCAAATTCTAAATTAACGCGAGCGAAGCCGCGGGCAAAAGCTAGTATTAAATAACTCAAGGAGAATAGTATCAATAAAAGGTCAATGGACGCTTCCCGTGACCAGAGGGCTGGCCTTTATTCTGCAGAAAGAATAAGCATTGCCATTCGACGTGGCAATGCTGCCAGTCTTCTGGGCACACTACCGGTCGACTGTGATGCGGAGGAATTCTATGACGCCTATTAGAGGGTTTTAGTTTTCTTTTTCCTTTCTGTTTTATAATATTTTAGGTATAAGGTATTTTTAAAGAATTGTGGTTATATGTAGCTACATATTTGAATTTCTTATAAATAAATTATCTTATCTAGCAAAAAAGAAATATCTGTTCTTACGTCTAACGATGCCCATCAAGTGGCTTGAAAAGTTGTACGAGGATTAATTACAGGAAAAGGAATTTGTAGGCGCGATTAAAATACTGATTAGAATCGCTTCTATGAAAAGACTAAGAACAAAATCGCTTCTGTGAAAAATAGTTTTATTTTATTTCATCCATTTCTACTTTAAGGATCAAAAGGCTAATTCTCCTAACAAAAAAAGTTCTACTCGCGTATAATAAACGTCAAAAGTGAACGTAAATGCAATTTATTTTCAAACTAGCTTTTGCCCGCAGTTTCGCTCGCTTAAAAGTAGGTTTAATGATTTATTTATTTAGGACCACCGGCGATTACAACAACAATGCAATAAAATAGTATAATATGAGGTTTATGTGAGTTGCGTAACCTTTTAAGGCGGCACAGCATTAATGCTTCAACGTTCATATTACCTATTAGATGTTCCCGCGGTTTCACCCGCGTTTATCATTACTGCGCCGCCCCTATGGATCGTAACGTCATGTTATATAGCCTATAGCCTTCCTCGATAAATAGGCTATCCAACACTAAAATATTTTTTCAAATCGAATCAGTAGTTCCTGAGATTAGTGCGTTCAAACAAACAAACAAACTCTTCAGCTTTATAATATTAGTATAGATTACTCTTTCGAGTACAAGTACATCTGATTGTTTGTCGAGTTAGACCAGCTCAACGAAACTGGCTTACCTCAATTCAATTCAATTTGTTTATTGAACTGCATATTGTATATACAGGTCTTATAAATGTAGAGAGAACAATTATGGACCCCGTCGGGCACGGCAACATTAGGAGAGAAGAACGAACATTCTATTATCTTATATCATATTGAAATAAATTTTAGAGCTTACTAGATATTTATTTAATTACTATTATATAATTACCTATTATAGTTTACTAGCTTTTGCCCGCGGCTTCGCTCGCGTTAATTTAGAATTTGACAATCAATTCGGGTTTCCTCTGCTTGTATTAATAATATCATTCAATCATGATTCGAAAGACACGTGGCGCCATCTATTATTATAAGAACGTTATTATTGTTTTCCTCGGGAACAGTAATTTTTTTCGGGATGAAAGGTAGCCTATGTCCCTTTCTGTACACCTGTCAACGTATATGCAAAATTTCAGGTTGATCGGATGTAACAAACAAACAAACTCGCTTTTATAATATTAGTTAGGATTAGAATAGGATTATTAATTATTATAAAGTAAGTATTAAACTTATTTTCTAAATATACCTACTTACGTAATTTAAATTATTAAAATTTATCGTTTAAATATTCGTTTATATCATGAGGCATGCATGCACCAATAAGTGAGTTTAGTGATTGAAAATCAAGAAAGAGAGAAAAGGCAATGAGTATAACCAAAAGGTTACTTCAACTTACAAAATAGATATACATGTGACGAAAAATAAACATCGAAAAACAGTTTAATTAAAAGAAACATTGCATAACAAATCAAAATGATTAAAAATAAAATCAATATCATTTTCAAACAAATAATTCATAAAATTAGCGTAAGATTAATCAGAATTACGGTATTAAAACTAAACATACAATCACATTACATTACACAAAAGATTAAATTACCAAATTTTTAAAAGTGTTGGATAAGGTTAATTTTAAATAAAAGAAATCAAACGCTGCAATTAATTAATCAAATTAGTCGTTATTACTTAAAATTATACATTATACGGAACTATACGCTCTAGACAACTTCCTTTCGGAAAGCGGTTAGCATGTCAAAGTGAATTCTGTTGACGCGACGCATCCATTCAATAGTCTGCACTAGTGATGTTCCGGATATCCGTATCCGCGGATATCCGCGGTAGAAAAAAGATCCGTATCCGTTACATTTTTGACGGATCTTTTACTTTATTAATTTTTAATACATAGATTCAATTCTATATGTAGGTGATTAGGTAGCAATAAAATACCAGGTAGGTATTACATTATAAACAAACTATTCTTTATTTCTAAAATTAAATATTTGGCATCAACATTTATCGTAGTGGGTTAACAAACGATACAATACTGCACGTAATATAAAGGAACTAAATCAACTATCTAATAATTATGTTTAAACACTTACTATAGTAGTTATAAGAACTTATTATAAAATACTAGCTGTGCCCGCGGTCTCAACCGCGTCATTGGTATTTGTGGTTACTGCGCCGCCCCCGTGAGCCGTAGCGTGATGTTATATAGCCTATGTCCTTCCCAGGGTCTCAGGCTATCTTCATTCCAATTTCATCTAAATCGGTTCAGCGGATTGAGCGTGAAAAGGTAACAGACAGACGGACAGACAGACCGACAGACAGAGTTACTTTCGCATTTATAATATTAGTAAGGATTTATTAAAATATCTTTCGAGATCAATAGAGTTTAAATCTTTGTAACATTTATTATACAAAGTTATAAGATCACTTTTATAACAAAACTTAAATCTTAAAGTCACGTGCATCGACACCGATTGAGTAAGAAAGTTAAGATCCGTATCCGTATCCCCGGATCTTGACGACAATGATCTGTATCCGTATCCGTATCCGCGAATCTACATTTTTAATTATCCGGCATATCACTAGTCTGCACATACGCGGTACCAAAGAGCATTTGATAAATTCAGTTCTCCTAAATGGGGCTGCGAGCGGTGCGACTGGCTTTCGAGGGAGCCTAGAGGGTACGTTTACGTTGATCCTACACAACTGCCGTTCACTAACTAAACAGCCGTTAAGCCATTTGCGTCCTTATATCACTTAAGGGCTTTTTAGTTGGTAGACGGCATACAATAATTTGGGACAGTCTATTTTAATTAAAAACAGCAAGTTCACGACGTCTCTGCGTTTAGCTAAAGACTGAATTCCAAATTAATGGAGCGATTGGCAACATTATTCGTAAGATTTTAAAGTATTTTACGCTACTGAACATATGCATAGATGCCATAAAAACCTTTTCTGTACGCGTTCCAGCCTAAGAGAGTGTACGGCGTAGTGTGGTCTCCATATCCGGCTACAATATTCTAATACATTTCATGCGAAGCAATCGCATCCATTGAAATTGCCACTGTGCCACGGAGGCAGTTATACATTAACAGTATTATTATTAGTATTACAGTATTCGATCAAATATACCATAGATGCACACTCTCATACAAAAACCGCGTCAATATAATAATAATAATAATATAATAATAATATTCTATAATAATAATCTATAATAATAATAATATTCTATCACATACACACAACACCATCTAGCCCAAACTAAGCAAAGCTTGTACTATGGGTACTAGACAATGGATAAACATACATATATACTTTTTCGTTTTTTTTTTGTAAATACATACATATTATACATAGAAACACCCAGACCAAGACAAACATCCATGTTCATGCACACAAATGTTTGACTTGTGCGGGAATCGAACCCGCGACCTCAGGCGTGGCAGTCGGTTACACTAACCACTACGCCATCGAGGCACTGACCAGTACTACTTACTTATAAGTGTCTGCATTTATTATGCAATCCAGGAAATAAACCGGAATAACCATTGAACGCCCACTGAGAAACATTTTGCAATAGTTTAGTTAAAACGCGTCAATGTAAAGCTTCCTAAGTGTGTTACTCGCGATACGCAAGCGTACTAAGTATATGGTACGGTCTCCACCGCAGTAGTGGTGTCGATTCGCTCTCGCTTACGGGCAGCGCACGCAAGAGTGAGTGGGACAGGTGCATAATATAGCGCATACGACTGATTTATGCACAGTTTTGTTGGGGCCGTTTTTCGAGCGACGATCGTGCATCTATGGTATATTTGATCGATGATTACAGTACAGTAGTTGTAATGCACCTCTGCTTACCCCATAACTGCACATATTTAAAACAGCTTCAATACAGAATGTTTATTCCAATCGATATGAAACTCCAACCGCCCAGGTCACTTAAAATATTTCTTTGAAACGAATCCGAGATACATACATACTTATATAAATTCATTTTCCGTTTTCACGTAAAAATGTCTGCGGGTCGGGATTATTATTGAAGGGACTATCAAAGGAAGGTTAAGGCATGGGATTATTGAAATAATTTTTTTTTATACAACTATATTGGCATACAATCATACCTGATGGTAGGTTGTCACCGTAGCCTATGGACGCCTGCAACACCAAAGGCAACTGCGCGTTGCCGACCCTTTAAGAAAGGAAGAAGAGAAGAAGGAAGTGGATAGGAGAAGGAGCGGGAAGGGGGAAAGAGAGTGATTGGGCCTCCAGCACTATTTATTTGCGTTATGTCAGTAGTTTCTTCTTTTGTATAATAATATTAGTTATGTTTGTAAACTGTCCCGCTGCTGGCTCTTCTCCATATGAGGAGGGTTAAGCCACAATCCATCATGTGGGCCATGTGCGAGTTGGCAAACTTTATAGTAGAGGTGTTGTTCTTACGTTTAATGGGTGTCTGTCTATGACTTCGTAGCTTCTAAACGGATGAACTGATTTTGATTTTGTTTTTTTTGTTTGAAGCGAAAGAAAAGATTTGTTAGACACTGTTATGATTATCACTATCAAGCCGTTTAAAGATCATCAGTTCTCTTCTAGTTGATGAAACAAAGTGAGCACCTTCCACTGATTCAAAATTTAGTATCATGCATATAGGATATGGCAGTAAAAGTATTCTTTTTTATGTTATTGGTGGCAAACGAGCAGACGGATCGCCTGATGGTAAGTGATAACCGTCGTCCATGGACACAAGCAACACCAGAGGAGTCACATAAGGGGGTGGGGAGAGGCATTGAGCCTCCGGTATGCTCACTCACTCGACGAAATACAACGCAAGCGCTGGCATTCACGCTGGTTTTTTGTGAGGCCGTGGCATAACTCCGGTCGAGCCGGCCCATTCGTGACGAAGCGTGGCTCTCCCATGGTAAAGTAGGATTTTGTTAATAAGTTTTGGTAAGATTTATAATATATTGTTACTCTTCCCTAATATTTAGTCACTTTGCAGCGAGCGTGGGTATATCACAGGTATATCAGCTGTGATCATAGCGATAAAGTCAGTTTAATATTGTTTAATTTCAATGTGTACGAGTAATATTCGCAAAGGTAAGGCTATTTTTAAATATTTAGTAAGTTTGTTCAATTATTTTTCACTCGCTGTTTCGACGAAGAAAAATACAGTGAGGAAGCCTGCATTTTCTGTTTCACATAATAATATCGAAATATGTGTAACAAGGCCAGCGTGGTGGAGTCACTTATCTTCGTCTTTGTCACAGTTTGAAAGAAGGCTCTTAACCAGCAATAGGATAAATAATTATATAAAAGGTTTATTTTATTATTACTATTAGACAACAGTTTTCTGGTAGAGAATGCCTGTAATATATAAAACACGTCTCACACATATTTTCCGCAACATATTTAAATAAATAATATACATAAATAACGTGAGTGCCACCATTAAAAAATATAGTTTCCTCCAACGTTCACACCTTTGTGGAGACCACCCTGATATTGCATAAAATATACATGAAAACCTATGCATTAAACATGAGCATAGCGTTCAACTGCGACCGCGTCACACCCAATCGATATCCCCATTTATCGAGTACTGATTTTATAATCGACTTCTACCACCTTATTGTTATTATATATCAAAAAACTTGCATAAGTCACGCATACACACAACAATCTATCGCATGCATACGCTCACACACACACATATAATTAATTACACACACTCACACACCTCTAATTTTGCATTTTATTAAAGTTTTCATTTTTTTATTACGTTTTTTTAATCTGGTCCCCATAGAAATAGGCATGCCTGGTTTGGGGTTTTAGTAAATTCAAAATCCACTATAATAAAGCACTGGTATATTTTTGTCCGCTGTAAATTTTGCTGTTTGGGATTATCCTTAATATTCCTGTACCACAGTTTACAACTAGCACGGGAGTGGAAGGGGTTAGCCCAGCCTGTTACAGTTAGACCTAGATTTAACTACTTAGTGTTATAAGTGGATTTATGTATTGATTGATTTGATTTTAGACAATAAAGATATATTATTATTATTTGTTTCTCTTTCACGGGTATATGCCTAATATGTAAGAAAAATACCCGGCCCTTTGGGAGGCTTACACGGAGACATGGGTCCAACGTGAAGAGGCCCTTCGAGAGTTTTAATTAAAGGTGGGATGGAACACCTATATCGGCACTAGCCGCAGCAGGCGTAGGACTATTGCTACAAATGGATTCTATTATATGGGCTATGGGTATGGGTGTTTGATGGACTGGTATATTGGTAACTATGGATGATAAAACGGCGTCTGCCCTGAATACTCTAATAGCATCAATCGAATGGACAGACGGTGACTCGCCAACTCACTAGATGGGCCCCCTGAATAGCCACGTTATTATTATTATTATTATGAACTAGTATTTGCCCGCTACATCGTCCAGCTATAGTTTGGCTGCCATTTTATTTACATGGGTCACTAAGCACCGTGTATAT
Organism: Catocala sponsa; assembly: GCA_963564715.1. NCBI lineage: Eukaryota > Metazoa > Arthropoda > Insecta > Lepidoptera > Erebidae > Catocala > Catocala sponsa. The sequence goes on from OY751352.1 coordinate 1,517,448, forward strand.
CCCGTCAACTGTCGAGCAGACATACGTCTGTCCGCAAAAATGAGACACTAAAAAAAAAAGAAATAGACAAACGTAGGTCCGCTCCACACTTGACTCGTTAATGAGTCAAGTGTCGAGCGGACATACGTTTGTCCGTTTGTGTATTGTTTGCACAATAAATTTTTTTTTCCCGTATTTCCCCTTGACGCTCAAGAATATATAGCAGCGATAGCCTAGTGGAAGACTGATGGACTGCCACGTAGAGGTCTCGTGATCCCAGGGCGCGCATCTCTGACCTTTCGAAGTTATGTGCGTATTAAAAAGTTAATTATCGCTCGCTTTAACGGTGAAGGAAAAGATCTTGAGGTAACCTGCATGAGAGTTCTCCATAATGTTCTCGAAGATATGTGAAGACTGTTAACCCGCACTTTGCCAGCATGGTAGGCTATGGCCTAACCCTTCTCATATGAGAAGAGGCCCGTGCAGTAGTAGGTCAGTTTAATACAGGGCTGATGTTATTATACTAAGTAATATCTGGCTATACAAATGTAATCTAAGAGCCAATTTTCCTTTTTTTTTTATGTGGTGCAATGCTTTGACGTATACCTCTCCGCGGGGCGAAGGAGAGGTTATGTCGAGCTCACCGGGGAAAAGACCCCGGTAATACCGACTAAACCTACTACGGTGTTCCTCGACATAACCATAGACGGCAAGGCCGCGCGAATCGCTTTCACATGCAATCGCGACCCCGCCATGGCTTCGGCCCGCTGTGTGAAACGGCAGGCCACTACACAAAAATAGTTCCTCCACCGGCCCCCTGACAAAGACACTAGACAGAGGCGCATGTGGGAACACGCACGCCGCCTCTCGGATCTGGTGCTGAACGGATGGCGGGCAGGCCCACAAAGCCCACCACCACCAGAGCCAATTCTCCTAATAAAACCTATTGAAATAGAGTCCCGATCCAGTCTCAGTGTCAAAAATATCACAAATTGTATTCCCCCAAGTTATAATTATTTAAACCCAATCTCAATGACATTCCTGTAATAAAAACTATTTCAAATTAAGTTCCGATCTAATCTCAGTGTGATAAATATTACAAATAGTATTTTCTTAAATTAAAATAAACATGTGTATATATGCTAAGTTACCTACTAATTCTTGTAGAGACAATATGTTAATTTTCTATAACATTACTTTGTTTTATCTAATTGCTTGTACTTTCTTCTTTTGTATGTTGTGATCTTTTGTAATTGATAAAACATGAGACGATTATAATTATAAAGATGTAATGACCGAAAAAGGGTTGCCCCAAAAAAAAATTGTACATAAATTGCATTTCACTTCACATTTGAAGTTTATTAGACTAGATTGGAACTCTATTTTTCTAGTTTTTTAATACGAGAATTAGGCCTCAGATAAAATGTAGTTCATAAATCAAAAATCATATGTCCATTTAGGTCACAAAGTAACATTTATGGCCGCCAAAGGTTATCGGTTAGTGAGTGTACTAAATGTATTGAATTAACATTTATATTATTTGCAGTAGGTTCAGGCAAAAGGTTGAGCCTATGAGAAGATATCTGCAAGAAACTTGATACCCGAAGCTCCAAGCAGATGCAGGAACAAACATATAAAGTAAAAAGACCGTTGTTTTGGTACAGACTCTCTGTAAACATTTAAGCTCATTTTCTTTTAAAAACTATCTTCATGTCTAGAAGACAGGCTCGTTAGAATTGTATCTATACTAATATTATAAAGCTGAAGAGTTTGTTTGTTTGTTTGGTTGAACGCGCTAATCTCAGGAAGTACTGGATCGAATTGAAAAATTATTTTAGTGTTGGATAGCCTATTTATCGAGGAAGGATATATATAACATCACGCTACGACCCACGGGGGCGGCGCAGTAACCATAAACGCGAGTGAAACCGCGGGCACATCTATAGTCGTATAGAAGTAATTTAACTTAATACGTAAATAATGGTTTTCTTGTACTGATTGTTTGAAGGCTGTATTTCTTGAAGGTTGTGTAATGTGCTTATTTTTATTGATTTTAACAGCGTATTACTAAAGGATACATCATAGACTCACAACTGTAGGTAAGCAAGTTATCATGCATGGAGATATCACCAGCTATGATTTTAGGACTAAGTTGGACCATTTTAGAATCTGTGTTGCTACTGATGATTCTCTACAAGAAAATTTTTATGAAAAGTTCTATCTTTTATGTTTTTTTTTATACAACTAAGGTGGCAAACAAGCATACGGCTCACCTGATGGTAAGTGGTCACCGTAGCCTATTGACGCCTGCGACACCAGAGGCATCACTAGCGCGTTGCCAACCCTTTAGGAAAGGAAGTGGGAAGGAGAAGGAGCGGAAAAGGGGTAAGGGGGTGATTGGGCCTCCGGTACTCTCACACACCGAACGAAACACAACAGTAGGAATACTGCTATTTCACGTTGATATTCTGTGAGAGGGTAGTCCTTCCCCGGTCGAGCCGGCCCATTCATGCTGAAATCAGCGAGGCTCTACTACAATACTTAGATGACTCCGTCCTAATTGTATGTTGTATCATTTACATCAAGCATCAAAGTGCGTTACCGATCCTGTACTGCAAAATGGAGTAGTTGCCAATTGCTACTACATCAAGGGTCAGAGATCTCTCATTTCTATATTGACAGATAAAAGCCTTATAGAGACCTTTGGAAACTATACACTCTGGAAACAATTACACATTATTCCTTACAATCCTAAGTCGCGTACGTTCTGCAGACCTGAGGTCTTGAATTATCTTATTTTCTCTTTAGAATGATAACTCCTACACCAGAAATCACTCCTGGGACATTACAAGCATTCAAAAAACGGATGCAAAGGACACCTGGATCAGGAACAACTATTTCTCGTCGAGCCGGCAGTGGCGACGCGGTCAGTTATGTGTCTTAGGTCTTTCAAAGATTTAGCTGCTTTCAGTAAATATTGAGTTAAAAGCATATTGGCCGAATCTCTATCCTAATGTCGATAGGATCTTGACTTTACAAGATTGCACGTGTAAACCAACCTTTACTTTTATTTACATGAAAAACGGACTTCGTCAACAGTAATAACATCGGCAATGTGGTTATTGTACCTTCTTTCTGGGTGTATCTTATTGGATTTTACTCACACATATATTATGCAGCGTTATCATTTAAGTAATTATTTATTGTTTGAATGGCTCGTTAGCCTGAGGAATAAGTATTCGTGTACGCTATGATTGCGAGGTTTTGGATTCGATTCCTTGCTTGTGCTGAAATTAATTATACTCAATACTTTATTGCATTTCACAATGTATAATTAGTTGGTGGTACTTAGTTTAAGTGAGTCATTATGAACCCTGTCGGGCACAGAAAAGTAGGACAGGGGATAAGATATTAATTATATAATAAAATTTTGTGTATATAAAAATAAAGCACACATTACTATTGCAAAGCAGCGATAGCTCAGTGGGGAGACCAACAGACTGCAATGCAGAGGATCTCGGGTTCGAACCCACGTCACGCACATCTGACTTACATGACTTTTTGAAATTATGTGCGTATTGAACAATTATCGCCTGCTTCGTGTCTCGGTGAGCACGTTAAGCCGTCGCTCCCGGCTGCCATGAACATCTATGGCAGTCGTTATTGGGAAGTCAGTGCCCTCTAATATCCTGACACTGGTCTAGCCTTAGGGTATCGTTAGCCTTCGGGTTGTGGAGGTCAGGTGGCAGTCGCTCCGTGTAAAACTGATATCCAGTCAATTCCGGTTATACTTTGTCTAAGAACACACTAGAGGTGTGTTCTTAGACAAAAATGGGTGATTTTTTTTTGTCCTATACAACCAGCATTGCCATTCAACGTAGCAAAGCTGCCTTCTAGGTAAGTTATCAGTGGACACGGCGCGTTATTTAAATTATTATTTACCCATATTTTAATTATAAAAGTCACTTCAGTAAATATGATCAGTATTTCTTATAAAAATATCGCTAACTAACACTTAGCGACCTCTTAAATAAGTAGATCTCAATTCTTTGATTTATGATTAAACTTTAATCAACGACCACTGCTATTACTTAACTATTATTCAACTAACAATCAATGTTGAGTTAATATTTATAACCTTTTTTCTGATTAGTCGCTTAGTCCCTTATCTCTTTTACATAATTAAGAGGGAGAGTTTATAATTAAGGCTGTAAATGTCTCAAAATAGCAGTAAGAGGATTGTTAAAATCTTGCTAGCTTTCTATCATCTCACTTGAGAGAATTCTAATGAAGCTTACCCTTAATTGAATATAAAGATTTGACCATGATTCGACGGCAGACATCAAATTTAATCGTATCTAAGAAAATGAGCGATTGAAGAGATGTTCTTGGAAAATCTCCGTGTCAATTTTGGTAAATATTTTCTTGTTAATTTATCTAGGGTGTCATAAAAAGTTTGGGTTATTTTCATAATGATACACTAAATATAACTTACAAAATTTTGCCCGCAATATTATATGCGAATGAGAGTTTGTTTGTTTGTTACGCTTTCACGCCTAAACTACTCGACCGATCATCATGAAATTTCGTATACACGTTGTCAGGGATACAGAAACGGACATAGGGTACCTTACATCCAGAAAAAAATACTATCACTAACCGAACCTAACTTCATTTACGTGAGCGAAGCCGCGGGCAGAAACTAAGCTTGCGAAAGGCAGTTTTATACACCTCTACCTAGCCCTTCGGGAATGTAGGCGTAAGACTTTATATGTATTAAATAAAACATAATATCCTAATCCTAACTTCCTATCCTAATCGTAATCCTAAGTAACCCATCAACTGTCGAGCGGACATACGTCTGTCCGCAAAAATGAGACATCATAAGAAAAAGAAAAAACGACAAACGTATGTCCGCTGCACACTTGACTCGTTAATGAGTCAAGTGTCGAGCGGACATACATTTGTCCGTTTGTGTATTGTTTGCACAATGAATTTTTAATTATTTTGTACGTATTTCCCCTAGACGTTCAAGAAGCTAATATTATAAAAGGGAAAATGAGTTTGTTTGAGTGGAATGGACAAAACTCCCCCCTAGAGTGGTAAAATGGGGGGTAAAGTTTGTAACGAAATTTTATCATTTCTGGACTTAGCAGTATGAAAATTGGTACATAAGTTTTCGATTACAATTGAAAAATATCTGTGTAGGTGAAATGGAGAAAACTCTCCCCTAAAGGGGCGGAACACACAACACAGCTGACGAAATGTGGGTAATAATATACATTAACATACTTCTAAGGATACCTATAGGCGTGGGAAAAGGTTGGCAGGGCTGTATTAAACTCACATGTCTTTAGTTCTGCCACGTAATAAGGGCAAGCCGACTTTTGTCTATAGGGCACAGTTCCATATTACGTATTGCAAATGAGAATGCCAAATAATGCTTTTTCTACCCAGAACTAAATATGCGTAATAGTTACGCTATGAACAGGGTAGATGTATTTTTTATTACCGCGCCATCAAAATCATAATCCTAACTAATATTATAAAAGCGACAATGAGTTTGTTTGTTTGTTTGTTACCTTTTCACGCCTAAACCACTGAACCGATCATCCTGAAATTTTGCATATACGTTGTCAGATGTACAGAAGCGGAGATCGACTACCTTTTATCCCGAAAAAAAATTACTGTTTCCGAGGAAATCAGCAAAAACTTTCTTATGATAATAGATGGCGCCACGTTTCTTTCGAATCATGATTGAATTATATTATTACAAGCAGAGTACAACCCCAATTGATTGCCAAATGCTAAATTAACGCGAGCGAAGCCGCAGGCAAAAGCTAGTTATATAATAGATACGATATATCACTACATATTATAAAACAAGATTAGAGATATATGCGGCCTGAAAGTGGATATAGCGGCGAGAATACAGTCGCAAGGGGAAGACCTAGGCGAACGTTTCTTGATCAGATCGGAGACGTTCTGGATAAAGACCAGGTTAAGAGTCCCTTAAACCGGCGAGCGTGTATGAGGAATGTTATGAAAGTGAATGAAGCCAGAAAAGTTTGTCAGGACCGTAGCAAATGGAAATCCGTAGTCCCTGCCCATAGAAATATAAAAATGTCCCTGCCTATCCCTCAACAGGCGTGAATCTATGTATGTATGTATATATTGTAAAACAAAATACCCCACCGCGTCTGTCTGTTCGCGAAAAGTCAAAAACTACTGAACGGATTTTCATGCGGTTTTCACGAATGGACAGAGCGATTGAGGAAGGCTTAGGCGTATAATTTGTGAAGGTTTTGTACAACCCGTGCGAAGCCGTGGCGAGTCACTAGTGTATTAATAATACAGTATGAGATTAGAAATGATTAAAACAGCAGTTACGCCCTAATTCGTGAACGACATGCGATGTTGCTAAATTTGATAAGCCAAATAATTAATTAGCCGTTATGAGTGGATTGGTAGTACACATCGTTAATGTAAAAATAATAAAATATTACATACATTGAAATTAAACTACTATATACGGATTTTATCGCGTTGTTTACTTGACACTTTATTAAAAAATATTGAAAAACTGTTACACTACTATAATTACTATTAAATTTTACTAATTTTTAAGTTAAATAAATTATTGAAACTATTACCACCAGCTTAGGATCCAGTAATTCAAATAGTCAAACCCAAGAAGAAGCAAACCACAGCTAGACTTCATGATACTTCGAGCTCATTCTGCGTAAATAGAATTTAATTAGCTTAAAAATTAGTAAAGTTTAATAGTAATTATAGTAGTGTAACAGTTTTTCAAAATTTTGTAATAAAGTGTCAAATAAACAACGCGATAAAATCCGTAAATAGTAGTTTAATTCCAAAGAATAACATTCGCGTAAACAGAAGACAATATTATATTACATACATAATAATAATAATATCCTCCAGACCGAATTTCAGCCACGGCGGCCAGTTTTAACGGAGACTGGACATCTGCGCAGGACATTTTATAGTGCACAAGTGTGTGCGCAAACATAAGTGCACTCTCTGTTCCCTAACTCTCAAAATCAAAAGATCAGGCGCAGGACCAACGACTTTACGTGCTTTCCGAGGCACGGGGGTGTCTAACACCGCCAACTTCCTAACTCCGGGCTGCTAATGAAATTTCTTAACTGGAAAACTCAATAACTTTTTGTTGGCCCGACCCGAGATTCGGACCCGAGACCTCATGCACAGCAGTCGCATTCACTACCGCTGCTCCACGGAGGCAGTTATTACATACATAATTGTGAACATTGATGCTGTAGGGATAAACAATTGACTGCAGGATGAATGCGCGAGTGATCCCTGCGCCCCGGCCATAGACTGTGGGAAGAAACACCGTGGTAGGTTTATTTGGTATTACCGGGATATCTCCATATTTTCCCGGGTAAGTCCGACATAGCCCCTCCGCCCGCCCCCGCGGAGGGGTACGCGCCAATGCATTCCCCACGTATAAAAAAACGGATAAACAATTGTAAAGGTCTTGTGGATGGACGTATTATGTATAAAACGCTTCACTGTAAAAATATATTGACTGATACCGGTTATAAATAAAATAAATCCTAACTACTATTATAAATGCGAATGTCAGTTTGTTTGTTACGCTTCGATGCCTTAACTACTCGACCGATAGTCATAAAATTTCGCATACACGTTGTCAGGGGAACAGAAAAGGACATAGGAAACCTTTAATCCAGAAAAAAAATTTATTACTAATATAACTTAACCTAACGCAAGCGAAACCACAGGCAAAGTCTAGTATACAGGTTGTCCCAGAAGATGTGAATCAAATTGTAACGGGAGGTTCCTTAAGTAAGGACCTTTCAAAAGTGCTAAAAAAATAAAAAAATAATGTTGTGTTGTTGGTCAAACTTACAAGATTTTCTTTGGTACAAAAAAAAAACACCAATATTTAAATTTTGGTGTATTTTTTAAACCGATTTCAATAATAAGTCAGTTTAAAAAAATTCGTTTGTAATTTGACGAATCAATCCTTCACAAATAATAATAGTGAAAAAATATTAAAATTAACCATAAACGAAGCACCTGTAGTTAAAAGTCTGAAAATAGTCGTACTTTTTAAAAACAAAAGGTCATCATATTTTTATTTCTTTTATTTAGCACATTTGGAAGGTAAGAACCTCAGGAATCTCCCGTTACAATTTGATTCAGAACTTCTGGGACACCCTGTATAATAAACTACGACTCATGTGAATGGTTGCAGGGAGACAATTACCATACGGATAACGTGTGTCTAAGTATAACAACTGTTGCGTCAGCAGTGTTCCTAGCAGGAATGTTGCAAATATGCGCATCCGCATCCGCGATTGCGGAGCTTCCGCATCGATTTGGACATCTGCATCCACATCCGCGTCCGCAATAATTGACGCAGATGTTAATGCGGATCCAATAAGAAATCAGTTATTCAGTAATACGTGTTTAATTTATGAACGTTTGCAAAACAGGCTTGTACCTGCGAAGGCGGTGATATTAGATACTTTTTATTAAATAAGATGAACAATTTTCATCAACATCCGCATCTGCAATTGCGGAGCTTCCGCATCGATTTGAACATCCGCATCCGCATCCGTATCCGCATCCGCGGATGTGATTCTCAAATATCCGTATCCGCATCCACATCCGCGGATGTCAATAAATCTGCATCTGCAACATCTCTGGTTTCTACAATGCTCTTTAGCATTTCTATTGCTGCTAATTGCAGACGAGCCAACGGCCCAACCGATTGTACGCGGTCATTGGTACATGTTTCCTTTGCAGTAGCAATTCCAAGTCGCTACTTATTGTTAACCTTAGAGCAGCGATAGCTCAGTGGGGAGACCAACAGATTGCAATGCAGAGGGTCTCGAGTTCGAACCCACGTCGCGCCCCTCTGACTTTCGGAAGTTATATGACTTTTCGAAATTATGTGCTTATTGATTGACAATTGTCGCCTGCTCCGTGCCTCGGAGAGCACGTTAAGCCGTCCGTAAACATCTATGGCAGTCGTTATTGGGAGAGTCAACACAGTCGACACAAAAGATCCCACTGGGTCGAAGTGTTGCCGGTCTGCACTTACTGGCCCCCACATAAGATAAGATAAGATATTGTTAACCTTATAGAAACAAGCATAACCTTCCTAAGGGTAGTAGCAGTACCAAGTAAAGGTCAGGGGTGGAAGGGTGTATAAAAATGACAGCGAGGGAGCGAAGAGGTGACACCAACGCTCTCATTATTTGGAAAATTACGCTTGACATGTGAATTTTTGGAAAATATTTAAATGGCAGATAATAGTAAAGAATTTATGTTAATATCTATACACGCCTCGTTTCGAAGTTGATCCTACAAAGATTATTGTGATTTCAAGAGAAAACATATTAGGTAGTGAGTATAACAATACCTGGAACTCCAAGCCGTGTTTTTCTCGGCAGTAGTCTTTGATGCGCGGGTAGCATTTCGCCATCAAAGTATTTCTCTCCATCGTTGTGTCTGAAATAATAAAGAAAATGGTGACCGAATTAGAAATACCATACATAGATCGAGTATGTCACCCACTCGAAGGAGATTTGGGCTAAAATCAGCGAGAACTGGCTCCCAGATGGTGTCAAGCAGCAACATGGTAGACCAAGGAGACGATGGCAAGACAAATTGGACAGTTACAGTAAGGTCCAAATTAGCGCATAATAGAAATATGTGGTAAAACTAAAAAGAAGCCTTTATCCCCAGTCAGGCAATACAGACAATATTGTTTTACATGATCCTGCTACAATCATAAATGTAAATCTTCGTGAACTTGTGAAAAGAAAAAAACAAATATTGAAATGCTCACACGTGATTGAGTAACAAACATCCAATGTTTATTACTCCATCACATTTCAATGTTTAAACGGATTTGCATGAAACTGCCACTCAAATAGGCCATAGATTTACAATAATCCTGGTTTGCATTTCTTTAAGATACCAATGCTGGGACCTAGTGTATATAAAACGGTTTGGCTTTAATTAGTTTGAAAGTCATTTGTAGTTTTATATGAGCATGCCCTTGCACGTTCGTAGGTACAGTGCATGATTTCAAAGCATTGAGACGCTTTTAAGACTATTCAAGTATACCCGTAGAACTTACATGTTTCCGGCCAATCGCTAGATTCCGGATCAAACAGTGTTATTAGATTTTTCTAATAAGGAATTCTGCAGTATGGTGTCTAGATATATATTCAGTAGACAGCAATAAGCTGGCTACCATTACATACGAACTTTAAACATAGCTGATAAAATATGGCACGCACATATCTATTGATCATTACCCTACGGCAACCCGAGGTGTTAAAACTTTTATTCAAAAGGCTGTAAAAGTTACGACAGGCACACGAATATTATGGAAATACTGCTGCGAAATAAACGGCAGTTCTAGATTGCGTGTTAGTTAATATGAATGTTTGGCACTTAAGCAACATAGCGCGGTTTTCGTGCCGTTCTTCATAAAATTGACTGCACCAAGCCACTGCAGTATCGTGAGTTATTCGATATTGTGTTTTGATATAGTTTAAAGTTCTATTGAGGATCACTGGGTTAATGGGGCGCTTTGTATTAGAGGCAAAACTTTACGCTTAGGGTAAATGCCGGTAGTGATGTTCCTGTTTCGATATGCTGGTGGGTGAATATTTTGATTTTTCTTTAAGGGAATTCTGTATGCCATGGTATGATATTATCCGCTAGATAGCTATAGGCTCGCTCTGTATTTTGTTGGAGAGAATTGTGCAAAAAAGAAACAAAATAATTTTATTCAAGTAAGGTTACAAGGTAACACTTATGAATGTCAAAGTTACAATAATTTTTTTTTGTGAATTTACATTTACTGCCACGTTCAGCAAAGCAAGGGTGTAGGGCTCATGAGAAAAACGGGCAAGAAACTCATGACCACTCTTTTTAATCGCCAAGTTTGCAGTAGAACAGCTTCAATGTTTTTTCTTTTTTATTTTAGAAACGAACGCCTGAAGCTTTCAAGCTTGCCACTTGGTTGGTTTGTCTTAGCGACTACACATGTGTAAACTTTATGTGAGTTTGTGTTTTTGAGATGGGCAACTGTTTAAGTTTCTCAAAATTTTTTCGCTAACGTCGTTTCATTCTATTCTGGCTGATATCATACTAGACTTATCGCGGGAAGGAGGACCAATGCGCAGCAGCTAAGTACATTAAATTCGAAGTTTGCACTGCGTGCCTGACGGCCCTTAAGAACTTCGTCTTGTTACTGATAAATTCGTGACGAAACTTCAATGATACGTTGCATTAGTAAGAAATCGTAGTCGTATCTGGGACATCGCGATAAGTGCTTCGTTGGAAAGTTTGTGCACGTGTTTGCCTCTTAGCTTACGTTTGTGTCTATGTTTGCGGTCGATCGTATGGGTTCAAGTTTGATTCGAAGGTAAGGCAAAGTGTAATAGGGTTTTTGTTAAAAGTTCTTAGCAGAAGTCGATAAGGGCTCGCGTTCTATTATTTGGGACCTACAATTAAAGCTGTATAAATATAATTATAATAATATATTCCATCACATACACACATCACCATCTAGCCCAAACTAAGCAGAGCTTGTACTATGGGTTTAACAATGGATAAACATACATATATACTTTTTTTTTGTAAATACATACATATTATACATAGAAACACCCAGACCAAGACAAAGATCCATGTTCATGCACACAAATGTTTGACTTGTGCGGGAATCGAACCCGCGACCTCAGGCGTGGCAGTCGGTTACACTAACCACTACGCCATCGAGGCCGACAAATAATATAAATGTAATATACAGATAGTGCAATCCACGAAGACGCGCCCCACCAATTTTTGGTTGAGGGGATCGCGGGGTGCGGGGAGTTTCACCCGAGCGTCAGTCGCGAACCGTCAGCGGTTCGATGCGCACATGTTCTTTGCCATCATGTCTATGTTGCAAAAATCCAGACTCGTCAGGAAAGTTGCTCTACTTTATATTATTATTTTATTAAAATGTCGAGAAAATCTCAGCGTGTTGTACTTAAAAGCCGGGTATGTAAAAGATGTTTACATTGTTCAGAAGTATGTAGTTACTAAAATACATGCAATAAGCAGAGGAAAGTAATTTTGAAAATAGCAAATTTTACTAAAAAAAGAAAACTTCATTGCATCTTTAAAAATAAGTAAAACTATTTAATGTTTTTTTTTTTAAATTTTAGGCAAGAGAAATTATTTCAAAAGTTTATGATTTTATGAAAAAAGAAGCAATCAATAATTACGCAGAAAAACTCACTGATGCGCGATGGACAACCGCACAGGCTGTTGGAGTATCTGAAAGCACAGTGACTAGAATTCTACGTGAAAGAAAGGAATATACTAATACAATAAAGCAAACTACAGTACCTGCTATGGAATCGAATATAACTAAGGAGACGGATGCGATAGTTCTTATAGTCCCAAGTACGGAGCGTACAACAGAGCTGACTACGGAAGCGGATATTGAGTCTGAAAATGAAGCCAGTACGTTGCATACGAATTTAGTAGGCAGAAATGCTTCTATTTTTACATTACCTATGAAGAAGAGAAGCGTAAGACCACGAAAAATTAATTTAGACGACTTTGATATTGGTGTAGTCCGGAGAACTATCCAAAACTATCATATAGAACATCGTCAATTTCCAACATTATCATGACTTAAAATTGTTTTAAAAGACCGTATACAATTTGATGGATGTATAACAACCCTAAGAATATTGTTACGTAAACTTGGTTATAAATGGAGAAGAACTGAGAATAACAGGAAGGTGCTAACTGAGAAACATGATATTCAAATGTTAAGATTGAAGTATTTAAAATAGGTAAACTCTTTTCGTAATGCAGGTAGACCTATAGTGTACACAGACGAATCATATATTCATACCAACCACGTGCAAAAATCTTGGGCCGAAAAAGGTTCTAAAACAGCAATAAAACAAAATATAACAAAAGGAGTGCGCATAAACATAGTACATGGCGGAAGTGCAGAGGGTTTTGTACCAAATGCGTTGTTGACATACAGAGCAGAGATCAAATCCGGAGACTACCACGACAATATGAACACAGAAAATTACTCAAAGTGGCTAAAGGAGAAACTAATACCAAATCTCCCAAATGATGCCGTGGTAGTCTTGGATAATGCAGCCTATCACAACACTAGTTCGGAAAAAATACCAACATCCAACTCCAACAAATTAGACATGCAGACTTGGCTGAATGCAAAAAATATCCATTTCGAACCAAGCTTCAAAAAACCTGAACTTTATGACCTAATACTAAAAACCAAAGAAAACTTCCGCAAATACAAAGTTGACGAATTATTGAAAGAACATGGATTCACAGTGCTTCGGCTGCCTGCCTCCTTATCATCCAGATTTAAACCCAATCGAAAACATTTGGGGTATCGTAAAAAACGACGTTGCTAGCCGCAATATCTTGAAATATTGAAAATTGGCAAAGCCGCAATATTGAAAATTCTTAATTCTAAATACTTATGTTTACTAAATATTGCACATGTCTACTGGTTCTCATTGTAACCCATTAATGTAATATACTTAATGTGTGGTAAATGTCACTGGCGTCACAGTTAAGCTATATTTGTTTGGTACAAGTTATTTAAAACCATATATTGTGTCACTGTTTGTTTACCTCAATAAATGAAAAAAAAATATATATATATATATCAATCAAAATTATACTTCAATTATGCTCATTTTAAATTAAGCATTTGATCGAGTAAATAAAGATGTCTGGTTCAATACTTGCCAACACGTGCAAAAAATAGAAGATGAATACATGAGACACTGTGATCTTGATTTCAGTTTTATTATAAATGTTCGTGATACACCAGACTCTGAATCAGATATTTCTGAAACCAGTGATTGACGATTTTGATTTCTTAATAAAGTTTAATAAAACTTTTTCACGTATTTCATTTACGTCTATAATTTATAAAAATGGTAATATTATCGTATATTAACTAATAATCACATAAAATATCGACACCTAAAATAAAAAAAATATAAAATTGAAGTAGAGCATTTTTCCCTTTGACCGTGACGCTCTCTCCTGTTTAATCTATTCATTGTAGTGTGCCCGTGCACTCATAGGTAATTAGTGTGTACCGATAACACTCAAACATTGGGGGAAGCTTGCACACATATATACTATAAACGGTTAGGAGGAATATTGGGGCGCGTGTTCGTGGATTGCACTATCTGTAGCTCTGACTACCTCTCTGTGTAGTAAGCCTGAATGTTATGTATATATTAGCTAGCTTTTGCGCGCGGCTCCGCCCGCGTGGTACCTACATCAATAAAAAGTAGCCTATGTCCTTCCCCAACTCTTAAACTATATCTGTACCAAATTTCATCTAAATCGGTTGAGTACTTTAGCTGTGAAAAGGTAACAGACAGACAGACAGAGTTACTTTCGAATATATAATATTAAGTAAGGATTTGGGTAAAAAATATCTTGAAACACTTTCTCATCAGACAGCCTGATCTATTAAGCTTATAGCTGTAATAAAACCAAAATTGAGTCAAAAATCTCTAAGAAAGTAAAAATTAATTTGAGTCAAAACAAAGTCAAAAATCTTTATTGTCATAAATATATGTGAAAACGTTAACTGCCTGTTATCTTAGCTTATCTTATGTGGGGGCCAGTCAGTGCAGACTGGCGTCACTTCGACCCAGCGGGATCTTTTGTGTCAACACTCTCCCAATAACGACTGCCATAGATGTTCATGGCAGCCGGGACCAATGGCTTAACGTGCTTTCCGAGGCACGGAGCAGGCGATAAGTGGCAATCCATACGCACATAATTTCGAAAAGTCATATAACTTCTGAAAGTCAGAGGTGCGCGACGTGAGTTGGAACCCGAGACCCTCTGCATTGCAGTCTGTTGGTCTCCCCACTGAGCTATCGCTGCTTCTTTAACTGCCTGTTAACGGTCGATAAGAAACTAAAGGAAACGAAAATCGCCAATTGTTTACAATATAATTCTTAGCAATACAAATCCATTTATTTACTCTTTTTTCTATAGATTTAAAATAATGATCTCACTTTCAATCTAACGGTTATGCATAGATTGTTTACCTACATGCTACACATCTTCTCCCTAGTCTTACTTCCAAGTCACTTGGGGTCGGCTTTCTAGTCTAACCGGATTTGACTGGATATCAGTTTTTACACGGAGCGACTGCCACCTGACCTCCGCAACCCGAAGGCTAACGATACCCTAAGGCTAGACCAGTGTCAGGATATTAGAGGACCCTGACTTCCCAATAACAACTGACATAGATGTTCATGGCACCCGGGACCGACAGCGTAACGTGCTCTCCGAGGCAGGGAGCAGGCGATAATTGTGAATCAATACGCACACAATTTCGAAAAGTCATATAACTTCCGAAAGTCAAAGGTGCGCGACTTGGGTTCGAACCCGAGACCCTCTGCATTGCAGTCTGTTGGTCTCCCAACTGAGCTATCACTGCTGGTACCTACCTACATGTTAAACATATACTACAAAAATTTGCTGTGACAAAATGACAAAGGTACAGCATCGCCTTAATTCCAGTTTTTGTAGTGAAAACTTCTTTAGCGGCGTTGTGCACTTTTTTTGTGATGGGTAAAAAATTTTAAACTCGCGTCAGGACACGTGACCTGATCGAAAATTCGTAAGACGGAGGGAGAATTGTCAAACTCGCGTCAGGACACGTGACCTAATCGAAAATTCGTAAGGCGGAGGGAGAATTGTCGTGTTTGTGTACGATAGCGCAATAAATGAGTATTGTTAGTATTTTACTACATAAATGATAATACTTTTATACTGATAATTAAAGCAATTCGTGCAAAATTATTCCGTAACCATTCCAAACTATCGAAAATGCACAACGTTAATATTCAAGTTTTCACTTCTGCCGGCACTCCCGGAGTGCAACCCGTTGATTTTTATCACATAAAACCTCCACTAAGGAAGTATAAATGTTTTTTGACATCTGTCTTTATTCCAAGCTGTCAGTTTTGCGATAAGCAATCCAGTGCTCTTTGATGAGAGAGCTATTTCATAGGCATGAAATACTGCAAACAGTTCTCCAGGCGAGTTGACGTAGCCAGTTATGGAATTAGGTCGACGACGCACCGATGCGCTGGGTACTGCGTCAGTATTTTATTGTTCCAAGTATTGTACAGATTCTGTTTGTTGCAGAGACAACTATGTTTTATGTGTTTTCTTGTAGTTTTGTTTCTGGATTCATTTCCTTCTATATAGAATGGAATTGGGCGTTACTTAGCAGAAAATCATTGTAATAAATAATGCCGAAGAAAGGAACGCACCATGCGTCTGAATTGTTCATTTCAACTGTTCCAGTAGAAAAATGTTGAAAATATCGAAATTTTCTGATGATGGACAAGTTCTGCGACATAGGATCTAGCCGTAATCTGCCTTATTACGCTTTAAAGAATACATCGATACTTGTTTTGTGTCAGCGCAAGGCATCCTAAGGACGGATAGCAACGAAAGAGCCAGCCTTTTTCTTTATATGTGGTGGGCATTGGGCAATCCGAAGTCGGGTAGTCGGATCTTCTTTTCTCAATTATTTCATTTCCTTCTGCACCTTTTGAGTTTCTCAGTGATCACTTGGTAAATTTGTATTTATGGACAATTGTGAGTCCTGAATTTGGATAGTTTCAATAACCATGGATATTCAGATACTACAAAGACATAAAAGTATTAGTTGCACGCGTCCTTCCTGTCAGTTCCTGTCTGAATACGTACAGAGATACAGCAGGATATCTTCGCAAAGTGAAGACAGAAGAGGAAGATTATAATGAAGAGTGTTACTGTATATAGTTATTCAGTAGTATGAGAATCGTGAAACCCATATATTGTACTAGATGTTCCCGCGGTTTCACCCGCGTTTATCATTACTGCGCCGCCCCCGTGGGTCGAACCGTGATGTTATGTAGCCTTATAGCCTTCCTTGATAAATAGGCTATCCAACACTAAAATAATTTTTCAAATCGAACCAGTACTTCCTGAGATTAGCGCGTTCAAACAAACAAACAAAAAAACAAACAAAATCTTCAGCTTTATAATATTAGTATAGATTTTATATACTAGCGCATCTGAAAGGTTTTACTCAACCTGAACGAAAAAATTAGAATCCTGGAACCCGTTCGCAGCGCTACTTACCTAACTACTATGAATTTACCACTGGATCCAACTGGGAATTTAAATCATCCAGGAATCAACCCTGTTTGGATCCATACATTTTTTATCAAAATCTCTCCAGCCGTTTAAGAGAAGTTCAATGACGTACAGGAGAATAGTATATAAATATAGATAGATATACGTCGTCCAACTACCATTTTTGAGGCGCTCATAGCCAGTTGCACTCACTGATCGGTAAACGATTAGCGAGGTTAAGCAACGTTGGGTACGGTCAGCCTATAGATACCGCTTAGTGGTATTTCATCTGAGCGTCTCCGTGCTTCGGAGGACACGTAAATAGTCGGTGCCGGTTGTTGTCAAATTGACAGCAGTCGTTAAGCCATCCAACAACTCTTGACAACAGGTTGGTCACTAACCACACGAAAAAAAGAAGAAGAACTACCATTTTTGCACCACAATCTGCACGCAACAATATTATAGACAAAAATATCTTCTTTGAAATTAAACTACTATATACGGATTTTATCACGTTGTTTATTTGACACTTTATTACAAAATTTTGAAAAACTGTTATACTACTATTACTTCATGATACTTTGAGCTCATTCTGCGTAAATAGAAACACCCATGATTAAACCATGTTCGGGTACTTTGAAATAACTACACTGGAACATTGAGACAACTACCATCTTAGTCTCCCCGTGACCATGGCTGCTGAAAAGCAACCGAAACGTCGGGGAAAGTGAAACATAAATATAAATAGTATAATAGTATAGTAATAGTATAAATAGTTTTAATAGTTTCAATAATTTAATTAGCTTAAAATTTGTAAATTTTAATAGTAATAGTACCTACTGTAACAATTTTCAAAATTTTGTAATAAAATGTCAAATAAACAACGCGATAAAATCCGTATATAGTAGTTTAATTTCAATGAATAACATTCGCGTAAACAGAAGACAATATTATAAAAATATCTTCTACTTTGTATATATATTTAGTTGTTGCTTGTACTAGATATCGTGTCTATTTATTGGCGTCTTAATAAATATGTATCTAGGATAATCGTTTCAGCATAATATACAGTGTTCCACAAACTTCATACTAAAACTAGGTCGCTGGAAATTTAATTTTCGTAAATCGATCACTAAGTAATATCAGATAAAATAGCGTTAATTAAAAGTTGTCCATTTCAACCCTCCCTGCCACCCTTCGGAGTGTGTTTTAAAATTGCATTTGATCACGAGCCGGGGGTGAAAGCCGCTCTGTGATTCAGATAAGATACAAGTTACTTGTAGATATGGAAGTGTTTGTGTTCAGAGATATTGCTACGTAATTAATTAAATGAAAATAGTAGATATGATTCAAAGTGTTAAAGTAAAATACTCTATGTATATTATAGAAGCTTTTGCCCGCGGCTTCGCTCGCTTTAAAGTAGGTTAGGTAATGTAAGTACCAGTACTTTAATATTTTAAATATAATATAGCCTATGTTACTCGGTGATAATAAAGCTTTTTAATGGTGAAATAATTTTTGAAATCGTTTGAGTAGTTTTTAAGTGAAATCCTTACAAACAAACAAACAAAAAATCTGATCTTGCCTCTTTATAATATTATTATTATATACTATATATTATAAGAGAGAAGCTACAAAGCAAGAACCGAACTTACAGCCTCATTTAATGTTCCGCCAATTTTCCAACTAAATTATATGTACCTATATAATTAATATTTGATTTTTACTTCTTATAAAAAATATGCTTATTTTTTAGACTACTACTTCCTGTTATCAATCATTTCTATCCCGTAACTTTTTAAACAATAAAAATCTTTAATATTATGAAAAAAATATTTTTGTAATATGTAAATCGCATATCATATTTAAGCAGCGATAGCTTAGTGGGAGACCCAAGTTCGACCGCAGGCACGCAACTCTGTTTTGTCAAAGTTATGTGCGTGTAATTAGAGTTAATTATCACTTGCTTTAAGCGAAGAAAAACATCGTAATCTCTACATGTCTAAAAGATCTCCATGATGTTCTCGAAGATATACGAAGTCTGACAACACGCACTATGCCAGCGTGGTAGACTACGGCTTAACCCTTCTCTATGCAGAATGAAAAAATGAAAAAGAAAACACTTAATATTGTCTTCTGTTTACGCGAATGTTATTCATTGAAATTAAACATAAATAGTATAATAGTATAGTAATGGTATAAATAGTTTTAATAGTTTCAATAATCTACATACATACATAGATTCACGCCTGTTTCCCAGAGGGGTAGGCAGAGACTACGGAATTCCATTTGCTACGATCCTGACACACTTCTCTGGCTTCATTCACTTTCATCCCATTCCTCATACACGCCCGTCGGTTCAAGAAGCTCTTAACCAGGCCTTTGTCCCAATAATCTAATTAGCTTAAAAATTAGTAAAGTTTAATAGTAATAGTAGTGTAACAGTCTTTCAAAATTTTGTAATAAAGTGTCAAATAAACAACGCGATAAAATCCGTATATAGTAGTTTAATTTCAAAGAAAATACTTCTTATGGACACTGGCTGGAAGCAAATAATAATAAATGTTTATTTCAAACTTTTAAAGAACATAGATAGAAACATAATATAAATAACACCACGCAACGACCCACAAGGGCGGCGCGGCAAAGACAAACCACCAACGTGGACGAATCTGCGAGCACAGCCAGTAATATTATATGGAGACAATACTGGCAGCTGGTTTATGGAGACTTAGCCAGTGTCTCCATATATTGCTGTTAATATCTCCGGTTATAAGCTAGCATATCATTTGTGCTGTCCCGCACTCGACGCATCAGGGATGCAGCTCTTTTACCCAAGATAGCACAAAAGTTATCTATGTGAGAAACAGCAAACATCCCCGACGCGCTACAGAAGCGAGGCAGCCCCACTAATCCTCTGAAGCCGTTATTGTATTGGACACGTAGCAAAATGAATAACTGAAGCTTTAAAGCCTTCTTCGTGACCTGTCTGATTTCTTTGGACCAGTCAAATATATTCATTAAGTTCTATGCAAGATTTCGCAGCAAAATTTACAATCTTCTATTCCAATCTCAAGCTTAAATATTGTTTAACTTTGTATTGATTCCGCAATACCTATTTATACTTTCCAACTCAATTCTAAATTGAAGCACTTCAAACTTCGTAAACTTCAGGTGGGTGTTTAAAATTGCATTTGATTACGATACGCGAGGGTACCTAGAATCTGTTGTTATGACGGTGAAGTGAGTGCAGGTTCAATTAATTTTACGCAAAGTCTGTGCAAGTTATACTGTTATTTATATATCTTAGGTGTTAGAGTAAACCTGCACTGCGCTCGATTTGATTTCACAAAGGCAAGCCCCGGTGGACGAGATCCTTGAGTATTCATAAAGAGAAACCCGGAACAAAGACAACGGTAGAAAACCAAAGAAAATCCTTGCAACCGAATCTAAAGTTGCAATACGCTTGCAGTATAATAATAATAATAATTTTCTACCTCATACACACAACGCCATCTAGCCCAAACTAAGCAGAGCTTGTACTATGGGTACTAGACAATGGATAAACATAGGTACATATACACTTTTTTTTTGTAAATACTTACATAGAAACACCCAGACCAAGACCAACATCCATGTTCATGTAGTAGAATGTAGCAATAGGCGACCTAATCGATTAAAATCGAAACGTTGATATAAAATCGAAAAATAACTTTAATATTGAATTGATTATAATTATGATTACGTGTTTCTTCTCTTGTTCTCTATCTATTGTGACAGCTCACTCTTCTTAGTGTGGACACTTTCTCGTGCAGTCTTAGTACAATGTAGATACATCAATGATTTAAATCTTTGCTAAAAGCTGTAAAAGAGCGTATACATACATACAAACATAGATTCACGCCTGTTTCCCAGAGGGGTAGGCAGAGACTACGTATAAAAGAAAAAAAAAATGAAAGAAAAAGGAGAAAAAGAGAAAAAAGAAGAAAAAGAAAAAAAAGAAAAGAACAAGAGAAAAATAAAAATGAAAAAAAGGGCGTATGCTCTAATAAAACTCTTTCAAAAGCTTTATCTTCACTGCAAGACTGCACGTGTGAGAGCCACGCTTCGGCACGAATGGGCCGGCTCGACCGGAGTGATGCCACGACCTCACAGAAAACCGGCGTGAAATAGCTCTCAGGTTGTGTTTCGTCGAGTGAGTGAGGATACCGGAGGCCCAATGCCTCTCCCCCACCTCCTTATCTGACTCCTCTGGTGTTGCTTGTGTCCATGGGCGGCGGTAATCGCTTACCATCAGACGATCCGTCTGCTCGTTGGCCCCCAATATCATAAAAAAACAGCGTGTGGTTTAAGTCGTCTGATACACAAATAGTTGTTCCAAACCTGGGTGTTCATTGTGTCTGTTATTTGATTTTTTGGAACGCGAACAAATTACTAGTGCGGCAATTAACTGTTTTTAAAGTTAAAGAAAATAAATATTCTTGTAGAATTCACTGACTCTACCGATAATATTTAGAATCGGTCGCAGTGCAACTGAGCTCTTAGGCGGTATATACTTGTAATAAGGAATTCATCTAAATGGCTTCAGAACGAAAGCAATTATACGCAAGAACACTTACAAACTCTCAAGACAGTTACAGCAATCGAGTGCTCTGACGTCAGTGTCGCAACGTTTCATTGATATTATCGACTCTGACTTAAATACTTTAATAACTATGAGTCGCTCATAGCCAGTTGCACTCACTGATCGGTAAACGATTAGCGAGGTTAAGCAACGTTGGATGCGGTCAGTCTATAGATGGGTGGTATTTCATCTTAGCGTCTCCGTGCTTCGGATGGCACGTAAAAAGTCGGTCTCGGTTGTTGTCAAATTTACAGCAGTCGTTAAGCCATGTCAGAGGCCTACGGGCGGCTTGAACAACTCTTGACAACAGGTTAGCCACTAACCACACGAAAAGAAAACGAAGAGTAACTACAAGCCCCGGCTTCGCACGGGTAGAACAAAACGTTAACAAAATTATAAACCTAAACCTTGCCCATGAATGACTTTGTCTATTGGTGAAAACCGAATGAAAAGGCGTTCAGTAGTTTTTAATTTTATCGCACATATATAGACAGACGCAGCGAGGGGACTTTGTTTAATAATATGTAGTGATGATTTTGGGTCAAGCGTAATAGAGAAAAACTTTATAGCTGTCTACCAAGCACGATTGGAGAGTTTTTGCTACTGCAAATGTCTCTACAGGAAAACCAATAACACTTTGTCGGACTCGGTATTCGAACTCAAGACTTTACGTACAGCATTCGCATTACTGAGAAATTGCCTCCGCGGCGCAGCGGTAGTGAATGTGACTGCTGTGCAAGAGGTCTCGGGTTCGAATCCCGGGTCGGGCCAACAAAAAGTTATTGGGTTTTCCTGTTAAAAAATCTCAATACGAGCCCGGAGTTAGGAAGTTGGCGGTGTTAGACACCCCCGTGCCTCGGTAAGCACGTGAAGCCGTTGGTCCTGTGCCTGATCCTCTCTTCGGTCGTGTCGGATTATTCGTCCCATCGGATCATGAGAGTTAGGGAACAGAGAGTGCACTTGTGTTTGCGCATACACTTGTGTACTATAATATCTCCTGCGCAGATAGCCAGTCTCCGTTAAGATTGGCCGCCGCGACCGAAATTTGGTCAGTAGGACATTATTTTTGCTGAGAAATTGCATTATAAAAGTACAGGGTTTTGCCCTCGGCTTCGCATAAATGTGAGTTAAGTTAGATTAGTAATAGTACTTTTTCCTGGATGAAAGGTACTCTATGTCCTTTTTTGTTCCTGACAACGTGTATGCGAAATTTCATAATGATCGGTGGAGTAGTTAAGGCGTGAATAAGTAACAAACAAACAAACTTACATGCGAATTATATCACAATCCTTACTAATATTATATATTATATAATATTAGTAAAGATTGTGTCTGGACCCCTGCGTCCTTACGCATAGACGAATTAAATCTTCACCAATATTCGACAGTGTAACTTCAGCTTTATCCAAAGACCACACATTCAAATTGCCAATATTACCGAATACCAATAAAATTTGCTTCACAATTTTAGTGGCATCCTAGTGCGCTTGCGCACTAAACGTGACTGAAATAGGCCGCTTCAAGCGACGTAGTAATAACTTCAGTACTGTAAACTTGTTACCCGGAATAGATATTAATAAGTGCGCCCATTGTGCAACTACTTGCTGCAACGGTTACACGATCATATTGGTGTGGTTGCATAATAGCAATTACAATTGCCAATTGAGATGAGTGAAGTATTAGAAAGAAAGAAAGAAAACAGTTTATTTTGTCCTTTACACTGGCATAAAACAAATAAAAAAAATAAGAACAAAAAAAACAAAAATTTTAGGTATACAAAATTAAAAGAATTCAAAAAATATAAAACAAGAATTAGCAATTTGCATAATTAATCGTACCGCTAGTGTGAGACCAAAAATGGCACTTATCTCAGCATAATGCTGCAGCACCGTGGTAGGTAGTGCAGCGCTGATTTTCGGATATTATAAGTCCGATTTATTTTATATCTAAATTTTAACCAAACTGCCGGCGGTATAATTTAAAAAACCTTTTACCTTAAAGCTTTGTTTATGGATGTAGTACCTAAAAAGCATGCAAGAGTAATGTTTCCTGAAATTACGGACTATGTTAAAATTACATACATATTTGCACGCCGATATCCTCAAAAGATTAGGTAGATCCATATTTCTTCAGCTGTAGTTTCAGGTTTCACGTAATAGTGGGCAAGCCAGCCTAAAAACGGGAATACCCATCTACCAGAATTTTTCAGGCTGGCTTTCTGCGGCTACTAAGAACTTCAGAACAGAATCTGGGAGCCCATGCACGAACACATAGCTGATGTAAAACACCAACGCTCGTTGAAGTCTGCTGTGTGTGAACATGTGCAACATGGGACCAACCATTATCTACGATTTGATAAACCACAGGTACCTACTCGCAAAAGAACACCGATTCCTACCAAGGATGCTTAGCGAGACTATTGAAATTAACATCATCCTAATTTCAATAAAGAAGATGATTGGAATGTACCACCAGCTTGGGATCCAGTAATTCAGATAGTCAAACCCAAAAAAAAGCAAAACACAGACAGACTTCATGATACTTTGAGCTCATTCTGCGTAAATAGAAACAAAAATTAAATTAAATTATGTTCGGTTACTTGGAAAATAACTACACTTAGAACATTGAGACAACCACCGTCTTTGTCTCCCCGTGAACATGGCTGCTGGTAAGGAACTGAAACGTCGGGGTAAGTTTAAAATTAAATTAATCTTAATAGTTTTATATTTTAAACAGTAACTAGTAAAAGTATTTAACAATAGTAGTTTAAATTTTCAAAATTATGTAATAATAGTTTTACAAAAAATAAACAACGCGATAAAATCCGTATAAATTTGTATAATTTCAATAAAATAAAACTTACCAGTAAAAGTGGAGCTGGTGAAGATCCGTACGATCTTGGAGCTGACCGGCGGCAGCAGCTTCAGCGAGCCGCCGAATATCAGGTCCACCGTGCGGTCATCCATGGTGACGAGTTATGAAGTAACTGTTGAATCAGAAGAACACTTATTTAGCTTGATACTGAGTTGTACAATTTTAAGAATACTGTCATTTTAACAAAATTTCTGTGTCGCGGGAGACTTTCAATCATTCAAACATTGAATCACCGGACACAAAGATTAAGAATTACAATTTGAGGATCACAAAAATTTTTGTTCCGCGGGGGGATCAAACCTACAACGCTCAGCATAATAGGAATAGCGAGACCTCTTAAACACTACGCCATCCGTACAGTCAAATATTTTGGATGAGGTCTCGAGCTCGAATTAAAAAAAAGTAAAAAAAACTTGAGAGGTGTCAAGGGACACCCGGATGGAACGAAGTTCCTTTCGATTAATTAGTGAAGGAATTGTAATAAAATTTTATTTTATTTTAAGTTATAGTAATATTTTTTTTATTATTAACAAATATAATGTAATATAAACTTAATCAGTAGGCTCAATTTTAGTAATAATTGGCTTGTGGACATTAACAATACATACATATTAAGAAATAACCTTAAACTTACAACTATAGCAAAAAGTGTCGTTACAACTTTGGGTCTTAATTTTTTCCGTCTAGCCCCCTTTCGCAACGCGCGATAAGGAACTTCGTTCCAAAAGTAGAATACATTTTCTATAACGAAAAACCGTTGTTTAAATATTGGTTGACTCTTGCATATATTATTTTAACTTTCACTTTATTATAAATAATATTTTTAATTCACGTGTTCAAGAACTGTTAAATAATTTTCATGGAAATAAAGAGTTTTGACTTTTTATTATTTATTTCTGTCAGAAACTGTTTAGCCATCACCAGGCATTCATTATAATGTATTTGTGTAATTAATCGAATTCTCCATAATATCTAATTAAATGTAACACAGTCATTAGCAAACCGTTGGATTTTATGCACCTGGCAATACTAACGCATTTGTTGCCACCCCAGCTTAAATGACCATAAAGATAATAAATAAAGATTTAGCTCTCCAACCCACGCCATTTTAATTCAGTTTCCGATAACTTATCGAGTATATGGCTCTATGGTCCGATAGCGGAGTCATTGATGTCCAATCACCTTATGGTCGCTTTGATAACCCCATCATAGTCCTGATATGAGATTAGTTGTATCGGACCATTCATAAAGATTGCCAACTTGAGAACCAATATAGACCGCCATTATAAATTATCAGAGACTAATATTCATTTAATCGGCAGTATCCTAATCGATAACGTATTGGAGTAGCGACCGAGAGTTTATGGGTTTGAATCCTGATCTTCTTCTCCCTAGCCTTTATTATTCCTTAGTCACTTGGGGTCGGCTTTCTTGTCTAACCGGATTTGATTGAATATCAGTTTTTACACGGAGCGACTGCCACCTGACCTCCGCAACACGAAGGCTAACGATACCCTAAGGCTAGAATCCTGATCATTACATTCTGAAGGTTATTGCTGAGAAATATGATTGTGTTTTTCTGGAGCGTTGGAACCGCATACATAGTGGCGGTGCTGACGTTGCAGAAAGATACATGAATTAGTTTCATAGTAAAATATTTTTTTTTTTTGAAATTTACTAACATAGGTATATAAGGTGTGTTACTAACAAAATATGGATCTGTATCTGAATTAAATTAAATTAAATTAAATTAAATTACACTATTAATGTTAACCGATTCATAATACAAGCAGTAAGCTTAGCTAAATTTGCAACACAAACTATTAGAAATCCTATTGAAATTATTAGAAGTCTAACAAAGTGCAAAGTGCGTTCTAATAGTGGCAATCCGAAGAAGCAAAGCTTTCCTACGAATTAAAGATTTTTGATTTTGACTCGCCTTTTAATAATATAACTACCAAACCCATCTCCTTGGTTTTTTTTTTATATACAAATAAGGTGGCAAACAAGCATACGGCCCACCTAATGGTAAGTGGTCACCGTAGCCTATGGACGCCTGCAACACCAGAGGCATCACTTGCGCGTTGCCGACTCTTTAGGAAAGGAAGTGGGAAGGAGAAGGAGCGGGATGGGGGAAAAGGGGTGATTGGGCCTCCGGCATTCTCACTCACTGAGCGAAACACAACAGTAGGAATACTGGTATTTCACGTCGATATTCTGTGAGAGGGTAGTCCTTCCTGGCCGAGCCGGCTCATTCATGCTGAAATCAGCGCGGCTCTACTACTCCTGGTTGGAGTAGTGTTATAAATATGACATAAGCAAACAAAATATCAGTACCTTAACCGATTTAGTTTGATAGCTATATTAATAAAAGGCGAATCTTTTGCCGCACACATATGCAGACTCCAATCTGTTGTTAAAAATTTCTAACAGAAATAAAAGTCAAAATCAAAAATCTTTTATTCATTTAGGTCACAAAGTAACATTTACGGACGTCAAAGGTTAGTGAATTTACTGAACTTCCATTTAGTTACTTGCTAGAAGCACGCAAACAACGCTTTGCTTGACTCGGGAACTCAAGATCGCCCACAAATTTACGCTATGAATAAAATTTCAGATTTAAAAAACACGCAACCCTTTGGGCGACTTACTCGGGGACATGGGTCTAACGTGAAGACCCATGAGACCTTTGAGACTTTGATTTTGTTTAAAGTGGGATGGGATACCTACCGAGACACTGATCGCGGTAGGTATAGGACTATTTTATTAATATATCCTAATAAATCAAGGCTATGGGGATCAGTACATTGATGTCTATGGATGAATAACAAAAATAAAAATATTATTAATATGTTTCTCTATACACGGATATTTTTTATGAATACTTTAGAAAATTCTCGAGCCTTTTAAGGTGCATACACAGAGACATTGGTCCAACGTCCGAAAAAAAGGACTTTCGAGAGGCTTAATCTGAAATGGAACGGGGTTCCTACCGAAGCACTGATCACGGCAGGCGCAGGACTCATCCTTCATACGGCATTTAATAAATTATGACTATGGAAATGGGTGTTTAATATAACGGTACAAATGTGTCCATGGAAGCAAACCGAGGACCGTATTCATTCCAAAAACTTCCAATTCCATGGTTGATGACCAATAGCCACTAAAGACTAATACCGTTCTCATCTTTTAGTGTTATCGCGTCGAATATATTATGCTCCCATTGAAAACCAATAAAATAACCACCGATTTAGACTCTCTTGGCGTCGTAAACAGCCTGCCGACAGAGGGCTAGTGCACATGCTCTGTTTACGAGATACAAATTAGTATTCTGCGGTAAATATTTCCTGTACAAGTACTGAAGTGGTCCGTTTGATTTTTATGACTATAAGAACATGTGTGTTCAAGCGTAGTTTATGTTTTCAGTGAGGATTTAAATAGATACGTGTTAGTTCTTTTCTAAACTGCGTTGGAAATTAATAGCTGGCTGGCAAAACTTGCTAGTTAGAATTACGAAGAGATATTTTATAGCTTTTTTGAATGCTTGATGCTAGACCAAAGCCGATTATTTAGTGAAGCTTTCTTACAAGTAATCAGTGTAAGAGTAATATCACTTCCCAGCAAGTAAAATTTCCGAAGGCTCACATACTTTCCTCACGATTCCTTTTTGTTGAAAGAATTGGGTTAAGGAATTAAAGATGTACGCTTTACCAGCTCTAGGGCTGGTAACGCGGGAGTGTTAATGACTTACCGTCAGGCAGGCCACATGCATATACATATGTCATTTTTATTGTAATTAAATAAGTCAACGAAAACCTAACACAATGTTTTCGGAACAGCTGAAGCACGTTCTTTTTCCATTATTATGTAATATAAAAACTAGCTAAACCCAGCCACACTTAGCAGTCTGATATAAATAATTAGGGTTGTAAATTGCCTATTTCCAGTTCCCGTGGGAACTTCGGGATAAAAGTGTATAAAGACACACTTATATAGAAATGCAATATTGTGTAAATTTCAAGTTAACCAATAAATTACTTTCAAGTTCTAAGGACAAACACAAATGCTGGTTATTTAAAACTAATTATGGTCTTCAACCGCCTGTTTTCTGGCCTGATGTGTAATTAAAACATAACCATTAGACAGCTGTGTGCCTTTGTTTTAAAAGTTTAATATTTTACCTCTCCCAGCCATATATATATTCGAAATTTGTATTTTTGTTCATAAACATATAACTCTATTTGAAATGCATAATGATGTTGTAATTAGAAAGAGTCGTAAAATTCATAAATTATATGCACCACAACAGAGAATTTCACTGTTCTCAAATAATGTTTTTTGTATGGCAATTCGTGTTTATAATAAACTACCTAATGTTTTTAAAACACTTAATTTTATGACATTCAAAAACAAATTATTTAATTTTTTACTAGACAAATGTTACTATTCCATTAATTACACACATACATATCCATAATGACATACATAAACACAAGTGCACTCTCTGTTCCCTAACTCTCATGATCCGATGGGACGGTAATCTGACACGAACGGACAGAGATCGGACGCAGGACCAACGGTTGTACGTGCTTTCCAAGGCACGGGGGTGTCTAACACCGCCAACTTCCTAACTCCGGGCTGCTACTGAGATTTCTTAACAGAAAAACCCAATAACTTTTTGTTGGCCCGACCCGGGATTCAAACCCGAGACCTCATGCACAGCAGTCGCATTTACTATCGCTGCGCCACGGAGGCAGTCTTGACAGATATTAACTTAACTGTATGAAGATAAATAACCTGTACGGTCTACATGCAAATGCGTCTTGCGTTTGTTACATGTGAAATCACGCAAGTTACTTGTGCGTTTTGAATTGTTCCTATGATGCATACAACTCGCGCAAGTACCACAACTTGTTACTATGCTACCCATCGTGAACAAGAGCCATTAGATAACGTAAAAAACTACCGAGAGCCGCCATCTATTCACGATTGATTCATGATACCCTTGTCTGTCGACGGCTTTTGAATTCATATCTGATGTGACAGATTTCCGCTTTTTCTGCCACTTGTTGAACAAAGCTCCTTGTGAATTTATCTTTCGCATTTCTTTTCTATTTTTCTTCTTAATATAGCTATTGAATTTAATATTTTGTATGATATTCGAGTGTATAATAAGCGTAATGGTTAGTGGTCACGTCGCTGTTATTAAAGCCTCTACACAATGGCCCATGATGGGCGAGTACAGGCACGCACGATTGTGTAGAGAGCATAATCGTATGTGATTGGCCATCATCGCCTATAATCGTGACTAATCGGTGAATTGTCGGTACATCAAAGGAATGCGTGCCGATGATCGTGCGCGTGTCTACACAATCGTCCATCAATTAGTCGCACGGCAAGAAGGTAGTGGTTTTTTGCCCGGAACACTGTGAACGTGTGACGCCAATTTAAAAAAAAGACAAAATTTGTACGGACGGAGACGTGAAAATGAAATCGCAAGCCAAAAGCTACGCAAAAAACAATAAAAGAGTTACTGCACCTTGTTCTGTTACGGTGAATAGTTAACATCCACCACTTTCTCTTCCTCCATCTATTTTCCACGACCTTTTTGACGTGACAACGTCTAATAAATCGATAAACGCCGGCTGCACGCACGAAAAAGGATGACTCATTGTCCCGTTACGCTCATTGTGTCGTTACGCTCATTGTAACGTTACGATCGGAGCAAAAGCGCTACACGAGCGAGCGAAAGGCACGATCGGCTTGTATGACGTTGTCACGTTAAACTATCGTCGGTAAACCGACTTTACAGACAACTATTTTTTTTTATGCACATTCCTATAATGATTATATGTACTGAGCAAATAGATAGCAGCAGCCGCTATCACTTCGACGTCCATCTTCAACAGACGACAGTGAGTAAATGTAACAGTCACGATTGTGTGGAGAGCAACCCATGATCGCGGCAATGATGGCCACTTTAATCGCCCATCATGGGCCATTGTGTAGAGGAGGCTTTATGTGCATCCCCCATCCCATTTACACGGGATAAAGATTTCTGTGATATACTGGACGGATTTATTGACTGTATTTGCTTAGTGGTTCTATTAGTTGCCTTGCCATTGCTAATGCGTCAAGTGTTATTTCAAATCTGGGTGTACCTTGTGTCCATTGTTTCAATTTTGTGAAATCGCCCGCGACACAGGCATTACTCCCTGTTCGGCAGGTGTCTATATTTAAAAAGAAAATAAAAAAAAATAAAAAAATATATATAATCCTTTGTTTCAATTAAAAATCACTCGCTACACATGAGTTATACCAAGAGCGGGATATGTGTCTGTAACACGCTTTTATTAGCTTGGTATGTATGTATCTACATTATGTATCTATGTAACGGAATCTTTGAACGTGATTTTCACCCCTTTCAAACCGACGGATTGATTTGAAACTTTGCACACTTATCGAGGACCGATGACAATACAAGAACTTAAAAATATAAAAAAATTAAATAGAAATAAATAATAATTTGAAAAATAAAAATAAATAATAGTTTAAAAAAACTAAAAAAGACGCTTTATAAAAAAAATTACTAAAAAGTAGGAAATAATTTAATAATTTAAATTTAAAAAAGCGTGGGGTGCTTTCCAAGTTATTTTGATAAGAAAAAGTAAGATGTATACGTTCATTTTTTAGGGTTCCGTACCCTAAAAAACGACGGCGACGGAGGTGGAAAATAAAAATGTTGCCTTTTCAAAAAAAATATAATTCGCGTTTTAATGTGAGTGTAACTTCTGCCTACCTCTAGTACATAAAGCCGTGAGATGTATGTATATACATTATAATGAAATATGACGTAACTTCGTTGATGAGTCAGTGTGCGAGATTATATTGGGATTAAGATAAACCAGCCAAGGGCGAGGTGAGATATAATTTTCCAACTAATCATGGTAAACCAAAATTAATTTGAACATGGCATCATATTATAAATTTGATATGGTTATGGTTTCTTATAATTATTTATAGAGGATGGTAATGATGTCGCATCATTACAAGTCAGCGAAATTAATATTTGCTGGAAGTGGCAACAGGTACATGTAAATTCATAGTTTAGTTTATTTAGTGTAACCTTGACGTTCATAATTACTTTGTGACCAAAATGAATAAATATATTTTGATTTGATTTGATTTAATTTTGATTTGATTTGATTTAATTTTGATTTGAATTGATTTAATTTTAATTTGATTTTGTTTTGAAAATATTATGAAAGTATTTTATTAATTAAAATAGATACAGAATATTAATCTATTCCGTATTTTTGAACTGTGATTAAATAATAATAGAAAATACCGATCGTGGGCACGGATTGACTAGTGTAAGCACAGTGCCTTTGTTAAGCGTGGCTTTACGAATCTACCCTCAGTTTACCATGTGATGAAAAATAATTGCAGTCAGTCAGTCAGTACTCCGGCATACAACACTGCCGTCATAAGGGAAAACGACGTACCCAACAGATTTTTCGAAATTAAGATCTTTACATATTAGGAATCAGTAAAACAAGACGAATCTGCCAGTATATTTATAAAGAATTTTATTTTTTTTGGCAGATTCGTAACTTTTCTTTATGACGGCAGATTATAGTATCCTGATAATATACATAGATGTAATCAACGTATGCATATTATTCAGGGTGAGAGAGCCGGGAAGGAGACAATTTGTAGTCCCGGTAGCTCGCACTAATATCTCAAAATATGTCCCATTTGTACGCATGCTTGACAATTTCGCACAAAATCTTGACATATTCAAGTCTATTGGCGGAATTCCAGAAGGTGACCCTACATTATGTGTCTACTGTGTAACTATTTTATTAACTTAATCGAAGATTTCAATCATTGATCCTACGTATGATTAGTATGTACTTGTATAAATATGGTCATTTTTCAGGACATTAAGTTGTAATCTGATTCACAATGGTTACATGACATCCGCTTTTAAATTTGGTATTATCACGCTCACTTTTATTGAAAATACTGCATTATCGTTATCTTTCATGAGTTACCTACATGAGATCATTTTCGTGAGTTTACTCTTCTCAGTGTGGATACATTTTCGTGTGATTACGGCGAGACACCTATGTTTTAAATCTTTACTTTTAATATCTTATTTTGTTCTTGGTATAGCAGCGATAGCTCAGTGGGGAGACCAACAAACTGCAATGCAGAGGGTCTCGGATTTAAACCCACGTCGCGCACCTCTGACTTTCGGAAGTTATATAACTTTTCGAATTGACAATTATCGCCTGCTCCGTGCCTCGGAGAGCGCGTTAAGCCGTCGGTCCCGGCTGCCATGAACTTCTATGGCAGTCGTTATTGGGAAGCCAGTGCCCTCTAATATCCTGACACTAGTCTAGCCTTAGGGTATCGTTAGCCTTTGGGTTGCGGAGGTCAGGTGGCAGCCGCTCCGTGTAAAAACTGATATCCAGTCAAATCCGGTTAGACTAGAAATCCAACCCCAAGTGTCTTGGGAATAATAAAGGCTAGGGAGAAGATTTTGTTCTTGGTCTTGCATAATTAATTTAAAGTTTCTGCGTTATGTTACCTTCTATAGATATTTCTGATTAATTAATACGTCTTAATAACCTACCCCTCTGGGAAACAGGCGTGAATCTATGTATGTATGTAATAACCAATTTTTTCCAATAATAAGACATAGATGATGGTAAGCATGCCTGTCATAATATTAAAAGGGATGGGTGAATTAATTGAATGTAGCTCCCTATTCTCACGTTAATAACTCTTGGTTATGGTTTCCAATAAATATATTGAATCCCTTAATTGATATTAAACATGAAAGGAATTAAATCATACAAATATGAAAGTACAAGAGCTGATTTATTTTCTTTGTCTGTCTTAAACCTTGCGTAGAATGGAGTATATCTTCGCGTTTAATTATGAATTATTGGAATTACCTCACGCAACCTATAAATGTAATAAGCTTGTCGTACTTAACCGCGGTAGTGCAGTGGTATTGCTGTGCGTGAGGTTTTCAGTTTAAATCCTGGATGGGAAAGTAACATTTGGTATAATAAATAGATAAAAATAATAATAAAAATGTATTTATTGCCACCAAGTACATTCACATAGATTGCTCATATGACTAGATCTTCTCTCTTAGCCTTTATTATTCCCAAGTCACTTGGGGTCGGCTTTCTAGTCTAACCGGATTTGAATGAATATCTGTTTTTACACAGAGCGACTGCCATCTGACCTCCACAACCCGAAGGCTAACAATACCCTAAGTCTAGACCAGAGTCAGGATATTAGAGGGTACTGATTTCCCAATAACGACCGCCATAGATGTTCATGGCAGCTGGGACCGACGGCTTAACGTGCTCTCCGAGGCACGGAGCAGCCGATAATTGTCAATCAATACGCACATATGACTAAATATACAAATGTGTTTCACATTTTGTTCGAATTATTGTTCTCAAACTAAGCTAAAGCTTGTAATTTGGGGGAAAATGTTCCATTGTGGAACATACATTTTATACAATTATGTATTTTATATAAATAGAGTGAACGTTGTAGCTGCACTTTGACACTAGGTAGGTCCCCTTTCCTATCCAGAACAACGCGTGCTGGACTCAGATGCCATCCTTACACGGTAGAGTCGATTAGTGCGTGAACCAACAAGTTTGGGTCCGCATACCTCTGCCGAACGACCAAGGCATGGAATTCCCTGCCAAGGCACGTGTTTCCTTCTTCCTTCAATCCTGGGTCCTTTAAGCGGGGCGTGAAAAAGCACCTTCTCAGGCCGTCAATGTAGAGACCTCAACGTCACCTCGGCTGCTATGAGGGCGGTGTGGAGGCCACTGCTCTTAGATCACACGACTGCTTACCATCAGGTGGAGTGTGGTCATTTTGAAAAGGAAAAAAAAAAAAAAGGTAGAACAAACAAAAAAAGAGACAAGGATAAGAGGACAAGGATATGAATGTGTGAGTGTATGTATAATAATAATAATGCCCTCCAGACCGATTTCGGTCACGGCGGCCAATCTTAACGGAGACTGGCCATCTGCGCAGGAAATATTATAGTGCACAAGTGTGTGCGCAAACACAAGTGCACTCTCTGTTCCCTAACTCTCATGATCCGATGAGACGGTAATCCGACACGACCGGAGAGAGATCAGCGCAGGACCAACGGCTTTACGTGCTTTCCAAGGCTAGGGGGTGTCTAACACCGCCAACTTCCTAACTCCGGGCTGCTATTGAGCTTTCTGTATGTACATATGTAGCAATCAAAGGCCCATTGAGGACAAACCGTTTGGATAAATAGATGCAAAATATTTACATTTACTGGGGAAAAATAACAACATAAATATTAATCGAATATCCATTTGCTAGTCCGCCACGCTGGCTCAGTGCGGGTAGGCAGACTACACATTTTCGAGAACATTATGTAGAACTCTTAGTCATGCAGGTTTCCTCAAGACACATTCCATTACAATTAGAGCGAGAAAGTTAACTATTTTATACGCATATTAAAAAGTCAAAGTGCCTTGGAATCGATCTCGAGACTTCTCCGTTGCAGTCTAAAGATTTCCCGCTAAGATTACTAAATGAATAAATATTAATTAATTGTGAATGCATGGATGGATGAATGGCAAAGGTAGACTCGATGCCTACACGAGACAAAAAAATTCTGTGACTTGATAAAGACAATCTTTGTGTCCATTGTTTCTATATTTAACTGTCCCTGTAACACAGGAATTACTCAACTAATCTTCTCCTTAGCCTTTATTATTCCCAAGTCACTTGGGGTCGGCTTTCTAGTCTAACCGGATTTGACTGGATATCAGTTTTTACACGGAGCGACTGCCATCTGACCTCCGCAACCCGAAGGCTAACGATACCCTAAAGCTAGACCAGTGTCAGGATATTAGAGGGCACTGACTTCCCAATAACGACTGCCATAGATGTTCATGGCAGCCGGGACCGACGGCTTAACGTGCTCTCCGGGGCACGGTGCAGGCGATAATTGTCAATCATTACGCACATAATTTCGAAAAGTCGTATAACTTCCGAAAGTCAGAGGTTCGCGACGTGGGTTCGAACCCGAGACCCTCTGCATTGGAGTCTGTTAGTCTCCTCACTGAGCTTTCGCTGTTGCTGAGGAATTACTCAACTAATAATGCAGTAAAATCTATAAAAAATATCTATAACTGTTTATTATGCTAGATACAGGTAGCTAGGTGAAGGATCAGATAATGTGACACATATTGGGAGAGATCTAGAATGGTATAAATATACAAAATCATAGAATAAAGCATATTCGACTCTTCAAAGAACTTCAAAACTATTTTTGCTAATACGATTTTCACGCCCGCCTTAATCCCCGTGTTACAGAGGGCTTTGGAAACTTTGAACTTACGAATACAAAGAAAGCTTAAACTATTTGTAGAAAATATATTTTTTGTCTAGTGCGTGAATCGTACCTACCTCTAATATTAGGTGCATTGTTAATTGTTTATTTTATCATTAAACAAATAATTTACAGCTAAATTGTTACTAATTTTCCAGGATATTACTAGCGAAGTAGTTTTAAGCTATTCAAACGCTACGAGTGTTATGTAACAAACTATGCAAAACTAATAGAAATTCTCACCTGGCGTAGTTCTTCAAAACTTTAATCAATACATCGGGAAGGTCGAGGTCGAATCGATTTTCACTTTCAACAAACCGATACTCAACCGAAACTATTGGTACAACACAAAGCTCCTTTCTTTTTTCGAAAATTTGGAATTCAAAATACGAACGCGTGGTTTCCGAATCGAATGGATAATGATACTGGTTTGTAGTTCACGGTTATGAAGACTTGTTATCCGGTTGCTTAGCGACCGTTGCATGTGATTGGGGATTAAAAAGTGACGCGATATCATCGCGTAGTGAAGTGTGATGTTCCTATCGATGTGTTCTAGGTAATATGGATATACTTTAACTCTTTAAATACTTGTATGCAATCAAATATGTGACAGATTAAGAGGATAATGTAGAATTCATAACCAAATTGTTGAGGACACATCACAAGCTATGTTTGATTTATAACTTCAGAAGCCTTGAATCCTGTTGTGACCTTGTGACGAACAAGGTCTACAGCGCGCTTTGACTTCGTTGTTAAGAGAAC
The DNA here is from genome assembly GCA_963564715.1 of Catocala sponsa. Lineage (NCBI taxonomy): Eukaryota > Metazoa > Arthropoda > Insecta > Lepidoptera > Erebidae > Catocala > Catocala sponsa. The sequence goes on from OY751352.1 coordinate 1,554,353, forward strand.
ATCAGTGTTCTCTAACCGTTGCGCTGACAAAGCAGCGTCTCTTTTTTGTAGAGTCAGCGATGTCCTAAATTTATCTTTGAGATCATAACTGCTGTGTTCATATTGGCTTACGTTTATGCAAATACTAGCTTTTGCGCGCGGCTCCGCCCGCATGGTACCTACATCAATAAGTAATAGCCTATGTCCTTCCCCAGGTTTTAAACTATATCTGTACCAAATTTCATCTAAATCGGTTACTCAACCGATTTACATGAAATTTGGTACATATATAGTTTACGGTTTACGGTTTCACCACTCGGTTTAGCCGTGAAAAGGTAACAGACAGACAGACAGACAGAGTTACTTTCGAATTTATAATATTAGTAAGGATTATATGTTGAAATTAAACTGTTTTTAGCAGCTATCGTAAATCGTAGTTTAATTTTAATGCTGTATTCTAAGCGTCAAGAAGCTGCTATGGCCAGCACCTTTAGAAGGTGTGAAGACTCTAAGCTTATTTTCTGGGTAGTATATTACCATTTTTGTTGGTGACAGCATAGCGCCAACATAAGCAGTCTGCAAACTACACATAGCAAGGATAGCTAAGGATTCTTCATATGAATTATTTATGGTGAAGAAGTTGCCATATGTAGACTGATCTATTATGGGTGAAATTCCATGGTTTAGTGTACCTCTACGGTGATTTTGAAGGAGTAAATTGATGTTACAAAAAGTGGAGTTGATTGGATACGGCACGGCAGAGACCAGTTGTTGCTCTGATGGTAGCTAAAATAATAACGCATTGGAGTTGCTATCGAGAGGTGGCATATTTGTATCCCGGCTAGTGCATTGCTGACAAGCATTATAATAATAATTAAGCGTAAGAAATCGCTTAAAAGTAAAAAGTGTTATCTATAAGTTGTAATCCGAACCAGAACTATGAAATTTGTGAGATATTTTCGTCCAGGAGCAGAATACTGCGGACTAATAGATGAAAATGGTGCAATCTGGAGTGGTCTATATATTACAGGAATGGTAGGCAGAGATTACATCCATTGAGCCAATTTTTAATGGGATTAAATATAATGCCCACCAATAATAATTGAACACCAAAATATGCTTACTAAAATATCATAACGAGCACCTATACGCCTCAAATCACTGCATTCCGTCTCGGAAGGGTTAGGTTATGTTAGGTTCCGTCTTAAACTCACCCAAAAATAGTAGCGTAGCGAGTCTCCGTCGACTTATTTTGATCTCTTTGCTGTGCAATTAATATTTTTGGTATTAAAATGCGGTTTTAATTTTGGTGATTTGGTTTTGCTGTTATATTTTACTATATCTGGTGATAAGTTAAACATAAGCCGTTTTTAATTCCACAAAATAGACCAATACTTGTTAAGCAGTTATATTCCCAGTCGCCCGGTGCTACTGAACATTCCTCAACAGAAAATCCCGAAAATGCTTTGCCCATTCCTAGCAGTGAACCGGCTAACCGCAAAATCAGTCGATGGGAAAACTAGACGATTCAACTGTTTACCTATGTATAGACAGACTGGTGTTGTTACATTAGCTACTAATACATATGCAACGGCTGTATAGATTACTTTGAAAGTCAAACCAAAATGGTTGCGTGCTTCCACGAGGCCTGAAAACGGTTTCGCTATTATGCTGTTTATCTTTCACTATATCTTTTTATTAGCTACTATAAGACGTTATAGATCTTTGTCTCAATAGGAAATAATATCAAAAGATTTGTTTGTTTTAATAATAATAATAATAATAATAATAATCATTTATTTGCCTTAAGTGTTGTGTACATTGTATATTTCTTTATAGTGTATTTCTTTTTATGATTAGTATACAGTGTGCCGATAATCATCTGCAATCCTAACTAATATTATAAATGCGATAATGAGTTTGTTTATTTGTTTGTTTGTTACGCTTTCACGCCTTAACTACTCAATCGATCAACATGAAATTTTGCATACACGTTGTCAGGGGTACAGAATAGGACATAGGGTACCTTTCATCCAGAAAAAATAACTGTTGCAAACCTAACCTAACCTATATTTACGCGAGCGAAGCCGCGGGTGAAAACTAGTATTGAATAAAGTGAAAAGTGAATCACACTATGATGTAAGAGTACATAATAAAAATATACCACGTCTATTCAGTACATTTTCAGTATTAAAAAAAATACTATAAAATATTTACTCTCACATCAATATCTACGAAGGGAAACCGAATCGAACCTGCGACCCTACGCACATCAGTTGCATTTACTACCGCTGCGCCATCGAACCAGTCTATTCTGACTAGCCCATCAGTATATAAAATATATTTAAACTAGATCGACTTACAGTTCATAGTTCAATATTATATCAAACTAGCTGTTACCTGCGACTTCGTCCGCGTAGATTTTAACTAAAAAGTGTTGGTCTCCGCGGAACCCTTTTTTTTTCTAAAATCAAAGTAGTCTATGTTACTCCTTATAGCATCAGCTATCTGCCAGTGAAAGTCCCGTCAAAATCGGTTTAGCTGTTTCGGAGATTAGCCGGAACAAACAGGCTGTCTGCCACAGACAAAAATTTAAAAAATAGATGGTTTCGTATAGGTACCTTGTATACTGTCATATGCATTAGATTAGAAACTGTTATTTTGACATTACAAACAGACACTTCAATTTTATTTATTTGTATAGATGTATAGATGTAAGATTCTGAACGTGAACACCATAAAAATAACCGTTTGATCGTGACCTCTGCTTTGTATAGATTTGCATATTATTATAATAGACAGGTCAATTTGTATTAAAATTTATTTGAAGGTAAAGAAGTATCTATAACATTAGTGTAAGTTAAATAAAAAAGTCTAGTCGTTCTAATGCTATTAAATAAGAAACATAGAGAAAGACACAAATAAAAATAAATGGGGACTGCCGATAGAAGTAAAAACTTTAATCCTTGATCATAAACACTACTTTATAAAAATAAAAAAAAGGCGGGTTGGATGCTAGTTCCTGATACTCTCCTGAGGGTTTAAGGGGGTCAAACTCTCGTTATTTTTTTCGTAGGACGCACCATTTCGGAGATATTGTTAATATTCAAAAAAAAATAATAAAGCGTGGAAGTGTGACGATGACGCGAGTTCTATGATTTTTGCTCACCCAAGAAGTGCTCAACGCGCCTAAAGAAGTTTCACATTAAAAAAAATATTAGAGCTCATCTTTACTTTATTTCTAAATATTATCGCAAATCCATTTAATATGTACATTTAATAGATTTGCAATAAAACGATCTATAATTTTTTACTTTTTGACATCTACAACTTTATTAAAGTAGTAGGTAGTAGATCCTCGCTGGTTTCAGCATGAATGGTCCGGATCGACCGGGGTAGTACTACCCTCTCACAGAATACCGGCGTGAAGTAACGGTACCCGTACTGTTGCGTTTCGTATCGGTGAGTGAGAGAGCCGGAGGCCCAGTTACCCTGATCCTTTTCCTATCTTTCCTTTGTCCTTTCCCTCCTTCATTCCTTTTAAAGGGCTGGCAACGCACTTGTAACTCCTTTGGGGATGCGGGTGTCCATGGGCGGCGGTAATCGCTTACCATCAGGCGATCCGTCTGTTCGTTTGCCCCCTAAGCCATAAAAAAAAACAACTTCCTTACTTCCTTATCCTTATCCTAACTAATATTATAAATGCGAAAATGAGTTCGTTTGTTTGTTTGTTTGTTACGCTTTCACGTCTTAACTTAACTACTCAACCGATCAACATGAAATTTAGCATATACGTTGTCAAGTGTACAGCAACGGACATAAGCTAACTTTCATCCCGAAAAAAATTACTGTTCCCGAGGAAAACAACAACAACCTTCTTATGATAATAGATGGCGCCACGTGTATTACAAGCAGAGTACAATCCGAATTAATTGTCAAATTCTAAATTAACGCGAGCGAAGCCGCGGGCAATAGCTAGTAGAAAATATTTTTCTTAGTTTTCTTATATCATAAACAAACAATTTACTATATAATCAATCAGTTACTGCTTTCAGAGTATATTCATTCTCTTATATATAGAGAAGAAAAACAAGAAAGACAATACATAAAAATGTATCTACATAATGTTTGCCACCAGTACGCTATATTTTTTTACTAAATAGTAGGTATATAGAAGGGTGTGGCTGTTATAAAATAAAAAGACACACAATCAACTTAGCTAGTATGTTAAGTTTGCTTTCTTGCCAGTGACGTCACGACGATCAGCGGTATAACAATGATAAATAGCACAAAAAGCAATCCATTAGTAACAGTGTATGCATGCCGCACCTTGCGACCGCTGGGTGGAGCTACTGCCCTGGTCTCACACACAAGAGATAGCGGGCTACACTATCATGAGTACTTACTTACTTCGCTGGCTCAGCGATCCAAAGTGGATCTTGGCCTCCGACATTGAAGTGCGCCATTAATAATAATAATAATAATAATAATAATGTTTATTTCACCACAGTATAACATTTGTACAAATTATTCTATATTTACGAGTACACAGGCATAATGACATAATAAATAAACTAAAATTGTATTAATGACACACATTAAGTGGTGACCGGCCCCTTTGCTAAGTTGTTACTTTGCTAAGTTGTTGCTAAGTTGTTACAACTTGTATTAAAGAGGCCAAAATTCTTTCCTATTTTGTGCCAAATCAGATCAATTGAGGCTTAAAGAGAGTTCTTCTTTCACGGTAGGCAGCGGCTTTGCTGTGTCCTGACATTGCTGAAGTCCATGAGCAGCGGTTACCACTTTCCATCAGGTGGGCCACTTGCTCGTCTGCCACCAATGGCAACAAAAAAAATAAATAAAAAAATACATTTATCTCTTTCAGGTCTTTAGCTAGTTCGTCTTTCCAGCGGTACCTTGGACAACCCACCGGACGACGCTCGGTGGGTCGCCCGAGATATGCTCTTTTGGCAGCTCGATCCTCTCCCCTTCGTTCCACATGTCCGAGCCACCGAAGTCGGGTAGCTTTGCATGAGTACAGGTATATCTTTTTTCTAACCATTTGTATATGCAAGTATCTTCTGATTGGATTTCTTGTGCACCAGATTTATCTGATGATCATTAATCTGTATTTGACTCGCAGAGGTTTCAAGATTGATTCCAAAGTTCTCCACCTCTGGTTTTTTGTAGTTCTGTGTGTATTAAATAGTTAATTGCCGCTCGAGAGCAGCGATAGCTCAGTGGGGAGACCAACAGACTGCAATGCAGAGGGTCTCGGGTTCGAACCTACGTCGCGCACCTCTGACTTTCGGAAGTTATATGACTTTTCGAAATTATGTGCGAATTGATTGACAATTATCGTCTGCTCCGTGCCTTGGCAAGCACGTTAAGCCTTCGGTCCCGTCTACCATGAACATCTATGGCAGACGTTATTGGGAGAGTGTCGACACAAAAGATCCCACTGGGTCGAAGTGTCGCCGGTCTGCCCTGACTGGCCCCCACATAAGATAAGATAATTGCCGCTCGCTTTAATGATGAAGGAAAACATCGTGAGGAAACCTGCATGTCTGAGATTTATCTATATTGTTTGCGAAGATGAATGCACGGATGGCTTAGTGGTTTAAGTGGTCTCCCGCCATTGCCACTGCTGTGAATTCGAACTCCACTCGAGAGAAAAAAAAATGTTGTTTCGAGTCTGGGTATTGGGTTTTCAGTTAAGAAATCTCATTAGCAGCCCGGAGTTTTGAAGTTGGCGGTGTAAGACACCTCCGTGCCTCGGAAAGCACGTAAAGCCGTTGGTCCTGCGCCTGATCTCTCTCCGGTCGTGTCGAATTACCGTCCCATCGGATCATGAGAATTAGGGAACAGAGAGTGCACTCGAGTTTGCGCACACATTTATGCACTATAATATCTCCTGCGCAGATGGCCAGTCTACGTTAAGACTGGCTGCCGTAGCCGAAATTCGGTCTGGAGGACATTATTATTCTAGCCTACAGTATTTGCAAGTGTCTTCTGATTGGATTTCTTGTGCACCAGATTCATCTGATGATCATTAAACTGTATTTGACTCGCAGAGGTTTCAAGATTGATTCCAAGGTACGCAGTTCTGGTTTTTCGAAGTTCTGTATGTATTAAATAGTTAATTGCCGCTCGAGAGCAGCGATAGCTCAGTGGGGAGACCAACAGACTGCAATGCAGAGGGTCTCGGAGATTTTACTTCAAAAATAACTAGTCTGTACATAGGAGATATTTGAAAAATATGTGAGGGGGTATAAGAGTAGAGAAGATGGTTGGAATGTACCACCAGCTTAGGATCCAGTAATTCAAATAGTCAAACTCAAGAAGAAGCAAACCGCAGCTAGACTTCATGATACTTTGAGCTCATTCTGCGTAAATAGAAACACCCATGATTAAATTATGTTCGGTTACTTTGAAATAACTACACTGGAACATTGAGACAACTACCATCTTAGTCTCCCCGTGACCATGGCTGCTGAAAAGCAACCGAAACGTCGGGGAAAGTGTAAACACAAATATAAGTAGTATAATAGTATAGTAAAAGTATAAATAGTTTTAATAGTTTCAATAATTTAATTAGCTTAAAAATTAGTAAAGTTTAATAGTAATAGTAGTGTGACAATTTTCAAAATTTTGTAATAAAGTGTCAAATAAACAACGCGATAAAATCCGTATACTTATAGTAGTTTAATTTCAAAAAAAGCTATAAGTGTTATTAAAGCCAAAGCAATTATATATAGAAGTTTTTCGGTCTGTATATTTGTACGCATATCACTAAAAAACTATTTTACGAAATTACGGTTTTCACAGATGGAATGCTGGAAGCCGGAAGGGTTATTTAAAATCTGGTGCATATATTGTCTTAACATGCCACTTTAAAGTTATTATGTTTATAGATCAGCTACTTCTTACATATCTATACTAATATTATAAAGCTGAAGAGTTTGTTTGTTTGTTTGTTTATTTGTTTGTTTGTTTGTTTGCTTGAACGCGCTAATCTCAGGAACTGCTGGTCCGATTTGAAATTCTTTCAGTTTTAGATAGCCCATTTATCGAGGAAGGCTATAGGCTATATATCATCACGCTAAGATCAATAGGAGCTGAGCACCAATGAAGAATGTTTCAAAATCGGAGGGCATTTTTTCCTTTTGAGAGCTTCCGTTGCGTGCGCTGCGTAAACAGTTAAAGTTTCGCAAAAATCATGTATGCAAGAATTGTTCCCCTTTAAAAGTTCTAAAAAAAAGTCCGTGATAGCATATGTCTATCTTTTAAGGTTGGCTCACTATAACTATTTTTATGCTAACGAAATTTGTTTTAAAATAATGCATTATTTGCGAAGGTATTATTATAAACATGATATTAATCCTTATCCAAATAAATACGTTATTCGTCACAATTATTTAATTTAAAACAAAATTGCCCTTTACATCATTCGATTTCAATGAATATCTTAGGAGATATCGCAGTTTTAAAATAACATTGCAGCAAAATAATTACCCATTACAGACATAGTACAAACGATGTTTCTCCTGGTTTATCCTGCGTGATTACTACTGGTTCGATTAGAAAAATTCTTTTAGTGTTGGATAGCCTATTTATCGAGGAAGGCTATAGGCTATATAACATCACGCTACGACCCACGGGGGCGGCGCAGTAACGATAAACGCGGGTGAAACCGCTGGAACATCTAGTATATAATAAAAGTACATTTTGATAAGGGCCGCGGGTAAGTTAGTGTAAAATAAATCAGTACGCAGCTGCCACTTGTGCCTTGCACCACGTCACAACGGAAACGCGTCTATTTTAGTTGCGATAGGTACCTGCCTTTCCACGATTAGACTGTACCGTGCCCCGAGTTCCGGTCGTTTCAGATACTACGCTTTCATGGCATGCCTCGAATTGATGCCTATACCACTACACTCAACATTGTCGTCGCTTTCAAATACAACGAAAAAGAAGAAGACAAAATGTTGGACAAAATGTTGGACAAATTTTTAACGTGCAACAATGTCTGTTGTTATTCTTTTAAATGTATAATATTGCGACGGAAAATGTTAACGATTGTTTTTGTTGTTTCTTGAGTATGATTGTACGTGGGTATAGTATGTATTATGCTTGTGAGGAGGTATGCCAGTCTGGTAGCACACGGTTACTGTAGTCTGAGCATACCTGGCTAGAGCTGCTACTTGGGTGATAAATTTAATACCAATATTTTAGCGAGGAAAATGGAGACAAAGGGAAAAGGGGAAAGATCAAAAAGACAGTGCACAGATGTTATCTATACTAATATTATAAAGCTGAAGAGTTTGTTTGTTTCTTTGAACGCGCTAACCTCAGGAACTGCTGGTTCGATTTGAAAATTTATTTTAGTGTTGGATAGCCTATTTATCGAGGAAGGCTATAGGCTATATAACATTACGCTACGACCTACGGGGGCGGCACAGTAACGATAAACGCGGGTGAAACCGTGGGAACATACAGTGAATAATAAAGTAAATGAAATGAGATATGTAGAGAAAGAAGGATATAGCAACGAATCGATTAAGATGGAAATAGTCACATCGATAACATAGAAATTAAATTTTAAATAGCAAAGGCCTGTGACGTGAGGGACAACCATAGAAAATACGAAAAAAAGATCTATCGGACTGAGAACAGCTACAGTAGTTAACACAAATTTTGGCCAGCGTGGAAATGCCAGAGCCTCTAGAGTTAGAGTAGTAGAGCCTCGCTTATTTCGGCTCGACTGGGAAAGAACTACTCTCTCACAGAATATCGACGTGAAATAGCAGTATTCCTACTGTTGTGTTTCGTCCGGTGAGTGAGAGTATAGGAGGCCCAATCACCCTCTTAGCCCCTTCCCCCTTCCCGCTCCTTCTACTTCTCATTTCCTTTCCTAAAGGGTTGGCAACGCGCAAGTGATGCCTCTGGTGTCGCAGGCGTCAATAGGCTACGGTGACCACTTACCATCAGGTGAGCCGTATGCTTGTTTGCGAGCTGAGTTGTATTAAAAAAACAAAAAATTGCACTCGCCACACCATTGCAGTGGCTTAGAGGCTCATTTACAATAGGAAATCTTGCTAAGCCTTTTTTTACCACGATATTATCTATCGTGCTAAAAAAAGGCTTCGCGGGGCTCCTATTTTTGGGTGGGTTTAAGAAGAAACCTAATATAATTAACCCTTTCGAGACGGAATGCAATGATTTGAGGTGTATAGGTGCTCGTTGTGATTTATTTTAGTAAGCATATTTTACTGCGCAATTAGTATATTTGGTGATCATTATATTTAATCCCATAAATCATAGCATAATAATTTTTTAATTTGTTTAAATATTACTAGCAATTTGCACGGCTGGCGGATAGTGGAAGTGGTCGCTTCGCTACTGCCAATACGTCGAGTTTAGTAGGTTTCAATGCCATCTTCTCCCTAGCCTTTATTATTCCCAAGTCACTTTATATTTATAACCGGATCTGACTGGATATCAGTTTTTACCCGAGCGACTGCCATCTGACCTCCGCAACCCGAAGGCTAACGATACCCTAAGGCTAGACCAGTGTCAGGATATTAGAGGGCACTGACTTCCCAATAATGACTGCCATAGATGTTCATGGCAGCCGGGACCGACGGCTTAACGCAATCTTCGGGGCACGGAGCAGGCGATAATTGTCAATCAATACGCACATAATTTCGAAAAGTCATAACTTCCGAAAGTCAGAGGTGCGCGACGTGGGTTCGAACCCAAGACCCTCTGCATTGCAGTCTGTTGGTCTCCCCACTGAGCTATCGCTGCTATGTTTACATATATGTAGATATTTAGATCTTGGAGGGTCTATAAGAATCTCAGAAAATCTCAGGCAGCACGGTGCTCGCAGGGGTTTCTCCTAAGGCCACGATATATGGCTCGCCCGCGGTCCCGTAATAACATAAATTACGTTTACGGTGCGTTTTAATACTTAATTTGTTAATTTGCTTTCACAAAGTAATGAATAGGGTCTGGAAAGAAATTCCTTTTTATGGTGAATCGTCCATGCTGCTTTTTATACTAGTAACTTGTAGGTAAAATGCATACATGCCAAATAGATGAAGTCTTATGTCTGCTGTCAGATTTTTGAAGTGAAAACTTCGTTAGGCGCGTTGAGCACTTCTTGGGTTAACAAAAATCATGGAACTCATGTCATCGTCACGCTTTCACGCTTTCCATTTTTGAATTATTTTTGAATAGGTATTAACAATATCTCAGAAATGGTGCGTCCTACGCAAAAAATGTTGACCTCCTTAATAACCGCCAAGGGAGTATCAGGAACACAGCACTATCTAGCCCAAACTAAGCAGAGCTTGTACTATAGGTTTAAAGCGATATTTATTATTATTACGTAAAGAATGTTACAGTTCACTTAACGAGCATAAGACAATGTTGTTATAGACAATGTTGTTACTAAGGCTAACAAAATGTTTGGTTTTGTTATTCGTGTATGTAAGCCGTTTCGTAGCAATTCCAGCTTAACCTCGCTTTATAACGCTCTAGTTCGAAGTGTCTTAGAGTATTGCTCAGCCATATGGTCCCCTTGCTATTCATCATATGCGGATAGTGTAGAAGCATTCCAAGCCCGCTTCGTCAGAAACTTATGTATGAGAGATGGAGTAAGAAAATCTTTGCCTGAATATAACCGTAGACTATCACACTATAACATAACTAGTTTGAAAGATCGGCGTGATATGTCTTACCTGCTACTTCTTCATAAAATTATTAACGGATCTATTGATGCCGAATTGATCAATTTATTTAATTTTAGATCAAGTAAACGTACCATGAGACATCACAGCGTATTTGATACTCCCATATCTACATTGAACACTACTCTTAACAGTCCTCTCACACGTATGATGAGATTGTACAATGAGAAATGCATTTCGACAAACAATGCTATTGACATCTATTCAATGAAATTATCATACAGACGCTTCCTACTGACTGCCAGGTAAAATTATAATAATAATAATAATATTCTACCACATACACACAACACCATCTAGCCCAAACTAAGCAGAGCTTGTACTATGGGTACTAGAAAATGGATAAACATACATATATACTTTTTTTTTTTGTAAATTCATACATATTGTACATAGAAACACCCAGTAAAAAAAAATAAAAAAAATAAAGTATTTATGTATTTACATTGAGATCGTCGATATTCATTCTGTTTCTTTTAAGTTTTAATACTTTTGTGTTTTTAATTCTTTTACATGTTTTTTTTAAGTTTATATTGCAGCTGTGTCATAAATAATTACCGATTTGCATAACTTATCTGCAATATGTAATTGTGTATCTGTGTAACAACTAACTAACACAGGATTTGGCACTTATATACACTAAATAGTGCCTATTAAATATTATCTTACCGGTAATTAATTAGACTGTAAGTTTCTTGTCATGCATGCCTGTCATTTGTATGATTACTGATTTAATGTTATAATACACACTTTATATATTTAAGTAGCATTTGTAATTGTATAATTGGTGTGCTTAATAAAATAAAATAATATAAAAAAAATAACATAACATTGAAATTAAAGTCAACAGTAGTACGATCGTAAGTATATTATATCATATTAACCAATGACAAAAAAAATATGGTTCCGATTCCTATTAAGTCCGTTTGACAACAATAGAAACATAATTTCATTTATTAAAATATATTATGGTCAAATAATGGTAATTTAGTTGTTTGTTGTTGTTATCAATTTCTATAGGTATTAGACAATGGATAAACATACATATATACTTTTTTTTGTAAATACTTACATATTATACATAGAAACACTCAGACCAAGCCAAACATTCATGTTCATGCACACAAATGTTTGACTTGTGCGGGAATCGAATCCGCGAGCTCAGGCATGGCAGTCGGTTACACTAACCACTACGCCATTGAGGCAAATCAGGCATTATTCCTCGTCCCTCACTAGGAACTATTTCTGTGTGATAAAACCTACAAAAACATTGACAGAAAATACCGTAAATAGCTGCTAATTAATTATAAAGTGACGTAATGTAACGTACAAGAAATATTAACAACCACAGACATTCCAAAATTAGCATAGAGTACAGGCACAGACACGCGAATCTAAAAATGAATTAAAGCCATAAATGAATTATAAGATAACGTTTAATACTCGTACATTCACATCCTGAAGCCTGACACCGAATACGGATCTGTGACATACAGTCGGCACAATAAATAAACAGCCTTTTTATTGTATCTATGCAAATAAATAAAATAGAAGTGTCTGTTTGTATTGTCAAAATAAAAATTTTTTGAAGTGAAAACTTCTTTAGCGGCGTTGTGCACTTTTTTGTGATGGGTAAAAAATGTTAAACTCGCGTCAGGACACGTGACCTGATCGAAAATTCGTAAGACGGAGGGAGAATTGTCATATTTGTGTACGATAGCGCAATAAATGAATATTGTATTTTACCACATAAATGATAGTACTTTTATACTGATAATTAAAGCAATTCGTGCAAAATTATTCCCTAACCATTCCAAAATATCAAAAATGCACAACGTTAATATTCAAGTTTTCACTTCTGCCGGCACTCGCGGAGTGCAACCCGTTGATTTTTTTTTACTAAATGCATATCTATACTAATATTGTAAAGCTGAAGAGTTTGTTTGTTTCTTTGAACGCGCTAATCTCGGGAACTACTGGTTCGATTTGAAAAATTATTTTAGTGTTGGATAGTCTATTAGTCGAGGAAGGCTATAGGCTACATAATATCACGCTACGAGTCACGGTGGCGGCGCAGTAACGATAAATGAGGGTGAAACCGCGGGAACATCTAGTGAAAGTATATATTTTATTTTTAAGTTTTGTCTGTCTGTTTATTCCGGCTCATCTCTGAAGAGGCTGGACCGAATTTGACGGGACATTCTTTGGCTGATAGCTGATGTTATAAGAAGTAATTTAATTAGAAAAAAGGGTTCCACGAAAAAAAAAAGCCATGTTGACGAAGCCGCGAGTATCAGCTAGTTGTATTATATAATACAAATTTGAGCATTATTTAGTTATTTGAAAGTTGACGTATCTATAACAACTAGCGGTCGCCTAGCGGTCAAAATTCGACTAAAATTCCTAAGCTTGCTACTTTGTTTTCTTTTTTCTTTGTTACATATAAATAAGGTATAGGTAACCATAGTTACAACAAATTGTACGACGTCAGACGAACAATGTCGAAATACTACGAACGCGATTCGACTGCGTGTGTCAAATTTATGGATGTGTGCGTGTAGTGTTTTTTCATTAATTTAATGTATTTCTAATACATATTTTACAAAAATATTAGGTTTTGCTCCTCCTTCTCCATATAAACTTTAACTGTGCCAAATTTCATACTCCTCCGTCCGCACAATTTTCGTAAAAAGGGGTACAAAGTTTTTGCTTCACGTATTAATATATAGATACTTGACAATTTTGTGGTAGTAAATATTATATGAGTTATGAGTTAGTTAGAATTGGCCACGCCACTAAGATGTAACGGGAATAAATACGATTGCTGTGCGTGGCATCTAGTTTACGATTCTTAGATCCGGCAAAGTCTTATTATTTCAATACCTACTCAATATCTTTAATGCACTCCATATGTTATTTATAGATGTTACACAATATCATATATTTTGTCATTGCTATCCTGGTTTTTCTTATTTTGTTTATTTGTTCGGCTCACACGACAAGAATTCGGAATTATTGTCTGTAAAATTATTATCAATAGTATCGTTCGGTGAGTGAGAGTGCCGAAGGCCCAATCACCCTCTTTCCCTCTTCCCGCTCCATCATCTTCCCACTTCCTTTCCTAAAGGGTCGGCAACGCGCAAGTGATGCCTCTAGTGTTGCAGCCGTCCATAGGCTACGGTGGACAATTACCATCAGGTTAGTTTCCCACTTAAGTCGTATAAAAAAAACTTACTCTGAAAATATTCCCGGTAGACGAATAAGAATTGGATTAACGCTTATTATGGCAAGTACCACATAACATGACCTAATACCAGAGCTGGTTAAATATGGTTTAAAGAGACTTTAGCCTACAGGAACACGCTGTACAAGAAACTGGGGTAGCATGAATGTAATAACATTCTCACTGAGTTTCTGAGGCTCATCACTATTCGTCTTTTGTAAAAAAATGTGTTTTTCGCAGAAGACAGATCCTTTATTTTTAATTCAAATCCTGGACTGCTACACGAATAATTTACTACACAACTCTAAAAACATAAATGTATAGACTTAACATAACCAAAATATGTGAAGAGTCCTAATATAAATATTAGTATAATTAAATTGATATAAAATTTGTACAATCAACATTTTTCTTAGGGTTAACTTTATGCTATAAAGTTCAGTGGAGCGTTTAAATATGATTATTTACTTTTTTTCTTTTTATTTCTGAGCGGCCATCAGTTCTACTATAAAACATTTCAAGGTTATCCATTAATTACTGGATACCCTGTTACACCCTCATGTTACAAGCTGGTGCTTTAGGTCCCACGTAACTTATTATGTAAACTAACCCTTAGGTTAGCCTTTTGTCATCTATTGTGCACATTCCAGACTCCGTGCTGGTACTATTCTTAGTAGTAACAATAATAATAAGCTTTATTTAACCATATTTGGAAGTTACAATTAAAATGAATGTTTTAATTAAGTTGTACAAATTTCTATATGGATCCCTTATGGGTAAAAGCTTCCTCCATCCCGTGCCATTTGTCTCTATTCTGGGCAAACTTCACCCAGTTGTTACCTTAGTAGTAATACGGAATCTAAAATGTGTTTCATGACTGAGAAATCCAATAATACTTCAATCGACCAGGGATCTAATCTCAAGACCTCTTATACATTAGTCTGCACTATCGAAGAACCTTAACAGATTCAATTTATAACTAATCTCGGTATTACCTTCATCCAGCGAATAATCTACTGTCATTCCAATTTACAGACCCATTCTCAAAAGACATCAATAAAACTAATTAATTTTCATATCAATTGAATATTTCATTACTCGATTCAACACTCAAGAGAATCACAAAAGTATATGCCACCGAATTAGCTGCCTAAACAAGTATTTCTAAGTTAACGCGCCGCGAAATTGACGGCGATAGATAATTAATGAGCCGACTGTACCGACTCAAGGTAAATATATACATTCACTGTCATCGTGTCGACTCGTGGGATGCATGATAATGTCTACGTCAGATTGTTCCATGATATTGTTTATCTTTGTGCAAATAATCAATATTAGATAGGGCATGTTGTAGGTATTGTTGGTATGCTAATAGTATTAAATAATGAATTACGATCGGGACTTTGGATACGTGATTCGCTTGCGACGTCATACGTGGATCATAGTATGCATCTTAACTCCAGATTTGCACGGAATTAGATGCATTTTGGCTTAGCTTTTAAAGTATGAACAATATGTAGAATTCCATTTGATAAGTGAAGCGCATGCTCAGTCTTGACTTTTTTACAAGGTGTAATGCTGATTAATTTTACTTTATCTATACAAATAAATAAAAATTAAGTGTCAGTTTGTAATGTCAAAATAACAGCTTTTTATCTAATGCATATGAAAGTATATAAGGTACCAATACGAACACATCTATTTTTAAAATTTTTGTCTGTCTGTCTGTCTGTTTGTTCCGGCTAATCTTCAAAACGGCTGAACCGATTTTGACGGGACTTTCACTGGCAGATAGCTGATGTTATAAGGAGTAACATAGGCTACAATGATTTTAGAACAAAAATAGGGTTCCGCGGAGACAAACACTTTTTAATTAAAATCTACGCGGACGAAGTCGCAGGTAACAGCTAGTTTATTATATTTTAGATGTT
Source organism: Catocala sponsa (assembly GCA_963564715.1). Lineage (NCBI taxonomy): Eukaryota > Metazoa > Arthropoda > Insecta > Lepidoptera > Erebidae > Catocala > Catocala sponsa. The sequence goes on from OY751352.1 coordinate 1,570,240, forward strand.
TAAGTGATAAAATAATTGCTGTCCACGCATTGTTATTTAAGAGTTAGTCGTAGAGACCTATCATTGGCTCCCTGTTGCATATTTTTTACACTACTATGTATTTCAAAGCTGTTGGTCTTCCTAATAAATAAATAAATAAATCCTAAACCTAACTTAATATTATAAAAGCGAAAATGAGTTTGTTTGTTTGTTACCTTTTCACGCCTAAACCACTGAACCGATCATTCTGAAATTTTGCATATACGTTGTCAGGTGTACAGAAACGGACATGGGCTACCTTTCATCCCGAAAAAAATTACTGTCAAGGAAAACAATAATAGCGTTCTTATGATAATAGATGGCGCCACGTATCTTTCGAATCATGATTGAATTATATTATTACAAGCAGAGTACAACCCGAATTGATTGTCAAATTCTAAATTAACGCGAGCGAAGCCGCGGCCAAAAGCTAGTTAAATAAATAATTTTTGTGTGAAGCGTAATCAAATAAATAGATATGAAGGCAATGTCTGCCTCGATGGCGTAGTTACCACTACGCTACCGAGGCAGACATTTACTTGTGTGTGAGTGCTTGCGACTGTTTTGCAGGCGGTCTCTAGTTCAATTCCCGGGTCTGGTAATACCCAGTAGCTGTACAGCATTAAGAAGTCCCTTCTAAATGGTAAAGGTTTATTACACCAATATTTTGCCAACTATATTTGTAGTTTGGTAAGGTTTAGGTAATTAGAGGAACACTTGTGGAAAACTATAGATAACAGGAGCAGGCCAAGGCCAAGTAAATATAGTCTTCTTCTCCCTAGCCTTTATTATTCCCAAGTCACTTGGGATCAGCTTTCTAGTCTAACCGGATTTGACTGGATATTAGTTTTTACACGGAGGGGCTGCCACCTGACCTCCGCAACCCGAAGGCTAACGATACCCTAAGACTATACCAGTGTCAGGATATTAGAGGGCACTAACTTCCCAATAACGACTGCCATAGATGTTCATGGCAGCCGACACCGAAAGTTAAACGTGCTCTCCGAGGCACGGAGCAGGCGATTAATTATTGTCAATCACTACGCACATAATTTCGAAAAGTCATATCATATAACTTTCGAAAGTCAGAGAGCCGAGACCCTCTGTATTGCAGTCTGTTGGTCTCCTCACTGAGCTATCGCTGCTCAAGTAAATATAATGTGTGCTTATTATTATTATAAAAAAATAATGCTTTAATTATATGAACTGTATTCAAACGTTGTGTACACCTTCTGAATGTCCAATTAAACATGCACGAGACAACTGGCGTCTAGCGATGGCTTGCAACTAAAACCTATTTGTATGTGCCACATGGTGTAATAGGTCTATTGACTGTCATTGAATGTTTCTGCTGTGCTTGAGGTCTCGGGTTCGTTTCGTTGTGGTTTTGGCCTTTTTTGTCATGAAATTTTAAGGAGCACGGCATCTGGTTCCTGTTAGATAGCAATAGGTAGGGCCTTTATTGCGTGGAACTTAAGACCATAATCGGTGACTTTTTATGTGCGTATTGATTGACAATTATCGCCTGCTCCTCGAAGAGCACGTCAAGCCGTCAGTCCTGGCTGCCATGAACATCTATGGCAGTCGTTATTGGGAAGTCAGTGCCCTCTCATATCCTGACACTGGTCTAGCTTTAAGGTATCGTTAGCCTTCGGGTTGCGGAGGCCAGGTGGCGGCCCCTCCGTGTAAAAACTGATATCCAATCAAATCCGGTTAGACTAGAAAGCCGATCCCAAGTGACTTGGGAATAATAAAGGCTAGGGAGAAGAAGAAGGATGGCGTAGTGGCTTAATACCTCGCCTTTTCACTGACGCTACGCGGAGAGTTGTGGGTCCATTCTTATAAATTTGTGTGATCCACAAATGGTTGTTCCGAGTCTGGGTTCGTTCCGAGGCGATAATTGTCAATCAATACGCACATAATTTCGAAAAGTCATATAACTTTCGAAAGTCAGAGGTGCGCGACGTGGGTTCGAACCCGAGACCCTATGCATTGCAGTCTGTTGGTCTCCCCACTGAGCTATCGCTGCTGCGTGGTACAAACTATGCATGCATATAATTATTATGGTAACAAATTCAGATAGGTGATGACAAAACTAGTGAATGCTTCTAAGAACATCTTAACGGTGTCTAAAGAGGGGGGAGCGGCTAGAGGGGAGTGGGGCGATAAAAAAAACAATTGATTTGGCGGACGTACGTTGAACTCTCATTGCTTCGAGTCATCTGATCGACCGTTTGGGAGCGCAGGCTCGTTGTTATACGGCACGAGATTCTCCATTATTGTGAATTTATTGATTAACTAGATTATGCCCGCGGTTTCGCTCGCGTAAATGTAGGTTTTATTGAGAACGAGCCCTGCTGATTTCAGCATGAATGGGCCGGCTCGACCGGGGAAGGACTACCCTCTCTTAGAATATCGACGTGAAATAGCAGTATTCCTACTGTTATGTTTCGTTTGGTGAGTGAAAGTGCCGGAGGCCCAATCACTCTCTTTCCCTCTTCCCGCTCCTTCTCCTTCCCACTTCCTTTCCTAAAGGATCGGCAACGCGCAAGTGATGCCTCTGGTATTGCAGGCGTCCATAGGCTACGGTGACCACTTACCATCAGGTGGGCCGTATGCTTGTTTGCCATCTTAGTTGTATAAAAATAAAAGTAAGATTACGTTAGTAACAGATTCTTTTTTGGATGAAATACCCTACAGTACCTTATGTCCTTTGCTGTTCGCCTTAAAGCGTGTGTGCGAAATTACATGATGTCGAGTGGATGAATGTGAAAGCGTACAAACAAACAACTAAAACATTTTTAATTCATAACATATACTCAATGCTATAGCATCTGTATATAATTTTCTTTCTTCGCATATAAGAAGCTAATCTACACACATCTCCCTAGCCGTTATTATTCGCAAGTCACTTGGGGTCGGCTTTCTAGTCTAATCGGATTTGACTGGATATCAGTTTTTACACGGAGCGACTGCCATCTGACCTCCGCAACCCGAATGCTAACGATACCCTAAGGCTAGACCAGTGTCAGGATATTAGAAGGTACTGACTTCCCAGTAACGACCGCCATAGACGTTCATGGCAGCCGGGACCGACGGCTTAACGTGCTCTCCGAGGCACGGAGCAGGCGATAATTGTCAATCAATACGCACATTATTTCGAAAAGTCACATAACATCCGAAAGTCAGAGGTGCGCGACGTGGGTTCGAATCCGAGACCCTCTGCATTGCAGTCTGTTGGTCTCCCCACTGAGCTATCATATCAATTAAAATTATTGAACCCTCACATTCACTCATTGTGAAATTTGTATACTGTCGTATACCATATACATAGGTGTATTGTGTGAGTCTTAGTGTTAACCCTTTTTCGTACGATATAATGTTTTAAATCATTCAATTTTACTTATTTAAATAGCTTATTGAATATTTTAAAGTTCCCCGCGATACGTTACAAAGTTAGGCTCTAGGCGTTAGTCCTGTGACGCGGGATTATTAAAGAACATTCAAACAACGTTTACTCAGAGCAGCAGTTTATGGATCACACATTTTTGTGTCCCGTGTAGTCGTGAGACAATGGACACGGCGGCTGTCTGGTCACGCACAAGCAAGTCACCTTGATCGAGCAACCGAACATCCGCAATGGTGCTTAGAATTAGAGCACCAATGAATTCGTCTCTAGTTTTGTCTGTTGTAGTCCTTAAATCAAATAGTACAAGACCCTAGAGCCAGCAGACCTACGTCATTTTAACCAAGTTAAAATTTTTACAGAATATGTGTGTAAATAATAATAATATCAGACCTATATAAAAATTGTCCCACTGCTAGGCAAGATAGGTAAATTAACCTGTATGGATCGAAATCTAAATGAAAAACTTAATAACTATCAAACTTAAAATTTAAATCAATTATGGTCGAATTTCGACCACTAGGCAAACGCTAGTTTATATAATTATGGCAGATTGTACTATATATAATGCTCTGGAATTTTCTGAGTCTGCGAATCTCTAAGCATCGATGGCTTAGGAGACGGGAAATAAACAAAGATATACCAAAGTAAGCAATGCTAGCCTAGTGGAAGATCATTGGACTGCCTCGCCAAGTTATCGAGTCCGATCTCCAAGCACTTCTATTTTTCGAAGTTACAAATGTGCATCGTTGTATCGTAATTATCGTTCGCTTTAACGTTGAAGGAAAACAACGAGGCAACGTAAGAAAACCTACATATCTGAGAGTTTTTCATAATGTTCTTATAGATGTGTGAAGTCAGCTGACATGCACTAGGCAAGTGTGTGGACCACAGCCTAAGTCTTCTTACATTGAAAAGAGGCCTGTGGAGTTGAAGAGCAGTGGGTTAGTAATATACAGGACTGACATTATATTTCATACACACAAATGTTTTGTGTGTAGTAGAGCTTTGCTGATTTCAGCATGAATGGGCCGGCTCGACCGAGGAAGGACTACCCTCTCACAGAATATCGACGTGAAATAGCAGTATTCCTACTGTTGTGTTTCGTTCGGTGAGTGAGAATGCCGAAAGCCCAAAGACCCCCTTTCCCGCTCTTTCTCCTTCCCACTTCCTTTCCTAAAAGGTCGGCAACGCGCAAGTGATGCCTCTGGTGTTGCAGGCGTCCATAGGCTACGGTAACCACTTACCATTAGGTAGGCCGTATACTTGTTTGCCACATTAGTGGTATAAAAAAAATGTACATATATCATTGAAAAATAATATAAGCGGAGTGACACTTATGTTTGTTTTTGTTTAACTTTATGTTCTAATTCTCTCAAGTAGAGCAAGTTATGTTGAAATCATACCGCTCTGCTGTACGGAACAAAAGATGGCTGGACACTAGAGAACTATTAACTTAGTCCATTATATAACTTTTCAGTAAACGTTACTGTGTATAAATAGACATTTTTAAATATGACTACGTTATTGAAAAGAAAGAGAGAAGAAGACAGAAAGAAAATATTTTATTTCTGCTTCGTTGGCATAATGCTGTAGATACAAAACTCTTATAATCTATACACATAATAAAATTGTAACTGGTCGATGTCTGTACATAGCAGATACTTAACAATTATGGTGAAAAATTATAATGTTTCTCTTGGACCAAATTAGTTTAAATTTATATCAATAATAGAAAGATATAAAATCTGTTCCTTTTTATTATTACTCTCTAAAAGAAAACGTTAAGGTAATATAAATACTTTTGGGTTCTGAATTTTTGCTTCAATCTGCCATAAGTATTTCGTAAAATACATACATAGATTCACGCCTGTTTCCCAGAGGGGAAGGCAGAGACTACGGATTTCCATTTGCTACGATCCTGACACACTTTTCTGGCTTCATTCACTTTCATAACATTCCTCATACATGCTCGCTGGTTTAAGGTGCTCTTAACCTGGCCTTTATCCAGAACGTCTCCGATCTGATCAAGAATCGTTCGCCTAGGTCTTCCCCTTGCGACTGTTGCATTCCCACTAGCCTTATACACTTTCGTAAAATAATAGATAAATAACAAAAACACAAAGTAACGTACCTATGATGGTGAGTTCAATGGACCCCCCTCCCCCTGCGTATGACTATACTGTTCTGAGGAGTAGCAAGCGAAACTCGTCTGTCCTACTGTGCATAGGCTTATTGTAGACAGGCATTGATAAACGGAGTAGGCGGTTTTACGTGAAAGATTGAACATGGGTCCAACAGAGTCAGGACTACAGATAAGGGTTAATGTAAAAAATTACAATTCCTGTACTTCGAATACCCACCTGTGAAGCAGGAAACTTTACAAATCTTCAAAAACGGACACAAAAACACACAGACTAGGAACAAATATTTTTGGATCACATAAATTTGTGCTCGTATAGGCTTCGAAAACATGTTATGCGAAGAAATGATACGTATGTAGGTAAGCAAGTGATGAATATGAGGGTAGAGGGACGAAAAGGGAGAGGAAGGCCAAGGAAAAGGTGGATGGACTGTGTGAGGATGGATATGAAAAGGAAAGGGGTATGTGATCAGATGACGGGTGACAGAGAGGTATGGAAGCAAAGGACATACTGCGCCGAACCCAAATAAATTGGGACTAGGGTAAGAGGATGATGATGAGGCTTCGAATCAACAACTCGGCCAACTGGCAGTGACAAGGCGATTACTTATACCATTATTTCGTCCATGGTTAAGCCGACAGGTTAATTACATAAAGTAAATCTCTGAACTGCATTAGGCTCTTCGCAATAACCCTGATGTGTCTACACGACTTGCAACATATATACTTACTTAGTACATAGAGACGAGTAACAATATGGTGACGTCACTGTGCATCATGGCGGTCGTGAACTGAATTAGACAGACACACAGAATTATGTTGCAATACTATTGTTATTACCTACTGGCTAACTCTTTAGTGGCACAAGTGTAAGTACTTGCGTAACTAACTTTTACTTGTAGTAGAGCCTCGCTGATTTCAGCATGAATGTGCCGGCTCGACCGGGGCAGGACTACCCTCTCACAGAATATCGACGTGAAATACCAGTGTTTCTACAGTTATGTTGTAAAAATGTTGCAAAAACGGGGAAAATTCTCTTATATGATGCAGGCGAAGTTGCGCGGGTCAGCTAGTCTATCATATTTCTAAAACAAGAATTTATTTAGAATTTTTTTTCTTTTGATGTGACTGATTTCACATTTAATGAGAAGTTTAGGGTAAGCAAGGCAACCATCGAATATTTGTTGAGTATAATTTTATTAGACATGGCCTAAAATATTGCATTGTTATCATATTGCTACCGTAAACGCTATTATTATTATTATTTTATATCGTCTGTTGTATCACTTGTGTTAAGTTTATTAGGTATCTATTATTATCTACAAACATGGTCGCAACGGAAGACCAGCGGTATTTTTTTTTTCAAAACTAGCATTTTGCTGCGTTGCGACCAATTTGCAATAAGATTTGTTTTTTATTTTTTGTAATTAACTGTGTCTGATGTATTTAGTTCATAATTCTGCTGCAAATAAATGTATTTTCTTTCTTTCTTTCTTTCTAAAACATGACATAGCAAAAACCTATTAATTCTACACTACCTATTAATTCTTGAGACTTAGGAAGTGCACTCCCGGAAAGGTTTCTGGCTATAACGCAAGCCAAGCCGTTAATTTTTAATTTTATTTAATTAAATAGAAAATTTGCCATGGTTCTCTTCCTCCAGTTTTGCAATGTCGCGTCTCTAAGATCCAGTCGCTGTTAAAAAATTTCAAATTATCCCCTATTATTAAATTTTAATTAAGAATCCAAAAACAAACCAAACCACTCTAGGCACGGCGAATGCCAACATTGGGAAATTTATAAACAGGCCGATTTATTATGTTTCTATTTTGCACTCTTTCCCGAAGGGTATCTGTAAGATGGATTTATGTCCGCTTGTAAGTCTCCCAAAGGTCCGAGTATTTTACTAACCTAATATTTTTTTGCAAAATGGCAGGCTCTTTATAATATTCTAATATATTCTATCATATACACACAACACCATCTAGCTCAAACTAAGCAGAGCTTGTACTATGGGTACTAGACAATGGATAAACATACATAAATACTTTTATTTTTTTTGTAAATACATACATATTATACATAGAAACACCCAGACCAAGACAATAATCCATTTTCATGCACACAAATGTTTGACTTGTACGGGAATCGAACCCGCGACCTTATGCGTGGCAGTCGGTTACACTAACTACTACGCCATTGAGGTCTTTGTCTTATACTGGGATGTAAGTACAGAGTAGAGAGGCTCCACGAGAGTGAGGTCTAGAATGATAAGGTACACCTATCGAAGTAAATGCTATTGCCGTCTATGGGTGCGCCCAGATTTGGCGAACGAATGCGCTGGTCGCGAGCTGCGTGCGGGAGGCACGCGTGTAGTTACTGTAAATGCTTGGCACGCCTATTTGGGATAACTCACGCAAGGCTTGCACAATGAGCATGCAGTTCCGTTCGCTTCCATACTATATAATTATGTCAGTAAAAAAGGGCAATGCCCATGTTTGGCTAACGTGTAATTTTTAGCCGCTCAAGATTACACGTATGTTAAATAAATATATTATAACTATTCGCCCGCGCAACTTCGTCTGCTACACATTAGATAATTTTTGCCAGCTTAAAAAAAACTATCCTATCTTTTAACTTGGAGCAGATTACAGATGGTTACGAAGTTTGATCAAAATCGGTTCAGTAGTTTAGGAGTCCATAGCGGACAAACAACTTGACACGTAATTTATATATGTATATTAAGATTTCTAATAATTTTTCGTACTATTCATTTACCGAAAGAAGATAGCAAAATATATAACAAAAAAAGTATCGTAACGGAAATAAGTCTTGTTATAATCACCAGTGATGCCACGTTATAATTTCAACGTAAAAAAGAGACTAATATTATTGAATAAAAATATTAGAAGTGATAAAGAAATAGCATAGTGGTATTATTATATGTTAATAATCCACAAATAATAAAGCAAATATATTGTTTTATGTTATATGCCAGTAATAAGCGAAATAATAATATCGATTAGATATTGATCTATGATTTTTTTGTTTTTAACTTGCTACACCGAAAGCATATGTCATAAACTCATTACACAAATCGGCTTCCTTGCTTTTTTGTAAATAAAATAACAAAATCACATCGAAAGAAACAGAATAATGCAAACCAAGTAAACGCGCAAGTGATGCCTCTGGTGTCGCAGGCGTCCATAGGTTACGGTGACCACTTACCATCAGGTGGGCCGTGTGCTTGTTTGCCACCAGAATTGTATAAAAAAAAGTAAATGAAATAATTAGGTTTGGTTAGATTATTTAATATTAATCTAAATAGATAGGAGGAAGGCATGAGGGCGCATACATGCATACATACTGTGATTTGTTGTTTTATGTGCTGTTGTGGATAGTCAAATAAAATAGCTTGATGGTAGATACGTATATATATTACTGGTACCAGTTATTATTACTTCTTCGTTCCTTTTTTTTTTCGTGTATTTGGTGGTCTGTTGTCAAGAGTTGTTCAAGCCGCCCGTAGGCCTCTGACATGGCTTAACGACTGCTATCAATTTGACAAGAACCGGGACCGACTTTTTACGTGCCCTCCGAAGCACGGAGACGCTCAGATGAAATACCACTAAACGGTCACCCATCTATAGACTGACCGCACCCAACGTTGCTTAACCTCGCTAGTCGTATACCGATCAGCAACTGGCTATGAGCGCCTTTATTACTAATATAAATACATATTGGACTACGACCTAACTCCGTTGTTGCGGGGAGACGAGTGCCGTGCGGCCCTACTGTATACTCCACCTGACTACACAAAACTAAAGCGTCAGCAGTGTCGCTATACATACCTATAGATGTGAAGCAATAAATGTATGAGTAAAAACCATAATGTATAAGATTTCCAATTTAACTACAATATTCGCATAAACATAAAACTATTCAACATAGTAGTTTTATGAACATTGCCACTCAATTACAGTTCCACAGTTCCAATACAGACAATCTCTGTAGTTTTTATTGCTAAACTAGTAAAATAAAACGAATTCGAATTGAAATGAATTTTAATTCAGTGGCCATATTGAATTGGTCGAGAGCGATTTCCAACAGGAGCTTTACTTTGTTTTACTGTAAACGTTCTGATAGAGGTTTCATTAATGTTGAAGATTGAAATGATGTAAAAAAGTGCATCTTGGTGTCACTAAAGTCTACGCACGACCTTGAAGTCTCAGACTGTGGAGATTGTTGAGTATTCTAAAAATTAATTTTCGAAGGAAAACATACCTGCATGACTACTTTTCTCGAAATCTGCCACTCCACTTTGAGCGAGTGTGGCAGTTTTTTTTTACGTGTGTGAATGCTTTGGCGCATATCGCATCTGCGGGGGCGGGCGGAGGGGTTATGTTGGACTCACCGGGGTAAAAGAAAGATGGTAATGATGATAATGGACCTTTTGGTAATACCGACTAAACCCACCACGGTGTTCCTCGACAAAACCAAAATCGGCAGGGCGCGCGAATCATTTTCACATGCAGTCGCGACCCTGCTGAGGTTTCCGCGCGCCGTATGAAACAGCAGACCACTACGCAACAAGACTACCCTTTGGGCACCACTAGATTTAAGCCTTAGTATCCCCCCTTAAAAGGGGGAGGGGACCACCCCAGGGTCAAAGCGTGGTAGATTATGGCCTAACCTTTTTCATACTAAGAAGACCTCCGTGCTTAGCAGAAGGCCAGCTTATAAACAGAGCTGATATCTTGAAATTAAGTTTATACAGCTTTTAGCCGTAATAGTATTAAAAGTAGGTTATTTTAGATAATTTTGAAAACAATCAAATAGTTGAGTCTCATACCATATATTAAAGACTATTAAAAATATAAAAATATATCCTTCCCTTCTCACAATGAGTAGAGGCCCGTGCCCAGCAGTGGGACAGTTTAATACAGGGCTGATATTATATAACAATAATTACTTAATAGCCTCGCTGATTTCAGCGTGAATGGGCCGGCTCGACCGGGGAAGGATTACTCTCTCACAGAATATCGACGTGAAATAGCAGTAATAATAATAATAATAATAAGTGTTATATAACAGAAGAACTAGGCTACAAAATATACACTCAACCCAATCGCGCAACACAAAAAGAATATTTCGAGCCCCCGTGGCAAATTAGACTACAGAAAGACATTTCTAGGTTAAGGTCAGATATAGGTAGACTTACACAATACATTAGAGGCAATAGATCAAAAAGAATAGAGGCTGCGATAGAAAAGATATTTAAAAATTGCAAAGTACACACGAGACATGAAAATAATAATAAAACGCCAGAAGAATACCTTGACACCCTTAAACAAAAGCTATCGCTTAAAGCACACAGATTAACTAGGTATAAGAAAGCACTTCAAAGAAAACAACAAAATAAACTGTTCGCCACTAGCGAAAAAACATTTTACAGACAATTGAAAGATAACAAACTTGATAATAGTAATAATATGGAAACAATAATAACTAAAGAACAAGTAGAAGAATTTTGGTCAGATATATGGGAAAAAGAAAGCCTTCATAATGAAAAAGCAGTTTGGATTGAAGAAGAAGAATTAAGGTGGTCAGAAATAGATGAAATGGGATTTAGTGGGATAGAGGAAGCTGATATTAAGACCGTTACCACTAGACTTCATAACTGGAAATCGCCGGGTATTGATAAATTACATAACTTTTGGTTTAAATATTTACATACACTACACAAATCAATAGCGAATTGTTTCACTGATATTATACTGAAAAAGCAAGTAATACCGCCATTTTTAGCAAAAGGAATAACTTACATAATTCCTAAGAGCAAAAATACAAATGATCCATCACAGTACCGACCAATAACATGCCTTCCGACAATCTATAAAATTTTAACAGCTACAATTACTAACAGAATTAATGCACATATTGAAGCTAACAGTATAATATCGGAGGAACAGAAAGGATGCAGGCGGAACCACATGGGATGTGAAGAGCAATTAGTAATAGATACTACTATACACAGACACGCGAACACAAATAAAAGGAACTTGCATTGCACTTACATTGATTACCGTAAGGCATTCGATAGTATTCCACACAGTTGGTTACTAAAAATCTTAAATATTTATAAAATCAACCCATATTTCGTACATTTTTTGAAAGATATTATGTCATTCTGGAAAACAAATATACACCTACGCAATACACATACTTCCATTATAACACGAGAAATTCAGATCCGAAAAGGTATCTATCAAGGTGACTCGCTCAGCCCACTTTGGTTTTGCCTAGCTCTCAACCCACTGTCTGCCATGATAAATAAACAGAACGTAGGATACCGACTAAAGTATAACACTAATGTAACATCTATAGCACATCTGATATATATGGATGATATTAAACTCTACAGCAGCTCAGCAAAAAACATGAAGAAACTAATTGATACTACAGCTCTATTTAGTAAAGATATTAAAATGCAGTTTGGACTCGATAAATGTAAGATTTTAAATATAAAAAAAGGAAAAATAATGGCAGGCGATTATGCAATAGAAGAAGGACAAACTATAACAGCTATGGAACCAGATGATTTATATAAATATCTCGGTTATTATCAATCAAAACAATTAGATCACACAGCTATAAAGAAGACACTCGCTGAAGAATACAAAAATAGACTAATTAGAATCTGTAAAACGCAGCTCTCAGGCAAAAGACTCATTAAAGCAATTAATACCTATGCCATCCCCATGCTAACATTCTCATTTGGAATAGTTAAATGGACAAAGACCGATTTAAATAGCCTTGCAATAAAAACCCGCACAACACTTACAAGAAATAACTATTTGCACCCAAAATCAGCTATAGAACGAATGTCCCTTAGTCGCATAAAAGGTGGTAGAGGCCTAATAGACATAACTTGGCTGTGGGAAAAGCAAATAACTAATCTCAGGTCATTCTTCTTTGATAAAGCAAACACAAGTGATTTACATAGAGCAATTGTTAGTAATGATTTTAAATTTACCCCTCTTAACTTAGCAGAAAGCCCTAACAACTTACAAATAAGAAACCAACCGAACGATCCCGAAAAAGATAAGATGGAAAAATGGAAAGGCAAGGTGCTGCATGGTCGTCACCCACACGATCTGCAACAATTGCATGTAGACTCACAAGCCTCAAACAGATGGCTCACGAGCGGTTATCTATTCCCGGAAACCGAGGGTTTTATCATAGCGATTCAGGACCAAGTAGTTAATACTAGAAATTACAGAAAATATATTATTAAAGATACTAATTTAACAGATGACAGATGTCGTAAATGCCACAGGCAGCCTGAGACTATACAACATATAACAGGAGCATGCACAACCCTCACGCAAACTGATTATACACATCGCCACAACCAAATAGTAAATATTATCCATCAAAAATTAGCAATTAAATATAAACTTATACAGGATACACATACTCCCTACTATAAATATAGCCCGAATTCCGTATTAGAGAACAACAGTCACAAAATGTACTACGACCGTGCCATACTCACCGACAAGACTATACATTTTAATAGACCTGATATCACAATACACAACAAATCACAAAACACAGCACACATAATTGACATAGCAGTACCGAACACCCATAACCTCTTAAAAACAATTACGGAGAAAATCAACAAATACACTGAACTGAAAGAAGAAATAACAAGGATTTGGAAAGTTAGCAAAGTTTATATTGTGCCGATTGTTATATCCACCACCGGGGTAATCCCAAAATATTTACACCATAGTCTAAAATTGCTCGACCTAACACCAAATACGTATATTAATATTCAAAAAGCAGCTATATTAAACACATGTAGAATAGTACGAAAATTTATGCAGAGTGATGACACCGAACCGCAAAATACAGAACAAAACGATCATACTATATCTTAGATGGCGGCTACTTGGTGTCAACCCGTAACCGTCATCAAAACACCGGCTTTTAGCCGAGTATTAAAACAGTTTCCAAATAATAATAATAATAATCTTTATTGTAGCCATCAATAACACTATTACATAGAAGCACTGTCCCCTGAACTAAGTTATTAACCTGTATCTCAGGAGACAGTTCCTTCCCACATTACATGTTGACTTATAATGTTATGTTTGCTGATACAGAAGATTACAACGAGAAAAAAAAGATTAAAGAAAATAAAACAAAAAGGTTACAAAGTTTTTAGTAAAATCATAAATAACTTTTTATTTACGGCTGGTTTGTCATTGTTGTTTTGTGTGTGTTTGTGTGGTGTGTGTATAAGAGTATGTGTGTGTGTGTGTATGTGTGTGAGTGTACGCGAGTGTGTGTGTGAGTACGTGTGTGAGTGTACTTATGTGAGTACGAGTGTGTACGTTGCAAACGTAGTTTCTAGTGAATTTATTTAAACATGATTAAATAAACATGATTTGCGACAAAAGATTCTACTTGATCGTAGTCAATTGTTTTGAGATAACTTAACAGATACTTACTGTACATATGGTTATTCACTTTATGTGTATCTCTGTCACTTATTTTATTATATATACGGGGTGCAATATAGTCATAGTGCCGTTGTGCGAATCTGGATTTGGTGGGTGGTACTGGACATCGAAATTTTCTTTTGAGGGTTTTTGGTAAGTGAGGGATTGAAATGCGGTGGTACCTACGCAATGCTTGGAATATGTATAGTTTTCGGACACTTAAAACTTCAGTAACCCTATATACTTCAGTTGTTGGGTGTCGAAATGGTAGAAACGACAAAACTTTTAAAACTGCTCGTTGTGCGCGTTCCAGCTCGATCATTATTGTTTTTGCGGCGCCATCCCAGGAAGAAATACAATAGTTAAGAAGACACTCACAGAGGGCTTTATATGTTTGTATTAGAAGTTTGGGAGATGCAACGTCTCTTAGTTGTTTAAATATATAGATGCTCTTTCGTAGTCTACTACTCAACTTAGAGATATGTTGATCCCAGCGTAAATTATCATCCACTGTTACTCCTAGGTATTTTACGAAAGTAGCTCTTGTCAGAAAGTCGCATCGACAGTTATTACGACGCTGATAATTCTGGTTGCAGGGAAAAGTGTGTATTTTTATATTAAATTTTGTATCTGGGCGAGTAACACTAGTCTTTGTGAAGCATAAGTAGTTTGTTTTAGTGGTGTTAAGTGTCAGGAGGTTGTTCTCTAGCCAACGAGTAACACTAGCGAGGCCTTCTTCGGTCACTTCTTTTACATGTCCCCATGTTCTACCGTGAAAAAGGATAACAGTGTCATCAGCGAACATTAAGATTTCTGCATTGACTAGGTCCAATGCCGCAAGATGGTTAATATACGTTAAGAAAAGAGTCGGACCAATCGTACTTCCTTGCGGAATACCGAAAGTGCACGCAGCACAGTCACTCATGTTGTTATCAACCCGCACCCTCTGATCCCGTCCCGTCAAATAGTCCCGCATCCATTGGTGGACATGGCCCCTTACGCCGATGCTATAAAGCTTAGATAAAAGTATGGGAATTGACACCGTATCAAATGCCTTTTTGAGTTCTAAAAATACTCCGATAACCTTATTCCCCGCATCAATTTGTCTTGTTATTGTTGATGTTAATTTTAGAACAGCATCGTTAGTAGAGATTCCTTTACGAAAACCAAACTGCTTGTCTGTTAATAACTTGTTTTTTTCGAAATAGTTGATGAGCCTTCGGTTAACAAGTTTTTCCAGGACCTTCGACAGGCAAGAAAGCAACGAGATTGGTCTGTAGTTCGAAATAGTTTCCTTGTTTCCGGATTTGTGTATGGGGGAGACAATCGCTCTTTTAAATCTCGTCGGAAAAACACCTTGTCCTAAGCTAAGGTTACAGAGATGGGTGATAGGTTCTACAAGAATTTTCCTTCCTGATATAATTAGCTTGCTAGTGATATTATCGTGTCCAGGTGCGCTATTTGGTTTGAGGGATGCTATAATGCTGTCTACCTCTGTCGGGTTTAGTTAGTTTAGCAGTATTCCTATTGTTGTGTTTCGTTCGGTGAGTGAGAGTGCCGGAGGCCCAATCACCCTTTTTCTCCCTTCCCGGTCCTCCTCCTTCCTACTTCCTTTCCGAAAGGGTTGGCAACGCGCAAGTGACGCCTCTGGTGTTACAGGCGTCCATAAGCTACGGTGACCACTTAACATCAAGTGGGCCGTATGCGTGTTTGCCAACTTAGATGTATAAAAAAAATATTAAACTATTTAAATTAACAAACATTTTAAATTAATAAATTATTTACACTGGCCCCTACATTTCGATTGCTTTTTAGCAGCAATGGACACCGGGAGACCAAGATGGTGGTCGTCTTATTGTCTTGAAGTGTAGACGGTTAAATTATGTTCGGGTACTTTGTAATAAGTATTACAAAGTACCCGAACATAATTTAATCGTCGGTGTTCCTATTCAGGGCTGATATCATACCATTTTTTAGTTAGTACCCTGTCGGTGACTGTAAGGTCATGACTCGGATCGATTACACAACGGAGATTAGTTCTAGAAACTACGTAGAACAGCTTAGTGCTAATATGTTTAACGTCAAGTGACGTGTTTAATCAGTAAGTAGATGTGAGGTTTCTCATTATAAGCGGGTCAATCACCTGATTTCAGTTGACGTAAAGTGTTTCTAGCATTTCTTTTCTTTTTTATTTTTTGTCTTAAACAGGCAACTCCTGTACTAGGAATAATTTCGTTGGGGACTTTGCAAACATTCAAACAACGGACAAAAAACACCCAGACTTGTAACAACCATTTGTGGATCACATACATTTTTGTCCCGTGTGGGATTGGAACTCACAACATTCGGCGCAGTGGCGAGGCGACCACTTAAACCACTACGTCATCCGTGCAGACAGACAGTTCATACATATATAGACTCACGTCTATACATCCCAAGGATTGACAAATGGAAATTGCAGCTACATTTCATCAGCTTTGTTACGTGTGACTTAGAAACAAATTGGCTTCGATAGGGGGCGTGCCTATTGCAATCTGTCCGGCAGGTTTTCAGACTACATGCTGATGCAATTTTCTGTGTATTTATCTGAAGGCCAAAAGCTCACCGGTATTATGTGTGATCTAAAACAATAGCTAGCAGAATATGGGTGTGAAACTCCTCTTTAAACTTCTTCAGGCGTGATAATATAGGTATCCGTGCCTCGGAGAGCACGTTAAGCCGTCGATCCCGGCTGCCATGAACATCTATGGCAGTCGTTATTGGGAAGTCAGTGCCCTATAATATCCTGACACTGGTCTAGCCTTACGGTATCATTAGCCTTCGGGTTGCGGAGGTCAGATGAATTTGAATATATTTTTTAGATATGTAATAAATACTGTTAAGATCTTAAAACACTAAATTTTTATAGTAATTTTTGATGTCCATCTTTGGCCTGAGACACTATAATGGAGAATAGGCATTCCCCATTATATCCAAATACTTAGTCGGAGTTTCGGATATTCTTCATGAAGGCTCAGACAACTAAGAAAATGTTGAAGTAATAAACAATTTAAAAGCAAAAGGCGTAAATTAATTGGACTCTTGTTACACAATTGATTAATTTATTTAAGACCACACTAGACTCACTAAAATTATCTTAGAATATTCTTTCTCCATCGAAAATTAATTTAGTTGAAAGCAATTAGACAAGAAATCTGGGCCTAAATGATCGCAATATGATTAAAAATAATAAGACCGTGATGACGACAATAAAGAAATCCTAATCTATACTAATATTATAAAGCTGAAGAGTTTGTTTGAACGCGCTAATCTCAGGAACTACTCGTTCGATTTGAAAAATTATTTTAGTGTTGGGTAGCCTATTTATCGAGAAAGGCTATAAGCTATATAACATCACGCTACGGCACACGGGGGAGGGCGCAGTAACGATAAACGCGGGTGAAACTGCGGGAACATCTAGTTAATATTATAAATGCGAATGTCAGTTTGTTATGTTTTTGCATACACGTTATCAGGCATACATAAAAGGACATAGGGTTCTTTTCATCCAGAAAAGAAGTACTGATCTCGAGCGATAATTTAGTGAATATTTGCATTCACGCGAGTGAAGCTGCGGTCAAAATCTAGTAATAAATAATTTTAATATTGATAACAAAATAATGTAACTCCAACAACTCTAAGCATATATTTATAATTGAGTCTATTTTAGGAAACATATACAGGTATCAAAAGCAGTCAATGTGTTACTCCAGAACATGTTTATCCAAATCAATTTAAGTTCAGATTCGCGGCGCAGATAATTGTTTTTAGTAGATGAAAGTGTGAAATTATAAAAATAAAAATAAATAAAAAATGTCTACAAGACGGCTTCAACAAATAGGCTACAACAAGGCAATCAAAGATCCAGATTAAAAAAATCGATTGTTATTCGAATAATAATCGATGACACAATTATATCGGATTCGCATTCGAATGTTTCTTATCATTTTTTTGAAGTGAAAACTTCTTTAGCGGCGTTGTGCACTTTTTTGTGACGGGTAAAAACTGTTAAACTCGCGTCAGGACACGTGACCTGATCGAAAATTCGTAAGACGGAGGGAGAATTGTCAAACTCGCGTTAGGACACGTGACCTGATCGAAAATTTGTAAGACGGAGGGAGAATTGTCATGTTTGTGTACGATAGCGCAATAAATGAATATTGTATTTTACCACATAAATGATAGTACTTTTATACTGATAATTAAAGCAATTCGTGCAAAATTATTCCCTAACCATTCCAAAATATCAAAAATGCACAACGTTAATATTCAAGTTTTCACTTCTGCCGGCACTCCCGGAGTGCAACCCCTTTTTTTAATATTTTCTTGTAGATATGCAGTATTCTAATCCTCATGCTAACTTATATGTATTATAAATGCCAATGTAAGTTTGTTTGATGGTTTGTTACGTTTTTACCCTTAACTACACGTCTCATTATCATGATATTTTGCATATACGTTATCAGGATTACAGAAAAGGACAAAGACTACTTTTCATCCAGAAAAGAATACAATTTGTGAAGTATAGACATTTATTATTATATGTAACACTAGATGTTCCCGCGGTTTCACCCGCGTTTATGATAACTGCGCCGCCCTTGTGGGTCATAGCGTGATATTATATAGCCTATAGCCTTCCTCGATAAATGAGCTATCCAACATAAAAATAATTTTTCAATTCGGGCCAGTAGTTCCTGAGATTAACGCGTTCAAACAAACAAACAAACTCTTCAGCTTTGTAATATTAGTATAGATAACAAATTAAACAAAATGAGCTTTGAATGCATTAAATTAGTACTGACTCACAACTGGACACTGGCCTCTTGACAGCGTGAAAAAGGCTATGCCGACTATCATTACGCTGGCCTAGTGCCAGCTGTGCAAGTGCTTCAATCTTGAAGAAGCCGAACGCAAAATCTAGTATAACATAAATTATCTATTTATTGAGCGTAGCCTTAATCACACTAGAAAATCTTTAGCAATATTTTCAGCAAAAGGCTCTAACAAAAGCTATGCAATCAAATCGAGTGAAGACTAAAACCCATTAAAATAGAACTACCCTTAACCGGCTGTTATTAAAAGGCTAGGCATTTCATAGGGCAATTTCAACCCCTTTACGAGGACGAAAGGGTAAAAAAATATCGTCCAAAAGTACCATAAAATGAAGAATATAAAGCACAGTACAGTTATATTATTTTGTATATTGCCAGTTAGGTTATGATTGGGGGTGAGTCGTATACTCACCCCGTTGATTTTATGTCACCTGGTGCAGTAATAAGGGTGGATAGTAAATTTTGGGTGGGATCGTCAATTATTTTGAATGACGTTTCGTATGAGGTGTGCTTAGTGAGCTGTTTCTGGAGTGTTCTTTTCTCTTGGGTTGGCACTTGAGGGTTATAGAATATTCTGGGTTATTTGTCTGTATAGCGTACATAACCATTTATTTAAGTAAATGGTCTAGCCCCGTTTGGGATAATGATGAGAACCCTAGGGAAAATTTTTTGCTTCAGTTGCCGTGTGTTGATAATGTGGAAAAGAATGTTTAAAATGGTGTAAGGTGAATATGAAAATAGGTTTTAGGTTTTAGGTTCTTGCCATAGTGTTTATGTACCTATCTTCAGTGAGCCCAGATTTTTCGGGCAACCAGTATGGTTTCCGCCGCCGTGGGCGCACCACTATTGATGTAGTCCTGCGTGTGAGGAGCGTTGCGGAGGATGCGGTTTCCCAGGATGAGGTCGATTTCGCGGTGTCCTTAGACATCGCGAATGCCTTCTAACACCTTGTCCTGGAGTTGTATTAGGGAGGCACTCGTTTTCATCGAGTGCCAACCTACCTCCGCCACATCGTCAGGCATATGTGTAGTAGCTGCTTGCCGCTTCATACGGCGGGGTCGTGATTGCATGTAAAACTGATCCGCCGACTATGGTTATGTCGAGGAACACCGTGGTAGGTTTATTTATTTATTTTCTAGGATCTCCAACAAAGGCTGTACACATCTTATTCACAAAAGAAAATACAATTCAAGACGTTTTTGGTCTGTGTACTCCTTCAATTACAGGAGACTACATCATGTATCAGGTTGCGATCTATCCTAGGTAAATTTTATCAATTGAGCAAAGTACTGAATACTGCTACTATGAGAATTGTCTACTTCGCTCTTGCAGATGCATTAATAAATTATGGATTAGTTGTGTATGGGAGAACTTTTGCTACATATTTAAATGACATTGAAAACTTACAAAAAGGCTGTTAAAATACTTAATTAGCAAAAAAGAGAAAAATGAATGTAATAAAGAATATGATAAATTGTTTCCTATGTGTAAAATTTTGCCAGTAAAGAAAAAAAATGTATATTTAATAGGATTACAATACTACCACGAAGATGATTACAAATATGCTATAGATAATATATACAACACTAGAAGGGTTAGAGAACAAAAGCTAATTCAACCAAAAGTAAAGAACTACTACGGTCAAAGAACAAATAGGTATTTAGTTCCCAATATTTTTAATAATATAGATGAATTCAGAAAAACACCTAAAATAAGTATTAATACTCTCAAGAAAAGACTGATGGATGTATTGCTGGATGGTGTATGTGTCGTCTAGCAGTGCAACTTTCAGTCAGTATATATAAAAATATATAAATTGTATGTAAAGTCTGTCATATGTTATTTTGTTTTTAACTTTAAATATTGTTTCCTTTTTTTTAAAACTATTTTGAGCTGAGCTATTTTTTAATGTATGGTGATAATTTGTACTAGAATTTAAGAGTGTGTCTCGCCGTTAAACTTAACGTTTGGCGAGTATTATGTAATAAAAAAAAATAAAAAAAAGCGTTAAATACAGCGTCTAAATGTGGAAGTATATTATAAAAATGCTTAATTTAAAAAATAATAAGATAAAAATACAAGTACATGCATCAAAAAAGGGTAAAATAAAGTTACAATTAAAATTTTGGGTTCAAAACGAAATTAAATTTAAATATATACTCACATGCGAAACAATATTTAAAAAAGAGAATAACAAAAACAAAACCACAGACTATTAAAAGCACATAACATTTAAGACACAAATATAAACATAGCATGTCTTCTATACATTTGTAAGGTGTCGCTAATGTCTGCG
This sequence comes from Catocala sponsa, assembly GCA_963564715.1. NCBI lineage: Eukaryota > Metazoa > Arthropoda > Insecta > Lepidoptera > Erebidae > Catocala > Catocala sponsa. Next base: position 1,591,487 of record OY751352.1, read on the forward strand.
AGACTCGTTTTAGTGAGCATATTGTGTTGCCACAAAGCCTTGGCACAGCAGCATAGTAACCCAGGTTTGTTCTACAATACACTGAACAGATTATGTGTTGCTCCTGTCGGTATTACCGGGATAGCTTTTCCCCGGTGAGTCCGAGATAATTTGTTTTTATTTGGGGGAATGCATTGACGCATTCGCTTCGCTACTGCCACTACGCCAAGTATTATGACTTCGAATCCCACACGGTACAAAAAAATGTGTGTAGCATAAATAGATGTTGACGGCTCGATGGTGTAGTGGTTAGTGTAACCGACTGCCACGCCTGAGGTCGCGGGTTCTATTCCCGCACCAGTCAAACATTTGTGTGCGTGAACATGGATGTTTGACTTGGTTTGGGTGTTTCTATGTATAATATGTAAGTATTTACGAAAAATATATATATGTATGTTTATCCATTGTCTAGTATTCATAGTACAAGCTCTGCTTAGTTTGGGCTAGATGGTGTGTGTATGTGATAGAATATTTTTAAAATTTTAAAAATTTTTTAATTGTTCATTGTGAAAAAATCTATATTTAATGAATGTTTAACGTAAAATTGTCGATAGGCGATATAAGTTTTAGCTTTACATAACTACACAATAACAAAAAACGAAGCTATATAAACCAAAAAGACACATAACAGTGACATCTTATTAAAATATTTGACCCTAGCAATACGACGTGTGGCTTCAGACTCCGTAGCGTTCGCACGGTTAAACCAATTTGTACAAATTGGGCGTTCTTTTCCGTCCCTGTTGCTAAATGTTGTTTTGATATCCCGAGGGACCTAGTCTCGAGACACTTCATAAAGACTCGCAACAAAAAGGGTTACTGCTTGATTTAGACAATAAAATTTTGACCCAAATAAGAAATAAGGCTTGTCGTAAAATGGCTTCTTTACGGCCCGTACTAAGTTGTTTCGTTTTCACACAAAATTACGAGATTTTCTGGAAGCTTTTGCCGTGATAGTCTAGTGGGTGACCATTGAACTGCCGCGCAGAGGTCTCTAGTTCAATCTAAAGGTCAATCACCTATGTGCAAAATGTTGAAGGGAAAATCTGTTCAACGCTGAAGGAAAACATCTTGAGGAAACATGCATGTCTGAGAGTTCTCCATAATGTTTTTAAAGATATGTGAAGTCTGCCAATCCGCATTTGGCTAGCGTAATGATAGTCGGCATAGCTTCTTTCATGCCGTCAAGAGGCCAGTGTCCAGCTGTGGGACAGTACTAATTAATGCATTCAAAGTTCATTTTGTTTAATTTGTTATCTATACTAATATTATAAAGCTGAAGAGTTTGTTTGTTTGTTTGAACGCGCTAATCTCAGGAACTACTAGTTCGATTTGAAAAAAATTTTTAGTGTTGGATAGCCTATTTATCGAGGAAGGCTATAAGCTATATAACATCACGCTACGAGCCACGGGGGAGGCGCAGTAACGATAAACGCGGGTGCGGAGGTCAGATGGCAATCGCTCCGTGTATAAACTGATATCCAGTCAAATCCGGTTAGACTAGAAAGCCGACCCAAGTGACTTGGGAATAATAAAGGCTAGGGAGAAGAAGACCTTGGGTTACCCATATACATATTCATACGTAGATTTAGTTCAGTGCCTTGACGACAAAGAACGCAGAGTGTAGAGGCCCTTACTGTTAAATTCTGATAAAACGCGGCATGTGTCATGTCGCTGAGATAAGCAATGTCACGATGTTGCTTTACCTTTTATGCATTCCGCTTGTTTACTTTGTGCATACTTGCCGTTGCACTAAAATTTTGCATGAGATTCAATTATTATTATTCTACTAGCTTACATAATATTGTCTTCTGTTTACGCGAATGTTATTCATTGAAATTAAACTACTATATACGGATTTTATCGCGTTGTTTATTTGACACTTTATTACAAAATTTTGAAAACTGACTACACTGGAACTTTCAGACAACTGCCATCTTAGTCTCCCCGTGACCATGGCTGCTGAAAAGCAACCGAAACGTCGGGGAAAGTGTAAACACAAATATAAATAGTATAATAGTATAGTAATAGTATAAATAGTTTTAATAGTTTGAATATTTAATTAGCTTAAAAATTTGTAAAGTTTAATAGTAATAGTAGTGTAACAGTTTTTCAAAATTTTGTAATAAAGTGTCAAATAAACAACGCGATAAAATCCGTATATAGTAGTTTAATTTCAATTCTACTAGCTGTTACCTGTGACTTCGTTCGCGTAGATTTTAACTAAAAGTGTTTGTCTCCGCGGAACCCTATTTTTTTAAACAAAGTAGCCTAAGTTACTCCTTATAACATCAGTTATCTGCCAGTGAAAGTCCCATCAAAATTGGTTCAGCCGTTTCGGAGATTAGTCGGAACAAACAGACAGATAGATAAAAAATTTAAAATCGGTGTTTTCGTGTATGTACCTTATATACTTTCATATGCATTAGATAAAAAGCTGTTATTTTGACATTACAAACAGACACTTCAATTTTATTTATTTGTATAGATGTATAGATCACTAGACTTTTTCCGCGGCTTTCCTCGCGTAAATGTAGGTAAGGTTACTTTAATAACAGTACTTTTTTCTGGATGAAAGGTACCCTAAGTACATTCCCTAACAACGAGTAGAGTACTTAGTAGTAGAGCTTCGCTGATTTTAGCATGAATAGGCCGGCTCGACCGGGGAAGTACTACCCTCTCACAGAATATCGACGTGAAATAGCAGTATTCCTACTGTAGTGTTTCGTTTGGTGATTGAGAGTGCCGGAGGCCCAATCATCCTCTTTCCCCCTCCCGCTCCTTCTCCTTCTCACTTCCTTTTTTTCCTAAAGGGTCGGCAACGCGCAAGTGATGCCTCTGGTATTGCAGGTGTCCATAGGCTGCGGTGACCACTTACCATCAGGTGGGCCGTATGCTTGTTTGCCACCTTAGTTGTATAAAAAAATCGGTCAGTCTTTGGGGACTGGCGATAGAAGTGAAAATTTTAATCCTTGATCATAAACACTTCTTTTTAACCCAAAAATAATTCAAAAATGGAATGCGTTCGGTGACGATGACGCGAGTGATGATCCATGATTTTTGTTCACCCAAGAAGTGCTCAACGCGCCTAAAGAAGTTTTCACTTCAAAAAGTCTGGGAACCTCTGAGCTAAACTAATATGCTTGTATTAGGAATAGATTCACATCGATGCAATGGAAGGAAGTTAACGTACAACCTCTCGACTGCAAGCCCGTTATCTACCTATTGCGTTACCACCGCTTCAAATTCAAATATAATAACTAACAAAACACGAAATATAACTCGTCGCTTCTGCAAGAGATGAAAGTGATGATAATATTCGTATCGAGTTACGGACTACGCCCAGTGCAGGCAACGCCGTCAGATTTACATTTTGAGTAACATGTTTTATATTTGTATCATGTGTGTAAATGTGACATGTGATGTGTAGATGAATATGAGGGTAGAGGGACGAAAAGGGAGAGGAAGGCCAAGGAAAAATGGATGGACTGTGTAAGGAGGGATATGAAAGGGAAAGGGGTAAATGATCAGATGACGGGTGACAGAGAAGTATGGAAGCGAAGGACATACTGCGCTGACCCTAAATAAATTGGAGGATGATGATGATGTGTAGATGTCACCAAAACGCTGGTGGATTGTATAGTAGATCTATTTTTCCCTGCCCTCCATTTTAAAATACGACCCCCGCACTAGGGGGCTTTACAAACATTCAAACAACGGACACAAATAACACCCAGAATTGGGACAACAATTTGTGGATCACGCAATTTTTTGTCCCATGTAGGATTCGAACCCACAACACTTCGCGGCAGCGGCGAGGCGACCACTTAAACCACAAGCCATCCGTGCCATCAGATCTAAAGGAATGAGTGGATGGGTGGCGTGAGGGTTCAACCGATACTGCTGCCACTGCAGTTCGATCTCCACAAAATGATGCCCGACTTGCAGAGCTGATAACTATTTATTAGGTATGCCAGACCTCGTTTGAAGTGATGACTTACGAGAACTTGTTCTACATTGTGCAGTATTTTCTGCTAAATATGAATTTAATGCAAATTAGGCGCTCATATCAAGTTGCACTTACTGATCGGTAAACGATTAGCGAGGTTAAGCAACGTTGGGTGCGGTCAGTCTATACATGGGTGACCGCTTAGTGGTATTTCATTTGAGCGTCTCCGTGCTTCGGAGGGCACGTAAAAAGTCGGTCCCGGTTGTTGTCAAATTGACAGCAGTCGTTAAGCCATGTCAGAGGCCTACGAGCGGCTTGGACAACTTTTGACAACAGGTTGCCCACTAACCACACGAAAAGAAGAAGAATGGAAATTATTACATGTCGGCTCTGGTTATATCTTCTATTCTGGGTCTCTCTGGTTATGTTTAACCAGTGTGTACAGACAAATATGATGAATGGTCCATACACCAAGGATGATGAAATGATAGAGATAAGTTAACTTGTTATAACTTTTATTATCTGTACCAAAGTAATGTTAAAATATACATACATACATAGATTCACGCCTGTTTCCCAGAGGGGTAGGCAGAGACTACGGATTTCCATTTGCTACGATCCTGACACACTTCTCTGGCTTCATTCACTTTCATCACATTCCTCACAAATAAAATAGGTTAAAATATAATACTATCTAATACTATATTATTGCTATATGATATGATATGTTACGGTCAATAACACACTTGCTAGATCAACCGATTGAGTACGATGCTTGTTCGGTACTAAATTGATTATATATAATTATGTCTAAAGTAAACAAATGGCAGGTGTCGGCATAATGCTGACACCGCGATGTACGGGTGATTTGCCCGTACATAGTGCAATTTGTCGTTTTTGTAAAGAACTCCTAGTTTGTTTCAAGGTGTATTTAAAAAAAACGACAGGAATATTTCAGCAAGCTATCATTTCCTATCTAGTCTGCCACAAGTCTCCAAACATAGCGAAGCCAGTCACGAATTGATAAGCTCATCATAGCCCACGACAGTGTTTGCCGAAATGAGTACTCAGCAAATTATATTTATCTCTTGTTTCTCACGCAAATGTTGTTTAGTTAAAAAGAGATGGCATTCTCAGGTGCATTTATATCTCAATGTATAATTCCTAACTATCATAACTAATATTATAAATATGAATAATGATACAAGATTTTCCCGCGGCCTTGTTCACAAATGTAGGTTAGATTATGATTTTTTGTATGTAAGGTACCCTATGTCCTTTTCTGTTCTTCTGACCAAGAGTATGTGAAATTTCATGATGATCGTTCGAGTAATTAAGGCGTGAAAGCGTAACAAACAAACTAACGCACATTCACATTTGTAATATTAGTAAGGATTTAAGATTGGATGTTTGTCTTGGTCTGGGTGTTTCTATGTATAATTATTATATATGTATTTACAAAAAAAAAACAGTATATATGTATGTTTATCCATTATCTAATACCCATAGTACAAGCTCTGCTTAGTTTGGGCTAGATGGTGTTGTGTGTATGTGATAGAATATTATTAGATATTATTCTCTTTACTAATTTTCTTTCTAATAGTTACATTTTAAATATAAATATAGAAACTATGTATATTTAAAAATATAAAAATTTAAATGACCCACCGACATCGGGAACAGGGTCCAAGCTGCCGGTGGGCCCCAGAGAGAGGAATCTCCTCACAATACGCGCCGTGTCGAGCAGTCTTTGCCTTTGCCTTTGGGATCAAGGACTTGATCCAGCCATCTAACGCAAGCCTCTGTTTATTATTATTATTATTAAGAAAAGGGTGGGATACGGATAACATTCGATATACTCGTATTTTAAACTTTATTTACAAAAATATACTAACTATGATAATGGTGGTAATAACGATTTAAGTGGTAGAGCCACGCTGGTTACAGCATGAATGGGCTGCCATGACCAGGGAAGTACCACCTCTCACAGAAGATCGACGTCAAATAACAGTAAGTATCTGTTATGTTTCATTCGGTGAGTAAGAGCGCCGGTGGCCAAATCACACTTCCCTTCCCAAACCCCATCCTGCTCCATTCCCCTTTTCCTTCCGGTTGGCAGCGACTTGGTTGTGTTTTTTTGACATTGCTTCTGTAATGCTAAGAAAACAGCCATATGTATGAGCCACGGTTCTCGCTTAGTATCAGGGCCGTTGGCTAGTATGTCACCGTAAACGCAATAAAAAAAAAATCAACGCTTTGCACTCCGGGAGTGCCGGCAGAAGTGAAAACTTGAATATTAACGTTGTGCATTTTTGATATTTTGGAATGGTTAGGGAATAATTTTGCACGAATTGCTTTAATTATCAGTATAAAAGTACTATCATTTATGTGGTAAAATACAATATTCATTTATTGCGCTATCGTACACAAACATGACAATTCTCCCTCCGTCTTACGAATTTTCGATCAGGTCACGTGTCCTGACGCGAGTTTAACGTTTTTTACCCATCACAAAAAAGTGCACAACGCCGCTAAAGAAGTTTTCACTTCAAAAATAAAAATATGAGCCAATATATTTGTTTACTATTGTATTTTTCTCTATAAGTGATTAATCTTTTGTATAATCTTTTGAGAAAAATAAATGACTTCAACCGTAAAAGATTGAGGTATTACTGTCGTCACCAGTTAGGAATGTATCAAGGCGTAATTGCAGCAACTACTTCATATTAATGTAATCAAAGTCACATTAAATGCGATGTTGCATTTGTCAATGAACATAAACCTACGCAAGACCGCACACAGATTTATATATTATGTGTTAAAATCTACTGATTACAAGTAAATAACCTGCTTAATGGTAAACAGATATTAGCTTAACCGTTACTCAATCACCAGCATAACAATAGATTTTTTATTGTGTCTATAAAATGACAGACGATGGGTATACAAATAAATAAAATTGAAGTGTCTGTTTGTAATGTCAAAATAACAGCTTTTTATCTAATGCATATGAAAGTATATAAGGTACCTATACGAAAGCAAGTATTTTTTAAATTTTTGTCTGTCTGTCTGTCTGTTTGTTCCGGCTAATCTCCGAAGCGGCTTAACCGATTTTGACGGGACTTTCACTGGCAGATAGCTGATGTTATAAGGAGTAACTTAGGCTACTTCGATTTTAGAAAAAAATAGGGTTCCGCGGAGACCAACAATTTTTAGTTAAAATCTACGCGGACGAAGTCGCAGGTAACAGCTAGTAATAAATAAATAAATTATTTTTGCAACAAAATATTTATACATTTACAGTGTCAGCCCTGATTCCCAAAATAGCGTGAGCTGTATGTTGTCAGTCCTTTTCAAAAACAAATTATACAAAATTGTTACAATAAGCAAGATAAATAGACTAGAGATGACTTAAAAAAAAGAAAATTTTTGTAAGTTTACGAGTGAATTTATTAGTGGTAGCATATGTGTGCATGTGTGTGTGTGAGTGTGGGTGTGTGTGTGTGTGCGCAAATGATAATGTCAGCCTTTGTCTTACGGGTAGGTACGGGACACGTCCCGCTTCTTAGTGTGAGAAGTATTAGGCCATATTCCCAGTCGCTGGCCCAGTACGGGTTGGCAGTCTTTACAAGACACAATATAGGATATCTTTAAAAACATTATGAATAAACAGTTACCAAAGCCTATTTTTATTTACACGGTATAAAGATATTACTTACAATTTTAGTCCATCATGTTTCACCGACACAGCGGCATGCAAATGTATTATCTATACTAATATTATAAAGCTGAAGAGTTTGTTTGTTTGTTTGTTTGTTTGCTTGAACGCGCTAATCTCAGGAAATACCGGTCCGATTTGAAAAAATTTTTCAGTGTTAGATAGCCCATTTATCGAGGAAGGCTATAGGCTATATATCATCACGCTAAGATCAATAGGAGCTGAGCACCAATGAAGAATGTTTCAAAGTCGGAGGATATTTTTTCCTTTTGAGAGCTTCCGCTGCGTGCGCTGCGTAAACAGTTAAAGTTTCGCAAAAATCATGTATGACAGAATTGTTTCCCTTTAAAAGTTCTAAAAAAATGTCCGCAACAGCATATGTCTATCTTTTAAGGTTGGCTCACTATAACATTATTTGCGAAGGTATTATTATAAACATGATATTAATCCTTATCCAAATAAATATGTTATTCATCACAAGTATTTAATTTAAAACAAAATTGCCCTTTACATCATTCGATTTCAATGAATATCTTAGGAGATATCGCAGTTTTAAAATAACATTGCAGCAACATAATTACCCATTACAGACATAGTACAAACGATGTTTCTCCTGGTTTATTCTGCGTGATTACTACTGGTTCGATTTGAAAAATTCTTTTAGTGTTGGATAGCCTATTTATCGAGGAAGGCTATAGGCTATATAATATCACGCTACGACCCACGGGGGCGGCGCAGTAACGATAAACGCGGGTGAAACCGCGGGAACATCTAGTATTATATAATATTATTAGTTATCCTATCCTAATCCTAATCCTAACTTCCTAACTAATATTATAAAAGCGAAAATGAGTTTGTTTGTTTGTTACCTTTTCACGCCTAACCTACTGAACCGATCATCCTGAAATTTTGCATATATGTTGACAGGTGTACAGAAACGGCTACCTTTCATCCCGAAAAAAATTACTGTTCCCGATTAAAACAACAAAAACGTTCTTATGATAATAGATGGTGCCACGTCTCTTTCGAATCATGATTGAATTATATTATTACAAGCAGAATACAACCCGAATTGATCGTCAAATTCTAAATTAACGCGAGCGAAGCCGCGGGCAAAAGCTAGTAAATAATAATAATTAATAATTATTATTAAATATTAAATAAAAATAGGCTCAATCAATGGTATCAGTCAGGTAACAATACAGCTGTTTTTGAACAAAGGTAAAGAAATACTAATATCTATATCAGATGTCTTAATTAAATAGTGAATTTCTCACTTCCACTTTTTCACTTTCGAATTGCTAGGAAGTCCTCAGAATCGCCTAAAAGTTAGTTCGGTTCTTTTAGTAACTTGGAGGCTCTTGTTTGTATTACGAAGCTCTTGGGATAGCGTGATGAAGAATATTTGAGTAGTGTAGGATTCGCTAGAAAGTTCTCAAAATCATGCAAAGCTTATCTGAGTCGCGAGTCTTGATTCGACTTAGGTAGAGAAGATTGCTTGTCAAACAGTATGTTGTCTTGCCCACTACTGCTTTTTACAGATACTCCTGTCTGATACATCTCTTGGTTAATATGGTGTTTGTTATTCGATCACGTCTTTAGACTGCGCCGAGCATAAGACAGATAATGACAGAGCTCGTGCGGCGCATATTCAAATCGGCGCGCGGCCGCCATAGTAAAATTGTATGGAGGATTTGAAATGCTTTTTTGATAAATATGTATCTTTATTGTCAACCAATAATTTAAATATTTGGGACGGACGAATTGTAATATAACTATTTATGTTTCGTTTAAGCTGTAAAATAGGATAGATTTCTACTGATATAATCTAAAAAAATCACGTAACACGAGCTTACGTTTTTGTATTTTTCGTGCAAATTTACGTAATTTTGTAGGCGAAAATATTAATTATTTTAAGTTTTTTTACACGGAGTAATTGTAAACACATTCATTGTTATGGTAAATGTATATTTTATATTTGTATTGAACAAAAAGTGTTGATTTTATTCACTTAACTGTGACCGCCTGTTTTGGCACATTTCGCTCGGCGCAGTCTTAACCGCTGAACAATACTAGATGAAATCTGGAAAAAGCCATAGTCGCGGGTATAAATGCGGACATAGTCGTGGGTATCAGTTGTTATCTCATAAAATTTAAACGACGCACCTACAAGCGGCGCCATCCAAGACGCTCTTTAAATTTGATAGTGCAGCTAGATGTGCCATCTTTACGATTTAATCCATTTTATTTCATTGTCATCGTAAAACAGCACTTAATGTCAATTATATTCTTAAAAATGTGCTATGTGAGCCAGCTGAAAATTTTATGATTGTAACCCATGTCCATTATACTCGTGATACATTCCCTTCTCTCTCTCTCTCGCCTGTTTCCCATAGGAGTAGACAGAGAGTATAGATTTTCATTTCCTACGAGCTTGGCATATTTTTCATGCTTTATATAATTTCATTGCAATGTTCACGCGTTTGTCGGTCTGGAGTAGGTACTCTTAACCGAGTCTGTCTTCAAAAGGTTTCCAATTTGACCAGAGAACTTTTCTTTCGGTCTTTCCTTTCCGTATGTTCCATTTACGTACACTTAACATACAATCTTGGTCTATCTTATACTAGATTTAGCCCGCGGCTTCGCTTGCATAAATGTATGTTAGGTTAAATTAGTAACAGTTCTTTTTCTTGGATGAAAGGTACCCTGTGCCCTTTTCTGTTTTCCTGACAACGTGTTTGCGATCTTCATGAGGATCGGTCGAGTAGTTAAGGAGTGAAAGCGTAACAAACAAACAAAGTCACATTCGTATTTATAATATACTAGATGTTCCCGCGGTTTCACCCGCGTTTATCGTTACTGTGCCACCCCCGTGGGTCGTAGCGTGATATTATATAGCCTTCCTCGATAAATAGGCTATCCAACACGAAAATAATTTTACAAATCGAACCAGTAGTTCTTGAGATTAGCGCGTTCAAACAAAGAAAAAAAGTAGTTAGTAGTAGTGGTTAGTGTAACCGACTGCCACGCCTCAGGTCGCGGGTTCAATTCCCGCACAAGTCAAACATTTATGTGCATGAACATGGATGTTTGTCTTGGTCTGGGTGTTTCTATGTATAATATGTATATATTTACAAAAGAGAAAGTATATATGTATGTTTATCCATTGTCTAGTATCCCTAGTACAAGCTTTGTTTAGTTTGGGCTAGATGGTGTTGTGTGTATGTGGTAGAATATTATATTATAATTATTAAAAAAAAACAAACAAACTCTTCAGCTTTATAATATTAGTATAGATGAGTAAGGTTTGTCCATTCTTTCAATATACCCAAACGATCTTAGTGTATGTTCCTCAAATTTTGACACTATCTTCTTTGACGCGTCATTACTGAGGATAGTTAGTAAGATTCATGGTCTCTTCAGATAGTTAAATTCGCCAAAAATTTTATTGATTTACTTCTAAGTACCAATTAGTAGAAACTAGAATGTGAACAGTACTGGATAGTAACTAACGAGCTTTTAAAATATCGTTCATTTGCGAAATGAGCGTGTCAACTCTAAAAATACGATTTTCTACTAATGATGCAAAAATATTCGCAGTAACATTTCTTTTTTCATCGTCAATTAAATATTTAAGTAGACGGGTTGTATGCTCGTTTGCATCTATAAAATGACCTTAAGATAAGGTCTCTTGTGTAATGGAGAAATAATTCTGACATATATATTATTGGAGAGCACGGATAGACTAGTGGGAAACCGTTGAACTGCCACGCAGAGATCTCAGGTTCCAAACCAAGGTGCGCATCTCTGTCTTTTCGAAGTTATATGCTACTAGCTTTTGCCCGCTTCGCTCGCGTTAATTTAGAATTTGACAATCAATTCGGGTTGTACTCTCCTTGTAATAATATAATTCAATCATGATTTGAAAGACACGTGGCGCCATCTATTATCATAGGAACGTTATTGTTGTTTTTCTCGGGAACAATAATTTTTTTCGGGATGAAAGGTAGCCTATGTCCGTTTTTGTACATCTGTCAACGTATATGCAACATTTCAGTGGTTTAGGCGTGAAAAGGTAACAAACAAACAAACTCATTTTCGCTATTTATAATATTAGTTAGGATTAGGATTATCGCTCACTTTGAGGGTGAAGGAAAACATTCATAGAATACCTCTGAAAATTTGTCATAATATGTTTGATGATAGCAGCCAGCCCATACCGGGCCCGCGTGATGAACTACGGCCTAACTCTTCTCACACTGAGAAGAGGTCCGTGACCAGCTTTAATGATAAAGAAAAACATCGAGAGGAATCCTGCATGTCCCAGAGTTCTCCGTAATGTTCTCAAATATATATGGAGTGTGAACACAACCCGCAATGGGTCAGCATGGCCAACTATGGCCTAACCCTTTTCACTAATAAGAGGCCCATGTCTAACAGCGGGACAGTTTTATACAGGACTCATATTATTATATAATGTCGGAGAGTAGGACGGCAACTCGCTTTTGACAAGATGAGGCAACAAAATATAGGCGTGGTATTATACTTCGTACGTATACTAATAATAGGCAAATACAAGAGAACTAAAACAATAAAGGTTGACTGTGATTATCTCTGATTTGATTCGTAACGCAGCGAATTCGTCAACCGAATGTGCCCGCGCACGAGTCTCCGGCGTTTATATGACGTCAATATGACACTGACAGTTATAACTGTCACTCAAACTGACACATTGGCTCTATGGCGACCTCACTCAAGCTTACGCTTGACGTTCCGAAACAAACCAATAGATGGCGCTTTATTCAACTCCAATTACAAAAATAAATTACATTCCAATGATTATTTTCTTGACGCTCCGACATATATTACTGGAATCAAGTATAGCCCAAAATTAAGGCCTTTAATATCCTGGATAATGAATTGGACTTAATATACTGGATTTTGTCAATTAATTTCTATTCCTCGGGAACAGTACGTTTTTATGGATGATAGATGACTCTATATCCTATTCTGTACCCCTGACAACATGCTGATCGTTTGTGTAGTTAAGGTATAAAAGCGTAACGAACAAACTCACATTCATATCCTTTATTATTAGTAAGGATTGATCGTTGCTATAGTACATCGATAGAAATTACAAAGTTTACTTTACAAATGTAATTTACAATTTATTTGACTTCATTTAAATCTCCGCATTTTGCTTTGCCATTTAATGTAAAGAAAAGACAAATAAATAAACACACTTTAATGTTTTTAGTTAGATAAATACGCTAGTCTAATAGCGTATCATGTTTCCTAATGCGACTGAATGACAAATCGATATTTTTACGCCTACGGTGAATTTGCCAGTGGAAAGGTTTGCTGGTAGAAAACTCTTATTGAGTTAAGCTCGCCTTTGTATATCTTTATATAATATATGTATATAAATCTTCTGTGCGTGTGTTTGTAATTAAACTCCTCCTAAACGGCTGGACCGATTTTGATGAAATCAAAACCTTACCATCTCAAGTTTATGCCACCGAACCACCAATATAGTTACATTCAAATTCCCAGCTCGGTTAATGTATCTAGGTTAAATTCTGATACGATTTCTAGCTCGGACAATCTGTTATTAGATTTTTATGTTAGTAAAGACCGTAGCAGTAAAAGATCTGAAAACGTACTGAAATCTAGTAGACTGCTTATTACGTAGCACATAAAAATTTGCCACACAAGAACATAATGGCCTGCACAGATGTCGCAGCAGACAACCGGTCGCCGCTGAGGGTTGTGGGTTCGAATCTCACACGAAGCCAGGGCATTATTTGTGTAATCCATAAATAATTCTTCTGAGTCTTGGTGTACTTTGTGGTCATTAATAGTATGTTAAGTCTCTCGCGATACAGATACCGAAACGTATAGCGGAAGTAGTCTCTTTAAAAAATACTTTTTATTTTAAGGTATTATTAGAAACAGTGATTTTTTAATAAAATATAGCATACTCGGTCATAAGATAACTTTCTTATTGTGAAAGAATTTTTAGAATCAGTTGAGTAGTAGGGTTTAATCCTCACGAGAAAACAAACAAAAATCAAATCTTTCCTCTATATAATATTAGACAGGTATAGGTATCTGTTACTTTTCCTGACAATATTTGTTTTCTTATACATAAAGATAACAAAAAAAAAATATTACACAAAGATTGGTATCTATATATTGTCTTTAACTATCAATGCACCTTATTTTTATTCTGAACCAGCTGACCTGACAGACGTTGTCCTGTCTTAGACGAACTGTCAAACTTGCGAGGTCAAAATAGTCGTTAAATTTTCTGAAATTATCCAATTTTCTTTCCGTAAGAACTTTCTACTATGAGAAAACTTAAAAAAAGATATATGGAATCGGTAAAACCGTTCTCAAGTTATGGTGAGACCAAAGGAAACAGGGATTCATTCACAAATAATAAAAAATAAAAAATGTATGGTTTATAAATCTTCAGATATAGAAAGAAAGAAAGAAAGTAATTTATTAGACACACCAAAAACACAATATATTAACATACACACAAGACAAAAAATAAACGAAAATAAAATAAAGAAAATGTTGTGCAGTGTGTCCAAAAGGTTCCAGCTCAGCCTTTGCTGCGGATGACTGCAGCGCTGTTTTTCAGCCGAATCCCAAGGGCTTGATTCTATATATCATGATACATCATTTACACAATCACGAATCACTGATCATCACTCGACAACAGGCGTTAAGATTATAATGCCAGCCGACATTAATATTATAATCTGACTTTGGGAACAAATACAACATAGTTTAAACAACAATTAACTAAGTCCTTGGAGCCTTGTTAAGAGTTCCCTCTCCGAAACTTAATGCTGCGACATCACAAGTTAAATCTCGGTAATAATGTTAGATTTATTGTCCAACATTTGTACAAAATTGCTTACGTAGTTCATAAAATTATTAAAAACTTGACGGAGCTTGTTTATACATGCGATTGCAACGTCCTTATTACGATTCTCGGGCTGAGAATAGTGGTATTGGAAAGTAAAAATCAAACTCAAAAAATTATATATGGCGCTTTTGTTTTAGGTTCAGACCCCTATAAATAGTCAATCTCAATTAGTGTTCTAAGAATATCTACGGGTACAGAGGCAACCGCCTGCTGTTATTATAATAGTACCTATAGATAGATACAATTATAATTATGCTCAGTTGTAGGACGGGTACGACCCGTGTGACGAGGGACTTGCTGACAGTGAGGTGCCGTCACAAAATCAAGTTTAATTTAGCGGTTTATTTGTAAAACATACATGTAACGATTTCGCGGGTGAATCGCTTATCTGGTTTTGAGAAAAATTACTTTAGAGTCTAGGGACTAACGACAAGAGATAGCCCTGTACACAATACTAGTAAGTACGGATTACTATTTATTTAAACGAGTTCCCGACAATAATTGTTAATGAAACCCGTCAGGCATGATCGGCTTCACAAAAATACAATTCAAAAACCCAAAGTACCTAAATTCAAAATAAATATTTGTGGATCAGACAAATTATTGGTCGATGATCAAATCGAAGATGGCCCGTGAATGATGATGATTCCTCCTGAAGATGCATGTAATCATCTTTCATGAGGCTTAATCTTGGACTGGTCATTGCCTAGTCAACATAATAAATAGGTAACAGTATCAACAAATAATACATTCGCATTTATCACAGCCATAAGTGCTGTCGCACAATAACCCACTATTGGTTCGTGGCAATCACCACACGCAGCTACTGATGGCAGGTTAAGGCCATCAGTTAACATTTATTGCTACTAGTAGCTAAATATATCTACAAATTGCTTGTGGCCCAATGTGCGATAGCACTTAATACAATTTTATACACCTATAAAAAATCTTCTCTTATCATCTTCTTTCTTCTTTCTTCGTTTGCTGTAAAGTCGGCACTAACACACCTGAAAGTTTGCTCACCTAGATTTAAAACACAGGTTCGAGCAACAATTCAGGCCCATCAGTGTACCGTACTTGTTCTTCTCTTCTCGTGTTCATTCTTCTGTATATTTTTATTTTCTTCTTCATTTCAATGTTCCTTCTATTACATTTAATATATTTTACATTATTTATAAAACAGAAAAGAGGATTCGGTGAATAATTACAAAAATGATAACGTTACATAATTTTCGAAGTCATTAATAAACACTATATAATTTTCATTTAACAATTTTTATATTTTACATAATAGGTACATAATAATTACATAATTATTTTCAGCTAGCTTGGTTAAAAATATAGATAGGTTGTACCTTAAAAGGCTGTACGTATATAAATATTTGCGTAACAAAATCTACCGGTAATGTGGAAAAAACCATTGCTGAGTGCAAACGTGAGACTATAGAAAAACAGATATTTGATGCCCACCCACTCTTCTGATACAAGAGGCAATCTTACCTGGAATATGATATTAGCCTTTTTTATAAACAATAGGATTGTGGCTCTGACACTAACCTAACGCATCTCATTCTGGGAACACTAAGATGCTTTAGGTCATACTTCTATGTCCACAGTTAGTCCAATACAGGTTGACAAACTGCACACATCTCCGAAAATCTTTATATATTATATAAATCTTCTGTGCGTGTGTTTGTAATTAAACTCCTCCTAAACGACTGGACCGATTTTGATGAAATTTTTTGTGTGTTCAAGTGGATTCGAGTATGGTTGGATTTAAAAAAAAAAATTTCTTGTGTTCATGATACGTCTGTCGGGATAACTAGTGATATATAAAAATACCATTACTGTTAGATGCCCAGGTTTAATGAACGTGTTTTATAAACTTATTATCATAGTTAATAGGATGTGCAATGACAACTATTTAAGCACATCAAAGATACGGCAAATCAAATTTGAGGCTTCTGCGTGTCAGTCCAGTAGCTCATCTAGGTTATCATATCTTACATGAAATAGTTAAAAATCACGCCAATTTATACTAACTAGCGGTCGCCTAGTGCTCGAAATTCGACCAAAGTTTGCCTGTAAGATATTGCTGATATATTATGTCATTATATATTGATATATGTAACCATAGTTACGCGCTTCGACTGCGTGTGTCAAATGCATGGTTGTGTGCGTGTAGTGTTTTTTCATTAATTTAATGTATTTCTAATGCATATTTTAAAAATATTAACTTTCGTCACTTTTTCTCTGTATAAACTATAAGTGTGCGAAATTTCATACTTCTCCGTCCGCCCAATTTTCGTAAAAAGGCATCCAAAATTTTCGCTTCACGTATTAATATATATTATAAAGCTGAAGAGTTTGTTTGTTTGTTTGAACGCGCTAATCTCAGGAACTACTGGTTCGCATTGAAACATTATTTTATTGATGGATAGCCTATTTATCGAGGAAGACTATAGGCTATATAACATAACGCTACGACCCACGGGGGCCGCGCAGTAACCATAAACACGAGTGAAACCGCGGGCACATCTAGTATTACATGAAATGGTTACAATCACGCCAATGATTTATAAACCAAATAATTTCATACAAAACGTTTTTTGTAAGTTTAAATTGTAGTTCGAATAAACATACAGAATGAATGACGTTTGATCATAGTCACGCCTACCAGGCGCCGTCATACTGATTGATTTAAGATATTGTAATGTATCCGGTTTTTTTAATGCTAAACCAGTGACTCAGACATACAAGGCAGACCAGTCTGCAAACTATTATTGCGACATGTCTATATTTTATTTAAATGTTATTAGTTTTTTTTTTAATTTTATAGGCCAGACGAATTATGTTTATTCAAAAATTATGCGCGGATGCGCCTGATGGTAAAAGCCGTGGATCAAAATTTAATGTTTGGAATCGTGGGTCAAAGACTATTGGTAGAAGGTCAAACTATTTAATAGGGAATTATAATTAGGTACATTTAATCGATTGATTCGCAGCGGCACACCAGTGGCTAATAGATTTTGAATTATATCTGGTATTCTAAGACTTGACTGATTAAAATACCTACTTTCATATAAATAATTGGCAAATATAAATATTATTATTTAATCACTATTTCGTTAATATTACCAAAAGCCTACATGACCTAAGCATGGTAGATGCGTATAAAATAAATCTTTATATTATACTACATGATCAAAAATATTTTGCTTTATGTTTCTTATTTATGAAGGTAGCGAGCCGCAGACACCTAAAATAAATATATTTTTCTATTTTGACAACTCCAATATGATTTGATTTATTTAACTGCGGAATATAACGATATCCAAACGAAATAAATAGAAAACAAAGAAACATCAAGCAAACAAAGACATTATCAACAATAAAAATCTACATCATTACTTTGACAGACAAAACGGCGCGAAAAGCGATTGACATCTGTCAATTACGGCCCCGTTCGGAAACACGACGCGGGACCATAACTTTATTGCGAACAAATAATGGTTGATATGGAGATTGGTTTAGTTACAAATGTTATTTGTGTTAGTTTTGTGTTGTTTGTCCAGAAGTTATTATTGTGTTGTAGCTATATGCAACTAGTTGATTGAAAACATTTATTATATCACTACATATTTTAAAATAAAATCCCCCGCCGCGTCTATTCGTGATAAACTCAAAAACTACTGAACGGATTTTCATGCAGTTTTCACCAATAGACAGAGTGATTCTTGAAGAAGGTTTAGGTTTATATAGTATTGCAATACCTGTGCGAAGCCGGGACGGGTCACTAGTGTAATCTATACTTAATATTATAAAGCTGAAGAGTTTGTTTGTTTGTTTGAACGCGCTAATCTCAGGAACTACTTGTTCGATTTGAAAAAATCTTTTATTGTTGGATAGCCTATTTATCGAGGAAGGCTATAGGCTATATAACATCACGCTACGACCCACGGGGGCGGTGCAGTAACTATAAACGCTGGTGAAACCGCAGGAAAATCTAGTGCGTTATAAAGTAAATTGGAAATATAATATTGTCTAACTATTTAGTGTATTTGATTACAAAGTATTAAGTGTGTGTCTGGCAGGTAGGTTTTGACTATGACTATAAACTTTACTTAATAGATTAACTACAACTTTTTTTTTAAGGTTTATTAAGGAAACAACACGTAAACCAGATTTTAATATGTATGTCCAATAGGTGTACATTTATCTTTTTGAATTAATTCTGTCGCCAGTATAAATCTTGTCTTTGATATTCAATATAATTGACTTTTAAAGACCGGGAGTCAGCTGCATAATTTGATCATTTCAATTAATTAATTACTAAACATAATTTATATGGTAGTTAAAATAATTAATAATATAAGATTTGCATTCAATAATATTGAATGCAAATCTTATATTATTATAACTAGCTTTTGCCCACGGCTTTACTCGCTTGGGTAAGTTACTTTTTTATATGAAAGATACCTACGTTGTTTTCTGTACTCCTGAAAACTTATATGCGAAATTTCATGATCATCGGTCGAGCAGTTAAGGCTAGTTTGCGTAACAAACAAACAAACTGACATTCGCATTTTCTGTACGTAGATACGTCCTTAAGAATATTTCCCATAATTTTTATTATTTTCTTGACAATAGGAGCGTAGATAAAACTTTTCCTATAAATTACTGAACAAGAAAAGTGTTAAGTTTATTCCCCGTTGCTTGAAATTGCTCCAGAGCAAATCTAGGCCATTTCTCATGGGGATCAGAACTAATAATTTTTTATCCCCTCAAGGTATGAACAGCGGGTCGTGGTTTATATTGGAGAGAGATATAATTATATTAAGTATTGCTTGATATTCACGTCGATATTCTGTGAGAGGGTAGTCCTTCCCCGGTCGAGCCGGCACATTCATGCTGAAATCAGCGACGTTCTACTACTCATTAGATCATTGGTTACCGATTCAATGTAGCTTCTAATCTTTAATACTTGGCCTGGCCTGTCCGCCTGTCTTGTTTACGCGAATGTTATTCATTGAAATTAAACTACTATATACGGATTTTATCGCGTTGTTTATTTGACACTTTATTACATAATTTAGAAACTGTTACACTACTAAGGCTTCCTTAGCCTTGCTTCTTATGCTGAATTAGTTCCCATTTGGCAAAATTTAATTATTTTATATTTAGCTTGTTTATACCTATTATTTCTTTGTTTTTGTCAAATAAATTAATTTTCCTTCTTTCTTTCTATTACTATTTAACTTAACTAATTTTTAAGTTAATTAAATTATTAAAACTATTTACATTTAAGTTTACACTTTCACCGACGTTTCGGTTGCTTTTCAGCAGCCATGGTCGGGGAGACCCGTGACCAAATTATTAATGTTTAATAGTAGTAGTGTAACAGTTTCTAAATTATGTAATAAAGTGTCAAATAAACAACGCGATAAAATCCGTATATACCTAGTAGTTTAATTTCAATGAGATGGATAAGTTGCACCTTTTTAAAATTGATTAATAGCCTAGCAACACATTCATTTATAATGCAATATTTATGTTCACAAACCTAAAAAAGGCCTTAAGTGTAGAGTATAACCATATACTAATCGACCAGCTAGGTGAGGTGTGCAAAATTCAAACAATAATTTGCATTTTATAGCTCAATTACCATACTAATATGGGAACCATTAATACTAGAGAAACAGCTGGATAGCATTGTCAATAGATTAATTTACAAATGAATATTGCTTTAGATATTCATTGTAATTTTGTGAATTATGAATTTTGCGTGACTTAATGAATCGTTTAATTTACGATATTAATTTAAGTCACGTTTCATAGTAATATGAAATCGTGATTAAATATTCGGATAAAATTATTTCAATATTGACGAGTAGGAAGGCCTGCCGCTTGCTAATTAATTAAGTCAAAGTCGAAGTCAAAAATGTATTCATTTAGGTCACAAAGTTACAGTTATGAACGTCAAACACTATCTTAGTAAACAAAATTTTTTATTTGTGTTACTTGCTACGTTGAGGCAAAGCGCCTATAAGAAGATACCTATAAGAAACTTACCACACGACTCACGACTCAAAGTACCCGGCCGCGTCTATCTATTGTTTGTGATGAACTCGAAAAGTACTGAACGGATTTTCATGCGGTTTTTACCAATTGATAGAGTGATTCATGAGGAAGGTTTAAGTGTACAATTTGTTACATTTTGTACTATTCGTAATCAGGGAGGGTCGCTAGTATAAAATAATTGACGGTTCTATAGGTACTAGTGGTCGCCTAGTGGTCAAAATTCGACCAAACTTCCTAATATTGCTACTTTGTTTTCTTTATTACATATAAATAAGGTATGAGTATTCATAGTTACAAAGAATTGTACGACGTCAGACGAACAATGCCAAAATACTTCGAACGCCATTCGACTGCGTGTGTCAAATGCATGGATGTGTGCGTGTAGTGTTTTTGCATTAATTTAATGTATTTCTAATGCATATTTTATAAAAATATTAGGATTTGCCCCCTCCTTCTCCATATAAACTTTAATTGTGCCAAATTTCATACTCCTCCGTCCGCGCAATTTTCGTAAAAATGGGTACAATGTTTTTGCTTCACGTATTAATAATTAATTTAATATATAGATTCTAAAGTCGTTAGTTCGTAGATAGAATTGGCAAGCGTTTATAGGGTACAGTAAACGCTTACCATCAAACGTGCATTACGATTTTTGCCACCTTTATAGTGTTGAAAATATATAGAAAATAAAATACCGGTTTCATTCCTCGTAGTCTAAGTTTACTTTTAGCTTATTGCCAATTGCGATGCAGTAGTAAAAATATTTTATAACATATTTATTTATTTAGAAAGCTGCCATGAACATCTATGGCAGTCGTTATTGGGAAGTCAGTGCCCTCTAATATCCTGACACTGGTCTAGCCTTAGGGTATCGTTAGCCTTCGGGTTGCGGAAGTCAGATGGCAGCCGCTCCGTCTAAAAACTGATATCCAGTCAAATCCGGTTAGACTAGAAAGCCGACCCCAAGTGACTTCGGAATAATAAAGGCTAGGGAGAAGATTTATTTAGAAAGCTTACAGACTAATTCTAAGACAAAACGTGCAGTAACCATTGCAATTTACAAGCCTCCACAAATATGACATCTGCTGTAAGTACCATAATAAAGACAATATTTTAGTTTGGGACAAAAATACAAGGTTCTATAAACATTGTTAATCGTTATTATTTGTGCTTCTATTACTACCAAACAAACAAACTCACATTCGCATTTAAGTATAATCATCAATAACTTAGTAAACTCACTAACCTACATATTTTGACGTTCATAAGTATTACTTTGTGGCCTAAATGAATAAATGATTTTTGACTTGACTTAATATTAGTTCCGATAATGCCTGTCGAATTGCTTTGCCCACCGCTGTCCATAGTCTGCGGAATGCCTTTTGAGTAAATTTGCTTTTAATACGGCGCGGCCCCGACTAATAAAGCCGTCATTCGTGGGCGTGTGTACAAAAAATCGATTGACCATCCCAGTCTGCCACAAAAATGTAATTGGATAGTTTACATAATTACCTCCCTATGTAATCGGTAAGGCTATACATTAAGTGAATGGTATTTACTATCAATTTATCTTGACATTTTAAAAGCTATTCGGCTAACATTTACTAAATTATGCTACTAATATTATGGACTAGGTTTTGCCTTGCGTAAATGTAGGTTAGGTTAGATTGGTATCATTTCCCATGCGCGCCTGTGTCGTGTCCGTCTCCCCTCTAGGGGGGACACCCCCTTTCTCTACGACTAGTCCAGTTTATGATATAGCGTTCCACCTACACCAACCTTAAAGGTTATATTAGGCGGAGCCGCTGTACCTTCCAGTGCCCGAGAGCACCTTCCGGGACCAGTTATAGACAGGTCTTGTCCTCAAATCTCGACTCTCCACCCTAACCTCAGAGATTCGGTTTTTGTAGTGGTGACCACAGGGTAGGTCTTGTTGTGTAGTGGCCTGCCGTTTCATACGGCGGGTCGAAACCTCGGCGGGGTCGCAACCGCATGTGCAATTGATTTGCGCGGCCCCGCCGATAGCGGTTTTGTCGAGGAACACCGTGGTAGGTTTAGTAGATATTCCGGGACATCCATTATTATTTCAACATCTTTCTTTTACCCCGGTGAGACCGACATAGCCCCGCCGCCCGGCCCCGCGGATGGGTATGCGTCAATGGATTCCCTCACCCACGGTAAAAAACAAAAAAAAAATTAGTAACAGTACATTTTTCCTTTCCCCTGATGACGTGTGTGCGAAATTTCATAATGATCGGTGGAGTAGTTAAGGCGTGAAAGCGTAACAAACAAATTAAAATTTGCATTATAATATTAGTTAGGATGTAAAAGTTTATAAGGCTAGTGTGAATGGAACAGTCGCAAGAGGCAAACCTAGGCGAATGTTTCTCGATCAGATCGAAGGCGTTCTGGACAAAGGCCAGATTAAGAGCACCTTGAACCGACGAGCGTGTATAAGGAATGTTATGAAAGTGAATGAAGCCAGAGAAGTGTGTCAGGATCGTAGCAAATGGAAATCCGTAGTCTCTGCCTACCCCTCTGGGAAACAAGCGTGAATGTATGTATGTAAAAGTTTGTGTTGTTTGTATTTGGATGTTTGTTATGCAATCACGCGTGAACTATTGAAATGTTTTGGATGCAACTTAGCATACATATAGACGATGTCCTGGATTGTCATTTTAAATGTATACTTTCGAGATTTTAATACTTTTTATCCCGGTATGAATGAACCTCACTGGGCCAGCGTGGTGGACTATGGCCAAACCCTTCTCATACTGAAAAGGGCACAGTGCCCAGCAGTAGGACAATTTAATACAGGGCTGATATTATTAACTTAGACATACATAAATTAGTAGTAATGTATCATTATCATCATCATCATTTCAGCCTATTGCAGTCCACTGCTGGACATAAGCCTCCCCCAGGGTGCGCCACAAGGCTCGATCTCCCGTTTTCGCCATCCAGTCACCTCCAGCCACCTTTTTCAGTAGTAATGTATAGTGAAAAAAATATTGGGGCAGTCTTTGGGGACTGCCGATAGAAGTGAAAACTTTAATACTTGATCATAAAAACTTCTATTCTTTATAAACCAAAAATATTTCATAAATGGAAAGCGTTCGGTGACGATGACGCGAGTTCCATGATTTTTCACTTCAAAAATCCTTAGTATTTCTGCTTACTTGACGACGATGCCGATACTTTATGCCAAAACTAGTCCAGCTTTCAGATCACTATTTTGTCCTAATATTAACAATTGGTCAAATATAAGTCGTCCCTTGATTGATGCATAGTATTCAAAACAGATACAATAGCAAATTTATCATCAGAAAGGCAGCGTGATGCGTATAAAGAGACCGAGATCAATCCGTTTAGACCTAGCCAACATAAATACACGGGTCGTTGCCAAAGTTACTCGTAAAGATAACATTTAAGACGTTTATTTTAAATCATATTTTATATCCTTTGTGAATTGTTTATAGCTAAATCTTTATCTGTGGAACGTTCTGGAACTAACAACAACAAGTTCTTTTTTGAAATGTATTTTTGGATCAGAATTTATGATGTTTGAGTGAACAATGGGGATAACCGATAAACTAGATTTTGATCATCAGAACTCATTTCTGGAAAATAGTATAACTCCGGGCTTTCAATGAAATATTATGAAATTGTATTCATAAAATTTATTGGAATTTATTCAGGTGTACTATTGAAATGTTACTATTAATTTGTCGGTTTTCTATGAAATATTATAACACTGTAAAAAACAAATGTATTCAATTTATTCAGGCGTCTAAATGTGACAGTTGTTTTGAAACTTGCTGAAACATTATTTATTAATATAATGTTTCAGCAAGTTTCATTTACACATACGTACATGGAAGAGAACTTTTGATGTATGTCACGTTTTTGTTCGAAAGCTATATTATTATGACCATTATCTATTTTCAATTAGACTTCTGTTGTCTTTATAAGTCTTTTATTACTAGATTCGGTCTACTTGGTAATAATTTAGGAGCCATTACTAATCATTATCTCATATTCAATTTATTATATTTGATATTTTTATTTTAACATCTAAATAGTATGGCATTATTCTCGTATTATTATAATTTCCAAAACAAATCATTATTGCTTTTTCCTCTTTCACGTGTTTCCATCGTACGTTAGAAAAGTACCCGGCCCTTTGGGAGGCTTACATTGGGACAAAGGTCCATCGTACACAGAACTTTTCGGAGTTTTAATCCAGGGTGGATTTTTATATTTTTATTCATAGCTGCACAATTTAAAAAAGTCTACCATTTATATTTCTGAGATATATTATGAATGTATTAGTAATTTATTGCCTGACAGATCCGGTATTTTGAATTTTGATCAATATATTACTATTTCGTCTATACATAATAAATGATAACTAGTTCATTCTAAATTATATTTTTTAAATTTAAATTATGTCCATGTATTTACTACTATATAGATTTGCTTTACATATTGTTTTCTAATTGGCCAAACACCGTAAAATTTTTGTATTCAGCCATCACAGTTCCAAACAAAGAGAGTTAAATAAAAATGGCCTCACATTTCGCTGACATATCGTTTATCATGGCAAAGCGCCCATATATCAACACTGACCTGTTGCTAACGTAAAATCCTCCTGAAATATGAAAATGTCGGTTACAACTTGAAATTGAGTGGTAGAAAAACTTCGGAAGTCCCGCAAAGTTTGAATGATTTAGTTTTTAAGACTTCTCTGAAGTAGCTAATAGACTTGTAGCAAGTCATTCAACTCCAGTGAAGCAGACATTTATATTTGACGGAATTGACATTTTAAATTGAATGCCTACAGCTGAATCAGATAGCGGAATTACGTGTCTACTATAATATGAAAGAGTCTATAATGATTATTTCGAAAAAGCTAACATAATTCAAGACATTTAACAACAAATACCTTTTGAATTAAATCAAATTATACTTTTTATTAAGTATATAAATTAACTAGAAGAACATTGTAAAGAAGTAATTATCAAAAACATTTTTTGATATCCAATCACAATTTTGGATACACAGACAAATTAAGACTTGAAACGAAATTAAAAGTATCCAAAATTATACCTACCTATAGCCTAAATATCAACAATTAAAATAGAACTGATTAACGCTGACTGAAACAGCATAAATATTGACAGCACACAATAAGAAACTATTCGTCCTCCAAACAAAATCCAGCACAGACTAAACAACGAACATCTGCGAAAGAATGTATAGCTATTATATTAGCTATTGCTATTTCGATGACTGTAAGCACTATAACATGCTTTCACTTAATAATAGGCGTACAATGTTGTGTACTCTATGACATCTTGCATTGTAATATAGACTGTATCGACTTAGCTTCCAAAATTAACATCAACTTTCCTAGTAAGCGCCCTCGTAACACCAAATTATTTGATGTCCCATTTCGTCGTACCAATTATGAAAGAAATGCGGTTATGACGAGGTTGCCACGAACTTACAATACTAGTTTCTCCAATATTGACCTATTCCACCTTTCTAAAAGTAGCTACCGTGTGCATATACAGTCCTACAGTCTGTTGTTGGTTGTTAACTTATAGCATAAGTCCACGCAGCATGTCACATCATGTCATGTCATATCATTGTGGTATTGCTTGGGTCTAGTAATTACTACTGATTAATTGTTTGTCTCTGTGTTTCACTTCTTACTGCTAAACATGCCAGGAAACTCTGTAATTGGCTTAGGTATAAGCTTTTGTTATAGTTAGTACTAGCAATGAATTCTACGATAATCCTATTTTTAAGGCGTTGTTCAATATTGCTAATGTTATCTACTTTCTTATTCATGTGTGTAGAAAACAAGCTGTTGAGTTTCTAATAAATATAGCTAGCGAAATTCATGGAACTTTCCTACCCTAAAAAAGTCCACGTCATATATATGTATGTATTCGAAACATTTAGGTTAATACAACCGCGCCCAGTTCGCGTGACTACTAGAGTTAATTGAATTAGACAATATCGTTTCATCCACTTAATGCTATCCATTCGTGTGATTGTTATCGTCAAATGTGCAGTCATTTTTTGCTCTTCAATTATTGTTAAAATGTACTTGTAGTTTGATAGCCGCTATTGAGTGATGGATTGCTAATAACACGCTTCGATCTAGCTCGAAAGCATATTCTTCTGTCGTTGAGACAGTAAATTTAAAATTATAAGTAGATTTTTTATTTTTATCTTGCTGGTTATTATGTTTGCTAAATTAAACAATATATGTATATGAAAATAGGCACCACTTAAGCTGTATTGAGGACGTGGTGTAGAAGAGTCAGCTTGTGGACTACACGACTCTTACCATCAGGCTGAGTGTAGTCATTTTGACTGGCAACAATAACAATAATATTAGGTATAAGAAATGCCTCCAATATGATAGATAGTTACATTTTAAACAGTATGCCTAAAACTAAATCAAGTTAACGCAGCAGTAATACTGTTTCTATCGTAATATTCATGAAGAGTCATGCCAAAATGTATAAAACGATTTTAATATACTCAACCAAGCCAAAATTGAAACTCAAATCTTCAGCTATTCAACTTAAATGAAAATATTTAAGAGCATTAAGTACGAACCCAGCTCTATAATAAAAGGCACTGACTTGTTAAGTAACTGACTAGCAATTAACTACTATTACACTGCTTGGCAATAAAAATGACCCATTTCCATTATTAATTGGTCTGACCTAGTTCTTATATAAAATTTGAACAATTATTAAGTTATCAGAGTTCAATATTCCTTCGTTTACTTTTTCGATGAGTTTCTTAGTCACTTTCTATTTTTCTTTCGCTTTCCGTTCATGAATTTGGTCAAGTGTGATTTCTAATTATACAATGAAAACTTTGTGGCCAGAACGATTTCGGGAGAGTTATGAATCAAATTTATTATTATTTACGGCATTTTTATGATTTGCAAATATAAAATTACTTTTTGTCGCGATATACCTATATAAAATATACGTTATTAAAATCAGTAAATGAACCTGCAAATCATACTAATATTATAAATGTGACATTTTGTGATGTTGTTGGAATATCCAGTACTCAATCACGCGTAAACCGCTAAACGAATATGGATACAATTTGGCACATATAGATCATACCTTTATCCTAAAAATACCTCTCAGTAAAAGCCGAAGGCAAAAACCAATGTAAGAAAAAAAAATGTTAAAACCTATTATTAAATTTCAATTATTTTAAATGTTATTAATATGTGGCGATTTAAAGTAATGAATTATTCTTACATTAATTATGCTTAATTATATAATCTTGCTTAATTATATAGCTTTTGTTCTGATATTTCGTTTTAATATTGATATAAGCTCAACAGTTGCGCCATTTAAAGTAACGCTCAATAACGCAACTACAGTCCAGCTAATACTAAAGAATTAATTCAATATGTGTCTAAATATTGCAAATAGATGGTTTTAAAAATTGTGGCAAAATACAAAGTTTTGAATTTGATTCACACATAAATAACACAGTATGTAATTGAAGTGAAAATTAGAAGATTTCTCCAAACGCAGAAGTAATTGCTGGTCAGAATGGCTGCTAACACGAAAAAACACCATCAGCCAAGTTTCGCATAGAAACAGAAACGAACATAGCATCTAATATATCTTTATGGTTTCGTTTAGCGCGCCTATTACGTGTTACGGTTAATGGTAAAAATTAGGTTAATAGACAATTTACGAGTTGGCTGAACTAGCTCCTGACTCACGAGTTTGCTCGTTATAATTTGTTTGGCGTAGATGATATGATAGGTATGTGGGATGATTCATACGTAGTTGAAGATTCGGTTCGTTTGCTGGGTGGTCTTGGATAATATAGGAATCTCTTTGATGAAGGAGTGTAGAGCGAATAATGACAGATTGGCAGTTAATTTATAACAACGGTATTTTATATAGCACATCGCCTTTTCGAGTATTAGGTATTGAAATCTTTGAGTACAAAAAAATGTTTAGATCTTCGCTCATAGTACAAAATAAATAGTTTTATTTTACTTCTTGCCAATAACAATGCAGCGAATAAGTGATCCTTATACGGCATCAAAATGTGTCTTATCTTCTAATATTTGTTGTGAATCTAAGTAGGTAGTTTTTATCACTGTTATATCACATACAATAATATCTGAGGCCGACAAAGCAGAGCTTTTTATTAAAAATAAAAATACTGTAAGCAGAAGATTAGTTAATTCTGCTTATATTTAAACACAACTTTTTCAAGTAAAAACAATGTAGTTTCTAGTATTTAAACGACTTAAAGACCTTTGAATAGACTTTGAAAGTAGAACAAGCTTAAAAAGTGACAATGATCAAGAAAATGTATCAAAATATACGACTAAATCTAATTCTGGTTAACTCACCAGCTATATCAAATTGCTCTTAAATTGCCTTTATTAAGTTATCGTACGCTAGTTTGATATACGAAGGATTTAATAAGATACAACGTTACGTCAATATAGGTATGCATGTAGTGACTCTTATTTAAATTAACTACAGTTTTGTATATGTGTGCCTAGAATAAAATGTCCATAAATATATCACTGAATCGACAGCAACTGCCAAGTTAAATCAATAGCCAAGTAGTGAAGTCATCATGATACTGTTTTTTTGGATACGATGCAGCTATAAGTCAAGTTCTAGCAGAAAATTTAAACAACTTTGATGTTATAATCATGTAATTTTCCACATTGCATATCATCATAGATTTTTATTTTGTATATAACATATTATTGGTAAATAGATCAGAAAATAAATATTGAATCATATCATAATCTGAATACATTTGCGTTATCAAAAAATGCGCACTATTAAAATTAAGCTTAAATATTTGTGGATGCATTCATGGAATAAGATAATTACAGTTTTGAGCGTGTCCGACCTATCGAAGGCTTTTGACCGATAGATACATCCGTAATCTTGATGTGACTTATTGCATGTCTTGCGGTATACTTACCAGTATATGTAGGCCTTGGTTATGTAGGCCTTGTATAAATATGTATATAGGTAGTACTAATTATATACAAGACTATATCGTAGTCCTTAGCAATATTTTTCCGCAATTCTTTAATCAATATTCTGGATTGGAGCCAATTTAGTACCTTGCGGTAATAAAATCAGATATTCTGATTTCTTTCAGGTTTAAAAAATAGGTTAAGCATAACCAATTACTGGCGCATTGCCAAGATGTTGCACAGCTTACATTATACATTCCAAGTCATACCAGTGATAAGCGCAGTTATTTTAAGTAGGCACTTTAATTTTGTGTAGCTTTATTTATCTTTATCGCCTTACACTTTCACCCTACTGAAGATCACGCACGATAAAGTATTACTCTGTCTGATCCAGTTGGTTTGATTAATAAAAGCGTTTTTTAGAAAGGCTGTTAATACTTTGTATGTCAATCTCAAAGGTTTTACATAATATATTAAAGGACTGTCTGAAATGATGGTCCTCACGTTTAATATGTACAAGAGTCAAAATAAATATTAATGAATCATTACGTTCTACAGATTTTAAGATTAACACATACATACATTTGTTAATTTGACACTGTTACTGATGTAGCTTAGAACCGCGTCAATATAAAATAAAATCCAGAGCTTTCCTGCTTCGCTAAACTGTATGAAGAAATCTACGAAATCTAATTTATCACTGGATCTGGAACGCCATAAAGTTTTTAAGTGTCGACGGAATTGAAGTTGCGCTTGCAATTTGGCGATAAAATCTACTTGTATCTAGTGGATTACGTTAAATAACTTTACTCTATAGGTTTTACGGTTGAAAATTTTACAATTTATACGTAGAAATCTTAATATATCTTCTGTACGTGTGTTTGTAATTAAACTCCTTCTAAACGGCTGGACCGATTTTGATGAGATTTGTGTGTGTGTTCAAGTGGATTCGAGAATGGTTTAGATTTGGGGTTTTTTTTCGTGTTTACAGGACGTCTGTCGGGACAGATAGTATAATATAAATATATCCAGATTGGTTTTTGTATAAATCGGATGGAATTCACAGCTAAACTATGAAAGAAAGAAAGAAAGAAAGAAACATTTATTTGCACAGAATACAGGTGGTACCAGATTTAACAATGGTGAATAGTTCAGGCTACATTCTGCCTATATTAGGCATGCAAATATTAATAATTATATAAAACAATGGATGTATTAATGTATAGAAAACCAATAGCAAGTGGTGATCTAAGATCTCTGCCTAACCGGTCGAAATACGAGCGTGAGGGTTTTAATGTTAGCCAAAATAGATAAAATTACAAAAATAATAACCTCATGTTTTGTCAAAATCGAGTAAGATAATCAATTCCGTATTCTGAATATCTAATTCGTTTTTATTGCTATTTTTAGAATCCTATAAAATCTGGTACCCTGAGTAAAATAATAAAATAGCAGACATGCTTTACGACTTTTCCAAATACTTTTAATTGTCAGTCCTTTAGTTAAAGTTAAACATCTGTTAGCCAGCAATACTCCACGTGCCAAAAGTAATAAAAATCCATATCGATTATAATTAAAACCTCCACCAATAGGAAACGTTGAACAGATGCGCGCGCACGCGCTTGACAGACACATGCCATGTGTCTGACTAAAGAACTTTGCGGTGAAGCTTTTAATTTTGTAAAAGCTAATTGCAATTTACATTCGAAGGGTGAATACGTATGTATAGGGAGCGATAATATAACATTAATTAATGACGTTGGTTTTAATTACAAGGCAAAAAAGAAATAAGTTAAAAATGTGTGTTTCATTATTCAATCGTCTCTTGCCTTAACTTATAGTGAAGTTGACTTGAAAGTAAGTTTTAACTTGACTCACTATAGTGCAGTTGAAACTATTATATTTAGGTTTATCATATATTGTATTGGTATATTTGTGTATTATTCATTTCTGTATAGTGTAGTTTCTTTCCAAAGTTGGACCTTAATCTTGTCTTGTAGGAAGTAGTAGACGTATTCCTTTTAAATACTATCTTGTCACCTCTACGAAGTGATCAAATTGAAGACAAGATATTCTAGAGATGTAATTTTCAAACAAAAATATGGATCCAAATGGTTGAAAGATAAACAGAAATCATTTTAGGATACAAGAGATACAACCCATACGCAAGTGGAGTATGTGATATTACAGTTTGCCTGGTGTTACAACATTTTAAATATCGGTGTGTGATCAGTCAATACCTGGTTAAAACGCACCTGTTGTGAAACCTCACATCTTATATAAATAATAAAGATTTTCCCAATATCATAACTCACTTGTACACTGCAAGCAAATTGAATCGATCTCACATTAAAATGTATTTCGGGAACGAAAGATTAATATTTTTGGCATAAACTCAAAGTTGCCAAGCGCCGAGTGAAGTTGCGCAGACGTTGCTGCTGTTATATTTTTTAATTCATTAGCCTGGTTAAAAAGTATGCAGTATGTAGCAGTTAAGAACTAATTCTGTATTAAATGTTTCTTATTTTTAAAGTCTCGCAAATCTTTCATATTTGACGACTTACATTTTAAATCCCAGGTAATAACGTATAAGCCTGCTGCCGTTTCTAGACGACGTACTGCTACTAAGAATTTTCTAAAAGGAAAAGCCAATAGCACTTTCAAGAAATTGATCTCGAGTCCTTACAATTTCACGCAAATATGGGAAAACGTATTGCACCGGTCCAAAAAGGCTGCTAGAGCAAATTATTATAGGTAAGTATCTAATCGACTTCAAAAAAGGAAGAGATTCTCAATTCTCAGAACTTTTTTCTAGGTAAGCCGATTCTGTTTATTTTTTTATTTGATAAAGACGAAGATATGCTGGTACTTTCCATATGTTCCCATTTAAATTCGATCAAGATCTGACCAGTAGTTTCTGAGTAACTTCGACAACTACTATTGATGATGTACTCATTTCATTACTTGTCTAGTTGAAGTCCGTTTTCTTTTTTGTTAAAGTTATTGTATTTCATTAAGCAAAAAATAGCATTCGAATTATTTTCGAATGTATCGACAATATTACACATAAGTAATATGCACTGAGTCCTTGACCATACAAAGTTGATATCACATTGAGCACAACTATATCTCATGTATGTATCATTAATGCAGGATGGTGTGTAAAAACATATTTGCATAATATGTTACGACTATAAAAATGTGTCATTACAACTTAGAAAAGATGCATGGCCAATATTCATGAATGGTTACATTAGACTGTTGATACTAGTCGAAGAAAATTGAATGATTTCAAAGTTTCTTGGAAATTTTATTTTGGACTGATTACTCTTCTCATTATTGTCACATAAAAACACGATCAGTAAAAATGTTTAGATATTACTCACTAGTTTGTTAAGTGTTATTTAGAAAATTTCTTATCTGATAAAACAGGCATTTGAAAAGTAGCAAATTTGGAGCAGTTCCACAATTAACATAATGCACATACACATTATACTGGTTTTCGGTACTAATATTATATACCGACATTTTATAGACAATATTTGTAGAACACAAACTTCTAGAATCTTGTATACCACGTGGTTGCAAACCGAGATAAAAACGTCCTTAGTGTATTTGCAAGATATGATCTATCTATGTACAAATTTTCAGCCAAATCAGACATCCAACTATTTTCACTAACTGTCACAATGTGCGGAACCTAAGGTCCAATCACAACGTTTTTCATTTTATCTTAAGACTGTACGTAAAATCTCACAATAGATCCAAGATTGCATATAGTGACTATAAGATGCTTGTTTATAATAAATTCGGGCGTGAAGTTATCAGAATATTTAGTAAATGGTGAATTTATAACAAATATTGAAGTTGATGTGGATACGTTGCCAAATAATCTTACGAAACTTGTGTAAAACCCGAATGCTAACACTCTGTCAGGTAAATCTAGTCTACAAAATTGTTGATCGTATTACCTCGTGACTGACACCACATGGCCAATTATAATCTACCAGTACTTAAATAACCTACATTTCTAATTAGATATTGTAAAAAGTAATATTTTTTGGCATAATATCAACATCACTGCGTAGATGACGTTTTGCAGACGGCGCTCTATGATGTTTTATTGGTGGAAAATCTTATGTATTATGAAATATGTAATTGTGGTACTATTGAAATCAGGTCTGTGTATACAATGTTGAAATGTAACAAACTAGCTGAACGGTTTGACGCCATTTGCAAATCGCTTTTCAATATATTCACTAACAGTGTTATATACTAGAAACAAGAGTCTAGTAAAGCTATTGATAGCGAAGAAAAAGTAATTTATAAAAAACTTGACAGCGATAAACGACTAATCAATTGTAGTGTAAATTTTAATCGGAGTTGTAGCAAATATATTTCTAGTTACATCTGTAAGCAGGAAAACATACTAATGAGTTGCATGCATTGTTTTGTGATAATTAAAGAGAGTGCAATAAGATATCTCGAACTGACATTGAAGATGATTCATATAATATCAAAGTATTTGATTTCAGTTTTTAGACTCGAGCTGACAATTTTGATGCTGCTCACGAATTAGATACATTGGATAGTCCAGATGCAATCAAGTGGTATGAAATACTTTCTCATGCAAAACACGAAAAAGTAATATACCCTGAATACCAGGTATGTCTATGACTCATAAATAAATTATTTATGCCCCAAATGACGCAAGGTAGGCCTTCCGTGCCTGGGTTCAATTACCGCGTAGAACAAATATTTGGATGACCTGCATGTGTGTGTGTTTTACATTATGATGGTACTGCTAATAAAGCATTATTAGCCTATTCAAGTTTATTGTGACGATTCTGTCCAGCTCTGTGTTTATCTTTACTTAAAACACTTCTATTATCTGAGGAAGGCTATATGACACGAAATGTATTTTCTTTGATTTGATAGTACTTGAATTTGCTAGTTAGAACAAAGAGTAGCCTGGCTTACATAGAACGAGTCTGGCGAAAATGAAGACATGCATATTATTGTACGTAATTAATTATTTTCCTAAATATCGAATTAAATGCATACCTTCTTATATTGTATTCAGATGTAGAAATATTATTAATGATAAATACCTAATTTCAAATGCCTATAAGGCACACAATCTTTGTGGTAACTATATTGTATTATCCAGCTCTGCCCAATGATATTGTAAGTTAGTAATAGATACTGCCGTTACTTGGATAATGATATCAATAGTATGTTGTTATAAAAGAATTTATTCTTCTAACTACTAGGTATATAATTCTGATTAAATTCTTTGTGAGTGCCAAGATAATGTAGCTTTTTCCGACCTCACGAATATTAAAACTCAGCGTTTTCCATGGTTACCACTGCTGAACCTGAATACACAGGGATTTAGAGTGTGGAAGGGATTACTCCCAGTAAAATCATGTCTTTATACTTACAAATCTTCGCTACAGATGGTCTCATGTGTTCCAAAGATACCTGTAAAAAATAAATACGGTTAATTCTATTTTAGATCCACGACTTCATAGTTTCGATAGGTTGGCTAGTGGTATATCAGACCTACATATAAAACAA
Source organism: Catocala sponsa (assembly GCA_963564715.1). Taxonomy (NCBI): domain Eukaryota; kingdom Metazoa; phylum Arthropoda; class Insecta; order Lepidoptera; family Erebidae; genus Catocala; species Catocala sponsa. The sequence goes on from OY751352.1 coordinate 1,626,810, forward strand.
TCACCAGGTCCTACGTAACACGGAAACAACCTCTTACTGTCTACCAGGCATTATTTTGCTGATAGTGAGAATTTACTAAGAGAAAGATACGGCTTCATTTTGCTGCCAGTGAATCAAGGATTGAATCCACAAACTTACACTTATAAGTCAGGATAAACGTAAGCTTTTAGCTAAGTCTTATAATATAATATTATCTAAGACATAATTCTAAAATATGAATCAGTTATTCAAGGACATAATTAATGATTCTCAGTCGCTGTTCTGCTTATGATGCAAGACGACATTGTACAGAATGATGTCATAGTGACTAACATTACGCCTATTTATCCTATAAATAGGCAGAGATAAGTTTGCCTAGATAAACTTTGTATTAACGCCTAATATTCTACTTCAAACTAGAAGATACGCAAGGCATTAGACGATACTATACCATTAGCAGAGGCCACAAGAAAACATTGTACCTTGCGCTGAAATTGCAGCCGCTCTCGTCTTGTAAGGTCAACAAAAGGCGATCGATACCAATATTGTTTCAAACGTACATAGACATACCATCTGGCGAACTGCACTGACTGACGAGTTTGACTAGTACAAAAATTTCATAACCCACTAGATGCAAATACAAAGAATATTTAGAATCAAATTTTTATTTATTCGTAAGTTTCAAGACTAATACGTACCATTTCTTCATCAGAAAATAACCATTCGCATGTCAAAAATTTAAATCAACGCCATCTATTGTTATTTCACCGATTACAAAGCAGAAAACGAATTTTATTAGTCTGTACAGACGCTCAAACACTCACGTTAAAAGATTACAAGGTACGGCACTAAACTATTCTAGTTACTATAAACATATCTATTTTGGAAGCCGTCTGCGTTTGATCAGACTTTGTATCAAAGGATTTAGATCAGGTCTGTGCTTTGCCATGTCAATTTAAAAAAAATACTTTTAGTTCGCATGGCTGGTGTCAAGAAGATTTAGTAGTAACTCGACCTTTATATTTTCTAGAAAGATTGATTTAGGAATGTGATAGGATTATAAATTCATTTTTGGCAGAACAAATTTTATTTCGGTAGTTTTACTGTTCGTGGCAATGCAAATATTAATCTGTAATAATTTTTCTTAAAGCCAATTCTAGTAATGAGAACTGCTGTTGCAGATCTATGTAATATGAACTTAACTTTAATTGAACCAACCAAAAGGCATCAAAAGACAAGCCAACGAACAAACGTGTTGAATTGCATCGTCTTCCATGAAAACTTGACAGCACCATGGCGTTAAATGGTCACCTCGCCACTGCTACTACGCCAAGTGTTGTGGGTTCGAATCTTACACGGGCCAAAAATGTGTGTAATCCACAAATGGTTGTACCGAATCTGGATATTCTTTTGACTATTAGTAAAATTCCCGCGACAAAGGATTTTTTTTTATGCTACTGAGGTGGCAAACAAGCATACGGCCCACCCGATGGTAAGTGGTCACCGTAGCCTATGGACGCCTGCGACACCAGAGGCATCACTAGCGCGTTGCCGACCCTTTAGGAAAGGAAGTGGGAAAGTGAAGGAGCGGGAAGGGGGTAAGGGGTTGATTGGGCCTCCGGATTTATTACTAGTGCAGGAGTTGTTTATTATTAAAAATAAAATACTTATACACCTTAATTTCACTAGCCATATAATGTTTTGCAATCATTTGAACAATGTTAGCATTTAGTAATTTTTCTGTATTTTTAGAAAACCAAAGGCCAGGTTAAGAGCTCCTTGAACCGACGGGCGTGTATGAGGAATGTGATGAAAGTGGATGAAGCCAGAGAAGTGTGTCAGGATCGTAGCAAATGGAAATCCGTAGTCTCTGCCTACCCCTCTGGAAAACAGGCGTGAATCTATGTATGTATGTATGTATGTTAGAAAACTTAATGTGTTTTACTTGATTCGAGAATGTATCTAAAGAACTTATGATGATCTCGTGACGCGTGGTGACGAGTGGGCGTTTGATAATTTTTACTTCCTCTGCCACTGGATGTTTGCTTTGCCAATCCTCCTAACCGACTGTTCAAATTAAAACTAAAAAGCATAACAACTATTTAGAAAGACGTCCACTTCACATATATTAGCGATTTCCACATGTATGGTGACGCGTAATACAAGAAAAGTACTCGAAGTTTCATAGTTAATCGTGACAAATGGAATCGTTCGATATTGCATCACTCCGATGATGATTCGTCATTAAAAATGTGTATATTTTTTACATGCCAGTAAAGCTTTACATTTTTCTCTGAAAAAATAGGCAGACAAGGAACACTTGCATATCAGCGGCTATGTTGAGGTCCCACGGGATGCAAGTATTACATTTTAAGATTTATAGATTTTTAGGTTCTACTACTAAAAATCTGCTTGCGGAACGACTACAGGCCCGTCCTTTTTACAAAAGGCCTCAATCATAACTAATGGAAGGTGGGAAGAATACATCTCTGTCTGTCCGTTCTGGAGTACATAGGCCTAAATATAAAGAATTTAGAGAATAAAATTAATAAAATAAACATGTCCACTTATTTAGCCAGAGAAGTGTGTCAGGATCGTAGCAAATGGAAATCCGTAGTCTCTGCCTACCCCTCTGGGAAACAGTCATGAATCTATGTATGTATGTCTACCTATTTTCAGAATACGTTCAAAATTAGAACAAACAAAAAATAACAAAAAATACTGTTGGCTGAATATTTTTTAGTTTTGTGGTTTTAAACCTCGCTTATTATAATTGGCGACGTTTTAAACCACAAAACCTTAAATTGGCGAATGTGTCCTTATTAAAAAAATATATTTTTGTAACAATAAACGTTTAGCATGAAATGTTAACGATTTTGTAATCTAAAGACACTGTTTGATAAATAAAGCGATCCTTTACGTTCAAAAATTGTTGTATAGAAAATCGAGGTATAATGGCTTCTGACTGTTTTATTAAGCTTAAATACAGTTTTATTGGTTTAGCTATAGCAGTATAAGTACGAACTTGGCTATTGATAACAAATATTGAACGAGAGTTTTTTTCTTTTTTTTAATATAATTTTCCATCACATACACACAATAATATCTAGCCCAAACTAAGCAGAGCTTGTACTATGGATACTAGACAATGGATAAACATACATATATACTTTTCTTTTTGTAAATACATACATATTATACATAGAAACACCCAGACCAAGACAAATGTTTGACTTGTGCGGGAATCGAACCCGCGAAGAAGTTTGGAGATCCAATAAATGCAGACAAATTTGATCTCTGTGAGGCACAATTGAAATTGTGCCTCACAGAGATCAAATTTCTCTTCTGTTTCATGGTACTAGAGCAGGGCTGCATTGCCTGAGAGTTATAAACTTCTTATAATATTTATGCTGTGTCTTCGTCAAGACATAGGTATTAAGTGGTTACCTAAAAGACAGGAGACGGAAATAATAAATTCACTGTACCTTTTTTCCTTATATACTTTTGCAATAGATTGCAATATAACGTAAATTAAAAATAAATACCTAATAACAACAGTTGTAATAACAAAACATATATAAACGCAAAGTTAAAGAAGCAAATCTACCATGACAATAGTAAAAGAAACTACCCAAGAAATCAAAGCAACTACATCGAATTCGGAACGAAATCGCAACACTTTTATCATCTACCTTCATGAATTTTATATACCCTCGTACCGCAAACACTAAAAGCTGCAAAAATAAGTCGTTTTCCCTCATCGTTTCTCAAATTTAGATTTAACGTACATACCGCGTTCCCCCGGGGTTTCGAATCACTCTTATAATATATCAGTGAGACTAGTATTCTATTCGGATTCCATTTTAAGTCGCACGGGGTCCCAGGAGTATGTACGTCGTTCAACCTCGAAAATAGGCACACGGCGATTTTGGGAGACGTTTTCCCGCCTTGCCGTACCGGAAAAACCGCGCGTGTTGCTTTTCCTTAGCGTTTTGGAACGTATAAAGTTGTTGTTTAAATTGTGGTCTTAGCCCGTTGTTACAAGGTAGAGATTGCTATATTAAGGGTTTTCAATAAGCAGGGTCTCCTTTTCACTAAAGAGATTTGTTGTATACACAAAATTGTGTAAAAATCAAAATGGTTGGTAATGAAATGAAAAGATTTATAGCATTAGAAGCTACATGATACTGAAAACTTTAATAAATAAAGGAAGACTTTATATTATTATAATTTTGTGATTATTATAAAGTGTTCTAACACTATTACATCAATAGAGTGGCTGTACTATTGGCTATAGGCAATTTAACAAGATGACAAATACTATACCTTCGAAACTATAATTTCCAAAAATAATAACGTCCAATAGTATTTTTGCTAACCAGTAGAACTATTAAATTATTCTATATTAAAAAAAATAAGTAACCAGCCAGAGCTTTTCACAAAGTTCACTTATGGAAAACAGAGAAAATAAATGATTGCGGAAACAAAATATCAAACATCAAACAACATAGTATTTTATTAGGAAATATTCTCAAAAACTACTACACGGAAGGATCTTAAACCTTTTCGCTCAATTAAGTGCCTAAAATCAATTTAAAGGTCCCTAATTCCGAATCACTCGTCCGTATTTAACAGGCACTTGGAGGAACAACCTTTTCATGTGAGGGATTCGACGAATTTTTGGACGGAAAACTTTGTTTACAGGTTTATTGTGAGAACCTTTTCAGATTTTTGATTACATAGCCTCACGTCTATATTTCTCCGAAGGTGTAAGCAGAGTTTTAGCAACCCACATTTCACCAGGTCCGTTTCAGGATTCCAGTAATTGGGTGCGAGCCTATTGCCTATCTTCCAGGCCTCGTACCTACTGCTATTGAAATTAAACTTAATACATTAAATGCTATGTAGCAGATACAATGGAAAATCTACGGCGATATGCATGGCTTTCAAACCTCTGCCCTCCCGAAAATCAAACTCAGAACCTCATAAAAGCCTCACAATGCTGGCATGCATTTATAAAAATTAACAAGGCCATTATGTAAAAGCTCTTGTCTATATATATATAAGAAAGATATAGCTGAGCGTTCAATTTACACTTTGGGAGATATATAATCGTCTATAGCAAAAATATAAGCCTGTTGTTGCATATAATCCTATGACCCTGTATCTTATCTTATCTTATGTGGGGGCCAGTCAGTGCAGACCGGCGACACTTCGACCCAGTGGGATCTTTTGTGTCGACACTCTCCCAATAACGACTGCCATAAATGTTCATGGCAGCCGGGACCAACGGCTTAACGTGCTTTCCGAGGCACGGAGCAGGCGATAATTGTCAATCAATACGCACATAATTTCGAAAAGTTATATAACTTCCGAAAGTCAGAGGTGCGCGTCGTGGGTTCGAACCCGAGACCCTCTGCATTGCAGTCTGTTGGTCTCCCCACTGAGCTATCACTTATGACCCTGTAACAACTGATAGGAATAAAACACATTAAGAATTTTGCCTCACTTTTGACCAATTACTTCACCAGTCGTGACTCCAAAGCTCAAAGGTATCTTTTAGGCCCGGTTATTATATCAAGAAATGAACGTTTTACCGCGGGCAGATAATTTCTGATACTATGACATATTCTACGAAAAATGTTGAAATGTTACTATCCAAAGGAGCAGCGATAGTTCAGTGGGGAGACCAACAGACTGCAATGCAGAGGGTCTCGGGTTCGAACCCACGTCGCGCATCTCTGACTTGCCGAAGTTATATGACTTTTCGAAATTATGTGCGTATTGATTGACAATTATCGCCTGCTCCATGCTTCGGAGAGCACGTTAAGCCGTTGGTCCCGGCTGCCAGGCACATCTATGGCAGTCGTTATTGGGAGAGTGTCGACACAAAAGATCCCACTGGGTCGAAGTGTCGCCGGTCTGCACTGACTGGCCCCCACATAAGATAAGATAAGATATACTATCCACAGCTAAAGCGACTCGTTTATTGATATTGGAACGGGCATTAAACAGTATGGAAAATTAATTGTCATTCATGAACTCTCTGATGTGTCATATCACAAACGGTGATATAGCAATATAACTATGTACTTAAAAATTATCTTAATTTACAAGTTACTTTTTATCACACATATAGTCTTTTGCAAATACAGTCTTTGTGTGTAGTGAAGTCTTTAGCAAATACAATTTGAATTACCGTTCTAATGGCTAAGAACTATAATATTTGATTTATACACTTGTAGAAAGCAGTATTTGCTTAATTCGTAAATAAAATATTCTTATTTATTGAAGTGAAAACTTCTTTAGGCGCGTTAAGCACTTCTTGGGTGAACAAAAATCATGGAACTCGCATCATCGTCACGCTTCCACGCTTTATGTTTTTTTTTTAGAATATTAACAATATCCCAGAAATGGTGCGTCCTATGCAAAAAAAATTTACCCCCTTAATAGACCCTAAGAGAGTATTAGGACCTACCATCCGACTCGCCCATTCTTTTTTATTTTTGGTTTATATAGATGTGTTAAAGTTTTCACTTCTATCGGCAGTCCCCAAAGACTGCCCCAATATTTTTTTCGTAAATAAATTTTTAAACTATAGCTAGACAGCCTATCCACAATGTAATCCTCTTAGAAATTTTGTCACACACTTTCTTTATCACTAATTGTTAACCCTGGAGGTGTTTCATCCAAGAGTTTCATTTTAGATTCATAGCGAAGTACACGGACGCTGTTTACCACTTCGGAAATATATGCATGGGACTATGTATACATAACACAAATAGGAGGAGAGTAAAAGATTTATTATCAGAACATCATAACACTTTGGACATATTCAATAGCCGATTCGCAAAATTTAAAAGTAATGTTGAACATGTTATGTATAATAGTATAATTGCTGAATATTGGTACGATTCTCATTTTTTTTAAATTTTCGTTTCTTTATGTTTTATCCGCAATTTGTTTTCATATTTTTTGTTTTATATACATAATTCACGTTCATAACGTCATTTTGTCGTTAGCAACACAGCCCATTGTGATCATGTAGTGTACACATAGTTAGAAACTTAGTTTAGAACATAACTGTAATATGTATTTATTTTCAAACCTACTTGTACTATGTTGTTTTGTGTAACTAAAAAAAAAATTGTTCGGTTTCTCATTAGTTAGAAAAAACACTTTTTGCATCTGTTATGTTCGAAAGAACATGCAAACGAAGGTATTTTCTTTACTATCATTAGTTTTCAAAGCCTCACTCATCCAAAGGCTAGACAAAGTATACTACGCTCACATTTGGCCATGGCATTGACACACGATATACTGCAATAGTGTCATCCCCGTACGTGAAAATCATAAATAGTGTAATGTAGGTACAATACATCTCTGCTTACCCCTTATTTGAGACTATATACCTTAAGTAACATAGTAGTTTAATAAAATCAATAATTAATAGTTTCCTTTTAATAATAACGAGTAAGGCAAGTACTAATGAGGAAATAAATAAAACATAATATATTAGTTTCATTGAGGTATTCGTGTTCATTAAGAAGTCATACCTACTACAAAATATACAGCGTGTTATACTAACGGATTCATATTTTAATATCGTACGATTTTCGAAATAAATACGTAGTATAGGAAATATTTTTTTTTATTTACCTTATATGATTCTGAGCACGATTTATTATGTATGCATATCAATATCAGAAAATTGGCTTTTAATTTTTACTCAGACATTTTCCGATTTTGCCATTAACACTTTCCAGAATCATTTTATCTATCGTTATTTTTTTAAGAATTTCGCTGTATTAATGTTCCTTGAAATTCACTGTATCAGCAATACTTCAAAATTTTGCATGTATTAAAATAAAATATTTTATAAAATTTTGCCGTTTCTGTTACGCAGAGGGCTCAATAGAGGTTTATATTTTACAGTTAAAACATGCTGTATATTGCTGTATTAGAATATTTAGGTAAATACCATGTAAAAACTATTAAGTAGCCTACAAATGGTTTTACATAGTAAATTAGGAAATTACCTGTGTAAAAACCTTCAAGCAACATATCACTTAAAGATACATAAATAATTTGGGCTATCAACACTGCCATACCTGAAACCTATTTCAAGATACAACGTAATTAGACCCTGCATGCTCATTACCGATAAAGAATCTGAGACATGAGAGGTATTTTAGAAAAGTATTGGCACTGACTAGTAATTGTGGTATAAAACAATTTATTTTAATTTTTGTTTTTCTTGCTGTTTATTCCACGAAAACAAAAATAAACAACTAATTCCGTTTACGGTGAAGAAAAAAATCGTAAGAAAACCTGCATGTCTGAGAGTTCTCCATAATGTTCTCGAAGACATGTAAAGTCTGCCAAAGGCACGTGCTCAGCAGTGGGACAGTTGAATACAGGGCTGATATTATTATTAGAGATATGGTGCATAGTTTGGTCCACGTAAATTACGTTTAGACGAATTATAGTTGACACGGAAAAAGTCGCAGGACAAGGCTATTGTGCTCTATATTCATAAAAGATAAGCTGTCAGATATTAATAAAATAAAATCCCTAGCGATCTGACGTTACCTCAAACGTCTTAAGCTGTTTATAATCTTTGTCATCGCCGAACTAATTTTCATTAAAAAAAATATGACTGATATATTACCAACAAAAAGAAAAAGTTTCTTGATGACATAAATATATGCAGTCCTTTGATTACAACTAATTTGAGTCAAGGGAAACTCCCAAATAATACATTCCTCGAATTGATTATAATTTAGTATTCTTGGAACTCGAAACTTTGAAGGTTATTTCGCTGTGAAGGTAAAACACACAGTAATAGGTAGACTATTTGAGTAATACGGAAAATTCAGATTAATAAGTATTTATTAGTATATTTCGTGGACGTCATTTTCTAGATCACTTTATCTATACTAATATTATAATGAGGAAAAATTTGATTTTTTATTTGTTTGTTTGTAAGGATTTAACTCAAAAACTACGTAACTAACTTAAAGAATTCTCATCTATTCCCCCCCTTAATAAAGCTATACTATCACCGAGAAATAAAGGCTTTTTAAAAAGTAGAGTTACCAACATAAGCTAACCTTTACGCGGGCGAAACTGAGGGCAAAAACTAGTGTACCATAACATTCGTTTGTCTGAACGGAATTAGATCCAACTATGCCCAGATTTTAAGTTGAAACCTAAAATAACGAACTGAAAATGCTATCATCACATTCGGGTTTGGATTTTCTCTGCAGCCCCAAAGTAAATTTTGCTTTAATATTTTCAATGTACTTTTCAATATACTTGTCCTTTCCAGTTTTTTAACAGTAGGTATACAGTTCTGAAACAGTTTTTTAGTATAGTAGTTAATAGTTTGATGAAGAGAGCGATAGTTGCTAATAAATTAAATACATATTGTGTTTTTGTCTCCTGGGAGATATTTTTAAGATTACTAGCAATTTTGGTTAGAAGATGTTAGTTAATACCCTCCAGCTAAGCTTATGCTTCTATTAGGAGAGGATTGAAATCGGCAGTGCAAGGGGTGGGATCTGAACCTACAACTTCTCCAACAATAGTTCTATGCTTTATCGGTTAGGCAGCCGCGATAACATTCGGACTTGCTAACGGACAGCAAGTGAGAAAATGTGTGCATCCAGATTTTTTAAATAAAAACTGGACCAAAGATAGAGTGACTCACAAAAGCTGGGATTGATTCTTGTTAAGGTCTCTAGCTGATCTAGAATGCTTTTGATTGTACTCTATAGCGCAATATATGGGTTTCGAAGCTAGGTACTTTCTTTCGCCAGCCCAATGACTTATCCATTAGGCTAGCGCTACCTTTAGTTTGTCTAATCGTTTCCTTGAGTGGCACATCAGCAATTGTGCAATATTTCCTGAGCAGGTGGGCTGAAGAAAAGAGCTTCACAAGACTGGTGTGGAGGTCAAGCTCATGAATTCTGAAGGAGGCTGAAATTAGGTAGTCTGATAACGCAGATCCACAGAATGAGTTGAAAGATGTGCAGCCCTTTCCGTCAACTGACCTTTTGGCTGAAAGCACTTTTGCTATATATGAAGAAAATTTCTCATATGAAAACTGGATTAGAATTTTCCTATACCAAATAATTGATATCGAAAGTGACAAACTTCCAAGTAACCAGCAGATAATTCTTCATAAATTATTCTTCGAGTTGCAAACTGTTTTGAATATATTAATTCTTTTTCAAGACGTAGTTCTGAACCATTTTCTGTATCATAATATTCAAAACTTTGGTACTAAGCTAGTTCCAGAAAACTGTTCTGTTTAGTGTAGCGAGAAATTTATTATTATAAACGTCCGACACTCTTCAACGCCATCAAAAGTTTCCCGAGTGAAGCTTGTTTTAAATAACGAAGTTAAAATACAATTTGTTTTAGTTTAAACCGGTATCCGTTGGTTTTCCTCATTCGCACCTAACTATACTAATTGTTTCGAAAAATTTCATCACTATATAGATCAAACGTTCACTAAAAAGTAGAATAAAAAAAACTCGTTAATTCGTATTCTAGGCTGGCGTCCAATTAACGGGTGTGGGCGAGACCGACTCACAACTGAGTCACTCATTTAACATAACACGATCGAAACAAATTAACACATTATTAACTTAACGAAGGATGCGCTGTGAGGCCCGCGCGCGACCGCGTCACGTGTGCTACTGAACGTGGTCGCCGCGCGTCCCTGCTTATAAAGGCTCGAAGGGGATGCGCGCGCATACACAATAAAAACTAAATGCTAGCTTGCCCCATAAAGTGTCCTCATTAGAGAAAGGGCGCGTCGGGTATGTACACACCGCTTTATTGCAGGTGAGCACCGCACCTCGTTTGGCGATCATCTGTTTATTTTAAGGTCATTTCTTGTCTTTATCGTTTTTGTAACTTATTTGGGCGCGCTAAGGGCAGTTTGGCCGGCGGTAATAATGCGACGGATTGACCGATTATAGCGCGCAATAGAGTTATATGGGTGGCGCGCCCCGTTAAACAAATGTCGAAGAAAATAGGTTGGTGTTGAGCCATTGTTTATCGTCGAAGGGTGCGGCCGGGTGGGGTTGCAATCGCGATACGCCCTGATTTATCAAAGGTAGGTAGAAAAATTAGACCTCACAAATTGGAGTCGCACGTCCCGTTTTATTTTTATACCGGAGTTTTTATCGCAAAGCCTTCAATCTGTACCCTTTTTTAAATATGGTTGTGGTGGCAACAGCTTTTCACCTTTTTACGTAAATAGATTGGCGAAAGCCAACGGTATTGGCTACAGTTTTATTTTCAATTCTTTACGTAACGTATTTATTAACTGCGGGCTAGTCAATGTTTATCTGTGTACCCTACCATAGATAAAACTCGGGGATAAAGGGGCCAGCCTTGATTCTCTTAGCCATTATCACTGAAGTCAGTATTAGTAAGGTTTTAGAGAAAATATGTATTTACGCTTTGTAGTTTAATAGCTGAACCGCGCAACTTCATCTGCTTCACATAAGAGATTTTTCCCCGATTTTGCAACATTTTTCATTGATGCTCCGCTTCTATTCGTCGTAGCGTGATGTTATATGGCCTATAACCTTCCTCCACAAATAGGCTATAAAAAACTAAATAATATTGCAATTCGAACCAGTAGTTCCTGAGATTAGCGCGTTCAACCAAACAACACTTTTAAAACGTGGCATTTGTGGCGCAGGGCTGTCACTGTGAAACTTATTTTCCGATCGCACTTTCGACCTTAAATTTCACAATACAAATATTTGCATAGATATTTTTATTAATATGGATTTCAAGCATCGAACTTCATAATATTTTAATTCAGATAAAAAGAAAATATGTTTGAAAAATGTTTTCAACTCGCAAAAGGCCACTGAGTTTCGGATTGACCTTTTTGGGGTCCGAATTCCGAGTAAAGGTTCAGCAAAACCCTCAATGTAATACCAAAGTTTTATTTTCGAACAAAAATCTCTCATTTTCGCTACGATGAGAAATATATTTCCTCAAAATTTACCTTTTATTTAAATAGCTCTGTTTTTATGAAGGAGTTTCGAATTTTGTGAAAGTTCTGGCTAAGTGCTTCTGGTGTTATTTTTATGATACTTTACATATGTATAGACTTACTGCAGTTCCCTGAAGGAGTAAACAGACACTACGGATCATAGCATCTTGTTCTTGCTTCATTTACTTTTATTATATTCTCTACCTTATTGCTCGGTTTTTAGGGTAAAAAGACAGTAAGAGTATTGACTCTTAACCTGGCCATTCTCCAGAATGTCTCCAATCTTTTTAGAGGAAGTTTGCCTATGTCTTTCCCTTTAGCCTGTTCCATTATATTATACTTTGTTAGTTAAATTGTCCATTGAAAACACATTACCTTATACCGATTTTATAGCAGTTTATTTTTAATAACACTACTTAGGGCCGATTTTTCAATCGTCAGATAACTTTTATCTGAAGAATAAATATGGCGGTATGACATATTTTCTATACAAAAGATGTCAAAACGTTAAACATATTACCCAGATAAAAATTATCTGACGATTGAAAAATCGACTCTTAAGAGAGTAAAGTGGTTTAGTAATAAGGTATTTTTTTTAATGTGTGTCTTATCACTGTCTTAGTTTTACGCGAAAACATTAGACAGTATGTAAATTATCCATCTATTGTTTTTAAATGTAGGTTTATGAAAATCCATATGACCCGTTATGGTCCTTGGCATATTTTTAAGGTTCGTTAGTTTATTTTCGACCTTCAGATGTTTATGTCTACTGTTGAGAATGGAAAATATGTCAGTGGTTCATGTGATGATATCATCGTTTCTGTGGTTATATTGCTGCCTCAATGCTGGCATGGGCAAAAAAATGTGCTCTATGATTCGATTTCTGTTATTGGGTATTCATTATATGAAATACTAGCTGATCCGTGCAACTTTGTCTGCGTCACATATGAGAATTTCCAACATTTTTCATTGATTCGCCGCTCCTATTGGTCGTAGCGTGATGTTATATAGCTTATAGCCTTCCTTGATAAATAGGCTATCCAACATTAAATATTTTTTTAATTCGAACCAGTAGTTCCTGAGATTAGCGCCTTTAACCAAACAAATTAACTCTTCAGCCTTATAATATCTATATATTAATACATGAAGCAAAAACTTTGTACCCCTTTTTACGAAAATTGCGCGGACGGACGAGTATGAAATTTGGCATAGTTAAAGTTTATATGGAGAAAGAGTGACGAATCCTAATATTTATATAAAATATGCATTAGAAATACATTAAATTATTGAAAAAACACTACACGCACACAACCATGCATTTGACACACGCAGTCGAAGCGCGTAACTATGGTTACATAATATATCAATATAAATATAATGACATATATCAGCAATATCTTACAAGCAAACTTTGGTCGAATTTCGAGCACTAGGCGACCGCTAGTTAGTATAGATTTAAGTAGCAGCACGGAGTTTTGAATTGTGCCTAGTAGAAGGCAGTATACCTTTTACATGGGACCTCAAACCATACTGGCGAAATCTGAGTAAAATGCACCTCTGAGTACCTCTTCAGGGATATTAAGACTGTATGTATGCCATTAGAATTGCTTTATCTATACTAATATTATAAAGCTGAAGAGTTTGTTTGTTTGAAAGAAAGAAAAGAAAGAAACATACTTTATTTCTAAAAACCATGAAATCTTTCACAATATCATGATAAAATAAAATAAGTTTAAATAGTAAATTTCTATTAAAACACTAGCTTCTGCCCATGGCTGCGTTCACTTGAATGCCATAGAGACCCATATGAAGATTAATATTATATCCAGGACATGATCTATCTGTGTCCCAAATTTCATCCAAATTTGTCCAATTTACGCGTAAGTAACAAACATCTTCACAAACTTCCACACTTATTCAAATAATATTTATGGAATGTATGCCTGGGAGTGTACCATAATATTTTCAAAGCTGTCTTAATTCTGACAGCTCGACGATGGGGCGCTGCTGTACCCATATTAGAGGAAACCCGTTTCCGGTAGTGGGACAACTTTATTAAAACATGAGTCGACATAACGGGGACACCTCTCCCATATAAAAATAAATTCAGTTCAATCTTAGTCCATAGCAAGACGTAAATCCATAGAGAATATTCAAGTTGCAATTTTCGATCCCTGTTATGACATTTATGATTGAAGTTTGCAGGTAACAAAATTACTTTAGTATTCCTGTTAACCTTTCTAAATAATAAAAATATCTATGTCCTTAGAATTATGAATTTGCCATGAACTCAAAAGAGAGTTCATTTAAAAGAATACATAGATGACTAACAAGCTGCCCGCTATAGCCCACCTGATAGTTAGCAGGCGCTTTGCTGTTTCAAAATAAAGCAATATGCTATTGCACTGTGCCGTAGTCTTTTAAAAGTTCCGAAATACATATCTACTGGGGAAACACAGCAAAAGTTTATCTGACTGCAAATTTCGGTGAAGAAGAGATATTTATTAATTCCTGTTTAGACAGGTACTTTCATTGCCACGTTTATATAAAGATTCTGCTATGCAATCTTAATACTTTTTTATGGGATTAAATATAATGATCAGCAAAAATACTAATTGGTCAGCAAATATTGCACAGCATAACGAGCATCTATACGCCTCAAATCACTGCATTCCGTCTGGAAAATGTGAGGTTATGTTAGGTTCCTTTTTTTAAACCCACCCAAAAATAGGCTTAGTTTGATCTCTTTAAAGTTTGCTGACCATGAGTTGCTGAACAATTAGCTTTTTTTGCTGCGCAATTAGTATTTTCTTTTCCTGTGCTGTTAAATACTACCCCTTTTTTATTGCAAGGTACATTAAAAGTTGTGTGTTATCCAACTGTACTCTTATCTTCAAAATGATATGTCCTATTTTAGCTTATCACATGCAAGAGCTAAAATAGGGCATACGAAGCAATTAAGGTATTATAAAGCTCATGTATCGGTCTGCGCGTTTCATCTATCAACCTGCCAAGCCCTAGCTATGTGGCCATGGCACACCCCATGACAGCCAGGGGTGTGTCGATGTCTTACGTCTAACGTAAGTCTCAAGGGTAGGTATTATCAGTAATTGAAAGAGCACACATGTTTATGGTACAGGCTATTTACTGATTAAATTGTTTTGCCTGATTGATGCCTGATTAAATCGAGCACGCGTATCACCTGATGTTAAGTGATTACCGTAGCGTATGGATATTTGTAACTGAACTGACATTGCTGAATCAATTGAGCTTTGAAGACTAGCGTGCTGCAGTCTCTAGAGAAAATATGGATATGAAGATCAATTCATAAGCGAAGAAGAGGGGCAAGCTAAAGAGAGTGCGGCGCATTTTCCGTAGGAGAAATACGTTTGCCACCGTTTGGTGCGTGACCAGTTTGGATCTAAAAAGTGAGCTTGAAGCGCCGCAAAACACATACTCGGCAGGAGTACCAAAGGCGATGAGTATGAACGTATAAAAATCCAAGGAAAATATTTGAATACTTGTAATAAATAGTGAACGACCTATATTGTAACAAAAAAAAACTTATATTCTAATTTTAATTCATGTAAGAGACAGCATAGTAGTGTAATTTGACAACGCTATTTTCTCTATGCTAATAGTAGCAGTTTATTCCCATATGGACAAACGTTTTTGGGATTAACAGATAGCAATAAAATACTTTTAAGAAATTCTTTAAAATCTTTTAAATGTGTCAGGATCGTAGCAAATGGAAATTCTTAGTCTCTGCCTACCCCTCTGGGAAACAGGCGTGAATCTATGTATGTATGTATGTATAAAATACTTTTCTTTCGTTGAATACGGATTCTTAAGACTCCGTATATAAATAAAAGAATATGGAAACTAAAGGGGCAGTGGTTTGCCCTTATATCAAAGCTCCGTAGCTCCTAGAGCAAAGGAAGTCTACAGTACTCTGCATTAGTGAACATCAGATAGGACACCCTACGTGGACTGACTATCTAATTATGGTGGCTAAACCAGTCTTGATACAAAGGTGAATTGGACATATCCAGCATTAAAATTTTCCACGTAAAAATAAGAAAAATAAAGCTTCTAAAATTGAATTAATTACCGCAAAACGCTGGCTCAGTCGAAATTTGACATTATTTTTCCCGAGACAGAGAATAACTTAAAAACCACTTAAGCGAGCCAGATTAATTACTTAAATGGAATTTTTATTGGAATGGAATTAAATTCTTGGCGAGCTTGCGGCCATTTTTTCTTTTCGAATTACTTGTGTGCCTCTTGTTCTATCGGCAGAGAATAGTCTTAGCTTTATTGTTCCTCCATTGTTTGTGGAAGCATCTAGAACATGGAAGGGGGTGTACTGACAAGAATTGAGACAGAAAGGTAAGGTCAGTCATTTGTAAAGATCATTGGAAAAAGGTTGATGAATTTTCTTCGTCAGTTTTTTAAATGCGTATTAGGTTAGCGTAAGAGAGACGAATAGGAAGTGAACTTCTCGACGAAGATCTCTGATGGAGAAAACATTAAGCTTTGGTTAGACACCATGGTGACTCGGTCTGTTAAGGGTACCATGAATAACACCGTGTATGCAGTGTGTGACTGACTCAGTGGCGCAGTGAATGCGACTGTTGTAAATAAGTTCTCTAGTTCGATTTCTAGGTTGAACAAAGTGAAATTGGGTTTTCGTACGCACGTTATTTGGATACGTGCCCAGTATACGGCAATAAGCTTGACCTATTACGTGGGACTTATGAATGCGCTTATTTTTTTCTCATTTCGAATATACATAGCAGGGATGTTGCGGATGCCGATTTTTTGACATCCGCGGATGCGGATACGTATATTTGAAATCTCATATCCACGGATGCGGATACGGATGCGGATATCCAAATCGATGTGGAAGCTCCGAAATTGCGGATGCGGATGTTGATGAAAATTGTTTATCTTATTTAATAAAAAATATCTAATATCACCGCCTTTGCAGGTTCAAGCCTGTTTTGCAAAGGATTATTTATTTATTTAATTTGGACAACCAACAAGGTATACACTGTTACATGTTCTTACGGCTAGTACTTATAACTAGTGTTTAGTGCTACCTTACTTAAAGGTTGCCACGGCATGCATATATATATATATATATATATATATATATATATATACTATACTTAAATATAGCAAAACAATGATACTATATTATAAATTAAACAGAAATGAATTATGCAAGTCTTTAAATAATTATTTTAGAGAATACAATTTATTATTTTTTGTCATTACTGTAAGTTTTATTTAGAATTGTGGCCTTAAATTTATTTATGTTTTTATAAATTAAACACGTATCTACTACTGAACAATTACTGATTTCTTTCTTATCGTAAACCTACGCTATATCTGGATCCGCATTAAGATCCGCGTTGATTATTGCGGATGCGGATGCGAATATTTGCAACATCACTGATACATAGTCTCAGAAAATATTCCTTAAGGAGTAGGGAAAACCGTATCACAACTACATTTCACCAGCTGTGGTTTTAATTTATTATACATAATATGTTTTAGGTCCAACCTAATTAGCGCCGAGCCTGTGGAGGAACACCAGGCTGGTTGATCGTGTTCCATTAACTAGCCTAGTCAGAGGATCCTCCCTTTGTGTTGGAGGGACATCACACCCTGTTTCGCCACATTGGTGACCTCGGCGTGATATGAACACGCAACCTTCTGATCTGCTCCGTGAAGGTTGCTTCCAATGACGTCTGGTGCTAGATGATCACGTTGCGTTGGGGTCACCAAAGTGGAGGAACAGGGTGTGATGTCCCTCCAACACAAAGGGAGGATCCTCTGACCAGGCTTCCTCCACAAGCCTATATTCCAGATCTCGTACTGATACTAACAAGTTCCTTAGAGAACATCCCAAAATCTCACAACTAAAAATCGATATTAGGCAGTCGCATTCATTACCGCGTGTGCCAGCGAAGCGATCTGAACATTAAACAGTAATTTTATTAAACGAAATTAATAAATGAAACAAATCAAAGGCACTCTTACCATTTAACCAAAACAACTTAATAGTTACAGAATCTGAATTGTACGATTAATAACAAGCGGCCATTTATTTTACAATAGTACTTCCATACCCATTACTCATTATTTCAATGGCTGGACTGTGATTACTAAAAAACACCATTATTGTTTCGTCGTCTGTAAAACGAACAATAATTCCTTTCTCGGGATTCAAACCCGTGTATGTGCGTTACTAGTAAAACAATCAACTCTTGTTAAAATAACTTCGCTTGGCGTTTGGTTTAAGTTCAAGATGAAGCGATAAAACTTGTATTTTTAAGTCTCGGTTTAGGGTTAAGACTGGAGTCTAATAATGTATAACCCAGCAACTAACCGGAATATAGCTTCAGTACCTCAGTAAACTCATTAAACTATATAGTTTGATGTTCATAAGTCATTTAGGTAACTTTGTGACCTAAATGAATAAATGATTTTTGACTTTGACTATAATAAGTTCTTAAGTGGTCAATACGATTGTGCTACTTATAGGTGTAACGGATATCAAAACAAAAATCCGTATTGGTACTAAAATGTCCACTAATACTAACTATTTAATATAATAATAATAATAATATCCTCCGGATCGATTTCGGTAACGGCGGCCAATCATAATGGAGACTGGCCATCTGCGCAGGAGATATTATAGTGCACAAGTGTGTGCGCAAACACAAGTGCACTCTCATGACCCGAATGGACGGTAATCCGATTCGACCGGAGAGAGATCAGGCGCAGGACCAACGGCTTTACGTGATTTCCGAGGCACGGGGGTGTCTTACACCACCAACTTCCTAACCCCGGGCTGCTATTAAGATTTCTTAACTGAAAAACCCAATAACTGTTTGTTGGCCCGACCCGGAATTCGTACCCGAGGCCTCATGCACAGCAGTCGCATTCACTACCGCTGCGCCACAGAGGCAGTAATCTATTATATCGGTATATTAGATTACTAAACCGCCAAGAAAAAGTAAAACAAGTCATAAATCTCTGTTCTAGTCAACAATACTTTAATCTTAACATGAAAATCGATGATATTTTTTTAAAATTACTACTCTCTGGCATTTCATTGGCCTCTGTCCAAGCGCCAAGTGTTAGGTATAGGTTCCATACACTTCTATTACTCCAAATCTGGGTATACTTTGACGTTTGTCATCATTTCCTTTTTGGCCTGTTTTTGTCTTTTTTTAAACAACTAAGGTGGCAAACAAGCATGCGGCCCACCTGATGGTAAGTGGTCACTGTAGCCTATGGACGCCTGCAACACCAGAGGCATCACTAGCATCTTGCCGACCCTTTAGGAAAGAAAGTGGAAAGGAGAAGGAGTGGGAAGGGGAAAGAGGGTGATTGGGCCTCCGGCACTCTCACTCACCGGACGAAACACAACAGTAGGAATACTGCTATTTCACGTCAATATTCTGTGAGAGGGTAGTCTTTCCCCGATCGAGCCAGCCCATTCATGCTGAAATCAACGAGGCTCTACTACTCATAAAAAAAAACTCTCGGAAAGTGGCCATCGACTCGCCGGCTTTATCTAATTCACCCTTCGCGACGTATAGGCGATATCGAACACGAATGAAAATACTTGCCCGACCAATGACGTAAATATAAAATAACTGTCATAAGAAATTACGTTATATTTAAAATTTGATTGTGAAGACATTAAATGTTTTCAGAAAAACATCGATCAATATCATAACAGGTAGTCGATCCCGCTCACCGCTCATGCTCTAGGCCGAGAGCCGTCAATATTGGGCGATGAGTCACGAGTAACAACAGTAGCTGAATGTTTCCATTGTCGGTTTTACGTCAGAAGTTACGTCATTACTTGAAATAGGTTGAAACAAAGCTTCCATCATAGATGCTACGTTTAAATATGGCCACTTTTCCCAACTACTAATAAGAATAATAATTATAAAATAATATTATATTATTGTTTCTATGTATAATATGTATGTATTGTATCTACTAAATATTTTAAAATAAGAATTGCAAGCTTCCGGCCTATGGCTTGCCCCCTCAACTGTGCACCTGGATTGCAAGTTTCCTGCAGAAGCGTCGTATTCGGGTCCTTTGCGACGGTCGCGCTTCCAAATTTATGCAGGTCAATGCAGGAGTGCCTCAGGGTTCTGTCTTATCCCCTACGCTCTTTCTTCTGCATATCAATGATATGTTGAATCTCGGCAACATACATTGTTATGCGGACGACAGTACCGTGCATGGGCGATATCTCGGACATCCTGGGGCCAAACAGGTTGAGGTTGAGGGGAAAAGGCAGAATCTTGTCGTTGAACTTGACCGGACCTTGGACCGCATCTATGAATGGGGTGCCAAGAACTTGGTCGAGTTCAACGCCAAGAAGACCCAGGCATGTGCGTTCTCTACAAAAAAGTCTCCGTTCCTTCCCCTCCCTTCTCTGAAGAACACTCCACTGGTGATACGTGACAGTCTCTCCATCTTAGGTATGGATCTTTGCCGCTCCCTTAATCAGAAAACCTATATCGAGAGCGTCATTAAGCAAGCTTCGCGAAAACTCGGAGTTCTGAACAGGGTGAGGCGGTTCTTCACGCCTGGGCAACTGTGCCTATTGTATAAGGCACAAGTGCGCCCTTGCGTGGAGTACTGTTCTCATCTTTGGGATGGCTCCGCGCAGTACTTGCTGGACGCTCTCGACCGGTTACAGCGGCGGGCTGTCCGTATCATCGGAGATCCAGAGGTCACGAGTTCACTGGAACCTCTGCAACTCCGTAGAGACATTGCCTCATTGGCATGTTTCTACAGAATATACCACGGGGAGTGCTCTGAAGAGTTATTCCACCTTATCCCGCCCTCCCCTTTCCTATCCAGAACAACGCGTGCTGGGCTCAGATGCCATCCTTACACGGTAGAGTCGATTAGAGCGCGTACCAAAAAGTTTGGGTCCTCATATCTCTGCCGAACGACCAAGGCATGGAATTCTCTGCCAAGGCACGTGTTTCCTTCTTCCTTCAATCCTGGGTTCTTTAAGCGGGGCGTGAAAAAGCATCTTCTCAGGCCGTCAAAGTGGAGACCTCAACATCGCCTCGGCTACTGTGGGGGCGATGTGGAGGCCACTGCTCTTAGACCACACGACTGCTTACCATCACGTGGAGTGTGGTCATTTTGACGAGTAAAATAAAATAAAATAAAAAATAATAAAATACGCGTACAAAAATATACACACACACACACACACACACACACACACACACACACATACATACACACAACTCACACACACAACTCACACACACAACACACACGCTTAATACATTATTAAATAATGTTACCTATTGACATTTTTTACAAAAAAAAGTATATATTATGTATGTTTATCCATTGTCTAGTACCCATAGTGCAAGCTCTGCTTAGTTTGAGCTAGATGGTGTTGTGTGTATGTGGTAGAATATTATTAGGTATTATTATTATTAATTCTTAATAAAAACGGGTTAACCAGAATACTAGTAATTTGAAATACAAATTGCTAGTAATCTTTAAAAATAAAAAAACATTCAAATTACAGATGTGTTCTAACCGTAATTAGATCTTACGAAATAGTGTCCTCGCTATAAAAAGTGTAGGGAGAGTGACACATTAGATAAAGCACGATGAATGAATGAATGATGCAAAATGGCATAGTGGTTTAAGTGGTCGCCTCACCACTTCGAATCTCACACGGGACAAAAATTTGTGTGATTCACAAATGACTCTGTGGGATCTCTGTTATGCTTTACTTACTTCGCTGGCTCAGCGATTCAAAGTGGATCTTGGCCTCCGACATTAAAGTGCTCCTGTTCTGTTACGCTTTGTAATAATATTTTGGGGCAACTGCGCTAATAAGGAAACAATATTCAAATCCCAAAAAAGGCACGTTAGAGAATTGTTTGGACTTAAAATTGTAGGCAGTTGTAGACAGTATTTTATTAAGTTCAATATATTAAGTGTCGGCCTCGATGGCGTAGTAGTTAGTGTAACCGACTGCCACGCCTGAGGTCGCGGGTTCGACTCCCGCACAAGTCAAACATTTGTGTGCATGAACATGGATGTTTGTCTTGGTCTAGGTGTTTCTATGTATAATACGTATGTATTTACAAAAAACATGTATATGTGTATGTTTAGCCATTGTCTAGTACCTATAGTACAAGCTCTGCTTAGTTTGGGCTAGATGGTGTTGTGTATATTTGAAAACCCCGAAGCTAAAAATTACCGATGACCTCCGGTGACCTCAAAAATGACTTTTTCTGGAAAGATCTCGTCGACCTCTATGAATTTTTATCGAACACACCACGTCTATCTCTAACTGTTAAGAAGATATTAGAGGTCAAAATTTGTACGGGAGCCACGTTTTTTGTATGGAAGCCATGTATTTTTTGCACTTCGACCCAGTGGGATCTTTTGTGTCAACACTCTCCCAATAACGACTGCCATAGATGTTCATGGCAGCCGGGACCGACGGCTTAACGTGCTTTCCGAAGCACGGAACAGGTGATAATTGTTAATCAATACGCAGATAATTTCGAAAAGTCATGTAACTTCCGAAAGTAAGAGGTGCGCGACGTGGATTCGAACCTGAGACCCTCTGCATTGCAGTCTGTTGGTCTCCCCACTGAGCTATCGCTGCTCTCGGTAATTTATGTTAATATAATATAGAAAGCAAGCATGTACGTCGTGTGTGTAGTGCTTTTTATTTATCGCAAATAAAGTGCTCCCAGTTGCTGTATTTTATTAATTTCCAATGTTGGACCTACTGCCAATATTTAATCGCTTCACGTCTTTGCCAAGTGTATATTTCAAAGAAATTTTACTAGTATCCTCTATAATATTATTTCCTCGAAAATACACTACTATTTTATTGCAAAATAATGCAGACTTCCCTTAGAACCGACATTTCTTTGATAAATTGTTCCTAGAGTAGTAGTAAGAGTATTTTAAGTAATCCTTTTTGTATAAAACTTCGTCTGCTTCAGATAAGAGAATTTTCCCCGTTTTTGCAACATTTTTCATTGATTCTCCGCTTCTACTGGTCGTAGCGTGATGTTATAAAGCCTATAGCCTTTCTCGATAAATGGGTTATCCAACACTAAAACAATGTTTCAATTCGGACTAGTAGTTCCTGGGATTATAATTATACCAGCTTTATAATCCTAAATAATATTATAAAAGCGAAAATGAGTTTGTTTGTTTTTTGTTACCTTTTCACGCTTAAACCACTGAACCGATCATCCTAAAATTTTGCATATACATTGTCAGGTGTACAGAAACGGACATAGGCTACCTTTCATCCCGCAAAAGATTACTGTTCCCGAGGAAAACAACAATAACATTCTTATGATAATAGATGGCACCACGTGTCTTTCGAATCATGATTGAATTATTACAAGCAGAGTACAACCCGAATTAATTGTCAAATTCTAAATTAACGCGAGCGAAGCCGCGGGCAATAGCTAGTATTAGTATATAGATATACTAGAAATTGCCACCGCTCAAATTATTTCTAAAAATTGGCATGTTTCCTTCTTCTTGTTTCGTCCATCTTTTAATATAATTTAGCGTGAGCGGTTTTGAGGTACCTACCAGATTTGATGCCTGAGTAAGTTGTACTATCGATCTTTCCTAGTTTAAAAATTACTCTCAGACATGCAGGTTTCCTCACGATGTTTTGCTTCACCATTAAATCGAGCGATCATTAACAATTTAATACACACATAAGTTGAAAAGTCCGAGATGCCTGCCTTAGGATCGAATTCGAGTCCTTTGCGTGGCAATTCAACGGTCTCCAGTCTATTACTGCTTGGTAATAACATATCTGATTCTTTCTATAAATAAAAATTATATATCATCATCATCATCATGTCAGCCAAAAGACGTCCACTGCTGGACATAGGCCTCCCCCAAGGTTTTCCACACAGACCGGTCTTGGGCCACCCGCATCCAACCGCTTCCCGCAATTATATATAATAAAACAGTATTTTTTTCTGGCTAAAAGGTAACCTTAAGTCCTTTTCTGTTCCTTCGGCAACATGTACGCAAAATTTTATGATGATCGGTCAAGAAAAACTCACATTCGAACTTATGATATTAGTTAAGATATCATTGACCTTTACCAAATAATTGACGATGACAAGATCTTTCATTGTAACCATAAAAGTAAGAGTATATCTCAACAAAGGTGCTTTGGAAACGCGCAAGTATACCACACTAATATAAAAATTACGTATCTCGGTAAGACCGGGCGCTATTACGCTAATGGTATCTTTTATCTTCACAAGAGCACGGCCAGATATGTAATATATAAATATAATTAGACATCGTATAAACTAAGTGTATAAAATAATGTAATTTTGTGTTATTAGTGTTTTAAAGATGTAGAATTTATATCTTTACTACTCTACATCTTTAGCAGCGATAGCTTAGTGGGGAGACCAACAGACTGCTATGCAGAGGGTCTCGGGTAAACCCACGTCGCGCACCTCTGACTTTCGGAAGTTATATGACTTTTCGAAATTATGTGCGTATTGATTGACAGTTATCTCTTGCTCCGTGCCTGGGAGAGCACGTTAAGCCTTCGGTCCCACCTGCCTTGAACATCTATGGCAGTCGTTATTGGGAAATCAGTGCCCTCTAATATCTTGACACTGGTCTAGCCTTAGGGTATCGTTAGCCTTCGGGTTGCGGAGGTCAGGTGGCAGCCGCTCCGTGTAAAAACTGATATCCCGTCAAATCCGGTTAGACCAGAAAAGCTGACCCCAAGTGACTTGGGAATAATAAAGGCTAGGGAGAAGAAGTGTTTTAAAGATGTAGAATTTATATCTTTACTACTTTATATCTTTGATGAGTGTTTATCATATACTAGTGGAGCCGACAGACGTTCTCCTGTTTAATTGCGTCTATGGCGCAGCGGTAGGGAATGCGACTGCTGTGCATGAAGTCTCGGGTTCGAATCCCAGGTCGAGCCAGCAAAAAGTTATTGCGTTTTTCTGTTAAGAAATCTTAATATCAGCCCGGAGTTAGGAAGTTGGCAGTGTAAGACACCCTTGTGCCTCGGAAAGCACGTAAAGCCGTTGGTCCTGCGCGTGATTTCTCTCCGGTCGTGTCTAAACCGTCCACTTGGATCATGAGAGTAAGGGAAAAGAAAGTGTACTTATGTTTGTGCACTATAATATCTCGTGCGCAGATGGCCAGTCTCCGTCAAGGTTGACGTCGTGACTGAAAAAAAGTCTATGTATGTTTATCCATTGTCTAGTACCCATAATACAAGCTCTGCTTAGTTTGGGCCAGATGGTGTTGTGTGTATGTGATAGAATATTATAATATATTATTATTATTACTTTAGTAAATAACACTCAAACTGGTAAGCGTTCCCGAGGGATATACGCGGGTAAAGCCGCGACGAGAATCTTGTATAATATAAAACACACACGTGTCATACATTGATATTCAAATGTGCCTTCTAAGTACGGAAAAGAGATTCTGTAGAAAAAACGCATTGAAAGAAACCTTCTTAAAAGGTAATAGGATCTTTGTCGATCAACGGGTAAAAAAACATAACTGTGTTAGATGTTAGGTACTTTGCATTCTATTGAGCTCCTTATATAAATAACCGATTGAAGGTATTAGCTTATATACTTCACAGCTGTCTACGCCAATACATGTGTATATTAAGCGTAGTCAGTTGTTCAGTATATAAGTGTACATATTATATATACCATCTTCTTCTCTCTAGCCTTTATTTTTCCCAAATCACTTGGGGTCGGCTTTTATAGTCTAACCGTATTTGACTGGATATCAGTTTTTACACGGAGCGACTGCCATCTGACCTCCGCAACCCGAAGGCTAACGATACCCTAAGGCTAGACCAGTGTCAGGATATTAGAGGGCACTGACTTCCCGATAACGACTGCCGTAGATGTTCATGGCAGCCGGGACCGACGGCTTAATGTGCTCTCCGAGGCACGCAGCAGGCGATAATTATCAATCAATACGCACATAATTTCGAAAAGTCATATATCTTCCGAAAGTCAGAAGTGCGCGACGTGGGTTCGAACCCGATACCCTCTGCATTGCAGTCTGTTGGTCTCCCCACTGAGCTATCGCTGCTGTATTAATGTAAATATATATACCATCTTAATGTAGTGATACCTATCCTAGTGAGAGATCGTTGAATTGCCATAGAGGTCTCGAGTTCGGTGCGTCTCTCCTTTGCGTTTTCGAAGTTATGTCTGTATTAAAGAGAGAGAGGGATTGGAGATTAGGCAAAACATCGTAAGGAAACCTGCATGTCTGAGTCCTCCAGAATGTTTTTGAAGATATGTGAAGTCTGCCAACCCACACTGGGCCAGTCTGGTAATTAATGGTCTAACCGTTCTGTCTCTGGACTGTAATTGGGCTTTCCATCAGGTCCGTTACAATCACTTTGTCGTAACACTATAAAAAAAGAACTATGAGGACAGGTGCGTGCCACACAGTGGGACAGTTTTTATACAGGGCTGATATTATTATACTATAACACAGTAAACAAATTTAAGAGCAGTAATACTGTTACAGCGTTTGAATTTCAGAAGCCACATCTACTTATTCATTTCATTCATTTCATTAGTATATGTATGTATATAACAAGAAATGGGTACTGGCCATGCCTGTATACCGCCTGGCACCGCGAAGGACCACCGTCTTACAGCGTCTGACCTGGTAAGTAAATATTCTCACAGTCACATACCTATGGAATGGAAAGCCTCATTGCTTTCCATTCCATGGCAAGAAATGGGTGGACTAGTACGCTGGTTACTTACAATAGTGTCTCTTCTCAAAAGTAACCAGCAAGAAGATTATGACACTGCGTTTAACCCGGTCCTTTTACTAAAGAAAACCGATTTTTGTCAATCTTAAGATCCAGTAAATGCTAGGTGACCTTCACGTTATACCTATCACTCTCCAAAAAGATCCCCTATAATAGAAATATTCAACTATATTTAGTACAAAACAAAGGCTTCGAAATACGTATATAGCATGTTTATATAACGGCAGAATTAATGACGAGAGCGCCCAAAGTTGGATTGCGAAGGTAAGCTCGACTCAAGCGTTATTAATTTCTAGGATAAGCCGCTATTGAGTCAAAATTGTCTTTTAAAATCCCCAGTATTATCTTCTCCTTATTTATTTAGTACAATAATAATTATGGTTATATTTTAGATCTTAGTAATGAGAAATTGAAGATTAAGTTGTGGTATTAATTAAGAGGCTTCTAAATGGGCACGATCCATAACATAAAAATAGTATAATATTTTTAATTATATATATTATGCCAATTACTCAAACCGGGTGTTTTTACACCCATTGAAGTATTAGCAGTTTACAAATTCATTGTAGCCTTTTCGCGTTGTAGTAGACTCATATAAGATTTAAGTTTCGCTTTATTTAAAAGAAAATATCCACGCCTATATTAGAAAGAGACTCTAAAGTACCCGCTGCTCAAATTCCCAGAAACCACGCCATTACTCAGAAACACCTTACAGAAAAATAATTAAGTATAGGTACCAGGAACCTTATAACCACAAGTAAAGACTTGTGCTACAGAACGATGAATACTTAAATACCAAACGATGTATGTTACTAGCAAAACTATTTCAATGTATTTTAAAACAAAGTCAAATGGGAAACATGTCTGAAAATAAATTGAAACATTATTTTGTAACTCTAACACAGTTGGCGGTGTTTCACGACGAGTTCCAGTGTTGCTAGCTTAAAATATAAATGTTTGTTTTCTGATTTAATACCGGCTTGGTAGTGCATTAAAATGCTACATTTCGAATGAGTAATGGTGGCTTAACTTTCGTGATTGCGTACATCTCGATTGATGGATGGCTTTCTCAAATATGAGTGGATTGTATAATACACTGTAATTATAATATACTTACACGCCTATTTGCCCGAAATCGTATGTAGCAAAGGTACCTGCGTTTTACCAGCTAATAGAGAGCGAGCCTAGTGAAGTCTACTGGGTTAATTTTTAGAGTCCATGCTACTGATAGTTTCCTTATTAACCTCTGAGTCTTCTTCAAAGAGGTTAATGAAAACACTATGTGGGTCTGTGTGTCTGTCTGTTAGTGACAGATTGTTAGTGACAGGCATAACTCCGGAACCACTGGACTTGACTTGTAACTTGTTATACAGACACCTTGGGGTCATACCTCGGTCGAGTTGGGAATATGGGCCCTGTGGGTCAAAAGACCCCCGAGATATGTAATTTCTTTTCATTACTTTTACATTTAAGACGAAGAGGTTGAATCCTGGGTTTTTATACCCATCTCGTTAAACCTAAAAGCACTTTGTTTGACTCGATAATTCTAGATCTTTCATACTAGAACTGATGCACATTAATTCGCAACTGCTTTACCACTGAGGCAGTCAGACACTTCAAAGTTCATCATCATCATCATGTCAGCCAAAAGACGTCCACTGCTGGACATAGGCCTCCCCCAAGGTTTTCCACACAGACCGGTCTTGGGCCACCCGCATCCAACCGCTTCCCGCGACCTTTACCAGGTCGTCGGTCCACCTTGTGGGAGGCCTACTACTTCAAAGTTAGTATGGTATAAAATTGAGAAATCTATGAGTGCAATTCCTAGTAAGTCTTATAAAAATCAGGTAATAGAAAAGACAACGTAGTCTTTTCAAAACTGGCACTAATATAGTTACGACAATTTTAAAAATATAGCTCTATTTTAAATTTGTCTTTATACTATAGTATTTTAAACATTACTACACACTTATTCGAATCGTAGATTTATTCGAATAGCGATTGCTGCGTTGCAATCAATATTCGAAATTTGAATCTCTAACTATATAACTCTACGTCTGAATTTCGAATGTTGATCGTATAACTTATTTTTCAGCTACAATTTGTTTGGCTACTACCGGTTTCAACTAAAACAAAACATTAGTTATGTTTCACTTATTAAATACTAGTTTTCACCCGCGGCTTCGCTCGCGTAAATGTAGGTTAGGTTAGGTTAGGTTTGCAACAGTTATTTTTTCTGGATGAAAGGTACCCTATGTCCTATTCTGTACCCCTGACAACGTGTATGCAAAATTTCATGTTGATCGGTTGAGTAGTTAAGGCGTGAAAGCGTACCTAACAAACAAACAAACTCACTTTCGCATTTATAATATTAGTTAGGAAGTTAGGATTATTCTAACTGCACGGATTGCATAGTGGTCGCGTCGCCACTGCTATTTGAACCAAGTAACGTGGGTTCGATACCCGCACGAACCAGAAATTTTTGTACCTCACAAATTTTTGTACCTCACAAATAGTTGTTTCCAGTCTGTGTGTTCTTTGTGTCCGTTGGTTGAATTTTCATAAAGTTAGTTCGCGTCACAAGAATGATTGCAGTTGTAAAAAATAGGTTTTAAAATATAATATATAATAATATAATATTGTATCACATACACACAACACCATCTAGCCCAAACTAAGCAAAGCTTGTACTATGGGTACTAGACAATGGATAAACATACATATGTACATTTTTTTGTAAATACATACATATTATACATAGAAACACCCAGACCAAGACAAACATCCATGTTCATGCACACAAATGTTTGACTTGTGCGGGAATCGAACCCGCGACCACAGGGGTGGCAGTCGGTTACACTAATCAATACGCCATAGAGGCCGTTAAAAAAAGAGAAGAAATATATCCTTAACACATTTTACCATAGGTTTAGTATATTTTGCATTTGGTTGTTATTTTCAAGCTTTTCCCTTCGCCATGGATACATAGTGATACCCATTAAAATATCTCCAAAACCGTATTCGACTTTAATAATAAAGACCGGGCTATAATCACGACCCGTTATGGTGACGCAATGGCGTTTACAACAAAGAGTATTTGCATATGTATCTCGGCGCATCTGGGCCGCGCTGCACGTGTCCTTCCTATACAACAAAATACATCCCATAACTCAAAACACATTGAAAATTCAACCTTATTACGTTGCAACAAGATTTACGAGAAATTTTCTAGACAGCAAATTGGTTTGGAATACAACAAAGTAAGTTTTGCAGCTCTTGAAGAATAAATTACGGGAATTTAGACTTTGTGTCTTCGGAATAAAGGTTGGCGTGGAGTTTTTAGACTGTACTCAAGTTAAAGATGAGACGAAGAATGGGCTGTTTGAACTGAATGGAGTCTTTAAAAGGTACAAAATGATCATTATATAGATGTGAAGGTCCGTCTGTAGTACGGGTATGTCTGGAACGCATTATGCATGATGATGTATTAAAATGTGATTGGATATCGAGCGAGGTTAATACATTGTTTATCTATACTGAGAGAGAGAGAGAGATAAAACTATGTATGCCCTTTTTAAGTATACGTGCAAAGAGAGTGTAAGATAGTAGCGCAGAAAGCCGAAATTGATTTTTTAAATCCAAACTAATATTAAAATTGCGAATGTAAGTTTGTTTGTTACGTTTTCACACCTTAACTACTCGACCGATTATCATGAAATCTGGCACACACGTTGTTAGGGATACAGAAAAGCATATGGGGCACCCTTCATCTAGAAGAAAAGAGAGCTAAAGCTAGGCCTAATTAATATTATACATATAAATGTGAGTTTATTTCTTTGTTACGCTTTCACGCCTAAACTACTCGACCGGTTATCATGAAATCTCGCATACCCGGAGTTAGGAGTACAGAAAAAGACATAGGGTACGTTTCGTCCAAATAAAGTACTGTATCCGAAAGAAGCCGCGAGCTAAAGCTAGTATGAAATAAAGACGAGTTTCTTGCACTGAGCAATCATTAGTATATGACATATTAATAACAAAATTATATTACAAACGAGACTATATACAAGAAAATTTTGTTAAAATCAATATGTACAGTCACCTGTAATAATGAATGGATACCTTAAAGTCCAAAATCCTGTGAACACTCGAATTAGAATACATATGAATGAACTAGATGGCGTTGTTTTATAAATATTGCAACGCGTACTCAGTTTAACAAAATTATAATCTCAACCGAAAAGACACTCGAACACAGAGACAGAATAATGTTTGCGTGCGAACAGAATAGCGAGTCATCGAAAGTATCTATAAAATAAACTACCCACTATAAAGTTATAAATTCATTTGTAATTCTTTGCTTCTTGTTTTACCCCGAAATTTGCTCTCTTTTAAAATAAACTATTGTGAATAAAGATTAAAAAATTGTCTAAAGTAAATTTATCAAAATATAGTTATTAAGAAATCTGCTTCTTTTTATTTTATAGTAATGCACCGCCATCTATTACGACATAAATAAACTAGTTAACAGTTCTCGTATCGATATCCGTTAGATGGCGTTAATTACCGGCTTATACCATTTTATTGAAATTAAACTACTATATACGGATTTAATCGCGTTGTTTATTAGACACATTATTACATAATTTAGAAACTATTACACTACTATTACTATTATATTATTCTAAGTTTAGCTGTGGCTTGCAAGCAAACCTTTGAGCAATACTTTGAGCTCATTCTACGTAAATAGAAACACCCATGATTAAATTATGTTCGGGTACTTTAAAATAATTACACTGGAATATTGAGACAACTACCATCTTACTCTCCCCGTGACCATGGCTGCTGAAAAGCAACCGAAACGTCGAGGAAAGTGTAAACATAAATAGAAATAGTTTTAATAGTTTCAATAATTTAATTAGCTTAAAAATTAGTAAAGTTTAATAGTAATAGTAGTGTAATAGTTTCTAAATTATGTAATTAAGTGTTAAATAAACAACGCGATAAAATCCGTATATAGTAGTTTAATTTCAATGAATAACATTCGCGTAAATAGAAGACAATATTATAGCATTTTAGTTTTGAAATGGGTATGCATTTTTGCAGCTCACTGTACGTGTCGACCCATATTTTGTGTTCGAAGCGGAATACTGCAAGTTGTATTACGCCCGAGTCCCGCGACCTGGCTGTCCTGATCCAGGGGAGATCGGTATTGTCAACCTTTTTCTATAGCAATAGTTTGGGTGGACAATCCGAAGACGCGTTTTTTTTCTTTATACGACTAATGTGGCAAACAAGCATACGGCCCACCTAATAGTAAGTGGTCACTGTAGCCTATGGACGCTTGCAACACTAGGGACATCACTTGTGCATTGTCAACCTTTTGAGAGAAAAACGAAGTGGGAAGGAGAAGGAGCGGGAAGGGGGAAAGAGGTTAATTGGGGGAAAGAGGTTAACCGAACGAAACACAGCAGTAGGAATACTGCTTCTTCACGTTGATATGCGTGGCGGGTTCCTTTGTTTCTAATAATCTTATTACTATGGAATTTCGCTAAGTAACGCCTAATTCAATTAAAAATTTGAAGCTCGGCATTCGGCAAACTATCAGTTTATGAATGTACGAATTGGTTTTATTGCAGCTAGAATTAAAAAGCTTTACTAAAACCAGAGTTACGAATGTCATGATTTTTAATCTAGCATTTAATAAAACAAAAATGTGTGTTGTCTACAAATGTTTGTCTTTGTCTGGGTCATATTTGTGTTGTGTCTGTATTCCGTTGTTTCAATATCCTAACTAATATTATCAATGCGAATGTGAGTTTGTTTGTTACGCTTTCACGCCCTAACTACTCGACTAATCATCATGCAATTTCGCATACACATTGTCAAGGATACAGAAAAGGACATAGGGTATCTTTTATCCAGAAAAATGTACTGTTCCTTACCTAACCAAACCTACATTGACGCGTGTGAAACCGCGGCCAAAAGCTAGTCTGGAATATTTGAAGGACTACCACAAATAGTACAACACATAACATTCCTATACTTGCCTCCTGGGAAACAGGACAAGAAGTATTTTCACTTACTAAGTATTTCCTTAAGAGCAGCGATAGCTCAGTGGAGAGATCAACAGACTGCAATGCAGCGGGTCTCGGGTTCGAACCCACGTCGAACCACCTCTGACTTTCGGAAGTTATATGACTTTTCGAAATTATGTGCGTATTGATTGACAATTATCGACTGCTCCGTGCCTTGGAGAGCACGTTAAGCCGTTGGTTCCGGCTGCCATGAACATCTATGGCAGTCGTAATTGGGAGAGAGTGTCGACACAAAAGACCCCACCGGGTCGAAGTGTCGCCGGTCTGCACTGACTAGCCCCCACATAAGATAAGATAAGTATTTCGTTACATAAGTATCTAATAATATTTACCTCGACTCAATTGTTGAATTAGGGACCTTATGATCGGCCCAATAAGTAGTTGCATATCAACTAATGTTGAACATTTGGAGACTACTCATACAGTGAAATGGTGATTGCACCATTTCACTGTATGAGTAGTTTCTTACTGACTATATAAACTAAAACCTTTCCTCACACTATCTCAAATGATAGAAAGTGTGTAAACATGTTTGAATGTTTGTTACTCGATCACGCGTAAGCCGTTGAACGAATTTGGATGAAACTTAGCACAAAGATAAATTATATCCTGGATTAACATATTAGTTACCTTTAAACCGGTTTTCTTGGCGAAGAAGCAGCAAAAACTATACAAGTGAGCTAGTTTCTTTAAATTTGAACTACTTTATACGGATTTTATTGCATCGTTTATATGAAAATGCTACTTCTATATGATTTTGGAACTATTAAACAATCATTTCTATTGAAATTAAACTACTATACATATACGGATTTTATCGCGTTGTTTATTTGACACTTTATTACAAAATTTTGAAACCTGTTACACTACTATTACTATTAAACTTTACTAATTTTTAAGCTAATTAAATTATTGAAACTATTAAAACTATTTATACTATTACTATACTAAAAAAGTGTAAACATAAATATAAATAGTATAATAGTATAGTAATAGTATAAATAATTTTAATAGTTTCAATAATTTAATTAGCTTAAAATTTAGTAAAGTTTAATAGTAATAGTAGTGTAACAGTTTTCAAAATTTTGTAATAAAGTGTCAAATAAACAACGCTATCAAATCCGTATATAGTAGTTTAATTTCAATGAATAACATTCGCGTAAACAGAAGACAATATCATTACTACTTTTTTAAACCACATTATATTTAGATCCACAGTTTCTCCGACGTTTCGGTTGCTTATCAGCAACTTTAATAACGGGTAATAGTTTAGTAAGTTAGGCAAAAGCTAGTTGTATTTGTAGTTCGTACCCAACAGTTTTGACAACAGTCATCCATTAGAGTTAGAAGATAAACCTTTTGGTCTAGAGTAAAATACTGGAGTCTATAGCTGCCATGACGCAGATCGATTAATTTTCCCCGTCAAGCCCCGAATGGATTATGATGCAGCCGCTCCGTATAAATTAGACCAGTCTGGGTAGGGTACATTCAAATTCATAGTGAGGTACAACTTTGTGGAGATACAAATACGACTTCATGAAGTTTTGTCACTGCCGTAAGGTACACGTAATTCTGAGTAAAAAGTGCAGATTTAGAATCAACTGAGCTTTTAAACAGGCTATATTTTCTGCAATATGTGGCTGCAATATTTTCACCCGCGGTCCGGCAAAGCCAAAAATAATGGCCTGGCTATATAGCCGGGCCATACGCTCAGTATTGTCGTCTATTGTATAGTATTATTGTTATTGTCAGTAACGTTGCCGATGACTTTATTGCAGCCAGACATTGTAGTAAAATTAAGTGTTTTTGCGTTGTCAAGCTTAGAAGCCATAAGTAGAAACCTGATTCTTTAAAATGATAACTTCTTACTATATAAATATTAGATACAAACGTTGATCGGCCATTAAAAATTGCTTATCGGAAAACCTTTACAACGCTTTTCCAACCCAACTATTAAACTTAGTACCTCAAGAACCGCAAATGCTAACGCTTTTATCGTTAGATCATAGACAGACCACATTGAAGTATCTGTTTAATATAAACAAGTGAGAAACGGCAATGAATTGTCGTAAATCTTAGAGTTCTAAAAAATGCATCAAGGAATATGCAAAGGTCACGTGAGACCGCGTGACCTTGAGGTCAGAGGTCAAAGGTCATAGTCATTTCGGGGTATATCGACTACGCTGAGTCCAATGGCGTTAACCGCGAGTCTCTAGCTCTTACGGTTCTTAAGTTGAAAGTTGTATAACAGACGGACGGACAAAGCTGTCGTATAAGAGATTTTCGAACTCTAAAAATAAATATAAGACTGCACGGGTGGTGTAGTAGTTTAACTGATTACCTCGATACTACCACAGCGCCGAGTGTTATGAATGTGATTCCTCCCTGACACAGGACAAAAAATTTTATGATCCGCTAATAGTTGTTCAGATCCTGGCTGTGCTTTCTTACAGTTAAATGAATGTCTGTAAAGTCCCACAGACAGTAATTTTTTTAACTATAAAAAAACTGATGTCTTCTCCCTAGCCTTTATTATTCCCAAGTCACTTGGGGTCGGCTTTCTAGTCTAACCGGATTTAACTGGATATCAGTTTTTACACGGAGTGACTGCCATCTGACCTCCGCAACCCGAAGGCTAACGATACCCTAAGGCTAGACCAGTGTCAGGATATTAGAGGGCACTGACTTCCCAATAACGACTGCCATAGATGTTCATGGCAGCCGGGACCGACGGCTTAACGTACTCTCCGAGGCACGGAGCAGGCGATAGTTGTCAATCAATACGCACATAATTTCGAAAGTCATATAACTTCCGAAAGTCAGAAGTGCGCTACGTGGGTTCGAAACCGAGACCCTCTGCATTGCAGTTTGTTGGTCTCCCCACTGAGCTATCGCTGCTTTCAATAAAAAAACTGATGTATAGATTATAATATCTTTACATTAAAGACAAAACACACAGAAAAATTTAATACAGAGAACCAAAAACAAACTTCAAATACCTCTCATTCAAACACGTTCCCTAAAAATAATATTTGTGGTACCCCAATAACGGGTGAGGGGTAGGCTCGACTGAAATGACACAATTGTAACGTATTTATTTGGTTCTATTTGAATACGGATTTTGTTTGCATTACGCTGATCCAGATAATTTTGATCTCGTTAAGATAAAACAAAATGGAATCTTTCATTTCCACCTGACGGAATACGGCATATTGTAAATTATAAAGTTTCGCCTCGTCGCTTGTGGTTTGAGTTTATTTACGTGCGATCGATTTAATTCCCGGGTAGAGTATTCTTGAGTTTTTCTGATAGGAAATTCTTAGGAGCAGGTGCTATGAGTCGATGGGGTCGCTCCATTTCACAAGCTATTGTTATAAATCCATCGTAAAAAGAGACGAGTCTTTTATTTTGTGATACCAGCTTCCATTAAAAAAATTCTGCTCGAATGGCTTAGTGGTTTTAGTCGCCTCCCCACTGACATTGCGCCCAGCGTTGTGGGTTCGAATCCCACGCGGGACAAAACTTTGTGTGATCCACAAATGGTTGTTCCGAGTCTGGATGTTTTTGTGTCCGTTATTTGAATGTTTGTAAAGTCCTCATCGACACAGGAATTATTCCTACACTTTGCCTGACCCGGGATCCCAAGACCAAATCTACAGCAATCACATTACTACTACGCCACCAAAGTAGTTAGAAAAAATCGGCCAACTGCGAGTTGGATTCGCGCACGAAGGGTTCCGTACCATTATCTATAAAAACGGCAAAAATTTACGTTTGTTGTACGGGAGCCCCCCTTAAATATTTATTTTATTCTACTTTTTAGTGTTTGTTGTTATAGCGGCAACAGAAATACATCATCTGTGAAAATTTCAGCTGTCTAACTATCACGATTCATAAGATACAGCATGGTGACAGACGGACAGACAGACGGACAGCGTAGTCTTAGTAATAGGGTCCCGTTTTACCCTTTGGGTACGGAATCCTAAAAAGGAGAAAACGAAATTCTAACATGTGTTTGAAACAACTAAAATAGAGACAGGCTTATCGTATCAGACAGATAAAGTAAAGACGAAGGTAAGAGAATAGAAGTCATCGTCCTACCAACAAAAGGTCTAAAATTAAACTGTATTTACGTCTGGACTCCTTTCTAAAAGACTGGACTCAACTTGCAACAGACCGGGCAAAGTGGGATGAGAGAGGCTTTACTCTGCAGTGGGACGAAGCAGGCAAGCAAATTTCTGTAAAACATACTGCGTTGTTATTGAACAAACGCTCGACTCGAGACTCGCGCTTATTTCCCGAAGGGAATGGCAGTGAGTACGGATTTCCATTAGCTACGATCCCGGTATACCTTTCTTGCTTAACTGAAGAAGGGTTAGGCAAACCGTTATTAAATTTTTCTATCAGGAGAATTTCCTAATAGAAAAATTAGCAGTAGCGGCACGAAGTCCAGAACTGTGCTTGGTATACGGCAACATGCTAGCCTCCTGTTATTTTCCATTAGCTTTTTGTTATATCCCACTACTGGACAGAGTGATTTGAAAGTCCAAGGGAGAGGCCTCTTGGACTTCCAAATCACTCCGTTCAAAGAAGCCCCGTTGTG
Source organism: Catocala sponsa (assembly GCA_963564715.1). Classification (NCBI taxonomy): domain Eukaryota; kingdom Metazoa; phylum Arthropoda; class Insecta; order Lepidoptera; family Erebidae; genus Catocala; species Catocala sponsa. The sequence continues at coordinate 1,664,387 of OY751352.1, forward strand.
TGGGTCTTAAATAAATAGATGCCAGATCTTCTTCTTCTTTTCGTGTGGTTAGTGGTCAACCTGTTGTCAAGAGTTGTTCAAACCGCCCGTAGGCCTCTGACATGGCTTAACGACTGCTGTCAATTTGGCAACAACCGGGACCGACTTTTGACGTGCCCTCCGAAGCACGGAGACGCTCAGATGAAATACCGCTACTACGATACCAGATTAGATTGGTGTTAATGTTGAAATATTTAATATACTATCTGGTAGCTATCAGATGTATAAGCATAACACTGTGTGTGTATTATTATACTAAAGATAGCACAATTCAATAAGACAATTCTGACCTATTCTACATCAATAAAATACGGGAACGTTAATTTACGGTACTCGTAATACAAAACGTGTCTTGCAATACACAAGAACTACTTAACTCATCTAATATTACTTGTTAAACAATATTATTAATTCCATAATAATGATCTCGATCAAGCAATAAATCTAGAAATGATTATTCAAAGCATCTTCTAGTAAACTGTATCATAACATTCCAATCTTCACTTACGAGTTGTGTATACAATCACTACGCGACAACGGTACATTTACTTGTCGGACAAAGGCACAGGAAAGACCCTATCAAACCAAAAATCCTCCATGAATTAGTATGTCCCAGTGTGTCCTCAATTAAATATCATTATGACATCAGTACAGTGGCTTCCTTGTCAAGAAAAGGCCTATAAGACAAAACAAAGTAGCATGTTCCATCCAAAAAAACTAATTAAAACTCCTAATCTCACACACATAAGGTTTAAATTTAAATACGTAAAGACTTTTTCAACTGTAAAAGAATTTTGGTGTAGTAGATGTAGGACAAACGAGGACCAGTTTACGATGATCTCTAAAGCCTCTTTGTATTACCTCTTTTAGTTTGTATTGTGTTGCAACTAGAGGGGAGGCGGGGTTCTTGTTCGCCTGGCCGTCTACTGATTTATTTTTTCTTTGTTTGCGGAGGACAATGTTGACATGTCTTTTTTAAATTTCGGTTGGCGTTAGAATAATTTCTGTCTGGGCAGTGACTTATGGCTTTTGTTATGAACGTAACACATGTTCCTTGACAAGTAATGAATGTGATTTTTTTTTGTTGTAACGAGGAATGCTCTACAACACTTCCATTATTAGTTTAGTTTAGAGTTTCGAAGATGTCGTTTTAAATGCATTTAGTTTTAAAACAGCAAATGGAGTTGTTATTGTGACTCATAAAAGTAATTATGGCAATTGTTAACTTACATCTATAGTCAACCACCATGTGATAATTATCTATGAGTAATAGTAAATTACAGTTGATAAAACGAGAAGGATAATACAAGAATCAAAAGTACTAATGTCATCAGAATTGAACCTAAAACAGCCTCTTTAAAATTTGGTTTTTCACGAAATTTCACATAACGTCTTGTTTGAGCTTGATAACGTTATGCACATAACACGAGACGTGACGTCGTAAATACCTGATAAATTTATCATCAGGATTATCAGGATTAAGTGGATGAATCGTTGCGACAGCATCCGGGATAAGTGTAGCCTTGGACCATTACGATCAAGCATATAATGAACACACTCAAGATAAATTAGAAAGTTTAAAAAACAATGTCAATTTAGATTTACGACGTAGGTTAAATTTGTTGTTGGATGAATATCTTTATCTTAAAATGTTAATGCGATGGGCTATTTATAAAAGTTCAAATAGATCATTGATGAAAAGTTAATAACTTAAAAGGTTAATCAATTTATTATTAAAATAGTTTTTTCAAGTAATGTTTAACGAAGCAACCCTTTTGGATTAGTGTCGAATATTATTTTGGGATGTGATTGCAACATAAGCGATTCTAAAAAGTAAAAGTATAGCCTTAACCGTTTGAAAAGGTACTCAAATTTACTTGTGGATCAACTTTCCTGTGTGTTTGGTAAGAAAGGTTAAAGTTAGTTGCCTTTTTCGCCTCATTGCCTAACATTTCTAGCTCCTAAGGTACCGGTTTTAAGTCTAAGTTCGTGTTTTTTAGTTTACATAATGGCCGCCTGGTGTGTTTTTTCTATTTTTCGAGGTGCTCGGTATGCCGACGTCCTAGCGTTGAAAAGGCGTAAAGGATTTTTTTTTGCAAATGAATTTGACCTTTATTATAACGAAGTTATTAGGAAATAAAGGTTGTTTTTACGTGATTAAATGTTATGTACGCTACCTATTATCGATCTATTCACATAATACATGTATTTAGAGAAAGTTTACAACTAGTTCTGCCTTACATGTTTTTTTTAATTTTATTGAGTTTAATGTTTATTTACTTACCATACTTTACTCTGGCTTTTCGTAGTCACCTGCAACAATAAATAATTCCATTAATACACGAGCAGTTCCGGTTAAAACGTGAAACCGTTTATCATAATTGAGTTTAAAAATAATTCTGTGAAAAATTTTACTCGCGGTTCGCTGGAATATTAAATTAAATTTTATGGGCATAATTTTGGGTTACATTTTTTACATGTAAAGAACATTGTAAAAACAATTAATTAACTACTGTAGGTCAAATTTATTAAAAAGAACTTATTAAATTATGAGCAATACTAAGACAAAACAAAAAACCAATTTTTGCAATAAAATATGTTCAAAACGATTCCGATCTAGTCTAACAATCGTCAAATGCGAACTGAAATGTTATTTATGTTCACATTTGTATAAGATATCTATAAACTGAATCTGAATTTCGATAAGTTATCTTACAGTCCTCAAGATTAGGACGTTACAGAGGAAGGCAAGTTATGAGTATTATTAACCGATTAAAACGCTTGAAGAACATGACACTATCGAACGAAGCCATATAAATACGCCAGAATCGTAGCAATTAGGTTAAAACAAAACATACATTTTATCCTTTGCTTTAACGGTGAAGGAAAACATCGTGAGGAAACCTGCATGTCTGAGAGTTCTCCATAATGTTCTCGATGACATGTGAATTCTGCCAATCTGCACTTGGCCAGCGTGGTGGAATATGACCTAACCATTCTCACAACTTGCAGCAGTGGGACAGTTTAATACAGAGCTGATATTATTATTAGTTTTATCTTTAGCAATATAATCTAAAAAGATTTCAAAGGCATCATTATAATGTAGTAGAGCCTTGCTAATTTCAGCATGAATGAGCCGGCTCGACCGGGTAAGGACTACCCTCTCACAGAACACGGACGTGAAATAGCAGTATTCCTACGGTTGTGTTTCGTTCGGTGAGTGAGAGTTCCGGAGGCCCAATCACCCTCTTCCCCCTTCCCGCTCCTTATCCTTCCCACTTCCTTTCCTAAAGGGACGGCAACGCGCAAGTGATGCCTCTGGTGTTGCAGGCGTCTATAAGCTACGGTGACCACTTACCATGAGGTGGGCCATATACTTGTTTGCCAGCTAAGTAGTATAAAAAAAAAACAAAAAAGTAGACGAAAGTGTATATCCACATTTCGCCAGATGTGGTTCTAGATCCCACGTTATTAAGCCTCTTGACGCTTACCAGGCACACTTTTACACACCGTGGTACTACTGAAATTTCCTTGACAAAAAAATCCAATCTCGAATCGAATCCAAGACCTTGTGTACAGCAATTGCATTTACTACCGCAATAAAAAACATTTCAATTCAACACTAGGTGCGTGCCCCGGTTTTACTCACATTTATAATTACTGGGCTCCCATGGCTCGTATCGTGATGTTGTTTCTGGATAAAGTGGCTCTCTAACGAACAAAATAATTCTTAAAATCGGTCCATTAGTTTTCAGTTTATTAATAACAAAAATACAATTTTACCAATTTTTTTTGAGCCTTTTGTTGTCGGAACGCTAGGGTCATGGGGTCCCAGTGCTCGTCCTCTCTATAGAGATACAGCGAAAAGGTTAATGGACGCTTCTCGTGACCAGAGAGCTGGCCTTTATTTCGCGGAAAGAATAAGCATTGCCATTCAACATGGCAATGCTGCCAGTCTTCTGGGCACACTACCAGTCGACTGTGATGCGGAGGAATTCTATGACGCCTATTAGATGGTTTTAGTTTTCTTTTTCTTTTTTATTTCTGTTTTATAATATTTTAGGTATAAGTTAGTTTTAAAGAATTGTGTTTATATAATGTACATAGTTAATAATTTAAATCATCATCATCATCATCAGGCTATTATAATCCACTGCTGGGCATAGCCTTCCTCTAAAGAGTGCCATAGCGCCCTGTCTTCAGCTTGATAATAATATTAAATAATAATATTAATAATTTAAATAAACCATCTTTATATATTTTACCTATTTATAATATTAGTGTAGATTAGATCGTAATATTTCTACAAGATGTTACCAGCGATTATAGCAAAACAACAAATCATAAACCGATGTCCCGCTGCTATAGGCCCGAATACCTACATCACATTTACAAATCGCGCAGATCACACCGAGCGGCACGTACTTATCGAAGATCTGGATAAGTCTCGCCGGAACCGGTTCAGGCCGGCTTTACTTAAACACAATAAAAGGTTCAGCATTACCTCACTCGTTTAGTCTACTTCAGAGATAGTAAGTTACATAACAACTCGGCCGTTTAGCATTAGCGAAATGTCGAGTTTAAAATGCATGTTTTACTAGCTTCATCAGCTCCTCTGTTCGTTTTGAGCAAACATAAATATTTCACGGGTAAATGTTAGGCTATTTGAGATAGAATTTTTTTTGTTTACTAGCCAAAATGTAAGCAATATCATCTCGTGATCCGTTGCTTCGGATGACTGAAGGGCAAAGTAGCAGATACATTTTGACGTTTTATATTAGTAAGGATAACAGTGATATATTTTGGTCTTAAGTATGAAGGAGTAAGCATATTGCTGGTCACTAGGCAGAGCTGCAAATCAAACAAATGCGAATGTGAGTTTGTTTGTTTATATGTTTTTAAACCTTAATATTTTGCACACACCTTGTCAGGGGTGTAGAAAGGAACATAGGGTTTCTTACATCCAGGACAATGGTATCGTTAACTTGTTACCAAGAGATAAAACATTATTGACAAAATATACATTACTAGATGTTCCCGCGGTTTCACCCGCGTTTATCGTTACTGCGCCGCCCCCCGTGGATCCTAGCGTATATACCCTATAGCCTTCCTCGATAAATAGGCTATCCAAAACTAAAAGAATTTTTCAAATCGAACCAGTAGTTCCTGAGATTAGCGCGTTCAAACAAACAAACAAAGAATCTCTTCAGCTTTATTATATTAGTATAGATTGAGAGCGAAGTCACGGTCACAATTTAGTAATTCAATAAACCTCCTTTCACATTTGTTATGTTAGTAAGTCTAAAAATACCTGATGAGGTAGGCCTTAGCAAGGATATAATTGTGACCCACGTTATAGGCGACAAGCATATTGCCATCCACCAGACACATTTCTAAGCTGCAACTGAGAAATTCATATCAGAAAACCTACACCAGAGAATGGAACCCGAGACCTCATATATAATGACCTGTATTAAAATGTGCTACTGCTGGGCACGAGTCTCTTCTCAGTGTTAGAAGGGTTAGGCCATAGTCTACCACGGTAGCCTACTGCGGGTTGGCAGACTTCACATATCTTTGAGATCATTAAGGAAAACCCTCAGACATGCAGGTTTCCTTCCCCATTAAAGCGACCGATAATTAACTACTTAATACGCACATAACTTCGACAAGTCAGAGGCGCATTTCTGACTTTTGCCTAGAGATTGAGGTCGAGACTTCTGCGTGGCCATCCGACCATCTCCCACTGGGCTATGGCTGCTTCATAGCAGTTCCATTTACAACCGATCCTGTGCCATGGAGGCAGTCTTTACGAAAACAATTTAGATTCATTTATTTATTCTCCCTTTTATTACATATTTGTCGGTTGTGTGTGTTCAACCGTACATTATACAATAGTTATGGAACTTATCTTATTTGCAGAAGTACAGCAAGATTGTGAGTCTATTAATATAAAATGTTCAGTACCTAATGCTATAATTTAGTTAGATTTAGGATGAAAAATAAAAAATAATAATAATATTTTACTACATACACACAACACCATCTAGCCCAAACTAAGCAGAGCTTGTACTATGGGTACTAGACAATGGATAAACATAATATACCTATATACTTTTTTGAAACACCTATACCAAGACAAACATCCGTGTTCATGCACACAAATGTTTGGCTTGTGCGAAAATCGAACCCGCGTCCTCAGGCGTGGCAGTCGGTTGCACTAACCACTACGCCATCGAGGCCGACAAAAATGTTTCGGTTAGCCCTTTCCTATTGTAAAAGGTTACCAATATCAACCTTGTATAACATATAAACTATTCCACTGCTGAGCATAGGTTCTTCTCAATGTGAGAAGGGTTACCAGTGTGGACTTCACGCATCTTTTAAAACGTTATGGAGTATTCTCAGAAATCCAGGATTTATCACGATGGCTTCTTTACCGTTAAAGTTAATTGACCATTTAATACACATATGAAACGTCAGTGGCTTTTGCTTTTTTTAAAAAGACAAAAGATCTAGGAATAAATCCTGTGTCGCGGGGGGCTTTGCAAACATTCAAACAACGGACACAAAAACATTCAGAATCGAAACAAACATATTTTGTAGATCACACAAATTTTTGTACCGTATGGGATTTGAACCCACAACACTCGGCGCACTGGCAGTGGCGATGCACTTAAACCACTACGTCATCCGTGCAGGCAATGCTTTGACTTGGTATTAAACTCAAAACTTTGGCTTGTCAGACCAATGGTCTCCCATCCAGGCAATCGGTGCTATTAACAGTGGGTGGTCCTTTTTAGGGTTCCGTACACAAAGGGTAAATCGGGACCCTATTACTAAGACTCCGCTGTCCGTCTGTCTGTCCGTCTGTCACCAGGCTGTATCTGAACCGTGATAGTTAGACAGTTGACATTTTCACAGATGATGTATTTCTGTTGCCGCTATAGCAACAAACACTAAAAAATAGAATAAAATAAATACTTAAGAGGGCTTCCATACAACAAACGTGATATTTTTGCTCATTTTTGCTCGATATTGATAATGGCGACAGGTAGACGCTTGAAATATTCACAGAATATTTAGTTATATATTTACTTAAATACTTAAATTAAAATAAAACAAATATTTAAGGGGGGCTCCCATACAACAGACATGATTTTTTTTCGGTATGGAACCCTTGATGCGCTAGTCCGACTCGCACTTGGCCGGTTTTTAATATTTACATTATAAAAGTTTAATAAAACTTATTACGGTATCCTTTTACCTTCACCTTTTACATTCAGCAAAACATACTTTTCACATAAGAATAATTATGCATTAAAACTTGGACTTACAGACATTAAGATCCTACTTCAAAAGCACAAGACGGCCACCACAATCACCTAACAAAAAAATATTCCATAAAATCACCTGACAAGTCCAATAATGAATACATTAAAAGCTTTGACAGTTCCAACAAGCCATCAACAAGGTCAACGATGTGACTATTAATAATTGTACAACATTACGTTTGTCTCGGTACATGCGTCATCGTGAATAATGAAAAGATTCATACCACGTTACTCTATTGCACAATGTCCGTATTACTTGTTAGTATGCTTCCCACGAAACTGCCTTATTGTCTAACGGAAAGCAATATTTTCAAATGGAATGGAAAACTAAAGGACTTAGCTTTTGAGTTTTCAATAAGCTTGCAGCTTGTTGAGACTTAGTTTTACATAAATACTAGTAGATATGTTTATTTTTTAGAAGAACGCAAATGGCTGATCATATTCCAAGCCATCGAATTTTAAATATTTTTGGTGACAAATAAACCCGCATGTCATTATTGTAGGCTTTGGCGCACAAACAAAATCACTGATTATTAGCTGCTGGTATTGAAAATATTAAATTTCAAATGATTGGTTGGTCACGCGGTATAAGCTTACACTTTCACAAATGACCAGTTATGAGCCTTCAAATTCCAAGTTTCAAGAATTGAACCACCAGAAATATATTTTAAGGACACACAGCAATAGGCTCGCTCGCTAACACGTGTACTCAAATCAAAACTTGGTAAATGTAGACATAATACTGACTTTCGAGAATACATAAATTTATAAAACATAATTTCATTCACCAGCGGATTAATAAGCTTAAAACGATAACGATGAATGAAATCCAACGCTACGGTTCTGTGAACTTGGCTGGCACACTGCCGCTTGCGATTCGGAACGGAAGTAGAAAGCATTCGTGGAATCCCAGCAGGCATATCATGAGTTATTTTCACGTGAAATATAATGTATACTTGACATGCATATATTTAGCTTTTTTGTTGAATTTAGTTAGAGATTCATTAGCATATTGTAATCAGTAGGAAGGGAAAGAAGTGTATGTATATTGAGTTATTTGCCATGTCGTAAGAAATTTATGTAACTGGATTTACGAAGGCAAAAATACAAGTTAAATTAATGGCAAGCCTTAAAGGTAGATTTTAGTTGCCTAATTTAAAGAGTGGCAAAACAGCCTGCCCCGTTTGCGGTAATGTATGCAACTGCAGTGCGTGAGGTGTCGCGTTTTGTTTCTAGGTTGTTAATGTTAGAATAATATTTATGATTATTATAACAATTTGTAGTTGGCAATACTTCTCAGACTGATAAACAGCTATAGCCTAGATAGGAAACTGTTAAACTGCCGCGGAGAGGTGTCGGTTTCGTTTCTGCGATACGCTTCATTGACCTTTCAGAAACATGTGAGTTTTCATAGTTAAGTTATGTACGCACTGGGCTAACGAGGCCATTACTGACAAATCCTTCTCACATTGAGAGCAGGCCCATGTCCAACAGAGCTTAAATACTGAGTTGATTTTATTATTTATTAAATGACTGCCAATGATGACTCACTGTTGATATTCTTGGTAACCCTGTAATCGAGATAGGAGTGAGTTATCGACATGGGTGGGATTTGATCCTATAACCTTTCGACCGCAAAGCTGATAACTTAACAAATAGGCTATCGGCACTAAATAACATTTATGTGTGTATTATCAGATGATATAATATGAAATTATTTTCAAGATTATTTCTTTAGCCTGGTGGATACATTTTTGGAGTGCCTTGCAAAAGTCTGAAGTTCAGTCTCATCGAAAACACATCTTTACCACTATGAAATACCATGCATAGATCTCGAATTTCATCACAGGTTGTAAACAGACTCTGACTTTTCGGAAATTATGCGCCTGTGTTTATTTATAAGTAACTAGCTTTTGCCCGCGGCTTCGCTCGCGTTAATTTAGAATTTGACAATCAATTCGGGTTGTACTCTGCTTGTAATAATATAATTCAATCATGATTCGAAAGACACGTGGCGCCATCTATTATCATAAGAACGTTATTATTGTTTTCGTCGGGAACAGTAATTTTTTTCGGGATCAAAGGTAGCCTATGTCCGTTTCTGTACACCTGTCAACGTATATACAAAATTTCAGGATGATCGGTTCAATGGTTTAGGCGTGAAGAGGTAACAAACAAACAAACTCATTTTCGCTTTTATAATATTAGTTAGGATTATAGCTTGAGAAAAAACGTGAGAAAATCTGCACGTACTATAACTGGTCCTGGAGATGCTTTCAAACACTGGATGGTAAATAGACCGTCTTTTAAATAACTGTAAGGTTGATATATGTCGATGGAACGCTGTATCATACACAGTTTTAAGTTGTGAAGCATGGGAATGTACCTATGTCAAACAAATCTAAATGGAATTACTGTTTAATTAGTTACACAAATTGAAATAGATTAAAAACTTACGAAAGCAGGATATTTTGGATCTAATGTGTACCCGAAACTTCAAAAAACCGACCCGATCTAAAAAATCTTACAATGAAGTTTCTTCGGATTTCATTATGTTAAGATAACAATTACTTAGTTGTTCCTACTGCTTTATGAGAGTGTTTAAGATAATCAAGACGTTAAGTATCGAAACTCTGAACGAATTCCAGAATATCTATTTTAATAATTTGATTAAATGAATAATTTAAAATGTTTGCATAATTATACAAAATTTTTATATTTATTTTCGAAGTATTTTCTCTATAAATTCACCTCTCAATAATATCTTTTTGACATCAATGATAAAATTTTGTATAATGTTTTTTATGCTATAAATAATTATATAAAATTCTATAACTGTGTGACATCAAACTAGAAGGAGAAATTTTGTATTATTTTTCAATATTTATGACTTTTTAAATTTGGACATTGTCAATATAATAATATGACTGTCTATATTTTAATTGTGGAATATAAATAAATGTTAGGTGTAATTTACTACAATTGCATGATAATAATAAGAAATAAATAAATAAATAATTTTGATGTCTGAACAAACCCTATTTGCACGCCTGTAATGGCAGAATATGCTTTACAACATTTAATTTATGAGCCTATATATCACCATATTCTTGGAAATAAAGTTATTATTATATTATTATTATTATAAATATGTCTCAAGATAGGAGCAATCGGCTCAAAACTTCGGCATTTACGTTTCATGGTGGAGCTTCTCATCCTAAAAACGGTTGTATATCTTAATATACAACCGTAGACAATTGACATGCTACAAATCGATCAGGAACGACGTAAACCAAGTTTTAGAACACACAGCCCTAGCATTCGCATTGTACCGACCCGGACAGAAATGTACACCAATGTAATTGTATTTCGGAGAATTGTTCAGCTGCTATACTATTCTCCTAAATACTATTTCCAGTCTCGTGAGCAGCGATAGCTCAGTGGGGAGACCAACAGACTGCAATGCAGAGGGTCTCGGGTTCGAACCCACGTCGTGCACCTCTGACTTTCTATTTTTCGAAATTATGTGCGTATTGATTGATAATTATCGCCTGCTCCGTGCCTCGGAGAGCACGTTAAGCCGTTGGTCCCGGCTGCCGTGAACATCTATGGCAGTCGTTATTAGGAGAGTGTCGACACAAAAGATCCCACTGGGTCGAAGTATCGTCGGTCTGCGCTGACTGGCCCCTACATAAGATAAGATAAGATTTCCGGTCTCTATGCAACGACAAGCTGGCAAACGGTATTCACTAACAGTGCATTATGCTCGTCGACAAAATCAAGACATTCATCGTTATTCGTGATGTGAAATATCAGGGCCAAAATCAATTTTATATATAGTTATTTCTACTGAAAGTTTTAAGGGATTTAATAATATAAACTACTGTTCAATTATTTAGCCAAATGATAACATGGATGGAGAAATGTCAATCTGCCTACGCGGCTACGGTTACGTAGTTCTGATTCACGATGTCACAGCTTATAGCGTTATTGTACCATATTACAACTAAATGAATATCAAGGTGAAGTCATCTTATATTTCATGACTGCGGCATAAGGCTGTATTTTAATAGAAGCACAGTTAAAGACCTTCATGCCAGTTGTTTTAATTTAAAAAAATTGGGTCAGTCTTTGGGGACTGCCGATAGAAGTGAAAACTTAATACTTGTTCATAAACACTTCTTAAAAAACAAAAAGAAAAGGGGCGTGTCGGATTCCTGATATTCTCTTTGGGGTTATTAAGGGGGTCAAAATTTCGTTATTTTTTGCGTAGTACGCACCATTTCTGAGATATTGTTCTAAAATAATTCAAAAATGGAAAGCGTGGAAGCGTGACGATGACGCGAGTTCCATGATTTTTGTTCACCCAAGAAGTGCTCAACGCGCCTAAAGAAGTTTTCACTTCAAAAACTCCACGATAAAGCAACCTGCTCAGCAAATCTAAAGCTACCAATTAACCTAAATGTATCTTTAGTTAACTCACTAAATACATACTATACTTTGATGTTCATAAGTATCACTTTGTGACCTAGTCAGAAATGATTTTTGACTTCTGACGGGTCGTACATTGTCATAAAAAATATTAATTGGTCAAAATTGTCTGTCTTTAAGAAAACATCTTCAAAGCATTTTTCCTGATCTTTTTTTGTCCCTCTTAGGATTTATTATATTTTTTCCTACTCCACCTATTTTCGTTTGATTAAGTTCCTTGCGGGTACCAAAATAATTTAGATTCTTTTGGGAAAGGTAAGCGGCATTCGAGGAAATTTATGAGCAGCCGCTGTGGATAGAGAATATAATATAACAGGTGGAAGATAATTTTAAAGCAGTTAGTTAAATAAAGAATAATTGAAATAAACGATATTGTTATCAAGAGTCAGGGTTGAGCAAAGTTCTTTCGGCCAACGCTGAGCCTCTGGGGTCCTACCCCGTTATTTTTCCTCGTATTCGGCTAATGATGGGATAAGCTGTATAACGAGATGAAGATTTTAAAGTGCCGTCCCAATCTACGTAAAATAATATTTGGTTAAATAATTATTAAAAAATAACAAAATACTTACCTAATCACTCAGAACTAGTATACCTTCTTATTTTTTTTTTTTAAAACTTCTCCCGCAAAGGGAATTATTCCTGTGTCGCGGGGGACTTTACAAACATTCAAACAACGGACACAAAGAACACCCAGTCTCGGAATAACCACTTGTGGATCACACAAAGTTTTGGGATTTGAACTCACTACATTCTGGGTAGTAATGGTGGTGAGGTGACCACATAAACCACTTCGCCATCCGTGCAATAAAAAAGTGTACATTTAAACAGCGTGAAAAAGCATCTTCTCAGGCCGTCAAAGTAGAGACCTCAACATCGCCTTGGCTACTGTGGGGGCGGTGTGGAGGCCACTGCTCTTAGACCACACGACTGCTTACCATCAGGTGGAGTGTGGTCATTTTGACGAGCAAAATAAAAAAAAAATAAAAAAAAAATATATAAAAAAATTAATAATAATAATATTCTATCACATACACACAACACCATCTAGCCCAAACTAAGCAGAGATACTAGACAATGGATAAACATACATATATATATATTTTTTGTAAATACATACATATTATACATAGAAACAGCCAGACCAAGACAAACATCCATGTTCATGCACACAAATGTTTGACTTGTGCGGAAATCGAACCCGCGACCTCACGCGTGGCAGTCGGTTAATCAAAATCAAAATCATATTTATTTGCAGAAATACTGTGACAAATGGTGTTACAAATGATGGCATTAAAGGTGCAAGTATTTGGACCATAGTAGTGGCATGCAAACATTGATAAAAGTATAATAAATTAATTATGTAAAGTCGAAAAATAAGTCATTTTATATCAAAATTCAGAAAAATTAAATACAATGTCATATAATTAAAATATAGTCAATTGTAGAATAAAAATAGCAATTAATGGATGAATAATTAATAGATGTCCGGCTATTATAACCAAAGCAAAAGAATAAATTGTAAATTAAATTAAAATTGTATAATAATAATAATATAAATTTGTTTAAATGTCATTGTATAATTTGTCATTTATATAATTAGTAACCGTATAATAGCATTTATTTATTAAATATTCATTTAATTTTTTCTTGAACAAATTAGACTCAGATTCTTTAATTGTTTTAGGCAGTTTGTTGTAAATAAGAGATGCCATATGAAATATACTCTTATGCATCAGAGCAGTTTTAGTTTTAGGTATACAAAGCCGATACACATCTCTTTGACGTCTGTTGTAAAAATCTGACGCTAACATAAACAGAGTTGGATTACATTTGACAAATACAGCTACTTCGAATATATATAAGCAGGGTAGAGTTAAAAGTTTATGTTCTATAAAATACGGGCGACAGCTATCCGTCGTTTTTAAGGCAAACATAGCTCTAATACATCTCTTCTGCATTTTAAAGATAATATCTTTATTTGTTGAATTTCCCCAGAAAATTATACCGTACCTTAGTAACGAAACGACCAGACCATGGTATGCAGTAACAACAGAACTTATATTTGTTATTTGAGCCAGCTCATGTAGTGCGTAAACAGACTTACACTAACCACTACGCCATCGAGGCTGTCAATTACATCTGTTTTCAAAAATGTTTTCTTTAAATGATACTTAGTGCCTTAACGTTATAAGTAACTAATAACTAGAGATCGGATAATCGAATGCATATTTACCTAAAGTTCAGGTGTTGGCTATCATGGAAAGCGCTTTTTTATCGACAAAATTCAGATTTTCCGGAATTAAAAAAGTCCGTGAGATGTAATTCGAGATTGGCTATACGAAAAAATACATATTTACCTAAAGTTTAGATGTTGGCTATTGTAAAAAGGACAGTATTATAAAAAAAAATGCGGTAATAAACCTAATTTGATACAAATGACAGTTGACATAAATTACACAAATTTAATGTAAAATAAATATACATCCGACTTGTTAAGCCATCCCGGAATTATATTTCTTTTTAAAGGACTTCGAAAATTCGTTAACAAAAATAAAGCTGTTTAACTCACTTGTACGCCCGATTCTAGAGTATGGCTCAGTCGTATGGAATCCTCATTATGACGTATATACAAAGCGTTTAGAGAGCGTCCAGAGGCGTTTCCTCTGCCACCTATGTTACGGAGACCGTTTAGCAAAACTAATTACACATTAAGGTTAAAACATTATAAACTAAAAACATTAGCAAGCCGCAGATTGAAACTAGATGCCATATTTGTGCATAAAATTCTGAACGGCATCACAGACTGTAGTGAACTGTTAGGCGCCTTACACATAAAAATACCTAACCGAATTCCAAGAAAAAGTAATTATAACCTATTGGATGTTCCATTCTCAAAAACCAACCTGGGTCATTACGCTGCTGTGCCAAGGCTTTGTAGGCAATGCAATAATTTATCAAAGTCTCACGATATTGATATTAGTCAACCCTCACCAAAATATGAAACACACTTAGAACGGGTTATTTAAGTTTTTCATTAAGTTTCACATTGTTTATTTCTTTTGTTAAGTTAATTGCTAACGTGTAGCTTATTTTAATTAATTAATTTAAAATTTTCTATTTTATGCTTTGTTGTTAAATGTATGTGCATGCTGTGGTCTCCTATAACTGCAGGAGTACACTATACAAAACTAATGTCCATTTGTCTGTGCAATTTTGTATATATTCTTTGTTGGAGATCTTTAATAAATAAATAAATATTCTCAGTAGCCGCTTCCATAATACGTTAACCGATAATTAACTTTAGGTAAATATGCATCCTATTATCCGATCTCTACTAATAGCTCTGTACTATTCCTATGTACTATACATATTAGTATAAACGAACTGTGTCCATTTAAAGGCACATACCTACTTGTAGTACAAAAGAATCACACACCGCAAGCAATTACGTATACCATTTGCCATTATCTAAATGAAAATATGTTGATTTTTGTTCGCTGTATCTTGTGTATACAGCGTTATCTTAATGCCCGGCGTTAGTTATGAGGTTGCACGTAACTAGTTGTGCTGAAATTAAAACATTATTCTGTTGAGTTATCGTTTTCGTTCAGAAACATACCTAGTCATAGCTATTTGTCTGTTTTTCCGGGTAGTAAGTAGATATTACATTCAAAGAGCGATGGCGAGGTTGGACCCACAAAATGTAAAAAAGTACCGTTCAAGTTCAAATATAATGTCCTCCAGACCGAATTTCGATCACGGCGGCCAGTCTTAACGGAGACTGGCCATCTGCGCAGGAGATATTATAGTGCACAAGCGTGAGCGCAAATACAAGTGCACTCTCTGTTCCCTGACTCTCATGATCCGATGGGACGGTAATCCGACACGACCGGAGAGAGATCAGGCGCAGGACCAACGGCTTTACGTGCTTTCCGAGGCACGGGGGTGTCTAACACCGCCAATTTCCTAACTCCGGGCTGCTATTAAGATTTCTTAAAAGAAAAACGCAATACATTTTTGTTGGCCCGACCCGAGATTCGGACCCGAGACCTCATGCACAGCAGTCGCATTCACTACCGCTGCGCCACGGAGTATACGTTAGTTATAACTACAGGTTTATAAGATTTTTATATATAATATATTGTGTCACTATAAGAAGGGAATTAAAAATTATGATTGATTTTAATTTATTAAAAAATGAGTCATTGTGCACTAACAAAACGCATCTTGTGTGGGATTTCGTTCCAATCTACAATACTTTATATTTGTTTTACTTTAGATTTGATCTTGAATAATTATGGGGTTTTCTATTTTTAATAAAAAAATAAAACTCACTTTCGACAGTAAAAACATGAATATTACATATATATAAATATGTATTGTACGAGTAAAACGTCTACAAAAATATTAAATTATAAACTATTATTATACTCATGGTATAAACTAAAACGGAACGTTTAGCTGGCAATACTGTTTGTCAGTTGTCAATCATAATCTGTCTTATTATTTCATATTATCATATTCCTATAATATTGTATCTTTTTCTCCCAGCTTCTATAAATTACTTTTTATTTGATTTTTTGTTAGTCTTATATTGTTCTACAACTATCAATGAGTTATCTTAAAGCACGTTATCTATAAGATTGGGTCCAAAAAGACATGAAATCGGCCATTGTTCTTTCTTTTCATTTGTTTGGGCCACCAGGGTTAACAAATCAACTGCTTGTTCGAATTCCGGTTCAGGTGACTTAAATGTTGTTAGAAGCTTATGCTGTTTCTTTCAGTCTGAATATGTCCTGGTAGAAATAATAGGCTGACCCCATTTAAGGTGGGATTTTGAATTGCAGCTGGTGAAATATACGTATAAGCGATATGTCTGAATATAATCATGTACGAAAAACAGCAATAGGCTTGTTATATATTACGTGAGGATAACATTTAAACAAGTGAGTAACGGCAAAGAATTGCCGTAAACCTTAAGAGTTAAAAAAAATGGTTCAAGTAATATGCAAAGGTCACGTGATACCACGTGACGTCAGAAGACAAAAATCATAGTAATTTCGGGGATATATCGACTATGCTGAATCGAATAGCGTTGACCGCGAGTCTCTAGCTCTTACGGTTCTTGAGTTGAGAGTTGTATAACAGACAGACGGACGGACAAAGCTGTTGTACCTATAAGAGATTTTTCGAACTCTAAAACATACATATATCGTCTCACACCTATGTAGGTATATAACCAAAAACTGATATTGCGCGAGATATGGCTTTAGGTGCCACGTATCATATACATATTATATAGTGGGCAAAACTATTGCTATCTATCAGACACAGTTCTAAACTCCGTTATTCTTCTGAGAATGACTTAACAGAAAAGTACAATAACACTGCCTGTCCCAGGAAGCGATCCCAAGACCATCCGCACAGGCATATTTTATTTAAATAGCGGTCGCCTAGTGCTCGAAATTCGACCAAAGTTTGCCTGTAAGATATTGCTGATATATGTCATTATATATTGATATATGTAACCATAGTTTCGCGCTCCGACTGCGTGTGTCAAATACATGGTTGTGTGCGTGTAGTGTTTTTTCATTAATTTAATGTATTTCTAATGCTTATTTTATATAAATATTAGGATTTACCCCTCCTTCTCTATATAAACTTTAACTGTGCCAAATTTTATACACCTCCGTCCGCGCAATTTTCGTAAAAAGGGATACAAAGTTTTTGCTTCACGTATTAAAATATAGATAAGCCTATTTATATAAAAACACAAGTTCAAGCAAACCACTTATTCTCGTACAACAGTAGTCCTTTATTTGGTAAGACTAATCTTCATACTTAGCCTTTGAGTTTATTTAAAAAGTTAAATGTGTCTGGTTTTCTTTGCCAAAGTCAAGCAGCTTATTTTTTTGGAAAGTCTGTCGCTGAAACTTCTCTTTACTTAAATCTCGAGCTTTGGGTATAATGTATTTTTTGGATGTTAAACCACATTTTTTCTGAATATTAGCTTTCTGCTATAAAGCAACAAATACAACTTTAAACACAGTTTATTTTATATCGATATCAAAATTATTAATTTGGCTTCCAATTTTTATAATTGACATTTTCGGTTGTTTTCTCGGTACCTTCGAACATTCCATATCTATCTGATGGTATGTTCACTGTATCAGCATTTTCAAGTTCGTATTCTAATAACTGCCTGGGCAGCGCAGCGATAATTTATGCCACTGCTATGCTATGCTAGAAGGTCTTGGGTCTTTTTTTTTGTATAATTAAGATGGCAAACAAGCATAATGCGTGATGGTAAGTGGTCACCGTAGCCTATAGTCGCCTGCAACACCAGAGGCATTATTTACGCGTTGCCGACCCTTTAAGAAAGGAAGTGGGAAGGAGAAGGAGCGGGAAGCGGGAAAGAAGGTGATTGGGCCTCCGACACTCTCACTCACCGAACGAAACACAACAGTAGGAATACTGCTATTTCACGTCGATATTCTGTGAGAGGGTAGTCCTTCCTCGGTCGAGTCGGCCCATTCATGCTGAAACCAGTGAGGCTCTACTACTCAAAAACTGTCTGACGCCTTAAAACCTGTAGAGGTTTATAAGCATCAGGCCCAAGGCATATGTGTTACACTTATATTTTGAACTCATAGCCAGTTGCACTCACTGATCGGTAAACGATTAGCGAGGTTAAGCAACGTTGGGTGCGGTCAGTCTATAGATGGGTGACAGCTTAGTGGTATTTCATCTGAGTGTCTCCGTGCTTCGGAGGGCACGTAAAAAGTCGGTCCGGGCTGTTGTCAAATTGACAGCAGTCGTTAAGCCATGTCAGAGGTCTACGGGCGGCTTGAACAACTCTTGACAACAGGTTGGCCGCTAACCACACGAAAAGAAAGAAGACCTATATTTTGCGTACTATTTGTTTAGGTTTCACGTATTAAGAGGCTATTGTAGTTTACCGTTGTTTCAGACTCGGTGATGTGACTGAGAATTTCTAGGCCAAAAAATCCAGTAACATTATTGCGAACCAAAAATCGAACTTGAGACTGCAAGATCAGCAGTCGCATTCATTACCACTGCGCCACGTAGGCGGACATTTGGAAACAATATATACAGGTATAATAATAATGTCCTCTAGACCGAATTTCGGCCACGGCGGCCAGTCTTAACGGAGACTGGCCATCTGCGCAGGAGATATTACCTATAGTGCACAAGTGTGTGCGCAAACACAAGTGCACTCTCTGTTCCCTAGCTCTCATGACCCGATGGGACGGTAATTCGACACGACTGGAGAGAGATCAGGCGCAGGACCAACGGCTTTACGTGCTTTCCGAGGAACGGAGGGCTTAAAACCGCCAACTTCCCAACTCCGGGCTCGTATTGAGATTTCGTAACAGAAAATCCCAGTAACTGTTTGTTGGCCCGACCCGAGATTCGAACCCGAGACCTCATACACAGCAGTCGCTTTCACTACCGCTGCGCCACGGAGGCAGGTATAATAATCAATAGAACTAACAAGATTTATAATATAGCCCTAACTAAACTAAAAAACTAATATTGTCGATAAATTACTGATACCTCGATGTCGTAGTGGTTAGTGTAACCGACTGCCACGCCTGAGGTCGCGGGTCCGATTCCCGCACAAGTCAAACATTTGTGTGCATGAACATGGATGTTTGTCTTGGTCTGGGTGTTTCTATATATAATATGTATGTATTTACAAAAAAAAGTATATATGTATGTTTATCCATTGTCTAGTACCTATAGTACAAGTTCTGACTTAGTTTGGGCTAGATGGTGTTGTGTGTATGTGGTAGAATATTATTATTATTTTATTTTATTTTATAGTAAAGATAAGGAACAATAATCGTTCGAATGTAATAAAAATAATACTATTTAATTAAAACTCAGTAAAACCGAACTAATTAAAGCCAGGAAACCAAGCTTATTATTATTTTTATTTATTGATAACCTTTCGCCTTTATCGATAGGTAACACATGAGGCTTAGAAATATACACAGATAAGAGCCGGATAAGTTTGTATTAAATGTTTCCGCTGTCGGAATAAGCTTGCTTTATGGCTGTGCAATCGTGAAGTTTCTTATTTGCACCCTAGGAAAGTAAAGACACCCAGTAGGGGTTTTTCTGGTGTGAATTTCTATGAGTAATAGCATAAAATTGTGACCGATAGAGAATAGGCTCAATAATGTTATATGGAAAATATGACACCTAAAAAAAGTGGTGAAATATGATTGTAATACGGGGTGTATTATTATATTACTAGTTTTTGCCCGCGGCTTCGCTCGCGTTAATTTAGAATTTGATAATCAATTCGAGTTGTACTCTGCTTGTAATAATATAATTCAATTGTGATTCGAAAGACACGTGGCGCCATCTATTATCATAAGAACGTTATTATTGTTTTCCTCGGGAACGGTAATTACTTTAGGGATGAAAGGTAGCCTATGTCTGTTACTGTACACCTGTCAACGTATATGCAAAATTTCAAGATGATCGGTTCAGTGGTTTAGGCGTGAAAAGGTAACAAACAAACAAACAAACTCATATTCGCTTTTATAATATTACTAGCTTTTGCGCGCGGCTCCGCCCGCGTGGTACCTATATCAATAAAAAGTAGCCTATGTCCTTCCCCAAGTTTTAAACTATATCTGTACCAAATTTCATCTAAATCGGTTGAGTGGTTTAGCCGTGAAAAGGTAACAGACAGACAGATAGACAGACAGACAGAGTTACTTTCGAATTTATAATATTAGTAAGAATATAGTTAAGATAGGATTAAGATTAGGATTGTTAACCATTTTGGGGATATACAAGCAGGTCTATGTTATTAAGAATGTCTCTTTTGTCCAGTAGTCTAAAACGAATGATTTTTGATAACACATAAATGCTTCTATTCGAGTTTTCTGCAACCAACTTTTCCATAGCACCGAGTTCCAAAATATAATAATAAACAACCTCCACTAAGAAACAACGGGCACAGAGTTCTATTGTTTGAATGTTTGTAAAGTCCCTACATAACTCGTGTATCGCTAACACAGGAATTATACCTAAAAGGAAAGTTGCATTTAAAAAAAAATATAATAGTATTGTCTTATGTTTACGCGAATGGTATACATTGAAATTAAACAAACTTTATACGGATTTTATCGCGTTGTTTATTTTTTTATAAAACACTATTATTACATAATTTTGAAACTTTAAACTACTATTGTTTAACACTTTTACTAGTTACTGTTTACTTCAATTTAAACTATTTAAATTAAATTTTACACTTTCCCCGATGTTCCAGTTGCTTTTCAGCAGCCACGGGGAGACTAAGATGGTAGTTATCTCAATGTTCCAGTGTAGTTATTTCAAAGTACCCGAACATAATTTAATCATTGGTACCTATATCTATTTACGCAGAATGAGCTCAAAGTATCATGAAGTCTAGCAGTGATTTGCTTCTTCTTGGGTTTGACTATTTGAATTACTAGATCCCGATCTCCGTCCCCATGAAAAGCAATGGAAACGTCGGGAAAAGTGTGAAATTAAATTTAAATTATTGTATAATTTAAATAGTTTAAATTGAAGTAAACAGTAACTAGTAAAAGTGTTAAACAATAGTAGTTTAAAGTTTCAAAATTATGTAATAATAGTATTAAGTATATAAAAAAATAAACAACGCGATAATATCCGTATAAAGTTTGTTTAATTTTAAAGAATAATATAATGTTATTTTACATCTCTGCCAATCCTCAGAAAGAGACAAGCCGTGAAGTTACATAACAATGTAAATAAGCTTTATGCAGTGGTCCGACCGCCGCCGCCGGCGAGAAAACGACTAACTATCGGCGATTTTCTCTCTCAAGAAACGCACAAATAATATACATTACGTGTAAACGAAAGAGATACATATATTAAAAGTTGCTTGCTGTTCACACTGGCGGCGACGACTCGCTTTACTAGTTTTGTCGCTGAGCGACAAGAGCTTTCAAAAATAAACTCGCTCAGCGATACTCGTTCAGCGATGCTCGCTCGTCGCCGCGCGCAGGTTTGCACAGGACTGAGCGACCGCGGGCGAGGGGCGCGAGTAATCGCTCGTCGCACTTGCACACTCGCTTATAGCTCGGCGACAAGACTATCGAAACTACACACTCGCTTCCCGCTGATCGTCAACTCGTTTATAGTTTCTAGTTTTACTCGTTTCTCGTTCATCGTCGGCGGTCGGACCACTGCCTTAAGGTAGTAATTATAAATGTTATCGCGACAACTTGTAGCTCAGCGACAACAGTTGGAGATGTAGGTCAAGGTCTGACTCCCACAAGCTCTATGTGCAACAAATCAATACCTTTCTGATGTACCCACCTATTTACTGAGTACTCTCCTTAGAGTAGAATAGAATAGAAATATTGAATCTTTGAACTAATAGATACGGCTTAGTAGTCGTTTCGAAGGAATTTGTTCGCATGGATCGTGCGAAAAGATGCTTTTTTTTAATAATATTTGTTTTGTAGTCGTTTTGCACACCTGGAATATATTTTCGTGCGAATCGTTTCCGTCTGAAAACGCAGGTGTCGTTTCGCACGTTTTATATTTTTAATAAAAAAAATATCAAAATTCAGTCGAAAAGTCTTGAAAGTAGTGTGTGCACACACTATTTTCAAGTGCATAATATAAATATTACTTATAATTGTATATATTTTTTGATTTATTGGTATACCTTGTTTTATTTAAAACTATCACCTTCGTGCGCGAATGTACAATACTTCTACTATTATTAGCATAAAAAAGAAAACATGCGAAACCACACCTGCGTTATCAGACGGGAACGATTCGCACGAAAATATATTCCATGTGTGCGGAACGACTACAAAAAGATATTATTTAAAAAAGTGTCTTTTCGCACGATTCGTGCGAACAAATTCGTGCGAAACGACTACTAAGCCATAGATACAGTCTTAGCCCAACGAATTTGCGATCGAGAAACCATGGCTTCGAATTTATTGTACTACAGAGGTAAACTCCTAATATCATCAGCCCTGTTTATGAGCTGTCTCACTGCTGGGCAAGGAGTATCTCGTAGTACCTATGGGAACGGGAAATAATTCGCAAATAATTAATTTTAGAAAGAGCCATTGTTAAGCTTAGCCAGGTTTGGTTAGCTAAGTTTTATACGAAATTTTGCTCGCGGCTGTACTCGGGTAAATGTGGATTAGGTTAGATAAGTAACTTTTTGTGGATAAAAGCTATCCTATGTCCTTCTCTGTTTACCTAATTACATATATGCGGAATGTCATGATGATCGGCCGAGTAATTAAGGTGTGAAAGCGTAACAAACAAACAAACTCACATTCGCATTTATAATATTAGTTTGGAAGTTAGGATTCTTATACATATGTCTCAATTGACGGCCTCGATGGCGTAATGGTTAGTGTAACCGACTGCCACGCCTGAGGTCGCGGGTTCGATTCCCGCACAAGTCAAACATTTGTATGCATGAACATGGATGTTTGTCTTGGTCTGGGTGTTTCTATGTATAATATGTATGTATTTACAAAAAAAAAGAAGTATATATTATGTATGTTTATCCATTGTCTAGTACCCATAGTACAAGCTCTGCTTAGTTTGGGCTAGATGGTGTTGTGTGTATGTGACAGAATATTAAGTTATATTAATAATTTCAGCCCTACTTATGAATTGTCCTACTTCGTGAGGGCATGAGGTTCCTTTCAGTTTGAGAAGGGTTAAACCATACTTAATCTTCCAGGTATCCTTACGACATTTTTCTTCTAAAGTGGTCATAAAGAAATGCCAAGCCCTACTAACTTAAGCTTTGCGTCGAACTAGCTAGAAAGGAAGCTCTTATATACAAAATATAATATATGCTACGCCTATAACCTCAAAAAGCAAGGTACAGATGACATCCAAATTTCTCCAGTTAAGTTTTTTAGGACCCACGTATAGGTGAAGAGGCTCTTTCCAAATACCGAGCACAGATCCAGAATACGTTTAAGATTTTATGGACGAAAAGCTCAATAACACTTTGTTCCATCCGGGAATCGAACTCTAGACCTCATGCACAGCAGTCGCAATCCCTACCGCTGCGCCACTGAGTTAATTTATACTAATATTATAAAGCTGAAGAGTTTGTTTGTTTGGTTGAACACGCTAATCTCAGGTACTACTGCATCGAATTGAAAATTTTTTTTAATGTTGGATAGCCTATTTATCGAGGAAGGCTATAGGCTATATAACATCACGCTACGACCAATAGGAGCGGAGCAGCAATGAAAAATTTTACAAAACGGGAAAAATTCTATTACGTGAAGCAGACGAAGTTGCGCGGGTCAGCTAGTCTCTAATAAACCTCTGATTTATGACACTTGTATGCGATGGTTACCTAACAGACGCAACTAAGTCGTGGATGGACGTGAGACTGTAGGTAGTAGATCCTCGCTGGTTTCAGCATGAATGGGCCGGAACGACCGGGGTAGTACTACCCTCTCACAGAATACCGGCATGAAGTAACGGTACCCGTACTGTTGCGTTTCGTATCGGTGAGTGAGAGAGCCGGAGGCCCAGTTACCCCGATCCTTTTCCTATCCTTTCCTTTGTCCTTGCCCTCCTTCATTCCTTTTTAAAGGGCTGGCAACGCACTTGTAACTCCATTGGGGTTGCGGGTGTCCATGGGCGGCGGTAATCGCTTACCATCAGGCGATCCGTCAGCTCGTTTACCCCACAAAGCAATAAAAAAAATAAAAAAAACTCGAGCACGCAAGTAAGCTGTATGACTAACTCGTGCGTATCTAGCTCGTAGTTTACTTGCGTCATGAACACCCACCATACTGTTTAAGTAATAATTCATGACGTCATAGACAAAAAACTATTACCATAATGTACTATGACGTCTTAGTCCACGTTCAAAACTATTTGCTTCATCACAATAGCGCCGCTGTATATGTACGATGTTCGTACCACCGTGCAATAAATCAATACAATATCACTGTACATACATTACGTATGTACGTATAAAATGTACACCAATCAGACGCCTTTACAGGGGACCGTATAAAATTACAGCTTTTTAATAACACCATGAAATATGGAACTATTTAAGGACATGGCAAATGGCGTATGGTTTTTCGTGTGGTTAGTGGCCAACCAGTTGTCAAGAGTTGTTCAAGCCGCCCTTAGGTCTCTGACATGGCTTAACGACTGCTGTCAATTTGACAACAACCGGGATCGACTTTTTACGTGCGGAGACACTCAGATAAAATACCACTAAGCGATCACCTATATCTATAGACTGACCGCACCCAACGTTGCTTAACCTCGCTAATCGTTTACCGATCAGTGAGTGCAACTGGATACTGTCGCTGTGTTGAGTTTTATGGCTTTGATGGGGATCAAAACCATACGCGGGACAAAATTTGTAATCTATAAATGGCGGTTCAAATATTTCAATTGTTATCTTCAGAAAAACTAAAACTGTTTTTGTATACTGTCAAAGCGGTATAATGTGTGTATTATGATCATTTGCAACAGCAGGGGCAGCATTCTTGCAAGTTTTTATAAGAAAGATGGTTGATTGGAACAGTCTGGCGTAGTCAATTATTTGGTGGCAATACAAATGAGCTGGCTTTCTTCTTCTAGCAGGAAATCGGTTTAAAAGTAGTAATACTGATACTCTGAGTCGTAACACGACTGTCTTCTTACAGGAAAGAGATAAAGGAATAGCAACACTTTTGTTTAAGTCTCCGGCATTCTTACTTATGAGTTTATAACTTACTAGATGTGCCCGCGGTTTCACCCGCGTTTATGATTACTGCGCCGCCCTCGTGGGTCGTAGCATGATATTATATAGCCTATAAACTTCCTCGATAAATAAGCTATCCAACAAAAAAATAATTTTCAGTTCCAACCAGTAGTTCCTGAGATTAGCGCGTTTAAACAAACAAACAAACTCTTCAGCTTTATAACATTAGTATAGATGATTAAGAGTACCGACGACTTACACCTCTACCGCTCTTGTAATTTTCCTTTCATCCAAACCTTTTTTACTTTTATGCCGAAAAATGCCGTCATCAAGTTAAATTATTTTCTATTTGCATACTTGAAATTTCAGCCTAAGCCTAAATCTGATTATCACATAAATGATGCTATAATTCTATATTTATATAAAACGTGATAATTTCACAGAAACACAAGAGTGAATAAATCCATAATGATGATTTCTGACTATTGATATATTGAATACTAAGTTTTGCTCGCGGTTTCGCTCGCGTAAAAGTAGGTTAGGTTAGCAACAGTACTCTTTTAAAAAATAAATTATAGTGAGTGATAATATAGCTTTCTAATGGTAACAGAATTCATTAAATCGGTTCAGTAGTTTCTGAGTTAAATCCTAACAAAGAAACAAACAAAAAAAACTTTCCTCTTTATAATTATTATTATGTCTTTGAGTTGCCTTATGTACTATTATTATTCTTTTAAACACAAAATCCCAAACTACCAAAAAAAATCTCGTCAGCACAACCCGAAAAAAAAAGGAAAGTCTTCCGTACATTGAGTCCACCCTACTATTACGTCAACACATTTATGAAGTGTCTGGTTTAGGGGCCTGATTATCAGCTGAGTGATAAGACCCCTCCCTGCCTCTCCTCTCCCCCCTCTAGTCGAGTATTGAACGAACCCGTATAAGTGCATGATTAGAATGTCAGTTCATTAGCTGTAGTTGTTCGAAATGAGGGGTACTCTTTGATTATTGTGTTTTTCGAGGACTGTCGTCTTTAGATAGATGATGATTATTAACTTATTTTTTTCTATACTAGCTTTTAACGCGACTTCGTATTGGTATTTGTAAGTAGGTACCTATCTATATTTTTCTTTTTAGCATATAAGAAGAAGCTAATCTACACATATAATAATCGACTTCCAGGCGAAAAATTTACCAGATTTTAAGTTAGACCTTAAGCATTATTTCTGTGAAAATCGCATTTAATTTCGTGTAGTGGATTTGTGTGTTGCGCGTACATTCAGACAGACACAAAGACATAAATTTTAAAAATATTTGTTTCGGCTTATATATCTCTTATTATATATTATATGAATATAATATATATTCTATCACATACACACAACATCATCTAGCCCAAACTAAGCAGAGCTTGTACTATGAGTACTAGACAATGGATAAACATACATATATATACTTTTGTTTTGTAAATACATACATCTTATATATAGAAATACCCAGGCCGAGGCAAACATCTATGTTCATGTACACAAATGTTTGACTTGTGCGGGATTCGAACCCGCGACCTCAGGCGTAGCAGTCGGTTACACTAACCACTACGCCATCGAGGTCGACGAGTTCACTAGAAGTCCGATCAGCCGCTCATTAATTTATTATCATATTAATATTAGCACAGTATAATAAAGGCACGTGTTTCCTTCTTCCTTCAATCCTAGGTCCTTTAAGCGGGGCGTAAAAAAGCACCTTCTTAGGCCGTTAAGGTGGGGAACTCAACATAGCCTCAGCTGCTATGAGGACGGTGTGGCCACTGCTCTTAGATCGCACATCATATACATGATCGTTTACCATCAGACGGAGTGTGGTAATATAGAAAAGCAAAATAAAAAAAAATTAAACTGTACTACTACCGGGTACGGGCCTCTTCTCAGTGTGAGAAGGGTTAGACCATAGTCCACCACGCTGGCTCAATATGGGTTGGCAGACTTCAAATATCATCGAAAATATTACTAGCTTAACCGTTACTCAATCTCCAGGAGATACATAACAATAGATTTTTATTGTGTCTATAAAATGACAGACGATGGGTTATGTAGAACATAGATTCACGCCTGTTTCCCAGAGGGGTAGGCAGAGACTACGGATTTCCATTTGCTACGATCCTGACACACTTCTCTGGCTTCATTCACTTTTATAACATTCCTCATACACGCTCGCCGGTTTAAGGTGCTCTTAACCTGGCCTTTATCCAGAACGTCTCCAATCTGATCGAGAAACATTCGCCTAGGTCTTCCTCTTGCGACTGTTGCATTCACACTAGCCTTATAAACTTTCTTTCAGACGTGAATCTATTTATGTATATATTATGTAGAATTATCAGATATGCACATAACTTCGAAAACTTAAAGGTGCGTGATTGGAATTCGAGGCCTGCTGATTATACAGTCACCAAATAATTATTTAACAAGTTATTAACGTCTTAGACATATAGATTACATGGCCCGTATAAAACATTAGGTATATTGTAGGTGACATTACATTCACCTAGACTTGGAACCGAATCGAAGGCCAACGCGACACATTTTGTCTTAGCAGAGCCAAACATGCAACCTTTCCATTTATCACATATAACTTGACGTTCAAATTCTACACTCTAAAATGAAACTAAGTTTCTGCTTGTGGATTTGATAATAATGTCCTCCAGACCGAATTTCGGTCACGGCGGCCAGTTTTAACGGAGACTGGCCATCTGCGCAGGAGATATATAATATAATATGCACTATAGTGCACAAGTGTGTGCGCAAACACAGGTGCACTCACTGTTCCCTAACTCCCTTTCATGATCCGATGGGATGGTAATCCGACCTGACCGGAGACAAATCAGGTGCAGGACCAAAGGCTTTACGTGTTCTCCGAGGCACAATGTGTCTAACACCTCCAACTTCCTAACTCCGGGCTGCTCTTGCGATTTCCTAACAGTAAAACCCAATTGATGCCGAGGTCTCTACTTTGAAGGCCTAAGAAGGTGCTATATTTTATTGAGTAACATACATATTTCCAAGCTTTCATATTTATAATATTTGTGAGCTAAGTAGGCTTGTTTTACGTGACTATAAGGCTAGCATCTTTCTGCCGCAAATTATTGGTATTTCAAGTGGTAAAAGCTGGCAGTCTTCTGGGCACGTTGCCAATTAACAACAATGCGGACAAATATTATGATGCTTTTTAAAAATTATATACCCTTTTAGTAGAGTTTAGCCGTAGTCCACCACGCTGGCCCAGTGTGGTTTGACAGACTTCACATATATCCGAGAACATTGTGGAGAACTCATAGCAGCGATAGCTCAGTGGGGAGACCAACAGACTGCAATGCAGAGGGTCTTGGGTTCGAACCCACGTCGCGCACATCTGACTTTCGGAAGTTATATGACTTTTCGAAATTATGTGCGTATTGATTGACAATTATCGCCAGCTCCGTGTCTTGGAGAGCACGTTAAGCCGTCGGTCCCGGCTGCCATGAACATCTATGGCAGTCGTTATTGGGAAGTCAGTGCGCTCTAATATCCTGACACTGGTCTAGCTTTAGGGTATCGTTAGCCTTCGGGTTGCGGAGGTCAGATGGCAGTCGTTCGGTGTAAAAACTGATATCCAATCAAATCCGGTAAGACTAGAAAGCCGACCCCAAGTGACTTGGCAATAATAAAGGCTACGGAGAAGAAGAAGATTGTGGAGAACTCATAGACATGCCGGTTTTCTGACGATATTCTCTCTTCTTTTTTAATTTCCGTTTCTTTAATGCTATACTGGGTAAAATTTGAGAGATCCACAAATGATTATTCTGTGTCTGCGTGTCCTTTGTATTTAGTATTTGAATATTAGTAAAATTATTTTAAGTGCAAAAAGTGTCTTTTATTGATAAGAAGCTTTACTTTTTTATCCATTATTTTTATTAATGGCAACAATCGTATCGCGCCATTCCTCAATTAAAGACAGCTGCCCGTTTACAATAATTAAAACTCAGTAGCCATTTTGAAAAAGTTAAAGCGACTAATCGTCTATCGAATACCATCACGTGACGTGAAGCGAATTTGTTCCGAAACTAATCTTAAATCGACTAGGCAACGATTATTCGACTACTCATTTCTTTCCGGCACTAATCAACTATTCGAGTAATTTGACATATTTTTTGTAGGCGTATGGTGATTTTAGATATTTCTGTTAACTAAATTATTTATATTGAGTTTAAACAGCATTTTTTAAACATTACAAATACATGACCAACAAGATATTTCTCTATTTAAAATAAATAAGTTGACGTTCATATTTGTAGATTAAATAACTCGAATTTGTGACCAAAATGTTACTTAATATTGTCTTACATTTATGATTTACGCAAAAGTTATGCGTTGAATTTAAACTACTTTATACAGATTTTATAAAATTAAATTAAATTACGATAAAATTTGTATAATGTAGTTTAATTTCAACACTTATTTTAATTTTGGCCACAAAAACGTATCGTAGGCATTGTTGTATCACCATTTACAAGATGTGGTTTAAATTGCCACTTTAGATAAAAAATTGTGTGTTCTACAAATAATTATCGCGGTTATCAATTTTCTTTGTGTACGCTGTATCTGAAGTTTCGCAGAACAGTTTACCCTAGTAGTGCGAAAAGGATATAAATGTACATGATTGTAATTGCTTTAAGAACTATCCATGCGTTGTGTCTACAACTACGTTATGACACCGAGTTCTTATTCTTTATTAAACCTCTAATAGCTTTATTTCTTGTATTGAGTATTACTAAATGACGTTAAAAATATAAATGTAGATGTTTTATAAATTTATTTTATTTAAAAAAATATGTCAATCTAATCACACCCAAACAGTTGCTCGTAGACTAAAAAGAAAGATTCCTCAATACCTTCTCTGAGAAGCACAAGAATAAACGGAGCAGTCACTGGAAGGCTTTCGTGCAAGCCCTTTAATTAAATAAAATCTTACACATATTGCTGAATATCTGCAAGATTGATAGATTGCAATAATGACATTATAAAAAAAAATATATGTTAAAAATGTCTCAAGAAAGTAAAAAGTATGCTATTATTTTAAATATAAATTTTAGTTTTTGTGTACTAACATTGTTTGTATTGCTAAAACATTGAAATGACGAACGCAAAGAACAACCAGACTCAGACCAACTATTACTGGATCATATAATGTTATGTCCCGTGTGGGGGTTGAACCTAAAACACTCAATGCATTGGCTGTGGCGAGGCAATCGCTTAAGCCATCCGTGCAGTAAAAAACTGTTATTGAAAAATAATGCCGTCGTGGCTTGAACAACCATACAAAACTAGTATGGCTTATAAGGCCTTAAGACCCAAACCTACCTTCCCTCGCTGCCGTAAAAGCTGCTCTAATATAGTACGTACATATGAGCACAGTATACGTGAAGAAACAGCACCAAAAAAGTCGTCTAGTTCGCTATTCGAGTGTTATCGCAGTTCTGGCAGTATACGGAACCCCACGATCGCAGCAGATGTGCAAGATAAACAGGACACGCGCGCGCTGACTCACGGCTGCGCGGGCGCACGTACACGCGAGCACACAAGCGTTAGCTGATTAAATTAAATTTTATTGAATTTATTTTCTCTTTTTTATTGATGAATCGAAACTGGTATGGACATATATGCTTGTCTTATATACCTATAAGCGGACACGTTAAACTATCTACGATTGCAAGAGTGTAAGTATGACTTTAATACACGTGGATTCTTCCAGACTTATTACATAAAATGTGAAGTTGCAATCACACCAAAGGACAGAGACCCTTACGTATACAGTAGCTCTTCGAAGAGCTCAGTAAAGACTACTAATGAACAAGTATTTATAAATAACGCGAGATTTGCATCGTGTAGGCATCAAATTCAGAACCCTTGGCGCCTTGGCAGTGTCGAGGTACCACTGCGACGTCCATGTAATCATGTGTTGATAATTGGCTAGTGCTACTTCTCCAATCGGACTAATTCAATTTTGGACCCTAAAGGGGCCACCCAAAAATAACTCCCCACCTGATACCAATGTTAAAAGTTATAGTCGACAACATAATTCATTTGTTTTACACTCGGAACATTCGTGGAATTTATATAAACATAATAATTATCATCATAAATCTAGCGCCATGTTATTTTAAATGTAACTTCCACTCCTAAACACACCCCAAATTCAGGGCGAGAAGATAAAGTAAAACCTGTCACTGTTCCATTTAATTTACTCAAACATCAGCCAAAAGTGAACTCTATGGCAATATTAGAAGTTTTTCACGCGAGCCTTGGGCTAAATTAGCTTTGTTTTACAATATAGACCGCGGCATATAAATCTTCGTTAAGTCATGGAGTTTTATGGCTAACCTACTTTGCCCTACCTTTGCAGACACCTAAAATGGCGACTAATGCTAATTGTTGACCTAGTTACACAAGATATGAATAAAAAATACGGTTTTGTATTTTCCTGGTTTGTTTGTTGTGCGGTATTTTGATGGATTGTCAAGTGGAATTCAAATAGAGTTGCTAATGTTAAAGGACTTCGATTTTATTTTTGTACAACACTATTTTGCCTCGATTTAAATTTCATCATCATCATGATTATTTCAGCCTATTGTAGTCCACTGCTGGACATAAGCCTCCCCCAGGGTGCGCCACAAGGCCCGATCTCCCGTTTTCGCCATCCAGTCACCTCCAGCCACCTTTTTCAGGTCATCGGTCCATCTGGCCGGAGGGCGTCCTACACTACGCTTACCGAGTCGTGGTCTCCACTCGAGAATTTAATTTAAATTAATTAGATTTAAATTTAAACCTCGGATATTTCCTATACTACATACTAAAATATTATCAACAAGCCTCCATAGTCCATATTATCCTTTTATATTTTATAGCTATTGTTATCTCTTAATTTAAATACATTAAATGTAGAAAATCTATTGCGTCTGGTTATGTTTCAGTCCCAAGTCAACGGGTTAATAAAAACCATATAATATTTTGGTAATGTTTCTATATTTAGTATCAAATACATCTAAACATATGCAGATGCTGGATGCGCCAAGCTGAAGACAGGGCGCTATGATGCTCTTCGGGGGAGAGCTATGTCCAGCAGTGGACTATTATAGCCTGATGATGATGATTATGATGACACCTAAACCATCTTTAGTTATACTGTAACTGAAAACAGTACCTATCTTTAACATTTCCAAAACATCTACCTTACAACCTTGCTCTAGTAATTTAAACGAGATTCTGTAATTTTTTAACTTAATTCCAAAACAAACGGATTGTCTTGATTTTCTTTATCCTGAAATCAAATTTAAGCTTCATCGTCATACTGTGTATTGCATTATATTGTACGTCGTCTTTACAAGTTATCTTAGAGAACAATTTATGTTCTTTAGTAAATGTCAATTGACAGTAATAATGAACGCCCACAAACAATTAACAGAGAACGAACAATACTCTGCATTCCACGTTCTTTGAAAATAGAGCAACTATACGGAAAAATAAATGATGAGATAATTACATACACCGAGACTGGCACTCTTCCTTCATTCACTCTCTTTATATTCATCATGAATGTTCGACAGTTTAGCAATAAAATGATTACGAACTGGTCAAATGTTTACCAAACGTTACATTGAA
Source organism: Catocala sponsa (assembly GCA_963564715.1). Taxonomy (NCBI): domain Eukaryota; kingdom Metazoa; phylum Arthropoda; class Insecta; order Lepidoptera; family Erebidae; genus Catocala; species Catocala sponsa. The sequence goes on from OY751352.1 coordinate 1,697,701, forward strand.
GTAAAATAATACTAGCCAAATACAACATTTCTGGTAATACCTTTGTAATTTGCCGTCACATGTCAATACTTAAATATTACAATCACTGTAATATTGGCGTGCCAGCTGCATTAAAATAATTACAGCTATTGAACGAAAACGCTATTCATCGAAGTATTGGAAAGCCATTATCATTTAAACTTTAATGTTTAATGTCGCTACAGTTCGGAAGGACACACCTCTTGGTACGTATCATGCTATTTCCAATTAGCTGTTGTATTCCAACATTAAAATTTTGAACAAAGAAAATTTATACTCCAACTTTCTCCTAATATACTTCCAAACTTATCTTTAGAATCATCTGTGTTTACTCAGAATGGTAAATTATGCAATATTTAAGAATTTATTTCAACAATTTTGTCGTGATATCTTCTAAGTTGTATTGAGAAATTTACTTGAAGTAGGTTAGCTAGTCAATTTGCTGTATCAATGGCATTTTCAAAGGTCGCTTATGGTGCAGGTACTTAAACTCATAAAGCACGATAATGCGTGCGGTGTATTATGGCTTGGGGATAAGTGCCACACCCGCGTTACGTCAAACTTGCCTCAATATATCCCCACTTACCCCTGTTAACTTTGCAATAGCCTCAAGTTTTAGTCAAGAACGGTAATATTAACGAAGCAAATAATCCAAAGAGTACTAGAGATATATTTAAACTATATAAACGTTTAAATTTGATCAATAGGTACTAAAGAATGAGGCTTTCAATAAACGGAACACCCGTTAGTTTGTATCATAGGAAGACCAACATACACATAAAATATTTGTAGATCATAAAATATTTCCGGCTTCTCGGGTACAAATTTATTTTCATTTCAAATATGAAAGCAAGATTTTATTATTAGCTAATGGTATTTTCGAAGTATATACCTATATAGGTTATTATTATTTGTGCAACTTTAGATTCTACACTATGATTTAAAAAAAAATTGTTGTAGTGCTTCAATAATAAGTCCAATTAGTTGTTACGACTATTCCACTCAATAGTACCTCTCGCCCACTTTGAGGCCTCTACGGCGCCTGCTGGTCGCATCCCAGCAATAATTAAACTATGTAGGTCGCTTGAACACCCACAATGACCAACGTTGTACCACCCACCAGCATAAGTTGACCCACCCCACCTCCCACTAACAATCAAAAGCCAGACGCGTATACCACACGGCAGAGACCAACTTAATATGGACGTGCTATGACCTCGTCGACCGCTCTTCTGTTGTTCTTTATTCAATTCAAAATGCGTTCCAGACGTGTACGTTGATGATAAATGACGGTTGAAATTCGATTTCAATTTCGAAGTTTGAAATGTAATTTTCGGTAACTTTCTGTGTCGAGTGTCGTAAACCGCGACGTCAAATATGTGAAAGGAATTAAAAAGGAGTTATCGGTTCAAAGTATGAAGAAAAATAATATTTGCTAGTATTTTAAAATCAACGTATTTTAAATACTTAAAACAGTGACGGAAATAAAAGTAATTTATTTCACAATAAATAACATAAATTATACAAAATATAGTATATAAAAATCCATATTTGTGCAAGATTAATATTTTTATAACATTCTATAGATTATAAAAAAAAGTTTTGTAATTTCAAGAATAGTATTTAACTAGAATAAAATAAATTTGCTTAATCTTAAACAAAAAGGCTTTACAATCCAAGAGGCCCGAATAATAGATTTTCTTTACACTAAAGAAATACAACAATGGAATGAAATCGTAGCATCTGTCAAATGAAATCGCTACAAAATAAAAGTGTACGCCGCGACGTCATTCTTCGTGCAATGACAAATGCCGGCGCGGCACTAGTCATTTACCACAATTTCAGAATAGAGTGTTCAACTATTCACAATATTCAGTTATTCAACGTATTCTGTTATTCAGAGTTGTTCGTTCAATTAGTGATGTACTTTTCAACTCCTGATTTAAAAGATCAACCGTATAGATCGATAATTTTATTTTATTTGAACAGAATATTAAATTATCGATTTATAAAATATTTATACGTACAAATAATAATTTCCGTTACAAACATAATAAGTAAGTAGCATATTATAGTAATTTTAAATCCAGACCTAAAATATTATTATTTCAATTATAGATTAATTTTTATAATACTTTCAGAAAGTAAATATTTTTTATTATATAGTATAGAGATATTACGTAAAATCAAATTATTTAACGTAGGAGTGAGAACACATTTTTACACAAAGACGTATTAAAAAATATAATTATATTCATACTACATATAGCAACTAGTTGAAATAAGTGTAAAAAAGTAGCGCATTCTATATCACCGGCAATAAAAGCCAGCCGCATTAAGTACCTATTCCCAACGAAATTAATAAAATACAATTAAATTCACGCTATAAGTACATGACAAATATTATAACAATCCAATCAAAAATCTTTGATGTTGGTAAAAAGTGCAACTCAATAAATCGCAAGTAGGCGCCGAGGCGACAGTTATTGCGTCAAATACAACCATATCATTTACATACTATGGCGGAAAAAGAAAAAAGCGAACTCGACACCGCCGAAATTCGATGCTCGAATAAAAAAATTATAAACGAAAACTTCCCGGTTGTCAGCCACAAAAAGCTTGAAAGCTTCTAATCGATCACACTACTACGTACTAAAAAAATCAACTTACATATCATCCGGGTTCCTTCCGCAAAAAAGTGCAATGTAATAAAATAAAAAAACAAAAAGTCGTACACATAACTGAAAAAGCACTAAACGTTGTACGTCCCAAGCGCGTTTTCGAAAAAAAATGCGTGCGTGTATATACGACCGCTCAGCGGGCGGCGTGCAGTATACTGATCTAATTTCAAAACGTACGACTGTGAAAGTGACGTAATGCCGGCGCCATGTTGCCCCGCGCCCCGCACGCCGCACCGTCCGCCTCCCCCGACCGCGCCTAGCTTCCGCCACTGGAAAACTGGAAAAATGCACTATTTAATCAATTTCAGAAGTGCTGTGGAATGTTTCGAAGCTTCATAGCCTTATTTCGTTGTATCGCGTCACTGCAGCGTTAAATTTTCTGTGAATCGACTAGCAGTGTCTTATCTGTTTTTAAGGGCGTTGGAAATGGCATTCAGCTACGTACGTTTGTATAGGATGGTAGCAATACGTCATACATAATAGTTCTTGCATGAAAATGTTAACTTTGTCGAAATTTCCGTTAGTGTTGTCCATTTTACGAATGCTTGCTTCTCGTTTTTAGTTGACATCATTTAGAACCGAGGAGAATCGTGGTGCAGATAAAGCTTTACGCGGAGTTGTATCGCGTAGTAATTTTATTCTTTTTCGCTATAAAACGCTAGAAGCGTAAATGCACTTCATATAAAATGAAGCTAAGTAAAGGTTTTTTATATTTAGAATTTTCTAGGATCTTTTTCTTCCTCGAAGGGTTTTAAAACGTCAAGTTATCATGTTAGCAGAAGCAAGTTTTTGCTTCTATTTTTTGCCGGAGGACATTGTAACCTGGCGCCTAAATCGCGTCATCGGTTCGAGGCCACAACGAGAGCAGTCTCGATCACAGTAGGTACACAACAGGTTGCGCCCAATCACACAATAGAGCACTATGAATAAAAAATGCCAATCAATTGATTCTGATGTATTTTGGATATAGTGTGTTAGGCACACAGTTGTCCAAATGAAATAGAGGTCTGGTTTGGACTATTGCCAGCGAGTTGGACTCAGGCAAATTAAATTTTGTCTCACAGTTTCGGCGATATGATTTTTTTAATTTCTAAAATAAACGTTCGAAAATTTGGACTAAAACTGTAAAAATGTTAAACGAATATGCGTTTAGCTGTCATAATGATATTTTTTATTTTAGATAACTATTGTTACATTTCATTAAAATTATTATTTCCAATAGACACCTTCTAAAAAAATTATAACAGGCTGTCAAAGTTTCGGAAAGAGATAAAAACAGAACAAAGTTCGACATTGCATGATAAAAAAAAAAAAGAAATTTGATTTTGCCTGAGTCCAACACGTTGACAATAGCCCAAACCAGATCTCTATTTCATTTGGACAAACGTGTGCCTAACACCTTGTATCACTACGTTTCTCATGTTAATGTAGACGACAAAGTGTTTTATGCAAACGGATCATCAATGTGTGTCTTTATATCCCCGGTAGCGCAGTTATTACGTATACGACTGCTGGAAACGAGATCTCGGGTTCAATTCCCATTTTGAGCAGATGGGTATTTAGACATTTTCAGTATCTCATGTAGATGGTGATAGGCTCGCCAATTATTACGTGGAACCTACAACCATGACTACAGCTGGCGAAATATGTGTGTGTGTAACTAAATATATACATACATACATAGATTCACGCCTGTTTCCCAGAGGGGTAGGCAGAGACTACGGATTTCCATTTGCTACGATCCTGCCACACTTCTCTGGCTTCATTCACTTTCATCACGTTCCTCATACACGCCCGTCGGTTCAAGGAGCTCTTAACCAGGCCTTTAACTGAATAAATACTTAATATAGTTTTTATCCCAAGGCGTTACAATAATTTCGCTTATTAGATTTTATATTACTCTACTACTATTCAAGCCACCGTTATGCACTATCTGCTAGAAAAAGCATAATAATATTCTACCACATACACACAACACCATCTAGCCCAAACTAAGCAGAGCTTGTACTATGGCTACTAGACAATCGATAAACATACATATATACTTTTTTTTTGTAATACATACATATTATACATAGAAACACCTAGACCAAGACAAACAACTATGTTCATGCACACAAATGTTTGACTAGTGCGGGAATCGAATCGAAACCACGGAGTATATGTAGATGTGAGCTCAGTAGTAGCACCATGGAGTATATGTAGATGTGAGCTCAGTAGTAGCACCACGGAGTATATGTAGATGTGAGCTCAGTAGTAGCACCACGGAGTATATGTAGATGTGAGCTCAGTAGTAGCACCACGGAGTATATGTAGATGTGAGCTCAGTAGTAGCACCACGGAGTATATGTAGATGTGAGCTCAGTAGTAGCACCACGGAGTATATGTAGATGTGAGCTCAGTAGTAGCACCACGGAGTATATGTAGATGTGAGCTCAGTAGTAGCACCACGGAGTATATGTAGATGTGAGCTCAGTAGTAGCACCACGGAGTATATGTAGATGTGAGCTCAGTAGACGGGAATAGGATCGATCACTACTAAGTGAGATATAATGTCCTCCAGACCGAATTTCGGTCACGGCAGCCAATATTAACGGAGACTGGCTGTATGATCTTGTTATCACACAACTTTGTTGATTGATAAAATGATAGGGCGCGTCAGTGGGTACGGATTGAAACACTGAATGGACTGTTAAACTGAATATATTGAAATTAACTTTATAAACTAAAATGTGTATGATATGACGCGATATTTTTAATGACTGATAATTAAGAACGCACGACGTTAATGATGGCTCGACGCGAACTGAATGTAATATTAATGAAAACGCTTGCATCGCGTAAAAATGCTGACTTAAGAAATGTACGGTCGGACCATACACTGGCCATCTGCGTAGGAGATATTATAGTGTACAAGTATGTGCGCAAACACAAGTGCACTCTTTGTTCCCTAACCCTCATGATCCGATGGGACGGTAATCTGACACGACCGGAGAGAGATCAGGCGTAGGACCAACAGCTTTAAGTGCTTTCCGAGGCACGGGGTGTCTAACACTGCCAACTTCCTAACTCTGGGCTGGTATTGAGATTTCTAAACAGGAAAAACTAAAACTTTTTTTTGGGTCCGATCCGGGATTCGAACCCGAGGCCTCATGCACAGCAGTCGCATTCACTACCGCTGCGCCACGGAGGCCGTTATGTAATAACATAACATAGTCTTAGTCTAGTAGATATGGCTGTAAGACGTATCTGCCTACCTCTGAAAAGAAACAATGCGGGAATCCATGTATGTATTACGTAAATATAAATACCGTAGAATGAGGTTACTTTGAATCGCGGAGGCTTTGATAAAAACTTCGCTTTAATTTGAAATTTAAATTGTGTAAATTTTCAACGCATCCTTTCAGTCTTTCCTTTACAGCTGGCAGCATTGTATATCATCGTCATTGTGTTCAATTGTTGTGGATGGATCCGTGCCGATTTGCGAAATAATACATAAAATATGTAAGTATTAGTTTTGTGTAATTTTTATTCCTGTTTGGTTATACTTCCGATCGCCGTAATTAAAAGGGAGTATCAAAGTATCAAGACCATAGTTTAAAGTTGATCACTGACATTTTATTATTTTCTCGCAAAATAATCAAATTTTTTTTTTAAATCTGCTCTACCGCTATACAAAACCGATATTTACTTACATATATTTGTATATCTTTTCGCTCGCATATTTTAAGAAATAATATAGTTTTAATCCCGATTAGAATCGGGATTAAAACTATATTTTTCTACCTTTTGATTGATCAAAATCACCCCATTCTACCAGTACGTAATACTTTTCTGTTTATCATTAATGCCGTTATGTTTGGGCGTGATGATAAACGAGACGAAAAGGATAATATTTTTACGACAGATCTTTCATTATGAATTATTTCTGCGTCCCTAGAGAAGTCACAAACATTGAAGTTGTTTCAATGTGTACAAAGAACATCCTAACCTCAAACAATTACTTACTGTATTATATTAGTGTCCTGTGAGGATTGAACCTGTAATATATATAATATTGGCCGACGTCATGTTTTAATCACTTTTATATGTTCACGTCTATACATCTATCTTATCTTATCTTATGTGGGGGCCAGTCAGTGCAGACCGGCGACACCTCGAACCCAGTGGGATCTTTTGTGTCGACACTCTCCCAATAACGACTGTCATATATATACATTATATGTCATATATAATAATTGAAGTGTCTTATGAAAGTATATAAGATACCAATACGAAAAAATCTATTTTTAAAATTTTTGTGTCTATCTGTCTGTTTGTTCCGGCTAATCTCCGAAATGGCTAAACCGATTTTGACGGGACTTTCACTGGCAGATAGCTGATTTTATAAGGAGTAACTTAGGCTACTTTGATTTTAGAAAAAAAGTAGGGTTTCGCGGAGACAAACACTTTTTAGTTAAAATCTACGCGGATGAAGTCACAGGTAACAGCTAGTCTATACTAATATTATAAAGAGAAACGATTTGTACTTTTATTTGCAACTAGCTGACCCGCGCAACTTTGCCTGCTTCACATAAGATAATTTTCTCCGTTTTAGCAACATTTTTTATTGATGCTCCGCTCCTATTGGTCCTAGCGTGATGATATATAGCCTATAGCCTTCCTCGATAAATGGGCTATCCAACACTAAAATAATTTTTCAATTCGGACCAGTAGTTCCTGAGATTAGCGCGTTCAACCAAACAAAAAAACAAACTCTTCAGCTTTATAATATTAGTATAGATGAATAAACTCAAAACTATTGAAGCGATTTCAAAGAATCTTTCAATTTTAGAAAGTTACTTTTTCCAAAAGTAACATAGGCTATATAACATCACGCTACGAGTCACGAGAGTGGAGCAGTCATCATAAAAGTGCCTGAAACCGCGAGGGCAGCTCGTGATTTATACAACTAATAAAAGTTTAAAAACTGTGCCCCGACTACGTAAAAAAGGGGTCTAAAAAGAGGAATTTAAAATTGATATAGCCTATGTCACCCGGGCTATTATTGTGAATCTATTGACACGTCATTCATCATAATCAGTTCAGTAGTTTAGGCGCTACGGTGGAACATACAAACATACATATCCAGACTGCCAAAATCATTACCCTTCCTTTTGGCTTCGCCGTAGTTGAGTAAAAACGTGTAACAACGCAGTCATGCTCATTTACATAACTTTTTAATAGGCCAGTGCAACCTGGTTAAAACATCCAGCCTTTTAAAACAGGTATCAATGTAAATATTGTGAACTAGCCATCAATAAGTTTCCATACCTTACTTCTTTTCTAGATGAGGGTATCCTATGTCCTTTAATGTTCCCCTGACAACGCGTATGTGAAATTTCATGATCATCGGTCGAGTAGTTAAGACGTGAAAGTGTAACAAACAAACTCACACTCGCATTTTTAATATTAGTAAGGATTTTTTTTATGCTACTCTGGTGGCAAACAATCATACGGGCCACCTGATGGTAAGTGGTCACCGTAGCCTATGGACGCCTGCAACACCAGAGGCATCACTTGCGCGTTGCCGACCCTTTAGGGACGGAAGTGGGAAGGAAAAGGAGTGGGAGGGGGAAGGAGGATGATTGGTCCTCTGGCACTCTCACTCACTGGACAAAACACAACAGTAGGAATACTGCTATTTCCTTACTGTCCAGTCCTTCCCCGGTCAAGCCCATTCATGCTGAAATCAGCAAGGCTCTACTACCTCGGTTTATTAATTTCAGTTTTCAGTCATATTTAACCGAAATACTACTAAAAAGGCTTCTAAGGATGCCATAATCGCTTTCTGCATCAGACGTTTAATTATAACAGAGTACGTTTTGATCTATTATTCAGCTGGCTGATTGAATATGCAAGATGAGTACGGTTAAACGGATCATTTGAATAAACGTCAAACGAGACCTATTGTGGCTGCGTTCGAATATTCTCGAAACATGGAACGAGTTGACAATACAATTCTGACAGTTTCAGAATAACCGCACGGTAGGCGCAGTGCTTGCATGGCAATTTTACATGCGCTGAGTGTTGTAGGTTCGATCTATATACATACATACATATCCCAGAGGGGTAGGCAGAGACTACAGATTTCCATTTGCTACGATCCTGACACATTTCCCTGGCTTCACTTTCATCACATTCCTCATACACGCTCGCCGGTTTAAGGTGCTCTTAACCTGACCTTTGTCCAGAATGTCTCCGATCTGAACAAGAAACGTTCGCCTAGGTCTTCCCCTTGCGACTGTTCCATTCACACTAGCCTTATAAACTTTCTTAGTCAGTCTTTCCTCGTCCATTCTTTCTACATGCCCAAACCAGCTTAACATACCCTTTTCTACTATTGTCACTATATCCACTTTCATGCCGCATCTCTCTCTAATCACATCTGAAAGATAGAATAAGGAATATTCTATCTTTCAGAGTCACAACACATATGTCTCTCAGCGCTCTCATTCCTACAGCATTTATACTGCTCTCATGCTTCTTTTGCCATACCCAATTTTCACTTCCATGCATAAGTGTGGGCATGGTGTTCGATCTTCATAGTAAAAATTTGTGTAATCTACAAAAAGTTGCTCTGGTGCTAGGTATTCTTTGTGTCTATTGTCATGTAAAGTCTATCGTGTCAGGCAACGTCCTTTAATATAAGGAAAGAGGAAAGAAGAAAGAAAGAAATTATTTTATTTGAATCTCGTTAGCACATATTGAAATATTAGTGAACCTATATATCTTTGAAGGGTAGTCTAGTAGTAATAGAGCCTCGCTGATTTCAGCATGAATGTGCCGGCTCGACCGGGGAAGGACTACCCTCTCACAGAATATCGACGTGAAATAGCAGTACCTATTCCTACTATTGTGTTTCGTACGATGAATGAGAGTGCCGGAGGCCCAATCACCCCTTTCCCCTTTCCCGTTCCTTTTCCTTCCCACTTCTTTTCCTAAAGGGTCGGCAACGCGCAAGTGATGCCTCTGGTGTTGCAGGCGTTTATAGGCTACGGTGACCACTTACCATCAGGTGGGCCAAATGCTTGTTTGCCACTCTAGATGTATAAAAAAATAAGAAACCTATTCATAATATTCTATCACATACACACAATACCATCTAGCCTATCAGGTCATGGGACCTTATACGATAGGTGTCAAAAAGTAGATGTAAAACATCTACTCCCTTCAAAGATATATCGGCCTCGATGTCGTAGTGGTTAGTGTAACCGACAGCCAGGCCTGAGGTCACGGGTGCGATTTCCGCACAAGTCAAACATTTGTGTGCATGGACATGGATGTTTGTCTTGGTCTGGGCGTTTCTATGTATAATATGTACGTATTAAAAAAAAAAGTATGTATGTATGTTTATCCATTGTCTAGTATCCATAGTACAATCTCTACTCAGTTTGGGCTAGATGGTGTTGTGTATATGTGATAGAACTATTATTTAAATTATTAAACTATTTAAGTTTACACTTTCCCCGTAGTTTCAATTGCTTTGTAGCAGCCGGTAAGACTTACCTCCAGTAAGGTACCTGATTTATATTACCTAGTACATCTAGCCTACAGACTAATTAGTTATTACGTTAACATAAATCTAAGTTAGCGTCTAATAACACTGTCCTTAGTTATAATTAAAGGAAAGACACTTTGTTCACGAGTTCTTTTCACAATGCTCTTAATGTATGTCACTGTTTACCAAGCAAGAAGCGATAGCCTTGTGGGAAACCGTTGGTGCCACGCAGAGTACTCGAGTTCGAGCCCATGGCACGCGCCTCTGATTATTTGAAGTTATATGCGTAATAAATAGGTAATTATCGCTCGCTTTAACGGTGAAGGAAAACATCTTGAGGAACCTATAAGTCTGAAAATTCTACTTAATGTTCTCGACGATATAAGAAGTCTGCCAACTCGTACTGGTGCGACGTAATGGACCATTGATTTTTTTTCAGTAAAATCTTTTATGGATACCCCGGGGGGGGAGGGTCGTTATGTGAGACTCTCCGTCCCTGAAGGGGGTCGGTATACACACTAAAAACCTGGAGTGAGCAGTCCCTCCGCCGACTGTCGCGTTAGCAATCACCATCCCGCCCCGGCAGTTGGCCCGGCTGATGGTAACCGGCCTCAGCACCTGTGGAGGGGTAGCCTTGCTCACCAAGGCCACCCCCGAGTGGCCACACCCGCGGAAAGCACCTGCACCAGTCAGAAGGTCAGCGACCCAAATCGCCGCCCTATCCACCCCCGGAGGACCGGGCGAATGGCCTCCACCGTCCACTGCCCCGGGACCGGTGGAGCCAGGTCCTCCGTCCACCGCCTCAACAGGGCGGCCCGCGCCTGTCACCGCATGCATGCTACCTCCTCCCACCCCAGGGGCTCCCCCAGGGACCTCCTCACCGCCACGAAGTGGTAAACTTTGTCGAAGACCTCCGCGCGACGTAATGGACCATGGCCTAACCCTTCTCATACTGAAAAAACTCACATGCCCAATAGTGGGACAGTTTAATACAGAGCTTCTATTATATATTATAATGTCCTCCAGACCGAAGTCACGACGGCCAATCTTAACGGAGACTGGTCATCTACGCAGGAGATATTATAGTGCATAAGCGTGTGCGCAAACACAAGTACACTCTCTGTTCCCTAACTCTCATGATCCGATGGGACGGTAATCCGACACGACCGGAGAGAGATCAGGCGCAGGCGCAACGGCTTTACGTGCTTTCCGAGGCACGAGGGTGTCTAACACCGCCAACTTCCTAACTCCGGACTGTTATTGAGATTTCTTAATATATAAACCCAATAACTTTTTGTTGGCCCGTCCCGTGATTCGAACCCGAGACCTCATGCACAGCAGTCGCATTCACTACCGCTGCGCCACGGAGGCAGTTATTATAGTTATATGTATGTATATATTATTAATGAAAATATTTACTTTTTGGTCTAGTTGTTGTTCAGTTTTAAGCGAATCGCTTAATTTTATGCTATCTATACTATTTTCTAGGTCAATCTTGAAGTTTTTCAATATCTACCTAGCAGGTAAATATTTATAACCTTTATATAAAAAGAATTACCCGGACCGGTGATCCGTACGACTATCTATACAAATAAATAAAATTGAAGTGTCTGTTTGTAATGTCAAAATAACAGCTTTTTATCTAATGCATATGAAAGTATATAAGATACTTAAACGAAAACAACTATTTTTAAAATTTTTATCTGTCTGTCTGTTTGTTCCGGCTAATCTCCGAAACGGCTCAACCGATTTTGACGGGACTTTCACTGGCAGATAGCTGATGTTATAAGGAGTAACTTAGGCTACTTTGATTTTAGAAAAAAAATAGGGTTCCGCGGAGACAAACACTTTTTAGTTAAAATCTACGCGGTCGAAGTCGCAGGTAACAGCTAGTTTTTATATAAAATTCTTAGCAACATAATCATTAACTTATGCCACGTCACTGACTGTCAAATAAATCAACCATTAACTAAACTAGGAACCACGAGTGCAATCTAATGAACATATTTTCAAGGATTTCCTACGTACGAGCCATAAACACCGGATTAGCTAGGAAGGAACAAGTCTGTGTGATTGCCGGGATAATGAGGAAACGGATGAGTGTGCCCACGACGCGCGGTTACAACGCCTCGGTGTGTCGCTTAAAACTGTACTTTATAAAGTTTGGTTTTAACTTGGACACGTTTTGGCTGTGAGTTTCTTGCAGGTATGTTAAAGGGCTTTGCGTAAACCCAGTATCTTATCTTAACTTATGTGGGGGCCAGTCTGTGCAGACCGGCGACACTTCGACTCAGTGAGATCTTTTGTGTCGACACTCTCCCAATAACGACTGCCATTGATGTTCATGGCAGCCGGAACCAACAGCTTAACGTGCTTTCCGAGGCACGGAGCTGGCGATAATTTTCAATCAATACGCCCATAATTTCGAAAAGTCATATATTATAACTTCTGAAAGTCGGAGGTGCACGACGTGAGTTCGAACCCGAGACCCTCTGCATTGCAGTATATTGGTCTCCCCACTGAGCTATCGCTGCTAAATCTAAACTAAATGTAATTTCAATAACTTAAGTAAATTCACTAGCTCATAAACTTTGACGTTTATATAATACAAATATAAATTACTAGATCTTGCCCTCGCCTTCGCTTGTATTTTCAGTAGATTTTGACAGTAAATATCCCTAAGGAACAGTACTTTTTTTGGGTGGAAGGTTCTTTCCTATTTATAACGATCGGTCAAGTAGTTAAGGCGTGAAAGCGTAACAAACAAACAAACTCACATTCGCATTTATAATGCGAACGTGAGTTTACAAAACTTAGTAAATAAATACATTTAAGTCAGTTCTTCGAGGATTACACAGACACTACGGATTTTTACTTGCTACTATCACGACATGTAGCTTATTTACTTTAATAACTTACTTAATGCATGCTAGTCGATATAAGTGCCTGCTATTCGAATCGTCGATGATCCCAGTCTTACGGACAAACTTGAGACACTGAAGCAGTGCAGAAACTTCGTGTCCCTTTGCGTGATCTATCGTCACTTTCATGGTGATTGACCTGAGGAACTGTTCCAAAAAATAACAAAAGTATGTTTATTCTTCTATGTCACAATTTAACTCTGTTCCATGTTCCATGTTCAGCAAAGCATGGGCGTAGAACCAATGAGAAGAACTGGCCATAAACTCACGGCTACTCTTTTCAATCCAGTTGGTACCTTCATCGCCTAACTACCATCGTACGCGTCGCCGCTGCAAAGTTCATCTATTTTACCAGGAAGCGGCCCAGACTAGCACAGCTCGTTTTCAGCGATCCTGTCTCCCACGTGTAGGCTCTGAAATGAACTATCTGCAGCGGTGTTTCCTTGGCGCCATGACTTGTCAATCTTTAAACGAGATTTAAAGAGAAGTACTGCTATCATGGTTGATCGTGGTTCGGTGTGGTGTGTACCTACCAAAGAAGAAATCCACGAGCAGCAGTTGACACTTACTTTTAAATAGCGTTTGCTTGTCTGTCAATAGGTGCAATAAAATACTGGTTTTCTTAACCCTTTTATAGCATATCTTTGGTATGTTCAGAGGTCTAGCCGTTCTAACTGTACAATTCCTATTTGCTTTACATTATTTCATGGTCAACATATTATTGTCTTACGTTGTACATGGTCAATATTTTGTAGTTCATTGTTACCGTTCAATTAGGTTTTCGACGTAAGAACTCAAGATTGGTCGAATTGAGAAAGGACAAAAATACATTGCAATATATCAGTTTCTCTAGGAAAAAATCCTAGGTCGCTGAATCATAAAACAACGGACACAAAGACCACTGAAATTCGGAACAACTGTCTCTGAATTTCTGATTTTATTGTCCGGTGTGTGATTCGTACTCAAAACTCTCAGCATAGAGGCAGTGTGTGTCATCATCATCATGATCAGGCTATAATTACTATTTACACGGTAGAGTCGATTAGAGCGCGTACCAAAAAGTTTGGGTCCTCATACCTCTGCCGAACGACCAAGGCATGGAATTCTCTGCCAAGGCACGTGTTTCCTTCTTCCTTCAATCCTGGGTTCTTTAAGCGGGGCGTGAAAAAGCATCTTCTCAGGCCGTCAAAGTAGAGACCTCAACATCGCCTCGGCTACTATGGGGGCGATGTGGAGGCCACTGCTCTTAGACCACACGACTGCTTACCATCAGGTGGAGTGTGGTCATTTTGACGAGCAACATAAAAAAAATAAAAAAAAAAATAATAGTCCACTGCTGGACAAAGCCCTCCCCCAAAGAGCGCCATAGCGCCCTGTCTTCAGCTTGCCGCATCCAGCATCTGCCTGCAGTCTTTCGCAGATCGTCATCCCACCTGGCTGTGTGTGTGCTAGGTGACAATTTAAACCAATACACCAACTGCAATCATATTAAAATATGAATTGTTGTATGATAGACTAGCTTTTGCCCGCGGCTTTGCTCGCGTTAATTTAGAATTTGACAATCAATTCGGGTTGTACTCTGCTTGTAATAATATAATTCAATCACGATTCGATAGACACGTGGCGCCATCTATTATCATAAGAACGCTATTATTGTTTTCCTCGGGAACAGTAATTTTTTTCGAGATGAAAGGCAGCCTATGTCTGTTTCTGTACAACTGACAACGTATATGCAAAATTTCAGGATCATCGGTTCAGTGGTTTAGGCGTGAAAAGGTAACAAACAAACAAACTCATTTTCGTTTTTATAATATTAGTTAGGAAGTTAGGATAAGGATTAGGATAAACATAAATAAATAATGAATATATCTTTGCATTATAACGCAGCAGTCAACATAGAAATGTTGTTATTGTTGAAATGTTTGCCTATTGTGTGGTGTGAAAAAACTTAATCTATGATTGCTATGTTGATGACAAGACCAGTGACCTATGACAATCACTTGTGGTTAAATTACAATACAGTGTTACTTAACTTTTGTTATTTTAGTGTATATTATTGAAGCGAAAACTTCTTTAGGCGCGTTGAGCACTTTTTTGGTGAATAAAAATCATAGAACTCGCGTCATCGTCACCCTTCGTCATCGTCACGGTTCCAGGCTTTCCATTTTTGAATTATTTTAGAATATTAACAATATCTCAGAAATGGTGCGTCCTACGCAAAAATAACGAAATTTTGACCTCCTTAATAATCTGAGAGAGTATCAGGAATCATACCCGCCCCTTTTCTTATTTATTATAAATAAGTGTTTATGATCAAGGATTAAAGTTTTCACTTCGATCGCCAGTCCCCAAAGACTACCCCAATTTTTTTTTAAATGTTTATATAAGCCTGCTGAGTATATGTGAATGCTGTGCTCACTATTTTAGAGGGCATACAATGTAATGATTTTGGTTTATAGCTATTTATTAAGATTTTTAAGTAAGCTTTCAGTTTGTGAGCCAAATAATTTATTTTTAAAAAACTAGCTTAATTGTGTAGGTATTGGATGTTTGCGGTTAGAACATCCTATCTTATCTTATCTTATGTGGGGGCCAGTCAGTGCAGACTGGCGACACTTCGACCCAGTGGGATCTTTTGTGTCGACACTCTCCCAATAACGACTGCCATAGATGTTCATGGCAGCCGGGACCAACGGCTTAACGTGCTTTCCGAGGCACGGAGCAAGCGATAATTGTCAATCAATACGCACATAATTTCGAAAAGTCATATAACTTCCGAAAGTCAGAGGTGCGCGACGTGGGTTCGAACCCGAGACCCTCTGCATTGCAGTCTGTTGGTCTCCCCACTGAGCTATCGCTGCTCTTAGAACATCCTAAGTAGTAGTAAATATGAATGTAATTTTGTTTGATAACTACTCGACTGATCAACATGAAATTTTGCATATACGTTGTCAGGGGTGCAGAAGGTTTCTTTTATCTATACTAATATTATAAAGCTGAAGAGTTTGTTTGTTTGGTTGAACGCGCCAATCTCAGGAACTACAACGGAAAAATTATTTTAATGTTGGATAGCTCATTTATCGAGGAAGGCTTTAGGCTATATAAATATAACATCACGCTACGACCAATAGGAGCGGAGCATTAATGTTGCAAAAACAGGGTAAATTTTACTTTACTTTTGTGTTATTCTTTAGTTTAAATCTATACTAATATTATAAAGCTGAAGAGTTTGTTTGTTTGAACGCGCTAATCTCAGGAACTACTGGTTCAATTTGAAAAATTATTTTAGTGTTGGATAGCCTATTTATCGAGGAAGGCTATAGGCTATACAACATCACGCTACAACCCACGGGGGCGGCGCAGTAACGATAACCGCGGGAACATCTAGTTACTGATAAGATGGAACAGATGAACTGTCAAGAAAGAGAGCACGCACCTTTAACTTGACAGTGCAACGGTTTGTAGACATCCTGACTTCATGACGTATTACGTATACTCCAATTATTTGAAGCTGTAAATAAAACAGAATGTACCTACCCGCCCCCAACACTCCCCGATTACATAATACCCACGTTATTCACCAACTAATTTACTGGTGGACTCGGGCTTCCTTTCAAGTTATGAGAACACTGGCACTAGCTACGAATTACGTCACATTGTACATTCTCGAAGGATTTCCAGAGCTACATTACAACCACATTTGCTTGATATTTACATAGCTAGTGCAATATGGCTTCTGTATACTGTTTGTTTCGTCTACTACATTAGTTCCCAAAGTGGTCCAGGTTGACCCCCAGGGGTCTACGGGAGACACGACGGGGATCTACGTTGGCGTGACAAAAAAATGGGGGTTCACAATTCGTAAGCGGTGGTCCACGACAAACTCAGCTACTGTTACTTATAAAAACTTGCTTATTCCATATTCAGTACCAGTGGTTATTCGATTTTTCGGTAGAGAATTACAAAAAAAATGGTCAGCCCGCCTACCGGGGTAGGCTCAGTTCCGAGAATTTCTAAAAAAAAGGTCAGCACGTACAGATTTGATCAAATTTTTTACTTGCATGAACTTGTTTAGCTGCAGGGGGTCCACCGGAACCAACTAAATTTTGAAAGTGGTCTTTGAAAAAAAAAACTGGGAATCTCTGGTCTACTAGGTACAATCGAGCTGTCAGAGTACCAATGTCGTGTGATATTCTCCAATGGGTTGACTTCACAGTTAATTTTTATTTGGAGCACCGGTTCATGTGTTTTACAACGCAATGAGCAATCAACAAGCTACGTTGTTATACGAACCAGAATCTAAATATTAAAATTTTTAAATGAATTTATATATTCTACCACATACACACAACACTATCTAGCCCAAACCAAGCAGAACACTAGACAATGGATAAACATACATACATATATATTTTTTTAAATACATCCATATTATACATAGAAACACCAGACCAAGACAAACTTTCATGTTCATGCACACAAATGTTTGACTTGTGCGGGAATCGAACCAGCGACCTCACGCGTGGCAGTCGGTTACACTTACCACTACGCCATCGCGGCCGAGGAACTATAAGCAAAATGGATCTTCTACTATTTTTCTGGACAGTGCTAAGGTGGTATGTATAACCTGGTGACCTGCCGACAATGGTCGGCTTGTGAGGATATTAGCTCGATCTGATCGAAATCATTGACTTTCTTGGCTAACCAACCTATCATGCCTACCGTAATAAGCTCTATTCAAAACTTCGGGACAAAAGTAATAATAACAATATACAACCATTAAATTACATCGGTTTTATTTCTTTTATAGGGACTCAAGAGGACAAATGTTAGGTGTTGAAATTTGAGACGAATTTTGTCGACCTCGATGGCGTAGTGGTTAGTGTAACCGCCTGCCACGCCTGAGGTCGCGGGTTCGATTCCCGCACAAGTCAAATATTTGTGTGCATAAACATGGATGTTTTTCTTGCTCTGGGTGTTTCTATGTATAATATTACATATGTATTTACAAAAAAAAAAATATATAATATGTATGTTTATCCATTATCCATTGTCTAGAAGTACAAGCTCTGCTTAGTTTGGGCTAGATGGTGTTGTGTGTATGTGATAGAATACTATTATTATTTGTTTCTCTTTCACGGGTATTTCCCTAATATGTTAGGAAAATACCCGGCCCTTTGGGAGGCTTACACGGGGACATGGGTCCAACATGTAGAGGCCTTCGAGAGTTTTAGTTTAAAGTGAGATGAGACCTTTACCAAGACACTAGCCGCGGCAGGCGTAAGAGACTATTGCTTATTATTATTATGTATTTCCAATCGGCTCGAAATATTGACATTTACATTTTACGGATACTCAAGGAGCAGGAAGCATTCCAGAATATTAACATTAACATAAATATTATCACGTACCACGTAAAGTAAGCCCTTAGCATATCTATACAAATAAATAAAATTGAAGTGTCTGTTTGTAATGTCAAAATAACAGCTTTTTATCTAATGCATATAAAAGTATATAAGGTACCTATACGAAAATATATATTTTAAAATTTTTGTCTGTCTGTCTGTTTGTTCTGACTAATCTCCGAAACGGCTGAACCGATTTTGACGGGACTTTCACTGGCAAATAGCTGATGTTATAAGGAGTAACATAGGCTACTTTGATTTTAGAACAAATATAGGGTTCCGCGGAAACAAACACTTTTAGTTAAAATCTACGCGGACGAAGTCGCAGGTAACAGCTAGTATTCTAATAAGAACTCATCTACACAATTATTATAAAAAGAAAATATTCGTTTGTAATCGTATAACTCTGAGACTACTGAACCGACTTGAATCAATTTTTCAACATTATCTTATGTTATCTTATGTGGGGGGGGGCCAGTCAGTGCAGACCGGCGACACTTCGACCCAGTGGGATCTTTTGTGTCGACTCTCCCAATAACGACTGCCATAGATGTTCATGGCAGCCGGGACCAACGGTTTAACGTACTTTCCGAGGCACGGAGCAGGCGATAATTGTCAATCAATACGCACATAATTTCGAAAAGTCATAATTAACTTTTCCGAAAGTCAGAGGTGCGCGACGTGGGTTCGAACCCGAGACCCTCTGCATTGCAGTCTGTTGGTCTCCCCACTGAGCTATCGCTGCTCGTTTCTTTCACCATTAGAAAGCTACTTTATCCGGAAGTAACATAGGCTGTATCACATCACGCTACGAGACACGAGAGCAGAGCAGTAAACATAAACGTGGGTGAAATCTCAGGTAGCAGCTGGTTTATTGAAGTGAAAACTTCTTTAGGCGCGATCAGCACTTTTTGGGTGAACAAAAATCATAGAACTCGCGTCATCGGCACGCTTCGTCATCGTCACGCTTCGTCATCGTCACGCTTCCTCACTTTCCATTTTTGAATGATTTCAGAATATTAACAATATTTCATAAATGGTGCGTCCTACGCAAAAAATAACGAAATTTTGACCCCCTTAATAACGTCTAAGAGAGTATCAGGAATCCGACCCACCCCTTTTTTTTTTGTTTAAAAAGAAGTGCTTATGATCAAGGATTAAAGTTTTCACTTCTATCGGCAGTCCCCAAAGACTGCCCCAATTGTTTTTTATAATTAAAGGATTAGTGAGCTTACCCTATATTTCCGAGATTTCTCTATCGGCTTATAAAATACAAGTTTTTCAGGCTTACTGACGTCCGGTGATCGTGAAACGAAATTCTTTAGAGCTAAAATAAAATAGTTACGCCTATCGTATATCAATACGACAGCAACATCGACAGGGTTATTTTTAAACAGACGCAATTCATAAGACGCAGCTGTGTCCTGTCAGATATGGCGGTGTACGTAAGTCGATGTTAACAAAATCACATCTAACGAGATGGGTTTAAAAACCCAGGATTCAACCTCTTTGTCTTAAATGTAAAAGTAATGAAAAGAAATGACCCCTCGGGGTTCTTTCGACCGACAGGGCCCATATTTAAACTCGACCGAGGTATGACCCCGAGGTGTCTGCACACTAATTTTCAAATCAATCGGTATAGTGGTTCCGGAGCTATGCCGGTCACTAATAAACAGACACACAGACCCACATAGTGTTTTCATTAACCTCTTCGAAGAAGACTCAGAGGTGAATAAACTCAACTTCAAAGTACTGCATTCAAGGTTTAATCAGTTGCTTTATTGATTGCTTGTAAGTATCTTATCTTACGTGGGGGCCAGTCAGTGCAGACCGGTGACACTTCGACCCAGTGGGATCTTTTGTATCAACACTTTTAACGTGCTCTCCGAGGCATGGAGCAGACGATAATAATTGTCAATCAATACGCACATAATTTCAAAAAGTCATAGAATTTCCGAAAGTCAGAGGTGCGCGACGTGGGTTCGAACCTGAGACTCTTTGCATTGCAGTCTGTTGGTCTCCCCACTGAGCTATCACAGTTGAAATATTTACAAGATATATTATTATTATATTAATATTAATTGTAAAATTTTGCGGCCACCCTAAAAGTGCCGCCTCTGCCGCCTCCACTACGCTTCGCCAATGTCCACTATAGGACCTTAAAATATGACTGTAAACTTGGCGATTAAAAAGAGTGGCCATGAGTTTCTTGCCCGTTCTTCTCATGAGCCCTACACCCTTGCTTTGCTGAACGTGGCAGTAAATGCAAATTCACATGAAAATTTAGTGTAACTTTAACATTCATAAGTGTTACCTTGTAACCTAACTTGAATAAATTTATTTTTGATTTTGTCTATACTTCAGCTTTACACTCTGTATTACTATAAGATCTCCGGCTGGTATAGCCGCGAACCTTACGTATTAATCTCTCACCATTGCACACAAGATTCCATTATGAGGGGAAATTGAGCAATATGGGCGGGTTGATGGAAGTCGGCTTCCTTCCACAATTAATAATCAATCTAATATCAAATCGACGGATTGAAGATATTATATTATATTTCAAGGTGTACAAGGTGACATAGAATCAACGTTAAGCAATTAGAGGATGTTTACATACATACATAGATTCACGCCTGTTTCCCAGAGGCGTAGGCAGAGACTACAGATTTCCATTTGCTACGATCCTGACACGCTTCTCTGGCTTCATTCACTTTCATCACATTCCTCATACACACCCAGGTTGTTTACAATAGGTGCCTAATATTAAAAAAACGTCTAGAAATGCAATAAACAAGAATCCGTTTTGACTATATGCAGTTCTCTCTACTTATCTATTCCAAAACCAAATTTTCGAATCTAGGTAAATTCTTTTGAATACATAAAAACGAGTTTAGTCGGCAAGAAACCGTCTCATTAACACGACTATCGCCCAAGCCCGAAATTCAACATCTTCATGAAATATTTGCACGAGTGCAGCTTGTCACAATATTCTAATATTATCAATACGAATGTGAGTTTGTTTGTTTGTTACGCTTTCACGCCTTAACTACTAAACGGATCATCATCAAATTTTGTATATACGTTATCAAGGGCATGCAATACCTTTCATCTAAAATAAAACTGTTACCGAGCGACGCCGCCGGCAAAAGTAGGTTTCTAAATAAATCTGACGATGCATTTTGACCAATGACAGGTGTGACATAATAATGATAATAATCCTCAAGACAGAATTTCGGCCACGGCGGCCAGTCTTAACGGAGACTGGCCGTCTGCGCAAGAGATATGTGTGCGCAAACACAAGTGCACTCTCTGTTCCCAAACTCTTATGATCCGATGGGACGGTAATCCGATACGACCGGAGAGAGATCAGGCGCAGAACCAACGGCTTTACTTGCTTTCCGAGGCACGGGGGTGTCTAACACCGCCAACTTCCTAACTCCGGGCTATTGAGATTTCTTAACAGAAAAACCCAATAACTTTTTGTTGACCCGACCCGGGATTCGAACTTGAGACCTCATGCACAGCAGTCGCATTCACTACCGCTGCGCCACGGAGGCAGTTACATAGTATGATTACATATTACATAGTATGATATTTTAAATCGCTTCTTCCACTAGTCTGCACCTCAAAAATATGATCCAGTAAAACAGATGAGATTTAAGAGAATATAATTTTAACGTTGTGTGACGTAAGTCATAACAGTAACTCACTCCTGACGTTAACGTGGACACGTTAAATCGAAAATGATATACAATTTCTATATTTTATTTATGTGAAGACTAGCTGTCACGCGCAACTTCGTATGCTTCATACAGTAGAATTTTCCCCGTTTTCGCAACATTTTTGATTGCTGCTCCGGTCCTATTGGTTATAGCGTGATGTTATATAACCTATAGCCTTCCTGGATAAATGGGTTACTCAACACTAAAAGAATTTTTCAATTCGAACAGTAGTTCCTAAGATTAGCGCGTTCAAACAAACAAACTCTTCAGCTTTATAATAAGTATAGAGATTTTTCCCCGTTATCGCAACATTTTTCATTGCTTTTCCGCTCCTATTGGTCGTAGCGTGATGTTATATAACCTATAGCCTTCCTAGATAAATGGGTTACTCAACACTAAAAGAATTTTTCAATTCGAACCAGTAGTTCCTGAGATTAGCGCGTTCAAACAAACAAACTCTTCAGCTTTATAATAAGTATAGAGAATTTTCCCCGTTATCGCAACATTTTTCATTGCTGCTCCGCTCCTATTGGTCGTAGCGTGATGTTATATAGCCTATAGCCTTCCTCGATAAATGGGTTACCCAACACTAAAAGAATTTTTCAATTCGAACCAGTAGTTCCTGAGATTAGCGCGTTCAAACAAACAAACTCTTATAATATTAGTATAGATATTATTGGCAGGTACTTACAGAAAACGTGCCAATGTTTTCTGATTTAAAATGTTTGTCACTAGATTGTATCCGCAGCTTCGCTTGCGTAAAAGTAGCTTAGGCTATGATAGTAACAGTACTTCATTTTTGAATAAAATATAGCCTATGTTACTCAGTGATAATATTGTATAATAGCAGCGATAGCTCAGTGGGGAGACCAACAGACTGCAATGCAGAAGGTCTCGGGTTCGAACCCACGTCGCGCACCTCTGACTTTCGGAAGTTATATTACTTTTCGAAATTATGTGCGTATTGATTGACAATAGAATGGACGAGGAAAGACTGACTAAGAAAGTTTATAAGGCTAGTGTGAATGGAACAGTCGCAAGAGGAAAACATAGGCGAACGTTTCTCGACCAGATCGGAGGCGTTCTGGACAAAGGCCAGGTTAAGAGCTCCTTGAACCGACAGGCGTGTATGAGGAATGTGATGAAAGTGAATGAAGCCAGAGAAGTGTGTCAGGATCGTAGCAAATGGAAATCCGTAGTCTCTGCCTACCCCTCTGGGAAACAGGCGTGAATCTATGTATGTATGTATGTATGATTGACAATTATCGCCCGCTCCGTGCCTCGGAGAGCACGTTAAGCCGTCGGTTCTGGCTGCGATGAACATCTATGACAGTCGTTATTCCCAATAACGACTGCCAGTGCCCTTTAATATCCTGACACTGGTCTAGCCTTAGGGTATCGTTAGCCTTCGGGTTGCGGAGGTCAGATGGCAGTCGCTCTGTGTAAAAACTGATATCCAGCCAAATCCGGTTAGACTAGAAAGCCGACCCCAAGTGACTTGGGCATAATAAAGGCTAGGGAGAAAAAGACTCGGTGATAATATAGCTTTCTAATGATGACAGAATTTTTAAAATTGGTTTAGTAGTTTTTGAAGTAAATTCTTACAAACAAACACAATATAAAAAAAAATTGTTATGAAAATTAATCATCACAATTTAGTAGCATTGTTTTATTAAAGCGAGAGGAGGCCGTCTTAAGTTTGTTGTTAGATTATATTATTAAGAATAAAATATTATAGAATATATTTGGCACAGTTAAAGTTCATATGGAGAAGGAGTGGCGAAACCAAATATTTTTTTTAGATATGCATTAGAAATCTATATATTAATACGTGAAGCAAACTGTACCTCTTTTTACGAAAATTGCGTGGACGGATGAGTCTGAAATTTGGCACAGTTAAAGTTTATATGGAGAAGGAGTGGCGAAACCTAATATTTGTTTAAATATGCATTAGAAATACATAACAGGTTAATGAAAAAACACTACACGCACACAACCATGCATTTGATAAAAGCAGTCGAATCGCGTTCGTAGTATTGTCCGCCTGATGTCGTAGAATTCTTCGTAAAGCTACATATAAGTATGTGGAGTAGGTGACTAAATGAAATGTGATTATAAGGGTATAATTACAGACAATAAAACCTTAATAACGATCAAACTTCTAATTTAAATCAATTATAGTCGAATATCTACCACTTGACGACCGCTAGTAATTGGTTAGAAATTGTATTATTCTATGTCCTGTTTCTCCTGTTACTTTAATATTATTCTGCAATGTCTGCTATTATACTTACCTACATTGAAATACAATTGTAAAGTTGTTTATGACCATATATAACCTAAATAATTTTATTAAAATCAGAAAACAAGCATTTTTTATACATAATTTGATCAGTTATTTATTTATTGTTATTTTAAATAATTAAGTGTACCATTTGCATGCCAGTTACGGTAAAATACAGTGGACTATTTTGCTTTATGTACCATCATCTCTAACCTGTATTTAGCAAATAAAGAATTTTGATTTTGATTTGATTTTGGTTTGAGCATTCAGGAGATACTTATCCAAAGTACTATAACTTAAGCTTACTAAGCAGGCACCGAAATACCTACAGTAAAAGATACTTTTTCTTACATAACTCTTCGTATTTTTCTTATATCTCACACCCTTTATCTCATACGCACAAATCTTCGGCACACAATCGTAACATCTTAAGATAAAAACTCGAACAAATTCGAAAAAAGTTGAAACAGCAATAAGGTCGTAAAACTTTTTTTCCTGTCGATTGAACGCACAGATATTCTATAACAATGGGTATCGATTCAAGATGGCCGACTTTCCCGCGCTTTCTTACGTCAAGTGCGTTCTTGCATTGGAAAATTCGTTTGTTGTTTTTACGACTGTTTAAATGTTAGTGTGAAGTTTTGGTTGTAAAAGTAAATGCTAGTATGGAAATTTTGGTTTACTTTTACTTGTATTTGACTAAACGGAAAGGGCAGTAGTTTAATGGTCGACTCGCCATCGCCATTGCGAGTATTGTGAGTTTGATACCCACACGGGATAAACAATTGTGTGATCCATAGATAATTGTTCTAAGTCTGGGTGTTTTCACGTTGTCTGAATGTTTTCAAACCCCCGCGACATAGGATTAATTCATAAAGCAAGAGAAATCTTTTAAAAAGAAAATGTAGCTTAACCAAATACTTTGAGCAGCTGTCATCCACAACGAACAAAAAAATATAACTTTATGGTTAGATCAAGAGTACCTGACGGTACTGGGCTATTGACTGTTATAGATTTATGCTAATGACAACCGAAACAAGTAGCTTTACTTGCTCACCGAGGTGCGATAGTTTGACTTTCTATAAACAGTCAAGCATCTAAGAATCGTAATTACTAAGCAACACATATTTATCTAAATATTATAAGTATATAGGTAGTTTTATACTTGACTCACGAATACAACATGACCTGGATTAACATAGAATATTATTTCCCAGTAGGTATGCATTTGGGTACGTATTACAATACCGAAATTTAAAAGATAATTGTTTGGCCGAAAGTTTTAAATCCCGAAGATCCATATCCCCAAGTCATCCGTACGATTCCGACTCGGAAGCGGTAGGTTGTGTTAGGTTCTCTTTTGCAAACCCACCCAGAAATAGGAGCCCCGCGAAGCGGGCCTTGTCCAAAACTCCCATTAGTTGTACCATAGAACTGAGGAATTCCATTCGGGATTTCGTCCATTCGGGTTTTCATCCTTTCGGGCATTTGGACATCGGTATTTTATGTTTCGATATACCGGCTATCGGCATTTAAAACTTTCGGTATTTTGAATTTCGTTATTTTGGACGTTGGTATTTCAGTCCTAGTTATTATGAAATTTCGGTATTGTAATACGTACCCATGCTTTTCGAAGAAGACAGAAACTGGTGTACTATAAGTTATTTCGACGAAATATTACATAATGGTAATATTTAATTCGAAAACTTTAAGTATTTCTCGCATAGTTCCATTGATCTGTTGACCGCGTACCACGCCTTAAACACGCTCACTTTGACATTTGCGATGTATGGAATACTACTTAAAACGATTAATAATGCTACTTACTAATCAATTAAGTAAGTAGTAACTTAATATTAGGTCTTTAACGATTGCCGTTTATATCCTACCTCTAATTTCGTGGTGCCTGTACAAAATGTTTAATTAAAAGTAGCTGACCCCACAGTTCTTGTCCTGTCATTCTATACAAAAATACATTTCACATACCTAATTAAATTCAATATTAAAACGTCAATCAATTTTTACGACATTTCCCGCGGACTTTTCGCCAATTTCCGTTCATACAAAACTTGTCCTGACAATTACAAACACAACAAAAACAACAGCCACATCGATCGAGCCGTTCTTAAATGATGCTCCGTTATACATGTGGCAATTGATTTTTATTTACATTGAAAAGTATTTATATTTTGAGATTAGACGGTATATTATTAATAAAGAGCAGAATAAATGCTGTAAAAATGAGAGCGCTGAGAAGCATATGAATAACAATACATGAAAAAAAATACTGGCAGTCTTTGGGGACTACCGATAGAAGTAAAAACTTTAATCCTTGATCATAAACACTTCTTTATAAACCAAAAATAATTCAGAAATGGAAAGCGTTTGGTGACGATGACGCGAGTGCCATGATTTTTGTTCACCCAAGAAGTGCTCAACGCGCCTAAAGAAGTTTTCACTTCAAAATTTAGGGCAGTCTTTGGGGACTGCCGATAGAAGTGAAAACTTTAATCCTTGATCATAAACACTTCTTTATAAACCAAAAATAATTCAGAAATGGAAAGCGTTTGGTGACGACGACGCGAGTTCCATGATTTTTGTTCACCCAAGAAGTGCTCAACGCGCCTAAAGAAGTTTTCACTTCAAAATTTAGGGCAGTCTTTGGGGACTGCCGATAGAAGTGAAAACTTTAATCCTTGATCATAAACACTTCTTTATAAACCAAAAATAATTCAGAAATGGAAAGCGTATGGTGACGATGACGCGAGTTCCATGATTTTTGTTCACCCAAGAAGTGCTCAACGCGCCTAAAGAAGTTTTCACTTCAAAATTTCACTTCATATTTTTCCTTTTTTTTTAATAAAGTTTACTATTTGGGTTACAAATTACTAGTATTCTTTAAGCCCGTATTATTATAATATTCGCTGCAAATATAATCATTTACAGCAAGTGTTTCTTTTTTACGCAATTCATTGTAATATTTTTGAAGTGAAAACTTCTTTAGGCGCGTTGAGCACTTCTTGGATGAACAAAAATCATAGAACTCGCGTCATCGTCACGCTTCTACGCTTTCTATATTTAAATTATTTTAGAATATTAACAATATCTCAGAAATGGTGCATCCTACGCAAAACATAACGAAATTTTGACCCCCTTAACGCCTATGAGAGTATCAGGAATCCGACCCGCCCCTTTTTTTTGTTTATAAAGAAGTGTTTATGATCAAGGATTAAAGTTTTCACTTCTATCGGCAGTCCCCAAAGACTGCCCCAATTTTCTTTTTTCAATCTAGCCAGATGAGATGATATTTTTCTTTTTTACGTATAATCTGTTTGAACTTACCTACGTCACGTACCAAATTATAGTATTAGTATTTACCTTTATATTAATTATCTTTTAATATCATGTGATTTTGAATCGCTGTAATAACTATAATGCATGCTAAATTCACCTACAAATAGTTATACTATTGCTAAAGACTGAAAATATTTTTTTAAATATTATATATATTGTAATATTTGGTGTATTCTAGAAAAGAACTAAAAGAGACCATCAAACAAAGCTAATAGGTAGCATATTATTATTATGACCGACCCAGCAACTGCCAGGTTGACTTCAACGTTGCAAGTGTTATAGTTGGTATATAGGTACATAGTTAAAAAACACAAAAATTAAAGACATATGATTAAAGATAAGTAAATACCAACGTAATGTAGTAACATTACGTTGGTATTTAATTATATATTAATATTTTATGTGCGTAAATGTTCACATTAATTATTAAGTATAATAATTGAATGTGAACATTTACGCACATTACCTACCCACGCAACAGCAAATGTCATTTGAAGGGAATGAATCAGTTGCGCGTGCGCAGCAAATGCACGACTCTTGTAATCGCAGTATAATTAATACTGTAGCGAATAATCCAAGGGCCGAATAAGGCTTTTACATTATGTGATATTTATTGTGAACAGCTACTAAACTGATAACCTCGTTGGTCCTGTGGTTAAAACGAGAGGGCACTAGCAATAATCTATTATGACATCCCGTGTTTGATTTCCGGATTGATCAATAAGATATTTTTATTGCACGGGCGGCACGGATGGCATTGTAGTTTAAGTCACCTCCCCACTACCAGTTCCCAGAGTGTGAGGTGTTCGATTGACAGACGGGATATAAAAATTGTGTGAATTTTGAGTGTACTTTGCGTTTTGTGTCTGTTGTACTTTACAAACAAGTCCCTCGCGAGATGGTAATTATTTATATAGCTCGCGTCGGTTAAAAAAAGGTAACATAGATACATAACTTCAAGATAATATGTGTTACAAGATACACTAATTTCAAAACTCTACATGGAATATTTTATCCAAAAAAATTTGGGGCAGTCTTTGGGGACTGCCGATAGGAGTGAAAACTTTAATCCTTGATCATAAATATTTTTTATAAAAAAAAGGGGCGGATCGGATACCTGATACTCTCTTAGCAGTTATTAAGGGGGTCAAAATTTCGTTATTTTTTGCGTAGGACGCACCATTTCTGAGATATTGTTAATATTCTAAAATAATTCAAAAATGGAAAGCGTGGAAGCGTGACGATGACGCGAGTTCTATGATTTTTGTTCACCCAAGAAGTGCTCAACGCGCCTAAAGAAGTTTTCACTTCAAAAAGTGCATAAAAACACGTAATTTCGTATAGCCCTTTCCCTTAGCCCTCAGAGCGTATTTTATCGAGTCGTTAGCCTATCACGAGGCCATAATCAATAACAATCAGCCTTATCTAGAATCTCCAACTATCATGCTTATGTACTGTCCAATCTGCTGATAAAATTTTACGAATACTATTGGTCGGTGCTAACTATTAAACGTTATTACTAGTTATTGCAATCTAATAGCAACATTGTCGCACGACTTTACTTAAATGTGATTGAATTATGACTACAGTGATGGTTGTTGTACGTTTCAGAGGTTCCCAGACATTTTTTCTTATAGACCACTTTAAAAACTTAGCTGGTTCCGGTGGACCCCTGCAGCAAAACAAGTTCTTGCAAATAAAAAATTTGATCAAGTCTATTATGGCTGACCTCTTTTATTTTTAGAAATTCTCGGATCTGAACTTACCACGGTAGGCGGGCTGACCTTTTTTATTTTTTTTAGTAATTATCTACCGAAAAATTGAAAAACCACCATTTTTTGTCACGCCAACGTAGACCCCCGACGAGTCTCCCGTGGACCCCTGGGGGTCCACCTGGACCAGTTTGGGAACTAATGGTTTTAGTCATTTGTGGCGCTGAGTGTTTTGGGTACGAAGCCCACACTCATTGCTGCAGAAATAAAATGTGTAAATCCACAATTAATAGTTGCTCCTGATCTGGGTCTTGTTTGTTTTTAAATTATTGTAAAATGTCAGATGATACAGGAATTATTCAGCGTGTACGATAATTGTAAGTCAAGTGAGCGAATTCGCGGCGCTCCTATTTTTGGGTGGATTTAAGAAGGAACCTAACATAACCTAACCCTTCCGAGACGGAATGCAGTGATTTGAGGCGTATAGGTGCTCGTTACGATATATTTTAGTAAGCATATTTTGCTGCGCAATTACTATTTTTGGTGGTCATTATATTTAATCCCTTTAGTAATTAATAAAATAATTATTCTTTAACTATGACTGTGGTAAAATATAAGGAATCACCATTATTGTGTACGAAACAGTAATACAAAATTTCGCATATGTTTAACGACTTATGTCGCTGACTGTACTCATCGAAGTAATAATAATTACTAGTGAGTGAGTGAAATAAAATTCTAAAGGAATGGTTTAATATTCAAGTATCATAAAACCATCCCTTTAAAATTTTATTTAAAAGTTTGTCACTTGAATCTTTCGTGAGAAAACTTTCCTGCTTCAGAATTCGCCATGATGTTTTCAAAGATATTATGTGAAGTCTGCCAAACCTTACCGGGTTTGCACTTCATGTGATTTTGGACATGGATGACGAAAGACTGACTAAGAAAGCTTATAAGGCTAGTGTGAATGTTCAGCCGCAAGAGGAAAACCTAGGCGAACGTTTCTCGATCAGATCGGAGACGTTCTGGATAAAGGCCAGGTTAAGAGCACCTTATACCGGCGAGCGTGTATGAGGAATGTTATAAAAGTGAATGAAGCCAGATAAGTGTATTAGGACCGTAGCAAATGGAAATCCGTAGTCTCTCCCTCCCCCTCTGGGAAACAGGCGTGAATCTATGTGATTTTAGAATGTCCTCAGGGAGAGCCCTAATCCCAGCAGTTAACCATTCTGTAAAAAGACCTGATATCATTTACGTCGTCTGACAAACTCAGGCACTCTTTACCAACATAACCAGGTTGTGCGTACCTTCCTACATCCATACTCAAATCAAACGATACGATGCAATAACAACTTAATCTAAGAGTAATACAATAAAAACACTTCAATAAGCATACGAGGACGAAAGTGCTCTCATAGTAAACACAATCAGAAAGAGAGAACAACTATGTGTTACGAACAACAGTTCACGTTGTACTCACTGAAGGGCGACTTTTCCAATGTCGACTTACACTGGAGGACACAATTTTGTGACCCAGTATATAGCCAGTTTTTAGCAAAGCCAAAAGACGTATTTTTAAAAACCCGTTTTTCTATGATATTAGCGTTTTGTACCATAGTGTAAAAACAAAAAAAAAAATAAACATTAAATAAAAACAAAAACATAAAATTATAAAAAAAAACAAAATAACGGACTTATAAACATTCAAATAACAGACACAAAAAACACCCAGACTCGGAATAACTACTTGTAAAGCACACAATTTTTGTCCTCTGTAGGAATCAATTTCACAACACTCAAGTGGCAAGTGGCGAGGCGACTACTAAACCACTATGCCATCTGTGCAGTCAAGCCTAGAATTCGATCGCTGGGATCATCTAGGAACCCACACAAACGCAGATAAAAAATTCATTAAAATCAGTCCAGCCGAACTGACTAAGAAAGTTTATAAGGCTAGTGTGAATGGAACAGTCGCAAGAGGAAAACCTAGGCGAACGTTTCTCGATCAGATCGGAGGCGTTCTGGACAAAGGTCAGGTTAAGAGCACCTTGAACCGACGACGGGGGTGTATGAGGAATGTATGAAAGTGAATGAAGCCAGAGAAGTGTGTCAGGATCCTAGCAAATGGAAATCCGTAGTCTCTGCCTACCCTTCTGGGCAACAGGCGTTAATCTATGTATGTATATGCAGTCCAGCTGATTAGGAGAAATTCACTGATATACAGCATTAGTAAAAGCGATCACTACCCATGAGGTTTTCGGTCGAAATTCGGGTCAGGCCATCGAATATATTGGGATTGTCTGTCAAGAAATTCGCGATAGTATTTAGTCTCATTTGTCTCTATGTGCCTTAATGTATTACAAGTCTTACGACGGAGCTGCAAAAGCTTTAGATAAGTATTTTACTCCTATGTGCGTGCATTTTTGTACAGTACTAGATTTTGCAATTAATTTTCTTGTTTTTGTTTTCTATAAAGATAACCATCATTAAGATCACTTAGATATAATTAGTAGAAGTAATAATGCAGAGATAGCTCAGTGGGGAGACCAACAGACTGCAATACAGAGGGTCTCGGGTTCGAACTGACGTCGCGCACGTCTGACTTTCGGAAGTTATATGACTTTTCAAAATGATGTGCGTATCGATCAACAATTATTATCGCCTGCTCAGTGTCTCGGAGAGCACGTTAAGCAGTCGGTCCCAGCTGCCATGAAAATCTATGGCAGTCGTTATTTGGAAGTCAGTGCCCTCTAATATCCTGACACTGGCCTAGCCTTAGGGTATCGTTAGCCTTCGGGTTGCGGAGGTCAGTTGGCAGCCGCTCCGTGTAAAAACTGATACCCAGTCAAATCCGGTTAGACCAGAAAAAGCCGACCCCAAATGACTTGGGAATAATAAAGGCTAGGGAGAAGAGTAGAAGTACTAATGTAGTTTTATAAGTTTTTGCTATAGGATATTTAGTGATATGTTTTATTTAAAATAAGTGATAAGTTTTCTCATGTGAGTGAACGCTTATTGTATTCTTTTTAAGAAATAAAGATCTTAAACCATATATTCTACTGTGAATGTTTTATTTGCCTGTCTATTTGAAATTAAAAAATTGAGCCTTTTAAACATTAATTTATAACATGTTACTATAGAGCCTGAGTTGCCAAAGTGGTCCAGGTGGACCCCAGGGGTCCACGGGAGACTTCGTAAGCGGGGGTCCACGGAAATTTATTTGCTTTCGATAGTGAAGAACTAAAATGTTGGCTTGACTTCACCTATCAGTGTAGGCAGATAATATTTTAAGAATTTATGAATCTCAGCGAGTGTCACTTGTTTAATAATTTGGTTTTTTTTTCTAAAAAAAAGGGTTCAAACTTCTTGGTCCGAATATACCGATTTTACTTGGCGGATTAAACTGGTCCACCGGAACCAGCTAAATTTTGAATGCAGTCTATAAGAAAAAAAGTCTGGGAACCTCTGCTATATCTTCAAAGAAATTATAGAGAGACAGATAATATACCATACCATACTAGTAAATTGACACCCTTTGGGTAGGTAGCCCTAAAAATGGGCATTTTTTTACAGTACTAGCTTTTGCCCGCGGTTTGACCTTCGCTCGCGTAAAAGTAGGTTAGGTTATGTTAGTAACAGTACCTTTTTAAAATAAAATATAGCCTATGTTTCTCTGTGTTAATATAGCTTTCTAATGGTGAGGAAGTGATTTTCATCAAGGAGGTGGCAGAGCGGGAGAGGGAGCGCTTAAACCAGAGGGTTTAAGCGCTCCCTCTCCTAGGGAGAGCCCTAACCGCAGAGCCGGACACCAGAGGGCGCGGGACGACCTCCAGCCACCCTGAGGTTTGACCTAGGGAAGGTTGGCTTTGTGGGCCTGCCCGCCATCCGTTCAGCACCAGGTCCGAGAGGCGGCGTGCGTGTTCCCACGCGCGCCTCTGTGTCGAGTCCTTCTCCCCTCTAGGGGGGCGACAGTTTTTTGTTGAGAGGTGACCAAGGGTCTTGTCGTGTAGTGGCCTGCCGTTTCATTCGGCGCCGGCGGACCGAAACCTCGGCGGGGTCGCGATCGCATGTGCAAGAAATTCGCGCGGCCCCGCCGATTGCGGTTTTGTCGAGGAACACCGTGGTAGGTTTAGTCGGTATTCCGGGAGGTCTAATATCATTATTTCAACATCTTTCTTTACCCCGGTGAGTCCGACATAACCCCTCCGCCCGCCTCCACAGAGGGGTATGCGTCAATGCATTCCCCCACGTTAAAAAAAAGCTTTCTAATGGTGAACAATTTTTTAAATCGGTTGTGTAGTTTTCCAATGAAATCATTACAAACAAACAAACAAAAAAATCATAGCTTTCCTCTTTATAATATTAAGTATAGATATACAGTATAATAATAATAATATTTTACCACCAGGATAATAAAAATAAGAATTAAACATTTAATAAAGGGGCTATTTATATTGCACGGCAGTGTACAACAAACACAATAGGTACACTGTTGGACAAGTTATTGGCTCCAGTCGAAGTCGCTCTTTGTAAGCTTAATGCAAACATTAGGATTTGTCTATTGAGTTTTGACCCTTCAGACGTACGTGAATTTTGATCTCTTCAGCGATAAAACTGTAGGATTATGTATGAATCTCACGCATGTATATATTTTTTAAATACTGTTTTATTATTACACATTTTGTTGAGACTCAAGACTCAGAGTCAGGATCAAGCCTCGTGTCGCTGGGAACTTAACAATCCAGCAATTATCAGAAACACCACACAACGAAATGATTGTTCATGTGTAGTTGTTTTGAATATAGTTCTTCATTTCTAATCAAATGATAGTCTAGATGTACACCTGGACAGAACAATAATTTATGGACAACCCATATAAATAATTGTCCCGTCTAGATTTTGAGTCCTCAGCATTCAACGCAGCAACAGCGAACCAAAAACCAAAAACCGAATCCAACCAGGAGCCCCATTATCCGCTGTGCTAGCCATATAGTCAACACTTACATTCAAACATGATACCTTACATTTCAGCCCAACCGTGATCATATCCCATGGTATGACAGTGGCTGATACTCCAAGCTAAGCTGTGACACCCGACTTGGGCGTAGGCGAGTGAAACAGTCAAGTTTGGTTTGCCAAGGTTTCTCTGACTCTCACTTCAGAGGTTAAATGGTTTAAGTTTATATATGTACTAGCTGTCCCGACAAACGCTGTCCTGTACACACGAAAAAATTAAATAAAAAACAAATCTAACCCATTCTCGAATCCACTTGAACACACACAAAAAATGTAATCAAAATCGGTCCAGCCGTTTAGGAGTAGTTTAATTACAAACACACGCACAGAAGATTTATATGTATAGATGTATGGAAAAATAACTTTAATAAGGAAAATAGAGACAAAGTAGATTTGAAAATTAGGAGAAATCAATTTTTTATTCAAATTTGTTTTTGTGTTTCAAATAAAATTGTTATATTATTGTTTTACGTTTATGCGAATGCTATATGGAAATAAACTAATTTATCCGTGCAGTCTGCCTGATGGAGCAGAGGTATTTTGAAACCCCTATTCACCAGATATAGTTTTACGTCCCACATCTATTACGTGCGAGCATATTAGTGTTAGTTATTATAATGTCCTCCAGACTGAATTTCGGCCACGGCGGCCAATCTTAACGGAGACTGGCCATCTGCGCAGGAGATATTATAGTGCACAAGTGTGTGCGCAAACACAAGTGTACTCTCTGTTCCCTAACGCTCATGATCCGATGGGACGGTATTCATTATAAAGGGGTAAGATTTGTTTGTTTGTTTGTTTATTGTTTGTAAGGATTTAACTCAAAAACTAAACGGCCGATTTTAAAAATTATTTTTACTTTTAGAAAGCTATATTATAACAGAGTAGGCTGGCATATGCTATATTTTATTTTTAGAAATGGTTCCTACAGCTATATAACAGAAACTAGTTTATAATATAATAAAAAGAAAAGAAAAGCTATGCAGTGGAAAAAGAGGGTTTTCGAGAAGAAGAAACTGACAAGAAACTCATATCCACTTTTTTCATTCACCTATTATTATTACCAAATATTTCACTTAGAAATTGTTAGAGGTTATGGGTTAAATAACACACTGTACAAACACTTTAACTATTTATTTTATAGTTTTAAACTTTGACACAAGGAAGTTTTATATGTCCGTTCACTTACAGCTCACAATAAGAAGTAACAGATAGCAATGTTGCCTTTTATAGCTTATCAAACTGTCAAGTATTTGACTACTATTTATATTGTATGATGTTAAATTATATAATTACTGAGATGCAATTATTCTAAATAGTTAAATATAATAATTAATTAACTTTTGCACATATAAATGTATAAAATTCAACAGAAATAACCTGTGGGTGAGAGCAATTCAATCCCAAGCATTTTTATCTTCCATATAGTCTGTGACCGAATAATATCATAGTCCTATACATATATTACCGCTTCTCCATCGAGACAGTACCATCAATACATACTATACATATAATTTATCAGCTCCAAATAAACCCTTGACGTTTAATTATCAGCTGAAACGTCGCATAGTAAAAGCTTTTCCGTAAATTGATTAAAGAGCTTTTCGCATGGAGCGTCGATAATACCATTGTATCGGAATTATCGATGATATCGGCTGGTCATTTAAAATCTACTTTGTACTCGGATATTATAATTATGTTTAACTGACAGTCGAACGACAAGCCAATAATTATTGCCTGAATACTTGCGTGTAAAATTCTGAAGGTAAATCTGATTGCCTCGAGGGTAAAATAAGATTCTATAAAAATAAAAAAAAGCATTTTTCCATCTCCCGCACTTCATTTAATTCCTGTGTCGCAGAAGTCACACACACACACACACACACACACACACACACACACACACACACACACACACACACACACACACACACACACACACACACACAGCACACACACACACACACACACACACACACGCACACGCACACGCACGCGAACGCGCACGCACGCACGCACGCTATATAGCTCTTACATAATAATATATTGTTGAACTGAGTGTTACTTGCGCCTGACGCCGTAAGTCTTCTAGCACGAACGTTGTAAATTATTATAATTGGACAGAAAGTTCATAAAACCCCAGAAGTGCAATGAACAAATGAACGTCTACAAAACAAATGAACGTCTACAAAACAAAAGACTATCAGAAAGTGGTCCGCCATCGATAGTGCTTACTAAAAACGGGTGTAAGCGACATGTTCATGACGTTTTTAGACGCTTTTTTGGTATTTTCTTGCTTTCTGACATTAATACGTTAATAAAATGATCAATTCTGGGTAATCTCAATAAGTTCGAAAATAGCATGCACCTGTTTTTAGTAAGCACTATCGATGGCGGACCACTTTCTGATAGTCTTTTGTTTTGTAGACGTTCATTTGTTTTGTAGACGTTCATTTGTTCATTGCACTTCTGGGGTTTTATGAACTTTCTGTCCACAGATCCCCATTGCAAAGTCGATGCCAAGATAATGGGGATTTGTGGATGAAAAATCCATCGATTTCCACATATCGCCATTGATGATCCAACTTAATGGGGATTTGTGAACTGGATTTTGGTTTTTCTCCATAAATCTCCATTGCTAAGTTGATGATTGGTCAATGGGGATTTGTGGACAAAAAGTTCACAGATCCCCATTGATGGGAATACTCAATGGGGATTTGTGGAATAACCCCAAAAAATATCTTATGTGAAGCAGACGAAGTTGCGCGGGACAGCTAGTAATGTATAAATATTTACATATATGTTCTCATCAGACTGCGAATATTTTGGGCGTAAATCTCATATTTTATAGACTAGTGAAGTTCTTTACTAAATATCGTTGTAAAAACGAAAATAATCTCACCATGCAAAAGCCATATAAAAACGGAAAACGAAACATTCAATTTGAAAAAGGAAATGATTGTATAACATTTTATGCCGACCTATACAGAAGAACGAAGGAAGCGACTCATTGTGCCATCGTACGTTACCGGCAGTAGCAGCGCATTGGATAGGGACCTACTAACCTGCTTACCTCGATACGTAGCAAAGCTGGCATCAATTGCATAGTTATCTACACTCATTATTACAAAGGCAGGCTATCATGTGAAGGCAGG
This sequence comes from Catocala sponsa, assembly GCA_963564715.1. Lineage (NCBI taxonomy): Eukaryota > Metazoa > Arthropoda > Insecta > Lepidoptera > Erebidae > Catocala > Catocala sponsa. The sequence goes on from OY751352.1 coordinate 1,735,512, forward strand.
TTACGAGGTAAGAGTATTTTTAGAACGTTATTCATGCAGTTGGAGCTTTTATTGGCATTTTATTCATAGACTTCACTAATTCTACTTACTATCATGTAATTTAAAGTCACCCAGCGGGCTATGGAGCGAGCTATGCTAGGTGTTTCTTTGAGGGATAAACTTAGAAATGAGGTTATCCGTCAAAGAACCAAGGTTACCGACATAGCTCGCAGAATAAGCAAGCTGAAGTGGCAATGGGCTGGCAATATCCGTAGAAGGACTGATGGCCGTTGAAGCAAGCGCGTCCTAGAGTGGAGACCGTGACTTGATAAACGTAACGTAGGACGCCCCCCAGCCAGGTGGACCGATGACTTGAAAAAGGTAGCTCGGTCAGACTGGATGCGGAAGACGATAGACCGGATGTTGTGGCGTAAAATGGGAGAGGCCTATGTCCAGCACTGGACTGCGGTGGGCTGATTGATTGATTGAAGCAGACGAAGTTGCGCGGATCAGCTAGTGTTGTTATAATGTGCATAAATAGTGCCTCAAGTGGTTGCCTCGCGACTATCACTACGCTAAGTGTTTTGGGTTCAAATCCCACACAAGACTAAATTTGTGTTCAGTATCCACAAATGGTTGTTCCGAGTCTGGGTGCTTTTTGTGTCCGTTGTTGACACAGGAATTATACTTTTCATAAGTAGTAGAGCCTCGCTGATTTCAGCATGAATGGGCCGGCTCAACCGGGGAAGGACTACCCTCTCACAGAATATCGTGAAATACCAGTATTCCTACTGTTGTGTTTCGTTCGGTGAGTGAGAGTGGCGGAGGCCCAATCACCCTCTTTCCCCCATCCCGCTCCTTTTCCTTCCTAACGCGCAAGTATCGCAGGCCATCAGGTGGGCCGTATGCTTGTTTGCCACCATAAATGCATAAAAAAAACTTAGCGTGGAAGTTGCCTTTAAAAAGAAGAAAAGAAAGATTGATTTGGTTTGATTTTTAATGCATTTTGTAGACAAATCGTTTCTTAACAGCAAAGATATAATATCTTCTCCCTAGCCTTTATTATTACCAAGTCACTTGGGATCGGCTTTCTAGTCTAACCGAATTTGACTGGATATCAGTTTTTACACGGAGCGGCTGCCATCTGACCGCCGCGACTCGAAGGCTAACGATACTGTAAGGCTAGACCAGTGTCAGGATATTAGATGGCACTGACTTCCCAATAACGACTACCGTAGATGTTCATGGCAGCGGTACCGACAGCTTAACGTGCTCTCCGAGGCACGGAGCAGGCAATAATAATAATTGTCAATCGATACGCACATAATTTCGAAAAGTCATATAACTTCCGAAAGTCAGAGGTGCGCGACGTGGTTTCGAACCCGAGGCCCTCTGCATTGCAGTCTTTTTGTCTCCCCACTGAGCTATCGCTACTACTGTAAGAAAGAAAACCTACTATATATAGAAAATAAACACAGCACGTACCGATGTAAAACATCTATGTACATTATTACTAAGACTTAACAGAAACAATGAACAAACCAAGCATCGGAAAATTATGATTACGAGCAAGCTTGTAAAAAGGGAACAAAGAGAAGTCATCAACATTTCTTTTATATTTATAGACAGTCTTAAATCATGATGTCAATTGCAGAGGGCATTGCAGTCTGTTGGTCTCCCCACTAAGCTATCGCTGTGCTAAGATATAATATAATAATTGATATTATTAATCCGGTGTTTCTACATCTAGAAACTTTATTGCAGTGTAGGCAGAGAATGACAGATTGTAAACTAATCACAAGGCTATCTGAACATTAAATGTATAAAACTATTATTGCACTCAATAAAATTGTTGCACAAATGTTTCTAGCCTGATTAATATTAAGTAACATTTATTACTAGTTTAGTAGTGTCATGATTTCTTACATTCCTGGAGGAATGTGATGAAAGTGAATGAAGCCAGAGAAGTGTGTCAGGATCGTAGCAAATGGAAATCCGTAGTCTCTGCCTACCCCTCTGGGAAACAGGCGTGAATCTATGTATGATTTCTTATAATATAATATAATATAATATAATAATATAATATAATATAATAATATTGTAACAAATTAGATTCCAACATAAACATTTCAATCATTTAAAAAACAGGCAGCAATACACACATCAACAATAGTCAGCAAAGTTTTAGGAGATACAGTTTTTGTTAGCGGGGGCACTGAGCCACCTTTTCCCTGAGGGTCTCAGGGCGGGTACTCAGTATACCGAGCCAAAGCTCGAGAAGAGGAAACACTCTAAACAACATAATAATATTATATTCTACCAGATACACACAACACCATCAGGCCCAAACTAAGCAGAGCTTGTACTATGGGTACTAGACAATGGATAAACATACATATATACTTTTTTTGTGAATATATGTGCGATACCATTGATGACCAGATTTATTGTAAAAAATTTATGCAGGAATAAATTATTCAAGTTCTTAAAGAAAACTCAGACTCTACAAAATTATTATGTATCACACAAACCTTGTCCTGGCTGGAGATCGAACACACAACACTGGTTGTACTGGCGTGGCCACTTAAACCGCTACCGGCATTCGTCCAGAACGTCTCCGATCTGATCGAGAAACGTTCGCCTAGGTTTTCCTCTTGCAACTGTTCCATTCACACTAGCCTTATAAACCTTCTTAATCAGCCTTTCCTCGTCCATTCTTTTTACATGTCCAAACCAGCTTAACATACCCTTTTCTATTCTTGTCACTATATCCACTTTCATGCCGCATGTCTCTCTAATCACACTATTCCTAGTTCTATCTTTCAGAGTCACAACACATATGCTTCTCTGCGCTCTCATTTCTACAGCATTTATTCTGCTCTCATGCTTCTATATATATAACTACATTTTGCCCTCGGCTTCGCTGGCGTAAATGTAGGTTAGTAACAGTATTATTTTCGGGATGTAAGTAGTACCCTATGTCTTTTTCTCTTCCGCTGACAACGTGTATGCGAAATTTTATGATAATCGGTCGAGTAGTTAAAGCGTGAAAGCGTAACAAACAAACTCACATTCGCATTTATAATATTAGTTAGGATATCTTAAGCAAAGCTAGCAAAATATGGATAAAATAAATATCTGTCTAACCCCTTAGATTCCAAAGTAGTCCAGGTGGACCTCCAGGGGTCCACGGGAGACTCGAGTGCGACGGCGCGCGGCGGTCTACGTTGGCGTAACAAAAAAATGGGGATTCACAATTCGTAAGCGGGGGTCCATGAAAATTTATTTTGCTTTCTATAGTGAAGAACTAAAATATTGGCTTGACTTCACCCATCAACGATTTTACGGTAGAGAATTACTAAAAAAAAGGTCAGCCCGTAGAGGGTTGATCAAATTTTTTAATACGAATGCTAAGGAATATGTTAGAAATGTAGCTGCAGGGGGTGCACCAGAACCAGCTACAAAAACAAACAAACTCTTCTCTTGAAAGTGGTCTATGAGAAAAAAAGTCTGGAAACCTCTGGTCTAAGCCTTCGGAAATATACAGAATGCGTAAGATTATCACGTAAAAGAAAGATACAAAATGAGTTTTTAATCATAAAATTCAGTTAAGATGGAGGCCCGCTCACTACAATAGCGACATTGTAACTGACAGCTGACAAGCGCCATATTGGCTTGTCTATGACAGATACACGTGACTCATAGACGAGATCGATTATATAGCTTCATTGCTTTTAATGGTGCTTAGCTGATTTCTAAATAATGTAATATTAAATAGCATTCGTATTTCGGTTTATTTATCAAATAATTTTTAGGTAAAAAATATACATGACAGGACAGGCAGCAACTGAATGAATTTATAATAGCATGTTTGCTTAGTAAAAAACAACTAAAAAAAATTAACTATAATTACAGAGAAGAAACACTCAGCACGTACCGATGTAGCACATCTTATACAGGGTGACTAATTAAACATTGTACATACTTAAGGACATAATAATTTATGGTTAGACGTAACGTATAAAAAAAAATCAAAATAAAATCTGTATAACCTGCAAAAAAAAACCTTTATGAAAATTTGTATGAAATATCCATAAAATGTGGACACAACTAACAGCTATCGAGGCTAATGACCTTTGATAAGAAAAGGACGGGTGGGGGTGCAAATTCGGGAGAGTGCGGGGTGCGGTAGCTGGAGGTTTTGTTTAGCTTTGGTATATGCGCAAGGACACTCTTGCACATAAGTTTTTAATGGATAACTAGGTCAAATTTTAAGTACCTATTTTTTTTAGATATTTGTTTCCAGAATCGAGTACTGAATACACTCCTTCAATATGTCTAGTCTTTTATCAATCAGCCTGTATACATTATTACTGAGACTTAATAGAAATAAATAATGAACAACTCAAGCAACGGGAAAATGATCTGACCTCCGCAACTCGAAGGCTAACGATACCCTAAAGCTAGACCAGGGTCAGGATATTAGAGGCACTGCCTTCCCAATAACGACTGCCATAGATGTTCATGGCAGCCGCGACCGACGGCTTAACGTGCGTCGAGGCACGGAGCAGGCGATAATTGTCAATCGATACGCACATCATTTTGAAAAGTCATATAACTTCCGAAAATCAGAAGTGCGCGACGTGGTTCGAACCCGAGGCCCTCTGCATTGCAGTCTGTTGGTCTCCCCACTGAGCTATCGTTGCTACTGTAAGAAAGAAAACTCACTATAATTATGTAGAAAATAAACACAGCACGTACCGATGTAAAACATCTATGTATATTATTACTAAGGATTAACAGAAACAATGAACAACCGAAGCAACGGGCAAATTATGATTACGAGCAAGCTTGTAAAAAGGGAACAAAGAGAAGTCCCCAACATTTCTTTTATATTTATAGACAGTCTTAAATCATGATGTCAATTACAACGCGCCGCCATTGATTGGATATATTAGGCGATGAAGGGCTTCGCCGCGCGTCGACTCGATTGTGATAAATGACCACCCCCTTAGGAGGGATGATGGCCTGTCGGGGCTCATAACACTCGTGTAGTTTTTCTAATGACGCATCGATTATGTCATTCTGAATTTATACTTTAATAAAATTTTATAGAAATGTCTTTGTGTATAAAAACTAGATTTTGGCGCGCAGCTTGGCTCGCGTTAATCAAAGTTTTGTCAATAAATCTATGCTAATATTATAAAGCTGAAGAGTTTGTTTGTTTGTTTGAACGCTCAAGAACTACTGGTTCGATTTGAAAAATTATTTTAGTGTTTGATAGCCTATTTATTGAGGAAGCCTATAGGCTATATAACATCACGCTACGACCCACGGGGCCGGCGCAGTAACGATAAACGCGGGTGTAACCGCGGGAACATCTAGTAATAATATATGTGGACCACGCAAGACAACAAAAATGGCGACCGCTTAAACCACTACGCCATATGTGTTGTCATTATACAGTGATAGCCTATCTTAAAAAACTATGATAAAAAGTTCAAAAACAAAAAACAAACTAAATAAATAATATATATTTTTGGGTGGGTTCCACGAACCTAACATAACCTAACCCGGAATGCAGTGATTTGAGGCGCTCGTTATGATATATTTTAGTAAGCATATTTTGCTGCGCAATTACAATTTTTGGTGGTCATTATATTTAATCCCCTTAATTAATTATTATTTTCTATGATTCTAATATCACGAGTACTTCTCTAACATATTGAGTTTCGAGAGAGAACCATTGCGGTCTTTTGGCTTACATGGGGACGTGGGTCCAACGTGAAGAGGCCCTTCGAAGAGAGTTTTAATACAAAAGTGGGAAGGGAAAAAGGCGAAGCACTCGCTGCCGCAGATACAGGACTATTACTACATTACTATTCTGTTATTTTAGATTGCACCAGAAATCGAGTCAATATTTCACTATACACTTATACGTACTGGTTATTAACCTTTGAGTCTTCTTCGAAGAGGTTAATGAAAACACTATGTGGGTCTGTGTGTCTGTCTGTTAGTGACCGGCATAACTCCGGAATTACTATACCGATTGACTTGTATCTTGGTGTGCAGATACCTTGGGGTCATACCTCGGTCTAAGTTGAATATGGGCCCTGTCGGTCAAAAGATCCCCGAGATATAGGGGTCATTTCTTTTCATTACTTTTACATTTAAGACGAAGAGATTGAATCCTGGGCTTTTACACCCATCTCGTCTAATAAATTAACATTTAAGGCATTCGAATAACGACGAATATTATTCAAATATAATCGAATTACTTCAGCATTCAAATGAATAGAATGCTTAATCGCACATCGCTAATAAAATACTAGGTCACAGAATACGTATTGGTACTAAGTTTAGTTGTGAGAGCAGCGATAGCTCAGTGGGGAGACCAACAGACTGCAATGCAGAGGGTCTCGGGTTCGAACCCACGTTGCGCACCTCTGACTTTCGGAAGTTATATGACTTTTCGAAATTATGTGCGTATTGATCGACAATTATCGCCTGCTCCGTGCCTCGGAGAGCACTTTAAACCGTTGGTCCCGGTTGCCATGAACATCTATGGCAGTCGTTATTGGGAGAGTGTTGACACAAAAGATCCCACTGGGTCGAAGTGTCGCCGGTCTGCACTGACTGGCCCCCACATAAGATAAGATAAGTTTAGTTGTGAAGCACTCACATAATATTCTTCTTAACCTACATGCATACATAAACACGATGGTGTAGGCAGGAGTCTGTTACATCTATATTTTGCTAATGCTGGGGCCACATTAGCGGGCTACGGCGAATATTCATATTAACGCGATGAGTGTTAAAGTCAAAGTCAAAAATCATTTATTCATTTAGGTCACAAAGTAACACTTATGAACGTCAAAGTATATAGTTTAGTGAGTTTACTAAGTTACTAACGCTATATTTAGGTTAGTTGCTAGGTTCAGGCAAGTGTGGCCGTCTAGATCTAAATAAATGATTCAAGTTTCTTGTAGAAAATTGTTATTACATTATAGATGAATTTTTATTGAATATAATTTTTTAAATTGATTACGTGCGCTTGACTATATTTTATTGTTGTTCATTATCTTGTGTTTGTCTTGACTAATAGTAATAATATAATTTATGTTTTATCTTAAATGCAATTTATAATATCAATAGTATAATATAATATTTTGTTTTTTTTTGTAATTATTTCTAAATAATTTGTACACCCAAGTGGCTGATTATGGAATGGACGTTATTAACTACTTATATAATTATGTAATGAACACCTGTATATAACCCATGTATCACAAATAAACTATTTGATTTGATTTGATTTGATTGATTTGTTCGTTGCAACGCGTTGTATTCTGGCGAACACGATGTATTATCGGGGCACTGTCGGTAAACTGACGCGCATCAAACGGATATGGCGCGCCAATATTCGCTTGGGTGGCCTACACCTACATCACTTCAGTGTCGTCAGCGGGACGGACGAGCTTGTGTTTTTTTTTTGTCATACGATGTTTTTAGCGCGCCAACGCGACACGAATCTTCGCCCGTTAATGTAGCACCAACATAAGTAAAGTTTAAGGTCCCAGGGTTCTGGAGCAATCCGAAAGGAAACCCACGGCCCCGAAATAAAAATTCCAGAAGAAGAATACGGGTGTAGTTTTAGTCAGTAATAGTCTGACATACACATCGATCAATCAGCCCAGAGCGAAGGATATCATTTGATGTAATCTCACATTAAAAAATAAAAGTTTAAAGTCACACGTGATTCTGGAACTTGTACCCTGTAGATGACAATATACTGTGTAACTCCTATTACTTGGGACCGGAAACCTATGCTGGCAAAATTTGAGTTTAATACACTACTGTTTGGTAGATACCCTTAAGATAAGGTTTTGAAAACTCTCTTCTTTTTTAGAAATGCATCTCTCGCATTAAGGATAATTCGTGGGGCACTTTACAACCATTCAAACAACAGACAAAAATGGCGGCCGTTTAAACCACTACGCCATCTCACAGATTATCACTATCATTATACGGTGATAGCCTATCTTAATTATTAATATAAATCTAATTTTATAATTTACCTTTAACTCAAATGTTAATCACCGATCTAATTTTATTCAAGATTTTATCACAGATACTGAACCTAGTAACTTCGCTTCTTAATTAAATTTTGCCAATTAGTCTACATTTAGAATATTAAATTTTTAGCGTGCAACAGTTACTTATAATATCTATACTCAAGTACCAACATCCTAGAATATAGAAAATAATATTTAAAATATAGTAGATACTAGCAGATTTTTCTCGCGGCTTCGCTCGAGTAAATGTAGTTTGGGTTGTTTTTATACTACTAAGTTGGCAAACAAGTGTATGGTCCACCTGTTGGTAAAAGGTCACCGTAGCCTTTGGACGCCTGCAACACCAGAGGCATCACTTGCGCGTTGCTGACCATTTAGGAATGGAAGAAAAGAAAAAGCTAGTGGGAGGGAGAAGGAGCAGGAAGGGGGAAAGAGGGTGATTGGGCCTCCGGCACTCTCACTCACCGAACGAAACACAACAGTAGGAACACTGCTATTTCACGTCGATATTCTGTGTAACGGTAGTCCTTCGCCGGTCGAGCCGGCCTATTCATGCTGAAATCAGTGAGGCTCTACTACTCAAGTAGGTAACAGAACTTTTTTGTGGATGTTTTCATCCAGAAAAATGTTCTGTTACCAACCTACCTACTTGAGTAGTAAAGGTACTACTCAAGGGGTTATTCTACATATCCCCATTTAGTATCCCCATCAATGGGGATCTGTGAACTTTTGTCCACAAATCCTCATTGACCAATCATCAACTTAGCAATGGGGATTTATGGACAAAAACCAACATAAAGTTCACAAATCCCCATTAAGTTGGCTCATACATGGGGATATGTGGAAATCGATGGATTTTTCATCCACGAATCCCCATTATCTTGGCATCGACTTCGCAATGGGGGTCTGCGGACAGAAAGTTCATAAAACCCAAGAAGTGAAATGAACAAATGAACGTCTACAAAACAAAAGCCTATCAGAAAGTAATCAGCTTTTGATTGCTTACAAAAAACAGGTACATGCTATTTTCGACCTTATTGAGGTTATCCAGAATTTATCATTTTAGGTAGTTAGGTTGGTAACAGAAGTTTTTTCTGGATGAAAGCATCCACAAAATGTCTCAATGTCCTTTCCTGTACTCCTGACAACGTGTATACGAACTAGTCTGATGACCGGTCGAGTAGTTAAAGCGTGAAAGCGTAACAAACAAACAAATTCGCATTTATAATATTAGTAAGTTTTACATATTGTTTATAAAAATACATACTATACTATTAAGGTCACGATTAATCGCTCTAGCGGTACTCACTAAGGCAGATAGCTCATTTGACATTTTAGTGCACAAAATAATTACTTTCAAAGGTCACGAGATTTATACCATCGTTTTCAAATTACCATGTTAATACTTCGAGGAAAAGTTTTTCAACGTCGCCAATGCTTCGTGTAGTTTTACGTGTGCTAGGAAACTAACTCATTAAGTCTCAAGCCATAAACTATACAGTCGCCAACATATTACTGATGTTTCGGAATTAAATGCGGCCAAGGAACGGACGCGTCATCTTTTGAATGTAATTCTCTGTATTTGCTATCTATCTATACTAATACTAGATGTTCCCGCGGTTCCACCCGCGTTTGTCGTTACTGCGCCGCCCCCGTGGGTCGTAACGTGATGTTATATAGCCTATAGCCTTCCTCGATAAACAGGATATCCAACACTAAAAAAAAATTCGAGAAGAAGGTTCGAATTGAAAAAATATTTTAGTGTTGGGTAACCCATTTATCGAGGAAGGCTATAGGCCATATAACATCACGTTACGACCAATAGGAGCGAAGCAGCAATGAAAAATGTTGCGAAAACGGGGAAAGTTCTCCTATATGAAGGCGACGATGTTGCGCGGGACAGCTAGTTATACTATATATATTTGCCATCGAAGTTTATATATATCGCACTCTTAATAAAACAGAGAGAAGCCGAGTATTTTGGATTAAACTCTATTACAATTAATTAACACAAATATAATATTGGAATTTTCGAGTAGTAGAGCCTCGCTGATTTCAACACTCTGACAGAATATCGACGTGAAATACCAGTATTCCTACTGTTGTGTTTCGTTTGGTGAGTGAGAGTGCCGGAGGCCCAATTACCCTCTTTACCCCTTCCCGCTCCTTCTCCTACCCACTTCCTTTCCTAAAGGGTCGGCAACGCGCAAGTGATGCCTCTGGTGTTGCAGGCGTCCATGCAGGCTACGGTGACCGCTTACCATTAGGTGGGCCGTATGCGTGTTGCCACAACAGTTGCAAAAAAAAAATTATAATCACACAATTAGAGTTCAAATTTCCGTATTTCCAAATTTCGAGTTAAGTCACTTTTATATTAAAAGTACGATATATAGAGCAGCGATAACCTAGTACCAATACCGGCGGGCTGCCACATATAGGTCTCGTGTTCGACTCCAAGGCTCGCATCTTTAATTTTTTGTAGTCACGTACAAAGTCAAAGTCAAAAATCTTTATTTCCATAAAAGTTATTTAATTTATTGTGTTAAATACTAAATTATCGCTTGATTTAACGCTGAAGGAAAATATCTTGAGGTGCTGGGCATGTGCCTTTTCTTATTGTGAGAAGCGTTAGGCCATAGTCCACCACGCTGGCCTAGTGCGGATTGGCAGACTTCACATATCTTCAAGAACATTATGGAGAACTCTCAGACCTGCAGGTTTTCCCACGATGTTTCCCCTCACCGTTAAAGCAAGCGATAATTGACTATTTAATACGCATATAACTTAACACAGAGATGCGCGCCTTGGGTTCGAACTCGAGACCTCTGCGTGGCAGTCCAACGATTTCCTACTGGGCTATCAGCTTATTATAAATTATTTATTTTTAAAACTTATTATAAATAATGCTATCCTTGTGAATTCACTTAGAGTACAACAATATAAATGTAGAAACCGTCAATGGCGCCACAATCAAAAGCTTAATGCGCCTGCGCAGCCAGCACACACGATTTACGTCGCCGCTAGATATATCCAATGTACAAGTGATTAAGGTCGTTTAATTTCGGTTACGACAGCCAATCTCAATGGAGACTGGCTATCTGCGCAGGATATATGATAGAGCACAAGTGTGTGCGCAAACACAAGTGCACTCACTGTTTCCTAACTCTCATGATACGATGGCAATTTAAAAAAGTGGCCGTGAGTTCCTTGCAGGTTTCTTCTCATAGGCTAAACCTCGCTGAACCTAGTAACTAACCTAAATGTAGCTTTACTAACTTAGTAAACTCACTAACCTATATATTCTGACGTTCATAAGTGTTACTTTGTTACCTAAATGAATAAATGACTTTTGTCTTTGACTTTTGAACGAACGATAATTCGACACAACTAGAGAGATCAAGCGCAGAATCAATGGCTTTATGTGCTTTCCGAGACACGCGGATGTGAAACACTGCTAATTATCTATCTGGTCCGATCTGAGAGCAGATCATTTTTCTGTTTTTCTCACTACTGAGAAAGTCTTAACAGAAAATCTAATAACACTTAGCTCTACCCTATGCTATTCATTGGCAATACATTCAGACCCTAAAATATGACCACACTTTCATGTTTCATTTTGATTATTTATCCTCTCAATCAATGCAATTCTCGAAAAGGGAAAACGAAAAAATATTATTCAACGAAAGTAGACTCTCTTATAGCCAAATTTACCTTAAAGTGGACTGACTGTTGGTTATACATACATACATACATAGATTCACGTCTGTTTCCCAGAGGGGTAGATAGAGACTACGGATTTCCATTTGCTACGATCCTGACACACTTCTCTGGCTTCATTCACTTTCATCACATTCCTCATACACGCCCGTCGGTTCAAGGAGCTCTTAACCTGGCCTTTATCCAGAACGCCTCCGATCTGATCGAGAAACGTTCGCCTATAATGTTGGTTATAATATTTAAAAAAACAACGGGTTGCACTCCGGGAGTGCCGGCAGAAGTGAAAACTTGAATATTAACGTTGTGCATTTTTGATATTTTGGAATGGTTAGGGAATAATTTTGCACGAATTGCTTTAATTATCAGTATAAAAGTACTATAATTTATATGGTAAAATACAATATTCATTTATCGTACACAAACATGACAATTCGCCCTCCGTCTTACGAATTTTCGATCAGGTCACGTGTCCTGACGCGAGTTTAACATTTTTTACCCATCACAAAAAAAGTGCACAACGCCGCTAAAGAAGTTTTCACTTCAAAAACATGCTAACACTATTATAATGCCAATCAAAGATAACGTCTATCTCCAAGGAACCCTGAAAATAATTAATAGTCAGTTATGGCGTGATGGGTTGGCCAGGGCGCGGCAAAATGCGTAGAGGCGCGTCCACCGGAACTAGACGGAAGCACTTTGCATTGTAAGTTAGACTAGACTGTTTGTTCATTGTAGTCTACGTGTAAGTAAACTTAAAAGGGTCACGAACGTACCTACATTGATTCAAAGTCAAAGTCAAACAATCATTTATTCACTTAGGTCACAAAGTAACACTTATGAACGTCAAAGGGAAAAAAAAAGTGAGTTTGGTAAATTTACTGAATTTACATTAATTATGCTAGTTGCAAGGTTCAGAAAAAAGGTTGAGCCTATAAGAAGATACCTGCAAGAAACTCAAGGTCACTCTTTTAAATCACCATCAAATTATAATTTCAGTGTTCCCAGTGACTCTCCCAGAAGGGGAGCAGAGGTGTATTAATTTTAATATGGTAACTAGATTTTGCCCGCGGCTTCGCTCGCCAAAATGTAGGTTAGGTTAGTAACAGTTTTTGGATGAATAGTATGTCATTTTTTGTACCCCTAACAACCTGTATGCGAAATTTCATAATGATCGAGAAGTTAAGGTCTGAAAGCGTAACAAATAAATTCACAATCGCACTTATAATACAAGTTACATAGGATTAATTAAAAGCAACTATTTTCGTAGTGTTACTCCATTTGGATAGATAGCAGCAGCGATAGCTCAGTGGGTAGACCAACAGACTGCAATGCAGAGGGTCTCGGATTCGAACCCACGTCGCGCACCTCTGACTTTCGGAAGTTATATGACTTTTCGAAATTATGTGTGTATTGAATGACAATTATTGCCTGCTCCGTGCCTCGGAGAGCACGTTAAGCCGTCGGTCCCGGCTACCATGAACATCTATGGCAGTCGTTACTGGGAAGTCAGTGCCCTCTAATATCCTGACATTTGTCTAGCCTTAAGGTATCGTTAGCCTTCGGGTTGCGGAGGTCAGATGGCAGTCGCTCTGTGTAAAAACTGATATCCAGTCAAATCCGGTTAGACTAGATAGCTGACCCCAAGTGACTTGGGAATAATAAAGGCTAGGGAGAAGAACACTCTATTTGGATAGATGTCCAGCGGAACAATGGCTACTATTAAATTCTTCAATACAAACGCAATTAGAGAAATTATTCAAGGAATAAACGGGTACATTGTCGTTAAGCTGCGCTTACGAACGACGAGCAAGGCATGGAAGTAGGTCTAGGCAAGTCGTGTCCAGCGGATCCATGTGCCTGGTCCGGTACCACTACTACAGAAAAGAAATTAACGGTTTGCACTCCGGGTGTGCCGGCAGAAGTGAAAACTTGAATATTAACGTTGTGAATTTTTGATATTTTGGAATGGTTAGGGAATAATTTTGAAAGAAAGAAAGAAAAGAAAGAAAAATAATTCATTAAACACACTTAAAACACAACATATTATATATACAAGCAAGAATAAAAAATCAAAAAAAATAAATAAACAAAATGTTGTGCAGTGTGTCTAAAAGGTTCCAGCTCAGCCTTTGCTGCGGATGACCGCAGCGCTATTTTTCAGCCGAAACCCAAGAGCTAGTACGGACGATTATTCGGTATACAGTTTATAAACATACTTATTAGATAGAGTAAATATAATATAATGTACAATAGACAGGCAATTACATACATGTGTAGAATAGAAGATCATATTATAAAAATAAATGGATAAAAATATGTATTATAATAATATTCTATCTCATACACACAACACCATCTAGCCCAAACTAAGCAGAGCTTGTACTATGGGTACTAGACAATGGATAAACATACATATATACTTTTTCTTTGTAAATACATACATATTATACATAGAAACACCCAGACCAAGACAAACATCCATGTTCATGCACACAAATGCTTGACTTGTGCGGAAATGGAACCCGCGACCTCAGGCGTGGCAGTCGGTTACACTAACCACTACGCCACCGAGGCCGACCGTATTATTGATATATAATAAACATAAATATATCTAGAAACACAATATAAACAAATTAATTGCTGGATTTCTGTTGAGATAAATATAATTTCTTTAATTCTTTTGCACGAATTGCTTTAATTATCAGTATAAAAGTACTATCATTTATGTGGTAAAATACAATATTCATTTATTGCGCTATCGTACACAAACTTGACAATTCTCCCTCTGTCTTACGAATTTTCGATCAGGTCACGTGTTCTGACGCGAGTTTAACATTTTTTACCTATCACAAAAAAGTGCACAACGCCGCTAAAGAAGTTTTCACTTCAAAAATAACAATAATTTCTATGTCATCACCATCATATCAGCCTAAAGACGTCTACTGCCGAGCATAGCGTAAAAGGTGTGTAAGCGCGAGGAAAATTCCTTTGTGTTTATCAAAATACTGGCAAATGTTGAAGCGCTTCGATCACTAACCAATTCAGTTAGGGCGAAAATCAATTGGCATGTGCTCCTTATGCTTATTGCGTCTAGGTTATCCACTTTATGAACTAAATTTCCATAGTGTAAACGGAACAATAAGTAAGTGGCAAACGCACTCCATATACATTTAATATTCTCTCTATAACAAAATAAACGCAGTATATCCTATCTACGGATTGTCACACCATGATTGCAAAAATACTATTACAAAATTGCTTCTTTCTTTTAGTTACGGAAAAACCGAAGAATTCCTACATAAATAAAATAAATACACACACACACACACACACACACACACACACACACACACACACACACACAAACACACGCACGCACGCACGCACGCACACACACACTACTTAATAAGAAATGTTCTTGTCTAATTGTTTTACTTATTGATAAACTACTGCTGTTATATTAATTTTAATAATTAAACATGACACGTGCATCAAAAATAAAAATGTATCTATAGGGGACCGGCATTGTACTCCTAAACACAGGCTACTCAGTAGCCTATCCAGGAGAACAGTACTCTACCCATCACTTACTGTAGATTACGCATACTGTCAACTACGAGTATAAATGAATATCTGTAACACATTATAGCTTAAATCAACCTACAATCTAATTTCTGTAAATAAATAAATGATTATTATTATAATCGTTATGTGCGGCTCGTTATGTGTGGAGACGACGGCGCCCAGCACTGCTCGCAGTGCCAAGAGCCAGAACTAATTTGCTGGGTAAAGCCCCCTTAACGCGTGCTATAAGTACTGTAAATAATGTACACGAGAGATTGGATGTATTTGGTGCGTCAAAGAGTGAGCTCGCAACGTGTATATTGTTTATTACCTCATATACCTAATGATAGTTTATTATTATTTGTTAAGATTGGTATTGTTGGCTATGAAGAATTTTAATTTTGTTGTGAATGTTATTAATTTATTGAATTTTGAGTTTTTATTGTATTTAATATTTTTTCTCTAAGTTTATTTTGTTTTCTATATTTTCTTTTAATCACTACACCACTGTATTAGGAGAGTCACTTGTAAAGATAGTTGGTAATATGGTGAAATAAATAAATAATAGATTTTTACTCAATTAAGTAATTTGCGTTATTTCTGTTATAAAACGCAATAGTTATAGCAAAAACACCTTAGTGGGAGACCGTTGGACTGCCACGCAGAGATCTTGTGAACGCTCCCAAGGGACGCAACTATAACTTTTCAAAGTGTGCTTATTATACGGATTAAATATAATATCAACCAAAAATAGTAATGGCGCAGCAATATATGCTTACTAAAATATATCATAACGAGCACCTATACGCCTCAACTCACTGCATTACGTCTCGGAAGGGTTAGGTTATGTTAGGTTCCTTCTTAAACCCACCCAAAAAGCGCCCGTCGACTTATTTTGATCTCTTTAAATACATTTTGCTGTGCAATTTGGTGATCATTTACTATTTTATTTTTTTTAATATTTTATTATGTCTGGTGATAAGTTAAATATAAGCCCTTATTAAATAGTTAATTATCACTCGCTTTAACGGTTATGGATAACATTGTGAGGAAACTTGCATGTCTAAGAGTTCTCCATAATATTTTCACAGCTATGTGGAGTCTACCAAGAGGCATGGCAGTGGGCCAACGTAGTAGCCTTTAGCCTAAGGCCTAACCCTACTTTCATTGAGAACACGCCCGTGCTCAGCAATAAATTAAATTCAATGTAATAAGTTTATAGGCGTACCCTAACAGCATACAACCGGATAATGGAGACAATTTCCTACTGTCGCGAACTGGAACAGACAGCCTGGGGCCCAAGTCTGCTATTACGTTAGTGTCAGAATAATCTATCATTGATCTCATAATTGTTGATTTTGACAAGTTTGGTAATCTATTAATATAATGGCGTCATTATGACTTTCCGATGGTTAACCACTGACTAATTGGCGATTTAAAAGAGTGGCCGTGAGTTTCTTGCAGTTTTCTTCTCATAGGCTCAACCCTTTGCCTGAACCCAGCAACTAACCTAAATGTAGCTTCAGTAACTTAGTAAACTCACTAATCTATATACTTTGACGTTCATAAGTGTTACTTTGTGACCTACATGAATAAATGATTTTTGACTTTGACTTTGACACTCCATTGAAAAAAATGGCATATAATGGTAATCTCGTACATAATGACAAATGAATGACTGACGTATTACCGCGTACGCATCTGCTAACATTTTGACAGTTCCTTTAATCAAATTGCTTTTAACACTAATAAATAAATGTAAAAATATATATAAATGAAATCTGGCATGAATAAATGTTCAATTTTAGTAATAGTTATTCAAAAATCACTTCTACTATCGGGTTTTATAATAATGTCAAAACAACATGTCATTCTACCACAGTCCTATTACGAGACCATTAATCGACCAATGATCGACCATTATGAATTTAGCAGATTACGAACTTTTAGCAAAATCACAATGGAATTGCAGTTAGGTCGTGTTGGAATGACGAATTTTTATATTATATAATTATTATTTTATTTCTTTATTATTTCGTTCATTTCATTTTTAAAGTAATACAAAAACTAATAATGATTATCATGATTTAATATGAAATAAAATTTTAAAATTTTCTTTCTGTTTTATAATATTTTAGATATAATTCATTTTTAAAGAATTGTGGTTATATGTACATAATGACGAATTAATAAAAATAGCAGACTTGGGCCTCTGGTCGGTTGAATAGAGTCCACGTTTACATTGGCAATTCTACAACCTTTGAGCCAGTCTATGAGCTTTTGTAATTATTTACTTTCAAGAAATCCGAATGCTTGCTAGCACTGTGTTTATTAAGATTGTCTTTTTTTTGTTTTTTTTTTGTAGATTGCTCTCACAACTCACAGACTCAAACAACGGATACAAAGAACACACTGACTCGAAACACAAATGTTTTTCGCCCGCATGGGGACCAAGCTTAGCTCGCAGCTTCGTTCGCGTAAAAATAGGTTAGGTTATGTTAGCGACAGTACCTACTTCTTTTGTAAATAAAATATTACCAGCGATATAGCTTCCTAAAGGCGCGATTCCATTAGGCTAGTTATTTGCATGCAAGTTGCAAATTGCATACAACTTTTACAAACTAACATATAAGTTACAAATTGTATGGGGTAGTTTGAAGTAATTCAAGTGACCTGCAAATTGAACGCACAAACCGTTGCAGTAGTTGCACGTTTCGAATTTCGAACGAATGACGTGTGCGCACATGATATCTATCGCTGTACAAATTATCGAAACAACATCTGTTAGGTGGACGCACGAGAAAATAATCATTTTTATTGAGGAGTACGTCTTCCACTCATGATGGCCTATTATACTACAATAAAATAATAAATAATATAGATACTCAATTGTAGAACATCTCCACTTGTATGCAAGTGGAACCCGCATGCAATTTGCTCACTCTCGAAAACATGTTTCCTTTGCAAGCAACTTGTACGCAAATGTGACGTCATACTTGCATGCAAAAGTTGCCTAATGGAATCGCGCCTTAATGGTGAAAGAATTTTTAAAATCAGTTAATTAGTTTTTAAGTTAAACTCTTACAAACAAACAATAAAAAAATCAAATCCTTCTTCTTTATAATATTCGTAGAGATGTACGATTTGGTTAAGATAGAGATGCATTTATGAGAGAACCTAATACATAGCTGTCTATACCCGCCATATCTCTGCCAAGCATGAAGTAGTTTGAAAGCCGGAAGTAGCTGTTATGGAAGTACTTAACAGACTCACGCGAGTTTCTAAATTACAAGTTTAATATTTCACGAACTTATAAAACCGTTATGGTAGAGTGAAATCACGTTACAGCGCTAACATCATAGAGTTATTATACTGAACGCAATATTCGACTATCAATATTATTATTTTTTTATATAACTAAGATGGCAAATCATCATACGGCCCACCTGATGGTAAGTGGTTACCGTAGCCTATGGACGCCTCCGACACCAGAGGCATCACTTGCGCGTTGCCGATCCTTTAGGAAAGGAAGTGGGAAGGAGAAGGAGTGGGATGGGGTAAGGGGGTGATTGCGCCTCTGGCACTCTCACTCACCGAATGAAACACAACAGTAGGAATACTGTTATTTCACGTGGATATTCTGTGAGAGGGTAGCCTTTCGCGGTCGAGCCGGCCCATTCATGCTGAAATCAGCGAGGCTCTACTACTCCTTCTGTTTAACGAAAGCTTAATTAAAAATGAGAATAATTTCAACTATATTTGTATATTTTAATTAATTTATTAGTTTCTCGGATGTTCAAACAGAGTAGAACAACCGAGCGGATTTTGTAATTTTATTGTTCTTAGTTTTTACCGTATTTAATTAATAAAACTTAAAATATGAACATAGGAACAAAGACAGACAGAAAAAGCAAGGGTAGATATAAATGATATCTCATTTATTATTTTGCTCTAGTTTCATTATTCAGTGTGAAAACTAAGGATTAAATTTTGTACGAACGAATCGCTGCCTGCATTTCCATTTAAAAAGAGTTTTGCTCACCCAAAATGGACTCCACACCGAATAAAATTATTAAAAACTAGCTTTTGCCCGCAAATTCGTAGGCGTGGACTTTGGTAGTAGGTACTTAACAAAAAGAGCCTCGCTGATTTCAGCATGAATGGGCTCGACCGGGGAAGGACTACTCTCTCACAGAATATCGACGTGACATAGCAGTGTTCCTACTGTTGTGTTTCGTTCGGCGAGTCAGAGTGCCGGAGGCCCAATTACCTTCTTTCCCCCTTCCCGCTCATTCTCCTTCCCACTTCCTTTCCTAAAGGGTCGGCAACGCGTAAGTGATGCCACTGGTGTTGCAGGCGTCCATAGGCTACGGTGACCACTTACCATCAGGTGGGCTGTATGCTAGTGTTCCACATTAAAAGAATAAAAAAAAAATTCTTCATTGGCTTCTAAGAATAACCTAACAACCTACATACATTATACCTACTCGACTTCTAAGTGGCGTAGGTATCAAGTGAAATATGCACCAGATTTTAATTAAGACTTCCAGTAATTCAATTATGAACCCGTATTCAATTTTGTGCAGTAGTTTTTACATGATGCGCGTACAAACATACAGACAGACAGACAAAACTTCTAAAACGAATTGTTCTATTGCTCTTTTTCTCATTGGTTCTACGACCTTGCTTTGCTGAGCATGGCAACGGGTTAATGTAAATTCACATTAATAACTTTAACAGTTTAAGTGTTACTTTGTGACCAATATACATACATACATACATAGATTCACGCCTGTTGCCCAGAGGGGTAGGCAGAGACTACGGATTTCCATTTGCTACGATCCTGACACACTTCTCTGGCTTCATTCACTTTCATCACATTCCTCATACACGCCCAATATGACTAAACATATTTCTTACATTGACTTTTGAAACTCTAACTATTTTTCTGAAATCGTAACTAATATTTTAAATGCGAAGGTGAGTTTGTTTGTTCGCTTTCACGCTTTAAGACTGCGCCGAGCGAAATGTGCCAAAACAGGCGGTCACAGTTAAGTTGATAAAATCAACAGTTTTTGTTCAATACAAATATAAAATATACATTTACAATAACAATGAATGTGTTTACAATTACTCCGTATTAAAAACTTTAAATAATTAATATTTTCGCCTACATAATTACGCAAATTTTCACGGAAACTGCAAAAACGTAAGCTCGTATTAAGTGATTTTTTAGATTATAACAGTCGAAATCTATCCTATTTTACAGCTTAAACGAAACATAAATAGTTATATTACAATTTGTCCGTCCCAAATATTTAAGTTATTGGTTGACAATAAAGATACATATTTATCAAAAAAGCATTCAAATCCTCCATACAATTTGAATATCGAGCTCTGTCATTCAGTCCAACCGCGTCTTACGCTCGGCGCAGTCTTAATGACTCAACCGAATCATGAAATTTTGCAACACATTGTCAGGGGTGCAGAAAAAGACATAATGTACCTGTCATCCAGAAAAATACTGACTACTAACCTAACCTCTAAATTTACGCGAGCGAAATCATAGACAAAATCTTGTTTCTTCTATGTAGACACATCGACCAGTAACATTTTTATAATATGTATAGACTAGATGTTCCCGCGGTTTCACCCTTGTTTATCGTTACTGCGCCGCCCCCGTGGGTCGTAGCGTGATGTTATATAGCCTATAGCCTTCCTCGATAAATAGGCTATCCAACACTAAAATAATTTTTCAAATTGAACCAGTAGTTCCTGAGATTAGCGCGTTCAAACAAACAAACTCTTCAGCTTTATAATATTAGTATAGATTAATATAATATTGGCTAAATGCGTATCAGTTATACTGAATGTAAACACTGGATAATAGGAAGCGAGGGAGCGACGGGAAGCGGGCGTGGTCGACCCATTTACTCGTAGTAGTAGATGAACCCGCATGACCCGGTCAACTTAACTCGTTCGTGTAACTGATTAAAACAATAACGACTGGATGTTGGATGGAGCATTTTTCTCACTTGTGTTTGGTAATAAACAAACTAAATCCTTACTAATATTATAAATTCGAAAGTAACTCTGTCTGTCTGTCTGTCTGTTACCTTTTCACGGCTAAACCACTCAACCGATTTAGATGAAATTTGGCACAGATATAGTTTAAAACCTGGGGAAGGACATAGGCTACTTTTTATTGATGTAGGTACCACGCGGGCGTAGCCGCGCGCAAAAGCTAGTATGAAATAATTGTTCTGTAATCTATACTAATATTATAAAGAGGAAAGATTTGATTATTGTTTGTTTGTTTGTTTGTTTGTAATGATTTAACTGAAAAACTACTCAACCGATTTTGAAAATTCCGTCTCCATTTTATTTTAAAAACAGTTCTAACATTATCTACTTCTAGCCCAATACCAACCATATACCAACTGTCCTGCTGGACTTTTTTCAAAGTCTGTAGGGTTAGGCCTGGCAATTGTCAATCGTCTATCAAGCTGAAAAGCAACTCGCAGATATGCAGGTTATCACAAGGTGCTTCACTGAAGAGTGCAACCCATGCACCAAAATACATGGCCAATAAAGAATTATTAAAATACATGATTTTTTTATTTATATTTATTATCCTAATAAAAATAAAATGCAAAATCTGCTCATTTATTGCCTCTAAGGCGGAACAAAGCTCGCCGGGTCAGCTGGTACTTTATTAAAAAAGGAAAGATTAATTGATTTTTGTGTGTTTGTTTGTAATGATTTAAACCAAAAATACACAATCAATTTTTAAAATTCTTTCGCCATAAAAAGTTACATTATCACCGAGTTGCAAGCTATACGTTATTTAAAAGAAGTACAATCACTAACCTGACCTGACCGACTTTTACGCAAGCAAAGTTATTTATTTATTTATTTAAGGATTTCCAACAAAGGAATATACAATAACATACATTATATAGCAGTAATAAAGTTCTTAGCGTGTATAGTCCCTCAATTATAGGAAACCACAGCTTGCAAATTATAATTACAACTAAACTAACAACTTAATTAAAGAAACAAACAGAAAACATAAAATTTTTAAACAAAATTCTGCCTTTAGGGTAAATTTTGGAGTAAAACAATAATAGCTTATTATAAAATTCAATCTTGCTAAAATCTTGTAGGTGGATCTAAATCTATACAAATAAATAAAATTGAAGTGTCTGTTTGTAATGTCAAAATAACAGCTTTTTATCTAATGCATATGAAAGTATATAAGGTACCTATACGAAAACATCTATTTTTATTAAAAAATTTATCTGTCTGTCTGTTTGTTCCGGCTAATCTCCGAAACGGCTGAAGCTATTTTGACGGGACTTTCACTGGCAGATAGCTGATGTTATAAATAGTAACTGAAGCTACTTTGATTTTAAACTTTTTAGTTCAAATCTACGCGGACAAAGTCGCAGGCAACAGCTAGTTATAAAATAATATAATAATATTCTATCACATACACATAACACCATCTAGCCCAAACTAAGCAGAGCTTGTACTATGGGTACTAGACAATGGACAAACATACATATTATTATATACTTTTTTTTGTAAATACATACATATTATACATAGAAACACCCAGAGCAACACAAACATCCATGTTCATGCACACAAATGTTTGACTTGTGTGGGAATCGACCCCGCGACCTCAGACGTGGCAGTCGGTTACACTAACCACTACGCCATCGAGGCTGATGAAATTTATAAATTCTCTCTCTACCACTCTAGGTTTTATTTAGTTGCCATCACATACCGCTTACAAATTGAATAGCAGTCTGTAAACGGCATGTGAAACTAAATAACCCTAGAATTACGACGTTCATAACAAACATGATAAGGTCTATAGGTGCGATATAGGCTTGCAGGCGGTCCCAGATTCGATGTCTTCTTCCTACCCTTTATTATTCCCAAGTCACTTGGAGCCGGCTTTCTAGTCTAACCAGATTTAACTAGATATCAGTTTATACACAAGCGGCTGCTAGCTGACCTCCGCAAACCGAAGGCTAACGATACCCTAGACCAGTGTCAGGATATTAGATGGCACTGACTTCCCAATAACGACTGCCATAGATGTTCATGGCAGCTGGGACCGACGTCTTAACGTGCTCTCCGAGCCGCGGAGCGAGCGATAATTGTCAATCAATACGCACATAATTTCGAAAAGTCATATAACTTCCGAAAGTCAGCGGTGCGCGACGTGGGTTCGAACCCGAGACCCTCTGTTTTGCAGTCTGATGGTCTACCCACTGAGCTAACGCTGCTTATTACTGAACTTAAACTAAATAACCTAGAGACAGCTATAACAAACATGATAAGGTCTATGGGTGCGGTGTGGGCGTGCCGGCGGTCCCAGATTCGATGTACGACTCATTAATTGTACGGTAGACCACATACTTACGCGTTTTTTGTTGTATCATTCGTGGTTAATTTGTTAAAGTCAGTTATGATAACAGTTAAAACGTTTTAGAGGTTAAAAGTTAACTATGCCCACATTTTTCTCTTACCGGATTTTAAAACATTAATTGTTTCTTCATTCTGCAACAAATTTTCATACCGTTTTTAGAAAACTGTTTGTTTTAAAATGTTTATGCCATGTGGTTTGTTCAGAAACAACGCAAATAAACATCATATTTTTTTATGGATTTTCATCATCATCATCAGGCTATAAAAGTCCACTGCTGGACATAGCCCTCCCCCAAAGAGCGCCATAGCGCCCTGTCTTCAGCTTGCCGCATCCAGCATCTGCCTGCAGTCTTTCGCAGATCGTCATCCCACCTGGTCGGAGGGCGTCCTACACTACGTTTGCCGAGTCGCAGTCTCCACTCAAGAACACGCTTACCCCAGCGGTTGTTTGTTCTCGGTTGCTGTTGTCGTTTGTTGTTTATGGATTTGAGTGTTTAATATATTTTAAAAACTAAGATCTAGTGTTTGATAGATAAAATATTATGATTGTAGTACCTATTTGTAGCCTCGATGGCGTAGTGGTTAGTGTTACCAACTACCACGCCTGAGGTCGCGGGTTCGATTCCCGCACAAGTCAAACATTTGTTTGCATGAACATGGATGTTTGTCTTGGTCTGGAATTAATGCTATCATGCATGACTGCACGGATGGTGTAGTGGCCGATGTTACTTTGCCCCTGCCAGTGCCTGTACATTTTGGTTTGTGTGGTAGCCTAGCCACTGTGTGAGTGTTGTCGGTTTGATCCCCAAACGGGACAAAAATTTGTGTGACTCACAATTTTTTTTTATTCGTCTATGGTGGCAAACAAGTATACGGCCCCACCTGATGGTAAGTGGCCACCGTAGCCTATGGACGCCTGCAAAACCAGAGGCATCACTTGCGAGTTGCCGACCCTTTAGGAAAGGAAGTGGGAAGGAGAAGGAGCGGGAAGGGGGAAAGAGGGTGATTGGGCCTCCAGCACTCTCACTCACCGAACGAAACACAACAGTATGAATACTGCTATTTCACGTCGATATATCTGCGTGTTCTTTCTTTCTGTTGTTTGAGTGGTTGTAAAGTCACTCGCTATACAGATTATTCCCAGAGTAGCAGTAGACTTTTATAGGAAACTAGCTATCCCGACAGACGTTGTCCTAAACACGAAAAAAACAAATCTAAACCATTCTCGAATCCACTTGAACACACACACAAAATTTCATTAAAATCGGTCCAGCCGTTTAGGTGTAGTTTAATTATAAACACACGCACAGAAGATTTATGTATATAAAGATAAAAAATGTTTACTTTCAGGTGCTTAAAGTTTCGACCAGGTTGAACCGGACGTGATCTTACAAGTATAATATATTAGATTTTGAAAATTAAATGTAGTTGGCGTAAGTTGGATAAGTAAAAGTATTTTTCTCGGATAAAAGGCCTTTGTTCTTTTCTGTTCCCCTAGCAACGTGTATCTATGCGAATGTTTGTGATGGCGTGAAAGTGTAACAAACAGACAAACAAAGACACATTATTATTTATAATATTAGTTAGGATATTATAGAGTCATAATATATACATTCTTGTTACGCAGTTTTTGTGTTTTAACGCATTAATGTCTGGAACTACTAGTTGGAAACGTAATATATTTTTGCATTTGATAGCTCTATTCTTAAGGAAGTTTATAGACTGTATAACTTTACGCCACGATAGTGGAGCAGTAATCATAAATGTAAGCGAAGTCGCGGGTGACAGTTTTGGTTGCAGCACCTTACAGTCATGATTTGTAAACAAAATTTTATTGTAAACTTGGCGATTAAAAAGATTGGCCATGAGTTTCTTGCCCGTTCTTCTCATGAGCCCTACACCCTTGCTTTGCTGAACGTGGCAGTAAATGTAAATTCACAGAAAAATGTTAATTCACAGAAAAAATCGGTCCATCCGTTTCGGTGAAATTCAGTTACATAGTCACTAACATAATTCGTATACATACGTATGTATACATAATAATAATAATAATAACTTTATTTCCAAGAATATATAAAGATAAATACAAAAGTTTCTACGCAATAACACCATAACTTTTTCGAAATCATCCTAAACGTTGCATCCCCTCACCCCTACGCTTTAATTAATAGTGGGCATCCTTGACAAGGTAAATATGAAGGGGTGAGAGGAGTGAGAGGGGGGAGAGGGGAGGAACAGAGATTAATCATTCTCAGGCGTCACAGTACACGTTATTTATGAGTAGATAGTGTGATAACGTTGGAACTGTTGCAAAGGAAAACCTCGACAAAACTTTGTCACGTCAAGTTTTAAAGATAAGTTGGACAGATATTAAAAGTCATTGTATTGAAGTTAGTCTTTTGTAATATGCCTTATAGTACCTTCGTGCTGTAGTTTTGATATACTGAAGACAGTTAATTTCTGTCTGGATCTGTCTAAATGTTGCTGAGTATTCGTAAAGTTGCCTTAGTGCCCCACAAGCAATATAGGAATAAAGGGTAGGGCGGGAATTGTTTTTTTAAAAGAATTTGTGTAATCTACATGTTTCAAGTATATGTATTCTTTTTATGTCTGTTGTTTAATTATACCTATGTAATTAAGGAACATTTGTCGTCTACCGGGCAGAATTCTACACAGCGGAATGGTTGCAAATTTCTTGACTGAAACCAAAAACACAACAGTCAACCGCTGTCATTACCGCTGTGTCATCGAAACAGAAAACACAACAGTCAACCGCTGTCATTACCGCTGTGTCATCGAAACAGAAAACACAACAGTCAACCGCTGTCATTACCGCTGTGTCATCGAAACAGAAAACACAACAGTCAACCGCTGTCATTACCGCTGTGTCATCGAAACAGAAAACACAACAGTCAACCGCTGTCATTACCGCTGTGTCATCGAAACAGAAAACACAACAGTCAACCGCTGTTATTACCGCTGTGTCATTGAAACAGAAATTATTCCGTATAATAATATGAACCATTGAACCCTTTATATAAACTGCCACAGTTCTGGACACGGGCATCTTTTTAATATGAGAAGCATTAAGCCATACTCGGTGGAGTATGGCCTAAGCGTTTTAATGCACTCATACTGCACCAGCGACGCTTGCCTAGTGTGGGATGGCAGACTTCACATGTTTTCGAAAATATTATGGAAAACTCTCAGACATGCAAGTTGCCTCATATTATTTTCACCGTTAAAGCGAGCGATAATTACCTATTTAATACGCACATAACTTTGAAAATTTAGAGGTATGTGCCAACCAAACTCGAGACCTCCACGTAGGAAACCAACGGTTTTACACTAGACTCGCTGTTTTTATTACTATTATACATCCATAAACGTATTATGAAATTTGATACATTCACGATCGATCGCTTAGTCACGGATGCCTAAGATTCTATAACTTAATTCAAGTGTATTAGACCGTGCCGGGAGCTATTACGCTGACTGGCATGCAATGCATTTGATTTCGTCTGAAGATTTCATATGATACGGTTCTTATAGTAGGCTGATGGTGTATTGAATGGGTTATAAATAGAGTTACGCCCCGGTGGTTTAGTATTAGTGAATTGAGCAGCGATAGCTCAGTGGGGAAACCAACAGACTGCAATGCAGAGGGTCCCGGGTTCGAACCCACGTCGCGCACCTCTGACTTTCGGAAGTTATATGACTTTTCGAAATTATGTGCGTATTGATTGACAATTATAGCCTGCTCCGTGCCTCGGAAAGCACGTTAAGCCGTTGGTCCCGGCTGCCATGAACATCTATGGCAGTCGTTATTGGGAGAGTGTCGACACAACAGATCCCACTGGGTCGAAGTGTCGCCGGTCTGCACTGACTGGCCCCCACATAAAATAAGATAGTAAATGCATCTGCTGTGCGTGGAGTCTTCAGTTTGATAGCCGGGTCGGGAATAAGTGCTATTGGGTTTTTCAGTTGAGAAATTGTTAGTAGGAACATTCTGTGTATCTTTCTTGCGTATGCAATGCTATAAAAAAATTGTGGTAAAACCGGAGCTGCTCTAGTTTGCGTAGAATCCCAAATTCTAGTGCAGGTCCTTATCTTTTTTTTTTATACAATTAAGGTGGCAATCAAGCATACGGCCAACCTGATGGTAAGTGGTCACCGTAGCCTATGGACGCTTGCAATACCAGAGGCATCACTTGCGCGTTGCCGACTCTTTAGGAAAGGAAGTAGGAAGGAGAAGGAGCGGGAAGGGGGACGTGGGTGATTGGGCCTCTGGCACTCTCACTCACCAAACGAAACACAACAGTAGGAACACTGCTATTTCACGTCGCTATCTTAAAATATTCTCTGATATATTAGCAGTACTGTACTATACTTACTGACAAAATATGAAAAAGCACTTTGCTAAATTTCGAGGTTGGGTATAATTTGTGTATGAAGGGTTAGGCCATAGTCTACCACGCTGGCATACTCCGTATATTTTGGAGAACATTATAGAGAACTTTTAGATATGCACTATGTAGACTTCCTCATAATGTTTTCATTCACGTTTACAGCAAGCGATAATTAACTATTTAATACACACATGAGTAGTAGAGCCTCGCTGATTTCAGGATGAACGAGCCGGCTCGACCGGGAAGGACTACCCTCTCACAGAATATTGACGTGAAATAGCAGTGTTCCTACTGTTGTGTTTCGTTTGGTGAGTGAGAGTGTCAGAGGCCCAATCACCCTCTTCCCTCTTCCCGCTCCTTCTCCTTCCTACTTCCTTTCCTACAGGGTCGGCAACGCGCTAGTGATGCCTCTGGTGTTGCAGGCGTGCATAGGCTACGGTGACCACTTACCATCAGTTGGGCCGTATGCTTGATTACCACGGTAGTTGTATAAAAAAAAAACATAGCTGTATAAATTGTCCTATTTTATTTTTGTGTTAGTTACCTATGTTATAAATGTTATAAGGTACAATAGGATTGGCATGTCCATGTGGACAAAATCCCTTACAAAATAATAAAGATTTAAAACACAATACGCACATACAACTTTGAAACGTCAAACGTGCGTGCCTTGGGATGGAGCGAGACTTCTGCCGTTCTGCGTGACAGTCCAATGGTCTTCTACTATCGCTGCTTATACCAAATAATTTAATTAAAAAACAAAAATACGATTCAATACTTCGTAACAACAGAATAGTCCCCTCTTACACAAGACACGTACTAAAATTAACCAATAAACTTCCACCGGCTAAAATGGCGACCACAACTGTTTAACGTGCAATGCCGTTAAGTTTTTATTGTTATATTATTTCCATTGTTATTGCATCGACAGAACCGCATGTTTATAACCCAAAGCACGGCGTATTAATTTGTACTAATTTTGAGCCGTATATATTGATTGCAGTATTATAGATTCAAGTAGCACAGAATAGATAGCTACAGAAGACTCTGTAGCTATTTCTTCTGTGCCACTTAAATCTATAATGCTGCATTTAATATGAGCCATATGCTCAAAATTAGAATTAATCGAGCTACTAGTAGATATTAAGGTCTCTAAACTTCATACTCTACTTCAACAGTTGCCATCATCATCATCATCATCATCATTTCAGCCTATTGCAGTCCACTGCTGGACATAAGCCTCCTCCAGGGTGCGCCACAAGGCCCGATCACCCGTTTTCGCCATCCAGTCACCTCCAGCCACCTTTTTCAGGTCATCGGTCCATCTGGCCGGAGGGCGTCCTACACTACGCTTGCCGAGTCGTGGTATCCACTCGAGAACCCGTCTGCATCGAGAACAGTTGCCATAGAAACCGACAATTATTACCGTCAAATTTGACTTTTGACAGCAGCTATCAGTATTGTCAGGAACTTACCCCCCAGTGGCGCCGTCTAGTCATCACAAAAACGATATTTTTTGAATTGATTTGGAACTAATCTAAAGATTCGAAATTTCTTACCTCTACTTAGAAGTACTCTCATTATATGCTGAATACAAGATTCGTGTGGCACAGAATACATAGCTATAGAACACCAGTTAAATGCAATTGGAGTATTTATACGCATAGGTTAGCAATTTCGAATCTTAGGACTATCGTTTTTGAAAGAAGAAGAAAGAAAGAAAATACATTTATTTGCAGGAGATTATGCACTACATACATCAGATACAGTTAATTACAAAAAAAAAAGATCTTACTGCAAATTGGTCGCAACTCAGCAAAATGCTAGTTTTGAAAAAACTAGCGCTGGTCTTCCGTTGCGACCATGTTTGTAAATAATATACCTAATAAACTTAACACAACTAATACAACAAACGATATAAAATAATAATAATAATAATAGCGTTTACGGTAGCAATATGATAACTAGGAGTCGGAATAGGTAGAGACTTTAAGCTTAGCCTTTAGCCTTTTTTGTGATCACCAGACAGCGCCACTAGCGGTAAAGTCCTGTCAATCCTGTCATAGCTGCTGTCCAAAGCCGTATTTGGCGGTCATAATGGTTAGAAAGAAAGAAAGACAGAAAAATGTTTTATTTGAATCTCCATACATACATAATTTTAAAAACAATAATAAATACAATTAATTAATTAAGGTGGCTACCTTACAGAAAGAACTCACCGAATGTAACAGCATTGCAGCATAGTAGAGCTGCAAGACGGGAAGCTTTTAATTTCCCTACTAAGACCCACAGTTCCGCTAGCGCGCAGTGTATCCCATCTCAAAGAATTTCATAGCCTTTTAATATTATAGATGGTAGTTTGTGAAGATGTGTGGTACCAACTCAATCACGCGTAGACTGTTGAACGGATTTGGATACCCCAACCAAGACAAACATCCATGTTCATGCAAACAAATGTTTGGCATGAGCGGAGCAGGCGATAATTGTCAATCAATACGCACATAATTTCGAAAAGTCATATAAATTCCGAAAGTCAGGTGCGCGACGTGGCCGTGGGTTCGAACCCGAGACCCACTGCATTGCAGTCTGTTGGTCTCCCCACTGAGCTATCGCTGCTCTAAGACCGAGTAAATACGACTGCGATAGCAGAGTTAAATTAAATTAAGGCTTTAATCGTAGCGATTGCTGGCAACACTAAACGTTTGCTGTTTAGTATTGTCCGTTTATGGTTTTACACTACAGTCACTTGTTGGACTTTAACGTAGCCTGGTCATCTGCGCAGGAAATATTATAAAGCTGAAGAGTTTATAATATTGAGCTGTTTCTTTGTTTAGTTGAACGCGCAATCTCAGGAACTACTTGCTCGAATTGAAAAATTATTTTAGTGTTAGATAGCCCATTTATCTAGGAAGGCTATATAACATCACGCTATGACCAATAGGAGAGGAGCATCAATGAAAAATGTTGCAAAATGGGGAAAATTGTCTTTTGCGAAGCAAACGAAGTTGCGCGGGTATACTTAAATATTACATGTTAATGAATCGAGTGCGGGGAGGCTACTGTTGTGCAGCGTTCATACAATCGCACGTCTATATATAAAACTAATGCGTCAGCACCCTGTCTCTACATAATATGTGTCGCTACATACATATAGGCACTTAAGAATACCTGAAGAGCAGTGATAGCTCAGTGGGGAGACCAACAGACTGCAATGCAGAGGGTCTCGGGTTCGAACCCACGTCGCGCATCTCTGACTTTCGGAAGTTTAAGACTTTTCGAAATTATGTGCGTATTGATTGACAATTATCGTCTGCTCCGTGCCTTGGCAAGCACGTTAAGCCGTTGGTCCCGGCTGCCATGAACATCTATGCCAGTCGTTATTGGGGGAGTGTCGACACAAAAGATCCTACTGGGTCGAAGTGTCGCTGGTCTGCACTGACTGGCATACATAAGATAAGATAAGAATATCTGCATGTCCCATTGTTAAATTGCTTACACATGTATAAAGCCCAACCATTTTTCATAAACCAATTAACATGAAACGCAACAAAACTGTCACCCTTTTTTTGCGAGCTTAACAAAAACCAAACATATTTCTACTTACAAACATATTTAGATCAAACCAAGTGGTAGGACTGGTACTGAGTTCCATCAATCATTCCCGCTGTTGACAAGCGACACAAAAAAACGGAACTCCCAGCGTGATAGTCATTAGCGATAATTAAACGAAAAGAACACAAAATTTGTATTCCAGTCATCTAACATAACATCGGGGTAATTTAGACTCTATGCTATAAACATTAGGGGTAAAATTATTTTGAAAGTAGCAACACAATTTTGTGGTTGGTAACATGTTATAGGGTTGCCGTTGAAATAAATACAGAAATACGGTTTTTTAACTATATAAAAGAAATAGGTACTGGCTTTTCACAGGGTGCATTTTTAACATCTGAATATTAAACATATTTTAGTCGGATTGAAAATTTATATTACATCACATAACTTTTGCAACTTTAAACAAACACAAAATAGGTGTTTATTTCTAGTTTACTATTCATAATTTATTTATCTACATATCTAAAACACGAGTAAATCATGTACTTACTATGCCAGTCACCTAAAGAAAATAGTTATAATACCTATCAAAGATTTTAAAAAAGAACATTTAGTTTTTAATATGGCAGCATCAACCAATACATATATTGTTTTATTTTTATTTTAACTTAACGACGCAGCCTGCCAGTACTTTGTCATCCTTACCCGCAGTTTCCAAACGGATCATTCTTCGCCTCTGATTGGTCGTCGAGTTCGCGCCAAAAACATGATGAATGACACCTGTCAACTTAACCTCAACAATTTGTTAGGTGACATGTTTGAAAACAAATTATAGCCGCTTTAAGTTGAGTGAAGAATGAAAAGTTGTTTATTTAGCTTCTGCTTAAGACCGTTCAGTCGAATTATCGAGTGGTTATCAGAATTTATTGGATAAGTTGAGCTACAGTTATTTAGTAGTGTGGAAAAAAGACGCAACTACTGCTTAGAATAATAAGTCGGGCTTTGAAATGATAAATAAACAGATTATCTAATTGGGAAAGGAGTTCCACCACAATATAATAGTGCCAAATAATGTATGTTGCGTTCTATTCAGTAGGGTTTTAGGCTCAAAGTAGTGGAACTAAAGTCGCATCTGCTCTAGCAGCTTCTTCCGCGTCGATAAATACGCGATACATATTTTGATATAGCTAGCTTTAACAGGCAGGGCTTATAACTTAAGAAATAGGCGACAAGCGATTCCAAAGGAATTTTCTCCTGCGGACGCTTAGGTTGTGGAATGAACTCCCTGCCGAGGTTTTCCTACAAGACTCACAGTATGCAGTTCTTAAAAAAGGGTCTTAAAAGGTTTTTACAGGGTTGGCAACGCGCAAGTGATGCCTCTGGTGTTGCAGGCGTTCATAGGCTACGGTGACCACTTACCATCAGGTCAGGCCGTATACTTGTTTGCCACTTTAGTTGTATAAAAAATATATATATACGCAATCTAAAAATAAACTTAGTATGGTTTGCTTGTATTAAATTTTTGTTCCAACTGCCAACGCGCTGAGTTTCATGAACTCATGAGATAGAATCCCATAAAGGACAATTATATTTGTGATCCACAAATTACATACATACATACATAGATTCACGCCTGTTTCCCAGAGGGGTAGGCAGAGACTACGGATTTCCATTTGCTACGATCCTGACACACTTCTCTGGCTTAATTCACTTTCATCACATTCCTTATACACGCCCGTCGGTTCAAGGAGCTCTTAACCTAGCCTTTGTCCAGAACGCCTCCGATCTGATCGAGAAACGTTCGCCTAGGTTTTCCTCTTGCGACTGTTCCATTCACATTAGCCTTATAAACTTTCTTAGTCAGTCTTTCCTCGTCCATTCTTTCTACATGTCCAAATTAATGTTTTGAATTTATACACATCAAGTAGATACCATCTAAAAAACAAACTCGCCGATTGGTTGCATAACTTGTCATATACCACTGAAATTTTTTAGGAATTTATTTATAATTTACCTGAAATACTGTTGATTGTCTACATTTGATTGTTTACATGAGTTATTTATTGTGTATTAGCAGTTGTCATGATCACCTATTAAGAGGGATATGGCTCCTGAAATACAAGTATTTTTTACTTAGATTAGCAGTCAGCTATCCAATTTGTTTTCACGTAATTGTTTATACAAATTTTGTATTTGTATTTCTAATTACATTATTAGTATTAAATATACAATAAACGTTATTATTTATTTATATATCTGTGTTTTATTTAATTTTATCTATACTAATATTATAAAGCTGAAGAGTTTGTTTATTTGTTTGCACGCGCTAATCTCAGGTACTGCTAGTTCGAATTGAAAATTTATTTTATTGTTGGATAGCCTATTTATCGAGGAAGGCTATAGGCTATATAACATCATGCTACGACTCACAGGAACGGCGCAGTAACTATAAACGCGGGTGAAACCGCGGGCACACTAGTATAATATGATATTGAAGAAAAATTTATTTGTTTGTAATTTAAAGTAAATAAACTATGAAACTACTTTAACCGATTTTAATCATTCTCACACCATTGGAAAGCTACTTTGTCCACGAGTAATATAGGCTATAAAACATCACGTCACGAGCCATAAGCGGGGCACAGTTATCACAAATGTCGCTAAAATCGCCTGTGACCGCTGTAAAATAGTTGCCAATTATCATATACTAGCTGACCCGCGCAACTTCGTCACATAAGCGAATTTTCCCTGCTTTTTTAACATTTTTCATTGCTGCTCCGCTCCTATTCGTCGTAGCGTGATGTTATATTATTATAGCATATAGCCTTCCTCGATAAATGGGCTAGCCAACACTAAAATAATTTTTCAATTCGAACTAGTAGTTCCTGAGATTAGCACGTTCAAACAAACAAACAAACAAAACAAACTCCTCAGTTTTATAATATTAGTATAGATATAAAGTTCCCTGTGTCAGATGTTTAGATACTGAGAACGGGATATGTTTGAAAAAAGAACACTTGTATTAAAGTAAACAATATTTTCCCTCCTATTTTTATGTTGAGTGACATGATAGTGATTACGTCATTACATCAGTGTTGGCTTTCTGTCACGCGTGCACTATTAAATTAGATGCCGCTAAGCGATCACAGCACGAACCAATCAGCTGGGCTGTGGGCAGTGACCATTTGATATTGGGTTCTGGGATAAATCCTGGAACACAACTTACTGTAAGACAACTTTGGTATCTTATCAGTTAATTGGAATTCTTTCCAGATATTTTGTTACCTCCCTGTTAATTTTTTGGAACACGGCGAGTCATGGTCTACCTATTTAAGACATGAGTATTGATGGTATTATACCTACGTAATGTCTCTTAAACCGAATATACCTACTTAAGGGAGATTAGCGGTATGTAAAAGCGGTATTACAGTGCATAAATGTGTGGGCAAATACAAGTGCACTCTCTTCTCCATCACTCTCAAAACTCATTAAGACAGCAATCAGACACGATCAGCAAAATATCAGATGTAAGACTAATTGCTTTACTAGGCACGTTGATGGAACATCACCAGCTTCCTAACTTCGGGCTGCTACATAAACTTTCTTGATATAAGTATAAGTCTTTCCTCGGCAAAACCAGAGACCGGTACCTCAAGATTCCCAGGAGTATTCAGTAGCCGCTACATTTAACTTCAGACACTGACTACCTATTGACTTGCAGCAGAACACCGGCAACCATACACTATAGGCTTTCAATTATTTCTGACACTACGAGCATTAACAGTTTAAGACGACTACAAAAGCCCTAATGATACCACAGACATCGCACCTGATAGAAGCGATTACCACAGAAATACCATATCTGTTCAAAGACAAATCAATTTATTGCCATACATTTTACATTCATACCTCACAAGTACAGCAGACATCGCACTTGATGGTAACTGGTCACCATAGTAAGATCTTACTTACAAAGAGGCTGTAATTTTAATAATTAATTTACCTATAAACAAAATCTGGTAATAAGTTTTGGTTCATAGACAAATCAATTTATTACCAAACGTTTTAAATTCATACCACACAAGTTTCACTAAAAGGCTTTAATGAGTCTTCCATTTATTGGAAACCACTTTATTGGAAAGCTTTTAGCTCACCATGATGGATAATGTGTAAAACAATTTATAGGCTAATATATGGTATGGTAATATCTATTTTATTTACATAAAACAACAGCATTTTATTTTGGTCGGGTCACACACATGAAAGTCACTGGTTGGTAAGCAGTTTAAAAATGGAGCTTACTTAGAGTGGGGTTCAGTATTTAAAAATAAGTAATTTTAGCTACGAACAATAAAATATTGACACATTTTTCATAGAACACGAGTATGTGTTAAAAATTAACTGCCCGTAGGTTAACGATTCGTTTTTTAGATATTGAATCTGGGCATTATTGGTTTACCCGTTGAACTCTTGCAAAATCACCCTCGTGCATTCCACTCCTTGCATTGCAATGCTAAAAAATCAGGCACGGTTTTACAGAACAAAGAACACGCTAGAGACTTTTTTAATTTTTTTTTAATATAAACTGCTACCCTACTATCATCACATCGCTTCCGTAAGAAACGTGGAATTCCTATTTACTGCAGAAACATACAATCTAATTTCCTATTTCTGTTTTGGAGTGGAAGACGCGTTCTTTGTCGTATGGTGATGGTACCAATGTGCCGACTTGGACAGAGAAGAACCGGTGAAGTACCACCCACTTGCAGCGTAAGAGCAGTAACTGATACTGTATTGTAATTGGTGTAAAAATTCTGGAGGCTCATATACATGGCTGTCTCTTTCTGCCATATCATCTTTTATTCTTTTTCAAAGAGTTGGCAACGCATAGGATATATTCCTGGTATTAAAATCTATTGTAGGCTACGGTAACCGCTTATCTTTATCTTGCCTTTGCTAGTCCCTCTTGTTGCATGCAAAATCTCTACCTTAACAGATGGTCAGACATTTGTGAAGATCAGGAGTAAATGCATCTATTACAACTGCTATCGTAACTAAAGTGGTTGTCTTTAATTTTACGAACGATTGACTCGGCCTGCTTATATAAAAAGCAAGAGATTTAAGTAGCAACTATATACAACATACCGTCACGTACCTCTCCTAAGAGGTGTATTACACGAACACTTGGTCAGTAATGTCAAATACCTTGGATGGCTCCCAGTGCAAAGTTTCTGATACTCTATGTTAGGAACACCGCCTTCAATCTGTCAATTGGCATTCCAGACGTAACTGGAAAACAATTGTTTATGGCAGCTGTAGGTCTTTTGCAATTTATGACGTCAAGAAGCTCTAAACCTCTACCCACATGAAACAGAAACATGTCTTAAGATTATCTAGCGGCGTTCTTCTGGTAAGACACAGAACAGTCCTAGGCGAACTGCTCTTTGTTTGAGCAGGATTCCAGGTTCCAGCAGAGATGATTGCTCTACCTCTCTAAAAGTTTGTGAGAAAATGAAACTTGTGCTAGGATTAGGTAGAATTATTATTATTATTTGCACTTGTGAGCCATAGAGCAACAAACCAATAATCGTATTGAACCAACCAAAATGTAAGCCAGATTGAAAAAAGCCGATTATCAAATAAAATGTATAAGATATTTAGTAGCGTGTGTTTCAGATCTTACAAAGACAAGTACAATCTTAAATTGTCCCGAATTTAATTAAAGAAAGAGAGTGCTGAATGTTTCAAATGAGGTAATTGCGCGCGAGCTCGGAATTAATAACACAAGACGTTCCTTCTGTTTATATTTTTACTTAATTTTTAATGCTGAGTTTACCTAAATATTTCATTTTGAATTGTGCTTTCAGTAGGTAGTCTTGTGACATAAGCGTTCTCGTGATAATGCCTAGATATAGAAATATTAGTAAATCTTTGGCTATTTCAAGAATGGAGGTAGTAATAGGCAACTGCAAGGAAAGATAATGAAAAAAATCGAATATTCGAAAATTGTATGGCTGCGTTGGTACGCATACAATTTTCGAATATTAAGCGTTGTCACTAATTATAATTCGAATCATAATAGAATATTCGAAACATGATTTGATGAACGGTTGATAGATAAATACGGGTCAGTCGATCGATCATGTTTCGAAGGTCACTCTCTTAATATATCCAAGCCTCATGCCCTACGCCGCGTGAATAATCACGTGGGAAGGTATCACATCTGTACCGACGTAGAGCTATTAAGTAATCAAATAATTAATATGTATCAAAGTTTAATACCTTCTTATATTGTCGAGGAATTCCTTCTAACAGCACGGACTAGTGTTCAATCTGTTAGAAGGAATTCCTCGACAAGAATTCTAATCACACTTTTCTCTGACCCAAAATCAAACCCAAGACCTCTTGCACAGTAGTCACAGTATTTGTTGTGAAAATCCTGTAAACGTAAAAACCGGCTAAGTGCGAGGCGGACTCGCGCACGAAGGTTTCCGTACCATTATCTATACAAACGGCAAAAAAATCATGTTTGTTGTATGGGAGCCCCTTAAATATTTATTTTATTCTGTTTTTTAGTATTTGTTGTTATAGCGACAACAGAAATACATTATCTGTGAAAATTTCAACTGTCTAACTATCACGGTTCATGAGATACAGCCTGGTGACAGACGGACAGCGGAGTCTTAGTAATGGGGTCCCGTTTTACCCTTCGGGTACGGAACCCTAAAAATGGACTATCCTAAAATCTTACTAAATGCTTGCCAGCGTACTCTGTTGGGCACTAATCAAGAAACCCGACAATTTTGACGAATATTAATTCGTCAAAGTTGCTTTCGAGTTGAGATTGCGTGCTTAATGAACGGACGAATGGTCGGTCTGGCCAGCTCCTATTGTCTTTCAATCGGCTCTAGATTAATTTCACTGCCACGTGATTTCCTACCTTATACCTTAAGAATACGGTTGATATTCAATTATGTAGAGTCGTGATGAAATAATTAATTTTGTTGGTAACAATCAATCAGCTATTGTTTGTTGTTTTATTTCGGTAATTAAATTATGTCTGCCTGCTACTGTCGGTGTGATAAAACACGTTGATTACAATTTTATACAATTTCTTGACTGACTGACTTGATGACTTTTTTATATTAATCATAATTTCAGTCGAAAGAATATCACTGCTGGACATAGGCCTTCTCAAGATTTTCCACACAGAACGATTCTGGGCCGAAATAATATTTTTATATTAATACAAGCTTTTGCCCGCGGCTTCGCTTGCGTTAATTTAGAATTTGACAATCAATTCGGGTCGTACTCTGCTTGTAATAATATAATTCAATCATGATTCGAAAGACACGTGGCACCATCTATTATCATAAGAATGTTATTATTGTTTTCCTCGGAAACAGTAATTTTTTCGGGATGAAAGGTAGCCTATGTCCGTTTCGGTACACCTGTCAACATATATGCAAAATTTCAGGATGGTCGGTTCAGTGGCTTAGGCGTGAAAAGGTAACAAACAAACTCATTTTCACTTTTATAATATTAGTTAGGATTAGGATAGGATGGCTCTCTATGCCACAAAATTCGTCTGTCATCATTCGTAGCTAGTCTTTCTTAGCCTTATCTTAGGTCATCAGTCCATCAGATGACATCCTATCTAACTAAATAATCTCATGCCTATATCTCCAAAGAGATAGGCAGAGTTTTACATTCACATTTTGTCAGCTATATTTTAGGTCGTACGTTAAGGGAACCCCTAGATACATTGCTAGACTCCCTACAGTTAAAGAGAATTTTCTAAAGTCAAATCTAGCAAAACTTCCCTTGACATGGGAACTCGAAACCGACTCGACTGTTAATATTAACAGAAACTTATGCAGAGGGGTTAGAAACTTTCGGTTACAAAATCAACTGCAAAAGATCGCAAAGCTTTGGTATAATAAACCAGCTGTACCCCGCGGTTTCGCCCACGTTACTGATTACTGCGCCGTGGCATGATGTTATACAGCCTTCTGGATAAAGAATCTTTGTAGCTAATGGTAAAAGAATGATTAAAATCGTTTTAGTATTCAGTTTCAGAGTTTATTATTTACAAACAAAAGTACCAATATTCTCTCTTTGTTATATTTGGGTAGATCATGATGTCGGCTAAAAATGAGCAACGAAAGCAAGCGAAGGTGCGCGATACACCTATGTATAATGTATTATTATGTTTCATTGGCATCTAGCCCAAATTAAGCAGAGCTTGTACTATGGGTACTAGACAATGGAAAAATATACATATATACGTACAATTTTTTTTTGTAAATACATACTTATTATACATAGAAACACCCAGACCAAAAAAAACATTCATGTTCATGCACACAAATGTTTGAGTTGTGTGGGAATCGAACCCGCTACCTCAGGCGTGTGGCAGTCGTTTACACTAACCGCTACGCCATCGAGGCCGACAAATATGAAGTAGTAATATAAATAATATTGATAATTTCCTTATAAATATACCAATTTTAATATAGATCATAATGTATATGTTGTGTATAAATTGTATTTACTGCAGAGAGGAGAGCGGGCGCCCTGTGACCAATTTAATTTTAAATTAATATCGTAATAATGTAGTTGCCCGCATCACACCGGTTAAGTTCGTTCTATAAAAAATTTCATATTACTAATTTAATTTTAATCCTGCATGCATTAAGGCTAAATGCTCATTTCTTATAATTAAATTAGTAATATGACATTTTTTAGGTAATATTATTGGGTGTTTTGGTGAGTATGGAATAGGTGATTTTTGTAATCTGCCAGACATTCTGAGCACATTACCACCGCGAATTATATACATTGAAATTAAACTACTTCATACGAATTTTATTGCAGTTACAAATTATCTGTAATAAAATTCGTATAAAATAGCTCTATCCAGCAACATTTCTGCCAGAACCATTATTTAATTAGTTAATTTTCGATATATGTACATTGTTATATATATATCACGAGTGTAGCCATCAAACAAATCTTAATACATAGAAAGGCAAAAGGAATCGGATTTTACACAACACCGGACGCTTCTCGTAGCCATTGATTTCCGCTGGTATGCATTCGTAGTCACAAAGAGAGGCTCAAACAACTATCAGTCCATAAATCTGACCCACAAAGACAAACGGACGATGTCTCTATAGCAGCTAATAATAATTTTCTATACAACAAAGATTAGATAGCGTGGTGGTTTAGGTGGTCACCTCAACTCTGCCACTAGACCTAGTGCTGTGGTTTCGAATCCTACATGAGACAATAATTCGTGTGATCCAGAAATGGTTGGAGTCCAGGTTTTCTTCTTGTCCGTTAGTTAGAATGCTTATAAATTCCTCTGCTATACAGGGATCATAACATTTTTTTTTATGCAACTAAGATGACAAACAATCATACGGCCCACCTGATGGTAAGTGGTCACCGTAGCCTAAGGACGCATGCAATACCAGAGGCATCACTTGCGCGTTGCCGACACTTTAGGAAAAAAAGGAAGTGGGAAGGAGGAGGAGCGAAGAGGGGGCAAGAGGGTGATTGGGCCTCCGGCACTCTCACTCACCAAACGAAACTCAACAGTAGCAAAACTGCTATTTCACGTCACGTAAAATTTGTCTTGTATTGTCGTTTTTTAACCAGTCAATCTCTAGAATGCCAGGTATAATTGAAAAATAATTGAATCTAGTCGCCGGAGGGCCGTTGCCGCTTACTCAATAATAAACGTGACAACTCCTGCTGTTGCTGAAGTTCTCTTGTCAGGTATTAAATGCAATATGGGAGAGCTAGTATCTATATATTAATACGTGAAGCAAAAACTTTGTACCCCTTTTTACGAAAATTGCGCGGACGGAGGAGTATGAAATTTGGCACAGTTAAAGTTTATATGGAGAAGGAGGGGCGAATCCTAATATTTTTATAAAATATGCATTAGAAATACATTAAATTAATGAAAAACCACTACACGCACACAACCATGCATTTGACACACGCAGTCGAATCGCGTTCGTAGTATTTCGGCATTTTTCGTCTGACGTCGTACAATAAGCATTAAGTATAGGTAACCATAGTAACAAGTTTTCTTTATTACAATAAATAGTACCTTATTTATATGTAATAAAGAAAAAATTAAACAAACTAGCAAGCTTAGGAGCTTTGGTCGAATTTTGACCACTAGACGACCACTAGTTATAAATAACATGCAAAGCGAAAGTTTAAATGCGAACTGTTTTAGATTCAATCTTTCCCTTTTTTCGCGACTAGATATTGCATATGCTGGTGGGGTCAGTTTTCTATTTTAGGTCTCCATTTCTCTCTATTCTTGACATCATCATTGGACAGCTTACTTTCCATTATATCTCTTAACACTACATCTTTCCACCTTGCCTTGCGTCGGCCTCTGTATAACTGACAGGGAATGGCAAGCTGGTAAAAGTCAGAACCTATAGACCAAATACGATAATTAAGTTTGGAAAATACTAAAATTCAATACATTTTTGCTACTTATTGATACGTAAAATCATATATTTAGGACATCGATAAATAGCGAAAAACGTAAAGAAGTGGCCAGTTAGTTTGACGTCAGGATCTCTTGACTACATTTGTTTTACATAGTTCGAGACAATAATTATTATTATGAATTATGACTTATATTAACATTTAGTGCTTTTTTGGTACCTCAACATATATACGCTTCGCACGGATAGTAAAACCTCAACAATTTTTTTTTTAAATATTATTAAGATGGCAAACAAGCAAACGGCCCACCTGATGGTAAGTGGTTACCGTAGCCTATGGACGCCTGCGACACCAGAGGCATCACTTGCGCGTTGCCGACCCTTTAGGAAAGGAAGTGGGAAGTAGAAGGAGCGGGATGGGGGAAAGGGGGATGATTGGGCCTCCGGTACTCTCACTCACCGAACGAAACGCAATAGTAGGAATACTGGTATTTCACGACGATATTCTGTGACAGGGTAGTCCTTCCCCGGTCGAGCCGCTACTACTCTGAAACCTACCTAAACCTTACTCATGAATCACTCTTTCTATTGGTGAAAACCGCATTAAAATCCGTTCAGTTGTTATTGAGTTTATCGCGAACAGACAGACGCGACGGGGAAATTTATTTTATAATATGTAGTTATGCTTAACATATCAGAAATAAGTTACATGTAAAAGAACATTCATTAGCTACATTCTTCTTGGTAACCTGTTTCCAATTCATTCATTTCATCTTGTCTCGTATTAAAGTTATTCTGGCGCTAACAAACGTTCCATAAATTTTTATTAATCACTCGTTAATCAATTTGGTTGAAAGATAAACCAATGAAAACGTCGGAAACAATTTAATAACGATTGTATTCATTTATTCAGTTGTTGATTTCATTGGAAGTTATTTCTTGAATAAGAGGACTGTTGAACGATGAACGAAGACATTTAATTTTAGACCTTGAAGATGTTTTTATATTTATATGATGTATATATATAGGCTAGTGTGAATGGAACAGTCGCAAGAGGAAAACCTAGGCGAACGTTTCTCGACCAGATCGGAGGCGTCCTGGACAAAGGCCAGGTTAAGAGCTCCTTGAACCGACGGGCGTGTATGAGGAATGTGATGAAAGTGAATGA
This sequence comes from Catocala sponsa, assembly GCA_963564715.1. Classification (NCBI taxonomy): domain Eukaryota; kingdom Metazoa; phylum Arthropoda; class Insecta; order Lepidoptera; family Erebidae; genus Catocala; species Catocala sponsa. The sequence continues at coordinate 1,778,899 of OY751352.1, forward strand.
AGCCAGAGAAGTGTGTCAGGATCGTAGCAAATGGAAATCCGTAGTCTCTGCCTACCCCTCTGGGAAACAGGCGTGAATCTATGTATGTATGTATGTATATATATCGCAGGCACTTTGTATGATTCCACGTTTTACAAACGGTGTCGTTCATTTAAAAACGCTCGTTGATTGTTATAGTAGGGTGACCGTCGACGGAGCTCCTATTTTTGGGTGGGTTTAACAAGGAACCTAACATAACCTAACCCTTCCGAGACGGAATGCAGTAATTTGAGGCGTATAGGTGCTCGTTATGCTGTTGAATTGTCTATCAAATGTTGTGGCATATTACAATGATAAGGCAATTTACATTTTACCTTCGGCATATTTTAAAACAGCGAGCGTTTTTAAACGGATGACGTCGTTTGTAAAACGCGGAATCATACAAATTGCCTGGGACATATACACTGCCTTTGATTCAGGTTTTTCTCTTGTCGGCGAAAATTCTATTAGGTATTTCCTGACAAGAAACTCTAAGTACGCTTTAAGCACGGGGTTAGGAGTTTACTGGTGTCACACTCCCCCGTGCCTCAGAAAGTACGTAAATACGAAAAGCCTGCGCCTGATGCGATGATGCCTGATGATTATGGTAGGTGGTAGATCCTCACTGGTTTCAGCATGAATGGGCCGGATCGACCGGGGTAGTGCTACCCTCTCACAGAATACCGGCGTGAAGTAACGGTACCCGTACTGTTGCGTTTCGTATCGGTGAGTGAGAGAGCCGGAGGCCCAGTTACCCCGATCCTTTTCCTATCTTTTCCTTTATCCTTTCCTTCCTTCATTCCTTTTTAAAGGGCTGGCAACGCACTTGTAACTCCTTTGGGGTTGCGGGTGTCCATGGGCGGCGGTAATTGCTTACCATCAGGCGATCCGTCTGCTCGTTTGCCCCCTATGCCATAAAAAAAATAAAAAAAACTCTCTCCGGTCATGTCAGTCCGTCCCATTGGATTGTGAGAATTAGCGCACAGTGAGTGACATTGTATTTGCATCTCCGTTAATATTGGCCGCCTTGACCGAAATGCGTTCTGGAGGACATTAACATATTAGGTATTGCTCGTAGTTTTGCATGCATGAATTCTGTCTAGTAGAGTATTATATTATCTGTGGTTCTGTTAATCCTATATGTGTGCTACATACCATCTGATGCCCGGTCCCATTATTTAAGAGACGAATCGTTTCACCTAGAAAGACGCTTTTTTGCGTAGGACACACCATTTCTGAGATATTGTAAATTTCTAAAAAAAAATAATAAAGCGTGGAAGCTTGACGATGATGCGAGTTCCATGATTTTTGTTCACCCAAGAAGTGCTCAACGCGCCTAACGAAGTTTCACTTCAAAAATTTACCTAGCTTTCATTTACGAGAACGAAATCGCGGGCAAAATCTAGTATTCTATATAAAATATGTTAAAATATATCTAACCTGTCGCGTTGTTAATTTTAAAACACTTTTATTGCATAATTTTGAACTCTAAATGTCGAAGCCAAAGTGTAAACTTAAATAGAAATAGTTTTATTAATTCAAATAGCTTAAATTGTAATAATGTTCAATAATAGGTATTATAGATGTTATCGATATCCTTTCGTAACTAATATTAATATTATAAATTCGAAAGTAACTCTGCCTGTCTGTCTGTTACCTTTTCACAGCTAAACCACTCAACCGATTTAGATGAAATTTGCTACAGATATAGATTAAAACCTGGGGAAGGACATAGGCTACTTTTTATTGATATAGGTACCACGCGGGCGGAGCTGCGCGCAAAAGCTAATAAGAGCATAAATGTATCTATAAGTGAAAACTTGTAATTGGCCTACCTTTTTATATTGTTCTAATTATTATTTTAATAGCTGGAAGTTTTCTTAAAATATAAATAAATTAAAATAAAATAAATAAACTTTGACGATCATTAGTGTTACCTTATATTGTCTTATGTTTACGCGAATGTTATACATTGAAATTAAACTGCATAATACGGATTTTATTACGGTTAAAAATAAACAACAATAAAATCCATTATAAAATAGTTCAATTTCAAGCAACATTTCTGCCAGAACAATCATTTAATTAGTTAATTTTCGATGTATGTTTTATATTCTATCATATATTTTTTTATATTCTGTCACATACACAACACCATCTAGCCCAAACTAAGCAGGGCTTGTACTATGGATACTAGACAATGGATAAACATAGATATATACTTATTTTTTTGTAATTACATACATATTATACATAGAAACACCCAGACCAAGACAAACATCCATGTTCATGCACACAAATGTTTGACTTGTGCGGGAATCGAACCCACGACCTCAGGCGTGGCAGTCGGCTACACTGACCACTACGCCATCGAGGCCGAGGAACATTGAACATCCGTACAAAGTAGTTTAATTCCCAAGTTTTACTTTGTGACCTGAATGATTAAATGATTTTTGACTTCGACTCTGACTTTGACTTACAGTATAACAGATAACTCATGTTTATAATAAACTATCTTTTACCTTGGTACCTACATCAATAAAATGTAGTCTATGTCCTTCCCCAGGTTTTAAACTATATCTGTACCAAATTTCAATTAAATCGGTTGAGTGGTTTAGCCGTGAAAAGGTAAGTAACAGACAGATAGAATTACTTTCGAATTTATAATATTAGTAAGGAGTCAGGATTATAACGAAATATTCATAACGATGATCAACTCACAACAACTAACTGAATTTTCAGTGCACATGCAATTAAAAATGAACACTAATTACACGCCACGGGAGCGGCAGCAATTACTAAATTAAATTTTAATGTTGTAATAAACTTGTTTCAGTTTTCCTTTATAAGAATAACATTTTGATGTGTGTTATTTTGTTATTTTGTATTCAAATGAAAAGTAAATTGTAATTTCGGCTTGTATTATTTTATTGGGTAACTAATGTCTACTCGCAGCTTCGGCTGTGTGAACGAAGACTTAGATCCTTAGTTCCCAGAGTGGTCCACGGGAGACTCGACGGGGTCTACGTTGGCGTGACAAAAAAATGGTGGTTCACAATTCATAAGCGGGGCTCCACGAAAATGTATTTGCTTTCGATAGTGAAGAACTAAAATGTTGGCTTGACTTCACCTATCAATGTAGGCAGATAATATTTTAAGAAGCTCAGCGACTGTTACTTGTAAAAACCGCTCTTTCGTTAGAAAATTACAAAAAAAAAATGTCAGCTCGCTTACCGTGGTAGGTTTAGTCCCGAGAATTAAAAAAAAAAGAGGTTAGCCCGTAGAGATTTGATCAAATTTTTTTATTGCATGAATTTGTTTGATTCTTCACCAATATATATATGTAAATACTAATGCCAAGGAATATGGTAGAAATGTAGCTGCAGGGGGTCCACCGGAACTATCTAAATTTTGGAAAAAATGTCTGGGAACCTCTCATTTAGATCTTAGATGTGGCGATATATGTACTTAGATTACATGAAAAAGGATTCACACACATTGTAGTATGACTGCATGAATGGCGTAATGGTTTAACTAATCGTTTAGCCACTGTGTGAGTGCTATGAGTTCAGAAATCAGAAATATTTATTTGAAAACATATTTAATATATGGGATGTTACAATGAATGGATATGTCCTTCTATGTCTTGCATTGAAGCGTACAAATTTGATACCGTAATTAAATACTTAAGTTTAAAAAATATATATTTTAACATATTTTACATTAATTATAATAATAATAACTTCAATCCTAATTCTATCCTAACTAATACTATAAAAGCGAAAATGAGTTTGTTTGTTTGTTACCTTTTGACGCCTAAACCACTGTACCGATCATTCTGAAATTCTGCATATACGTTGTCAGGTGTACAGAAACGGACATAGGCTACTTTTCATCCCGAAAAAATACTGTTCCCGAGGAAAACAACAATAACGTTCTTATGATAATATAGATGGCGCCACGTGTCTTTCGAATCATGATTGAATTATATTATTACAAGCAAAGTACAACCCGAATTAATTGTCAAATTCTAAATTAACGCAAGCGATGCCGCGGGCAAAAGCTAGTTAACAATAAACTAATATTTACTTATGAATAATAATTAATCAAAAACATAATTATCAACTTTAAAATACCATATACATAAGTACTTAAGTTAAAATGTCATACAATCATAAAATGTCACTTAGATTATACAATGTCAATATATATAATATAAATAGGATCTGTTAGAATTTCCCTTCATTTAAATAGTCGTCAATTGTATAGTAACATTTGCTAATGAGATATTATTGCATATGTTTTTTGAATGCCTCTAATTCATTAATTTCTATGATATTTTTTGGCGTAGTTCGATCCTAACACGGGGTAAAAAAATTGTGTGATCCACAAATGTGTTGTTCCAAGTCAGGGTGTTCCTTGTGTCTCTTGTTTGAATGTTTACCAAGTCCTCCTCGATACAGGATTTAAATCAAGTGCGAGAGTCGATTTTCCTAAAAATAAAGGCGGTGGTCGTAATATTGGTTTAAAGTGTAACAATTTTAAACTACCCTACCTTTATTTAATCTATTGTATTCTTGCGAAAATTTGTTGTGTTTCTTCTTTAAGTAAATGAATATTTATCCCAAACTGGTGGTATTTTCCGACCAACTTCTCTACTGAAATTAGAATCCTTTTTGATTTCGCCTTCAGGAACATCCTTGGTAGCAACCGGAAAAACACCCTAATTTCAATTCTTTCGTATCGAGACAGAATAATCATATTGAGAAAAAATCAATTTACTAAATACACGTGCTCTCGTAACGTAATAACGATGACGGCCAACCCGGATGAGTTCTCAAAAGAGAAAATTACATGAAATACTTTCAGACTGACATTTCAGTATATCAATATTTCTGAGGAAAAAATGCTGTGGCGACCTTTTAGTATCAGATCCGATGTACCATGAGAAAAGTTCAGACAGTACTTAAATTACTTAACCTACGTTATAATTATTAGACTTAATTTTGTATATATTATTTAAGACCTATTTGTAAGCGAACAGATTGATCCGAGAAGTCAATCAACACGGTGAAAACGCACGTGTTAGATTTTTGGTGTAAGTGAAGGAAATAAGCAATTTGGTTAAGCATTTTTTTTTATTAAATATTAATGACAGGAATATGGTTCCCTTAAACTAATTCATAAAAGCAATAATTCAATATCAAATATATCAATATTTATTTATATTATATTTGTTATGTACCAATAACATTATTATCAGCTACTATATTATAAACACATAACACATTTTACTATATATTATAATCAAACAACAACATAATAACAATTACACCAGCCATAATATAATTTTGGACGGTATCGTACCTTATGTGTTACGCTTGATTGCCGAGGAGCAACTGAACTACAGAACATTGGCTCTCTCCTTTTATAACGACTCACAAACAACGGATGATTCACATTTGTGATAACGAGTCAAATCAGTGTTTCATTAAAGCTATTTAATTGTATACAAAATAGTGTTAGAACGGTATTTACTATTACAAAACATTGTGTTTAATTTTAATATTGATTTAAACATACAACTTAGTTTATTTTACGTTTTATTTAAATTTGTTAGAACGACCGGACGAGTCATAACGGCACTTCCATTAGAAACAATTTAATATTACATAAAATAATTTTATAACTGAAATGACTATCATAACATGATTTATAATTACTTAACTTATTAGCTAATATTATGTAATGTAATGTTAATTTAATATATCTATTCAAATGTCCGTTACGATGAGTCAAATAAGTGATTTATTAGAAATTATTTAATATTACACAGAACGTACACATAACGTTTTTATAACTGATATGGATATTACAAAAATCATATTTTATTATTATATTTACCTATACCTCATAATATACATAAGTATGATTTATGTAAATATCTATCACACGCAAATAAATAATATTCCTAAACTTTCTAACTTAAACTAAAACTACATGTTTACTGTCAAAAATTAAACTATGCTTAAATGACATAGTTCTGGCGGTTCAAGGACGTCACTCTATTTTAGATGGAAGTAACGACGACGACTATTAAATGTAAAGAACTAATGATATTTAAGGTACAGATAAAGAAGCTATCAAAATTATAAATTTATTAGTAATTTGAACAGAACTCAACTTTGAAATTAATATTTCTCTTTCTTTGCCGCTTGTATTTTATTTAGGCTATGATGGGACTAGCATAATCTTTGTTTAAATTTTAAGCCTCTAAATATCGATAAAGAGAAAAAGAAATATATAGATAACGTCACTTATCTGTGATAGACATATTTGATAAAAGGGAGAAATATACAAAAAGATTTGACAACACTACTAATTCTAGTACATGCAATATTATATACATATTTACATATGAAATCTTTTATTTAGCCTTAACTATGTTAATATAAAAGAAACGTGATCAATCAACAGGCGAATGCTTCTGAACAATCCAGCTACATTGAGGGAAGTACTGCATAATATCGGTCCTACACTACCTTTCTAGACAGAACTGAGGCGGCAATGGTTACCAAAATTCTATCGCGTCGGTCACGTACGGACAATGTCCCAATTATGAAGCATGGATGGCGTGAAGTGTGGATTACTTACAATGGCACAAATATCTGATCAGCTATAAGTTTTTCTAAAACTGTGGATAAATAAAAGATGAAAAAAAAGATGATGTTTAAATGATTGGATGTTTAGATTTTGCTATGATATCTTATCTTACTTATGTGGGGGCCAGTCAGTGCAGACCGGCGACACTTCGACCCAGTGGGATCTTTTGTGTCGATACTCTCCCAATAACGACTGCCATAGATGTACACGGCAACCGTGACGAACGGCTTAACGTGCTCTCCGAGGCACGGAGCAGGCGATAATTGTGAATCAATACGCACATAATTTCGAAAGTCATATAACTTCCGAAAATCAGAGGTGCGCGACATGAGTTCGAACCCGAGACCCTCTGCATTGCAGTCTGTTGGTCTCCTCACTGAGCTATCGCTGCTCTTTGCTATGATAACTAGCTTAAGCTTTGGAACTTGACACACAAATACGCCATGTCTGCATTCACTTTATATTCGTACAGACCAAACTAGTTCATAATAGCAATAATAATACTCGAATACGTACGCATTTTATCTAGCACCGCATGTGTTTTATACCTACACATCTTGCTGATACAATCCTTTGCGACAAATAAAGTTATAGAAATGAAATATGCGATCTATAATCTGTTCCATCGCATGTGTCGTCTGACATTGACATAGGAAGAAACTATTATCAGAAACATCGCACCATCGTTATTGCTCAGCATTCTGACAAGACAATGCGACAATAGAATATTTTTGACGTGACAACGTCTAATAAATCGATGAACGCCGGCTGCACGCACGAAAAAGGATGACTCATTGTCCCGTTACGCTCGTTGTCCCGTTACGCTCATTGTCCCGTCACGCTCATTGTAACGTTACGATCGGAGCGAGAGCGCTATATGAGCGAGCGAAAGGCACGATCGTGACGTTGTCACGTTAAACTATCGTCCGTAAACCGACTTTACAGACAACCAATTTTTTATTAAAACTGTATAATAGTTTAGACATTGGCTGCACTGATGGCGTAGAGATTTAAGTATTCGCCTCGACGCTGCCACTACGCCGAGAGTTGTGAGTTCGAATCCCACACGTGGCAAAAGTATGTGTGATCCACAAATGGTTGTCCTGAGTCTGGGTATTCTCTATGTCCGTTGTTTGAATGTCCGCTGTTTGTAAAGTCCCTCGCGATACAGGGATTATGCCTAGAGCGGATGTTGTAGTAGTAGTTTTTTTATGTTATAAGAGGCAAACGACAGACGAATCGCCTGATGGTAAGCGGTTACCCGCCGCCAATGGACACCCGCAACACCAGAGCAGTCACAATGCGTTGCCAGCCGTAAATTTCCCCCCAGCCTCAGGAGGGGGAAGGGTTGGGCCGCCGGTACCCTTACTCACTCGACGAAACACGACGCAAGCGCTATTTCACGTCGGTTTTCTGTGAGGCCGCGCCGTGGTACCACTCCAGTCGAGCCGGCCCATTCGTGCCGATACGTGGCTCTTCCACGTTAAGTAAGTAGAAGTAGTCTTAAGTGTAACTGACTGCCACGCCTGCGGTCGCGGGTTCGATTCCCGCACAAGTCAAACATTTGTGTGCATGAACATGGATGTTTGTCTTGGTCTGGGTGTTTCTATGTATAATATGTATGTATTTACAAAAAAAAAGTATATATGTATGTTTATCCATTGTTTAGTACCCATACCTAGTACAAGCTTAGTTTAGGCTAGATGGAGTTGTGCGTATGTGAAAAAAAATTTTGCTAATTATGATATTAGCTCCCACGTAATAGGATTCTATTGCCATTTACCGGGCACAGTGAGCAGCGATAGCTTAGTGGGGAGACCAACAGACTGCAATGCAGAGGGTCTCGGGTTCGAACCCACACCGCGCACCTCTGACTTTCGGAACTTATATGACTTTTCGAAATTATGTGCGTATTGATTAACAATTATAGCCTGCTCCGTGCCTAGGAGAGCACGTTAAGCCGTCGGTCCCAGCTGCCATAAACATATATGGCAGTCGTTATTGGGAGAGTGTCGACACAAAACATCCCACTGGGTCGAAGTGTCGCCAGTCTGCACTGACTGGGCCCCCACATAAGATAAGACAAGATACCGGGCACAGTTCTAAACCCACTCTTCTACTGAGAACTTCTAGACAGATATATCCAATAACATGTTGCCCAACCCGTTTATCCAACCTTATATACATTATACTTTACACATTATGTACATAAAAGTTGCATTCACTTCGGGGCAGACAGTTATATAATTAATGAAATTAATAATTTAATACAAAATGCTATGATATTTGATAGCTGCGAGTTCACGCGGCGACATCTGAACGCGGCCTAAATATAATTTGTGTTGCGGTACGAAAGTGCAAACTAATTAATTAAAGAATTATGCGGGTAAACACTTAAATTGTTTTGTTTTAAAACATTGAATTAACCTGCATGTCTGCGAGTTCATAATGATTTGGAAGATATCTGAAGTATGCTAACCTGCTCTAGACCAGCGTGATGGACTAGGCCCCAAAACCGTATCGTTCTGATAAAAGGTCTGTGCCTAGCAATTGGACAGTAATAATACATATATACATACATAGACTCACGTCTGTTTCCCAGAGGGGTAGGCAGAGACTACGGATTTCCATTTACTATTGGATCTTTTGTGTCGATACTCTCCCAATAACGACTGCCATAGATGTACACGGCAACCGTGACGAACGGCTTAACGTGCTCTCCGAGGCACGGAGCAGGCGATAATTGTCAATCAATACGCACATAATTTCGAAAAGTCATATAACTACCGAAAGTCAGAGGTGCGCGACGTGGGTTCGAACCCGAGACCCTCTGCATTGCAGTCTGTTGGTCTCCCCACTGAGCTATCGCTGCTCTCCTGTATAGTAACTAATAAAATAATTTTAATCTTCAAAATAACCATTGCTTCATATATTTAACTTCACAGTATCTCTTTAAATATACGCACACTATAAATTCGTAACATGCCGTGCTTTTCAACCTAGGTCAAGTGCAACTGCGCCTGTCTTAAGACTGATGACCCCAAGACTGGGTAACGATCGCTCCACCTCTTTCCAACACACCAACTATCCTAAACCCCTCTCTCTCCAATGTCAGTTAGTCAGCGCACACTCAAATGTGAATGAGTGCAATCGCAGAATGCTTTTAGGTTTTTTTAGACTTGCATGTTTCCGATGAGTGGTGTTTGAATTATTGTTGCGGTCATGGTGTTAAAATGCGTTTTACGAAACCCATACCACAGTTATGCAGTTATGCGGGTTAAAAAAATGTGTATATACCACAGGAAATCTTGTTTAAGGTTGTGTAAGGGTCGATATTACCAATATTATCGAGTATTCGATATATCTGGCTGACAACAGTCCAAAAGGACATGCAGGAATTTGGAGTGGGTGCCTCTATTGCTCAAAACCAACAACAATGGAAGAAGCAGACAAGGAGAGTCGACCCCAGATGACGGGACAAGGCTTAGGAAGATGATGATATTATATCGTTGCATCGCTAATTGTTGTTTTTATTAGCAATGTCTGATTACATGACATAGAAAAAAAGAACTAAGAAAGAAAGAAATATTTTTTATTTTGGCACACAAAAGAGCACACCCAAAACATGAAGAAATAAAATAAAATAAAAAATACAAAATAAAAAGCAGAACAATGCGTAATTAAAAAAATAAATAATCCAAATACTAATACTAACACTATAACTATTTCATTTCATTTTTGCTCACTGGCCACACCACACCCATCCCATCAAGTCTAGGCTAGTATTGTCAGTGATTTATTTTTATTTTATAGGAGGCAAACGAGCAAACGGATCGCCTGATGGTAAGCGATACATAATAAGTGAGCATAGAAATCAAAAATACAAACAATATTCAATTATTTAAGTTTGACTTAAAATTCAAAAGCAATACGAAAGTGTGTGTCCCATCAGTGCCAAAATTTGGACATCGCTCAGCGTACGTTGCGATTGTTAAATCGCAACACTGATATTCTGCGAAATCCAATTTAGTGACGCCGTTTAAACATAGGAAAATAAAATATACTTAATATGTAAATATACGAATAAATAAGATATAAATATAATAATTAAATTAATAGTGTAAAAATATGTAGAGTAAGACCACCTTATCCCGCCCTCCCCTTTCCTATCCAGAACAACGCGTGCTGGGCTCAGATGCCATCCTTACACGGTAGAGTCGATTAGAGCGCGTACCAAAAAGTTCGGGTCCTCATATCTCTGCCGAACGACCAAGGCACGTGTTTCCTTCTTCCTTCAATCCTGGGTTCTTTAAGCGGGGCGTGAAAAAGCATCTTCTCAGGCCCTCAAAGTAGAGACCTCAACATCGCCTCGGCTACTGTGGGGGCGATGTGGAGGCCACTGCTCTTAGACCACACGACTGCTTACCATCAGGTGGAGTGTTTAGACGAGCAAAAAAAAAAAAAAAAATATATGAAACATTTGAGTGTCTTTTTAAATCAAGCAAAACATAGTGGTTTAAGTGACTGCTTTGCCGCTGTCATTGCGCCGAGTGTTGTGGGTTCGATAGAAAAATGTGTGTGAACCACATATACTTGTTGTGTCTCCATGTCTTTGTGTCTGTTGTTTGAATGTTTGCAGTGTCCACGGTAATACAGGAATTAATCCTAGTACGGCAATTGTAATCTATACATATATACAAATAAATAAAATTGAAGTGTCTGTTTGTAATGTCAAAATAACAACTTTTTATCTAATGCATATGAAAGTATATAAGGTACCCATACGAAAACATCTATTTTTAAAAATTTTCGTCTGTCTGTCTGTCTGTTTGTTCCGGATAATATCCGAAACGGCTGGACCGATTTTGACGGGACTTTCACTGGCAGATAGCTGATGTTATAAGGAGTAACTTAGGCTACATTGATTTTCGAAAAAAAATAGGGTTCCGCGGAGACAAACACTTTTTAGTTAAATAAATAAATATAGTGTTATATAAAAGAAGAAAGTAATTTGTAGGTTGCAAACAAGTAGTGTTGTTTACTCGTAAGTTGTAAGTAGTAGAGCCTCGCTGATTTCAGCACGAATGTGCCAGCTCGACCGGGGAAGGACTACCCTCTCACAGAATATCGACGTGAAATACTAGTATTCCTACTGTTGTGTTTCGTTCGGTGAGTGAGAGTGTCGGATGCCTAATCACCCTCTTTCCCTCTTCCCGCTCCTTCTCCTTTCCACATCCTTTCCTAAAGGGTTGGCAACGCCCAAGTGATACCTCTGGTGTTGCAGGCGTCGATAGCCTACGGTGACCACTTACCATCAGGTGGGGCGTATGCTTGTTTGCCACCTAAGTCGTATAAAAAAAAGGTGAGCGCTTGGTTTACATTCATAGTCTCACCCCGATGGGGTAGGCAAGGATGTATAACACCTACATTTTCACAAGCATGGTAATGACAGTTAATTGGTCGCATCGAACCCAAGAGTTTATGCACAGCAAACGTATTCACCACCCCTGTGACACTTAGGCAGCGGAGAAGTAGTAGAAACGTACACAATGCGTATCCTACACGCTGTGCGAGAACCATACGAACACATACATATCTATACATGTCCGCGCACGTAGCAGCGATAGCTCAGTGGGGAGACCAACAGACTGCAATGCAGAGGGTTTCGGGTTCGAACCCACGTCGCGCACCTCTGACTTTCGGAAGTTATATGACTTTGAAATTATGTGCATATTGATTGACAATTATCGCCTGCTCCGTGCCTCGGTCAGCACGTTAAGCCGTTAGTCCCGGCTACCATGAACATCTATGGCAGTCGCTATTGAGAGAGTGTCGACACAAAAGATCCCACTGGGTTGAAGTGTCGCCGGTCTGCACTGACTGGCCCCCACATAAGATAAGATACTAAGATATCCTTAATGGCAGAAAATTGGTCGGAAAATTGGTGTTAGTTGGTGTTGTAAACTCCCGTGTCTAAGCAACCACGTTAAGCCTGCGGTTTTAGTTTAATCTCTCTTCGGTCGCGTCGGATTGCCTTCCTATTGGACTATGACAATGAGATTTAAAGAGTGCTTTTGTGTTTTCGCACACACTTAGGGTCAGCGCCGACGGACGGAGTGGCGGCGAAGAGACTAATTTAGTAACAATTTAAATTCAACCTAAATTGCCTCAGAATACGACTGTATTTGGTACAACGAAATAAAATGACGGCGAGCGACTCAAAGCGCGGTCATTTTATTATTTTTATGCTCTATATTATCCTGCATAGGTCAGTCTCGGTTAAGATAGGCCACCATAACCGAATACTATAGGTACTTATTTTACTACGTCTCATATGCGAAGAACCTAACTCTGCTAATTCCAGCTAAAGGAAGTAATCATATGATTTATTCACAACCAATATCTAACATAAAATCACCGCGTCCCATGAGATTGCCAATCTAAACTAATATTACAAATTATTGCTTTATCCCTCCCTCTTATAAACAAAGTCATTTCCTTCTGACGTCAATGTGAATTAGAGGTATGTATAGCTGTTTTATAGCTACGAGCTATGGTGCTGGTGTTGAAACTTCGAGCTAACATGCGACCAAAACTTGCGTCACTGCCAAACACCTTTAGGGCGGATTTCACAGTTTTTAGTTGGTGAAAATGTGTTATTTGGTGAGGCTATTTATTTAATACCTTAATTTATATAGCTTAATTTTTATATCTCAGTGGGGAGACCAACAGACTGCAATGCAGAGGGTCTCGGGTTCGAACCCACGTCGCGCACCTCTGACTTTCGGAAGTTATATGACTTTTCGAAATTATGTGCGTATTGATTGCCAATTATCGCCTGCTCCGTACCTCGGAGAGCACGTCCCGGCTGCCATGAACATCTATGGCAGTCGTTATTGGGAAGTCAGTGCCATTTAACATCCTGACACTGGACAAGGCTAGCCTTAGGGTATCATTAGCCTTCGGGTTGTGGAGGTCAGGTGGCGGCCGCTCTGTGTAAAAACTGATATCCAGTTAAATCCGGTTAGACTAGAAAGCCGACCCCAAGTGACTTGGGAATAATAAAGGCTAGGGAAAGAAGATTTGTTTTGATGCTTGGCTTGAAATGAAAAGCTTTGGTCACGTTTAGTCGTAAAGTATTTGTGATAACATCATGAGGTAAAATGTTTTAGGTGGGAGTTTTAGGGCCCACGTAATAGAAAACAATAGGCCTCTATTCCTCTCTACTGGATATAGTTTCATACTCCGTGTTGCTACAGAGAATTCCTCGGAGAAAACGAATCAAAACACAACAGACAAGAGGGTTAGATGCGGATGATCCAAGACCAGTCTGTGTGGCAAACCTTGGGGAGAACTATGGCCATCAGTGGACTTCTTTCGGCTGAGATGATGATGATGATAGAGAAGAAAACGAATTTGTCAAATAACTGAAATCGGTCAATTGAAACCATTTGACCTAGTCTTGTAGGCTCTAGATTTTTCTTTATCTATATGAAGAATTGTGTTCGAATAGCCAATGCATTGAAAATGTTTTGATCTGGCCGAGCTATAGTTGAATTCATTGCAGCAATATATTAATTATCCCTGTGTAAGCCTCCCAAAGTGCCGGCTATTTTCCTACACTACTATTTTTTTATACCACTAACGTGGCATGCAAGTATACGGCCCACCTGATGGTAAGTGGTCACCGTAGCCTATGGAGGCCTGCAACACTAGAAGCATCACTTGCGCGTTGCTGACCCTTTAGGAAAGGAAGTGGGAATGAGAAGGAGCGGGAAGGGGAAAGGGGGTGATTGGGACCCCGGCACTCTCACTCACCGAACGAAACACAACAGTAGCAATACTGCTATTTTACGTCGATGTTCTGTGAGAGGGTATTCCTTCCCTGGTCGAGCCGTCCCATTCATGCTGAAATCAGTCTGGCTCTACTACTCATAAACTAGGAAATAACCCGTGAAAGAAAAACAAATAACAATAATATTAGCCCTGTATAAATATCCTACCACTGCGCACATGCCACTTGCTATTATGAGAAGGTTAATGCCATATAATCCAAAGAATAGCGATAGAGAGACCGTTGGACCGACATGCAGAAGTCTCGAGGAAGATTGCAAGGCACACAGTTTTGACTTTTCAAAGTTATGTGCGTATTAAATAGTAAATTTTATAGCTCGCTTTAATGGTGAAGGAAAACATGATGAGGAAACCTGCATTTCTAAGAATTCTACACAATGTTCTCACAGAGAAGAAAGATAGATCTTCTTCTTCTCCCTAGCCTTTATTATTCCCAAGTCACTTGGGGTCGGCTTTCTAGTCTAACCGACTTTGACAGGATATCTGTTTTTACACGGAGCGACTGCAATCTGACCTCCGCAACCCGAAGGCTAACGATACCCTAAGACTAGACCAGTGTCAGGATATTAGAGGGCACTGACTTCCCAATAATGACTGCCATAGATGTTCATGGCAGCCGGGACCGACGGCCTAACGTGCTCTCCGAGGCACGGAGCAGGCGATAATTGTCAATCAATACGCACATCATTTCAAAAAGTCATATAACTTCCGAAAGTCAGAGGTGCGCGACGTGGGCTCGAATCCGAGACTCTCTGCATTACAGTATGTTGCTCTCCCACTGAGTTGCATGTATTGCAGTAAAAATATTGCTCTTTACTTAAACCTCTACGTCATTTGCGATGTCGATATCCAATCTCCGTTTAGCCATCAGTGCCACCCACCGCATTTTAGTTGTAGCTCATCCATCAAACGTAGAAGGGAAATGTTCGGCTGAATGTTTTCCTTCCTCCGCCATCAAAGCGCGGTTATTAACTGACGCTAATATCCAACGATTGTGTTATACAACTTGCAAAAATCGTTGACTTACACTTAAGTGAGTCAACGATATATAATACAAATCGAGTAATAATTCTGGGAGTGTTTATTTTTGTTTCGAATATCGATTTGTATTCGATTGTATCGAATATGTATTCGAATTACCTTTGGATATAGAACATATTATAAAAGCACGTGCGCCGTGTTCTGGACAATGTATATTAGGTATCGCGTTGTTAATCTTTTTTCTTTCTTTTCTTTTCGTGTGGTTAGTGGCCAACCTGTTGTCAAGAGTTGTTCAAGCCGCCCGTAGGCCTCTGACATGGCTTAACAACTGCTGTCAATTTGACAGCAACCTGGACCGACTTTTAACGTGCCCTCCGAAGCACGGAGACGCTCAGATGAAATACCACTAAGCGGTCACCCATCTATATAATTTTTCAATTTTTTTTTATTTCTGTTACACAATAATTTTGTTATAAAAAAGTTTTGATTGTGTGTTGCAATGTTACATTAAAATAAAACATTTCTTTCTTTCTTTCTATAGAGTGACCGCACCCAACGTTGCTTAACCTCGCTAATCGTTTACCGATCAGTGAGTGCAACTGGCTTTGAACGCCTCGCGTTGTTTATAATTGTATTCGTATATAAATCGAATACATGTATGCGTATAATTACATTCGTCAGCCTCAACTGAAAGGGAATAGTGTACTTGCGTGTTTTTGATTTTATATTGTACTTAATATAAAAAATAACATTTATAAATAAACTAGCTGATCCCCGGAACTTCAATTCCTTCATGTAAGAGAATTTCCCCCGTTTTTGCAACATTTTTATTGCTGCTCCGCTCCTATTGGTCGTAGCGTGATGTTATATAGCCTTCCTCGATATTGTTTTCTTTTTTTTTATGGCATAGTGGGGCAAATGAGCAGACGGATCGCCTGATGGTAAGCGATTACCGCCGCCCATGGATACCCGCAACCCCAAAGGAGTTACAAGTGCGTTGCCAGCCCTTTAAAAAGGAATGAAGGAGGGAAAGGACAAAGGAAAGGATAGGAAAAGGATCGGGGTTACTAGGCCTCCGGCTCTCTCACTCACCGATACGAAACGCAACAGTACGGGTACCGTTACTTCACGCTGGTATTCTGTGAGAGGGTAGTACTACCCCGGTCGATCCGGCCCATTCATGCTGAAACCAGCCAGGATCTAACACTGAAATAATTTTTTAATTCGATCCAGTAGTTCCTGAGATTAGCGCGTTCAAACAAACAAACAAACTCTTTAGCTTTATAATATTAGTATAGATTTTCAATAGACAGCATCAAAGTTGCTTTAAAACTTTGAAGCTTTCGATTAATTAAGTATGAAAAAATGGAGGCGAAGTGATTGGTACTTGCCATCTACCTCACACCCCTGCATTAAATAAAGGCTATATTAGGTGATAAATTTTATAATACTAAGTAATTGTCTATGGCTAAAAGTAATTTAAAAATAAAAGTGTTATACTTCCTGCCACTTGTGGCGCTAATTGCTCTCTTCCGTTTTATGATTGAGTACTATCTATGTGCTCGCTGTAAGTTGTCTCTAATATGTAATACAATTTATTAGAATTCTTACTCAGTTTGTTTATTTAAAACCTAATCATAACAGGCTACGTCACAAAATTGTATATTATGCGTCTTGAGTCTTTTATTTGACAAGGTCCCTTTCTACCACATTTTTAAGGCTTCAAATCTTATTTATTTTTGATTGGATTCAATATTTCTTTGTACTTTAGATATTGAGTAACGTAACTTTCAATTATATTTAAAATAATACGTCAAATACACTGTTCCGCTGCGCTACGTAATACCACTAGTACTGCAAGCATATAACTCTCGTCTCAGTAACCATTTACCATCAGGCTGGTCAGATAGTCGTTTACGTAACCTGAGTAGTTCTTCTCCCTAGCCTTTATTATTCCCAAGTCACTTGGGGTTGGCTTTTTCTAGTCTAACCGGATTTGACTTGATATCAGTTTTTACACGGAGTGGCTGCCACCTGACCTCCGCAACCCGAAGGCTAACGATACCCTAAGGCTAGACCAGCGTCAGGATATTAGAGGGCACTGACTTCCCAATAACGACTGCTATAGATATTCATGGCAGCCGGGACCGACGGCTTAACGTGCTCTCCGAGGCACGGAGCAGGCTTAATTGTCAATCAATACGCACATATGTAATTTCGAGAAGTCATATAACTTCCGAAAGTCAGAGGTGCGCGACGTGGGTTCGAAACCGAGATTCTCTGCTTTGCAGTCTGTTGGTTTCCCCACTGAGCTATCGCTTCCGTACATAACCTGAGTAGTCCTAATTAAAATTATAAGTATGAATGTGAGTTTGTGACACTTTCACGCCTTAACACTCAACTGATCATCATGAAATTTCATATACATGTTATCAAGGGACAGAACAGAACCTTAGGGTACCTTTTATCATAAAAATTTAATATAAGCTCAGTACAAATCATGACAAAGACCTATGGTTACTAAAGAAAACCACAGATTATTGGGAACTGTAGGGGTAAATGAAAAGTTCTTGTTGTGGAGTCAATATAAAATACTTCTTGATAGATATGGTTATATATTTACTGGTACCAGATATAGATAAATAAATAAAAAATATAAAAATGAGTTTATTTGACAAAAAAGGGGGTTGTACAATAACACTAAAAACTAAGGTAAAATAATCAGATACAACTAAAATTATTATACACAAGTGTTAGGTTGAACTCAGATACCATACCATGATAAACTTGTGTTATGGGTATCAGTGCTCTCTCAGTATGAACTAGTTGTGAAATTGATACTAAAACGAGAAAATAGACGTGTTATTGGATAATATAAATAAATGCTTGTAAAAATAGACGAATTTAATAAAAGAAATCATAAAAAAAAGAAGAGAAAGAAATGAAACTAGATACTATAAATACATATTGGATTACGACCTAACTCAGTGGATGCGGGGAGACGAGTGCCGCGCGGCGCTACTGTATACTTGCACCTTTAGCGGCGTTGTGCACTTTTTTGTGATGGGTAAAAAATGTCAAACTCGCGTCAGGACACGTGACCTGATCAAAAATTCGTAAGACGGAAAGAGAATTGTCAAACTCGCGTCAGGACACGTCACCTGATCGAAAATTCGTAAGACGGAGGGAGAATTGTCATGTTTGTGTACGATAGCGCAATAAATGAATATTGTATTTTACCACATAAATGATAGTACTTTTATACTGATAATTAAAGCAATTCGAGCAAAATTATTCCCTAACCATTCCAAAATATCAAAAATGCACAACGTTAATATTCAAGTTTTCACTTCTGCCGGCACTCCCGGAGTGCAACCCGTTGATTTTTGAAGTGAATACTTCTTTAGCGGCGTTGTGCACTTTTTTATTTCCTAAAACCAACTGTAACAAATCTTACGTAATAATAATAAATTAAAAGATTTTTCAGGCCACAATTACCGTTCGCGTCGCCTGTAATTTAAACTTACAAACTCAAATATAAGGCGGGCTGAAGGGTCGGCCTCTAATATAAAAATATGGGAACAAGAGGTCCTTGGCCCTGTCTTAAGGGCAATAACAGTTGTTCAAGGGTACCGGGACCCTTTTTACCCTTTTTGACATACATATTTCTGTAGTTAAATGACTGAAACTTTGGGTAGTGGCATATATTATTTTATATCACTACTAAACGGGATAAATGACTCGCGCCATAATGCTTTTTACAGTTGTTAGGGTTTTTCTTATTTGCGGTATTCTCTATACCGGTACCGTGGCAAGCGAGGAGTTATGATAAGCGGTTACCGGCACATTTCAATAGTTTTTATATCAAATGTTTCTATAATATTATAAAGCTGAAGAGTTTGTTTGTTTGTTTGAACGCGCTAATCTCAGGAACTACTGGTTCGAATTGAAAAATTCTTTTATTGTTGGATAGCTTATTTATCGAGTAAGGCTATAGGTAATATAACATCACGCTACGACTCACGGGGGCGGCGCAGTAACGATAAGCGCGGGTGAAACCGCGGGAACATCTAGTTAATTCATAAACAAGACAGCTGCTGCATATCCAATAATCAAGACAAACATTGAAAGAACGGACATAAGAATATCCAGATTTGGAACAACCTTTTATGGATCACACAAATTTATCTACCGGTTCGAATCCGGCACCGGTGTTTGTACTCCGGTGTTATTTGTGTCAGTCCGGGTGTTGTTTTATTGTAAAACCCTCCCGCGGCTAAGAATCATTTCTAATAGTAAGAAATTCTTAGTGCGGCACTTGCCTTCACTGGGAAAAGAAAAACTGCATATACAATCGCGCCATTCAAACAGACTTAATATCTCTCTCTCTTAAGATCTCTGCATATACTTATATAAGCGCCTTAATATACACAAAAGACAATTATAGACCCTATGTGGGCGTAAAGTTGACAAAGAGCTGTATAACAAAGTCCTTTCTATTTTTATCACGATTATATGCGACATAAATGTATTCTTGACATTTTCTTTTGTCCTGTTTGTGGGTAAAATTAAAGCCGATCTTAAGGTTCTAGTTTCTATTAATAGTATAAGTAACGTTGTATTTTATACTCTTAGTACTTTGCTAGGTCAGTCAGAATGCTAGAGGATTACATACCTGGGGTATCAATCACACATTGCCGATTATGTCTCTAGGTTAAGGTAAGATAAGTTCGTTTTTAATTTATTGTTATGTAATCGTAATCCTAATCCTAACTTCCTAACTAATATTATAAAAGCGAAAATGAGTTTGTTTGTTTGTTACCTTTTCACGCCTAAACCACTGAACCAATCATCCTGAAAGTTTGCATATACGTTGTCAGGTGTACAGAAACGGACATAGGCATGCCATCCCGAAAAAATTACTGTTCCCGAGGAAAACAACAATAAAGTTCTTATGACAATAGATGGCGCCACATGTCTTTCGAATCATAATTGAGTTATATTATTACAAGCAGAGTATGACCCGAATTGATCGTCAAATTCTAAATTAACGCGAGCGAAACCGCGGGCTAAAGCTAGTTAGAAATAACTTTAAAATCACCTACTAAATACCTAAAATCATTACCTATAGTAATTGCCTACCTAAAATGTTGTACTACTTGAATTTGTTAACAATTTAACTTTAATATTATATTAAGTAGAATAATAATTATGTTTTAGTCTGTTAAACACGGCGCATGTAGTGTTTACTAATAATTGTTTGTTACAATAACTAAAGTTTCCAAAATTTTTACATAGTTAAAGATAAAGATAATTTATTTGCCATAACGCCCATAACGTGTGTACAATATGGTGTTACAAAATATTATAGTTTCAACATGTTCCGTCAATTGAAAGACATGCAAATATTCATAATAATTAATAACAGCATGCATGTTACATAATCATAAATAATTAAAATAATGCAATATGACAATCGTTATATAAGAAACATTGTATACAAGCGTTAGTGAACCTTATCAAATAAATAAATAAAAGTGCATACCTTTAGGTGGGTCACGTGTTTGCCTTAACTTAACAGTATAAAATAAAAAAGTAAAGTCTCTTGTAATAGCTTAGTGACCGTTGGACTGCCACGCAGTAGTCTCGACCTCGAACCCAAAAAGGCGCTTCGGATTTTTCCAAGTCTTCTTCTTTTTCTTCTTAGCTTAAAAATTAGTAAAGTTTAATAGTACTAGTAGTGCAACAGTTTCTAAATGATGTAATAAAGTGTTAAATAAACAACGCGATAAAATCCGTATATAGTAGTTTAATTTCAATGAATAACATTCGCGTAAACAAAAGACAATATTATAATGGCTCTTGTAAAAGATTCGGAAGTATCCCAGTACTACCGTGAGTTATAAATAAGTAACTCGTATATAAGTATTTTAGGAATACAAGCCATGCTTCTAGCGTTAAATGAAAATATCACCTCTCTTACGTCAAACGCGTAAGTAATCGACATTGTTAGGAACATTTAGCTGTGTAAACTTGCACGTAGCGATGTAGGCGATGCACACAATTGGTCAAATTGACCTTAGTAATGAGATCCGTGACCATGGTACTACTACAGCCACAAATGTTACGAATATATATTTTTTTTATACCAATAAGTTGGCAAACAAGCATACGGCCCACCTGATGGTAAATGGTCACCGTAGCCTATCGACGCCTGCAATACCAGAGACATCACTTGCGCGTTGCCGACCCTTTAGGAAAAAAGGAAGTGGGAAGGAAAAAAGAGGATGATTGAGCCTCCGGCACTCTCACTTACCGAACGAAACACAACAGTAGGAACACACTATTTCACGTCGATATTCTGTGAGAGGGTAGTACTTCCCCGGTCGAGACGGCCCATTCATGCTGAAATTAGCGAGGCTCTACTACTACAAAATTATAAGTCAGATGGACTTTTTTGACTGCGTTATTAGACCCACGGCATAATTGTGACTGCAAGGATGGCATAGTGGTGTAAGTTGTCGCCTTGCCACTGCCGCCGCGCTGAGTGTTGTAGGTTCGATCCCCGACAAAAAAATATATGGTCCACAAATTATTATGAGTGTCTGGGTGCTCTTTGTTTCCGGTGTTTGAATGTTTGTAAAGTCCCATGTGACACAGGAATTATACCTAGATTACTCGGACAGACACAAAGAAGACCAAGGTGCTCTTATTGTCCGATATTTGGCACCGGTCTCTTCTTTCCAAGCTTCCGGCCTATGGCTTGCCCCCTCAACTGTGCACCTGGATTGCAAGTTTCCTGCAGAAGCGTCGTATTCGGGTCCTTTGTGACGGTCGCGCTTCCAAATTTATACAGGTCAATGTAGGAGTGCCTCAGGGTTCTGTCTTATCCCCTACGCTCTTTCTTCTGCATATCAATGATATGTTGAATCTCGGCAACATACATTGTTATGCGGACGACAGTACCGTGTATGGGCGATATCTCGGACATCCTGGGGCCAAACAGGCTGAGGTTGAGGGGAAAAGGCAGAATCTTGTCGTTGAACTTGACCAGACCTTGGACCGCATCTATGAATGGGGTGCCAAGAACTTGGTCGAGTTCAACGCCAAGAAGACCCAGGCATGCGCGTTCTCAACAAAAAAGTCTCCGTTCCTTCCCCTCCCTTCTCTGAAGAACACTCCACTGGTGATACGTGACAGTCTCTCCATCTTAGGTATGGATCTTTGCCGCTCCCTTAATCAGAAAACCTATATCGAGAGCGTCATTAAGCAAGCTTCGCGAAAACTCGGAGTTCTGAACAGGGTGAGGCGGTTCTTCATGCCTGGGCAACTGTGCCTATTGTATAAGGCACAAGTGCGCCCTTGCGTGGAGTACTGTTCTCATCTTTGGGATGGCTCCGCGCAGTACTTGCTGGACGCTCTCGACCGGTTACAGCGGCGGGCTGTCCGTATCATCGGAGATCCAGAGGTCACGAGTTCACTGGAACCTCTGCAACTCCGTAGGGACATTGCCTCATTGGCATGTTTCTACAGAATATACCACGGGGAGTGCTCTGAAGAGTTATTCCACCTTATCCCGCCCTCCCCTTTCCTATCCAGAACAACGCGTGCTGGGCTCAGATGCCATCCTTACACGGTAGAGTCGATTAGAGGGCGTACCAAAACGTTTGGGTCCTCATATCTCTGCCGAACGACCAAGGCATGGAATTCTCTGCCAAGGCACGTGTTCCTTCTTCCTTCAATCCTGGGTTCTTTAAGTGGGGCGTGAAAAAGCATCTTCTCAGGCCGTCAAAGTAGAGACCTCAACATCGCCTCGGCTACTGTGGGGGCGATGTGGAGGCCACTGCTCTTAGACCACACGACTGCTTACCATCAGGTGGAGTGTGGTCATTTTGACGAGCAAAATAAAAAAAAATAAAAAAATTAAAAAAAAAATCCACAGCGGCACAGATATGATGCCTAGCGAGGATGCGTAGGGTTTTTGAGTTAAAAAAACTGACACAACACGCTTTTGGTGTACCTGCGCTGATCAAGTTCTTATTTACGCATCGACAACCTTTTAAATACTGAATCTATTTACAGCCATGGCTGCTTCCCCGGGCTTTGGCTCAGATCACAGTGCGTATTTAAGATACCTGAAATCCTGCGACGCATGAATACAGCATAAAGTTTAACAATGTACAACTACAACAAAATCAAAGTTCAAAGCTGGAAAACCCTACTCATGAAAATCCTTGTGAACATGTGCAACAGGCGACTAAACATTTCTAAAGATTGGCAAACTACAAATACACGCAGATGAACACCGATTCCTGTTAGGAATTCAATAACGTCACGAAGCGTCCGTGACGCTATTGAAATTAAGAAAATTAGAAAAGAGATGTTTGTTTAAACCACCAGCCTGGGATCCAGTAAATAACTTGTTCGAACGTAAGCAATATAAAACACCACTTCATCTCCCTGTGACCATGGCTGCTGAAAAGCAGTCGAAATGTCAGGAAAAGTGTAACTATAAATTGCTCTAAAATAATATTAAAATAATGAAAAGGTTTACTTTAAAATAAACCGCAATAACATTCGTAAAAATAAATTTAATTTCTATCTATGTTAATATAAATTTTCCATCGAATACTTGTGACACCTTCACACAAAATATCTGAAAGAATATCGATTTTCTATCGGTTACCTACCATTTGTATTACGCAGCTCATAAAGAATATGATATGCCCCTGTAGGATCAGCTGTTATAACTTACCCGCTATCCGAAGCATGGATGAATAAGTTAAGAATAAGGCAAACGATCACCCTCCAATACTGCAGCATTTATTCCCGTAGTAAATTAAATCTAGGTAACGTTTACCAGAGTTTAAATCCATTTTCGGTTGAACTGGATGCAACTAGTGGTACATAATTTACAGGCCGTGAAGCTTCGCTCTGTTCGGTGCTCTCGCTGCCATTAACGGGCTTTTGGCTTTGGCCTGAAATTGCCTATAACTGTTGAAACATGGATAAAAAACGGATTCGCGTTTCCTGCATCATTTAATTCTGGATTATTTATGTCTATTAATCCGATGTTCAGTCTACTGTACATAGGCATTTGTCAATTTGCATCACCAATACCTGTCCCTCCGTTGTCTTTTCGTTTCCGCATCCAGTTTGAATCTGCCACCAATCCAGGTCATCAGTCCACCTGTTCGAGTGACGTCCTACGTTATCTTAGTCACGGTCTCCAATTAAGAGCTGGTTTACATCAACGGCCGTCGATCTTTTGACATATATGGTCAGCCCACTGCTATTATAAAGTGCTTACTCTCCAAGTTAAATTGTTGTTCTCTGATGAATAAATTCCTCCAAAATTAATCCTTCAAAGAAACAAAAGGCAAAGTTCGATCCAGAGCTGGCTGCGCGACTTCGAATTTGTGGACGCCCGATCCCATCCGTAGATTCTATGTCTTGGCACCATAAGTGATCATAGGCTCTGGTTACACTACAAAATCAATATAACAAAGACAAGAGTTTGCAAGTATTGTTTATATTGATTATTAAACTAAGAACTGATAAAGTGTTCTGAAGACTGTAGTATCACGTTGGTAACAATTTTAATCACCTTAATCCTCATTGATGATGGTCAACTTAAGTATTGGAATCAAGTAGCTGCCATTGCCATTCTTTGATGGTACGTATGAGCCAGTTCGCCTATGGAAGAACTCCCCCTTACCGGTAAACGGCATAAGAGTAGTAATACTGCTATTACGTTCCCTTTACATTCTTTATTCAGCATGAAAGTGGATATAGTGACAAGAATAGAAAAGGATATGTTAAGCTGGTTTGGGCATGTAGAAAGATTGGACGAGGAAAGACTGACTAAGAAAGTTTATAAGGCTAGTGTGAATGGAACAGTCGCAAGAGGAAAACCTAGGCGAACGTTTATCGATCAGATCGGAGGCGCGTTGGACAAAGGCCAGGTTAAGAGCACCTTGAACCGACGGGCGTATATGAGGAATGTGATGAAAGTGAATGAATCCAGAGAAGTGTGTCAGGATCGTAGCAAATGGAAATCCGTAGTCTCTGCCTACCCCTCTGGGAAACAGGCGGGAATCTACATATGTATGTATGTATGTACGTCCCCTTTGGGGTTGGCGACATCCTTGATACTTCATACGATTATAGGCTGGTAACCTCTTACCATCAGGTGGATCGTATGATTTTCTGCCGATGTCATGTAATTTACTACTTACCGCGATAATTGTTTCGTTTTTATAAAATATATATTTATACCATGAACCTCTTCAAGTCACTTTATGGCGTAAACACATTAATAGTTGCTAAAATGGACAGAAGAAGAATCAAAGGTAACAAATCACAATTCTCACATAACATCATAAGCAAACAATAGTTACCACAATCTAGAAGCCTGCAACTTAAGAGAATTATTAGCATGTTGATCCAAGAAATCCGAGCCACAGCAAAAGCAAAAATGAAATAGCTATTTTCAAGCTGACCCCACAGCGCCTCCTTCAGCAAATTTGGAATCCTGCCTCTTCATAGGCACATAACACAAGCTCATGTTGCTATTACTTTACTACTAAAGATCATCTGTCTAAACAGAAAACACTTTCCCAGCCAGACAGTTCCAAATTAAAAACGAGCGTTCCACATGACACTACCTCTGTTTAAAATGCCTCCGCTAAACAACACAAAGAAAAGATTAATCATAAATATCTTACTATTCATCCAACCGAAGATTATTTCAAGAAACATTATAATCCCACTAACATAAGTCTCGCTACACAATTTAAATGACAAGTTAATCCTTTCGGCACGTGTCACTTTTGTAAATATGACCCGCCCTAGTTGTGCCAAAGCCTCGTGCGTGGATTAATTCTGATCCCGGAATAAATAACGAGCTGATTATAAAGTTATTCAAAGACAGAATATGTACAATAGAATTTGGCCACCTGAAGGATAAAACCAGTACAGAATTTTTAATAACCAATATTTACATTCTAGCCTAGGCTTGCCTATGTGGATCCGTTGAGAATAAATCACGATAAAAAGTATCATCGTTTTAATCTAGGACATTGTTATCTTATCTTATGTGGGGGCCAGTCAGTGCAGACCGGCGACACTTCGACCCAGTGGGATCTTTTGTGTCCACACTCTCCCAATAACGACTACCATAGATGTTCATGGCAGCCGGGACCAACGGCTTAACGTGCTCTCCGAGGCACGGAGCAGGTGATAATTGTCAATCAATATGCACATCATTTCGAAAAGTCGTATAACTTCCGAAAGTCAGAGGTGCGCGACGTGGGTTCGAAGCCGAGACCCTCCGCATTGCAGTATGTTGGTCTCCCCACTGAGCTATCGCTGCTCTCTAGGACATTCTTTATATGTAGTCCAAGATTCATACAAATCGGTATGAGGGTTTACGAGTGATTGAGTAACAAAAGTCCAAAGAGACAAACTTTTACATTTATAATATTACTAGATTTTGTCCACTGCTCCGCTCGCGTTAAGCTAGATTTTGTAAATTAATTGCTATCTCTCGGGAACAGTACTTTTTTCTGGACAAAAGGTATCCTATGTCCTTTCTAGACGTGTATGTCAAATTTCCTGATGATTGGTAGACTAGTGAAGAAGTGAAAGCATAACAAACAAACAAACGCACATTCGCATTTATAGTATTAGTTATGATAGTATACAGGGTTATTCTGAAATCGTGTAATTCCTTTTAACCACGCATTCTACTGGTGGTATAGAATAACCCTGACCATTTTTTTTTTATTAGAATTTCATTTTTGGAAAAATTAATGTACCGTTTTGTTTTCGTGAAATAGTTTCAGATAGTCATATGTTAACCACCCGAAGCAATTTAATTTTTTTACTAATTAAAATAAGGAACATATCAATAATTAATGTCGTAAATAATAACGGGCGGTCCTTTTTATTGCCCCTTATTATTTACGACATCATTTATTGTTACGTTATTTTTTTTAAATTAGTAGAATATAAGTTTGTGTATGCTATAATAATAATAATAATAAATCATTTATTTGTCAGAATATGATGTACAAAAATGATGATATTATACATGGTAGTTCTGTCCATATTCTGCCATTAACTGGCGTACAAATGTTTTTGGAGTTAGGTAAATTTGTCTGATACATTCCTAATTTCTGTAAGCGTTATTATTTTAAAGAATTAATTTCGATATATTTTATATTATTCATTTAACAAATTCGTCTAAGAATTAGCTAGTGTATACAATGTACCAAAATGTCAGTTAAATCATCAAGTAAACATATAACATACAGAATAGCAAAACATAATATGTCAATTGTATAAGGAATGTCACACAGTAAATCAATAAATAGCAAAATATAAAATGTTAATCGATAAACACAAAAAGATACAAGAAGGAACATAGAGACAACATGTCATTATACGTCGTCATTTTCGAAAAACGCTCCAAGATTTAATTAAAAGTAGTTATAATAACACCAAACTGATCATCTCTATATAGTATGAAATCATGACTTGCTAAATACGATTTTTCTACCTTGTGACATATGTGGACTTGTACATTTTAAAGGAATTACACGAGGCATATCCATACAAAACCTAGACATGAAATCCAGAATACAAAATCCGGCTCTAAAATCACACAGGCTTAAACGTAAATGCATAGAGAGCATAGTTAGCACTGAACAGATACATTCTGCTTATCCTACACGTAGTATAGTCTGATGATACTTTATGCTTGTGTCACGGGGCACGTACTGAGGCGCACACAAGTGCTTTCGAGTAGTTTTTGTTTTTGTTCGGATATAACGTTTTGGCCGATTTGACGAGATCATATATTATTTTATCCATAGCTGGTTCGGGGATATACAAACTTTAGTCGACCTATAGATTGATTCAATATATAGTTAGTGGCTTTCTGTAACTCTGATTATAGGTTAGTCATTTACCAAGCATTTTTATATATAGGTATACATATATATATGACCCAATTTTTATTTCACTTACAACTCAAAACCGCAACTCATCTTGCATCAATCAAACTTCCAAATGCTTAACTAAAAAGAGAGAAAGAGAGGGATAAGAGATGTTCTGGATAAAGGCTTTCCTTCTCCAGAACTTCAACTAAATCCTTAGCCAGAAATTCCTTGTAACTGAATTTCTATAGAATACTTTCAACTAATAAGTATATCAGAATCACGAAAGCTATATATGTATCTAGATTAAATCTACTTACCCCTCTTGGAAATAGCCTTGTTTGTTCTTTGTAAAGCTCTCCTTAACTCATCAATTATCCAGAACACACACAATGAAAAAAGCATTGTCTCTGAGCCCACAGTCTGACCGTTGACCAAGAGTTCAAAGCTTACAAGGAAAGCTTTAATTTTCCACTATAAAACGTTGAATTTTTACAGTGACTGTCGCACTATCGACCATGACAAAAGACAGCTAGCTTCCTAAGTAACATATACATACACCTGCCAATCAAAATCAAATCTTACAACTAAAACATAAGACTCAAAATTCATTCTACAGTTGTATTTCTAGAGCAACGTCTCTACAATGTAAATTAAACCTTAACTTTAAAGTGATAATGTGCAATTTCGAATGTTTTGGCGTAAACTCACACATACAAAATCCGTTCGATAATGTAACCTGTTGCACGTCATTACACTCACACATAGACAGTTACGCACACATAAATGTTTACACTAGCATAAATGGATAGGGCTTGTTGGCAAAAAGTATTGGGTTACACGAACGATGGAAAAATATATATATATTTTCAGGTCAGGACTTATATGATATTGAATGAATAAATTTTTGAGGTTCTTTAGTGAGTTTAGTGGGTAACTGGGTGCCTTTCTGAAATAAGGTAAGTGAATAAGATATTTGCCATCTTCAGAATCTATGAAGCTTTAACTTTTATTAGAATTGGATTATGACTTGTTATTGAAGCTTATGGCTTATCATTTATCAATTTATTTAGTATGTAGATATTCCTATTAGAAAAATGTCTATAGCAGGATATAAAATTCTCAGTACACGCTACATAGCCTAATACGTGTAATCGAATATCTTCAATTTACTTTGTATTCGAATAATATTGATTGCTATTCGAATAACAATAATTAAATATGTGTTCATAATACTTTAAACTGATACTTATCTTATCTTATCTTATGTGGGGGCCAGTCAGTGCAGACCGGCGACACTTCGACCCAGTGGGATCTTTTGTGTCGACACTCTCCCAATAACGACTACCATAGATGTTCATGGCAGCCGGGACCAACGGCTTAACGTGCTTTCCGAGGCACGGAGCAGGCGATAATTGTCAATCAATACGCACATAATTTCGAAAAGTATATATAACTTCCGAAAGTCAGAGGTGCGCGACGTGGGTTCGAACCCGAGACCCTCTGCATTGCAGTCTGTTGGTCTCCCCACTGAGCTATCGCTGCTCTTAAACTGATACTTATTAAGTCGAATATCAATTTGAATCCTGATGTTGTGCACCAGAATAAGAAAAAGTCGTAGTTCACGGACCGAACAGCATAATAGAGTCAAGAGATTTGAATATCTTTATCCTACCTTCATTGTTCACAATGATATTGGGTCAACTTTCTAGTTCAAGTAGATGCAGCCGTCTAGCAAATATTCTTTAGAATTACTATTAACAGAATGAAGAAATATGTTCAAGCAAAATAGTGTTCAGATCTAGTCTAATAAAGGATAAACGGATGGCGTACGGTTTAAGCGGTCGCCTCGCCGCTGCCACTGCGGCGAGTGTTGTGGGTTCGAATCCC
This sequence comes from Catocala sponsa, assembly GCA_963564715.1. NCBI lineage: Eukaryota > Metazoa > Arthropoda > Insecta > Lepidoptera > Erebidae > Catocala > Catocala sponsa. The sequence goes on from OY751352.1 coordinate 1,809,246, forward strand.
AGACGTGACAAAAATGTGAGATCCACAAATGTTTGTTTCACGTCTCGGTATTTTTTGTGTCCGTTGTTTGAAAGTTCGTAAAGCCCCCCGCGACACAGGAATTAATTTCTGGTGCGAGAGTATTCTTTTTAATAAGAAGAAAGCAATGTGAACTGCAACTTATGACATTTGACTGTTATTTTAATTTCGAAGTATAATAATGTTTATTTACATAATATTGTCTTCAGTTTACGCGAATGTTATTCATTGAAATTAAACTACTATATACGGATTTTATCGCGTTGTTTATTTGACACTTTATTACACACAAATATAAATAGTAATAGTATAAATAGTTTTAATAGTTTCAATAGTTTAATTAGCTTAAAAATTAATAAAGTTTAATAGTAATAGTAGTGTAACAGTTTTCAAAATTTTGTAATAAAGTGTCAAATAAACAACGCGATAAAATCCGTATATAGTAGTTTAATTTCAATATGTAAAAAATTGTTTACTTAAGCTTTTTTTAAAGTTCTGGGAAGCCTTATGCTCCCAACTATCGTTTGTATGTTGCTTTCCGTGGCAACCTGTAATTAAGGCAGCACCCATACTTGTATACCGCTGACTTTGTAATTTAGCTTTTAAGGTGTATGTTCTTGTTGGTTGTCCAAATAAATAACGGTAAGACTAGATCGGTACTTCATTTTGAAAACCTTTTTTACGGGAATTGGCATGGCCAAAAAACAATTCTGTCATAGTATTACCTATTATGACAAAAAAAAATGCCTAACTCGTTATACCAATTTTTGTTTTATAATAACATTCATTTGTTTCTCCTCACAATTACAAGCTTAATTCAAGATATAACATTATAATTAATTTAAATTAGGACAAAAAAAAATGTCGAAACAAAGGGTTTCCATATTAGGTATATACATAGCATATATACTACTCAAAACAAAATAAAGGCCACTAGTTTATTTACATTTAAGTGCACTTTAGTAAACTGAAAGTAACTGATAAGTACCATTATATTGATATATATGCGTAGAGTTGCATCTACAGAGATGCACTCTTGGCCAAGCGGCTTAGCTCGGAGGCTGGTTTAACAAGCGCTCGCGCGCATCCTCGCCCGACAGTTACATAATCTTCTCGCTCTGATTCCCTTTTAGGTAAAGCAGAGCAAGGATTTGACACAGATGACGTACTATGTGTCTTGTAACTAAGGTTGAATAAACAAATCCTGCACTAATTCCATTATACGTGTATTTAAATTTAAGGAAATGATGAAATTGAATTTAGCCGGAGAAGTGATCAGGATCGTAGCAAATGGAAATCCATAGTCTCTGCCTACCCCTCTGGGAAACAGGCGTGAATCTATGTATGTATATATGTTGAAATAATAGTAAGCAATATTTAGTTAATTAAATTTCGAGATTTTACCACGGGAACCCATACCAAATTTTTTTTTTTTTTTTTTAATAATTAGTTAATCCAGGATATGGCCTATTTGTATGCCAACTTATATCCAAATTAGTTCCACGTATTACGGGTGATACACGACAAACATCCAAACTGCTAAGTATCTTCAAAACCTTTTATATACTTATATAAAATTGGATATATACGAAGCAAAAGTTTATTGCAACCACGTCTCAATTTCCTCATCTGTTTTTGACTCTGACGCAATAGGAGGCGCCTCTATTGCCAACTACTCAGTTAAATAGATAGTAATAAAAACAAAATCTGGATATGAGTTTATTTTTAGATTCTGTGTATTTAAAGAGAATTTACCAACAAAATTACACTTTGCCCAACCCAGACATCTAACCCTAGATACAACAAATACAAGCGCAGATTAACACCACGGGACCAACACCTTTTTAATCAACACGCGACCAACGAGATGGGTGTAAAACCCAGGATTCAACCTCTTCGTCTTCATGGGATCTTTCTTTTCTTTTTTTCATCAGCTTTTTGTAATGTCCCAGCCTTTCCCTTTCCCTTGGACTTCCAAATCACTCTGTTGGTGGATATCCCCTGACCTTATAACCTTGTGATCCCTATATCTCGGGGGTCTTTGACCCACAGGGCTCATATTCAAACACGACCGAGGGATGACCCCAAGGTGTCTGCACACCAAGTTACAAGTCAATCAGTCCAGTGGTTCCGGAGCTATGCCTGTCACTAACAAACTGTCACTGACAGACAGACACACAGACCCACATAGTGTTTTTATTAACCTCCTCGAAGAAGACTCAGAGTTTAATAAAAACGTATCTATAGAACACAAAAATACTTCTACATCACAAATACCTAAACTCAGCGTTAACAAATCAAATGAACAGAACACTCATACAAATGCTTATATTGTGGATCCCTAGTGTCGTCTTAAGATACATCAATACGTTCAAACGGTGCAAATTACTTCAAATAAGCACATACTTTCTCCCAAACGTGGAATTCTTAAACCTCCACCCCATTATACCACCATTATAACCTAGTCTCTCCTTTTCAAACAAAACTTACCAACAAAGGACCACACACGTCTCAAGATACACTGGGTAACATAACCGCTTTGAAAAGAACCCTATCTTTTAGTTTGGTATTCTCGAGAGTCGAATTAAGTGCTTAGGATGGGGCAAAACGCAGAGGTCAGGAATAAATGGTACTGCGATGTGAAGTCTGAATTACTTGCAAGGTCAAGAAACGAATTTTAGAAGGAAATTGACTTTCGATTTCGGTATTGATTATTGGGAAAATAGTTGTTGTGTGGTTCTGGTTAGTGTATTAAATAAATCGTTTTTTTTTTATACTAGCTTTTGCCCGCAGCTCCGCTCGCGGTAATTTAGAATTTGACAATCAATTCGGGTCGTACTCTGCTTGTAATAATATAATTCAATCATGATTCGAAAGACACGTGGTGCCATCTATTATCATAAGAACGTTATTCTTGTTTTCCTCGTGAACAGTTTTTTTCGGAATGAAAGGTAGCCTGTGTCCGATTTTGTACACTTGACAACATATATGCAAAATTTCAGGATGATCGGTTCAGTGGTTTAGGCGTGAAAAGGTAACAAACAAACAAACTCATTTTCGCTTTTATAATATTAGTTAGGATTAGTACCGATTATAGATACAAGGACTATGATATCTAAGGGAATATGATGTCTGCACGTATCGCCATACGTGCAGACATCATATTCCCTTAGATATCCCTTAGATAATGGTTTGAATGGTCGTGTTGCTACATCAAGTGTTGTGGTTTCGATTCCTACACGAGACAAAAAATCATATGTAATATAACGTGAAATAGCAGTATTCCTACTGTTGTGTTTCGTTCGGTGAGTGAGAGTGCCGGAGACCCAATCACCCTCTTTCCCCTTTCCCGCTCCTTCTCCTTCCCACTTCCTTTCCTAAAGGGTCAGCAACGCGCAAGTGATGCCTCTGGTGTTGCAGGCGTCCATAGGCTACGGTGACCACTTACTATCAGGTACCAGGCCCACGGGCCGTACGGGCTTGTTTGCCACCTTAGTCGCATAAAAAAAAATTAATATAACAATATTTTGTATGTAAAACACCTAGATTCGAATCAACCATTTTCCAAAAATGGTTGTTTCAAATCTGGGTTTTTCTGTGTCCGTTATTTGAATATTTGTAAATCTCCGCGACACAGGAATTGAGGTCGAGTGCGGGAGATGTCTTTTCTGAAATAAACAAGAATATTAAAAGCGATAGATATACTTGAAATGTTATCTATCTAAGTACATTGTCTCACGTCTATATCGAAGGGGTATCGAAAGGTGTATTGCAACCTACATATCGCCAGATAAAGTCCCACATAATCAAGAACTATTGCCGTTTACGGACCACAACTCCAGACTTCTTGCTGAAACTAAGAATATTTTGGCAGGTAAACCCAACAACAATTTGCGATGCGAGAATAAAACCCGAGACCTTATGCAGAGTGTTGGGGTTTATCTCGTCGTTAACGGTATCCCGGTTGTAGTTAAGTTTGTTATAGGTAGTACACACGATATATCAAACCACTAGATAAACTAGATAAGTTTATGAGTTTATTAGATATAGTTCACAATAGTTGTCTCTTCTTAGAAGAAGAAGAAGACAATAGTTGGTAATGTTCAATGTTAAGTTATCTGAGTCGCACTTTACGTAAAGTTATTAATTCGACACACACTCGTACACAATAGCGCGTCACCGAGTTTTAGTTACGATTAATTTATTAATTGTTTGGTTGCCTATGCGTAAATATGAATTGTGCTGTATGAGAGTTATTGGCTTGTACACAGAGCAGTCGCATACATCCCCACTGCACCGCCAAGGCAGTCATTAAAATTATCTATAGATTTATAATAAGCAGCGATAGCCTAGTGGGAAACCGTTGGACTGCCACGCAGAGGTCTCGAGTTCGAACCCAAGGCGCGCATCTCTGACTTTTCGAAGTTATATGCGTATTAAATAGCTAATTATTCGCTTGCTTTAACCTCTAGTGTGCCAGGGGCTCGCATGCGAGCCAGCAAAAAGCTCTTGTTTATATTTTACTACGTAGCTGACATCATAACAAATTCTGTAGTACCATTTTTTTTGATTCTACGAGCTATGAGTGGGCCGGTAATTAACAATAACAAAATCTCAAGTGGCACGCGGCGATAACGGGCGATAATGTAAACATCCAGCTGTCTCACAAGAGGTTAACGGTGAAGGAAAACATCGCGAGGAAACCTGCATGTCTGAGAGTTCTCCATAATGTTCTCGAAGATATGTGAAGTCTGCCAAACCGCACTAGGTCAGCGTGGTGGACTATGGCCTAACCCTTCTCACAGTGAGAAGAGGCCCGTGCCCAGCAGTGGGACAGTTTAATACAGGGCTGATGTTATTGTTATTATTATTATTGTTTATTATGAAACTGTTACAAGGCTGTGTCTACACATTGGATATATGTACTTTTGAAAATATAATAGATATCAATTATTTAGTAGTGTCAGTACGTCTACCATGAAAATGTGTATCCGTAGCCTAGAGGCGTTCCTTCGAATTCTTTATTTTAAATAGATATCACCCGGTATTAGAATCACTTTATGGTAGAGCTTGGAATTAACAAAATATAAAAGAAAATTGAGCGTCGTCTGGTGGGTTGCCCAAGGTAACACTGGAAAGTTGAAATAGCTAAAGACCTGAAAGCAATGAATGTGCCAATTGGTCTGACTTGGCACATAATAGGAAGGGTGTTCTATTTATTTATTTATTTATTTAATTAGAACGGCCGCAGGCCACTTATACTAATTAAGTCTATGTCTATGTCTCGTACAAAAAAGTAAATGCTTCCGTTGCGCGTCCTGACCCCTACGGGGGAGTTAGGAAAACTCGTTGTGATAGGTCGCGAAAAAAATACCAAAGGTTTTTTTGACTGCCCCATAGGGGTCACGGATATTTGAGAGGTTAATGTCAATTTGGGTTTCTCAGGCAAGTAAGTAAGTAAAAGAAAAATTACGAGCGTCTTGTATAGATAATCGGATATAACGTTATCCTTGCATCATAAGCCTTTAAAAGTTCTAGCTATATATAAGTCTTTATTGAACATCTAGTTTCTGCCAACGGCTTCACTCGCCAGATTCATCCCAATCCGTTCAACAGTCGACACGTGATTGAATAATAAACATCTAGATCTACTACAGCTATGTTCCTAAGCGTTTTTTTTTTTCATAATTTATATTATTATAAGAAAGGAACCAATATTTTTGAAAAATGACAAAAAATCAGCAAACAAATTAAACGAAGCTAGTAAAAAATAAATACATACAGAGATAGCCAACATCCTTTTCATGTCGTATATATAACGATTATTAAAATCGAATAAATTTTTGAGGCGACAACAAGAGAATACGTGACAGATGTACAAAACTGCAGTTATCTCATTCACACAACACTATTTCGTTCGAGCCTACCGCGACAGCTAGCTATTTGTTAAAACCCTTTTCTTTAAATGTTTTGTAACCCTATTTCCTCGTAACACCATCCAAAGTTTCTGATACCAGGCGACCCCGGTTTTAAAATAGTTGTTGCCTATACTGCGTAACTGCTGGAGTATGTAGCAATGTGTTGGATATTTGATGAATATTGGCCGCTAGGCGCACGAGCGTCTGCGATGATTTTTTGAGCTATTTTTATAACTGTTCCAGCTGCTTTCCATAGAGTAAAGTGGCCAGCCTTAAAACTGTAACGAACGAGTTAAGACGAAGTTTTGGTAAAATGTGAGATGTAAAAAACGATAAAGCATTAGTATTAGCTTTAATTGAAGGTGTTAGACAGGAGGCTCACAACCATACCCATCTTATCTTATCTTATGTGGGGACCAGTCAGTGCAGACCGTCGACACTTCGACCCAGTGGGATCTTTTGTGTCCACACTCTCCCAATAACGACTGCCATAGATGTTCATGGCAGCCGGGACCAACGGCTTAACATGCTCTCCGAGGCACAGAGCAGCCGATAATTGTCAATCAATACGCACATAATTTCGAAAAGTCATATAACTTCCGAAAGTCAGAGGTGCGCGACGTGGGTTCGAACCCGAGACCTAGCATTGCAGTCTGTTGGTCTCCCCACTAAACTATCGTACTTAAACTACTGCGCCACCCATACCCATAGTAAAATTATGAGATTGATTAGTAAAGACCACAAGTTTTTATTATTAAAGTAGCAAGTTGATTAAATACAACAGCGCGTGTCGAAGCTTGCTTCTGCTGAAATACAGTAAATATACTACTAGTGCAAAATTTATTACAGTAGTATTTATTTTAAACTAGTTTTCACCCGCGGCTTCGCTCGCGTAAATGTAGGTTAGGTAAGGTTAGGTTTGCAACAGTTATTTTTTCTGGATGGAAGGTACCCTATGTCCTATTCTGTACCCCTGACAACGTGTATACAAAATTTCATGTTGATCGGTTGAGTAGTTAAGGCGTGAAAGCGTAACAAACAAACAAACAAACGCATTTTCGCATTTATAATATTAGTTAGGAAGTTAGGATATGCTCTTTGAAAATGACTCGGCCATTATGTTCGAAGGATCAGATAATCAAAGTAAAAATACTTTTATTCATTTAAGTCAGAAAGTAACACCTATGAACGTCAAAGTTACACTTATTAATGTGAATTTAAATTTACATTTACGTGTTGCCATGTTTAGCAAAGCAAAGGCGTGGAAGAAATGAGGATGGAGAAGAAATGACAAGAAACTCATAGCCACTTTTTCTCGTAACATTTGCAAAATTATTTATTTTAAAAATAAGTTCTGTAAGGAACTGCAGCCATTACACCACTTCCCACTCATGAAACACTTTAAGCAATCCTAACTAATATCATAAAAGCGAAAATGAGTTTGTTTGTTTGTTACCTTTTCACGCCTAAAACACTGAACCGATCATCCTGAAATTTTGCGTATACGTTGACAGGTGTACAGAAATGGACATAGGCTAACTTTCATCCCGAAAAAATTACTGTTCCCGAGAAAAACAACAATAACGTTCTTATGATAATAGATGGCGCCACGTGTCTTTCGAATCATGATTGAATTATATTATTACAAGCAAAGTACAACCCGAATTGATTGTCAAATTCTAAATCAACGTGAGCGAAGCCGCGGGCAAAAGCTAGTAAGTAATATTTAAAAGTTAGCCTCTAATAGTAATTCATGGTAAAATAGGAGCATTCACTTACGTGTACACAGATTAAAAACAACCCGAGACTATAGATAAAAGCAATGAGCCTAGATGCCGTTACAAATCTGCCTAACTCTTAAATATTATACAGGTGTGATTTTACGTTTCTTTATTTACGATTCTATTTAAAACTTTCACCTACCTCACTGTAAGACGAACGTCGGCCAACATTCGCCTCTGCACCGTTTGTGCTCCTCCGTAAACGACGTCAGATCAGACATCGCTTTATTTAAATGTTGTTCTATGACCTCAATAAAGAAAAGTCTTAATTGTCTATATTGATATCAATTTAATTTTATCAAAAATTTTGCCAAGCATACAAAATATGTCATATAATTTATTATAAGCATGTAGTGTTTGCATCTAGTAGGATACATCTTAATGTAAGTGTATTAAGCCATGATAAATACTATTGTACTATCGTTAGATTGTATCCAGTTTTGCGAACAAATAACAAAAAAAAATTAGACTGTATAATATACTATCTTTTGGCCGCGATTTCATACATGTGAAATTTGAAAGTAGATACCTATTTTCATTTATCTCTCTTTGCATGAAAGAAGATATTGATCTACAGTTTACACATATAATACTCAACTTCTAAGCGCCATACAAAGATGAAACATATAACATATTTTAAGTTAGTCCATCAGCAATATAACTGTTAATAATCCGCATTCAATTCTGTGTAGTAGTTTTTGAAGATAGACAGTCAAAGAAAATCTTAAAAATAATTGGTATCTATAGCTTTTCTTAAGCAGTGGACTGCGGTGGGCTGATTGATCCCTCACATTTCATTTTCTTAAATATCTTTCATGTACAGACATCGAACAAATACAATTTTATTACATTTATAGATTAAATGATAACGAATTTAAATATTTAAGTAGAATCTATTAGATAAATAGAGATATTTCTGAAAAACAATTTTTCCGCACTTCATTGACCACAAATCTTCTAAACAAATTTCAAAGTGAAATAATTTCATACGAAAATATCTCCCCTTAACGCATACCTCGAAATAGCAACGTTTGGCGTGCGCACGCGTCGATCGCCTGCGCACCGATCGATTGATTTATACACAATCCCTTCTTACTCACACACCACATAAGCGCCACTATTTTACTAAACAAAATTCAACCTTATTCTTTAGGTGGTAAGATAGAACTCGGTGTGAGGACTGTATTTGCCAGTTTCAGGTATAAATTCACGGTTCATCTTTATAGAGGTAGGTAGGATTGTGAAATCAGGACATGGCCACGTGTTCAGACTACAGGCCAGACGGTTTACGTAATGTGACTTATTTAAGTTTAGGGGACACGTTTCACGAGTTCTTTGTGTCGTAAAATTTTGCTAATAACAGACGCAATTGCTTCATAATTTTTATTGCCGTTCTAAATATAAAGTTTTCTAGAACAAACCAATCCGTTTTTGTTTGAAAACTCTTTAATAACTTTACCAAAAAGAGATTCACCTTTATTTGGTAGGTAAATGGATAGGGTTGCTAGTCTACGTCTGATTTTGTACACGGCATTCAAAAGAAATCTAACCGCATCTAAATTTACTGCAAAATGGAATTAATATTTTAAATTTTGGAATGAGAATGTGGATATGCTGTATAATAATATCGTTTTTTCATTCGCACGCCTGGTTTTAAATAGCAATTACGTCATATAATAATATCGTATATCCCTTCCTTGAACCAGATTTGCTCGATGCTTTCTATCTTATTTCATTTTGTCATTAGTGGATTTAAAACTGTCTTGTATTATTGCTATTATTCATTTTGGATAACGTAACGTAAGCCTATTCTTTGGTTAGGCGATTTGAAAAGTAAAGCTGTGAACTAGCACGGCTATATTTTCAGAATCAGTCCTCTAGAAACAGAATAAAAACAAATTGTGTTATGTTTCTGTGGTGTTTTTTTATTGGTCCTACTCCTACCTTGTAACAGTTCGCCCACCTCTGTGGGCACCTTTAGTAATGGTGACCATAATAAACACACAGTTTTAACACTCGTGAAGTTGCAGGGAAAAGTTGTCTTGGGACCCGCAACGAATTGAATCAGGAGTATATAGGAGGAATTGAAGAAAAAAATCCAGTTCCCTCTTTAGCAAAGCGGAACACAAAATAAAGAATATTTATATTATTATTATTTTGATTTTCTTGTATTTTCTCGGCTAACCGGAAAAAGAACTGATGCCACGGGCCTAAGCCAAGTGTACATCAGCAATAGGTTGTGATTGAGTTGTAAACAGAGTGGCTGTGTGTGTAACTGGATGTGAGTTTTCTGATTCACATTGTAGAAATTTCCTTACTATTCTACAGGTGTTGAGTATAACTGCTTTTTGTAACAGGCAGTAGGTCTTAGGTGGCAATTTTAAAGTTCTGAGTGATTGGTGTATTTGTTTGGGTATGACGCCTGTAGTAGAGAGAACAATAGGGACGATAGTTACTTTTTGCAGGTGCCATAGGCGAGTAATTTCATCCTTTAATTCTATATATTTGCTTAGTTTTTCTGCAATTGTAGTTTGTAGGTTGTGTGTGTTTGGTACGGTAATGTCTATTAAGTATCCTGTTTTAGTGGTCTTATTTATTAAGCTTATGTCTGGTCTATTATAATGGATGGTTCGATCAGTAAGGATAGCTCGGTCATAATATAGTTTGGTAGTAGAATTCTCTAAAACAGTTTGAGGGCTATATTTATAATATGCTGTAGCTGATTCTATGAGTTTATATTGATGTGCAAGATTTTGGTGTATAATATTTGCTACTTGGTCAAGTCTGTAGTAGTATTTGTAGTCAGTTTCAACAATTGATTTGCAGGCTCCTGTGATGTGTTGGATTGTTTCTGGCATACTATTGCATCTACGGCAGGTGTCAGTTGTTAAGTTCTTGATTATATGCTTTCTATAGTTTTTGGTTTCGATTATTTGGTCCTGTATTGCAATCATAAATCCTTCGGTTTCTGGGAAAAGTTCTCCTCGGCTTAGCCACGCGTTCGACGCCTCTTTGTCGACATTTTGTTGGCATAAGTCCGTGCGATGTCTGCCATGCAGAGATTTTTGGTGCCATTCTGATAGTTTAGATTTTTCATCCGACAGCATTTCATTTTATTATTATTATTATTATAAGCCTAATTGGCCATGTATAAATATCAGAAAAAATAAGCACCACGAATACGAACATTAGAGGCCTTAATTGTGAGCTTGATTTCAGTAATATGTATGGCAGAAACGCCTAAACGCACATCAATTCGTACTACTTGACACCAGACCTGCATACTCTACAACTTCACAAGTGATTTGTTTGTTCATGTAGTATGATGGATTAATATAAATCTACCTTACAAATAGAGGCCTAATATTACCACATTCGTCTTGTGACCACGGCCAGTTAAATTTTGGTAAAACCGTGAAGCGTTTCAAAAAGGAAAATATACACTCTTTGAGCGCAAATTTAGATTACGATGGCCAATTCTAAAGGAGACTGGCCATATGCGTAGGAGATATGGTAATGAACAACCACAAGAGCATCTCTCTATTCTCTTACTCTCATAGTTCGATGGGATGGCAAGTCGACACGACAGGCAGAAGGCACGTGAGTGTGCAATATCAGCAACATCCTAAATCCGGGCTATTGGACATTCTGGGTAGGAAAACACAATAATATTTTTAAGTCGATCCTGAGACCTTCTTCACGACTGTCATATTTACTGCCGCTGTGCTACTCAGGCAGTCTTGAACATATAATAATTATTATCAATAAAGTGATATGCTGTAATAACTTATTGCCTGAACAATTGCTCAGTCTTGTTTGAATTTGAGTAATTTCAATATTTAAGTTTTTAGCTACATCACATCACGGCTACCTGCTAAACCACAATTGAATATAATACAATTTAATTCAGGATATTTTCTAGGCTTATTAAACCAAAGCGCAAAAGAATTGTAAGAAGATTCGAAAAGGGGGTAAATATTTTCCCTTTTCTGTCTTACCTTTTGAGGATATGTAGGCCTATTACTATGTTACGTAACGAGACCGAGACGAGATCGATTTCCAATATTGGCTTCACGTATTTTAAACAGTTCATTTCGACATTACGACTTGCGGTACACAGATTAATCCCCACAAAAATTGCCTAAAACATTTACCTTGAAAACTTCGCCGAATTTCCTACTTCTTACTTAAACAAGAAAAAATTGCAAAGTAATTCGCGTTTCCAACAAAACGCCGATTTTTAACAAGCTTTGCTTAGGGCTGAAGGATTCAAGCCCTTGACTTAAGAAGCCACAAGCACCAGGCAACCAAAAACCAACCTTTCATCTCCAAACTTAAAGTATAAATTCGTCCAACAAACTTGTATATATCTAACGTTCATCATAAAGAAATTGCTAACATAAAGAAAATTGTACATTATTTTTCGACGGAATAAAGTTTAAATTTCAATATAGTATGTAAATATTCTTATATTTAAAATAAGGCTTGTATTATTGGAGCAGAAGAGCATATTATAAAAGAAGTCCATTGTTTCGAGTGAGGGAGGCCGCCTGCCAATTCATTTTTAACTTTATTTTGTATGCTTTTAGAGTGGGTATTGGTTTGTATTGGACAGTTATTGATTACTGATACTATATAGCTTGGATCTCACGACTTGATTCAAGTTTACTGGGTCATTCCACTCCGTACTAGTGCTTACTCGTTGAACGATTGTTAAGTATAAGTGACTCTAAGACGAATATTCAGTTGTAAATGGACGATATACAACTTATGTTTTTAGAATCAATAGTTAGTTCTACGACTAACTAGGTCAGGATACGTAGTTTAAGAGTAGTTAAAGTTATTTAGGTCAAACATTTGTCATCCAACATGTGCGTCGATTAAGGCATTAGAAACACAGCATGCTATTTCCTACATGCGTCCAGTAGAAATAGTAACTTCCATCTTTATAAATATATTTCTTTTGTACGTGTGTATGTCACTGAAATCCTACTAAATGGCTGGAGCGATTTTAATGGATGGTCTGGCCGGTGGCGCTACGTTAGAGCAGGATAGCGTCTGACAGGTCCGCTAGTTTTACTATAAAAACTAAGATAGAATTTCTATTTTACTATAGACATAGGGTCTACATTTTTTGGATTCCCTTCATGAACTTACGCACTGCATACGTGTCAAACAAGTATGCAATGGGCATGAAGGTAAGCAGTTATCGTAGCCTATGGACATGAAGATGTATAGACTCACACCAATACCTACAAACTCGTCAGCATATGCAGAGGGTTCTCTATTTATTCGCATAAAATTATATGTCATAATTTAACATGGCATACTTTTACTTATCCTAATAATATTTACGCACAATATTCATTTGGCATAACTGTTTAAGCACAATTTTTTAAGCATAATTACTATAAGCATAATAATTGTTAAGCATAAATTGAAAGCTTTTGTAAATTTTGTGTTTGCATTTAATAAAATACTTTTTATTTTTATTTAAAATAAATATGTTGGCAGCTTAGCCGCCGCATCCTAACCTATTGTTACACTATGGTACCCAAGTTATATATACCTTATAACATTATGCCAATCAGAATTAGGGCAAAAAGTATTAGCCAAAATTATACATATTTATGCCTACTGAAATAGTATGCCAAGAAACAATTATGTCAAAGTATTATTATATTGTCCAGCAGTGGACGTCGTTATTTGGCTGACATGATGATGATGATGATTATTATGACAAAAAAAAATATGCTTAACTCGTTATGCCAAATTAAATTAGGACAAAAAATTGTGTGAAGCAGAGGGATCCCTTTGCAGAGGCGTATTGCACCTACATTTTGCACGTTATTCTTTAGTTACGCGAAGCGAAAAGAGTACAACCATTCATCAGAAAAAATTAAACAGCAGTAGCCCAATATTTAAGGAGTTAGACTTGTGGTCGTAGGTTCGAATTCTACTCATTGCACGGCCGCCGTAAACCCATTCCTAACACCAGTGTTCTAGCTTAGCTGGAGTAGTTAATTTGAAAATTAGTAATTAGATGTTCCCGCGGTTTCACCCGCGTTTATCGTTACTGCGCCACCCCCGTTAGTCGTAGCGTGATGTTATATAGCCTATAGGCTATAGCCTTCCTCGATAATTTATCGACTATTTAGGCTATCCAACACTAAAAGAATTTTTCAAATCCAAACGGAACCTGAGATTAGCGCGTTCAAACAAACAAACTCTTCAGCTTTGTAATCTTAATATATATAAATTACGTGTCACGTTGTTTGTTCGCTATGGACTCCTAAACTACCGAACCGATTTTGATCAAACTTCGTAACTACTTGTAATTTGGTCCAACTTAAAAGATAGGATAGTTTTCTTTCTCGTGTGTACTGGACGACGTCTGTCGGGACAGCTAGTATTAGTACAGATTTGTACCTGACCCAAATTGCTAGTCATAACTAATATATACATAAATGCGAATGTGAGTTTGTTTGTTATGCTTTCATGCTTTTAACTACTCTATCGATCATCGTAAGATTTCGCATACACATTGTCAGGAGTACAAAAAGAAGATAGGGTTACATTTCAACCAGGGATGTTATGGAGCTCCGTAACCGTAAACGAAACTATCGGATATCCGAAATAAAAATATATCTGTAACCGTAACTGTATCCGTTCCACAAGTTTCGGATAGTTTCGTATAAGGCCGGAGTCTAAATAATTATTTTAATAGATAAAACTCAAAATTGAGTAGGTATATAATAATTACTTACCTATATTATTATGACTGATTATAATACCAAATTATAACCTAGATTAGATAAAACCTATAAGTAAAGCCAAATTATTACATACTATTTGTGTTTATAATTTATATTTTATAATTTTACTTCAATCTAATATCCGTAACCGAAACTAACGGATAATCCGAAATAATTACATATCCGTAACCGTATCTGAAATGGATATAATTTTATTCCTATATCCATCCGTATCCAGATCCGAAATATCATATCCATAACATCTCTAATTTCAACCAAGTAAAAATACCGTGCTCGAGGGATAGCTCAATATTATAAACAGCAAAGATTTATTAGTTTATTTGTAATCGATGAACGAACCGAGATTAATAAATATTTGACCATTGGAAAACTACTTTATCCAGAAGTCACATAGGCTGTATAACATCAAGGTATGAGAGCCAAGGGAGCGAAGCAGTAATCATAAACGCAGATGAAAACCTGACAACAAAGACAGAATTTTAAGAATCAGTACCTGCCTTCAGAGTTCATCAGATTGCTTAAGAACAGTGATATATTTATTTTATTTAAGTTTTTTTTATACATCTAAAGTGGCAAACAAGCATACGGCTCACCTGATGGTAAGTTGTCATCGTAGGCTATGGACGCCTGCAACACCAGAGGCATCACTTGCGCGTTGCCGACCCTTTAGGAAAGGAAGAAGAGAAAAAGGAAGTGAGAAGAAAAAGGAGCTAGGCGGGGGAAAGAGAGTGATATTCTAATACTAAAAGATTTATTAAAATCGGGTTAGTAGTTATAAGTTTATGCATCTCAAACAGAAATACTATTCTTTCCTCTTTATAATTTTTTTTATAGTATGCCTCCAACACCAGAAGCATCATTTGCGCGTTGCCGACCCTTTAGGAAAGGAAGTGGAAAGGAGAAGGAGTGGGAAGGGGAAAAGGGGGTGATTGGGCCTCCGGCACTCTCACTCACCGAACGAAACACAACAGCAGGAATACTGCTATTTCAAGTCGATATTCTGTGAGAGAGTAGTCCTTCCCCGGTCGAGCCAGCCCATTCATGCTGAAATCAGCGAGACTCTATCTATCATACAAATAAGCAAACAGTTTTTAAATCTAAAATGTATAAGTTAAGATAATCATATTCAGTGTTGTATTGCGGCATGCCATATTAACCTCATTAACAGAAATGTTGCTTGGAATCTAGCTAATGGTATGCAACAAAAAACACTAGCATATCCAGACTTGCGACATTTAATTCATCTTTTTTGTGTAGTTACTGCCACAAGACATTAAAGTACAGAACACCATATGTATATTTTAGCACAGCACGCAAACACAGTTACAGTTCTTGCAACGCACGAAAGCGAGAGGGCGCCTCATTTCCAACTCGACAGATTTTTGACTCGTCAGATTTGCAACTCGACAGACTGTCATGATATTATCACAAAGGTACAGTGAAGAAAAATTTTTATTTAAAAAAAGATAAATAATGTTACACTATGAATGATGATGCATTACATAGAATATTTAATACTAGCTTTTGCCCGCGGCTTCGCTCGCGTTCATTTTGAATTTGACAATCAATTCGGGTTATTCAATCATGATTCGAATGACACGTGGCGCCATCTATTATCATAAGAACGTTATTATTGTTTTCCTCGGGAACAGTAATTTTTTCGGGATGAAAGGTAGCCTATGTCCGTTTCTGTACACCTGTCAACGTATATGCAAAATTTCAGGATGATCGGTTCAATGGTTTAGGCGTGAAAAGGTAACAAACAAACAAACTCATTTTCGCTTTTATAATATCAGTTAGGATTTTATCTACATTAATGTTATTTTTTAATCCATCTTCTATAATTCGGTTTATTTTTTTATTTTTATCAATATCTTCTTGTCTGTCTTTCTTTGTAGGATTTTGATACACGCTGTTCTTTACTTGTTCTCTTATCTTGAAAAATGCTTATTTTTCAACAATGTAATAAAATACAATACTGATGGATCTTCGGTATCCTATTATTAATACGTCTATGCCAGCCTTCTACGCTATTATTGGTTCTGGATGACTCTTTGTAGCAACTGAATTTTCGCTAGTTACCTTTTTGATTCATTCGTTCAACATTAGTTGAAAATTTGTGGTATCTTCAACGTGATTTATATACATAACTAGCTGTCTCGCGCAACTTCGTCTGCTTCATATAGGAGAAGTTTCCGCAACATTTTTCATTGCTGCTCCACTCCTATTGGTCGTAGCGTGATGTTATATAGCCTATAGCTTTTCTCGATAAATGGTCTACTCGACACTAAAATAATTTTTCAATTCGAACTAGTAGTTCCTGAGATTAGCGCGTTCAATCAAACAAAGTCTTCAATATTAGTATAGATTTATAAATGTAGTTATAGGCAAATATCTTTTGAATGACGTACCTACGAGGAAAAATAATAAGAAAATGTGTATTCAATTGTACATAATATCATGACAGTCTGTCGAGTTGCAAATCCGCCGAGTTAAAAATCTGTCGAGTTCGAAATGAGGCGAGCGGGCTTTACGTGTATATGCACAGTGCGGTAGTGTGCGTGTTTGACAAAACGGTCAGTTGAGAGCGACACTTACACACACATAGATAGCCCGCTCGCCTTCGTGAGTTGCAAGAACTATACCCACATACTTATACGCCTACTAGTTTTTGCCTGCGGCTTCGCTCGCTCGGCAACAGCACGTTTTGTCTCGTTGAAAGGTACCCTATGTCCTTTTCTATACTCCTGACAATGGGTATGCGAAATTTCATTATCACCATCACCGGTTGAGTAGTAAACGCGTAACCAGCAAACAAACAAACTCACATTCGCATTTATAACTAAGTTTTGCCCGCAGCTTCGCTCGCGTAACTGTAGGTTAGATTACGTTAAATTAGTAATAATACTTTTTTCGGATAAAAGGTATACCTTATTTCCTTTTCTGTACCCCTGTATTATAATCTTTATCTCAACAAAAAGTTATTGCGTTTTTCTGTTAAGAAATCTCAATACGAACCCGGAGTTAGGAAGTTGGCGGTGTTAGACACCCCGTGCCTCGGAAAGCACGTAAAGCCGTTGGTCCTGCGCCTGATCTCTCTCTGGTCGTGTCGGATTATCTGTCCCATCGGGTCATAAGACTTAAGGAACAGTGAGTGCACTTGTTTGCGCACACACTTGTGCACTATAATATCTCCTGCGCAGATGGCCAGTCTTCGTTAAGATTGGCCGCCGTGAGGGCAATTCGGCCTGGAAGATATTATTATAATCTTTATGCGAAATTTTATGATGATCGGTGCAATAGTTAACGCGTGAAAGCTTAACAAACAAACTTACATTTGCTTTTATAATATTAGTAAGTATGTAAATTTTTGGATAAAGACTGCGGAATTCAGTATAGGTGCGTTAACCGTATCTTGTAATAAAACCATAATTGACATTTGATTGATATTAGGTAAAATATTGTCTCACGTTTACGAGAATCTTGGAATTAAACTAATAATTTTTTTTTTATACAACTAAGGTGGCAAGCAAGCATACGGCTCAGCTGATGGTAAGTGGTCACCGTAGCCTATAGACACCTGCAACACCAGAGGCATTACTTGCGCGTTGCCGACCCTTTAGGAAAGGAAGTGGGAAGGAGAAGGAGCGGGAAGGGGGAAAGGGGGTGATTGGGCCTCCGCCACTCTCACTCACCGAACGAAACACAACACCACCCTTCCTCTACGACTAGTCCAGTTTATGATATAGCGTTCCGCCTACACCTAACCTTTCGGTATATTAGGCAGAGCCGCTGTACCTTCCAGCGCCCAAAGGCACCTTCCGGGACCAGTTATAGACAGGTCTTGTCCCCAAATCTCGACTCTCCACCCTATCCTCAGAGATTCGGTTCTCGTAAGCGAGCTACCTCGTGCCCAAGTGACACTACCTATTCTCCAGATAGGTACCGGAGCAATAAAGCCGCTCACCACTCGCAACTCCTAAGAGATGCTAACGAAAACCTCGCTGAAGCCGACGGAGAAGCCGCCTCCCATATCTCCAGTATGGTACCGGAGCTGTATAAGGCACGCTCACTTCCCGACGTACGTCCGTACGCCTACCCATATAGGCCTACAAACCGGGTAAGGCCCGAGTCAATCCAGCTATGACTCTTACTTGCTAAGCAGGCAAGCACCCGAGATGCGTTGCGGCAGCGAAACCACACTGCCACTTCGCTAAGACAACCCTGTGCCTCGCGCGACCGACTGGTTCGCACTAGCCGCGCTTGAGTCCAACGCTCGATCGCTACGTGCTTGCCGAGCAAACAAACGTGTCGTCCTCAGCGGCTAACCACATACCCCTGCGAGTCCAACACCATGTCAGGCACCGCGCACTCTAGTCAGCGGTCGATAAAACACGCCTTTCGAGGCGCAGTGGGCTTCCTGACCCCGCAGTACCCTGGTCCTAAGGGGGAGACCCGTAGTTCTCCCCCCGAAACCCTATCTACTCGGGTCCTGTAGATAGGGATGAACGAAACACAACAGTAGGAATACTGCTATTTCACGTCGATATTCTGTGAGAGGGTAGTGCTTCCCCGATCGAGCCGGCTCATTCGTGCTGAAATCAGCGCGGCTCTACTACTCTAAAATATGAATATACGGATTTTATAGCAACTTATTTTAAAACACTACTCTACTATATTTTTAAATCTATTAAACTATTTAAACTTGCACTGCCCCTTTATTTTTAAAACTACTTAGAAGATAATCTATACTAATATTATAAAGCTGAAGAGTTTGTTTGTTTGTTTGTTTGTTTGAACGCGCTAATCTCAGGAACTGCTGGTTAGATTTGAAAAATTATTTTAGTGTTGGAAAGCCTTTTTATCGAGGAAGGCTATAGGCTATATAACATCACGCTACGACCCACGCGGGCGGCGCAGTAACGATAAACGCGGGTGAATCCGAACCGTGAACCGCGGGAACATCTAGTGTTTTATAAAAGCCACGACAAATGCCGTAATGTTTAATTTCAATTATGAAAAATCGTGCGCACGCACTTGCATGTCAGTGTGTCTGTTCTTACACTCATATAATATTCTATCACATACACACAACACCATCTAGCCCAAACTAAGCAGAGCTTGTACTATGGGTACTAGACAATGGATAAACATACATATATACTTTTTTTGTAAATACATACATATTATAGATAGAAACACCCAGACCAAGACAAACATCCATTTTCATGCACACAAATGTTTGACTTGTGCGGGAATCAAACCCGCGACCTCAGGCGTGGCAGTCGGTGACACTAACCACTATGCCATTTCCTCACTATGTTTTCCTTCACTTCGGATGCGCGCCTTGGGTTTGAACCCAAGACCTCTGCGTGGCAGTCCAACGGTTTCCCGCTAGGCTATCGCTGCGTACCATAATGTACCTTACCAAAAATTACTCCTTTCGCGTCAGCATACACTTTCACAAAAATACAATCAAGTAAAAAAACAGACTATTGTTTTAATTTTTTCCACCAGCCGAATGGCCGGATCTCATAAAAGGCTTAAATTAATAGAGCGCATAACAATGCTAGTACAGAGGTCAGTGACCGGGTCATGGGGTCACGTGGGGCTCACCCATGTGACCCGGCGGCATTGTTTTACAGACATTTTATTGTGGCTTATGGCTTATGAATGGACAGTGGTTTCCTAACTGTATCGTAGTTTGATAGCACAGCTGTATTCCGATTCGGTGGCGCAAAGGTTGTGACGATGACTATTAAGTCCGGGCTTGAGACCCGTACTTGGTTTTACGCATAACGTATGTTAGTTCCATCATAACCTAAACATTATATTAACCACATATAAAACTATTTTATTACATCCGACATGAATTTGAACAGAACTGTCGCGTCAATTTCGATAGTTCAGTGGGGAGACCAACAGACTGGAATGCAGAGGGTCTCGGGTTCGAACCCACTTCGCGCACCTCTGATTTTCGGAAGTTTTATGACTTTTCGAAATTATATGCGTATTGATTGACAATTATCGCCTGCTCCGTGCCTCGGAGAGCACGTTAAGAAGTCGGTCTCGGCTGCCATGAACATCTATGGCAGTCGTTGTTTGGAAGTCAGTGCCCTCTAATATCCTGACACTGGTCTAGCTTTAGGGTATCGTTAGCCTTCGGGTTGCGGAGGTCAGATGGCAGTCGCTCCGTGTAAAAACTGATATCCAGTCAAATCCGGTTAGACTAGAAAGCCGATCCCAAGTGACTTGGGAATATTAAAGGCTAAGGAGAAGTTTCGATTCATCGCTATAAATATATAAAATATTATCGAATACAAAATCATTAAAATTATGATATAGTTAGTATAAAATATACACAGAGCGAGACCGATTTTTTTAAATTCTTTTATTATAAGAAACCTACCTTATCCAGAAGTAGCATAGGCTATATAACATCACGCTACAACCCACAGGAGAGGAGCAGTAATCATAAACGTAGGTAAAACAGCAGGAGACAGTTAATCTACACTTATATTGTAAAGAGTATCTTTATTAGTTTGTAAGCATTTAACTCAAAAACTACGCAACAGATTTTAAAATTCTTTCACCATTCGAAAGCAATACTATCATAGAGAAACATAAGCTAATTCCTATTTTAAAAAGAAATGGTGTTACTGACATAACCTAAATTACTTTGCCGGAGGCCCAATCACCCCTTTTCCCCCAACCCGCTCCTTCTCCTTCCCACTTCCTTTCCTAAAGGGTCGGCAACAAGCAAGTGATTCCTCTGGTGTCGCAGGCGTCCATAGGCTACGGTGACCACTTACCATCAGGTGGACCGTATGCTTTTTTGCCACCTTAGTTGTATAAAAAAAAAACGTGAGCGAAACCGCGGGCAAAAGCTAGTCCTTATAATATTATAAAGTCGAAAGTAACTCTGTCTGTCTATCTGTCTGTCTGTTTGTCTGTCTGTCTGTTACCTTTTCACGGCTAAACCACTCAACTGATTTAGATGAAATTTGGTACAGATATAGTTTAAAACCTGGGAAAAGACATAGGCTACATTTTATTGATGTACTCGTAGGTACCACGCGGGCGGAGCCGCACGCAAAAGCTAGTATTCTATAAACAAACAATTCCATTCAATATCCTAGTTCGGAATGACCGATATACTTACACAAACAATAAAACGATGCGTTACTTAGTATGCAGTGTCTATTGCAAGCTCATGATAAAAATTATTATGACTTTTTAACGACTACCACGGTGGTCAGATTCTTATGCAGGCTGCCATGCAGTAGACCAACAGGGTTTGGGGGGTAACAGAGGAGAGACTTTAGAAATATGTACTTATATATCTATACATCTATACAAATAAATAAAATTGAAGTGTCTGTTTGTAATGTCAAAATAACAGCTTTTTATCTAATGCATATGAAAGTATATAATTTTGTCTGTCTGTCTGTCTGTTTGTTCCGGGTAATCTCCGAAACGGCTGAACCAATTTTGACGGGACTTTCACTGGCAGATAGCTGATGTTATAAGGAGTAACTTAGACTACTTTGATTTTAGAAAAAAATAGGGTTCCGCGGAGACAAACACTTTTTAGTTAAAATCTACGCAGACGAAGTCGCAGGTAACAGCTAGTTATTTAAATAAACTTAAAAAAAATTTTTTTGACGTAGAAACTTCTTTAGCGGCGTTGTGCACTTTTTTTGTGACGGGTAAAAAATGTTAAACTCGCGTCAGGACACGTGACCTAATCGAAAATTGGTAAGACGGAGGGAGAATTGTCATGTTTGTGTACGATAGCGCAATAAATGAATATTGTATTTTACCACATAAATGATAGTACTTTTATACTGATAAATAATTAAAGCAATTCGTACAAAATTATTCCCTAACCATTCCAAAATATCAAAAATGCACAACGTTAATATTCAAGTTTTAACTTCTGCCGGCACTCCCGGAGTGCAACCCGTTATTTTTTTAGGCGCCCTCGATGGCGTAGTGTTTAGGGTAACTGACTGCCACGCCTGAGGTCGCGGGTTTGATTCCCGCACAAGTCAAATATTTGTGTGCATGAACATGGATGTTTGTCTTGGTCTGGTTGTTTCTATGTATAATATTTATTTATTTATTAAGATTCACCAACAGTTACTACAATATCACATACACATAAGAGAAACATTTTGAGTCTAACCAATTGTATAACTAATTACAGGTGAATTCAGCATGCATTACATTTTAAACATTACATTAATAATATGACATAAGAAACAAAGATAAATATTAAAAGTAAAGAAATATCAATATAGTTTGAAATTAAATTATATCAAATCATATCAAAATCCAGTAAATTTCATTAGTATTACAGTCACATAAATTGGTATGAATTACTATAAATAATAAATTCAATATACATTACATAACAATCAAATATTTACAAAACAAGAAGTATATATGTATGTTTATCCATTGTCTAGTACCCATAGTACAAGCTCTGCTTAGTATGGGCTAGATGGTGTTGTGTGTATGTGATAGAATTATTATTATATTATATTATTATTATACTATTATTTTATTTCTCGCATGGTAACCTCATGATACTATCGTGACCTCTTTAGCTACTCCAAGATATGTGCAATCACTTTGTTACCAATGAGTTGGTACAGTATTGTGAGCAGATTGATAGCTACTATATATTTGAAATCATTACGCAATCGTCTACCCACCTATTCGAAGTAATTCCGCGAATACTAAACTGCCTAAAATAACAGTAGCCCGTGCTTATTCTGATTCACTTCCAACCGTTGATAAGCATCTGATTTATTTTGTACGATCTCCATTACATGCTACATTACCGAGCTTTCACAACCTCGGAAATCTTAAAATGGACGCATATAAACTATTTATAACAGTTCATTTTCAATACGTCTAGATGTCGGCCGATCCCCATCATAATTTTATATTTAAAACGGACCAGTTGCCAAACCTTTTGTTAATTTTGGCGTGGTTTACGATCGACAATAAAATCCACCATGTTGGCATCGCTTTATCGCAAGATGGCGGTCTGATGTCAAAAAGGGCGCGAAAACGAAGAAAATGGCGGACGATGGTCGTTATTTTTTAATAGTCTGTTTGTTGGCTATTAATTTTGTGTGAATTCTTGATGAAATGGTGGAGTTTTGTGGTTTGGTAATGTGATTAGGTGATATGGAACAAATGAGGTGTACAAAGTGAATTGAGAACGCTAAAATGTGGTTTTGTGTATTCTATAGTCGTTTATTCTGAACGTAGGCATTGCTGCCCACAATTCACATTTATAAATTGAGCTAATGGCTTCGGAAATTTATACGTAGAATACCGTTCCTCATCTTAAAGAATTTATGTGTGAATTTCAAATTCTTTGGAACAACTCCTCAAATGATCCGTCCCTTTAACTTCGGCGCCTTCCTCTCATAAATACAATTCACTACGGATCGTTTAAAATGAAATGAAACCTTTTCGTTTGAATCCCTTTCAAAAGTTTCGCTTAATTCTTGAAGTCCTTTTTAAAATAATTGTGGTTCAACTTAAATTAGTTGACTTAATTAATTTGTTTAAATAAACTGTATTTTTCTAATTAATGGTTATAAAAAAGGTACTTATATCAATACGGAAAAAAATATTTTTTTATATAAGATATAATCTCCGGTTTTTTAAAAGGATTGATTCATCAAATTGTTGACCTACGAAACATTACATGACAAACATAATCGTAAAATATTAATGTCTGAAAACTACTTAAAATATGACGTTTTTAAATACATGCATACGTAGTCTCATTTCAGAGGGGTAAACAGAAGTGTACTACCCACATTTAAAAAGTTTTTTTTTTAATATGGCTTTAGATCGCACGTCATACGCGTGCCAACTTATGGCCGTTCACCAGAAGCACTTTAAATCCCTGCTGCTCCGAATAACTTCTAGACAGAGAAATCCAAAACCCGCTGGCTGTCCTGGAAATCATTTATCAAAAGTCTCTGCCCACAAATCTCTATCTCCAGACCCCGTCAGCCAGAAAAGTACATCGCGTTAGCGATATACGACTGAAAACTGTCTACCTTTATTGTTTACTTATCGCATTTCATTGCGAGTCCCTTACTTCGAATGAATTCTGCAGATACATCTGATACCTACTAATACGGCATTGATATCAAATTACATACATACATAGATTCACGCCTGTTTCCCAGAGGGGTAGGCAGAGACAAATTACAGATAACCATAATTTGAAAAAAGGATTAAATATAATGACCACCAAAAATACTAATTGCACAGCTAAATATGCTTACTAAAATATATCATAACGAGCACCTATACGCCTCAAATCACTGCATTCCGTCTCGGAAGGGTTAGGTTATGTTAGGTTCCTTCTTAAACCCACCCATAAATAGGAGCCTCGCGAAGCGGGCTCCGTCGAATTAGTTTGATCTCTTTAAAATATTTTAGTAAGCATATTTTGGTGTGCAATTCGTATTTTTGGTGGAACAAAGGCAATAAATTGAGGAACAGTTTAAATGCACGGGTGAAGTACTGGTTAAAGTAATCGTCTCGACACTTTCAGCTCGTCAAATGTTATGAGTTTGATTCCCACATAGATCATAAAAATTTGTGCCCCACAAATAGTTAATATAATATAATATTCTAATATTCTATCACATACACACAACACCATCTAGCCCAAACTAAGCAGAGCTAGTACTATGGGTTCTAGACAATGGATAAACATACATATATACTTTATTTTGGTAAATACATACATATTATACATAGTTGTTCTGAAAGTGTGTGTTCTTTGTGTCTGTTCTTTAAATATTTATAAAGCCCTCACACAACACGCAACACAAAAGTTATAGATAGCACGAGGATTTATAAAAAAATGTGATTTAAATACTTTAGCTTTAGAACTGAATTTTGTTTTAAAACCAAAGGCAAATCGTCCCAATTCATATTGGGACGACTTGACATTGGTTTTAAACGTTCATACGTTTTTAAGTCTCACTTTGCGTACGTTAGCAGCATCTGCTTGTTCGGTATCATAATGTCAGACTTCGTAACTAACTAAGAGCAGCGATAGCTCAGTGGGGAGACCAACAGACTGCAACGCAGAGGGTCTCGGGTTCGAACCCACGTCGCGCACCTCTGACTTTCGGAAGTTACTTATATGACTTTTCGAAATTATGTGCGTATTGATTGACAATTATCGCCTGCTCCGTGCCTCGGAAAGCACGTTAAGCCGTTGGTCCCGGCTGCCATGAACATCTATGGCAGTCGTTATTGGGAGAGTGTCGACACAAAAGATCCCACTGGGTCGAAGTGTCGCCGGTCTGCACTAACTGGCCCCCACATAAGATAAGATAAGATAGTAACTAACTAACACTGCAACTTTTTTACCCTGGTTTCCTATAAAACGTTAGTCTTACCCTAAACAAGCCAGAAAGAATACTGTAGATCAATACAAGCAAGACATTTCTGACACCACCCATCAATAAATTAAATCAGATGCTATACTTTACGCAACCTTTGGACAACTTGAAGCCCAAAATGTCAACACAAATGCCGAAACCTTTCCCTCTAGTATCATTAAAAAGAAATCCTTAGATATAATCGTTACAAAATGGTACCAAAATGTCAGAAATAAGGTTGAGAGTCAGAAATGCCAGTGCAAATGCTAGACCTCGGCATTTGGGACCTTGATTCGATCGCTCCACGGTCGGGTGACCACCCTCAGTCTGTGCCGACTGCTTAACTTTGGGACATACGGGGATACAACACGTCACGTTACGTTCAATTATATTTGTTGCTGAAATCAGTTCTAATCCTATCCTAACTTCCTAACTAATATTATAAAAGCGAAAATGAGTTTGTTTGTTTGTTACCTTTTCACGCCTAAACCACTGAACCGATCATCCTGAAATTTTGCATATAAGTTGACAGAAACGGACATAGGCTACCTTTCTTCCCGAAAAAAATTACTGTTGTCGAGGAAAACAATAATAACTTTCTTATGATAATAGATGGCGCCTTGTGTCTTTCGAATCATGATTGAATTATATTATTACAAGCAGAGTACAACCCGAATTGATTGTCAAATTCTAAATTAACACGAGCGAAGCCGCGGGCAAAAGCTAGTGAGTTTATAATTTACAAGCTTTAGTCGGAAAAATGAAGTAGAAATATTTTTCATGGATGAATATCTTTGTCCCTACATGTGGCATAATCCCTTTGTCTTCTTCTTTTTTCCGTGCCGTTGACAATGTGTATGCCAAATTTCATGATGATCGATTCAATATTTAAGGCGTGAATGCGTAACAAACAAACTTACATTAGCATTTATAATATAAGTTAGGACTGATTCCCAGTCGTCGTTCATGAGCTTGGCTCACAGCCTGTTACTTCCTACCTATGACACTTTATAGCTATCTAATATTGAAATTTATTTAAATTATTTCAGAAGTGACAGAGTTTATCGATTACTAACAAACAAACAAACAAATCTTTTTTCTTTATAATATAGTAGCTGGCCCCGCAATTATTACTTATTTATCATAATTTAATTTATTTGTTTATCTTTGGAAGGCCAACAGCACATACAACTTTCGAAATAAACACAATAAGACACAAAAGGCCAATTACAGGTCTTCACGAATAAGTAACAAAATACATAATCAGACATGTGAACATAAAGGTTACATATTAACATTACATAATATTAAAAATAAACATCAATTAAAAGTTATGCTTAGAGAAAAAAGTAAGACTAAGCACCCGTCTCAGTGGTTCCAGTTTACAGTTCAATATATCAATGTTACATTCTTTACAGTTTTTATTACGTGAACTGCAATTTCTTTCACTTTTATGATTACTAGCGTGATGTCATAAATAAAGATTTTATGTTAATTCTGGATGAAGCAGCTTTCTCATGTTAAAAGATTTATTAAAATCGGGTTAGTAGTTATAAATTTATGCATATCAAACAAAAATACTATTCTTTCCTCTTTATAAAATAAGTTTATTTTTCATAATATGCCTGCTATGCCAGAGCCATCACTTGCGCGTTGCCGACCCTTTAGGAAAGAAAGTGGGAAGGAGAAGGAGTAGGAAGGGGGAAAGGGGGTGATTGGGCCTCCGGCACTCTCACTCACCAAACGAAACACAACAGTAGGAATACTGCTATTTCACGTCAATAATTTATTACATTTTCAACATAACTACAATTCTGCCGTCCCCTTCAAAGATATACCTAAGCGTGAATCTATGTATGTATCGAGCTGTAACAATAGGCCATTAGTTTTATTATTTGCAAATCTGCACTATATCTTTCATCTATAGCATAATTATTATTATATTTAATAGTTCCTCATACTGTGTTAGGTATAACACATTATATAATATCTATTTGGCATTCCACATAAGTCATAACAAGCTAACTGAATAACAATATGTCAATAGCGATGCAACTTATTATGATATGTATTATAAACGTAATATTAGATCATTGTCTATTACTATGAAATCTTTTTGAAGTGAAAACTTCTTTAGCAGCGTTGTGTACTTTTTTTGTAATGGGTAAAAAATGTTAAACTCGCGTCAGGACACGTGACCTGATCGAAAATTCGTAAGACGGAGGCAGAATTGTCATGATTGTGTACGATAGCGCAATAAATGAATATTGTATTTTACCACATAAATGATAGTACTTTTATACTGATAATTAAAGCAATTCGTGCAAAATTATTCCCTAACCATTCCAAAGTACATATAAAAAATGCGCAAATATTCAAGTTTTCACTTCTGCCGGCACTCCCGGAGTGCAACCCTTTTTGTAATATGTGGATAACGTCGTTGGTTGTACATTCGTTTACCGTATCTGTAATACTTACTAACTTAAAGGCAATTGCTCAGTTTCTTAGGGTGCTTCGGCTTGGCGTGGACATTAATTATAGTAATAAATGCATAGCTTTTTTAATATCTTATACCCAAAACAAACTAAATATGATAATAAAGCTGCAGCAAGTTGTTAAAATATGCATCTTCTTGATATACATAATAATGCAATATTTTCACTTATAATTGACTGAAAATGAGCATTTCATTGATTGAATAATATCTATATTTATTATAAAAACGATACCTTATTTATGTAATAAAGAAGAACAAGTCAAGAAAAACAAGTAACTTATTAAAAATGCACGTTTATTTATATGCTAACCCAGAATGGAGCGCAAAAGAAGAAAAATGGCGGTGCCTATGATTGTTATCAGTTTAAATATGTATTTATGCGTCTTTTTACCGAAATATTTCCTGCAACGAGATATTATTTAGTATTTTTTAATTAATTAATTATAATTATTTGTAAATAGATTTTTTACTGAGCAATTTGTCCACGCAAAGCCGAAAGTAGTTATTCCCTTTACACTGTATAACTGTTTGTTTGTTCCAATAAATAAATAAATAAATTCATTGTTCCGAGTCTGGATGTTCTTTAGTTCCGACAAATAACACCCACACTCGAAACAACTGTTTGTATATCAAGTCTTTGTCACATGTGGAGATCGAAACCACAACTCTCATGCTCCATCCACACTCTCGCGAGGCGCCTCCTAGAGGCTCTCGGCACGAGTCGGCGAGTGGAGGCGGCAGGAGTGTTAGCTATCCACACTCTCGATTTATTCAGTTGCCCGCTACGTCTACTTCAAGATGGACGTGATCCAAGTGACTGCGTTACCTACTTTATGTGCCAAACAATATTATTTATTTATTTATTTATATTATTATATTTGATTGTCTCGCCTCGCCCCCTCGCGTCCTTTAACTCGCGCCCGTAAAACCGACACGAAGCGGAGCCACAGCGAGACGAGGCGAGGGAAGACGAGGGGACACGAGTGCACCGTCCTCACTCTCGCACTCGCGTTCCCTCGTGTAGCCTCGTGGAGAGTCTGGATGGGGCATCAGAGAAGTGGAAATGGCGAGGCTATATTGTACGTTTGTTTTTTGAAAAGAAAGAAAAGCTAAGCGACGCAACTGCGCAATATTTCCTCCCGTGTGTCACCCCACACGGCCTATTGTTTTTCGCAGTTATTTATTACGAAGTTTTAGCATAATACAGAGTTTATTAGGGGTCGGCCAGAGAGGGAGCCGATCTGTTTTGTTTTTAGCAAAATACTCGTGAATAATTTGCACGATGCTCGTTTGTATGACTTAAATTATTAACTTGTTCCTTACTTTGTTTGCTTATTTGCGTGACACGGCTATTAGCAGTTTTAGAAGGTATTCATTTGATTTATTGGTATTGTTCTCTTCTTGTTAGAATTATATAGCTTCACCGTTTTGTATAGATGAAGGGTCGAACAGATATCGCATTATTTTGGGGCAAAATATCAATTCTTTGCCTACTGTCATCTGTAATTTTGGGTGTACTGTCATCTGATTACACAATTGACATCGTTTAATCTTCCTAATTTTAATCTTCTTATTTCTTCTGGGATGTCGTTATTCTTACGAGTCTAGGAAAGGTAGAAATTAAAGTCAAAAATGATTTATTAATTTCGGTCACAAAGTGTGTAACACCTTTATTTCATAGGAGGCGAGCCTATTGGCGACTTCCGGTCCTAGATGCCGTACTGATACTGAATTTTTCTTGACAAGGAAACTCAATAAAATGCCTGACTCGAGAATCAAACCCGAGATTTCACCGAGGTTGCACCACTGAGGCAGTACCTACATACATTATTGTGGTCGTCTCTGCGCCGCGTGTTGTGGGTTCGATCCCCACACGTAACAAAAAAATGTGTGATCTTAAAATAGTAGTTCTGTATCTGGGTGTGCTTTGTCCGTTGTTTGAATGTTACCTGTATTGCGGACAACCTTATAAACATTTTGCAAATATACATTTAAAGAAATGCTCTATATTCCCAGTTCATTCAACTCCACCTACTTCTAAATCGCACAGTATATATTGACATAATTGTACAAAATTCCTACTCCAGAACAAAGAAGTGGATTCTGTTTTATTCATTCTTTTTGATATATTATGTGCATAAAATGAACGCGATTATGTTAATACATGGAAGTAATGTGCGAATATTAGAGGTCTTTGAACTGTTTATTCTATACTGAATTTATAATCCCTTTGTTTCTATGGGATATTGACTTGAACTTTCTACTTTTAGAGCTGTAACTGAACTAAAATATAAAAAATAACAGAGATAGTTTAAAAAAGTTTGTGAAGCTGTTAATAACACGTGAACCACTGATTGATTTAGATTAAACTCGGCAGACAGATAGACTTTGTCCTGGATTAAGAATAAGAATACTTTATCCCGATAATGCGTCATGGATTCAGGCAGAAGGAGCCCCAGGTAGGAATATATAGAATATATATTAAGTAGATTATAGGCTTTTCTAATATAGCTAGCGATAGCTAAGTGGGGAAACCAACAGACTGCAATGCAAAGGGTGTCGGGTTCGAACCCACGTCGCGCACCTCTGACGTTCGGAATTTATATGACTTTTCGAAATGATGTGCGTATTGATTGACAATTTTATCGTCTGCTCCGTGCCTCAGAGAGCACGGTAAGCCGTCGCGTCGATCCCGGCTGCCATGAACATCTATGGCAGTCGTTATTGGGAAGTTAGTGCCCTCTAATTTCCTAAGACTTCATTTCATTTCATTTATTTATTCAGATAACAATTTTTACATTGTATGCGAATGTTTTAGCCTTACGGTATCGTTAGCTCGACTGGTCTAGCCTTAGGGTATCGTTAGCCCTCGGGTTGCGGAGGTCAGATGGCAGTCGCTCCGTGTAAAAACTGATATCCAGTCAAATCCGGTTAGACTAGAAAGCCGACCCCAAGTGACTTAGGAATAATAAAGACTAGGGAGAAGAGAGACTTATGTAATTTCACTAAGGCTGCCATTATATCCTACAGATGTCGTGCTGTTTTCCTGCGGGAGGAACGGTTTCTGGAATTCTGAGGAAGGCACTGTGCTGTTAGGAAGGAGAAGTTGTCTTACTCTCTTACACTTATTCGTCATCACTGCTTAGCAAAATAAGAACACAGTAAGCAGGCTTTCTCTAGCTTAGTACGATACAAATGCGGATTGCTTAAACAGTCAAAGTTAAAGTCAAAAATCTTTATTTATTTATTTTTATTTATTTCCATAATATTTTTGTTTTTTTCATTTTGCTCGTCAAAATGACCACACTCCACCTGATGGTAAGCAGTCGTGTGGTCTAAGAGCAGTGGCCTCTACACCGCCCTCATAGCAGCCGAGGCGATGTTGAGGTCTCTCCTTTGACGGCCTGAGAAGGTGCTTTTTCACGCCCCGCTTAAAGGACCCAGGATTGAAGGAAGAAGGAAACACGTACCTTGGCAGAGAACTCCATGCCTTGGTCGTTCGGCAGAAGTATGACGACCCAAACTTGTTGGTACGCGCTCTAATCGACTCGACCGTGTAAGGACGGCATCTGAGCCCAGCACGCGTTGTTCTGGATAGGAAAGGGGAGGGCGGGATAAGGTGGAATAACTCTTTAATTCCACAAATATGTGAGACCAAAACACCATAGCTACAAGCACCCCTGCCTATCTCCTTTAAGGCGTGATACTATGTATCTATATATTAATACGTGAAGCACAAACTTTTTACGAAAATTGCGCGGACGGAGGAGTATGAAATTTGGCACAGTTAAAGTTTATATGGAGAAGGAGGGGCGAATCCTAATATTTTTATAAAATATGCATTAGAAATACATTAAATTAATGAAAAAACACTACACGCACACAACCATGCATTTGATACACGCAGTCGAAGCGCGTAACTATGGTTACATATATAATAATAATAATATAATAATAATAACTTTATTTCCAAGAATATGGTGATATATAGGCTCTTAAATTAAATGTTGTACAGCATATTCTGCCATTACAGGCGTGCAAATATAGTTTGTTCAGACATCAAATTTATTTATTTATTACTTTCTTATTATTATCATGCAATTGTAGTAAATTATACCTAACATTTATTTATATTCCACAATTAAAATATAGACAGTCATATTATTATATTAATAATGTCCAATATATAATTGATATAATATATCAGCAATATCTTACAGGCAAACTTTGATCGAATTTCGGGCACTAGCGAACGCTAGTAAGTATATATTATTATTACGTCTACAGTTGTGCGTGTATACAAGGTCCGAGATGAAAAATAAGTATCGAAATGTAAACAAACGTTCATGTTTTACACAAAGCTTTGTGGTTTCACAAATAGTTCCACCCACTCAGCTCGATAACTACTACAACATTTTCTAAGAAACCAATGTATTCGATATTTTGATAACTGTTATTTCAGTATTTCAGTAGTATGTGCGTATTACCTTTATTTCTCAGATCGTTGACCTCAAATTGAATTTCCTATTCCAATACGATTACGCAGATATATACGAATAAATAAAAAATTATTACAAGGTGGTGATCTGCATTCACGCCTTATTTACAGAGGTGACTATACTGCTTATTCTAAACGTATCAATGAACAAACACATACAAAAACTATTTATAATATAATAATAATATAATATTCTACCACATACACACAACACCATCTAGCCCAAACTAAGCAGAGCTTGTACTATGGGGACTAGGCAATGGATAAACATACATATATACTTTTTTTTGTAAATATATACATATTATACATAGAAACACCAGACCAAGACAAACATCCATGTTCATGCACACAAATGTTTGACTCGTGCGGGAATCGAACCCGCGACCTCAGGCGTGGCAGTCAGTTACACTAACTACTGCGCCATCGAGGCCGACAAATCCATTTATAGATAAAACCTTTTTGAATTCGTAAATAACGGTATAGTAAACATTGGTTTTAGAGTTCGAAAAACCTCTTATACAACAACTTTATCCATCCGTCCGTCTGTCTGTCTGTTATACAACTTTCAACTCAAGAACCGTAAGAGCTAGAGACTCGCGGTCAGCGCCACTCGACTCAGCATAGTCGATATACCCGAAATCACTATGACCTTTGCATATTACTTGAACCATTTTTTCGAACTCTTAAGATTTACGGCAATTCATTGCCGTTTCTCACTTGTTTAATGATTAAAACACATGATTTTAAATTGAATGGTCATGAAACAAATGAGTGATAACTTCAAAAAAGACAATTAATTATAATTTGAGATCATGAATGGTTTTTGAACTAGTCTACGGTTTCTCGTATTTACTGTAGGTTTATAGACTAATAAGCTTATTGTAGCACTTTTGTGTTTTTGTTTTAAATTTTAATTTACTTATCTTCTCCCTAGCCTTTATTATTCCCAAGTCACTTGGGGTCGACTCTCTAGTTTA
The DNA here is from genome assembly GCA_963564715.1 of Catocala sponsa. NCBI lineage: Eukaryota > Metazoa > Arthropoda > Insecta > Lepidoptera > Erebidae > Catocala > Catocala sponsa. The sequence goes on from OY751352.1 coordinate 1,843,149, forward strand.
ACCGGACTTGACTGGATTACAGTTATTAAACGGAGCGACTGCCATCTGACCTCCGCAATCCGAAGGCTAACGATACCTTAAGGCTAGACCGGTGTCAGGATATTAGAGGACACTGACTCCCCGATAACGACTGCCATAGATGTTCATGGCAGTCGGGACCGACGGCTTAACGTGCTCGCCGAGGCACGGAGCAGGCGATAATTGTCAATCAATACGCACATAACTTCCGAAAGTCAGAGGTGCGCGACGTGGGTTCGAACCCGAGACCCTCTGCATTGCAGTCTGTTGGTCTCCCCACTGAGCTATCGCTGCTATTAATTTACGTATAATATATAAAATAAACTATATTTTTTAATCGACACAGCCGGACGAAAAGCTCTAGCCAAATTATGCCGACCGAGTTTTGCCAATGCGATTTTGCCGACCGAATAAATATCAACAAGAAATCGGCAGGTAGGTCGGTATTTTTGTTCAACGAAAACTAGCGTTGAATGTACTAATGCGGACATACTGTCCATGATTCTAATTTTTCTTTAAGGAAAATTATGTCCTCCGCAATATGTTGCTTTAAGACTGCGTGTCTTGAAACAACTAACTATAGATATATCTATCATCTTATACAAATAAACTCTATCCGTCCTGAATCATCGCCTGTAATATTTAACATCTATACTAATATTATAAAGAGTTTGTTTCTTTGTTTGCTTGAACGCGCTAATCTCAGGAACTACTGGTTCGAATTGAAATCTTCTTTTAGTGTTGGAAAGCCCATTTATCGAGAAAGGCTATAGGTTATATAACATCACGCTACGACCAATAGGAGCGGAGCAGCAATGAAAAATGTTGCAAAAGCGGAGATAATTCTCTTATGTGAAGCAGACGAATTATTAATATAAAACGCGTGACTCACGAGTAATTCGCTTGTCTGTCAGTATGTTATCGTAAGGATGTCAGCATCTTAATACGCTTTAGAATAACTTCTAGGAATCTGTTGAATGTCTCATCGACATAGCAACTACAGATAAAATTGCTGCACGGTACTAAGTTCATATCTTAGGGATTTTAATACTTATGTGTTAGATCAAATCTCATGAACTATATATAACTCACTTGTAAAACTTCACCTAGAATATTTAGTTGAGGTTTGGGGAAGTGCAGCCACAACAAATCTACAGGTAATACAAGTTATACAAAATAAACTAATTAAATTACTATACAACTATGACTACTTAACATCTACCAGTAAAATATACAAAAATACTAAATATTAAACAAGTATATACTTATAAAACATGCATACCTACTGATAAAGAAAATCATCATAAAAACAATACACTCACAACTAGAATTCAGTACAAAATCACACACATACCACACACGACCACGACACAAACCACAACTACCAACAGCCAGAACTGACTATGGAAAAAGAACTTATAATACGAAGGAACACAACTGTACAACAAATTACCAGATGAAATAAGAAACACTAAAACCCTATCATTGCATAAAAAAACTTTTACTGGATTTTGTCACAAAAAATGATTAATCTATCATCTCTTACCTTAACGTAACTCAGACTGTATTTTATAGAACACACTAAAATTATATAGAATCTCAATATAAGTGAACTGTAGCTGTTCGTTTTGTGAATAAATGAATCTTTAACCCGAACTAACTATTATTGAAGTAAAAACTTCTTTAGACGCGTTGAGCACTTCTTGGGAGAACAAAAATCATACAACTCGCGCCATCGTTACGCTTCCACGCTTTCCATTTTTGAATTATTTTAGAATATTAACAATATCTCAGAAATGGTGCGCGTCTTATGCAAAAAATAACGAAATTTTGACTCCTTTAATAACCCTCTAAGAGAGTATCAGGAACTAGCATCCGACACGCACATTTTTTTTTTTGTTTGTTTATAAAGAAGTGTTTATGATCAAGGATTAAAGTTTTCACTTCTTTAGACAGTCCCCAAAGACTGCCCCATTTTTTTTAGAATTTAGTTTTATATGGACAGTGACATAATTATAGCATAATGACTGCAACACCTGGTACATAAATGAGTTGTAAAATACTGAAATTATAATTTGATGGTGATTTAAAAGAGTGGCCTTGAGTTTCTTGCAGGTATCATCTCATAGGCTCAACCTTATAATAATAATAATATTCTATCACATACACACAACACCATCTAGCCCAAACTAAGCAGAGCTTGTACTATGGGTACTAGACAATGGATAAACATGTATATATACTTTTTTTTTGCAAATACATACCTACATATTATACATAGAAACACCCAGAACAAGACAAACATCCATGTTCATGCACACTAATGTTTGACTTGTGCGGGAATTGAGCCCGCGATCTCAGGCGTGGCAGTCGGTTACACTAACCACTACGCCATCGAGGCCGATATCCATTCAGATGCCACACTAATCTCTGGAACTACTTGACCATTGTTTTTAACTGCACGGATGGCGTAGTGATTTAAGTGGTCGCCTCGCCACTGTCGAAGCGCCGAGTGTTGTGGGTTCGATGCCCACATGGGACAAAAATTTTTGTGATCCACAAATGGTTGTTCCGAATCTGGATGTTTTTTGTGTCCGTTGTTTAATAATTATAAACTTTATTGTTCAGAAAAAAAGAGAAACTCTGACTAAGAAAGTTTATAAGGCTAGTGTTAATGGAACAGTCGCAAGAGGAAAACCTAGGCGAAAGTTTCTCGATCAGATCGGAGGCGTTCTGGACAAGGGCCAGGTTAAGAGCTCCTTGAACCGACGAGCGTGTATGAGGAAAGTGATGAAAGTGAATGAAGCCAGAGAAGTGTGTCAGGATCGTAGCAAATGGAAATCCGTAGTCTTTGCCTACCCCTCTGGGAAACAGGCGTGAATCTGTGTATGTATGTATGTATGTTCAGAAAAATACATAACTAAATCCTTTTGAATGTTTGTAAAGTCCCCCGCGACATAGGAATCACTCCTAACGCGGGAGGGAGGTGCCTTCTTAAAAACAAAAAAAATTACAAGTTTACAATTGATATCCCAAGTTTTAAGGAAGATTAAGGTTATATATAAGATCACGTTAAACGCGACGGAAACAGTCTTCTTCATCTTCTTTTCGTGTGGTTAGTGGCCAATCTGTTGTCAAGAGTTGTTCAAACCGCCAGTAGGCCTCTGACATGGCTTAACGACTGCTGTCATTTTGACAACAACCGGGACCAACTTTTTACGCGCCCTCCGAAGCACGGAGACGCTCAGATGAAATACCACTAAGCGGTCACCCATCTACAGACTGACTGCACCGAACGTTACTTAACCTCGCTAATCGTTTACCGATCAGTGAGTGCAACTAGCTATGGGCAATACAGACAGACAAAACCGGGACAGGTAGTAGTATAATAAAATACCGTCACATTTATTGTACTCTTCTGCTTACCCTTTATTAATATTCCCATAAGGTTTAAAGGTCACGATATTAATTCGATACGGTCCCCTCGTCGTCTATAGTAAATGTCATGTGACATTATCCGCTTTTGGAATTTATAAATATAATACATCCAAGTATCCATAGTTTATAACAAACATCCAAGCTTGTGAAGACGTTTGTATGTTTGTTAATCAATCACGCGGAAACTGATGAACGGATTTGGATGACATTTGGCACGTAAAGACCAAGTCCTGGATTAACTAACTATCCTAACTAATATTATAAAAGCAAAAGTGAGTTTCTTTGTTTGTTGGTTTGTTACTTTTTCACGCCTAAACCACTGAATCGATCATCCTGAATCTTTGAAATACGTTGTCAGGTGTACAGAAACGGACATAGGCTACCTTTCATCCCGAAAAAAAATACTGTTCCCGAGGAAAACAACAATAACGTTCTTATGATAATAGATGGCGCCACGTGTCTTTCGAATCATGACTGATTTATATGATTACAAGCAAAGTACAACCCGATTTGATAGTTAAATTCTAAATTAACGCGAGCGAAGCCGCGGGCAAAAGCTAGTAATATTATAAATGCGAAAGTCATTTTGTTTGTTACGTTTTCACGTCTTAACGACTTGACCGATAATCATAAAATTACGCATACACGTTGTCAGGGATACAGAAAAGGACACGTGAGTATAGTGGGTTCGATCCCCAGACAGAACAAACCATTTTGTGATCCACAAATAATCGATCCGAGCCTGGGTGTTCTTTTTGGCCGATGTTTGAATGACTGTTAAGAGGAAACACTATTTGTACAATCTATTGCTATCGCGCAGTGCCATTTACAGTATCATGAGCGCGATAGAGACAACTGCAGCTTGGACCGAAAATACCTAATAAAAGTACACAAAATCAACGTTTCGTAGTCCCCTGATTCCTTCTCCAAAACATGACCGATTTAACTACTTTTTTCATTAAAAATTAGAGAAAGACTTTGGCCGTGTTTCTATGGTTTCCTTTTTTTTTATATAATCCAGTCAAATTTGTTTTCTGGATGTTTGAACACAGCAAAAAATCTGGTAAATTTTTGAGGTTTTCGAAGGCTCATGTCTCTTTTAATATAATTAATTTATGAAAAAAAGGAAAACATAGCGACATGCCAATAGAGCCCATACATTTTTTGGAAAAAATTATTGCTCTACTGGCATTATCCTGGGAAGAAACAGGGGACTACGTTTGTATGGGAAAACGGCCCTTGTGTTTCCTCTTAAGTCCCCCTCTACATAGGAATTTATCCTAGTACGGACGTTGTAATTTTTATCAGAAAAGAATCTTTAGATTATCTGATCTTGCCTGCCAGTATATTCCAGCCACACATTGTACTAAAAATAATGCTCGTTGAGAAGCTAACACATACAAATTTAACTTGTATTTTTATTTACTAACACGGATCACATTTTTTCGAAAGATCATACATAAACTAGCTACAATTATCGCCTGCTCCGTGCCTCGGAGAGCACGTTAAGCCGTCGGTCCCGGCTGCAATAAACATCTATGGCAGTCGTTATTGGGAAGTCAGTACCCTCTAATATCCTGACACTGGTCTAGCCTTAGGTTATCGTTAGCCTTTGTGTTGCGGAGGTCAGATGGCAGTCGCTCCGTTTAAAAACTGATATCCAGTCAAATCCGGTTAGACTAGAAAGCCGACCCCAAGTGACTTGGGAATAATAAAGACTAGGGAGAAGAATACATAAACTAGCTATTACGACTGACTAAATAATTTTACAACAAAACTACTTTTAAATAATTGCGCCATCTCTATCATCTTTAAATAGCATGACAATGATAGCAACATATCACACAAGTAGCTCTAAAAGTTGTGTGTTTAAAAAACTAGCAAAGACTTAAACATTACACAGTATTGATATCCGATCGGTATCATCAGCGATCACGTCTAAAACAGTACGTGAGTAACAGTTCACAGGTACGACTCACACTTGACCGTTTTATATTTTTACCTCGAGTACAGGCCATGTGTTGTATAAACGGTGCTACATCAAAGAACAAAAGAATTAGCCTCATGAAGAAAGTAAAAATAAAACGGGTATACACAGGATGATGTGAAACGTAAGTGTTACATGACTGATTACGAGTTTTTGAAAGGACCTATGTACCTTATCCTGTCTTTCAAGGTTTGCTGGTTCAGTTTTTCAACAAACTGTGTACCCAAATCCAAGAACTGATGCTCATGGATCATGCATCAGCAGTTGCTTTTAGCTACCGATACGCCACTGAGGCAACTTAACTAATTTTGTCAGCATAGATGTCTCAAAACATAATTCAATAAAATACGTATCTGTGGTCGTACAGCGGTCAATATTAGAAAAATATAAATATCATAAATTTTAGCTTTCTGCACTTTTTCTTCGCATTCATTAATTCTCCGCTTGATACATATATAGAGAAACAAATATATCTAAAACAAATTCATCGCCGCAGTCTGCTTGTGACCACTGCCAGTGCAAAATGGCCGAAACATCAAGCCTTTCTAAAAAGTATGTAAATACTGAACATGACCGGGTTAATACTCGATTTCCGTATCTAATATAAATCATGCAATGCGAAAGTATAAACAAATAAAAATGTGTGTGTGTACCAGAGTACACAGGTAAGAAGTGAAACTTCTTTACGACATATCATTTTTCTACTAACAAAAATTATTTAACTAACTTTAATATTAATATTTATTTCATAACTTAATAAAAATAATTCAAAGCAGATATTTAATGACTTAATCAATTACACAAGTTATGAATAAATAATTGGAATTATCTTTTCAAAGTAATACAATTATATGATGACAGTTAATCATGTAGAAATGCAACGATTTTATAAAATTAAAAATGAATAAATAAATCATTAAAAATTAATAATTAAAAAAGATGTACGTATACATATTTTTATTTTCTAATCGTGTTTTGTTTTATTTTTAAATTATTATTTAATTTATATTTTTTATTGTTTTTAGAATTAATAATGTTCACTAGATTTACAGTCATATTTATTAATACTTGCTAATTTTAACAGATTTATATACATTCACTGATACTTACAATCAAAAAGTGAGGTTAACCTCAAATAAATATTAAAATCATGCTCATACGTGTTGAATTTATAAAACGAAATATATAATCACTCTCACTTTTCTTGTAAATTCACTTAAATTTGAATAAGTCTTTTTATTTTATCACTTTCAAATTAATATATTGTTATTCTTATTTCAAACCAAACTTCAAAACTAATATATTGTTGTTATTATTATAATATATTACATTATATTCTTTACGTCACTATACTAAACTTTGATAAAAAAGCAACATGGCGCGTAACCGAAAAACGTGACGATTTTTTTTACACTGCTACAAAATTTCTCCCATACGTCGTCGATAAAGAATTTTCACTTCAAAAATTTGGAGACTGCCGATAGAAGTGAAAACTTTAATCCTTGATCATAAACACTTCTTTATAAACCAAAAATAATTCAAAAATGGAAAGCGTTCGGTGACGATGACGCGAGTTCCATGATTTTTGTTCACCCAAGAAGCGCTTAACGCGCCTAAAGAAGTTTTCACTTCAAAAATATAATAATATCAACGTTCATATATGTTTATAAACTATTGACACTTACTTAAATAATGTATACCTGTACTACAACCCAAAAAGTTGTTTGACTTAAACTAAATCAAATACTCTCGCACACGTAACCCTTATTTTATTTGGCCTTTTCCCCAACAATGGATGTTACCACGTTAGATTTATTTAAAGGTTTGTTACGATTGCCGGGTTTCGTATAAGGTCATTCATTGTTGGTTTTGGGGCAAAACCTGCAGAATCTATAAGTACCTACCAATAAATATATTTAGGTTAATAAAATATTTTGGTTGTCGATTTGCGGAGGTAATAAAATAATGATATTATGTAATGTGGGGGAATAAGTTGAATGTTTTGATAAAAGTATTTATAATACCAGCCTTGTATTAAACTGTGCCAATGCTGGACACGGGTCTCTTCTCAATGTAAGAAGGGTTAGGCCATAGTCCACCACGCTGGCACAGTGCGAATTGGCAGACTTCACATATCTTCTAGAACAATATGGGAGAACTTTCAGAGATTCATCCTTCTAGAGTTCATCCATATCGCCTGGAAGCGTTTAATTCTAAGACGGTACGCATTCAGCGATCATTTCTCCCACGTACGTGCAAGCTCTGGAATGAACTGCCAGCTTCGGTGTTTCCCGAGCGCTATGATATGTCCTTCTTCAAACGAGGTTTAAAGAGAGTTCTTCTTTCACGGTAGGCAGCGGCTTTGCTGTGTCCTGACATTGCTGAAGTCCATGAGCAGCGATTACCACTTTCCATCAGGTGGGCCACTTGCTCGTCTGCCACCAATGGCAGTATAAACAAATATAAAAAAGATGCAGGTTTCCTCACGATGTTTTCCTACACCGTTAAAGCGAGCGATAATTAACTATTTATTACGCACATAACTTCGAAAAGTCAGAGATGCCTTGGGTTCGAGACCTCTTCGTGGCAGTTTAAGGGTTTCCCACTAGGCTATCGCTGCTGAAAAGTGTTTAGAATACATATATAAAGATTTTCCCAATTTCTCGGTCCTTTCCTTTATAATAGAGTCACTAGAATATTTCCAAACTTGGCTGAACTAAATAAAATAACCTGTAAACGAGCCATTTTTAAATAGCTAAAAACCCTTAAATTACAATGCTACCGAATCCTTTCTGGATAATTCATGTTCTATTTAAACAAATTTTTAAATTTATTGTTCTCTGGTAATAATGTAATTATTATTATTAACAATTTTCTATTAATAATTCTAATTTCATAATTTGTATTTATATAATAAAAGAACTTCAATAATAATATAATTCTCCTAGAATAGACTGTAAATTATAAAATTATATAATAAGACCTTTTGCACACCATTGTTATGGTAGAATGTACAGAACCATTATTGTAATTATTGACATCTGTTGTATGTACTAAATTCTCGCAAATAAATGAATCTGAATCTGAATCTGTAATGCTATACATTGCATGCTTCTATTTAAATTGTAAATATCCATTAATTTTCTAAACACCATCTCGACAAATTTTTGTAAATTAGTATATCATTGGCACTGATGAACAGTTACCTCCTGAGATAAAGTTTTAACTGGTTCAGAAGGGAACTAGTTGAAACTGTATCTCAGAAGGTAACTGTTCATCAGTGCTAATAATAACCTATTAACTGATTTTATTGTTAAAAAAAACCTAATATAATCTAATAAAAACTATTTTTGTAAAGCAATTTAATGGCAAATCTCTTCACATTTGAGGTTAAGTATGGAAATAAATCACGATTTGATTTGATTTGATATATAGCCTCGCATCTATATTCCTAAAGGGTATGCAGAGGTATAGTAGACGTACATTTGACCAGCTATTGCTTTAAGTCCTACGTAAATTGGTAGAGCCTATTGTCGTATACCGGCCACTATTCCAATCCTCAGCCTGCTACTAAGAATTTCTTTACAGAAAATCATAATAAGACTTGCTGGTTCCAAGAATCGAGCATTAATGGTTATTGAACATGACATCCCGACTTCAATTCTTGTGTTGTGTGGCTACTTTCACTACCTTAGTGCCATAGACGTTATCAGAATGAATATAGAATGCAACAACAGCATAGGTTATTTCAAAAAGGAATAATGAAAATTAGGCAAAATAAAAATGTATACACATAGATTCACGCCTATTTCCCAGAGGGGTAGGCAGAGAGTACGGATTTTCATTTGCTACGATCCTGACACACTCCTCTGGCTTCATTCAATTTCATCACATTCCTCATACACGCCCAAGGTGCTCTTAATCCTAACTAATATTATAAAAGCTAAAATGAGTTTGTTTGTTTGTTGCCTTTTCACGCCTAAACCACTTAACCGATCATCCTGAAATTTTGCATAGACGTTGACAGGTGTACAGAATCGGACATAGGCTACTTTTCATCCCGAAAAAATTACTGTTCCCTAGGAAAACAATAATAACGTTCTTATGATAATAGATGGCGGCACTTGTCTTTCGAATCATGATTTAATTATATTATTACAAGCAGAGTACAACCCGAATTGATTGTCAAATTCTAAATTAACGCGAGCGAAGCCGCGGGCAAAAGCTAGTATAGAATACAACAACAGCGTAGGTTATTTCAAAAAGGAATAATGCAATTAGTTGAAGATGGCTTATAAAGCGATGAAAATTAGGCAAAAATAGAATAACAATGTATACACCGTTTACAAAGTATATTATATACATAGTTTACGATTGGCGTTATAGTTAAAGTGATTACCTTGGCACTGCCAGTGGTCCAAGAATTGTAAAGTAGATTCTGACACGGAACAAATACTTGTGTGACTAGAGGTGGTCGTTAAATCAATAAACTGTTTTTATTAACGGCTTTTTGTTCTTTAACGAATCAAGTGTTTTTCTTCAATGAAAAACCTGTTGAAAATATTAAGCTAATAAATTCTATCAACGTCTTCGCAACGCAAGTCGCAACTCGCAATAATGTATAAATAATTATCATCTCATAAAACAACTAATAAAATAACGAAAGCAGTTTTGTACTAATAATTAGTAGCTACAAAACGGTTTTCGAAGTTGCGATCGAAAACGTTGACTTAATATGCAATAATTTAACTTTATACGAATATAATGAATAATCAGTTCATTGAACAACCAGTTGACGATTTAACAGTTTTTTTAAACTGTCAACAGGTTAAAAAAACTGTCAAAATTGACGAAAAACAGTTACATTAAATTAATTAAAAAACTTTCAATGACACATCTCTGTTTGCGACAAATGATGATTACGAGGCTGCACTTGGTGGTTTTGTGTTCTATTTTTTAAGCGAATTGTAAGTACACCTTATATTTTTACTCGATAGTCAAGAGGTTAACTGCTTCTGTACAAGTTAGTTGTTATTGTAACTTCCCGAGTTCGATTCCGTTTTGACATACGTGTCGGGTATAGTGTTGTTGTGTTGTTGCTAGCACGGTGTCTAGAAGGGGCCCGGTAGACAGGAAGATTTTCGCCCTCTATTACTCTTGTACATGAAACTTAAAAACATAGGCGATATGGATCTAGTAGGGATGCCACTGCCAACCTCTCCAGAGATACAAAGACTTGAAACGTATCTTTTTAGTATTCAAACAGTTCTAGAATATAATTTATTTTATTATAATTTAAAAGTTTAATAATCTTTTAACATAATATTCTTTTTTTAAACTTGAAACAATACATTAGCAAATACTATACTAACCGTATAGTAAATGATATCCTAACAGCTAATTCATCAAACGTAAAATACCCAAAAAGCACCTGTCCAATAAAAAAACTTGAATAAAAAAGCAACAGCCTGTAGTTCCCGGGCCCCCAATAAAGCGGCGCGGGCGCAGCCGACGCCGAAACCGTTCATCGAACCCGGGACATCTGTTTCCTCGCACGAGCCCCGCCACACTGTCTTGCTCATTCAACGGAACGTTTTTGTACTTTAAATATCTCGACGCGCCGCGTAACGAATTTAGCGTAAGCCGATTGATTTTTATAACATTACTAGCAATCCGCCCTGGCTTTGCACGGGTATGTTTGGCTATATCTCAAAAGGATTAGACAGCGTGTTCGATTAAAGCTCACAGGCGGCTTTACTTTTGCCGACATTTTCAACTATTATCGTCATATTTCAACCAATTTACACAAAACTTTAACAAATTATACACCTAAACCTTCCTCATGAACCTATCTATCTATTGGAGAAAGCCGCGTGAAAATCTGTTCAGTAGTTTTTGAGTTTATCGCGAACAGACAGACAGACGCGGTCCTGTTTCACAAGCTACAAGCAGCATTTATCTATACGATAAATATCACACCGTCACTGTTAGTTCAACTAACAAGACAAGGACAGCATGCGATTAATACATATTTCGAATTGCGTTTACTTGTGCGTTGTGAAACAGACCACTAATAAATAATGTATTCCAAGTTTTGTTTAATGCTAATCTATACATATAATAAAATCGTAGGAAAGTCAAAACTGTACATTGAATATTTTTTTAAAAGAATACTTGGGTCGTGATCTACAATCGATATCGAAGCCAAAAATATAGTTTTTAGAATTTTTGTCTGTTTGTCCGTTTGTCTGTATGTATGTCCGGGCTAAACTCAAAAAGTACTGCATGGATATACTTCAAATTTTGCATGAATATTACTAACAGGTCGGGTCAATATATAGGCTACATATTATCACGGTATCACCTACGGGGGAGGAGCTGTGAATCTTTATTTTTCTTACGCATTCTGTGACAGCGTGTAATCTAACGACGCATATTTAAATGTTGTTTTTGAGTAAGCCATGCTATCATCTAGCTTTACACTATAAAAACTACGCCATTTAAGTAACTAGGGCAGAGAAATATAGTTGGGTTCCGCGGCGACAAACACTTTTTAGTTAAAATCTACGCGGACGACGTCGCAGGTAACAGCTAGTTCTTACTAATATTATAAATTCGAAAGTGTTTGTTGGTTTCTCGGCTCACGGACTCAACGATGAAATTCTAATCCTTACTTCCTTACTAATATTATAAATGCGAAAATGAGTTTGTTTGTTTGTTACGCTTTCACGCCTTAACTACTCAACCGATCAACATGAAATTTTGCATACACGATGTCAGGGGTACAGAATAGGACATAGGCTACTTTTCATCCCGAAAAAAAATACTGTTCCCGAGGAAAACAACAATAACGTTCTTATAATAATAGATGGCGCCACGTGTCTTTCGAATCATGATTGAATTATATTATTATATACAAGCAGAGTACAACCCGAATTGATTGTCATATTCTAAATTAACGTGAGCGAAGCCGCGGGCAAAAGCTAGTAATTTTATAAATGTTAATGTTTGTAAACATGTTTAATTTGTTATTCAATTACACATAAACCGCTGAACAGATTTAGATAATGCTTGCCACATAGATAGACCATAATATACTTTTATTTGTCGAGTAATCAATAATATAAAATATGGTAGGTATAATGGCCGCAATACTTTGTTAATATGAGTCGTAAAATACTGCAATTGCATATATGTATTTAAATGGTGATTTAAAAGAGTAGCCGTGAATTTCATGCAGGTATTTGCTCACAGGCTCAACTTTTTACCTAAACCTTGCAAAGACTTGGGTTAATATTGAGGATATCTTAACAGAACAATCTACTCAATTATGTTTTTGTTACCTTACTCGAGATTCAAACTGAGCACATAATTCTTATCACGAAGCAATCAAGGCATAAAATTAGGTAAAATTATATAATACATTATATATACCTACCCCTCTATTATATATACTTACCCCTCTGAAAAACAGGCGTGAATCTATATATGTATGTATGGAAAATGATACTATCATTGGGTTGACCAACAGGACGTCGGCGTCGCCCTGTCGGTCGCCCCAGATACCGAAAGATGTTGTGGAGTTGGATGTGAGGGAGCTTCAAGCTGGTGATTGACGAGAAGTGGCCAAAGATCGGGCAAAGTGGCGGTCTCTAGTGTCGGAGACCAAGACACATTTTGGGTCGTTGAGCCAGCGGAGTAAGTAAGTATTTTACAGGAAAGAAATTGGTTTAGTAACCAAATCAACTTATAAAGTTCTTAATATTGTCTTCTGTTTACGCGAATGTTATTCATTGAAATTAAACTACTGTATACGGATTTTATCGCGTTGTTTATTTGACACTTTATTACATAATTTAGAAACTGTTACACTACTACTATTGAACTTTACTAAATTTCAATAATTTAATTAGCTTAAAATTAGTAAAGTTTGATAGTAGTGTAACAGTTTTCAAAATTGTGTAATAAATAAACAACGCGATGAAATCCGTATACAGTAGTTTAATTTCAAATTATAAAGTTCTTTCTTATCTACGTTCTTTCACTACATTCAAGACAGTTTAAAAAGTGTCAGTTAGCCTCAATTTACAACATACGTCAAAGCGATTAACCGATTCCGTCGCAAACTCATTAAAACGTATAATTGGCAAATGAACAACAGAAATTCTTGTAAAAAGCCATCGCTGACGGTAATTGTAGATACCATCGACACCATGGCAGTATCCATAAAAAGGGAACCCCATAAAACAGCACAAACAATTAATATTTAAAACAGCTGACGAAATGCAAATGGCGACAAGTTAGAAACGGCGCCATATTGTCGGTATAGTCTGTGCCCTGGTTCTGCCTTCAAAGTATTATTTAATCTTTATTTACAGCTAGCAACGCATTTTCAAATTTCTTCCTATTTTCTTTTGAGAAAGGTTTCTCTCGCGCTAGATGTTATTTCTTTATCACTTCCAAACATAAAAACCAGGGACACAAAGAAAATCTAGACTCGAAACAATTTTGTAGATCACACACATTTTTTTGTCACGTGTAGGGATCGAACCTACATCACTCGATATATTTATTTTTGAAAAGTCTAGTCATAAGGGGCAATATATATGGTAATCCTTACTTTCTTACTAATATTATAAATGCGAAAATGAGTTTGTTTGTTTGTTACGCTTTCACGCCTTAACTACTCAACCGATCAACATGAAATGTTGCATACACGTTGTCAGGGGTACAGAATAGGACATAGGGTACCTTTCATCCAGAAAAAAGAACTGTTGCAAACCTAACCTAACCTAACCTACATTTACGCGAGCGAAGCCGCTGGTGAAAACTAGTACAAGAATAAATTAATATTACTATCACACTTGGGCGACATTTTTTTGTTTTCAAGAATCTCTTCTAAACTATTTTAGTTTAGTAATTTCGCGAGATACTTTACAAACATTCAAACAAAGTATACCCAGACTCGGGACAACATTTATTTATTTATTTATTTATTTATTTATTTATTTAGCACAACCACATCATATGTATTTATACATTTATAGGAAACATTACATAGTATTGCATCTGATTGCATTTAATAACACACAATTTTTCTCCGGTAGAAATTGAACCCACAACACTTAGTAGCAGTGCCGAGGCTTACACTTACCACTGCGCCGTCCATGCAATCTCAATAATCAACCATAATCTCCTTTATTCTTTGTTGGAGCTTTAATTGAATCAACAATGATTACCCCAAGCTGTGTTAACGAATATAACATCTATGAGGGTTACTTACAACAATGAACGTAATTATTATTGTAATGAGTTAATTCAGTTAACAGGCTGCCGGATCATTGGCTGTGTACAACGGCTATTTCATATCTATTCGATGTCTGTTTTAGTCAAAGTTGTACGTCTGTATTACGGGTACGTTCACTGCAGGACAGGCCTCTCTTAAGGATTTCTTTTTTTTAATTCCTACTACTAAGGTGGCAAACAAGCATACGGCCCACCTGATGGTAAGTGGTCACCGTAGCCTATGGATGCCTGCGACACCAAAGGCATCAATTGCGCGTTGCAGACCCTTTAGGAAAGGAAGTGGGAAAAAGAAGGAGCGGGAAGGGGGAAAGAGGGTGATTGGGTCTCCGGCACTCTCACTCGCCGAACGAAACACAACAGTAGGACTACTACTATTTCACGTCGATATTCTGTGAGAGGGTAGTCCTTCTCCGGTCGCGCACATTTTTTTATACAGAGTGTCCCAGAAATCGACGTCAAGCCAGAATCAGGTAACAGGCTAAGTTATAATAGCTATCAGAAAAATATATAAAAAAATCACGGTTACGTATTTTAAAAACGATAGGCATTTTAAAAAAATCTAAATAATCTACACTTTGTAACGGTCTTTTCACTCCTGTTACTACAGATATTTACTTTTAGAACTTTTAGTTTTTATAACTTAGACGGTTACCTGATTCCAGCTTGACGTCGAATTCTGGGACACGCTGTATATAATTGGTAAAGACAAAAACATTATAATCGAATTCCGACCAGTGAACGAATACTAGAATCTATATATTAATACGTGAAGTGAAAATTTTGGATCCCTTTTTACGAAAATTGGGCGGACGGAGGAGTATGAAATTTCGCACACTTATAGTTTATACAGAGAAGAAGTGACGAATGCTAATATTTTTTTTAATATGCATTCGAAATACATTAAATTAATGAAAAAACACTACACGCACACAACCATGCATTTGACACACGCAGTCGAAGCGCGTAACTATGGTTACATATATCAATATATAATGACATATATCAGCAATATCTTACAGGCAAACTTTGGTCGAATTTCGAGCACTAGGCGACCGCTAGTATTAAATTAATCCTTGTCTAGATAGACCCCCTACAACTAATCTAGCAATGAAATAAAACTAAACTACCCAACTGAAAACGCATCCTACCATACAATTTCAAATTCTGATTTCCTATAAATGACTCGTATGCTCTTGTAGCTTCAGTCCTTTGGCTGATACCACTAACTTAACTAAATTCTGTCTTATAATATATTCTCAATGCATTACAATAAACGTAACCCAATACTATTCTATCTAACATCAAAATCTATACATCTATGCAAATAAATAAAATTGAAGTGTCTGTTTGTAATGTCAAAATAACAGCTTTTTATCTAATGCATATGAAAGTATATAAGGTACCTATACGAAAACATCTATTTTTAAAATTTTTGTCTGTCTGTCTGTCTGTTTGTTCCGGCTAATCTCCGAAACGGCTAAATCGATTTTGACGGGACTTTCAGTGGCAGATAACTGATGTTATAAGGACTAACATAGGCTACTTTGATTTTAGAAAAAAAAACAGAGTTCTGCGGAGACAAACACTTTTTAGTTAAAATCTACGCGGACGAAGTCACAGGTAACAGCTAGTACCATTATAAAAAGAGCTCAATTGAAAATTAGTAAGAGTATTACATTCAAAACGAATTCTTCCAATACTAAACATTAAATCTACCTGACATTCGCCGAGAATTTATCTAATTGCCTGTTTGTTACAAACAGACAATCAGATAAATTGTATTATTAGCTAGGTATGAATAATTCAGCAGCCATTCTACCTAGTTGCACAGTAAAAGGCTCAGCGGCGGACAAAAGTTACGCTACGGGTGAAAATGGATAAAGTGATTTTTAAAGGGATTTATTCCGGTAAGCAAATTAGATGTCCAATTTGGAATTAAGATTTTTGATACTAGGAATTACTGTGGATACCAGAGGTGTTTTTGATTATCTATAGTTCTATACTAATATTATAAAGCTAAAGAGTTTGGTTGAACGCGCTAATCTCAGAAACTACTGGTTCGAATTGAAAAATTATTTTAGTCTTTGATAGCCGAAATTATTAGCTTCTGCGAGCAAACGATAGCCTAGTAGGACCCCGTGGACTGCCACGCAGATGTATTAAATTCTGACTTGACTCTGACTTTTCGAAGTTATGCACATGATGGCGAGTTCTGTAGTGTCAAACTTGAGACCTCTGCATGTCAATCCGTCGTTCTTCCATTAGGCTCTAAATATTATCAAAAATTACACTGTAGAAACATACCATTAAAAACAAATAAAGCTTTTTATCTATAAACTAGTTGATCAGCGCAACTTCGTCTGCTTCACATAAGAAATTTCTCCCGTTCTTGCAACATTTTTCATTGCTGCTCCGGTCCTATTGGTCGTAGCGTGATGTTATATAGCCTATAGCCTTCCTCGATAAACATCACCACAACACTCGGAGCAGTGGCAATGGCAAAGTTCATTAGCATGTTTCTACAGAATATACCACGGGGAGTGCTCTGAAGAGTTATTCCACCTTATCCCGCCCTCCCCTTTCTTATCAAGAACAACGCGTGCTGGGCTCAGATGCCTTCCTTACACGGTAGAGTCGATTAGAGCGCATACTAACAAGTTTGGGTCCTCATACCTCTGCCTAACGACCAAGGCATGGAATTCTCTGCCAAGGCACGTGTTTCCTTCTTCCTTCAATCCTGGGTCCTTTAAGCGGGGCGTGAAAAAGCACCTTCTCAGGCCGTCATAGTAGAGACCTCAACATCGCCTCGGCTGCTATGAGCGCAGTGTGGAGGCCACTGCTCTTAGACCACACGACTGCTTACCATCAGGTGGAGTGTGGTCATTTTGACGAGCAAAATAAAAAATAAAAAATTAGAAAGTCTTCTTCCTTTTCTTTTCGTGTGGTTAGTGGTCAACCTGTTGTCAAGAGTTGTACAAGGCGCCGAGGCCTCTGACATGCCTTAACGACTGCTGTCAATTTGGCAACAACCGGGACCGACTTTTTACGTGCCCTCCGAAGCATGGAGACGCTCAGATGAAATATCACTAAGCGGTCACCCATCTATAGACTGACTGCATCCAACGTTGCTTAACTTCGCTAATCGTTTACCGATCAGTGAGTGCAATTGGCTATGAGCGCCTCATGGCGATGACTTGTGGTCTATATCTCCTGAGCATCTGCGTTACGGAGACTACCCATCTTGCTCGTCTACGTTAAATTGACCGCTATGTCATAAACTTTACCTGAAGTACCTGGGTCAGGCAGCTTCTGTGTCTGCGAAGATCTGTCTACTAAGGTCTGTATAATATGTATGTATGTTACTGCCTACATGCACCGAAATCATGCAGCCTCTGCGAGAATACCAGCGTTGTGGATATTCTGCAACATTGCTGACGCAGGACCTTATTTGTTCCTAAACATGGTTATGTTTCTTGTTATCTTGTAAGCGTGGAACAAATAAAATTATTTTTCTTTCTTTCTTTCTTATAGCGTCTTCAGACACTGGAAGGTACAGCTGACCTCTCTGTATAACATAACGTTTTTTTTAATAATAATAATAATTTTATTGTTCTATAAAGTACATACATCATACATATTACTCTGGTCTCCACACTAGGATTCCCTGTGTCGTGGAGGCCAGTCTCTTTCGTCGAGCAGAAAAAATAACAAAATACAAAGTTTTACAAAATATAAAATTATTATGATAAAAGTAAACGAAAAACTGTATGTGTGTGAGTTGATTGGTGTGGGTGTAGGTGTGTTTGTGTTAGTGTGTGGGAGTGTGATAGTGTGTTGATGTGTGATAATGTGTCATGTGTGTGTTAGTGTGCGTGTATGTATGAGTTTGATAAGAGGGGACGCTACATTATAAACAGGATACATCCTAACTAATATTATAAATGCGAACGTAAGTTTGTTTGTTACGCTTTCACGCCTTAACTACTACACCGATCATCATGAAATTTCGTATATACATTTGTAGTCAAGGGAACAGAAAACGACATTTCATCCCAAAAAAGTAGTGTTAGTCAATCTACATTTACGCGAGCGAAGACGCGGGCAAATTATAGTTATTTTAAGGATCTATGCACTAAATCCCTCAATCAATACAGGCTTTGGAGTCGTACAGATCATATTATCGAATCATGGCCAACGCAATATCACACCGTTTTTCCTATTTAAATCATTCTTGCACTGAGAAGATGCCTGCAAAGGAACAGCTGATATTCAAGGCTAATATTACTCTTGTAAACATTTTGTTTTTGTTAAAATCTACCCACACCTTTTCACCAAGGCCATGGATAAGTATCCGAGAAATACTAGGCGTCCTAATAGGTTAGTTCTAGAGTCCATTCCGAGAACTACAATGTATAAAAATAATTGTTACTGTATGTGCATAACTATATATAACAAAGTTCCGGTATGTTTTAAAGACTTATCTCTTTATCGATTTAAGAAACACCTTAAGGCATGGCTACTAGAAAAGTCATACTATTCCCTTAAGGAGTTTCTACGTTAAACAATTTATGATAATATAATTATTACAAAATTATTTTTAAATAACAATGTCACTAAATTAATTTAATTGCCATATCTATACAATAATTAGAATTATTTTTAAAATGTAAAACATTTCGCATGCCACATTGTGACTAAATGGAAGAGCTAAATGTATTAATTATACCAAAACATCCTTAAATGTACTCCATTTTCTGTGAAATAAATATAATTTATCATTTATCTTTTGCGTCATTGATGTTTAAAATATATATTGTCACTTAATTCAATTAAAACGACTAATGTCCTCGTTAACCATTTAACTGACCACATTAGCAGTCATTATTATTTAGTTCTTAAGTTCTAAATACCTACCACGAAAGCCATAATGACAGATCCTTATCAAGACAATGGCGGACACACGTCCATACATACTTATGTATGTATATATAGCACGGTCATTTTGTATGAATATGCAACGAACAGATTAGTACATGTAGGTACGGTTAGCAAAAGTGTAAAATAATACTTTACATAATATAACTAGATGTTACCCGGAGCTGCGGGTAAATGTAGATTTGGCCAATAAATTTAATTCCCTCGGGATCAGTACTTTTTCTGTAGACCTGTAAAAGAGGAATAATCCTACCATTTTTTTTTTGTTACATATCAAAAAGATAAAGCCGCGTTTTCGCTAACGGTTCCAGTCGACAATAATTGTCAAATTTACACAAAACCTTAACGAATTATACACTTGTTTGTAAAATGAAGAGGTAATTAGTATTTGAAATTTAGTCATGAGAAAAATTACAACTTTTTTATAATATACTAGATGTGCCCGCGGTTTTACCCGCGTTTATCTTTACTGCGCCGCCCCCGTGGGTGGTAGGGTGATGTTATATAGCCTATAGCCTTCCTCGATAAATAGGCTATCCAACACTAAAAGAATTTTTTAAATCGAACCAGTAGTAATCACGCAGAATAAACCAGGAGAAACATCGTTTGTACTATGTCTGTAATGGGTAATTATTTTGCTGCGATGTTATTTTAAAACTGCGATATCTCCTAAGATATTCATTGAAATCGAATGATGTAAAGGGCAAGTTTGTTTTAAATTAAATACTTGTGATGAATAACGTATTTATTTGGATAAGGATTAATATCATGTTTATAAAAATACCTTCGCAAATAATGCATTATTTTAGAACAAATTTGGTTAGCATAAAAATGGTTATAGTGAGCCAACCTTAAAAGATAGACATATGCTGTCGCGGACTTTTTTTTAGAACTTTTAATGGGGCACAATTCTGTCATACATGATTTTTGCGAAACTTTAACTGTTTACGCAGCGCACGCAGCGGAAGCTCTCAAAAGGAAAAAATACCCTCCGATTTTGAAACATTCTTCATTGGTGCTCCGCTCCTATTGATCTTAGCGTGATGATATATAGCCTATAGCCTTCCTCGATAAATGGGCTATCTAACACTGAAATAATTTTTCAAATCGGAGCAGTAGTTCCTGAGATTAGCGCGTTCAAGTAAACAAACAAACAAACAAACTCTTCAGCTTTATAATATCAGTATAGATTTGTCAAAGGCTTTTTTATGTTTTATCTTTTTATTTTATTTTTATTTATTTGTCAAATATAGGTAGAATTACATTTATGGTCTTATATTGATAACAGTTGGTAGTGAAATAGGTTTTGCCTTAAAGGCATATGAATATAATATCATAATAATTGTCAAAATGTTAATAATATTTAGTAAAAACTTAATGATAAAAAATTTTTACTTCATCGAGATATTTTGCTATTTCCCTCGCACGTCCACTCTTAAATACCGGTTACCTCACTTTAAAGTATTGTACATTCTTTTTAATATTTAAACCATTTGCTAATTACTCCTATCAGATTAGGCACGTAAAATAGATACCGTGATTTTCTTGCAGGTATCTTCTCATAGGCCTGCCCAAACTTAGCAACTAACCTAAATACATTTAGGTTAATTAGTTAACTTACTAAACTCATTAACTCAGTCATAAACTTTGACGTGTATAAGAGTATGACCTGAATGAATAAATGCTTTCATTCATATCCATTTAGGGATTTAAAAAGATCTTGGAAAGTTTAAAAGTCGATATCTTTGGATACAAACTATAAAAATAATGGAGTTGAATACGTTAATATTACGCAGAGATTTTTTAAAATTAATACAGAACTTAAGTATTATTTAATCTGCTATCTGTACTTGACAACAATGCATCTGCTAACCACCTGTTGTAGAAGGTCGATTAGTCACTCTGCCCACTGAGGCACCGGACACACACACACACAGACACACAAACACACCTACACATAACTAGTAAATACATATCTGACGGAGCATGTACAGCCAAATGAAGGACAAAATAAGAGCAAAATGTCCAAACGCTGTCAGGTGATATTGTTTCCGATTTTTTGTTGGACTTTGGCTTAAAGCATTTTAGTGACTTAAGACAATTAATTTTCGCTTATGTTCCGTTTGCGTTGCCGACCCTTTATGAAAGGAAGTGGGAAGGAGAAGGAGCGGAATGGGAGAAAGGGGGTGATTGGGCCTCCGGCACTTTCACTCACCGAACGAAACACAACAGTAGGAATACTGCTATTTCACGTCGATATTCTATGAGAGGGTAGTCCTTCCCTGGTCGAGCCGGCCCATTCATGCTGAAATCAGCGAAACTCTACTACTATTCTATTTTCGATTAGTCCATAGTCCACCACGCTGGTCCAGGGCTAGCTGGCAGTCTTCACATTGTTGCCAGACCGTTGGACTACCACGCAAAAGTTTCGTTTCGTTTCCAAGGCACGACATCTTAGAAATTTTCGAAGTTATCTATACTAATGTTATAAAGCTGAAGAGTTTGTTTGTTTGGTTGAACGCACTAATCTCAGAAACTGCTGGTTCGAATTGAAAAATTCTTTTAGTGTTAGATAGTCTATTTATCGAGAACTGCCTCCGTGGTACAGCGGTAGTGAATGCAACTGCTGTGCATGAGGTCTAGGGTTCGAATCCCGGGTCGGGCCAACAAAAACGAATTGGGTTTTTCTGTTAAGAAATCTCAATAAGAGCTCGGAGTTAGGAAGTTGGCGGTGTTAGACACACCCGTGCCTCGTCCTCGTCCTCGTCTCGATTATGCGTCCCATTGGATCATGAGGGTTAGGGAACAGAGAGTGCACTTGTGTTTACGCACACACTTGTGCACTATAATATCTCCTGCGCAGATGGCCAGTCTCCGTTAAGACTGGCCGCCGTGACCGAAAATTCGGTCTGGAGGACTATATAACATCACGCTACGACCCACGGGGGCACCGCAGTAACTATAAACGCAGGTGAAACCGCGGGCACATCTAGTAATAAATAATAATGAACCATAGGAGTATGCCCATAAAATTTGTTAATAATAATTTTACTTAAATCTAATGTTATGTGCGTATTAAATTATTAATATCGTTCAATTTACGTTTGAGGAAAATATCAAGACGAATCTTGCATATCTGAAAGTTCTCCTTAATGTCTCGAAGATATGTGAAGTCTGCTATGGCCTAAACCTTTTCACACAGAGAAGAGGCCTATGCCCAGCGGTGGGTCACAGACATTTATATATAGAGCTGATATTTATTAATGCCTCTTCTATTTTAATGCAATAAAATATAGCATACTAGATTTTGTCCGCCGTTTTGCTCGCTTAAATGTAGATAAAGTTAGGAGTACTTTTTCAGGGTGAAAGGTACCTTATGTCCTTTTTTATCCCCCTAACAACTTGTATACGAAATTTCATGATGACCAGTCCAGTAGTTAAGGTGTGAAAGTGTAACAAACAAACAAACTCATATTCGCATTTATAATATCCGATAGGATATTCATCCTGACGGACCATTCTATGTTGTGCGATCTCTATGAATATTCTAATATCACGAAGGTTTTATTATGTAAAACTTTGGCAGCCATTATATCGGTTAATATCAATATACATAGATACATAATATAATATGTTTACTATATTTAGTACTAGCTTTTGCCCGCGTCTTCGCTCGCGTTAATTTAGAATTTGACAATCAATTCGGGTTGTACTCTGCTTGTAATAATATAATTCAATGATGATTCGATAAAACACGTGACGCCATCTATTATCATAAGAACGTTATTGTTGTTTTCCTCTGGAACAGTAATTTTTTTCGGGATGAAAGGTAGCCTATGTCCGTTTCTGTACACCTGTCAACGTATATGCAACATTTCAGAATGATCGGTTCAGTGGTTTAGGCGCGAAAAGGTAACAAACAAACAAACTCATTTTTGCTTTTATAATATTAAGTTAGGATTGTTTAAAATAGCTTTATAATTATTTGCTCAAAAGTAGAGTTCAGACTCGACGGTTGGAACGCTGCGTTTGAAGCGTCAATATAAAAAATGATTTATTCATTTGGGTCATGAAGTAACACTTATGAATTCCAAAGCTTATGAGTTAGGGAGGCTGGTGAACACACATTTCTTTAACCGAGAGTCCAACCAAGAACAATAACAAGAAAATAAATATAATACAAACCAAATTTTTTTTTTACTTTGGCATCCTTTAAATAATTTTCTTCACTCTAGGTGGAGCCAAGGCGTATACAAGGCTTCTACCGACTATGACTACACTTGTGTTCCTTCACTTGCCCTTCACATTCCAGGCCCGCAGGATTCCTAACGGATAACTCCGCGTAAGCGTGTTCTTGAGTGGAGACCGCGACTCGGCAAACGTAGTGCAGGACGCCCTCCGACCAGGCGGGATGACGATCTGCGAAAGACTGCAGGCAGATGCTGGATGCGGCAAGCTGAAGACAGGGCGCTATGGCGCTCTTTGGGGGAGGGCTATGTCCAGCAGTGGACTTTTATAGCCTGATGATGATGATGATGATGAACTCCGCGTTAATAGGAATCAGCCCACCACATGCACTGACAGGACTCTCTAAAGTGCTGACAAAATCTCTGCGTCATCTAATACATTTCTGTCTTTCCTTTCGGTAAGAAAGGCTTGTGACTACGTATGTATCAAATAACTTGCGTATATAAAGCAAAACTTGTTTTTATATAACTTTGTCTTATGTTAACGCGGATGTTAGTCAAGTCAAAAATCATTTATTCATATGAACAAATACACATCCTAACTAATATTATAAATGCCAATGTGAGTTTGTTTGTTTGGTACGCTTTTACGCCTTTACTACTCAACCGATTATCATGAAATTTCGTATACACGTCAGGGCAACAGAAAAGGACATAAACTTTACTAATCTGACCTAAACTAAACTTTTAACAATTATATCCTTGCAACTACAAAATTTTAAGGTCAAATTCCATATTATTTGAACGGAGGAACAATACAAATAAAAGGAAAGCAAATCAGTTAGATTTTGAAATTTCAGGTTCTAAATTAGAATTATTTAAAAAAAATTGCGTTTATATGGCACCCTTAATTTACAAATCATTGCCAAATACAATAATCATCGGCCTGACCGACTGCCACGCCCGAGGTCGCGGGTTCGATTCCAGCACAAGTCAAACATTTGTGTGCATGAACATGGATGTTTGTCTTGGTCTGGGTGTTTCTATGTATATTAAGTATGTATTTACAAAAAAAGTATATAAGTATGTTTATCCATTGTCTAGTACGTGCCCATAGTACAAGCTCTGCTTAGTTTGGGCTAGATGGTGATGAGTAAAAAAAAAAAATGCTATCTATATTGAGGCCAATTAAGAAAAAACAAAAAGAAATCTTATCAAATATTTAAAAAAAATAAAATAAAAAAAATAAAAGTATTTATTTTCGTAAACATTTGGTGTTACCTTAACCTAGTGTTTGGAGTATCCATTTAAGCATATAACAATACTTGTACTAGGACACCCCGCTCTTTCACATCTATACGTATGTTTACAATAAGGTAAGTATTAACAAAGTATGAAAAATTCCTTAATTAATAGGTGTGTGTGTGTGTGTGTGGTGTGTGTGTGTATATGTGTGTGGGTGTGTGTGTGAGTGCATGTGTTTGTATAATATGACCACACATAAGTATGTTGATTTGATTTATATTCTGTTGAATATTTAGTTTATTGCATTGCCATAAATAAATATAAATTATGAATGTTGATGGTTTATTCTAAACTAGTTAATATTTTCTCCGTGTCGTCGTAAGACAATTTACCAATCCACTCAGCAGCAGTCGTTTTGCAATCATGATAAGTTTTAGGATATATTGTAAGTATTTTGTTTAATTTATTATAAACGATTGCCGCACGTTTTCTATACTGTATACTAGCAAATGTTGTATTTACTTTTGGGACCATAGCTACTATGTCTTTCCTTCTTTTTGTTTCTACGTTTATTGCATCACGCGGTAAAGATTTATGCAATTTTAAAATTGTATGCATAATGTATAACTTCCGAATTGATAACAGGTTACTAATTTTATATAGGATTTCTGTAGGAAAAATCCGTTTTTTAAAATACATAACCTTAATTAAAGCTCTTTGGGATCGCTCAATTTCTGGAAATCGCGTTTTAAATTATCCTCCCCAAACTGGTAGACAGTATACTATAACTGATTGAACTAGTGCTTTGTAAATGTTGTTAATTAGTATGTTAGGAGCAGATGACACTTCTGTAGTTTTACTCTGAGTTATATGTCTAAGGTTTTTAATTGTATTGCGTAGCTGGTTGTTACAGGAATGTTATTATTCGGTTGACGAGCTTTTGCAAAAAAAATCCATGCAAGTTTTATTATTTGGAACGTTCATTGAGGTATAAGCACAACTAATGAATTAACAGTCGTGTTTTATTTATTTAAGATTTGCCTATCAATTTGGAACTTTATTGTTGCATGCTGTATAACGGCCAAATATTTATGTGATACAAAAGAATTGTAATACCTTTATACCATACCATATTTGACGCAATAAATGATATTATTAGTATTAATCTAAACTACATTTACGCGAGGGAAACCGCGATCAAAATCTAGGAATACATAACATTGAAATTAAATTACTGTTCACGGATTTTAACGTGGTTTATTCAAATAAAATACACTGCCTTAATATAATGTTAAGAGCAGCGATAGCTCAGTGGGGAGACCAACAGACTGCAATGCAAAGGGTCTCGGGTTCCAACCCACGTCGCGCACCTCTGACTTTCGGAAGTTATATGACTTTTCGAAATTATGTGCGTATTGATTGACAATTATCGCCTGCTCCGTGCCTCGGAGAGCACATTAAACCGTTGGTCCCGGCTGCCATGAACATCTATGGCAGTCGTTATTGGGAGAGTGTCGACACAAAAGATCCCACTGGGTCGAAGTGTCGCCGGTCTGCACTGACTGACATAAGATAAGATAATATAATGTTAAACTATTAAACTAATTAAGAAATATAAAATCTATGCACAGTATTGCAATTTCAAATTTCAAAACACTGTTTCTGTTAAGACCAGCGCGTTCTCCCCGCTCCGTGCATTAAACATCCTAATGAAACAATGGCCTCTATAATCCCTAGAGCTCTGATTAAAATGGCCTTGTTGCAGTTAATCTGTGCACATACGTACGTTGTGTGTTAGTTTTATATTCACAATCACAATTAACTCTTTGTTAAGCCGCCTCTTTGTAGCGCCGGCTTACTTTGTGGTCTAATGTGTCTATACGGATGCTGTTTGTCACTGATAGCTTGAATATTACTAAGCTATTAGTTATGGAACAGAATATCTACGTCACTTATCAAAGTCAAAACATATTGTTTTAGGTCTCATTTTTTTTTTTACTTGGTGGTGTGCTTTGACGCATGTCTCTCCGCGGGGCGACGGAGAGGTTATGTCGGGCTCACCGGGGGAAAGATACCCCGGTAATACCGACTAAACTTACCACGGTGTTCCTCGACATAGCCAGAGATGGCTATGTCGAGGCCGCACGAATCGCTTTCACATGCAATCGCGACCTCGCCATGGTTTCGGCCCGCCGTGTGAAACGGCAGGCCACTACCCAAAACATACTTCCACCACCGTCCCCCTAGGGGGGACAAGATACGATACAGAGGCGCACGTGGGAACACGCACGCCGCCTCTCGGACCTGGTGCTGATCGGGTGGCGAGCAGGCCCACGCAGCCCACCACTCCCAGGTCAAACCTCAGGGTGGCTGGAAGTCGTCTCGCGCCCTCCAGCGCCCGGTTCTGCGGTTGGGGAGAGAGCTTAAGCGCTCCCTCTCCCGTTCCGCGGCCTATATTGTTTTAGGTCATAATGCAACTCTTATAAAGGCCCAATGTTATCAATTAGTGAATTTACTAAAGTTACTAATTTTATATTTATGTTAGGGCTAGGTTCGGTTACAGAAACCTGTTTTGAAAGCTACATACGTATGATAAGGCATAAGATATGTGATCAAGTGGTCATGGACTCAAATCCCACCTTTCACTCTATCGAAACACAAGCATATTAGCTTAGTTAGAGAAAATTAGTATGTA
Organism: Catocala sponsa; assembly: GCA_963564715.1. NCBI lineage: Eukaryota > Metazoa > Arthropoda > Insecta > Lepidoptera > Erebidae > Catocala > Catocala sponsa. Next base: position 1,870,960 of record OY751352.1, read on the forward strand.
TATTTTTCTGTAATAAAGAGAATAAAAACTTACATATTATTTTGTCAATGAATGGTTCTCTATGTCCGTTGTTTAAATGTTTAAAAGATTTTGCGACACAGGAATTATATCTAGTGCGGCTTTGTCGTATATGCAATGCAGGCACATAAATGTAAAAAGTTGGACAATTTATTAACAAGTTTGGTTTTATTAAAAGTATCATACTAACACACGGTTATTTGCTATTACCACAACGTTTCCTCAGTACAGGAACCCAACATACGACTGTTTAGCTGCGGTCAACTGTAAAAAGAAGATACTTTCCCAGTTTGCAGGTTGCTCCAGTATGAACGAAATGCTAGAGGGCTAACGACAACGCGACGAAAAGCCCTGTCCTAACTACCTATTTTGTATCCATAAAAACGTGTCGGTTATGATCTACTAGGGAACCCTACAGAAACGTATTACCGGACTTAAAAGAATCCTTAGCGTTAATACAGGCCATAGTATATCTTTGTTCTAAATTTTATCCAAATTCGTTAAGCAAATTCCACGTTTTTGAGTAACAAACATCCAAAATCTTTACAAACATTTACTATACCATTGGTAGGCAGGGAATACAGGGTCCCTCCCTGTATTCTATAACAAAATATAATTTAAAATTCTTGTCATCAAGCCATTCATAATCCGTGGTGTTTGTAGAAACAATTACAGGACACGTCGACAGCTCCAGGGATGGGGAAGTACGAACCGGGATCACAATCACTGGCTCTGTTTATGTTATCATTCCTGGCACCCGGCGGCAGGGGTGAACAACATATACATAGTTGCATTGAAATTAAACTACTTGCGGATTATCGCGTTGTTTATTTGACACTTTATTACAATTTGGAAACTGTTACACTACTGATATTAAACTTTACTATTTTTTTAAGCTAATTAAATTAAATGAGTTTAGTTGCAGTTAGATATTTTTAAGTATTTTTATTTTAACTATGCCCATATGTATAATTTTGTATCAAGGAGTGGTTTAACGCAAAGAAAGGACACAGAATACCTAGATTCGGAACATCTAATTGGGAAATCCTAACTAATATTATAAATGCTAATATTTTTTATTTTTTTTATAAAACTAAGGTGGCAAACAAGCATACGGCCCACCTGATGGTAAGTGGTCACCGTAGCCTATGGACGCCTGCAACACCAGAGGCATCACTTGCGCGTTGCCGACCCTTTAGGAAAGGAAGTGGGAAGGAAAAGGAGCGGGAAGGGGGAATGTGGGTGATTGGGCCTCCGGCACTCTCACTCACCGAACGAAACACAACAGTAGGAATACTGGTATTTCACGTCGATATTCTGTGAGAGGGTAGTCCTTCCCCGGTCGAGCCATTCATGCTGAAATCAGCGAGGCTCTACTACTCAAATTTGAATTTCTTTGTTTGTTACGCCTTCATGCCTAGACTACTAGACTGATTATCATGAAATTTTGCTTACACGTTATTAAGGGTACATAACAGGACATATGGTATCTATCATCCAGAAAAAATAATGTTCCTGAGAGGAAAATAATTACATAAGCTACATTTACGAGAGCAAAGCTGCGGGTAAAATCTAGTAAGTATAAAATAAAATAAATAATAATATTATTTCTTCAGCAACGTTTGTTATAAGGCACGTTATTTCTTTCGACCCAAATGCTAGGTCTGAGTCTTGGGTACCATGAAAATGCATATACTGCCGAGTTTATTATAATTGCGATTATACAAGTAATAATATTAATTATTAAAACTTAAAAAGTGAAAACAAGACACTCATTATTCATTACCTACATTAAGTTATGTAACAGAGAATATTATGTCAGAATTATGTGATGATATGCTTGAAGATTATATAGACAATCAGACGGACTACAAAACATTTCATTTTTAACATGCTTTTATTAGCTTGGTATGTATCTATGAATCTATATAACGGAATCTTTGAACGTGATTTTCACCCTTTTTAAACCGACGAATTGATTTAAAACTTTGTACAGTTATCGAGGACCGATGACAATACAATAATTTAGAAGAACAAAAAAAATTCGTAACTAAAAACACGCTTTAAAAATAGAAAATAATGTAATAATTTTAATGTAAAAAAGCGTAGGGTGCTTTCTAAGATATTTCGATAACCTCACCCCACGCTTTTTACATTAAAATTATTAAATTATTTCCTACTTTTTAAAGTGTGTTTTCTAGTTTTTTTAAACTATTATTTATTCAGTTTAAGGATGACTGCCACTTTGACTGATGTGCATGAGGTACACATAATCACCAGCAGCAGCGTGGTATCCTGTGCCTAATAGACGGTGATAGGCTCGCCCCTATAACGAAGCTAAAGCTAAAACTAGCGAAGCATAAGTATAACACTTTATAGCCTTCCATTTTATACTAATAGAATTTTTTTTTATGGCAGCGTGTGCAAACGAGCAGACGGATCACCTGATGGTAAGCAATTACCGCCGCCCATAGACACCCGCAACACCAGAGGAGTCACAAGTGTGTTGCCGGCCTTTTAAATTCCCCTCCACCCCAAGAGGGGGAAGGGTTAGGCCTCCGGTACCCTCACTCACTCGAGGAAACACAACGCAATTGCTATTTCACGACGGTTTTCTGTGAGGCCGTGGTATCACTCCGGTCGAGCCGGCCCATTCGTGCTGAAGCGTGGCTCTCCCACGGTTTAAGTATTAGTAGTTTGTCAAAATTATCTAAATGTAGCGTTTTCAAATAACTCGCTATTTAACCTGTGTAAAGTTGTTTAATTTCAATATACGTACATATACCTATATGTTTTTATAAATAAAATCTATTCAATTCTTGCTTAAGTAGACCTTTAATATGTTGACAAAATAAAATGTACCACCATACAAAAAGGTTGGCACTCCCTGCTTTTGTGTTTACACGTCACAGATGCGTCGCACGTGTGAGCGGCGCGTGCGCAGCCGTACGTCAACGACAACCGGTTACTGAACAACCTACACATCTGTGACAACCAACTTATGATATTATATCTGTAAATATTATCATTCAACACTGAAGATTTGGTTCCACTCTACCGATATATATATAACTAGATTTTGCCCGCGGCCTCGCTCATGTAAATTTAAGATAGATAAAATATAGTCTATGTTACACAGTGATAATATAGCTTTCCTAATGTGAAAAAACAAAACTTCTAATCTTTCTTCTTTATAATACTAGTATAGACAAGATAGTGCCCGCGGTTTCGCTCGCGTAAATGTTATGCTAAGGTAAGGTTGTCAATTTTTAATCCCTCGGACTCAGTATTTTTTCTAGATGAAAGATACCTTGTCCTTTTCTGTTCCCCTGACAATGTGTATGCGAAATTTATTGATGATCGTTCGAGTAGCTAACGATCGAAGAGCTAACGATCGAAGAGCTAACGCGTAAAAAGGTAACAAACAAACTCACATTCGCATTTATAATATTAGACAGGATTAGGAAGCTATGTGTGTTGCATATAATGAATAATAATATAATAATATTCTATCACATACACACAACACCATCTAACCCAAACTAAGCAGAGCTTGTACTATGTGAATGAATGCACTATCGCATTTAGTCACGGACTGCCTTTGCATTGTCACAAAGTGTAAGTGTATGCGCCCTCATGCCATCCTACTGTCTATTACAGATTAATCCTAACTAATATTATAAAAGCGAAAATGAGTTTGTTTGTTTGTTTGGTATCTTTTCACGCCTAAACCACTGAACCGATCATCCTGAAATTTTGCATATACGTTGTCAGGTGTACAGAAACGGACATAGGCTACCTTTCATCTCGAAAAAAATTACTGTTCCCGAGGAAAACAATAATAACTTTCTTATGATAATAGATGGCGCTAGGTGTCTTTCGAATCATGATTGAATTATATTATTACAAGCAGAGTACAACCCGAATTGATTGATTGATTGTCAAATTCTAAATTAACGCGAGCGAAGCCGCGGGGAAAAGCTGTAAAGTATTAAATAATTCTACTAAACATTACTCCTTTACATTATTCAGTAATTATTTATTTAAAATTATTGTTATAAGCTTTATATGTATATAGTCAGTAATATATGGCATAATGGCTGCAACACCTTCTTGATATGAATTGTAAAATACTGAAATTATATTTAATTGGCGATTTAAAAGAGTGGCCGTGAGTTTCTTGCAGGTTTCTTCTCATAGGCTCAACCCTTCGTCTGAAACTAGCAACTAACCTAAATGTAGCTTCAGTAACTTAGTAAACTCACTAACCTATATATTTTGACGTTCATAAGTGTTACTTTGTGACCTAAATGAATAAATGATTTTGACTTTGACTTTGACTTTATGCATATTTTACTGATCCCTAAATAAGAGCTTTAGAAAATTTTCTACGCAAAAACTGCTAAACGGAATTTCATGTGACTTTACAATTGAATAGCCACTTCTTCTTTTTCCTCTTCCTAGCCTTTATTATTCCCAAGTCACTTATTATTCCCAAGTCACTTGGGGTCGGCTTTCTAGTCTAACCGGATTTGACTGGATATCAGTTTTTACACGGAGCGACTGCCATCTGACCTCCGCAACACGAAGGCTAACGATACCCTAAGGCTAGACCAGTGTCAGGATATTTGAGGGCACTAACTTCCCAATAACGACTGCCATAGATGTTCATGGCAGCCGGGACCGACGGCTTAACGTGCTCTCCGAGGCACGAAGCAGGCAATTGAATAGCCACGTTTTATTTACATAATATTGTCTTCTGTTTACGCGAATGTTATTCATTGAAATTAAACTACTATATATGGATTTTATCGCGTTGTTTATTTGACACTTTATTACAACATTTTGAAAAACTGTTACAGTACTATAATTACTATTAAACTTTACAAATTTTTTTTTTTAACCTAATTGAAATATTATTATGGTCACGGGGAGACTCTCCGGGGCCATGGCTGCTGAAAAGCAAGCGAAACGTCGGGGAAAGTGTAAACATAAATATAAATAGTATAATAGTATAGTAATAGTATAAATAGTTTTAATAATAATATTTGTAAAGTTTAATAGTAATTATAGTACTGTAACAGTTTTTTTTAATTTAGTAATATAGTGTCAAATAAACAACGCGATAAAATCCGTATATAGTAGTTTAATTTCACGTTTTATTTAATTCGAGTTTTAGAACCAAGGATAAGCGCATACGTTTATCGAACGCTTGCAGTGTGTGGGTTTTCAACTATTTGTTTGCATAGTGTTACGAGTTACGATATAAGTTATACGATAACTGAAGATGTGGTTACACGTTACAAATCAATTTGCGACGCCATTAAATTATCTTTTATAGTTTTTAGCTATTTTCTTTATTAGGCTTGTGGTTGCGGTAAAGAATATATGTTTATTTTAACACAATATAGGCAAACAAACATACGGTTCGTTTGATAGTAAGTGATTGCTGGCAACACCAAGGACATCACTAGTGTGTTGCCAACCTTTATTCTGCCAGCGATTGAGGCAAAAATTAGATTAATCAAGGTAACGTTTCCCTTCACCGTTAAAGCAAGCGATAATTAACTAAGTATATAATACGCAAATAACTTCGAAAAGTCAGAGTTGCGTGCCAGATCGAACTCGAAACCTTTGCCTGGCAGTCCACCGGTCTTCCACCAGGCTAACGCTACCAAAAAAAGTATATAATACAAGTCAAATGTAACAAAACCATCGAAAAAGGAAAACAGTTGCAATCATTCTCTGATCAGACCGGTGTAACTCTGAAAAGTCTAAGAGTACCTTGATCAGACACATGTAGAATGTTATGAGAGAAAACGAAGCTAGAATGACATGCCAAATCAAATCAAATCAAATCAAAAATAAATTTATTCAACTCAGGTTACAAGGTAACACATATGAATGACAGTTACACTAATTTTTTCTGTGAATTTACATTTACTGCCACGTTCAGCAAAGCAAGGGTGTAGGGCTCGTAAGAAGAACGGGCAAGAAACTCATAGCCACTCTTTTTAATCGCCAAGTTTACAATAAAATGTTGTTTACAAATCATAACTGTAAGGTGCTGCAACCATTTCCTCATGAATTACTTAAGAACATACTCAAGCATTTAATAAAACTTGATGGTAGCCTCTAAAGCAGCAGTATGGTAAACAGGAGCATCCACTTACATGTACATAAATAATCAAGACAAGGCATGATTGTAGTCCGTAGTTTAATCTAACTGTTTAAATAAAATCAGAATCAAACTGTTTAAATAAAATCAAAACCAGAATCGTAGTCTCTGCTTCCTCTCAACTATTGAAATTGTAGAAACTCTAACTCTTAAGATGTAAAAATCTGGAAAGCCAGGTTAAAAGTACCCTAAACCGATATCAATACATGTCGAATGGAATGAGAGTAAACGTAGCAAGAAAGATATGCCAGAATCATAGCAAGTTGAAATCCGTAGCCTCTGCTTACCCCAGGCAATAGCCGTGAGTATATATAGGTATATGTTCCTAGCAATTGTACTAGTGTTATACATTTAATTGAGCAATAACGTTAAATGATATACATGTTGTTGATAATAAAAATGAAGAGCGATAGAATACTGCCGCACCTTGAGTGTGCTACAAATGAAATTATATCACTAAATGCATTGTATAGCTCGTAATATGACTGGTAGGGATGGGATTGTGCAAATAGTCGATTGTTTCTATTAGTAATAGTAGGTATTCTTTTTCTATAAGCACTAATGGATTAAAAAAGAATGCTATTTATATATTATTGATTGATTCTTGTGTTTTATTTTATATAAAACTATTTCCGCACTTGCATTAAGTCTTCAAAAAACATTCAGACAACCATGACATAGAATAGCCAGACTAGAATTAATAATTATTATTTGTGGATCACACAACTTTGTGGTACGTGTGGGAAATGGAACCCATTACCCTTGACGCTGCCCGAAGCATATGGTGAGGCAACTACTTTAATGTGCTCCATTTGTGCAATCATCCTGTAGTTTCATTCGTACGAACTTCTGTAATCGTCTCCTTAAAATTATACTAATCTTAATATTTACATCCAACACTTACTGATGGATTATGCCAAATACCAGCGCCAAAGGAACTCGTTGATGTTCAAATACAATCTTAACGTGTACGATGTAGGACTTTTCATTAGTATTCTAAGTGACCCTACTTCAAATGCGGCGTTAGACCTATTTGAAATATATGTACAACAACGACTTCCCCTGTCTCCTATCATGACATAGTAAGTTAGTATCTTCGAATAAGCCACGATGGAGCTATCGTATTATTCTGTAATAAAAGTCTCTAAATTAAAAAAGATAAAAAAAGAAAAATATTTAGGTTGTTTGTGGTTTTGACTGTTATTGATTTTAGTGCCCTAAACTGAGTTATACAATAACCTGATTGTATGGTTATGTAGACTTTGGCTGACTCCTACTCTATGATAACAACGCAAGTTTTTGCCTTAACCATGCATATTCCTGCATTTACACCATTTTCTGAATTGCGTTTAAAAGTATATTTCGATAAATTTGTATGAACAAAAGAAACGAAACATGAAAAAGAATAGTAAAGATAGATATGTAAAAACCTTTGGAACAGTTACTATTTTAAATTTTTACTGGCGAATTAAATGGAACAGAACCTGTTTTATTTACGTTCACTCTTGAGAGCATAGCAATCCGCTGGTAAAGCCCGCATAAACTAATAAACACACTGTGGCATCAACAAACTTAACACCACCAAAAGACTAATACGTTCACAATGCTTAAACATTCAAAACCATTTTCAGAACCATTCGAGTGTAAAAAAATCGACTAATTCAATTTTTCCCATCCCTACTGTGTATACAAGATGAGTTTTTGAATCACCCCATTACATACGATGGGGCGAATTCCTCCTAGGGGTGGAAATCAATTACTGGGGTGTGTCGAGCGAGGGTGTCTGCCAAGACATGTAGGTTACGACTTACGTACATAGATTTCCTTCAATATTTTTCAAGACCTCGATGTCAACAAAATGTTAGTGTTTCAAATTTCTTGTCGATTTTGTAAAGCGGTTTTTGTGTATTTGGGGCAGTGTGTGTACAAATAGGGGCACAGTGGGCGTAAATGCAGGCTTACATTTAGGTGAATAATGATAGCCTTTGGAAATAAAAGTGTTTTTTTGGATATCTGATATTTTCTGTAAATATATCTATTGTACATTGTAAATATTTAAATTATAGATGTGGTAGTACGTTTAAATACGGCACCATCTGGACGTTAAGTTCATCTGACATAAAATACAAACGTAAGATCTGAATTATAAATATAGTGTACTAGATCTTGCCCGCGGCTTCGCTTGCGTTAATGTAGATCTTGTCAATAAAACCCTGTCTTTCAGGCACAGTACTTTTTTTAGATGAAAATTGATTTCATGATGCCCAGTTGAGTAGCTAAGGCGTGAAAGAGTAACAAACAAACATACATACTCTTCTCCCTAGCCTTTATTATTCCCAAGTCACCTGGGGTCGGCTTTCTAGTCTAACCGGATTTGACTGGATAGCAGTTTTTACACGTAGCGACTGCCATCTGACCTCCGCAACCCGAAGGCTAACGATACCCTAAAGCTAGACCAGTGTCAGGATATTAGAGGGCACTGGCTTCCCAATAACGACTGCCATAGATGTTCATGGCAGCCGAGACCGACGACCTAACGTGCTCTCCGAGGCAAGGAGCCGGCGATAATTAACCATCAATACGCACATAATTTCGAAAAGTCATATAACTGCCGAAAGTCAGAGGTGCGCGACGTGGGTTCGAACCCGAGACCCTCTGCATTGCAGTCTGTTGGTCTCTTCATATGTATAATTTTATTAAGGATTATTATCACGTTCACTCATATTGAAAATTATATAGTATCGTTCTCTATCATATAAATGTAACAAGTGAGCTCACTCTTCTTAGAATGGCCACTTTTTTAAGCACTCTAAGTAGGGTAAGGGCATATCTACGGTACATTCCAGTCCTTTCATTTTCATTAGTTATCTATACTAATATTATAAAGCTGAAGAGTTTGTTTGTTTGTTTGAATGTGCTAATCTCAGGAACTACTGATCCGAATTGAAAAATTCTTTTGGTGTTAGATAGCCCATATATCGAGAAAGAAACATCACGCTATAAGTTTAGTCGATAGCTCATAGCACACAGAGCGATATACTACGCGCAGCACTTTTCTTGAGATGAGAGTAATCATTATATTAGTGTCAAGAGATAAATGGCGCCAAGCGCAGGCACCGCCGTAAGTGCAACAGCATAAGTGTCATATTTGTATAGTCAATGGAGTTGATGACAGTTGTCAGCTGTGTAGTCACACAGCTAATATCTATCACCGTTCCACTCGACAACGAAGCAGGGTTTATCCATATGACCTGGATGCGTTCAAATCCAAGACGCTTTCAGCGATCATTTCTCCCACGTACGTGCAAGCTCTGGAATGAACTGCCTGCGTCGGTGTTTCCGGAGCACTATGATATGTCCTTCTTCAAACGAGGTTTAAAGAAAGTTCTTCTTTTACGGTAGGCAGCGGCTTTGCTGTGTCCTGACATTGCTGAAATCCATGAGCAGCGGTTACCACTTTCCATCAGGTGGGGCCACCTGCTCGTCTGCCACCAAAGGCAATAAAAAAAATAATTCAGATAGTAAAAGTATTTTATAAAATTTAAGCGTGTGGTTGACAAGCTTGCATTGTATAGAGAATTGGCTATCCCCACAACGTCTTACGCGTCAGCAAAAGCCTTAATAAAATCTAGAAAGGATTTTCATTTATTTTCAATGATAATATCTTCTACCACATATTCATGAATTCGTGCTAATCTTAGATCGGTTACGCTGCGATGTTAATAATCACCTAATCATAGAAATAAATTTAAAATATTAGCAACTTGGCTAAGCCTACTTTTTGTACAAAGCGATAGGCGATTATCGATAAGAAAAAAGTCTAATTATTCGAATCTTCAAACAAATCGTAGTAATCGAAACTTTTCAAATATTCAAATGCGTAAAACTTTGATATTAATTGTTTGATGACGTAATACAAATGTCAATACCGCAATTCAGTTTGCACGTGACATAAAGTCATAACATGCAAAATATTAGCAGGAAGACCTAAAGTGAGGTCATCTATATCGACTAAAGGTATAATAATATGATGTAACGCGTACAATTGATCGTTCACAACCCATATCAATCATGCCATCACCAAATCAAAAGTCTCGAATATTCGATTATGAATCGAATTATACCCAGTGACAACGAATCGATCAATATTCGAATGCGATTTGAACTTCATTTTTGGTAGCAATTACACATGGTTATTGAACAACCCTTTTCTTAAGGAACTTATATGGCTTTCAGTTACAGAGATCATATAGTTAATGGGATTTCATAATTAGTCAGCGAATGATATTTCGCTGACTAATTATTGAGCGAAGAACCGACAACCGCTGGGGTAAGCGTGTTCTTGAGTGTTCGGCAAACGTAGTGTGGGACGCCCTCCGACCAGGTGGGATGACGATCTGCGAAAGACTGCAGGCAGATGCTGGATGCGGCAAGCTGAAGACAGGGCGCTACGGCGCTCTTTGGGGGAGGGCTGTGTCCAGCAGTGGACTATTATAGCCTGATCATGATGATGATGATGATGATATGTCGCTTATAGACGACCAGCGGCGTGTAGATTCTTTAGATCGAATGTCAGTCATAGCGACCAGACAAAGATTGTACTGAGACGCAAACACAAGTGTACTCTGTATTCCTAAACTCCTATTGTCCTATCCAATCCTACTCGACCGAGAGAGATCAGGCGCAGAGCCAACGGCTTTATATGCTTCCCAAGACACAAAGGTGTGCTCTAACTCCAACTCCTCGCTCCAATTGAAAATTTCTTACCAGATAATCCTTTTGTTGGACTGATCCGAAATTTGAACCCGAGACCTAACGCAAAACAGTTGCATCCACTACCGCTGCTTTACCTAGACAGTCGCGGCTCATAGTAGGCAGTTTGCGATTCTTATTTTCTGTAACTCATAGTAACATCAATACTACCCTCAAGTCAAACCATAAGCTATAATATCACGTTCCATAACACATCGCAACAAAACGAATACAGCGATTAATCGATATAAACTTATTATTAATAAGTAGTGAATGTTACTAGCTACACGACGGGTGACTTTAGCCCACGAACGAATAAATATTTAAGCACAAATCGATTTTTAACCTGACATAATTTGTTACAAGGCCGTCTCAACAATAGTGGGAACACAATTGTAGAAATCTTATTTTATTTTATTTAATATAAAAAAAAATATTTTGTTTTTCACTAGGCTATGATTGTAGAAGCAGTCATAGCCTAGTGAAAAACAAAATATTTTTTTAGTGTAAAACCAATAGACTGCCACGCAGAGATATTGAAATCGACCCCAAAGCACATATCTCTGAATATTTGAAGTTATATGCGTTTTAAATAATTCACGCTATTATATTATATGAAATGCTAAAATGCATCTCATTTTGGCATTTCATCTATATATATAAAGGAAGATGTCCTGACTGACTGACTTAGAGACAACGCACAGCCTAAACCGCTGGTTGTAGGAACTTGAAATTTGGAGAGCATGTGTGTTTTAATTTGTAGGGGTGTACTAAGAAAGGATTTTTTGAAATGCCGCCCCTAAGGGAGTGAAATAAGGTGGTGAAGTTTATATGGAATTTGCTCATTTCTGGACTTATAGGTATAAAAATTGGTACATAAGTTTTCGATTACAATTGAAAAATATCTGTGTAGGTCAAATGGATAAAACTCTCCCCTAAAGGGGCGGAAGGGAGGATAAAGTTTGTATGAAAATTTTCTCACTTCTGGACGAGTACGACCCGAATTGATTGTCAAATTCAAAATTAACGCGAGCGAAGCCGCGAGCAAAAGCTAGTATAATATATAGCGTCACGAATAAATCCTCGAATGGAATAGTAGAGCTGTTTTACTTCACCTACATTTAGCAGATCCCGGTCTTACGTACAAGGGGGCGAGTCTATTGCAGGTTATCGGACACAGTTTACATCTCCGTCCTGCTAATCAGAATTAAAAAAAAAACTAAAAAAATACGCTTTATTAAAAAAAAAACAAATTAAAAAGTAAAAAATATTTATTTTAATAATTCAAAATAAGAATAGAGTGATTAATAAAAGAAATCATTTTAATGTAAAACAAGCGTGGGGTGAGGGTTGTCAAAATATCTTAGAAGACCTAGCTCAACATTTGTCCAGAAAAAAAGTACGGGTAACAAGAGATAGGCATTCACTGACAACATCTAAATTAACGCGAGCAAACTTGAGTGCAAAAACTAGTATTATATGCATTCCGATAGTTTTACATCAATAACCTTACACATGCATACGTTTCACGCCGTAGTTCCACGTATAGAGTATTAAACTCTTTGACACCGAAGTGTTACTGAGAATTTCCTAAAAGGATAACACAGTTACGTATACTAGCGGTCGCCTAGTGCTCGAAATTCGACCAAAGTTTGCCTGTAAGATATTGCTGATATATGTCATTATATATTGACATATGTAATTATAGTTACGCGCTTCGACTGCGTGTGTCAAATGCATGGTTGTGTGCGTGTAGTGTTTTTTCATTAATTTAATGTATTTCTAATGCATGTTTTATATAATTATTAGGATTCGCCCCTCCTTCTCTATATAAACTTTAACTGTGCCAAATTTCATGCTCCTCCGTCCGCGCAATTTTCATAAAAAGGGGTACAAATTTTTTGCTTCACGTATTAATATATAGATACTTCAAATCGGATTCGTTTGGCGCTCGAGGCTTTATTTATGTTTGATATAAAATACATTGCGTTTTGACTTTAAAAGCCCTATGTTGACATGCAAGCATACAGTCTGTTTGATAATGAGTGGTTACCAAAACAGTCGTTTGTAACGGCAGAAGTTAGAGCGCCTTCAAATTTGCCGCGCGGCCGCAGCGTGGCTGCAACGCTGCCGCCACGCAGCCGTCACTAGTCTATCGATGAACTAATGCGCGGCAGTAGCGCGGGTGCACCGCTTCAGTCGCGCGTTTTTATTTATATGGATTTACAAAGCAGCATGGCCGCGGCAATGCCCTCTAATATCCTGACACTGGTTTAGCCTTAGGGTATCGTTAGCCTTCGGGTTGCGGAGGTCAGATGGCAGTCGCTTCGTGTAAAAACTGATATCCAGTCAAATCCGGTTAGACTAGAAAGCCGATCCCAAGTGACTTGGGAATAATAAAGGCTAGGGAGAAGAAGAAGAACATGATTAGAACATTTAGAACACATAAGAAAATTCCATCCCGGGAATTATGCGCGTGAAACCACGAGTAAAAACTAGTAGTTGTAAAAAAAACACCGCCTGAACAATGAAAAACGATCATCCCAACTTCTTCCTTTTTTCAAAAGCACATGAATTTAATAAAATAAAAGGAAAAATACAGTCGTAACGCGAAGATATGCAAGCGGCGCCGGGCGTCACAATAAGCGATATGAATCGTTCCTACGTGACGCTTGTAATGAACAAGCCATAAATCTGCCGTCCCTCCCTCGTCCTGTCGTGATGATATCATATAAGAAAATAAACATTTTCAAGGATAATTAAGCGTTTGTGTTATCCGTTTTTCTTTGTTTGAAGTTATTATATGGGTGGTCTTACGTCATTTGAAATTAGACTTGATGAAACTCAGTGTAACCGAATCTGACCTGAAGTTTGATTACCAGAGTGATTTAAATACAACAAGAGTTTTCTGAATATTTTCATTGAAAGATTTTTTTTTATACATCTGAGGTGACAAACAAGCATACGGCCCACCTGATGGTAAGTGGTCACCATAGTCTGTGGACTCCTGCGACACCAGAGGCATCACTTGCGCGTTGCCGACCCTTTAGGAAAGAAAGTGAGAAGAAGAAGGAGCGGGATGAGGGAAAGGGGGTGATTGGGCCTCCGGCACTCTCACTCACCGAACAAAACACAACAATAGGAATACTGCTATTTCACATCGATATTCTGTGAGAAGGTGTTCTTCAGGTAGGCTGAAATCAGCGAGGCTCTACTACTCGGAAAGATTCCGTTGTTTGATTTTTATTTGGTGGCTGTACGAATTAGCGAAATAAGGAAATCGAATATTCGTAAATTGCATCGAATGTTTTTCGATTTGTTGTCACCGATAATTCGAATCACAATAGATATTATAATATTGTGATAGAATATTATATTATTCGAAACATTTGATTTGTTGATGGCGCGATGGATAATAATTACTTGCCATGACGTCATGTCACGTGCTTAACCAAATTGCGGTATTGACTTTCGCCTATGCGAAAAGCTTCACGCAAGTTTCACGCATTCGATTAATTGTCAAAGTTTCGAATATAGTTTATATAGAATATAGTTTTAGTCGGCCTCGATGGCATAGTGGTTAGTGTAACCGACTGCCACGCATGAGATCGCGGGTTCGATTCCATGAACATGGATGTTTGTCTTGGTCTGGGCATTTCTATGTACTAGCGGTCGCCTAGTGCTCGAAATTCGACCAAAGTTTACCTGTAAGATATTGCTGACATATTATGTCATTATATATTGATATATGTAACCATAGTTACGCGCTTCGAATGCGTGTGTCAAATGCATGGTTGTGTGCGTGTAGTGTTTTTTCATTAATTTAATGTATTTCTAATGCATATTTTATATAAATATTACCATTCGTCACTTCTTCTCTGTATAAACTATAAGTGTGCGAAATTTCATACTCCTCCGTCCACCCAATTTTCGTAAAAAGGGATCCAAAGTTTTCGCTTCACGTATTAATATATAGATAATATGTACGTATTTACAAAAAGAAAAAGTATATATATGTATGTTTATCCATTGTCTAGTACTCATAGTACAAGCTCTGCTTACTTTGGGCTAGATAGTGTTGTGTGTATGTGATGGAATATTATAATTATTATATAAATTTGCTTGAAGACTGGAACAATACAATTTTCGTTAGTCGGCTTCGCTTGCAGAAATTCTTTTAAAAGAAACCGACATGACTATAAAACAATTATACGTTTCATCCGGTAAGTATGCTTACTATCAAACAAACCGTAGTGACAGCAAAGTCTATTTATTTGTTCACTAGCTGAGCCACGCAACTTGGTCTGCTTCATATAAGAGAATTTCCCCCGATTTTGCAACATTTTTCATTGCTGCTCCGCTTCTATTGGTCGTAGCGTGATGTTAACTAGCCTATAGCCTTCCTCGATAAAGGATCTATCCAACACTAAAATAATTTTTAATTCGAACCAGTAGTTTCTGAGATTAGCGCGTTCAAACAAACAAACTCTTCATCTTTATAATCTTCTTTATACTCGTATATATAATTATACTGTACGTGTGTATGTCACTGAATTCTTCCTAAACGGCTGGACCGATTTTGATGAAACTTTTTGTGTGTGTTCAAGTGGATTCGAGAATGGTTTAGATATGTTTTTTTTCTTTGTTCTTTTGTGTACGTTGGCCTGACAATGTCTGTCGGGACAGCTAGTATTAGTATAGATTACTATAGATTTAAGGCACATAAAACAGAATATAGACAAAATATTACATAAGAAATTGGTACTTTACTTTTTTACTTCAGTTCTAGACTGCATTCTATACTAACTTATATACCTACCAGGTAGGTATGTAAGTTCCATGCATTTTCTTCCATCTTCAGTGGTCCAGGTGGACCCCTAGGGGTCTATGGGAGACTCGACGGGGGTCTACGTTGGTTTGACAAAAAAATGGGTGTTCATAATACGTAAGCGGGGGTCCACGAAAATTTATTTGCTTTCGATAGTGAAGAACTAAAATAAAAATGTTAGTAATATTTTAAGAAGCTCAGCGACTGTCTTGTAAAATCTTGCATATTCCATATTCAGTACCAGTGGTCTCGAACCTACTGATTTTTCGGTAGAGAATTACTAAAAATAAAATAGGGCCGGCCCGCCTACCAGGAGTAGGTTCAGTCCCGAAAATTTAAAAAAAAGATCATTACATTCATTCATAGAGATTTGATCAATTTTTTTAATTCCATGAACTTGACTTTTATGACCACTTACCATAAGGCTAGCCACCTCACACGTAAATTTCCTATTAAATCCGCGACGTGATTTTTGATAAAAAGATCGTCCTTTTCTGATGTATTCGAGCACATTTTTTTAAGTTTATTTTTAATAAATATACTTAAATTCGCCATGAATACATTGAAATAGTAGTTAGTATTTACTAGCAAGAGTCAAAAGCGCCTGCTCACAGGAGCGTTCACTGGCCATTTTGGCACCAACGACTTCCTGTGCAGATTGAGATTGGCGCACAATTCGATCTGCAGAGCCTGTGGTGAACAGGACGAGTCCATATCGCACCTACTGTGTGAACGCGACGCGTTGGCTGGACTGAGGATGGGTCTGATGGGATTGGCATATCCAAACCCTGAAGACTTCAGGCTTCTCCCTCTGAATTGTACACTGCGGCTTATGCAGTACATTTATAAGGTGATGGCTAAGGGTTAAATATTGGGGCCGACACAACAGATCCCACTGGATCGAAGTGTCGCCGGTCTGCACTGACTGGCCCCCACATTATCTTATCTTATCTTATATAAGATAAGATAATATTGACTAACAATCCAATAATGCAGTTCCAATTTTTATACGAATTTCTGGATTCATATTTCTTCTGGGCTTTCTATAAATTGTCCCATGGCAAGTTATATATGAGAACAAGCCGAAGTATAATATTAATGCTAGTTAGTTTTATTAGTCCGCCATATTGCGTTGTGACGTCATCACGTCAGTAGGTGGCTGACGTCAGACTTGCACCGCGCTCGGTCGTAGCTCGACTTGTGGGCGGACGATACCAAGCAATTAACTATAATTAAAATATCCTTGAGTTGACTATTTATTTAATACTCGAGTTTGCGATTTTGTCCGTATGAACTACAGTTTCATTTTATCTATATCTAGTCTATACATTTACAGATATATATCTATACATCTATACAAATAAATAAAATTGAAGTGTCTGTTTGTAATGTCAAAATAACAGCTTTTTACCTAATGCATATGAAAGTATGTAAAGTACCTATACGAAAACATATATTTTTGAAATTTTTGTCTGTCTGTCTGTGTGTTTGTTCCGGCTAATCTCGGAAACTGCTGAACTGATTTTGACGGGACTTTCACTGGCAGATAGCTGATATTATAAGGAGTAACTTAGGCAACTTTGATTTTAGAAAAAAGAAATAGGTTTCCGCGGAGACAAACACTTGTTAGTTACAATCTACGCGGACGAAGTCGCGGGTAACAGTGTGTATAATAAAACTGTAACTAATCGATATCTATACATAATGTATATTTAGGAAAAATGATGTGAGGGGTCGCTATAATAGCTATAGAAGTCGCAAAAACAATGAATTTTAGAATTTTTGTCTGTCTGTATGTTTGTACTCGCATCACGCAAAAATTACTGCACGAATATGAATGCGAATTTCACAGTTGTATTAGTAGGAGTCTGACTTAAAATGCGGTGCATGTGTTATCTTGATACGCCTCCTAGAAAATGAATATTATGTATGTAGATCAGCTTCTTTTTAACCGACTTCATAAAAAGGAGGAGGTACTCAATTCATCTGTATATTATTTTTTTTTATGTGTGTTACCTTGTTACTTTCGACTGGGTGAACCGATTTTGATGATTCTTTTTTTATTTAAAAGCTGGTGCTTCCCGTGTGGTCCCATTTAATTTTGATCAAGATTTGACCATTCGTTTTCGAGTTATCCTTAATAATGCGTATTTGGCTACATTGATGATGTTCTCATATTTGGCAAGGTTCACTAAAAACCGAGAAATAAACAAAATTTTAACAAAATAGAAAACCGTCTTCAAGAAAGAATATTCTAAAACTTAAAATGCACTAAAAAGTTAATAAATAATTGCATATTCTTGTGAATAATTAAATCATTGTTATTATTGGAGTCGGTGTCAGCCAAGGTAGGTTTGTAACTAATTAAACATGAGATGTCTTACTATAATCATAACATAACATTGGCATGCACAATTACACACATAGACGCAGCACGCGGCGCGGGCGGCTGACACCGACTCCAAAAATAACAATAATATAATTATTCACAAGAATATGCAATTATATATTAACTTTATAGTGCATTTTAAGTTTTAGAATATTCTTTCTTGAAGTCGGTTTTCTTTTTTGTTAAAATTTTGTTACATGCAAAGAAAAATAAATACGTAAAAGAAATATCTATACCAATATTATAAAGCTGAAGAGTTTGTTTGTTTGTTTGTTTGAATGCGCTAATCTCAGTAACTACTGGTTCGATTGAAAAATTATTTTAGTGTTGGATAGCCTATTTATCGAGGAAGAAATCCAATGTATGTCATATATTATCTACTGCCTCCAAAGCGCAGCAGTCAATGTGACTACTAGAAAGTTTCATACTAGGTCTAGTACCTAGGTCTGAGGTTTGATTCCTGAATTCCTGAATTATTCAGACGTTTTGTCAAGAAATTCTCAATAGAAGCACGAAATCAGCAATAGCATAGCTGACAAAATGTGGGTATAATACATACCATACCCATTCGGGGTCGTGATACTATATACAGGTTGTCCCAGAATATTCGAATCAAATTATAACGGAAGATTCCTTAGCTAAGAACCTATCAAAAGTGCTAAATAAAAAATAAAAAATTTATGACACTAGCGTAAAAATAAAAAACTATAAGTTCTTAAAAAAGTACGACTTATTCCAGACTTTCAACTACAGGTGCTTCGTTTATGGCTAACTTTCATTTTATTTTCCCTATTATTATGTGTGATTGATTTGTCAAACTACAAAAGATATTTTTTTTAAACTGACGTAATTTTGAATTCGCAGCATTATTTTGGTGTATTTTTTTGCACCAAAGAAAATCTTGTTTGTTTGTTTTTTATTTTTACACAAAGGTAATAATTTTTATTTTTGTATTTAGTACATTTGAAATGTCCTTACCTAAGAAATCTCCCGTTACAATTTGATTCACATATTCTGGGATACCCTGTAGGTATGTATTTTGGCCATCGCCTATTGTTTTTTAAAGGCAATACATGTATTTAAATATATCAGGCAAAATTGTCATAATTGTGACGGTAGTTGTAAAATTATTTTTATTTATATATCTTAAGTTCTACTTATGTTACTAGAACCTTCTTGTAACTTTTCGTAATGCAAATTTACACATATAAACCAAAATTTGATCGTTTTCTAGTACTTATCCTCAATAGACAGTATGTACAATATGAACTATCATAGTCGCACGCCTACCTATGATAGATACATTAATATCAGATACATTGCCAAATAATTGAGGCGATAAACTCACCACTCCCTCGGTCGACTATTAATTACGACCTTAATCTTAGTTTAATGTAATAGTGCAGTCCATCCACAAATTCGTTCAAGTACCACAGAACTGAGGAAATCGATAGCTGTGTGCGTCAATCCTCCTCGTACGCACACTACACTTGCATATGTGTGCAAGTGTAAATAGAGCGTGTGTACACACTTAGTTTAGTGTGTGTGTGTGACTTTGTGTATGTGTGAGTGCGTTGGTGTGTGTGTGACCAGTAATGTTGGGAAACACTTAAATTGAGGCGTGATTAGTTTTAACTAGGTCTTACTTCCGATGTTGCATGAAGAGTTCATTATCATAGTGGGGAATTAAAAACTTTATGAACTACGCGGATAATGTAGTAGATTAAGCGTCTGTTTCAGGTTTCCTAACTACTATTTTTAATAAGAGTATCATCAGAAAATGAAATTAAAATGGAATGAAAGGAATGAAAACGGCAGGTACGCAGCATATTTTTGATCACATGATGAGTTCTAAATAATTACACTTAGTTAATAAATAAGCAGCGATAACTCGTGGAGCTCGTTGGACTGCTACGCAGAGGTCTCGAGTTGGAACTTAAGGTCTGACTTTTCAAATTCACTATTTAATACGCACATCGCGTATTAAATAATGAATTATCGCTGGTTTTAACGGTTAAAGATAGGACAGTGAGAAAACATGCATGTCCAAGAGCTCTCCATAATGTTCTCAAATATATGTAAGGTCTACCAAGCCCCACTGGGCCAGCGTGGTGGACTATGGGGCTACCCTGATCATTGTTTAGTCGTAGACGTTCTACGCGCACTAATTTGTGATCTGTTATCTTGTAATAAATTCTAAAATACAATTTAAACATTATCTAAGCGAAGAAAATTTCTCAAGGAAATGTCGCGGTATCTTTTTTTTAACGTGACGTCACGATAAATTCTTGACGAACAGTGAGATACGGACGTGACTTGTTTTAATTAAATTTTTACGATCACTTTGTCGTTTTGCTGTCAAAAGACGGAGGGAAATAATTAAATTGACGTAGAGGCTTTATATACCTACTGTATTACTGATTCTGTTACTATATACAAATAATCGGATATATTTTTTTATATAACTAGCTTTTCCACGCGGGTTCCTACGCGTAGAATTTGGAAGTAAATACCTATCTACATTTCATTTTCTTTGCATGTCAGTAATCAATTCTATACTAATATTATAAAGCTGAAGAGTTTGTTTGTTTGGTTGAACGCTCTAATCCCAGGAACTACTGGTTCGAATTGAAAAAATATTTTAGTGTTATCCAACACTATAGCCTATTTAACGAGGAAGGCTATAAGGCTATATAACATCACGCTACGACTCACGGGGGCGGCGCAGTAACCATAAACGCGTGTGAAACCACGGGCACATCTAGTGTACAAATAATTCAGTAATTCTATATCCTAAACTATATTTTATACATGATTAGCTTATGCTCGCATCTTCGCTCGCGTAAATGTATAATAATTTAGGTTAGTAAAGTAAGAACCGAAAGAGAAGCGATCTAGACGCTTATTACTTGACTTTTAGGTCACGTATCAAGATGAAACATACACTAGATTTAGTTGACCTCTAATACAACTGTGAAAACCGCATTCAATTCTGTGCAGTAGTTTTAAGACAAAAATTTTAATAATAATTCTTTTGACTTCTATAGCTCTTTTAAAAATTCCTCCCATTTTTTTCATATATCTGCTATGTACAGACATCGACCAGTTACGATTATATATATGTATATACAGCGCGTAACAGAAAGGTGTGGTCATATTTAAGCATCATATAATATAGCCTCAGTACAATGGAAAACCGCGACAACCAAATCCATATAGGTACATTATTTTCACTAAGATGCAGCATTTTCTTTTATCGACTTATCAATATCAAATATTATGATTAGAGAGAGATGCGGCATGAAAGTGGATATAGTTACAAGAATAGAAAAGGTTATATTAAGCTGGTTTGGACATGTAGAAAGAATGGACGAGGAAAGACTGACTAAGAAAGTTCATAAGGCTAGTGTGAATGGAACAGTCGCAAGAGGAAAACCTAGGCGAACGTTTCTCGATCAGATCGGAGGCGTTCTGGACAAAGGCCAGGTTAAGAGCTCCTTGAACCGACGGGCGTGTATGAGGAATGTGATGAAAGTGAATGAAGCCAGAGAAGTGTGTCAGGATCGTAGCAAATGGAAATCCGTAGTCTCTGCTTACCCCTCTGGGAAACAGGCGTGAAATCTATGTATGTATGTATGTATCAATATGACATATTCTAGTCGCTACTTAAACAATACAAACACCTGACTGTCCCTTTCCGATAATTGTCTATTTTGTATGTAGCATAGTTATGCGTATATACGGTGTCTAACTTGATGTGTAGCTGTGTGTACATTGTGGGTATACCACATTTACGCACGAAGCGCTTTGCTTCCACTGTCCAAATGGTTAAGAGTTTTGTGTGGTATGAGCCACATACATACTATATATGCATATTTCTATTTACAGTCCGCTGTGTCGAATGATGTCGAATGATTTAGCAGTTGCAAATAAACCTTCGTAATAACTACACGTCGTTTTACTCAAAAAATCACCCGGCAATCTAAAATAATCCTTATAGATTAAACAATTTTATATTGCGTACCGCTAAGGAGTGGAATTCGCTACCTAAGTCTGTGTTGCCCGATGAGTACAATCTGGGTGTCTTCAAGTCGCGAGTGAATAGGTATCTAGGCAAGCGTGCTCCATCATCGCCTGCATCGTAACTTAAGATCAGGTGAGACCGCGGTCAAACGCAAGCCTATTACAGTATTATCCTAACTAATATTATAAATGCGAAAATGAGTTTGTTTGTTTGTTACGCTTTCACGCCTTAACTACTCAACCGATCAACATGAAATTTTGCATACACGTTGTCAGGGGTACAAAATAGGACATAGGGTACCTTTCATCAAGAATAAATAACTGTTGCAAACCTAACCTAACCTAACCTTTTTTTTTTTTTTTTTTTTTTTTTTTTTTGGTACCCAGGAAAAATGCTTCATGCACTACCCGCCGGCTAGGGGACGGCACCGGCGGGGCGTGTGGGACTCCCCAGCAAGAAACGCGCTGGGATACCCACTAAAAAACCTGGGGTGTTCCCTCTCTCATCCAATGGGGGGGCCTGTTGGGAGCTCTTAAAAGAATTGACTCATCCATAGCAGGCCACATTTACGCGAGCGAAGCCGCTGGTGAAAACTAGTAAAAATAAAAAATAAAAATCAAACTCAAATTTCCTTCCAAAAAATATCCGTCATAACAACAACACACCATCGAAGTGACTCGACAACGGCTTCAATGCCATCTTAAGCACAAATTCCACCTCAGAAATAAGGTGACAAAGAAATATCTTGCACTTTCGTTTAATTGGTCGGGCTCGAGTGGGCTCTTGACCCACTAGCCTCGCTCTTTGTGCTCGTACGGATACCGTGGACACGTGGCATGTACGGATTTTATAACCAATGTATCTCCACAATATTTTGTGACAAATTTGAATTATAATTATACATGCAAATGTGAGTCTCCCAACAGACATTGCAATTTTCCGAACTTATCGGTAAATGCTGAATAAGACGCTCTCCCTCACCCCTCACCTTGCTCTTGAGGAACTGCATTTTTTGGGCATGTGATAGAGACGGATTTCCATGAATCGTTTCAGTAACCAAATCTTTGAAAGATATCCATTGATAATAATTACCGTGGAATATTGGAATTTCCATTTGCGGTGTTGACTTTTCCCTATGTGATACGGACAATAATTTGTTGTTAATGGACTTTTTAACGAAATTGTATTTTCGAATTTAACTACTTGACCAATCATCATGAAATTTTGCATACACGTTGCCAGGAGTACAGAAATGGGCATAGGGTAGGCTTTTGTCCAGAAAAAGGTACTTACGTACTACTGCTGGTGATACGGGGAATAGCTGGTATACAGGGTGTCCCAAAACTCAACGTCAAGCCGAAACGGGGTGACAGGATTGATCATAACCATCACGAGAAAAATCTGAAAAAAAATCTATCCCATGCAGTTTAAAAATTATGGGCATTTTAAGAAAAACCTAGAAATTTGATCAAACTGTACCATTTTTCGGTTATTGTGGTTATTCTTTTTTATTTTTGTTCATTTGAACTTTGGAAACGTAATCCTAAATAACATTTCTAGAATCCCAATAAAAAATAATGACACAATTGCCTCAAGTTTCCGAGAATTGAGACTATTTGTTAAACTACGAATTTAAAATTTTCAAGATTCGTCGACTTTGACAGGCCCTCCTATAAAAAAAATGTACTAGAGTGCCTTGGCAAGTGGCATTAAAAGTTGGCGCATTTAATCAGAATTCTAAAATGGTACAATACTTGTTAGTTCCATAC
This sequence comes from Catocala sponsa, assembly GCA_963564715.1. Classification (NCBI taxonomy): domain Eukaryota; kingdom Metazoa; phylum Arthropoda; class Insecta; order Lepidoptera; family Erebidae; genus Catocala; species Catocala sponsa. Next base: position 1,894,918 of record OY751352.1, read on the forward strand.
AATAGAAAAGAGTAAAAAAATTAAAACCTCAAGTAACCCGATTTTTGCTATCTCATTTTACTCAGTTAAAATGTTTTTAATTCACACAAGCTCTAGGTAGGTTCTTAATTTTAAGACAAAATGATGAGAGAGATGGATAATGGGTATGTTCGCCATGAGTGAGCGAGACAGATAGTGACGCCACTTTTACCAAAGTGAAAAAAAGTTAGTAAAATTAGTAAAATAATTAGGTTTGTTGGAATAAAAGTCAGATGATAGAGAAATAACGTTTTTTATTACAATAAATGTTCAAATTGTTTACCATCAGCCTCAATACAAGCCCTACATCTTCTTAAAAAAGATCTACTTATTAGTCGGGCATATCTTCGAGAGTTGATCGCCTCAGCTGCTTGAGAAATGCGTTCACGCAGGTCGGCTACGTTCTCAATGGGCTTTGAGTAAACTTTTTCTTTGAGAACTCCCCAATAGAAAAAATCCAGGGGATTTAAATCTGGTGAACGGGCGGGCCACGAGATAGTGCCCGAACGTCCAATCCACCTTCCCGGATATTCCTGGTCAAGGAAATCTCTTACTTGCACTGCGAAATGCGCTGGGCAGCCATCTTGTTGAAACCGCATGTCGCGAAGATCTGCTAGTGGTACGTCCTCTAACAGGGTTGGTAAATCTTCTCTTAAAAAATGTAGGTAATTAGTTCCATTCAAGTTCTCAGGCAGTTCAATAGGCCCAATAATTTTACCGTTTAAAATTCCGGTCCACAGGTTTACTTTAAAACGATACTGGGATCTATCTTCTCGCATTAAATGTGGATTCTCCACATGCCACTCGTGATAATTGTGCAAGTTCATGTAACCATCTTTTTTAAATGTCGATTCATCTGACCAGAGAATTTTTTGGATGAATTGGGGATTCTCATTATGCCTCTGTAGCATTGTTCTACAAAAAGAAATCCTTTCCTGATAATCTCGAGGTAGAAGACTTTGAACTCGTTGTACGTGAAACGGATGCATTTCGGCTCTTTGTAAAATACGATGAGCAGTGCTTTTCGGTATTCCCGTTCTTTCTTCAATTCCACGTACGGAAATACTTCGGTCACGTGCGACCTCTTGCAATACTTCTTCCTGGAAAGGAAACACAGGTCTACCTCCAGCCTGTATTTGATTCGGGAAATGGCCGCCCTCTGTGAGTGAACGGTGCACATTAACAAACACGCGGTGATCCGGGTAGCGCTCTAAATTTGGATATCTTTCACGATAAAGTCTAGCGGCAGCACTTGCGTTGCATCTGCATTCCCCATAAATGAGGTGCATGTTCGCATATTCTTGTGAAGTGTAGCGCGTAGGCATGGTAGATAAAAAGGATGCCAACACAAAAGTCCAGAGAGAAGCCAAAGTTGCCGGTATGTTATCAACAAGTCCAATTCACAAAGATTCAAGTCCAAAAAGAGAAGCCAAAGTTGTCAGTACTAAATCAACACAAGCGAATACGAACGTGCGCAGTAGACGAATCAGCGAAACGTACTAACTGGTTGGTGTCGGACTGGTAGCGTAGCCATTTGCTTGGCTGAAACTAGTGCGAATGAAACAGATAGATGCCATAGCATCTATCTGTTTCATTCGCACTCGTTTAAACGACGCATCTCCGTCTCAATGCGTGGCGTCACTATCTGTCTCGCTCACTCATGGCAAACATACCCATTATCCATCTCTCTCATCATTTTGCCTTAAAATTAAGAACCTACCTAGAGCTTGTGCGAATTAAAAACATTTTAACTGAGTAAAATCTGATAGCAAAAATCGGGTTACTTGAGGTTTTAATTTTTTTACTCTTTTCTATTGTATGGAACTAACAAGTATTGTACCATTTTAGAATTCTGATTAAATGCGCCAACTTTTAATGCTACTTGCCAAGGCACTCTAGTACATTTTTTTTATAGGAGGGCCTGTCAAAGTCGACGAATCTTGAAAATTTTAAATTCGTAGTTTAACAAATAGTCTCAATTCTCGGGAACTTAAGGCAATTGTGTCATTATTTTTTATTGGGATTCTAGAAATGTTATTTAGGATTACGTTTCTAAAGTTCAAATGAACAAAAATAAAAAATAATAACCACAATAACCGAAAAATGGTACAGTTTGATCAAATTTCTAGGTTTTTCTTAAAATGCCCATAATTTTCAAACTGCATGGGATAGATTTTTTTTCAGATTTTTCTCGTGATGGTTATGATCAATCCTGTCACCCCGTTTCGGCTTGACGTTGAGTTTTGGGACACCCTGTATAATACGATACGACATTCTTTATACAATATTAGCGATCCGCCCCGGCTTTGCACGGATAGTACTCCCTTAACAACTCTTTAAAATAAATGATACCTTTTACCTGTGCCTCTGAGCAGCGATAGCTTAGTGGGGAGACCAACAGACTGCAATGCAGAGGGTCTCGGGTTCGAACCCACATCGCGCACCTCTGACTTTCGGAAGTTATATGACTTTTCGAAATTATGTGCGTATTGATTGACAATTATCGCCTGCTCTGAGCCTCGGAGAGCACGTTAAGCCGTCGGTCCCGGCTGCCATGAACATCTATGGCAGTCGTTATTGGGAGAGTGTCGACACAAATCCCACTGGGTCGAAGTGTCGCCGGTCTGCACTGACTGGCCCCCACATAAGATAAGATACCTGTGCCTCTAGTCATAGTCATTAGTCAAGTCTTACACTATTGTTTTGTTTATCTTATTTTGTGTGAGAGAGAGAGAGAGAGAGCTCTGGTACCAGAACACAAGTTAAATCTTAGCATGGTTATCAGTGTTCTGTGTCTTAAAATGTTGCCATGTAACGAAAATGCTGCCATAGTAGAAATTTTGGGATCCCTAACTAATATTATAAATGTTTATGTGTCTGCCATTTTGCAACCCAGATTATGCAATAAAATGATTAAGATATTATAGATACTTATATGATGTTCAGTAAAGTAGACAATAATATTTACATACATATTTTATTGTGTAAGTATCATAAATACGTAGGTAGTATCTGAGATGGCACGGCAGTGTCTTAGCCAAAGTCGAACAAAACATTTATTTATTTATTTAAACACATTTATACCTATTATCTTTACAGAGTTAACTAACATATAGGTAACTAGCTTTTGCGCGGGGCTCCGTCCGCGTGGTACCTGCATCAATAAAAAGTAGCCTATGTCCTTTACCAGGTTTTAAACTATATCTGTACCAAATTTCACCTAAATCGGTTGAGTAGTTTAGCCGTGAAAAGGTAACAGACAGACAGACAGACAGATAGACAGACACAGTTACTTTCGAATTTATAATATTAAGTAAAGATCATAATAATATTCTATCACATACACACAACACCATCTAGCCCAAACTATGCAGAGCTTGTACTATGGGTACTAGACAATGGATAAACATACATATATGTTTTTTTTTGTAAATACATACATAGACCAAGTCAAACATCCATGTTCATGCACACAAATGTTTGACTTGTACAGGAATCGAACCCGCGACCTCAAGCGTGGCAGACGGTTACACTAACCACTACTTCGCTTTAAAGACATTTGTAACTTAATAATACATATTGTTACAGCCAGTGCCATCTATCGGCACTGTTGGGAAGACTCGGTAGTTCCTTCTAATTTATTACAACACCACCTATTAACGTCTTACTGAACTACGTAGCTTGTCGGTGCGCGAAGAGTAGAGAGAGCGCTAGAACTTTCTCATACAGTTATATGCGGTTATGGCGCCTCTAGAAAATTCCAGAAACGCTTGAATCACGTATAAATAGAGCGCACGCGCACGCCAAGTGAGTTTACAAACGTAAGTGGTAAGTATTCATCGGAGCGAACAGAAGCGAAAATACCACAGAGTTTGAAGCAGTTACAGTGGAAAAGTGTAGTATAGTGTGTGTTGTGTTTTAAATTTAATCGTGTGTTAGAATATAACTTGTTTTAGTCGGTAATTGTTTACATTCTTATCCCTCGAACCCAGCACGTAACAATATCATTACAAAATATACAGTCGCTAGCTTTGTGGTGCCTCTGCATTGTTATATTCTACAAGATTTTGCCCGCGGCTCCGCTTGCACAAATGTTATGTAAATTTTCTTTCCCTCGGAAACAGTAGTATTACCTGGATGAAAGGTACCTTATATTTTTCTTCTGTATATCTGACAATGTGTATACAAAATTTCATGACGATCGGTCGGATAGTTAAGACGTGAGAGTGGCGTGGCGCCTTTCATCCAGAAAAAGGTAATGTCCAATGTATAAAAACATGACATAACCAACATTTAAGCGAGCGGAGCAGCGGGCAAAATCTAGTTTTAAACAAAGTCAAATGTGAACATAAATTCTATTTTAGTTCACGTTTCACGTCGATAAGACTAGTTTGGAACAGTTTTTTATAGAAAACAGGCTTTACTTGAAAAACCAAACTAAAAAGTAGAAAATATTTTTTTAGTAGGTAGGTACCTAATTCAAATAAGAAAAGAGTGAATAAAAGAAATCACTTTAATGTAAAAAAGCGTGGGGTCAAACGCTTTTTAACATTAAAATGATTTCTTTTATTCACTCTATCCTTAAAATGAATTACGAAATAAAAATTCTATGCTTTTTAGTTTTTAAACTATTATTTGTTTTTATATTTTTTCTCATTTATGTCGTCGGTCCTCGAGAAGTCTACAACGGTTAAATGAAATCTGACCGTTTGAAGTGGGTCAAAACCAAGTCCAAAGGAGTCGGTTACAAACAAACTAACAAACATACAGGTGACGCTAATAAAAGCGTAAACTGGAATAGCGTATTAAAAAGAACTGGCTCTCTTAAACTTTCTCCAATAGGCAGACTTTGGCGATTGTTTTACTTAAAATAGTTTAATAGACATAATCTTTAGTTTACAACACCATAATGTTGATAACGTATAGTAAAATCACTGACAATAAACAATTGATAAGATAGCGTATAAAATTTACTCAATTTATAATGCATATGTATAGAAAATAAAAATGAATCGAAGAGTTTTCCATTATTCAATTACAGTTGTTCGAAATATTACATTAAAATCAAAACAAAACTTTATTTTTATAGTTCAACAGTTATATTATAATATTAAATGAGACGTGAAAATAGATTTAATTTAGTTATGTAAATGTGCCCTTTACATATAAATGAATAATGCAATTATTTTGAGGCTTAATCATACAATGTGAAAATGGTTAAACCTTTCGTAAAACAGGTGAGTTATTTTATAATACTCACTAGATGTTGCCGCGGTTTCACCTGCGTTTGTCGTTACTGTGGCGGCCCCGTGGGTCGTAGCGTGATGTTATATAGCCTATAGCCTTCCTCGATAAATAGGATATCCAACACTAAAATAATTTTACAAATCGGATCAGTAGTTCCTAAGATTATCGCGTTCAAACAAACAAACAAATTCTTCAGCTTTATAATATTACTAGCTTTTGCCCGCGGCTTCGCTCGCGTTAATTTAGAATTTGACAATCAATTCGGTTTGTACTCTGCTTGTTATAATATAATTCAATCATGATTCGAAAGACACTTGGCGCCATCTATTATCATAAGAACGTTATTGTTGTTTTCCTCGGGAACAGTATTTTTTTTTGGGGTGAAAGGTAGACTATGTCCGTTTCTGTACACCTGTCAACGTATATGCAAAATTTCAGGATGATCGGTTCAGTGGTTTAGGCGTGAAAGGGTAACAAACAAACAAACTCATTTTCTCTTTTATAATATTAGTTAGGATTAGAATTAGGATAGGATTAGGATAGGACTAGGATAGAATTAGGTTAGGATTAGGATAGGATTAGGATAAAAGTATACAGGTTCATTTTTTGTTGTTTCCAGGCATGGATAGTATCAGGAGTGCTGCTAACTATGGTGGAGGTTGGCATGTGCCTTGGGTTCACCACCTGCCTGCTGCCAGCGTTGCGAGACCCTGACTCCACCATTAAAGCAGACGTGGGGACCGCTTCATGGATCGGTATTTATTATATGGAACTAACGCTAAAAGACTTATACATTCATAGCCCATGCCATATCTACCAGGAAACTTTCAGAAGACTACACTTAATAAATGGTGATGCCCTTGGACTGTTAATCGAGTGATAATGAACTCTTTATATACTAGTATTAAGGCTGGCCGTATACATACGTTTTCCGTATTCGACTTCCGAATTCGTTTTCCATATTCGGAGCTCCGAATGCATGGAATCAATATAAAATACACTAACCGCCGCACACGTCCGCTTTTTTTCCGAACGGAAAACATTCCGTATGTACGTTTCGAATGCAAACCCGTGCGTTCGGAGAAACCATTCGGAAAAACCTAATGACGTCATGCGGAATGCAGCCCTTGCATACATTTTGTTTGTGTCGGCGCACACGTTCTGAAATTCTCATTCGGAACCGTGCCCGCGCCGCGCGCATCGTACGTACGTAAACGATAATTATAATGTGTGAGACAGAAACATTAATATTATCTATTGAAAAATACCCTTGCTTGTGGAATATACATGACAAGGACTATACAACAGAGATATAAAAGACTAGATGTGCCCGCGGTTTCAGCCGCGTTTATCGTTACTGCGCTGTTCCCTTGGGTCGTAGCGTGATGTTATATAGCCTTCCTCGATAAATAGGCTATCTAACACTAAAATATTTTTTCAAATCGAACCAGTAGTTCCTGAGATTAGCGCGTTCAAACAAACAAACAAACTCTTCAGCTTTATTATATTAGTATAGATTTGGCCTGGGAGCAGGTATTTAAAGAAGTATAGTTCACAATATTCACATAATTTCGTTTAAATATGTTTATGTATATAATGTTATAATAATAATATTTTTATAAGAATATTTATTTATTGACAGAAAAAATAAAATACATCCTTACACTATATTGTTGTTATTGTTTGTATGTTGTTGTTGTTTTATTATTGTTGATAACTGTTAAATATTGTTATAATTGTTTACTATTGAAATGCAATTGCTAATAAATCATCGTCCTCCATCGACGTGCGTTCACTACGCTATCACTATCCGTACTGACAGCATACATTCCGAATGAAAAAAAACTAACGTGTGCGCTAGTCTCACGGAATTCCGAATCGAGATTACGTGTTAGGAAATCGAATACGGAAAACGTATGTATGCGGCCAGCCTTAAAGAGTTAATTATCACTCGATTTTACGGTGAAGGAAACATCGTGTTAGAACCTGCAACTCTGATAGTTCTCCATAAATATAACTTTGAATAAGTATTATGGTAACTATTCTTATAATATTGGGATAAATAAGTCTTGAACATAACCTGCTATCAAGCCATGCATTTGACAGTTGACACGTGGTGAACGCCACGTAGCTAGGTACCTACACGTTGCCTGCCACGTCTGATGCACAGATTAAAAACTCCTACTTTTTTTTTTATATTTAAATGTTATGTAATTGTGTATTAAAAACCTTCATTGCAATCTCGTAGCGTAAGCGGGTGACCAAAGATTATTAATGTGTACATTTGAAACGTGGCATTTGTGGTGTAGGGCTGTCACATGTTATTAAATATGTATGTAGATAACATTTACAAGATGTAGGTATGTAGGTACATAATATTTACAAGATATTGTGAATTTCGTGTTTATTAGAAATAAAAATATGTTTTCTTTCTTTCTTTCGTTCTAAATATGGAAAGTTTGCCACGCACTTACCAACATGGATACCTGTTGGTGACAGGTGACCCTAGCCATGCTCACAATAATTCCCTATATTATATTATATCTCTAGGTAGATACATAGATGATATTATATTTAATCTCATAAGTATTTCATTTGTTTTCAGCTGCCACCTTCGGTTTGGCTTGGATCCCTGGCTTCTTTTCATCGTCATACTACATGAACCGGTTCGGACGAAAAATTGCTTTCATTCTGGACATTATTCCCGGCGCTTTAGGTCTTCTACTGATGTACTTTGCCACTAACGTCTACGGTCTAATTGCTGCTCGAGCTCTTGAAGGCATCACGGCTGGTTCTACTTCAATACTAGGCGCCATCGTCATTGGAGAGTATTCGGATCCCGTTCATCGCGGCATGTTTCTCAACCTTAAGACTGCAGCCTTGTATATGGGGAGTGGTATCGTACATTTGTTAGGAAACTATTTCCATTGGAGAACAGTGGCTCTTATGACTTTAATTCCTTATGTGTTCAACTTTGGTATTGTCTGCACATGGCCCGAGAGTCCTTCGTGGCTCGCAGCGAAAGATAAATTCAAGAAAAGCGAAAATAATTTCTATTGGCTTAGAGGCATGACGGATCAATCGACGAAAGAATTAAAAGATATGTTGAAATCCCAGCAAGAACGCACCAAATTTGAAGAGATTAGTTTCTACCATAATTTGATGATCTTTTTTAGAAAATGCAGCAGAAAAGACTTTGTGATGCCTGTCCTGATTTATCTTTTCGCGGCAATATTGCTGGAGGCGAGTGGTAGACACATATTCCCAGCGTACGCAGTCCAGATTATTTCAGACATATCTGGATCACAGGCTTCCATATATTACACTTTATGTATGGACATTCTGATAACATTGAGTGCATTCTTCTCCTCAGTACTTATCAGAATGTTTAAGCGGAGAACTCTGTTGTTCATAACTGGTGCGGCCGCTTTTGTAGTAATTATAACTGTATGTATTTATTTGTTCTTAGTGTCTCAAGCTATCATATCTAACATATCTTGGATTCCTGTTGGACTGTTCGGTTTGTATTTAGCTATAGTCAATTTTGCTTGCGCTCCAATACCTTTGGCGTTGATTGGAGAAATATTTCCTTTAGAACATAGAGCGACTGGAACTACCATAGCTGGTCTTTTAATTGCTATTACAAGTATTATAACTTTAAAAACGACTCCTGTTTTGTTGGCTACAGTGAAAGTGTTTGGTACTTTTGCGATATTAGGTTTAGTAATGGCTGTATCATTAATTTTCCTATATTTTATGTTACCTGAGACTAAAGATAGGACTTTGCAAGAGATTGAGGATTACTTCAACTATGGAGTTTTTAGGGCTGATGATCGCGTTCAAGAGAATAAGGAAGAAGAATTGAGAATGCTTTAAACATGTAAAGATCAATGAGATGTGAGATGTGATGTGTTGCCTATATATCTTATCATCATCATCATCGTGTCAGCCAAAAGACGTCCACTGCTGGACATAGGCCTCCCCCAAGGTTTTCCACACAGACCGGCCTTGGGCCACCCGCATCCAACCACTTCCAATCTTTAATATATCTTATATTAATTATAAAATAAGTTGTGATTGTAATTATGTTTTTAAAGTGATTTATTCAGTGTAGGTATACTTATGCCAATTGTTAATAAAGACTTTTCTGATTTAGATTGTTACATAAAATGTTTGAATATATTCTATAATAATATTCTATCACATACACACAACATCATCTAGCCCAAACTAAGCTGAGCTTGTACTATGGGTACTAGACAATGGATAAACGGGGTTATTCCTAGTTGCCCCCACTATCAACGCCACCACTGGTGACAAATGGGATTTTATGGAACATTTTATGGAAAGAAATCCCATTTGTCACCAGTGGTGGCGTTGATAGTGGGGGCAACTGGGAATAACCCGATAAACGTACATATTATATACTTTTATTTTTGTAGATACATACATATTTATACATAGAAACACCCAGACCAAGACAAACATCCATATTCATGCACACAAATGTTTGACTTGTGCGGGAATCGAACCCGCGACCTCAGGCCTAGCAGTCGGTTACACTAACCACTACGCTATCGAGGCCGACTAACTACTAACTACTGACTTACCTACTATACATACTTACTCATAAATTTATAACAGCGACATCTCTTTTGGTACACTGGAAGACTCTTGCTTGTGTTCGTAAGGTGATGAAAGAAACACATTATATTAATTATAAATCATATTTATTTGTCAAATTCATACTAAAACTAATACACGTTGGCATCGCCGTCCATTTTGGGACTACAGACACAATAGTTTTTAACACCAAACGCAAATACAGATAATAATTGTCACCTAAATACAAACATGTCTAGGAACAAAGATTCGCCTAAATTGAATGTTATTCACATATTTAGTTGAAATAATACCTATCACAAGCAGTTTTCTTGGAGTGATTATATTTATAATTATTTAATAAGATGACTATTTAGTCGTGTCATTTAGTTGACAAGTGCCCGCCATTTTGGATTTTCCCGCCATTTTGGATATTTCCGCCATTTTGGATTATTTCTGCTACCTTTTGACAAACTTACTTTGGAAATAACACATTGAAGCTGTGTTTTAGGTCTATGTGTGAGAAAGAGAAAAAATATGTGTTTCCAGAAAATATGCTAGTATTTTAAGACACTACGAATTCTACCAAAAATTGAGCGATTTTCATTAGGTTTTAGTCGCTAATATCGCTGGTTTTTACTCAAATATCTCAATATTAAAAAAATCTACACGTTCAGAATCTTAACTAGAAAACTTCTATCTAGATTATTTTTATTTACTTACTTAGAAATTCCGTAAAGATTTGACATAACTAAACCATAATAGGTTAAAAGAAAAATATTTACGCACGTCTTGCGCAAATATTAGAAGCTATCCCGAAGATACTAATTCGCAAGACACATGAAAAATTATATAAATATCTTGCTTATTCTTGCATATTTGTAGCGAATCCATAAATCCAATCCATAAATCTTCACAATCTATTTTCTTAAAAGACAAGGTCAAAGACAGTACCTCTAACTGATCAAATCTCTCATCAAAATACATCATGAAATTCGATATCAAATACTTAAAATATTGGTATTTATCAAATATGGGTACAGATAACAGTTTTAAGTAATAGATAAGTTTTGTTTTAAAGTTTAGTTATATAACGAGTCTGACACGGTTAAACTGCCATCAATTAAAATGAAATCCATCAATAGTTCATAATAAATAAAACTATAAAAGTTTAAAATTAACTATAAAATTAACTAACAAAATCACAAATACTAAATTAAAATTATGTAAAAATATATTTTTTTTTCTTTACATAAATATAGTATGATCGTATGTCATGACATGATTGATAAAAACTAACATTATGTTTGATAATATTGTTAATGACTTAAAGTATGGTGGCCAGCACCGACATTACGAAGCTCATTTTTCATAAAATAAATGTGTCTAAATTAATAATAACTTGACGATGTCATACAAATGCTGATAAATAATTATATTACCATAAAAAAAATATATATTTTATAACATAGTTGCTAAAATATATATTTTTAGTACAGATAACGAATTGATTGATCAGAATTTACAAGATTGATCACACAATTTATTTAATTGATTGACATTTTTAAACTGATCTCATTGTAATAAAATTATTATTAATTTTATTAACATTATAATCCCTAGACGTATTGTTTAACAAAACAAAAGGAGCAGATTCAAGAGAAAACAAAATTGTGTTTCAACTTGAACTCAATAAAAGATTCTGAAAGCGCATTCCCACAAAATAAATGCAATTATACACATATTATCAAATATGTACACAATAAAAATAAAAACAAAATTAAATTTGTCTACTTACAAACTAAGTTTATCTAATATAACTAATAATACTTTTTTAATACCTATATTTATAAAAATATTGACTATTGGCTTTGTTCAAAATTACAAAGGTTATGGTATTCATTATTAGTAAGTTTTGTCTCTTAAATCAGAGAAGATGGATGGGTTATAGGTACATAAATATAAAAGTAATTTAAATTGTCGCTGAATTTTAAATATGAGTTACACAATACGAGATATTGACAAAGCTCAATTTAATTTTGTCTTGAAAATGGATTTAAATTAAAACACTATCTAATATGTATTTAACTATTTTACAGATATCGACCTTTCAGGAAGTGGGCTCTGTGTTCACACAATACATTCTGAACACACCAGGTTTTTGAAAGGCAGACCACAAAAACATTTGTTAACAGACAGTTAACCTCGTTTCAACTGTTGCGATTGGCTGCCTGTATATTAGTAACAGCCAATCAAATCAGTTGACATGACTTTATGACTCGTCGTTGGTTAGGATTTTATAACTTTAGGATTCGTGTACATACGCATTAAGAGGCCACTAAGGCCTAACTATTGCTACTCTAGTACAGCTTCTTCTTTTGGACGCCTCGACTCCATTTAAAAGCAAATCGTGGCATCAACTTTTTGGCCGTCGAGGACTGCATGGTAAATTATTGGCCGCAGCAGACAGTCTGCCGCGACTTGGCTGCCTAGTGCGTATATACACTTAATATATCTTAAAAAGTATTTTGCCTGGCCTTTTATTTAGATTATTAGTGGCCTATTATCACACAGGTCAATGATTCCCAGAAAGGACGTAATACGATGTGTTTTTCACTAGATGGCATTAGTTTATTTTGCCTGGCCTCTTATTTAGATTATTAGTGGCCTATTATCACACAGGTCAATGATTCCCGGAAAGGACGTAATACGTTATATGCGTTTTTCACTAGATGGCGTTAGTATTAATTATACAGCGACAAAATTATACTTACATAATAATTACAAGTGTAGTTTTAGGGGCCATTGCGCCAGAAATTCCATTCTGCCGCCATTAACAAGAAAATAACATACAAAATAAAATTTGGAAATGCGATTTCAGAATCTTAAAGACAAAAGTATACTATGTATTGCTTTACAGAAGAAAAATTGAGCTTCTAGAATACGTTAGGTTAGGTTATTTCTAGACGTGAAACGATATTTTGCAGTAAGTCGCACTGTTTCTACTACTTTATATTTTACTACCTTTTGCCCGCGGCTGCGCACTCGTTAATTTAGAATTTGACAATCAATTCGGATTGTACTCTGCTTATAATAATATAATTCAATCATGATTCGAAAGACACGTGGCGCCATCTATTATCATAAGTACGTTATTGTTGTTTTCCTCGGGAACAGTAATTCTTTTCGGCATGAAAGGTAGCCTATCAATGTGCCTATATGCAAAATTTCAGAATGATCGGTTCAGTGGTTTAGGCGTGAAAAGGTAAAAAACAAACTATTATTATAATAATTAGGATAGGACCGAATTATAGCAAATTTGTTACTAACAACATCCTGTACTGTCCTCATAAAAAATCATTTTACTCCGTGCATCGCGTTGAATCTGCCATTAGCCCTGTTTAAAAACATGTCCCGATACTTAGCATTGGCCTCTTCTCAGTGTGAAAAGGCTTAGGCCATACTGGCCGTGCGAACCTTAAAAACCATTGGAGATCTCACCGATATACAGTTTTCTTACGATGTATTTATTTGGCTATAAAGCGGTCGATAGTTTTCTATCTAATACGCACATAACTCTGAAAAGTCGAAGATTCATGACGGTAATGTAAAACCTATTATCAACCTAACATTGTCTGGCTATCGCTCGCTATTTTATCCCATTCAGTTAGCTTGTTATCAGACACGCTATTAGAAACTGTTTGATAAAGACTCTTTGTGCTTTAATATCTTTCGTGAAAGGAAAACAGATAGCATCGACTTACTGCAAGTTTAATTGAACTATAAATGAGGTGAACATTGGATATTTTAACTCTTCCATCTACTTATAGCATATCTTAAACTAAGCTATTATACAAGCGATAATATTTCGACACCTTATATAAACGCCATCTATTGGACAACTGTGTAACTACCTACAATTCATCCACCAAAAATATTATATTTTTGTTACTGTTATATTAGAAGAACAGAAGTTACAATGTTGTTCCTATCAGGTGTCCATTTATAAGCTATTATATACAATAAGTCCAAGTTAGTTTCGATTGGCTGACCAGCGTGGTTGCTGCGTTTTGTGTGCGTATTCGTATCACCCTTAATCTGTATCTATTCAACAATGACAATATAATACACAGCAATATTTTTTTAAATAATAATGTATTACATAATTATTTAAAAAAATATAAATATTGATATTGAAATATGAATAATATAATATATAATAATATTATAACGTTTCAATATTATTTTAAGTGACACGGATTGTCTAGGTACTTCTCAAATGGAACAAACATTTGTGTTCCAAAAAGTTGTTACAAATCTGGCTGTCCTGAAGAATGTTTGTAATATGCTCCTGCAATACACAAATTACGCCTAATTGCAAGTTTTCTGTGCAAGCTATATTTTATTTGTATAGCATCTTAATGTGATGCAAGCTTAAGCTACGCTGGTCAGTCTCTTCGCAATCTAAACAAAAGTTCACAGCACTGCAAAACTGATATCATACAAACACCTTTTTTTTCGTCGGATTTATTTTACATTATATATAATTTTCGATTAAAATCCGACATTTTTGCACTTTATTCTTGGATTTATGTTATTTGCCCTACTTTAATATCACTGGCGCGCGAGTCTAGCAAATAAAAACTGAGACTTCAATGAGAATTCATAACTTTCAAATTAATCTTCATAAAATAATTCCAGATCTAAAATCATACACTAATTTGATTATGACACAGTATTAAAATAGTTCATTTTCTATCTAATATTTAATGGTAAAGTTTAAAAGTAGCACGTTAATTCATAGATGGAGCCACCATAGCAAAGTACGATTAATATATAAAAAATAGATGTACATTCGTTTAAAAGAACTTTGTGTACACGAAACCATTTTACGTAATCAATAATAATCGTAATTTTTGCTTCATAATTAATTGTTAAAATTGACAATTCAATAATCGAACACAGTATTTTACGATAGTGGCTCCATCTGTTGACAATACAAGAGTTGCAAATGGCAATTCCACGGTTTGCAATAGTTAATATTTAATTTTCTGACGGTATCATTGCTTTGGTAGTAAAGTCAGCAACATAATTATGTAAGTAGCTACACGGAACAAATTTGTAAAAGTATTTTATGAATAAAATCTGAATTATTAAACTTTGAGTCAAATATTTCTTCTATAAGAAATTACTTTTTTATTATTTTGACAGTCAAAAACTATCGAAATCTCACAAGTGTATACCAACTTATGTTGCTAAATGTACCATAATATACACAATTTTTATTTTTAGGTAGGTTTGTTAATTTTTCGAGTAGTTAGTTTTAACTAAATAAGGTTTAAACTAAACTTCGTTGTATTGTACCGAAGCTTGCTAACCTCACAGTCGCCAACGAATACCAACAATAGGGTGGAGGTAGATGCGTTCATCGCTGTCGCGGGTTCGATGTCCCGTTGAAGCTTCTCAACTCCGTGTAAGCTTTTCTGGACATCAACTTAAAGTCTTCACCGCTGCTCACTCTGATATAGTCTTTACGTTTTCTATACACCATCAACCTGGAATCACAAATATTTCTTCATAAGTATAATATAGTAATTAAAAATCAAAACACGATTACTAAAGAATAATAATTCGAATAATTCGACAATCGGTGCGCATTTGAATGTCGAATTATTACATAATTATACAGTATGTATAGTTTTTATTCACAAGCTTCTAGTTTCATGCGACCATAAATCAAAATGGATGCAATTTTAAAATTCTTATTCATTTTAAGAGAGGATTTCTACAGCTGTTTCCAAACTTGAGCTAAGGTTTAGAGAATTGAATTATAATTATATTTTCTTTTATATATGCTTAGCTTTTTTTATAAGCTTACGTTATACCGCTGTTCGTGTAAAAATTATTGTTATAATAGGTTAACTTTGACCCGTTTGCCCGATGTTTAGTTTTGCACACGGGTGCATATATCTTTGATTATGTTTTATAATAAAATGTTATCATAAAATCTGCCTCGGTTGCACAACGGTAGCGAATGGAACACGTAAACGAGGTCCCGGGTTCGATGCACGGGTCAGTCGATGTGCCATTGCATTTTTCTGACCAGAAATTCTTAATAGCTAAACGGAGTTTGAAACTGTAACCGGTAAACAGCAACAGGCTCGCAGAATGTGAATATAATACACCTTTATCTACCCTGTGAGACTGATTGTACAGTCGCCTGTAATATTCCATGAATACCTTAAGGTCTAAAATCCTGTGAACACTCGAATTACAATGAAGATGAATGAACTAGATGGCGATGTTTTATAAATCACGGCTATATAATTTTAATAATTATTACTTATTATATTATTAACACGTAATTAGCAAATAAGTTTTAGTGAAGTACTATAATTAGGTACCTACTCGCTACGCCAATCGGCTTAATGTATATTTAATTATAATGTATTTTCTCAGTAAGTGAAAAGTTTTTATGTATCGACGACGGTACACTTCTAGTCAAATGTAATTCTTACCTAATTACTTACTTTTTATTTATAAATAAGTAATGTAATAACACTGTATAGAGATCCAAAAATTGTTTAAAGTAAATTTAACGAAATTTAGTTACTAAGAAATCTTTTTTTTTTTTCATTTTATTGTAGTACACCGCCATCTCTTACGATATAGCTAAACTACTAAACAGTTCTCATATTGATTTCCGTTAGATGGTGTCAAATACGGGCTTATACTATTTTAGATTTGACATGAGTATGCATTTTTGCAGCTCACTGTACAATCAATGAAAGTACCAATTAGTACAGTAATTTAACTCAGACGTAAACGTTATCATGTCATACTAAAAGCGTACTTATCTTAAACATTAACCCACTGTCATATTACTTTCAGACTAAGTAAACACAAAAAGACTCGTCAGTTTGTTTTTGTTTTATATCAGAATACAAATAAATGATACTACGTAGTTACAAGTAGCATTTCCCTGACTAATATTATAAAAGTGAATGTAAGTTTGTTTGATTATTAATTTTTCACGCCTCGCCACTACTCTACCGATTGTCATGAAATTTCGCCTACACGTTGTCCGGGATACAGAAAAGGATATAGAGTACCTTTCATCCAGAAAAAGTAGGTACTGTTAGTACCCTAACCTACCTAGACCTACATTTACGTGAGCGAAACTGCGGGCAAAATCTAGTTAATCATAATGTTGTATACAAGGTGTTGATTGCCATTATCCCCATATTAATACACTGAGAGGAAAAAGGTGAGGAACACTGCTTATTCTGTACACGAAACTATTAAAAACATAAACCTCAAAAGCAAACCTAATCCTAACTAATATTATAAATGCGAAAATGTTTTTTATTTATTTGTTTGTTACGTTTTTACGCCTTAACTACTCAACCGAACATCATGAAATTTCGCATACCCATTTTCAGGGGTACAGAATAGAACAGAGTAGGTACACACAGCGACACATCAACCTAGACTGTTTGGACTTTGAACTATTAGAAGTTGAACGCTGCGAATCGTGCGAGAGAGTACGTTATATTTTCGTTTTTTTTGTCTCATTCACGTTGAACGGGTCGCGGGCGTCGCCACACGCGCTAGTGCACCGTGATGGGTCTACAGTTACTCCACTATGCACTGTCCCTTTCCAACGATTCTCTATTTTGTATGTAGCGTAGTTATACGTATATAGGGTATACTATAATATTATAAAGCTGAAGAGTTTGTTTGTTTGTTTGAACGCGCTAATCTCAGGAACTAATGGTTAGGATTGAAAAATTATTTTCCTGTTGGATAGCCTGTTTATCGAGGAAGGCTATATAACATCACGCTACGATCCACGGGGGTATCACAGTAATGATAAACACGGGTGAAACCGCGGGAACATCTAGTACTTAATATAATAAATAATAATAATAAAGATATTTATTTCCTCTTTCACAAAGGTATAAAGGGTATCACAGTAATGATAAACACGGGTAAAACTGCGGGAAAATCTAGTACTTAATATAATAAATAATAATAATAAAGATATTTATTTCCTCTTTCACAAAGGTAAGTACTTATTATATAATAATAAGTACTTACCTTTTTACAACACATGTTGAAAAAATTCTCATTCCTTTGTGAGAGGCTGGTGTCTATAGTAGGTAAAAACCTGTGTTACAGATCACCAGGCTTCCACCTCCTGGAGTAGTCTTAGTGGTGATTATTTGGACATGTACTTAAAACCTACCTATGCATATTCTGAATTAGAAATAATAAAGCTGAAATGTACCTATACTTCACTCTCTCTGAAACTACTAGGCAGATTTGAAAACATATGCGAAAAAGGCGTAAACGCGTAACAAACTGACTTTCACATTAATATTATGTTAGAAAGTTAGGCTAGATGAGTTGTAAAACAAATTGAATGAGAGTGCCGGAGACCCAATCACCCTCTTTCCCCCTTCCTGCTCCTTCTCCTTCCCACTTCCGTTCCTAAAGGGTCGGCAACGCGCAAGTGATGCCTCTCGTGTTGCAGGCGTCCATAGGCTAAGGTGACCACCTACCATACCTGTTTGCCACACTAGTTGTTTAAAAAAAATTTTAAATGCAAAGCAAATGTCTAAGTCACTTCCTTAAAAGTTATTCGTGCGCAAATCTCCTCTTGTCTTAACAAAGTAACTTCCTTATCAAATAAACAATAATACAAAGTACCATAACAGCCCATAAACAAACATACTTAGTCGTAAATAGTAACAAGTCGTGTTCAATATCCATTTGAGTTATCGAAGTATAAATAAACAGACATTTACGATGTACATACGTCTATTTGTAAACAAATAACGAACAGTTGACACGGCACATGATGCTATTAGCTGCAGCTTTAATAATAATAATAATAATAATCATTTATTTCAGATTCATCCTAAGATTACATCCATATTTGTTAGTAAAATTGCGAGCTTACAAACTAATGTTAGTAATAAATAATGGAATTAAGTAAACACTAGTGGCAGGTCCGGGTGGACTCCGCGACGATAGTGGCAAATCACTAAACGACTGCGTGCAGTCGTATCCAGCGAGCCAGTATCGGAGAGTCCCACCGGTCCGCCAGCGCGCGCAGGATGGTGTTGGGACTGTCGCGCGTGCGGCGCATGATAGACGCGCACCGTTTGCGCATGATGGCCGCAAAGCCGTCTGTGTCAGCCGCCGCGAACATCGCGGAGGCGCTGCAGCAGCGCGGCAGCTCCATCACCACCCGGAACGCGTTATTATATTGGATTATTATATTTAGCGTCACATTGTTTAACATATATTCCATAAGATTTGGTTAGTTAATACTGTTTTCTACAGAATGTTTTTTTTTATTTTTTCTTGTATTCTTCTAAAGTGGCAAACAAGCATACGGCCCACCTGATGGTAAGTGGTCACCGTAGCTTATGAATGCCTGCAATACCAGAGGCATCACTTGCGCATTGCCGACTCTAGGAAAAAAGTGAAAGTGGGAAGGAGGAGCTGGAAGGGAGAAAGAGGATGATTGGGCCTCCGGTACTCTCACTAACCAAACGAAACACAACAGTAGGAACTGCTATTTCACGTCGATATTCTGTGAGAGGGTAGTCCTTCCCCGGTCGAGCCGGCCCATTCATGCTGAAATCAGCGAGGCTCTACTACTCATAAATGAATGATAATTATTTTTATTTTTTTATTATTAGATATATTAATTAGTCTTCCAGGCACTATAGTTGCCTAATGTTCGATTTTGTTCGTTACAACAAATAGTATTCAAAAGAAACTCCTTCGAATTGTGAATATCTTGTTATCTATCTCACACGCTTGCACTTAAATATCTATACTAATATTATAAAGCTGAAGAGTTTGTTTGTTTGTTTGAACTCGCTAATCTCAGGAAACCTCTAGTCCGAATTGAAAAAATATTTTAGTGTCGGATAGTTCATTTATCGAGGAAGGCTATAGCCTATATAACATCACGCTATGACCCAATGGGGCGGCGCAGTAATCATAAACGCGGGTGAAACCGCGGGCACATCTATTTTGCAATAAGTATCGTGCGTTCTTTTTTGTTTGAAAATTATTCCTACTTTCAGATTTGAAACGCTTCTAACTTATTTGTTTTTGAGCGGATTTTGAATAATCATTTCCTTTTTGTTTTTTTTGGGACTTTTTGAATAAACTAATAACAAAGATTAAGACAGACATTGTCAAATCCCAGCTGTTAATGAGAACTTTAACTAGTTACAGTAAAAATACTGGCTAGTGCTTTACTTGAACATAAGATAGATGGTTCTGGTTTCTGGTTCTGATGGTTCATAAAAAAAAAAAAAAATTAAAACCTGACAACGGCTTTCAGCTCTGTACCTATCACCATATATCCTACAATTCACAGAAACAGTACGACCTTTAAGGCACATTTTATAATGTATCCAGTATTGTATTGATAAATAAATAAATAATAAAATCCTCCAGACCGAATTTCGTCACGGCGGCCAATCTTAACGGAGACTGGCCATCTGCGCAGGAGATATTATAGTGCACAAGCGTGTGCGCAAACACAAGTGTACTCTCTGTTCCCTAACTCTCATGATCCGATGGGACGGTAATGCGACACGACCGGAGAGAAATCAGGCGCAGGACCAACGGCTTTACATGCTTTTTGAGGCACGGGGGTGTCTAACACCGCCAACTTCCTAACTCGGGGCTGTTATTGAGATTTCTTAATAGAAAAACCCAATACATTTTTGTTGGCCCGACCCGGGATTCAAACCCGAGACCTCATGCACAGCAGTCGCATTCGCTACCGCTAAGCCACGGACTGTTATTAGAATAAGAAAATGTTGCGATGATGATGTGATGGGGAGCGAGCCCATAATACCCAGCACAGCAAGGTAACCGCTTAAGCAGTATACGCCATTGCATTGCGTCAGACAATTTATTTACAAAATATTAATGTTGAATTCAGTCATTTCTCAACAAGGACATATTCACTATCTAAAAGACTTCTGTTTAATTTACGATCCACGTTGCATTTAAGCAGCGATAGCTCAGTGGGGAGACCAACAGACTGCAATGCAGAGGGTCTCGGGTTCGAACCCACGTCCCGCACTTCTGACTTTCGGAAGTTATATGACTTTTCGAAATTATGTGCGTATTGATTGACAATTATCGCCTGCTCCGTGCCTCGGAGAGCACGTTAAGCTGTCGGTCCCGGCTGCCATGAACATCTATGGCAGTCGTTGTTGGGAAGTCAGTGCCCTCTAATATCCTGACACTAGTCTAGCTTTAGAGCATCGTTAGCCTTCGGGTTGCGGAGGTCAGATGGCAGTCGCTCTGTGTAAAAACTGATATCCGGTTAGACTAGAAAGCCGACCCCAAGTGACTTGGGAATAATAAAGGCTAGGGAGAAGAAGTTGCATTTAAGAGATAACCAATATCGTTTAAAGTAGATTGTTTTGTAACAACATTAGCTCTCTGTTTTGTATCAATAACCACGAGTGACCTTGACCATGACCTTGAGCGGTACAGCTGCAGACACAACAGACAATAATTATCACAATTGACAGGCCTAATGCAATTCTGAGCACATTGCCGCGAAAGAGGGAAATAAAATTGTATTATTTTACAAGTAGGTACGTATTAAGTTTATGCTACGTAATTTATATAAGGTACTCAATGTAGCTGACCTTGGTTCTTTGCACTCCCTTTTAGTTCACGAACTAGACATGTAACTATTAGTAGTTTTTATAAAAATGGTCAAACTAATAAATTTATTAAAAGTTGTAATTTTACTATACTTAATTAATTTTACTAGCGGTCGCCTAGTGCTCGAAATTCAACCAAAGTTTGCCTGTAAGATATTGCTGATATAATAATATATATTGACATTATTATGTCATATATGTAACCATAGTTACGCACGTCGAATGCGTGTGTCAAATGCATGGTTGTGTGCGTATAGTGTTTTTTCATTAATTTAATGTATTTCTAATGCATATTTAAAAAAATATTAGCATACGTCACTTCTTCTCTGTATAAACTATAAGTGTGCGAAATTTCATACTCCTCCGTCCGCCCAATTTTCGCAAAAATGGATCCAAAGTTTTCGCTTCACGTATTAATATACAGATAACTAAATTGCCTGCGCTTTCACTCGTGTTAATCTTTTGACTATAAATTCTTTTACTCGGGAACAGTACTTTTCTGGATGAAAGGTACCCTATATCGTATTCTGTAGCCCAGATTACGTGTATGCGAAATTTCATGATTATCGGTCGACGAACAAACTCACATTCGCATTTATAATATTAGATAAGATTTTTTTGGGGTTCTGTTTTTGTAATTGTTTCTTGGATAAAATAAGCAGTATACCTCTTTCTCTTTTATGAATAAAATATATAAGTAAATAAACTAGTTTTTGTTTTCTTTTTATATTATATGAATGTCTTAGTAAATAAAGGAAGGCATTGCACTGTGTAGTTCATAAATAAAATTGCTACTGATTGTTGTGCATGAATTCTTGTGTTCGTTTGCCGTGTCAGACAAAGTGATATTGAGTTCTTTTACTAAGTTTATTTTAATTTTTTATTCAATCATAGATTCTGTACTCGATTTTCCTCTGATTCCAAATATTATACAAGAAAGACAGTCAAATTCTGATTGTTGTACACTTTTGCCTAGCCTATCAGAAAAGTACAGGTATGTTACTTTTCATGATAATAGGCTTATCATAAATATTATAAATAGCAAAGATTATTTGTTGTTCAATTACGCCCGAATCACGTTCTTGAAATGTATAAAAACAAGTTATACAAGACAGGCAAAGAAAAACCGTTAGAACGCATATGCGAATAATACGTAAGCATAAAATAAAATAACGCCAAATAAAAATAAATATATAAATTATCACCCAGAAAACAACATGCTGTACATGGCTTAGCGAGAATTAATTACACCGAAATATGCGCGCGCGCAGAGAGCGCTAGTACTACATTCTATTCATACGGGCTTAGTACTCGCGTCACTGTCTCCGTGTAAACACGTCTCAATAAATATTACTTAAAATATATAAATATAAATTACTTATTGTTGCAAAACAGATTTTCATACATTGTGTGGCTGATAGTGATTAAAAGAATAATTAAATTATTCCAATCAGGAATAAGGTACAGTATTTGAAATACTTTTATATAGATTTATTTCGTCCTTCCTTCACAGTGGTTATAAATGCCACTACTGTGAATGACCGGTCGGTTTGATTCCCCGGTCGAAGAGTATACAGCTCGAAGTCTGTAAATGCGTCCGATGGGTGGCTCGCTCACTATAGAGTGGGACTACTTGGCTAAATGTCAGGGATGTAGGCGTGAGACTCTGTATGTAAGTATTTTCTTTGCTAATCTTAAACGTTTTTTAATGGGTTACTAACAATTTGTGTTGGCTATAACTAGTATTGTCTCCCCATTCTACTTCACTAGAAGTAGAATGCTTGTGTTAAGAATGAGTTCTCGTTGATAATGCAATAGGTGGAATTTAAAAAGTTTCACATATTGCCTTTATATGAACGGAGAGACCAGCGATAGCTCAGTGGGGAGACCAACAGACTGTATTGCAGAGGGTTTCGGGTTCGAACCCACGTCGCGCACCTCTGACTTTCGTAAGTTATATGACTTTTTGAAATTATGTGCGTATTGATTGACAATTATCGCCTGCTCCGTGCCTGGGAGAGCACGTTAAGCCGTTGGTCCCGGCTGTCATGAACATCTATGGCAGTCGTTATTGGGAGAGTGTCGACACAAAAGATCCCACTGGGTCGAAGTGTCACCGGTCTGCACTGACTGGCCCCCACATAAGATAAGATATATGAACGGAGACGCATTGCAGATATTTCGTACCTTTTTAAAATAGCTAACGGTACTGTGGATTGTCATGGGTAATATAGGGCTTAGGACTCGATCTAAAATGTTGCGGCAAAGAGCATTGCTTCACGTACCCCTGGTCAGGACCACTTACAGGCAGAACTGTTTTACTATACGAGCGTGCAGGACTTATAACGAACTTTCTGATGAATTAGATTTTGATTTGTTTGGGACCAGTGTTACTCAACTTAAAAGAAGAGTAACAAGAATTTTTTTGATACCTAGTTTTTATTTCTATCGCTTGTTCTGAGTTGCCAATCCCTTTAGCGATAGCGATAGATGGAAGTCGGAAGGGGAGGCCTTTGCCCAGCAGTGGGACGCCAATTAGACTTATAATAATAATAATAATAGTTTTTATACCATTTTAATTATAAAAATTTATTATATATTTAAATTTATAACCGACCTTGTAATATGTTAAACATTTCTTTTTAGTGGGGGAAACTTGTAAATGGCCTTAAATTGTTAAGATTTTTAATATTGATGTATTAGCTGTATTTTTTCCAAATAGAACAAAATAATAATTTATTATTATTATTTATTTATTTTCAGCCTGTATTGTCCCACTGCAGTCCACATATCCCTAGTATGCGCTAGTTTGCACCAGTCTCTCCTGTAGTTAGTTAATTCGTCTTGCCATCGACGTTTTGGTCTACCACGTTGGCGTTTAGCACCGTCTGGGATCCAATCTGTGCTGATTTTAGCCCAAAGCTCCTGCGGCATACGGCAAACGTGTCCAGCCCAATCCCATTTCAGTTTGGCGGCTTTCTGGGTGACGTCTGCGATTTGTGTTTTGGAGCGTAGTGTAGAGTTTTAATGCGGTCCGTTAACGGTACCCCTAGGATACTACGCTCCATGGCTCGCTGGCAAACCTCTAGCGCGGACCTCTGCTGACCAGTCAAAGACCATGTTTGTGCACCATACGTGAGAACAAAATAAAATAAAATAAAATTTAAATCAAAGAGCTATCGATCCAATACCATATACATTGGATTACAGCCTCTTTTATTCGCTTGTTTCTTGCAAAGAACATAATTATTTTATAAATAACTGTGTATTTGTTATTAAAAGTCATCTATATGATAATGTACAACTACTACCCATAATATTATACGTCGGAATATCCTTACTTAATCTATACTAATATTATAAAGTTGAAGAGAATGTTTGCTTGAACGCGCTAATCTCAGGAACTACTGGTTCGATTTGAAAAATTATTTTAGTGTTGGATAGCCTATTTATCGAGAAAGGATATAACATCACGCTATGACCCACGGAGTCCGCGCAGTAACCATAAAGGCTAGTGAAACCGCGGGCACATCTAGTAATATTATTAATAACCGTTAAGAGAGGCATCAGGCAGGCATCAGTCAGGCATCCGACCAGCCCCATTTTTTTTTCTTGTTTATAAACTAGTGTATATGATAAAGTTTTCACTTCTATCGGGAGTCCCCAAAGACTGCCCCAACTTTTTTTTACGCTTTCAAGACTAAACTACTCGACCGATCATTATGAAACTTCGCATACACTTTGTCAAGGAAACAGATAAGGAGAGTGCCTTTCATCAAGAAAAGGTAGATACTGTTCCCGAATAGGAAATTGATATTACCTACATTTACGCGAGCGACGCCGCAGGCAAATAGTACTAGTAGTTACTCCTTAAATACATAAAATATCGATGAGAAATAATAGCAAGCAAAATGTATAAACATCATATTTAAATATGTTTTGTTATAATAAAATTATAATACACTATTCAAGTTAATATTTATACAAGTGTAGAGCAGCGATAGCTCAGTGGGAACACCAACAGACTGCAATACAGAGGGTCCCGGGTTCGAACCCACGTCGCGCACCTCTGACTTTCGGAAGTTATATGACTTTTCGGAATTATGTGCGTATTGATTGACAATTATCGCCTGCTCCGTGCCTCGGAGAGCACGTTAAGCCGGCTGCCATGAACATCTATGGCAGTCGTTATTGGGAGAGTGTCGACACAAAAGATCCCACTGGGTCGAAGTGTCACCGGACTGCACTGACTGGCCCCCACATAAGATAAGATAAGATACAAGTGTATATAATTTATACAACTGTTGTTCATATAAGTGTTAAGATGGCATCGTACATTAACAATTAATTATATATAAATAATTTATAATATTTATATTTTATGTAAAACTTTATTAACTACTTTGTTTACGTACAATAAGAATGTCCTATTTATATAATGGTCGCTTTTCCACAGGCTATTCACCAAGTTTTATTGGTTTGATGCTCATTTGATACGAAAATAATTGTGTGATCTGAAATGTTTCCAGTTTGGATGTTCTTTGTGTCCGTATTGTCCCCCGTGGCGCAGCGGTAATGAATGCGACTGCTGTGCATGAGGTCTCGGGTTCGAATCCCGTGTCGGGCCAACAAAATTTGGGTTTTTCTGTTAAGAAATCTTAATAGAAGCCCGGAGTTAGGAAGTTGGCGGTGTAAGACACCTCCGTGGCTCGGAAAGCACGTAAAGCCGTTGGTCCTGCCCCTGATCTCTCCGGTCGTGTCGGATTACCGTCCCATCGGATCATGAGAGTTAGGGAACAGAGAGTGCACTTGTGTTTGCGCACACACTTGTGCACTATAATATCTGCTACGTAGTTGGCCAGTCGCCGTTAAAGGACTTGCCGCCGTGGCCGAAATTCGGTCTGGAGGATATTATTATATTATTATTATTTTTAATGTTTTTAAATAATTTGGTATTCAGGAAAAGCTTTACAGTAACGTGTGGCAATGTGGTAAACTATGGTCTGATCGAATAAAACATACATACATAGATTCACACCTGTTTCCCAGAGGGGTAGGCAGAGACTACGAATTAATTTTAAAAAGTGCCTAATTGAATACTAACCTAATCAACTACGTGTACCTAATTATAATAACAATTAATTATTATAATTATTTTATTTTTAGGTTTTTGAAACGATGATACGAGGAAGTTATAGAGTTGAACTAAGCTCAACAATGGACTATCAACCATGAAAACCTGGATGTTTAAACAAATTAATTGTTCTTAGAAAATAGTTTTAATGTACTTTTTTAAGGTGGCTGACAGTTTACAAATTTCTTGTAAGTATTGTTTCAACCTCTTCAGCTAAGTTAGACTGATTATATTAAGAGTGCATTCACATCGGTAGTGCAAGGAGTGCGATTTGTACCCACGACCTTTCGATCGCAAGTCCGAAGTCTCATCCACTAATGTGTCAGGTAAAATTAACAAATTTATATCTTAGAAAGATTTATTATTTACAATAAAGAGTTTAATGGTTTTGTTTTTTATTTTACCATATTTTAAGTCAGTCTTATATACTATATTGGATTAAACTATAAGACATTATAAACAGAACTGGTTAGATTGCAAATAAGCAACCGAGTTGCCTGATTATCGGCGACTGCCTAGCAGTTTGCAACACTACGAAGTGGCAAATAAGGTAAATGGCTGTCTGATGGTAGGTGATTTTCTAGCATTTGGCCGTTTACTACATTGCTATTTATGCGCATTACAAAGCTTAACAAAAGGAGTAATTGTATGGCTACTGTCAGACAAGATAGCAGTTCCTTAAGTAGTTAAAAGACACTGCTGCAGGAAGACAATACGAGGTCGTTTAGCTGCCTGTTACAAGATGCAGAGATCTTTTAAAAAAAAGAGTTTATACAATCGACTGGTATTCGATCTTGCAATGTATTTGTAATCGATTTATAATATCTTTCTTTTGATTTTTTATTCAACTAAGGTAGCAATCAAGGGTACGGCCCACCTGATGGTAAGTGGTCACCGTAGCCTATGAACGCCTGCAACATTTGCGCTTTGCCGACCCTTTAGGAAAGGAAGTGGGAAGGAGAAGGAGCGGGATGGGGGAAAGGGGGTGATTGGGCCTCCTGCACTCTCACTCACCGAACGAAACACAACAGTAGGAATACTGGTATTTCACGTCGATGGTCTGTGAGAGGGTAGTCCTTCCCCGGTCGAGCCGGCCCATTCATGCTCATCAAATCAGTGAGGCTCTACTTAGTATAATTAGCCAATATTAACACTAAGATATTATAAATCGATCGATCGAATCGATCGAACAGTAACAAGGCTATTAATAAAAGTAAAATAATATCAGCTCTGAATATAATATCCCACAGCTAGGCCCGGGCCTTTTCTCAGTGTGAGAAGGGTTATGCCATAGTCTACCACGCTGGTCAAGTTGGGGTTTGGTGTGACTGACTACGCATATTTTCGAGAACATTATGGAAAACTCTTAGACATACAGGTTTTCTCGGTTTTCTCACGATGTTTTCCTTCGAGCGAGCGGTAATTATCTAAACACGCACATACATTGACATTAAACAAACTTTATACGGATTTTATCGCGTTGTTTATTTTTTATAAAACACTATGTTTACATAATTTTGAATCTTTAAAAGTGTTTAACAATAGTAGCTTAAAGTTTCAAAATTATGTAAATAAAAAGCGGGTTGCACTCCAGGTGTGCCGGCAGAAGTGAAAACTTGAATATTAACGTTATGCATGTTTGATATTTTGGAATGGTTAGGGTATAATTTTGCACAAATTGCTTTATCAGTATAAAAATACTATCATTTATGTGGTAAAATACAATATTCATTTATTGCGCTATCGTACACAAACATGACAATTCTCCCTCCGTCTTACGAATTTTCGATCAGGTCACGTGTCTTGACGCGAGTTTGACAATTCTCCCTCCGTCTTACCAATTTTCGATCAGGTCACGTGTCCTGACGCGAGTTTAACATTTTTTACCCATCACAAAAAAGTGCACAACGCCGCTAAAGAAGCTTTCACTTCAAAAATAGTGTTTTATAAAAAATAAACAACGCGATAAAATCCGTATAAAGATTGTTTAATTTCAATGTATAACATTCGCGTAAACATAAGACAATATTACGCACATACATATGACTAAAAAGTAAGCAGTGCGTGTCTTGGAATGGAGCTTGAGATCTCTGCGTGGCAGTCCAACGATCTCTAGCTAGGCTATCACTGCGTTAATTCTATATTAATACAGAGATATTATAAATCGATTTATTTGCAGAAATCTGTAATATTTTATATCCTACTTACAAGATTTTTATATCGGCATAAAAAACGAACCAAAGGGAACAATTTAAGAACGCGGGATTGTAAAAATAGATAAACTATGTAGTGGAAACAGTAAAATAAAATATTTTTACA
Organism: Catocala sponsa; assembly: GCA_963564715.1. Classification (NCBI taxonomy): domain Eukaryota; kingdom Metazoa; phylum Arthropoda; class Insecta; order Lepidoptera; family Erebidae; genus Catocala; species Catocala sponsa. The sequence goes on from OY751352.1 coordinate 1,923,955, forward strand.
GAAAAACATACGAATAAACGATAAACTATGTTGTTTTGAACAATAGTCTGTGTACTACAATGTAATCACATTTGATGTTCGCACATAAAGTGATAAAGAGATAACACAAAACAATACGTCGGTACAAGGCCACGTCTCACGGATGAGAGAACTGCTTACGTAATGTATCTTACTTGCTCTGTTTGGAAATAGAACGCATTAAAGTATAACTATGTACTTTAACATTCATCTTCAAATGGCGCCGATTAAAACCAAATAAGACAAATGTGTGACTAAATAATGTGTGTGATCAACAAATGATTGTCCTTACTCTAAGTTTTCTTTGTGTCTGTTGTTTCAATGGTTGTAAAATCCCCCTATAGAACACCCCCAGGTCCACTGGCGTTATAACTAGAACAAGAATTGACTTGACGAAACAAAAAATACTATCTGTCTATGCTTTATTTCTTTAATTTCTGTGAAACTATGTCGGATTTTTAAATATATTTTTGCATTTGATAACGAACTTTTTAGGTTATATTACATAATGCTACAACGGGAGCGGCACAGTAACCATAAAATAAATCTGGGTGAAACCACGAGGCATAACTAGCTTCAAAATTTATACTACTGTACCCATTATTGTTTAACTACTATGAAATTGAACCCCTCTGGGAAACAGGCGTGAATCTATGTATGTATGTACTATGAAATTGAAACAAGGCTTTCAATAAAGTACTATTATTAAGTTAAAAATGAATGACAATATAATTACACTTCAAGTGAGGTCTCCACGCTTGCAGGTGCGCCGGAAATGGCCTTCCTAACTACTTCCGGTGGTTCGTGTGACAATGGAAGGTTGTACTCACCGACCATGTTCGCAATAGAAATAATTGCAATATGAAGATATAATTATATATACCAAGACATTAATAGAATTACGCTTTATTCGAGAGAACAGAGATATACATTAATAGAATTACGCTTTATTCAAGAGAACAGAGATATACATTAATAGAATTACGCTTTATTCGAGAGAACAGAGATATACATTAATAGAATTACGCTTTATTTGAGAGAACAGAGATATACATTAATAGAAATACGCTTTATTTGAGAGAACAGAGATATACATTAATAGAATTACGCTTTATTCGAGAGAACAGAGATATCCATTAATAGAATTACGCTTTATTTGAGAGAACAGAGATATACATTAATAGAATTACGCTTTATCTGAGAGAACAGAGATATACGTTAATGGAATTACGCTTTATTCGATAGAACAGAGATATACATTAATGGAATTACGCTGTATTGCCCCTAAAGGGGTATTCAGAGGTGTATTTATATTCATATCGTGTGTATGTTGTAGATAACTGCCTCAGTCGCGTAGCAGTCGTATTCACTATTGCTGTGCATTAGGTAAAGGATTCAAATCCAGGACTAAGGAGTAGGGCCAACAAACCAAGAAATTTCTACCAAGAAATGTTCAATAGCAGCGCGGAGAAAGGAAGTTGGCAGTGTTGCCACCCCGTGCCTCGGCAAGCACATAAAGTCATTACACCTGTTCCTGATCACTTTTCGATCGTATTGCCCTACTATCGGATTATGAGAGTTAGCGAACAGAGAGTGCACTTATACTATATCATGCGCAGATGGCTAGTCTGGAGGATCTTAGTATAAAAAAATTGGTTGTCTGTAAAGTCGGTTTACGGACGATAATTTAACGTTGAGAACCGTGAGTTTCTTGCAGGTTTCTTCTCATAGGCTCTACCCTTTGCCTGAACCTAGCAACTAACCTAAATGTAGCTTCAGTAACTTAGTAAACTCACTAACCTATATATTTTGACGTTCATAAGCGTTACTTTGTGACCTAAATGAATAAATGATTTTTGACTTTGACTTTGACGTGACAACGTCATAACAAAATTTCTTTCCCGTAACGTTACAATGAGCGTAACGGGACAACGAGTCATCCTTTTTCGTGCGTGCAGCCGGCGTTCATCGATTTATTAGACGTTGTCACGTCAAAACAGTTATCACATTTTTTGGTTCAGTGGTTTGTGGACACTTTCTGAAAGGTTTTCATACAATTCGTATGAACCGATACCTACAAAACTACCATTTTTAGTAGCACACAATATTTTTTTAATGACTAATAACGCGCAAGTGATACCCCTGTATGCATGCGCTACAGTTTACGATTAAGGAGCCCTAAGCTTGTTTCCAGCTAAAATATAATTAAAAGTCGATTAGTAACTCGTTAACTGTAACCAATACTGATAAAAAAAGTACTTAATAGTACTTTATAATCTAACTGTCTTGATAAATACACAATTGACTTCAAGGTGAATGAATGCTATAACTGTTTAATTATCTCGTTTTACGATCATTTCGCTCGACAATAAAGTAATAGGTACTTGGTAATATGCGACAAGCGTAACGGCAAATACTTTATATTACTATACATAGACTATTATATCTCTCTGTTTCTACTTCTGTAAATTCCACAGGAATTCATACAAGGATAAAAATTATCCTATGACATGATAAAAGGTATCCTAGGACATGGTATGTCAGTGTGCTAAGTTGTATTAAAATGTGTTCTACTGTTTACGCGTAATTGCGTAACAAACGTTCAAGCCACTTCACAAACGTTTACTTTTATGATAGTAATCACTGCCCGTGGGTCGCCCTCTTGAATTTCACGGAAACTTGAACAGGTATAAAAGGTAGCCTATGTTCTTATCCAGAAGACAAGGTACCCCTTGCTAAGATCCCCTCAACCATTTACTCTTCAAAAGATATTATTAAAAGTAAATAAAGATAGGAACGTTTAGACAAAAACACTTCGTGTAAAAATTTAAAGTCAATCCATCGACAAATTTTTGAGTTGTATGGACACAAACGTACCGCAGCTGAATTGGTATATAAATGATGATTAAGGATTTTTGGAATAGTAACAATTGCATTACATGGCACTTTGCCTATAAAGACGAAGTTGTCTAAAAAGAAGAAGCTTCCTACCCCCTGTCTATGACGGTACCGATCTGGCTTGCGCGTGGTGCAAGACAAACGATGTCCCACCTTACATCGTGCCCTGCGTGCCCGAAACTTGCACGCAGGAGGATCTGATAGCTGCCTCTGATGACGCAGCTAGCGTAGCTGCTTTCTGAGCGGCAAATATATAATTCAAAAGTGTTTGCCATCGATACGCAAAGAAGAAGAAGAAGCAGGGGGTGCTTCTCATCCTAATTAATATTATAAAAGCGAAAATGAGTTTGTTTGTTTGTTACCTTTTCACGCCTAAACCACTGAACCGATCATCCTGAAATTTTGCATATACGTTGACAGGTGTACAGAAACGGACATAGCCTACCTTTCATCCCGGAAAAAATACTGTTCCCGAGGAAAACAATAATAACTTTCTTATGATAATAGATGGCGCCACGTGTCTTTCGAATCATGATTGAATTATATTATTACAAGCAGAGTACAACCCGAATTGATTGTCAAATTCTAAATTAACGCGAGCGAAGCCGCGGTCCAAAGCTAGTACTTTTTTTAATTTAAGCATGTCAGCTGGAACTATACAGATGAATAATGCCAACCAGACCGAGTTTCGATTATAGAGGCTGTATGCTGCTGTATGTGCAGTATATATTATGGTGCATAGGTCTGTGCGCAAACACAAGTGCACTCTTAATTCCCTAACTCTTATGGTCCAATGAATCCTATACGACCGGAGAAGAATTAGGTGCAGGACTAACGGCTTTATTTTGGCACACAATTTGATCTGCAGAGCCTGTGGTGAACAGGACGAGTCCATATCGCACCTATTGTGTGAATGCGACGCGTTGGCTGGACTGAGGACGGGTCTGATGGGGGTGGCATATCCAAGCCCTGAAGACTTCAGGCTTCTCCCTCTGAATTGTACACTGCGGCTTATGCAGTACATTCATAGGGAGATAGCTAAGGGTTAAATCTTGGAGCCGACACAAAAGATCCCACTGGGTCGAAGTGTCGCCGGTCTGCACTGACTGGCCCCCACACATAAGATAAGATAAGATAACGGCTTTATTTGATCTTCAAGATATGGGACATGCGCCATCGCCAATTTCCTATCGCAGGGGCAGCCCTGACTGAGAATTTATTTACAGATAAACACTGCCGTTGGCGAATCAGTTGAATGCAACTACTGGGCATGACGTCATACTTGCATGCAAGTAACTTGCTTAATGGTATCGCACCTTGAGGTCTTGGGTTCGATCTCCAAATCGGACAAAGCGTCATTGGATTTTCTGCAAAGACATTCTCAGTAGCAGACGGAGTCTGTCCTAATTTACCCTACAAGGAGTCTTATAATCGAAGCCAGCAAATTTTGCGTGCAGATCAAAGATAGAGGCATGAGACCAGGTGTGTATTCTAACTTGCTAATTGTAAGATACCTTCAGGACATGTATCATAGTCCTAAAAGATCAAATAAAACCACTAGTTTTATAACACTAACAGTCCCATTTTCATGTAACATTATACCGGTGTGACAAAACATTCGTTCGTTCGCATATATCACCTGGTGACCTGTACAAGCTAGGACGTCCGCGTCTAATAACACACGTCCTGTCGTAAATCTGTCTGTCTGTGTGTCCGAGGCAAGGTCTCGGTCAGTTTATGACTAGCATTGGTTATTTTAAGAGATACTGCTCTTCCTGATGTGTCACTTCCATTATACGTGGTGTGTTTTTTTATTTCTTTATCCCAATTATCGTTATCCATCAGTGGACTAGAAAATGCTGATGGATTGATTGAATTATCGGTTAATGAAAAGTTATATGAATAATCATTACATTAACTGTTTATGTGCACAGTATCACATCTAAATAATATTATAAAGCTGAAGAGTTTGTTTGTTTGTTTGTTTGCTTGAACGCGCTAATCTCAGGAACTACTGGTCCAATTTGAAAAATTCTTTCAGTGTTAGATAGCCCATTTATCGAGGAAGGCTATAGACTATATACCATCACGCTAAGATCAATAGGAGCTGAGCACCAATGAAGAATGTTTCAAAATCGGCGGGTGGTTTTTTTCCTTTTGAGAGCTGCCGCTGCGTGCGCTGCGTAAACAGTTAAAGTTTCGCAAAAATCATGTATGACAAAATTGTTCCCCTTTAAAAGTTCTAAAAAAAAGTCCGCGACAGCATATGTCTATCTTTTAAGGTTGGCTCACTATAACCATTTTTATGCTAACCAAATTTGTTCTAAAATAATGCATTATTTGCGAAGGTATTATTATAAACATGATATTAATCCTTATCCAAATAAATACGTTATTCATCACAAGTATTTAATTTAAAACAAAATTGCCCTTTACATGATTCGATTTCAATGAATATCTTAGGAGATATCGCAGTTTTAAAATAACATTGCCGCAAAATAATTACCCATTACAGACATAGTACAAACGATGTTTCTCCTGGTTTATTCTGCGTGATTACTACTGGTTCGATTTGAAAAATTCTCTCAGTGTTGGATAGCCTATTTATCGAGGAAGGCTATAGGTTATATAACATCACGCTACGACCCACGGGGGCGGCGCAGTAACGATAACCGCGGGTGAAACCGCGGGAACATCTAGTCAATAAATAAATCTATACTAATATTATAAAGCTGAAGAGTTTGTTTGTTTGTTTGTTTGAACGCGCTAATTACAGGAACTACTGGTTTGATTTGAAAAATTATTTTAGTGTTGGATAGCCTATTTATCGAGGAAGGCTATATAACATCACGCTACGACCCACGGGGGCGGCGCAGTAACGATAAACACGGGTGAAACCGCGGGAACATCTAGTCTACAATAATTATAAAGGGTAAAACATTTCTATTTTGTATGTTTGTATTTTTGTTTGTAATGAATAAACTCAAAAACTACTGAACCGATTTTAATTATTCTTCCACCATTAGAAAGCTTCTTTATCCAATAATAACATAGACTATAAAACATTACGTTAAGAGCTCCTTGAACCGACGGGCGTGTATGAGGAATGTGGTGAAAGTGAATGAAGCCAGAGAAGTGTGTCAGGATCGTAGCAAATGGAAATCCGTAGTCTCTGCCTACCTCTGGGAAACAGGCGTGAATCTATGTATGTATAAAACATTACGCTACGAGTCGCGGGAGCGAAGCCGCAATCATAGTCTCCTTGATAGCTGAACGGCAATCAGTGTAGGACTCTTCGCAGTCAAATGAAGAATGACCTAACTCAATTGAAACATAATAGATGCAGAAATCCTCAGAATTGTTGCTCAGTAGAGAGACAGTCTTAAAAGCAACAGACTTTTATTTTACTGCTACTCAAAATACAGTCTCACGTTTATATAACACTAGCTTTTGCGCGCGGCTCCGCCCGCCTGATACCTACATGAATAAAAGTAGCCTATGTCCTTCCCCAGGTTTTAAACTATATCTGTACCAAATTTCACCTTAATCGGTTGAGTGGTTTAGCTATGAAAAGGTAACAGACAGAAAGACACACAGACAGACAGACACACAGACAGACAGACACAAAGACAGACAGACAGACAGACAGAGTTACTTTCAAATTTATAATATTAGTAAGGATCACGCTACGAGCCCTGGAGGGGCAGCAGTAATGTATAAAACACTCACATTTCTAGGTACACTTTTAAGTACTACGTAATAAGGGGCAAGGTTACTGCTAGGCAAGGGTGTATTTTTTTTTTACACACATCACCATCTAGCCCAAATTAAGCAGAGCTTGTACTATGGCTACTAGACAATGGATAAACATACATATATCCTATTTTTTTTAAAACGTATGTTTTAAAAAAGTAGGTCTGGGTGTTTCTATGTATAATATGTATATATTATACATAGAAACACCCAGACCAAGACAAACATCCATGTTCATGCACACAAATGTTTGATTTGTGCGGGCATCGAACCCGCGACTTCGTGCGTGGCAGTCGGTTACATTAACCACTACGCCATCGAGGCCGACATTTCAATTAATATATTTCGTCAACTATGGTTTTAAATCCGACATAAACGGAGGCAAGTAGGTATAGTAAAAATTTGTGTTTTAACAAACATTGAAACAAGAAGAACAGCCAGGCTCGGTACAATTTATTTGTGGATCACACAAAGTGTTGACCCATAGGGGGTGGAGATCGAACATACAATATGCGACCTCTTAGATCACGCCGTCCGTATAATCAGTGGAAAAGGTTGCAATTGGTAATTATTTTGTGATAGTATGAATCAGGGATGTTGTGGATGCAGATTTTTTGACATCCGCGGATGCGGATACGGATATTTGAAATCTCACATCCGCGGATGCGGATGTCAAAATCGATGGTGAAGCTCCGCAATTGCGGATGTTGATGAAAATTGTTCATCTTATTTAATAAAAAGTATCTAATATCACCGCCTTCGCAGGTACAAGCCTGTTTTGCAAAGTATTGTCTTCTGTTTACGCGAATGTTATTCATTAAAATAAACTACTATATACGGATTTTTACTATATACGGATATATTAAATAGCGAAACGCGATAAAATCCGTATATAGAAGTTTAATTTCACTGTGGTGCAAAGGTTCATAAATTAAACACGTATCTACTACTGAACAACTGATATCTCTCTTGTCGCAAACTCCGCTATATCTGGCTCCGCATTAACATCCGCGTTGATTATTGCGGATGCGGATGCGGATGCCCAAATCGATGCGGAAGCTCCGCGATTGCGGATGCGGATGCGAATATTCGCAACATCACTGGTTTGAATGACCTGGCTCGCACTAGAGTAAGGTATTCTTGCTGAATACTGCTGTAGGAGTAGCAGCGCTCTACTGCACGCATGGTAGTGGGTTTAATGGTCGCCATGCCACTGCGCTATGTGGGTTCGATCCCACACGGAACAAAAATTTGTTTGTTCCACAAATAGCAAGTCCAAGCTTGGGTGGCCTTTGTGTCTGTTTCTTAAACACTTATAATCTCCCCCGCCAGACAGGATCTACTTTTCGTGCGGGAGTAATCGTGGTTTTCAATTCATTGCAACTAAAAACGGGCGACGGGCGTGTATAAGGAATGTGATGAAAGTGAATGAAGGCAGAGAAGTGTGTCAGGATCGTAGCAAATGGAAATCCGTAGTCTCTGCCTACCCTTCTGGGAAACAGGCGTGTATCTATGTATGTATGTATGTATGTATGCAACTAAAAAGAAATTCGGATAATCGAATATTTTAAATAGTATAACTGCAACCGCATTCGAATAAAACGTCACCAGACAAAGTAAGCAAACACTGTGCAGGTAATTTCACACAGTCATCATCACAATAGTTCATATCACGCAAAGGATGTCGTTTTAACAATGGCGTCTATTAACCATTCCATTGAGCGGCACACTATTATCGAGTTGACGTGTGGCCTGACACAACTGGATTTAATAACTTCGGTAAGAGGGAAGCTTTGATTATAATTTGCGACGTTTTCCGTGATTGTTTTAACGTCTAATTTTCATGTGTAACCCTAACAGGTAATTTTCATGTGTAACCCTAACAGGTAATTTTCATGTGTAACCCTAACAGGTAATTTTTATGGTTGCTGTTAATGCCTGTGAGTGGTTAACCGAATAGGATAGTTAGCTAACATCATTTTATTAATATTGTCATATATTATTTATTTATAGTATTTTTGTTGTAATGCCGTGTACCACGGTATCGGGTGACCAACTGAAAACTAGCGCTGGTGCACTCAATTTGGGTGCCCAGCTAATGCTGAGGTGGTGACCCTTTTCGGCGAGGGCATACACATTTTGTTTTTTAATATGTATAATATTTTTGTTTATTTTGTTTTAATTAATTGTGTGTGCTCTGTACGAAATAAACAAATTTCTTTCTTTCTTCTTTCTTTATCCGTAGTCTCTGCCTATCCCTCTGGGAAACAGGCGTTATTCTATGTATGTATGTCTTATGTTTACACGAATGTTATACATTGAAATTAAACACTTTATACGGATTTTCTCGCGTTGTTTATTTTACTTTAAAACACTTTTTATTATTTACGTTAAATTGTTACGTTGCCTAAAATAAAAAGATTTGAAATATATTCAAAAATAAGATATAAGAGTTTTAAATCTATACTAATATAATAAAGCTTAAGAGTTTGTTTGTTTGTTTGTTTGGTTGAACGCACTAATCTCAGGAACTTCTGGTTCGAATTGAAAAACTCTTTTAGTGTTGGATAACCTATTTATCGAGGAATGCTATAGGTTATATAACATCACGCTACGTTTCAGGGGGGCCGCGCAGTAACTATAAACGCGAGTGAAACCACGGGCACATCTAGTCTGGTAATAATTGTCAAATGACAGAAAAAGGATGCACGATAAAGTTGTGACGTAAACGCTATTAAACCGCAGCCGTGCGACGAAGATATTGTCGATTTATGATGTTAATCTAAGTTTTATATATAATTAGTTTTAATCTGCGCTGAAAGTTTAACTAGAAAATGTAATTGTTTTATTAAATGTGTCCAAAGATTATTTTATAATTTATATATGAACTTATAATTTTTTGTTACATTTGAATAATACGAGCATATCCAAATAAGTGTAAATATATTCAGCCACAAAATAAAAATTAAGCTATCTCTTTTTGAAAGTAAATTTCGTAATTATCGTATGTCGCTGTAGTTATTTGTTGATTATTTAATACTAAAGATAATGTTCTACCACCTCTAATTTATTAAGTGTAATAAAATGTACATACAATTAAAAGATATTCGACATATACACACACAATAGTTAAGATACCTTAAGATATATTCGTAAAATAAAATACTAACAAGAATAAGTAAAATGGAAAATAACAGATTATTTCTAAATCTAGTGTGCATAGACCATAGAGTGCATAGAACATATAATTTTTGAACACCACAGCAACATTAAAAGATCAGAAAAAAATATTTTGAAGCTTATAAAGTTTTTGATTCTGAGTCCAAAGTATTTTTTAGAATTATAGCAAAATTTGATCTTGAATATAGATCCTATTAACATTTTTAAGCTTCCCTAAAGAAATATCACATTGCACACTAATTTAGAAACAATGTATACATAAAATGCCTACAGATTGTGAAAACTTAAGACTCAATACAATTGGCAAACCAGCGAAGCGCGATTATCATAGAAAATACACAACGAATCATTCGATTATGGCATACCGCATTCGAAATCGATTTATACTATATCAATAATTATTCGAATAACGATAAATATTATTCCATTACACCTGAATATTTAATCGATAACCGCACTTCACTATTGCCAATTTAAGACGTAGTCAACTAGGTAAACATTCTAGAGAAATAATACTGACACTTTTAAATTGTGATATATAGTAATTTATTCGAGCCTTGAGATAACACAATAAACTAGTATTTACTATTTCTAACTTATAAATATGTAGTAATTAGTGGTTTTGCTTATCAAACAAACCTTGTTTTCATTAATCTAAATTAACTCTTTATTTAGAAGTTTAATTGCAAAATACCAAATAGTTCGAAGACCTCATTTCCATTAGTAAAAGAATATTTCTTGAAATAGTAAGCATTTTCTAAACTATGTGCACGGCCATTATTTCAATTAATATATTGCGACCATTTGGCTCCAATATCAGAAATAAGCACAAAACGAATTCTTAAAATTCTGGTTTCAATAAAAACAGTTAAAATACCACATTAAGGAATGTTTAGATACGAAAATAGACGTATTGGAAGCAGAGATTAGGTTTACTTTTGATTCTTATTTTATTAGACGCTATATTAACGTTTCATGTCATATATTGCTATATTATATATACATAGAAATAAATATCGTAGAAATATCCAACTTTAAAAGAATCGTATAACATAATAGCAAATTATGTCTGCAGACTGCAAATACGGCACTTATGCGCAAGAGTGTTTTCTGCATGGCCCCACTTATATACAATAAGTTACCCAAATCTTGGAAGGCATTGAGTGAACCATTATTTAAAAAAAAATTAAGTTCCTTTTTAGTTAATAAAGCTTATTACAATATTTCAGATTTTTTTGCAGAAAGAGAGAATGCATTTGTTTGAATATTTTTTAAATGTAAACACTTTTGTGTCGAATTTGTGCATCTGTGTAATCTTAATTTATGTTGTTGGTATTATACCTTTCGCATGCCTAATGGTACAATATGGCTGAACCTGTATAATTTTATTTAAGATCATGTACTGCACCCATGTTTGCGAAATAAACTATCTTATCTTATAATGGATCCATTTCAATAATAGTCAACAAAGATTATCCAAGAACTTTTTGGTATTATAATGAAACTTCGTATAGAACTCAATGCAATGTGTGAAAACTCTTCTGGATTATGTTTTATTTGTATCTTACTGTCTTTATGTTATATAACATCTGTTTGTTTCCCAAAGAGAAAAACAAACTCTAAAAATGGCAATTAATTTAAGACCACAATTACTAACAAAATAGATAGGTACTTCTTTAACCAATCGCAAATCAAGCGTAGCAAGATTCAGTCAAATATTACTCTAAATGTACTTATACACGATCCAAGTACATGCATGCGGCTTGCATCGGTCGTTCACACTAGCGTAAAATACGCAAATTGAGATTCTTGTGTGGGATCCCAGGCTAGAATCTCAACTCGCATATTTTACCAACGTCAGGAATAATTTAAAATATTTTTTATAACCACAAAAACATTATGGAATTGGTAACAATAATAATTTTAAGAACATGTTTATTCAAAATAATTCCTAAATGAAAACAAGCCCTGTAGAATATATAATATATTGTACTATAATGTTTAATTATTCTAAATTATACTAATAATAAGTAGTGGATAGGAATAAATGGAATGGTCTTACTTTGTACTGGTCTCATGAAGCACTGGATTTAGCACCAAATATATTATGTATACAAATATTAATATCTGAAACAAACAGAAAAGACGATTAGTTTAATATAATATTATGTTTGTATCCTAACTAATATTGTAAATGGAAATGTGAGTTTGTTTGTAGCGCTTTCACACCTTAACTGCTTGACCGATCGTCATTAAATTTCACATAGGTTACCTTTCATCCAGGAAAAAACACTGTGCCCAAGGGATAAATTAACATGACCTACATTTATACGAGTGAATTCGAAGGCAAAATCTAGCAGTATATCATTATGATTCTAGCTTCTTCCCGCGGTATCAACCGCATAATTCCTACGTATACCAGGATCAAAATTATGTGTCAATGCATGGTATTTGTGTGTGCCAACTTTTATCTTCTTCTTCTTCTTTTCGTGTGGTTAGTGGCCAACCTGTTGTCAAGAGTTGTTCAAGCCGCCCGTAGGCCTCTGACATGGCTTAACGACTGCTATCAATTTGACAACAACCGGGACCGACTTTTTACGTGCCCTCCGAAGCACGGAGACGCTCAGATGAAATACCACTAAGCGGTCACCCATCTATAGACTGACCGCACCCAACGTTACTTAACCTCGCAAATCGTTTACCGATCAATGACTGCAACTGGCTAAGAGCGTCTCATAACTTTTATCTAAATACATTCAAATGTTTTACGTGATTGAGTAACAAATACTCAAACATCTCAAACTCACATTTATCAAAATAGCAATAGGGTTTATTTGGTCTGAACCGGTGTTGCCAATTATTTATTGACGATGAGAACTTGGTATTAAGCGGAAAAATATTGAAGACCAGAGTAAGAGATGTAACAGAATACGATAGCTCAGTGGGGAGACCAACACACTGTAATGCAGAGGGTCTCGGGTTCGAACCCACGTCGCGCAGCTCTGACTTTCGGAAGTTATGACTTTTCAAAATTATGTGCGTATTTATTTACAATTGTCGCCTGCTCCGTGCCTCGGAGAGCACATTAAGCCGTCGTTCCCGGCTGCCATGAACATCTATGGCAGTCGTTATTGGAAAGTCAGTGCCCTCTAATATCGTGACACTGGTCTAGCCTTAGGGTATCGTTAGCTTTCGGGTTGCGGAGGTCAGGTGGCAGCCGCTCCGTGTAAAAACTGATATCCAGTCAAATCCGGTTAAACTAGAAAGCCGACCCCAAGTGACTTGGGAATAATAAAGGAGAAGATTTGACACTCACCTCACCCTAACGTTCCAGCAGCCAAAGAAGCTAGCACGACGAGTATCGCGGTAGCGACGCCGCTGGCCCCGACGCGCGCGCTGTGCACGGCGCCCGACTCCTCGCTGGCGCCGAACGCGTCAGCTGCCGACAACTCATCTGTCAAATGGCCAACCGGTGAGCGCCCAGCGCAGCCAGTGGGCTCATTCAGACTAATCGGTTTGTATCTTTGGTTTTATTTACACTTTCATTTCAAACAATTAAGCTTCCTTAAGATTCTTGAATACCACTATCACTAAATATTATATTATATAATATTATAAAATAAAGTCCCCCGCCGCGTCTGTCTGTCTGTTCGCGATAAACTCAGAAACTGCTGAACGTATTTTTATGAGGTATTTTACCAATAGAAAGAGTGATTCATTAGGAAGGTTTTGGTGTATAATTTGATAAGGTTAAGGTGTAAGAAATATTTTCAAAAGTTGTTGAAAAAGATGAATATATTTTTCAGCATTTTTTTTTAATGTATGAATAATACCTGTGTCGCGGGGGACTTTACAAACATTCAAACAACGGACATAAAGAATATCCAGACCCGGAACAACGATTTATGAATCACACAAAATTTTGTCCCGTCTGGGATTCGAACCCACAACACTCGACGTAGAGGCAGTGGCGAGGCGACCACTTAAACCAATACGTCATCCGAGCAGTTATGAAACTACAATAGTATACTATCAACTCTACTTCATCATTAAGTACCTGGACCCATATTGCAAATAAGCCTTCAGTTCTATTAGCAATATGGATCCAAATCACAAACTAATAAGTGCTTCACCAAGCAGTGAGAGAAAAGAAAATGTTAACATATAATTATACACCAATAAAGAACCAAAATCTACAAAACCTTACCAATTAGTCTAAATTCACCCACCAACGCATGCAATAAAATTATAACACATATAAAATAATAATATTAAAATTAGTATATAGAAAAGGGAAGTAAAAATAAATACATTTATATTTTTTAGTAATATACAACATTTGAATACAATATGTAATTGAAATATACAAGTAAAAGAAAGTATACAGATATACATATATGAACTGAAATTAAAACACATTTTACAATACTAGGTACATATTTTTTTTACAATTAAATAGCAATGAAATTTTATTTTGCAAAATCATTTTATATAATATTTATTATAATGATGTATTTTTATGATGTCATGCCATTATTGTTGTTTTCCAATAATAACAAATAAGCCAAACTTTATATTATGAAAGTATTAATTCCACGCATGCAGATTTAAATAAGATGTAATGATTTTTATTTAAAGAAAGAAGAAAGAAAGAAGAAAGAAAAATATTTATTTTGGCACACAAGGGCACGCACACGCATAACACGAAGAAATAAAAAATCAAAAAATCAAAAAGTATAATATTGTGACTGATAAGATCGCTGTTTCATTTAATATAAAGTTAATCTTTAAACTACTTCATTGAACATCCAAATTCTTAATCTAAATATGTTGCCTTCTGCGACTACTAATATTCGACTAGCTAAAGCGACCAATTTATCTTACATAATGTTGTCGTACGGTTACGCGAATGTTATACATTAAAATTAAACTACTTTATACGGATTTTGTCGCGTTATTTATTTTAAAACACTTTTATTACATTATTTTAAACTTTAATACAACTATTATTAAACTTTACTACAATTTAAGCTATTTAAATTTCAGTCGCCCCGTGACCAAGGCTGCTGTAAAGCAACCGAAACGCCGGCGCCGAAAAAAAGTGTAATTTTAAATATAAATAACAGCGATAGCCTAGAGGGAAACCGTTGGACTGCCACGCAGAGGTCTCGGGTTCGAACCCAAGGCGCGCATCTCTGACTTTTCGAAGTTATATGCGTATTAAATAATTAATTATCGCTTGCTTTAAGGGTGAAGGAAAACATCGTGAGGAAACCTGCATGTCTGAGAGTTCTCCATAATGTTCTCGAAGATATGTGAAGTCTGCCAACCCGCACTGGGCTAGCGTGGTGGACTATGGCCTAACCCTTCTCACACTGAGAAGTGGCCAGTGCTCAGCAGTGGCACAGTTTAATACAGGGTTGATATTATTAATTAATTAAAACTTAATAATAGCACTGTTATAATAAAAGTGTTTTAAAATAAACAACGTTACAAAATCCGTATAAAAAAGCTAATTTCAATTCATATTAATTATACCTCAATAGTGCATCTAACAAGTGACCGCGATAGGTACTGTACACCATTTAAATTTACAACTCTCGAAAGGCCTCTACTTGTTATTGCAAACATGGATAAAAAGGTAGAGGCCCTTAGAAAGCCGTTATGTGAAACTCTAAAGGGCCGAATATTTTCCTAACTAAATACATTAGGCAAACACTCGAAAGGAAGAGTAATATGAATAAAAACATCTACAGAGTACACACAACACTCGAATGAATGAATGAATGAAACATACCCTTCTCACCGACTTCCATGATGAATGAGTGAGTGGTGAATGAACAAAAACATATATTATTAATCAAAGCAGCAAAGTAAGATGTGTTGTAATGATTTTTAATTAAGTGATCATTTTAACTTTGCAATTTAATAAACACATTGTTATTAAGGATATTTTAATTAGTGTTATAATTATGTTAAAAATGTAAGCATTTAATTTATGGTCACTAACTTGAGACAGCTCTACCAGCTTATAATTTTATATGTTAGTTGTTATAAACAGTTTTATGGAAATCTTTGGACTGTTTTAATATAATAAAATTACTTATTAAGTTAGATGATAGCAAGCAGTAATGTATGCATTAAAAATTTTCCATTTATCTTCAGTAATAGACTCAATAGACTTCAATAAATACACTCTGCACTTTAATGTTGACTGCTCTATTACCCTAATATGATGACATTTCGTTAACTTTAAAAATGAGGAGTATAGCTTCAAAACCCGCCAAAACGATATCAAAACAAAAATAATGTTCCGATTGAATATGAAGCTCCTTCGTTGCTTCTATCGCATAGCACTGATAGTTTTCAACAAAACCCACTAAAATTCTATTAAATCAGCTCACAAAAGTAGCAGTTTGTTGCAAACACCGCTAAGAGTCCATTTATATTATGTCTTAAATGTTTTTTTTGAGATTTCATTATCTGGTGAAAAGTATTTTAGAGGATTTTGAAACTAAACTACTCAAATAAGAACCATACAAAAATTGACGCGTAATATATGTAAAATAATAGTTTCAAAACACTTGAAGTTTATCGAAGATTTGGTCATAAGCCCGTAATGTCTCAATGCAGGGCAAAGGCCAGGAACCTCCTTCCATCTCTCTTTCTATCTAAAGGCACTAAGCCCAAGTCTTTATCAAGGGGTTCCAGCTCATCTCATCTCCGTGGCCCATACGGAGATCACCATTTTACTTCCATAAAAATGCCATTATGGCAATATGAGTACTATGAGTCCCCGATGATTCCCATAAAAATAGCGTCGTTCCAATACCGTGGCCAGTGTTCAATAAACACTCTAGCATGCTTAAGACTGCGCATATTTCCTAGTTTTCCAGAAACAGAGCGTCTTAAATAACCTGGCTCGGTTACATTCGATAATAAACCTTACAGCTCAGTACGTAAAGCTGGTAATGTCTTACCTCCATATTTGTCCAATAAAGCCATAATAACTCCATTGGACCAGCCGAAGCCGGTTTGAACGACGTATTCGCCGCCGCCACCGAAACCGCCGAAGATAGTCGCGTCGTACTAGAAAATAGACTTTATTTTGTACCACAGAAGCTCCATTTTCGGATAACAGTAAAAAGGTTCAGTAAGTTATTGCAGAAGTAAAACTCTTTGTGGCTAAGGCGAATATTACTTAAACTAGTCCTATATTATGTAAAATTGAAAGTAATCTGTAATATTATCTTCTGTTAACGCGAATGTTATTAATTGAAATTAAACTACTGTATACGGTTTTTATTGCGTTGTTTATTTGACACTTTATTACATAATTTAGAAACTGTGACACTACTATTATCTACTACTATTTTTTGTACTTTTTTCGAACAGGCATAATTATTACTTTATACTGTCCGTAAAGCACGCACTTAATTAATTCTAGTTAACTTGCTTATGTACCATAGCCCGTTATTATAATTTCTTACTTTTTTTTTTCTCTTTTAATAATATGTCACTAAGTTAACCTTTGATTCTCTTAGTTAATTCGATATGACAGCTATTGGTGCCAATTCTGTTGTCACAAAATTCTCTAAACTTAACTAAAAATCACTAAAATTTAGTTTAGTCCTGTCAAACGACATTTCGTATTCTGAAATCGTTAAAAGTGACAGAACTAAACTAAATTTAGTGATTTTTGAAAAAAAAGAAAGAAAGTAAGAAAATACATTTATTTGCAGCAGATTATGCACTACATAGTTACATAGTTCAGACACAGTTAATTACAAAAAAAAAGAAAAAACAAATCTTACTGCAAATTGGTCGCAACTCAGCAAAATGCTATATTTGAAAAAACTAGCGCTGGTCTTCCGTTGCGACCATGTTTGCAAATAATTTTTAGTTAAGTTTAGAGAATTTTGTGACAACAGAATTGGCACCATTGTCTGCTTACAGAATTGTAATCTGTGGAAAATGTAGTGGTTAGTATATTTGTTAAGTTTAGTGTTAAGTACTCAATGTATCCTCCTAATATACTACTGTTTGTTTTCCCATGTTCAATAAATAAATTAATTAAACTTTACTAATTTTAGAACTATCATCTTACGTCTCCCCGTGACCATGGCTGCTGAAAAGCAATCGAATGGTCGGAGAAAGTATACACTGAAATATAAATAGTTTTAATAATTTAATTAGCTTAAAAATTTGTAAAGTTTAATATTAGTAGTGTAACAGTTTTCTAAATTATGTAATAAAGTGTCAAATAAACAACGCGATAAAATTCGTATATAGTAGTTTAATTTCAATGAATAACATTCGCGTAAACAGAAGACAATAGGTATTATAGCCTACATTTTTGTTTTTTTTAATATTACTAGCAATTTGTGTCTCAAATTGCACTAGCAAGTCTAATGCCTTAGCCACCTAATTAACCTAATATTATTAACTTTCCTTTATTTTAGAATTTAGTTTTATATGGACAGTGACATAATTATAGCATAATGACTGCCACACCTGGTACATAAATGAGTTGTAAAATACTGAAATTATAATTTGATGGTGATTTAAAAGAGTGGCCTTGAGTTTCTTGCAGGTATCTTCTCATAGGCTCAACCTTTTGCCTGAACCTTGCAACTAACATAAATGTAAATTCAGTAAATGTAACAAACTAACTTACCCCTTTGACGTTCATAAGTGTTACTTTGTGACCTCAATGAATAAATGATTTTTGACTTTGACTATTTACGCGAGCGAAGCCACAGGCAAAATCTAGTTACCTTTTCAAGCATAGCATGCTTATGTTTCCACACTTCGAAGTTAGATCGGACCCACTTGGTGGCGATCTCGTTGGCGTATCTCATCGCTTCAGAGTGTCCGGTGTCGGCCAGCCCGGTCACCACCATGTACTGGAGAGGAGGCCACGCGTTTGGGTAGTCCCACTGCTCTCCGGAGTGCTCGAACGTTGTGGGGATACCACCTTCGAAGATGTCCACCTTTGGGGAATAGTGAAGTTTTTATAGGGCATGGGTAATTTGGTTTTCGATTTCAACAACATTCAGACTCGGTATAACTAATTGCTGATTACACATTTTTGAAGTGAAAACTTCTTTAGACGCGTTGAGCACTTCTTGGGTGAACAAAAATCATAGAACTCGCGTCATCGTCACGCTTCCACGCTTTCCATTTTTGAATTATTTTAGAATATTACCAATATCTCAGAAATGGTGCGTCCTACGCAATAACTAACGAAATTTTGACCCCCTTAATAACTTCTAAGAGAGTAGGTATCAGGAATCCGACACGACACTTTGTATTTTTTTGTTTATATAAAGAAGTGTTTATGATCAAGAATTCAAGTTTTCACTTCTATCGGCAGTCCCCAAAGACTGCCCCAATATTTCTTGACTAATATTTATGTTATACATTCGTGAAGACTACAAGAGTCTACGGAATTTAGGGCTTAAAGGACACGTTGCCTTGTCGCCATGAAAGGCCTAAATTATATCTATGAGCATCGATACGCAAAAGAGCAGCAATAGCTCAGTGGGGAGACCAATAGACTGCAATGCAGAGGGCTTCGGGTTCGAACCCACGTCGCGCACTTCTGACTTTCGGAAAGCTATATGACTTTTCTAAATTATGTGCGTATTGATTGACAATTATCGCCTGCTCCGTGCCTCGGAGAGCACGTTAAGCCGTTGGTCCCGGCTGCCATGAACATCTATGGCCAGTCGTTATCGGGAGAATGTCGACACAAAAGATCCCACTGGGTCGAAGTGTCGCTGGTCTGCACTGACTGGCCCCCACATAAGATAAGATAAGATTGGTACCCAATAAGCTGGATGGTTTTGGACACACTTATACGCATCTTGGTTATCACATGGTTCCAGCTGCTATAAGGTGTAATTTTATGAATATTTTACATTTTGTTCTAATACGTTCGCTTGTTTAAGCATCCTTTCATATACATTGACAGTCGTAAGCATCAATTAACATGTATAAACGAATGCTACACGTAGAACCTCGCTGATTTCAGCATGAATGGGCCGGCTCGACCGGGGCAGGACTATCCTCTCACAGAATATTGACGTGAAATAGCAGTATTCCTACTGTTGTGTTTCGTTCGGTGAGTGAGAGTGCCGGAGGCTCAATCTGTCTGTTTTCCCCTTCCCGCTCCTTCTCCTTCCCACTTCCTATCCTAAAAGGTAGGCAAGGCGCAAGTGATGCCTCTGGTGTTGCAGGCGTCCATAGGCTACTGTGACCACTTACCATCAGGTGGGCTGTATGCTTGTTTGCCACCTTAGTTGTATAAAAAAGAAATACACATTTAAAACAGAGAAACGAATGCATGTGCGTAATAAGGAACAGTGTGATTAGAGCGATGCGGCATGAAAGTGGATATAGTGACAAGAATAGAAAAGGGTATGTTAAGCTGGTTTGGACATGTAGAAAGAATGGACGAGGAAAGACTGACTAAGAAAGTTTATAAAGCTAGTGTGAATGGAACAGTCGCAAGAGGAAAACCTAGGCGAAAGTTTCTCGATCAGATCGGAGGAGTTCTGGACAAAGGCCAGGTTAAGAGCTCCTTGAACCAACGGGCGTGTATGAGGAATGTGATAAAAGTGAATGAAGCCAGAGAAGTGTGTCAGGATCGTAGCAAATGGAAATCCGTAGTCTCTGCCTACCCCTCTGGGAAACAGGCGTGAATCTATATATGTATGTATGTGCGTATGTACGTATCTTCATACCAAACAGTTATTTTCTATAAATAAAATGTTAACCGATGATGAAAAATTTAGGCCTACTTGCTTGTAAAGTCCCTCACGATATACGGCCTACTGTAGAAATAGACTATTTAAAAATAAAATGCTCACTAACCTTAACTTTATCCAAATAGTTGATAACTCTGTTGATATAGTAATCCTTCTTAGCGACGTCATAACATCCAGCCCACAAGGGGGACAAGTTTGAAGGGTAGAAATAATCTCGCCGTCTGCCAGACTCCAAGCTGTAGTCTAACCAGACTCCTACGTCTTCGTGCCATAGAACCTGAAAGGAAGAATACATGTAATACAAGTCTCAGGTCTATATATTCTATCACATACACACAACACCATCTAGCCCAAACTAAACAGAGCTTGTACTATTGGTACTAGACAATGGATAAACATACATATATACTTATTAAGGTTTTTTTTATAAGTGTGTCAGTATCGTAGCAAATGGAAATCCGTAGTCTCTGCCTACCCCTCTGGGAAACAGGCGTGAATCTATGTATGTATATATGTACCTATATACTTTTTTTTGTAAATACATACATATTATACATAGAAACAAGACAAACATCTATGTTTATGCACACAAATGTTTGAGTTGTGCGGGAATTGAACCCGCGACCTCAGGCGTGGCAGTTAGTACTTAACACTTTTCCCGACCTGAGATTTGAACCCGATAACTCAAGCTCAGCCTCACTACAGCTGCTCAACTGACCAGTAAATATCTATATATTACGTAAAGAGAAATGTCTAGGCGTAAGATTTGGCATAATTTCAGTTCATATAATATTTATTAAACTAAACTACTTATACAAGGTGTCCCATAAGCGTGGACCAACGGGATTACGTAGACAGAGGAGGTAATTTACTAACAAAAACACCAAAAAAACATATCTTAAAAACTAAATGATCTGGGCCAATATACTTTAGTGTTTTAAAAAAACCCATCATTATCATCAGGCTATAATAGTCCACTGCTGGACAAAGCCCTCCCCCAAAGAGCGCCATAGCGCCCTGTCTTCAGCTTGCCGCATCCAGCATCTGCCTGCAGTCTTTCGCAGATCGTCATCCCACCTGGTCGGAGGGCGTCCTACACTACGTTTGCCGAGTCGCGGTCTCCACTCAAGAACACGCCGTTTTTAAAAAACCCGTTCGTCCATTATTCACGGGACAACGTGTATTAAAAAAAATTATGTGGTGTCGTGGGACACCAGGTAGGAACGAAGTTCCTTCGGCTAATGTAGAATCGACACAAATTGCAAAAAAAATCGTGCTCAATTCACTAAATAGAATAAAGAATATTCATTTATACCAATATATTTAAATGATTCCAAACATTTAAATATATTGGTCATTTAGTGATTTCTGATATCCTGGTATTATACACTACTCGCTTGTGTATGCGACTGTCGCGCCTGCGCACGTCTCATTTAACGGTTTTATTCCACGCACTTTTTCCCACGGATTTTTTCTTACGGTTTTACTATCACATTTTTTTCAGTTCGGTCGCGCAGCAAAATCCCTATCCCCTCCAAGCCTGCCGTAAGGAACTTCGTTCCAATAAATTTCGGTAGAATTAAGACCACTGGATGACGATTAGTAAACATATAATACATATAAGCTGGCCCGCGCAACTTCGTCTGCATTACATAAGAGAATTTTTCCTGTTTGTGCAACATTGTTCATTGAGCAGAGCATCAATGAACAATGTTGCTCTGCTCAATGAAAAATGCCTTCCTGGATAAATGAGCTATCCAACACTAAAAGATTTTTCAATTCCAACCAGTAGTTCCTGAAATTAGCGCGTTCAACCAAAAAAACAAACTCTTCGGCTTTATAATCTTAATATACCTATATATATAAATTACGTGTCACGTTGTTTGTCCGCTATGGACTCCTAAACTACTGAACCGATTTTGATCAAACTTCGTAACCATCTGTAATTTGGTCCAACTTAAAAGATAGGATGGTTTTTTTTAAACCTGCAAAAATTATCAAATGTGAAGCAGACGAAGTTGCGCGGGACAGCTAGTATATATTTTTTTTTTGTATTTTGCTTGTCAAAATGACCACACTCCACCTGATGGTAAGCAGTCGTGTGGTCTAAGAGCAGTGACCTCCTCACCGCCCCCACAGTAGCCAAGGCGATGTTGAGGTCTCTACTTTGACGGCCTGAGAAGATGCTTTTTCACGCCCCGCTTAAAGGACCCAGGATTGAAGGAAGAAGGAAACACGTGCCTTGGCAGAGAATTCAATGCCTTGGTCGTTCGGCAGAGGTATGAGGACCCAAACTCTTTGGTACGCGCTCTAATCGACTCTACCGTGTAAGGATGGCATATTCTGAGCCCAGCACGCGTTGTTCTGGATAGGAAAGGGGAGAGCGGGATAAGGTGGAATAACTCTTCAGAGCATTATATATTAGTATTAGTATAGGTTGAAAGCTTACATGGTCAATAGCATCCATGTACCGGGCATGAACATTTCTATAGTACTCTGCCTTATCGACGTTCCCAAGTCTCGTGTGGTAGTCGCGAAGAAGTCGCGCGTTCCAACACATGATAGCGTTCAGGTCTACCGGCACTATGGACCGGGTCTTCAGATTCGTTAGGTTTCCTGAAACAAAAAATTATTGAAACACTGTATCTTCTTAAAAAAGGAAACAACTCCTGTGCAGTCGGGCAAGAAAGTGGTTTAAGTTTCTGGGAGATCCATTTATCGCTAAGATTGACTTTTCTAACGGAGTGAAGAGATCAGGAGGAAGAATAAGACTGCGCCGAGCGAAATGTGCCAAAACAGGCGGTCACAGTTAAGTTGATAAAATCAACACTTTTTGTTTAATACAAATATAAAATATACATTTACCATAACAATGAATGTGTTTACAATTACTCCGTGTTAAAAACTTTATGTTGCAGCACCTTACAGTTATGATTTGTAAACAAAATTTTATTGTAAGCTTGGCGATGAAAAGGAGTGGCCATGAGTTTCCTGCCCGTTCTTCTCATGAGCCCTACACCCTTGATTTGCTGATCGTGGCAGTAAATGTAAATTGACAGAAAAAATTTAGTGTAACTTTGACATTCATAAGTGTTAGCTTGTAACCTAACTTGAATAAATATAATATAATATAATATTCTACCACATACACACAACACCATCTAGCCCAAATTAAGCAGAGCTTGTACTATGGGTACTAGACAATGGATAAACATACATATATACTTTTTTTTTGTATATACATACATATTATACATAGAAACACCCAGACCAAGACAAACATCCATGTCCATGCACACAAATGTTTGACTTGTGCGGGAATCGAACCCGCGACCTCAGGCGCGGCAGTCGGTTATACCAACCACTACGCCATCGAGGCCGACAAATTTATTTTTGATTTTGATTTTGAAGTAAATGTTAATAGTTATTTACCTTTGTTAGTGCCGTTCAAGATGAACCATCTGGATGAGAAATCCCACCCAGATTCAGCGGCTGCTTTGAGCTCAGCATATAATTCTTCTTTCTTATCATTAGTGTCGAAATGTCTGTAACATATTAATTTCCCAATTAATTAATTGAGTACACACTAGACTCACTTACATATATAGTTATTATCACTTGTTCGTTCGGTGAAGAAAAATATCGTTGGGAAACCTACATGTTGGAAGTTCTACACTTAATACTCTTGTTAATAAAACAGAGGCTTGTCTGAGTATTTTGGATTAAACAATTTTGAACTTTGTTGCAATTACTTAACACAAATATAATATTATAATTTATAATCACACAGTTAGAGTTCAAATTGTCTTAATTCCAAACGTGTTAGATCACTGTTTTATTAAATCACTATCATTACTAGGGATCGGAATAGGTAGAGTTTTAAGTACCAAATAACGTCAACTATGCTACTACGAAATCTTAATATGGATATGCCGTTTTTAATCCCGGGATTGATTTAGTATTCTAAATTTGTTTACCTTCTTTGGACACAAAACATTTATTTTCATTCGAAAAAACATAATTAAGAAATAATTTATATATACAAATATATAAAAGTGATTGGTTCCTGCATTGAAAAATATATGATAATATATTTTAATTCTTTAGTTCATGATGTGGACGATGAACCTTTAGCTTCCACCAGTGTTTCTAACATAGTTGAAATAGATTCTGATTGATTTGTTGTTATTTCATTTCATTTCATTAATATGTAGATACTGTTTAATAAAAAAATATATACATAGAGTCAAGTTTGTTTCATTTTTGCACATAAAATAGAAAATAATTAAACTTTATCAAGCCGCCAGGCGGCGAGTACTAATATTCCGTCAATCGCCATTTGCCGGCGAGTTACGTGTAACGCTACTTGGTTTGTGTTTAACACAGGAAAAAAGAGTTTTATAAGATAATAATATCAATCCCGGAAGTTTGAGAAAACAATTTTTATTAATCCCCAATTCCGGGTTTAAAAGGCATATCCATGTTAAGATTTCGTAGGTAGTTTTACGTCATTTGGTACTTAAAAACTCTACCTATTCCGACCCCTAATCATTACATATTCTAAAACAAAGATTCCCGCCTCGTCTGTCAGTCTGTTCGCGAGGAACTCAAAAACTACTGAACGGATTTTCATGCAGTTTTCACCAATAGATAGAGTGATTCATGAGGAAGGTTTTGGTGTATTATTTGTTGTGGTTTTGTACTACCCGTGCGAAGCCGAGACGGGTCGCTTGTATGTATGATAAAATATGATATACTCACTTAGCGCAATCAATATCTTCCTTATAGCTCTCAGGCCTTGGCCCCTGGGACTGGTCGTAGTACCTCGACATGGTATACCTGTGTCCGTTGTGGTCTACCTCCACCGAGTGGTTCGTCATCCAGTAATCGAACTCACGATCCAGGGTATGTATGTGATCTCTTAGAAACCCTATGTCATCCATGTCTTCCATTATTAGTTCGACCATTGGGATCAGCAGGGGTGGTTGTGATCTGTAATGTTTATAAAGGTATCATTATTACTGACTTCATGGATGGCGTTGTGGTTAATGTGCCTCGCCCATTGCGCCGAGTGGTTCGAATCCAACACGGGACAAAACTTTGTGTGATCCACAAATGGTTGTTCCGAGTCTGGATGTTTTTTGTGTCCGTTGTTTATAAAGTCTCCCGCAACACAGAAATTATACAATGGGCTGGAGCCTTATAAAAAATAATAAACAGCACATACACACACGCATGAATACACATACTCACATATTTACACCCACACATACACACACACCCGCTCACGCACACGCACACACACACACACACACAAACATACACACACACATACACACACACATACATACACACACACACACACACACATACACACACACACTGAATTAATATAGATTCTGTATTGTAACTAAATTTTAAGTGCTATGTATGCTTGGGAGGAACACTGACTCCCACAATACAGGTTAGTACCTAGTTTGGGAAGCAGCGGTTTCAACATTTTGTTATTAATTTGCCAGTCTGTATGTACCTTTTAAGAATCTTTGTACATTGTGCCTTATCTGGTATAAAAATAAATTATTATTATTATTATTATTATAGTTGCCCCCACGGTGTCACACATGTTTATGATTCCTGGTCTGCTCCTGTAGCTTGATGTTACTTTTGGATAAAGTATCTTTCTAATGTTGGAAGAATTATCAAAAATTAAAGAGTTCAAAAGATTCTTAAAATCTCTAAAGAACCGATATTTAGCGGTTTCGTTACCAGAACCGTAACTAATTCACTGACTTTATTTTAGCGGTTTTGAAACTGAACTTGTTTGAGTTTATACAATATAATGCCTTTTAATGCAATAAAATAAGGGCGAAGTGCAATAGCTAGCCGCTGAATATTTTCTAGATTTTGGAGAAGTGGAATGTTTTGGTAGATCATCCCGTCATTGAATACCCGACTAACACTTTAAGAACCTTTTAATCGGGTAGTACGGTACTGACATTTGGAACCTTCCATCATCATCAGGCTATAATAGTCCACTGCTGGACATAGCCTTCCCTTCCTTCCTTGGAACCTTTATAAGGAACTAATTTATCGACACCAGATCCGAATCGGAATCGTACCGAAAAGCAGAACGTTGTCAAAAACCGAAACCAAGAAACATATCGATTTTTAATCCTTATTAAAATTGGTTCAGTTTAGTAGTTTCAGAGTTTATCGATTACTAACAAACAATTCTTCTTTACCTATATTTTACGCTAGGTTTTATACCAAAATAATCCAATTACCTCATTGCATAGTAAATCCTGCCGCCATTGGGTATGAAGCCGATCCTATCGACGATATCGAGGAAGTTGGAGACCATGCCCTTGGCTGTAGACCTCATCTCGGAGAGCAACAGGCCCTTAATGATCCAGTACGAATCCCAGTAGTAGAACTCGCGGAAACGACCACCTGAAACACAGATTGAGAATAGTTGAATGAGAAGGGAAGAGAAGTGATTAATGCTTCGTTAATTTCGTGACGGGAGTCTACTCTTACGATTGCCACCGATCGCGAGGTCCTGGGTTTATCTTATCTCATGTGGGGGCCAGTCAGTGCAGACCGGCGACACTTCGACCCAGTGGGATCTTTTGTGTCGACGCTCTCCCAATAACGACTGCCATAAATTTTCATGGCAGGCGGGACCAACGGCTTAACGTGCTTTCCGAGGCACGGAGCAGGCGATAATTGTCAATCAACACGCACATAATTTCGAAAAGTCATATAACTTCCGAAAGTCAGTGGTGCGCGACCTGGGTCCTGGGTTTAATTGCCTAGCAGTGTTAGACCGACGAACAAAATAATTCAATTTATAATCAAATATGGTAAATACAATTTATAATAATACCAATTAATAGTAGTCGGTAAATGAAAACAGGCTATGACTGAATACGGCCAATCAAATAACAATTAAGATAAGATAAAATAAGATAAGATTATTACTTCATAAGAAAAATACTTATCTAAATACAAAACTAGGGCTTAAGGAATACATGACAAACTGGAGACCCTGACTTCTAAACTAGGTATGGACCTGTATCTTAGAAGCCAGTGCTACCTTCTGATAGTAACATTAATATAAGCCTCACAAATGGTTACAATCATTGATATTCTCATAAATAGTGAGAAAGTACTAAGTACAAAATAGGGTTAGGGAAGATGGAGAAAACTATCTTTCTTTATTGTATAGAAGGAATACAAAATCTGCAAGTGTCTGCTTAATAAAGTGTGAGATTTATAATTAATTGTTGTGTGTCGTGTGTGTGTGTTTATGTGTGTGGGTGGATGTTTATAAACAGTTTACAGTACCTAGCCAGTAACCGAAATAGGGTTTTTAAACACAGGCTACCCAACAACAATTAATAGTATACGGTACCGAAATCTGCTTGTGAACCCATAAAGTCAATCAAGTACCAATTTACACTAGCCGCTCTTGAGCACTGGGGTCAAATGCGGCCAAACCGTGTAATAGAAATAAGCCAAAATGTTGCCTCTAATCAAAAAATAGTTAAAAATCAATAAAAGAATAAAATCCAGCTAAACTTTAAAACTCAATCTTTTTACCGATTTATAGGTACAATATGACACTACAGGTAATTAATTCAATGACAAGAACATTTCGGACCATATGGTGACCAAGGTCTTATCAATCAATAAGACCTCGTACAAAGTTTACTCAAAAACAACGTACCAGGTACGATGACAGGGTTGTCCACATAAATGATGGAGTACAGATCTTGGTTCAGCTTCACTTCTTCCTTCATCTTCCTGCCCAAGAGCAGCCATAACTCGTTCAGCTCAGAAGCCCATCGATACAGCAACGGATCTTTGATCCTATGAAGAAACGCTGCGAAAAATAACAACATCATTTTGTAGTCCCTCATTAATAAATTAATATTTATGTCAGTATGTTTGCGAGAGAAGTCTGGGTGTTAGAGGTATGTATTATGTACTAGCTATTGCCCGCGGCTTCGCTCGCGTTAATTTAGAATTTGACAATTAATTCAGGTTGTACTCTGCTTGTAATAATATAATTCAATCATGATTCGAAAGACACGTGCCGCCATCTATTATCATAAGAACGTTATTGTTGTTTTCCTCGGGAACAGTATTTTTTTTCGGGATGAAAGGTAGCCTATGTCCGTTTCTGTACAACTGACAACATATATGCAAAATTTCAGGATGATCGGTTCTGTGGTTTAGGCGTGAAAAGGTAACAAACAAACAAACAAAGAAACTCATTTTCGCTTTTAGAATATTAGTTAGGATTAACAATTATCTCTTAACTAGTGTAAGGAGCCTGCAGTCATTCTGATTAAGATCAAAATATAAATAAAATTAAGTTTGCAAGTTATATATTTATCAATCTATACAAATAAATAAAATTGAAGTGTCTGTTTGTAATGTCAAAATAACAGCTTTTTATCTAATGCATATGAAAGTATATAAGGTACCTATATGAAATATATATTAGCCTATGTTTCTACAAATAAATGATTTCTGATTCTGATTCTGAAAACATGTTTTTTAAATTTTTGTCTGCCTGTTTGTTCCGGCTAATCTCCGAAACGGCTGAACCGATTTTGACGAGACTTTCACTGGCAGATAGCTGATGTTATAAGGAGTAACTGAGGCTACTTTGATTTTGGAAAAAAAAATGGTTCAGCGGAGACAAACACTTTTTAATTAAAATCTACGCGGACGAAGTCGCAGGTAACAGCTAGTTAAATAATATAAATTCAACCAAAACGCTTTTATACGCTATAATAGTTTATCTAAAGATTTATAAAAGCAACGTTAGTCAACCATATAATTGTAATAAATTATACTTCAAAAAGTTAACAATACCGAATAATAATTTATGAACACTATTTACATACATAATATATATTCAAATGTATTAACACCGTTTTTGCCAATGCAATGAAACCACGATAGCTTTATTTTAAACGGGATTAAATATAATGACCACCAAAAATACATATTGCGCAGCAAAATATGCTTACTAAAATATATTATAACGAGCACCTATACGCCTCAAATCACTGCATTCCGTCTCGCAAGGGTTCCTCCTTAAACCCACCCAAAAATAGGAGCCCCGCGTAGCGGGGCTACGTCGACTTATTTTGATCTTTTTAAATATATTTTGCTGTGCACTTTGGTGATTTATTTTTGACTGTTATAATATTTTACTATATCTGGTGATAAGTTAAACATAAGCCATTTTAAACTACCTTATTTAAAAACTATTTTCTTACCACTGGGTTTATTAAATTACGGTTTGGATACGAGATTATAAAATTTTCTAATTTATTTTCTTTAGCAAATGCTTTGACTAAATAATACAATACTTTACATTGTATTCATGCAATACAATTGCT
The DNA here is from genome assembly GCA_963564715.1 of Catocala sponsa. NCBI lineage: Eukaryota > Metazoa > Arthropoda > Insecta > Lepidoptera > Erebidae > Catocala > Catocala sponsa. The sequence continues at coordinate 1,953,995 of OY751352.1, forward strand.
ACCCGCACAGCAACACAAGTAGCTGAACATTGACCATTGTAAAAATATTGTATGAATTAAAAATTAGGAGACAAACAATTGAGACAAAGTCCAAATATACAGAATAATAATTAGGATTAATTATTATTCTGTATTTTTGGACTTTATTTTCTGACATAAAAATCTTACCTCAAACGAACTCTCGTATAAGAGAAGAGAAGATTACAAAAAGTTCTAATCCTAACTAATATTAGAAATCCAGAAATGCATAGGTACAAAAATGGTCAAGGTAGAGCCGTGGTCGCACCCACCGTATAGCTACCCTGTCTGTTTAATGGAGGTGTTCCTGGCACCCACATAACCATAGTAGGTATATACAGTAGGTGCGACCACGGCTCTACCTTGACCATTATTGTACCTATTTATTTCTGGATTTCTATCTGAATTATTTTCTTGTTTCGTCCATTTAGACCCATTTTACGTAGTCGGGTTATAGTTTTTAAACTTTATATACTTTTTTGTAAAATTTATATAGCCTATGTCACCCGGTCCATTATTACGAATCTATCGATACCTCATTCATTAAAATCGGTTTAGTAGTTTAGTCTCTACAGTGGAACATATAAACATACATACACAGACTGCCAAAATCATTACTTCCTTTTGGCTTCGCCGTAGTCGGGTAGAAAGGATACTTTTCCCGAGGGATCAAAATTTTTTGACGAAATCTATATTTACGGGGCGGGCAAAATCTAGTTAAGAATGTTTCTTACCAGGGTTATCCGTCCAATCAGTAGGTTTCCATTCTTCAAACTCAGAACCCTCAGGGTCAAAGTTCTTATTGACAAACTCCTGGATGTCAGCCTTCGTAGGTTGAGAATCTGTCCTGAATAAACATGCGTATTATATAATAAACGTATTTATAAACATCACAGTACCGTTATGTATGTGAGAATGATTGTGTACACTTAGGTGGCATTCAAGCATACTGCATCTAGGGTTGCCAGGTCTTAAAACCGAAAAGCCGGACAGACTAGCCAGTTCAGCCGGACATTAGGATAAAAACGCCGGACACCCTTAATTTTTTAGATTTTCCAATTTTTTTATGGGAGGACAGTGCTAAACCGCTCGCTAAGGTGAGAAGGGTGAAGCGAAAACGAACACATCTGTAGACGCTTCCAATTCCAAGGGGAAAAGAGTTCATCTATACAAAAGAAAAGTATTCTTTTTGTTGCACATTAAAATGACTACACTCTGCCTGATGGTAAGCAGTCGTATAGTCCACGAGCAGAGCCCTCCACACCACGTCCTCATTACAGCTGAAGTGGCACCGAGGTTCCTACTTTAAGGGCCTAAGAAAGTGCTGGTTTTTCACGTCCAGCTTGAAGAACCCAGGGTCAAAGAAAGAAGGAATTGTATGTTTCGGCCTCTGGTTGCCTTTGAATGCCTATGGCTATGGTTGACAAAGGTCAGTACAGAGTACATCGTTATCGAGCTATAGGGTCCTTACACTCTGTTTTTTAAGAGCTTATCATCAACATGTCAAACTCAAACACATTTTAAGTGATTTGATTGGCTGTTGCTAATTTAGTTAATCAATCAAAGCAGTTGGTATGCGTCTGACAATCTGTTAACGATTTTTTGTGTTGATAGCATTCAGGGTTAAATAGGAGATTTTGATCTACGACTCTTACTCGAGACACAGTATTAATTTAAGTGCCATATGCTGAAGAGAATGTCCTTGAGATTGCCGTAATGTTCTCGAACATATGTACATATATGAAGTATTCTAACCAGCTACGCTAAGTCAGCGTTGTGGACCATGGTCTAATCTTTCTCACAGCGAGAAGAGGCCCGTGCCCAGCAATGGGACGATATGATGCTAAAAAGAATTTAAAGCTTGAACTATTGCAACAAGCGTTAGCACTTTCCACACATATAATCATCTATTTTGCTTATAAACGATAAAAAAATGAAATGAAACGATTTTTATTTTTGTACCATCATGACATGCATCATCAATTATTATAGAAAGTTGGCATAACAAAAAGTAATTAAGTAGGTAAATAAAAACATGTAAGTATAAAGAAACTTTAAAAACAATTAAAATGTTTATGCGCAGATGCACGTCCCACCTGACGGCACAAAAACAACGATGATGCGCTCAGCATAATGCTGTGGCACTTGCATTGCTGAAAGCACTACACCGCGCTGACTTTCAGCGAACACCACAATTAACTCAAAATAAAGAAATAAAATTGGTTTTCATATTCTCCTTATTTGAACCATTGTCTTTTGGACATAACTAGGTATTTGTGTCTGTAATTAGATTTATAGCGTTTACAACTTTATAATACTGAACAGTTCGTACTTAAATACGTGCGCTATATAGCGTACTTATTCCAAAGAGCCCTACAGCTAATAGCAGCGATAGCTCAGTGGGGAGACCAACAGACTGCAATGCAAAGGGTCTCGGGTTCGAACCCACGTCGCGCACCTCAGACTTTCGGAAGTTATATGACTTTTCGAAATTATGTGCGTATTGATTGACAATTATCGCATGCTCCGTGCCTCGGAGAGCACGTTACGACGTCGGTCCCGGCTGCCATGAACATCTATGGCAGTCGTTATTGGGAAGTCAGAGCCCTCTAATATCCTGACACTAGTCTAGCCTTAGGGTACCGTTAGCCTTCGGGTTGCGGAGTTCAGATGGCAGTCGCTCCGTGTAAAAACTGATATCCAGTCAAATCCGATTAGACTAGAAAGCCCACCCCAAGTGACTTGGGAATAATAAAGGCTAGGGAGAAGATTCTAAAGAGGCCTACAATGCATAAAAATGTGAGACGTTTATACGGAAGCAAATAATTACCTATGCATCATCGCCCTGAAGTTCTCCATGGTGACGTTGGGAGGAAGCTTTAGCTTCATGTCCACGAAGGTTTTGGAGTCGTTGTACAGCCCCGCCATCTGCACCGTGTCCAGCAGTGGGCCATGGCAGTAGATCAAACTGGAAACAACATTAATTATGTTAAAAAAGGTTTCCTAAGTAAAAGATTCATCCATCTATAATCCTACAAATATTATACAAGCATACGGCCCACCTGATGGTAAGTGGTCACCGTAGCCTATGGACGCCTGCAACACCAGAGGCATCACTTCCACGTTGCCGACCCTTTAGGAAAGGAAGTGGGAAGAAGGAGCGGGAAGGGGGAAAGAGGGTGATTGGGTGTTTTGTCTCTTTAAGGATTACTGGCAATAAAGTTACAAATTACTAGTATTTTTAACTCCTCTACCTAAGCTACAATGCGGTGACCTCGATGGCGTAGTGGTTAGTGTAACCAACTGCCACGCCTGAGGTCGCGGGTTCGATTCCCGCACAAGTCATGAACATGGATGTTTGTATTGGTCTGGGTGTTTTTATGTATAATATGTATGTATTTACAAAAAAAAGTATATATGTATGTTTATCCATTGTCAAGTATCCATAGTACAAGCTCTGCTTAGTTTGGGCTAGATGGTGTTGTGTGTACCTATGTGGTAGAATATTATATTATATTATATATTATTATATTATATGAATAGAATCCGATAACTCAACCTTCGCATATCGCAAGTTCCAATGTCTCATAAAATGGCCACCCACCGCATAAATAAATCCAAAAGCGATACAGGAAATACAGAGCCGTTTCGGTCACCTAATGACTTTCTGGAAAGAGCTGCGACGGTATAACTAACCGACTAATCTTACGTCGGTCAACGAGTACGATCAATGGTCCAATTACAAGCTTAACTGAGGCGCTCATAGCCAGTTGCACTCACTGATCGATAAACGATTAGCGAGGTTAAGCAACGTTGGGTGCGATCAGTCTATAGATGGGTGACCGCTTAGTGGTATTTCATCTGAGCGTCTCCATGCTTCGGAGGGCACGTAAAAAGTCGGTCCCGGCTGTTACCAAATTGACAGCAGTCGTTAAGCCATGTCAGAGGCCAACGGGCGGCTTGAACAACTTTTGACAACAGGTTGGCCACTAACCACACGAAAAGAAAAGAAAAAGGCGAGCTTAACACATTGACTGCCATGTAGCAGACACAATAGAAAATGTATTGTTCGCGGTCATTTATGACCGGCATGGCGTTCAATGTGTTAACTGAGACAAACACGATTCTAGCTAGACCTGTTCTTTATCCAGAATATTTCTGATTTAGATAAAGAACGTTCGTCCAGTCTTACTGCATGCATCTTAGTACACTTTTCTCTATTTCCGACAATATATCTTGAAATATAATTTCTAAATTTTATGAAAACCTCCTGTTCAATAACATAGGACCTTGTTATTAGAGCTGCCATCATTCTGTTATAACAACACAAATTGACTGCATGGGTTATAATATGATTTTTAAGTATTGCCTATTCAAATCCCACACAGAAAAAATACTTTTACTAATGGTCGCCTAGTGATAAATTCGACCGTCATCTATGAAATCTATACTAATATGATAAAGCTGAAGAGTTTGCTTGTTTGTTTGTTTGAACGCGCTAATCTCAGGAACTACTGGTTCAATTTGAAAAATTCTTTTAGTATTGGATAGCCTAATTATCGTGGAAGGGTATAGGCTATATAACATCACGCTACGATCGACAGGGTCGGCGAAGTAACGATAAACGCAGGTGAAACTGCGGTAACATCTAATTAAAGATAAAATACTTTTTACTAACATTAATTTTGTTTTTTTTTTGCCTTTCTTTTCCATGTAAGCTTTAGCTATGTCAAAACCCGCACTCCTCCGTGCTTGCTATGTGGTTATAAAAGGGTAAGAAGCTATATGTTCATGTGTTTATATATAGACTAGATGTACCCGCGGCTTCACCCGCGTTTATCGTTACTGCGCCGCCCCCGTGGGTCGAAGCGTGATGTTACATAGCCTATAGCCTTCCTCGATAAATAGGCAATCCAACACTAAAAAATTTTCAATTCAAACCAGTAGTTCCTGAGATTAGCGCGTACAAACAAACAAAGAAACTCTTCTACTTTATAATATCTATATATTAATACGTGAAGCAAAAACGTTGTACCCCTTTTTACGAAAATTACGCGGGCGGAGGAGTATGAAATTTGGCACAGTTAAAGTTTATATGGAGAAGGAGGGGCGAATCCTAATATTTATATAAAATATGCATTAGAAATACATTAAATTAATAAAAAAACACTACACGCACACAACCATGCATTTGACACACGCAGTCAAATCGCGTTCGTAGTATTTCGGCATTATTCGTCTGACGTCGTACAATTCTTTGTAACTATAGTTACCTATACCTTATTTATAAAGTAATAGAGAAAAACAGAAAACAATGTAGCAAGCTTAGGAATTTTGGTCGAATTTTGACCACTAGGCGACCGCTAGTTAGTATAGATAGGCAAAGCATATACTTTCTTAAGCCTGGCTACACTTTACGGCCGCTTTTGCAAGTTCGCAAAGTATCCCGCGATTCAAAGTTCGATCTCTAGTATAGAAGTTCTCTTTTACAAATAGGAATAGAAAAACAGGATGAACAAGGGGTTCCTTTGCATTCCTATCATCTATACTAATATTATAAAGCTGAATAGTTTGTTTGTTTGTTTGTTTGAACGCGCTAATCTCAGGAACTACTGGTTCGATTTGAAAAATTCTTTTAGTGTTGGATAGCCTAATTATTGAGGAAAGCTATAGGCTATATAACATCACGCTACGACGCACGGGGGCACGGCGGCGCAGTAACGATAAACGCGGGTGACACCGCGAAAACATCTAGTAATTTAATAATTTAATAAAATGAGTATCTGCCGAAGAGCGTTTAATCTAATCCATTAGCTGATATAACAAAATAACAATTCGTTTGGTGCACTTTATAAATGTGAGCTGTGTCACAAGGCCGCTTCCGGCACAGCGTCGCACGCGCAGCCCTTGATCTACGTCCAACAGATAAGGTGCACCTAGAACAGGTCTAGTAAACAGATTTCCTTACTACATACATCTGTATACGTCCGTTTTATATAGACTAACAAACTTATTCATACAAGCTTACAAGAAGCATAACTTTTATGTATATGTTTTTACTTTTGCTTTAAACACGACAACTTTGCATTATAAATATATCCTGAGCCGCGGGGAACTTCACAGACATGCTTACAATGGACCAAAAAAAACACCGATACTTATAAGAACTTACTTTATAAAAAAATGCACAAAACTGATAATTTGCATTGAAGATGCTATAGATAATGAAATTTTACAAAACGTTTATCTATACTAATATTAGAAAGCTGAAGAGTTTGTTTGTTTGTTTGAACGCGCTAATCTCAGGAATTACTGGTTCGATTTGAAAATTTCTTTTTTGTGTTGGTTAGCCCTTTTATCGAGGAAGGCTATAGGCTATATAACATCACGCTATAAACCACGGGGGCGGCGCAGTAACTATAAACGCGGGTGAAACCGCGGGAACATTCTAGTGATTAATAAGTTTTCGTGAACCTTTTTGAGCCCTTTCCGCTGAACATGTAAACTTTTAGGTAAGGAACTTTTTACTAGAGTATGCAAGAGCTTTTGCTATTTTCATAAAAAGGTAAATCATATTTCTTTTTTTTAGCTCTTATAACTCGTTCTGATGTATGTACTTAATTCTGCGCTACTGCAGTTAAATTCTTTCTTCCAACTCCTCCTAAATTATCCTGTTTACATTCGTTGCGGGTTCCAAGACAGTTTAACTAACCAAAGTGTCCAAGATCAGTGTTTTTACGGTCTCCACAGCAGAACCTGGCTATACAGCGTTTAAAGTGCTAGTGGAAAATATGGAAATAGTCGCCAAAAAATGTATCTACCTGTAATAGGTTATGAGACCCACGGTTTCACTGAATTGCTATATTACATCAGTCCATCGTAGATGGTGTTCTCGATACCAGCTAGCCTATTTAGAAGACCACCAGTAAAGTTGGAGAAATTGTAGCCTCAGCTTTAAAATTGAAGGTACTTTAATTTTTGTCACTATAATATTAGTAACTGCAGTAATGATTTATTGTGTATTCTCTTTTTCATCATCATCATCATCAGGCTATAATAGTCCACTGCCTTTTTCATACTATACTACATATTTGGACCCTATCGAAATCACTTTCTCATAGAAGGAGGCGACGGCGTTCCACGACCTCTCACTCCGGACCATGGACTGAACTACGGCCGGGAGCGAGAGACCTTTTTTTACGCGTGGAAATGTGCAAGTCACATTCCCCATCGCGGTTTTGGGGCGGGCGATGGGTATATGTCGGGATCCAGCCCCTAAGATGGATTTGGGCTGAACCGACTAAAACCACCGCGGTGTTCCTCACACCTTTATGGCGGGGCCGCGCGGATCGCTCTCGCATTCAAATCGCGACTCCGCCAAAGGTTCGGCCCGCCGATGGACGTGGCGGGACCCACACAACCATCACACACAATACAATTGGGGGACCTAGTCCCCGACGACAAAGCGGGGGACCTATTCCCCCTATCGACATCAGATATTTGGACCCTTGTCAAACAATATACAAGTAAAATTAAGTAGATTTACATAGCCCCACGCCTGTGTTACCGAAAACGTAAAAACTTATTTTATCTAAAAACATAATTATCTGTCAAAATATGGTTAACTCTTCGAAGTTGAACATTTTAAATATCCTATGCCCATAGGATATTAAAAATTAAACTTTAAAGGCGAAGGAAAACATTGTGAGGCAAAATCTTCATGTCTGAGAGTTTTCCATAATATTGTCACAGATATATATGAAGTCTGCCAACCCACACTGGGCCAGCTTGGTGGATTATGGCCTAACCCTTCCCAAATGAAGAACTGACCCGTTTCCAGCTATGGGCTTTTTCAAGTTTTAATCTTAAGTGCGATGGGCTCCAACTAAGTCTGGACTGAATATCGCTAGGTACATAATTTGAGAACCTAATAAACCTGGGCTATTGATATCAATATTTAATGGACCGGAATAATGGTATAAATAACTTAAAACAGCGCCAATCCTAAAGTCATACTATTTTATGAAATGTTTAAACATTTTTATGAAACTAAAGATTACTGTAATATACTGTCGTCCACAAACTAAAAGGACATTAAACTCTATGAAACGCATTTCGTCTTGACGTCTTTTAAATAGCGAACGGCAGTATAGAGCAGAGGCTCCCAGACATTTTTTCTCATAGACCACTTTCAGAATTTAGCTGGTTCCGGTGGATCCCCTGCAGCTAAACAAGTTCATGCAAGTAAAAAATTTTATCACATCTCCACGGGTAGACCTTTCTTTTTAGAAATTCTCGGAACTCAGGAATATGCAAGTTTTTACAAGTAACAGTCGCTGAGCTTGTCGAACAGTCGGTGAAGTCAAGCCAACATTTTAGTTCTTCACTATCGAAAGCAAATAAATTTTCGTGCACCCCCGCTTACGAATTGTGCACCCTCATTTTTTTGTCACGCCAACGTAGACCCCCGTCGATTCTCCCGTGGACCCCTGGGGGTCCACCTGGACCAATTGGGGAACTAGTGGTATAGAGTATTACTTTTGAGCTAAGATGACTTACCTATCACAGGTAGGAGGTAGGTTGCTCCTGTCGGCACCCGCAGCCGCCGCCAGCAACACAAACAAACACCACATAATCGCCATTACACTTAAATACCCACTTACACTAATATCACTCAACAAATAAATAAAAGGAACAACAATTAGTAACTTAGTTAGTTTATGTTTTTAATTGTCTTTTTAAGTCTTTTTACGTATTAAGGTATGTGCTGAGGATCTTATACGACTTTCTTCTTTGGGGTTGGATTATCATCTTGCACGAGATGCTGGTGACCCGACTTCAAATGTAAGAAGTCGACATGACAAACCTGGAACAAGCAAAATATAGTTGTTATTTAGTCTTCTTTTACGTGATCAAAGAATGACCTATAATTTATAAACGCTAGACTGGCTATCCTGTACAAAATGACAGCTATTTTTGTACCCAATCGGAAATGCCGCCATCGAGCGTACAAGGAAACTATTTTGACATTATTGACATTAAATTGCAAATGGCCACTGTTTGAAAATTTGAGGTATTTACTTTAATGTTAGTAAAAGTTTAAATTGAAATTAAACTACATTATACAGATATTATCATCAATTTTATTAAAAGCGGTTTCATTTCAATGAATAACATTTGTGTAAACATAAGACATAATTATACAAAAATTAAACTGTCTTATTATGCAGCAGTAATGTCATAATTTGGATTTTAAATAATTATTTTTTGGATTGTAGCAATCTTCGCCAAAGATCTAGTTTGATCACTTAATTACAAGCAACTTGAGTTGCATCTTGCATATATTCTTATTAACCTCTCCAGCCAAGCTTGTCAGGAAGTAGATTCACTTCGTTGCACAATGATTGACGGGGATCGAACGAGCAATCTCCCTATTGAAGGTTGTTGCTGACGGTATCGACTCAATTAACTGGATGAAAAGACTTGTTGCAAATTGAGACAACTGCGCGTGTAACACATCTCATGATTATTTACAAGTTACTTATCAAAGCCCGCACTAGTAACTGGCGCATGTAACCCACGCGAGCTTCTTATATCGTATACAAGCACCTTTATGAAATAATAATAAGTACCCCAAAAAACCAATAAACTTAAAAATATAAAGACATTCAAAACACAAAATGAAAGAACACTTAGTCAAGTCAAATCATTTATGTCAAATGTGTAACTTAGGTCAAGAAGACTTATGAACGTCAAAATTTATAAAGTATCTTGACTAAGCCTTAGTAAGCCGAGTAGTACTGAATTTAGCACCTCTAAGACAAATAAAAATGCTTTACCACATATAAATACCTTCACTAAGTAAAAACAACACAATATCCAATTCTTGTCACGATAAATTGTATCTAGGATCAAAATCTACGCGTCGTCCGCTCTGACCGGCGGATGCCAATTGTCTGATGACAATCACACATTGTATTGTCATCTACAATACGCTGTGACGTAGTGGCCAAGCGTCTATCGATCACCGGCACGTGAGTCGTGACGTGAAGTCTCACAGACACTCCATAACTTGACTGTGTTATCACTATAGATGTTTAGATGCTAGGTAGACATGTGTTGCCGTGTCAAGAGTATGAAAGGAGAAAAAATAAATGTATTCTAGCTATTTATTACGCCATAGTAACATGTACATGGATCTGTTATATAATTTACTAACCAATTTTTATGTACCTACATTCTAAGCAAATAAAGACCTATTCTATTCTATTCTATTCTAACATTCTGCTTATTCTAGAATGTTATCTATGTGAGTTTGTTGTTTATTTGTTACGTTTTCAAGCCTTATCTACTCGACCGACCAGGGGAACAGAAAAGGACATAGCTTTCCTTTCATCCAGAAAAACGTACTGTTATTAACATAACCGAAATCGTGGACAAAATCTAGTTTAAAATATAAAGAAGAAGGAAATGCACGGAACAAGATTCATGCTACAATTGAAAACCTAGGCCGTACAACCCATTATATTTGATGTTTTGATCTGAGAGGCACCTTAACCCTGAAATTTCGCTTTAATTGGGGCACCCCGACTGTGGACATCCCAAACATCCGATAAATGTGATCAGCGTCATGCAAAGCTGGCAAACCGCCCGACAATTTGAGGCGGGACCAACGGAAAACCACTGTCAGACTAATGTGTAGCATCATACAAAGGTCCTGCCACTAGACGTTCTTATATCTGACATTTCGCCTGTACGGCACCCGAAAAGTGGGCACTATCTGCTTGTCGTGGATCCGAATCTTACACGGGATAGTTATTTTGTGTGATCCACAAATTATTATTCTGAGTATGAGTATACTTTTCGATAATTGTATGTTTGTAAAGTCCTTCACGGGACAAGGCTTGATCCCTAATACCAGATTGTCTTTTCAAAAGATAAGTTCAGAAAATATTGCATGCACAATCACAATAATTAAAATTTAAGAATTGACAACCAGATATGAATTGGGTGACGCTGCAGCTTTCCATATGAAGCAAAGTTGTACTAGCTTACTATCCTTACAGAAGTTACTGAATGTTGTCATTCGCATAAAACATCAGCAATTTATAACTATTTACAGAACATTGTTACTTGATACTTGAATACTGTTATGTTTTGTCGATTCAGGCTATTGTTAAGGACGAGGCAGCGTTTGTTACTAAAACTTGAATAGTTACGCTATTATGATGAGACAACATTATAACTATGAACATAATATTATAATGAAAGGTAAAATACCTTTCATTATAATATTATGTTAATTTACATAAACATTGAACAACTCTATATGAGGAATGTTATGAAAGTGAATGAAGCCAGAGAAGTGTGTCAGGATCATAGCAAATGGAAATCCGTAGTCTCTGCCTACCCTCTGGGAAACAGGCGTGAATCTATATATGTATGTATAAACCACTCTAGACCAATGTTTGTGCCTTGTGGGACACCTGATACTATTCTCATAACAATTGTCACTTAAACAAATGTAAAAGAATAAAAGATGAAAGAAATTACATCTCTTATAAGTTGTGAATGTCAAATGAAAAATACTTAGCAAACAATTAAAAACAAATCACTTGTTATATGTTCAACAATGTCGAATGACTTTGAGAAAACATATGTTGCAAATCGTAAATGGTGTTTATCTCTCCTACTGTAATCTATGGTCATAAAGCGTGATGGCAATAAAATATGGTGCGGCTCATTGTAACGATCCTCGATATTAAGTGCATTCAACTTTTATATCACAAACAGATTCAATTTCAATAAAAATGTTGGACACTGCATAACAATTGTTCGTATCAGATCGATCGCTAGTTGCTATGCCTGTGGTTTACGACCTTTAGACTCGACAGGTTTCTTGTGAACGTTATTCGCAGAAATAAATCTTTGTCATATCATATGAACAAATATATCACAAAGCATTGAAGACTGCTCGTACTCAGGTTCGATTTACGTAGTATTATTAGCTTCTGAAACGTCCATGACTCCTACGGTGGAGTCATGGACGTTGACGTCGTTGCGCGTCCGTGACCCCTACGGGGGAGCCAAACATAGTTGGAATTTTTTCCCGACCAATCACAACGAGTTTATTTAGTAGCGTTATTTTTATGAGTCATGGGACATTCAAATGGTTAGGATTCTTGTTATAAAATTCTCAGTAGCAGTATAGAGACCCCGCAATGTTCCCGATAAAAGACAATAAGATCATCAGTATTCGTGTGACTTAAAATATATGTATCTATCGTGAAGATGATGGTTATCCTAACTTGAATGCGTGGATGGCGTAGTGGTTTAAGTGGTCGTGTTGCCACTGCCACTGCGCCGAGTGTTGTGGGTTCGAATCCCACACGGGACAAAAATTTGTGTGATCCAGAAATGGTTGTTCTGAGTCTAGCTGTTCTTTGTGTCCGAATGTTACTTTGTTTGTTATTTCGTTACTCCTTAACTACTCGATTGATTATCATAAAATGTCGCATACACGTTTTCAGGGGTACTAGGATACATTCCATCTAGAAAAAAGTACAGTTCCCGGTAGATAGGAATTTCTTAACAAAATCTACATTCACGCAAGCGAATCCGCGGTCAAAATCCAGTTTTATCATATTTACTTTTGTTATCCATATCCCGACAATCTGAGATCCACTTAACAAGTTCGTAATTCAATTTAATTACCTTATTAGCCATTATATCTAAAATTAGATCAGACCGCAAGAAGGCCTTTACACAATCGCAGAGGTCACAGAATTCGGGCCAAAACAAGGTCGCAAGATGACCCCAGGGGACCATAAAGCTACAGAGTGACTAGATAATACTCGACAATCTTTCAATCAGAGAGATCGTACAGCGAATCTGTGAGTATCGGATGCAGAAAGCAATACAAAAGACTTTAAAGTCCTGCAGGGTTTCACGAGCTATGCCTATAAGAAAATTATCAAATAATAGAAAATAATGTCTTAAGTTTATTCGAATATTACACATTGTTTCAATTGTATTTGTATTATTATCATTTGTGACACTAAAATATGACCATACAGTTCTGTTACATGCTATATACCAATAGCATCCTTGACGAAGGAATAACAAATAAGCAATCTATACTAATATTATAAAGGGGAAAGATTTGTTACTTTGTAATTGAGAAACTCTAAAACTACTGAACCGATTTTAATCATTCTTTCACTATTAGGAAGCTACTTTATCCAGAAGTAACATAGGCTATATAACATCGCGCTACGATCCACAGGAGCGGAGCAGTAATCATAAACATGGATGCAATCGTGGGGGACAAGTACATAATAATATTGATTACTAGATGTGCCCGCGGTTTCACCCGCGTTTACCATTACTGCGCCGCCCCCGTGGATCGTAACGTGATCTTATATAGCATATAGCCTTCCTCGATAAATAGGCTATCCAACACTAAAATATTTTTTCAAATCGACCAGTAGTTCCTGAAATTAATGCGTTCAAACAAACAAACTCTTCAGCTTTATAATACCTACTATTAGTATAGATAAGAAAGAGGAAAGATTTGTTACTTTGTAATTGAAAAACTCTAAAACTACTGAACCGATTTTAATAATTCTTTCACCATTAGGAAGCTAGTTTATCTAGAAGTAACATAGACTATATAACATCACGCTATGAGCTACGGGAGCGAAGCAGTGATCATAAAGTGGGCGGAACCGCAGGGGACAAATACATAATAATGTTGATTATTATGTAATTTCTAAGTACACGCATTCTATTACAAGTTACTCAACGTTACACTTCAAAACCGCAAATGTCTCGTGTTTCTATAAACGATTACTTGTTTCTAGATTAACTTCTCACATTTCCTGATACTGTTTTACTTGTTTTTTATACTATGTAAGTATTTGGCATCCCATTTTACGTGCAGCCTGATGATAAACTATACCGTAGCTTATGGCTTATGACACTAAAAAGTTGGGCACTTAAACAACGGACCCAAAGAACACCGAAACTCAGAACAACTATTTTAGTTTAATTAGTTTAAAAAGGATTAAATATAATGACCAGCAAAAATACTAATTGCGCAGAAAAATATGCTTACTAAAATATATCATAACGAGCACCTAAACGCCTCAAATCACTGCATTCCGTCTCGGAAGGGTTAGGTTATGTTAGGTTCCTTCTTAAACACACCCAAAAATAGGAGCCCGCAAAGTGGCTTAAAGCTTATTTTGATCTTTTTAAATATATTTTGCTGTGCAATTTGGTGATCATTTAGATTTTTGACTGTTATATTTTACTATATCTGGTGATAAGTTAAACATAAGCCGTTTAAACAAGACAACTCCCGCACTGTGAATAATTCCTGTGTCGCGGGGAACTTTACAATATAATATTCTATCACATACACACAACACCATCTAGCCCAAACTAAGCAGAGCTTGTACTATGGGTACTAGACAATGGATAAACATACATGCAAGGTTATTCTTGGTATAGTGAAAACCTCTCAGGGGGTGATTATACTGGTTATTATGAACAACTTTTATTGCCATTGTGTTTCCAATGTGAGACATTGCCGAAATAGCGAAAAATTGACAGATCCACGAAAATCTGATTATTTTCTGTTGCTTTTCATTATGTATTGTTTACTTATATCTGTTTTTACTGTGTATTCTGTATGTATATCTCGTAGTGAAGCTAAATAAACTAATTTTCTTTCTTTCGAATTTATGTAGAGTAATATAAGTTTCCTTTTTGTAGGACATTTTTAATTTAGTATAGATTACTTTGATATAAAAACAGTGTTTTACATTTTATTTATGTTCGATAATAGCTCTGTTAATTAGAAAGTGTGTCGTACCTTTTATCGCTCAACTTCAAGGACAGAAACGTTGGAACGTTACATAAAGTATTTATATAAAATAAAATATACAAATACTTGCAAATAAATATAGTTAATTTCAGTTACACTTACATATAGAGAGCAGCGATAGCTCAGTGGGGAGATCAACAGACTGCAATGCAGAGGGTCTCGGGTTCGAACCCACGTCGCGGACCTCTGACTTTCGGAAGTTATAACTTTTCAAAATTATGTGCGTATTGATTGACAATTATCGCCTGCTCCGTGCCTCGGAGAGCACGTTAAGCCGTGGGTCCCGGCTGCCTTGAACAACTATGACAGTCGTTATTGGGAAGTCAGTGCCCTCTAATATCCTGACACTGGTCTAGCCTTAAAACTGATATCCAGTCAAATCCGGTTAGACTAGAAAGCCGACCCCAAGTGACTTGGGAATAATAAAGGCTAGGGAGAAGAAGACACTTACATACAAATACATATGTATTAGATATGTAGAGTCAAGCTTATATCCACGAAGGGTGAAAGAGAGAGAGAATTAGGGATGAATTACACCGACATTTCGCCAGCTATGATTTTAAAAAGCCAAAGTCCGGAATAGGGAGCCAGTCTTTTTTCGTCAACATAACACTGATCCAGATCTTGTCAGAAAACCCAAAACGCTGTCCGAACCAGCTATCGAACCCGAGAACTTATGCATAGCACGCGCATTCACTTCTGCTGCGCTACTGTATCACTTGTCTACTATCTATACTAATATTATAAAGCTGAAGAGTTTGTTTGTTTGTTTGAACGCGCTAATCTCAGGAACTACCGGTTCGATTTGAAAAATTCTTTTAGTGTTGGATAGCCTATTTATCGCGGAAGGCTATAGGCTTTACAACATCACGCTACGATCCACGGGGGCGATAAACGCGAGTGAAGCCGCGGGAACATCTAGTGTATGTATATACGCAGGTTTGTATACTTATATCTATTACGAAGAATACTTTTATTAAAATTAACCAGTTTACAGGAAGAAAATTTTAATTACAATTAAGATGTTTATAGTTTTCACGATTGTGTTGTTTCCGCCTGCGTAACATTCGCTGTTTACAATGTCGACTAGAAAGCGTAGTTAAATATAGATAAATATTAATCAATCAATCAACGTATTGCGAACCTTGGCTGGACTATTCTTCTAATTATCTCTATATCACCTAACCTTCGAACATCCAATTGCATTCACTTAACATACCCAGTCCATCCACCATTTAATTTAGGTCAAGGTCAAAGGAATAAATTATAATATATTATTATACTGCCATCCACCAAGTATGAAGGCCGAAAAATCAAAACAGGTGTATTGCACGCACATTTCACCAGTTATATTTAGGTCCAACTCACCGAGCCGGACTTTGCCAACCAATAATATCCGACACAAGAATCGAACAAACTCCATTCTGGACCTTACAATCGCATGCAAACTTCAGCTACCAACAAGACAATCAAACAAATTTGCAAATCCAATAACAGTTTACACAACTCGGGTATCGTACCCGAGACTATGCAAACGTAACCACGAACTTACACCACTGAGCTAACGATGCAGACAGAAAGCTAACACAGAAAATACTGTCTGTGTATGCGGAACGAGAGAATGACGCCATCCGTTATATGATTTAGTAGCAATTGAGTCGAGTAGATCAATTGGAAAATTGGCCTACCTTTGGCCAATCTTGGCCAAGGAGAGTTAATGACGCACAGGTTCTTTGACAAATGTTTTGGCCAATGTTCGATGAAAGAATATATATGAATAGTAGGCTTTTTTTTTATGAATTAGGGGGCAAACGAGCAGCCGGATCGCCTGATGGTAAGCGATCACCGCCACCCATGGACACCTGCAACACCAGAGGAGTTACAAGTGCGTTGCCGGCCTTATAAAAAGGAGTACGCTCTTTTCTTGAAGTGTTGAAGGTCGTATTGGTCCGGAAATACCGCAGGCAACAGCTCATTCCAGTTTTGTGGTGCGAGGCATATTTATACAACAAAAGCAGTGAATGAGTTTAAGGCTCTCTCGATCGTAAGTGGCTCAAAGAATCACAGGATTAAAGAAATAATTATAATAGGTAGTAATATTAGCCTTGTTCGACGAAGCATCTTTTTAGTGTGAGAAAGGTTAAGCCGTAGTCCAATCACGCTGGCCTAATGTGGGTTAGCAGATTTCATACATTTTCGAGATCATTATGGAGTACTCTCAGACATGCAGGTTGCCTAAAGATATTTTTTTGGGATTAAATATAATGATTATCAAAAATACTAATTGGTCAGCAAATATTGCACAGCATAACGAGCATCTATACGCCTCAAATCACTGCATTCCGTCTCGGAAGTGTTAGGTTATGGTAGGTTCCTTTTTTAAACCCACCCATAAATAGGAGCCCGGCAAAGCGAGGCTCCGTCGACTTAGTTTGATCTCTTTAAAGTTTGCTGGACATGAGTTGCTGATCAATTAGCTATTTCTGCTCACAGATTATATTTTTCTGCTCACAAAAATACCAATACTACGCTAACCATTTAAATAACACCCATATTCTTTAACCCCTAGCTAGCAATATTTAACTATTTATAACGCATATAACTTCTAAAAGTCAGAGACGTGTGTCTTGTTACTTAAACATGCCAGCTGAATGCTTGTATGTCATTATGAAACCGACATAAAACCTCGCCTTCTGAATAAGCATTTCTTTACGCAACACAATTAAAAGACCACTGAGAATCGACTTTTCAATCAATGTATTTATCTAGTGTTTTAAAAGAGAGAGAGAGATACCCATTATAGAAACTGTCAAATGTATTCCTTTCTTAAACAAATAAAAATATCTCTCAAAATAGCCATCTGACGATTGAAATTTCAACTAAGGTAAACATCGATATCTTTAATCACAAAAAACGCGTGGGCTCCTCTGTTGACCAAAGTTTCATCACAATCGGATGAATCGCATAACAAGCATACGTTACAAACAGACAAATAGACAAACAAACAAACAAGAGTGACATATGACCTAAGAGAGTGACATTCCAGAGTGACGCTTTTACGTTTGACGTCAATTTCACGTGACAGCCCCACCCACGGCAACGTGAGGGTGTGATGCCACGTGTAATGTCACGCCACCTACCTGGCAGGGGTCCAGTAAATCACACGGTCACACCCCCAAATTGTGACAATGTACAAACTGATTTGCACTTGAGCAAGGGTATATTATGCAATGATTACTTTGTATGGTGTAGTTTAAACTGCCATATTATAGCCAGTTGCACTCACTGGTCGGTAAACGATTAGCGAGGTTAAGTAACGTTGGGTGCGGTGTCTATAGATGGGTGACCGCTTAGTGGTATTTCATCTGAGCGTCTCCGTGCTTCGGAGGGCACGTAAAAAGTCGGTCCCGGTTGTTGTCAAATTGTCGTTAAGCCATGTCAGAGGCCTACGGGCGGCTTGAACAACTCTTGATAACAGGTTGGCCACTAACCAAACAAAAAAAATAAGAAGAAGGACTGTATGCCTAGGCCAGATTATTTGAGGTTTGAGGCACTGGTTGATGACATGCTTATGCCTGTATGTCATTAGAGTTAAAACAACGTACAAGAAAAAACACAATGGCGTCATCGATATTATGATGGAAAAGGCCAAAAAAACAAAATTAATGAAATAATTTTTACATGAATAGAACATTTTATTCACTTCTAAGTACGAGGTCTCGGATTCTATTCCCGCTTTAGGCAAAGAGAAAAAGAATTTAAAAAAAAAGTGTTCAGTAGCAGGACGGTATCTGGAATTGTGCTAGTTAAACATCAATGGACTTGCCCTCTATAACGTAGAATCTAAATCCACATTTGTCTTTTGGGTGTTGAACATCTCTGCCTACGTTTTCGTTTTAGGGGTAAAACTAACCGCTGAACGGATTTGTATGGAAATTAGCACACAGACGGACCAAGTCCTCGTCGAACACAAAGGATACGTTTTATTCTCGTATGCATTCCCGAGAGATTTAAACAAGCTAAGCCAGAGGCAGTACCTAATCTATACTAATATTATAAAGCTAAAGAGTTTTTTTGTTTGGTTGGTTGAACGCGCTAATCACAGGAACTACTGGTTCGAATTGAAAAATTATTTTAGTGGCGTGTAGCCTATTTATCGAGGAAAGCTATCTGCTATACAACATCACGCTACGGCCCACGGGGGCGGCGCAGTAACCACAAACGCGGGTGAAGCCGCGGGCACATCTAGTATACCATAAATGTCACAAATAACGTCAAGCTTTGAAGAGGAAGGATTTCACTGTTAACTAATTAATGCAGAGGTTTTGACCAAGAACCGATAAACCTTCGAACGCGAACTAAAATAACATTATAAGATCAGCTCTGTATATAAATCGTTCACCTGCCGGCCAATGGCTTATTCTTTTCTTTAGTGAAAGAAGGGTAAGGCCATAGACCACCACGCTGGCCCACAGATTGGCAGACTTCACACGTCTTCTAGAACATTGTGGAGAACTCTCAGACATGCAGGTTTCTTCACTATGTTTTCCGTCACCGTTAAAACGAGTGATAATTAACTATTTAATGCGCTCAAAACTTCGAAGAGTCAGATGTATCTTAGATTAAAGTTGAGATCTCCAGGTGGCATTTCAACGGCCTTCTATAGGCTAACAATGCTACTATCTTATCTTATCTTATTTTATGTGGGGGTCAGTCAGTGCAGACCGGCGACACTTCGACCCAGTGGGATCTTTTGTGTCGACACTCTCCCAATAACGACTGCCATAGATGTTCATGGCAGCCGGGACCGACGGCTTAACGTGCTCTCTTAGGCACGGAGCAGGCGATAATTGTCAATCAATACCCACATAATTTCGAAAAGTCATATAACTTCCGAAAGTCAGAGATGCGCGACGTGGGTTCGAACCGAGACCCTCTGCATTGCAGTCTGTTGGTCTGCCCACTGAGCTATCGCTGCTCTAACAATGCTATTGAATACAAAATAATAAAAAGTGTAACCATACCGATGAATGAAATTGAAGGGCGATACTAAATATATTCCTTCAATATTAATACTTTTGGCAAAGTTTCTTGGCACCAAGAGAGGAGTCTGCCGGGTACTCGCCTCGAATACAATGATTTTAACATTAATTGTGTCCATATATTATACGTTTGGTCGGTCGATGACATTGGCAAAGTCATTTACTTTCCTTTGTTATGTACATACATATAAAGTAATACGTCTGTATAATCACCTTCATCAGCTATTTAAATAGCTTACTCGTTTTAACTTGTCAGCTTAGCTTGTTCTCTCTTTACCGTCTTGAGGCTTTAAGGCCTCACGAATTAAATCTATTGCCGTCTACCTAATAACACTTACAGCAATACCAAGTTCCGCTGGTGTTGCTGTAAGTACTGCTGTTATTATAAATCCCAATAACACTTTGCCCAAACCGAGAATTGATTCCAGAACCAATAAGAAATAGGAAAATATTAGTGGTCCAAATATTGACGAGGACAAAATTGACGAGGAAATCGTTTGATTCCGCCGGAATCATTGCTCTTCCGCTCTATAATTAAAAAGTATATTACCGACCTATCCCCTTTAAAGTATGTAATGGTGTACATCCAAATTTTGACATCTAAGGTTTTTTAAGAATGTCCTTTTTGTCGTCTACCACAAACAGTTCGAGACTCCAAGCTATTATGAATTTTGTGACAGAAGAATCCCAATAATACCTACCCGGAAATCATAACATGGATTATAAAATTATTATTGACAAACTATACCTCGGGAACAGTACTATTTTTTCATGTGTGACCCGATGTCTTTTTCTGTACGTGACAACTTGTAAGCCAAGCGAAATTCTTGATGATCAGTCGAGCAGTTAAGACGTAAAAGCGTGAGAAACAAACAAACTGACATCCACATCTGTACTAATATTATAAAACTGAAGAGTTTGTTTGTTTGAACGCGCTAATCTCAGGGATTACTGGTTCGATTTGAAAAATTATTTTAGTGTTGGATAGCCTATTTATCGAGGAAAGCTATAGGCTATAATAACATCACGCTACGACCCACGGGGGCAGCGCCGTAACCATAACAGATAAACGCGGGTAAAACCACGGGAACATCTAGTAATAAATTTAAACTACGAAAATTCGTTGAGTGAGAAGATAAACAGATAAGAGCTGAGGTGCCATGTCTATAATTAAAAAGATAAATATAAAGCAAGGCCATTTTACAAAAATATTAGTAATCTGTTTCCTGGCCAGCGCGTGACAGACAATAAGTAGTATTGTGACGAGTTTCCTCGATAAACAGGCTATCCAACACTAAAAGACCTGTTCAAATCAAACCAGTAGTTCCTGAGATTAGCGCGTTCAAACACACAAACAAACTCTGAAGAGTTTGTTTGTTTGTTTGCGTGTTTGAACGCTGAAGCTTTAGATTACAGATGGTTTTACGCGACAACATGGTAGACCGAGGCTATAAGAGAGACTTCTGCAAACTAGCGCATAACTGGGCGATGTAAGAAAGCAAGAGGGAGGGGCTACCCTGCAGAGGGACAATACAGGCTTGTTTTGCTTTTCGTGTGGTTAATGGCCAACCTGTTGTCAAGAGTTGTTCAAGCCGCCCCGTAGGCCTCTGACATGGCTTAATGACTGCTGTCAATTTGGCAACAACCGGGACCGACTTTTTACGTGCCCTCCGAAGCCAGGAGATGCTCAGATGAAATGCCACTAAGCGGTCACCCATCTATAGACTGACCGCACCCAACGTTGCTTAACCTCGCTAATCGTTTACCGATCAGTGAGTGCAACTGGCTATAAGCGCCTCACAATACAGGCTGAGATGCATATAGGTACTTATTGCATATTATTGCTTTCAAGCATAGTGTAAAAAACATCTCCTTAGGCCATCAAAGTAGACTCCTCGGCACCTCTTTAAGTGAGGACTTAGTGTGGAGAGCTCTGTTCTTCTGGCTACACGACTGCTGACCACTAAGCGGAGTGTAGGCAATTTGTCATTCAATAATCTATACAAGTAAATAAAATTGAAGTGTCTGTTTGTAATGTCAAAATAACAGCTTTTTATCTAATGCATATGAAAGTATATAACGAAACTAAACGGAATGATCTATTTTTTAAATTTTTGTTTGTCTGTCTGTTTGTTCCGGCTAATCTCCGAAACGGCTGAACCGATTTTGACGGGACTTTCACTGGCAGATAGCTGATGTTATAAGGAGTAACTTAGGCTACCTTGATTTTAGAAAAAAAATAGGGTTCCGCGGAGACAAACACTTTTTAGTTAAAATCTACGCGGACGAAGTCGCAGGTAACAGCTAGTCTATACTAATATTGTAAAACTGAAGAGTTTGTTTGTTTATTTGTTCTACCGTTACGATATCTATACAATCAAACTGCGACAGTTAAATAACGACATTTTAAGTCTTTATTTATGGTATTATGACTTGGAATTGTCGCCAAAACATTGTTTGTTATATAAACGACACAAAAATGTCTGCGGTGAATTAATAACCTCGTATTTAACTCGAGTCAATGTTTATAGTCGTTCTTCTGCCAATTTATAGAACCGTTTCTTTTCCGTGTCAATGGAGTAGAGAGAAAAATGTTGACGCCTACTTATCTTACATCAATATAATACTAATATTATAAAGAAGAAACATTTGATTTTTGTTTGTTTGTACAGATGTAAATCAAAAACTATTCAACCGATTTTAAAAATTCTTTCACTATTAGAAAGCTATATTACCGCCGAGTAACATCCTTACTAATATTATAAATGCGAAAATGAGTTTGTTTGTTTGTTACGCTTTCACGCCCTAACTACTCAACCGATCAACATGAAATTTTGCATACACGTTGTCAGGGGTACAGAATAGGACATAGGGTACCTTTCATCCAGAAAAAGAACTGTTGCAAACCTAACCTAACCTACATTTACGCGAGCGAAGCCGCGGGTGAAAATTAGTAGGCTATATTTTATTAAAAAAAAAGTACTAACATAACCTTTTTTTACGTGGGAGAACGCATTGACGCTTACCTCTCCGCGGGGCGACGGAGAGGTTTTATGTCGGACTCACCGAGCAAAAATTGCGACATCCCGGAAACACCGACTAAACCTACCACGGTATTCCTCGACCTAACCAGAGTCGGCGGGGTACTAACATAATGAGTAGTAGAGCCTCGCTGATTTCAGCATGAATGGGCCGGCTCGACCGGGGGAGGAATACCCTCTCGCAGAATATCGACGTGGAATAGCAGTAGTCCTACTGTTGTGTTTCGTTCGGTGAGTGAGAGTACCGGAGGCCCAATCACCCCCTTTGGGGAAAGGGGGTGATTGGGCCTCCGGTACTCTCCGGTAAAAGGACGTGGGAAGGAAAGGGAGCGGGATGGGGGCATCCTTTCCTAAAGGGTCGGCAACGCGCAAGTGATGCCTCTGGTGTTGCAGGCGTCCATAGGCTACGGTGACCACTTACCATCAGGTGGGCCGTATGCTTGCTTGCCACCTTAGTTGTATAAAAAATAAAACCTAACCTATCCTACTTTTACGCGAGCGAAGCCGCAGTCAAAAACTAGTCTGTTATAAAACTCATATCGTACTCGAATATCGCCTCGACAGTGACCATAGTATCCAAATGATTTTGCAATGGTTACTGTAGAAATACTCATATTGTATCAGCTGACTCGGATGTGAGTGGCTCAGTTTGGTATTGAGATTTAACAGAATTGGACAACACTACTGCCAGTGGTACTGCTACGTGAGTGTCGCTTTATACGTCAATAGTTATTACTAGCTTATGCCTGTGGTTTCACGCGAAAAAATACTTTTTCCTGAATAAAAGATACTCTATATCCATTTCTGTACATCTGATAAGTTGCATGTGAAATTTTAAGATGATAGGTCAAGTAATTAAGACGTGACAGCGGAACAAACAAGGGAAACCCACATTCTCATTTATTATATATGTTTATTTTAATTTGCTCGTCAAAATGACCACACTCCACCTGATGGTAAGCAGTCGTGTGGTCTAAGAGCAGTGGCCTCCACATCGCCCCTACAGTAGCCGAGGCGATGTTGAGGTCTCTACTTTGAAGGCCTGAGAAGATGCTTTTTCACGCCCCGCTTAAAGAACCCAGGATTGAAGGAAGAAGGAAACACGTGCCTTGGCAGAGAATTTCATGCCTTGGTCGTTCGGCAGAGATATGAGGACCCAAACTTTTTGGTACGCGCTCTAATCGATTCTACCGTGTAAGGATGGCATCTGAGCCCAGCACGCGTTGTTCTGGATAGGAAAGGGAAAGTTTTGACTAATGCAGCGATAGCTCAGTGGGGAGACCAACAGACTGCAATGCAGAGGGTCTCGGGTTAGAACCCACGTCGCACATCTCTGACTTTCGGAACTTATATGACTTTTCGAAATTATGTGCGTATTGATTGACAATTATCGCCTGCTCCGTGCCTCGGAGACACGTTAAGCCGTCGGTCCCGGCTGCTATGACCATCTATGGCAGTCGTTATTGGGAAGTCAGTGCCCTCTAATATCCTGACACTGGTCTAGCCTTAGAGTATCGTTAGCCTTCAGGTTGTGGAGGTTAGGTGGCAGTCGCTCCGTGTAAAAACTGATATCCAGTGAAATCCGGTTAGACCAGAAAAGTCGACCCCAAGTGACTTGAGAATAATAAAGGCTAGGGTGAAGAAGAAGAGAAGTTAGGAGGATTTGACTAATGTTGAGTTCACCGTTCTCGCATTAAGAAGGCCAAGGTCAAGGACAGTATAAGGTCTAATGTGAACTCTAGTATTGCCGACTCAAAGAAGACGATATACTCGCAGCATAAGCATATCTAATACATGTCTGCCTAACCTGAAGATTATATGTGCTTGAATTAGTATTTAGTGAGCAATGTACCTCGTTATGTCACAAAACATTACTCATAAAAGTTCGGTCACTAATCACTTCGCATTAAATCTTAGCGAATATCTTCCCCGTTCTATTTGCAGTAAGCCTTGTAGGCGTCGTAGTGTCTGCCTATACGCACACACACACACACACACACGCACACACACCTAGTTTCATTTGGCAGTACAATAATGTTGTTGGATAATACTTTGGTCAACAAAAGTTGTTCGGTTCGGTTTTGATAGGATGGAAACAAAAAATGGTTAGATATAATATTGTCTTACATTTACGCGGTTGTTACTTATCTATATATAAATACGTGAAGCAAATACTTTGTACCCCTTTTTACAAAAATTGCGCGGACGGAGGAGTATGAAATTTGGCACAGTTAAAGTTTATATAGAGAAGGAGGGGCGAATCCTAATATTTATATAAAATATGCATTAGAAATACATTAAATTAATGAAAAAGGCACTACACGCACACAACCATGCATTTGACACACGCAGTCAAGCGCGTAACTATGGTTACATATATCAATATATAATGAAATATTATATCAGAAATTTTATTATCTTACAGGTAAACTTTGGTCGAATTTCTAGGACTAGGCGACCGCTAGTTAAAATTAAACTATGTACTTTATTTAGATTCGCAAATTTTTAAGTAACTTCACAATAGGAAATGTTTAAATTTACAATTACCCCGAAGTTTCGGTTGCTTTTAGGCAGCCTGTTCACGGCGAGACTTAGGTATCTGTTGGAGACAACTACCATCTTACGGCCACTCCTACAACTAACAAGAAAAAGTTATCCGAAAGATAAATCGCATACTGTCTCACTCATGTTAGGTTAAAGAAGAGAGATGGCGAGACTTTAATCTTATAGATAAATTCTATCTGGAGGTACAAGCCCTTAGTCTTCCAGACAACGCAATAATCACTTCGCAACAAACGATTGTTATAGATATTTCGAGTAGACAACTCACCACTTATAGCAAGCCGAAGATAGTGGATTTGATGTCCACACGGGTTAATTTCTTTTGTAAGATTTTTAATCTTTAATCGGAATCTAGGTGATCTTGTGGCATTTGTTCTGTTTGTAAATGTTCACGCGGTTCTTAATGCATTCTTAGCTCAGTGGGGAGACCAACATACTGCAATGCAGAGGGTCTCGGGTTCGAACCCACGTCGCGCACTGACTTTTCTGACTTTCAGAAGTTATATGACTTTTCGAAACTATGTGCGTATTGATTGAAGCCGTCGGTCCCGGCTGCCATGAACATCTATGGCAGTCGTTATTAGGAAGTCAGTGCCATCTAATATCCTGACACTGGTCTAGCCTTAATGTATCGTTAGCCTTCGGGTTGCGGAGGTCAGATGGCAATCGTTCCGTGTAGAAACTGATATCGAGTCAAATCCGGTTAGACTAGATAGCCGACTCCAAGTGACTTGGGAATAATAAAGGATAGGGAGAAGATTTCAATATTGTCTTTTTAATAGAAAAGATAGAAACATTGTCATTATCAATCCCGCACTCACTCTACGACAAAGGAATTAAAAGATGCTCTAAAAAAATAAGAGTATATAAACTTCCGGAACTCCTACTTACCAAACGGGACGCCGTAATAACTATTCTTTAAACAGTGTTATATCGTTCACTAAAAATCATAACTAAAAAGGCATTCGTGTATTCGACCAATAATATGAATTATTATGATTAAACTTTATGGACGAAGGCACAATTAACCAAACAGGTATATTCACAAAACCTGTTTCGCAAAAAAGTAGTCATAGACAAAAAATCCACACGCAGGTAACACGTGCTAACTTACAATAAATAATATAGAACTGAGTACGTTGACTTACACAACAGCAAGTAAACAGTTTATGCAAGATGGCGCACATTTCATACAGTTCTCGCACCTCCAGTGGAATAAAGGCGTAAGATAATTTTAGAGGAAAGCAAAAAACTATTTAATCCTTACTAATATTTAATATTACTAGCGGTCGCCTAGTGCTCGTAATTCGACCAAAGTTTACATGTAAGATATTGCTGATATATGTCATTATATATTGATATAAGTAACCATAGTTACGCGCTTCGACTGCGTGTGTCAAATGCATGGTTGTGTGCGTGTAGTGTTTTTTCATTAATTTAATGTATTTCTAATGCATTTTTATATAAATATTAGGCTTCGCCCCTCCTCCATATAAACTTTAACCGTGCCAAATTTCATACTCTACGATCCGCGCAATTTTCGTAAAAAGGTACAAAGTTTTTGCTTCACGTATTAATATGTATAGATAAATTCGAAAGTAACTCTGTCTGTCCGTCTGTCTGTCTGTTACCTATTCACGGCTAAACCATTCAACCGATTTGGATGAAATTTGATACAGAGGTAGGTTGAAACCTCGTAAAGGACATAGGCTACTTTTTATCGATGTAGGTACCACGCGGACGGAGCCACGCGCGAAAACTAGTCTGATATATTTATTATAGGAAGTACTTTGATATTGTCTTACGATTACGCGAATGATATTCTTTGAAATTAAACTACTATATACGGATTTTAATGCGTTGTTTATTTGACACTTTATGACATAATTTTGAAAACTGTTACACAACTATTACTATTAAACTTTACTAATTTTTAAGCTAATTAAATTATTGAAATCATCGATCAAATATACCATAGATGCACGATCGTCGCTCGAAAAACGGCCCCAACAAAACTGTGCATAAATCAGTCGAATGCGCTATATTATCCACCTGTCCCACTCACTCTTGCGTGCGCAGCCCGTAAGCGAGAGCGAATCGACACCGCTACTACGGTGGAGACCGTACCATATACTTAGTACGCTTGCGTATCGCGAGTAACACACTTAGGACGCTTTACATTGACGCGTTTTAACTAAACTATTACAAAATGTTTCTCAGTGGGCGTTCAATAGTTATTCCGGTTTATTTCCTGGATTGCATAATAAATGCAGACACTTATAAGTAAGTAGTACTGGTCAGTGCCACATACTGACGCGGTTTTTGTATGAGAATGTGCATCTATGGTATATTTGATCGAAGTTCGCGGGAATTTATATGAGCATGGCTGCTGGAAAGCCACCGAAACGTCGAGCAAAGTGTAAATAACAATAGTTTTTATAATATAATTGGTCACCCAAACCTTAGAGCTTTTGGGTAATTTCGTAATCGGTTGAGCTAGGAATACTTACAGGATGAATAAAAAATTAAAAATGAAATAATTGCTGTCGGTTGAGTAAGGAACGTAAATAGGTTAAGTTAGGAAAAAAACCGTGTAGGATGAAACGTCATCGGATGACGCCGGAACAACCCTTTTAATCCTCATCATTCTTAGAAACTGAGATCTTATACACAGCAGTCGCTTATTCGATGCGCCACCGAGACAGTCAAGTAAAGCAACTGTCAAGTAAACCGACAAGCAAATAAAATCAAAATGGCCGACTAGAGACTCCAAACTTCCTATAAGTTACATTCGCAATATTTGTACCCTAATCAGTTATCATTGAGCGCAAATCTTTGACCTTAATTGTGACATAAATGTCGTTCAGTCGCAATTTCGAGTTATGCTGTTCACCTTGACTTGTTATTTCCTATATCCGATAAGTAGTAAAAATACATTAAGACTCTCTTGCAATATAGACTACAGTTCAATGTCTTTATACACCTGTTCTCTAATAGCAATCACTACAAATTATTAGTATTTATATGCAAATTATATTAATATAAAATACATAACCCAGCCATCCTTCAGGATATTAAATTTTTTGTCCCAGATAATATAGGGGGCGACGGCGGCGGCCGGCGTTGTTAGTGGCGCCGCGCGCGCGCACTAATCTCTTACAGCACGCGCCGTTGACGCGGGCGCTGCGTGCGCGCGCATACGGTATCAGATCGTATCGATCTATTTTCATGTTCATTGAGCGAATTCACAAAGGATATTAAGTTATTGTATTACGCTCATAATCACTATTGAGGTGTTGCTGAAAATCAGCGCTGTATCGCAACTCACATGCGGTGCGGCATTATGCTGAGCAACATCTCTTTTTAATGAACACTGCAACGCACATTGAACAGCAAGGACTCCATATATATATTATGTGTATTCTATATTATTTATAATAATGTTGGTATATAAGTTTTATTATTTATTTTAAATTATTTATAATTTTCTCTTTAACTATATTATTACTGTTACACATTTTTGTTATGAAATAGTTTTGATTGTGTGTTGCAATGTTACATTAAAATAAAATATTTCTTTCTTTCTTTCTTTCTATTTTAGTTATGTTACTATACTATCGCATTAGGTTAAGAACCTGTAATGACAGATTAATAGATATAAAAAAAAATTGTTAGTATAAACTAACAATTTTTTTGTTTTTTCAAAACTAGTTCCGGCGTGAAAGCGTTATAAAATGCTTTCACGCCGGAACTAGTTGACCGATCATCATAAAATTTCGCATTCACATTGTCAAAGGTACATAAAAAGGACCTTTCATCCACAAAAAAGTTCTGTTCGTGAATTTATTGACTAAATCTACACTCGCGGGAACGATTATGTTGCTCTAGTATCGTGTATTCAGAAAGAAAACAGATAAATACATTTGTATGGACTATCCGCTTGCATTTCCTCTTAATCATTCTCCGCTATAAGTAGTATGACGATTATCAATTCTTGCATGTTTCTATTCTTAGACTAAGTCCATACATCTACGAGACGCACGTTCTTGGTCTATATATAGTCAGATCAAGATCCATATGCACTGGTATACGGCTGATGAGTGGCACTGCGCGTGGGCGTTCGTAACAAGCAAACTAGATCTAATTAACTCAATTGCAGACTCTGTGATACTGGGCACTTAGGTATCTTTATGATTTAATTTTCTTATCGTTGCAATGAGTATACATAAAGTCCAATATATTTTGGAAACGTAGACACTGATTACACAGGGTCTAGGAGCCTAGAAACCATGTTCACTGCAGGAAGACCACACAATGTAATATCGCTGTAATCTACTGTAGTTCGAAAGTACTTCCAACAACATATTAGATGCAAAAATAATTGCAACTAATGCCCGAGGATAAGTGAGAAAAATCTTCTCTATAATCTATACTAATATTAAAAAGCTGAAGAGTTTGTTTGTTTGTTTGTTTGACCGCGCTAATCTCAGGAACTACTGCCCCGAATTGAAAACTTCTTTTAGTGTTGGATAGCTCATTTATCGAGGAAGGCTATAGGTTATATAACATCACGCTACAACACACGGGCGCGGCGCAGTAATCTTAAACGCAGGTGAAACCGCGGGAACATCTATATTTTCATAATGTCTTTACCAATCTAACCAAAATATATTTATTTATTGGTTTACCAACATTTGTTACACTTATACATGTTTAAAACTATATGCTATATACTATCTGAGCTTACAAAATCAAGCGGTAAACACAACATTCACAAACTAAAAACGGATAGGTAAGAAACAATGTCTTGTAAGTAAGTACATACAATATTGCATATTATATGTACTCACTTACAAGCCATTAACATTAACAGCTACTTTATTATTATAATGGTAATTATAGAAAGTCAGTTAGTTATTTGATGGACTTGGTGCTTGAATCCAGAAAGAGAAGTGCCAAATATATGAATCTGGTGGGCAAATAGGTTATGAAGCCTGCAAAGTCTAGGAATTGGAGAATTAAAGCCTAAAACTGTTTTACGGTGAGGTGAATGTAGTATCCTAACAGGATTTCGGGGATATTTATAAGGGACATTAAGTTTTATTTGTTCAAGTAATTGGGACAATCAATTAAATTATTTAATAGTTTGTACAAAAATAATAGATCAGACATGTCTCTGCGTGATTGCAATGATCTAATACTAAAAGCTTCCAGCCGTATAATATAATTTTGCGATGTCTAGGTAATTTTTAAGATTAGTTACTGCACGCAGTTTACGCATCTAATAGATAAAAACTGAGAACAGAGTAATGCAGAACTTTTACTAAAAAGAAAAGTAATTAAAATATTCATGTTAGCGCAGCCAGCATCTTCGATAAACAATAAAAGTGCCTTATTTGTATGACCTGAGTAGCTGTCACTGACCCACGCGCCACCACCAAAACTGTCACCACTAGTGGTCGTTGGGACAAAATTTTATATTTATTCCCAACCGCCCTCAGTGGAGGTCGATCAGGCTTAACTGGTAGGTAATATTATTCCCATCGACTACCACCAACCTGCCACTAGCGATGGCAGTTAGAACAAAATATTGAATATTGTCCTAACGGCCTCTGTTCTACTCTAACAAAGTAAGACCATAAAAATGTGTTACCGATTGGTATAACACAAAATAGTACTCAGGACAAAGGTTTTCGAGTTTGCAGTTGTAAATCACAGCATATTGTCTTAGCGTTGTCTTATCTTTTAATTTAAACCGCACTTATCGCCATTATTCATATTATTGCCTAAAACCATTGATACGAATCGCCACTTGCACAGGAAAGGGTAATAAAATATGTCTGTTATCATGTCTTAAATTAAGGAGTTACATTCCAAATAAAAAGATATACATACGTAAGAAAGTAATTCAAGTGAGTCTATATTTTTTGTAGACCGCAAGACAAAATTCTTAGGTACCTACGTTTTATTTCTTACATCTGTTCCCAACCGCCCCCAGTCGTGGCGCTTGGGAACAAATATAAAATTTTGTCCCAACGACCACCAGTAGTGACAGTTTCAGTGGTGGCCGTTGGGAATAAGCCCGTTTTCTGAGCTCAGCGGATGTCAAAAACCAGTGAGGACTAGAATAGCCTAAACTGATTGATTCCTAACAAAAAGGCAATTGCTACACCGAAAGACAATTAAAACAATGGATGGAGCAATAAAGTATATTGGTACCAAAATAGATTTCTGTTTCAATTTTGATGTGGTCACAGTATTGGACTAAATTGATTGCTCTAGAAATAGGTTTCTTTCAATTTTGTGACACATAGATGTACCGAAATACATACAATCGTTGACAAAATAAGAATGGTGTCATTGAAAGAGGACGACTGGGCTATATCGTCTCTCTCTAGATCGGTTATGTCTCTGAACTAAGCCTGCCTGTAGAATGTTCTAGAGTCGGATACGATAAGATTAAACGATTTGATTGGCACACAGAAAGAACATATCCTGGATTACCAGACAGGTTACTCTTATCCTGGTAATGCGTTTTCGTAGAAATCACGCTTATGAAGTCGTGGGCGAAAACAAATGTTGTATAAACACAGTCCATCAGACAATACGTATCGTGCAGAATCTAAATATATCTTGACAAATATTTCAGTTATTCCCGCTCATTCGTAAATATAATCTTTATTTCAGATGATCATCAACGTTAGTCGTGACCTAAGCACGTGGGGATTTCATGATTCTGACTATATTTAAATGCCGTTTGAGGATAAACATGAGCAGCATCTAGCAACAATCAAGAGCTGATTCGAGCACTCATGGTATAAATAGTTTCACGTCAATATTCCCGAAGGAGTATATTTAATTAATTATTATATTGATTGACAAATATCGCCTGCTCCGTGCCTCGGTGAGAACGTTAAGCCGTCGGTCCCGGCTGCCATGAACATCTATGGCAGTCGTTATTGGGAAGTCAGTGCCCTCTAATATCCTGACACTGGCTATCGTTAGCCTTCGGGTTGCGGAGGTCAGGTGGCAGTCGCACCGTGTAAAAACTGATATCCAGTCAAATTCGGTTAGACTAGAAAGCCGACCCCAAGTGACTTGGAAATAATAAAGGCTAGGGAGAAGGATTCCCGAAGGAGTACGTAGAGGAGTATTAGATATCCATTCGTGTAGTCCTACACTATAAGGAGTGAGCCTATTGTCGTTTTGCCGGGCACAGTTCCTGAGATTTTTATCACAAGTCTCCATTCACCACCACTGCGCCACCCAGTGGAGAATCAGCGATAACATAGTAGGAAGCTACTGCCACGCAAATTTATTTTATTTATTTATTATTATAAACAAATGGACAACATAACAGTATACACCAAATCGTTGTACAAGTTAAAACTTATATCTAACATTATATACATTAATATTACCATACATAATATACAAGGTAGGTATATATAAATTATTATTACATCTGCTTACATGAGTACAATAAAAGATTCGTAACATAGTAACTAACTAAACACCCATTATCTCACAAAATCTTAAACAACTACGACACACATCCATCCCGAAGCGAATAGATCACACTCCGATTCTGATATCAGAAGCATAAAGGGTATGTTAAGCTGGTTTGGACATGTAGAAAGAATGGACGAGGAAAGACTGACTAAGAAAGTTTATAAGGCTAGTGTGAATGGAACAGTCGCAAGAGGAAAACCTAGGCGAACGTTTCTCGACCAGATCGGAGGCGTCCTGGACAAAGGCCAGGTTAAGAGCTCCTTGAACCGACGAGCGTGTATGAGGAATGTGATGAAAGTGAATGAAGCCAGAGAAGTGTGTCAGGATCGTAGCAAATGGAAATCCGTAGTCTCTGCCTACCCCTCTGGGAAACAGGCGTGAATCTATGTATGTATGTATGTATTTTAATAAGGTTAGTGCACGAACAAGGGGCGAGCTGGCATGCGCCACTGTACGTGCATAAGGCACAGCTAGTAACTGTCTCGAGTTCAATCCCAAGCCACGCATCTCTTACATTACGAAGTTATATGCATATTTATTTATTTATTTATTTATTTATTTTAGACACGCCAACAGTATACATATATATACAACATTACACACAATACAGTTCCTTAAAACTAGTTCTTATACATATAATAACATAGGCATGTACATTATGCACCAAGATGTTGACTAAACATTTATGTCAGAAGCTAAAGTTGTACACAACTTATACACTAAACAAAACGAAATTAAAATATAAAGAAAAATGAAAAAGAAACAGAATATTAATAAAAAAAATATTAATAAGATTTAAGTGTTATGCGAAGGATTTCAGTATTATTTTCTTGAAATTCATAAGGGAATCGTGAAAAATATCCAATTGGTCTATATTATCATTCAGCATATTATATTCACTGCATGCACGAACCATTGGTGAATGACCAATGGTTCAATATTAAATAGATAATTAATTATCGCTCGCCTTACCGGTTTTTTTGAAGTGAAATCTTCTTTAGGCGCGTTGAGCACTTCTTGGGTGAATAAAAATCATAGAACTCGCGTCATCGTCACGCTTCGTCATCGTCATGCTTCCACGCTGTCCATTTTTGAATTATTTTATAATATTAACAATATCTCAGAAATGGTGAGACCTATGCAAAAAATAACGAAATTTTGACCTCCCTTAATAGTCCGCAAGAGAGTATCAGTAATCCGGCATGCCCCTTTTTTTGTTTTTATTTTTTGTATTTTTTTTTGTTTATGATCAAGGATTAAAGTTTTCACTTCTATCGGTAGTCCCCAAAGACAGCCCCAATTTTTTATGTTTTTTTTTTCTTGTAGCTTGTGGCCTACCTGTTGTCAAGAGTTGTTCAAGCCGCCCGTAGGCCTCTGACATGGCTTAACGATCAATCGTCAATTTGGCAACAACCGCGACCGACTTTTTACATGCCCTCCGAAGCACGGAGACGCTCAGATGAAATACCAATAAGCGGTCACCCATCTATAGACTGAGCGCACCCAACGTTGCTTAAACTCACTAATCGTTTACCGATTAGTGAGTGCAACTGGCTATATTACCGGTGAAGGAAAACATGTGATCACATAGAAAACTTACATATTCTTCAAAATATTGTCACTGTGTCAGCGTGGCTGACTATGGCCTAACACGTCTCACACTGAAGAGGCCGTATCCATCAATGGGACAATTTATATACAGAGCTGATATTTATTTGTATTTATTTGATGATATCTATACATTGTGGTCTGATTCACCTTTATCAATATTGCAGCTATTATTTGTATTTATTTGATGATATCAATACGTTGTGGTCTGATTCATCTCTATCAATATTGCAGCTGATTAATGGGCACTATGTGTATGCATCCCATAATGCAGCTAGACTGACATTATGTCAGTCAAACAAGTTAACAATCAGCTGTTCGTAGGCGACCATATTGTATATTATAGCTAAAATCGGTTTACAATCGCCTTATAGTAGAGTCCGGCCCAATTTAAGACTGCGCCGAACGTAAGTAAGACAGATAATGACAGGTCGTGCGGCGCATATTCAAATCGGCGCGCGGCCGTAATAGTAAAATTGTATGGAGGATTTCAAGTGTTTTTTTGATAAATATGTATCTGTATTGTCAACCAATAACTTAAATATTTGGGACGTACAAATTGTAATAACTATTTATGTTTCGTTTAAGCTGTAAAATAGGATAGATTTCTACTGTTATAATCTAAAAATCACGTAATACGAGCTTACGTTCTTGCAATTTTCGTGCAAATTTACGTAATTTTGTAGGCGAAAATATTAATTATTTTAAGTTTTTTACACGGAGTAATTGGAAACACATTCATTGTTATGGTAAATGTATAGGTATTTTATATTTGTATTAAACAAAGTGTTGATTTTATTCACTTAACTGTAACCGCCTGTTTTGGCACATTTCGCTCGGTGCAAAATGGCGCGGCGTTATAAGTCTATTGTAAGTTTTTATGAATAATAATAATAATAATAAATTCTTTATTGCAACAAAAAGTTTATACATTTACAGTGTCAGCCCTGATTCCCAAACTAGCGTGAGCTGTATGTTGGGAAACAGTCCTTCCCAAAAAAAAGACCATTAGTTTATAATCATCATACCGTCTTACACCGATCATTGTTTGTTCACGACGAGTGTTACAGCGTCAGTCCACATGTTTAATACACTATTAGCACCGGTGCTAACTGGATATAAGTGGCGTGGTTGCTGCGAGGATCAAGGTGTTATGTACAGTAGTCCTGCCAATGCTGGTATAGTAATACTTGTGACGAGAATCCTTCCGAGTTGGCGATCTTAAATTTTGTATGTACATGCGAATACAAAATCACGCCTACATTCCGAACTAGATGTTCCCGCGGTTTCGTCCGCGTTTCACGTTAGTTTTTTTTTTGTTTATTTTTTTATTTAAGTACAATATAGTGGTCATTCAGTAACATTATACATAATACTCGCCAAACGTTAAGTTTAACGGCGAGACACACTCTTAAATTCTAGTACAAATTATCACCATACATTAAAAAATAGCTCAGCTCACAATAGTTTAAAAAAAAAGGAAACCATATTTAAAGTTAAAAACAAAATAACATATGACAGACCTTACATAAAAAAATTTTTCAAATCGAGCCAGTAGTTCCTGAGATTAGCGCGTTCAAACAAAGAAACTCTTCAGCTTTATAATATTAGTACCTATAGATGTATAGCCATAGGTATATAACACCCATACGGGCAAGCTGTTGCCCATGCAGTACCAGGCCTGAGACAGCGGCGCGTCGTGGTCCACGCGCGCCTCTCCAGAGGAAAGAATGTTGATTCGACGAAGCCGCTACGATTCAGTGGCGGCCAAGATCTGCTGGGGCTGCAGGATGAATGCGCGAGCGATCCCTGCGTCCTGGCCATAGACCGTGTGAAGGAACACCGCGGTAGGTTTAGTCGGTAGGACTCGGGACTTTCTCTTTCCCCGGGGAGCTCGACATAACGCCTCCGCCCCCGCGGAGGGGTATGAGTCACAGCACTCCCCAACGTCAAAAAAATAAAGGTATGGTTTTAGATTGCGAGAATACCAGCGATGTAGTCTATACTGCAACAATAGCTGACGCAGTTGCCTAATTTGATCTCCATGTACCGTTTTCTGCTTAATTGTATTTATTATTGTTTTTTAAAATTATGTGTGTATTTTATTTATATTTATTTTATTTATTTGTTTCACCAACATTTGTTTACACAATAAAAGCACGAACAATAACAATAGTGTAACAAACACTTATATGCAAACACCACATCTGATTTTTATGAGTGCGGTAATCAACATTCAGCATTTACAAAAGTGACAATGTATGAATGTGTGACATAAATATTACAAGTTGTATACTAGCTGTCCCGACAGACGTCGTCCTGTACAAAAGAGAAAAAAAAAAATCTAATCCCCGCCTTTTCCCATCAGCTGGGCCGTAAGCTTGTTTGCCACGTCAGTTGAATAAAAAAAAAATTCACACAAAAAGTTTCATCAAAATCGGTCCAGCCGTTTAGGAGGAGTTCAGTGACGTACACACGTACAGTATAATTATAATATAAAGAAGATAATGCTGTATGGAGATTCAAATGAAACATTTTTCTTTCTTTCTTTCTTAAATCCAACGTAACAGGAAGAATATATATTTTTTTTAATTCTTCTGCCGCTCCATGAATGAGTCCAATGTCGCGGCGGGTTTTAAAAACATTTTCACAACGGACACAAAACACAACCAGATACGGACTGTCTACTGCTACTTGAATAAAAAATACGGCCAATAAGGAAGGTTGCTGGTGCTTATAGTACAGGTTCTCCTTTTTAAGCACCAGCCGCACACATGTGCCAACAGTAATGTATTAAATAGTGTAGTCCAAACTAACATGTACTTGTAATAAGTTTTTGATGAATAAACATTTATTATCATTAAAAAAAAAAAGATTCGAAACACCTATTTGAGGATCGCATAAATTTATTTTCGTACGTTTAGAGATTGAACTCACAAAACTCGGCGCAGTGGCGGGGCAATCACGCCTAGACTATACGTCATCCGTGTAATCAATAGAAAATATTGGCGACTACCTGAGAAATGCTTAATAATAAAGATGCGGCAAGAAAGTAGATATAGTGACAAGAATAGAAAAGGGTATGTTTTAAGCTGGTTTGGGCATGTAGAAAGAATGGACGAAAGACTGACTAAGAAAGTTTATAAGGCT
Organism: Catocala sponsa; assembly: GCA_963564715.1. Classification (NCBI taxonomy): domain Eukaryota; kingdom Metazoa; phylum Arthropoda; class Insecta; order Lepidoptera; family Erebidae; genus Catocala; species Catocala sponsa. The sequence continues at coordinate 1,991,818 of OY751352.1, forward strand.
AGTGTGAATGGAACAGTCGCAAGAGGCAGACCTAGGCGAATGTTTCTTGATCAGATCGGAGACGTTCTGGACAAAGGCCAGGTTAAGAGCACCTTAAACCGGCGAGCGTGTATGAGGAATGTGATGAAAGGGAAGGAAGCCAGAGAAGTGTGTCGTAGCTAATGGAAATCCGCAGTCTTTGCCTACCCCTCGGGGACACAGGCGTGAATCTACGTATGTATGTATATAACACTTTGCCCGATCAGGAAATGTACGAATTCATACTAATTAAATAAAGCTAAAGAAATTAAGGTTTTTCTCTACGTCCACACTGATGTGTGTAAAATATAAACATAGACAAGTAGTATATTCAAAAAGGAGTAAATAGCCGAGTAGGGGGCCCTTGAACAGCAAAGGCAGCGATAGCTCAGTGGGGAGACCACCAGACTGCAATGCAGAGGGTCTCGGGTTCGAACCCACGTCGCGCACCTCTGACTTTCGGAAGTTATATGACTTTTCGAAATTATGTGCGTATTGATAGACAATTATCGCCTGCTCCGTGCCTCGGAGAGCACGTTAAACCATCGGTACCGGCTGCCATGAACATCTATGTCAGTCGTTATTGGGAAGCCAGTGCCCTTTAATATCCTGACACTGGTCTAGCCTTAGGGTATCGTTAGCCTTCGGGTTGCGGAGGTCAGGTGGCAGTCGCTCCGTGTAAAAATTGATATCCAGTCAAATCCGGTTAGACTAGAAAGCCGACCCCAAGTGACTTGGAAATAATAAAGGCTAAGGAGAAGAAGAATAGATAATGATCTCTGACTATCCTTCGGGAATATGAAGGCGTCTTGCTATGTATGTCCCATTTAACATTGCAAGGAAGAGTCTAGTACTCCCTTAGGTATTAATTCTAACGACATAATATAATATTAAAGCGATACGGCACTAGGCTTGCTGCTATGTATTTCCGAATAAATTATAATACTAATATGCCATTATCATATTATGTTCACGAGTTACGCACATGCGTTCAGTGAGAATGCGTTATTTTTTATATGAACCAGGTAACAAACAAGTGCACTACCTAAGTTATCGTAATATGAATATGTATGACTGCCTCCGTGGCGCCGCGGTAGTGAATGTAACTGCTGTACATGAGGTCTCGGGTTCGAATCCCGGGTCGGGCCAACAAAAAATTATTGGGTTTATATATTAAGAAATCGCAATAGCAGCCCGGAGTTAGGAAGTTGGCGGTGTTAGACACCTCCGTGCCTGGGAAAGCACGTAAAGCCGTTGGTCCTGCGCCTGATCTCTCTCCGGTCGTGTCGGATTACCGTCCCATCGGATCATGAGGGTTAGGGAACAGAGAGTGCACTTGTGTTTGCGCACACACTTGTGCACTATAATATCTCCTGCGCAGATGGCCTGTCCCCGTTAAGATTGGCCGCCGTGACCGAAATTCGGTCTGGAGGACATTATGACTATGTATAATATCAGTGTTGTTTACAGACCCATTGACTCAAGACTGTAGGGATAAATAGAGGAACACTGTGGTAGGTTTAGTCGGTAGGACTCAGAACTTTCTATATTTCTCCGGGTGAGTCCGACATAACCCCTCCGCCCGCCCCCGCGGAGGGGTATGCGTCACAGCATTCCCGCACGGAAAATAAAAAGATTAAGCTAATATAAGCCAGTCGATTTCCATATGATACTTGCGGTCAAGAGGTCGGGGGTTCGAATCTCACCGACGTGAATTCACTCAAATACTAGGGATTCGCAACATAAATACCTAGTTACTAAACTTCATAAAAATAAAAATTACACTCACTATTTGTGTTTTTTGTTTAGGCGTCCAGTATAAGGAAGACAGATAATAGCATCGCGAATATATGCAAGTGTTGAGGTGCTTTGGACCGTTGACAGTACATTGTATCTTATTATGTCTTGCTCCTTCCGTCTATACAGCATTTTATTGATTGTTTTGTTATGAAAAATATTGTTACGTGCTGGATTCAAGGGATAAGAATTTAAACAATATTATAGAACAAAACACGTTTTATTCTAACACTAAATTAAATGTAAAACACAACACACACTTTATTATACGTTTCCACTATTCCTCCACTCCGTTCGCTCCGATGTATACTTGAGAGCTTACGATTGTAAACTGACTCAGCGAGCGGTGGCCTTCCCCTTTTATACGCGGTTAAAGCATTTCTAGAAAAAGTACGAAGATTCGAGAATGTTCCAGCGCTCTCTCTACTCTTTGCGTAAGACGACATTCTTCAGTAAGACGTCAATAGATGGCGCTGTAATAAATTATTAGAAGGAACTGCCGAGTCTTCCCCACAGTGCCGATAGATGGCACTGGCTGTTGGGCAATATGTAATCTAACTACTGATTACTAACTACGACTACCTATAGTAGTTAATAGTTAGTAATCACAACTACAAACTACATGAAATAATCGTAAAAAGTAGTTAAACATGATTACTAACTACTGATTGAAGTTGCAATCACGATTACGAGATTACTTTTTATAACTACACACTTAATAAAATGTTGCTTATTAGAAAACAGCAAACAAAACAGGTGCATGCGATTTTCGACTTTATTGACAATTCACGACAGACGTTTCTTTTTGGTATTTCCTTGCTTTCTGATATTAATACATTGATGAAATGATAAATTCGGAGTAATGTCAATAAGGTCGAAAATCGCATGCACCTGTTTTTTGTAAGCACTATCGATGGCTGATCACTTTCTGATAGTCATTTGTTTTGTAGACACGTTGATTTTTTTTACACAATTTTTTTTCTAACTTATGTTAGGTACCTATCCCCGTGGTACAACCAGTTGGACATAATTCCACCGTTGCGCGTTGTACTAGGTACGGGTCATAATCAAAAACAGCAAAAAGAAATTTACAGCAGTTAAACCATGGGTAACTTTACTTCTCCGTGGTACAACCAGTTGAACATCGCAATTATACCACGGGTCGGGAGCGAAGCGCGCGAGTCGTGTTCGTGCAAGTTAGAGTATCGCCTAAATACCTACTAGATACTTTTCATAGATATCCAGAAGTGAAAAAGTATTTATAAAACACAATACCCCTTTACCTTCTTTAGCTCCAGTGGAAAGACTGTTCATATGCAACTATGATAAACCATCCTGACCCCACAAGTCCCCAAGCTGTCGGATAAAATGTTCGAAGAACATGTAATACAATTACTAAAGACTAATTTCAACGATTAGCCCAATTGTAATTTTTTTTATTACATTTGTAAATAATTTGAATTTAGTTGATGTTTGCTGAGTAAAGTTGATTTGTTGATTACATATCAATCAACGCAATAATAATTTAATCTATACTAATATTAAAGCCGAAGAGTTTGTTTGTTTGTTTGAACGCGCTAATCTCAGGAACTACTGGTTCGAATTGAAAAAATATTTTAGTGTTGGATAGCTCATTTATCGGGAAAGGCTATAGGCTATATAACACCACGGTACGACTAATAGGAGCGGAGCAGCAATAAAAATGTTGCAAAATCAGGAAAAATTCTCTTATATGAAGCAGATGAAGTCGCGCGGGTCAGCCATAAGGCCCACTCACTACACGACATTAAAACATGACCACAGCTTACAGTCACTCGTTGTATCCACCAACACGCGCCTGCACACGTGTTAACAGATTGGATCGTCCATCGGACACGACGCCCACCTTATCAATGTCAGGAAATATACATGTAGTAGTACGTGTTGATTCCAATTGAAACATAAACGTGCCGTCCATGTGATTTCCACTAAAACTTCCATGATACGGTGGAGGAATAATAAACGACTCTATCTTAACTACAGGGGTCAGGCAGTGACATGCGCTTGTAATTTACCTTTATGCAGCAAGCGGTCGCTTTTTTAGAGTAGTAGAGCCTTGCTGATTTCAGCATGAATGGGCCGGCTCCAGCGGGGAAGGACTACTCTCTCACAGAATATCGACGTGAAATACCAGTATTCCTACTGTTGTGCTTCGTTCGGAGAGTGAAAGTGCCGGAGGCCAAATCACCCTCTTTCCCCCTTCCCGCTCCTTCTCATCCCACTTCCTTTCCTAAAGGGTCGGCAACGCGCAAGTGATGCCTCTGGTGTCGCAGGCGTCCATAGGCTACGGTGACCACTCACCATCAGGTGGACCGTATGCTTGTTTGCCACCTTAGTTGTATAAAAAAAAAACCGCTGCTGCCGCACTGGTTGTTGTGGTTCCACGTCCAGAACAACTATTTGTATGATGCTCAAGTTGTTTAGATTCTGAGTGTACCCCGTTTGACTTGCCACGCAGAGGTATCAAGTTCGAACCTAAGGCGCGGATCTTTGACTTTTCGAAGTTATGCGCGTATTAAATAGTTAATTATCGCTCACTTTAACGGTGAAGAAAAACTTTGTACGGAAACCTGTCTTAGAGTTCTCCATAATGTTCTCGAAGATATGTAAAGTCTGCCAATTCGCAATGGGCCAGCGTAGTGGACTATGGCCCAACCCTTCCCAAGAGGCCCGTGCCCAGCAGTGGACTGGTTAATACAAGGATGATTTATTATAACTAGCGGTCGCCTAGTGGTCAAAATTCGACCAAAATTCCTTAGCTTGCTAATTTGTTTTCTGTTTTTCTCTATTACATATAAATAAGGTATAGGTAAACATTCGACTGCGTGTGTCAAATGCATGGTTGTGTGCGTGTAGTGTTTATTCATTAATTTAATGTATTTCTAATGCATATTTTAGAAATAATATTAGGATTCGCCCCTCCTTCTCCATATAAGCTTTAACTGTGCAAAATTTCATACTCCTCCGTCCGCGCAATTTTCGTAAAAAGGGGTATAATTGTACAAAGTTTTTGCTTCATGTATTAATCTATACTAATATTATAAAGCTGAAGAGTTTGTTTGTTTGTTTGTTTACTTGAACGCGCTAATCTCAGGAACTACTGGCCCGATTTGAAAAATTCTTTCAGTGTTAGATAGCCCATTTATCGAGGAAGGCTATAGACTATATATCATCACGCTAAGATTAATAGGAGCGGAGCACCAATGAAGAATGTTTCAAAATCGGAGAGTATTTTTTCCTTTTGAGAACTTCCGCTGCGTGCGCTGCGTAAACAGTTAATGTTTCGCAAAAATCATGTATGACAGAATTGTTCCCCTTTAAAAGTTCTAAAAAAAAGTCCGCGACAGCATATGTCTATCTTTTAAGGTTGGCTCACTATAACCATTTTTATGCTAACGAAATTTGTTCTAAAATAATGCATTATTTGCGAAGGTATTTTTATAAACATGATAATAATCCTTATCCAAATAAATACGTTATTCATCACAAGTATTTAATTTAAAACAAAATTACCTTTTACATCATTCGATTTCAATGAATATCTTAGGAGATATAGCAGTTTTAAAATAACATCGTAGCAAAATAATTACCCATTACAGACATACAAAATAATTACCCATTACAGACATAGTACAAACGATGTTTCTCCTGGTTTATTCTGCGTGTTTACTACTGGTTCGATTTGAAAAATTCTTTTAGTGTTGGATAGCCTATTTATCGAGGAAGGCTATAGGCTATATAACATCACGCTACGACCCACGGGGGCGGCGCAGTAACGATAAACGCGGGTGAAACCGCGGGAACATCTAGTATATACATAGATGTCGTCTGTGACATAGGAATTAAGAAAAAGCATCATAGTAGTATCCGTAGATTACTGTTTTGAGTCTAGATATATTTAGTGTTTATGTTTATACTTCACATACGGCACCTAATCCTACATAACGAGGAAAGCTTCAGAGCCTTTACTGTTAATCTATACTAATATTATAAAGCTGAAGAGTTTGTTTCTTTGTTTGGTTGAACGCGCTAATCTCAGAAACTACTAGTTCAAATTAAATGGTTATTTTAGTGTTGGATAGCTTATTTAGCGAGGAAGGTTATAGGCTATATAACATCACGCTACGACCCACGTGGGCGGGACAGTAATCATAAACGCGGGTGAAACTGCAGGCACAGCTAGTCTATACTAATATTATAAAGCTAAAGAGTTTGTTTGTTTATTTGTTTGTTTGGTTGAACGCGCTAATATCAGGAGCTACTGGTTCGAATTGAAAAAATATTTTAGCGGTGGATAGCCCATTTATCGAGAAAGGCTATAGGCTATAAAACATCACGCTACGACCAATAGGAGAGGAGCATCAATGAAAAATGTTGCAAAAACGGGGCAAATTATCTTATGTAAAGCAGACGAAGTTGGGCGTGTCAGCTAGTCCGAATATAATAGAGCACAAAAATTATTCCAGGAAATTCATTGTTTAACACTTTATCCGACATGTAATTGCCATCAAACCCGGGAATTTTCTATTAATGATTATTATCAAATAAGTAAACGCCATCAGAGACCGGTTCATTGGTTGACATTCAGATGTCAAGGCGATTGAGAACGACGGAAAGATTCAATTAGCGACGAGACCTGCGCAGCCAATTGATGACCGCTGATGTCATCTACAACTACTTATCACAACTTGTGCAGATTCCATAATATATTACATATATTATGTATGTCAAGCTTTGTTCTTCTGCTAAATGTATGGAATACAGGTTTAACTAGTTCAGGCAAAGGCGGCATATAATTATATCTAAATACACTTTGCATTTGTTATTTTATCTTGCCAGGACTTTTTAAATAAATCATTTATAAAGACTTGGGGTCTCACTGTCAAAATTACCTAATAATCTTAGTCATAATCTTTAAGTTTTAGACTTGTTCGCAGTTAATACAAAACTTTATAAGACATTTCTAAGACTTATTTTTTTTTTATTATAAAGGATTAAATCCTATAATTGACCGTTAGACTACAAGTCTGGATCGCATTAGCATTTGACCTCAGATAAATTTATAAAATATCTCCGCTATGGTTGGCAAACACCGAGCTTCGCCTGGATTGTTTCGAATTTTTATATCTAGTCCAAATTCGCAGCATAATAAAAATCTTGGTGTAACAGCAAAAATTACTACTAGATCACGCGTATCCTCAAGGACAACAAAAAGAAGGTTATTAACAATATTGCCCACAAAATATTTCCCAAAAAAAACTCAACATTTCCAAATTTTCTTCAGATATTTTGCTTTTGATCTGGCAATCCAATTTTCAACACGCTTTCGAAGGATCTCTCTCTTTATGTAGTATGATCGGGAACAGGTTGACTCATACAATAATGGAAATATATCACCATAACTTATATGTTGACATGTCGTTAGCTCTATGCTAACGACATGTCAACGCCTTGAGCTGCAGTGGCCTGCAGAAAGCCATACACAATTGTTTTTCAATTATATCCAGTATTCCAGCAACTGACATATTACCATAATAAAGTGGTAGACAAAACATACGATAATAATCCAGAATCATAGGAATAAACGCAACTGTACAATAAACAATCTGGCCAAAATAATAGTAATCCGTTGAATACAAAGAAAACATTGACGGTGGTGGAAATCTTTTGGAAGATTTCCATTGAAATCAATGCTTATTTTTTTATATATTTTTTATGGTATAGGAGGCAAACGAGCAGACGGATCGCCTCATGGTAAGCGATTACCGCCGCCCATGGACACTCGCAACACCAGAGGAGTCACAAGTGCGTTGCCAACCTTTTAAATTTGATCCGCACTCCCAGGAGGAGAGGGGGTTGGGCCTCCGATACCCTCACTGACTCGGTGAAAGAATGCAAGCGCTATTTCACGCCGGTTTTCTGTGAGGCCGTGGTATCACTCCGGTCGAGCCGGCCCATTTCTGCCGAAGCGTGGCTCTCCCACGGTAACGGTATATTCAGCAGAGAACATAATACAGCTAAGATGATGATAAAATATGTTATCTTTTCACTACGTTTTAATCCAATTTCTACTCCAGGACTAAGTCTATTACTATTCTTGGTATTTGTCTGGTAGTATAACAGTAACACTGTGGATATACCATACTAATACTAAGCATAGAACTTTTCACAGTATGGGTAGACTCAGACCATAGTCCACCACCCAGTGTAGATAGGAAGACTTTACACTTTTTCGGGAACATTAATAATAATGTCCTCCAGACCGAATTTCGGCCACGGCGGCCAGTCTTAACGGAGACTGGACATCTGCGCAGGACATTTTATAGTGCACAAGTATGTGCGCAAACATAAGTGCACTCTCTGTTCCCTAACACTCATGATCCTATGGGACGGTAATCCGACACGACCGGAGAGAGATCAGGTGCAGGACCAACGGCTTTACGTGCTTTCTGAGGCACGGGGGTGTTTAACACCGCCAACTTCCTAACTCCGGGCTCGTATTGAGATTTCTAAACAGAAAAACCCAATATCATTTTGTTGGCCCGACCCGGGACTCGAACCCAAGACCTCATGCACAACAGTCGCATTCACTACCGCTGCGCCACTGGGTGGCTGAAGATCGAACTCAAGACCTCTGCACAGATGTCCAACGGTTCAACTGGGTTACTGATGCTATAGGTTTCGTAGTAAAACATAATAATTGCGTCATCCATGCATTATCACTGGAACCAGTCTACTGAATAAAATAATAATACCTATTATAATTCAAAACTAGAACCATGAGGTAATTCGCAAACTACTTTGCTTGGCATATTGAATGAGGAATTTATTATAATTAATACAGGCGTGAAATATCGGTCCGCTTGGAAATTAATGAGCTGAAAATGTTAAAGATAAGCTGTTTAACCTTGAAGCCTTATTTATTATTTAGCGACGTAGAATATATTTGATCATGATTTAAGATAGTATAGAATCCTAGCCAATATTATAAAAGCGAAAATGAGTTTGTTTGTTTGTTACCTATTCACGTCTAAACCACTGAACCGATCATCCTGAATTTTGCATATACGTTGACAGGTGTACAGAAACGGACATAGGCTACCGTTCATCCCGAAAAAAATTACTGTTCCCGAGGAAAACAATAATAACGTTCTTGTGATAATAGATGGCGCCACGTGTCTTTCGAATCATGATTGAATTATATTATTACAAGCACAGTACAACCCGAATTGATTGTCAAATTCTAAATTAACGCGAGCGAAGCCGCGGGCAAAAGCTAGTAGTTTATAGTTTAAAGACAACTCTCGCACTATAAATAAATCCTATGTCGCGGGGGATTTTAGAAATATCCAAGCAACGGACACATAGTACACCTAGACTCTGAACAAACATTTGTGGGTTTCAAAGTTTTGTCTCGTATGGGATTCGAACCCACTACACTTGGCGCAGTGGCAGCGGCGAGGCGACCACGTAAACCACTACACCATCTGTGAAATCGTGTTTGTTTATTTGTTTGACCGTTCTAATGTCCGAAACTACTAGACGGATTTAAAAGGTTCTTTTGCATTTGATAGCTTTCTTAAGGCAAGTTATATTTACTAGCGGTCACTCAGTGGTCAAAACGCGACCATAATTGATTTCAATTTTACGTTTGATCGTTATTAAGATTTTATTGTCTATAACTATACCCTTATACTACATTTCGGCTTATTTTTATGGATAAACTTTTAAAATTTAATGGCCTATACCGCGAAACTGTAGAGAATGAATGTAGAAATGAGAGCACTGAGAAGCATATGTGGGGTGACTCTGAAAGATAGAATAAGGAATAGTGTGATTAGAGAGAGATGCGGCATAAAAGTGGATATAGTGACGAGAATAGAAAAGGATATGTTAAGCTGGTTTGGACAAACATGTCGAAAGAATGGAAGAGAAAAGACTGACTAAGAAAGTTTATAAGGCTAGTGTGAATGGAACAGTCGCAAGAGGAAAACCTAGGCGAACGTTTCTCGATCAGATCGGAGACGTTCTGGACAAAGGCCAGGTTAAGAGCACCTTGAACCGGCAAGCGTGTATGAGGAATGTGATGAAAGTGAATGAAGCCAGAGAAGTGTTTCAGGATCATAGCAAATAGAAATCCGTTGTCTCTGCCTACCCCTCTGGGAAACACGCGTGACTCTTTGAAATTAAACTACCATACAACAATTTTTCAAAATTGTTTAATAAAGTGTCTAATAAACAACGCGATAAAAGCCGTATAATTATAGTAGTTTAATTTCAATGAATAACATTCGCGTAAACAGAAGACAATATTAGGCGTGACTCTATGTATGTATGTAAGAGAAAGAATTAGTCTTATTTTACTGTAACTTATCTACTTATACTTTAAATAAATTATTTGTCAAGGTGGGGATATATAGACACAAGTGCGAATGCATGTGACTGCGGCGTGTCACCACAGACAATGTGTCATCTGTTGTCGTGCCCCGTGGGCCCAGAATCGTGCACACTGGATGACCTGTACCAGGCTAAACCAAATGCAATCCGTGTTGCCGAAAACCGGTCCAAAATTATAGAAAATGTGTTGCCATCGACATGATAAGTAAGTAATTATTTACGTTATAATTATTTTCTCTACTACTTCAAAATCTTATTATAGTGTGCGGAGTTACTAACTAATCAACCCGTACAACATGTATCGGGTCTTCTTGTCTTATTCTGATAAAAATGCTTCTGCTAAAATAAACACACACACTGGTTGAAGTAATACACAGCTGTAAAGTACGTCAATAATTAGGGTATCTTTCTGGATGCTAAATAGCTCAGACTTTGTAAATAGCTGCCATCTTGATGGTTGAACTAGACCTTGACAAGTTAATAGACCAGCTATTATCCTGCCAGTGTCCATTAAAATACCTGGTTGAGATAGATTACAAGCTGTGGGCGTACGCGCATTTAACGTGAACGTACCTAATTCTGCATCTAACAAGATACATACATACATACATCCATAGATTCACGCCTGTTTCCCAGAGGGGTAGGCAAACACTACGGATTTCCATTTGCTACGATCCTGACACACTTCTCTGGTTTCATTCACTTTCATCACATTCCTCATACACGCCCGTCGGTTCAAGGTGCTCTTAACGTGGCCTTTGTCCAGAACGCCTCCGATATGATCGAGAAACGTTCGCCTAGGTCTTCCCCTTGGGACAGTTCCATTCACAATAGCCTTATAAAATTTCTTAGTCAGTCTTTCCTCGTCCATTCTTTCTACATGCCCAAACCAGCTCAACATACCCTTTTCTATTCTCGTCACTATATCCACTTTCATGCCGCATCTCTCTCTAATCACACTATTTCTTATTCTATCTTTCAGATACTATATTTGTAAACATTATTATTTTTTTTTTAATTAATAATAGAAAAATGTATTTAATTGCTGTCACATAATTTTCAATTTCGATTAAGACTCACAATCTAATAACAATTAATTCATTATGAACGTCGCTTATACAATACTAGATGTGCCCGCGGTTTCAACCGCGTTTGTGATTACTGCGCCGCCCCGGCGGGTCCTAGCGTGATGTTATATAGCCTATAGCCTTCCTCGATAAATAGGCTATCCAACACTAAAATAATTTTTCAATTCGAATCAGTAGTTCCTGAGATTAGCGCGTTCAAACAAACAAACTCTTCAGCTTTATAATATTAGTATAGATGTAAAAAGTCGTATCGAGAAATCTATTATTAATACTAACATTATAAAGAGGCAGGATTTGATTGTAATGTATAACCTCTGAAACTACTTAACCACAGGAGAGCTTGATAATTCTTTTATTTTTCAATTCTTTTACCATGAGAAAGCTACTTTATCCAGAAATAACACAACCTATCTATACTAATATTATAAAGCTGAAGAGTTTGTTTGTTTAAACGCGCTAATCTCAAGAACTACTGGTTCGATTTGAAATATTCTTTTAGTGTTGAATAGCCTATTTATGGAGGAAGGCTATATAACATCACGCTACGACCCACGGGAGCAGTAACTATAAACGCGAGTGAAAGCGCAGGAACATCTAGTAGATATAACATAAAGCTACGAGCCACGTGAACGAAGCAAAAATCATTCACGTGAGTGAAACCGCGGGAGACAGCCAGTGTCATCATAAAGACATCAACAAAGGGCACAAAGAATACGAATCACACAAACCATTGTCACTCGTGAGGCAGTAGAGCCTCGCTGATTTCAGCATGAATGGGCCGGCTCGACCAGGGAAGGACTACCCTCTCACAGAATATCGACGTGAAATACCAGTATTCCTACTGTTGTGTTTCGTTTGGCGAGTGAGAGTGCAGGAGGCCCAAGCACCCCCTTTCCCCCTTCCTACTCCTTCTCGTTCCCACTTCCTTTCCTAAAGGGTCGGCAACGCGCAGGTGATACCTTTGGTGTTGCAGGTGTCCATAGGCTACGGTGACCACTTACCATCAGGTGGGCCGTATGCTTGTTTGCCATCTTAGTAAAATAAAATTTAAAAAAAAAAAACATTTTTATCGACACTGATGATATCACAAATAAACTTATCTTATCTTATCAAACTTACAACCCTTACCCAATGAGGAAGGTGACAACTTACACCAATGCGCTATCTAAGCAGTGAAATTGAACAGGATATTTCCTTTAACTAGCGGTCGCCTAGTGGTCAAAATTCGACCAAAATTCCTAAGCTTGCTTCCTACTTTGTTTTCTTTATTACATATAAATAAGGTATAGGTAACCACAGTTACAAAAATTGTACGACGTCAGACGAACAATGTCGAAATACTACGAACGCGATTCGACTGCGTGTGTCAAATGCATGGATGTGTGCGTGTAGTGTTTTTTCATTAATTTAATGTATTTCTAATGGATATTTTATAAAAATATTAGAATTCGCCTCTCCTTCTCCATATAAACTTTAACTGTGCGAAATTTCATACTCCTCCATCCGCGCAATTTTCGTAAAAAGGAGTACAAAGTTTTTGCTTCACGTATTAATATGTAAATATTTCCTATAACATAACAACTAAAACTTCCAAAGTACAGAACAGGTGATGGATTGTATGGAAACAAGGAAAACTCTACTCATCATGACTCGTATAATAAATAGAACTATTGTCAGTGCACTCGCATCGTGATACCACGTGCAGAACTAATGTAATGACATGATAGATACATAGTATCACGCTTCTATCACTAAAAGGGGTGAGCAGAGATGTACTGACATTTCGCCACTTCTATACTATACTAATATTATAAAGCTGAAGAGTTTGTTTGTTTGAACGTGCTAATCTCAGGAACTACTGGTTCGAATTGAAAAATTATTTTAATGTTGGGTAACCCATTTATCAAGGAAGGCTATAGGCTATATAACATCACGCTACGACCCACGGGAGCGGAGCAGCAATGAAAAATGTTGCAAAATCGGGCAAATTCTGTTACATGAAGCAGACGAAGTCCACGCTCAGACTAATGAGTCGACAAGGCAATACACACTATAATTACTCGAGAGCAGAATAAATGCTATAGACATGAGAGCGCTGAGAAATAGGTACATATATGTGGGGTGACTCTGAAAGATAGAGTAAGGAATAGTGTGATTAGAGAGAGATGCGGCATGAAAGTGGATATAGTGACGAGAATAGAAAAGGGTATGTTAAGCTGGTTTGGGCATGTAGAAAGAATGGCCGAGAAAAGACTGACTAAGAAAGTTTATAAGGCTAGTGTGAATGGAACAGTCGCAAGGGGAAGACCTAGGCGAACGTTTCTTGATCAGATCGGAGATGTTCTGGATAAAGGCCAGGTTAAGAGCACCTTAAATCGGCGAGCGTGTATGAGGAATGTTATGAAAGTGAATGAAGCCAGAGAAGTGTGTCAGGATCGTAGCAAATGGAAATCCGTAGTCTCTGCCTACCCCTCTGGGAAACAGGCGTGAATCTATGTATGTATGTATGTAATTACTCGACTTAATAATAGGCGTACCAAAAGGAAGCAAACTAGGTCCAGAGCACGCCATAATGCTAACTCAAGACAAGAAACGGAATAGGTGTCATGGCAACTAAAAGGCCATATGGTTCTACTACAGCTACGAATTTACGGTGATCCAATGTTGCGTCTCTATTTGCGTTAACATTAAATTGACAGAACGCATTGCACTTGGCCGACCTTGAAATCAGTCAGCCATAAAAATCAACAAGACTGACTACAAGCTATGACGAAAATATTGCACCTGCAATTATCAACGCTAAAACACATGACATGGCTACAAAAGATAAATTGCTACGCAATTTTATTAACATAATTAACATTAACACAATTACCGCAATATAGTCACGTATGCAAATATTTAAATAGTACTGTCACAGCGGAAAATAAACAAATTAAACAGCTATCCGACGTAAAGCCATATACTTCAGTATATTACACAAGCACTTGGCAATTGCAGACATTCAACAAAAATGTAAATTAGTAAATTACTTTAAAAAAAAAACTTTGCCATTTGGTTCAGTATCACTTCAAGGGTAAAGTCAACGTTGTGTGCCAAGCCCGTTTATTTCTAGACATCAACGTTCAGAGTATCAAGATCATGGTTACACAACAGATTTTGTACAAACGTTTCAACTTACCAAAGAAATTCGATCTTATAATCACAACACTACACAGTCCACAGTAATTCAATACGAGAACTTCGCGAATATAAACTGGTTGTACGGAGACGTCCGTGCCTCGTGGCGGTCAGATATCAACTGAAGTTTAAATGACGATTTCGCATTGTATAGCGAGTGCGACCATATTTACACACACATGGACATGTCGGATGAAAGTGACGTGTACCTACGTACACGTCTGTTAATGTGTGTATCAAGTCAACAATATACCTTGAATGACGCACTGTCGATTGCGTTTATATGGAATCAGTTCAATTTTTTGACCACTGCTTATAAGTTCATAAATTGTTGAAATTAAAGTAACTACTTTATACGGTTTTTAAAAAGGAATACTAAGAGTCTCCCCGTGACCATGGCTCCTGAAAAGCATCCGAATCGTCGAGGAATGTGTAAACATAAATCTAAATAGTTTAATAACTGAATTGGTAGTATAGTTGACTAATAATAATAAGTAATAGTTGACAGTCTAATAGTTTCAAAATTATGTAATATAATAACATATATATAGTGTTTTGAAATAAACAACAAGATAAAATCGATCGTTTATTTCAATGTGTAACAGTCGGGTAAACGTAAGACAATATTCACAAATTGTATTGAGAACATTTTACCTTCCGTAGATAGAATTATATTCTTATAGAACATGCAGACCCAGTATTAAAAAAAAGATAAATAAATTAAACCACAAATCATATGCCACTGAATGGTAAAGCATATATAATCGATTAAGTAACCAACACGAAACGTTTAATTAAGTTTATAATTAAAATGTTTACTTTAAAATATGGTATTTCTCGTATTGAATAATGAAAAGTTATTTTAAAATATGGTATTTCTCGTATTGAATAATGAAATGTTTACTTTAAAATATGGTATTTCTCGCTTTGCGTTATTTATTTATAATAGGTACACAAACAGATTACAGTCTTAACATGGTAAGTAGAATAGTGAACATATTATATAAACCGGACAGTAATCCTAAAGTAGTGTACACAACATGTACATATTAGAGCAGATTACTCATGCAAAACAAAAAATTATTAAAATCGTAAATTCGATAGCGTAGGATACAAGTCGATAATTGTAAGTAGGTTTTTACTTAATAACTGTAACTGTAATTTTATATTGTAACTAGATTTGGAACTTTTCAGAACTAAGCACACCTGATACCATATTTTTATATTTATTGAAATTTATGTCAAAAATGTCGACCTCTTTCTTTATACGTGCTATTTTATTATAAGCTCTGCACATTCTTACTATTGGATTATAAAATGAAGTATTATTTTTATATGCTTGAATTGCAAATATGTTAGGATTACGAGATCTATGTGAAATATTAAAGCTGAGAGAAGAAAGTAAAGCCGGTGTATCGATAGATGAATGAACCAATTTATGCAAATAGAGTAAATCGTATCTCTGACGTCGGGTTTGCAATGAGACAACGTTAAATTTACTTAACCTCTCAGCATAATTTAAGCGACCGTAATTGAATTTACGAGAAAGGAATTTTAAGCACCTTCTCTGCACTCTCTCTATGTTATATATATGGGTTTTATAATAAGGAGACCAAACTGGGCAACAGTATTCTAAGATACTCCTGACCAAACTGAAATAGAGACACAGGGTACTTTGTGTATTCTTAAACTCTTTAGTGGACCTTATAATAAATCCCAGAAGTTTGCTACTTCTCTTCACCACATGTTCGTAATGTGAACGGAATGTTAACTCCCTATCAAATAAGACTCCCAAATCCTTTACCACCTCTTTTCTATTTAACACGCTGTTTTCTATAAAGTAAGGGTGAAACATTTTGTGCTTTTTCCTGGTAAAAGAGATAACACAACACTTGTCCACATTGAGGCACATATTGTTTGACAAGCACCAGTCCGTAACGATGTTGAGATCTCGCTGAAGGGCCAGACTATCTGTAGTCTTGTTTATTCTGTTGTAAATCTTTAGGTCATCAGCGTATAGCAATGCGGGGCAAGATAATCTATTAATAAGATCGTTAATAAAGACTATAAAAAACAGCGGACCAAGATGTGACCCCTGCGGAACCCCAGAAGAAACGGGTACGGGAGTAGAAGAATAACCCTTGATAGTTACAAGTTGGCTCCTGTTACTCAGGTACGAAGTGATCCACCTTAACAAAGACCCATGTATTCCGTAGTGTACGAGCTTAAGACATAACAGCGAATGGTCTACTTTGTCGAAAGCTTTACTGAAGTCCAGATATATGGCGTCCACCTGCCCACCAGAAGCAAAGGCGCCGCAAAGATAATTTTTATATTCAAGAAGATAATTAAGTGTGGACCTTTTTTTGACAAAACCGTGTTGCTTGTTTGAAATATAATTACATAAATGATTATAAAGTGGAATATATACCAAAGATTCAAAGAGCTTCGCTATGCACCCGAGAATGCTAATGGGCCGATAGTTTGAGCAGGATGTCTTATCACCAGATTTATGAATCGGGATAACATGCGCAATTTTCCAACGGACGGAAAAAACATGTTACATGAACGGTGCAAGCTTTGAAGCAACACCTTACTTAACTTAACTCTCTTATCTGGCATTACAGAGGTTACCTTTAAACCATAGCGTCGAACACGCTATCGTATTTGGATATCTATACTCTAATATAAAACTAAAGAGTTTGTTTGATTGAACGCGCTAATCTCAGGCACTACTGGTTCGATTTGAAAAATTATTTTAATGTTGGATAGCCTATTTATCGAGGAAGGCTATATGCTATATAACATCACGCTACGACCCACGGGGGTGGCGCAGTAACGATAAACGCGTGTGAAACCGCGGGAACATTAGTAATATAATATTATTTATAAAAGATCCAAAGAGTTACAAATAGTAAAAGTTGTTCATAAAAAATCTGGCAAAGCATATGCAAATAAAAACCTGCTTTTAATGCACTATCTGGTACCCTTAAAGATACCAGTTTGTATTCTCGGGCAGTGTTTTTGGATTTTCGGTTACGCCATTCCAGTACGAAGTCTGGAAATCTGATTGGGACGGCAAAACGCTCGTTCTCTGTTATGTGTGATCTCAAGACATAGCTGGCTGGAAAACTAGATGTAACCCACCTTAGCCTGACCCTTCGTTGATACACAGCCGTGGGTATATAGACAAAGCAGATCCAAATAGATCTCAAATCGCGAAAACTTGATTTGACCCAGAACGTGAAAACAAAACAGGCAAAAACAATATGCAAATACGTTGCTGCTTTTATAAATAGTAATAAACGAAGATAACATGGTAGCTACTAGCCGACGTACTCAGAAACACGTGCAGGAAAAACGTGTGTAAAAAGTCACGAAGAAACATATTGTTGACTTTATTAACAACTAGCTTTTGCCCGCGTCTTCGCTCGCGGTAATTTAGAATTTGACAATCAATTCAGGTTGTACTCTGCTTGTAATAATATAATTCAATCATGATTCGAAAGACACTTGGCGCCATCTATTATTATAAGAACATTATTATTGTTTTCCTCGGGAGCAGTAATTTTTTTCGGGATGAAAGGTAGACTATATCCGTTTCTGTACACCTGTCAACGTATATGTAAAATTTCAGGATGATCGGTTAAGTGGTTTAGGCGTGAAAAGGTAACAAACAAACAAATAAACTCATTTATTTTCGCTTTTATAATATTAGTTAGGATTAAAGTCAACATACCTCATGATTATGATTGTCTGTCACTTGTATGTTGAACATCCCACTCCATAACTACATCCAATCCATGATATAGCGTCCCCTTGTTGTGCGACCAGCTTTGCAAAGTCAAAGTCAAAAATCATTTATTCATTTAGGTCACAAAGTAACACTTATGAACGTCAAAGTATGTAGGTTAGTGAGTTTACTAAGTTACTGAAATTGCAGGTATAATAGACAGTGTCGCTGAAGCACCCAGTGCCTGTAAACACCTTTATGGACCAGTTTTAGACAGGGTCCGAATATCTACGTACACAGTTCTGGGTGAAGCGAGCTAGCTCGTACTCGTGAGTTCTCAAGTGTCTCAGACGATAGGTCTATATAGGTTACAAAGCATCAAATCCTTAGTATTGGCAGTTACTATCCACTATTTAGTTGAGGCCAACGAAGAAGCAGTCTTTCATATCTCAAGTTTTGCCATGCCACACCATTTGAAAGTACACACATCACAAACTAGGTTCAACATACTAAACTGCTGTAGTGTTGCAAATCGATCTAAAATATCGATACCACAAGGAATCGATGTTGCATTACATTTTGTAGTAGAGCCTCGCTGATTTAAGCATGAATGGGCCGACTCGACCGGGGAAGGACTACCCTCTCACAGAATATCGACGTGGAATAGCAGTAGTCTTACTGTTGTTTCGTTCGGTGAGTGAGAGTACCGGAGGCCCAATCACTTCCTTTCCCCCATCCCGCTCCCTTTCCTTCCCACGTCCTTTCCTAAAGGGTCGGCAATGCGCAAGTGATGCCTCTGGTGTTGCAGGCGTCCATAAGCTACGGTGACCACTTACCATCAGGTGGGCCGTATGCTTGTTTGACACCTAAGTTGTATAAAAAAATAATAAATAAAAAACTCGACATCAGATTCACATATCGAGGTGGTATGACTGGCAATAAAATTACTAATTAGACAAACAAAGTCCACTTAACACCGATGACTGACAGCGTTCGTTACACGCCACTCAAACTGTAATGTTCTGGGAACACACTCACAATTTATCAGACAAAGCAAACAAGGAAAGCTACACACGCAGAATAATATCGCGTATATCTACCGGCCTTGGACAGAAGTGGGTGTGTCCATTGATAAGAGCATGTCGTTTTCTCAACTTGTGCAACAAGTTTTCGTCGGTAAGCGGTATAGAGATTGTAGCCTTCAATCCGGTCAAGCGAGCAAACCAGTCTGACATTTACAAATTTGTTTAATAAAAGCGTTTTCGAGTGTCTTAGTTGCGCAGCAGTAATCTTTATATATATAATTCTACTGTACGTGTGTATGTCACTGAATTCTTCCTAAACGGCTGGACCGATTTTGATGAAACTTTTTGTGTGTGTTCAAGTGGATTCGAGAATGATTTAGATGTTTTTTTTTCTCTTGTGTACAGGACAACGTCTGTCGGGACAGCTAGTATAATATATAATAATATCAGTCGTTTATTTAAGCTGTGCCACTGGCACGGGCCTCTGCTCAGTGTGAAAAGGGTAAGGCCATAGTCCACCAAGCTAGCCCACTGCGAGTTGCCATAGTTCACATATCTCCGAGAACATTATGCGGTATTCTTAGGCATGCCGGTTTCCTCACGACATTTTCCTTCACCGTTAAAACGAGCAATAATTAGCTATTTGATACACAGATAACTTAAAAAAGCTGGAGATCCTTGGGATTGAACTCAAGAACTCTGCGTGAAGGTCCAACGGTCGCCCACTAGAATATCACTGCTATTTGGGGCGCAGCTATGCTATCATTGCTATGATATAAGAGTAAGGAAATAGAGAGTGTACTTGTGTTTGCGCATATGCACTATTTCTCCTGCGCAAAAGTAGTTAAGATTGGCTGCCGTGACAGAAATTCGGTCTTGAAGACATTAGTATTACTAAACCGTTTTACGTAGCAACACTATGATAGTGCTATTAATTGTGCAAAATGGGTTATGACTGCGCCGAGCGAAATGTGCCAAAACAGGCGGTCACAGTCAAGTGAATAAATCAACACTTTTTGTTTAATACAAATATAAAATATACATTTACCATAACAATGAATGTGTTTAGAAAATTAAATAATTAATATTTTCGCCTATAAAATTACGTAAATTTGCACGAAAAATGCAAAAACGTAAGCTCGTGTTACGTGATTTTTAGATTATAACAGTAGAAATCTATCCTATTTTACAGCTTAAACGGAACATAAATAGTTATATTAATTTGTCCGTCCTAAATATTTAAGTTATTGGTTGACAATAACGATAGATATTTATCAAAAAGGCACTTCAAATCCTCCATACAATTTTACTATGGCGGCCGCGCGACGATTTGAATATGCGCCGCACAAGCTCTGTCATTATCTGTCTTACGCTCAGCGCAGTGTTAACGTGACGATTGTAATGAACTTTATCTCGATCTTCGTTTTATTACATGTTCTATCAGCTTCTTAGCGGAAATATTGATAAACGCAAACGGGTTGGTTAAGACAGATATCCCTGGTGTTGCAATTGCTTATCCAAGGTTGACCTTTCACCATCCGGTGGGCCATACGCCTATTTACCATTATGGTGATATAAAAAGTCAGACCATTCGACAATCATAAGAAATTATGTTAAACTGATATCAATTTTTTAAACTATGACTACACGGGATACGGGGCAAAATATTATATTACTATGAAGATCTCTGAAATAAATTATTCCGAGTCTAAGTAGGTATACTTTCTGTCCGTTATTTGAATGTAAAGTACTTTTTTTTATACTACAAACAAGGTGGCATACAAGCATACGGCCCACCTGATGGTAAGTGGTCACCGTAGCCTATGGACGCCTGCAACACCAGAGGCATCACTAGCGCGTTGCCGACTCTTTAGGAAAGGAAGTGGAAAGGAGAAGGAGCGGGAAGGGGGTAAAGGAGTGATTGGGCCTCCTGTACTCTCACTCACCGAACGAAACACAACAGTAGGAATACTGCTATTTCACGTCGATATTCTGTGAAAGGGCAGTCCTTCCCCGGTCGAGCCGGCCCATTCATGCTGAAATCAGCGAGGCTCTACTACTCTAGTTCCTCTCGTACCAGGAATGATTCCTAGTACAAAAGTTATCATTAAAAGAAACTCAAAACCGGTTGGTTTAATAAACTCGCACCATTTGTAAATATATTCTAAGTAAATTTTGCCCGCGGCTTCGCTCGCGTTAATTTAGAATTTGACAATCAATTCGGGCTGTACTCTGCATGTAATAATATAATTCAATCATGATTCGAAAGACACTTGGCGCCATCTATTATTATAAGAAAGTTATTGTTGTTTTCCTCGGGAACAGTAATTTTTTTTGGGATGAACGGTAGCCTATGTCCGTTTCTGTATACCTGACAACGTATATGCAAAATTTCAGAATGATCGGTTCAGTGGTTTAGGCGTGAGAAGGTAACAAACAAACAAACTCATTTTCGCTTTTATAATATTAGTTAGGATTAGGATGTAAAGCTCACCTCAGCTATTATGACGTAACAGCCATTAGTTGGTGTGTCTCCGTAGTGGGCTCTGATTGGTCCGCCGATGTCTTACGATCGCCGGCGCACGCACAAATTTTAACATAATATTCCATTTATAGCGGCTAGTAATCGACGCATTTGTGGCTATTAATAATAAATAATGTATTTGAATGAGTGTTTGTACCTGCATTTATATTATTCCATGATGTTTGTATATATTTAAATATTCTTGTTATTAATACATAGATATATTATCCATGTTTTTTAATTGTCTTATTAAGTAAACAACTGGCTTATTGTAATAATCAATCTATTACTGATTTCAGACAATATAAATATTGAAATTAAACTACTATATACGGATTTTATCGCGTTGTTTATTTGACACTATTACAAATTATTTTGAAAAACTGTTACACTACTATAATCACTATTAAACTTTACAAATTTTTAAGCTAATTAAATTATTGAAACTATTAAAACTATTTATACTATTACTATACTATTATACTATTTAGATTAATTTTTACACTTTCCCCGACGTTTCGGTTGCTTTTCAGCAGCCATGGTCACGGGGAGACCCCGAGAAAGTGTGAAAGTGTCATTATATATTGATATATGTAACCAATAGTTACGCGCTTCCACTGCGTGTGTCAAATGCATGGTTGGCTCAGTCGCAGAATGACCACTTCTAAAAATGACCCTTTCGCAAAATGTCCCTTTCGCGAAATGTCCCTTTCGCAAAATGTCCCTTTCGCAAAATGTCCCTTTCGCAAAATGTAATTTGATGATTTCGTAATTTGTTGATTTTATTATATTACTTTTGCAATCCCTAAAGAAAAAAAACCTGTATTACCTTTTTTGTGACGTAATCAAGACATTTAATTATTTATGTTTTATTGGAGTTTTGTATAATTTGTTGATTTTATTATATTACTTATAATTGCAATCCCTAAAGAAAAAAAACCTGTATTACATTTTTCTTGTGACGTAATCAAGGCATTTAACTTTTTATGTTTTTATTGGAGTGTAGCATGATTTTTTGATTTTATTATATTACTATTGCAATCCCTAAAGAAAAAAAACCTATTTTGCAGTTTTTTTGTGACGTAATTAAGACATTTCATTTTTTATGTTTTTATGTGGGTTTAGCATGATTTTTTTGATTTTATTTTTGTATAAATTGTTATTTTGAGACACAATGTCACAATAAATCACACAAAGTTAGATTTTTGTTAGTTATTTTAGTTTATGTGCATACACCTACACATTACTACAGTACCCTTCCGTGTTCTAGATCAACTGGCTCTTGACCAGTGTTTTTTTACTGATGCGAAAGGGACATTTTGCGAAAGGGACATTTTGCGAAAGGGATATTTTGCGAAAGGGACATTTTGCGAAAGGGATATTTTGAGAAAGGGATATTTTGCTACCTGTAGTCATTTTGAGAAGTGGTCATTCTGCGACTGAGCCGCATGGTTGTGTGCGTGTAGTGTTTTTTCATTAATTTAATATATTTCTAATGCATATTTTATATAAATATTAGCATTCGTCACTACTTCTCCATATAAACTTTAACTGTGCCAAATTTCATACTCCTTCGTCCGCGCTATTTTCGTAAAAAGGGGTACAAAGTTTTTGCTTCACGTATTAATATATAGATTACTGCTTTCTATAGTAGTGTGTATGTGAAAGGATGGATGTTTAGTTTTTAGGCTTGTATGGAGTGTTTTAGGTATGACGTTATTATTAATAGTTTCTTCTTCTCCCTAGCCTTTATTATTCCCAAGTCACTTGGGGTCGGCTTTCTAGTCAAACCGGATTTGACTGGATATTAGTTTTTACACGGAGCGACTGCCATCTGACCTCCGCAACCCGAAGGCTAACAATACCCTAAGACTACCAGTGTCAGGATATTAGAGGGCACTGACTTCCCAATAACGACTGCCATAGGTGTTCATGGCAGCCGGGACCGACCGCTTAACGTGCTCTCCGAGACACGGAGCAGGCGATAATTGTCAATCAATACGCACATCATTTCGAAAAGTCATATAACTTCCGAAAGTCAGAGGTGCGCGACGTGGGTTCGAACTCGAGACCCTCTGCATTGCAGTCTGTTGGACTCCTCACTGAGCTATCGCTGTAATTAATAGGTTAATTATATAAAATAATTATTAAGACCAGCAATAGTCTAGTAGCACCGTTAGACTGCCAAGTCATAAAGTCTCGAGTTTGAACAGCTTTTATGCTTATGTGGCTTTACTAAGTCACATGTGTATTACACAGTTAGTTGCTTATTAAGGAAAACAAACGATTGCACAATATAAGTTAGAATGAGGTATTATATTTATACACGTTATTGCGTAATCTAATTATAGCCGATGAGACTATCTTATTTGGTTTATTCCGCATGTTTCGTCCCGAATGTAAAAATACGCATTCGCCCCAAAAATAGTTCCTCATATGCCCCGAAATTTAGATAAATATTAATTTCTTAACGTAATTCCCATTTCGTCCCAAATTATGTTCCTTTCTTGTCCCTGTTTTTTTTTGTATAGCAGATTTTGATGTACAGTGAGCCGAAAAATATTTTAAAATACAGCGGAAAGGGCAGCAGAGAACAGGGCGCGCGAGCGCCTCGGCCCATAGAAAAATGAGATATCTCCTCTCCTCTCCGTTTGGTCCATTTCCACCAAAGCTAAGCGGAGAGTAGATAAGGAAATAACGAATTTTTTTTTATGGGATAGGAGGCAAACTAGCAGACGGATCGCCTGATGGTAAGCGATTACCGCCGCCCATAGACACCCGCAACACCAGAGGAGTCACAAATGCGTTGCCGGCCTTTTAAGAAGGAGTACGCTCTTTTCTTGAAGGTTTGTAGGTCGTATTGGTCCGGAAATACCGCAGGCGACAGTTCATTCCACAGTTTAGTCGTGCGAGGCAGAAAATTTCTGGGAAAACGCACAGTTGTGGACTGCCAACTATCTAAATGATGGGGATGGAAATTCTGTCGCGTAGGACGATGGCGAAAAGTGGCGGCAGGGATCTGTCCGAACCATTCCACGGAGCACTCCCCATAGTAAAAGCGATAGAAGATGCACAGCGAGGCCACATCTCTACGCAGCGCCAAGGGGTATAGCCGATTTGAAATATCCTGGCATTGGTTTATTCAAAACACATCGCCTCTCGTTTCCTCTCCTCTCTGCTTTGGTGGATACCGGGCCTTAGGTATATCTCAATGTTTAGAAAAGAATATGTATACATTTTGAAACAATGTTTTTTGAAAGGGAAGTATTTATTTGTTCTTTTATCAGAATGCGCTGTTATCGGGAACTACCAGTATGATTAGAAATATATTTTATACTTTTGATAGCCCAATTCTTAAGGAAGATTATAGGCTATATAACATCACGTTACGAACTACGGGAGCGTAGTTAATCGATCATAACCATAAAACCGCCGGGAGACAGCTAATATGTCATACAATCTTCCTAACTGCCCATTAGTTTAGTTTCGTTACACATATTAATATTATTCATAAGTGTACATTCTTGAAGCAAAAATTCGCCACACTCAGAATATCTATTAAAGTTATCTACATAATTATTTCTGGTCGTAAATCAGCTGTTCGATTCTTTTTCAAGACAATAAGTACCGAATGAATAATATGCTAGTCGGTACGTTTACGTAATTGCTATTAACAGTTTGTGTGCCATTGCCTTTATATACACACATACATAATATATCCTACTACCGAGGGGAAGACCTAGGCGAACGTTTCTCGATCAGATCGGAGACGTTCTGGACAAAGGCCAGGTTAAGAGCACCTTAAACCGGCAAGCGTGAGTCGACCAAACCAGAACAATGACCCTATAAATAATATAATTACTGTATTCCATGAAGATGAAGGAAACGTTTCTCAAAACATAGAAACAATGATGTATACAACACCAATTCTTATAAGCCCTTGGACTACCAAAACAGAGCGGATTCTTGCAAATTCGAAAGACGAAGAGTTAATTGCAACGGTGACAGTATAAAAGACAAGTTCATCATTAACAAAGACAGTTCTCTAACTGTATTTCGTCGTGTTATCTTATCTTATCTTATGTGGTTGCCAGTCAGTGCAGACCGGCGACACTTCGACCCGAGTGGTATCTTTTGTGTCGACACTCTCCCAATAACGACTGCCATAGATGTTCATGGCAGCCGGGACCGACGGCTTAACGTGCTCTCCGAGGCACGGAGCAGGCGATAATTGTCAATCAATACGCACATAATTTCGAAAAGTCATATAACTTCCATAAGTCAGAGGTGCACGACGTGGGTTCGAACCCGAGACCCTCTGCATTGCAGTCTGTTGGTCTCCCAACTGAGCTATCGCTGCTCGCCCCATCGTTGTGTTATTAAGTAAGCTAGTTAAGTTATTAAGTGGAATTTCGATAAAATTGTAAATAAAATAAATTGTAAAAATAAATATTCTTTAAAAACTCATACAGTTTACAGTACATACAGTTTGAGTTATTTTGACTCGTGTATGAGAAATATGATGAAAGTGAATGAAGCCAGAGAAGTGTGGCAGGATCGTAGCAAATGGAAATCCGTAGTCTCTGCCTACACCTCTGCGAAACAGGCGTGAATCTATGTATTTATGTATGTATATATCCATATGGAGGTATGCCGAGGTGCATAATACCTACATTTCCTTAGGTATAACTTTAGGTCGCATGTAAAAGAGCGAGCGTATATTTTATACTACTAAGGTGGCAAACAAGCATACGGCCCACCTGATGGTAAGTGGTCACCGTAGCCTATGGACGCCTGCAACACCAGTGGCATCACCTGCGCGTTGCCGACCCTTTAGAAAAGCAAGTGGAAAGGAGAAGGAGCGGGAAGGGGAAAGTGGGTAATTGGGCCTCCGGCACTCTCACTCACCGAACGAAACACAACAGTAGGAATACTGCTATTTCACGTCGATATTCTGTGAGAGGGTAGTCCGCCCCCGGTCGAGTTGTCTTCTATCGGTCACAGTTGCGGAATCCTTGCAGCTGCTGAGAATTTCTTGCCAGAATATACCAGATTTAGAGTGCCGGAGGCCCAATCACCCTTTTTCCCCCTTCCCGCACCTTCTCCTTCCTACTTCCTTTTCTAAAGGGTCGGCATCGCGCAAGTGATGCCTCTGGTGTCGCAGGCGTCTATAGGCTACGGTGACCACTTACCATCAGGTGGACCGTATGCTCGTTTGCCAACTTAGTCGTATAAAAAAAAAACCCTCACCTAACCCAGGATTTCATGCACAGCAGTCGCATTCAATACTGCTACGCCACTGAAGCAGTATGTTCTGAAGTAAATACTTCCTTAAGTGTTTGTTTGTAATGTCAAAATAACAGCTTTTTACTAAATGCATATGAACATATATACATACATACATAGATTCACGCCTGTTTCCCAGAGAGGTAGGCAGAGACTACGGATTTCCATTTGCTACGATCCTGACACACTTCTCTGGCTTCATTCACTTTCATCACATTCCTCATACACGCCCGTCGGTTCAAGGAGCTCTTAACCTGGCCTTTGTCCAGGACGCCTCCGATCTGGTCGAGAAACGTTCGCCTAGGTTTTCCTCTTGCGACTGTTCCATTCACACTAGCCTTATAAACTTTCTTAGTCAGTCTTTCCTCGTCCATTCTTTCTACATGTCCAAACCAGCTTAACATACCCTTTTCTATTCTTGTAACTATATATATTGTACTTATATAAAAAAACCGCCAAGTGCGAGTCGGACTCGCGCACCGAGGGTTCCGTACAAACCTGTAGGTTATGGTATTTTTATTGCTAAATGAAATCGATAACATTACAATGTGGAAAGCTAGAGGAGCATACATTTAAAATAAAGGTATCTTTATCGTTTCAGTAATCCTTTATTTTATATTAACACATAGCATTTATTTTATAACTTTTATTTTATAACATTTATTTCAACTTGGTACCTCTATGCGTTCATGAGGAAAAGAGCAATAAGTTTATAATTATTAAAAAAGAAATTATTATGTGATGTAACAAAAAATTTAAGGTTTTCGAAATTTTTCCTTTACGTGTGCTATAAAACGTTGCTTCATGCCAAATTTCAAGATTCTAGGTCGACTGGAAGTATCCTTTAGTTTTTGATTCCCTTGCGAGTAGTTGCGAGTTTCAAAATATGCGGCTTAAATTGCTGTTTCTTTTGGTTGCGTTGACATAGAAGTTTGATTTTGTTACAGCTTAAAGGTATTATAGACCTGAGTATTTTATATGAATTTCAATTTAATACCTCTACGCGTTCATGAGGAAAGGGCTAGTAAGATTAAAATTATAAAAAATATTTTTATTATATGAGGTAACTAAAAATGTATGCTTTTCGCAATTTTTCCTTTATCTGTGCTATAAGACGTACCAAATTTCAAGATTCTGAGTTCACGGGAAGTACCCTGTAGGTTTTGATTCCCTTGCGAGTGTCAAAAATTTGCAGCATAAACGGCTGTATCTTTTGATTGCGTTGGCTTAGAAGTTTGATTTTTTCACAGCTCCAAGGGACAGTAGATTTGATATGAATTTCAGCTTGATACCTCCACGCGTTCCTAAGAAAAAGGGTCTTGACAGACTGACAGACGGACAACAAAGTGATCCTATAAGGGTTCCGTTTTTTCCTTTTGAGGTACGGAACCCTAAAAATCAATTTATAAAATGTTTGTCTGTCCGTCTGTTTCTTCCGGCTAATCTCTGAAACTGCTAGACCGATTTTGATAGCGATAGCTGATGTTAAAAGGAGTAACTTTATTTTAGAAGAAAAAAGAATTCCTCCCGGACGAAGTCGCGGGTAACAGTTGTTATATAAAGTAAGTATTCTACAGTAAACAAAATATTATGGAAGAAGTACCTACATTATCTTTCCGTTGTTGACAAGAGATATTAGTATCGCTTGTGTAAACTAATAATGAGCAAATTGTTGGTTTTGACATGATCGATCGTATGAGGTGTGAAGATTAATAGCCTATTACGTCTTAAGGTTATGATACCAGTTAATTATAGACTGTATAGCCCGATGGGTATAGATATTACATCCACATTTAACTATGTATTTAAGTTTAGGTCTTGCGTGAGAGCGAGGAGCCTATATTCACTGAGCACGTCGCCAAGCTCAATAGCCTAACAGCAGATTCCAATACCACTTGATAACAGGTTTTTTTAGAGTTATATTCATTTCAACACGCATACACCGGATTATATACAAAAAACACTATATTTTTATATGTCTTTTTTTGGTTTTTATTCAACCAAAGTGGCAAAAAGCATACTTGATGGTAAGTGGTCACCGTAGCCTATGGACGCCAGCAACACAAGAGGCATCACTTGCGCGTTGCCGACCCTTTAGGAAAGGAAGTGGGATGAGAAGGAGCGGGAAGGGGAAAAGAGGGTGATTGGGCCTCCGGCACTCTTACTCACTGAACGAAATACAACAGTAGGAATACTGCTATTTCACGTCGATATTCTCTGAGAGGGTAGTTCTTCCCCGGTTGAGCCGGCCCATTCATGCTGAAATCAGCGAGGCTCTATTACACTTGCAACCAATGTTGTAATTAATTGTCGAATGGAAAGTGGCTATGGGTATCGTGCCTGCTTCTTCTCACAAGAGCTCTACTCTCCGAACTAGAACCCTGTTTTCAATATACAATTATTTCCTACTAAATGTGCTCGCAGTTTCACCCGCGTTTATGATTACTGCGCCGTCCCTATCGGTCGTAGCGTGATGTTATATATCCTTTAACCTTCCTCGATAAATAAGATATCCAACAAAAAAAAAAATTTTCAAATCGATCTAGAAATTCTGAGATTAGCGCGTTCAAACAAACTCTTCAGCTTTATAATATTAAGTATAGATTTACTGCACTAAATATTGTGGATTCAAATCCCGCGCGGGACAAAAAATTATATATTCCGCAAATAATTTTTCTGATTCTGGTGGTCTATATAGACGTTGTTTCAATGTTTGTAAAGTCTTACGCGATACAGAAAGTAAATCCTAGTGCAGCTGTTGTAATTTTCGAGGACACAATTTTTTTAGAGACAAAAAAAGTAACAAAGAAAAATATCGGAGGCGTTCTGGCCAAAGGCCAGGCTAAGAGCACCTAAAACCGACGGGCGTGTATGAGGAATGTGATGAAAGTGAATGAAGCCAGAGAAGTGTGTCAGGATCGTAGCAAATGGAAATCCGTAGTCTCTGCCTACCCCTCTGGGAAACAGGCGTGAATCTATGTATATAAAAAAAATATAGTCGATTTTGCCACAAATACTAGTCCCTAAGACAACAAACCCACGAACCAAATAATATAATTAACAACAAGACGTTACAAGCATTACATAATACATACGTAATCAAAATAACTGTGCAAATTTATATTCGGCAATAACAATATCATGAACTACAATTTTACTGACGGTTCTAACTTTAAAGTCACGAGGAATCCAATCAGGTAACTCCATCATTCCAATGTGGACTTTATTCGATCGTGTTAGAGTTGTTTTTGCAAGGATAGAGTGTATCAATAGAATAATAGCTCAGTTCGGTCCCACGTCCTTGTTCAGTTCTCATCCTCATTGCGTGTGGTGTAAACTTATATGGAAATTTGCGGATCATCATATCTACATAGTCTCACGCCTACATCTCGAAGGAATAGGCAGAGATGTACGTCACCTCCATTTTGACAGCAACGGTTAGACCGGGACTCCACCAAAGCAGAGATGTGTGCGGTGTGCTGTGTGCTGTGCGAGAAGAGATGTTTTCCAGCTCGGGGGACTCCACCAAAGCGGAGATGTGTGCTGTATGCTGTGCGAGAAGAGATGTTTTTCAGCAAGCAAGATGGCCGGCCGGTGCGCGCGCGGGGCTCTGCGGCTTGCTGGCGGGCGAGAGAGGGGAGGGTGACATCGCTCACTGCACGCCGCTCACATCTCTTGTCTCCACTGCGCGTCGTCCGCGCACAGCTCACATCTCCGCTTCCATCGCGCCATACAAATATTACACATCTCCGCACAGCGATCTTCACTGAAGCTGAGCGGAGAGGAGATATGTCAATAACACAATTCTATTGGTTGTTTAAAAAACATCTCTCCGCTCGTCTCGTCTGTCTCCGCTTTGGTGGAGTCCCGGCCTTAAACATCGAACGTAAAGAATCTGAAGTAATGAGGTGTAGTAAAGCGTGACTAAAATAAAAGAGTCAACTAACGGTTTTGAAAATGCCTTGAGAAATGCCTTGAGCTATGCCCAGAAACTCAAGTGGAAATGGGCAGGACATGTAACGAGGCTCACGGACCAAATATGGACCCTCAAAATTACCTTTTGGGGAGGCCCACAGGGAAAAAGAGGAAGAGGGAAACCGCTTACACGATAAGGATATGAAATTAAAAAAATTGCAGGCCCAAATTGGTGCCAAACAGCTCAAAATAAGGAAATTTGGGCATCCTTGGAGGAGACCTTTAGCCACCCGGTTCTTGACATAGATTTAAGTTAACTTAGGAAGTAGTTTAATATTATATAATTTATTAAGAATAAATAAAGGCTTTTTATTATTTATTTTATTTATTAACGGTTTTGTTTATTGTCACACACACATTACACAGGATAGAAGGTGAATGAGTTTTAGCAATGATACGGTAAACATATAACACAATTACAACAATTTATAAAATAGAGACCGATCTATACAAATAATAGTACAAAATTGACGGCTCGTCCCGCTGACGTATCGAGCCTAGAATATTCTACCTTTTTGAATTTTGAATTCGCGTTCACACTATTCTAGCGACCAACCAGCACTATTATGTGCCGGTAATATCGTGTACATAATCTACGCAAACAGAAAAATATCACCGTAGGTAGCCTACAAAACAAAGCCAATGACATTAACCAAGCACAGTTTCAGATTCAGAGATGGTACTGAGAATTTCTTCGAACCGAGTATCGTACCCGAGACCTAAAGCACGACAGTCAGATACCCTAATAGTACACCGCCGAGGCAGTTATTTCTGAAGTTATTCGTTCTAATATCTTGCCAACTGGTCTAATTAGGATATCTTTATCCTTTGTGTTGCCAAGGTCAGAAAACCGTTTCGAGTCGAAAAAACATAAATACTTATCTATATAATACTAGATGTGCCCGCGGTTATACCCGCGTTGATGATTACTATGACGCCCCCGTGGATCATAGCGTGATGTTATATAGCTTATAGCCTTCCTAGATAAATAAGCTATCCAACACTAAAATAATTTTGCAATTCGGACCAGTAGTTCCTGAGGTTAGCGCGTTCAAACAAACGAACAAACTCTTCAGCTTTATAATATTAGTATCTTAGATAAAGCATTATTATATTTAATTTTGTAGTTTTATTATAATAGATTGTTACATATTTTCACGGACGAATAAGCTGGTAACCCAGGGGAAACTGTCCTATTACAGTAAGCCGGCGTAAAAGTAATTACACCGTGACTGCGTTTGGCCGGTTAGTTAGAGTGCCAGAGACATTAAAGTTGGGATGAAAGAAGGCTTTTATCCTATCTTTAATTCCTATTCCTTAACATTTTGACCGCCACGGACGTCCATTCACGTCAAATTAAACCGTGTTTACGACGCCCCCGACGGCATGGCACGTCGAAAATACGACTATTTTACAGTTCAAAATAAACATAAAAAATATGTTTGTTGTGTTCCTTTTACCTATTATTTAAAACTACATTAATGATCGCCTGGCGTAGGGGGCACGACGCTACTTTTATGCTGTGGCGGTCAAAAGGTTAAGATCTCCATCGCACGCATGGTGCCTTTAATATTGCAGGAGCTATTGTAGGCTAATGTAAGAGATTACGATAAGGCGAATCGTATCTTATTTGTATAAATATAATCCTATCTCTTGGAAGTCACACGTACTGACGTTTCGTTTTTTTTTTTTTTTTTTTATTTTACTCGTCAAAATGACCACACTCCACCTGATGGTAAGCAGTCGTGTGGTCTAAGAGCAGTGGCCTCCACATCGCCCCCACAGTAGCCGAGGCGATGTTGAGGTCTCTACTTTGACGGCCTGAGAAGATGCTTTTTCACGCCCCGCTTAAAGAACCCGGGATTGAAGGAAGAAGGAAACACGTGCCTTGGCAGAGAATTCCATGCCTTGGTCGTTCGGTCGTAAGTCTTCAAAGAAATGAGCAGAAGTGTAATGTTAGTCTTTGTCAACTCCTCTTAATAAATATACTGACGTTTATTGAGTGGATTTAATCTGGCCGCTAACATACGGTTTCCTGGTCAGGTTTCCAAAACTGGGATTCAGATTCGGATACCCGAATGCACACTTTTTATACGAATTTGCTATATACCGCACACGTTCTTATATTTTCCGTGCGAAAATAATTCCCGCCGTTCGATTGGGAATCTCGCCGGTGTTCTGAATGAAGAACGAAAAGAAAAAACCGAATAACGTCATTCCGAACGCAGCGCTCGCTAACATTCTGTATGTACCGCCGCACACGAACGGAATAATCAGGGTGCCTAGTGTGAGTTGTTCGAAACGTTAACTGCGTTTGGCTCTCTGATTGGCCAAGAGCTTGTAGCGAGCCAATCAGAGCGCTGAACGTCATAAACGTGTCGACCGCGTAAACGCAAAACAAACTCGCACTAGGCACTCAGAGCTAGCTAGACACAGTGGCGTTACCATACATACTGGTAATACTAATTCCTGATGAAAAAACCCAACGTCTGCGCAAAGCTGACGGAATAACGAATCTGAATCCCTGTTTCGGAAACCTGATCAGGAAACCGTATGTTTGCGGCCAGCTTTAACAATGAGTAACACATTTGTTAATTCTCAAAACAAAAGCAAGTAAGAGTCAAGAGCGTTTACGTTTTGTTCTGAATGGCAACGTCGCAAATAAATGTCATATTCTGAGGGTTTTAAATGCAATTCTTATTGAAGTGAAACCTTCTTTAGGCGCGTTGAGCACTTATTGGGTGAACAGAAATCATAGAACTCGCATCATCGTCACGCTCCCACTCTTTCAATTTTTGAATTATTTTAGAATATTAACAATAACTCAGAAATGGTGCGTCATACGCAAAAAGTCACGAAATGTTGACCCCCTTAATAATCTCTAAGAGTTTTTTTTTAAAAGTGAAAACTTCTTTACCGGCTTTGTGCACTTTTTGTGATGGGTAAAATATGTTAAACGCGCGTCAGGACACGTGACCTGATCGAAAATTCGTAAGACCGAGGGAGAATTGTCATGTTTGTGTACGATAGCGTAATAAATGAATATTGTATTTTACCACATAAATATATTAAAAAAACACATTTTCAAATATAATAATAATAATAATATAATATTCTACCACATACACACAACACCATCTAGCCCAAACTAAGCAGAGCTTGTACTATGGGTACTAGACAATGGATAAACATACATATATACTTTTCTTTTTTTTGTAAATACATACATATTATACATAGAAACACCCAGACCAAGACAAACATCCATGTCCATGCACACAAATGTTTGACTTGTGCGGGAATCGAACCCGCGACCTCAGGCGTGGCAGTCGGTTACACCAACCACTACGCCATCGAGGCCGACAACTATTATTAAAAACTATGAAGACCCACCGGCATCGGGAACTGGGTCCAAGCTAGCGGTGGTTAGGGCTCCAGCGAGAGGAACCTCCTCACGATGCGTGCCGTATCGAGGAGGACTGCCTTCTGCATCTGACCCTTGACCCAAGCACCTAACGCGAGCCTCTTAAGATGTTGGTCGAGGCTCTTGGCTATTAGACCGTTTACCGTAATATCGGTACAACGATTGCCGAGTCCACATCCCACATATCGACAACCTCGTGTGCTAAGTCCAGATATTTTAACTGTTTTTCTTTCTCAGCTTCCACGAGCCATCATGAGGTATGGATATTATTATTATTATTAAAATCCTCAAAATACAACATTTATTTGCGACTTTGCCATTTGCAACGGGTTCTCAAGGCGTAAGTGCTCCTAACTCTTGCTTACTTTTGTCTAGACATTACACAGTCATGTTACTCAGGATGGGTTTTAACATGTAGAAACGAGTTGTTTTAGCTATGGACAATATTGACATA
Organism: Catocala sponsa; assembly: GCA_963564715.1. NCBI lineage: Eukaryota > Metazoa > Arthropoda > Insecta > Lepidoptera > Erebidae > Catocala > Catocala sponsa. The sequence goes on from OY751352.1 coordinate 2,026,758, forward strand.
TTGTTCATGCAAAAATTAACGTTCCGTAGGTAAATCGATTCGTTTTTCAGATTTTGTAACTGGACATTAATTAGCCGCCAGTACGTTTAAACAATGAAGCAATATACTAGAAAAGACTGCCGCTAAGCAATGCCTTATTCAATTGACATTTATTATTCTCTTTTATCTTGTACCACGTAGGAAGCCATGTCTAATTGTTCTATGTGCTTCGACATAAGGACTCTTTGAGCTGTAGCTACAGTATAAATGACAAACAGCCCACCTACGTCATTTAGTTCACTCACATATATACGCAGAGCGTTCTATTTTCTCGTAATATAATAATATCAATTTCGATCACAATGTGACACTTATGAATTATGACATTCATAAGTGTTACTTTGTGACCTAAATGAATTAACTCGTTATATAATTGAAATTAAATTACTATATACGGATTTTATCGCGTTGTTTATTTGACACTTTATTACAAAATTTAGAAACTGTTACACTACTATTACTATTACAACGCGATAAAATCCGGATATAGTAGTTTAATTTGGGATTAAATATAATGATCAGCAAAAATACTAATTGGTCAGCAAATATTGCACAGCATAACGAGCATCTATGCGCCTCAAATCACTGCATTCCGTCTCGGAAGTGTTAGGTTACGTTAGGTTCCTTAACCACCCAACCAAAAATAGGAGCCGTCGACTTAGTTTGATCTCTTTAAAGTTTGCTGGCCATGAGTTGCTGATCAATTAGCTTTTTTTGCTGGGCAGTTAAATACTACCCGTTTAATTTCAACGAATAACATTCGCGTAAACAGAAGACAATATTATCGTTAGGTATATAATATTAATATTCATTTGAACCACAAAGTGACACTTATGAATTTTGGCGTTCATACGTGTTACTTTGTGAACTAAATGAACAAATTATTCTTGATATATTCTCTTTTACCTTAGACCATATAGGAAGCCATGTCTAATTGTTGTATGCGTGCACGTGCAACAACATGAGGACTCGGTGAGCTAGCCTACAGTATAATGACAAACAACCGGCCTACGTCATCCAGTTCACTTATATATGCAGGGTGTTCCATTCATTGACTTGACTGATTGACTATTTTTCGACCATTATACAACATGTTAAGCTGGTTTGGACATGTAGAAAGAATGGACGAGGAAAGACTGACTAAGAAAGTTTATAAGGCTAGTGTGAATGGAACAGTCGCAAGAGGAAAACCTAGGCGAACGTTTCTCGACCAGATCGGAGGCGTTCTGGACAAAGGCCAGGTTAAGAGCTCCTTGAACCGACGGGCGTGTATGAGAAATGTGATGAAAGTGAATGAAGCCAGAGAAGTGTGTCAGGATCGTAGCAAATGGAAATCCGTAGTCTCTGCTACCGCTCTGGGAAACAGGCGTGAATCTATGTATGTATGTATGTATGTACAACATGCTAATTTGTAACGTCGCGTCGCCAATTTTTGGTAACATGATATCAAGCATGTTTAATCAAAATTAATTAATTTGTTATCAAAATACATACATTTATTTAACACAAATATTTTTAATCAAAAATTTTGGATAGTAAATAAAACAATACGAGCGCGTAGTACGATGTTCTTTTGTAGCTTGACGACGCAGACGCCTGTCAGCGTGCCTTTAAAGATTTATAAGTTAGTTAATTTAATTATAAGTTAGTTAAGAGCCGATTTTTTAATATTAAGATAAAGTTTATTTATCGTCTATACAAAAGCTGTCAAACAATAACATTCTCCGGTATATAAAAGATATCTGACGATTGAAAATTAGTCCGAAGTGAAAGTTGCTATGCTTTTTATTTAACTACGCTTTTTATGGTATGTGATTTCTTTGATTGGGGCTAAAAAAGCAATATAATCACCTCCGTAAATATGGCAGGAATGCCTTGTATAATATAAATATTCATTTGGGTAATAAAGTAACACTCATGAATGTTGACGTTCATAAGTTTTACTTTGTGACCTTTGTTTTTAAACGTGAACACAGTTTTAACCCTATCTCTGTCCCGTGATAGACACAATAGAAAATCTATTGTTATGTATCATATGTGATTCATCGGACAGGGAACCTGTTAATATAATGAAACCCTCGAGCTAAGCTATATGCTCGTGTTACGAGGTTAACATCAGTATTGCAAAGGGAGGAGTTCGAACCTACTACCTCTCAGTCGTAACTCCAATGCCTTACACGTTAAACTACCGCTTTTATATCTACCGCCTTTATATAATAACTGAGGCGCTCATAGCTAGTTGCACTCACTGATCGGTAAACGATTAGCGAGGTTAAGCAACGTTGGGTGCGGTCAGTCTATAGATGGGTGACCGCTTAGTGGAATTTCATCTGAGCGTCTCCGTGCTTCGGAGGGCACGTAAAAAGTCGGTCCCGGTTGTTGTCAAATTGACAGCAGTCGTTAAGCCATGTCAGAGGTCTACGGGCGGCTTGAACAACTCTTGACAGCAGGTTGGCCACTAACCACACAAAAAGAAAGAAGATATAATAACCGACTGCCACGCCCGAGGTCGCGGGTTCGATTCCCGCACAAGTCAAACGTTTGTGTGCATGAACATGGGTGTTTGTCTTGGTCTGGGTGTCTCTATGTATAATATGTATGTATTTACAAAAAAAAAGTATATATGTATGTTTATCCATTGTCTAGTACCCATAGTACAAGCTCTGCTTAGTTTGGGCTAGATGGTGTTGTGTGTATGTGGTAGAATATATTATATTACTATATTATATTATATTATAACTAGATGTTACCGCGGTTTCACCCGCGTTTATCGTTATTGCACCGCCCTCGTCGGTCGTAGCGTGATGGTATATAGCCTATTATAGCCTTCCTCAATAAATAGGCTATCCAACATTAAAATAATTTTCAAATCGAACCAGTAGTTTCGAGATTAGCGCGTTCAAACAAACAAACAAACTCTTCAGCTTTATAATATTAGTATAGATAATTATTATCTCTGCCTACCCTTCAAAAATATATAGACGACAATTGCGTACTTTTGTTATTCAAATCATCCTGTATAAAATGCAGTCATATGCGTCGCAAGCGCAACATTGATTGAGGGAAATAAGTCTAATTTCTGAACATGAATTGCATCAATCGAACCTTTGAACGAAATACTTGACCAACGTGACCTCAGCGGATCGTTGGCGCCGACTCTACGGTAAAGGTCGCTCGACACTGGTTCGATTCCAGTACATTAATACAAGGCTTTATTTTTACATACATACATAGTCTCATCTGAAAGGATAGGCAGAGGAAGGTATCTCAGCTCCTCATAATAGGGGACGAGCCTATTGTTGTCTGTGGCATTGCAGGCTCCAAGCTGACCCTAAGTTTTTTTTTAAGAATAATTCAATAACGCTTTGCCCGACCCAGGAAATGAAGCCAAGAGCTTCATTTCCTGGGAGCTATTAAAATAAAAATTTCGGAAAATAAAAAAGGGGAGTAGGTACTGTTGTATGTGATGAAAATTATCTTTACTTACTTAATGGGCTTAGAAATATTACGGTGAAATTCTACCTACTATATTATCCAAATAAAATTCAGTAGCTCGAGTATACTCACTAACCATTATGACGTTTATATTTATTTATTTATTTATTTATGTATTAGGAAGACCAACAGCTTTGAAATACATAGTAGTGAAATTAAATATGCAACAGAGAGCCAATGATAGGTCTCCACGACTAACTCTTAAATAACAATGCGTGGACAGCAACTATTTTATCACTTATATATGTGTTACTTAGTGACCGAAATGAGTAAATAATTTCCACTTTTGGCTTTAAACACTAAAAAAACATTTTGAAGGTTTACGTTAATAATCTTGTAATATTCGATAAATATTCTTATTCAATAATAATAATAATAAATTTATTTAAATAATAATATATAATATATATTCTACCACATACACACAACACCATCTAGCCCAAACTAAGCAGAGCTTGTACTATGGGTACTAGACAATGGATAAACATACATATTATTATATACTTTTTTTTGTAAATACATACATATTATACATAGAAACACCCAGACCAAGACAAACATCCATGTTCATGCACACAAATGTTTGACTTGTGCGGGAATCGAACCCTCGACCTCAAGCGTGGCAGTCGGTTACACTAACCACTACGCCATCGATGCCATAATTACATTATAAAAAATGACTCATTAATACAAAAAAGTTATAAAGTTATAAAAATACATTTGTTGCTGTTTGCCCGAATTAGATTGAACCTGTGGCTCGGGCGAAGAAGTGCTTACGAACTATTTTACCAATATAACTTTACATAACTACATTTCAACAATAACTTAATAAACTGCATAAGCAACTAGCAGTACTGGTAATAAGTGGGTCAATAATAATGATGAGCTAAGACAGATTAGCAAATTTTTATAAACATATTTGAAGTAACTGCTCAGTTTACTTATACGACAAAATTTGTAAATAATTATGTAATACTAGCTGACCCGCGCAACTTCGTCTGCTTCACATAAGAGAATTTTCCTAGTTTTTGCAACATTATTCATTTATGCTCCGCTCCTATTGGTCATAGCGTGATGTTATATAGCCTATAGCCTTCCTCTTTAAATGGGCTATCCAACACTGAAATATTTTTCTAATTTTTACCCGTAGTTCCTTAGATTAGCGCGTTCAACCAAACAAACAAAATGTGAGTGAAGTCGGCGCGTGAGCGCCCTCGCCTTTTTATAAATGCAGCGGATGGCCGTTTCGCGCGATAAACAAAAATCAACCGTATAGCCGTACCCCTACTGGCGCGGCGAGATTTGGAAGTTTTATTTCATCTATATCTTGTGTGTTTATAAACCGATTTCTATATTTTAAAGTGTCTTTTTTGAATATGGGAGTTTGATAAAGATATATCTATGTGAAATACAATATATGTATGTATTTAATACACTTTGAAGAAATGCCTAACGATTAAACACGTTATTGTGGATAAGTTATAAAAGATAGATATATACTATTGAGGACTTTTTTGTAGATCTTTTAAAGACCATCATCTTTGTAATACATACTTTTGGTGTATGATCAACGTATGCGAGGATAAGAGCTCGAAAGTGCATTTTCATCCGACTTGCTCAAATTTATCGTCACTGCTCAGCTCCTATATGTCTTAGCGTTATGTTATATAGCCTATAACCTGCCCAGGAGTATGGACTACAATCGTACCAAGTTTGGTTAAAATCCCTACAGTAGTTTTTGACCCATGCGTGCATATACAGACAGACAGACAGACAAAAAATTTACTAATTGCATTTTTGTCATCAGTATCGATCACCATTCATCCTCCAATATTAAATTTGAATATATATTCAATGTACAGAATTAACCTCTCTACAGTTTTATTATAAGTATAGATGTCCTTACAACTAACATAATTTAATTTATAAATACTTAAGACTCCCTTTAATCTATTATATAAAAATGGACCTAAAAAAGAAAATTTATTTAAGTAAATGAATTTTGAACCTGATTGTGAGGCGCAGACTATCAATGGATGCACTATGGACGCACTTCTCAGACACAAGTAAGATACAAAGTCTTATCTATTTTTATCCATCCACATACGTACAACACACACACATACATCTACAATCAGTCACTTACATATCCTAAAATTTTCCTATAATAATTATCTCAAATTACGTTCACATTCTTATCCACATACTCACAACACACTCGTACACAAATACAATCTCTCACTTACACATCTTACATAGTTCAATAATAAATACTAGCGGTCGCCTAGTGCCCGAAATTCGACCAAAGTTTGCCTGTTTAGATATTGCTGATATATTATGTCATTATATATTGATATATGTAACCATAGTTACGCGCTTCGACTGCGTGTGTCAAATGCGTGATTGTGTGCGTGTAGTGTTTTTTAATTAATTTAATGTATTTCTAATGCATATTTCATAAAAATAATAGGATTCGCCCCTCCTTCACCATATAAACTTTAACCGTGGCAAATTTCATACTCCTCCGTCCGTGCAATATTCGTGAAAAGGGGTACAAAGTTTTTGCTTCACGTATTAATATTTAGATATTAAATTAAGAATGTAAGAACTCTGTTCAGTGTCCATTGTTGCATTGTTTTCGCTGAGCGCTGCCTCCCAAAATACAGGCTCTAGCCTAGTTTGGGAATCAGTGTTAGTAAGTATTGTGCTAACTCTACGTCCTAGGATAAGTTTCACGCAATGTACTACATTTCTATGTCAATAAACATAATTATTATCATCTTTATTTAAATACTAGATGTGCTCGCGGTTTTACCCGCGTTTATGATTACCGCCTCCGTGGGTCGTAGCGTGATGTTATATAGCCTTCCTCGATAAATGAGCTATCCAACACTAAAATAATTTTTCAATTCGGATCAGTTGTTCCTGAGATTAGCGCGTTCAAAGAAACAAACAAACTCTTTAGCTTTATAATTGTATAGATTTTCAATGCATTTTTTATTTTTATATATAATATTTGGTACAAATATTTAAAAAAATACATGATTCGAAAGACACGTGGCGCCATCTATTATCAAAAGAACGTTTTTGTTGTTTTCCTCGGGAACAGTAATTTTTTTCGGGATGAAAGGTATAGTCCGTTTCTGTACACTTAACAACGTATATGCAAAATTTCAGAATGATCGGTTCAGTGGTTTAGGCGTGAAAAGGTAACAAACAAACAAACTCATTTTCGCTTTTATATTAGTTAGAATAATACTACTTGGTGTCAACCCGTAACCGTCATAAAAACACCGGCTTACAGCCGAGTATTAAAACAATCCCCATATAATAATAATATTACATATGCTAACATACCATATCCACCAGTCGGTTACACTGACCACTACGCCATCGAGGTCGACAAATAAAACGCAGTTACGGCATTTCGTCCGGTAAGTAAAAGTTATTCAGTCAAACACAGCTCTCTTATCATTACTATCATACTATCTTTAATTCATTTTAACTAGGGTCAACAACGCCATAGTGATATCCTTATTTCGTATATTTATAGGCATCGATAACCTACGTTTGACTGTCACTTTGGTAGAATCTATACTAATCTATACTAATACTAGCTTTTGCGTGCGGCTCCGCCCGCGTGGTACCTACATCAATAAAAAATAGCCTATGTCCTTCCCCAGGTTTTAAACTATATCTGTACCAAATTTCATCTAAATCGGTTGAGTGGTTTAATCATGAAAAGGTAACAGACAGACAGACAGATAGACAGACAGAGTTACTTTCGAATTTATAATATTAGTAGGTAAGGATTATAAAGCTGAAGAGTTTGTTTGTTTGTTTGTTTGTTTGAACGCGCTAATCTCAGGAACTTCTGGTTCGATTTAAAAAATTATTTTGGTTTTGGATAGCCTATTTATCGAGGAAGGCTATAGGCTATATAACATCACGCTACGACCCACGGGGGCGGCGCAGTAACGATAAACGCGGGTGAAACCGCGGGAACGTCTAGTATGTATTATAAAGCTAAAGAGTTTGTTTGTTTGGTTCAACGCGCTAATCTCAGGAACTACAGGTTCGAATTGAAAAATTTTAATTTTAATTTTTGATAGCCCATTTATCGAAGAAGGCTATAGGCTATATAACATTACGCTACGATCAATAGGATCGGAGCATCAATGAAGAATGTTCCAAAAACGGGGAAAATTGTCTTCTGTGACGCAAACGAAGTTGCGCAGGTCAGCTACTAGAAAGATAAGCGATTAAATATAATGACCACCAAAAATACTAATTACGCAGCAAAATATGCTTACTAAAACATATCATAACGAGGCCCTATACGCCTCAAATCACTGCATTCCGTCTCGGAAGAGTTAGGTTATGTTAGGTTCCTTCTTAAAACCACCCAAGAATAGGAGCTGCGCTCCGCGGGGCTCCGTCGACTTAGTTTGATCTCTTTAAATATATTTTGGTGTGCAATTAGTATTTTTGATAAGCATATTTTGCTGTGTATTGCGTGTTGCTTTATGAACCAATTAAAACGACGATGTGGTGATTGAATATTGACTGGTTTATTGTTACTTAATTAAGGCTTATATTATACTAAGTTATTATACATACGTAGTACGGACCTATATAGGAAAGGGAAATTATGATGTTTACTTTATTTGCATAATTAACAATATTAACTATTATGTATTACGGCACGTAGTATTTTGCTTTGCTAATAACAAGTTATATATATCACGTTTGCATGTACTATACTATACTATGATATACTATGGCTTTCGCCATACTGTGCAATTAGTATTTTTTTGCTGTGCAGTTAAATACTACCCGAAAGATAATATATATGCACGGACGGCGCACTGGTTAAGTTGTACTTCACACTACGCTACACTGTGCCAAGTGTTGTAGGTTCACTTTCCATATGAGATAAAGATTTTTGCGAACACAAATAGTTATTACCAGCCTGGGTATTTCGTGTCCGTTGGTGTAAAAATCGCCTGCCACTAGGACCTTGACCTCAGCGCGAGAGTTGTTTTACTGCGTATTAAGAAAAAATCTACCACAAAGGCATCTTATGTTCTTGGGTAAGTAACCTTCAACTTGAACTTAAACAAAGAAAAGCCATAATATCAACTACACAATAATCAGACAGACAACGAAATAATAAATTCAACTCATTATTGATACAGCGTGCCCCTACTACAACACATTGACAAACAAACACACACACTCAAAGAAACATAATTATTGTTACTATACAAACGGCGGCCATGACAGTTCGGCGAGCCTCTGAAACCGCGACCGCTGATTGGCTGGCTGCAACGCGCCTCCATGACGTCAGATGCGCCGGCGCACGCATTTTATCGAAAAACTACAGTCACAATAACGGCGATAGCGAGTCATGAATGACACTGCTCTATTGTTATCTTTGAAGTTATCAAAGGACAGAAATAAAGGTTTCGTTATTTGGTCTCATTTAAATAGAACGGAAATCTAGCTATCTGGTATAAAGTTGTTGATTATCGACAACACAATGGCGTAGTGGTTAGTGTAACCGACTGCCACGCATGAGGTAGCGGGTTCGATTCCCGCACAAGTCAAACATTTGTGTGCATGAACATGGATGTTTGTCTTGGTCTGGGTGTTTCTATGTATAACATGTATGTATTTACAAAAAGAAAAGTATATATGTATGTTTATTCATTGTCTAGTAACCATAGTACAAGCTCTGCTTAGTGTGGGCTAGATGGTATTGTATGTGAAAGAATATTATTATTGAATATTGATGTTGAAAATTGAATGAAAAAATAATTGAATGGATATTGTATTTTACCACATAAATGATAGTACCTACTTTTATACTCATAATTAAAGCAATTCGTGCAAAATTATTCCCTAACCATTCCAAAATATCAAAAATGCACAACGTTAATATTCAAGTTTTCACTTGTGGCGGCACTCCAGGAGTGCAACCCGTTGATTTTTTTTATAAATAATAGACAGGCAACAATGTAATTCAACTGACGAGACAACGATCTATTACCGACAATGTATCCACAAAATATATGGAGCACCAGCTGGAATGAAAATTTAAAACTTCAGGAGACAGGCGAGATTGTATGTTTGTAGCATGGATGTTGCGAATATTCGCATCGGTATCCGCAATTGCGGAGCTTCTGCATCGATTTGGACATCCGCATCCGCGGATGTCAGTCTTCAAACATCCGTATTCGCAGATGTCAAAAAATCTGCATCCGCAACGTCCCTGGTTTGTAGGGTCAGACCCGCGCGCGGTAGTAACCTGGTCTATATCTTTTAGAAAGTTGATGGCCTCGCCTGGAATAACAACAAGGCAACCGCGAGGGAATAGGACGGAGCAAGGCGCGTAGAAAGGTCTGATCATACACAGTTGCGTAGAACTGTTATTTCTAGCGTGGTAGGTTACAATCCATTTTGAAATATCTTTCCTTAATTTACCTAAAAAAAAATCAACGGATTGCACTCCGGGAGTGCCGGCAGAAGTGAAAACTTGAATATTAACGTTGTGCATTTTTGATATTTTGGAATGGTTGGGGAATAATTTTGCACGAATTGATTTAATTATCAGTATAAAAGTACTATCATTTATGTGTTAAAATACAATATTCATTTATTGCGCTATCGTACACAAACATGACAATTCTCCCTCCGTCTTACGAATTTTCGATCAGGTCACGTGTCCTGACGCGAGTTTAACATTTTTTACCCGTCACGAAAAAGTGCACAATGCCGCTAAAGAAGTTTTCACTTCAAAACATTCCCGCACTAGGAATAAATCCTGTGTTGCTGGAGACTTACAAACATTCAGACACAGAAGAGTGTGTTTTGTTTGAATGTTTGTAAAGTCCCCCGCGAGACTTGAAATGACAATTTCTAGATTACATATTTTTTTACCTATGTGGGGATCGAACCTGTTCACTTTTCACAGTGGCAATATCGAAGCGACCGCCTAAATCGGTAACAGTGCAGTTAAAAATGCCTGGATTTAAAGTATAAAAATGTGTTAGTCAAAATTTGAAATCATAGATGCGCTCTATTACGTTTAAATAAAATATGGACACCCTTCTGGATTTTTTAATTGTCATTATTCTTCTTTTCGTGTGGTTAGTGGCCAACCTGTTGTCAAGAGTTGTTCAAGCCGCCCGTAGGCCTCTGACACGGCTTAACGACTGCTGTCAATTTGTCAACAACCGGGACCAACTTTTTACGTGCCCTCCGAAGCACGGAGACGCTCAAAAGAAATACCACTAAGCGGTCACCCATCTACAGACTGACCGCACCCAACGTTGCTTAACCTCGCTAATCGATTACCGATCAGTGAGTGCAACTGGCTATGACCGCCTCTAAATTGTTATCGACCTAATGCAAATGTCGCAGACAATTTGTATGATTCCGCATATTAAAAACGGCGTCGTTCATTTAAAAACGCTCGTTGATTGTTATAGTAGGGTGACCGTCGACGGAGCTCCTATTTTTGGGTGGGTTTAAGAAGGAACCTAACATAACCTAACCCTTCCGAGACGGAATGCAGTGATTTGAGGCGTACAGGTGCTCGTTATGCTGTTGAATTGTCTATCAAATGTTGTGACATATTATAAAGATGGCATAGTGGTTAGTGTAACCGACTGCCACGCCAGAGATCGCGGGTTCGATTTCCGCACAAGTCAAACATTTGTGCACACAAATGGATGTTTGTCTTGGTCTGGGTGTTTCTATGTATAATATGTATGTATTTACAAAAAAAAAAGTATATAAGTAATACATACTTATATACTTTTTTTTGTTTATCCATTGTCTAGAACACCATCTAGCCCAAACTAAGCAGAGCTTGTACTATGGGTACTAGACAATAGATAAACATACATATATACTTATATCTGAATTATAAATACAGTATTATCACGCTCAATCATGTTTAAAACTGTACTCTACCATTCTCTATCAAATCTGTGAGCTCGCCCTTCTTAATGTAGACACTTCTTCATGAGATCTAAGAACGGTGAGTTCACATTTGATTGAATTATTTGTGTGGACAATGTAACGTAGATACTGATAACAGTATCTACGTTACATTGTCCACACAAACAATTTCAGCTTTTCAGCAGCCATGGTCACGGGGAGACTAAGATGGCAGACCGAAACGTCCAGGGAAAGTGTAAACACAAATATAAATATAAATAGTATAATAGTATAGTAATAGAATAAATAGTTTTAATAATTTCAATAATTTAATTAGCTTAAAAATGAGTAAAGTTTAATAGTAATAGTAGTGTAACAGTTTTCAAAATATTGTAATAAAGTGTCAAATAAACAACGCGATAAAATCCGTATATAGTAGTTTAATTTCAACAAGTGCACTCTTTAATATCTAACTCTTATAGTCCAGAGCGACGGCATTCTGACACGACCGGAGAAAGATTAGGCGCAGGGGTAATAGCTTTACCTGCGCTCCGAGACACGGGGTGTGGAACACCACCAGCTTCTCATTCCCGACTACTATTGAGTTTCATGACAGAAATACCCAACATGTTTTTGTTGACTCGACCTAAGATTCGAACTCGAGACACGTAGCTTTGATTACCGCTGGGCGACCAGAGCAGTATATCCATCCCCCTAAGAATAAGAGGTGTATTACACCCAATTTCAATCCCTGACACTGAATAGCTCAGTTGGCACAGAGACGACACGGTTTGTCGAGGTCGCAGGTTCAAACCCTGCTTCATGGATTAACTTTTTCTTCTGTAATAATTTATATTCTAATTTAGCATGAGAAGTGCTTATTTTAACAAGATGGGTATAAAAACCTCTTCGTCTTAAATGTAAAAGTAATGAAAATAAATGATCCCTATATCTCGGGGTCTTTTGACCCACAGGGCCCATATTCAAACTCGACCGAGGTATGACCCCAAGGTGTCTGCCCACCAAGTTACAAGTCAATATTTTCCATTTGAAATACATGTGACCTTGTGACCCTTATATCTTGGGGGTCTTTTGACCCACAGGGCCCATATTCATACTCGACCGAAGTATGACCCAAAGGTGTCTGCACACCAAGTTACAAGTCAATCGGTCAAGTGGTTCCGGAGTTATGCCTGTCACTAACACCAATCTGTCACTAACACACAGACCCACATAGTGTTTTCATAAACCTCTGAAGAAAACTCAGAGTTTAATCATTCCTAGTATACACCACCGGGCACAGGTCCACACTTGCTGTTACTGAGAATTCATCAGACTTGCGATCAAGCGGTCGCGGGTTCGAATCCCATTCATTACACTACCGACGTGAGCCCATTCCAAACACAAGTATACTCTCAGGTTGAGATATTAACAAGACTTATTTCATACTAGCTGTTACCTGCGACTTCGTCCGCGTAGAATTTAACTAAAAAGTGTTTGTCTCCATGGAACCCTATTTTTTTTTTTTAAATCAAAGTAGCCTAAGTTACTCCTTATAACATCAGCTATCTGCCAGTGAAAGTCCCGTCAAAATCGGTTCAGCCGTTTCGGAGATTGGCAGCATCATTTAATTATTCACAAGAATATGCAATAATTTATTAAATTTTTAGTGCATTTTAAGTTTTAGAATATTCTTTATTGAAGTCGGTTTTCTTTTTTGTTAAATTTTTGTTTTCTTCTCGGTTTTTAGTGAACCTTGCCAAATATCAGAACATCATCAATGTAGTCAAATACGCATTATTAAGGATAACTCGAAAACGAATGGTCAAATCTTGATCAAAATCAAATGGGATCACACGGGAAGCACCAGCTTTCAAATAAAAAAAGAATCATCAAAATCGGTTCACCCAGTCGAAAGTAACGAGGTAACAAAGATAAAAAAATTAAAAAAATACTGTCGAATTATTTACCTCCTCCTTTTTTTGAAGTCGGTTAAAAATAGATGTTTTCGTATAGGTACCTTATATACTGTCATATGCATTAGATAAAAAGCTGTTATTTTGACATTACAAACAGACACTTCAATTTTATTTATTTGTATAGATGTACAGATTTAATAAATAAATATTTATAAACGGATTTGCTCATAATCTGTTTAAAAGAAAAATAAACCTTATCACGCTATGATTGTATTGTTTGCTTGTGTGATTGCTGATCGTAAATCAGCTAATGACAATATTTCTCGCTAACACCTCTTATCAGTAACACTGTACGTGTTCATAGCCTTGATGAGGTAGTTATTCTGTATCGCACGTCGATAAAAACCTTTTGAACACTTACATTACAATATCGTTAATATGTTGCGATATGCTAGATAGTGGTGCCAATTCTGTTGTCACAAAATTCTCTAAACTTAACTAAAAATCACTAAAATTTAGTTTAGTCCTGTCAAACGACATTTCGTATTCTCAAATCGTTAAAAGTGACAGGACTAAATTAAATTTTAGTGATTTTTAGTTAAGTTTAGTGAATTTTGTGACAGCAGAATTGGCACCATTATCTTTTTAAATAATGCGCAAAAAAAAGGTTATTTTGCGCATTTAAAAAGGGTTTCCAAAACATATACAAGGTTGATTAAACAGTGAGGCTTTATTTCTATCTACATATATTATGTACCACATACAAGCTCTACACCAAATTTAAGCTCAATAGGAGCAGTAGTTTAGCCACAGAATAGATTTTTAATTTTTGCTAAATTGCAACGGGTTGTATAGCAAACAGCTGACCGAGAGTCTAAGCATAGGTATCTAAGGTAAACCTTAAAGCGACAAAAATGTAGGAGACAGTACAGTATAGTACAGTAGCCAACAATCACGCCAAAGTGAGTCTTAATCTTAGCGCAATAAGAACGAAAACTCAAGCATAACATTAGTTTATAACACAAACAAGGAAGCAATAAATAAACCCGTGACAAAAATGAAACAATGAAAGAAAAACAACAATGAAAGACAACAGATATATATAAAATACTAGCTTTTGCCCGCGGCTTCGCTTGCGTTAATTTAGAATTTGACAATAAATTCGGGTTGTACTCTGCTTGTAATAATATAATTCAATCATGATTCGAAAGACACGTGGCGCCATCTATTATCATAAGAACGTTATTGTTGTTCTCCTCGGGTACAGTATTTTTTTTCGAGATGAAAGGTTGCCTATATCCGTTTCTGTACACCTGACGAAGTATATGCAAAATTTCAGGATGATCGGTTCAGTGGTTTAGGCGTGAAAAAGTAACAAACAAACAAACTCATTTTCGCTTTTATAATATTAGTTAGGTTGGTGTTTGCGTATTAAATTGATTTAATTTGTTTGAAAAAAGTGATTTTCTATTTTTATCTTTATCGAGTTTTTAACCGTTTCGAATTAACACTGAGTCCTTATGGAATACTCTGTCCATTTTAATGTCCATGGATCATAGCAACCTTGTATAAAACATTTTTTATAATTCTTTTTTTAAGTACCTATATAATATTTTTTTATATATAATTTTTTTTGTTATGTTATCTCGAATAATCGAGAAAAATCGAGAGCTTCAATAGAGAAGATGGTTGGAATGTACCACCAAGAAGAAACAAACCACAGCTAGAATTCATGATACTTTGAGCTCATTCTGCGTAAATAGAAACACCAATGATTAAATGATGTTCGGGTACTTTGAAATAACTACACTGGAACATTGACACAACTACGATCTTAGTCTCCCCGTGATGGCCGTGACCATGGTTGCTGAAAAGCAACCGAAACGTCGGGGAAAGAGATAAATATAAATAGTTTCAATAGTTTCAATAATTTAATTTGCTTAAAAATTAGTAAAGTTCATATTAAAAATTAGTAGTAAACCTCACTCAAATCGGGGAAGTCTCAACTGGCGAGGGAACTCATTCTTATATACGTAAATACAACATAATATCTATATATTAATAAGTGAAGAAAAATCTTTTACCTCTTTTTACTTCGATCAACAATACAACTAGATATCGGATCACGTACAAAATCAAAGCTAAATGCTGTCCGCGTGACAATACGTATACACAGCTACATTTGTTTACTAACAAACGGAGAGAAAAGTTTTAAAACAGTTTTAGGTTCAACCTAATTATAACCATGGCACCTAGTAATAAAATCACAAATCTTCAAAATAGTATCTAATAATTACGATCATTCATCACATACAACAACATTTAGTGTGAAATCAACCTTAAGTGGCAACAAATAAAGTACTTTTTCCCGTTATTGCCTTGAGAGCTACAACGTTTTGTTTCGTTTATTTTTGTTATAAAAGTTTGTTCGTGTTGGCGAGCCATGGCCAAACATTTGTAGCGGTGGTTTGAAATCGGTAATTTTGTTCAAAATTTGATATTATTTGTTAGTTTAAACGTCGGGGACGTTTCGGTTGCTTTTCAACAGCCATGGCCACGGGTAACAGTTTCAAAATGATGTAATAAAGTGTCAAATAAACAACGCGATAAAATCCGTATATAGTAGTTTAATTTCAATTCTGCTATCTCTTTAATTAACTACAAAGTTCAGATACCTCTCCCACTACGCTATCACCACATTCGAAATAGATTTTCCATACTAATTGTACTCAGCTACTTTAGATAAACTAAACAGTCAACATACTATTGTTATTATCAATCATGTAAACATTGACCTGTGTGTTCTTATCACAGTACTGGTAGTATCATAAAGAGCACATGTGAGTAATGAATTGGTGCTGTATACATCGGCACTTTCCACTACCGAGGATGGTGGCCTTACGTAAACAATTTGATGTATGATGCTCTTGAGATCACTGTCGTCAACAGTTGCGAAGGATGTAGAAATGGAATTTTACAACACTGGTGGCGAAGTTGTAGTTTAAAAAGAAATATAGAAAACTGTAAATTCGCAGCATAAAATCAAACCTGTATTAAATTGTCCCACTGCGGAGCACGGGCCTGTTCTCATTGTGAAAACAGTTGGGCCACAGTCCAGCACATTAAATATCTTCGAGAACATTATGGAGAATCTATACTAATATTATAAAGCTGAAGACTTTATTTGTTTGTTTGAACGCGCTAATCTCAGGAACTACTGGTTGGATTTGAAAAATTCTTTTAGTGTTGGATAGCCTATTTATCGAGGAAGGCTATAGATTATATAACATCACGCTACGACCCAAGGGAGCAGCGCAGTAACGATAAACGCGGGTGACACCGCGAGAACATCTAGTTCTCAGATATGCAGGTTTCCTCCAGACGTTTTCCTTCACCATTAAAACGAGCGATAGTTAACCTTTTCAATACCTACGCAGATAAATTCGAAAGTCGGAAGTGCGTGCCTTAGGATGGGACTCGAAACCTCTGCGTAGCAGTCCAACGGTCTCAAACTAGGCTATCGCTGTCTTTCTTGATATTCACAGTAAAACACGTCTAATTTACAACAATTAAGACTTCGAATATGATAGCTGTGCATGAGTAGATGGTCAGGCAGTGTTGTTGGATTTATCTGTTGAGTTTTTAGTAGTAGCACGATGTCTGGAAATGTCCAATGTACGACAATGGGCTAGCTCTAGTGGAAACCAATACTTGGGCAATATGGGTGTAATACCTCCGTGGCGCAGCGCTAGTGAATGCGACTGCTGTGCATGAGGTCTCGGGTTCGAATCCCGGGTCGGGCCAACAAACAGTTATTGGGTTTTCTGTTAAGAAATATCAATAACAGCCCGGAGTTAGGAAGTTAGCGGTGTTGGACACACCCGTGCCTCGGAAAAGCACGTAAAGCCGTTGGTCCTGCGCCTGATCTCTCATGAATAGAAAGCTGGTTCCTACCAATCTAAAATATATTCACGCGATGAACAACAGTTGACCTTCAGCCAATCAGCATTAGATTGGTCCGAAAATGTGTTGAGGACAACATTGATCAGACTGTATACAAACATAATACTTGTCATTAATATGAACTTGAGAGGAGGCGTGTCGATGTAGTAGGGTAGTTGCCTATTTAATATTCTCAGGAACTCCTGGTTCGAATTGAAAAATCTTTTAGTGTTGAATAGCTTATTTATCGAGGAAGGCTATAGGCTATATAACATCACGCTACGACCCACGGGGCGGTGCATTAACGATAAACGTGGGTCAAACCGCGGGAATATCTAGTTAATAATATAATCTTATTGTAATCATTTTTAAATTGTAAACATGTGTAGCAACTATATTCCTGTCCATTTGATTTAATTTTTTATTATATTACGAATATTTGTACACTGTTCATTCAGTAGAACATTATGTGTTGTATATTATGTAACTCCAACCAATATGACAAAATTCTGTCAAATAAATGTTATTATTATAGTTTTGTTTTATACTTGGTCTCCCTTTCATTTAAAAGGGGTAAAAACCTGACACACGGGCCTTAGCCAAGTGTGCCAGAGGGGAAAGAGTTAAGTAGATGATGCAAGAAATTTACGTGTGAGGCGACATGTGTTCAGAAGAACGACTTTTTGTATGAGTGTGATTGTAGATTTCGGCATGTCGAGTACGCTCAGGCTACGTACAAGTGTCTGAGGGACTACGCCGGTTGTAGATATGACAATAGGTATAATTTTAACGGTGTCTACCTGCCATTGTCTTTTTATGTCGGTAGCTAAATCAACATACTTCGACATTTTTTCCGCGTGCGTAGTGATGAGATTATGTGTGTTACATACTGCGATGTCTATTATGAAAACAGTTTTTTTTGTTTTGTCTAGTATAGTTATGTCTGGTCTATTGTAGTGTATGGTTTTGTCGGTAATAATGGTTCTATCCCAGTACATTTTAAAGGAATTATTCTCTAAAACAGTACTGGGCTTATATTTGTAATAGGCAGATATTATTATTATTATTAATCTTGCACATTACCTTATACGCAAGAGCAATTAGCCTTTGACAAAGATTTTAAGAAATCTGCATCAATATTGGCTCCGAAATGAGGGAGAAGTTATTGATTTAGATTTGGCTACGAGAATAGTTGGAACTTGCAACTCTAATACTAACACTAGCCCTGGTCCGAACAAACAGTTGCTGCGCTGCCATAGCAAGGGACATAGATCGCTGGTTATTCTGACAGCACAGTACTTCTGTTGGCTTAAAGTACCAAATTCGGATTTCAACGCAATTTATATAAATACTAGTTTTCATCCGCGGCTTCACTCGCATAAATGTACGTTAGGTTAGGTTAGGTTTGCAACAGTTATTTTTTCTGGATGAAAGGTACCCTATGTCCTATTCTGTACCCTTGACAACGTGTATGCAAAATTTCATGTTGACCGGTTGAGTAGTTAAGGCGTGAAAGCGTAACAAACAAACAAACTCATTTTCGCATTTATAATATTAGTTAGGATAATTAGGATATTACGTTATTTTAATTATTTTTAATCTAATTTATTTGCATTTTTCCTAGCGTAATAAATAGTTAAAAATCAAACTACTATAATTAAATTTCAATGTAGCACAGATTCGATAAGATTACAAATATCAGTTTTTACTTGGCAACCCTAGCTAACGAGCTGTCATCTGTCAAATCGAAAATAATCACGACTGGAAAAACAAAGCATCATAATAACCCCTAATAAAAATTGTATCATTCGTTTATAAACAAGCAAGTAGCATAACATCGTAATGTAATATAGTTATATGAAACATGCAATTGATATTAATGAGCACCTGTCCACTTGACTAAGATAAATGGGATATAAACAAATTCATACGGAAACGACGTAGGTGACAACCATAGACTAACTACCCGAATAGACATGACGTAGAAGAGTAAGAGTGTCATAAGGTGGTCTGTTCCACCCCAAAATTGCCTGATATTCACCCCAGGATGTAAGGTTTCAACTCAAATTTCCAGGGTTACGTTCTATACATACAACCCTAGAATTTCGAGCCGAAATGAGATGGCCTACCGTTAAGAGAAGAAGCTCTGTCAAATAACCCTCATGCGCCTTTGAATAGGATAATTGCCCTTATTTCATTTTGTACAGTATTTCATATGCAACAAAAAATATAATTCTAAATTAATATTTTTGTGGAAACAGCATCAAAGCTGATTGCAAAATGAAACAGCAAGCAATATGTTATATTGGTTTAGAAAAGGTGCACCGTGGTGATATGCCTCTATTTTCCTCTGCAATTACATAGAATACATCACTTATTAGCATCGTACGACTTTTTATACATTTTCATTGTCATTTAACAATTACCTCTTCTAACAGATTGGACTGGTCATGTAAATACTGTACATTCATACATACATAGATTCACGCCTGTTTCCCAGAGGGGTAGGCAGAGACCACGGATTTCCATTTGCTACGATCCTGACACACTTCTCTGGCTTCATTCACTTTCATCACATTCCTCATACACGCCTGTCGGTTCAAGGTGCTCTTAACCTGGCCATGAAAATACTGTGTGTGTAGATATTGGATAACGTAACTTTTTGAATTAAATAATTAGTATAGTTGAATCAAATTATTATACTTGACTGTCGTCATTTCATTATCTTTAACGCCGACTTGATGCTTGTACACGATGTAACTAGCATAAGCAACTTGCACGAGTTAGAGCCGAGCCACACGGTGCGGCGCCGCAGCGCACCGCATTGCTCCGCACCGCAGTGGCGGCCACACGAGCAGTGCGGTGTCGCAAAGTTATTACGGCGCCGCTGCGGCACCGCAAAAGGGTTGGCTTGGCTTGCCTAGTTGACGACAGTTTATAATAAACAATGGATCGGGAAAGATGCGGTGCTACTGCGGTACCGTACTGTTTGCACCCCTCCCCGCCTCGTCTGCCTCGTTTCCAAGTCCGGTGCGCCTACGGTGCGGCGCCGGAACTGAGCCGGACGCGCCGTATGGCATACCATACATTTTTATATGTAGGAAACCGTTGCGGCACCGCTCAGGCGCCGCGCCGGAGCCGCACCGCACCGTGTGGCCTAGCCCTTACTTACGTTCATACAACCGCGCAGGTGCTTAACTTGCGTACCTTAGGGTGACTTTCGCCGAATGAAATAATACACTATTAATATTATAAATGTGTTCACGCCCAATTGGCTTCCATTTTACAAGCTCTAAGCTCTCAGTACCCATCGTACAAGCTCTGCTTAGTTTGGGCTAGATGGTGTTGTGTGTATGTGATAGAATATTATCATTATATTATTTTTAATTAAAACTGGTATCGTAGCAGATTGTATCACGCAGAGGAAAGTTTAAGCTTGTTAAATATATTAAAAAATTACATCATTTGGTGCATTTTTGCGATAACTCTAGATCGATTGATCTAATCACTTTCAGTTTCAATTGCATGTTTACACTTTTTGCATTCGCTACTGCGTACCCCTATATTTCTTTTTTTTAATAAGCAAAGGGCTTTCGTCCTGCGAAACATGCCAACACCATCGGCCCTAAGCATATCCACATACTTTGCTTATATACATAAATAGATCTATTCCTAGTCTATTACCCTCAGTACTCTGTGGTGGTAACCTTGGTATAATAAAATCAATTTCTAATGCGAATAAAATTATTATGCATTATAAAAAAACGAACTTGAATCTTAAAATCAAATACATAGAGGCTATATTAGCAAACAGAGACATATTACTGGAAACAATTAGGTACATAAACAAAAAAGGACAAATTCGCGCTTCTTGTGACGCAAACAACGTTTCGTTTAGCATCTTACGCGTTTGTCAATTAACGACTCAATCTAATAAGCAGGAAGACAAATTATATTACGTTGTACAAAATAAACTAATTCTATGACAATCAGTAAAATAGTCATCCTTGAAAAATTTGGTAGGTATTTAAATGTTATAGGAAACAAAAATACCACTGCGGAGCGGGCGCTATAAATATCTTAGCAATGCCCTTGTAAATACATCATGACCTTTAACGGAATAAAGAATCGCAGAGCACGGAACACGGTAGCTTCCTACTAAACACGCTAGCAACGATACATTTCCAGCGTGACAACAGCATAAGTGACATGAGCACCCGGTTTCTTAACGGCTAATCGCCAACGTGTCAGCTTGCTTTTTTGGAGTTCCATCGTAATATCTCTACTAGAGACGATACCTCTACGGTCTCGGTATGGGGATAAAAAATTGTGTGATCCACGAATAATTATTCCAAGTCTAGGAGTTCTTTACGTCTTGTAATTAAATATTTGTAAAGTCTCCCGCAACACAAGAATTATTCCTATAATGACCCTTCATAAAAGATAATTCCCTAGTTATCTTTTTTCATAAATTATCAAAATCAAAATCAAAAAATCAAGATCAAAAATAAATTTGTTCAAGTTAGGTTACAAGGAAACACTTGAATGTCAAAGCTACACTACATTTTTTCTGTGAATTTACATTTACTGCCACGTTCAGCAAAGCAAGGGTGTAGGGCTCATGAGAAGAACGGGCAAGAAACTCATGGCCACTCTTTTTAATCGCCAAGTTTACAATAAAATTTAGTTTACAAATCATAACTGTAAGGTGCTGCAACTATTTCTCCATGAATTACTTAAGAACATACTCAAGCATTTAATAAAATTTGTTGGTAGCCTCTAAAGCAGCAGTATAGTAAACAGGAGCCCACTTACATGTACATAAATAATCAAGACAAGGCATGAAGAAAAAAGATAACTCCCTATCTTACATATAGACAAAGAAACAAACAATGCATAATTCTATTAATACATCTTCGGTTCCAATTAGACATAGGTATTCAACAATTAAGACCATTCGCTGTGCGCGTCAGTTCGCATTACATACGTGAGTTAATTAAATCTGCGAATGAGCGTATTTCAGACGGGGCGTTTTGAGGTCGTGTGACTCAGAGGGAGACGGTGCGTGCAGTCACGTAAGCCCGTCCTGCTCACGTGGGTACCAAAACAAAAAAACTTCCAACGGTTAAAGTCCGGCCTCCGAGAACTATGTCAAACAGTCAGAAAAGCTCTGACTGTCACGTCATTTAAGTAAATATGGTAGGTTATTCAATAACTAGCTGCCCCTTCGGTTTCACCCGCATTTGTAATTACTGCTCCGTTGCAGTGGCTTTCTACATAGCTTATATTTGGAATATAAAATGCGACAAGATTGTATAAAATAATATCAATCCTGTACAAAACTGTCCCGCTGCTGGGCACTGGCCTTTTCTCAATGTGAGAAGGGTTAGGCCATAGTCCACCACGCTAGCCCAGTGCGGGTTATTAGACTTCAAATATCTTCGAAAATATTATGGCAAAGTCTCAGACATGTAGGTTTCCTCATGGTGTTTTCCTTCCCCGTTAAAGCAAGCGATAAATAACTAATTAGTACACACATAACGTTGAAATGTCAGAGATGCGTGCCTTGGATTCGAACTCGAGACCTCTGCGTAGCAGTCCAACAGCAACTCTACAGGTTTATTATATTAGTACAGATAATCTAAAATGTCTAATCTATGTAAATAGGTATTATTCCTAGTGCGTAAATAGTCTCTAAAAATCTAAGGACTAACAAGACTGATAACAATCAGGGTTAAGTGTCAGTTAAATAATAACGGCGAGCCGTTGATCAAAAGATTTGATTAAACATTGATCAAGGAGTTGAGAGATAGCTAAGCATTAGTTAGCGATATTTTTATAACTAAGACTGTGTTTTAAGCAAAAACATTACGTATCTATACAAATCTATACAAATAAATAAAATTGAAGTGTCTGTTTGTAATGTCAAAATAACAGCTTTTTATCTAATGCATATGAAAGTATACGGTACCTATACGAAAACATCTATTTTTAAATTTTTTGTCTGTCCGTCTGTCTGTTTGTTCCGGCTAATCTCCGAAACAGCTGAACCGATTTGACGGGACTTTCACTGGCAGATAGCTGATGTTATAAGGAGTAACTTAGGCTACATAGATTTTAGAAAAAAAATAGTGTTCCGCGGAGACAAACACTTTTTAGTTAAAATCTACGCGGATATATTCATTATATCATAGCTAACGAAATGTAGGTGCTTCACACATCTCTCTAATCCTTGAGGAACAAATAGGCGTGATGATACAGCGTGTAACCGTATGGGTGTAATACGTGACTCCGAACAGGTAGCATTATAGACAGCTGTGGAGTTTCTATACGAGCGTCCCGCTCCCAAGGCGTTAGACAAATAAAGGATTGTGTGGAAAGAGTTTATATATTTTTAACACACTTTTATTATCTTCACCTGTATGTTTATTTGTTTATTAGTAACCGACTCCTTAGGACTTGATTTTGACCCACTTCAAACGGTCAGATTTCATTTAAACATTGTAGACTTATCGAGAACCGATGACAATACAATAATTTGATAAGATTATCTCATTATCCTGTTTAGGATCGTCAGGGTTAATGATTATCTCACAGATCCTTTGCGTGACAGCGAGAGAGATAGAGCAAGCGCGTGGTCTGCGCAGACTTGACCGCATTCGAGCTACCGATAACGATGATCAGTGCGGATCGAGATTGACAGCGTATGAGAAAGCTAATTATAGACATGTTGATAAAAAATAAGGTGTTCTTCTTCCTAGCCTTTATTATTCCCAAGTCACTTGGGGTTGGCTTTTCTAGTCTAACCGGATTTGACTGGATATCAGTTTTTACACGGAGCGGCTGCCACCTGACCTCTGAAACCCGAAGGCTAACGATACCCTAAAGCTAGACCAGTGTCAGGATATTAGAGGGCACTGACTTCCCAATAACGACTGCCATAGATGTTCATGGCAGCTGGGACCGACGTATAATAATAAAAATTTGGTCTGGTATGCTCTGTTATGCTCTGCCGCATGTTGAGATAGTCACGCTCAAGTCTGTTAGTGACGATGGCAACATCAACCGAGTCATTTCTTATGTCAAAAAGTTCTACATGTTAGTCGACGTTTCATTGCCAGTTTCAATATCTAAATGAATCGTTCTACAGATAGTTAATTTTAGACAAATATTCTATGAAGAATATGTCAAAGACATATTGATAAAAAATAAGGTATCTTATAATAATAAAAATATGGTGTGG
Organism: Catocala sponsa; assembly: GCA_963564715.1. Classification (NCBI taxonomy): domain Eukaryota; kingdom Metazoa; phylum Arthropoda; class Insecta; order Lepidoptera; family Erebidae; genus Catocala; species Catocala sponsa. The sequence goes on from OY751352.1 coordinate 2,051,343, forward strand.
TATGCTCTGTCGCATTTTGAGATACTCGTAGTCACGCTCAAGTCTGTTGGTGACGATGGCAACATCAACCGGGTCATTTCTTATGTCAAAAAGTTCTACATGTTAGTCCACGTTTCATTGCCAGTTTCAATATCCAAATGAATCGTTTTTGTTACAGACAGTTAATTTTGGACAAATATTCTATATAAAGAAATATGTCAAAATGTATCTGTCCATAGCTGAAACGGCTTTTTTTATGTATTGAAACCCATTTCTAGTGGTTTTAGTTGTGACGTTTATGATTTCATAAGTAATATTGCACATCTGGCGGTTGAGAAAATGGCGGGTGATTCTTGCCAGATTCTTTAATAAGTTCTACGCGCTTGTTTGGCTGAACGTGGTAACAGGTTAATTTAGATAAATAAATTAATTCGAAATTGATAAGTGAAGTGCGGTACGTTACCTAAATGCTACGCTGGAGCTATGCTTAAGGAGATGTTAAATTAAAAACTGATTAGAAAATACTTTAAGTTTTATTCCGCTCAAAGAATACCTAATCTATGCTATGCTAAATGTTAATGAATTATAGAGAATTGAAAGAAAGAAAGAAAAATAATTTATTAAACACACTAAAAACACAACATATTATCATACAAACAAGAAGCATAAACATTCAAAAAAATAAAACAAAAATAAAATAAAGAAAATGTTGTGCAGTGTGTCTAAAAGGTTTCAGCTCAGCCTTTGCTACGGATGACCGCAGCGCTGTTTTTCAGCCGAAACCCAAGGGCTAGCACGGACGATTATTCGGCATACAGTGAATGCAGCCGGTTTGCTGTCCGATTTCGCACTGATGGCGCGGCGCACTCGGCGTGGCCGTATTAGGTTGCTAGATCAGCAATTCGTATTCGATGCAAGTATTGCCTCAAACAACTATGACATCTCATTTTTCAATGAATTAATGTATACGTACAAACTACAAATGACCAAATGTACCTACAAGTAAAATTGAATACAACATGATTGATGTGATTATTACATCTACTTATACTTAAAAACTTAATATACCATAACTCAACTACTATGTATTCGAGTTTAATTTAACAGATAACATCAAAATATACTTTTAACCAACGAACCAACTGTCCTACTTTAGAAAGATATTAAAGCCCATAGCAACAGTACTTAAGCACGCCTTCAAATTTCGTAGTTTGCACAGCAATATGCATTCCAGTGCGCGCGCGCCGGTATACGTGATAGTGGTCGTGTGCGCCGGCCAATGAGAGCGCGCCGCGGGGAGGCGCGGCGCTGACGCACGTCTTACGCAACGACATACTTATTTGCAGCATTCACTATAAATATTCAAGGAAAACATGACCGGTTCACCTTTGAGGAAAAACTACGTGATATAAGCTTCTTTATAGCTAAGTTTAATATGAAAAACATGGTTTAGGTACTTACAGTGTAATATACCTAGGTACTAGTATTTATATACCTTTTGTCGCCGTTTAATCTTTGTCGCATTTGGTCACAAGTCTGCTTGAAACCATTGTAGCCAGCAGAACCTGGCCCAGATTTCAAGCATTTCAAAAAGTAATGTAAATTACTGAGTGAGCATCATCGCGTTAAATAACTCGTTTAATATAATAATATCAGCCCTGTATTAAACTGTCCCACTGCTGGGCTCGGGCCTCTTCTCAATGTGAGAAGGATTAGGCCATAGTCCACCACGCTGGCCTAGTGCGGGTTAGCAGATTTTACATATCTTCGAGAATATTATGGAGAACTCTCAGACATGCATGTTTACTCACGATGTTTTCCTTCACCGTTAAAGCAAGCGATAATTTACGTACATAACTTCGAAAAGTCAGAGATAACTCGTTTGCCGTTACATAAATCGTCGAAAGTACCTATAAAAGTGATAACATATAATATACCTATGTATGTTTTATAGTTAAAACCTTTTCCAAGTCACAACTATTTTTAACTGACGAAAGCAGTCAAGAACAGTTTTGGTCCGAAACATCCTTACTTGGATAGACCAGATTATAAGATTGGTTAACGTTTTCATAACCAACCAGAAATAGTTCCCAGGCTCCGTCAAGTAAACTTTTTAGGTGGTACCTAATAAAAAGATTCCGTCTAAAAATTTTCTTTGGCTAAAATACTTTTGTCTGTTTTAGTCACTTAAAAGAAGTTTTAACCGGAAAAATGTCTTGACTGACTTTTACGCGGTATAAATTGTGTTGCGGCACTCAGATTACACTAAATGACTCTACGTAAAACCGTCATAAATAAACAGAACACGTGATGCATTTAGGAATAATGACGAAAGACTTGTTTCTACACGGAGCGACTGCCACTTACTCCAATAATCAACAAATAATGATGAAGAAAGAAAACGAGGTGCAATGCAAAAGTGTATTACACAATACACACCTAGACTCCATGTTGCTACTATGAATTTTTAATCAGCAAAACTATTTTACCGACTATCGAACCCGAGACCTCAGGCACAGCAGCCGCACTCTCACTCACTGCCGCTGTGCCATCAATGTGAGCTGTATGCCAGTAGCACATATTTTTGCGTTTGTCCTCGTAAATCTATCACTATCCCCCCAGCGCAAAACACGTATGTAGACAACTAGTGCCACTGCTGACAGCGCAACGCCGTATATATCCCTGACCCGAGAATTAAACCTGGAATCACATGCACAGCAGTCACATATACTACGGCTACACCAGCATATCATCATCAAAAATTTATCAAAAACAGGGCTTACACTCTCTTTCATTAGCAGTAGATTGAATTTCTTCATTTTATTAAAATACAAATGATTGCTATCCATTTAGTTAAATATGCTTGCGTTAGGAGTGGGTTCAAGTCGGTAATGCAATGATTCAAGTATGTTTTTTTTTGCTCGTCAAAATGACCACACTCCACCTGATGTTAAGCAGTCGTGTGATCTAAGAGCAGTGGCCTCCACACCGCCCTCATAGCAGCCGAGGCGATGTTGAGGTTTCTACTTTGACGGCCTGAGAATGTGCTTTTTCACGCCCCGCTTAAAGGACCCAGGATTGAAAGAAGAAGGAAACACGTGCCTTGGCAGAGAATTCCATGCCTTGGCCGTTCGACAGAGGTATGAGGACCCAAACTTGTTGGTACGCGCTCTAGTCGACTCTACTGTGTAAGGATGGCATCTGAGCCCAGCACGCGTTGTTCTGGATAGGAAAGGGGAGGGCGGGATAAAGTGGAATAACTCTTCAGAGCACTCCCCGTGGTATATTCTGTAGAAACATGCCAATGAGGCAATGTCCCTACGGAGTTGCAGAGGTTCCAGTGAACTCGTGACCTCTGGATCTCCGATGATACGGACAGCCCGCCGCTGTAACCTGCCTAGAGCGTCCAGCAAGTACTGCGCGGAGTCCAGCAATTACTGACCCCTCGATCGCAAATCTAATGCCTTATACATTGAACTACTGCCACTTTATTTATTAAGTTGTAATATAGTACATACAGCTTCAAAACAGTCCAGAAACGATGAAGGAGGTACTGCGCAACATCGGTCCCCTATTATCATTCTGGATGGAGCTGACGTGGTATGAGTAACAGAACAATATTTCGCGTCGGTTACTTACGCACAATGTCCCAATTGTGGGGCTAAGTGTCGACAACACACGTCCAACTAACTAACTATAGTACATACAGACACTTAGGCAAGCACTTGTATATTGGTAAAACCATACCTAAGCAAAATATATGAGCAGTTTATAATATCCACGTTTCACCAGCAGTTTTAGTACCCAAGTAAATATAATAGAGAGTGAGCCATTACTAGGTATTGAACCTTGATTATTAATAACTAGCTTTTACCCGCGGCTTCGCTCGCGTTAATTTAGAATTTGACGATCAATTCGGATTGTACTCTGCTTGTAATAATATAATACAATCATGATTCGAAAGACACGTGGCGCCATCTATTATCATAAGAACGTTATTGTTGTTTTCCTCGGGAAAAGTAATTTTCTTCTGGATGAAAGTAGCCTATGTCCGTTTTTGTACACCTGACAACGTAATATGCAAAATTTCAGAAAGATCGGTTCAGTGGTTTAGGCGTGAAAAGGTAACAAACAAACATACTCATTTTCGCTTTTATAATATTAGTTAGAATTAGGATAACACACTTAGCATATGCCTCACAGCTAATGAGGTTACAACATACTGTGTGTGCCTACAAATAAAAAAGCCCTGAAAATAAAAAGATTAAAAAAGAAACTAATATTTCTAAACATTTGGACAAGGCAATGATCTCATTGTTATTATTTAATTTACCATATATTGAAGGCATATGTAATACATACTATACGAAGTATGTATACATAGTTCTCATAACAATGTTTAAACTTATGCATTCTAACATTAGTAAGATTGCAGTTTTACATCCTAGATGGGAGTGTTATTATATTTTGTTGCAGGAAATTTTAGTAGAATTCTGGCTCACATGTGTGTGTTACATATCTAGGAAATACTTTGGGTATACCTATTTAGATGTGATTTTACTTAACAATATGAAAGGAATTTATTTCTGAAATTAATTTACCATTATTGAGATTTCATAGACAAAAGGATTGGTATAGAGTTTAAAAAGTTAACACAACATCAAACAGTTTAAGTGTATGTAATCAAAAAGTTAGGCCAATGATAAATGTTATCCATTATTTACTAATATTATCTAAGTAAATTACCTTGAAGGTTTTGAAGGACCTATTATATTTTGTAATTAATGAATAAAAGAATGATAATTTATTTATTTAACAATATTCACAAACCAGTGGCCGAACCACCACTTCTTATAGCATTTTCAATACATACCGAGAATATGACATCACAATTGGCTGTAAACAACAGCATTAAGTTATCCTCAGAGCTTACTCAGATATTATCAATAAAAATTATGTTATAAATAAATACAAATAAGTAAGTATGTGTTGCAATATGCTGAGATACATACTTATAATAAATTTAGAACCATAAACAAGTGTTAACAATCATAGAGGTTGTGCAGCTTGGTATTTTAAAACCATTGTTATTATCTCTAAATTGTAACCACATCTTTATCGGTGAGGTGTCTACTTATTAGGTGCAGTATGTCTCTGTCTTAGCAGATGACAGATTAAAGTAAAAATTATAAGCATGAATAACGTGTGTTGTATTATAAAATAAAACTTGATAAAGTACTGTGTACCAGCGTGCCGTACTGTGGCACGCTGTAACTCACCCATACCTCGGTCACTAAAGCAGCTTTTTTGCAGATGAATGGAAAGTATTATTATTAGAATGTATGAGGTTTCGTGAGCAGAATACATGAATGCTAAATTTTAAATTTATATATTATATTATTAGATAGTGTAATTGGCGCAAGTCGTTCAATTTGATGTAAATAAATAAATAAATTATTTTTGCCATACTTGCATAATTATGGCAAAAATCATCAAAGTACTTAATCAAGTTTTATTTTATAAACTAACTAAGCATTTAGTTACTGACCGTTATGATTACAAAAGTTGCCCAGACAATACAATATCTTTAAGATTTTATACTTACAGCATAATGGACATATTCTAACTAATATCTGTGTCCTGTGACATCTACCATATGCTTCTTTGTCATGTTAATGATTTAAAGAAAAATAATTAACTTACTTAAAATTAATTCTACTGATTAGAATATTGGTGTATAACAATACTATGTAGAACAATACCTCCTTAGAATAGACAGCAATCTTTATTCTTGCAATTAGGAATGTATAAGTTAATATTCCAGATGGTTTGGAATGAATGGTTTATGGTGCCTAAGACTTTGAAATCACTAAGCATAGTCATTTTATTGATTTAACAATAATAATTTTATGTTGGGGTGTAATTAAACTAAGTGGAAAAATCTACCTATGTATGGTCTAACATATTGCAAATATTATCTACCAACATTGAGTAGGTGGTACCTATATTATTTAAATTGTAAATTATTGCTGTGTGCCGCCGCCGGTGGGCTGCTACAGCTAAAAGCGATAAGTATATTTCGGACATTTTAGACTTTTTAATAAAATGGAATTAAAAAAAACAAAAATATCGCTATGTACTTACATGTTTAGATCAGCCGAAAGTATTCGAAAATCAAACAATACTAACACTAACACCACACCGTTCTCACTGACCGTATCTGGCCTATGCAGTATTCACCGTTTTTCAAGAACTCACTTACAATACTTGCTGTAAAATTACCTTTTTTGCACGAACACTGAGATCAAATTAATTGAATATATTCGGTTAAATAATTTAACCAGGAATTAATTGAACTTAAACGATAATGACATTGACAATCAGCCAACAATCAGCAAACAGCTGTAATATGACAGGTGACAGGTCAGAGTACAGACGTCTGACACGTAGTAGAAGACAGCACAGACACTGCAGCACTGTATTTATTTCAGGTTCGACAAGTCGCAAACCTAACTGTTACCTATTTATCATTTCTCTAGACGGGTGAAAGGATTAATAACAAAGTGGTTAATTATTTAGACTTACTGTCAACTACTAATAAATCCCTGTAACTTTCTAATTATTAGGCGCAGACTACATGAAATTCATAGTTTTACGATGTGCCAACGCGTTAACCAAAACCAAACCAACAGTTACGACTAAATAGCAAGCTCTCAAGCTAAGAATTGCTGAGACAAGATCTCAACATAGCAAATCACGCCTATGAAAGCATATTGGCTGTGAAGCACTCGCTGTCACAGTCAAACAAAGCGCTTAAAGATTTGACAAAAAAACAAATTAAGTACTTATCTGAAGTCTTCAAAGACTTCAACGACTTAGATCGTTCGAAGACTTCGGGGTCTCTTACTAAACATCAGAGATATCTGACTTCCCGAACGGTTGTCTATAATTATTAATTATTATTAGCAACTGGCACTCAACAACCAACCAAAGTAGCGATAATATGGACATTGACTGTAACAAGGCGTAAGGGGGCTCCTACCGCGAATACCAGGTCGAATGTAGCAGCCATCAGGAAAAGAACATAATTAAACGGTCGAGCATAGATGGCACGGGAGGTCACGGGACATTGCGCCGGCGCCAAACCACGGCCGGCGCGGGCGCCAGCACTCGACGCATGCGTTATTGTTGATCGAAGATGCGGTGTAATCGCTTTTATTTCTGAGGGGTAAGACACCACGAGTCATTTCATTCACAGCCCATTGCTCAAAATATGGTTGACTGATTGTTAGGAATAGTTATTAAAAATAGATTGATTTATTGGGACTTCTCTTGATTTATGTTTTATTTACTCACATTTCAAAATGTCATAGCGTTCCACGGCATTAGTTTCCCCGCAATTATGAATACAGTTAGGTCGTAGATGTATTTATATTGTAACTGATACCAATAAAATATAATTATAACTACATAATACATACCGTGATGGTTCCAAAACAAAGCCGATAGAGAGGTCAAAATAAAATATTTTGAGTGATTGTTGGGTGTCATAGCGTCAATATTAGATAAATTATGTAATTTATTATACACTAGCTTTTGCCCGCGGCTTCGCTCGCGTTAATTTAGAATTTGACAATCAATTCGGGTTGAACTCTGCTTATAATAATATAATTCAATCATGATTCGAAAGACACATAGCGCCATCTAATAACATAAGAACGTTATTGTTGTTTTCCTCGGGAACAGTAATTTTTTTCGGGATGAAAGGTAGCCTATGTCCGTTTCTGTACACCTGTCAACGTATATGCAAAATTTCAGGATGATCGGTTTTAGTGGTTTAGGCGTGAAAAAGTAACAAACAAACAAACTCATTTTCGCTTTTATAATATTAGTTAGGATAGGATTAGGATTAGGGTATTAGTTAGGATTAGGATTAAGATATTAGTTAGGATTTGGATTAGGATAGTTAGAATTTGGATTAGGATTAGGATAGGATTAATGTCTATAAAATAATTCGATATTTTATGGACACGTCGCTTTTTTTTTATATTTATGTATAAACTTACATAGCATGCATACACCTTTGTCTATCAAAAGGGTAAGACAAGGACTATTACACTTTTGTCAAACCCATTAAAGTCATCCATTAGAAATTAAATTTACTATTACATACATGAATAGGTGTAAAGCGTAATGCCATCTATCGGAAAAATATTCAAACGCTGTACTTAGAATTGCATAGCAAAATAATAAAAAATTGGGGCAGTCTTTGGGGACCGTCAATAGAAGTGAAAACTTTAATCCTTGATCATAAACACTTCTTTATATTGAAATTAAACTACTATATACGGATTTTATCGCGTTGTTCACTTCTTTATATACAAAAAAAAGGGCGGTTCAGATGCTGGTTCCTGATACTCTCTTAGAGGTTATTAAACGGGTCAAAATTTAGTTATTTTTTGTGTAGGACGCACCATTTCTGAGACATAGTTAATATTCTAAAAAATAATAATAAATCGTGGAAGCGTGACCGATGACACGAGTTCCATTATTTTTGTTCACCCAAGAAGGGCTCAACGCGCCTAAAAAAGTTTTCACTTCAAAAACTATGAGATCGGACAAAGTGCTCACAGTATTCTTACAGGCGGAAGGAGGAAAGAACTTTTAGATATTTTGTTTCGATTACTTTATACTTTTGTTAATCATGGTTGTTTAGTATTCCTGCATAGTAACTTTGTTTTCTCGGAAAGCCGTATCAAAAATCTGAAGTGTTTTCTCTTAGTTTTTAGTTTAACTTATTGATAAGGAAGTTTAACAGGTGCCATTCACCTTAAATTCGCACGCTTTAACTCACCCACACTTCGGTCAATAAAGCAGCATAACACTATCTTGGACTTAACACTTTCAATGCCACTTTAATTTTAGCTTCGTTTTTAATGATGCCGCCATACAAGAAAAGTTGGACTCGCTAGGCGGGATTCCGGCATTATGTGGTGAAATGAGTACGTCACCCGCTACGCGGGTTCGCCGGCACTGCAGAGTAAATTACTTATTTGGTAATTTGTATGCCATTCTGATAAGATAGGATAGTTTTTTTTTCGTTTTTATAGGAGAACGTCTGTTGGGACAGCTAGTAGATATCCTTACTAGTCCTTGCTCCCTTACTGTTGCTCCCTCTACTGTTCATTATTTATATTAATGACTTCCCATCTGCTACTAAGTTTCCTATGGTAATGTTTGCTGACGATAGCACCGTCGTATTTAACCATGATAATATACATACCACTAAATCAGTAATCGAAGAAAATATTGTGTCTTTAGTGAGTTGGCTGGACTCACAAAACCTAAAAATTAATTTACGTAAGACATCTATTATGAGTTTTGGACAAAATGAGAACAAAACAAGGGACATAGATATTAAATACAATAATCAACGCATAAGTGACATTAAAATAACAAAATTCTTAGGCTTGCAAATTCAAAGTAATTTGAAGTGGAATTGCCAAATAGAAATGGTGTGTGGTAAAATAAACCAATATGCTTATGCCCTGCACATGTTAAATAAAACTGTAAATCGAGACGCGGTTGTTACTGCTTATCACGGATTAGTTGCAGCCACTTTAAGATATGGCATTATATTTTGGGGCAATGCAACTGGTAAAGAATTAGTTTTTAAGTCTCAAAAACACTGTATAAGAGCAATATGTAACATTCACTTTACTGATTCATGTAAACCACATTTCATTAATTTAAAAATACTGACAATGCCATCAATTCATATATTTGAAACAGCTTTATTTGTAAAAAAAAACTGGTCAACATTTTCAGAAGTAACTAGTAACTGTAGATTTGGTAAAATACATATGGTTCGAGCTAAAACTGCCTTATATCACAACAGCATATTCGTAATGGCACCCAAGATATACAATAAGCTGCCTAGATGTATCCAAACTGCTGAAAATTTACAAATGTTTAAAAATACTCTAAAAGAATTTCTTATTAACAAAGCTTATTATTCTGTTGATGAATATCTCGATGATAAAAATATGTAATAATAATAATGCTGTAATTATCATATTGACATAATTATTCCTATTAATATAAAATTAATTTAATTTTAGTGTGACATGTACACTGCCTCAAAGATTTCAAATTGTGACATTATAATTATTTTCTTTTTACTATTTTGACTGCAAGTATTATTATTTAAACAATTATTTAATTACTATCTGACTTGTAATTATTATATTTTGTAACTTTATTTCTATTGAATATTATTTGTACACCACATAATGTGGTAAGACGTAGTGGTACTTAAAAATAATAACACTAACACCTGTATCTAACCTATGTTTCACAAATAAAGGATTATGATTATGATTATGATTACTAATATTATAAATGCGAAAATGAGTTTGTTTGTTTGTTTATTACGCTTTCACGCCTTAACTACTCAACCGATCAACATGAATTTTGCATACACGTTGTCAGGGGTACAGAATAGGACATAGGGTACCTTTCATCCAGAAAAAAGAATTGTTGCAAACCTAACCTAACTTAACCTACATTTACACGAGCGAAGCCGCGGGTGAAAACTAGTCTATGTACCTACATATAATTCAATTCAAGATTCTTGTAAAAAATTTCTCATTTCACTAATAAAACCAATCATTAAGTTCTTTCTTGAATTTCCCATTTGGCAATTCCCTGATACTTACATTTTGGGATTCTATTATTATATTTTAACGGTCATGGGTTGACATTTTTGCGATTTGAATATCTACTATAGTCTATAATAATAGTTTTGGTTTGAATGTTTTATCTTTAAGCAAAGATACTACCTACATTGCCATCTATCATAAATACATTAAGACTAATTACTAATCAAGGTAACTGGCCAACAGATGGCGCTTTTAGGAAAACACAAACTTATTTTTCATATTGATTTATTTTAAGTATTTTACATATTTTTTTTTGTCTTTTCTTTATTTGCTCATTATAATCTATTCTACTTACATAATAATACAAAATATAATAATCATTAATACATGTATCATACATAGAAATAACATAAATACATACTCGTATAGGTAATACAATTTATGAATTTTAAATATATACATATATATATAATATTGAATTGTAACTGAATATTTTGTAATACATACATACATATTATATTATTTTATAAATCATAGTCCATTTCCATGCTTGTTATTTGTAATTATATATTTTTACGCCTTGCACGAGCTTGGTACTCTATACTGTTCAACTTTAGGTACTCCAGACACCTGGGGATTCTGTCCCTGTTGGATCTGGTTCTTGTATGACCTGAACTGTTGGTCATTCTTCGACTTGCAGATCACTTGAGCAGCTTGGACCTGGTATCCATTACCACGGCAATGAGACTGGCAGGAAGGCAGAGGGGTGGTTGAAATGCAAATCTCTCCATGGTTTTCATGGTATTGTACTTGTTGTTGCAACTGGCATTCGTCACGCAGTTTCTGGTAACTCCTTGTCCGGTATACCTTCTGGGAGCCCCATTCCTGCTCCTTGTTTGCCTCAGACTGTTGCCAGTCCTCATCGGAGTGGAGGATAGCGGTGTACTTTGTCTCGGGCTGATACGCCATTTGTTGCGCTTGCTTCTTCAGTTCTTCGGTCTTAGGGTCGCTGTTCTCTCCGCTCAGGGCAAAGGAAGCTCCGTAAAGTTCAGGCCTGTCAACCAATCCGTTGGGAGTCTGGTAGTCGTCACGTGGCTCACCACTGTTCTTGCCACAGATACCTTTGGTAGTCTTGCGGTACTGGTTGGTGGAAACGGCCAGGCGTTCTCCGTCGAAGATGACGCGGATACGTCCACCGCGAATGCTCAGCATCAGAAGACCGTCGGCGTGGTTGTGGTATTGCAGCAGAGGTTTTTCTGATTGGTCGTCCCAGTAGATGGTAAGGTCGCCTTCAGAGATCTTCTGGCTGTTGGACTTTACGTTCACACTGGCCTTGTTCTGCGCGGCAGAAGATGGGATCTCGATTTCCAAGTCCTTACCCGTGTCAGTCCTGTAAAAAATATCAAGTAAATACTTAACGACGTTGATTTCGAGAATGAAGAGACGTTTGTTCTACTTAAACTGTCATATAAGCGTCGTAAATTCCAAAGTAAGTATTCGTTTACATGTACGCTTAAGGCCTATTGCAAAGGCTTATATTCCAAGCCAAGTCGCTTAAAATGTTCTTGTTAAGAAATGAACAATAGAATCTAGAAGGCTGGAAGTGTCCTCGGTAGATACCACTTAGTTCTGCCGTTTTATAGTAAGACTGACACATGACTGCATACGAAATGCAGTTGTTATAGGCATTTGCCTACTGTTTTGGAGATACAGGCATAAGTCTACAATTATATGTACTACTCAAGAGAAGAAACTATGAATAGGTACTTACTTGTAGGAGATGTAGATTTCCTGTTGCTTCTCACTGGGTTTTCTGGCGAGGATGGCAAGTTCGTCCCACTTGCCTTGACTCTTGGATGCCTCTTCGCGCATCACCACGTGCCAAGAACGGGACAGTTCGTAGTTGTAGACACGGTTGCTGAATGTCTTCACAGTTTGGGCACCGACAGTGCAGTAAGCTAAAAAAAACAGATTTAATAGGTTTAATCTTCTAGCTGGTATCGATCGCCATATTAAAAGGGCATGAATTTTAAACGATTGACAATCAGATTTACATTGTTTTTATATCAGTATACAGATATAAAATCATAGCCAGTTGCACTCACTAATCGGTAAACGATTAGCGAGGTTAAGCAACGTTGGGTGCGCTCAGTCTATAGATGGGTGACCGCTTAGTGGTTTTTCATCTGAGCGTCTCCGTACTTCGGAGGGCACGTAAAAAGTCGGCCGCGGTTGTTGCCAAATTGACAGCAGTCGTTAAGCCATGTCAGAGGCCTACGGGGCGGCTTGAACATCTCTTGACAACAGGTTGGCCACTAACCACACGAAAAAGAAGTATACAGATTTGAGCACGTTGCATCAAAAATTAGCAGCACGATTATTGCAGTTTGATGAATTGGGACTATTATATATGTTTCTCTTGTAACATGATGTCATAAACTTGTATATATACTCACGTTGGTACTGGTAGTTGGTAGCGAAGTTACCGAGGCGTTCGTATCCCTGAAATGGCCCGAAGAGTGAGTAGGTCGATGTCAAATAGGAAGAATACTTAGGGATCTGTACATTGTCAAGGCGCAACACTCCGGCCCACGAGTTCATTTCAAAACGTAAGGTGTTATCGATGTAGGAAGCTACTGCGTCCAACTCTAGTTTGCCGTCACTAAGCCTCTTCATTGGGTTGACATCAATGTAGTTGCTCCACTTTTTCAGAGTTGTGAGACCTTCGGCGGTGAAGTTCATCACTACAGGGCTCAAGTTTTTGTAGCTGATAGAAGCCTTAAATGTATCAGGAGCGTGAGCTTGTACAAGCATCATTTGGCATGCTTCGGCGGGTTGGGAGTGCTCAATGTTGGTGTTTTCTTGTTCACACTGCTTGGCCCAAGGGTGATTCTTCAGCTGCTCTGTGTATTGCTGGCTGCGCTGACTTTCGCCCTTAATGTGAATGTTACCATTTTGTCCGTATTTGACATCAACTTCATATGACGTCTTCATGTTCTTCTGAAGCGCTTCAAGGAAGTTCACTGGTGATATTTCGGGCTTCTTCAACTTAACGACGCCATTGATCTGTTCATTACCGTACTGAGCGGAATTTCTTCCAAGGAACATGGCAACTTGGATCTTGGAATCGACAGGACTGGAGGCAAAAGCACCAGTCATTACGTACTCTTGTTGTTGCTGGCCTTCGAATACCGCACTAATGTCTGCAATGTTTACATTGGCAGTATTAATGCCAGAGGCGACGCGTTTGACCATCGCTTCACGACGAGCTCCGCTGTTAGGCTTGACATCGTTTTGTTTCTGAGGCTGTCCGAGTTCACCGCTTTGTTTTTGGTTAAAGTATTTATCTGGAAATAATAAATAGTATGTGAATGTAGATGAAGATAGACATCGTATGATCTAAAGAAGACAGATATATTCAATGAGAATTAGAAAATTACACTTTAATACATACCATATACAAGTGTTAATGCGACAGCCTTGTTTTTGGACGGTTTACCGAGGTATCTAATGTTGAAGTGAGTCAAAGCAATATCACTGGGAGCCAAAAGGTCTCCAATATTAGTGAAGGCTTGGTAAGTGCTGCTAGCCTTTCTGAAGTTCTTGGAGTAGGAGTAACCTTGGACATGAAATAACATGCCAGTTTGTTGACCAAACTTGTAGTCGGTGGACAACACTTTCTTAGGACGCTCAACCAACTTAGTCGTAGGATCTTGCGAGACAGGAGTTAAAGAATCCTTCTTCTGGTATGCGGTGTAGGGCCACACGCTGTAGTGAACCATGGTGGTGTCTTGGTCTGGGTGAAGCGGCTGAATTCTCAATTTGTATTCGTCAAATTTAATCGCCATGTTCAGTTTCAGAGGCATATTCACTTGGTATTTCTTAATTACTCCTGCACTTGCAAGTTGGTTGCTAAGAGTATCCATAAATCCAACGCTGCCGTCGATGTTCCTAGCAAAGGTAAACTGGATTTCTCTCTCCATGACTGAAGACATTTCTTTGAAGTTCTGGTGATTATAGTCAAATTTGGCGTTAGTTTTACTTTGGATATGGATAACTATTGGCTCTTTGTATTTGTAAATGAACGGTACACCAGTAGCAATGGGGAACATAACAGAGACCTGTCTTGAGTTGAAGACCTTGGTATAATGATTTTCTACACCTTGTTCCAATTCCTTCAAGTACTGCAGAACTTCCTTGACTACTCTCTTATGATCTTTCTCATCGAAAGCAAAGAACCTTTCTTGGCCGAGGATATCAAAGTGTAAAGAGCTCTGGAGTGGATTCTGGGGATCTTGTTTAATGTTCAACATTTCAGAAATCTTCTTAGCTGAATATTTGTGGTTAGCGTCTGATTGACGGGGCTGGTAGATCATTTGTTTGATATAATCTGCTAATTCCTGAGCGCTAGAGTATGCGAATTCAACCTGGAGAAAAAAGAAGAATTATAGAATATTTTTTATGTATTTTAATTGGCTCTAGAGTAATGTAACGTTTGTCCTTTTGTAATCACTTACAGTATCTTCGGCTGCCCATCCGCTGATCTTTTTGCTCCACGTGGTTCTGTATCTTTTAGGCATATTGGAGCCATCTTCACTAGCAATGAAAGATATTTCGCGGAAGTTGTCTTCTTGTTCGTCATCCTCGAACATGTCGTATAGCATCTCGGTGGAGTAGCTGATGCCGAGGTATTGGGATGTTACTATTTCCTTAACAGCTTGAGCTGATTTTGCCCTGTAACAAGTAATTTATCTTTTGTTACAACACACACGAATATAGACAGGATTGGCCGCAGTACAAAATATGACTATGTATATAGACGATCATTTAACTAAGAAGGGAAAGCAATAAGTAGCATTTTATAAAAACTTACAAATGCCAATGGCGAGGGTCCTTCAGGGTAGCCGCTCTTAAGATACCTTTCTTGAGAACAGTACGGACGTGGATGCTGGGATCGTCATTTGTCATCTGAGCCATCGCTTGCATCATATCAGTGGTCGGGTTGGCCCTGAACATGTTCAGAGCAGCAGCAACTCTTACTTCGTAAGGCTCAGCAGTATTTCTCAAGATGCTGAAGAGTACAGCGCGGGCATATCTGTTGTTCTGGTCTACCAACGATTTGAATTCGGACACCATTTGTACTCTGAGGTAGGTGGACGCTGGAATCTTTCCTTCTAAGTAAGGAGCGAAAACTTGTAATATTTCGGGATGACCCAAGTTACCGATAGCCCTGATGTATACGTCAGCTTTGCTCCTGTCGTCATTCAATATGGCTTGTTTCAAGTTCTCAGAGAGACGCGGCAGGATGTCATCGACAACAAATCGGTCGTGTCTGCGGGCTAAGCGTCCGTACATTTGGGTAGGGTAGTAAGCCTGAGCAGTCTCGTTGTTTACTTGACCCATACGAATGAATCTAGTAGCTGCGATCAAAGCGCTGGTGCTCAGCAACTTCTGTTCTTGTACCTCGGGACTCATGGCAAGCTCGAAGAATTGCTGCATAATGTCCTTAGTGGGATAACGGAGAGTCCTAGCTAGGGATGCGATGACCTGAGCGGCTTCTTCAGTTTGGATCTTCTTGTTCTTAATCCATGTTTTGATTTGTTGGAAGGCGGGTGGCGTACCAGCTTGGACAACAGCGTCACGGAAGATCATCCACATATCAGCTTTCACAATGTTGTTTGAGGCCTTACCGACTTCAATGCTGCGGCTGATTTGGGTCAGCTGGTCAGTGCTCATAGAGGCAATAAGACGGACGAGGATGTTAAACTTGGTAAGGAACTCAGCTTTAGGCATGTTGTTAGGGTTTTGCAGCTGTTGAGCGACGTCCAGGAGCAGTTTTTGGGCATTCATAGGGGTTTGTTTCTTGTCACCGCGAGATTGAGCATTCAAGTATAGAGCAGCATATGCGGGTTCGTTTATTTTCGGAACCTCGTCATTAATGTAGCCTGATGATGAATCACTAGAGCTTGAGCTCTGAGCATACTGCTGGCGTCCAGGCCCGTTGCCTCGGACCTCGTTAGATTGCTGGTTGTTGACATCACCTACATTTTGGTTTTGGCCAAACTGCACATTGATGTGTTCATGAGATTCGGAAGACAATGAGGCAGAGGAGTCATGGATAGCCATTTGCTTTGTAGTCATGGCAAACAGTAGAGTCTTGATTTGGCGAGTTCCTTCGGGTTTTTGCCACTCAGGAGCACTGTCTTGTTCAACGGAGAGCAGATTCAGGTTTACGTAGCTGTGAACTTCGGCTTTCTGCTTACCATATACATGGGGATGGACATGCACGTTGCTGGTTGTTTCGGCTTTGTAAATGGGGCCCTGCTTACCGGCCAGGATACGGGAGACTGAACCGTGCGTGATGAATTGTTTCTCATTAGGCCTGTGGGCAGTTCCGGTCCATTCGGCACCCTGAGGGACGCCAAAGTGGTAAGCGACGCGATGGTGGCAATGTCCGTAGTTCCTGCTCTTGGTGATCTCCATTGGATCTTCTTCGGAAGCGAATAGCGGTAGCTCACGTCGCCATTCAGCGGCTACAGGAGAAACGGAGTACAGAGTTTCACAGTCACCGGTAACGTCTGTCTCAATCTTCTTAAACAAACCCTGTTGGAGTTCCTTGTCATAGCTGTCCTGGGGACTGTGGACATTGCCGTGAGACGATAAGTCTACCTGGAGGGTACTGATGAGACCTTTCAGCATGTTTTCGGTGGAAACGGAGAACGCAGAGGGCAGGCTAATAGCCACCACGCGGCCACCTTCAACAGATATTTCGAAAGGTTTGTCCAGGTTCTGGGCCGGCTTGTACTGGAGGTCAGAAGGCAGAGACATATGATCCGCTAGCTGCTGGTGGAACTGCGCGTGCTGGGGATTCTCTAGCATAGCCTGGAGACGCCCTGGGGCCTTAACCCGGACGTTGAATTGAGCCTTGAAGGCATTGCCAGAGCTTGCACCCTCCTGGAGATGAGCCAAAGTGTGGGAGCGTACTTCATAACGGTATAGTTTGCCAGTTTCCCAGGGCCATTGTTGCTGGTTTTCAGGCAGCTGATCACTCAGGCGACCTGAGGAGACGACGGCTGTAATGATACAAATAATATGATTAAATAACTGGCAATTAAAGTCTTAGCTACTCACGAACAATCAATAAAATAATTTAAAAATAATCTGATAACTTTCGTTAGTTAACTACAAAGTATTTGGACACTACTTGTTGAAATCACGATGTACAAGGCAACATGGTAATCCTAATCCTAACTAATATTATAAAAGCGAAAATAAGTTTGTTTGTTTGTTACCTTTTCACGCCTAAACCACTGAACCGATAATTCTGAAATTTTGCATATACGTTGTCAGGTGTACAGAAACAGGCATAGGCTACTTTTTATCCCGAAAAAAATTACTGTTCTCGAGGAAAACAACAATAACGTTCTTATGATAATAGATGGCGCCACGTGTCTTTCGAATCATGATTGAATTATTATTACAATATTATTACAAGCAGAGTACAACCCGAATTGAATGTCAAATTCTAAATTAACGCGAGCGAAGCCGCGGGCAAAAGCTAGTTATCTATAAGACTTAACAGATTAATAAACATATGTATATGACTATAGACATTTGAGAGGCTAATATTAAAATGCAACCAACAAATCTGATGCAACAGGAACAAGCAAGGAATATTGTAGACCATAATAATAGTACCAAACATTCAGGTATATATTGTATAACTAGCTGTTTACGTACATTTTAACTAAAAAGTGTTTGTTCAGTTCGCAATGTTGACGAAAACTTAATATTTCTGTATTCCTCGTACATATATATACCTATGCTAAAATTAATGTACCTACCGTATTACATGGTCTCGATTTTTTTTTATATTGGATGTATATAATAATAATAATAATAATATTCTACCACATACACACAACACCATCTAGCCCAAACTAAGCAGAGCTTGTACTATGGGTAGGTACTAGACAATGGATAAACATACATATATACTTTTTTTTTTGTAAATACATACATATTATACATAGAAACACCCAGACCAAGACAAACATTCATGTTCATGCGCACAAATGTTTGACTTGTGCGGGAATCGAACCCGCGACCTCAGGCGTGGCAGTCGGTTACACTAACCACTACGCCATAGAGGATGAAGATTATTATTATTTAATATACATTTCCCTATTTGTAACGGAAATTGATCACTATTTCATAGGCTTTTGATTTTTCTCCGCGGATTCCTTACTTTTTCAAAAATAAAAGTAACCTAAGTTACTCCTTATAACATCAGTTGTCTGACAGTGAATGTCCCGTCAAAATCGGTTTAGTTGTTTCGGAGATTAGCCGGAACAAACAGACAGACAGACAAGCAAAAATAAAAAAATAGATGTTTTTGTATAGGTCCCTTATATACCTTCATAGTTCATATACATTAGGTAAAAAGCTGTTATTTTGACATTACAAACAGACACTTCAATTTTATTTATTTGTATGTATGTATGTAGTATGTATGTATGTATAGATATAGATG
Source organism: Catocala sponsa (assembly GCA_963564715.1). Classification (NCBI taxonomy): domain Eukaryota; kingdom Metazoa; phylum Arthropoda; class Insecta; order Lepidoptera; family Erebidae; genus Catocala; species Catocala sponsa. The sequence continues at coordinate 2,070,516 of OY751352.1, forward strand.
GAAGTAGAGATCTTTAATTGATATCGAAATGAACGTAGTTTTTTGTGATTCTATTTATGGAAGTGCACACTTTTAAATGGTTTAATATTCGACTTTATAGTATTTATATATGTTCACACAGTTAAATAAAATTTTAAATTAAGTAAGCATAGTAAAGTATTTATTTTACAGATAATAACACAGAAAAAAAAAAGAAAAGTAGGTACATATATAATGAAAAACGAGGTTACCACTCAGGTTTGTTGTTGGTTTGCAGTTTATACCTCAAACCAACCCTGATGTTATGTGGTAACCCCAAGTGACGCCCGGACGTACATCAACTCTTTAATATATATAATGACTATCAAGGGATCAAAAATCACGAATTTCGAACAATATCACAAGACAGACGCAATAATCGGTTGGATCATGACAGGATATCTTTATCTCTATGTCTCTAACTAAAAGCAACTAACACCATATTTAGACGTACTTTCTGATAAACTTTCCAACCCACAAAGTTAACATTTTGAGATAATCGTGATTGAAGTTCAATCCCGTAGTGCTTCTTCATACATGTGGGTTGGGCTACTAAGTCATGATTTCATATTTAGAGTGATAGTAGAGCTACCAAATTTTTCCAGATAGGAAATAGTAACCCCGTGACTAATTTGCTAATAATAACTCGATTTTGACCCGAGTGTGGGTTGGAACGTTTTTCAGAAAGTACGTCCATTTCTGGAAATATAATACAGAAATAGGAAGAAGACGAAGATTGAATACAGGTTGATTTTGAAATCGTCTAATTCCTTTTAACCACGCATTTTACTGGTGATATAGAATAACCCTGACCATATTTTTTTTATTAGAGTTACTTATGTTTTTGGAGAAATTAATGTACCGATTTTTTTCTTGAAATGGTTTCAGATCCGAGGCAATTTTAATTTTTTACTAATATCAAAAATAACATATCAATAATAACATATCAATAATTAATGTAGTAAATTAAAACGGGCGGTCCTTTTTATTGAGCCTTATTTTTTACATCAGTTATTGTTATGTTATTTTTTTTTAATTAGTAAAATATTAAGATTGTGTCGGGTGGTTAACATATGACTATCTGAAACCATTTTGCGAAAAAAACGGTAGGTACATTAATTTTTCCAAAAAAATAATTCTAATTAAAAAAATATATAAAATATTCTATACCACTAGTAGAATGCTGGTTAAAAGGAATGAAACTATTTCAAAATCACCCTGTATAAATAAAACTACTAGGACTTACCGATAAACGCCGCAAGTACCAACAACTTCATTTCCAAGTTTGCTGGCACTGGATGTTTCTGATGGATGAGTGCACAGTGATGACCAGCAGGGATCCCTTAGCTTATATACCACAATTTTACACGTGTAAGGGGTCTAGAACCGACCTCTGAACTTACATTGCTGATAATTACAATGTTGATCTAATTCAAAACCGATGAAGTTAATACATTTTGTTTTATCTCTTAGATATACTATGCTAATCCTATGATTTCGGTCTGAAAACATTGTAAAAGGTTTCTATCATTTGCTAGAATAAAATCATTATTACTATGTGTTAGTATGGGATTCTTCGTTGATCCAATAACGTAATTTCAACGGTTTACGTAATTCCCGAAAATGGTTTTGAAATTCGAGTCCGCCATTTTTTTTCTGTTGGTGAGTTCATAATAGCAACGCGGAATCTGGATGAGTAATACCCAATTTATACATTGATCCGACATTCAATACCTTCAAGATATACTGGCTTGTTAGATCGCTAAGCCAAAGTCCTGACAAGAGTTTATATTTACTTATAGTAACTAGTGCTGGATTAAGCAAGCGCGGGGCTCGTAGCAAATTCTTTCGGGTAAGAGTGCTTGCATACGTCAGACTTTTTGTAGAGCTGATTATTGGGCCGACTGAAATTCTACACATTTATACGAGCGACTATTTGTAGTACTTGTGCGTTTACCGTATGAAATTCGGTGTTTTATTTACGCCAAGGAAATAGTCGGTTACCGATTGTCTGACGTAGATTGTCTTAATTGGAAAAGTTGTAACTTTCACGTTATTGTGGCATCAAGTAAATTCAATATACGACATCTTAATTAAGTAATAAGTTTCACTCAAAAAATACGCAGGCAGAGATGAGTGGGTTCAAATATGCGGGGCTCCCTTTCGCGCGGGGCCCGTAGCAATTGCTACTCTTGGTACGTGGTTAATTCAGCACTTATAGTAACCATAACTTTACGATTAAAATCGTCCCCGCGACACAAGTAAGTTAAGGTTAAGGAATAACCTCATCACGATCTCAATAATCAGACATTCAGAATTAAGAAGAGTACTCTTCGACCCTTGTGTGTTTCTAAATCAATACGATAGAATGAGCGCAGCGGACTTGATGAGATTAAAAATAAATTCGTCATAAATTATAAGTATTTAAAAATATAACAGTTATATGTTATATTAAGGTAATAATAATGTCCTCCAGGCCGAATTTCGGTCACGGCGGCCAATCTTAACGAAGACTGGCCATCTGCGCAGGAGATATTACAGTGCACAAGCGTGTGCGCAAACACAAGTACACTCTCTGTTCCCTAAGTGCCTTTTCACATGTGCCGGTTGCCGGGTAGCCGGTGCCGGGTATCCGGCGGCGAAGTGTATAGCCATGTACGTTAGCTTTCACACGTACCGGTATAATTTGCCCGGCAAGCCGGGTACAGACCGGATTCAACACTGTGCGTCCGGTCGCCGCCTATCGGTTAGCCGGCGGCCAGACGCACCGGACGTCGTTTTGTCTCGCATCTCTCATCGCATCATGTCTACTGGATATAAAATCGGATCGTGTAAAAGCTGAATGTGTTACCGGTCAGTATGCACCGGAAAAGGCACTTACTCTCATGACCCAATGGGACGGTAATACGACACGACCGAAGAGATCAGGCGCAAGACCAACGGCTTTACGTGCTTTCCCATGCACGGTGGTATCCAACACCGCCAACTTTCTCCGGGCTGTTATTGAGATTTCTTAACAGAAAACCCAATGACTTTTCGTTCGCCCGACCCGGGGTTCTGGAATGTATGTATGCCTAACGTACCTATCTATGCAACATTACGAAGCTACGTAGTACGTAGCAGCGTACAAAACTTGCACTGATGGTGTAGTGGTTTAAATTCAATTAATTAATAAGTTTTTACAAGCTGATCCTAATGGTGACATATTTTAAGGTAAACTAGATGTGTGTTAACTTTGTCCGCGTAGATTTTAACTAAAAAGTGTTTGTCTCCGCGGAACCCTATTTTTTTCTAAAATCAAAGTAGCCTATATTACTCCTTATAACATCAGCTATCTGCCAGTGAAAGTCCCGTCAAAATTGGTTCAGCCGTTTCGGAGATTACCCGGAACAAACAGACAGACAGGCAAAAATTTTTAAAACAGATGTTTTCGTATAGGTACCTTATATACTTTCATATGCATTAGATAAAAAGCTGTTATTTTGACATTACAAACAGACACTTCAATTTTATTTATCTGTATAGATTAAGTAAATTATCCAATTCAATATTTCTATTTCTAAACATGACATGTAAATATTAATAAACAAATATAATAATTGTGTAATGTCCTGTATAATTTGTTATCTGTTTTTAATGTACAAATTCTATTGTGTATTTTCTATAGATAGTTTTAGAATTGTATAGCTTCACTTAACATATAAGCGATTTGGTTTGTAACTGTAAGCTTATATTGTTTTAAATCAATAAATAAATAAAATGTTCGCCTCGTAATAATCACTACGCTGATTGTTGTGGGTTCGAGACGGGACAAACATTTGTGTGCAATATATAGTTTTTCCGACTCAGGGGTAGGTTTGCAAGGAGACGAGAATATCGATATTTATATCGAAGATGACCTGACCTGAATATCGATGATCGATAATATCGACAGATTCAATGCGATATTATCGATAATTCAGAATTTTCAAGTTAGTAGTAGAAGTGGGTAAATAAGAAGCAAATAATAAATATATAGTAAATATTACCAAATATTATTTTAATGTCGATAAAAATATCGATATTATCGAATATTCGATATATCGTTCGATATCGATCTTTAATTTCTTGTCGATATGATAATATCGTACCGATGATGGTTAGATATCGATAAAAATGTAGATATTTTTAGGATCGATATTATCGAACGTTCGAGATATCGTTGCATCGCTACTCAGGGTGCTTTTTGTGTCTGTTGTTTGAATGTTTGTATAGTTTCCCGCGACACAGGAATTATAAAAAGAGCGGGAAATGTCATCTTAAAAATCAAAAATATAGAATTAGATCATTGGCGTTAGATTTCTACTAACTACCAAACGCGAATAAATTTTGTACTATACTTTTTAAGAGAACAGAATAGTTTCATTGAACCCAAGAGTACCTACAAAATTATATTTTAAAGCAAATATCTTCAGTGAAAAGTTCATAAGAACATTGAATTGTACAAACATACAGCAAGCTTTTTGCATATATATATAAATCTAATCATAATCATGTAAACAGGAAATTTACAGTAGCGACGAATGTATGGCGACATTGTTGCGAGCTGTAAACATTCAGGTTAATGAACTGCAACACGCGCTGTGCTGCCGGTACTTACTCATGGAGCTTACTTATCGTGTGTATTGCGCATGTCGACTTTCTACCCTACGTCAAAGATTTTCAAGACACTTGAAAAACTCATACTTGACTTCTCGACTGTTGTTTTTGGATAACATGACTTTTTCTGTAGGTATATCTTGGACGAGATTGTAATAATATATGGGATTAAATATAATGACCACCAAAAATACTAATTGCGCAGCAAAATATGCTCACTAAAATATATCATAACGAGCACCTATACGCCTCAAATCACTGCATTCCGTCTCGGAATGGTTAGGTTATGTTAGGTTCCTTCTCAAACCCACCTAAAAACATCCGTCGACTTATTTTGATCTCTTAAAATATATTTTGCTGTGCAATTTGGTGATCATTTACTATTTTTGACTGTTATATTTTACTATATCTGGTGATAAGTTAAACATAAGCCATAATATATTGTTCACAGTGAATATTATAACGTGTTTTTGGTTGCCAAAAGTCCTCAGACTCGACTTAACCTTTTTTTTAGGGTGTTAATAAATATCTTTGTTGGTATTTTAGTATTTTTTGTGGTATTATCTGTTTACAGATTTACAAAATATAAATAAAAGAACGAAATAAAGAAGAAGAAACGTTTCTCGATCAGATCGGAGGCTTTCTGGACAAAGGCCAGGTTAAGAGCACCTTGAATCGACGGGTGTGTATGAGGAATGTGATGAAAGTGAATGAAGCCAGAGAAGTGTGTCAGGATCGTAGCAAATGGAAATCCGTAGTCTCTGCCTACCCCTCTGGGAAACAGGCGTGAATCTATGTATGTATGTATGTACTGCTGTTATAACTTAAGCAAAATATATTAGTCATATACACATATCCCTGAAGGAGGTGGAAAGGAGAATGAAGTGTATTATACATCCAAATTTTACCAGCTATGGCCACAAGTAATAGAGGGGCCATTATTTGACCAGATTACAGACATGCTAGCAAAATACCGAATTGAGAATATTGCAACTCAACATACACATTGGTCTCACGCTTATATCATAGGGAGGGTAAGCAGATATGTATAAAACATTAGTCCGGGACTACTGGTCCGAATTGAAAAATTCTTTTAGTGTTGGATAGCTCATTTATTGAGGATGGCTATAGGCTATATAACATCACGCTACGACCCACGGGGGCGGCGCAGTAACGATAAACGCGGGTGACACCGCGGGAACATCTAGTATGCTTATAACTACGAAAGTCAGAGATGCGCGCATTGGGTTCGAACTCGAGATCTCTGCGTAATCATAAACGCGGGTGAAACCGCGGGCACATCTTGTATTACAATATTTTGTACTTTACTTACTTACTAAAACAAGCGATAATATAGGTACTATTTAATACGCACATAACTCCGAAAAGCCAGAAATGCTTGCCCTGGTATCAAACTCAAGACCTCTGAGTTCGTTGATCTATATCCCACATTTTAATACCACTGTACATGGTTAGGCATGTTTACTAAATGTTTACATATCTAGGCACTAGGTATTGTGTGCAACCCGATTTTCGTGTGCTTGAATACACGCCCGTTCTACGTTCTAACCAATAATATTGCTCGATTCGAGAAACGAACCCAGGACGATCACTAGCTTACATCAGCAAAAACTTATGACGTGAGCCACATTGTTACAACGTCGTTGTCTTAGACGACTATACGAAATAGGGTATAATATCTAGATCTTCGATCAATATCTAGATATAAAAATATTATAAAGTTGAAGAGATTGTTTGTTTGGTTGAACGCGCTAATCTCAGGAACTACTGGTTCGAATTGAAAAATTCTTTAAGTGTTGGATGGCCTATTTATCGAGGAAGGTTATAGGCTATATAACATCACGCTACGATCAATAGGAGCGGAGCATCAATGAAAAATGTTGCAAAAACGGGGAAAATTATCTTATGTGAAGCAGATGAAGTTGCGCGGGTCAGCTTGTCATAAATAAATACTGCTTTGGTAACGTAGCGGTAATGGCAATGATGCGATCCCAGATCGGACACTGTGATTGGGGTTTCTATCAAAGTATTCCCAATAACAGCGTGGAGTCTGCACTCCACGCTGTTATTAAGAATACGTAATGGGGAAAACTACGTAATAGGGGACGACCAGGTCTGCACCTGGAGCACTGGACCTTGGGACCATTACGTAGGAACTTAAACATAAATAAACAATCATGCCTCGAGTTTATGCCCAAACACGTGTCGACATATTGATTCTATTTTAAGTGCAATAACTTTAATACATTGTAAGTTTATTGATAAAGAAACTGAGTTATCGCGTTAGACCATATTGTGTACTTACGTTTACTAATCGATAATAATGAATCATCAGATTTGATAGAGAAATCGCGTTGAATTTAAGCCATGTATTCACTGAGCAACAATGTTTCAGATACAAAGTTTCCGAAACATCACGGTGTTTACCAGAACACTTCGGGGGAAAGTGTAAAAATAAATATAAATAGTATAATAGTATAGTAATAGTATAAATAGCTTTAATAGTTTCAAAAATTTAATTAGCTTAAAAAAAAGAAAAAAAAATTTGTAAAGTTTAATAGTAATAGTAGTGTAACAGTTTTCAAAATGTTGTAATAAAGTGTCAAATAAACAACGCGATAAAATCCGTATATAGTAGTTTAATTTCAAAGAACAATGTTTAAGAAACTTTGCCGTCCATATCAGTACCGAGTTGTTTAGGTCATGTCGCCCGAGGAAGTAGTGTTGTTGTGTGGTACGTAAATTTTTTTACATAAGGCCTTTTCGACAGCCATGTTTATAAACACACTAGATGTTCCCGCGGTTTCACCCGCGTTTATCGTTACTGCGCCGCCCCCGTGGGTCGTAGCGTGATGTTATATAGCCTATAGCCTTCCTCGATAAATAGGCTATCCAACACAAATAATATTTCAAATCCGCGTGGCATATTTACTTTGGGCTAACGCTAACTTTAACCCGCGACTTCGATATCATTATTTTGCTGCAATGTTATTTTAAAACTGCGATATCTTCTAAGATATTCATTGAAATCGAATGATGTAAATGGCAATTTTGTTTTAAATTAAATACTTGTGATGAATAACCTATTTATTTGGATAAGGATTAATATAATGTTTATAAAAACACCTTCGCAAATAATGCATTATTTTAGAACAAATTTGGTTAGCATAAAAAGGTTATAGTGAGCCAAGCTTAAAAGATAGATATATGCAGTCGCGGACGTTTTTTTAGAACTTTTAAAGGGGAACAATTCTGTCATACATGATTTTTGCGAAACTTTAACTGTTTACGCAGCGCACGCAGCGGAAGCTCTTAAAAGGAATAGAAACCCTCCGATTTTGAAACATTCTTCATTAATGCTCCGCTCCTATTGATCTTAGCGTGATGATATATAGCCTATAGCATTCCTCGATAAATGGGCAATCTAACACTGAAAGAATTTTTTTAAATCGGACCAGTCGTTCCTGAGATTATCGCGTTCAAGCAAACAAACTCTTCAATTTTATAAAATTAGTATAGATGAAACACGCGTCCACACTCGCATGCACCTGTTGCACAACTGAATAAATGGTTTCGCTTGCTCCCCGTTTGCAGCGGGCGACGTGAAACATGTAGGTAAAGTTTACCGTAAAAAACAACATATTAATTTGTTTCAGAAACACGTAGATTTAGTTTCTGAAACAATGTTTATAAACATTTGTTGCTCAGTGAGTATTTGTCTTTATTATCTCAAAACAATTCGCTGTAAATAGTCTACACTCAACCGAGCAATTCGCCGGCTTCACATCATTGCCAGTCGGTAAAATTTCGGCAATGCGAGATAAACTTTGTCCTTTTGGTTAAGGTTTATAATAGGGCTTATTTTTACTGCTTTGTGTGACTGCAATATGCAGGCCGGCAATAATAAATCCATATTTTTGACGTGACAACGTCTAATAAATCGATGAACGCCGGCTGCACGCACGAAAAAGGATGACTCATTGTCCTGTTACGCTCATTGTCCCGTTACGCTCGTAACGTTACGATCGGAGCGACAGCGTTACACGAGCGAGCGAAAGGCACGATCGTTGTCACGTTAAACTATCGTCCGTAAACCAACTTTACAGACAACCAATTTTTTTAACAGTTTTATAAATAGAGCTGGTTATCAATTCGTATTTTTTATGTATGTTCGGCCATAACTTCTTTGTTTATATGCCGATTTTAAAGATTCTTGCGTTGGGTTTAGTATAGTTTCAAGGTGACATGATGACCCTTGAGCCACCATTCTGACTCTTAACCTTCCAATATATCAGAAAAATCGCAAATTGAGAAGTTTTTACAAATAACATAAACCGTCGCCGCATCGTCTTTCTAAATAGATATGTCTGCCAAAGCATTCAATGATTTTGAGCTTGGCGGTGTAGAGTTGAAATATTGCAGCAGCCACATATTGAAGTAAAAATATTGCTCGTTTAGAAATCTGTTCAGTGATTGACGAGTGATTGGTTAGAGAGGAGTTGTATTGTGGTAAATAATTTACAATTGCGTATAAGGCGATAATTATATACTTTTTTACTTGTAGTTGGCCCAAGACCGGTCTGTGTGGAAAACCTTGGGGGAGGCCTATGTCCAGCAGAGGACGTCTTTTGGCTGACATGATGATATACTTTGCACGGTAAAGGTTCGCAGCGCACGTAGGTCCTACCCATGTATAATTATGTTAATATATCAGAATATAAATCAAATACAATATAAACCAATAGTTTCTGCAAGGGAGATCAACACAAAAGTTTGTTAATTGACGTTCAAGCACATGTCAATGGCTGTCCTACTATTAGAGGCTAACTTTAAAATATTATTTACTAGTTTTTCCCCGCGGTTTCACCCGCGTAAGTCCCGTTCCCGTGGGAATATCGGGATAAAAAGAAGCCTATGTGTAAATCCAGGTCTCCAGCTATATACATACCAAGTTTCATCGCAATCGGTCCAGTAGTTTTTGCGTGAAAGAGTAACAAACATCCATACATCCATACAAACTGTCTTTATAATATTAGTAAGGATTACTTGAGTGTTTTTATAAGTGGTGAGTGGCTTAATCAGTGCCGGATTAACCACGTAGCAAGAGTAGCAATTGCTACGGGCCCCGCGCGAAAGGGGGCCCCGCTTATTTAAACCCACTCATCTCTGCCTGAGCGTAATTTTTTGAGTGAAACTTATTACTTAAGATGTTATATTGAATTTACCTACTTGATGTCACAAAAACGTGAAATGTTACAACTTTTCCTACTACGACAATCCACGTCAGACAATCGGTAACCGACTATTTCCTTGGCGTAAATAAAACACCGAATTTCATACGGTAAACGCACAAGTTCTACAAAAAGTCGCTCGTATAAATGTGTAGAATTTCAGTCGGCCCAATAATCAGCTCTACAAAAAGTCTGACGTATGCAAGCACTCTTACCCGAAAGAATTTGCTACGGGCTCCGCGGTTGCTTAATCCGGCACTGGGTTTAATAGTTGCAGCTCCTTACGTAATGTCTCCTCTATACAAAGAAAGACTGCCGATTTCTGTTGCAAAATTCATAATGTTTTCATTCACCGTTAGAGCGAGCGATAATTAACTATTTAATATGCACTGTTACCACCCTCTATTGAGAGGAAGCCGGAACGCGTCGCGCCCCCACGCGTCGAATGAGTGGGGATCATGTCGATGCGGAAAGAAACGGGTGGGAGTCGGTCCCCCGTCGCCCCTGTGACTTGAAACAACCGATGTAGATTCTTTTTTCTAAGTACAATAAATTTATAATAATTGTTCACAAAAATAAAGTCACTCATTGAAGAGCTCCTTTGCACCTAACCCACACGACATAAAAAACATTGGTCCTTCGAGCCGGATCGGAGCGGTCTCAACAAGGAAGTACCTACTGGAAATCGGCGACCAGCAGAACAGCAGGAAAATCGGTCAGGCCATTCAGTGTTCCTATCTAAACCCATCCTCAAGGATCATTTGAGTTAATATCGTGTATTCTTGTGTAAAATTCCAGTTACCGAGTCGTGCCGCGAGCCCGCGTTCAAATACCTACCTACTTACTTAAGTATATTGCCCGCCATTTGCCGTCATTTGCGTGTAGTCCATTGAAATGTTACATTTTTTAGGCCTTACCTTGCGTTTTTTAGAGGACGCAATTTTATTTTTTTGATGTGTAGTGGGGTAAGTGTAAAGCTAAAATCAAGTTTGTGGGGTCGCCACCCTTGTCCCACGGCCGCCATCTTGAAAATAGGGGTTGAAACGGTTTTTACGATATATCTCTTAAACTATTTATCTGATAAAAAAAATTTGCTAACGTTTTTTGTTGCAAATTAAATTCTCTATAACTTTGGTCCAGTAACTTTTTGTCGTAAAACTATAAATAAAAAAGTTATAAGTGAAAATGTTCAGAAATTCGAGAAAAATATTTATATTTTTCGATATAACTTTTTTTTAATCATTTTACGAAAAAACGATATCAGACCATTTTTGTAGATCGTTTTTAAGGAACAACTTTTATAAGCAACATTTTTTCATTAAGTCAATAGCTAAGGTTTTACAGCGCTCCGAAGTGAGTACTATTTTTCAGTACTCTTAACTATACATCTATACTAATATTATAAAGCTGAAGAGTTTGTTTGTTTGTTTGTTTGTTTGTTTACTTGAACGTGCTAATCTCAGGAACTACTGGCCCGATTTGAAAAATTCTTTCAGTGTTAGATAGCCCATTTATCGAGGAAGGCTATAGGCTATATATCATCACGCTAAGATCAATAGGAGCGGAGCACCAATGAAGAATGTTTCAAAATCGGAGAGTATGTTTTCCTTTTGAGAGCTTCCGCTGCGTGCGCTGCGTAAACAGTTAAAGTTTCGCAAAAATCATGTATGACAGAATTGTTCCCCTTTAAAAGTTCTAAAAAAAAGTCCGCGACAGCATATGTCTATCTTTTAAGGTTGGCTCACTATAACCATTTTTATGCTAACGAAATTTGTTCTAAAATAATGCATTATTTGCGAAGGTATTTTTATAAACATGATATTAATCCTTATCCAAATAAATACGTTATTCATTACAAGTATTTAATTTAAAACAAAATTGCCCTTTACATCATTCGATTTCAATGAATATCTTAGGAGATATAGCAGTTTTAAAATAACATCGCAGCAAAATAATTACCCATTACAGACATAGTACAAACGATGTTTCTCCTGATTTATTCTGCGTGATTACTACTGGTTCGATTTGAAAAATTCTTTTAGTGTTGGATAGCCTATTTATCGAGGAAGGCTATAGGCTATATAACATCACGCTACGACCCACGGGGGCGGCGCAGTAACGATAAACGCGGGTGAAACCGCGGGAACATCTAGTATTTTATACGTGGGTACTAATAATATGTCATCAGTTATTTATTTATTTTTTTTATTTTGTTATTATAATTCTTTTAATTAGTAATTTTGCAATGTTATTAATAATTAATTATTGACTCTTTTCCTCACCACCCACGAGGTAGAGTCTGGAGGCGCGTTTTTTTTTTACGTGGTATCCCCAATAGGCCTAATCCACGGTGATTTTATAAATTTGAACTACTCCGTCCTCGGTCTTTTCGATGGACCAGGCTGCGGCTCAGCATCTGATCGGTTTTCTGAATCAAATATCATTGGTAGAACTGGAGAAGGAAGGGGTGTCAATGTCGGCGGTTCATCATCAAAGTCATTTTCATTTATTAATTCTGAGAGTTCCATTACGTTGCTGCAAGTCTCTCCAGAACAATGGAAGCACACTGCGGAACATTTTAGCCCTGCTTTTCGACATCCACACATCGCTCCACAGTTTCCTTTACATTTGCAAAAGATCAATTTTAGAAGCTCAGGGGGTGCTGGAGGTTTAGAGCTCTGCACTGGCATCAATAATTTTCCACATTTTTTCCAGCCCCAGTCTTCAGGATCATTATTATTACCAAGCCACGACTGGACCTGATGGTAGACTCGGAAAGTATGAAAGCGAGCTGTGTCTTGTGTTGGAGGAAGTGAAGATAAGTTAAATGTACTTTTTGTCACTGCCTTGGCGAATTGTTTGTATCTTAGGCTGTCAAGAGAATTATCATCTTTATTACCACCGTATAAAGAGATAAAAAAACGTTCACCAATTACAGTGAGCAAAGCAGGGTCAACTCTCTTGTTGAGAAACAAAGCCGTTCCACTTGCAAACTCTATATGTTTTTCCAGGGTTTTCACAAATTTCATTTTACCGATTGTAGAATAACCTCAGTCTAGGGAATAAATGAAACTCCACACGTTAAGTAATCACACTTCTACAAACACCACATTGCGACTACAGCAAAAACACCACTTGTTTCTATATTGACGACCTCCGGTCGACTGAGCTCTCGCTATCTTATCTGTTTTTAACGTTAGCTCTACCCCACTCCAACGATCCCTTCCTCCGACAGTGTTGCCAGAATATTATTAAAATTACCTTAAATTAAATCAATTATTTCAATAAACAAATTGTTGAAGGAATTGATGATTTGAAGTGTCAGAATTATTTCATAAATATATTTTAATGCAATAACATTATTTTCAATATAAATTATTTATTAAAGAATTACAATTTGTTTAAATTTCAATTACCTTACAACCATAACCTTACATTCGACCGTCCTGACAATGTGTATGCCCTCATACACGAATCAGGTGATAACCTTACATTAGGCCTAACAATACTATGAACTAAACAATTCTCTGTTGAATATCTAATATACATACTACATACATATATAACCATTTTGCCTTGAACCCTTCACTTCTCAATGACTTATAATCGAAAAAATCAATTCTCAGTTACAATTGCCTTGAACCAGTCAATTCTCAAGGACTTGTCTTGTCTACGACTGAACCAATCAATTCTCAGTTGTAGTTGCCTTGAACCAATCACTTCTCAAGGACTTCGAATCGAAACAGTAATTCTCAGTTGCAACTGCCTTGAACCAATCAATTCTCAAGGGCTTATCTTTACTACGACCGAACCAATCAATTCTCAGTCGTAGTTACCTTGAACCAATCACTTCTCAAGGACTTCGATCGTCTAAGAACGAATCAATCATCAGATCAAGGTGCGAACCAATCAATTCTCGCTCCTGATCTGCAAAGGAGAAAATCATACTGCAGTAAAATACTTATGAACTCATTCAGTAATTAAATTAATATATTAATTAAGTAATCAAATACATAATCGATCATTGTCATTTAGTTTTACTAACGATTTGTATACCAATAAATTATCACAAACAGTTGTTAAAATTTATAAAGTAATATTTGTACCTAACATCATTCATTATCGGTTGCATCATTGCCAGAATCAGATTCATCATTATTAACCTCGAGTGACGCGATGTGTATCCACGGTTGTATGCGATCCGCGGCGACAGTAGTTTTACGTTTATTTTTCATGGCTTTAAACCCGGGAATCGGTGCAATCCTATAACGATCATTCCCTAAAGCTCTTGTTATTTTGTAGGGGCCTTCATAAGAAGGCATGAGTTTTGTGCTTTTACCATCATTGTTAAAGGATGACTTTAATACTTTCACTAGATCACCGCTACTGTATGTTTGAGCTGGTTTCCTGTCCCTATCGTAATATTCCTTTTGTTTGTCTTGTTCTCTGTCTATCTTTTCCTTAACCTCGTCACGTATAGAAATCAAGTCAGGGGTTTTATTAGGCAACGTGACTTCATTCATAACGGGGTTTAATTCACTGTTCATTTTTAAGCCAAACATTACTTCCGCAGGTGTTCGATTAGTAGTCTTTTGTACAGTATTATTAAGCCCCCATTGAATTATGCCTAGTTTCTTATCCCAATCCTTTTCGTTATCATTAAAATTTTGTGCCGTAAGCGAATCTAAAATGGTGCGGTTATATCTTTCCACTTGACCGTTTGACCGTGGGCTGGCTACCGCGTTTAAAATATGTTTGATGCCTTTATCGAGACAGAACCTTTTGAAAAGATGAGATGTAAAACAACTACCTCGGTCACTAATCAGCCTATCGGGGTTACGGAATATGTAAAAGACCTCTTCTAGCATATTAATTACGTTTTGAGCCTTAGTATTTCTCACGGATTTGATAAATACAAATTTTGTGAACGAATCTACTATGACTAGAATGTGTGTATGCCCACGTTTGGATTTTACAAAAGGTCCAACGTGATCAATGTGAAGAGTATGAAAAGGTATGTCTGCCTTTGGAATAGGGTGTAGTAGACCCTCTCGTATATTTGAAGACTTTTTGGCATAGGCACACTCTATACATGCATCTACATACTTTTTCACGAAACGGGTCATCTTTGAAAACCAGTAGTTCCGTTTTATCCTATCTAATGTTTTTACGAACCCTAAATGTCCCATGTCGTCATGGTTCATTTTACATATCTGCCAACGAGCGCCTTTCGGTACCACCCAGCGAGCTTGGTCCTTTTCCTTATTTATATACCGATATAGTTTGTTATCACGTATAACAAAACTGTCTCTAATATATACTCAATACTCAATACTCAATACTTTATTTGCATTCCACAATGTTAATTTGGTGTTATAAAAATAATACATGGTATCATCATGGACCCTGTCAGGCACAGCAAATGTAGAAGGGAGGAAGAGGGCTTTAGCTGCATTGTTCTAGATTTATTCTGTTTCATGTTAATTATAATTATATTAATTTTGCATTATTTCTAATATAACATGACAGTTGTATTACTTATAGCAATGCATATATACTGTATTTTAATTAATTTTTAACATCTTTTCATTTTATTATAATGAACATTCCTTTATATATAATTATTCTATGTGTATTTGTAGGTATAGTGGATATAATATTAATTTTATATATTGATATTACATAATTCGATGATGATGTATATAATATGTCTGCAACTTATTGGTTATGTTTGTAGCTTTAATACTATTTTTAAAGATACTTTTATTATATTAATATAATTTGCGAGTTATGTCAATAATTATATGTTTATCTTTATTTATATTGCTAATATTAATGTAATTTGTCAGTTATGTCAGTGATTTTATTATTATTTTTGCAGGTATTATTATTATTTATATTATTGTAATTTGTCAGTCAAGTAATCATTTAAATTGTAATAACATTTGTTTAATAGTAGTGTTTTTAATTTATTTATAAATGGGTTAAATTTAGGTTCGTTTTTAATTTCATCCGACAGTTTATTATAAATTTTTATAGACATCACATATGTGCTGTCTGTGTGTTGTTTTAAACGTGAGGTGGGCAGTTTAAGCCTTTCCCTATGGCGTAGTGCGTACCTACATTGGGTGTCTTCTCTCTTAGTAAACATGTTTAGATTTTTTCTTACAAATTTACACATTTCCAAGATATATATGGAGGGTAAAGTTAAGATATTGAGTTCTTTAAAATGGGGTTTGCAACTATCTGTATCGTCGATGTTCACTAAAATTCTAACCAGCTTTTTTTGAAGTGTAAAGAGAGTTGGTGCATCTGTGCTATTGCCCCACAGTATTATGCCGTAGCTAAACCATGCATAAGCATATGCATAGTATGTAGCAAGGGCAGTTTGCAGGTCTGTTGTCTTTTTAACTTCACTAAGGGCGTATGTAAATTTTGAAATCTTTGCTCTCATTTTCTTAATGTGTGATTTCCAGTTTATGTTAGTGTCTATGGATAATCCTAGTAGTGTAAATTCTGGTACGGTTTCTATTTTTATATTATTGTAAATAAAATTTATTTCTAGTGGAGGTTTTTGGTAGGGATGGAAGGACATTATTTTGGTTTTTGAGAAGTTAATTTCGAGATTGTGTTCGTCCATCCAGGTTACTGCTTTGTCAAGCGTTATATATTGAAGTTCCTTTTCAACTACGTTATTGGAAAGAATATCCCGGATTCTGCTTAACTCCGTATCGCCTAACTGAAGGGTTAATAGCCAATCTTCGCTACTAATGGTCAATATAGCGGGTAGTTGTTCGCAAGAATGATCACTTTCAGAGAAGACAGGGTTACGTGACAGTGCATCAACGTGCGCCATTTTAGTACCTGCTCTGTATTCGACACTACAATCAAATTCCTGTAGCAGTAGCCACCATCGAGCAATTCGTGGGATTAAGTCTCTTTTTTTAAATGTGGAACGTAATGCGCTACAATCGGTCACTATCTTAAACGTTTTTCCCAGCAAGTACACCCTAAACTTCTTGAGCGAACTTACAACAGCGAGGGTTTCAAGCTCATAAGAGTGAAAGACCTTTTCTTCAGGTGAAGTTTGTCGGCTATAATATGCTACGGGCTGCAAATCATCACATCCTTTGATGTGCTGCAATAAGATGCCACCTACTCCTATTTTACTAGCATCTGTATGGAGCTCTAGTTCTGCATGGGGATCATAAATAGCCAAGACCGGTCTGTCCACAAGACTCCTTTTAAGATCAAGAAAAGCATGTTCCTGTGCATCTGACCATTCCCAGGCAGTATCCTTCTTAAGGAGCTTATTCAAAGGGTGCGCTATGAGTGCAAAGCCTTTGACAAACTTTCTAAAATAACTCACTAATCCTAGGAATTGTCGCACACCATGTATGTTCACTGGTCGTGGAAAGTCTATGACGCTTTGCAACTTTTCTGTGCCCGGTTTGATACCTGCAGCACTTACTTCATATCCAAGGTAATTGATTTTATTTTGCAGGAAGCTGCATTTGGACAAATTGAGTGTCAAATTAGCTCTTTCAATTAACTTCATTATATCCTCCAACCTATCCAAACACTGCCCTGACGTTTTACCATAGATTAATAGGTCATCAATATATACGGTAGCTTTACTATATCGCGATGAGCCAAGAATGGCATTCATCATTCGTTGGAATACCGCCGGTGCATTTGCCAACCCGAACGGCATACGGTTGAATTCATATTGACCGTCCGGGGTAACGAAGGCTGTGTAGCGTTTGCTACTCTCGGCTATAGGGACTTGGTAATAACCAGACATGAGATCAAGGGTAACGAACCATGCTTGACCCGACAACCTTGCAATTTCGTCCTCAATAACAGGCATAGGGTATCTCTCTTTTAAGGTTACAGAGTTAAGCATTCTATAGTCAACGCACATTCTGGTATTGCCGTTCTTACGCACTAGAATAATTGGACTTGCGTAGTCCGACGTAGATTCTCTAATTATATCGGCTTCCAACATTTCCTTGATCATACTACACACTTTTTCTCTTTCCGAATGGGAAAGCCTATATGGCCTATAAACAACGGGTTTCTGACTATTTAATTCAATATTCATCTCGGTAACGTCACTACAACCTAGGTCGAGTAGAGACGTAGCGAAACAATGCTTAAAGCGATTTAACAGTTCGATAAGCTTGTGCTTATCTGCAACAGCTACTGTTGGTCCGATTTGAATTTGACTTTCATCAATTGTGTTATCCCTTAGCTCCCTATGATCTTTATCAGGCAAAGTCTCTGAGGCTACTTTGATTACTCTATTCACGATCTTAATCTTTTCGGCTCGGCATATGATGGAGTTTTCGCACAGTAAACACGGTACAGTAACAGGTGAGACAATTACGTATGCCTGTCCGTGCTTAACTGGAAATATGCCTCCACAAACAAGATGTTGGTTATTTAATTTACCCACTAACTTACTCATTACTAATACTTCACCATCATACCCCGATTCAGTACATACCCTAACGCTCGCAGTACCAAATAGCTGAACGAGACCAGTTACTTTACACTTAAGGGATCGATCACAGTCAGTACAAAAATCTGCTTTAGGTAGTTCTGAACCAAAGTTTAGGAATCGCAAACTAGTAGAGTCCTTATACACTGTAATATGTGGCTGCTCAGTGAAGGACTGACCGATTAAAAGTGGTTTATCCAAGAAATGATCGTTTACGACTTTACACGCTACCCTTGCACAGACACCATCAATCTCAAGATCAAGAACTACACTACCAGGGGACTGCACCGGATCGTTGCCAAAACCCCTCATTACGGTTGGTATATTGTCATGAACCTGGCCTATTTTACGTGCTATTGATTCTTGAATCAAAGTTATCTCGCTCCCAAAATCCACAAATGATTCTAGAGTCGTGCCCTTAATACGCACTTCTTTAGTGAACTTTGCACTTGGATTGGAGGTAGAGATACGCATTGTTTTATGAACCGTATCAGTTTTGGTAGAAGAACTCCCTGATCTATTGAAACAGTTTTCTGTTTTATGCCCTATCTTATTACATGTACTACACTTTAGCAATGGTTTTGAGCATTGTAAATATGGATGCCCCCGTTCCTTGCAATTGAAACAATAAACGCCTAGATTAGGATTCTTTTTAGAGTTTACCGCCGAACTATTACTATTATCTGGTATATTCCTATTTTTAAAGTTAACAGATTGTTGAAAGCTCATTGTGTCCCTATTGCTCATTAAAAATTGTAAAAGTTGTTCTGGATGAGTACATCGTAACGCTAGAGCACTAGACTTCATGGTTTTGTCACTAATTCCGTGAATGATGCAATCGACCGCGCGTTTACCGGTAATATCGCATAAATTTAACAATGCCAACTTTTCATAATAGTACGTTTCTATAGGTTCATTGAATTTACTTTTCCTCCTCAACATGTCTTCCAAGCATTGGCCATAATTGTGTTCATGAGGAAACGCATTTGTTAGCTTCTCTTGCCACTCTTGCCAAGTATACATGATCGTATCTAAACTCTCAAACCATGTTTTGGCCAATCCTTGGAGTTTTTGCAGGGAAAAATGTATAGTGGTTCTATCGTCCCATCCATATACTGCTGCACATTCGTTAACTTTCTTAAGCCAAATATCTATCCTCTGGTTTTTAATAGCCGGGTCAAAATTTGGAAGAATATTCTTGTGATCTATATTTTTATTAAGTAAAGGAGTGCCTCGCTGTACTGATTGAGATTCAAGACCATGCCTTATAGATTTAATTATTTTAACCACATCATTGGTAGAGAAAGAAGGAGTGCGTGACCTGGTATGTGAGGCGGGACGTCCAGGATTTGCGCTATTGTCACGCTCGTAGTCCTCCCGACGCTCCGCCAGTCGTAGGTTACTCGTCCGTAACGAACTTCTCTCCCGCTGCCGTAGAATTTCCCGTTCGCGTTGTAGCTCTCGTTCTAGTCTCTGGACTCGCTTCCGGTCTACGTCCAGCTCTCTGTCCAGATTCTGCCCAAGACGACTTCGGCTGCGAGTGCGTGATCGGCTGGGACCTGTGTCGCTTCTGCCTCGGTTACGGCTGCGAGTGCGCGTTCGACTAGGACCCGCGTCGCCTCCACCTCGGTTTCGGTTACGCGATGGTGTCTCTAATTTACGTCGTTTATTATCCTCATCCATGTTGTGCGTAATCCCACTTCTGATATGTAGAATAACCTCAGTCTAGGGAATAAATGAAACTCCACACGTTAAGTAATCACACTTTGTTATATTACACTGTTTGCTCACTTCTACAAACACCACATTGCGACTACAGCAAAAACACCACTTGTTTCTATATTGACGACCTCCGGTCGACTGAGCTCTCGCTATCTTATCTGTTTTTAACGTTAGCTCTACCCCACTCCAACGATCCCTTCCTCCGACAGTGTTGCCAGAATATTATTAAAATTACCTTAAATTAAATCAATTATTTCAATAAACAAATTGTTGAAGGAATTGATGATTTGAAGTGTGAGAATTATTTCATAAATATATTTTAATGCAATAACATTATATTCAATATAAATTATTTATTAAGGATTTACAATTTGTTTTAATTTCAATTACCTTACAACCATAACCTTACACGATATTGTAAGGAGCTGAAGTTGTGTCACATCCCGAAAAAGCATGAAGAAACAGCAAGTTATCCGCAATGACATCTCCTAACTAACTAACTAAAAGATATAAGTTGAACGACAACTTCAACACAATATTCTCAGCTATTCGTACAGTAAGAGAGGTTAGAAATAATGATAATAATAATAGCAGCTGTTCTTTTGTTCCCTAATGGTCGCTTGGGTATTTTCTACCTGGACAGCATTCTCGGTAACGGCCGTCACATTTAAAATTATTTTAAAAATCAATAATTGTAAAATTCTGTAATGGAGTGGAAAAGAGTCAATAATGAATTATTAATAACATTGCAAAATTACTAATTAAAAGAATTATAATAACAAATTAAAAAAAAAAATAATAACTGATGACACATTATTAGTACCCACGTATAAAATATGTATAGTTAAGAGTACTGAAAAATAGTACTCACTTCGGAGCGCTGTAAAACCTTAGCTATTGACTTAATGAAAAAATGTTGCTTATAAAAGTTGTTCCTTAAAAAACGATCTACAAAAATGGTCTGATATCGTCTTTTCGTAAAATGATAAAAAAAAAGTTATATCGAAAAATATAAATTTTTTCCTCGAATTTCTGAACATTTTCACTTATAACTTTTTTATTTATAGTTTTACGACAAAAAGTTACTGGACCAAAGTTATAGAGAATTAAATTTGCAACAAAAAACGTTAGCAAATTTTTTTTATCAGATAAATAGTTTAAGAGATATATCGTAAGAACCGTTTCAACCCCTATTTTCAAGATGGCGGCCGTGGGACAAGGGTGGCGACCCCACAAACTTGATTTTAGCTTTACACTTACCCTCCCTACACATCAAAAAAATAAAATTGCATCCTCTAAGAAACGCAACCCCAAATGTAACTTTTCAATGGACTAGTGATTTCGAGTTCGATCAAGCAATGAAAAAACTGTAAGTACTTTCTTTTGTCTCATATAGTTCCCCAAAATGTCACTTGATGATTATAAGGATTTGATTAAGAAAAGAGGTGTAGTTAACACGGTCAGCGCCAGTGTATACTTAAGTATACACCAAGGGGTGAGTTGTCACAGGCCGGTGTATACTTGAGTATACACAGTACTATGCCAATTTCGCGGGCCATTGTGTAGCTCAGAATACACCGTTCCATACATTTTAGTATGGCGTTTGAAAGCGTTGGTCCTGGAGAATGTACCAGTGTATTGGGGTTTGATTATGTATAAAAATGAAAAAGTTACGATTTTTTTTTAACGATGACTTTTATTTTCTATAGGAGCATACAAAAAAACTAAAATTCTTCTTCTTAAACATAATTATTTCAGTCTTAAATCAACTTATTGTCTATGTTGTCCTTCAAAGAAGTTCTTAAAAATTAGTGTGCCTTGTTGAAACATTTTCGGCAATAAAAACATTTACAAATATTGCAAATCGTTATTACTTGGGCAGCGTATTTTCGTTTTCCGTCTATGATTTTGCCTTTTTTGCCATAAACTGCGTAGCAACCTTTACAACGACCTTTCTTCGGTTTCGGAGAGTTCTCGATGATGTTGTCAACAAGTTTGTGTACTGCTGAAGTTGAGGCTGCTTGTGGCTCTTTTTCTGGCTCAGTTACATTTCCCTTGTGTTTGTCAATCATCTGTTCAATAACAAGCTCTCTAAATTCGGTGATAGTCAACTTACTTTGCCTGGAATATTTAGAGTATAAGAAATAGGCATTTACGAGACTTGTACCCCAGACCAATTCAAAAATAAGCTTTCTATACCACTTCACACAACGCCTTAGTGCTGAACTATAAGATGCCATTTGGTCGCTCACATCAATTGATGATTTTCCGGTATTGTAATCAACGATGGAAGATGGTTTTAGAATAGATCTTCCAGTTTTAGTCCTGATGGTCTCCATTGATTTCGCAGAATGTTTAGTGCTTAGTACAGTAACGTATCGTTTATCTTTCCATTTTGTCAAAGCTATTTTCCCATCATCTGTCTCCATGCCTGCCAATTCTCCTCTCTTCAATGTCTGTCGAACAACTTCCTTTGATGCATGTTTTCTGTTCTGTCTAAATGTTCCGACTAAATCGGTCTTTCTATGTTTTAGCCTATAGGCCAGAGGAATACTAGTATAATAGTTATCTGTATATAGTGTACGTCCGGCATCAAGCAAACCTTCTGTCATCTCCATTACAGCTTTCTCAGACATATCTTTTACTGTCGATAATGATTTGCCACAATAAACAGAAAGATTATATGTGTATCCTTTATCTGTGCATAATTTGAAGACCTTTATGCCGTATCTGTGTCTTTTGTTAGGTATGTATTGTCTAAAGATTAATCTGCCACGCCATGGGATCAGGCTCTCATCAACACATATCTTTTCTCCAGGAGTATATGAATTTTAATAATTTTTGATGAATTTCTCCATAACATTTCTCACTTTGAACAAACGGTCATTCTGGGTATCTTCTTCATTATTAGAGAAATGTAGAAACTTCAAAATCATTTCAAATCGATTACGTGGCATTACAGTTCTCGCAAAAGGTAGACCATAAAGTTTATGTTTTCGCCAGTAATCACGAATAGCTGGCAGTTTCACTAATCCCATCCATCCTATCAATCCAAAGAATTTCCACATCTCTGCTGAATCTACTGGCTTCCAAGAATGAAGTCTTGACTGGGCAGATGTATCATTTGTCAATAGATATTGACTGGCGTATATATTTGTCTGATCCACAATGAGGTCCATAATATCTTGAGTAAGAAACAACTCAAAGTAGTCCAACGGCTGTGCATCAGCTAATATACCTTGGTATATATCTTTCATTCCTAATGTACCAGTAAATTGTTCACCCTGAGGTCCGGGATCTTTTGGTGGGACCCATTTGATATTGTCAACGTATTGTTTGACAATCATATCTTCAGTAATATTATTCGCTGTTGTACCAAAAACACTGGGCATGCTCGGCGAATCTGCACGCTGTGGTATTCTCAATCTCAATGACGATAAAGGAATATCATCACTACTACTGCTGTCTCCTATATCACTATAGTCACTAGGCTCATCACTAGGATAATAGTCGGGATCATAATCTGAATTGTCTGATGAATAATCCATTTTTTCGTAAACACTAATGTCTCAAATCACTCAAACTATAACAATCAGAAAAAAAATATAAGAAATATAGAAAAAAATACATTGAAAATGTAATTTTTTTCTATATTTCTTCTATTTTCTTTCTTCTTTTGTTTCGTAGGTTCGTCTTATGATCTGAAACAATCCAAAAATAAACGTTTTCAACACAAAATTAAAAGTAAACGGGAAAAACCTAGGTGTATACTGTAGTATACACCTGGCCTGCTGAATACAAATCCGTCGATTCTACATTCCCAGGCCGGTATATAGTAAAGTATACACCTTAAAAAAGGGGGGTAAAAAATAATAAATAAATAAAAAATATATATATATGTAATGACTGACACGAGTAGAATCCAAATTTGCAATAAAAAAAAATATGAAAATCCACACATTTTTACAGAAATGGCTTTGGCGCTGACCGTGAGGAAGGTTTACAGTATTCGTTAAATACGTGCAATCTTTACAAGACGTAGAAATATCAGAATCTCAAAAGATAGCTCTCGAAGATCGTTGTAGTAATATTACGACACTACTAGAACAGTTTTCAACCGTTCAGGATGATATAGAATTTCACTTACAGGA
The DNA here is from genome assembly GCA_963564715.1 of Catocala sponsa. Lineage (NCBI taxonomy): Eukaryota > Metazoa > Arthropoda > Insecta > Lepidoptera > Erebidae > Catocala > Catocala sponsa. The sequence continues at coordinate 2,094,800 of OY751352.1, forward strand.
TTCACAACAAGACTTAGAAAAACAATTAATTGAAAGAGAAACCTTCGAGAATCTATTTTATGAGATCACCTCAAAAGTGAAATGTATGTTAAAGAGTAAAGAAAATATTGATAGAGAGGTTGAGGTTTGCAAACGACCCTCTAGCATTAAATCACCCACCATTTTACTGCCTTCCTTTGACGGTTCATTCGAACAGTGGTTAGAGTTCAGAGATACCTACATCTCTCTGATTCATAATTCTAAAACTATCGATGAGATTCAAAAGTTTCATTACTTGCGATCCGCTCTCACCGGCACTGCTCGTCAAATAATAAAATCGTTACAGTTTACTGCTGAAAATTACACAATAGCCTGGGGTTTGTTGGAGAACAGATTTAATAATAATAGATTACTCGTTCAAAATCACGTTAAAGCTCTGTTCTCAATTCAATCTTTACAAAAAGAATCTGCTTTCCATATTCGTAAGTTGATAGATAATATACTAAAAAATATTCGTGCTCTTAAAGGTCTAGATGAGCCCACAGAACACTGGGACACTTTAATAATATTTCGTATAGTCACTAAGATGGACTCCACTACCGAGAAGGAGTGGGAAAACCATAAAAGTGCAATTTCTAAATTGCCGAGTCACGCTAATAAAAAATTTACGCTAAACGATATGATTACATTTCTTACCGACAGAGCAGACATGTTAGAATCTATTAAAGGTACACATGACTCTGGTAAACAAACGTCAGATGGTCCTGTAAAGAAATCGTCGTCCAATCAATCGAAGCATACCAGCTCACATAGTTACATTGCAACACGTAATAGTAATTCGTCAAATTCATCACAAAAAACTAATTCGCACAATGATTCAAAACGTTACCGAAGGTGCATCATGTGCAAAGAGAATGATGCGCTCTTTTCTTGCAGTAAGTTTAATGACCTTCCTATGAAAGACAAATTATTATTCGTTGACGAGCACAAACTTTGTAAAAATTGCCTGCGCGCTGGACATACCGTGTCTCATTGCCTGCGCGCTGGACATACCGTGTCTCATTGCTGGTTCGGCACCTGCAAGTTATGCAATCGTAAACACCATTCGCTTCTTCACGATGAGTGCTGTGATAACGGTCGCGGCAGCTCGTCAAAGTCTATAGGGACGCACGACGCGCATGCGCCGGCGACGTCCATATCGAGTCGCGAGTTCGAATCAATGGGTAGCGCACATAGTACAGCAGAGCATCACAGTGCGTCAACTTCTACACGTCAACAAGTTGATGATAATGATAATAAACCGTCATTTCAAGAATCCGTTATTCTTTCGACGGCTTTATTGGAAATATTAGACAATGATAACAACTATCATACTATTCGTGCTATTCTAGATAATGGCAGTCAACTCTTTTATCACTAAATCATTATGCGATAAATTAAAAATTCGTTTGTTACAGTCCACAGTATACATCGCAGGGGTAGGTAATTCGGTAACCCAATCTACACAATCATGTAAGGTACAGTTGCGATCTAAAAATAGTGAATTTAATATGCATTTAAATTGTCTCGTCTTACCTTGTATTACCTCAACGTTACCCGCCATCAATTGTAACATCGCTAAATTTATGATTCCGAGTAATGTATCACTTGCCGATCCTAAATTTTATCTGTCTAGTAAAATCGACTTATTAATCGGCGCAGATAAGTTTTGGGAACTTATAAGTGAAGGATTAATTCGACTTACAAACGGCCCATACATACAAAACACTAAGTTAGGTTGGGTTGTATCTGGTGCCATACATGGTACAAAAGGTTCATCCGTTAATCGAGCTCAATGCAATTTTTCGCACACGTACGACAACTTAGACATTCAATTAACTAAATTTTGGGAATTAGAGGAGATAAGCTCAAGAACAGATAATATGTCTAAAGAAGAACATGATTGTGAAAATTTATTCATAAAAACAACTACACGTGATAATCATGGTCGTTTCTCTGTGCGTATTTCACTACGCGAATCAGCTGATCAACTAGGCGATTCGTACCTACAAGCCGAGAGTCGGTTCCTCGCGCTCGAACGCAAATTAGGTCGGTGCACACCGAGTTATAAAAAGTTATATTTCAATTTTATGCGTGAATATTTAGCACTTGGTCACATGACAAAAATAGATACTTATACATCTCCACATTATTTTCTACTGCATCACGGTATATTCAGAGAACATAGCACAACTACCAAGTTACGAGTAGTATTTGATGCTAGTGCTAAAACTATGTACTTCCGGTCAATCGTTAAACGACATCCAACTGATTGGCCCATCCTTACACTATGATATATTCGCCATTCTCTTAAGATTTCGTCAGTACACCTATATTGCCTGTGCAGATGTCGAGAAAATGTACAGACAAATATTAATTCAACCCGATCAACAACATTTACAATTAATTTGATGGAGAGAAAACCCGTTAGATGCGCTCGGTGTGTACCGGCTTAATAGAGTTACCTACGGCACGGCGTCCGCGCCATACCTGAGTATGCGATGTTTACAACAGCTGGCGTCCGAATGCACTGATAACGACATCGCTAATATTATTTATAAAGATTTCTTTGTAGACGATTTAATAACGGGGTCTGATGATAAAAAGGAGTTATTAGAAGTTTGTAATCAAGTTTCTACTGTATTACAATCGGGTTGTTTCTGTTTACGAAAATGGTTATTCAATTTTGATTTATCAACCGTAAAGGCGTCAAAGAACTTATCTCTAGGCGAATCCTGTCAAAGTAAAACCTTAGGTTTAGGTTGGTTCGCAAATACAGATGAGTTACATTATACGACTAAACTAAAGTCAACCGGAAGTCACGTTACTAAGCGCATTATGTTATCGGCAATTTCACAAGTTTACGATCCGTTAGGTCTATTATCACCTATTATAATACTTGCAAAAATATTACTACAAAAATTATGGATGTATAAAATCGGATGGGACGATCCTGTACCTCATGAGATTTTTATTAATTGGCAAAAAATCGTTGACACTCTTGACAGTTTGAGTAAATTACGTATACCACGTCAGGTTATAAATAGCAAAATGCAACATATAGAATTACACATATTCACTGACGCCTCTTAGAATGCGTACGGGGCTTGTGCTTACGTGCGCATGTACTGCGGTGACAATACCGAGGTGTGCGTAGCCTTGTTATGCGCTAAGTCGAGGGTCGCGCACTCGCGCCTGTCAAACCGATAACTATACCACGTTTAGAATTATGTGGGGCATTATTAGGTGCAACATTGTACACCAAAATTATAAATTCACTTCGTTTGAATTTTACTAATGTTTATTTTTGGTCTGATTCCACAATTGTGCTGGGATGGCTACGAATGTCACCTAACACTCTTAAGACATTTGTGCAAAATAGGGTGGCTCAAATAAATGAACTCACTGGTAGCTTACCATGGTTACACGTAGGAAGTAAATCCAACCCAGCTGACCTGGTGTCACGCGGGGTCACATTAGACGCGTTGCGCACCACTGATATTTGGTGGCACGGCCCTGCATTTTTGCACGAACGTCTTTGTAATTTTAGCTATGATCATAGTTGTCATAACGTTAATTTTAACGAGTTACCAGATATTAAATTAACTACCACATTGTTGGTACATCAAACTTATCAGAATACATTTCCGTTTGATAGATTTTCTTCATTTACTCGTATGAAGCGTGTAGTAGCTTACATGTTCCGTTTCATTGATAATATTCGTAACAAAATAAAGGTAAATCGTACACACGGCCGCTTCAGGTAGATGAGTTGAATAAGTCTGTCATCAAGTTGACCCAACTGTCACAAAACCAATCGTTTCCTGATCTTGATTTGTCAGCAAAAAATAACTTACCATTAAAGGCTACTCGTAATATTTCAGGATTAAACATTTTCTTAGATAAAAATAATATTATTAGAGTAGGAGGTAGGTTAGATAATTCTTCTAGTTTTGCATATAATAAAAAGCATCCCATCTTGTTATGCAGTAAACATACCTTTACACGTTTGTTGTTTCAATATGAACATAAACGCTTGCTTCATGCAGGTCCTCAGTCACTGGTGGCTAGTATACGAGATAGTTGGTGGCCCCTCCGAGGCCGCGATTTGGCCAGAAATGTTGTACATAAATGTGTAACATGTACACGAATCGTAGGTAAAACTGTTTCAGTTCAAATGGGTAACTTACCCGTAGAACGGCTAGAACCAGGTTATCCATTTTTGAGGTGCGGTGTAGATTATGCAGGGCCTATGTTTATTTTGAACCGTAAAGGGAAGGGTGCTAAACTGGAGAAATGCTATATTTGCTTATTTGTCTGTTTTTCAACACGTGCAGTTCACTTAGAATTAGTTACTAATTTAACAACAGATGCATATATATTTGCTTTAAAAAGATTATTTTCTCGAAGGGGTAAACCCGCTGAAATCTTTTCAGACAATGGTAAGAATTTTGTTGGGGCAACGAAGGAAATTATACAGTTTGTAAAGAACAATCATGATAACATTATGGAGACTTTAGCTAATGATAATATAAAGTTTAATTTCATACCACCTTATACACCGCATTTTGGGGGACTGTGGGAGGCAGGAGTAAAGTCCTGCAAATATCACATTCGTCGTGTTATTGGCAACGCGAACCTAACGTACGAGGAGTTTAGCACGATATTAACTCAAATTGAGGCCGTCCTAAACTCTCGACCCATGTACCCACTGTCCGCAGATCCGACTGATCTTCTTCCGCTTAGCTCTTCTCTATTTCTGATTGGCCGACCGCTCACCGCACCGGCCAGCCCAGACCTGACGACTACAGCTTCACATCGCCGGTCCCGTTATGAACGCGTGGAGCAGATGCGCCAGTAGTTCTGGCAAAGATGGTCAAAGGAGTACATAGCGGAGCTGCAGACCAGAACGAAGTGGAAGATAAGTAAGGAAGATTTGGTACCTAATACTCTCGTACTCATCAAGGATGATAATCTCCCGCCTTTAAAGTGGCGCTTGGGAAGAATTCTTAATACCTTTCCTGGAAAAGACGGCGTGTCACAAGTCGCTGACATCAAGACGGCGACCGGGACGGTGCGAAGGGCATTCTCAAAAATATGTCCTTTGGTGCCACAAGAAGATACCCAGAAGACAGATCCGCAGTAATCATTAATTATACTATATAACGTCAACGTCATCGGTACTTCGTTGGAAGCTGAGGAGCTTCCAAGGCCGGGGGGATATGTTAGCGCCCTCTATTGAGAGGAAGCCGGAACGCGTCGCGCCCCCACGCGTCGAATGAGTGGGGATCATGTCGATGCGGAAAGAAACGGGTGGCAGTCGGTCCCCCGTCGCCCCTGTGACTTGAAACAACCGATGTAGATTCTTTTTTCTAAGTACAATAAATTTATAATAATTGTTCACAAAAATGAAGTCACTCATTGAGGAGCTCCTTTGCACCTAACCCACACGACATAAAAAACACGCACATAACTTCGAAAAGTCAAAGATGCGCGTCTTGGTATCGAACACGAGACTTTTTTTTTGTACTACTAAGGTGGCAAACAAACATACGGCCCACCTGATGGTAAGTGGTCACCGTAGCCTATGGACGCCTGCAACACCAGGGGCATCACTTGCGCGTTGTCGACCCTTAAGGAAAGAAAGTGGGAAAGAGGGTGATTGGGCCTCCGGCACTCTCGTTCACCGAACGAAACACAACAGTAGGAATACTGCTATTTCACGTCGATATTCTGTGAGAAGGTAGTCCTTACCCGGTTGAGCCGGCCCATTCATGTACTGAGTGGCAGACCAGTGGTCTGAGGTCTCCCACTAAATAGGCTATCGGTGCTTTTTAGTACATATATTAAAATTATAGTCCCAATACATTTTCAATAACATCCGCAATGTATAGACGCAGTTTTGTTATAGTTTTATGTAAGTCCAGTTAGATATATAATCATGACATGCGCTTATCAACCTATGACCGACATTTTCAATGCTAACGCAAACTTATCTATACTAATATTATAAAGCTGAAGAGTTTGTTTGTTTCTTTGAACGTGATAATCTCAGGAACTACTGGTCCGAATTGAAAAATTATTTTAGTGTTGTATAGCACATTTATCGAGGAAGGCTATAGGCTAACATCACGCTACGACAAATAGGAGCGGAGTAGCAATGAAAAATGTTACAAAAACGGGGAAAGTTCTTTTATGTGACGGAGGCGAAGTTGCGCGGGTCAGCTAGTCTAACATAAATTATAATTGTACTGTTACAATGTACAACTAACAAAATAATAAGGTATTTTTTTTGTTTCGGTCCGGGATTTGATTCCGAGACATTATGCATTCGAATTTACTTACTACCGCTGTGTCACCAAGGCTGTTAATCTCACTTTATCCAGAGATTAAGAGTTCAGGACACTCACATTCCCTCCTTTCATCTCATCCTCGATTAACTTTCCTAAGGATCAGCAAAGCACAAGTACCCATCATTTTTTTTATTATAAATCACTGCTCTCCCTGATTTTTGTATCGCGAGAAATTTTACAAATATTAAAACAGATACAAAGAACAATTCGATGGCGTAGTGGTTAGTGTAAATTACTGCCACGCCTGAGGTCGCGGGTTCGATTCCCGCACAAGCCAAACATTTGTGTGCATGAACATGGATGTTTGTCTTGGTCTAGGTGTTTCTATGTATAATATGTATGTATTTACAAAAAAAAAAGTATGTGTTTATCCATTGTCTTGTACCCATAGTACAAGCTCTGCTTAGTTTGGGCTTGATGGTGTTGTGCGTATGTGATAGAATATTATTATTATTATCATAAACTTCAATTGTAAAAACAAAAAATTATGTGGACCACACATTTTTGTCCCGCGTAGGATTTGAATGCGCAACAACTTTATTTCAAGTGAGAGAATAAAGACTTTGGCTGCCGAAAAGCATGTTCATATTTGTTGTAATTGAGATTTCGGCACACGAGAGATGAATGATCCATAGGTAGGTAGGTTCTATAGACTATGATGTGATGATGTCAATAATATAAATATAATTTGATTTCGTCATTTTCTTTAGAGTCAATCACTAATTAAAAGTTTCAGAATATATTGACGATAGTTTGCCATGATAATTGAGCTCTAGGTCATGCTTCGTTGACGAGGATCGTGGCTAATGAAAAACAGATTCGCAAAGGGACAGATTCTCATAAGGACAAATTCTCAAGGCAGATTCGCTAAAGGACAGATTCTCAAAAAGACAGAAATGGTACCGTTGCGCACACTCTCACACTTTAGGAATTATGAACTTTATTTAACTGTCTCAGACTATAAACTGCCCTCAACTTTTGATCCTTATATTAGCCAGGTAAGATTTGATATCAGATCATCTCAACTTTACAGTTGATTTTTATAATTAAAAAAAGAAGCCGCCATATATCTGTGTCTAAAACCCAAATAGTAGTCGTGGTGCTGACTTGAAAATTTTTACAAAATGTTTTCTTCATACATTGAACATTTTGTATAATTACCTATGTATTTTTGTCACGATGTTTCCAAGAGACATTAAAAACATTAGTCTGAGCCAGTGAAGTGTGGCCGTGTTAACTAAAATATTATTGACCTATTGGTTTTCAATTATATCTGGCATACATACATACATATATCGATTCACGCCTGTTTCCCAGAGGGGTAGGCAGAGACTACAGATTTCCATTTGCTATGGATTCTGACACTTCTCTGGCTTCATTCACTTTCATTATTATTATATCTGGCATTGACAGGTTTAGGTAAAGGTAATCAAATAAAACACAAAATTCTATTTATAATCTAATTATTATTTTCAAAAAAATATAGGGAACGTGAAACAATAAATTAACCACCTAAACATAAATATGTTAAATATTTATCAATCACATTAGTGTCTGCCGACCAGACTTGAGACCTGAGCCTTCTAAAGCCACTTGTCAAACGTGCCACACAACCGACACACTCAACTATTAGACGTGTTACACATATGATACAGCCTTAAGACATCCAGCGCCATGTCTAAGGCCCTCGTATTTCAAGAAACAATTTGTTTTTATTTTTAAAGGCTGAGCTGGAACCATTTGGACACACTGCACAACATTTTTATTAGTTTTTTTTGTATTTTCTTCTTGTTTGTATGTTAATATGTTGTGTTTTTGTGTCTAATAAATTATTTTTCTTTCTTTCTTTCTTTTAGGTAGGGACATTTTTTTTTTTATTGCGTTCATCGGTTGCAGACGAGCCAGCGGCCCACCTGATAGTAAGCGAGAACCGTGGCTCATACACGTGGCTGTGTTTTTAGCATCACAGAAGCAATGTCAAAAAAACACCAACCAAGTCGCTGCCAACCTGAAGGAAAAGGAGAATGGAGCAGGATGGGGTTTGAGAAGGAAATGGTGATTGGGCCACCGGCGCTCTCACTCACCGAATGAAACATAACAGATACTGTTATTTTACGTCGATTAAAATTTGACATATTTTTCATAAACTATGTGACCTTATCTTTTTTGCTAAAGGAGGAATATTGTAGCGACACTGCTGACGCTTTAGTTTATTATAGTCAGGCGAAAGTATGCAGTCGTCTCCCCACAACCACTAAGGTCGTAGTTTAATTATGTATTTATTATATTTCTAACTGGTACCAGTAAATAAATGTCGATAAATATCAAGAAGTATTTGATTTGGACACCCATAACAACAACACATCTGATTACCATACAAATATGTGTCAAAAACTGTCAGTAGGTAAAACAACTAGTATCTTGTTATAGGAAACCAGCTTTAAACATGATCTTCACAAAGTACGGAACTAAGTCAAGTTGATTGCCCACTAGAAATGTCCCGTATGTCATATTTTATTGATAACTACACAGATACAATTTGATACTTTTTGTCGAACTGATCAGATCGTCGCTTAATACCAATCTCCACAAAGTCCTCCACGAAGCAAAAGACCGGAACAGATGGAGGGAGATAGTCCATGAAAAAGTGATTCAGCGGGGGAGTCACGACCCTCAGTAATGAGGACTACGACGCGAGGAGGAGGTCGAACTGACAGTCAGTTCGAAACTAATATAATTATTACTTTCATCTTTTGTTCCAGTGCGCAAATTATGCCATGCTCTGCGTAATCTTCTCCCTAGCCTTTATTATTCCCAAGTCACTTGGGATCGGCTTTCTAGTCTAACCGTATTTGACTAGATATCAGTTTTTACACGGAGCGACTGCCACGTGACCTCCGCAACCCGAAGGCTAACGATACCCTAAAGCTAGACCAGTGTTAGGATATTAGAGGGCACTGGCTTCCCAACAACGACTGCCATGGATGTTCATGGCAGTTGTTAGTGCTCTCTGAGGCTCTGCGTAATATAAATCCTATTTTTGTGGGCTTTATAGATTGGTGCACTGGTTTAAAGTATTAAAGCAGATGATGTGTGTAACACGCCTTACAAATATAATAAGAGTTTTGATCATATGACAGTATTCTAAATTGACATAGTATAATGTTGCCATACTTACAAGTGTTATCAGTAAGGCAAAATACAATTTTGGCTTTGACTTGCATTGGACGAATTGACTCAACATAACCATTCATTTCACATTTATGATCGAAATTAACGTACTTGTTTTATTTACGAAAACTCTTAAGATAATATATGAAGTAAAAATTTCTTAGGGCCCCTCTGGTTACTCAGAGCCGATTAAGTTTTTGATTGCAATGTTGCCAATTGAGTGCACAGTTAAAATACAATGTTGACAACACTAGAAATGTCTTTTGTCATTAGTGTGGACTTATGAGTTTTCATACCATTAGAATTCTTTGTATATGATTTAGGTTTACTTATGAAAAGTTTTATTTAAATAAACATAAGGCTTTTTCATTCACTTAACATTATTATTCATAAACATTGTTTATAAATACTTTCCACACTGTCATATAACATTTCCATAAGTAAATCTAGACACATTATTTAGTCCATAACACTTATTCTAAGCAGTATAAAATATACAAAATGTACATTCAATCGCAAAGTAAGCAAGGCAAACTTAAATCCACAAAATTTTCTTAAGTTTAAAATTAAAAAATCAATGTTAAAACTATAAGACATAAATATTTTTGCGCAAAATATATTGTAATAGAAAACTGATCGGTTTTCGTATTCAGTTTATTTACAACATCTGTGGAGGCAAAATATTACATCCAGTGTTGAGAAAGGATCCGTTGATTGCATTCACTGAAACATCTGACATTAATTCTTGCCAAGTACACAATGTATTTTACTTCAGATTTCTTTAGTGGATACACTCAACAGGTCTTCAACCAAAACATATTATCATCTAAGCTTTAGACAAACGACAATTACAGTTTGTCACTCAAAAAATATCGACAAATCTATCGACGCTGGCGTCATCTATCCAAACTTTACATGTTTAAAATAACACCAACAGATGGAGCTGTGCACAAAAAGTAAAACTGGGTGTTGTATAGGGCCTTTGTAGTACGGCTACTCCTACGGTAAGGAGCGTATGCTAGTCTCTAAGTTTCGCTATAAACATTTAATAATACTGTCTCCAGCTAACAGACATTCAGGGAGTTACGGACAAGTATAATGTGGTACAGAAAATAGTTTAAGTTTTACGTTCGATCAACAAGATCACTTGAAATTGTCGAGTCTTCTTATCATTCGAGAGTAAACACTGTTACATTATTTTCCTAATTTTAAATACGCCTTTCTCATAGAAGCCGAATATAGCATTTTGTCTAACTAATATTCATAACTATTGATACAACTCCACACGTTTGTTCGTCAGCATATCTTTCTAAACATTTTAATTCCCTCGTTCATATTTCCGCTTTTATAAAATGTATGGAAAGACTAGTGATGCGACATTCAAATGAAATTCGAATACAGTCGAGCACAACGTTACACCTACTTCGCACGATCAAGAACGCAGCTCACATACTTATGTATAGCGTTGTGCAATATATTCGAAATTATTTCGCATACTTATTGCTAGTGAAAACCCCTAGCGAAAATCAAACGTGTAGAGGTGTGATAAGAATTATGAACACTTATGGCGGGCGTTGCTCTAAGGCATTCCTATAACAAAAAACGAGTCGTTTTAGATAGATATATGTAGTCGTTTTAGATGGATCGGATAATTTTGACTGCACGGATGTTCTAGTGGTTTAAGTAGTCGGGTCGCTACCGCCAACTAGCCAAGTGTTGTGGGTTCGATCCTCACACGGGACAAAAATTTGTATGATCCACAATTTTTGTCCCGGTTGATCCGACTGGGTGCACTTTGGGTCTATTGTTTGAATGTTTGTAAATTCCCCGCGACATAGGAATTATTCCTACTGCAGTAGATGACTCTTTAAAAACAAATAAATTTTTTCATTGAATATGTGTCAGAAATTAACTGTTTGTAGGTAGTACGACTCTATTTTTTATATAGGAACCATGACCATGACATGTTTAGACCGACCACTTGTTGGTCTGGCTGTATTATGCCGGCTTATATGTGATAGGCATTAAAACCTTATTGCTGTAAAGCGTGGTGCGATTCAATCTCTGTACTAAAACGTATATTTCCTTCATGTAATAGGAACTTAAACTGGCCAGGTTGCAGACCGTAGTTAATTTGACTATGGCCTGTGCAACCAGGTAAAGAGACATGTCGCTGGTCCAATATTACAAGGTTCTATGTTACATTTTTGAAAAAAATGAGTTATGAATATTGCATGGTTCTGTATGTCATTCCTTTTTGTTTAGACTAATATAGTAATAGATGGAACCACTTAATACATCACAATATTAAATTGCAAATAGTTCTAAGTTACTTTTTAAGTCATTTTGACTGATATGCAAATTTAAACCTCATTTCCTCAAAGTTAAAAAAAAAATAACATAGAACCTTGTAATAGTGAGCCAGCGAAGTGTTTTAATAAGATATGTAAATATCTAGCATAATCACGTTAATTTTCGATTCCTATTACATAAATATTTTCCTTGGTTGACTATTATGCGTGTAATAAACAGCTATGTCGCAGTATTGGTGTCGATTGCGAGGTGACGAGTGGCAATTTAAAATCATGCCCATATATATATTTTTGTGAAAAGGATAAGCCTCTTGATAAAGAATACGCGAGTTTACAGAACATCGTTTATTATCCCAACATAGTCGAATTTAAAAGAATTACTTTGACATTTATTATCAGTGATCGAATAATCGGGCGCTAATATACCTAAACTTCACTTTTATTCCCGCGAACTTCGATCAAATATACCATAGATGCACATTCTCATACAAAAACCGCGTCAGTATGTGGCACTGACCAGTACTACTTACTTATAAGTGTCTGCATTTATTATGCAATCCAGGAAATAAACCGGAATAACCATTGAACGCCCACTGAGAAACATTTTGTAATAGTTTAGTTAAAACGCGTCAATGTAAAGCGTCCTAAGTGATATGATGAAGTGAACTCGCGATACGCAAGCGTACTAAGTATATGGTACGGTCTCCACCGTAGTAGTGGTGTCGCTCCGCTCTCGCTTACGGGCAGCGCACTCAAGAGTGAGTGGGACAGGTGCATAATATAGCGCATACGACTGATTTATGCACAGTTTTGTTAGGGCCGTTTTTCGAGCGACGATCGTGCATCTATGGTATATTTGATCGATGCCCGCGAAAGAATAATACGACCATGCCTTTCAGTTAATATTTTTTAGTCTTCTGTTCGTACAAAATACAATAAATTAGTCGATATTCCATTTGTTTTGAATAAAATAAAGATACTAAATCAAAATAACCACTGCTATAAGTTAGTTAAGTTTGTTATAGTTGTTTTTACAAATTGTTCAATCCCGGAAACCCGGGATTACTTATTTATTCAGAAAGGAATGTCCATATTCTTCTTTCGTGGGAAGAAGTTAGGTATATAAACGCCCGGTTATCCGATCACTGTTTATGATCGTTATAGTCATTCCTGCCGCCTATAAGTGCTACAAGAAGAGCGAGCTAGCTGCCATCTTCATGATAATAACTTAGTATCTTTTGTTAATAATAGACAGCTCCTGCATAATAAATAATAACTTTAGTTTACTACTACGGAGACTTTACAAATATTTGTTTATACCACACTGATGAAGACAACAGCTGTCGAGCGGACATACATATGCCCGCAAAAAATTAGACATTAAAAAAAAAAACACAAACGTAGGTCCGCTCCACACTTGACTCGTTAATGAGTCAAGTGTCGAGCGGACATACGTTTGTCCGTTTGTGTATTGTTTGCACAATGAATTTTTTATTATTTTTCTGTATTTCCCCTTGACACTCAAGAAGTTAAATCAGAACTATTTAAAGTTAATGTTTTGAAATTTGAACTGAACTAATTGAAAGATTTCAGTTTAGCGGGATTAAAATGAGGACCAATACTTTGGTGAACATCACCTGAATAGAGTAACACGTCATCATTCAAAAAACTGTAAGTTACTATAAGGCATAATATATAAACTTAATCTCAGTACCTCTGAGAAAATTAGTAATACCGCGTTTGGTTAAGACAATCGACACCAGTACCGCTAATATATTTTAGAGAAAAGAAACCAGTTGGCCACAAAATTGAACATAAAATAACCTAAGAAACCTCAAATATAAATCGGACGCTCAATTGGTATGTTTAGCAACGCTGGGCAGTGCAGGGTTAGCTGGCAGATACATGATGCTAATATGTAATACAGGAGACAGATATGTGTGAGAATAGGAGTAGATTTTTGTCTTGCAGATAAAACCACAGGTTTATGTATAAAGTCAATATGTATTAGCCTACTCACAAAAATTAAGGGAAAAATATTCAAACATTTTGGGCGATTCTCAACAGTCTGTAACTTGAAGAAAAATGGTTGTGCAGCAATTAAAAAACAAGGAAATTGTAGGTCCAAGTTTCTAGTTTATCTTATCTTATTTTATGTGGGGGCCAGTCAGTGCAGACCGGCGACACTTCGATCCAGTGTGAACTTTTGTGTCGACACTCTCCTAATAACGACTGCCATAGATGTTCATGGCAGCCGGGACCGACGGCTTAACGTGCTCTCCGAGGCACGGAGCAGGCGATAATTGTCAATCAATACAAACATAATTTCGAAAAGTCATATAACTTCCGAAAGTCAGAGGTGCGCAATGTGGGTTCGAACCCGAGACCCTCTGTATTGCAGTCTGTTGGTCTCCCCACTGAGCTATCGCTGCTCTTAAGTTTCTAGTTTTCTTGGACAGTAATATTTTTTACGATGCTTTTCTTTAGATTAGTAGAAAAATTTGAAGTTCAGTTCCAGAAGACTAGAGACTTGGAGCTATAATTTACTGTTTTTTAATTTGATGTACGACAATTTTAATTAGATGTACGACAATTTTAATTTGATGTACGACAATTTTAATTTGATGTACGACAATTTTAATTTGATGTACGACTATTTTAATTTGATGTACGACAATTTTAATTTGATGTACGACAATTTTAATTTGATGTACGACAATTTTTTGTAAAGTTCCATCTGTTGAAAATCAGCCAAAAATTTCGAATTTTTCTCTTTTAGTTTTTGTGAGAAGTGCATTATTTTAATATTAGCATTGAAATAAATGGACAATGTATATTTGAAAAATAAATGTGTTTTCATTTGACCAATATCAGCTAGTAATTTCATTTTATCAGATGAAATATCCGCCTCATATTAGTCTATTGAAAACAATTACTTTATAATATTTTCTATTTCCATATATTGTGTCTTGTTTATATGATGTAGGCGATCGTTGCGAGCCACCAGTCAATTATACAACAACAATAAGAACATTTCGGAGTAGTACAGCCTCGCTGATTGCAGCATGAATGGGCCGGCTCGACTTACTACCCTCTCACAGAATATCGATGTGAAATAGCAGTATTCCTACTGTTGTGTTTCGTTTGGCGAGTGAGAGTGCCGGAGACCCAATCACCCCCTTTTCCCCTTCTCCTTCCCATTTCGTTTCCTAAAGGGTTGGCAACGCGCAAGTGATGCCTCTGGTGTTGCAGGCGTCCATAGGCTACGGTGACCACTTACCATCAGGTGGGCCGTATGCTTGTTTGCCACATTAGTTGTACAAAAAAAAAGAAGAATAAAACACTTCTCCCGTACTGCTCAGAGCTATTAAATATACCATTCAGCGACAATACTCTACCAGAATAATAATAATATATACTTTACTCTTCTAGTGCAATTTTTAGAAATATGTGTGAATAAATTTAATATTTACTTAAATTTTAATTTATTAATATGTTTTTTTATTTACGTCTTCGTTTAAAACTCTCTCAAATCACATTCGCGACGCAGTTTTAGATTTTCTTCATTGATTTTGTATGTTGTTATTTATTCACATTGCAACCCAAACTATCATGTCCAATTAAGTTGCCATCCTAAATAAAAAATACAAATAACACGGCTTTTTTGTCTTGCCATATATTAGTGATACATAATCATATTAAAAGATAACTTTTTTATATTGATTTACACTACTTCTATATTTTTATGAGAAATATTAAATTATTTATGACCAAATACTTTGTTTCAAAATTTTATAATAATCACTGGCTCTTTATTACATAATAAACCTCATTTCTTTGATCGAAATAATAATTTCACATAAAAAAAGTGTTCCATAAAGAAATAAAAAATACTTCTGATTTCAAAATCTAAAACTGCGGTTCCATTCAAACCTCCGCTTAGCCTCTACGAGACCGCTTAAAACAATTATATTTACACTGATAACCTAAAGTGCTTGTTTATTTCATGAAGGACTCTGAAATCAAAATAATGTTAAATAAGTCTCACTGTGCTCAATCCTTGTTAAAACCTTTAAATTGATAATTATCTACGTTTCATAGTACACTAGCTGCCGCGCGATATTATACCAACTAATACTGAAAGAATCTTTAGGATTGGTTCAGTAATTGTAGGGAAAATTTTCCCTACAATTTTACCCCTAAATTAAAATTATATCTTATTATATTTAGGATTGTGTTCGTCCCTACGACATTCAGCATGTATAATAAAATTACATTTGTCACGCGGACCAGGCGTGCCTCTCCCCCGCAGCCAATAAAAACTACGGCTACGCCCTAAATCGCGATCTTTCGCCTGCCGACGTTCATCAAGTGTCTCATCTATGTTCCAGCCGGACCACGCACCGAAACCTTTCCTTGAAACACGCCCTGAGATACTTCTCACTGTGTAAAATTGAGTTTCGCGTACTTTTGCCTCTAACCTAGATATTGAATTAACTTCCGTCTTTTTGAATTAAAGATCGTGTAATTGCAAATTACAGTATTTAATTTATCTCCGCAACTTAGACTTCCCTGGTCGACCACGTGCTAAAAACGTGACACTGGTGCCCAATTAATTAGGCAAAAGGCATTCGCGGTTCTGGCTCTTATTTTTTATTGTTCTGTGTTTTGTGAAAACCGTCCAAGAAGGTAATTTTATCTGTATTATTTTTCAAAGTGTGAATATTGTGTTAATTGAACCGCGTGCGCTCATATTTCATTACTACATTTTTATACAGCTCGCTTCCACATCAAATTTGTTCTTCTGTATCAGCATGATAACCGTAACCCTTGAAATACAAGCCTCGCTACGCCGCGCCGCGCCGGCTCGAAATTGTTTTCAAATTACCCACATTCCACGCTCAAACAGTTCATCAGTTCTCGTGATATATTTATTCTTGGACGGTTTTTTATATATTGTCTTTCTTTTCAAGATTTCATTATCATTTATCTTGTTACTTTATAAACTGCTATTTGAATAGATAGATATAATTTTTTTTAACGCTTATCTCGTCGCGAATTGTCTTCGGGTAAAATGGCGTACGAAATCAGATTCTCGTGCTTACTAAAAGCAGAACTACAATATGAGGTTTGCCTAAGAGGAGGTCAAACGGCTAGTACCGTCGATGAGTTACGTAAACAAATTACTAAGCTCGCTCCAAGGACATTCTCAAATCGTATCTGCCCCCAAAGACGATATCGCGGCCCTCAAAATTTCGCTATTGAAAGCTAATAACAGCATTAAAATGTTAAAATCGAAGTTTTACACCATATTTACCATAGATTAAATCGTGTAAGTTCGGACAAATTATCAGTTAGAAGTGACGTTACGGTTATCTGGAACGAGTACCACACTTTATACTCGCAACTTAAGAGAAAATTCTTAAAGGCCAGGTTAAGAGCACCTTAAACCGGGGAGTGTGTATGAGGAATGTTATGAAAGTGAATGAAGCCAGAGAAGTGTGTCAGGATCTTAGCAAATGGAAATCCGTAGTCTCTGCGTACCCCTCTGGGAAACAGGCTTGAATCTATGTACCTATGTATTATGAGTCAACATTTTTTGCGTCATCTGTCAGTTGCTGGTTTACTAGACATCATTGATAAACAATTACGTGTTGCCGCCGGCAGGCTGCAGCTTAAAAGTTCAACCTCTTTTCAATAATTGTGGTTGCCAATAACACATCTATTTGTGGCTTTCCATACCAAGGTTAAAAAAAAATTACACTAACTCCATACAGATTTTGTCAAATTCCAATTCCTATCGCTAATATAGTATTATCGATGAATCTGTTATTGGAACAACCACCAGAAAGGCACTGATTACTATCTATTCAAAAAGTAAATAATCATCAACTATATGGCTTCTAACAGTTTGAACACAGTAAGTCTTAGAAAACGTATTAAGAGTCTAGAAATTTCTAGAAACAACATTGGCAAGTTTATTATTTTGTTGTTTTGGCCCCTTTTAATTTATACGTAGCTAACGGCCGAAATAAAATAAAATCAACATTGTACTTGAGATATTCGCAATTTGCTTTAAAATTAATAATGTGGCATTAACCCCCTTATTTATAAACACTGTTGACTGAATATTTAATCAAATCTAATTCCACTGTTTAAATAGTCAACAGCAAATAAATAAAGGAGCACATGTTATACTAAAACCTAGTACAATAAATAAGATATCAATTCAAATGTTAAACTCAACCGATTCCCTCACGATTCAGACTTTCAAATATGAGATCTACTCTGCGTTGAAGCAAACAAGATCTATGTTAAACTTACGTTCAAAATCCTTCACAAAACAACACAGACACTTCACAATGTCACTAACAGTCACTGAGTCTAATCCGGTGGTCGATGCACCAACTCTTGTGGTAACTTGCCACTTTCAACGGACACTTTATCCCTACTGGCGGACTTGTCCCTGTGCTTCTC
Source organism: Catocala sponsa (assembly GCA_963564715.1). NCBI lineage: Eukaryota > Metazoa > Arthropoda > Insecta > Lepidoptera > Erebidae > Catocala > Catocala sponsa. The sequence continues at coordinate 2,113,131 of OY751352.1, forward strand.
GTACTTTCTCTCATCACTCCTGTGGTCTTTCTTGTGATCTCTCGGCCTGTCCGACTTGTGATGCGATGATTTGTGACGCGACGACGAATGACGCCTGTGGTGATCGTGTTTGTCTGATCGGTCTGACCTCTCTGAACGATGCTTGTCGTCCTTATGCCTGTGATTCTTATCTGATTTCTCTGTTCGATCTAATTTGTCAGATTTGTCGATCCTGTCGACTTTTGTATCCGTCTTCTCAGTTTTGATATCATGCTTTTCTTTATCTGTTCTTAAATCTGTCTTTTCTTTGTCAGACTTTGATTCCTTATCGATTCTAATATCTGTTTTGTCAGTTTTCGTCTCTGATTTGTCAGACTTGTTTTCTGTTCTATCAGATTTCTGTTCAATCTTGTCTGTTTTATTTGCTTTTTGTTCTATTTTATCAGACTTCGAATCTAATTTGTCAGACTTTAGCTCCGTTTTGTCCTTGTGATCTACTCTGTCAGATTTGGGATCTAGCTTAACAGGCGTTTTCACTTCAGTCTTTTCTGGCTTTGACTCGACTTTGTCAGTCTTATCTTGTTTGTCATAATTTGATTCTGGAGACTTGGAGCCGATTTTTTCAAGCTTAGACTCTAACTTTTCGGCTTTCACCTCTGACTTTTCAATTTTAGGTTCGATCTTTTCAGACTTTGTTTCTGAAGTTTTGGTTTCCACTTTGTTTGACTTGCTTTCCTGTTTCGAGTCTGCTTTATCAGGTTTTGTCTCAACTTTGTCAGACTTGTCTGCTTTCGTGTCAGTTTTCTTGTCAGCGTGTTTTTCCGGCTTTGCCTGCACCTCGTCGCTTTTCCTGGTCCGCTCTATTTTAAGCGCAGACTTTTGCATCTTATGATGGAACTTCGCGCTCAACGCTCGCATCTCGATAACGCCAGCCTTATGTTTAGATGATTTTGATGGTTTTTCTGTAACAAACATTATTTATTGTAAAACCTCTTTTTAAATATGACATATTCCTAGAAAGTAAATGAAGGACAATTCAAATTTAAATTCATAACGAAATATTTTTTAAATAACTTTATTATTTGTATAATTAAATGTATTGCACCATTTGTAATAGATAAAGTACGTGTATGTTTCCTTGAGTATTTGTTGGCATATATTGGACCTGGTGATGTTCAAATACTACATCTACTCTAACTTTTAGATTATAAAGGCTACCCTATGTGCAAAATTTTAGCTTTCAAGTCATCTCCAAATGTTCCAGAAACAGTTATATACACATTCTTATGACTGAGTCACTGTATGAAGTCTAGTTAAGTTGCTGTTAAGCTTTCCTGACTATCTGAGATACAGTAGTATAACCATGTTTTAAAGTCTAACGTAAAATAAAAATATTTTATTATATTATCTAAGGGTTTGTCTAGGCGTTGATGAGTCAGTCAGTGAGAGAGTCAGGACTGTTCTTTTTAAATACAGCGTGTAACAGAAAAGCGTGGTATCTTGGGGCTGTAATTTATATCTAATAAATAAAAAGAAATGAAACTTACCGGCTGTATGGTCGACAGTGCTTATAGGTTGAGGGTCGGCCGGGCGCTCGTCTGCCGGCGACGACGCCTCCGATGTGGGGTAGTACTGCTTCAGGCGTAAGTGCCAAGCTAAGGGACATATAACAAATACATATATTAGATACTAGCTGGCCCGCACAACTTCGTCTGCTGCTCCTAAAAATTACTAAATATCAGACTGAGTTACATTGAATCGTGACCGAGTTTAGCTAATATGTTATACAATATAGAGAACTCAAGCACTTGTGCTGTCCACAATGTGCTTCCGGTTATCAATGAAACTGCTTGCTATTCACAAACTAAATAGAAGAAGGGGTTAATGTTCCTTGTATACGGTATGTCTGAGTGAGATCTTACCGACTGAAGTGACGGCAGACACAGTCCTGAACTGGTGGATGATATTCCTGGGCAGGAAGTAAATGTCATCCGAGCATAACGGCAGGCGCGAGTACCTGACACCCTCGCGACGGAGCTGGTTCAGCTTGGCTTCCTCCAACCTGGAAATAACATATCTTTAGAATATGAGGCTTTCATAGTTCTGTCGACTATGTTGATAATGTTAATACTTGCAGATGCAGTATAAGGAACAGGCTTTTTCTCAGAACACAGGCACTCACCAGGTGACACACTGCGAGATAGGCGGCTCGTACAGGTCGAGGCCGAGCAGTTGCACGAGCTTGTTGAAGTCCGCCGCGTGGAACGCGACCACGTCCTTGGTGATGCGGCCGCGGTCCGACTCGTCGCCGCAATGAATCGCCTTCAGCACACCTGCCACGACACATAGTAATTACTATCTCATCCTAGCTAACCTCTTAGATAATGATATGGATACTCAGTCGCATAATACATTATGAGCGAACTTAATTTGTTACGCTTTTAAGTTTATAAAGCAGCGTTCAAACATCACCACTCCGGTAGAACGATTGACATGTTAAATAGGTACGTTATCGTCGTCAATTCATTAAGGAGGCAATTCGGACCACCGAAATAATTACAAACCCATATTCGCTATTTAGATAGTTTCCTAAAATTTCGGAAAAAATATTGAACAGACAGCTCCTCGCATTCCTGGAATCAAACAATATCCCGTCGAGCCAGTACGGTGTTTGTCACGAAAGGTCTACCGACCAGGTGGTGTCACTAGTAACTAAAATAGTTGCCAACCACCTAGATAAAGGACGATGTTGCCTTAGGGTATTCCTGGATCTGGCAAAGGCTTTCGATATGGTATCCCATTCCGATTATCTTAAAAAACTGGAAGCATCGGGGATTATAGGCTATTATATTATTATAGGGGATTATTTGTCTGAATTGGTTTAAGAGTTACCTCACTGAGAGAAACCAACGTGTACGAGTAAGAACCCAGGTTAGCAACGCTCAAAAAATATGCTTGGTGTGGTCCAAGGGAGCATAATTGGCCCTACTTTATTTCTTCTATGCTGGTATACAACGCGGCCATCATCAATTATGCTGATGACATAGTTATTATTTGCCACGACACGTCCTGTTTGAATTCCGGCAACTAGAGTGAATGGTCTCCACATACTGGTTAAATGGCTAAGCGTGAATTTACTGACGCTGAACCCCAATAAAAGAAATGATGTTTGTTGTCTCAAATGCGCAACTTCTGCTCCGCCTACAAACATGATAGTGACATTGCACTACTGTAAATTAACCGATTGCCTCCACCAATCGCAGTATTGCAAAGGCGCCTAAATATCTAAATTTATCAAATTAAATATTTGGGTGTCGTTATTGTCGAAAAACCAGCATTTATGGAGCCTATTACTGCAACATCGGCCCGGGCAAGAAAACTTAACCACATTATGAAACTCTTCAGGATAGTGGCTGACAATAACCTAATAAAAACAATTTACTTCTCCTCATGCCTATCCGTTCTGCCATACTGTATTCTTGCCTGCTGCGGCGCAGCCACTAATCATCTAATTAGTCTTGAAAGAGCTCAAAGAGCAGTCTCAAAGGCCATTCTTAGAAAACAATTTTGCTACCCTGCCGTCTTCCTATACAATGATTTTCAGGATTAGGATGAACATCACAAATGTGATCAGATGTGACAGACGTGGGAGAGGCCAAAAATCATGAAATTCATGTGACGTAATTTATGAGTAAACAACCAAGGTAACCGGTAAAACGGTCCCATGTGATTTAATTTGGTGATGATATTATGATATCCGTGATAATTATCATAACATCATATCGATGTGGCAATGAAACTAAGAATCCAACGACGTACCAAAGAATGAAGCTGGGAAAATTGTTTGTGTCTATCGGTACACTTGGTAAGCATCAGTGAAGATGGTACGCGGTGAAATGCAGTGAGATACGGTAGAATGCGATGGTATGCAGTAGGATGTGGTGGGATGCAGTAAGATGCGATGGGATGCTGTAGGATGTCGCAAGAAGTAGTAGGATATAGCGGAATGCAGTAGGGTACGGTGGGATGCAGTTGGCTGCAGTGGTATGCGGTAGAATGCCTTGGGATGCGGTAGGATCAGGATGAGGTGGGATGCTGTAAGATGCGATAGGATGTAGTAAGATACATACCGACGGCGGCGGTGGTGATGCGGTCGAGCCCGTGCCCCACGTGGTCGGCGTGCGCGCGCGTGCGGTCCTCGAACAGGAACTCGCGCGCCTCGCTCCAGCGCGGCAGGTACTGCAGGTTGCGCAGCTCGTTTATACCCGTCCTGCAAATATCAACACTACTATTATTATCAATTCTAGTATATAATACACTAGATGTTCCCGCGGTCTCACTCACGTTTATCGTTACTGCGCCGCCCCCGTGGGTCGTAGCGTGATGTTATATAGCCTATAGCCTTCCTCGATAATTAGGTTATCCAACACTTAAAAAAAATTTTTTATTCGAACCAGTAGTTCCTGAGATTAGCGCGTTCAAACAAACAAACAAACTCTTCAGCTTTATAATATTAGTATAGATAAAAAGTTTAAGACCAGCACATGACCTCTCGTATGTTTTTTGCACAACTTGTGTTCATAAGCGCCAAGGAGTTTCCTTTCACTTTTTTTTGCCAGACACTCAACGGAAAACGCGCAACGTAATGATCTATTAATTGTAATAAAAGACCGTAAGATAAATAAAAAAATGCACATCTGCATATTCTATTGTTGAAGTTATTCTCTTGTTTACTTTCAAGTTCTTGGGCAGTAAACATCTATTGTTTTCAAGCACCGACAAACGCTACGCAAGAGCCAGATGGTAGAGTCGTGGTAATATTTTTATAATGTGCTCATTACTTTGCTTTTGTTTCGCATTGGTCAATAATTAGGATTATTTAGTATTTCATTCCTTCCTGGTTGCGATTAATTGGAGATTGATTAATTTTCCAACAAGATAAAACGGGGAAAATTCTCTTATGTGACGCAGGCGAAGTTGCGCGGGTCAGCTACTATATGATATACAGCAGACGCGTTTAATTATTACTGCGTCATCGAAGCAGTCAGGATTTAAACACGAACCCTTTTACTAATTCGTCATACGGACGCTGGCGTCCAGAAACAATTATTTTATCAATAATGTCCCGGTATAATTTAGCTACTTAATTAATTAATAATAATAATTTAATTTAGAAGTGTGTCCTGACCGTAGCAAATGGAAATCCGTAGTCTCTGCCTACCCCTCTGGGAAACAGGCGTGAATCTATGTGTGTATGTATGTGTAATTTAGCTGAAAATTATAATAAGGTAAAGCTAGCCTGCTTTACTACGTTTACTGATATTAACAGTCAATAAAGTGTTACTTTGTGACATAAATAAATGACTTTTGACTTTAAATAACATACCTTCTCTTCTTGATAGGACTCTTGCCAAGTTCAGCTGTAGGCACTAGTTGTTCACCCGGCCTGATCCACAGGATGGGGCCGTCGTTGGACTCTTGAGGTTCCATGTCCACGGCGGACATCGGTCCCCATGGCATCGTCTGCAAACACACATGAGGCCATTAACATTAGGAATTTGGATTTTTCTTAACAGAGAAGTGATGACCCATTGGCATATACTATGCGATGTCCCTTCGTGTGGTTGGCAATAATGTCATATCACATTTTAAAAACCAACAAGCGAAGACGAATTTAGCTCTTGGCTGATTATCAGCATACTGCAAGAAGTGAATCAGATAACGATGTAATACCTAAATCAGCAAAAAAGTGTCTCATTTATTATTATTATTTATTTATTTACATCAAATAGAACGACTTGCGCCAATTACACTATTTAATAATATAATATATAAATTTAAAATGTAGCATTCATGCATTCTGCTCACAGTACCTCATACATTCTAATAATAATACTTTCCATTCATCCGCAAAAATATCAACTTCTGGGTTAGAGTCCAAGAGAGCTGCTTTAGTGACCGAGGTATGGGTGAGTTCCAGCGTGCCACAGTACGGCACGCTGGAACCGCCAGCAATCGGTGCTTTCTACCACGACAATAGTTGTTAGGCACAATCTGCAACATTTGTCGTGAATCAATCTCATATTTTAACCAAAATATTTAATTTTTAATACGCAGTCAATCTCGATATTACGTGGGCGGTGATTTGCGTCAACCAACAGTACGGTAGCACATGTGTGGCCAAGAGGCACAGGTAGCTCATCGCATCTTACATCACATCAGTTTAGGATTTTTTTTTTATACACCTAGAGTGGCAAACAAGCATACGGCCCACCTGATGGTAAGTGGTCACCGTAGCCTATGGACGCCTGCAACACCAGAGGCATCACTTGCGCGTTGCCAACCCTTTAGGAAAGGAAGAAGAGAAAAAGGAAGTGGGAAGGGGGAAAGTGGGTGATTGGGCCTCCGGCACTCTCACTCACTGAACGAAACACAACAGTAGGAATACTGCTATTTCACGTCTATATTCTGCGTAGCCCTTCCCCGGTCGAGCCGGCCCATGCATGCTGAAATCAACGAGGCTCTACTACTACTAAATATAATACTAATTACATAATTTCCAGGATATAACGATACAATTACGAAAATAATGTCATATATATTATTTAAATACGTACTACAACATACTAAAGCATTGCAGGTGATTAAATCGACATTCTATATAGTTTGCATATTTGGTGGTCTAGCGCCAAGTACGCATACTTGCCGTTCGACACATTTTTCTTTGTCCATATTACTCTGCGGTACTCACCATGTTTAAGAAAGGACACTCTCCAAGCATGTCAAGCATATCGGGGAAGTAGCCTCCGACCTCCTCGTGCACGGTGCCCACCAGTGAGATTTGATGCAGCGGCCCGCTGCGGAACGTGCCCGCCGCGTACGATTGTTGCACCTGTTCACCAACACACACATGGTTATGGACTATACACTTATAATAATATCAGCTCTGTATTAAACTGTTCCACTGCTGAGCACGGGCTTCTTCTCAGCGTGAGAACCTAATAGTATAGCATAGTATTCCATACAAAGAATACTAACGGTTCGAGGCGAGGCGGTGCTGATCTCGATGTCGGAGGCGCGCGCCAGCCTTGACGGTGAGGTTGGAGTGCGTGTTTGACAGGTACTGCAGCAGGCACGGGAAGTGCACCACGTGTATAAGCTTACCTGCTGGTAGTAGCGGCTGACGGTGGTGGTCTCGATGTCAGAGGCGCGCGCCAGCACGCCGGCCTTGACGGTTAGGTTGGGGTGCGTGTCCGACAGGTACTGCAGCAGGCACGGGAAGCGCGCCGCCGCGCCGCGAACTACGCCGCATACGAAGTGCGCCCAACCCTCGCTGTCCTCCGAGAATACCAACTGCAACAACGAGTACAAAATAGTGATGCACATAAAATATATAGTTACTATATACCTACACTTGTTTTAATATACCAGAAACCTGAAAATAGTTTGTTTAAAATCTATACTAATATTATAAAGCTGAAGAGTTTGTTTGTTTGAACGCGCTAATCTCAGGAACTACTGTTTCGATTTGAAAAATTCTTTTAGTGTTGGATAGCCTAATTATCAAAGAAGGCTATAGGCTATATAACATCACGCTACGACCCACGGGGGCGGCGCAGTAACGATAAACGCGGGTGAAACCGTGGGAACATTAATCAACAATAAAATCGATTGTAATAGTTTTTAAACTGTGTTATATTTTGTCCCAAAAATTTATGGAAAACTGTTCAAGTTGACCACATTACTGCGCAGACCGCCGGTCGGTTGCCATTTGCTAAGCGATAACAGTACCTATAAGTTATACATGGACAGATTTTGTCGTATACGCCGTTATCCAGCCCTGCTGCCTGCTTTTTTAATAATTCTGGCTTATAGGGGGTCTAAGTCAGTAGGTACTTTATTGAAACTAAACTACTATATACGGATTTTATCGCGTTGTTTATTTGACACTGTAACAAAATTTTTTGAAAAATTGTTACACTACTATAATCACTATTAAACTTTACAAATTTTTAAGCTAATTAAATTATTGAAACTATCAAAACTATTTATACTATTACTATACTATTATACTATTTAGATTTATTTTTACACTTTCCCCGACGTTTCGGTTGCTTTTCAGCAGCCATGGTCACGGGGAGACTAAGATGGTAGTTGTCTCAATGTTCCAGTGTAGTTATTTCAAAGTACCCGAACATAATTTAATCATGGGTGTTTCTATTTACGCAGAATGAGCTCAAAGTATCATGAAGTCTAGCTGTGGTTTGCTTCTTCTTGGGTTTGACTATTTGAATTACTGGATCCCAAGCTGGTGGTACTTTATGATCCGACAAATTCGATGGTCTGACAACACCCTGTAAAACGTTTGTCGAATTACCGGGGGTCTACTGTATATGAAATATAGTGTATTGGTAGCTAAAGGCAATATACATTGTGTATAATAAACCCTGCCCGATTCCGGTGTTATACAGTAGCTAATTATGAGTACGTAAGTGACATCCTTTTATAAAAATCGATCAAAAGAATTCTTCTTCTCAGCCTTTTTCGACCACATGGGTGTAGGCCTCCTTCAGTTTATGCCACTTCTCACTTCTCAAGTTGAAGTGGGAGTCAGCAGGGCACGTCGCCAGAAAACAAGGCGTTGGTGGAGTGGAGACCATGGGGTGAGAAGCGCCCACAAGGAAGGCCGCAGATGCGTTGGCATGACGATATTAAGAGAACAGCTGGAGTGAAGTGGATTGAAGTCAAAAGAATTACCCCAGTAAATTTAATTTTTTTTTAAATTCTACCACGTACACACAACACCATCTAGCCCAAACTAAGCAGAGCTTGTACTATGGGTACTAGACAATCGATAAACATACATAATATAATTTCTTTTTTGTAACTTCATACGTATTATACATAGAAACACCCAGACCAAGACAAACATCCATGTTCATGCACACAAATGTGTGACTTGTGCGGGTACCGAACCCGCGACCTCAGGCGTGGCAGTCGGTTACACTAACCACTACGCCATCGAGGCCGACTGTAATAATTATGTTAATAGATTACCCATGGCAACACCGACAACTTACTTATATAATACCTAGGTATCAATAAAGTTCATAAAGGTTCATAAAGGTTCACCGATGCCGCGCCACGCTATGCCGCGCTTACCTACTACGCCTTAGAAAAATGCCGCCAAAAGTATGCCACGCTCAGCGTCCTTGTCAAGTTTAGTGGAGTGTTTTTAGACTGTACGAAATTTCAGTAATTTAAGGGTAAAAATGCTGATCAATACTGTACTTAACAATATTATAAAGACGTTTTACGATGATACTTATAATTGTTTTTAATTATTTTTTAAGTAAAAACTTCTTTAGCGGCGTTGTGCACTTTTTGTGATGAATAAAAAATGTTAAACTCGCGTCAGGACACGTGACCTGATCGAAAATTCGTAAGACGGAGGGAGAATTGTCATGTTTGTGTACGATAGCGCAATAAATGAATATTGTATTTTATCACATAAATGATAGCACTTTTATACTGATAATTAAAGAAATTCGTGCAAAATTATTCCCTAACCATTCCAAAATATCAAAAATGCACAACGTTAATATTCAAGTTTTCACTTCTGCCGGCACTCCCGGAGTGCAACCCGTTGTTTTTTTGTCTTAGCATGTTTTTTAAGTGAGACAAGCCCTTAATAGCTCGGACTCGGTTTGTTATACACACTGTATAGAGACACATACATATCTATTTATAGAGAACGAATGTATTCTGAAAGCAGTAACGGAATGTTTTTTATAATGAAAGTGCTTGTTTATCAAATACTACAAGTAATATGGTGTATGGTGTTACCTTGAGGAACTCCTTAGCGAGGGCCTCCTGTTGTTGGGCGTTGAGCATGTCCACGTCACGCTGTTGCAGGTACACAACACTCGCGCCGCCATTTGGATGGGTCTCCACGCGCATTAACCTGTAGCCAATAATACAGCATACATGTTATATTGTTATAATCTATATACATACATACATACATAGATTCACGGTTGTTTCCCAGAGGGGAAGGCAGAGACTACGGATTTCCATTTGCTACGATCCTGACAAAGTTCTCTGTCTTCATTCACTTTCTCTATATACAAATAAATAAAATATCAAATTATCTTCTTCTCCCTAGCTTTTATTATACCCAAGTCACTTGGGGTTGGGTTCGGCTTTCTAGTCTAACCGGATTTGACTGGATATCAGTTTTTACACGGAGCGACTGCCATCTGACCTCCGCAACCCGAAGGCTAACGATACCCTAAGGCTAGACCAGTGTCAGGATATTAGAGGGCACTGACTTCCCAATAACAACTGCCATAGATGTTCATGGCAGCCGGGACCGACGGCTTAACGTACTCTCCGAGGCACGGAGCAGGCGATAATTGTCAATCGATACGCACATAATTTCGAAGTCATATAATATCCGAAAGTCAGGTGCGCGACGTGGCCGTGGCTTCGAACCCGAGACCATCTGCATTGCAGTCTGTTGGTGTCCCCACTGAGCTATCGCTGCTCTCATATAAATAAATATAGTATTGCATTATTTACGTTTAAATAAAATTTGTTGGTAAATTGACTCTTTTAGAATGCTAAAATGCTAAAATGGTCATGTAACACTAATCTGACTTTTATATGCAACGTGAATTATAAGACTAAGATAACTAGCGGTCGCCTAGTGGTCAAAATTCGACCAAAACTCTTAAGCTTGCTACTTGGTTTTCTGTTTTTTTTATTACATTTTTTTTATTTTTTATTTTGCTCGTCAATATGACCACACTCTACCTGATAAGTAAGGTATAGGTAACTATAGCTACAAAGAATTGTACGACGTCAGACGAACAATGCCGAAATACTACGAACGCGATTTGACTGCGTGTGTCAAATGCATGGTTGTATGCGTGTAGTGTTTTTTCATTAATTTAATGTATTTCTAATGCTAATTTTATAAAAATATTAGGATTCGCCCCTCCTTCTCCATATAAACTTTAACTGTGCTAAATTTCATACTCCTCCGTCCGCGCAATTTCCGTAAAAAGGGGTACAACGTTTTTGCTTCACGTATTTATGTATGTATATATGTATCACGTATTAATGCCTAAGCAATCACAAAATTACTATCGTTTTACATCACACATACAGTTTGATAAAAAGCGATCCACGGTGATTGCTCAATATAATGCAAATGAACATGAATATGACTGCTAAAAAGTGTCTAAAACGTGGGAGAAATCTAAATGTAAATGTTTATTTTATTAGTATAAAAGTAATATATTTAAACCGCGATAAAATCCATATACTATTAGCTCAATTTCAATATGTCACATTCGCGTAAACAGACGAGAGAATACGGAACTCGTAACTTAATCTGTCTTACAGGCGAGAACTGGTAACTCGATATAAGCATATGTTTAAGTGTCGAGGCAAGACGTAAGCAAATCACTCTGTATTGATTTAGACTCGAGACTCGCTCCGAACTCTCGGAGAGTGAAGCTCGTAGGATGTGTTTACACAGGCGGTGACAAAGAGTAGTATGGGGAGCGGTAATTGCTTTCGAGGTGTTACTCGTAACATTACAAGCCGATCATTCTAGAATTCATGCTCGCGATAAAGTGACTTAGGTAATATTGTCTTCTGTTTACGCGAATGTTATTCATTGAAATTAAACCACTATATGCTGTGTGTGAACATGTACAACAGGGTACCAACCACTATCTGAGATTTGACAAACCACAGATGCTCGCTAAAGAACACCGACTCCTACCAAGGATGCTTAGCGAGGCTATTGAAATAAAAAAACATCCTAATTTCAATAGGGGAGATGGTTGGAATGTACCCACCAGCTTGGGGTCCTGTAATGCAAATAGTCAAACCCAAGAAGAAGCAAACCACAGCTAGACTTCATGATACTTTGAGCTCATTCTTCGTTAATAGAAATACCCATGATTAATTGAAATTAAACTACTATATACGGATTTTATCGCGTTGTTTATTTGACACTTTATTACATAATTTTGAAAACTGTTACACAACTATTACTATTAAACTTTACTAATTTTTAAGCTAATTAAATTATTGAAATCATCGATCAAATATACCATAGATGCACGATCGTCGCTCGAAAAACGGTCCCAACAAAACTGTGCATAAATCAGTCGAATGCGCTATATTATGCACTTGTCCCACTCACTCTTGCGTGCGCAGCCCGTAAGCGAGAGCGAATCGACACCGCTACTACGGTGGAGACCGTACCATATACTTAGTACGCTTGCGTATCGCGAGTAATACACTTAGGACGCTTTACATTGACGCGTTTTAACTAAACTATTACAAAATGTTTGTCAGTGGGCGTTCAATGGTTATTCCGGTTTATTTCCTGGATTGCATAATAAATGCAGACACTTATAAGTAAGTAGTACTGGTCAGTGCCACATATTGACGCGGTTTTTGTATGAGAATGTGCATCTATGGTATATTTGATGGAAGGGACAGGCGCATTGTGGAATGCAGGCGTACCTCCAAATTGCACTATGCCGCTTCGAACACAAAATTCTAACTATCCTAATCCTAATCCTAACTAATATTAGAACCCTTACCTGTGATACTTGAGTTCTTTAACAGCGGGGTTGTCAGCGAGCGGTCCCCATGAATCGAGAGGCGTGGAGGTGGCGGCGCTGGCCGAAGGCGTAGCGGTGGCAGACGCGGAGGCGGAGGCGGCGCGGTCGCGACGGCACTGCACGCCTATAGAGCAGCGCTTGACTCGCGCGCGCCGCCGGCAGTGGTGGCACGACGACGATGATGACGAGTGGCGGGACGAGTGGGACCTGCCGTTAACATACACTTCAATTAAAGCACTCGATAAACTAGTAAGCAGACAATTCAATTTCAAATGTCAATCTTCCTAATATTTCGGTGCTTATTTTGAACTTTGTAAAAGAGTTCTCCCGCACAAAGAACTTTTGTGTCGCGAGGGACTTAAGAAACATACAGTTAGAAGAATAATTTTTAGGTTAAATCATTATCCCGTGTAGAAATCAAACCTACAACGATAATTGACAGCGGCGAAGACTTAACTAAAATTATCGGGAAACAAAAAGCTAATTGTCATAATAAAGACAAAAAGCTAATTGTCATAATAAAGACAAAAAGCTAATTGTCATAATAAAGACAAAAAACTCACCTTTCCCTCTCTCTTTCCTTTTCTTTCTCCTTTTCCCTGTCTTTCTCTGCCTTCACTCTATCATTTTCCACTTTCACTTTAACATCACTCACTTTCTCCGTTTTCACATTCCTAGATGATAGCTGACTGATAGCTGGGAATACATGAGAGTTCACATTCTCTTGTTTGATCTTAAAAGGCAGTTCTAGGTTACCATAGCACGGCAGTTCTCTTCTTGGAGTAGCTTGGAACCGAATAGCTTTCAAAGTCAAGTTGTAATGCGTTGCCGGTCTCCGCATTGTCGAGCTATCTAGGAGAACATTGGACCTGGTGACTCTTGGATACTTGTATTTGCACATGGACCTCTGAAAGTGCGTGTTAATGATCCTCAGTTGACGGGACACTGAGGAGAATATCCTCTTCGTGACGTCGTCGTTTGGCATCTTATTTGACATGTGGGTTTGCTTCCACCACGCGTTGAGGCCACCAAACCAGTCATCTTTGGCGGGCTCCTGGTGAATTTCTGACAAACTGATGTCCTGATTGGAGTTTTGGAAGAGCAAAGGATTTCTCAATGGCGGTGACTTTTTCAAGACGTGTAGCTTGAGCACCGCTGCGTTCCCGTACCCTCCGGAGTCGAACACCGGCCATATTTTGCTTTGTTTAGATGGTCTTGCGTTTTCGCCCCATACGCACAGGTCCTTTGACTCGCTGATCTTCCTCTTCTTGCCTGTGGAAATAGAATTTAAGAGTAAGTACATAAAGAGGCACTTGGTGGCTCAGCGGTAGTGAATGCGACTGCTGTGCTTGAGGTTTGGATGAAATGTTATTGGGTATTTCTGTCAGGAAATTATCCGTAGCAGCACTGACTCTTGAAACGTGACCAGTACGACGATTGGCTCGCCCTTCTTCTTTTCTTTTCGTGCGGTTAGTGGCCAACCTGTTATCAAGAGTTGTTCAAGCCGCCCGTAGGCCTCTGACATGGCTTAACGACTGCTCTCAATTTGACATCCGGGACCGACCTTTTATGTGCCCTCCGAAGCACGGAGACGCTCAGATGAAATACCACTAAGCGGTCACCCATCTATAGACTGACCGCACCCAACGTTGCTTAAACTCGCTAATCGTTTACCGATCAGTGAGTGCAACTGGCTATGAGCGCCCTACTACGAGGGGACCTAAAATCATAGTAAGCGAAAGAAGGATGCCCAAAAAAACCCAGAGTCGATTAAAATAATATATGAACGACAAAATAGACCTTAAGTAAGAGGTTATAAATACGCTATTCGTTTCGCATAAAACCATAACCAAACAGGCACGCAGCATATAAAACAATTCTGTGTAGCAATGCGCGTTGATGATTGGTTGGTTTATTGTTTTGTTAATGTGTTTGTTGCATTTGCAAGACATGAAGGGCTTCAACAGCCAGCGGCTTTTTATGATAGCGTTCTCCTAGATTTAGAAAATATGTAACATTTTTAAAATCAATAAAAGATCGTAGCATATATTCGGTTGTTTTCATTTATTAAGTTAAGTTAATAGCCATATAATAATCCGCAATCACTTTTATATGTATATGTTACGGCTAAAGCCCGAAGTTTAGCCGGTTAGAACTAGGTGTAGCCGCTTACCCCTGGGTAATTCTAGAATAAGCCGATTGTTCTCGGGTAAAACTAGGTCTAGCCGGTATCATTCCGGCTAGAACTAGGTGCAACCAAACCGTAGTGGCTGATACTAGGTCTAGCCGATATCATGCCGGTTAGAACTAGGTCCAAACAAATCCTAGTGGCTGATAGTAAAAAAAAAGAAAAGTTTGAATTGTTCTAATAAATAACTTGTGTTGATTCATAAAACTGTGATTGATAATAATATTCTTTAAAGTTACTTAAGATATTTTTTCTGGTGTTAAAAAAAAATGTTGCTGGTTGTTCATATTTTATGTTTAAATTGTAGTCAAACTTTAATAAAAGTCAATTATTAAAATAAATTCGTTGTATTTTATTTTCTCTAAGTTTCTTATTCTAATCTAATCTAACGCCTAGTTAAAAACACAAAGCAAAATAGCTTATAATTTCTATCATAGTTCTTCTATCTGATTGTGAGTAGAAATATATTATATGAAGTAACTGATTACCACCTGACAAGATAGATAACCTAACTAAGAGTAAGCGGCTACACCTAGTTCTAACCGGCTAAAACTAGGTGTAGCCGCACTTCAGGCTTTAGCCGTAACGTAAATAATATTTTATTATATATATATATATACATATATATAATCAGTAGATACGTATAATGTTCTTTACTCTCAATATTACGCACAATTCGTCACAATATCGTTTGTAAAACCGCTTTAAATATCATCGATTTTTAAAAGCTCAGTCAATTAGTTACGAGTTTTTTATTACTTGGTGATGGTTTAATCGAAAACTATTAGTGGATTTGGAATATAGTATGTATACTCTACCTTGCCACACATAAATCGTTTTAATCGATTCTGGGTTTTTGCTCCATATATTTCTGGGCATTATCCTTTGAGTGTGAAACACCTACGCCTAACCCTTCGGGGATAGTACAAGATTATTCATGTATGATAAAACTGCTACCAGTACGATTTAAAATTTTAGGAATGTCAGCTGGAGTGGCGGCCACGCATCGCAAGACGCAGCAGAGGTAGGCCTCCTACAAGGTGGACCGACGACCTGGTAAAGGTCGCGGGAAGAGGTTAGATGCGGGTGGCCCATGTCCTGTGTGGAAGACCTTGGGGAGGTCTATGTCCAGCAGTGGACGTCTTTCGACTGAGATGATGAATAGGAATGTCACAGTCATTGCAATTTGTTTACTAAGTTTTTAAATTAAAAATAAAGGGCATTATAGTCGCAGACCACCAGTGGATCTATGTCCGTATACATGCTATCCGTTTTTAGACTAATCTTATATAAAATATCATGTCTTACTGAAGTCATTGCCAAGTATAGTACAAGGTAAATATATATTTATCTACATATCTGGCCGATATGACTTCTATGACATCATGTTTGTGAACACAATCAGAATAATAATAATAATAATAAAGCTTCATTGTTCTAATAAAAACAGTTACAGGCATTTTTAGAACACTAACCTCCACACTATGATTCCCCGTGTCGTGTGTGACAACGTCTAAGAAATCCATGAACGCCGGCTGCACGCACGAAAAAGGATGACTCATTGTCCCGTTACGCTCATTGTAACGTTACGGGATATCAATTTTATTATGACGTTGTCATCTTAAACTATCGTCCGTAAACCGACTTTACAGACAACCAATTTTTTTTTGTGACGTCTGCCGGATATAAATCTATACTAATATTATAAAGCTGAAGAGTTTGTTTGTTTGTTTGTTTACTTGAACGTGCTAATCTCAGGAACTACTGGCCCGATTTGAAAAATTCTCTCAGTGTTAGATAGCCCATTTATCGAGGAAGGCTATAGGCTATATATCATCACGCTAAGATCAATAGGAGCGGAGCACCAATGAAGAATGTTTCAAAATCGGAGAGTATTTTTTCCTTTTGAGAGCTTCCGCTGCGTGCGCTGCGTAAACAGTTAAAGTTTCGCAAAAATCATGTATGACAGAATTGTTCCCCTTTAAAAGTTCTAAAAAAAAGTCCGCGACAGCATATATCTATCTTTTAAGGTTGGCTCACTATAACCATTTTTATGCTAACGAAATTTGTTCTAAAATAATGCATTATTTGCAAAGGTATTTTTATAAACATGATATTAATCCTTATCCAAATAAATACGTTATTCATCACAAGTATTTAATTTAAAACAAAATTGCCCTTTACATCATTCGATTTCAATGAATATCTTAGGAGATATAGCAGTTTTAAAATAACATCGCAGCGCAGCAAAATAATTACCCATTACAGACATAGTACAAACGATGTTTCTCCTGGTTTATTCTACGTGATTACTACTGGTTCGATTTGAAAAATTCTTTTAGTGTTGGATAGCCTATTTATCGAGGAAGGCTATAGGTTATATAACATCACGCTACGACCCAAGGGGGCGGCGCAGTAACGATAAACGCGGGTGAAACCGCGGGAACATCTAGTAAGACAATAAAAATAAAGAATTACAAATTGTAAACATTAAATTCTATGCATTTATCCGCAACTTCTTTGAATGTCGGCAGGCTACAGTGATAAATATCAACGTCATTGGCAATTATATTAATCTATACTAATATTATAAAGCTGAAGAGTTTGTTTGTTTGTTTGCTTGACCGCGCTAATCTCAGGAACTACTGGTCCGATTTGAAAAATTCTTTTAGTGTTAGATAGCCCATTTATCGAGGAAGGCTATAGGCTACATATCATCATGCTAAGATCAATAGGAGCGGAGCACCAATAAAGAATGTTTCAAAATCGGAAGGTTTTTTCCCTTTTGAGAGCTTCCGCTGCGTGCGCTGCATAAACAGTTAAAGTTTCGCAAAAATCATGTAGGACAGAATTGTTCCCCTTTAAAAGTTCTAAAAAAAAGTCCGCGACAGCATATGTCTATCTTTTAAGGTTGGCTCACTATAACCTTTTTTATGCTAACCAAATTTGGTCTAAAATAATGCATTATTTGCGAAGGTGTTTTTATAAACATGATATTATTCCTTATCCAAATAAATACGTTATTCATCACAAGTATTTCATTTAAAACAAAATTGCCATTTACATCATTCGATTTCAATGAATATCTTAGGAGATATCGCAGTTTTAAAATAACATGGCAGCAAAATAATAATAACGAAGTCGCAGGTAGCCTATGGACGCACAGTGTTTTTTTTGCCCTAAAAAAGTGACATCCGCCTTTTATTGAATTTTCCTAATTAATAGTTCATTATAAATGCATGAGTAAAACTCCCAAGGATCAAAGTCGTAAGCTCTATTTTTTTAAAAATTCTTAAAGTTTTCGTGGCCTTAAAAGTTAAAACACACAAAATAATTCGTACAAAAATACCTATATATAATTGAGTTTTGTTTGCATTGAGGATTTATGAAGCATTTCTAGGAGCATATTATCCCGTTTTTATTTAATCAAAAATGATCATAAGAGTCCACAAAAAAAGAATTTTTTATTGAAATCAGTATTTATTTTTTATTCTTTTTTCTAGGTCGAAGTAGAACCTCTATCTAGTACGAATAGATTCTTTATAATAAGGTTTATCACCCACAAAAATATGGTTTTCTAATTAGGCGTAGGTTTTGAGAAAATTATTATAATGTACCGAGGTCAAAATTTCAAAATTAGGGTTATCACAAGAAGGTCAATCGACTAATGTATAATTAGCTGCATAATATCAATACGACGGTATGGTTGCCACACTGGTTGAGTGATTGGCTGTTCTGCTGCGTGTCACGGGTTAGATTCCCGCAAAGCAAAAAGTATTTGTTTGGCGTATAGGTATTAGATCCGGTAGTTTGTGTATGTGAGTTTATATGTTTGTAAGCACTTTTACAATACATGAAAAATTGCTATTTTATAAAAATAAAAACAGCCAAGTGCGAGTCGGTAACCACCGTACAATATGTAACACTACATATAAACAAGAACAAACTGATCAATGTAATTTTATATAATCATATCATAAAAAAATCTATTCGTTGGATTCGTTGCTTAAAATTATTGAGTCGAGATTTGAATTCTCATCCTCATTGTTGTTATCAGGCGAGCACTCTTGTACATTTTCGGCTACATTTTTATATGTAATATATATGTGTGTATATATTATATATATATATATATATATCAGCCATCGATAGTGCTTACAAAAAACAGGTGCATGCGATTTTAGACCTTATTGACAATTCATTACAGACATATTTTTTTCGTATTTTCTTGCTTTCTGACAATAATACGTTAATAAAATGATAAATTCTGAGTAATGTCAATAAGGTCGAAAATCGCATGCACCTGTTTTTTGTAAGCACTACCGATGACTGATCATTTTCTGATAGTCATTTGTTTTGTAGGCGTTCATTTGTTTTGTAGACACGTTCATTTCTTTTACACAATTTTTTATTTTTACTTATCTTAGGTACCTATCCTCGTGGTACAACTAGTTGGACATAATCCCACCGTTGTACTACGGGTCATAATCATAAATAGCAAAAAAAAATATGTTACAACAGCTGTTCAACCATAGGTAACTTACCTTCCCCGTGGTACAACCAGTTGAACATCGCAGTTGTACCACGGGTCCGGCGCGGTTATTTTTATTATTATGAGAGCAAAATATTTTTTTTGAATTTATATATTTTTTTAATTAATCCGTAACTTCGGTTCACTCTAGCATAGTGGGTGGAGGGGCAATCGTGAATTTTCCCTCCACCCACCAGTGGTATAGTCCGGTGGGTGGACGGGTCGGGACCCAAAAAATCTTTCCTACCTGAGAAATGTTTTTTTTTTAATTAACTTATTTAACTTTCTTGGACGTAGTGTCAATAAATGAATGAATTCCATCGGTTTTTTGTTGTTTTATTATTAAACACTAATTATGCTAATAGATAGACAATCAAAAGTATGATTAGCTATTGCACTTTTTTAATATATATTTTTTGTGTGTGCTCCTTGCCGATTTGCGGATACCCCCGGAAGTTGTGAGGTCCCGGCTGTGGCGCATTTCACAGCTTCACTTGCCACTTGTCTACCAACATGAGGGTTGGCGCCCTCCTTGCAATAAGTCCGCCGGTCGGGGCCCGGGCGGATATCCGAAGGATAGGCGAAGTAGGTCTGTAACGGCTCCATGGTGCCTTGCCCCTGTCCCTCTAGATCATGTATATTAGCGCGGGGTTTCAGTTACAGCTTATCGAGGATGGATCGCTTCCCGCGCCACACGTGAATCTTCACCAGAAATAATTGGATGTCATAAATCAAATAGGTAGGTGTGTGTGTGATCAACCAATTTTTCAATATCACGTCAAAATTGTATTAATTGAATTAATTTGTCTTATATCGAAATATTGATAATAAAAAGCTACTGATTTTAGATAATAAAATCTTTGTTATAAAAAGTCAAAATACTGACAACCCTAACACATATTTTTGAAAATCATTTTCTCAAAACCTACGCCCAATTAGAAAACCATATTTTTGTAGGTGATAAACCTTATTATAAGGAATCTATTTGTACCAGATAGAGGTTCTACTTCGACCTAGAAAAAATAATAAAAAATAAATACTGATTTCAGTAAAACATTTTTTTTTGTGGACTCTATGATCATTTTTGATTAAATAATAACGGGATTATATGCTCCTAGAAATGCTTCATAAATCCTCAATGCAAACAAAACTCAATTATGTATAGGTAATATTGTCTTCTGTTTATGCGAATGTTATTCATTGAAATTAAACTATTATATACGGATTTTATCGCGTTGTTTATTTGACACTTTATTACAAAATTTTGAAAACCTGTTACACTACTATAATACTATTAAACTTTACTAATTTATTAAATTAGTAAAATTAGTAGTTTTCAAAATTTTGTAATAAAGTGTCAAATAAACAACGCGATAAAATCCGTATATAGTAGTTTAATTTCAATATGTATAGGTATTTTTGTACAAATTATTTTGTGTGTTTTGACCTTTAAGGACACGAAAACTTTAAGATTTTTTTTTAAATAGAGCTCATTAATTTGACACTTGGGAGTTCTACTCATGCATTAATAATGAACTATTAATTAGAAAAAATCAATAAAAGGCGGATGTCACTTTTTTAGGGCAAAAAAACACTGTGGGACGCCTGCAATACCAGAGGCATCACTTGCGCGTTGCCGACCCTTTAGGAAAAAAAGGAAGTGGGAAGGAGAAGGAGCGGGAAGGGGGAAAGAGGGTGATTGGGCCTCTGGCACACTCACTCACCAAACGAAACACAACAGTAGGAACACTGCTATTTCACGTCGATAGTGTCACAAATGGTTGATCCAAGACTGGGATTTTTATACCGTAAAGGGCCTCGCAAAAAAAAAGATTTCGGCGAGTGGCGAGAGGAAATTGGCGAAATCGGGAGCGACCATGATACCAAGTAAGAACAGCTTACATCTATTTACTCGTAAGTTAAATAAAATTAAATTCAAGGTTTACTAATATAATGAAGCTGAAGAGTTAGCTTGTTTCTTTGTTTCAACGCGTTTATCTCTGGAACTACAAGTTTTTTTTTTATACTACTATGGTGGCAAACAAGCATACGGCCCACCTGATGGTAAGTGGTCACCGTAGCCTATGGACGCCTGCAACACCAGAGGCATCACCTGCGCGTTGCCGACCTTTTAGGAAAGGAAGTGGGAAGGAGAAGGAGCGGGAAGGGGAAAAGGGGGTGCATGGGTTTCCGGCACTCTCACTCACCCAACGAAACACAACAGTTTGAATACTGCTATTTCACGTCGATATTCTGTGAGAGGGTCTTCTCCGGTCGAGCCGGCCCATTCATGCTGAAATCAGCGAGGCTCTACTACTCTAAAAAGTCGTATTAGAAAAATATTTTTGCATTTGATAGCCTAATACTTGAAGACAGGCTATATAACACTACGAGCCAAGGGAGCGCAGCTATGATAAGCGTGGATAAAACAACGTTCAGTAAGTTTTCATATATCATGTATAACCACTAACCAGTGTAACCATTGCCAAATGATAACAGCAGGGAAACTTTGCAGCGATAGCTCAGTGGGGAGAGTAACAGACTGCAATGCAGAGGGTCTCGGGTTCAAACCCACGTCGCGCACCTCTGACTTTCGGAAGTTATATGACTTTTCGAAATTATGTGCATATTGATTGACAATTATCGCCTGCTCTGTGCCTCGGAGAGCACGTTAAGCCGTCAGTCCCAGCTGCCATGAACATATATGGCATCGTTATTGGGCAGTCAGTGCCGTCTAATATCCTGACACTGGTCTAGCCAGTGGGGTTACGTACATTAGGGTATCGTTAGCCTTCGGGTTGCGGAGGTCAGATGGCAGTCGCTCCGTGTAAAAACTGATATCAAGTCAAATCCGGTTAGACTAGAAAGCCGACCCCAAGTGACTTGGGAATAATAAAGGCAAGGGAGAAGAATGCAGTGAAGCTTTGTTTTTATGAAGCAGTTAATGTTTAGAATTTTATGAATGTTTATTTTCTTTACAAGTAAGTAATTTTGGAGACTGATTACCAAAGAAAAGGTTGCTTTACATTTCAAAATGTGTAAGATTGATTCTAGAATAGAAATATGAATTTACAATCAAGGTTTTTATTTATGTAATTCATCCTATAGACATACTTATATTTAATTGAGAAATACATGCAAAGTAAGAAGCTGGATAGTCGGCGCTCTTTGCCGATTAGTTGCCAACTAGTCGGCGACTACAAAAGTGGCCGGATAGTCGGCTTTACGAACTAGTCGGCACTTCTCTATTTAAAATCATTTTGGCGATATTTAGTTATTGATGTAACCTTATTAAGTTTTTCGAGCTGCATCGACCTGCGTATTTAAAATGTTAATGTTGTGACCCAAAAAATACCGCAGCATAAACTTATATTTTTTCGCACAATGACGTAAATAACACTTTAACTCGCTAAAATATATAATTTCATAATTATAGAACAAAGAGCTAAAAGAACTAAGTTCACCAAAACAAAAATATATAAAGAGATAAGTAAAACTGAGTTTTTTATTTTTGGTGCCGACTTGCAGTGATTGCGGACGCACGTTCACGGTAAAAATTGATTATGTCAGTCACCTAAGAGCACACCAACGAAGCTCTCAATAATGAGTTCCAAGTCGCCGTGGCCGAAAACTGTCTGGACAGTATTATTTTGGCTTTTACTACAATCTAAAGATAAAGATATATTTATTTGTATAAAACGTGTAGTTTACAAGACATACATCCTATAAAATTGTTCATAATACGCAATTGTTATGTATCAACATGTTTTGCCAAGGCCGGCGTACAAATATTAAAATTATGTGACTAAACATAATAATAAATGCAATACAATAATAAAACAATAATAGAATTAAGTCACAATAAGAAAATTATTAATTTAGAAATTATAAAACAATATTTTGGCGTACATATGTCACCATATTTGTTATCTTGTCAGGAAAGATATGCAAGCGCGAATTGTGTCCTTGTTATAAAACTATTTACTTTTAATTATTACAAGTAGTACACCAGTTACTGTCAAGTTACACTCACCAACTTTTTATACGATTGCCGTACGATTTGTGTAATAAAGTTAAGTGCTTTTATGTGTACCCTGATAACTATTAACTGCGTAAAATAGTGTAGGCGTTTAATTACCTAGTTATTTAGATCTAAATATTTTAGTTTATTTTACTATATTAAAATCTAGCTTTTGCGCGCGGCTCCACCCGTGTGGTACCTACATAAATAAAAAGTCATAATCAGTCATCTATGTCCTTCCCCAGGTTTTAAACTATATCTGTACCAAATTTCATCTAAATCGGTTGAGTAGTTTAGCTGTGAAAAGGTAACAGACAGACAGAGTTACTTTCGAATTTATAATATTAGTAAGGATAATAGCACTTCTTATCATATAACTAATATACAAATAAAAAATTGTAAGCAACATTGAGTTTCACACACATTGATATTTTGCTGACAGCCAGTTTTGTTTGTTAGGTACCTATATTAATATGTTATGCAATGTACGGCTTGCAATTAAAAAGATGAGTTATCAATATTTTGTTTACATTACAGAATTAGTTAGGTTTAGTTTATTATATTGTATTTGATAATTATTATTTTGTTTAGGTAAACAATAGATTTTGTATCGTTTAGGTCAGAGGTTCCCAGACTGTTTTCTCATAGACCACTTACAAAATTTAGTTGGTTCCGGTGGACCCCCTGCAGCTACATGTCTACCATAATCCTTGGCATTCGTATTTATATTGGTGAAGAATCAAACAAGTTCATGCAATTCAAAAATTTTATCAAATCTCTACGGGCTGACCTTTTTTTTAGTGATTCGCCGAAAAATCGGTAGGTTCGAAACCACTAGTACTGAATATGGTATATGCAAGTTTTTACAAGTAACAGTCGCTGAACTTTTTAAAACATTATCTGTCTACATTGATAGGTGAAGTCAAGCCAACATTTTAGTTCTTCACTATCGACAGCAAATAAATTTTCGTGGACCCCCGCTTACGAATTGTGAACCCCCATTTTTTTGTCACGCCAACGTAGACCCCAGTAGAGTCTCCCGTGGACCCCTGGGGGTCTACCTGGACCACTTTGGGAACTAAGGGTTTAGATTAATATTTAATGCCTTTCTTGCTTATAATTGTATTATGAATATCTTAGCTATAATTGATAATTTTTTGTAACTGAACACCCTGCCTACCTGTGATACAGTTTGTAACTAGTACAGGAGACAGGTGATCTTTTACACAATTTTTCAGAATCCTCAGTCTTAAGTTTTATTTGTGCAATTATGTATGTAAAATCATGTATGTCTGTATTTTGTGCAATAAAAATGTTTAAGTTTTAATTAAAACTAAATAATCAACACCTATATTTTACGACATTAAAATATGATCAAACATTTATAAAATGTATAAAAATATAAAGCTTATATCAAGCTTTATATTTTCATGATATTTATTTTAAAATTAAATATAATAATAATATAATATTCCATCACATACACACAACACCATCTAGCCCAAACTAAGCAGAGCTTGTACTATGGGTACTAGACAATGGAATGGAACATATATACATACTTTTTTTTTTGTAAATACATACATATTATACATAGGAACACCAAGACCAAGACAAACATCCATGTTCATGCACACAAATGTTTGACTTGTGCGGAAATCCAACCCGCGACCTCAGGCGTGGCATTCGGTTACACTAACCACTACGCCATCGAGGCCGTCAACTTATTCATCTGCTGGCACTGTTCAACACAATAAAAAACAAAGTCAAAAGTTATTTGCTCATTTAGGTCACAAAGCATGAATATCAAAGTTAATAAGTTAGGAAGTTTACTGAAGTTAAAGAACTCAAGCTTTAGCTATATCTTGTGTAGATCTGCATTCTGGTATACAAGGATTTAAAAGGTTCATAGACATTTAGATTGCAAAGTATTCTTGTTTAACCCCTTAGTATCTCTCCGAAGAATAGGTTCACATTGATGTTACAGTTTGATATACAATGTGTCCCAAAAGCGGACAGCAAAAGGTGGACCTACTCATAACTACTCGAGAAAAAAAAGAAAAAAAACCTTGCTTATTTTTTCAATACGAAAACAAAAGCGAAATGCTTAGAAAATGGACACCCCTTATTATATTTTAAGTACCATTGCTTTTACAAATACTTCTGTGTTTTTTTTTGTATTGGCAACATAAATAGCACTACTAACAATCACAATCATGAAAAATTCCAGAATGCCTGTAGCTTTTACACAAAAATCAATCAAAATTATGTTGTTTTCTTAAATTATGTAAGATTCACTTTCAGTTCACTTTCACTCAGTGCGGTGAAAAAAAAGTATTGACACTACTATGGCAAATATTTAAAAAAAAAAAACAATCATATTTTGCAAATTGTTAGTGTTGAATAGTGATCACTTTTACTATGTACCCGAAAGGTATTTTGTTGCAAGTTCTTAGAATTTGAATGGGAAATGTGCGTAGTGCATAAAATAAGTTAGAGAGAGATAGATAGAGAGAAATTATGCGTTAGAGGGAGATAAGTAGATGCTCATTGTTTAATAACATTAGGGCAGGTAGAGAAGTAGTTGTACTCAACAAGCTAATACGCTCTTTTTCAAAATTGGTGCAACTTACAACTAACTACGATTTCAAAATGGTATAATTTTGGGACACGTTTATGGAATTATGTTTAAAAAATGTAATTTATTAAATACTAGATGTTCCTGCGGTTTCACCCGCGTTTATCGTCACTGCGCCGCCCCGTGGGTCGTAGCGTGATGTTATATAGCCTTTAGTCTTCCAGGATAAATGAGCTATCCAACACTAGAAGAATTTTTCAATTCAGACCAGTAGTTCCTGAGATTAGCGCGTTCAAACAAACAAACTCTTCAGCTTTATAATATTAGTATAGATCTATCAATAACTCAATGCTTTAATAAATTAGTTTATAACCAATTTAATAATCATAGTTATGGCAAGAAAGGATAATTTTCGCGAGACGACCTCCAGCCACCTTTACCCGGGGGTGGTGGGCTTCGTGGGCCTGCCCACCAACCCGTTCAGCACCAGGTTCCCACGCGCGCCTCTGTGTCGTGTGTCCGTCCCCTTCAAGGGGACAGCTATTAAGACAGATATTAAGATAATAATTATAAAATAATAGATGATTTCAGACCATTACTGTACTTTTTAGCCAAATAAATTTTATTGTTATTATTATATTATAAGCTGTGCAGAGACTCGTACATCATGCGGCATGCCAGTTCAAACAGTTTACCAATATCTATATATTAATACATGAAGTAAAAACGTTGTACCCCTTTTAACAACAATTGGGAGGCAGAGAAGTATGAAATTTGGCACAATTAAAGTTTATATGGAGAAGGAGGGGCGAATCCTAATATTTATAAAATATGCATTAGAAATACATTAAATTAATGAAAAAACACTACACGCACACAACCATGCATTTGACACACGCAGTCAAATCGCGTTCGTAGTACTTCGACATTGTTCGTCTGACGTCGTACAATTCTTTGTAACTATGGTTACCTATACCTTATTTATATGTAATAGAGAAAAACAGAAAATAAAGTAGCAAGCTTAGGAATTTTGGTTGAATTTTGACCACTACGCGACCGCTATGATGCAATTGTACCCCAATGGTTATGGCATTGGACTTATAATTGAATAATTTGCACAAGTCCATTGCACTATTGACATGAATTTAATTCTAGCAGTTGCGAGCTAAGCTAGCACACATGCTTAGATTAGTTGAGAGAGGTCAACAAGAATATTTGTATAATATTGTCTTCTGTTTACGCGAATGTTGTTCATTGAAATTAAACTACTATATACGGATTTTAGTCAATTCAAATAGTCAAACCCAAGAAGAAGCAAACCACAGCTAGACTTCATGATACTTTGAGCTCATTCTGCGTAAATAGAAACACCCATGATTAAATTATGTTCAGGTACTTTGAAATAACCACACTGGAACATTGAGACAACTACCATATTAGTCTCCCCATGACCATGGCTGCTGAAAAGCAACCAAAACGTTGGGGAAAGTGTAAACATAAATATAAATAGTATAATAGTATAAATAGTTTTAATAGTTTCAATAATTCAATTAGCTTAAAAATTTGTAAAGTTTAATAGTAATTATAGTAGTGTAACAGTTTTTCAAAATGTTGTAATAAAGTGTCAAATAAACAATGCGATAAAATCCGTATAATAATAATAATAATATAATAATAATAAAGCCTTTATTCCGAAACTCAATACTTTTTGATTTAAATTTGATTTAGTATTTATATTCAAAATATGTCTCTTCGCTCGGTGTGGCTTACGGCATAGGCCTCCTCCAACGCCTTCCACTGTTGTCTATCTGCCGCCACTCTTTGCCAAATGGGACCTAAGGTCAATTTTAGCTCATCCTCCCATCTTCTCACTTTGCGACCTCGGCTCCTTGACCCATCTCTTGGGTACCAGACAGTCACCTGTGTACTCCATTTCTCATGCTTACAACGGAGCAGGTGCCCAGTCAATCTCCATTTTAGTTGGTCGATACGTAATAGGATGTCTGTTAGCTTTGTTTTATACCTGATGTCTATATTCCTGACTTTGTCTTTTAGCTTTAGCCCTAGTATACTTCTTTCCATGGCTCTCTGACATTTTGCAAGTTTGTCCCTATGAATTTTTGTCAGAGCCCAGGTTTCGCAGCCATATGTGATGCAGGGGAGAATGCAGGTATCAAATGTCTTTTTCTTGATCTTAATGCCTAGTTCCTTACTTTTCATAATTTCTTTCAACGCCCAATATTTTTTCCACCCAGTGGCAATTCTTTTATCAATTTCTTTGGACATTTGATCGCTTGGTGATATAATCTGGCCCAGGTACACATATTCCATTACATATTCGAGTTTTTGTCCATTGATGGTTATATCTGCAGCTACTGAGTTTGTCATCATTTTTGTCTTACTCGAGTTCATCTCCAGACCTACTTCTCGGCTTCTGTCCGCTAGGGTTTGTATCATGGATTCCAGTACTCTTGGTTTCTCCTCCAATATAACCAGGTCATCAGCGAATCTTAGATGGTTCAGTCGCGATCCGTTTATGTTTCCCATTCTAATCTCCTAAACATTTGCTCCAGTACTGCTGCGAATAGCTTTGGTGAGAGTGGATCACCTTGCCTGACTCCCCTGTCGATTGGGAAAGTATCCCCTAGCGATTCCAACTTGATGCTAGCTTTATTTTCGCTGTAAATGTTTCTAATGATGTTTACATAAGCGTTTTGGACCCCCTGCTCCATAAGACTTTGCCATACGAATTCATGTTTAAGGCTGTCGAAGGCTTTGGAATAATCTATGAAGGCTAGGTAGATGGGTTTATTGTATTCATTGTATTTCTGTAAGAGCTGTTTGATGGTGTGTATGTGATCGATTGTACTGAAATATTTCCTAAACCCTGCCTGTTCCACTGATTGATTTTCATCGAGCCTGTTTGATATTCTGTTCAGAATGACTTTCGCAAAAACCTTGTATACATTTGAGATGAGGGATATGGGTCTGTAATTTCCAATATCATCCTTTGAGCCTTTCTTGTATAGGAGTATAATATGTGATTCTGCCCATTGGCTTGGGATGTTGCCGGTAAATAGTATCTCATTGAAGACCTTTGTTAGTATTGGACTTAATTCTTCAACTGTTCCTCGCATTAGCTCATTTGGAATTCTATCTGGACCAGGAGATTTTTCCATCTTTTGACTTTTTATAGCCTATTCTATTTCCGATTGTAGTATTTCTGGTACCTCTCCGATATCTCCTGTCATGTTATCCGGTCTCAGTCCTTCATCTGGCGACGCTATGTTCGGCAGCTTTGAGTATAACATGCGATAGTAGTCCGTTGCTATGTTTAGGATTGAACTGCGTGTAGTAGTTGGCCAATCTTTATCTCTTAACTTTGGTATCCATTCTTTACCCTTTTCACGAAGTACCTTGAGAGCTTTTCGAGTGCCTCCCGTTTTGGTAATGTATTTCTCTAGGGTTTTGGTTCTTTTTTTTTTCCTGTCTCCGTATATGAAATCCGTATATAGTAGTTTAATTTCAAAGAATATTTGTATTATGTATGTCCTGGTGTGACCTCTTTACACTGTGTTAATTTTATGATAACTTCTTAATGCATTTTAGTATAATAAATATATAATATTGTTTAGTAATCATTATTATATCAGCCCTGTATATAAATCTATACTAATATTATAAAGCTGAAGAGTTTGTTTGTTTGGTTGAACGCACTAATCTCAGGAACTTCTGGTTCGAATTGAAAAATTCTTTTAGTATTGGATAGCCTATTTATCGAGGAAAGCTATAGGCTATATAACATTACCCTATGACCTACGTGGCAGGGCAGTAACTGTAAATGCGGGTGAAACCGCAGGCACATGTAGTGTGTCATAAGGAAGAAGTGAATATAAATATATAATAATATGCAGGATTTCAGCTAGCTGTAAAATTACTTGAATTTAAAATTAATGACATAGAGCAGTAGGGTTAAAATATAATTACTTTGATAAATATATCACATAAATCTATGAGTTGTGTAATGTTTTAGTTAAAAAGTTCTGCAATTGTTTACTATGCGTGTATACATGTTTAATTAATATATACACATATATTCAATTTTAACTATTATAGATTATGTTTATATTGATAACAAGCTGTTTACTTTTTGTAATAAGACTATAACAATACCAAATCAATCATCGAAATCAGTCTAGAGTTTCGGCTGTGAAAATGTAGCGTCTTCTATTATTTTGGCATTATATTTGTATGTGTTTTAAGTCTGCTGTAGTGTTGAATATATTGACAGAAGCTAAATTAATACATATTAACCTGTGCAATGAAATATTAAGCTTAATGTAGAGTGGGGCAGTTTTTGCCCATTAGACAATACACAATAGCAATCTTGCGAAAGGAACTAACTTCAATACAAAAACAAGAAGTCAATGTACTCAAATAACATCAACAAAAATAAGTTACCATGTTTATGTTACCATATTTATAGTAAATTTACAGTGTAGTTATTACTACAAATAGAAAGTATTACTCTTGGCAACACAAGGTCATGCAGTGATGCAAGTTGTGCTCAACTGCATAAAACCTTATTTATGCACTTTACCTATGGTTCATAGAGCTGCAGCAATAACTATATTCATGTAGAAAGATGGTGATGCGGTATGAAATGCATGTGTTATGTTTATAAACACATACGACCTCTATTGTAATGATGTAATTCGCCAAACAAGAGGTTACCATGTTTCCCACCAAAATATTAGGCGAAAGAATATGATGAACAACTACAGCGTCCATAATAGACACTCCAGAGAGAGGTGTACGAGATTAGCAAGTACATATAGAACGGATTATTACCTTTGGATTCTATTGATGGTGTATGTTTGGGATCCGTTGACATACTTGTCCTATATCCCTGTTGCGACTGTTTTTTACAATCATATGCGACACGACGACGTTTAGCACTTTCGCCGGCATCTTCTAAGCTATTGGAGCCGCAGTAATCGTCAGCAAAATCGCGATTTTCACTAACTTTTACATGGGTAACTCTCGCTTCATTCGACGACGCCATTGTCCGAGGGCTAAAGATGTAAGCACGATAAAGTAACCACTGTTCGTCAATTAAACTTCGACGGAACTGATTTGTATTATCTTAACAACACGTATAGCTTTTAGAATCTTAAAGAATGAATAGAAACACATTGATTACGAATAAAAAACAACTTGCGACGCCATTTCTCGCTACCTCGCACTTTTTTTAATTTTTTCTGCCATGAAATTTTGTACGTTCAGACACGCTAAGGCAAGCATTGCAAACAGCCAAGTAGTAATTTGGAAATATTTATTTTTATTTGACACGAATTTATATTTATTAGAAGAAGTGTTTTATTTTAAATAGACGCTGATAAGATTTTAAATAAATCGTAATTAATTTTAGCATATTTAACAAAATATAATAAATCCATATTCTGCAGTACTGATGCCATCTATTGCCACATAGTATTAAGTTACGCACACCATGACTCATGTGTAACGTGCCAACTTTCACCAATTGTGGGGTTAAAAGTTTACACAGCATGTCGATAGATGGCTGTACTAGCACGTAAATGAGTCATACAAGGAACAAAATTATGAATCATGTTTTGTGATCTTTTGTATTCTATATCTATGATTCTAACATTGAGTAATCGCAATATGTCTGATTGTCAATATTTTAAGATTGCCAAACTATTGAGAATTTGCAGGTTTCGATGGAGCCATTCGACACTGAGAAAAGTTGAAAGTTGAATTTGCAGCAACAACTATTATAATTATAATAATATAACATTGTTTATGAAATCATGTTATGCGTAGGTACCTATAGGTAAGTAAGTAGGTACCTATGTACGTATTAAAATATTGCCTTACGGCCTTACCTAACTAAATTATTATTGACTAGAGAAACGTTATCTAGCACCTATAGGTATATACTTTTAAACAAAATGTTATCGTAACATGATCACTATGAAAGATAGTTACCTAGCTAGCAAGATTCACATTATCAATAGGACTGTATGCTCTAATTATATATGTAGGTACTACTTAGTACCTAGGTATATAATCAAAGACAAATCAGATAAATGTAGGTATAGGTATATCTATAGGTAAACTAAATAGGTAGGTAGTACTAAAGGCGGCTGTACACATTGGGCCAACGTAGTGGGCCAGCATGTTGGGCCAAAATAATGAATTGCGAATGTCGCTGTTTACACATGTGTACCGATCATTCTCCATTGGCTCTTTAATAAAGATGGACGTAGAATCTCTTGCAGCCGCGGCAATTTGTTTGTACAGTATGTTTAATTATTTTCTTAAAGTACACCAGAATAGAGACCCGTTTAATTTAGTATATAATGTATACGAATCGCGAAAGCCTAAAAACATATACGGACTTACATGCTCGGAGCGATATCGCGCAAGCTCGCGTTAGCCATCGCGAGTTTTTAGTGCACAAAGATAAAAAGAATAGAGTATTTGGAAAACACTACGACATAACACTAAAAAAATCAAATCAATATTAATTATCTATGTTTTATTTATCTAGCTTAGTAACTTACTTTGTTTTTATATTGTATAATAATAGGTATATACTTTGCATTCCATATTATTGTCGGCCGCGATGGCGTAGTGGTTAGTATAACCGACTGCAACGCCTGAGGTCGCTGGTTCGATTCCCGCACAAGTCAAACATTTGTGTGCATGAACATGGATGTTTGTCTTGGTCTGGGTGCATATGTATGTATTTACAACAAAAAAATTATACATATATGTATGTTTATCCATTGTCTAGTACGCATAGTACAAACTCTGCTTAGTTTGGGCTAGATGAAAGAAAGAAAAAAGAATGTGTCGGAGTATGTGGTAGAATATTATTATTATTGGTTCATTTCGATACAATTCTATAAATTGTAAAATCTCATTACTTGTCCACGCCATCGTAACTCGGGAACGTAAATTTCACTCACGCGCAACAATACTGTCTTTACTGACGAATGACAACGAACTGAATAAGACGCCAACGTGTAAACACTCTTTGCGGAGCGCGCCAAGATCCTTTGATGTGCGCACGAAAAACCGACAACATTCGGTTGGCGGGCCAATTTAGTCGCCAACTACCAACATATCGCCAAGTAGATCTGTACACGTAGGCCCAACATGCTGGCCCACTACCTTGGCCCAATGTGTACAGCCGCCTTAATAGCAGGCTCTGTTGCCAATTTAGCGACTTTGTTGCTAGAAGTGACGACTTTCGTTTAAGACTCAACGACAAAAAATAAGATTCGACGACAAAAATGTTTTAGCGACTTATCTGACGACTTTTGGAGTACAAATCAAAACAATTTTAGGGCTTGTAATAAATATTTTTTTGTTAACTCGACACAGAATTATACAGTGCCAAGAGATATATTATTATATGAATTTATTTTTTATGAAATCTCTACAGGCTGAAATCGAAAAACCAAAGCAGAATCAGTTTTAACGACTTTCTGGCGACTTTTGATATTGAATCTAGCAACTCGAATTTATAGGAGTTGGCAACACTGATAGCAGGTACCTACATTCAGAAATATGATAGGTATCGTGTGTTTGCATCTTTCATTGTTTGTGACACACTGTGACACTGATGAAGATATAACAATAATAAATCTTAATCTTAAAATAACAGTCTGTCTTTTATCTATATCTACTAATATTATAAAGCTGAAGAGTTCGTTTGTTTGTTTGAACGTGCTAATCTCAAGAACTACCGGTTCGATTTGAAAAAATATTTTAGTGTTGGATAGCCTATTTATCGAGGAAGGCTGTAGGCTATATAACATCACGCTACAACCCATATAACCCACGGGGCCGGCGCATTATGGAAAATCGTAGAACAACTACTGATTAAAAATGTTGTTTGTCAATGTTGCTACTGGCATGTTTTTTTATTTTACTCAATAGTTTAAGGACCAAACTAGACTATAATATCAAAATATTATACATATTATATGAAATGATAATTTTACAATACCACAAACTTTATAGTTTTGACGGACGTCCATGTTAAGCCCGTTCACTTCATCACTTTCAAATTGATTTTATTGTTATACGTTACAGGAAAAGGTATAATGTATTATATATTTCTGGCAACCTCGACTTTTGAAGAATATGAAACAACTAATATGTATTTAATATTATGTTAATGTTTATCTTAAAATAATTGCAAAATAAAATATAGTGAAATAAAGATTTTTTAAAGTTCATAGAGACTATTGATAGTTGCCCACGTTTACCCCGGCTTTACATTTAATGTTGATTTGTAGCCTAGCTATCCATAAACATAATCAGATAAAAAAAAGCTGCGGATATTTGCGGTTATCGGAGTAATTAGTAAAAATGTGATAAAAGTCAGAAAACGGAAAACCGCTCGCTATCTATTGCGGTTTGAAATGTTGCTGTTTACATCAATAGTTTGCGGTAAGTTTTGTAATTTATCATTGATATTAAAGCGTTTATCTTTTTTGCACTCATGTTGCGTGTGAAAATATTAATCAACAAGATGCACACTACCCTCATATTTCATATAGTATATAAACAGTTGTTTCATTTCATTGTAAATAACAAAATAGTGGTGAATTAACAGAAGTGTAATTGTTACGAATACAATATAACTACGTGTTTTGTTGACTCTTCAAAATGTCTACTTTCAAGTGTTCTAAACGTGAAATAATACTTTCGTATATCGAAGGAGAAAAATCATTGGAGACATTATCAACAGTTTTAAAAGAAAATTATCATGTATCTGAAGACAACTTATGTTTCATCCTCAATGATTTTCAAAGACCTTTATTCCCGCTTTTAATAAGCGATGGACAGAAGCTTCACGGAAAAAGGATATATTTTTAATGAAAAACAGTAATTGGTTGGAATCAGAATATTCAGTAACTTATCCGAACTCTGAAGACGTTACAACCGTCTCCACACCATGTACTTCTTCTAGAAAACGTGGGAGATCGTGCGTATCTTATCCAGACTTGTCAGAATCCAGTAAAAGAAGAAAAAATACAATGTTACCTAATGAATATGGATTTGAACACGTCTATAATGCATATCTTCAAGGGTTACATTCGATAGGAGAAGGAACAGAAGCTAAACTTGTGGAAACATTAAGGTTTGCGGACAGTGAAAGGACTCCTTATTCTGGAGTCTCATAGAAGACGCAAGGCAGATAAAAATGTTAATGGATGAAGAAGCATTGAGCGTATTTATTGACGTGGATTTAACGAAAGCACAATATTTGTACTTGAGAAATTTAACGAACGAACGAAAATGTTTTGTGTTTCCACCATATTACAAAGTGCAAGAAGATAAAACTACTTGCTATCCACCATCTTCAGCTATAGAAATTACAGACACAAGTGCAAAAATAGTAAGACTTCAAAATTTATTAGATCGCACTGCAGCTAGAATATTGACACTAGATTCAGTGTATAGGAATAGATTGAATAACTTACTTCTATACAGTAAATGGGGCTGTGATGGCTCATCCGGTCAAAACCAGTACAAACAGAAACTGCCAGAAGAGTCTGAATTAATTTCTGATGCAAATTTATTTATCACTTCTTTGGTGCCTATTAAGTTAATTAACGAGCTAACAGGTGATGTTGTCTGGCAAAATCCGGTACCTTCATGTGTTCGTTTTTGCCGGCCTATATTAATAGAATTTTGCAAAGAAACTCCCGAGAAAACTAAAGCTGTTGTGGATGAAATAAAAGGTCAAATAAATTCTTTGGGTCCATCATTAATTAACAAAGAAGGTGAGGGAGTGCAAGTGAAGCATGATCTCTTTCTTACAATGATAGGTGGCAAAGTAGCTCAGGTATTAACAGATACGCCTTCGGGTTCCACATGTACAATATGTGGAGCTACTCCACGCCAAATGAACGATTTGACTAAAGTGACTGCTAGGCCTGAAAATGAAGATTCTTATCAATACGGACTGTCTACTTTGCACGCCTGGATTCGTTGTATGGAAATGATTTTACATATTTCCTACAATCTGTCTTTCCAAACATGGTCAGCCACAAGCGAAGAAAAGAAACGACTAAAGCAAGAGAAGAAAACCCTGGTACAAAGGCGTTTCCGTGAAGAGCTAGGATTGATCATCGACAAACCAAGACAAGTAAGTGGTAATTCTAATGACGGTAATACTGCCAGAAGATTTTTTCACAATGCAAGCTGCTCTGCTGAAATTACAGGAGTGGATATAAATTTGATTAAACGACTTTACATAATTCTGCAAGCTCTTTCATCGGGTGTAATGATAAATGCTGAAAAATTTGGCAGTTACGCTATGGAGACTGCCAGGATTTATGTGAGCAATTATGAATGGTACTACATGCCATCTTCCGTTCACAAAATTTTGATTCATGGAGAAAGTGTCATAAAGCATTTTGCAGTACTTCCTATTGGTCAACTTTCGGAAGATGCACAAGAATCTCGTAATAAAGATTATAAAAAATTTCGTCTACATCATGCTAGAAAATGCTCAAGATCTGCTACAAACGAGGATGTATTTCATACTCTTCTTTATACTTCAGATCCTTACATAACCAGCATTAGAAAACCGTATACTAAAAACGTGAAGGAACTTGATGAAGACACCTTAGATCTTTTGAAAGTGAACGAATTCATTTTAGATCCCGAAGTTCATCAAGTATAAATAACATAACATTTAGTAAACATTACAATTAATTAATTAATCTGTGTTCGATTTCAATCACAGCATTCTTTTCTTCCAAAAAAAAAAATATTTTTATTATTTAAATTGATTTGTATTTTGATGTACTATATGATTTTTGGTTTTTGTAAACATTAAAATAATAGTATTCATTGTTAAAAAATAAATATTGGACATTTTTGATAATTTTGAATTTGTTTTATTTTTTAATGTATGGTTTTAAATTCAATCATAATAAATTACATTCCCTTTGAAGCCATATATACTATTCTATATTTGTGCAAAATTTTAGAATATAATATTCAGAAATAAAAAAGTTATTGATTTTTAATCAGAAACAGACCTTTATTTTCCATAGTGCGGTGCAGTAACGCGGGTGAAACCGCGGGCACATCTATATAACAAACAAACAAACTCTTCAGCTTTATAATATTAGTATAGATTAGATAGTTGTGGAATTACTTTTGTATGTATTGGTTTGTTGCTTCTATTCTTTAGGGTTCCATCCCCGAAGGTTGCCAACGGGACTCTGTCAACACGACTCCGTTGTCAGTCCGTCTGTCTGTATGTCACCAGGCTGTATTACATGAACCGTAAAAACTCTAGTTCAAATGTTTGCGGAGTGTATTGCCGCTATAACAAAAAGTACATAGTAACAAAGTACATAGCGTTATATCTTGTACTAGCTGATCTGCGCAACTTCGCCTGCATTACATAAGAGAATTTTCCCCGTTTTGCAACATTTTTCATTTATGCTCCGCTCCTATTAGTTATAGCATGATGTTATGCGGTCTATAGCCTTCCTCGATAAATAGGTTATCCACCACTAAAAGAATTTTTCAATTCGATCTAGTAGTTCCTTAGATTAGTGCGTTCAACCAAACAAACAAACAAACTTCAGCTTTATAATATTAGTATAGATCCATAGTTCCCAAAGTGGTCCAGGTGGGTTCTCAGGGGTCCACGGGAGACTCGACGGGGATCTACGTTAGCGTGACAAAAAATGGGGGTCACAATTCGTAAGCGGGGGTCCACGAAAATGTATTCACTTTCGATAGTGAAGAACTAAAATGTTGGCTTGACTTCACCTATCAATGTAGGCAGATAATATATTAAGAAGCTCAGCTATCAGTCCGCCTACCGTGGGCGGTGGCGGTAGGTTCAGTCCCGAGAAATAAAAAATAAAAAAAAGTCAGCCCTTAGAGATTCGATCAAATTTTTTTATTGCATTAAAAAAATGTAACAGCAGGGTGTCCACCGGAACCAGCTAAATTTTAGTTAGAGCGTACGAACAGAATAGTGAGTCATCGAAAGTGTTTATAAAATAAACTACCCACTGTAAATTTATAAATTCATTTGTAAATTCATTTATTATTAAATGCTTCTTGTTTTACCCTGAAATGTGTTCTTTTTTAAATAAACTATTGTGAATAGAGATTATAGAATTGTTTAAAGTAAATTTATCAAAATTGAGTTATTAAGAAATCTAGTTCTTCTTTAATATTGTCTTCTGTTTACGCGAATGTTATTCATTGAAATTAAACTACTATATACGGATTTTATCGCGTTGTTTATTTGACACTATTACAAAATTTTGAAAAACTGTTACACTACTATAATACTATTAAACTTTACTAATTTTTAAGCTAATTAAATTATTGAAACTATTAAAACTATTTATACTATTACTATACTATTTATATTTATGTTTACACTTTTCCCGACGTTTCGGTTGCTTTTCAGCAGCCATGGTAACGGGGAGACTAGGATGGTAGTTGTCTCAATGTTCCAGTGTAGTTATTTCAAAGTACCCGAACATAATTTAATCATGTTCTATTTACGCAGAATGAGCTCAAAGTATCATGAAGTCTAGCTGTGGTTTGCTTCTAGTTCTTCTTATTATATAGTAGTGCATCGCCATCTATTACGATATAAATAAACAATTTTTCTGAGTAGTAGAGCCTCGCTGATTTCAGCATGAATGGGCCGGCTCGACCGGGGAAGGACTACCCTCTCACAGAATATCGACGTGAAATAGCAGTATTCCAACTGTTGTGTTGCGTTCGGTGAGTGAGAGTGCCGGAGGCCCAATCACCCCTTTCCCCTTTCCCGCTCCTTCTCCTTCCCACTTCCTTTCCTAAAGGGTCGGCAACGCGCTAGTGATGCCTCTGGTGTCGCAGGCGTCCATAGGCTACGGTGACCACTTACCATCAGGTGGGCCGTATGCTTGTATGCCATTCTAGTTGTATAAAAAAAAAGTCCTTGTATCTATTTCCGTTAGATGACGTCAATTATCGGCTTATACCATTTTAGTTGCATGGGTATGCATTTTCGCAGCTCACTGTATATAGTTTCACATCTATGTTTCTGTGGGCGAGGTGTACCTATACAGAACACCCAAGTTATGCCAGGTATGCAACAATAAAAAAAAACTCATCTTTCGATCGACAATCGACAGATGAGTTTTTTTGGGTAATAATAATAATAATATTCTATCACATACACACAACACCATCTAGCCCAAACTAAGCAGAGCTTGTACTATGGATACTAGACAATGGATAAACATACATATATACTTCTTTTTTGTAAATACATACATATTATACATAGAAACACCCAGACC
Source organism: Catocala sponsa (assembly GCA_963564715.1). Classification (NCBI taxonomy): domain Eukaryota; kingdom Metazoa; phylum Arthropoda; class Insecta; order Lepidoptera; family Erebidae; genus Catocala; species Catocala sponsa. The sequence goes on from OY751352.1 coordinate 2,152,454, forward strand.
AAGACAAACATCTATGTTCATGCACACAAATGTTTGACTTGTGCGGGAATCGAACCCGCGACCTCAGGCGGGGCAGTCGGTTACAGTAACCACTACGCCATCAAGGTAACCCTCGCCAGTAACCATAGTAAATTACTGTTATTGCTATAGTTAGTGTAGAAAAACTCAAATGATAACAGCCGATTCGGACATGAGTTTGGTAGTGAGATTAACAGATTGCACAACCATACCTTGTCGATATGTCGCAGGCAATTTGTATGATTCCGCGTTTTACAAACGGCGTCGTCCGTTTAAAAACGCTCGTTGACTCGTTGATTGTTATAGTAGGGTGACCGTCGACGGCTCCTATTTTTGGGTGGGTTTAAGAAGAAACCTAACATAATTGTATTCAAACGGGCAAAAGATGTTACTCGACGTGATAACATAAGAAATCCAGACAGGCTTGTGCTAAACATAATACCGAGAAGTAGTCGGCTGCAAAATAACTCATACGCCATGTGTATAAAAATATATAATAAAATCCCTAATCATATAAAAATATTACCGCTAAATAAATTTAATACAAAATAACGTTGATGGCTCATGCAGAACAATTTCTACTGCCATAAAGAATTTTTGAAAATTCCCAATTGTGATTGACCTTATATAATTTTATTAATAATTGATATTGTAAACGTGAAATTTAATATGTTTGTGTAAATGATATGACCTATTAATAATGATATTACATTTGCATGCTATTTGAAATGGCTAAATGGGCCTGTAATTTTGTAAATAATTTATAACATCTATTAATGTACCCTGTTTAAAGTAAATAAAGACTTCTTATTCTTATTCTTCTTATTCTTTTAACCTAACCCTTCCGAGACGGAATGCAGTGATTTGAGGCGTATAGGTGCTCGTTATGCTGTTGAATTGTCTATCAAATGTTGTGACATATTACAATGACAAGGCAATTTACATTTTGCCTTCGGCATATTTTAAAACAGCGAGCGTTTTTAAACGGACGACGCCGTTTGTAAATCGGGAAATCATACAAATTGCCACGTTCGAAGCCACCTTGAATTTGTCAGCGTAGTGTGGAACCCGCACTACGCAGTACACTCTCAAACAGTAGAAAGCATTCAACGGGCCTTTATAAAACACCTAGCATATACCTTCGGTGATGTATCTCCCCGGTGTCCATACGAACAACGTATCCAATGCTACAAAATGATAACTCTGCGCGACCGTCGACTGGTACAAGATTTCATGTTCTTTTACAAATTAGTTAACAATAAATTGGACTGTAATAAATTAATTGAACAAATTGGAATAAAAGTCCCATATAGAATATCAAGATATCCCAGTACCCATTTATTCCACACTAAAGTTTCCAACACAAATATAGGAGAAAACTCACCTCTCAATAGGCTCAGTAAAGAGATGAATTCCTATGTAAAATCAAATCCAGGTGTTGACATATACCATAACTCTATGAATATCTTTAAAACCCATATATTAAATCACAAAGCTCCAAAGTATTAATTACATAGTTCTACAACCTCCTGTCTATAGAATTATTAGTCTACTTTTTGATCTCATGTTTGTTTAATTTTATATACTTAATAGATATATTTATAATTTTTTTTCCACTTAATATCTAGTACATTAATATCTAGTAAATTAGTTTTTAATTTTTAGCTTAAGTTATCACTTATTGTGGTGAATTTTGGTTCACCTGTTATTGGCAACTGTATAAGCCTATTACTTATTACAACTTCATTTTATAATATATATACAGAAGCTGTTGGTGTACCTTTATTAAATAAATAAATTGCCTGAAACATATACACACAAATACGCGAAGAAATCTCACCAAGTATTAACAAAACATGAAGAGTCATCGTTATCTCTTATAATTCGATTCCCGCACAAGTCAAACATTTGTGTGCATGAACATGGATGTTTGTCTTGGTCTGGGTGTTTCTATGTATAATATGTATGTATTTACAAAAAAAAACGTAGTATATGTATGTTTATCCATTGTCTAGTACCCATAGTACAAGCTCTGCTTAGTTTGGGCTAGATGGTGTTGTGTGAATGTGGTAGAATATTAATTAGTGCTTACTCAATCATTAATTTATGTATATTTGTCATAATAATGTCGGTATTAACAACAAAATTAAACGCAGAAATCGCGTATCGACACGTGTAGGAACATGAACGTGCTAAATAATGATACAACGATACATTATGTATGAAAAACAATTATTTACCCACAACGAGACTGGTCAATAAGAAATATGTACATATCTACACGTAGTGACAAGTTCAATATAATAATGTCTGAACCGCTGTTCGTCTGTGCGTCCTAGGAATACATCCATAACGATTAAAAACAATTGCGCGTATTGGCAAATAGAGGAGAATGAATGAATGAATGAGTGAATGAATGAATAAATGTTAATTTCATAAAATTAGGATACAGTACACAGCTTAAAGTAATATTTAGTATACAACAACGTAGGTACTTAAACTACAGTTACAATAATAGACGTAACTTAACAAAATTATAAAATAAATATGTACCTATACAAATCGCTAGTCCAATATTACAAGGTTCTATGTTACATTTTTGAAAAATATGTGTTATGAATATTGCATGGTTCTATATGTCGTTCCTTTTTGTTTATACTAATAATATAGTAAGAGATGGAAGTACTTACCACCTCACAATATTAAATCGCAAATAGTTCTAAGTTACTTTTTAAGTTATTTTTACTGATATACAAATGTTAAACCTCATTTCCCCAAAGTTAAAAAAAATAACATAGAACCTTGTAATAGTGAGCCAGCGAAATAGCAGCTTAACAATAAAACAATTAAGATTTAATACGTACATACATCGTAGCTATGCACATTTAAACATTTATCCTAATCCTAACTAATATTATAAAAGCGAAAATAAGTTTGTTTGTTTGTACCTTTTCACGCCTAAACCACTGAACCGATCATCCTGAAATTTTGCATATACGTTGACAGGTGTACAGAAACGGACATAGGCTACCTTTCATCCCGAAAAAAATTACTGTTCCCAAAAAAAACAACGTTCTTATGATAAGAGATGGCGCCACGGGTCTTTCGAATCATGATTGAATTATATTATTACAAGCAGAGTACAACCTGAATTGATTGTCAAATTCTAAATTAACGCGAGCGAAGTCGCGGGCAAAAGCTAGTGATATTATAAATGACAATGGCGGTATACAGAAACAAATGTTCTTTACCTCCCGTTCTAGTCGAGACTGCGTTACGGCTGGGTAAGATAAGCGATACACTAGAGGTAGCGATATACCATTTGAGATTTGACTGCCACGCATAGTTTCGCGTACGATTCCACTTCGACAGACTAGCCGAAGTTATGTGCATATTAAGTACACTGCTGCCTGCTTGGCGCAGTGGTAGTGAATGCGACTGCTGTGCATGAGGTCTCGGGTTCGAATTCCGGGTCGGTCTAATAAAAAGTTATTGAGTTTTTCTGTTAAGAAATCTCAATGTGAGCCTGGAGTTAGGAAGTTGGCGGTGTAAGATACCCTCGTGCCTCGGAAAGCACGTGTCGCCGTTGGTCCTGCGCCTGATCTCTCTCCGGTCGTGTCGGATTACCGTCCCATCGGATCATGAGGGTTAGGGAACAGAGAGTGCAATTGTGTTTGCGCACACACGTGTGCACTATAATATCTCCTGCGCAGATGGCCAGTGTCCGTTAAGATTGGCCGCCATGACCGAAATTCGGTCTGGAGGACATTATTTATTAAGGACAAACATCGTGAGGAAACCTGCTTGTCTCAGAGCTCTCTATAAAGTTCTCAAAGTTATGTGAAGTCTGTGAAACAGATCTGGGCCAGTGTGATGTACTTACTATGACTTTATTATTGTCACACTGGAAAGAGATCCATGCCCAGAAGTAGGACAGTATATAAATAGAGCTGGTATTATTATTTTAATGACGTTATAAGCTTACAAGAGTAAGGCTTATAAATGTGGCAGCCATTAGCGTATCAAGTTATTTTTCAGGAGTGAACGGTCCATAAACAGCGATGCACATACAACCCTAGAATTTTGAATACCTTTTTTATTTCTTTTATTTTTTTATTTTGCTCGTCAAAATGACCACGCTCCACCTGATGGTAAACAGTCGTGTGGTCTAAGAGCAGTGGCCTCCACACCGCCCCCACAGTAGCCGAGGCGATGTTGAGGTCTCTACTTTGACAGCCTGAGAAGGTGCTTTTCACGTCCCGCTTAAAGGGCCCAGGATTGAAGGAAGGAAGGAATACTACGATAGGAGGAAAAATACGATTTCTATTTACTAAGGTAGGTATATACTCAAAATGCCAGGGTATCTGATGCCGTTCTCAACCAATATTCTGGTAAAGACATCCGACATTTCTCGTGTAGGTACTGCTTATCTGGCTCCTTATATAAGCGATTAATTGTAATACAATAGCTACCTTATTCAGTTAATAAATTATTTTTACTTTTGCTAGATGTTCCCGCGGTTTCACCCGCGTTTATCATTACTGCGCCGCTCCCGTGGGTCGTAGCGTGATATTATATAGCCTATAGCCTTCCTCGATAAATAGGCTATCCAACACTAAAATATTTTTTCAAATCGAACCTGTAGCTCCTGAGATTAGCGCGTTCAAACAAACAAACAAACAAACTCTTCAGCTTTATAATATTAGTATAGATTTTTAAATAGTAACAACGTAAGTCAACCATTCTTATGGATGTTCAACTATAATAAACAGAAACATTACGTCATATTATGTAAGCGGCGGTGCTCGTAAAATTTGACTTCATTAGCAGTCAGCCAACGGCCTCAGATTCGAATCCCGGCCGATTACATTTGTATGCCGTAAACACCGCCGTATGACCATGAATTGAAACATTGCGAATCTAATTTTTATACAAACGATATAACGATATGCAGCTTATATTATGTAGGTATGTGGTCTGACCATTATATGTATCCAATCTGAGAGAATCTTTACTGTTCTGCCGACGGCGTATAAAGGTTGGCTGCGTAGTGGTCTCCTCGCCATTTGTACTCCGCCGAGTGCTGTGGATTCGATTCCCACAAGAGACAAAATATTGAGTTATCAACAAATCCTCGATGGCGTAGTGGTTAGTGTAACCGACTGCTACGCCTGAGGTCGCGGGTTCGATTCCCGCACAAGTCAAACATTTGTGTGCATGAACATGGATGTTTGTCTTGGTCAGGGTGTTTCTATGTATAATATGCAGGTATTTAGAAAAAAAAGTATATATCTATGTTTATCCATTGTACCCATAATACAAGCTCTGCTTAGTTTGGGCTAGATGGTGTTGTGTGTATGTGATAGAATATTATATTATATTATTATTATATTTATACTTATATTATAAAGCTGAAGAGTTTATTTGTTTGTTTGAACGCGCTAATCTCAGGAACTACTAGTTCGATTTGAAAAATTCTTTTAGTGATGGATAGCCTATTTATCGAGGAAGGCTATAGGCTATATAACATCAAGCTACGACCCACGGGGGCGGCGCAGTAACGATAAACGCGGGTGAAACCGCAAGAACATCTAGTAATTAATAGACTACACGGTTGGCGTAGTGGTTTAATGGTTGCTTCGCCATTGCCACTGCGCCGAGTGTTATGGGTTCGAATCCCACACGAGACAAAAATTTGTGTGATCCACAAATGGTTATTCCGACTCTGGTTGTTCTTTCTATCCGTAGTTTGAAGGTTTGTAAAGTAACGACACAGGATTGCGCTTGACAAATTACTATATTTTATTTTACAAGGTGTTTTAGTTTGATAAGTTTTTCTGATTTGTTAAACGCCGTAAATAATTTTTTTTTACCTTTTAATTTTCATTTAATTTATTCCCAATGCGGCAGAATCTTTAAAATCATTCAGTAAAATGTCCTTTCATAACGGTCATCCTATGAATTTCGTAGATAATTAATAAGCAATGTTTTATTAAACAAATATTAGCACAGATTAAGTAAATATAATAACAAACATCGACTATAGACTATACAAATAATTTTAGCAGGTAAAGCCCCGGCTGTAAAATTTTGTACCTTTGCTCAAAAAATTTTAAATGTTTGCTCGTTTATTTCCTTATTTATTATGTTAATTAGTTTGCATGTTCGTTGCTAATTAAGTATTTACTTATACTAGCGGTCACCTAGTTGTCAAAATTCGACCAAAATTCCTAAGCTTGCTACTTTGTTTTCTTTTTTCTTTATTATGTACTAGATGTTCCCGCGGTTTCACCCGCGTTTATCGTTACTGTGCCGCCCCCGTGGGTCGTAGCGTGATGTTATATAGCCTATAGCCTTCCTCAATAAATAGGCTATCCAACACTAAAATAATTTTTCAATTCGAACCAGTAGTTCCTGAGATTAGCGCCTTTAAACAAACAAACAAACGAAAAAACAAACTCTTCAGCTTTATAATACTAGTATTGATAAATAAGGTATAGGTAACCATAGTTACAAAGAATTTTACGACGTCAGACGAACAATGCCGAAATACTACGAACGCGATTTGACTGCGTGTGTCAAATGCATGGATGTGTGCGTGTACTGTTTTTTTATTAATTTAATGTATTTCTAATGCATATTTTATAAAAATATTAGGATTCGCCCCTCCTTCTCCATATAAAGTTTAAATGTGCCAAATTTCATACTCCTCCGTCCGCCCAATTTTCCTATAAAAGGGTACAAAGTTTTTGCTTCACGTATTAATATATAGATTTTTCTAAATCAAAGTCCAATAAATATAAGAATTTTATAGCAATTAATTTAAAATAATGTAATAATTGATTTACTTGCCCTTACGTTACTAAGCGTGGCAACACATTAAAGTTATTGATAGTACAGTTCAATTAGGGTAACTTTGACGTTCATAAGTGTTACTTTGTGACCTTTCAGCTGTGAATTTCTTGATTGACAAATGGTCGCCTCACCGCTGGGTTTGGTTCCAAATATTTTACTTGGTCTGGGTATACTTTGTGCAATTTAATTCTATGTTTGTACAGTCCCCATGGTATAGGGCTAGATCAAGAATGATACAAAAGGACTTTGTTTGCTCCAGAATTGAAAATCTAAATGCTTTTTCCATTTTACAATCATTGTGCCCGGTCTTCGTTTACTTTGCGTCAGTTTTTCAATGTTTGTTAATATATCAATATAATATCAATGCTGAATTTTAATTTCCTTTTATTTATTTTCATTAATATATTAGTTAATTTTATTGACGTGTCCAAGAATAATTTACATACATATTTTTTTTGGTCCTGAGATTTTCTATGGCACGGATGGCGCATTGGTTTAAGTATTCACCTCGTCACTGCTGCTACACCGGAAGTTGTGGGTTCGAATCCTATGTGACACTAAAAATTTGTGATCCACAAGTGGTTGTTCCAAGTCAGTCTTAGTGCTCTTTGTGTCCGATGTTCGAATATTTGTTAAGAACCTCGCGATACAGAAATTATACTGGTGCGAAACTTTTCTTTTGACTGTTTATCGGCCCCAGCCAGGCTTCGAACCCGTGTCCACATAGTCCGATGTTTCTGCAGCCTGACTAATATTATGATCGAGAAAAATGTTCATTGGTTTCTCTTTTAAATATTAACATATAACTGCAATACATTAAAACAGGAAGTGCAACATAAATGTGTTGTTGAAAAAATCCTGATCGATGAGTAGAGCTCTCATGAGAAGAAGCAGGTAAGAAACTCATGGCCGGTCTTTAATCGCCAATTATTACAACGTTTCTTATCAATACCACTAATTACATACATACATACATAAAATAAATAAATAAATACCAGTAATTATTTTAGTAATATGAACTGATGGGTATAGTTAGCAAATGAATTAATTACAATATTTATATATAATATGTCGGATGAATGATGAAGCAACAAAATATAGGCGTGGTGTTATACTTCGTACGAATACTAATGAAAGAGACTAACGATACGCAAATACAAGAGAAATAAAACAATATCGGTTGACTGTGATTATCTCTGATTTGATCCGTAACGCAGCGAGATCGTCCACCGAATGTGTTCGCGCACGAGTTTCCGGCGTTTATATAACGTCAATATGACACTGACAGTTATGACTGTCACTCTGACACATTGGTTCTATGGCGACCTCACTCAAGCTTACGCTTGACGTTCTGAAACAAACCGATAGATGACGCTTTATTCAATTCCAATTACAGAAGTAAATTACATTCCAATGATTATTTTCTTGACGCTCCGACATATATTTATTATACTTACAATATATTTTATATATTCTTTTTTGTTACTTTTTGCGTAGGACGCACCATTGCTGAGATGTTGTTAATATTCTAAAAAAAAATAATAAAGCGTGGAAGCGTGATGATGACGCGAGCTCCATGATTTTTGTTCACCCAAGAAGTGCTTAATGCGCCTAAAGAAGTTTACACTTCAAAAATATTTTTAGTTGGCAGTGGTGTAGTTGGAAACACTGCAGCCACTGCCTGTCTTGTTGCCCTTTAAGTAGATGCCTGCCATGCCTGCACGGATGGCGAAGTGGTTTAAGTGTTCGCTTCGCCGCTGCCGCCGCTCCGAGTGTTATGAGTTCGATTCCCACACGTGACAAAAAATTCTGTGAACCGCAGATAGTTGTACCGAGTCTTGGTTTTTTTTGTGTCCATTCTTCGTAGCGTATCGTTGGAAACACTTTTGAATTATATATTTGCCTCTCAGAAAGCTAGCTGCTTTCTGAGAGGCAAATATATAATTCAATTCGCCAGCTGCGTTGTCGGAGGCAGTCATCAGATCCTCCTGCGTGCAAGTTTCGGGCACGCAGGGCACGATGTAAGGTGGGACATCGTTTGTCTTGCACCACGCGCAAGCCAGATCGGTACCGTCTGAGAGTTTCCACATAAACATGTTTTTTTTGTCCGTTGTTGGACTGTTTGTAAGTTTCCCGCAATACAGAAATTACCTATCTCTAGTGCAGGATCACTGATCGGTACACGATTAGCGAGGTTAAGCAACTTTGGGTGCGGTCAGTCTATAGATGGGTGACCGCTTAGTGGTATTTAATCTGAGCGTCTCCGTGCTTCGGAGGGCACGTAAAAAGTCGGTCCCAGTTGTTGCCACATTGACAGAAGTCGGTAAGCCATGTCAGGCCTACGGGCGGCTTGAACAACTCTTGACAACAGGTTGGCCACTAACCACACGAAAAGAAGAAAGAAAGAAGTGCAGGAGTTGTCTGTTAAAAAAAAAAACGAGTGTGGTATTTAAGTGTCGCGCACCTCTACGAGAGCTTGATTAGATCTAATTCTCTCTGTCCACAGAATAACTAAACATTTCATCTTCTAAAATAATTTATTGTTTTTTTGCTACTAGTATCTCGGTTGGATAATTTACACACAAAAACATTTTAATTGCTTATTTTGGGTATAAATTAAGTTGTTGCCTAATTAGTGCTATTATTTGAGCGTAGTTTATTTTCCTGTTCAATGTGTATAGATTAGGTAAACGTAGATAAGCAATAGTTTTAATAGGGATTAAATATAATAACCACCAAAAATAGTAATTACGCAGCAAAATATGCTTACTAGAATACATCATAACGAGCACCTATACGCCTCAAATCTCTGCATTCCGTCTCGAAAGGGTTAGGTTATGTTAGGTTCCTTCTTAAACCCATCCAAAAATAGGAGTCCCGCGAACCAGGGCTCCGTTGACTTATTTTGATCTCTTTAAATATATTTTGCTGTGGAATTTGGTGATCATTTACTATTTTTGACTGTTATATTTTACTATATCTGGTGATAAGATAATACATACCCGTAAGTAAGTACACATAGAATTAATTTCTTACTCTACTTTATGAATTAAAACTTTCTAATTATTATAACGTACTTATCAACTAAAGTACTTTATCATTTAATGAAAACTGTTGTAAAAACAATAAATACACGGATGGTGTAGTGGTTTTAGTGGTGGTGCTGCGCCGAGTGTTGTGGGTTCGAATCCCACACTAGTCAAAACTTTGTGTGATCCACAAATTATTGTTCCCAGTCTATGTGTCCTTTGTGTCCGTTGTTTGAACGTTTGTAAAGTCTCCCGCGACACAGGAATAATTCCTTGTGCCTATTTCTTCTTCTTGTCCCTAGCCTTTATTATTCCCAAGTCACTTGGGGTCGGCTTTCTAGTCTAACCGGATTTGACTGGATATAACTTTGATAAGTTAAACATAAGCCGTTTTAATATGACTTTTGACAAAATAACTATTATGAAGAATACAATATTTTAGATTTTGCCTACGGCATCACCAATAAGATGCAAGTGGGCAGGCTGAGGTGGTATGGACACGTTAAGAGAAGACCTGACTATGCAGGTAACTTCGCACTGCAGCTGTCCGCCCTTCATCTTACAGCCAGAGCTCTTTGCACTACAGCCTTCCACCTTGTTTTGGATCATATCATCTCTATATGAGGGAGTGCAATCACCATATCTATACTAATATTATAAAGCTGAAGAGTTTGTTTGTTTGTTTGAACGCGCTAATCTTAGGAACTACTGGTTAGAATTGAAAAATTATAATTAAGTGTTGGATAGCCTATTTATCGAGAAAGGTTATAGGCTATATAACATCACGCTACGACCCACGGGGGCGGCGCAGTAACGATAAACGCGGGTGAAACCGCGGGCGCATCTAATGAGATATAAAGCCAGGCAAAGAGAGAAAGATTAAAACTGTAAATAATATGTGTCTGTACATTAAACCTATATTTCTTATTTTTATTAAATTTAATCTCTTTAATATAAAGTAAGTCTCTTTAATACATGTACAAAAGCAACAATCATAATATACAATTTAACTAATTTTAACAATTCTTACTACTTATAAGCAACAAAATAAAAATAATGGATTTACATAATATTGTCTTACGTTTTAACAAAATTTCAACAAAAAACAATGGCATAAAATATACGCTTGTAAATCTATACTAATATTATAAAGCTGAAGAGTTTGTTTGTTTCTTTGTTTGCTTGAACGCGCTAACCTCAGGAACTACTGGTTCGAATTGAAAAATTCTTTTAGTGTTGAATAGTCCATTTATCGAGGAAGGCTATAGGCTATATAACATCACGCTACGACCAATAGGAGCGGAGCAGCAATGAAAAATGTTGCAAAAATGGGGTAAATTCTCTTATATGGAGCAGATGAAGTTGCGCGGAACAGCTAGTTAAAAATAATAATAATAATAATAACCGGCGCCGCACCGCTCGACACCAGGTCGCAGGCAATAATAACCGGCGCCGCACCGCTCGACACCAGGTCGCAGGTAACAGCTAGTAAGTAATCAATATTTCGTCCGATATTTATTTAGTTATAACTGCAATTAGTTTAAGAAATAGGATTAAGGTAACAATTGTCCTAGATGTAAGATGTAAATATGTAAAACAAGTTTCAAGATAAATAAATAAAAAGTGTTGAGTCCCAAATCGCTCCCCCCCAAACCTTAGTAATAAGTAGCTAGAATAGGAATGAAATGAATGAATGGGAAACATGAAAGTGCGAGAAGGATAAAAGATAGAACTGGAATGACAAAGAGAACTGGAAAGGAAGTGTTACATAGGAAGTAAGGCTCTAGTAAAAGTTTGTAGACAAATAACTAAAATGTAAAAAAATCCCTGGCGTTTCCCACGCTAGGAGTACAAGGCCAAATAGCCTGCGATGGCGGGTGACTAAAAAAAATTTATTGTTTCTTAAATATCTTTTATCTAGAGATATCCGCAATTGCAATTTAATTAAATGTATAGATCAATCCCGTTTAAAACTGTCCATTGCCGGCTTTCTTTTAGTAGGTATGTGTAGATTTATACCATAGTCAGTCTAATAGGTTCTGGTGTTCAACGCTGGCTTAGTATGGATTACTAAAACATTAGTATCAACCAAAAATATTTAGCTTAAATAATTTTTCGATTGATTAATTCAATTTGTGAATATTGACACAGTATATACAGATGTCGAAAATGTATAGTTGTGTGTTTTGTAATCGTACTTGAGACCTTTGCATGGTAGTCCGATGGTCGTCGTAATAGGCTACTAACGGTTTAATTATTGCTTTCTGGCAAAATTAAACACCTACCAAAGTTAGGAGAAAATAGCCAATGATTAGAACGGGAATAAAAAACAACGGGTTGCACTCCGGGAGTGCCGGCAGAAGTAAAAACTTGAATATGAACGTTGTGCATTTTGATATTTTGGAATGGTTAGGGAATAATTTTACACTAATTGCTTTAATTATCAGTATAAAAGTAGATACTATCATTTATGTGATAAAATACAATATTCATTTATTATCGTACATAAACATGACAATAGTCCCTCCGTCTTACGAATTTTAGATCAGGTCACGTGTCCTGACGCGAGTTTAACATTTTTTACCCATCACAAAAAAAGTGCACAACGCCGCTAAAGAAGTTTTCACTTCAAAAAGGAACGACGGATAATGCCATTAAAGTGCGTGTCGTGGCTGTCGATCGCTTCTCCGCAATGACAGACATGCGGCTAAACACACGGAGCAAACAAACGATGACACGCGCGCGGTGGTGGCGCGGCGGCGGCGCGGAGGCGGTGCGGTGGCGGGCTTCGCGCGACTCGTATCTACAGTGTAATTGCGCGGCGTCGGCGCGGCGACGGCGCGGTGACGGCATCGTGTGCAGGAACGCTATCTGTGTTGGACGATAGAAATGCCTAAAGCCATAAACCCTATACCCATTCTCCTAAAGACAGTGGAATGGGCCGCTCTGCAACACGGTAAGAGATTTTTTTTTCTACATCTGTAAGTGTTGCAGAGCCCGCACGTCTGGTTGGTAGGCAACCAGTGTGGGTGCTATAATGTACCTGGTTAATTGTTCCATGATGTGAACCGAGGCCAGAAACGCCGGTAAACTAACATCTGTTTTGAGAAATTTTCGTGTCAATTATTTATATAATCTTATCTACTATTTTCTATCATATTATTGATGAAAATTAAATTTATAAATAAAATTATAAAGTTTGTATATCTTGAAAGTATAATGCGCGCACGCAGGAGTGCGAGATTTGGTGAACCTACTTAAAGTTTATAATAGGGGTTAAAATAAATATCTAATCTAATAGTACATCTAAAAAAAACGAGTTTCAATTTTTCAGTACAAATGGGCAATTTCATAATTTAACCCCTAACTAGCGGTCGCCTAGTGGTCAAAATTTGACCAAAACTCCTAAGCTTGCTACTTTGTTTTCTTTTCTTCTTTATTACATATTAGCTTTTGCGCGCGGCTCCGCCCACGTGGTACCTACATCAATAAAAAGTAGCTTATGTCCTTCCCCAGGTTTTAAACTATATCTATACCAAATTTCATCTAAATCGGTTGAGTGGTTTAGCCGTGAAAGGGTAACAGACAGACAGACAGACAGACAGATAGACAGACAGAGTTACTTTCGAATTTATAATATTAGTAAGGATAAATAAGGTATAGGTAACCATAGTTACAAAGAATTGTACGACGTCAGACGAACAATGCCGAAATACTATGAACGCGATTTGACTGTGTGTCAAATGCATGGTTGTGTGCGTGTAGTGCTTTTTCATTAATTTAATGTATTTCTAATGCATATTTTATATAAATATTAGGATTCGCCCCTCCTTCTCCATATAAACTTTAACTGTGACAAATTTCACACTCCTCCGTCCGCGCAGTTTTCGTAAAAAGGGGTACCAAGTTTTTGCTTCACGTATTGATATATAAATACTAACATTATGACGTTTGGCCACTATTCATAACATAATAAAGGTCTCATGTTGTAAAGTTAGAATACTATTCAAATACCAGTTACTGCTACGTTAACGGTTACGACATACATAAGTCGCTGAAAATTTGTTCGATTTTGAATTTATTATTCAAAGTAACCACCATAATTTTTCTTTTTAACCGACTTCAAAAAAAGGAGGAGGTATTCAATTCGTCTCTATTTTTTTAAATGTTTGTTGCCTCATAACTTTCGACTGGGTGAACCGATTTTGATGATTCTTTTTTTATTTGAAAGCTGGTGCTTCTCGTGTAGTCCTATTTAATTTTGATCAAGATTTGACCATTGGTTTTCGAGTTATCCTTAATAATGCGTATTTGGCTACATTGATGATGTTCTCATTTTTGGCAAGGTTCACTAAAAACCGAGAAATAAACAAAATTTTAACAAAAAGAAAACCGGCTTCAGAAAAGAATATTCTAAACTTAAAATGCACTAAAAAGTTAATAAATAATTGCATATTCTCGTGAATAATTAAATTAGAGTTATTTTTGGAGTCGGTGTCAGCCAAGGTAGGTTTTTGAAGTCGGCTCTCTTTTTTGTTAAAATTTTGTTTTCTGAAATAGGCACAAGGAATTATTCCTGTGTCGCGGCGGACTTTACAAACATTCAAACAACGGACACAAAGGAAACATAGACTTGGGAACAATCATTTGTGGATCACACAAAGTTTTGACTCGTGTGGGATTCGAACCCAAAACACTCGGCGCAGTACCACCACTTAAACCACTACACCATCCGTGTATTTATTGTTTTTACAACAGTTTTCATTAAATGATAAAGTACTTTAGTTGATAAGTACGTTAAGTACGTTTAGCGATAGCTCAGTGGGGAGACCAACAGACTGCAATGCAGAGGGTCTCGGGTTCGAACCCACGTCGCGCACCTCTGACTTTCGGAAGTTATATGACTTTTCGAAATTATGTGCGTATTGATTGACAATTATCGCCTGCTCCGTGCCTCGGAGAGCACGTTAAGCCCCAGCTGCCATGAACATCTATGGCAGTCCTTATTGGGAAGTCAGTGCTCTCTAATATCCTGACACTGGTCTAGCCTTAGGGTATCGTTAGCCTTCAGGTTGCGGGGAACAGATGGCAGTCGCTCCGTGTAAAAATTGATATCCAGTCAAATCCGGTTAGACTAGAAAGCCGATCCCAAGTGACTTAGGAATAATAAAGGCTAGGGAGAAGAAGTTGAAGACTACGTTATAATAATTTGTTTTAATTTATTAGACGGCCTCGATGGCGTAGTGGTTAGTGTAACCTACTGCTACGCCTAAGGTCGCGGGTTCGATTCCCGCACAAGTCAACATTTGTGTACATGAACATGGATGTTTGTCTTGGTCTGGGTATTTCTATGTATAATATGCATGCATTTACAAAAAAAAAGTATATATGTATCTTTATCCATTGTCTAGTACTCATAGTACAAGCTCTACTTAGTTTGGGCTAGATGGTTTTGTGTGTATGTGATACAATATTATTATTATTATTATTATAAAGTAGCGTAAGAAATTAAAACTATGTGTACCTACTTATGTCGCTGACTGTACTTGATAGTAAGTATATTTGTTTACGCATCCTGCCTACGATAGCAACAGTTCTTGCAAAACGCACTAAAAACATATTATTCAGTACTTATTACTACAATTCTCGCTACTCGTTCTTTAATTACTAAAACAATGTCGATTAATGCAAACGCAGAAACTGTTACAATCATACCGACACTCCACACACCTTTATTTTACAAGTAGATATGCCCGCGGTTTCACCCGCGTTGCACTGCACCGCCCCCGTGGGTCGTAGCGTGATGTTATATAGCCTATTGCCTTCCTCGATAAATAGGCTATCCAACACTAAAATAATTTTTCAATCGAACCAGTAGTTTCTGAGATTAGCGCGTTCAAACAAACAAACGAACTCTTCAGCTTTGTAATAATAGTATAGATAAAATACTATAGATAAAAATTCGCCGTGTGGTGCCGGTAAAGTAGAATAGCACCACCCCATTTCTTCCCGTGGGTATCGTAGAAGGCGATTAAGGGACCATCCGAGACATGGGCAGCAGCGCCTCTTGCGTAGACAACACAGTCCATATCAATACACTGCGGTCACCAACCCGCCTGCCCAGCGTGGTGACTACGGGCAAAACTCCCCATGATGAGTCCCAAAAAGAAACGGCCCCCAGTTCCCGGCCGCCCTACTATTCCAGGTCACGGCAGCGGCCTTGGTTACGGTAGGGTAGGGGTGCTAGGAATCCCCGGGCTACGGACGGCTGCGAACAATTGATCCTGGCTACATTTAATGGACGCAGTCTACGGCTGGATGAAAGCCTCCAGATCCTTGAAGTAGAATTAGAGAAGATACGATGGCATGTTCTCGGGTTATCGGAAGTTCGTAGAGAGGGAGAGGACACGGTAACCCTTGAAGCAGGCCATCTATTCTACTTCAGGGAAGGGAGCCAAAAATCCCAGGGTGGCGTGGGAATTCTCGTCGACAAAGCCCTCCGTGACAACGTGGTGGAGATCTGCAGCGTCTCGACCCGGGTAGCGTACCTTGTACTAAAACTGATCGAGAGATACTCTCTCAAGGTCATACAGGTATATGCGCCGACGTCGTGCAGCTCAGATGAAGAGGTGGAGGCCGTCAAAGGCCATGCATCGTACCACCAAAACCCATTATACAGTTGTCATGGGGTACTTCAACGCCAAAGTGGGAAAAGAATGCGGTGAATCTTGTTTGGGACAGCATAGCTATGGACGCAGAAACTATAGGGTCCAAATGCTGGTCAACTACCTTAGCATGCAGGGGCTTTTCTGTATGAACACCTTTTATCAGAAAAAACCCCAACGGAAGTGAGACCTGGAAGAGCCCCGACGGTGTGACGAAGAACAAGATTGACTTCATCATAGCCGACAAGAAGAACGTATTTAGGGATGTCTCAGTGATCAGCAGGTTTAATACCGGTAGCGATCACCGGCTTGTACGAGGCACCCTAAATATCAATTTTAAGCTCGAACGTAGTCGCATGGTGAGGTCTGTTCTTCGTCCGAATGTGCCCCAAGCTGGCCATGATGCGTTCCAATTGGAATTGCGAAATAGATTCGCCGCACTGGAGACCCCGGCAAGTGTTGACGAGGACCTGGACGGCATAATTGAGGTGATACGCGAAGTGGGAACGAGGCACTTTCGGAAAAGGTGATCAGATAAGAAGTCCAAACTTTCTAACGAGACCCTGGATCTGATGCGAGTTAGACGTGAGACACCAGAGGAATCTTAGTCAGATCCCCAGTCACTCCAGAAGAAAATCAGGAACTTGGTAAGACGCGACCTTCGCAGCTGGAACACTCGCCTAGTTCATGAGGCGATCGAGCGAAATCGGGAGTCGAAGGTCTTCACCAAGACACTGGGGAGGAGTCATCTGACAAAGTTAGTTACCTCGAATGGTGAAACCGTTACATCAGTCCCGGGGATACTCGCTGAAATTGAGGACTTCTACGGACATCTGTATGCCTCGCACGCACCGAAGCCTCCACCTGACGCGAGAGACCTTAGAGCCCCACTTACCCGCCACTTCACTGACGATCTCCCAGACGTAGATGTTGACGAAATCGAGGGGGCTCTCAAACAGCTTAGTAATGGGAAGGCTCCCGGCGAAGATGGAGTAGCCTCTGAGCTCCTCAAGGCTGGGGGTAAACCTGTTCTTGGGGAGTTGAAGAGACACTTCAACTCTGTAATAACCAATGGGACTACCCCGAAGGCGTGGAGCAGAGGTGTAGTTGCATTGTTTTTTAAGAAAGGAGACAAAACGCTCCTTAAAAACTATAGACCGATCACGCTTCTGAGCCACGTCTATAAGCTGTTCTCGAGAGTCGTCACGAATCGTCTGGCATCAAGATTTGACGCCTTTTAGCCACCGGAACAGGCTGGGTTTCGTAAAGGCTATAGCACCGTAGACCACATCTATACTGTTCGGCAGGTTATACAGAAGTCCGAAGAGTATAACCAACCGCTGTGTCTGGCGTTTGTGGACTACGAGAAGGCCTTCGACTCCATCGAAACCTGGGCTGTTCTGGAGTCTTTGCAGCGATGCCAAGTCGACTGGCGGTACGTAGAGGTGCTGAGAAGTCTCTACCAAATGGCGACGATGTTCGTCCAAGTGCAGAACCACCAAACAAGACCCACCCAGTTACTCAGAGGTGTAAGACAGGGTGACGTTATTTCCCCGAAACTCTTCACCAATGCTCTGGAGGATATCTTCAAGACCCTGCGGTGGAATGGACTGGGCATCAATGTCAATGGTGAATATCTCACACACCTCCGCTTTGCTGACGACATAGTTATAATGGCAGAATCGCTGCAAGACCTGCAGAAAATGCTGTCCGGTGTTAATGCTGCCTCGAGACGCGTTGGGCTCGGGATGATCTTGGACAAGACTAAGGTCATGTTCAACGAGCACATCGTCCCTGAGCCCGTTCCCGTCGAAGGTGTAGCCCTTGAAGTTGCCCAGGAGTACGTCTACCTAGGACAAAAGTTACAGCTGGGTAGAGACAACTTTGAGGGTGAAATCACCAGAAGAGTGCAGCTTGGCTGGGCAGCGTTTGGAAAGTTGCGTCACATCTTCGTGTCACCCTTGCCACAATGCCTGAAGACCAAGGTATTCAATCAATGCGTCCTGCCGGTCATGACATACGGAGCCGAGACGTGGAACCTGACAGTGAAACTAGCCCATCGATTGCATGTCACTCAGCGAGCTATGGAAAGGTGTATGCTCGGAATCTCGTTAAGGGACAAAGTCCGGAACGAGATTATCCGACAAAAAACCAAAGCCACTGACGTAGTTCAGAAGTGTAGCAGGCTGAAGTGGCAGTGGGCTGGTCACATCTGTCGCAGAACCGATGATCGTTGGAGCAGACGGTTTCTCGAGTGGAGACCACGACTCGGCAAGCGTAGTGTAGGACGCCCTCCGGCCAGATGGACCGATGACCTGAAAAAGGTGGCTGGAGGTGACTGGATGGTGAAAACGGGCGATCGGGCCTTGTGGCGCACCCTGGGGGAGGCTTATGTCCAGCAGTGGACTGCAATAGGCTGAAATGATGATAGATAAAATAGGATTAGGATATATTAATACCTAGAACAAATTTCAATTAACTAATCTATACAAATAAATAAAATTGAAGTATGTTTGTAATGTCAAAATAATAGCTTTTTATCTAATGCATATGAAAGTATATAAGGTACCTATACGAAAACATCTGTTTTTCAAATTTTTGTCTGTCTGTCTGTCTGTTTGTTCCGGCTAATCTCCGTAACGTCTGAACCAATTTTGACGGGACTTCCACTGGCAGATAGCTGATGTTATAAGGAGTAACATAGGCTATTTTGATTTTAGAAAAAAAATAGGGCTCCGCGGAGACAAACACTTTTTAATTAAAATCTACGCCGAGGAAGTCGCAGGTAACAGCGGATAGCTGTTACCTGCGACGACAAGTCTTTAAATTTTTATAATGGATAATTATAAAAATTTAAAGACTTGAACATATTATATTTTGTTGTGCAGCATTATGCTATCATAAATTATAGATGTTTTTTTATGTGACTAGTAACATCCCTGAAATTAAATTACTATACGGATTTTATCGCGTTGTTTATTTGACACTTTATTACATAATTTAGAAACTGTTACACTACTATTACTATTAAACTTTACTAATTTTTAAGCTAATTAAATTATTGAAACTATTAAAACTATTTATATTATTACTACACTATTATACTATTTATATTTATGTTTACACTTTCCCCGACGTTTCGGTTGCTTTTCCCCGTTACCATGGCTGCTGAAAAGTAACCGAAACGTCGGGCAAAAGTGTAAACATAATTATAATCCGTATATATTAGTTTAATTTCAATGAATAACATTCGCGTAAACAGAAGACAATATTAATAACCTCCCGTTTGGTCTAAGGAATTCAAAATATTTAAAAAAATTAATTACTTACCATACCGAAAAATACCAGTGAAAGCGCAGTGGGACATCGTTAGCCTGCCATGCAGATGTCTCTAGTTTGATCCCAAGGCATGCATCTCTGACTAGTCGAAGAGTAGTAGAGCCTCGCTGATTTCAGCATGAATGGGCCGGCTCGACCGGGGAAGGACTACCCTCTCACAGAATATCGACGTGAAATACCAGTATTCCTACTGTTGTTTAGTTTGGTGAGTGAGAGTGCCGGAGGCCCAATCACCCTCTTTCCCCCTTCCCGCTCCTTCTCCTTTCCACTTCCTTTTTTCCTAAAAGGTCGACAACGCGCAAGTGGTGCCTCTGGTATTGCAGGCGTCCATAGGCTACGGTGACCACTTACCATCAGCTGGGGCCGTATGCTTGTTTGCCACCTTAGAAGTATAAAAAACGAAGTAATGTGCGTATTAAATAGTTAATTACCGCTCGCTTTAACGGTGAAGGAAAATATCGTGAGGAAACCTGCATGTCTGAGAGTTCTACATGATATTCTCGAAGATGTGTCAGCGAACTCCTATTGAGCCAGCATGGCGGACTATGGCTTAATCCTTTTCACAACGAGAAGAGGCCCGTGCCCAGCAGTGGGACAGTTTAATACTATACAATATACGTATAATAAAATACATTACATGCCTTATATTATTAAGCGGAAATTGTTTTAAAATGCGTTGAGGTATCAAATGGAACACTTAAAAATACGGATAAATGTGTAACTTTTTCTAATTTATTAATTACTAGCTTTTGCACGCGGCTTTGCTCGCGTTAATTTCGAATTTGACAGTCAATTCGGGTCGTACTCTGCTTGTAATAATATAATTTAATCATGATTCGAAAGACACGTGGCGCCATCTATTATCATAAAAACGTTGTTATTGTTTTTCTCGGGAACAGTACTTTTTTTCGGGGTGAAAGGTAGCCTATGTCCGTTTCTGTACACCTGTCAACGTATATGCAAAATTTCAGGATGATCGGTTCAGTGGTTTTGGCGTGAAAAGGTAACAAACAAACAAACAAACTCATTTTCGCTTTTATAATATTAGTTAGGATAGGATTATATTCACGTCATGCCATGTGTCATCATGTGTCAACCTTAGCGATAGTTAGATCACACAGAAGCTTTTGTCAAAATTGGTAGACCACTTTCTTGGCCGATGGTACTATGTAGCACGGAACCGATAGTAAATAAATTCTTGTTCTTAGCCCGTTTTCCGTTCTTATTATTTAATTCTCTGCCCAAGTTACTTAAATGGCGTAGTTTTTATAGTGTAAAGTTAGATAGTAGCATGGCTTACTCAAAAACATTTAAATATGCGTCGTTAGATTACACGCTGACACAGAATGCGTAAGAAAAATAAAGATTCACAGCTCCTTCCCCGTAGGTGATAGCGTGATAATATGTAGCCTATATGTTGACCCGACCTGTTAGTAATATTCATGCAAAATTTGAAGTAAATCCATGCAGTACTTTTTGAGTTTAGCCCGGACATACATACAGACATACAAACAGACAAACAGACAAAAATTCTAAAAACTATATTTTTGGCTTCGATATCGATTGTAGATCACGCCTCAAGTATTCTTTTAAAAAAATATTCAATGTACAGTTTTAACTTTCCTACGATTTTATTATATATATAAATGTGATTAATTCAACTGAATTTTGTTTCTTTATCGTTTTATCCAATTGAATTGTCACAGACAATAGTATTCGCGGCCTCGATGGCGTAGTGCGGTTAGTGTAACTGACTGCCACGCCTGAGCTCGCGGGTTCGATGCCGCACAAGTCAAACATTTGTGAGCGTGAACATGGATGCTTGTCTAGGTCTGGGTGTTTCTATGTATAATATGCATGCATTTACAAAAAGTATATATGTATGTATGTTTATCCATTGTCTAGTACCCATAGTACAAGCTCTGCTTAGTTTGGGCTAGATGGTGTTGTGTGTATGTAATGTGATAGAATATTATCAATCCAGGTAATACTAAGATTATAAACTAGTTCTTGCTGGCGACTCCGTCCGCATTACTTGTTTTTAAGTGCCTTTCGTCCTGTATTATGGAAATACCGGACAATCCTGAAAATAGTAAATTGTGACTGTAATTAACTTGAAGTCTCTATTATTAGTATTAAACATATTACGCAAAACCGCAACTTTAAAGCGAACGTCCTATTCATTGACTATCGAGTGGGTATTTCAAATTGTTCCGGCTTATTCATGGTTTACAGCTTTCTAGGTCGAATGGTTTGAGCTAGGTCTTGGTTAGTCAGTATGTGAGTCAGGACCTCTCTTTCAATCCTTACTATCCTAACTATCCTAATCCTATCCTAATCCTAACTAATATTATAAAAGCGAAAATGAGTTTGTTTGTTTGTTATCTTTTCACGCCTAAACCACTGAACCGATCATCCTGAAATTTTGCATATACGTTGTCAGGTGTACAGAAACGGACATAGGCTACCTTTCATCCTGGAAAAAATTACTGTTCCCGAAGAAAACAACAATAACGTTCTTATAATAATATATGGCGCCACGTGTCTTTCGAATCATGATTGAATTATATTATATTTTTAATTATTACAAGCAGATTACGACCCGAATTGATTGTCAAATTCTAAATTAACGCGAGTAAAGCTGCGGGCAAAAGCTAGTAATATTATAAATGCGAATATGAGTTTGTTTATTAGTTTGTTACGCTTTCACGCCTTAATCACTCGACCGATCGACATGAAATTTTGCGTACACCTTGTCGGGGGTACAGAATAGGACATAGGGTACCTTTTATCCAAAAGTATTGTTACAAAACTTTTTTTCTTTTTACTTGGGGAAATGCGCCTGATGCATACGGCATACCCCCTCACCACAAAGGGAGGCGAGAGGGTTATGTCCGGCTCTCCCGTACTTCGATTTTTATCCAAATGAAATCCTAAAAAAGTTGTGCTTTTAACCTCATTAAATGTGAGAAAGCCCTTCTCACATTTCAGTCTACGTCCAGGCTATAGACACCACGGTGACTCAGTGCGGGTTAACAAACTTCACATCATTATAATATTGTCTTCGACGACATTATGAAGAACTCTCAGACATGGATGTCTTCGTTTCGAAGTATTCCTTTACCCTTAAAGCGAGCGAATTAGCTGTTTAATACTTACACACATAACGACAAAAAGTCAGAGGTACCTTCGGATCGAACTCGAGACATGACAGTCCAATGGACTCTCACCAAGTTATCACAGTTGATGAAATATTTGTCGGCCTCGATGGCGTAGTGGTTAGTATAACCGACTGCCACGCCTGAGGTCGCGGGTTCGATTCCCGCACAAGTCAAACATTTGTGTGCATGAACATGAATATTTGTCTTGGTCTGGGTGTTTCTATGTATAATATGTATGTATTTACAAAAAAAAAGTGTTATCAATTGTCTAGTA
Source organism: Catocala sponsa (assembly GCA_963564715.1). Classification (NCBI taxonomy): domain Eukaryota; kingdom Metazoa; phylum Arthropoda; class Insecta; order Lepidoptera; family Erebidae; genus Catocala; species Catocala sponsa. The sequence continues at coordinate 2,175,795 of OY751352.1, forward strand.
CCCATAGTACAAGCTCTGCTTAGTTTGGGCTAGATGGTGTTGTGTGTATATGATAGAATACTATACTACTATAATACTATTTAAATAAGTGTTATTTAAAACAACTAAACTTTGCCCCCGAGTTTTTTACTTAGCTGGCGACGTCTCCAAACATTATGCATTAAATCTCCCATTCTACTTAACAGAAATAGATAAACAAACACTTGGATATAAGTTTAAAACCTAAGCTAAACTATAAAATCCTATCATATTACGTACAGTAGTTTTACGTAATATCGAAACAAACAGATAGATAAAAATTGTTAAGCTATTGTTTTGGGTACAGACACACCTTAGTCGATACCAATAAGTTTTAAAAATATCTCTTATGTACAGACGCTATAGACGCAGCCTTTTATAGTTTTAAAACAGAATAGCTAAGTCTTATGGTTATGTGTCTTACGACTCTGCCTAACCCTTCGACAATACAACCGCGTGATGTTATGCAAAATAAACTATTGTTTAAAGTACTATTGTATTGCGCAATCGGTAAACAACTTTTATCTACACTTATCCTGACGCCAACCTTTAAGTCAACACGTCTAAACCTCAACAAAACCGCAAAAAAAAACATAAAATAGTTCAAATACCAATTAGATATGACTGTAGTGTTTAAAAAAGTGAACGCCGACATAATAGGTAACTTTGGCCACATGTTAAACAAGGAGTTAAAATGTAAGCGGTCAGCTAGTTTTAAAAATAAATCGCGAGCAAACGTCCGTCCCGCTCGCGTTCCACATTCGAAATAATAATTGTATTAAGGAAACATGAGCGGCGCGCATGTGTTTGTTTGTTTGTTTACCCGCCGGTGACGTCATATGTTTATTCTCGCGAGGCGCTTGGGGTAATAAGCATACGCGTACTGAATACTTCGTTTTTTTTCGTTGTTTTACAATATTTTTGTTGTCGATTGAATTTTTGTTCTTGTTTTAATGATAACTTGTCGATAGCTCATATTTATGATTGTGCTAGAGTCAAGATTAATAATGTTAGGGCGAAAACTGTAAACGTAAGATTGAAAAAAAAAAGTGTATGAATTTGATATGTGGGTTTTAACCTGACCAGTAGATACAGATGACTATTGTATGCGATCTTGTCTTTTCGACCCTTCAACACGTTGCACCTAGGAGGTCAATGCCCGCGAAGTATTCCTTGTCGGCCTCGATGGCGTAGTGGTTGGTGTAACCGACTGCCACGCCTGAGGTCGCGGGTTCGATTCCCGCACAAGTCAAACATTTGTGTGCATGACCATGGATGTTTGTCTTGGTCTGGATGTTTCTATGTATAATATGTATGTATTTGCAAAAACGAAGTATATATGTATGTTTATCCATTGTCTAGTATCCATAGTAAAAGCTCTACTTAGTGTGCCTTTACAATGAAATGATTTCAAACGACATCCGTCACATTATTTCAACATACAAAGGTTTGTTAGACATAAACTTCGTGAGAATTTGTATCTAGTCCCTTCTGTAATAGAGTTCTGTATTAATTTAAACTGGCCATATGAAAGGGTTGCGCTTCCATTCTCCCTTTTTAGACGTGAATCCGATTTATGCGCCTTCTAAAAGGCAGTAGCTGTCCTTTTTTACTTACAGTGGGTTTGGCTAATTTCGGGTATTGCAAAAGCCAAGAGAACTTAGTTGTTAACATTGTAGTATCATGTGATAGAGAAAAGTCTAAAATAGATTAAATGAGATGTATTTCTTTAAGTAATTAATTCAGTTTAGAATGGATTTGTAAATTAAATTAATGCGTATAGGCCACAGTATTAATATTAATATGTATATATATTGTTTACCAATATATTCAAAGGAATTTAGGTCTAATCTAACAGTCAGATGAATATAACATAACACCTTACCGTTACTATATTATCATTCGGTCTACAAAATTATCAGTTTTAGATTTTAGTTTTCACCTAGGTTTCTCATTATTTATAGATCCATAATATTGTCTTCTGTTTACGCGAATGTTATTCATTGAAATTAAACTACTATATACGGATTTTATCGCGTTGTTTATTTGACACTATTACAAAATTTTGAAAAACTGTTACACTACTATAATTACTATTAAACTTTACAAATTTTTAAGCTAATTAAATTATTGAAACTATTAAAACTATTTATACTATTACTATACTATTATACTATTTAGATATTTATATATATATATATATATATTTTAGATCCACTTCTTTGCTTTAAACTGATTTGACAAGTTAAATCTCATTGCCACAAGTTCTCACAGCATATATTAGGCGGTGAAATTGAATTTGTGAAAATATTGTAGTAATTAATCTACTTACTTATGATTTATAAATAACTAGTTTTCACCCGCGGCTTCACTCGCGTAAATGTAGGTTAGGTTTGCAACAGTAAATTTTTCTGGATGAAAGGTACCCTATGTCCTATTCTGTACCCCTGACAACGTGTATGCAAAATTTCATGTTGATCGGTTGAGTAATTAAGGCTTGAAAGCGTAACAAACAAACTCATTTTCGCATTTATAATATTAGTTAGGATAGGAAGTTAGGATTTGAGATACTTAGTTGTTTTTATTTTGGCAGATTTATAAACTGTTATTGCAACTACTATAGAATACTTCCAATCAAAGATCAAATCTGTAAATAACCGAATAATAATTTTTATGTCGGACATTCAGAAAGTGTTTATTAATTATCATTTCAGGTATAAATATACATATATAGGATAATCTGCTACCATTAGACAAACCGCAAGTTTAGTAAGAACCTTGACGGTATCAAATAATAATTAAAAAAATATATTCTTATTGTCAATTAAATATGATTTAATTAGCAAGCAGTGGGAATTCAGCATCAAATTAGGTACGCGATTGTAATAGGCAATTTAGATTTTGCGATTGCGTTCCTTATGAGGTCCTCACAACAGGAAGCATTAGTAACAAACTTTAAGGCCTCAAGCTACGCATATATTAAGGTTATAACCAGAATGTTGATAGTGAGTAGTAGCAGAAATAATATGAATGAGCGGCGTGGTGGGTGCCGCGCGAGGATGTCATTGAAGCCGCTCTGCCCCTTGTTTACACACGCACACAGGCGCACGCACGCACACCGCGCCGCGCCCGTCGCCCGCTTATTTAGGTATATTGTTGTTTATTTTATTCGGCGCTATGCTCCGACACGGGCCGAGCCTTTCGACTCAGTTTTAACGCGCACGTTTTATGAAACGACAACTATGCGTCGATGTTCGCTCGCTGGCGATAATAATTATTCATATCGGAACCGTCTCTAGCGACCGAAATAGCGACGCGGTAAACAAATTCGCGATTTTATTGGCAGGTCCTCATTGTAAAGAGTAGTTTTTTCCTGCGATATTTAAGTTTTATTTATTTTTCATAACCTATTCGCACGCTCGCCGGTGCCTCGGTTGTCTCCGCGAATCTTAATGGTAGTTAATCATAGTTTATTTTTACCGCGCAACGTGTGTTAATAAGTGGGGCCACTTGTCGTCGTTTCTTTTATTTCGCCATAGTGTTTGATTAAAACTCGCAATTGAATTGCGGAAGCGTTTCGGCCGTGAAATAATATTCGCAAATTCGCGGCGCGATATGAAGATAGCCAACGTGAAGACCTAATTATAACGATAACAAGATACGGTTTGATCAGTTCACTCGATAAACAATGATGGTAGTCGGCTATCTGTTGTGACAGTTCTTCGTTTAAATGTGAATCTCGCGCTTTGGAACTTTTCAAAATTCGAACAGTCTTTTGGCGGGAACGAGGTGTTAACGAAGAAGTAGGGTGCACAGAAAGTTTGGAAAAGTGTTGAGCACACATCGGATGCTGGCGAGTGTTTTTTCAACGCGTTTTCGAGGCTAAGCGCTAGTTGTTTGAACAAGTGTGTTTTCTAATGGATTTATTTTGAGGTGAGTTTAAATTTACTTGTGTGTTGGTGTTTGTATTGTTTGCTCTTCGTGTTTTGTGTGCGTGTTCGCGCCGGTGGCGGGAAACCAAATACCTAGCCGGTTATATGCATGTGTGAGTGTACAAACAACGGGCGTGTGTGCGTGCGCGACTTATTGTCACTTTGTGTAAGAGGGGAGACAGGGAGGGAGAGGTTACTTGTCATGTATTTAGGCGAAGACGAACTTTGATGAGTTGACTTTTTAATTTATGTGCACCTTTTATGGCAATAGGAAAAAAATGTGGCGATGAGACACGACAGTATATTATATTTACTCACGTATCTGTCTTCGCATTTATCTATATTGATTTTTGACATCACTCTACCAAATGTTTAATGTAAACGCGAAATGAAATTACACCTTATTTTTTAAGTGCGTCGTCCTCTCAGCCTGTGTTGAGGCCTCCTTGGCGACAAAGTTGATCCAAGAAGGAATTAATAAGTAGGTATATATTATCTGTAGTAGTATAGGCAACAAAGTTGGTATGCATCAAATTAGCTTTAATAATATATACTTAATGCGCAATTTTAAGAATCATACGTGTGGTTTGCTGAACAAAATAATTATGTATATAAATACATAAAATTTTATTAACAATGTAAATGTCAATATGCATACAAGTAGTGACAAGATACTAATAATTTTGGTACCTACTTATCTAATATAACAAAATGGAAATCGTTTAAGTACTAAGGAAATATTATACATTAAAAATGCATATTATTTATTTTATCTATAATATTAACACACGATAAAAAGCCTCTAATTTACATTCTAAAAATTTATTTACAAATTATACAAATTCTTTATGATCATGGCACGGAGATTTTTTTTATCGTGTACCGATTTAGAACTTGTTTTTTAAGTTCACTTGTAAAAACATTAATTAATATTTGCGCGATTTTTTTTATTATAATTATAATAAATAACGTTTGTTTATTTAATTAAATAATAAATGAAACTAAAAAATGCCGTATTGAAATGCTACTTTGAGGAGAAGCAATTGTATTGTGCGTTTAATTATTCAAGTTTTGTGAATGTGATTTTGGTTTAAATGTGACAATAATATTAAGAGCAGATGAAAGATAGGTAATAGCCAGCTATTATAATATTTCGTTTACTTGGCTGTTATACATTAAAATTTAATTACTTTATACGAATTTTGTCGCGGTTGGTAGATATGATTAAAAGTAATTAAAAGTGATTAAAAGTATTTGGTAATTCGTATGAATTACCAAATACTTTTAATCACTTTTTTGCCAGTTGATAAAAGTTGCAGCTAATAAATTATTTATTTTTTAGAGTGTTAATAATATCAGAGATTAGTGATATTTAATCTTATAAACTATTTAATTTAAGTTGGGAAATCATTGATTAAGCAGGCGCCCTAGTTTATATAAGTAAACCAATTCAAAATCAGCTCAACTAAAGAGATCCAAGTTCAAATATTTTAATGTCTTTGTCCGTGACAAAGGAATTACCTACTTTTACTGCCAGCGTTGTCCATTCTTAATAAAAAAGGGATTAAATATAATGACCATCAATAATACTAATTGCACAGCATATCGAGCACCTATACGCCTCAAATCTCTGCATTCCGTCTCGGAAGGGTTAGGTTATGTTAGGTTCCTTTTTTAAACCCACCCAAAAATAGGAGCCCTGTGAATCGGGGTTCCGTCGATTTAGTTTGATCTCTTTAAATATATTTTGCTGTGCAATTAGCATTTTTATGCTGTGCAGTTAAATACAACCCATCAAAAATGCTTTATTGTAATACTAATCCAAATATATCAAAAAATATAAGTTATTAACTAAAATATCGCTTTCAGCATCATAAACCTCATCGCCAAATTAAAACCCAAAATTAAAGTTTAATTTGTTGCCTTAATTTAGACGAACTACTTACATAACACAAACATAAATTAATAATATAGGTATATGTATGTACATATAATGAATTATATTATGTAAATATAATTACAGTGTGTGAGTTGTCAGGTACGATTTCCGAGTTGGGTAAAGTATTATTGCTATGATATACCTACTCAATAGCATCACGGATTTTGGAAAAGTACCTGGTAATACACCATATATAATACATTTAGCCAGCTATGGTCCTGGCTACCCCTTTGGGGATACAGGAATAAGCCAATGAATGTATGTATGTAATAAAAAAAACTAAAAAATAAACTAAGTTATATTGTCTTCTGTTTACGCGAATGTTATTCATTGAAACATACACGATTATACGATTGGCTGCTGAAAAGCAACCGAAACGTCGGGGAAAGTGTAAAAATAAATATAAATAGTATACTAGTATAGTAATAGTATAAATAGTTTTAATAATTTCAATAATTTAATTAGCTTAAAAATTAGTAAAGTTTAATAGTAATAGTAGTGTAACAGTTTTCAAAATTTTGTAATAAAGTGTCAAATAAGCAACGCGATAAAATCCGTATATAGTAGTTTAATTTCAATGAATAAACTACGTTCTTTAGACGTAGGCTTCTGGGGTCTGGGGTATTTTATAGCAAATGAACTTTTGCTCGCGGCTATGCCCGGTAACAGCCTCTTTTTTCTGGATAATATGTACCCTATATCCTTCTCTGTACCTCTGACAACGTGTAAGCAAAATTTCATGATGATTGGTCAAGTAGTTAAGGCATGAAAGAGTTACAAACAAACAAACATACGTTCGCATTTATAATCCTTACTTCCTTACTAATATTATAAATTCGAAAGTAACTCTGTCTGTCTGTTACCTTTTCACGGCTAAACCACTCAACCGATTTAGATGAAATTTGATACAGATATAGTTTACACCCTGGGGAAGGACATAGGCTACTTTTTATTCAAGTAGGTACCACGCGGGCGGAGCCGCGCGCAAAAGCTAGTATTAAATAAGAATTACGGATTAAATATCCGTGCAGTACTTTAACACTAATCCAAAAATATAAAAAGTTTTTACTAAAATCTAAAGATGAAGCTTATAATCACGAAAGCGATATATTTTATCGCTTTCGGTATTATAACCTTTATCTCCAAATTTAATTAATCCCGATAGGAAAGTTTTATTTGTTTCCTTAATTTAGAGGAATTACTTACATAATAGTAGATATATTAAATGAATAATATATTTTATTAAAGAAAACACAAGTAAATAGTGATTATAAAGATCACCATGTTATATAAATCAGTAAATGCTACATACTTAATCGACATATTATATAAACGTTTTTGGTCATTACTCTTAGGGCCGCTTGCACGGCAACTCACAAAATACGTTTAGCACTAAAAAGATTTAAAACATCGTGGCATCTCTATTACCTTCACACGGATGACACCGACAGCACGACGTTTTAAATCTATTTAGTGCTAAACGTATTTTGTGAGTTGTCGTGCAAGTGGCCCTTAGAGTTCTAATATTCTTCTACTCAAAAATATAAATGAAACTAAACTGTTCATCACTAGTATCAAAGATTATAAGAAAAAAAAAGGGTTTACAGGGATGTCGCGACAAACTGAGACTGGGAAAGGCAAATAAGGGGGATGGAATTATAAAAACAAGGGTCTGAACCCTTATGCTTTAGTTTTTTATTTGAAATATAAGGACGCTGTGTCTGTTTGGGATACGTCAATAATACTCGGATTTTTAATGCCGTTATGGACATATAAGAATGGTTTATATTTTACTAGCTTTTGCCCGCGGCTTCGCTCGCGTTAATTTAGAATTTGACAATCAATTCGGGTTGTACTCTGCTTGTAATAATATAATTCGATCATGATTCGAAAGACATGGCGCCATCTATTATCATAAGAACGTTATTGTTGTTTTCCTCGGGAACAGTAATTTTTTTCGGATGAAAGGTAGCCTATGTCCGTTTTTGCACACCTGAAAACGTATATGCAAAATTTCAGGATGATCGGTTCAGTGGTTTAGGCGTGAAAAGGTAACAAACAAAGAAACTCATTTTCGCTATTATAATATTAGTTAGGATTTAAAACTTTAATAATCAGTTATCCTAATTTATATTACAAATGATATTATTATTATTTAGATAGAATAAGGAATAGTGTGATTAGAGGGAGATGCGGCATGAAAGTGGATATAGTGACAACAATAGAAAAGGGTAAAACCAGCGCTGGTGCACTCAATTTGGGTGCCCAGCTAATGCTGAGGTGGTGACCCTTTTCGGCGTGGGCATACACATTTTGTTTTTTAATATGTATAATATGTTTGTTTATATTGTTTTAATTAATTGTGTGTGCTCTGTACGAAATAAACAAATTTCTAAACGGATTTCTTTAAGCTGGTTTGGGTATGTAGAAAGAATGAACGAGGAAAGACTGACTAAGAAAGTTTATAAGGCTAGTGTGAATGGAACAGTCGCAAGGGGAAGACTTAGGCGAACGTTTTTTGATCAGATCGGAGACGTTCTGGATAAAGGCCAGGTTAAGATCTCCTTAAACCGGCGAGCATGTATGAGGAATGTTATGAAAGTGGATGAAGCCAGAGAAGTGTGTCAGGATCGAAGCAAATGGAAATCCGTAGTCTCTGCCTATCCCTCTGGGAAATAGGCGTGAATCTATGTATATAATACGCCTTCTACATGTGAGTAGTAATAATAATAATATCAGCCCTGTATTAAACTGTCCCACTGCTGGGCATGGCCCTCTTCTCACTATGAGAAGGGTTAAGCCATAGTCCACCACGCTGGCCTAGTGCGGGTTGACAGACTTCACATATCTTCGAGAACATTATGGAGAACTCTCAGACATGCAGGTTTTCTTACGATGGTTTTCTTCACCGTTAAAGCAAGCTATAATGAACTATTTAATACGCATCTTCTCCCTAGCCTTTATTATTCCCAAGTCACTTGGAGTCGGCTTTCTAGTCTAACCGGATTTGACTAGATATCAGTTTTTACACGGAGCGACTGCCATCTGACCTCCGCAACCCGAAGGCAAACGATACCCTAAGGCTAGACTAGTGTCAGCATACTAGCGGGCACTGACTTCCCAATAACGACTGCCATAGATGTTCATGGCAGCCGGGACCGACGGCTTAACGTGCTCTCCGAGGCACGGAGCAGGCGATAATTGTCAATCAATACGCACATCATTTCGAAAAGTCATATAACTTCCGAAAGTCAGAAGTGTGTGACATGGGTTCGAAACCGAGACCCTCTGCATTGCAGTCTGTTGGTCTCCCCACTGAGCTATCGCTGCTTACTTTACACCCAAGGGTATTTATATGAAATTCTAAAATTAAGTCTAGCCAGTAATTATGGACAGTCTATCTTGTGTCGGATCAGCTTGTACAGGAATACTAGATCCAAATATTGCCTTCTTGATTCAAGTGAATCCATTTTAAAGTGAATAAGTTTTTATTAGTTTAGTGTAATAAAATTTAAGTGTGGTAACATTCACGTCTTGTTCTTAAATTGATTTATATTTAATTTTAAACAGTTCAGAAAATATTCGATAATGTCTATAAATTGTATGAAGTGCGAGACTAAGACTCAATAAAAGATATATCAGTAACTTTCGAAATATTGTCTTATGTTTACGCGAATGTTATACATTGAAATTAAACACACTTTATACGGATATTATCGCGTTGTGTATTTTTTTATTAAATACTATTATTACATAATTTTGATAGTTGTATAATTTAAATAGCTTAAATTGAAGTAAACAGTAACTAGTAAAAGTGTTAAACAATAGTAGTTTGAAGTTTCAAAATTATGTAATAACTAGATGTTCCCGCGGTTTCACCCGCGTTTATCGTTACTGCGACGCCCCCGTGGGTCGTAGCGTGATGTTATATAGCCTATAGCCTTCCTCGATAAATAGGCTATCCAACACTAAAAGAATTTTTCAAATCGAACCAGTAGTAATCACGCAGAATAAACCAGGAGAAACATCGTTTGTACTATATCTGTAATGGGTAATTATTTTGCTGCAATGTTATTTTAAAACTGCGATATCTCCTAAGATATTCATTGAAATCGAATGATGTAAAGGGCAATTTTGTTTTAAATTAAATACTTGTGATGAATAACGTATTTATTTTGATAAGGATTAATATCATGTTTATAAAAATACCTTCGCAAATAATGCATTATTTTAGAACAAATTTCTTTAGCATAAAAATGGTTATAGTGAGCCAACCTTAAAAGATAGATATATGCTGTCGCGAACTTTTTTTTAGAACTTTTAAAGGGAAACAATTCTGTCATACATTATTTTTGCGAAACTTTAACTGTTTACGCAGCGCATGCAGCGGAAGCTCTCAAAAGGAAAAATAACCTCCGATTTTGGAACATTCTTCATTAGTGCTCCGCTCGTATTGATCTTAGCGTGATGATATATACCCTATAGCCTTCCTCGATAAATGGGCTATCTAACACTGAAATATTTTTTCAAATCGGACCAGTAGTTCCTGAGATTAGCGCGTTCAAGTAAACAAACAAACAAACTCTTCAGCTTTATAATATTAGTATAGATAGTGTTTTATAAAAAATACACAACGCTATAAAATCCGTATATAGTTTGTTTAATTTCAACTTTCGAAATTTTCGTCTAATTGTTCGCAAATCACGAGTCATCGAGAGCGCTTATTTGTTAGTGATATCTTAGTAATAAAAACATAGTGGAACTAAAATTATTATTAATTCAACAAAAATGATTTAGAGATATAATAGCTTCTTTCCATTATTATGTAATAAGTTTGCATATAATATTGTTGAAAGGGCATGCCAGTATTAGGCTCAGAGGTGCACAACAAATTGGCTATAGTAAAAAAATATATTAATACTAGCTTTTGCGCGCGGCTCCGCCCGCGTGGTACCTACATCAATAAAAAGTAGCCTATGTCCTTACCCAGGTTTTAAACTATATCTGTACCAAATTTCATCTAAATCGGTTGAGTGTTTTAGCCGTGAAAAGGTAACAGACAGACAGGCAGACAGAGTTACTTTCGAATTTATAATATTAGTAAGGATTTATCGTAGTTTTTTCTTGTATTTATTATTCGGTACAAGTCGGTAATTATTCTATTTCTTCTAATGGAAACATTTTATTTATTTTATTATTGACACAAATATTTACATTATTAATTTTAAAACGAATTAACCAAATATATATTTACAAACGTATTAAAAAAGGTGACATAATTACAAAAACACAAATATTTATACTACTAAATATTTACAAAAAGTCGGTAATATTTTTTAAAAATATGAAATAAGAAAACGACTAAACTATGTATATAATAGAACTTGCAAGCAAGTACGTTAATGTGAAAATGTTGACTTTACACTAAATATGCTATATTATTATAATTATTATTTTAATCGTTCATTTAATTTTTTATAAAAAAGTATTACATAAACTAATAATCTTTGCAAGATTGCTTTGATTAACTTGTGATGTCTATTATCGATGTATCGAGGTTTTGTGTTTATTGTGGTATTATCTGTAACTTGTATGACGGCGGAAAACGTAAATGTCAATATCATTGCTTGTTTTGCAATTACATTGTGACGTCAGTGTTTATTTATTGCGGTTAATATCGAAAACTTTTACCTATAAGCTATAAAACTGCAATGTGTTCGGTTTTATTTCATTCCTAATAGATATGGCACATTTATACATCTATACAAATAAATAAAATTGAAGTGTCTGTTTGTAATGTCAAAATAACAGCTTTTTATATAATGCATATGAAAGTATATAAGGTACCTATACGAAAACATCTATTTTTAAAATTTTTGTCTGTCTGTCTGTCTGTTTGTTCCGGCTAATCTCCGAAACGGTTGAACCGATTTCGACGGGACTTTCACTGGCAGATAGCTGATGTTATAAGGAGTAACATAGGCTACTTTGATTTTAGAAAAAAATCAGGGTGCCGCGGAGACAAGCACTTTTTAACCGACTTCAAAAAAGGAGGAGGTTATCAATTCGTCTGTATTTTTAGTTAAAATCTACGCGGACGAAGTCGCAGGTAACAGCTAGCTGTTACCTGCGACTTCGTCCGCGTAGATTTTAACTTTAATATAAATTGTATTGATGAGATATAAGAAGATTTGATAACTTTAAAATGACAAGTTTTTTGTAAATCACTTCTTATGCTAATTAATTAATTAAATTGCTTTCTATTATTATCATTAGCGTTTATAGGTGTGCACTGTGGGCCCGAATTACTATGGCGTCTTGGCATGCCCCTTTGAGAAATGGCAAAATATTATAATAATTATGAAATATAACGACTGCGTCGGTGGCGCATTGGTAATAAAATCTACTGTTGCACATGCAGTCGCGGGTTCGAATCCTGATTAGCATCTAATTTTCCGTGGTCTAAACGGCACTGGTAAAAGAAACAAAGAGACACACTAGGAAAAGAGATCCATGTGGGATATTTCGCTCTGCCTGCCGTGGGTATACTCGTATTAAAACTAATCCACGTGTATTAAAGAGTTTCGGTGGCGAACAGACTTACCGTTTTGTTCCTTTCATCCTATCTTTAATACCTACCTTTCCCCGTGGGTAGACAATATGCGAATGAAACCTCCAGTGATGCAAGCATTCATAGTCATTGATAGCCGCGTGTGATCAGGTGAAATGTCTACTTATAAGCCTTGGCAGAATAAATAAAATAATCCATATAATAAATCTAATAATCTACATAATAAACAGAAGGAGGCCTATGTCCAACAGTGGACTGCGGTGTGGGCTGATTGATTGATTAATCTGCCTACGAAAGCCATAATAAAATTGATATATTATTATATTACTAGCTTTTGCCCGCAGCTTCGCTCGCGTTAATTTAGGATTTGACAATCAATTCGGGTTGTACTCTGCTTGTATAATAATATAATTCGATCATGATTCGAAAGACATTGCGCCATCTATTATCATAAGAACGCTATTGCTGTTTTTTTCGGGATGAAAGGTAGCCTATGTCCGTTTCTGTACACCTGACAACGTATATGCACAATTTCAGGATGATCGGTTCAGTGGTTTAAGCGTGAAAAGGTAACAAACAAACAAACTCATTTTCGCTTTTATAATATTAGTTAGGAAGTTAGGATTCACAACAAACTCTGAGCCATTTCAGTTTGTATTCGTCTGTAGACGACATTTAAATAAAGTTAAAAAAAATATAGTTGATTTGGTATTTGAAAGCTATACTTAGTTAAATAAAAATTCTAGTTTATACCGTTCTATTGGTATTTCTATTGGCTTTCTAATGTTACCTACATTAGCACAGGGATTTATTTATGATCTTATTTATTTATTTAAAAAAATCGGTTTTATAAAGCCACAAATATTAGCAAAGGCGTACGGTGACGATGTTCATCACCTGTTGGTGGAGTGCGTCAGAACCCAGGAGCTAAGAACTATAATGCTTCAATCTTTTGAAATACGTATGATGGATGTTGGTGCCTCCTTAGTATTTTAGCTGAGCCCCTGTCTAAAGCAGCTATGTTAGTTTATAAGATAATAGATAAGGTTGAATTAAGGTAGAATATGAATAGTTATTAAGTTTAGGGTATGATGGAGCTGACATGGCCGTGTGTGGCTAAAAGCTCCCAAAGAAAATAAGAAATACAAAAAATAAAAAAATGCGCACGGTGTCCATTTTTGCAAAAATGGTGATGCTTTTTCGTTGTAATAGTGAGGTTGAGGTTCGGTGGCTCACTGCCTCGGAAGCGCAGGGAATGCGATATGCGATTTGTTGTGTGAAGGTCTCGGGTTGGATTCCCAGGTTGGACAAAGTGGCAGTGATATTTTCTGTCATGGACTTTTTGGAAGTTATTTGCGTAATAAATAATTAATTGCTCGCTTTAACGGCGAAGGAAAACATCGTGATGAGACCTGCAAGTCTGAGTGTTTTACATAATGTTCTCGAAGATATGTGAAGTTCGCCAACCCGCACTGAGCCAACGTGGTGGACTATATGATAACCTTACACTTCTCACTCTGAAAAGAGACCCGGAGTAGGACAGTTTACATACAGGGCTGTAGTAGCACAGAGTCTGCAACTGTCATTACCACACAATATAGCAATAGGCCCACACCTTATTACATCAGACTGAAAACTAACTACACCTGGTTTCTATCATTATTATATTTATTTACGAATAACTTTAGATGTCAAATATTTTTCTTTTCTTATTTTTATAAAACTCAACAAAAATTTTCCTGTATCGCGGTAGATTTCATTTATTCAAGAACAATTTTTACATTGTGTGTGAATATACAATAATAATAATAAAGACAATAAATTAAACAAAAACAACATTGAAAATCAGTTAAGTAACAAATTGAATCAGGATTAAAATAATAAATTGATAAATATATAAAAAACAAATCAATGAGTAGTCATGTCAACAAATAAAATAAAAATTGTCTAAAAAGGAATGTCAAGCCAATAATTAATTACATATATTATAATTCGCTGGCTCACTATTACAAGGTTCTATGTTATTTTTTGTAACATTGGGGCAATGAGGTTTAAAATTTGCATATCAGTAAAAATAACTTAAAAATTAACGTAGAACTATTTGCAATTTAATATTGTGAGGTGGTAAGTGCTTCCATCTATTACTATATTAGTCTAAACAAAAAAGAATGACATTAGAACCATGCAATATTGATAAAATATTTTTTTCAAAAATTTAACTTGTAATATTGGACCAGATAATTGTAGGTGCATGTCACAATCAGAAAAAAAAATAAGTGTTTGGAATAATAGCATTCTTTTAACAACAACATATATGTATGTAACCTCCCCCATATCGGACCTGCATTACTCGGCGCATTGGCAAATGCTATACAAACCGCTGCGCCATCCGGATCACATTCAAATTACAATATTGATTGATGAAACAACAGTTATAACTTGTATAAAGTGCATTATCAGTCCTCGATAATGGAAGTCGCCGCGAATAATATTGTTTTTTAACCTTAGATGTTATATCTGTTTCGTTATTATTGGTTTTTACATTAAAAACGAGATAATATTTATTGTATAAACAATAAAATAAATATAAAATTGCATATTTTTGTGCGAGGTTAATTGATTAGGGATGAAAGACCTTGACCACAAACGATGTTCGGTTAAATGAAAGTCTTTATTTTATTCTACTTTTTAACCACTAATTATAAATAAGAAAATATTTTCCTGTGAAATTGTTATGTAATATTCATCGTCTATTAAATGAACAACGTACACGTAATATATTTTAATCTATATTAGTATTATAAAACTGAAGAGTTTGTTTGGTTGAACGCGCTAATCTCAGGGGCTACTGGATCAAATAGAAAAATTATTTTAGTTTTGGATAGCCCAGTTATGGAGGAAGGCTATAGGCTATATAACTTCATGCTACAAAATAAAGGAGTGGAGTATCAATGAAAAATGTTGCAAAAACGGGGAAAATTCTTAGACGAAGTTGCGTGGCTCAGCTAGTGTATTCAATACCATACATATACCATATCCTGAATAAACACATAGGATTTATTTTTCCCCGGTATCCGTTGCCATGCGATATACGCAGGCGAAGCCGCAGGAACTAGCATACCTACAATAAAAGATTAAAGGTGGAAGAGCTTAGCGTTGCCAATTATTTTCTGAGCAGAGAAGCACCATTCTTCTTACTGGAGGCCGGCGTAAGAGCCTTTACACATTAACTGCGTTTGATCAGCTTTATAAGAGTTATCAAGACTTACATACCTTTTCCGTTTCTATTCGTTAATCCAGTCTTACATTTTAAATTGCACTGGTGGAATAGCGGAGAAGCTGTTGCTTCACTGGTGCCTCAACGCTAATCGTTGTGGATTCAAATCCGATACAAGACTTGTGGTCCCATGTAGTACGACGTGTGTACTTTGATGAAATTAATTGTATACACCAATAAAACATCCTTACTAATATTATAAATTCGAAAGTAACTCTGTCTGTCTATCTGTCTGTCTGTTAGCTTTTCACGGCTAAACCACGCAGCCGATTTAGATGAAATTTAGTACAGATATCATTTATAACCTGGGGAAGGACATAGGCTACTTTTTATTGATTTAGGTACCACGCGGGCGCGCGCAAAAGCTAGTATTTAATAATTAACGTGTTTCCTTCTTCCTTCAATTCTGGGTTCTTTAAGCGGGGCGTGAAAAAGCACCTTCTCAGGCCGTCAAAGTAGAGACCTCAACATCGCCTCGGCTGTCAAGAAGGCGGTGTGGAGGCCACTGCTCTTAGACCACACGACTGCTTACCATCAGGTGGAGTGTGGTCATTTTGACGAGCGAAATAAAAAATAAAAATGTACTGTGCCAATAATAAACTAGCAGTACGTTACTAGGACTGTCTTGGTTTGAATCCCGGATAGGAAATGTTCTTGGAATTTTTTATCAAGCAGCGCAGATTCAGGAACTATGCTCGGTGAACGGCAGTAGACTTGTATCTATTAAAACTACATTTGACAAAGATGTAGATATAATAAACGTCTGCCAACCCTTTGGGGGTTTGGCGGCCGTGACATACGTGACATTCGTTGGCGTAGTGGTTAGTGTAACCGACTGCCACGTCTGCCACGCCTGACGTCGCGGGTTCGAGTCCCGCACAAGTCAAACATTAGTGTGCATGGACATGGATGTTTGTCGTGGTCTTGGTGTTTCTATGTATAATATGTATGTATTTACAAAAAGAAAGTATATATGTATGTCTATCCATTGTCTAGTACCCATAGTACAAGCTCTGCTTAGTTTGGGCTAGATGGTTAAACGTTTTGTTAATTAAGTCCTTAGTTCAACAAAGCTTGCAACATAATTTCGGACGAATGGATGACCCTGATAACACAGGATTTACCTAGCTTCGGGGTCATTGTTCATATAAACAAACAATGGAACTATGTTATTTTTTTACTGTT
This sequence comes from Catocala sponsa, assembly GCA_963564715.1. Classification (NCBI taxonomy): domain Eukaryota; kingdom Metazoa; phylum Arthropoda; class Insecta; order Lepidoptera; family Erebidae; genus Catocala; species Catocala sponsa. The sequence continues at coordinate 2,192,717 of OY751352.1, forward strand.
TCAGATAATATGTATTGTTTTGGCAAATAAATTTTTATGATTATAAAAAAAAAATATAAATTTAAGTTATATGTTATGTTTTTCTAATGTCTATTGTTTAAGGAAACCTCTGTACCTCTTATCTACGTAAGAGGAAGTGGTTATTGTTTTTAAAAGTAATGGCGCCAATAAGGTCACGTCTAAATCAAATAAATATGATTCCATTTCAGCAGTACAAGCGATTAGGTACTGAATCTATACTAATGTTATAAAGAGTTTGTTTGTTTGTTTGAACGCGCTATTCTCAGGAACTACAGGTCCGAATTGAAAAATTCATAAGGAACATTTAATAAGTAATATGACTAAGAATGAACGTGAAACTAGGTAGGTATTTAGTTATTTACGTACATTTTGCAACGGTTGACTATTCGGAAAGTCCGTCTTTTTCTATCTGGTGTCATACATAGTCTGACGTCTATGGGATATAGAAAGGGGCAGGCAGAGGTGTAAGGCACTTAAATTTCGAGCTATGGGTTTATGTCTGTGGGAATGGCGAGCCCATTGCCGATTTCTCGGCAGATTCGCACGCCACGCCACGCTGCTACATAGAATTTCTTGACAGAAAGATAGAACAATACTTGCTTGACCCGGATTCGAACTCTTGACCTCAGACACAGCAGTTGCCTTTACTACCGCTGCGCCACCAAAGCAATTTGATTATGAACTACGTTCTAATCGTGTATAACTATCTACTTTTTACCCAACTGCGTCAGTAGGAGGGTGAAATACAATACAATACAAAAAGGGAAAATAAAAATATTTTTTTTACATGGTTTTCACTGTATACGTCTGCCTCGTAGTATTAACAATAAATCCTTACTAATATTATAAATTCGAAAGTAACTCTGTCTGTCTATCTGTCTGTCTGTCTGTCTGTTACCTTTTCATGCTAAACCACTCAACCGATTTACATGAAATTTTGTACAGATACTACTTTTTATTGATGTAGGTACGCGTAAAAGCTAGTACCTAATATATAAATACTACTTATAATTTTCAATTTACCCAGCACCCAATTTATTTCTTTACAAATCGTTCAAATTAACTTACTTATCTGCGAACTCGATATAAATATTTAGTGATTCTAAATACTTTTGGCAATTTCAAATCTTTTTCTGTTGTTTACATTAAAATATTCCTTAAAGTATTTATAACCGAAATTTTGTTTAAGTAAACGTTTAACTTATAATAGTTTCTCAGTCTATTCTCTACCACAATTCTATTCCAATTCTTTCATTATAATTTTAGTAGAATACGAACTTTTAGTACAAATATATTGAAGTAGTTGTTACATCGGACAGAAAAACGAAAAAGTATATATTTTTATATAATATGTTCGTACGAGTAATTTATAAAAATAGACTAAAAAACGTGATTAAAACCGCAAAGTCATATCATCATTGCCTTCATAAAGATTGTATCTGTATTAACAAACAAACATAAAAAAGAAATGTTTATTTCATTTTCTACGATAAATAAAAGATTGCATTCGGAGTTTCCTTTTAAGCTAAAATTATGCTTGTGGCAGGAAACTCCGCTCTTCTGAAATATAAAGTACAAAATTGTTGTTTATGTTACATGCGAGACATTTTTATTTAATTTGATTTGCATGCTGTGATAAGAAGAAATAAAGTAGTTTTATACAAACAAAATATACAAAATTTAAAAATTAGAAACAAAACAAAAAAAGAAAAAGCTATAATAATAACAGCATAATTCGAAGTAAGCTTTGCGCATGTTGGTTTTGTGTATGAGTGTGCGTGTGTGTGTGTGTGTGTGTGTGTGTGTGTGTGTGTGTGTGTGTGTGTGTGTGTGTGTGTGTGTGTGTGTGTGTGTGTGTGTGTGTGTGAGTGAGTGAGTGAGTGCGTGTGTGTGTGAGAGTGAGTAAGTGTGAATATGTGTAAGTGAGTGCAAATGTGTGTGTGAGTGAGTATATGATGTGTGGGTTTAAGGCCCTGAAAGAATGGGTGTGTGGCTGTGTAATGTGTTATATGTGAATTATCTGTACTAATCTTTCCACATCATTATAGGTTTTAGACTTGAGCCAGTTTTCTACAGCGGTTTTGCAATCTTGTAATGTAATGTATTCTCGCGTTAATTTAGAATTTGACAATCAATTCGGGTTGTACTCTGCTTGTATAATAATATAATTCGACCATGATTCGAAAGACACGTGGCGCTATCTATTATCATAAGAACGTTGTTGCTGTTTTTCACGGGAACAGTAATTTGGTTTAGACGTGAAAAGGTAACAAACAAACAAACTCATTTTCGCTTTTATAATATTAGTTAGAAAGTTAGAATTAGGATTAGGGTCGAAAGGTAAAGATTTGTGTTTTTTAGAATTATATTAAGTAAGTATAGCTTCCTAATCGTTAGTACCGGCCATTAAGTATAACTCTTCAGTTGGAAATCTAAACGGTTTATATAACATAACCTTTAGTAACGATCTTTGAGCCCTTTCTAGGTCTAGAAATTGAGTTTTCGTTGCTCCACCCCAGACTGGTAAACAGTATGTTAGGACAGATTGTGCTAGTGAGATATAAATTTGCTGGAGAAGGCTTTTTGATGTAATGTGGCGTAAGGTTTTACAAGTCCAAATCATTTTCCTTGTCCTTGACATTAATAATTCAGTATGGTTATGCCAGGACAGACGCTGGTCAACCATTATTCCTAAGTATTTAATAAATTTAACTTTTTCGATCTCCACGCAAGAACAATTGGAGTCTATTGCAATTGTGAATACTAATTTTAAAATTTTGAGGCTGTTGTGAACTCTCATACTTAGAGAAAGTAATAAATCTTGCTTTGGAAGTATTTAGGGTTAAAAGATGATGGTTTAGCCAGGATGCAATTTTAGACAGCCCAATTTCTGCTGTTTTCTGGATATTTTTCCATGATGTGTCTCTAAATACTAATGCGGCATCGTCTGCGTAAGAATAAATGTGAGCTCTTGCTATTTTCATATGACACAGCGTATTTATATAAACTAGAAATAAAGTCGGGCCAAGGACACTTCCCTGACCGACCCCGTATGTTACAATTTATTCCGAACTAACATAATTACCAATCTTAACTTTTTGTCTCCGATTATTCACATTGCTTTGAAACAATTCGAGTGTTGTTCCTCGTATGCCGTATGTTTCTAACCTGTCTAGGAGAGGTGGGACAGAGACCATGTCGAAAGCTTTTCTAAGATCGAGGAAAACAGCAAGGCACTTGTCTCCTCTGTCAACTATATTGGTTACAGTGGAAACAAGCGCCAACACTGCATCCTCAGTCGATCTACCCTGTCTAAATCCAAACTGAGTAGGTGATAATAAATTAAATTTATTAAGATATAATTTTATAAGATCAAAATAGATAAATAATTAAAAAAAGCGGCAAGTGCGAGTCGGACTCGCCCATGAAGGATTCCGTAGCAGCAAGTAACATAATATAAAAGTTCTTGTAGTTCGTTGTAACTTTGATTGTAAATTGCGATTTTTTTTATTGCCATTGGTGTCAGACGAGTAAGTGGCCCACCTGATGGAAAGTAGTAACCGCTGCTCATGGACTTCAGCAATGTCAGGACACAGCAAAGCCGCTGCCTACCGTGACGTTTATGACGTATTAAAAAAAACTACTTACTAGATCTCGTTCAAACCAATTTTCAGTGGAAGTTTACATGGTAATGTACATCATATATTTTTTTTAGTTTTATCATTCTCTTATTTTAGAAGTTACAGGGAGGGGACACACATTTTACCACTTTGGAAGTGTCCCTCGCGCAAACTATTCAGTTTAGAAAAAAGTGATATTAGAAACCTCATTATCATTTTTAAAGACCTATCCATAAATCCCACACGTGCGGGTTTGATGAAAAAAATTTTTGAGTTTCAGTTCTAAGGATGGGGAACCCCCAAAATTTATTGTTTTTTTTTCTATTTTTGTGTGAAAATCTTAATGCGGTTCACGGAATACATCTACTTACCAAGTTTCAACAGCATAGTTCTTATAGTTTCGGACAAAAGTGGCTGTGACATACAGACGGACAGACAGACATGACGAATCCAGAAGGGTTCCGTTTTTTGCCAATTGGCTACGGAACCCTAAAAATGGAACCATAGCCGATTGTGATTTTGATACGCAGAACTAAAGCATATATTATAGTCCTACGAAATTGAATATAAATTAACGTAAATGACTTAAACAAACTCATGTTACAAGCGTTGTGCAAATAAAGCTTTTTTAGGCAACTTAGCAACAAACAATGATCATAACGTGTGTGTTTTTTTCAACAGCTTTGTATGTGTGTGTTGTTTATATTTGTATGTGTGTGGGTGTGTGCGTGTAGGCGTGACGAGCCGATAGCGTTATCGGGCCGAGCCTTGCAAAAATATACAACAAACTCACAGTATATGTAATGTCCATGTATGGTTCTAAATGTGCGCAGGTGTGCTTGTTTTAATACCAATTAAATGTTGCCAAAATAAATAATGTTTCTCAGCTCGCCAGTGAGGCCTAAGTAGGTGTTCCGCGGATTTTTCTATTATAAATTATAATACAATGGCGGAACGTTCAATTTATTTATAAAACAATACGCAACCTCATTAATGATATTATACATTTAAATTAATTTGTTCGCAAAAAATATAGTTCAATGTATATTGTTGTTAATTTTAACCGCGGAGACGAAAATGCCCGGCCATTTTTCTAACTGTGCCGGTATTTTAACTGATGTGTTGTCAATCACGTGGTCGGTTTGGTAGCCATATTGTTTTGTCTAGGGATTATCCTCTACTAGATGTGCCCGCCGTTTCACCCGCGTTTATGATTACTGCGCCGCCCCGTACGTTGTGGCGTGATGTTATATAGCCTATAGCTTTTCTCGATAAATAGGCTATCCAACACCAAAAGAATTCTTCAAATCGAACCATTAGTTCCTGAGATTAGCGCGTTCAAACAAACAAACAAACTCTTCAACTTTATAATATTAGTATAGATTTAGAAACTGTTACACTATTACTACTACTATTAAAATATACTAATTTTGAAGCTAATTAAATTATTAAATCTATCAATATTTAATTTTACACTTTGCCAAACGTTTCGGTTGCTTTTCAACAGCCATGGTTACGGTGAGAATCTCTAGTTACTTAACCGCTCAAACACGCCATTGGGTCAACGTAAAACAATTTATAACAATAATGAAACCATTCTAAAATATTGAAATATATGCATATCATTACATTTATCTATACTAATATTATAAAGCTGAAGAGTTTGTTTGTTTGAACGCGCTAATCTCAGGACACATTGGTTCGATTTTAAAAAAATTCTTTTAGTCTTGGATAGCCTATTTATCGAGGAAGGCTATATAACATCACGCTACGACCCACGGGGGGCGCAGTAACGATAAACGCGGGTGAAACCGCGGAAACATCTAGTAACTTATAAAACTCAAGTTTAACCTAACGCACTCCAGATACAATACCAAAACTCGAACATTAAACATTCAAATAAAGAATAAATCATAAAACGCGTTTTCAAACCGAGCCGAGGCGGTGCGTTTAAAAATAAACAAACATGTGTTTAATCTATAATTTTTGCTTGTACGCAGATTTTAGCGCAAAATTGCGCCTTCCTACTGATAAAATAAAACAACCTAAATAATGTAATGGCCTCGAAATCTAAATAAATTACTATCAGTAACGTTTCCGACCTCCTTTTGCTTCCTAAGCATTCTGAAATAGGCGCGTGCCTTCATACTGCACGATTTATTTTTTTTATAATGCGTAAACAATGCACTAGTACTATTGTCTGGTTATTTAAACTAATATTATAAAGCTGAAGAGTTTGTTTATTTTGTTTGAACGCACTAATGTCAGGAACTACTGGTCCGATTTAAAAAATATTTTAGTGTTGGATAGCCTATTTATTGAGGCAGGCTATCGGCTATGTAACATCACGCTACGACCCACGGGGGCGCCGCAGTAACGATAAACGCGTGTGAAACCGCGGAAACATCTAGTTGTTTAATAAAAGAAACAATATGTTGCTTGATTTGGATTGCACAGATGGTGGAATGGTTTGAGTGGTCACTTTGCCATTGTGTCGTGCCGTGTGTTTTCCAAAACAAAACAAAATGTTTCCTTGGGACCGAACTCGAGACCTACCTAGACCTCTATGTAGGCTATAACTGCCTAAAAAAACATTTTAATACGAAACTATTAACTTTAAACTATTTAAGTTACGTGAATTTTATTTAAAAGCAGAACTAAGACTACAAAAATACCGAAAAGGAAAGTAAAAGTTTTATTTTTAGTATCAATACCAATCATTTTTTTCCAATTTTAAGTCTGTTTCTAAATTAAGATGTATTTATGTTAAAATTAAAATAATTATGTTATATGTATGTTAAAATAGTTTCGTTTATCCTTACTAATATTATAAATTCGAAAGTAACTCTGTCTGTCTGTCTGTCTGTCTGTTTGTTACCTTTTCACGGCTAAACCACTCAACGGATTTAGATGAAATTTCGTAGAGATATAGTTTGAAACCTGGGTAAGGACATAGGCTACTTTTTATTGATGTAGGTACCACGCGGGCGGAGCCGCGCGCAAGAACTAGTATCTTAATAAGTTAAAATAATAATTTCAATTATTTTTGTTGGCTTTTGGCGCAATGGGTTTACCGAGCATAAGGTCTCGGATTTCATTATCGGATCGTCCAATGTGTTATTGCGGTATTCAGTCAAGATAGTTTTAATAGGAACATGGAGTCTATGACTGTACTTGGTAAACAGCAACAAGCTGGCTATTACAAAATGGTTGTCGAAATATGGGTGTAACCCGGTCAACAGTCGGCCTCGATGGCGTAGTGGTTAGTGTAACCGACTGCAACGCCTGAGGTCACGGGTTCGGTTCCCGCACAAGTCAAACATTTGTGTGCATGAACGTGGATGTTTGTCTTGGTCTGGGTGTTTCTATGTATAATATGTATGTATTAACAAAAAGGAAGTGCGGATTTCACCAATCGACAGTGATTCATGAGGAAGGTTGGTGTATAATTAGTTAAGGTTTTGTACCATCCGTGCCAGGCAGGAGCGGTCGCTAGTAGATAATAGATAAAACAATGTTTTTGCAGTTTCTAGGTAGGTACTATGTATATTATGCATCCTAAAGGAGACCGACCACCTTGTATGGGACCCAGCCTGGGCGTGAACAATTTTATATTGTACTAACAATATTAATTTTCAGTAGCCTAAACTTAGTAGAAAACATTATTCTTTGAAGTTTAGTATCAAGTTAATAATAATATAAAACACATTGTTTAAAATAAATATTTATTTTCATCACCTTCATAAGTTATTAAATTATTATCCAGAAACTGGGCTGGTGGAGTGACATTTTCATATCTTGCCCAGCTTAGGTACCATATCACAGACATTATGTGAGCACAACAACCAACAGTCCTTCGGCCGACTACGCAGTTGCAGTAATACTGCCTTATTGCTTCCAGGCTGTGTGTATTATTTTGATATAATATATAAATAAAATACGTCAATTTCATACTACTGGATGGTAACCAATATTTATTATATATTAAAACAAAACTTTTAATATTTTACTTTGTATATAAAACGATTGTCCACGTTCAAGCCGAATATGGACGGTCTTTTTTCGGTTTATTCCGCATTCGACCCTCATGTTTCGTCCCGAGTGTAAAAATACGCATTCGCCCCAAAAATTGTTCCTCATATTATGCCCTGAAATTTAGATAAATATTAATTTCTTAACGTAATTCCTATTTCGTCCCAAATTATGTTCGTTTTTTGACCCTGTTTTTTTTTGTATAGCAGAGTTTGATGTACCGTCAGCTGAAAAATATTTTAAAACTAGCTTTTGCCCGCGGTTTCGCTCGCGTTAATTTAGAATTTGACAATCAATTCGGTCGGGTTGTACTCTCCTTGTAATAATAATATATAATTCAATCATGATTCGAACGACACGTGGCGCCATATATTATCACAAGAACGTTATTGTTGTTTTCCTCGGGAACAGTAATTTTTTTCGGGATTAATGGTAGCCTATGTCCGTTTCTGTACACCTGAAAACGTATATGCAAAATTTCAGAATGATCGGTTCAGTGGTTTAGGCGTGAAAAGGTAACAAACAAAGAAACAAACAAACTCATTTTCGCTTTTATAATATTAGTTAGGATACCTACTTGATCTCTTAGCGAAACTTTTTTTCTTATGATTATATGACATCACGAACATTGAAGACTTAAAATAATTTTTAAACATGTTTTGTTTTGCTAACCATATGCTCAAAAATGTAGAACCAAAAAGGAATAATTAAAAAACAGGGGCGAATGAGGAACATTTTGGAATGTGGGACGTAATGTAGGGGCGAATGCGGCACAAACCTAAATTTCCGACCAGTTATATAGGTATGTACATAATAATATTAAAAGGACTACCAATATAACTACATTTTATACACCGCGAAACTATCCGTGAAACATGAACACATAAAATATTACATAAATACATATAAAATTGCATTAAACATTACTAGGAAACTAATATATTCCATGTTTGTTATTTTTTAAATTGAATTATATTGTTTATTATTATATTATATGTATAATATTGTCTTTTGTTTACGCGAATGTTATTCATTGAAATTAAACTACTATATACGGATTTTATCGCGTTGTTTATTTGACACTGTTACAAAATTTTTTGAAAACTGTTACACTACTATAATCACTATTAAACTTTACAAATTTTTAAGCTAATTAAATTATTGAAACTATTAAAACTATTTATAGTATTACTATACTATTATACTATTTAGATTTATTTTTACACTTTCCCCGACGTTTCGGTTGCTTTTCAGCAGCCATGGTCACGGGGGTCCACCATGCTAGCCCAGTGCGGCTTGGCAGACTTCACATATCTTCAAGAACATTATGGAGAACTCTCAGACATGCAGGTTTCCTCACGATGTTTTCTTTCACCGTTAAAGCAAGCGATAATTAACTATTGAATACGCACATAACTTCGGAAAGTCAGAGATGCTCGCCTTGGGATCGAATTCGAGGCCTCTGCGTGGCAGTCCAGCGATCTCCCACTGGTGGACTATGGCCTAAACCTTCTCACACTGAGAAGAGGCCCATGCCCAGTAGTGGGAAAGTTTAATGCACGGCTGGTATTATTTTTAGTTAGTTAATTCAAGTCAAAAAAAAATGTGGTCTCGAAATTATTGTGATATCAATTTTACGAAAAATAACGAAATTACTTATCTAATATATTATAATGCGTTGCAAAACATACCTACATAATATAATATAATAATAAACAATATAATTCAATAAAAAAATAAATGGAAATAAATATACCCACTTATCTAGGTGTCGTAGTTTTTGTAATTAGTTAACGATTATAGTATTCGGAATCACGGAATTTATTTTGACCGACTGCACGGATGGCGTACTGGTTTAAGTCAAAGTCAAAAACCTTTATTTCCATAAAAATGTGCAAACAATTCTTGGACACGTCAATTCACTAAAATATTAATAAAACAAAATTATAAAAATAAAGTGGTCGCCTCACCGCTGCCGTCGCGTCGAGTGTTGTGGGTTCGATTCTGGATCACACAACTTTTAACAAAAAGTTGTGTGATCCAGAAATTAATGGTTGTTCCGAGTCTGCGTGTTTTTATGTCCGTTGTTTGAATGTTTGCAAAGTCCCCCGCGACACAGGAATCACTCCTAGTACGCGAGATTTATTGAAAAAAAGAACTGTATATTGATTGTCGGCCTCGGTGGCGTAGTGGTTAGTGTAACCGACTGCCACGCCTGAGGTCGCGGGTTCGATTCCCGCATAAGTCAAACATTTGTGTGCATGAACATGGATGTTTGTCTTGGTCTGGGTGTTTCTATGTATAATATGTATGTATTTACAAAAAAAAAGTATATATGTATGTTTATCCATTGTCTAGTACCCATAGTACAAGCTCTGCTTAGTTTGGGCTAGATGGTGTTGTGTGTATGTGATAGAATATTATTATTTAATTTCGAAACTAGTCTGATAAGTTAAGCAGTATTCTTATTTTTAAGAATGTTGTTTGTATTTATATTTTATCTTATAAATTCGAGTTTTACCTGTCTGCTTAACTATATCGAGATATGGTAAAGCATTGTATCTGGACGACCGTTAATGAGCTAATTAAATTGTTATTCTTACACTAAAAAGAATAACAAAATCAAAACTATTTTTGTAACGATTTTTTTATTTGTGATTTAAATTAGTTGTTAATGAATTTAGCTAAGCTAAGCATTGAGTTACGTGTGGGTTCGCGTTGTTCGAATCGAATCCGCGACCTCTCGATGGTAAACCTTATGTTATCGCCGACACGGCAATCTAAAAAGATTTTTGTTAAAATGGACAACTCCTGCGCTAATACTAATTCCTACAGTTAAAGTATTTAGTGACAGCCTGTAGTAGAAAAGGCAGTTTTAGAAAACAGCACGCAAAGATTTTGTTACAATTTTATCGTTTGTGATAAAACTATATACTCGATTTTTATTTTCTATATGTCAAAAGAAAGAAAAAAAAATGTTGTTTACTGTAGAGAAGCATTCCAAATCAGTAATTTAAAAAAATGGCCGTCTCTGACTTACTGCCCTCTCGATTACCACACGGCAGAACAGTAATCCTTACTTTTTTGATATTATAAATTCGAAAGTAACTCTGTCTGTCTGTTACCTCTTCACGGCTATATCCCTCAACCGATTTGGATGAGATTTGGTACAGAGGTAGTTTAAAATCTGGGAATGGACATAGGCTATTTTTTATTGATGTAGGTACCACGCGGGCGGAGCTGCGCGCAAAAGCCAGTAGTACATACACTTGAAACTACTATGACTATTCAAACATGACTCGGTAGTGAAGCGGTAGTGAATACGACTGATGTGAATGAGAGGTCCGATTCGCGAGCCTAGTGGGCCGCCTACCCACACTACGCACTGTCGACTGGTCGCTGTAAACATTCTCTGGTCTTAAGGTCTGCGGCCAAAGTATAATCAAACTAAGCTGAGGGACCAAGCCAATATGTAGTGATTTTTGCGAATTTACGCAAAATGGACGTCAAAGAATTGTTATTTTAGTTGCTATTTTTAAAATGAATCTATACAAATAAATAAAATTGAAGTGTCTGTTTGTAATGTCAAAATAACAGCTTTTTATCTAATGCATATGAAAGTATATAAGGTACCTATACGAAAAAAATTATTTTTAAAACTTTTATCTGTCTGTCTGTCTGTTTGTTCCGGCTAATCTCCGAAGCGGTTGAACCGATTTTGACGGGACTTTCACTGGCAGATAGCTGATGTTATAAGGATTAACTTAGGCTACGATGATTTTAGAAAAAAAATAGGGTTCCGCGGAGACAAACACTTTTTAGTTAAAATCTACGCGGACGAAGTCGCAGGTAACAGCTAGTAGGAAATATAGGATTTTTGTGTGAATCCTTTGTTGTTAGATGGGAGGAAAAAGGAATGCTCAATTTAGTTCATAGAGGTATAAAAAAGTATCGATTTATTTTTGTAATTACTCATAGATGTGTGTGCCTTTGTTTTATGACTTTCGGTATTCTATTTAATTTTGTTTCTATAAGTATTTTAGATGTCAATTGCCATATACACCCGTACACCTATCGGAGCCGACACGAGTCGTTTAGGCGACTAGCGACCACATGCATAAACAGCTATGGAAGGGTTTCAACACAAAATATAAAAAAAAAAAAAGTTTAAAAAACTAAAAAACACGCTAAGGTAGAAAATAATTTAATAATTTTAATGTAAGTAAGCGTGAGGTGGGGGTTATCAAAATATTTTAGAAAGCAATATACAGCTTTTATTTTTTTTCTAAATTATTGTATTGTCATCGGTCCTCGATAAGTGTGCAGTGTTTCATTTCAATCCGTCGGTTTGAAAGGGGTGAAAATCACGCTCAAAGATTCCGTTACATAGATTCATAGATACATACCAAGCTAATAAAAGTGTGTTAGAAACGAGTCGCTTCAGCTACGGATAGCTACATTTTGACGTATTTTCATGGAATAGTTATGTGTCACAAACTAATAGTCCTGTTTTTTAAATATTGGATATGGCCATAACTTAAACCTTAGATAGTTGTATGTAGCAAGTATTCGCTATTGACTAAATAGCCGCTGACCAGTCGACAGCGTGTAATAGCTCTTAGTGTTCATACACTGCATATAATGAAATGAAATGAAATGAAAAGATATTTATTTTTGTACCATCATGACATGCATCATCAATTATTATAGAATGCGGGTATAACAAAAAGTAAATAAAAATATGTAAGTATAAAGAAATGTTAAAAACAATTAAAATGTTTATGTGCAGATGCACGTCCTATCTGACGGCACAAAAACAACGGTGAAGCGCTCAGCGCTCAGCGCTCAGCATAATGCTGTAGCACTTGCATTGCTGCAAGCACTACACAGCGCTGATTTTCAGCGAACAACACAATTATTGACGTTTGGTCCGCCAACAGTGCACTCAAAATAAAGAAATAAGATGTACGCATGAATATGATGTACCTACGTATAATATAAAAATGTTTATTTCACATAAAAACCTTATCTATATCGGCGAGTGGTACGTAGGTGCGTATGTAAACAACATTACTGTTTTTACCAACATTTTGTATAAAAATAACGTTATCTGTGTTAGTGTGTTTGTTTGTTGGACTAGATTTTATATAGATGTACAATTTTATCGATCAGTGCGGTGTTGAACCAACTTTATCGTATGATATCAATGAACGAAGTGGACACATCTAAATACACGGATGTTTCTGCTGGGATTGCGTACTGGCTTAAGTCTGCCAATGTGCGAATAGTTCTGGGTTTGAATTCCAAACACGTAAAAAAATGGCTAATCTACAACTTAGTGTTTGGAAACTGAGTCACATGCGGTTTTGAGTTTGATTTGAGATTGTTAGAGGTTTCTATTTAATTTCACTCAACCTGGCAAATAATAATATATAATATAATATATATAAATAATATAATAATAATATTTATTTATTTCTCCCAGTGTTTGATGACATAGCAGTAGGCGACTGGTTTCCAAACTAGGTTAAAAACCTGTGTAATGAATAACCAGGCCCCATTTCAAATTTACATTGATGATGCAAAATTTATAGTTACACCTACATAGACGAAGTCGCAGGTAACAGCTAGTTCTAAATAATAAGTGATAGATATTAATAAGAAATGATAGCTCAAAATTATGATCATTGGATCCAATCACGTGTAGAATACACCATTCTGTTAAGCAGTAATCTATATATTAATACGTGAAGCAAAAACTTTGTATCCCTTTTACTAAAATTGCGTGGACGGAGGAGTATGAAATTTGGCACAGTTAAAATTTATATGGAGAATGATGGGCGAATCCCAATATTTATATTAAATATGCATTAAAAATATACACGCACACAACCATGCATTTGACACAAGCAGTCGAAGCGCGTAACTATGGTTAGGTACATATATCAATATAATTATAATGACATAATTATATCAGCAATATCTTACAAGCAAACTTTGGTCGAATTTCGAGCACTAGGCGACCGCTAGTACTTTTAATTTTCTTTTAAACACATATAGTAACTTTTTTTTAAATAGTGTTGTTCTTGACCCTGTGTCTAATACAGCACTAACTTGCACAGCGTATAAGTTATTACATTGCTGCTGCCGTCGCACTGAGTGTTGGATTCGAATCCCACATAAGACAACAAAATGTGCAATCAACAAATGTTACCCAAACCAGCTTAACATACCCTTTTCTATTCTTGTCACTATATCCACTTTCATGCCGCATCTCTCTCTAATCACACTATTCCTTATTCTATCTTTCAGGTCTGGTGTTCCTGTGTATAATATGTATGTATTTACGAAAAAAAAAGTATAATTATGTATGTTTATCCATTGTCTAGTATCCATAGTACAAGCTCTGCTTAGTTTGGGCTAGATGGTGTTGTGTGAATGTGATAGAATATTATTATATTATTATTACACTATATACATATGAACGTATACACATATATATAGATATGAACGTTTCCTATGTAAATATACCTCGTTATCATGTTCAGATTACACTTAATCTTTACACTGTAAATAATAATGTTTTGTTTTCAATGTAGGTAATTAGGTGATATTACATTTATTTGTTTTACATTGCACTAGGTGACTCGCGTAAGTTCGTCTGCTTCACATTAGAAAATTTTCGCCGTTTTTGCAACATTTATCATTGATGCTCCGCTCCTATTAGTCGTAGCTTGATGTTATATAGCCTATAGCCTTCTTCGATGGGCTATCCAACGCTAAGAGAATTTTTCAATTCGAACCAGTAGTTTCTGAGATTAGCGTGTTCAACCAAACGAACAAACAAACTCTTCAGCTTTGTAATATTATTATAGATAATAAAAAGGTTAAAGTGCGTCTGTTATTTTTTTAAGCTGTTTCACATCAGATTCCTAACAATATATATATATATATATATATATATATATATATGTAGATATATAGATATATATATATATATATATATATATATATATATATATATATATATATATATATATATTAATACCATTTATAACTATACCGAAAAACAAAGTGTTTTGTGGGGTTGGATCCATTTTGCATGCATAACTACGTCCAATTTCTTGTCAGAAAATCACATAGCACACCGCCCGACTCACTACAGCTGTGCAATCTATCTATGTATATATTAATACATGAAGCAAAAACTTTGTACCCCTTTTACGAAAATTGCTCAGACGGAGGAGTATGAAATTTGGCACAGTTAAAGTTTATATGGAGAAGGAGGGACGAATCCTAATATTTATATAAAATATGCATTAGAAATACATTAAATTAATGAAAAAACACTACACGCACACAACCATGTATTTGACACACGCAGTCGAAGCGCGTAACTATGGTTACATATATCAATATATAATGACATATATCAGCAATATCTTACAGGCAAACTTTGGTCGAATTTCGAGCACTAGGCGACCGCTAGTACTGCTAAATCTCACTACCAAACTTATTCAAATCGCTTGTTTTAATGTAAAGTTTTCTACAGTAACCATGACAATAATAGTTGGTTACCATGGTTACTAGTGAGACGACAATCGAGTTCGAGATGCGTTTTTTAACATAATAGCACGGCAGCTACGTCACCTTGTTAGTATTCACAAGTTAAGTTTCAAAATCAAGCATTAAATACTGGTAAACAGGAAAAACAGTATTTGCGGTTTACAATTTACATTTACATAGATAATGTTGACAAGGTTATTATAATATGTAGATATTACTGGCATTGAAACTGAGGGGCCCGTGATGTAGCAACGGAATCGCAAAACGAAGGACTCGCGAAATTTTTGACCGGTGATCGACGAGGGTTCCCAGGCCATGTAACAGTAGACTGGTCATATTTTAAGGTCGGATTGTGAACCTATGTTATACGTAAAACTTTAAAATTATGTAGTAGATATCATAATTTCAAAGTGTAGGTACTTTGAAATTATGATATCTATTACAGAATTTTAAAGTTTATAATAATATATAATAATAAAAGAAACAGAATAATTTATACTAACTTTTCGGCTTTCATAGCGGTTTCTTCAAATCACAACTTGGACCATTGAAATTATTTATTGTAAAACTAGCTTTTGCCCGCGGCTTCGCTCGCGTTAATTTAGAATTTGACAATGAATTCGGGTTGTACTCTGCTTATAATTCAATCATGATTCGAAAGACATGTTGCGCCATCTATTATCATAAGAATGTTATTATTGTTTTCCTCGGGAACAGTAATTTTTTTTCGGGATGAAAGGTAGCCTATGTCCGTTTCTGTACACCTGACAACGTATATGCAAAATTTCGGGATGATCGGTTCAGTGGTTTAGGCGTGAACAGGTAACAAACAAACAAACTCATTTTCGCTTTTATAATATTAGTTAGGAAGTTAGGATTAGGATAACAATATTCGACTATTTTCTAAATATTTAAAATTTATTATATCTATTAATTGAACCGCGATGAAAACCGTATTTTTATTGTAGTTTAATTTAAATGTATAAGATTCGTGTAAACGTAATACATAGCAGAATAAAGATTGAAAAAATTTCGTACAGCAATTTCTCATCAGGTTTGATAGATTTGACATATCTCTGAAAACATTATGGAGAACTTTCAGATGTGTAAGTTATCTCATTATTTTACCGTTCGTCGTTAAAGCAAGCGATCATACGCATAAAACTTTGATAAGTTAGACGTGCCTGGTGTGAGATCGAACTTGACACATTTGTATAGCAGTCCAGAGGTTGCTAGGCTATCATTGCTCTATAGCAGAGGTTCCCAGACATTTTTCTCATAGACCACTTTTAAAATTTAGCTGGTTCCGCTGGACCCCCTGCAGCTAAACAAGTTCATGCAAGAAAAAATTTGATTAAATCTTTACGGGCTGACCTTTTCTTTTTTAGAAATTCGGAACTGAACCCACCACGGTAGGCGGGCTGACCTTTTACCGAAAAATTAAATATGCAATATAAGTTTTTACAAGTAACAGTCGCTGAGCTTGTCCAACAGTCGGTGAAGTCAAGCCAACATTTTAGTTCTTCACTATCGAAAGCAAATAAATTTTTGTGGACATCCGCTTACGAATTGTGCACCTCCATTTTTTCGTCACGCCAATGTAGACCCCGTCGAGTCTCCTGTGGACCCCTGGGGGTCCACCTGGACCACTTTGGGAACTAATGCTCTGTACCGATGAAACTAAAATACTTCATTCTACACTTTGTCGAATTATTTTAAATGTATGTTGGCTGTCAAAACACTGTTTTACATATTGCTTATCAGAAGATACGCTATCTGTGCTCCAGATACAAATCAATACAGTTTTTATAATATCTGCCTATCGACGACATTTATTTACTTATCTATTTTTGGATGGATTGAAATATTTACCTACTTACATGACAGCGTCTAGGATAAGTGACGCATGAATACCTTGCTAATATTATAAATGCGAATGTGAGTTTGTTTGTTACGCTTTCACGCCTTAACTACTCGACTTGTCATCACGAAATTTCGCAATCACGTCGCGTCGCCAGGGGTACATATATTTAGGGTATTATATTCAGAAAATATAAATTTTGTGAGTGAAGCCGCGTGCAAAATCTAATTGTATCTATGTTTTATCCTTACTTTAATATTATAAATTCGAAAGTAACTCTGTCTGTCTGTTACCTTTTCATGGCTAAGCCACTCAACTGATTTAGATGAAATTTGGTACAGATATAGCTTAAAACCTGGGGAAGGACATAGGCTACTTTTATTGGTGTATGTAATACGCGAGCGGAGCCTCGCGCAAGAGCTAGTCATACGCCTTTATCCCTGATCAGGTATGCAGAGGTCTATTATATCCACGCTTCACTATCCTATTGCTGTCTACAGGGCACCGGTCTCTAGAATAGTACTCTGTAGACATCTACCGTTAATCGAGGGACTATGAAACAAAGAATAAAATGGAAGAGAATGAAGCAAGAGAGGTAGAGGGCTGCTTAACCCATTCACAGTCCCGTGATAGACACAATAGAAAATCAATTGTTATGTACCATATGTGGTTCATCGGACAGGGAACGTGTTAACAGCAGACAAACGTCGGGGAAATTGTATGGAATCAAAAGAAAATAGTTTAAACTTGGAAAGGAACTTCCAATCGGCCAATTTTTTTATACGTTGTATGGCTGCTATATACCGGCCGGCAATTACAGCCATACAATAATGTAGAAGCCGCATATTACTGTTAAATATAGTCCGTTTAGAAGCCTCTTAGTTGAAGTAAACCGCGATATAATTAACTAAATGTGCTCGCGGTTTCACTCGCGTTTATCGTTACTGCGCCGCCCCCGTGGGTCGTAGCGTGATGTTATATAGCCTATAGCCTTCCTCGATGAATAGGCTATCCAACACTAAAATAATTTTTCAATTCAAACCAGTAGTTTCTGAGATTAGCGAGTTCAACCAAACAAGCAAACTCTTCAGCTTTATAATATTAGTGTAGAATATAATAGTATCTACTAATTTTCCTATTTCTTTGAGAAATACAACTTCCGCACTGTGAATAATTCCTGTGTCGCGGGGGACTTTACAAACATTCAAACAACGCACTGAAAGGACACTCAGATTTGGAACAACCATTTTTGGATCACACCAGTGCCAGATTAACCACGTAGCAAGAGTATCAGCTGCTACGGGTCCCGCGCGTAAGGGGGCCCCGCATATTTAAGCCCACTCATCTCTGCCTGAGCGTAATTTCAGTGAAACTTATCACTTAAGATGTGGTATATCGAATTTACTAGATGTCACAAAAACGTGAAATGTTACAACTTTTCCTACTAAGACAATCCACGTCAGACAATCGGTAACCGACTATTTCCTTGGCGTAAATAAAACACCGAATTTCATACGGTAAACGCACGAGTTCTACAAAAAGTCGCTCGTATAAATGTGTAGAATTTCAGTCGGCCCAATAATCAGCTCTACAAAAACTCTGACGTATGCAAGCACTCTTACCCGAAAGAATTTGCTACGGGCCCCGCGCTTGCTTAATCCGGCACTGGATCACACAATTTTTTGGCCGTGATCGAATCCATAATACCCAGCTAAGTGGCAGTAGCTTCCACTCAAACCACAACATCTACCATGCCGTTTAATTTTAATGTCTTCACAAACTTTCACACTTCTAATAAAATTGGAATAATATTAATTGTCGGCCTCAATGGCGTAGTGGTTAGTATAACCGACTGCCACGCCTGAGGTCGCGGGTTCGATTCCCCCCGCACAAGTCAAACATTTGTGTTCATGAACATGGATGTTTGTCTTGGTCTGGATGTTTCTATGTATAATATGTATGTATTTACAAAAAAAAAAGTATATATGGATGTTTATCCATTGTCTAGTACCCATAGTACAAGCTCTGCTTAGTTTGGGCTAGATGGTGTTGTGTGTATGTGGTAGAATATTATGGTAGAATATTATTACATCTACTGCAGACAGAAATCCTTCTGCCAAACTAAGCTCCCAGCTCCACGTAAGGGCGCCTTCAAACTTGCCGCAATGTACAGCGCGGCTGTAGTGCCGCGGCCACGCTGCTTTGTAAATCCATATAAATAAAAACGCGCGACTAAAGCGGTGCACCCGCGCTACTGCCACGCATTAGTCCATCGATAGACTAGTGACGGCTGCGTGGCGGCAGCGTTGCAGCCACGCTGCGGCCGCGCGGCAAATTTGAAGGCGCCCTAAGAGTTCTCGTAACAGGTACCAGCTATAAACAATTTAATTAGTTTGTTTGTACATGCACATGATAATACGAACAATGTAAGAAAGGCGGCCATGTTCTCAGGGTATTGTTAGTGGTTTCCCTCGCTAGGCTGTATGTAACAAACATTGTTGCATAATCATTGTTACATATTATTTTTTTATATGTACTAATCTGTGTGTGATATCTGCCGCAGATTTGTTTAAGCAATCCTGTTTATCTTCTAGGGTATTCATAATTTATACATGTATGTATACATAGTCTACCTAATCCTATCCTAATTAATATTATAAAAGCGAAAATGAGTTTGTTTGTTTGTTACCTTTTCACGCCTAAACCACTGAACCGATCATCCTGAAATTTTGCATATACGTTGACAGGTGTACAGAAACGGACATACGCTACCTTTCATCCCGAAAAAAATTACTGTTACCGAGGAAAACAACAATAACGTTCTTATGATAATAGATGGCGCCACGTGTCTTTCGTATCATGATTGAATTATATTATTACAAGCAGAGTACAACCCGAATTGATTGTCAAATTCTAAATTAACGCGAGAGAAGCCGCGGGCAAAAGCTAGTAATAAATAAATAAATCGTTTATTTCTTTACATACAGGGTTTTACATTAAATCGTCTTGGACCCCTTTTTAAGCAATAATTTGCTTGTATTAGGGGGAACAGCTAGTTATCCCTGAAGGGGTAGGGTAGGTAGGAGGGTATTCATCCACATTTCGCTAGCGATGGTTTTAGGCACACGTAAATAGGCGAGCCTATTGTCATTTACTGATTCCGGACGCCATGCTGCTGCTGAAAGTTTCTTGGTAGGAAAAAGTAATAACTCTTTGCTTGACTTAGGAATAGGAATCAAGCACAGCAGTTGCATACACTCTTCTTCTCTTCTCGCTAGCCTTTATTATTCCCTAATCACTTGGGGTCGGCTTTCTAGTCTAACCGGATTTGACTGGATATCAGTTTTTATACGGAGCGACTGCTATCTGACCTCCGCAACCCGAAGGCTAACGACATTCTAAGGCTAGACTAGTACCCGATATTAGAGGGCTCTGACTTCCTAATAACGACTGCCATAGATGTTCATGGCAGCCGGGACCGACGGCTTAACGTGCTCTCCGAGGCACGGAGCAGGCGATAATTTTCAATCAATACGCACATAATTTCGAAAAGTCATATAACTTCCGAAATCGACGTGGGTTCGAACACGAGACCCTCTGCATTGCAGTCTGTTGGTCTCACCACTGAGCTACAAACACTACCGCTGAGAAGTCTCATGTGTCACTCAACTTTGTGAAGACCTTGTGAAGAATTTTTATTTTATTTTGGAGTTGAAAGCATTGAGTCTGGTCTGGACTTGTGCCCAGTAGACGGCATCTTCTTTCAGTGGCCATATGCAAAAGCCTAGCCATCGGCAACTACATATTATCAGACAGACCGTATGCCTGTTTGCCTACTATATGGTTTACGGTACATGGCAGTTTGGTAGTGTTCGTTGCCACTGTAATTCTGAGAAAACTTAGTTGTATCGATTAGCAACGGTTACTGGCCACATCAGATAAGCCACAGACTCGGATGCCACCGGCAATAATAAAAAGTTAACCAACATATGCTTATTAGGCAATACTAACAGTAGGCACGAAACAGTATTTTTTTTTATACAACTAAGGTGGCAAACAAGCATACGGCCCACCTGATGGTAAGTGGTCACAGTAGCCTATGGACGCCTGCAACACCAGAGGCATCACTTGCGCGTTGCCGACCCTTTCGGAAAAGAAGTGGGAAGGAGAAGGAGCGGGATGGGGGAAAGGGGATGATTGGGCCTCCACCACTCTCACTCACCGAACGAAACACAACAGTAGGAATACTGCTATTTTACGTCGATATTCTGTGAGAGGGTAGTCCTTCCCCGGTCGAGCCGGCCCATTCATGCTGAAATCAGCGAGGCTGTACTACTCTAAAACAAATCAGTACCGTTAAAACATTAGGCCTTCTTTTTTATGCAACTTAAATAAAAAAACGAGTATAATTTATATCTACTTATCGTTTTTATATGTATTTAGGTATGGCAGTTCTAAATCCGTACCAGCTGATATGTAACTCGTTCTCCGACCCAGGTAATAAAACAGCCTAAATAAACAATAAAACTTTAATGTAAACGAATGTACCACTTTCATTTAGACGATATTTTTTAATCAAATATTGTGTCTCCAGTTTAAAATAAACGGAATGTAAGGTTTCGTTCTTGGGGTAGGCAGAAGTAGCAGGAATTTAGAATTCCCAGTAAGAACCAACTTATCGCAGGTGATAATATTATTCTTTTATATAAACTCCTGGGCACGGGCTTCTTAGTGTGAGAATACTTCTCAGACTGCTTTTACATAGTTAAAGAATATTGTTTTGAAATGTGGAAAGGTCATTTCTGTGAAATATCCAGGGATAAAGGAATATGGTATAGGACATTACAAAATGAACCTATGAAGTATCCGTGGTTTGCGCATTTCACTGCAAACAGAGATACGTCGATAGCCTTTAGACTTCGATCCGGACACATTCCGCTTAATAAATTTGCCTTTTTAATCAAAAAAGTGCCATCACCACTTTGTTCCGAGTGCGGAGTAATAGAGGATGTATTACATATTATGTTAGAGTGTGTCCGAAACGAAGACATTAGATTTGATGTATTGAGCCAAGTAATACATTTAAAAAATGTCGGATGCTGTAATAGTGTTCTTGCATACCCGCTGTCTAAGACAGCGAAATTATTGTATCGTACTGTACAAGTTGGCTTACGACGACGTGTAAGTGATTAGTTACTTATTGTTTAAGTTTTTGCTGTGAAGTATAGTGTAAGAGTAGGTCCAATAGAGCGGCTTAGTCATATAGTTGACAAAGCTCTTTAAACAAAGAGTAAAAAAAAGAAAGGTTAGGCCATAGTCCACCACGCTAGCGTGTGGGTTGGCAGACTTTATATATCATTGAAAATATTATGTGCAATTCTTAGACATGCTGGTTTCCTCACGATGTTTTGTTTAACCGTTAAAGCGAGCGATAATTAAATATTTAATATGCATGTAACTTCGGCAAATCAGGATGCGGGCCTTGGGATCGAACGTGTGAACGTGACATCTGAAACATCAGAATTAAATGATTTTTTTACTATCTAAGACACAAGGGTTCAATGATGCCAAAAGTAAAACGATTTTCAAAAGCAATATTGCGTTTACAAATGTTCCAATGTGCGTTAATCTACTCACTGTTTATACTTGAAAACGCGCGCTTTATAACTTACTAGATGTTCCTGCGGTTTCACCCGCTTTTATCGTTACTGCGCCGCCTCCGTGGGTCGTAGCGTGATGTTATATAGCCTATAGCCTTCCTCGATAAATAGGCTATCTAACGCTAAAATATTTTTTTAAATCGAACCATTATTTCCTGAGATTAGCGCGTTCAAAGAAACAGACAAACTAACAAACTCTTCAGCTTTGTAATAATAGTATAGATTTAAGATATACCTGTAATAAACTTAGTTAAATAGTGTATTCGAAAGCGCAACCGAAGCAAAACCCTAAGAAGTTCTTTTTTAGTATTCATAAAGAAATAATTAAAAATAAAAGCTATAGTAACGTTTTAAAAGATGTTTAGATTATATTAAGAAAGTTGGTTATCATTGTAGATTGTACCATAATGCTTTGTGCTCAACGGTTGGATATAATAATAATAATGTCCTCCAGACCAAACTTGGGCCACGGCGGCCAATTTTAACGGAGACTGGCCATCTGCGCAAAAGCTATTATAGTGCACAAGTGTGTGCGCAAACACAAGAGCACTCTCTGTTCCCTAGCCCACATGATTACCGTCCCATCGGGTAATCCGACACGACCGGAGAGAGATTAGGCGCAGGACCAACGGCTTTATGTGCTTTCCGAGGCACGCTGGTGTCTAACACCGCAAACTTCTTAACGCCGGGCTCGTATTGAGATTTCTAAACATAAAAACCCAATATCATTTTGTTGGCCCAATCCGGGATTTGAACCCGAGACTGATTTGAACCCGAGAAGTAGGTGATCGTATTTTATATTTGGTAGTTGGAACCAAGATAGGTCCTTGTGGCATTCCCTTGCAATATTCCTGGCAAAAATACTGCAAAAAGACGACCATGATTGCACGGATGGCGTAGTGGTTTAAGAAGTCACCTTGCCACTGCCTCTGCATCGAGCGTTGTGGGTTTGAATCCCACTTAAAACAAAAATTTGTGTGATCCGCAAATGGACTTTCCAAGTCTGAAAATGGATTCTTTGTGTCCGTTGTTTGAATGTTTGTGCAGTCTCCCGGTATGCAGGATTTATTTCTAGTGCGAAAGTTGTCATTTAAAACAAATGTAATTCCGATAGATTAATAAGATTGTTATGGACGCCCATCCAATAAACAGCTCGACAACAAATATAGATAGACATATATATCACCAAAATGAGAACAACGGCTTACTCAAGGGTTGCTAACGAATTAAAAACTATACTTTCATAGTCTTTATTCTTGAAGGGATCCACGTATCCACGCAGAGATATAAACTTTTACTTCGCCACTTTCGCCAGTTATAGATATAGATCCCATGCAATAGAGAGTGAGCCCCCTATTGCGGAATAGGTCAGACTTCGTACTGCTGTTGAAATTTATTTGTCAGAATATAAACAGGAAACGAATCAGTCACATGCACTACCGCTTCGCATATTGCCGATTTTAAAGCTTTAGTTATTTATTGCTTCAGTTTATTATTGGCATAAAAAGTATCATTTAAAAACAAAATTTTAACAAAATAGAAAACCGACTTCAAAAAAGAATATTCTAAAACTTAAAATGCACTAAAAACTTAATAAATAATTGCATATTCTTGTGAATAATTAAATTATTGTTATTTTGGAGTCGGTGTCAGCCGCCCGCGCCGCGTGCTGCGTCTATGTGTGTAATTGTGCAGGCCAATGTTATGTTATGATTATAGAAAAACATCTCATGTTTGATTAGTTACAAATCTACCTTGGCTGACACCGACTCCAATAATAACAATAATTTAATTATTTACAAGAATATGCAATTATTTATAAACTTTTTAGTGCATTTTAAGTTTTAGAATATTCTTTTTTGAAGTCGGTTTTCTATTTTGTTAAAATTTTGTTTACTTCTCGGTTTTTAGTGAACCTTGCCATATATGAGAGCATCAATGTAGCCATACGCATTATTAAGGATAACTCGAAAACGAATGGTCAAATCTTGATCAAAATTAAATGGGACCACACGGGAAGCACCAGCTTTCAAATAAAAAAAAAATCATCAAAATCGGTTCACCCAGTCGAAAGTAACGAGGTAACAAACATAAAAAAAAAATACGGACGAATTGAGTACCTCCTCCTTTTTTTAAAGTCGTTAAAACCATCCGTGTTAGTGAGTTCCTCGTTTAATATTAGTAGATATTGCCTGTTGAGATCGGTATTTACAATTTTTGTTATACCTTAGCAATTTTAATTGTTTATTGTTTACTTACTTTTTAAGCGTATTTTTGTCATTATCATCTTTTTATCTGATTTAACAGTCAATAGTACTAATCATCATTTTATTATTATTACCAGTGACCCGTCCTAGTTTCTCACGGCAAGCTTTCGATTTCGAATTTGCGCAAAACATTCATGAATTATAAACCTAACCCTTTTCCGTGAATCAATCTATTTAATGGTAAAAATGGAATTATACAACCAGACAGACACCCGCGGCAGCAAGGGGACTTTAATTTATACCAGACAAAAGTATACATTGTATATTGAATATGATATACTTAGAAGCATGTACTTTTATACTTCTAACTGACCCTTCAAGGAGAAACAAAGGTTACTCTAATGTATTTTCATAGATAGATAGATATTGTGAGATGCATAACTCTAACATAATATTGAGATGACTGAAGCAAGACAACATTTATACTGAAAGAATACTTTTTAATCAATGACAATACGATCCTTTAAAAATATTATTATACTATTTATTTTGTTGCACAGCCGTGAAACAAGATGATTAAAAATACGAAACCAATATGTGTGACAAGAGATTCGGCGATTTGCTTTGCATAACGGCATAGCACTGCTCTTTGGAGAAAAGTTGACGTTAAAACCCATAGGCTCTTTCACTAGAACGAGTTATTTTAATATAGGTTCGTGGTTTGATAGCACATGTACAGACAGCTTAAAAATCAGACGCGAATGAAATGAAAAAAGGATCTACCAACACGTACCTCTGATATTTCGAAGCTAATGTGTATTAATTGGTAAATTATCGCTTGCTTTAACGGTGAAGGAAATCATCGTGAGAAAACCTGCATGTCCGATTTCTCCATAATGTTCTTCAAGATATGTGAAATCTGCCAACCCGCACTGGGCCAGCGTGGTGACTATGGCTTATCCCTTCTCAGACTGAGAAGTGGTCCGTGCCCAGCAATGGGACAGTGGGACAGTTTACGTGCTTGGCTAATATTATTATTATTGTTGGTCTGTAGTCTGCTGTGGAGCATCTTAGTTTGCTCATCAGCTTTTCGGTAAGCCAATCCTTAGCAGCATCGAATTTGAAATGTAGTCGATAGACGGCTGGTTAGGCGTTTCATATATTCTGCCGAGGCTGCAGGATAAATGCGCGAGTAATCCCTGCGCCCCGGCCATAGATTGAGAGACGGAACACTGTGGTAGGTTTAGTCGGTATTACCGGGATATCTCCATCTCTTCCCGGGAAGTTCGACATAACCTCTCCGACCGCCCCCGCGGAAGGGTACGCGCCAATGCATTCACCCAAGTAAAAAATAAAAAAATTAAAATGTGGAATTTAAAATATCGTTTTAGCAATGAGGTTTTATTACACTTCTCTCGATATCCTTGGTTAGTTGCAGGCGTGATACTTAGTTATATAGATATCTGTTGATTGCTGGAATTGTAATATTGTAAAACTGGCGACGGCAGCTCAAAACCTTAGGATATCAGTAAATACTACATAAATCTTTTACAATGGTTATAAATATACTTAATAAATTCAACATTCTTCGTAAGTATAGATTTAAAAGTCAAATTGAGTATCTACCTTAATGAGAAGTATGATCATCGTTGACTTACAAATTTGAGACTCGACAAACATCAGCGTTAACAAACAGGTATTGTACACAACATTTGCAATAAATTGGTTTCATTATCAGTTTATAGTGTTAGGTATATAATAACTCGCTAGTAGGCAATGTAGCCAACACTGTTTGTAGTAACTAGATCAAATATAGTTTATAATAAGACGTATTGTTATGTATTTTGACGCCGTATCGCCTCGCCTCATACATTCAATAGCCTTTCACTAAGTTAACAAATTACATAGAAGCTATATCTTGCATAAAATCTTAATCTTGAAGCAAATCTATCGTGTTATTTAAAAGCATAAAAATATCTGTACCGGAGTCAGACATTGAATTTATTACCTACTCGGGTCGTGCAAACAACAACATTTTGTGTACCGTCCTCGAACACACAGAGCCGGCTGTGAAAACATACGAGCACACACACAAACACACATATTCACACACAAAACAAACCAGGAAACGTCTAGCGAAAAACAAACAAGGGGTCTTTTGTGTTGTGTAAACAATGGTTGATCGTATGCAACAGGCGTGACGTCACCTCGAAAAAAGCGCTACAGGTTATTTACCATAGATGGCGCTGTTCCAACATCATTTTAGTGAACTAACAGACCAAATAGTTTTCCATTGTTCTGGTAGATGGCAGTATACTCATGTTTATTTTTAGACTTAGGTAAGTTTTAATAGCACGTGTTTATAAATAAAATTAATCAAAATGTGATAATAAAATGAGAGATGTTTATAATAATTAAGTGTAAATAAGATGTTAGGTATATTTAATATTTACATCTCATGTGCCATGATATCAATGAATGAGTAATTTACCTACGACTTATATAACATATTTTATAGTTAGGTGTATGTTAAATGCAAAATTCAATTAATATTATAAATGTGAAAGTTTGTGAGGATGGATGGATGGATGTTTGTTACTCTTTCACGCAAAAACTACTCAACCGATTGCCATGTAACTTGGTTTGTAGATAGCTGAAAACCTGGATTAACACAAAGGCTACTTATTATACCGATATATCCACGGCATCGGGCCTTACGCGGGTGAAACCACGGGGCGCAGCTAGTATAATATAATTATGTAATGGGATTAAATATAAGTACCACCAAAAATAGAAATTGCGCAGCAAAATATGCTTATTAAAATATATTATAACGAGCATTTATACGCCTCAAATCACTGCATTCCGTCTCGGAAGGGTTAGCTTATGTTAGGTTCCTTCTTTCTTCTCGGCTCCGTCGACTTAGTGTGATCTCTTTAAATATATTTTGTTGTGCAATTAGTATTTTTGGTAAGCATATTTTGCTGTGCAATTTGTATTTTTTTGCTGTGCAGTTAAATACTACCCTTATGTAATTACTGGCAAGTAAACTAATAGGACAGGTTAAATATATAAGTAGATACATAATGAAATATATAAAGATTGTAAAAAAGGTTTTATTTTGATTATAGATTTACTGAATAACTAGCTTTTACTCCCGCCTTCGCTCGAGTAAATGTAGGTTAGGTTAGATTCCTTTTTTCTGGATAAAATGTACCCTATGTCGTTTTCTGTTTCCCTGATTCCGTGTATGCGAAATTTCATGATGATTGGTGGAGTAGTTAAGACGTGAAAACGTAATAAACAAACAAACTCACCTTTGCATTTATAA
Organism: Catocala sponsa; assembly: GCA_963564715.1. Lineage (NCBI taxonomy): Eukaryota > Metazoa > Arthropoda > Insecta > Lepidoptera > Erebidae > Catocala > Catocala sponsa. The sequence continues at coordinate 2,221,015 of OY751352.1, forward strand.
TATTAGTTAAGATTAAGATATCAAAATAATAATATTCTTTACGATAGAAGAAATATTATACAAGGCAAATTAAAAGATTAAAGCGGAATTGTTTATTCATAAAATAACTAAGACATTGAAATTAAACAAACTTTATACGGATTTTATCGCGTTGCTAATTTTTTTTTTTTGTAAAGCGTTATTATTATATTTATATGTATTACATAATTTTGAAACTTTAAACTACTATTGTTAAACACTTTTACTAGTTACTGTTTACTTCAATTTAAACTATTTAAATTATACAACTATTTAAATTTTATTTTACACTTTCCCCTACGTTTCGGTTGCTTTTCAGCAGCCATGGTCACGAGGAGACTAAAATCCGTACCTATGAAGTTTGTTTAATTTCAATGTATAGCATTCGCGTAAACTTATGACAATAATATTATGTACTTAACTAAGACATGTTAGCGGCTGTGTTTATTATTCAACTAAATGTTCCCGCGGTTTCACCTGCGTTTATTGTTACTGCGCCGCCCCCGTGGGTCGTAGCGTGATGTTATATACCCTATAGCCTTCCTCGATAAATAGGCATAATAATAATAATATTTAATATTCTATCACATACACACAACACCATCTAGCCCAAACTAAGCAGAGCTTGTACTATGGGTACTAGACAATGGATAAATATACATATATACTTTTTTTTTTGTAAATACATAGATATTATACATAGAAACACCCAGACCAAGACAAACATCTATGTTCATGCACACAAATGTTTGACAAGTGCGGGAATCGAACCCGCTACCTCAGGCGTGGCAGTCGGTTACACTAACCACTACGCCATCGAGGTTTATATTAGTTGTTAAGTAACGGAAAAAGGAGTTTAGGGTAAAAAGCCTATGAGAAGATGCTTGCAAGAGACTCACGGCCACTCTTTTTCATTTGCCATTGAATTTGAGTATTGTAAGTCAGTCAAATCAAAACGAGGCAAGCCCGATAAATGATTTTTAACAGCAAATTAAAAAACATCATTCTGGTTCCCTCTTTATTCTTTAAGGGTAGTTTTTAACTGCACAGCAAAAAAATACTAATTGCACAGCAAAATATGCTTACCAAAAATACTAATTGCACACTAAAATATATAAACATATCAAACTAAGTCGACGGAGCCCCGCCAAGCGGGGCTCCTATTTTTGGGCGGATTTAAATGGGAACCTAACATAACCTAACCCTTCCGAGATGGAATGCAGTGATTTGAGGCGTATAGGTAGGTGCTCGTTATGATATATTTTAATAAGCATATTTTGCTGCGCAATTAGTATTTTTGGTGGTCATTATATTTAATCCCATTCTTTAATATCACTTGTATGTCATGGATAAGCCCACTAAAGCACATGCAGGCATGCTAGATGAAGATAATAAAATATTATAATAATCTCGATGAAGTATTTTACAAAGTTAAATACTAATTGCACAGCAAAGTATGCTTACCAAAAATACTAATTGCACAATCAAACTAAGTCGACGGAGCCCCGCCAAGCGGGGCTCCTATTTTTGGGCGGATTTAAATAGGAACCTAACATAACCTAACCCTTCCGAGACGGAATGCAGTGATTTGAGGCGTATAGGTGCTCGTTATGATATATTTTAATAAGCATATTTTGCTGCGCAATTAGTATTTTTGGTGGTCATTATATTTAATCCCATTGTTTAATATCACTTGTATGTCATGGATAAGCCCACTAAAGCACATGCAGGCATGCTAGATGAAGATAATAAACTATTATAATAATCTCGATGAAGTATTTTACAAAGTTAAATACTAATTGCACAGCAAAGTATGCTTACCAAAAATACTAATTGCACAATCAAACTAAGTCGACGGAGCCCCGCCAAGCGGGGCTCCTATTTTTGGGCGGATTTAAATAGGAACCTAACATAACCTAACCCTTCCGAGACGGAATGCAGTGATTTGAGACGTATAGGTGCTCGTTATGATATATTTTAATAAGCATATTTTGCTGCGCAATTAGTATTTTTGGTGGTCATTATATTTAATCCCATTCTTTAATATCACTTGTATGTCATAGATAAGCCCACTAAAGCACATGCAGGCATGCTAGATGAAGATAATAAACTATTATAATAATCTCGATGAAGTATTTTACAAAGGTAAGCCGGGATTTTTGGCTGATATGAAGGAGCCCTCACTGCTAAGGACATATTTAATAAATAGATAAATAACTAAAAAAAGACAGACTTTAAGCATTGTTTCTAGCGACCAGAAAGTTATAACTGTTTAGTAAATAAGAAAAAAGACTATATATTCCGGGGTAAATATCATATAAATAAATATCTAATATCAGTCCTGTATTAAACTGTCCCACTGCTGGGCACGAGCCTCTTCTCAGTGTGAGAAGGGTTACGCCATAGTCCACCACGCTGACCCAGTGCGGATTGATAGACTTCACATAATCTTCAAGAACATTATGGAGATCTCTCAGTCATGCAGGTTTCCTCACGATGTTTTCCTTCACCGTTAAAGCGAGCGATTTTTTTTATACCACTAAGGTGACAAACAAGCATACGGTCCACCTGATGGTAAGTGGTCACCGTAGCCTATCGACGCCTGCAACACCAGAGGCATCACTCGCGCGTTGTCCACCCTTTAGGATAGGAAGTGGGAAGGAGAAGGAGCGGGAAGGGGGGAAGAGGGTGATTGGGCCTCCGATTATTCAATACTAGCTTTTGCCCGCGGCTTAGCTCCCGTTAATTTAGAATTTGACAATCAATTCGGGTTGTTCTGCTTGTAATGATATAATTCAATCACGATTCGACAGACACGTGGCGCCATCTATTATCATAAGAACGTTATTATTGTTTTCCTCGGGAACAGTAATTTTTTTCGAGATGAAAGGTAGCCTATGTCCGTTTCTATACACCTGTCAACGTATATGCAAAATTTCAGGATGATCGGTCCAGTGGTTTAGGCGTGAAAAGGTAACAAACAAACGAACAAACTCATTTTCGCTTTTATAATATTAGTTAGGATTAGGATTAGGATTACGCACATAACTACAAAAAGTCAGAGATGCGTGCCTATATTCCATTTGGTTAGGTTAGGTACTTAACTAATGGTAAACAATCTTGATGGAACTTATTACACAAACACATATTAAACAAATAAACTACTGTTAATAAACTAACGGTTCAATTGATTTAGTAATCGTTATTCTTGTATTTACATTGATCTTTAGCACCATTTAATTTTTAACTGTGTTTTTATATAAAAAGACACATCATGATTGTTTTCCTTTAGTAGTAGAGCCCCGCTGATTTCAGCATGAATGGGCCGGCTCGACCGGGGAAGGACTACCCTCTCACAGAATATCGACGTGAAATTTAATATCAGTATTCCTACTCTTATGTTTCGTTCGGTGAGTGAGAGTGCCGGAGAACCAATCATCTTCTTTCCCCCTTCCCGCTCCTTCTTCTTCCTTTCCTAAAGGGTCGGCAAAGCGCAAGTGATGCTTCTGGTGTCGCAGGCGTCCATAGGCTACGGTGACCACTTACCATCAGGTAAGCCGTATGCTTGTTTGCCACTTTAGTTGTATAAAAAACCGATAGTAGTGAAAACTTTAATCCTTGATCATAAACACTTCTTTATAAACCAAAAATAATTCAAAAATGGAAAGCGTTCGGTGACGATGACGCGAGTTCCATGATTTTTGTTCATCCAAGAAGTGCTCAACGCGCCTAAAGAAGGTTTCACTTCAAAAAATAATTACCCAACCAAATGGAGTACAGGTCTAGCCGTCTGAGTGGTAGTCAACTAAACTATCGCTGCTTTTTTCATCGCTAGGTATCATACACCGATGTACACACAAAATATTCAAAGAAATGTCGTTATAAATCAATATTGATTATGTTTGCAGTGTTAAACCTAAACAAGGTCTGTTATGATACAATCGTTGGCAGTAAGGCTATCACGTGTCATGTCAACTCATGTTTGACTTTGGATGGTTTGTTTTTTGAATGCGCCTGTTTTGGACAAACGATAATATTTAGAATTGTGTGTGAGAAACGCACGTTATTTACGATTGAATGTTGAGTAAGCAAGCAGCGACAGTCCGTTGGACTGCAATGCAGAGCTCTTGAGTTCGATCTCTAGGCAACTCATCTCTGACTTGTCGGATTTATGTGCGTACTAGCTTTTGCCCGCGGATTCGCTCGCGTTAATTTAGAATTTGACAATCAGTTCGGGTTGTACTCTGCTTGTAATAATATAATTCAATCATGATTCGAAAGACACGTGGCGCCATCTATTATCATAAGAAAGTTATTATTGTTTTCCTCGGGAACAGTAATTTTTTTCGGGATGAAAGGTAGCCTATGTCCCTTTCTGTACACCTGTCAACGTATATGCAAAATTTCAAGATGATCGGTTCAGTGGTTTAGGCGTGAAAAGGTAACAAACAAACTCATTTTCGCTTTTATAATATTAGTTAGGATTAGGATTAGGATTTATTAGTTAATTAATAATAGTAATAAATAGGCGGCCTCGCTGGTGTAGTGGTTAGTGTAATTGACTGCCACGCCTGAGGTCGCGGGTTCGATTCCCGCACAAGTCAAACATTTGTGTATGGACATGGATGTTTGTCTTGGTCTAGGTGTTTCTATAAGCTGAAGAGTTTGTTTGTTTGCTTAAACGCGCTAGTCTCAGGAACTACTGGTTCGATTTGAAAAATTCGTTTAGTGTTGGATAGCCTATTTATCGAGGAAGACTATAGGCTATACAACATCACGCTACGACCTACGTGGGCGGCGCAGTAACGATAAATGCGGGTGAAACCGCGGGAACATCTAGTGTATAATATGTATGTTTATCCATTGTCTAGTACCCATAGTACAAGCTCTGCTTAGTTTGGCCTAGATGTGTGTATGTGATAGAATATTATTATTATATTATAGTTATCGCTTGCTTTAAAGCAAGCGATAATTATTCCTCACAATGTTTTCCTTCACCGTTAACGGTGAAGGAAAACATTGTGAGGAAACCATGTCTGAGAGTTCTCCATAATGTTCTCGAAGATAATTATGTGAAGTATGTCAGCCCGCACTGGGCCAGCGTGGTGGACTATGGCCTAACGCTTCTCACACTGAGAAGAGGCCCGTGCCCAGCAGTGGGACAGTTTAATACAGGGCTGATATTACATATTATTGTATTGAGTACCAAATAGTAACGACTAGCTGTCTTAACGGTTTATGATGACTGATCCGCTCCCCTAGCTCGTAGCGTGATGTTATATAGACTACCACCGACCCACCCCGGCTTTGAACGCCCCCTAAACAAATTATACACCTAAACCTTCCTCATGAATCACTCTGTCTATTAGTGAAAACCGCATGAAAATCCGTTCAGTAGTTTTTGAGTTTACGAGCAAGACGATCAGACGTGGCGGCAGACTTTGTTTTATAATATGTAGTGATGTTACTTCTGGATAAAGTAGCTTTATAACGGTAAATAATGATAAAATCGGATCAGTAATTTTAGAGTTTATTGATTAAAATCAAATCTGATTTCTTTATGACTATTATATATTCCATAATTATATAGTACATATAGCAGAGGTTCCCATACTTCTTTTCTCATAGACCACTTTCAAAATTTAGCTGGTTCCGGTAGACCCCCTGCAACTAAACAAGTTCATCTTAACCTGGCCTTTGTCCAGAACGCCTCCGATCTGATCGAGAAACGTTCGCCTAGGTTTTCCTCTTGCGACTGTTTCATTCACCAAGAAATATCCTGTACAGGAATCGTATTTAAGGCATCAATAGAACTGCACGGATGACGTAGTGTTTGCAATGTGCCAATACACCACACGGAATATTTGTGTGATCCAAAAATAATAGTTCCGAGTCTGGAGTTTTTGTGTCCGTTGTTTGAGTATTGGTACTAAACTAAACACAGACGCACTATGCTTAAAAAGAAACACTAGGGCGAGAGAATTGAAAAATAGGTATTTGTAAAATCTATTGCTGTCGCGCTGTGCCTGCAGAGCGTGATAGAGACAACTGCAGCTTGGACCGAAAATACTTATTAAAAGTACACAAAATCAACGTTTCGTAGTCCACTGATCCCTTCTCCAAAACTTGACCGATTTTTTTTATTTTCCATTAAAATTTAAAGAAAGGCTTTGGCCGTGTTCCTATGTTTTGATTTTTTAATATAATCTAGTCAAATTTGTTTTCTGAATATCTGAACACAGCGGAAAATCTGGCCAATTTTTGAGGTTTTTAAAGGTTCATATCTCTTTTAATAATTAATTTATGAAAAAAAGGAAAACACAGGGACCAATCGAAGCCATACATTTTTTGGAGAAAATTATTGCTCTACTGGCATTATCCAGGGAGCAAACAGGGGACTACGTTTGTATGAAAAAACGGACTGTGTTTCCTCTTAAATTTTGTGTCCTAACGGATAACATACGGAATTTATCCTTATTATGTAACTAGCGACCTGCTCCTGCTACGCACGGGTATACCTTAACAAATTTTACATCTAAACCTTCTTCATGGACCACTCTGTCTATTCGTGAAAACCGCATGAAAATCCGTTCAGTGGTTTTTGAGTTTATCGTGAACAGACAGACAAACACACGGCGTGGGATTTTGTTTTATTATATGCAGTAATAGTGATAAAATATTTCTCATAATTTAACTTTAAGTGTTTCTTCTTTAACCCATAGTACCACGTGATTAGTAAGCGTTTATAGGCGCTGTTAGTGTGTGTGACAGATAGCTTATTAAAGCGGACAGTCTAATCGTATAAGCTGTATTTAATGAGAGTAAATATATAGTAGCACTGATAGCCTAGTGGCCGTTGGATTGCCACGCAGAGGTCTCGCGTTCGATCCCAAGGCACGCATCTCTGACTTTTCGAAGTTATGTGCATATTAAATAGTTATTGCTCGCTTTAACGGTGGAGATAAACATCTTAAGGTAACCTGTATATCTGAGAGTTCTCCATAATGTTCCCGATAAAATGTGATGTCTGCCAGCGTGGTGGATTTCGGCCTAACCCTCCTCACATTGAGAAGAGACCCGTGCCCAGCAGTGGGACAGCTTAATATAGGGTAATTATTATGAATATATAGTAAGACACAAAACAAGCTGCAGCGGCATATATGATTGTATTCAAGCCAACTATAAATAAACAGTGAAATACCTATTTTAATTAGCTTTGTGATTCATCATCATCATCATCATGTCAGCCGAAAGACGTCCACTGCTGGACATAGGCCTCCCCCAAGGTTTTCCACACAGACCGGTCTTGGGCCACCCGCTTTGTGATTAGGCAAAATAATTTGATGAGGCACTTTTAAATGACGCAATATTAAACGATGACCTAACACAATTTGTAAATAACTTGGGCTACCAATTATAAGTAACTGTTATGTTATAGTAATATTAACAAAAATGTTTTGCTTAGCTATGCTGCTGATAGAAACAAAATATTTTGTTTTAGTCTAGTGTCGCCTTCAGGTGTCATTTTACAACCAATTGTATCCTTCTAACAATATAAAGCCTTATCTACCACGAACTTTTGTGCTAATATGCATCTTATGATTCAAATATTAAGATTCAATTTCGGTTAGTGAAGCCCCGTTTCTGTGTGTTATGTTATGGGTGGACTAGAAATTAGTCATAGGTAAAGATTGCCGGGCAATATTTAAAAATACTACTTATTGTTTATGTAAAAGTATCGGAGGTGAATGTTAGAAGGTACAGCTGCGTCTATTGGTTTTGTTTTAGCTCCTAATGTGGTAGCCAAGTTTGTTAGGTGCACATTTAGAAGTGATTTTTTGGTAGGTGAGAGTTGTTATGCTTTCTAATTATTGCACAATTATATTCGGTTATTGTAAGTAATAATAAATTTTATTTATTCTATACTAAAACGGGAGGCAGAATTTTTGGGATCTTACTTCCTAAATAAACTTCAAATACACTTGTGTGTGTGTGTGTGTGATTGTGGCTGTGTGTGTACGTGCTGTATGTGTCTATTACTGATTGCCATTAATATGTTCATTTGAATAAGCATCTAACTTTAAAAATCGAAAATGTGTTGTAACTAAAACTCAACTGTTTTAATCTAAGCATTAGATTATATGAACAAAACTATAACCTTTTAAACAATGCTGTAACTATAAATGTAGATGGAACTGAAGTTTATTATTATTTTTCTTTTTGTTACAGATTGTATTCAAAACATCGAAGCTGGATCGAGTCAGTCTTACCGAGAGAACAGCGGTGGCGTGCCGCAGGGCTCGATACTAGGTCCAATATAAACTTTATTTATTGTTTTCATGAAGTGCTTGTGACTTGGAGTTTGTGTTTTCTGGATGTGTCTCCAAAGGGATGAAGACTATGGTGACAATTTAAATGAAGCGGTAAGTTTTAATTTAATTAAAATACATTACTAACAGCTGGTTATAATATTTTATATGCTTTAGTATTTCAATTAGCAAAATATTTCAGTTTAAAGAGTATTTCTCAAAAATAACATTTCATAGTTCATTTAAAAAATATGAGAAACTTTATATAATTATAATTTACTAGTTTTCACCCGTGGCTTCGCTCGCGTAAATGTAGGTTAGGTAAGGTTAGGTTTGCAAAAGTTATTTTTTCTGGATGAAAGGTACCCTATGTCCTATTCTGTACCCCTGACAACATGTTTGCAAAATTTCATGTTGATCCGTTGAATAGTTAAGGCGTGAAAGCGTAACAAACAATCTCATTTTCGCATTTATAATATTAGTTAGGATAAAGAATTCTTTAGGTTTTTAGGTAGCTTATTATATAACTGAGCTTCCTCATATTGTAAATTCTTTTCACGACACAATGCTCTTATGCGATTTTTACTTAAGTAGATATTGAATAAAAAATATCATTTATATATTGAATGGGAATGAAACATAGGAATGTTTAGTTATTTGATCTTACACCTTTGTTTAGTCTAAATGTGAAGTATTTGTTAGCATGTGCTCGTGACTTAAAAACTATTGTAGATAACGGTAATACGATAAACCTTAACTGTTAACTGTAAATGTAATTCAGTTATACAAATATCCTCAAACACGTTCTTTTATTTTACATCTATTTGCTCATATTTAAAGCGGCTTATTACGTTTACACGAACTTTACACGTTGAAATTAAACTATTTATTGTGGTTAATTACAAATAACATGCAATAAGTAGTTTAATTTTAATATTTATTATTTTAATTCTTAGAAAATATTTATTTTATCTAGTTTAGGTTTATACGTGTTTCCTTCTTCTTGCAATCTTGGGTCCTTTGAGCGGGGCGTGAAAAAGAACCTTCTTAGGCCGTCAAGGTAGGGACCTCAACATCGTCTCAGCTGCTATGAGGATGGTGTGGAGGCCACTGCTCTTAGATGACATGATCGCTTACCATCAGGCGGAATGTGGTCATTTTGACGAGCAAAAAGAAAAGTATATGGAATGAACGGAAAATGAAAAACAAACAAAAACATACACTTCGGATACCAATATAATGTGGTTTATGAAGTAAAGTATATGTTTTTAGAAGTGTGTCAGGATCGTAGCAAATGGAAATCCGTAGGCTCTGCCTTCCCCTCTGGGAAACAGGCGTGAATCTATGTATGCATGTATGTAGGTTTTTACGCGAGTGGCAAATCTCTTTCTAATATATTATGCATGCGTATACAAAAATAGACAAAAATAAACAATAATATAATAATAATATTCTATCACATAAACACAATACTTACATCTTATGCAGAATATGAGCGAAATTTCATTTTTATGCTTAGATACCAATATAAAATATAATGATATAGAAGGCTACTATTTCTGGCTGTTTCTTCTATCTCTGAAGGCATGTTTACGAACAGTAGGAACTACCTGGCGTAATTATTAATAAAATAGTCGTAAAAAAAATAGAAAAACATAGACCATTACATCTATACTAATATTATAAAGCTGAAGAGTTTGTTTGTTTGGTTGAACGCGCTAATCTCAGGAACTACAGGTCCGAATTCAAAAATTATTTTAGTGTTGGATAGCTCATTTATCGAGGAAGGCTATAGGCTATATAACATTACGCTACGATCCACGGGGCAGCGCAGTAATCATAAACGTGGCTGAAATCGCGGGTACATCTAGCAGCAATTACAAAATGAGTGCGCTTAAAACCTGGGGTATGATGTGTCTGTATAATATATATCTACATATAATATAAAAGTCACAAAAAGTTGTTATTACAAACATTTCGTGTTCAGATAAATATGCTCAAAAAGATTTATGAAAGATGATAATATCATTATGTTATCAAAATTACAATTTATATTCTATTTAGTACTTTAAAAAAATACCAAAGATTTTCTTGACTCCCCCGTAGGGGTCACGGCCGCGCAACGAACTTAACGTCCATGACACCACCGTAGGAGTCATGGATGTTTGAGAGGTTAAGGTCGTCCAGACCGAATTTTGGTCGTGAGTGTCATAATAAAGAACGTCTTCGCCGCTGTCAATATCAAATCTATCAAAATAAGAAGTAGGATTCAAATTCAAATCAAATCTATCAAAATAAGAAGTAGGATTCAAATTCAAATCAAATCTATCAAAATAAGAAGTAGGATTCAAATTATTCTTTCCAAGTTCATCACATAAGCAATATGATAATACTTATTACATATATTGTTTTTGTTAGGTAAACCAACAGGTTAATACATTGAAGTCTTGGAGTCTATAGGTAGTAGAGCCTCGCTGATTTCAGTTTGAATGGGCCGGCTCGACCGGGAAGGACTACCCTCTCACAGAATATCGACGTGAAATAGCAGTATTCTTACTGTTGTGTTTCGTTCGGTGAGTGAGACTATCAGCGCTGGCAATATTTTAGTGCACAATTGTGTTCGTAAACACAATTGCACTCCCTCAATCTCATAGTGTGATAAGACGTAATTTTATCGCACTATGAGAATTAAAATAAAGGAAATTCGGGTGCAGTATCAATGGCTTTACTTGCTTTCTGAGGCACGGGGGTGTGCAACAACGCATAACTCCTGACTCATACAATCTGAGCAGTCGCATTGACCGCTGCGCTACCGAAGCTGTTAAATACAACTAACCCACTGTCAACCGTAAATGAATGGCGAACGGAAACGAAATGCCTAGACGGCACACAAACTTGATTGACGACCGAAATAAGCAGTGGTACCTTCTACCAAGTACTATAAAGGTCCCTACTTGATCGGGCCACCATTAAGTGAGAAAGCTCAATTAGTACAAGACATACCTATTGCGATAGGCTAGGCTGCTAGGGGAAGGCGTGGACCAAAGTGCTGTGTCGACGCGGCGACGGCGGTACATGACTACAGCTTGCAGCGGAGATGGATAACCCTGAACGGTAGCCTCAGAGCATCTATGTATGTATGTATACAGGTTGTCCTAGAAGTCGACTTCAAGCCGGAATCAGGTAACAGGCTAAGTTATAATAGCCATTAGAAAAAAAGAAAAAAGAAAAAGAAATTACCTACGTATTTAAAAATTAAAGGTATTTAAAAAAAATCTACACCTTCTGACGGTCTTTTCACTACTGTTGCTACAAATATTTACTTCTAGAATATTTTTTTTTTATGTTATCTCGAATATTCCTATAAGCTCTCGATTTTATTATTTTTTGTAATATACCTATAATTTTTAAAATACGTAACTTGGATTTTTTTATAGTTTTCTGATAGCTATTATAACTTAGCCTGTTACCTGCTACCGGCTTTAAGTCGATTTCTGGGACACCTGTATAAGTAATAGGTTCATTCGTGTAATTTAGCAAGATAGATACCATAACACTCGACGCAATTACTGCACGGAAGGTGTAAGTTTCAGTGTATGTATTTCTAGGATGCACTCTTCATACACTAAAATCAATTAAATAGGACTTTTTTGAAGTGAAACTTCTTTAGCGGCGTTGTGCACTTTTTTGTGATGGGTAAAAAATGTTAAACTCGCGTCAGGACACGTGACCTGATCAAAAATTCGTAAGACGGAGAGAGAATTGTCATGTTTGTGTACGATAGCGCAATAAATGAATATTGTATTTTACCACATAAATGATAGTACTTTTATAATGATAATTAAAGCAATTCGTGCAAAATTATTCCCTAACTATTCCAAAATATCAAAAATGCACAACGTTAATATTCAAGTTTTCACTTCTGCCGGCACTCCCGGAGTGCAACCCGTTGATTTTTTTTATATGACTAAGGTGGCAAACAAGCATATGGCCCACCTGATGGTAAGTGGTCACCGTAGCCTATGGACGCCTGCAACACCAGAGGCATCACTTGCGCGTTGCCGACCCTTTAGGAAAGGAAGTGGGAAGGAGAAGGAGCGGGAAGAGGGAAAGAGTGTGATTGGATCTCCGGCATTCTCACTCACCGAACAAAACACAACAGTTGGAATACTGCTATTTCACGTCAATATTCTGTGAGAGGGTAATCCTTCCCCGGTCGAGCCGGCCCATTCATGCTGAAATCAGCGAGGCTCTACTACTGTCCACAGATTGCACGTTTCTAATAATTAATGTTAAGTTATATTGTAAGTATGTATTTCCTTTTTGAACTGTATCTGTGGCAAATAAACGGTTTTTCTTTCTTTCTTTCTTTCTTTCTTTCATTTATACTTTTTCTTAGTATGTTGCTAAGTTGCTATATCAACGGTTTGTTGACAAACGGTGAAACTGACACTTTTGCATGTATACGATGTTATAGTATATGATCAACGGAGCGTCTAGTAATCCGACCTGCACTCCCATCATTTAACACCTGTGTAGCCAAGATCAAAATTCAAAGACAAAAAATTATTTATGCGTTTAAGTCACGCAGTAACACTTATGAACGTCAAAGGGGTTAGTGACTTACTGAATTTACATGGATGTTAGATGCTAGGTTCAGGCAAAAGGTTAAACCTATGAGAAGATAATAATATCAGCCCTGTATTAAACTGTCCCACTGCTGGGCACGGGCCTCTTCTCAGTGTGAGAAGAGTTAGGTCATAGTCCATCACGCTGGCCTAGTGCGGGTTGGCAGACTTCACATATCTTCGAGAACATTATGGAGAACTCTCAGAGATGCAGGTTGCCTCACGATGTTTTCTTTCACCGTTAAAGCAAGCGATAATTAATTATTTAATACGCATATAACTTCGAAAAGTCAGAGATGCGCGCCTTGGGTTCGAACTCGAGACCTCTGCGTGGCAGTCCAATGGTTTCCCACTAGGCTATCGTTGCTTTTATGAGAAGATACATTTGCAAGATATTCACAGCCACTCTTTTAAATCGCCATGGTAAGTATATAATGTAGTTAGGCAGTGGTGACCATAGTAAACATCAAGCTTTTTTTTCTTTTTAATCTTTTTATAAGGAGCTTTGTCAATTATATGACTATGCCGCTCCATTGGACCTACTCGTACACTATACTTCACAGCTAAAACTTAAGCAATAAGTAACTAGTCACTTACACGTCGTCGTAAGCCAACTTGTACAGTACGATACAATAATTTCGCTGTCTTAGACAGCGCGTATGCAAGAACACTATTACAGCATTCAACATTTTTTAAATGTATTACTTGGCTCAATACATCATATCTAATGTCTTCGTTTCGGACACACTCTAACATAATATGTAATACATCCTCCATTACTCCGCACTCGAAACAAACATCAAGTTCATTATTCGTTAAGTCCCGGGGAAAGTTAACTATCTAAGAACCGGCAAAAAATTAATCAGAAGCATAATATAATATAAGGAGCTGGTATAATAATTCCACTTTCCTCCTTAACAAAGCGGGAGACAAACTTTTTTAAAATATATAACTCCCGCACTAGAACTAGTCGAAGTCAAAGTCAAAGTCAAAAATCATTTGTTCACTTAGGTCACAAAGTAACACTTATGAACGTCAAAGGGGTTAGTGAGTTTGTTACATTTACTAGACTAGTTATATAGTTACTAGCTAATATAGTTATTTTAGTAGACTAGACCTAGGGAGTTCACGGGAGACTTTACAAACAATCAGACAATTGACACAAAGAACATACAGACACAGAACAACTATATGTAGAACACACAATTTTTTTAAATAAAGTATAGCTATTTATAAATGGGTATTCGCAGCAGGGGTAGGCCTCCCACAAGGTGGACCGACGACCTGATAAAGGTCGCGGGAAGCGGTTGGATGCGGATGGCCCAAGACCGGCCCAAAATCATTTGTATACGTGCAAAAAAGAAAGAAAGAAAGAAAATTTGGAAATTGAAAAAGTAATTTATATTTTGTATTTTCAATAAGAGTCACTTTTTCACAGCTTCCTCCTGATCTGGCCATCTCATCAGGTGACTTGCATATTTTGTGAGCAAAACATATTTTGACGTTCCACCCCTCTACTTCTCACCCCTAATTATTAAAATAATATTTTGCAGAAAACCAATTTTCTAAAACGATATCGGATTATTTAATAGCTTTTCTATATATAAACTCATGATTGTATATCACTATATATTATTAAGTTAGCAAGTTATTAGGTCGCAATAATTAAATAATGACTTTTACCAAATTTCGGCCACGGCACTCAATCTTAACGGAGACAAGCACAAGTATTTATGCAATTTTATGTGTTCTCTCTATTCCCTATCTCCTATAGTTCAGCTTAGAGCGGCACGGGGAAAATAATTCCTTTTTAGTTTTTAGCAAAGAGGGAGTGAAACTTTTTTTTAAAACTATAGTAAGTGAAATCTGCCTACTAAGCAGATTTCCAGAATCATAGAAGCTACAGAGAATTTTATCCAAAACACTTGCGGTATTGAAAATTGACCAAATACGTGGTCCACAAACAATATAATTTTATGTGTTATATGAAATACAGAACTATAGACCCTGTATCCTACACGAAGCACATTATTGCCGTATTCAGGTATCAAACATGCTACATTTAGCAGACTACTATATAAAGCATTAAACCAGCTGTACGAAATATTTGAACACATTTTCAATATTAGCAGAGATTGGTCCGCAATTTATCATTAGGGTCATATATTGTCGTTTTGTTTGTAGTTTCAAAGGTTATCAGATAACTGCTAACATGATGCGAGTTTTTTCTTCCTCAAACAATCTTTAATTATACGTATATTCGTTTGTATTTTCCCAAAGATTAAGTTGAAACCACATTTTTATGATAGCACGTTTACAAAGTACCGATGCACATAAATGTTTTGTCAGCCTATCGCACTTATCAGCGTATCCTACGTCACAACACCATGTTATCCGCCTTATCCAGTATGGACTGGATAAGGCGGATGACATGGTGTTGTGACGTAGGGTCAGCCAGGTGGATTAATAACCTAAAAAATACCTTTTAAAAAATACCTACCGCTGGGATGGCCCAGCTACCTTTTTCAGGTTATTAATCCACCTGGCTGAGAAATCTGCCTTGCGTTAAATCGCGGTCTCTATACTAAGATTCTTTTGCCTGAATTTTATTTCATAGAATTCTCTTTTGATTCATTTTAAAGTGATGTAGACAACATTCGAACTATATAATATAATGACAAATGTACCTATACATCAATGCGTGCATATATAACTGTGTTTGAATGTTATTCGAAAGTAATTATGCGCAATAGTTCAAAATGCGGCTAAGTATACATATTTATTGCGAATTTTCGCCAATCTTTATGACGTTGAGACAATTTTTAAAGTAGGTGTAACGGAATCTTTCTTATTCAATTACATGGAAACAGTTCAATTGCGTTGGCTGAATAAAAAAATATTTCCGCTCTACAGAAGATCACATAAAAAGTCTTTACCTTAAATTTTATCAAGTGGATCCATTGATTACCGATGATTTTTTTAATGACAATTGAATCAGGGTCAAAAGAGAAAATAAACAAATAAATTAAGAAATGAACAGTTTGGGACCTCATATCTCTGCCGAACGACCAAGGCATGGAATTCTCTGCCAAGGCACGTGTTTCCTTCTTCCTTCAATCCTGGGTTCTTTAAGCGGGGCGTGAAAAAGCATCTTCTCAGGCCGTCAAAGTAGAGACCTCAACATCGCCTCGGCTACTGTGGGGGCGATGTGGAGGCCACTGCTCTTAGACCACACGACTGCTTACCATCAGGTGGAGTGTGGTCATTTTGACGAGCAAAAAAAAAAATAAAAAAAAATGTCAGTCTAATGCGCAAAAAACTTGTCTTGTTTTTCCGTAGTTGTCAGTAGAGGGCCCTGTATGATCAAAAAGCTTGGCGCTGCAGCACAGCTTTTTAAAAGATGGGCAACGCATCACAAACTCTGGTATTACAAACTTCCATATGCTAATATAACATACGACACCATAGAACAGACAATGTTTATGACCGGCCATCGTTTTTGGTATAAAGAAAACTACTTACTGCAGAACTGTGCATAGTTAAATGAGTTCTAAAAGCTATCCCTCAGGTAAAATAAAAACCGGCAAGTGCGAGTCGAACTCGCTCACGAAGGGTTTCGTACCATTATCTATAAAAACGAGCAAAAAATCACGTTTGTTGTATGGGAGCCCCCTTAAATATTTATCTTATTCTATTTTTTTGTATTTTTTGTTATAGCGGCAACAGATATACATCATCTGTGAAAATTTCAATTGACTTACTATCACGGTTTATGCTAATATAACCTACAGCCTGGTGACAGACGGACGGACAGCGGAGTCTTAGTAATAGGGTCCCGTTTTACCCTTTGGGTATGGAACCCTAAAAAAGGAATGTTTACATATCTTATCCGCGTTTCATTAAACCTATTAACAAGACCACCTTGCCCAGCAAACATACCGAATCAATTACCGAAAATCAAAAACAAATTTATTTTTAAAAAAACATTACACCACTACGCTTTATCGATTAATAATAACAAGAGAGAAAAATCGTTCGCCACCCATGATGTTTATAAAAAACAATTTTAACAAAAGTAAACTCGATAAAGCGAGAAGAACGAAAATCTAAACAGTAAACCCGTATCGATATTCGCTTTCATCGATTATTATAAACAAGAAAAATCGATTGGTAACATACACAGGTGAAGCGATACAAGTCGATGTTGTTTTATAAATATCACGACATTTATTGAAATTAAAATGGCAATTCTTGTCTTAAAACTTCAGCCGGCGTTGACCAGAGAGGTAATTAATTTTGTTTTATGGTCTTTGATGTAGTCAATTCCAATTAATTGTCTCCCAAACTACACTTTAGAATATAAGTTTTTACAAGTAACAGTCGCTGAGCTTGTCGAACAGTCGTTGAAGTCAAGCCAACATTTTAGTTCTTCACTATAAACAAATTTTCGTGGACTTCCGCTTACGAATTGTGCACCCCCATTTTTTTGTCACACCAACGTAGAGTCCTGTCGAGTCTCCTGTGGACCTCTGGGGTCCACCTGGACCACTTTGGGAACTAATGCTTAAGAACATCACTCAACTTAAGACGATGTCGATATTTTAGTATCATTCTCATACCTGTATAGCTTGGTAGGAATAATAGGTTAACAACTTATGAGCATCCCAAAATTAATAAATGAAACAGAGATATTTTTTGAGAAATTACTTTTTGTATAATTTTCAGGATGTTTATATTTTTATTGCGATTCTTTTTATATACATACATATCTGTAGTGTTTTTAACAACAATATCTTGTATCCTACGGCTGTGCGTCTATATTATTTTTTACTTCTTTATCTTGTAGGAAAACCTCGGCAGGGAGTTCATAATCTGAGCGTCCGCAGGAGAAAATTCCAAAGGATTCTATTAGTCTATTACAAAGGATTTGTTTTATAATGTCGGAGAGACAGAATGTTAAGTGCCTAAACAAACCATTACGACAGAAAATTCTACTACTAGCTTGATCATTATATGTTCTGTGTGCGTGATGAGCGTGATGTTATTTCTGCCTCTTGCAAGCGAGTACTGCGCGTCGTGCCTAAAGAAACTCTATTTTGAACATGCTTTATTACGAAAATTGGACCTTAGAGGTACATATGTTTTATCAAAACTTTGACTTTGACTTGTCAATTGTTTCCATGAGCTTAATCCATACTGACATGTCCAGACCGTTATAAGAAGCCATAACTTATAAAGGTAATTAAATATAATGACCACCAAAAATAGTAATTGTACACCAAAATATGCTTACTAAAGTATATCATAACGAGCACCTATACGCCTCAAATCACTGCATTTCGTCTCGGAAGGGTTAAGTTATGTTAGGTTCCTTCTTAAACCCACCCAAAAATAGGAGCTCCGTCAACTTATTTTGATCTCTTTGCTGTGCAATTAACATTTTTGGTATTAAAATGCGGTTTTAATTTTGGTGATCATTTACTATTTTTGACTGTTATATTTTACTATATCTGATGATAAGTTAAACATAAACATAAGCCTTTATAAAGCCTGCTATTTATTTTTATAGTATTAAACGGTTTATTTTTAGACACACTAATTGTGACACCAGTTATGACTACCAAGATGTTTGATTTTAAAATGGGACGCGAACTTGATTGCTGTATTTAACTTGTATGTCGTCATCAAAGCACACTGAAGGTGCCATTGTTAGGCTGAATATATAATAAACTATTATGTATTCTGAATTAAGCATTTTAGTAACACATATCGAGATTTTGGGATTATATAAAGACTAGATGTTCCCGCGGTTTCACCCGCGTTTATTGTTACTGCGTCGGCCCCGTGGGTCTTAGCGTGATGTTATAAAGCCTATATAGTCTTCCTCGATAAATAGGCTATTCAACAGTAAAATAATTTTTCAAATCGAACCAGTAGTTCTTGAGAATAGCGCGTTCAAACAAACAAACAAAATGTTTAGCTTTATAATATTAGTATAGATTGCCAATTACCAATAATGGTCTCGCTTATATAAATATTCTAGACTAGCTTATGCCATCATCATGAATTCATCCACATGGACTTTAGTTGTTAGGTAAATTTGACTTACGCCGGGAGATTTTCAAGAATCTCTGAAGACATTCATACGTGTCTTTCATTTCTTAATTACGTGCCAGAGAAGTCTTGTAATCACATATAACACGAAAATTAAAAGACCACTTTAAATGGTAATGTGGAAATTTTGATAAATTCGCCATATTCCTTCTCTACATCATAGAGATTGTACAGAACATCTGTGCAACATTTCAGCTTTCTAGGTGTAACGTCTTGGGCTGATTGTCAAAGAAGTCAGTGAGTGAGTCAAGTCGTTTCTTTTCATATTAATTGATTGAAATTAATGTAGTATTGAAATATACATACATACATACATAGATATACATACATACATACAATCGACAATCTGCATTTATCGGTGAACCTGTGTCAAAACGATCTCCGTGTTTTAAATTCATTTAAGGTGCAAACCTGAGTCTTTTTGTGTCGTGAAACAATTTTCGAAGTGCAACTACTTCCAATACACACTTCTATAACAATAAACATTTATAAACTCCACTATTTTACAAAATAAAATCAAAAACATAACTTAAAATTCTAAATAACGGACAAAGTGAAAAAACACTGTGTCGATTAGATGGAAGGCATCGCGTTCTGTGTCGTTCTGTGTTAACGCGCGTCACTGACTCATTGCAGCGCGCGGCGAGACTCCGCCTACTAAACACAGTGCCACACTGTGTCTGAAGCTGGAAAGGATCGGGTTCTGTGTCGCTGTGTGTCAACTACAACGCTGTGACTCCGCGCGAACTTTGGTTTGGAATTAAACACTTGTTGTTAATATACTACCTCAACTACGATGCCGACGATATGTAAAGCTTGCAGTAAGTCTATTAAAAGTACTAATTTTATGGATTGCTCTAAATGCAAATGCCAGTACGACCTACAATGCATAAATATTAGTTTAGAATCCTTCACTAAGTTTACCGCGAGTCATAGAAAATCCTGGTTGTGCCCCACCTGTGTTTGCCTCTTACCAAAGCGAGGAAATATTAATACTCCGGTCCGTTCGTCTGATTTAAACACAGAGGAATCACACTGCGATAATATAAACTTAGTGCGTGGCTCCCGGGGCAAGTCCACAGCTACGTCTGACATTACACTTCTTGATTTAGTTACTGAAATTCGAGAGCTGCGAGAGGAGGTGAAAGAATTAAAACAAACAAACTTGGATATATGTATATTAAGACAGGATGTACTGGAGTTAAAAGAACACCTTGCTAGTCTCTCTCCATCAATATCACAACACTTTATTGACTTTAAAGCGGTAATTGAAGACAAGAACAAGGAAATAAATGACCTGAAGATGTCGGTATCTCAACTACAGTCTGCAGTCTGCGCTCTGGAGACAAATGCCTAAAGAAATGAAATCGAGATATGTGGAATGCCAGAGGAACGTAATGAAAACCTCACGCATCTATTGCTCACTGTTTCGCAGAAAATTAATGTAAGCTTGCAAGAATCTGATATCGACAGCATATTGCGAGCAGGTCCTAAGCACAACTCGAAGGGAAAGCCTAGCCAACATCGTCCCATCATAGTTAAACTAACTCGGAAAATTAAAAGGGATGAAATTCTTTCAGCGGCTAAATCTAGGAGAAATGTGACGTCGGAAGATATAGTTCCTGGCACCAAATCCAAGATATATATAAACGAACGCGTCACCAAAGAGAAAAGACTGTTATTTCGGGAGGCGCGCGCCAGAGCCCAACGCAATGGCTTTCGATTCTGCTGGCTGCGAAATGGGATCATATACATTAAAAAGACCGAAGACAACGACCATAACAGATACCCTGCTATACGTATTCAATCCTTTGAAGATCTGGACAAACATGTCGGAATCTCCCCGGCAACATTACCTACATGTGAACCGCTTAACTAAACTGCTGATTTGCTCAATTAACTTACTGATTTGCTTTATGTTCATTTGTTTGTTTACCTGTTTTTATTTGCTATTTTTGTTTGAACTCTGTTGTTATTCACTAGCTTTGCAAGTCCCAAATATGTACTCGCAGTCAAAAACATACACATCACTCACATATACTACACACGAAATCACGAATCTGTACAGTCACACATACTTGACATCATTTAAACAAAACAAACACAAACCACTTATTTATCCCACACTCGCTAATCACTTTATTACTGGTATTGCCAAATTATATAGTTTCTCCTCGCAGTCAATCGCTTGCATGACTCTTTTACTGCATATAAAAAAGGCATTTTTCGTATACTGTATTTTATATCAATCATCAATACATAAGATAATTATAAACTATGACGACACTTGATATTATGGAATGCATAGATAACGATTGTGCAATAAAATGCCACCATGTAGACTTTGCAGAGGACGCGTATAATATTATCCATAAACACAAATATAAAATCATAACATTTAACATTCGAAGTCTACGTCGTAATTTCTATAGTTTCATGACCGTGGTTAAGAGAATGCATTTTGATCCTGACGTAATTGTGCTGACGGAATGCTGGCTAAGCGAGAGTTCGTTAATATATCAAATCGAAGGCTATAGGGCACATCATACTACAAAATATATTAATAGAGCCGGTGGTGTTGTTGTGTACGTGAAAGATACTTGGTCACCGAAAATTTCTGAACCTAAGATAGGCAACGCAGAATGCATTGTGATAAATATCCCAAATATCATAACTGTATTGGGTGTGTATAGGTCTCCTTCCCTCAAAAACATTGATAACTTCATCAACTCGTTACATGACGTCATGCAAACCATAAATATTGGTCAATGTACGGTATTCACTGGCGACATCAACATTAACATAAATAATCCGGACACGGCCGACTCAGCTTCGTACCTATGTGCTATGGCTGAGTTAGGCTTGAGACCAGCTGTAAATAAACCTACCAGAATTAACTCTTGTCTTGATCATGTATTTTTTAAGGGAAAAGTTGACATAGAAACAATTGTTTGCCCGTCAACTGTTACAGACCATGACTTAGTTATATCTGGATTATCAATTGTAACACCGGGACACTTACCACCCCCAAAATACAAGATAACCCCTAAGTATGACTCTATAGTAGAAGAACTAAGTAATGTTGATTGGTCTGGACTGTGTGACATTCAGAGTGTTGTTGAGCAAACGGATACCTTCATGAGCATAATGAAATCTATTATTGATTCAAATTCAAAACCAATTCGAATTAGTCGCTCGAAAATTATTCTCAAGCCTTGGATGACACAAGGTTTACTGAGATGTTCCCGAGTGAGAGACAAACTTCATCATGAAGCTAGAAAGGTACCAAAGAACTATGTGAAAACTCTAATATACACTAGATATAGAAACTTCTTTATCACTTTGCTGCGTAAAATAAAAAATAACTACAATTCTGACTTACTAGAAAAATTTAAAAATCAGCCTAAAAAACTTTGGGAAACCATTAACAAAATCTCCCATAGGAATAAAGTTGCTGACTCAAATGCTTCTGATTTGATTAATGCTCACACATGTCCACAAAAGGCAATTAATCTTTGCAATGAATTCTTTGCATCGGTCGGTCAAAGCTATGCTACTAACATTCTGAAGGGACTCAACACAACCCAGTCTGAATTGACACGAGAGATTGATAATGATTCAGCTCCACTAAAATCTTTCTTTTTTGAGCCCACGGATACCCGAGAAATAGAAAATATAATCATGAACCTAAAAACTGATAGTGCTCCGGGATTAGATGGTGTTACTAACAAATTGATAAAAATGGCTAATCATAATATAGTTGAACCACTAACAATAATAATCAACCAAAGTTTGGCTACGGGAGTTGTTCCTCCAGTCTGGAAAACTGCCGTTATAGTGCCAATTCACAAAGGAGGTGAAACTAACGTACCTGATAATTATAGACCTATATCGCTGCTTCCGGTTTTTTCAAAAATATTGGAAAAGTAGTAAATAACCGTCTTATCAAATACTTAGAATTAAATAAAATTTTGTCGGACACTCAATTTGGTTTTCGTAAACATAAATCTACAGAAGACGCAGTCAATCTATTAACGAATGAAATTACCGACCATCTAGACAATGGCCTCGCATGCGTAGGAGTCTTTTTAGACTTGGCAAAAGCCTTTGATACTGTGGCCATTCCAATATTGCTGAGAAGACTGGAAACCATCGGAATTCGAGGTGTTGCACTGGAATGGTTCAAAAGTTATTTGACTGAAAGGAAGCAATGCGTTAAGCTGAACGCCTGGATCAGTACCAAACAAGAAATATCTTTCGGAGTGCCTCAGGGCAGCGTTTTGGGACCAACTCTGTTCCTAATATATATTAACAGCTTGACAAATTTACCCCTGAAAAATGCAAAAATACTCTGCTATGCAGATGACACGGCTGTTGTGTTTCATGATAGTAACTGGAAAGACTGTTTTAGAAATGCTGAGCAGGGCGTCAATTCAATCGCAAAATGGCTAAGCAATAACTTACTGACACTAAATACCAACAAGACCAAGTTCTTATGTTTTCAAAAAACTGCAGCTTCCTCACCTTCTTCTCTATTAAATATTCAAATACATACATGCGGCCAAACGCAGCCCCCGAACACCAAATGCCAATGCTGTAATTTACAAAGAGCAAAATCTATAAAATATCTCGGAGTAATAATTGATGAAAAACTTACATATAAAGAACATATCACTGCACTCTCAGCCAAAACCAGAAAGTTAATATATGTAACTAGGGAACTAAGAGATGTTGCTTGCATGAAACTTCTTAAAGCTATTTATATCTCCTTGTGTCAATCTATCTTGTCATATTGTATTAGCGTTTGGGGCGGAACTTCGACATCACATCTCATACTGTTGGAAAGAGCACAGAGATCAGTTATTAAAGTAATGTTAAAGAAGCCTATTAGATTCCCAACTATAGATCTTTACAAAGAAGCTGATCTACTTAGCGTGCGAGGGCTCTATGTAATGCATGCAATTACCTCCACTCATAAGCGAGTCATAAATTCGGTGAGTTACAATGACATGCTGAGGCTAAGAGTCTATAAAATCACTAGCACTAAATGTAAAACATCTTTTGCTAGAAGATCACAGAAGTTTATGTTTCCATACCTGTACAATAAAATTGCAAATAAATATCAGCTCCAGCATAACACGACTCGTGAAACCAAAGTTAAAATTAGGAAAATACTCACCGGCATGAACTATTATCAGATGGAACAATTGCTACGCTCAGTTGTGTAGGGATTACGCTTAACACTCTCATCAAACGCTATACACGACACACATAACTCACATCACACATAACACTCTCTCAAACACTTACTCATACACTTCACACTCATATACATACATACAATACACTCGTATTTCAACCTCATGGGAATGATAAATGCAGATTTATTTTATTTTACTTTTATTAGAGCAATCGTTTTTGTTTGATAGCCACGATACAGGCTCTGCCTAGTGTGGTTTCACCGTTATTTTTTGCAACATGTAACTTGAGATGCTAATAAAGTTATTATTATTATTATTATTATTATTATTCACGCCTGTTTCCCAGAGGGGTAGGCAGAGACTACGGATTTCCATTTGCTACGATCCTGACACACTTCTCTGGCTTCATTATTGAAATATAGGAGGAAGCAAATTTATTGTTAAATGCAAAGAAGCGTACGCCGCGCCGGGAGTTGTGCGTACGATCTCCGCAAACAATACCCTTATTGTGGTAAGGCCTCTGTCTTGTCTGTCTGTTAGTCAGACAAACAGACACACAGACACACAGATAACCATTACACCCTAAAAGGATTCCAATGTAACTCTAAAAAGACAATATCACATAAATAATAAAAATAATATCAGCTCTGTATTAAAACTTAAAATTCTTTATTAGTAGACAACATTTCTCAATGGTAATCTGTGGATAATGCCGTGGGTGGCGTATTTTGTACATTTAGTTACTAAGTACTATCATAGTAATTTTTAATACGCTGCTGTTTGTTATCCCTAAATAAATAAATAAAACTGTTCCACTGCTGGGCCGAGCCTTTTCTCAGTGTGTCAAAGGTTAGGCCATAGTCCACCACGTTGGCCCAGGGCGGGTTAGTAGATCTCACATATCTTTGAGAACATTATGGAGAACTCTGTCATACCGTTGTAATTAAACTACTATACACGGATTTTATCGCGTTGTTTATTTGACACTTTATGACATAATTTTGAAAACTGTTACACTACTATTACTATTAAACTTTACTAATTTTTAAGCTAATTAAATTATTGAAACTATTAAAACTATTTATACTATTACTATACTATTTATATTTGTGTTTACACTTTCCCCGACGTTTCGGTTGCTTTTCAGCAGAAAATCATATAAAATCCGTATATAGTAGTTTAATTTCAATGAATAACATTCGCGTAAACAGAACACAATATCTGTCATACCGGTTTCCTCACGATGTTTTCCTTCGCAGTTAAAGCGAGCGATAATTAACCGGTCAATTACAATATCTCCTTTAATCCCTTTGGGGATATATGATGATGTAATAGTACATACTCATTTTCCGTTTACCAAGTGACGCCACGTGATAAACTTGTTGAAACAATTTCAACTGTTATCTCTCTAGTGAGTATCATTATTTACAGTACAGCCTATCATTGGCACAGATAACGCAGCCAAACAAAAACAAACTGCTATCTATAAACTACATAGTAGGTATAATAATAATATAAATTATTATTATTTGTATCTATATTGGAAATTTGTTTGTCCGCCTGTGTCACCGTTTAAATAGGGACATAAAGCATGCAACACTACTACTAGTAGGAGACTGACTGCCACGTAGAGGTCTCGATTCGATTCCAATACTTTCAGTTTAAATATTTAAATATCGCTCGCTTTAACGGTGAAGGAAAACATTAAGAGGAAACCTGCATGTCTGAGAGTTTTCCATAATATTCGCGATGATGTTAAAGTCTGTCAAACTATAATGGGCCAGCGTGGTGGATATCTTTACCCTTCTCACTGATAAGACGCCCATGCCCAGTAGTGGATATTAATATTTGTGATCAAAAGTATATAATTATACTTAATTACTTAGTAATTATACACGTTATATATTAGTAAGTATACAAAGTCAAAAATCATTTATTTATTTAGTTTACAAAGGAGCAGCGCTAGCTCAGTGGGGAGACCAACAGACTGCAATCCAGAGGGTCTCGAGTTTGAACCCACGTCGCGCACCTCTGACTTTCGACAGTTATGTCTTATCGAAATTATGTGCGTATTGATTGACAATTATCGCCTGCTCCGTGCCTCTGAGAGCACGTTAAGCCGTCGGTCCCGGCTGCCATGAACATCTATGGCAGTCGTTATAATTATTGGGAGAGTGTCGACACAAAAGATTCCACTGGGTCGAAGTGTCGCCAGTCTGCACTGACTGGGGGCCACATAATAATAATAATATTCTACCACATACACACAACACCATCTAGCCCAAACTAAGCAGAGCTTGTACTATAGGTACTAGACAATGGATAAATATACATATATTTTTTTATTTTTTTGTATATACATACATATTATACATAGAAACACCCAGACCAAGACAAACATCTATGTTCATGCACACAAATGTTTGACTTGTGCGGGAATCGAACCCGCGACCTCAGACGTGGCAGTCGGTTACACTAACCACTACGCCATCGAGGCCGACGAAGATAAGATAAGATAGGTTACAAAGGAACACTTATGAACTTATGAAGTTGTGGTTCGTGAATTATCCTAAGTAACTGAAGCTACATTTAAGATAGTTGTTAGGTTCAGCCAACTGACCAATATTCGCGCCTGTTTCCCGAAGAGCTAAATAGGGACTACGGGGTTAGGGAGAACGGATTGCACGGCACAAGGCCGCTGTTACTGTACTGAGTTTTGTGGTATTTATTTATTTATTAAGGATCTCCAACAAAGACTATACACAAAATTGCATGGACAAATGGACATTAATTTAGTATAGTGTACTCCTTCAGTTATAGGAGACCACAGCATGCACGTACATATAACAACAAAGCATAAAATAGAAAATTTAAAATTAATTAATTAAAATAAGCTACACCCACCGAGCGTCGTCCGGTGGGTCGTCCAAGGTACCGCTGGAAAGACGAAATAGCTAAAGACTTGAAAGAGATGAATGTGCTCGATTGGTCTGACTTGGCACAAAATAGGAAAGAATGGCGCACTTTAATGTCGGAGGCCAAGATCCACTTTGGATCGCTGAGCCAGTGAAGTAAGTAAGTAAAATAAGCTACACGTTAGGAATTAACTTAACAAAAGAAATAAACAATGTGATACTTAATGAAAAACTTAAATGACCCGTTGTAAGTGTGTTTTATATTTTGGTAAGAGTTGACTATCCAATACTACACGGGACAAACCTTTGTGTAATCCAAAATTAGTAGTTTCGAATCTGCGTATTCTTCGTGTACGTTGTTTGAGTGTTTGTAGAGTATTTAAGGCGTGAAAGCGTTACAATTAAACAAACTCCACGGATGACGTAGTGGCTTCAGCTTCAGTCCCTACACGGGACAAAAACTTGTGTGATCAACAAATGGTTGTACAGAGTCTTGGTGTTCGTTGTGTCCGTTGTTTGAACGTTTGTAAAGCAGCCGCGACACAAGAATTATTACTAGTGCGAGCGATGTCCTTAATAAAAAAAATTTAAATATTGCATTTGTTACGATCTTAGCATATCTTTCTTGCTTCAGATTAGGGTATTCTAAATCTGGCCTTTCTCCAGGATATCTACGACGTGGTAAGAAAACGTCACATTAAAAAAAATTAAAATTAAAAATATATTTATTGCCAAAACAGTACATATATCCATTGGCTCCACACTAGGCAAGCCTGTCCTGTGGATGCCGATGTTTGCGATTTTTACAGTTGACAATTTAGTACAGTTTGCTCGGTAGATGTCAGTAAGCAGACATTTAAACTTTTCAATAACTACATAATAATACAGGTTAAATAAATGATAAAATAATAAATACATGCATTTAAATGAACAATAAAACGTTCACCGTGATCTTGCCTTACTAGCTGTCCTATGCGTACTGTTTATAATTCCATGTGCTTGACATGACCTTCGCGTGGAAAGTAATGTTTGCTTATAGGTAATTTTCTAAAGCATAGACCGTTCAGTTCCTGGGTCGTATACGAAAAAAAAAGACAAAATATGTATTATTTTGAAAATAAAATACTTTACATAGTTTTTATCGCATTTTATTGGATATAACACAAGATTTGTTGTTTTTTATATATGTAGGTATGTATTTCATTGAATATTACTCAAAGTACTTTTATTGTAACATTCTATGTAATATTCAAAATATCAATTAACTTATAATGTCGCATCGGCACACCGGACAGACAAAATATGTTTTCAATAATGTCTGGTAGTCCAAGAATTAACATTAATTAACATAACCGCTCGAATGTATGGCCGCAACATTGCGCAACTGTCACTTCAAGGAACAGATATTCATTTGTTTAATATACGTAGCATGTGATTTTATGCCATCCTTTGTCTTTGCCATACCCTTTTGTTAAGGTTAGATAAATCCGTCATAATTTAAACGTGCTAAATATACGCATCTGTTTAGACGCCTTTTAGAGGTCGATCGGACGCCTTCTAGAGGCGTCTCGACAGATGCTCGTATTTTGACATAGACTTCTAGGAGGTCGATCGACAGTTGACGGCATAATTAACAGTAAAAGCATTTGCCGGTGATGAGCCAGCTAAACCGAGGAATCCAAATTCCATTCCTTTCTTTTTATCCCAATTTTAATTCCTTTTTCTATTCCGTATTCCTGGTATATAACCAATAGGCTGTACATAGCAGGCCGTGTGTTTGTATATTGTATCCTGAAACGTAACCTTGTAGCGTGCGATATACCTGCAGACAGCTGGGAGAAGCGTGCACGTCTCAGATCGGAATGGCGTCGTACCATCCATAAAAACGCCGATAGGTATAAAGAAGGACCACTCCAAAACCTTGATACCGTGAGCCAATTACGTAAGACCCGACCCAAACCACTAACAATTCGGCGGGCCAGCTCTATTGTGGGCCTTGTAATCGAACTTTCAAAACAAAGTTCGGTTTTGCAAGTCACATACGCGCCCACCGCAACTACAATCCAGACTGAATTTAAGGAGTCGCCGTCACCGGACACGGTGAGGAGGACATGATGATGATGATCTTTTATCGTATAAAAACGTCAAAGAAATTTAAAATTAATATTTATTGAAATTAAACTACTATATACGGATTTTATCGCGTTATTTATTTGACACTTTATTACAAAATTTTTTGAAATCTGTTACACTACTATTACTACTAAACCACAGATGCTCGCTAAAGAACACCGATTCCTACCAAGGATGCTTCGCGAGGCTATTGAAATCAAAAAACATCCTAATTTCAATAGAGAAGATGGTTGGAATGTACCACCAGCTTGGGATCCAGTAATTCAAATAGTCAAACCCAAGAAGAAGCAAACCACAGCTAGACTTCATGATACTTTGAGCTCATTCTGCGTAAATAGAAACACCCATGATTAAATTATGTTCAGGTACTTTGACATAACTACACTGGAACATTGAGACAACTACCATCTTAGTCTCCCCGTAACCATAGCTGCTGAAAAGCAACCGAAACGTCGGGGAAATTGTAAACACAAATATAAATAGTATAATAGTATAGTAATAGTTTTAATAGTTTCAATAATTTAATTCGCTTAAAAATTTGTAAAGTTTAGTAGTAATAGTAGTGTAACAGTTTTCAAAAAATTTTGTAGTAAAGTGTCAAATAAATAACGCGATAAAATCCGTATATAGTAGTTTAATTTCAATGAATAACATTCGCGTAAACAGAAGACAACATTATATTAAAATTAATAGTTTGATACAAGCAATTCCACAGCACAACAGTAGTATAATTACTACATAAACGGGTAACGTATTATTTATAATTACTACGTCAAACTGTATTCTTTGTGGGTTAAAAATATGTCATCAGTAGGTCATAATGTCAAGGATGGTCGGTTCAACTTGTCATGTCATTTTGCTAGCTTGTTTTTAGGGCATTGGTTGACGTCTTATCTTTGTAGGATTCAAGGCCAGACCTATAAGCGTTTTGTATAAGCGTGCAATATACATGAGGGTAAGCTTGCTACGTTAGGGATATTTCGCTCGCATATTGCCAACTGTCTTGTACTATAGTTATACAATCGACTACAGTCCAGAGGATCCCAGACTGTTTTCTCATAGATCACTTTCGAAATTTAGCTGGTTCCGGTGGACCCTCTGCTAAACAAGTTCATGCAATAAAAAAAAAATGATCAAATTTCTATGGGCTGAACTTCTTTTTTTAAAAATATTCGGGTCTGAACCTACCACGGTAGGCGGGCTGAACATTTTTTTTTTTTAGTAATTCTCTACCGATAGATCAAAAACCAGTGGTACTGAATATGGAATATGCAAGTTTTCGTGGACTTACGAATTATTAACCCCCATTTTTTTGTCACGCCAACGTAGACTCCCGTCGAGTCTTCCGTGGACCTCTGGAGGTCCACCTGGACCACTTTGGAAACTAATGGACTACACGGATGGATGGTAGATGTTTAAGTGGCCGTCGCGCCATATGACCATATGTCTGGTCATATGACCAAAGAACATTCGTTGAGGTCTATCCCTTCCAAGCTCCCTTTCTTTTTAATAAAATTACAATTTATTTGGGTTGCGAATTACTAGCATCTTGTTAACCCAGCTAGCTAAGATAAGATAAGCTAAGAGTGCTTCAGGTTGGTAGTATAATAGGTCGGATTCCAACCCATAACCTCTCTATCATAAGTTGCATGCCAGCCATTGGCCTAACGCCAGCGCTTGAAAAAGACCTTTCACACAAAGGTCGCTGTGCTGTCAACACAAGTCCCCTGTTGCCAACACATCTTCTTAATAAGCCTTTTAGCTGAGCTGACTGTAGGTAAACACACGGAGGTGGTAAATTATAAACGATAAAAATTACAAAGCAGGAGTTGATCCTTTGACCTTGGCAAACGGTATAGTCCATATACTAACAAAGCCTCAGTGTTACGCATCTAATCTTCAAAACGATACAATTTTAATAGATGGGAAAAAAGGGTAACGAATATTTAAAAATATTATAGCCAGCAAGATAGGAGGGATGATTGTTTCCTATTTATTATAGTTTTATCCTAACTAATATTATAAAAGCGAAAATGAGTTTGTTTGTTACCTTTTTACGCCTAAACCACTGAATCCATCATCCTGAAATTTTGCATATACGTTGTCAGGTGTACAGAAACGGACATAGGCTACCTTTCATCCCGAAAAGAATTACTGTTCCCGAGGAAAACAACAATAACGTTCTTATGATAATAGATGGCGCCACGTGTCTTTCGAATCATGATTAAATTATACCTATTACTACAAGCAGAGTACAACCCGAATTGATTGTTAAATTCTAAATTAACGCGAGCGAAGCCGCGGGCAAAAGCTAGTTATAATATATTTGGCAAAGTTGTTTTAATTATTATTTTCATTTAACATATCCAGTAACAGTATGACATTATTTTAACTGAACTTATTTCGTAATATATTAAAATCACTTTATTTTGTTTCAGACACCAATGGTGCAACTACCACTACTGGTAAGTTAATTATTTTAAAAGTAATAATAAAATTATCCATTCGATTGATGCTATTAGAGTATTCAGGGCAGACGCCGTTGTGTCATCCATAGTAACCAATATAGTAGTCCATCAAACACCCATACCCATAGCCCATATATTAGAATCCATACGTAGCAATAGTCCTACGCCTGCTACGGCTAGTCCCGCTGTAGGTGTTCCATCCCACCTTTGATTAAAATTCTCGAAGGGCCTCTTCATTTTGGACCCATGTCTCTGTGTAAGCTTCCTAAAGGGCCGGGTATTTTTCTAACGTATTAGAGAAATACCCGTGAAAAAGAAACAAATAATAATAAAGCCATTTATTCCATAACCCGTAACTTTCACGTTGTTAGTAATTTTTATAGATGTACTTAGTATCTAGTATTCTATCTAATTAGTTTGGGATATGGACTCCATTTTGGGTATAGGCCTCCCCAAACCTTTTCCACCTTTCCCTATCCTTGCCCTAGTCAATCCAATCTCTCCCTACCGCCTGTACGATGTCGTCCGCCCAGCGATGCTTTGCTCTGCCGGCTTTTCTTTTGCCTGATGGTCCCTTCCATTTGGTGTTAATTATTACTTAATTAAAAATAGCTTATACCCACAGTTTAATTCCCGTATCTCTAAGAATCTATACCGCAGTAAAATCGAAGTAAATATCTTAGGTCACCTAGTCAATATACTATTTCTATGCAAAAAATTATACCGATCTGTTGCTGCGGAAGACAAACTAAACACAGTTTTGCTTTTTTCCACGGCTTCACTCAAGACTGGTTCTTTTTTCTGGATGAAGAATACCTTAACACGTTGAATGCGAGACTTTATAACTACAAATTACGTTCAGTGCTATACATACCAATTTTGACATGTACCGTTTTTTATTCTGGTGCGATACAAGACGATAATGATTTGTAAACAAATGAGTTTTGCCCAATAAATCTTTGTTTTTTATAAAAATATTTAATTTTATGGTTGCAATAGCAAGTTGACATATTCAATTAGATACATTTGTCGTCGCCACAGAATACAAACTTTAGTTTAGTAATTATATGACATTTAAATAACAATACGGATTCGTCTTGTACCGCATCACGGCGGTAGGGCAAGGTTTGTTGTGTCGATAGTTTTGTAGGGAAGGGAAATATAGTGAAACAAAATATCGCCATCGATGTTTAGAATAATTATTAAAGGAAAAAGAAATTCACAAAACCTAAATATTCTTATGCGATTTGTTGTAGCATTCCAAAAACATAGTTTTGTCGCATTCTTTGCAGTGAGCATTAACTTTTCTTACTTTCTTGTCGGCATCTCTGCTATTCATTGTTTTCTTAATTGTTTGTAACATTCAACGCACATTTTTCTTTTTGTACCTTTTTGAAATGTGTGGACTTTCATTTTTTCGGCAATAATTCCATCAGTTAGTTTAGTTTTGGTCAGAGCTTCTATTATAGATTCAGTGAAATTCAGCAAGTGAACTTTTTTATTGCATCTTGTGTTATAGACGATCCATGCATTTACTATAGACATACCGAAGAGAATACTCATGACTGCACTAGCCTGTACCGACTAGTTCCTGTGGTGCGATACAAGGCGGTAGCGTACAAGACAGTTTTGGCTGGTACCGCACCGATTGTAATTTTTTATCATCTAGTGCGGTACAAGTCGAATTTATCTTGTATACTTTAAACCTACCGATTGGATACAATTTGAAGTAACAAACTTAAACGTATAATTGTCACTTTCTGGAGTAAAGGATTTCAATGATAAACCACCTCCGCACCTGACAGAAAACACCTACTTTCAACGCCGCATCAAACGGAAGTCTAATACAAGTCAAAATTGGCATGTACCGCATTCAAGGTGTTAATTATTCTTTTGTGTACCTCTGCCAAAGTAAATGCGAAATTTAATGATGATCGGTCGAGTAGTTAGGGCGTGAAAGCGTAACAAACAAACTCACATTCGCATTTATAATATTAGTTAGGACTACTTTCATAATATCTGCACACGTGAATCCCACAAAAATGCCCCAAAATTATTTTGCATAATGAATTATGCTTGTACTAAATATGCCCAAAAATAGATTGTCTATAAAGACGTATATAGCCTTACTAAATTGTACATTAATAAAAATATTAAGGTACAATAAAAAAGATGATAAGCTGTAACAGATCTCATGTACAAACAGGGGTCCACGGGACTTTAAAGCTTGAGCGTCAACACGTGAAGAGGCTTCTCTCAATTGATACATTGGCTCTCCACATTTCCAAAAGAATTTAAGCAAATATTTAAGACCTACTTAAATAAGAAACAATAGGTATTTAACCTTTATCGTCTTACTAGATTTTGACCGCGGTTTCACTCGCGTAAAAGTAGGTTTAGGCTATGTTAATAACAGTAACAAAACTACCTAATGCCTGCAAAAGCTAGTTTTAGCTAGCTTTTGACTATTTCTATACTATTTACACTTGCTCAACGTTTTGGTTGCACTCCAGTGGTCATAGTTCTCCTGGCAGTCCTTCCTTTGCCTAATTAAATTTAAATAGTAAAAATGGTCTCTTTTCATTTTACTGAATATGAAGGGTATACAGTAAAATGAATAGAGACAGAAGTTATCCGCGTCCCTTTCACTGTCTCTAAATGGTTCTGTGACAGAAAATAAGTTATAAACTGCCCAAATGTAAAAAGCTTCCGAAGTTTTTCAAACGTAGTCCTCCATAAACTTTGAAGTCTTAAAACTTCTTTATTAAACAATAATTTTGCTTTACATAATATTGTCTTCTGTTTACGCGAATGTTATTCATTGAAATTAAACTACTATATACGGATTTTATCGCGTTGTTTATTTGTAAAATGTGTAAACACAAATATAAATAGTATAATAGTATAAATAGTTTCAATAGTTTCAATAATTTAAGTAGCTTAAAAATTAGTAAAGTTTAAAAGTAATAGTAGTGTAACAATTTTGCTTTGTTATGTTTTATTTATTCATTAATTAAATACTTTATGAAATCTTATAGATACACATATATATTATTTTTAAACGTCCAGCGTTCTGGTCACGTAGTACACGTTTTGTAACCTTGTATAGATAAACTTCTCAATACTAGGTTCAGAGAAATTCGGATTAAGTACCTACTCTAAACCAACTCCGATTTTGATAGTCAGTAATAAATGGTATAATAGACGCAACACCTTGAATATAAATAGATTGTAAAAACTAAAATTATAATTAAATAGTGATTTAAAAAGTGACTAGATGTGTTCGCAGTTTCATCCGCGTTTATAGTTACTGCGTCGCCCCTGTGGCTCGTAGCGTGATGTTATATAGCCTATAGCCTTTCTGTACAAATAGGCTATCCAACACTAAAATAATTTTTCAATTCGAACTAGTAATTCCTGAGATTAGCGCTTTCAAACTAACACACAAACTCTTCAACTTTATAATATTAGTATAGATTTAAAAGAGTGGCTGTGAGTTTTTTTGCAGATAATTTCTCATAATTATGCTCATCATTTTGCCTGAACCTAGCAACTAATTATAAATTTAGTAACTTCACTAACTCGTAAACTTTGATGATCATAAGTGTTACTTTGTGACCTAAATGAATACCTAAATCATTTTTGACTTTGACTTTGACAACGAACGTGCATGAACATATAAACTTTCTTTAATATAATAATATTCTATCACATACACACAACACCATCTAGCCCAAACTAAGCAGAGCTTGTACTATGGGTACTAGACAATGGATAAACATACATATATACTTTAATGAAGGGGTATTCCAGAATCGTAGCCAGTACAAATCCGTAGTCTCTGCCTACCCCTCTGGAAACGAGGCGAAGGCGTGAGTCTATGCATATAGTAGTCCAATAAAGATGTTTTCTTCACCTGAAGGCTCATAAAAAAAACTGCTGTCAGCATATCTTTACATCGTAACCGTTTAGGACGGCGATAAAACCGATTTTATCGGCAAAATGACGTTTGTCATCGGAAGGTTATGTTTTAACCGGTTTTACGGTTATACATACACTAACATATTTCTGTGGCATCTGTTCACTGGTAGGATAAGCAGAGAGTAAGCTTTCCAGTTGATTCGATCATGATACAATTCTAATCTTAATTCACTAACCTAACCTTTTTTTATATTAAAAAAAGGATAATATCATACATAGATTACATACTGGAAGTCCCTAGCTTATTAGAATTGGAACAACGGATCCAACACGGATAGAATATCGATGGTGTCGTGGTTAGTATAACCGACTGCCACGCCTGAGGCGACCTCAGGGTTCGATTCCCGCACAAGTCAAACATTTGTAATTTTTTCGGGATGAAAGGTAGCCTATGTCCATTTCTGTACACCTGTCAACGTATATGCACAATTTCAGGATGATCGGTTCAGTGGTATAAGCGTGAAAAGGTAACAAATAAACAAACTCATTTTCGCTTTTATAATATTAGTTAGGATTAGGATTAGGATACATACTTTAGGCATAACCCAATAACATTGCTTCACCAGGGCATTGAACTAAGACCGCACCATATAATTAAAACGGCAGCTTATTTTCACACATAAAACAATATCCTCAATTTTATGAAATGCAGCTTCACGGTAAACTCAGTTCGATAAAGCAAAGCATTAAGTGTTGAAAGGTACAAAAAGAGGCACCCTATCTCCCCCAGAGGGGGTGGGGTGGTAATACCACAGTAGTTTGAAGCTGTATACATAAGTATACGGCGCTATGTAGCCTTTATTGTCCGTAGAGCAGCGCTGTTATATTACGATTTCTACGCCATTAAAAGTTAGTCTAAGAGACAGACTGATCGAATTAAATCACATTATTTTTAGCACAAAAAATCAATTTTGTAATTTGTCTTATTAGGTAAGCAATCGTATCGGTATTGTTCAATAACATTGCACTACCGAAGTGAGCCCCCAGTAAGGGGCTACCACGAATACTAGTAATTTACAAATGGTACTGAAAGCAACCTTTAAAAAATAGAGAATGACGAAGAAGGTCTCA
Organism: Catocala sponsa; assembly: GCA_963564715.1. Lineage (NCBI taxonomy): Eukaryota > Metazoa > Arthropoda > Insecta > Lepidoptera > Erebidae > Catocala > Catocala sponsa. The sequence goes on from OY751352.1 coordinate 2,257,853, forward strand.
ATGTATTGTCTTTAGTAGTAGACTGAGAGGCGCTCATAGCCAGTTGCACTCACTGATCGGTAAACGATTAGCGTAGGTAAGTAGCGTAAGGTTAAGCAACGTTGGGTGCGGTCAGTCTATAGATGGGTGATCGCTTAGTGGTATTTCATCTGAGCGTCTCCGTGCTTCGGAGGGCACGTAAAAAGTCGGTCCCGGTTGTTGTCAAATTGACAGCAGTCGTTAAGCCATGTCAGAGGCCTACGGGCGGCTTGAACAACTCTTGATAACAGGTTGACCACTAACCACACGAAAAGAAAAAGAAGAAGAAGTAGTAGACTGAATTTAGTTAGTAAATAAGACGAGTAAGAAAGACTGGACTATAAATTTCGAGGTTTAACATAATAGTCTGGGTAATTATATCACCTAGACTGACATGCGCATGAAAGCATCATCGTCTTACAGAGTAATATATAAAAAATGTATATTATATACCGACAACGTCTAATGCTGATACGAAATTTTTGACATTTTTTTAAAGACATCTCTGGCACTGGTAATCGTTTCTATGTCACAAAGATCTTTACAAACATTGAAATATCGGACTCAATATACCTAGGGGTCCTAATCTGATGGTACCTTTCAACAGTCTATTAAAATTAGGATTGTTTTGGTTTCAAAGTTTAACGGAGCATCTTGGCATCAATCGGTGATCCTGGTGCTTTGTTGTGTCAAATCTCAAGTACGTGGTCCTCTGTTACATGTGTTCACACAGCAGACAATATCTCATAGAAGTCACTAAAAGAATCTATAAAATATTAAAGCGAGACATATTTACTACATACTATAAGCCGACGTAGTTTCATACTTTTGTATCATTTATACGGCCCGGCTCATGGTAAGTACGAGTAAGGTACGGAACACGCTTACCATCATGCGTGCCAACTGCCATATGAACAAGTGAAGAGCGGTCATAGGGTACTAATTGTAGCCTTTTCTGGTAACTTACTTAAGCAAAACAGGTAAAATTAATCGTATATAAGCTACTGGAAGTCTTACTCACCGGGCGAAGCGCAGTAACAGTGTTAATAAACTTAAACATCGTCGTACAACACATCTCACTGATTGAAATGCACGAAGATTAAAGTTACCAAAATACAATAAAGACATAAAAAAAATATTCACAAAAAAGATATAATATAATTAGCACACAATAGATTATTATAAACATAAATAAACATGTTTATTCTAAATTATTCCTATGTTAATCAGATAACAAAAATCTAATATTTGAATACATATTCATTTGCTAGATTTCAAACTATAGTTGCGAATTATTTTAATTTTGCGATATCTATAAATCACACGCGCACACACACACACACGCACCAAACACACACACACTATTTTAACTTACACACACATAAGATAAATATTATGCTTTGATTGATATTTGGTGTATTTGTGTTCATATGTCCGGGGAGACGACTGCTGCGCGGCGCTACTGTACACTTTCGCCTGACTACACAAAATTAAAGCGTCAGCAGTGTCGCTATAATATTCCCTCCTTTAACAAAAAAAAAGAAATAGTCCAAAAATTCGTTAATGGTCGTCAGTAGTGTCGCTACAGATAAATTAGTATAAAACTGTATCCTTGTCCAGAGTCTGGAGAGGCTGGTAGTCTGTCACACAGGGTCTCCTAGTATAGATACCAGTCTCTCACATAGTCAATTTGACACACTAATGTATTAATTAAATATACTATACAATACTCTAATTTCTGTGTGAAAGAACAAAATAAATATAGGCAAAATTAAAATATATGTAAATTACTTTAATAATCCTTTAAGTACCATTCATAAATGTAACATTTATTTACAATTGTTAGGCTTAAACAAAAGGTTACTTAAGAAAAGGCTAAACGTAAGGATATTGTGCATTAAATAGGGCACAGCTCGGCATGAATACTGTCAAGAATATTATTCATTATTATTTATTTACTAGCTGACACAGAACACTTTGTTCTACCATATAAATTCTTCTGATAGGGACACCCTGATCACCTAGCGGTATGAAATATACTTTACGACCTTTTCTCATACCTACCAAATATACAAAAAAAAAAAAGAAATCGGGTCGGTCTTTGGGAACTGCCGATAGAAGTGAAAACTTTAATCCTTGATCATAAAAACTTCTTTACAAACAAAAAACAAAAACAACATTCCTGATACTCTCTTTGAGGTTATTACGGGGATCAAAATTTCGTTATTTTTTGCGTAGGACGCACCATTTCTGAGATATTGTTAATATTCTAAAATAATTCAAAAATGGAAAGCGTGGAAGCGTGACGATGACGCGAGTTCTATGATTTTTGTTAACCCAAGAAGTGCTCAACGCGCCTAAAGAAGAGTTCACTTCAAAAAAACATAAAAATCGGTCGAGCCGTTTCGGAGGAGTGCGACCACAAACACCGTGCAACGAGATTTTTATACATAAATTACCAACTGTGCTCTAGCTAATTCATTGGCTACATTTTCATCAAAATTAGTTCAGCGATTTACGTAACCGTAAAAATGTAGACAAGACATCGTTATTTTCGTATTTATAATCTATTTATGGAAGTAATTGTATGGATTGTATAACAAAGGTACTAGACATTTGTTGTTTAGAACCTTAGTTTAAGGTACTAGTTATAAATTTATTGAAGTATATTCAATAGTGAGCGAAAATATATATTTCAGTAATTTTTCCTTGTGTTGTCTGACTCCTAGACATGGTGCGGTAGGAGGTCGCTTTACAGCGCGGCTGGGCGTCGCTTTTCAGTAGGCGGGGCGAACGCCCACTCGCTCATCAGGCGACTGAAAACTCAACACTGAAACTTTTAATTAATTTATTTTTTTCTCTCTATTTCTACATTTTTTAGTTCTGCGTGTCAAGAATATAGTCGCATCTACTTACGATGTAGATATATCTTTGATTTTGAACGAGCGTTCCATTTTTAAATTTAGATTTATTTTTTAATTATGGCCTGTCTTTTGCCAGTATCCAGTAAACTGACAGAATACAGGTAGGATTAGACAATATTTTAAAAAGAGAATATATTATGATGGCCAAAATCAAGAAATATTATATTTTGACTTTATTTACCATTTTGTTTAACTGAATAACAAATTTATATTAAAATCTATTCAAACAAACGAGCGAGGAATACATAAAATATATTTTTATAATTTTATTACGTACTGGCAAGACAGATTAGTACTTATTGATTTTTATTTTCATATAAATTGACCTACATCCTAATTCTTCTCGCAGTCATTACCAGCCAATGGCGGGCCCAATAAATAAAGGTTCCTTATAATATTTTTTCTCTTCGGATGAATAGTGGAGACGCAATCGATAGACATTAAATCATCGCCCAATAAAAATGTCACTGGCCCGTTGGAAGTGGTCTGCATTTACACCGTTGTTCGTTGAAGAACAACAAAACAGTTTTCATTTTATATACCAAATTCCATTTTCTTGTTTTTACAATTAAACTGCACGAATGGCGTAGTGGTTTAAACGGTCGCCTCGCCACTGTTACTACGCAGAGTGTTATGGGTTCGAATCCCACACGGCTCCGACGAAGTCGACGAATTCCGTGTCTGGACTTTCATTGTGTCAGTTCTTTGAATGTTTGCTAAGCTCCCGCGATACAGGATTCATTCCTAGGTTGGGAAATGTCTTTTTTTATAGATAAAAACAAAAATGTTTGTAACAATTATTGTACTTTAAAATGTATTTTACTCAAGCATTGGTATGAATAAACGAAATAACTTGTTTAGTCATTATAAGGTGTCCAAAAAGAAGTATCAATTTCTGTTTATTAAATCTGTAATTGAAATTAAACGTGTATCATACGCGTACAACTAAATTTGGTTCATTTTAAAATGCACATTTTATATATGCAGCTCTTCTGTCGTGCAATCAATGAAATCCAATACTTCGCGTATGACACTTTATTCGTATCGTGTATTTCTATCGTGATAAAACGAATCGAATCGAATAGAAGCCGAAGCAGATTGATTACAAATATAACACGAAATTCTTTTTGTTTAATCGAAATACAGATTTTCGATTTAATCTAGACTTGGTCCTATTGGCTTAGATTCGTATCGGGTCGCGTCTGCTATTAATTTAAAATATACGATGTTTTTAATGTTTTTCACCATAAACTGCATTGGTGTCGCAGCGACTGTAAATGCTATGCGTTATCCTGGGTTCGGTTTCTGGGTTGAGAAAAGTGTCATTGGGATTTTTAGTCAAGAAATTTCACAAGCAACACAGTAGGCGGCAATAGACTAACTTCATGGGACATAAGACCTTACTTAGCAAAATGTGATTGTATTTCACCTCTGTCAAACCCTTGACGTGCATAGGTATACATCATTTAAAAATAACATTAATAATTAATATACGTGTATTTTTTCAAAATACGTATCTCAGTTTTTTTTATATTTTTCTGATTGCTATTATAACTTAGCCTGTTACCTGATTCCGGCTTGACGTCGACTTTTGGGATAACCTATAAATATAAAAATAAAAAAATGTTTCAGTAATAGTTAAAACAGCAAAAAGACCATAAACAACGATGATAAAAACAGAAAAAATAAAAAATGCTCTATCTAAACCTGACTGTTGAAATATTATAATATATTCATATGCGTATAATATTTAAAAAGAGGCCGTGTTTGTTTAGTTTGCATAAAAGGTGTGTATTTAAATGATGCGGAACCGAACGACCTTGCTTAACTTGTATTACAGCTAATTCAAACCAAGTTTGCAACAAAAAAAATGAGAGGTCAGTTGTATATGTGTGTAAGTTTACAAACACAAAGAAGATAATTTAGCTATTTATATTGCTAGCTTTTGCCCCCGTTATCGTTCGGGGACAGTAATTTTTTTGGATGATAGGTACCCTTTTCTGTATCTCTGACTATGTGTATGCGAAATTTCACGAGCATTCGAGTAGTTAAGGCATGACTATAGTGGCCTGCCGTTTCATACTGTGAACCGAAACCTCGGCGGCGTCGCGATTGCATGTGAAAGTGATTCGCGCGACCCCGCCAACTCTCGTGATGTCAAGGAACACCGTGGGAGGTTTAGTCGGTATTACCGGGGTATCTTTCCCCCGGTGAGCCCGACATAACCCCTCCGTCGCCCCACGGAGAGGTATGCCTAAAAGCATTCCCCACGTAAAAAAAAAATAAAGACTACTAATTAATTTATTTTAATTGCTTCGGTGGTGCAGCCGTGCTATATATGCTTGCGGTGCCTGAAATTCTGGGTTAAATTCGTGAGCTGGGCAGTATTGTTGGGTTTTCAGTCAGCGACATGGCGTCTGTAACTGTGCCCGCTGAACGGCAAAAGGCTCACCCCTAATTACGTGGGACCTAAAAATCATAGCTTGCGAAATTTGGGTGTAAAAGACCTCTGCCTATCCCTTCGGGATATAGGCGTCAGACCATGGCCATGGTATATACGTTTTTGATATATAGCGTGTAATATTTATGCTTAGTCTTCTTTGTGTAAATGGAGTTTTATAGTAGGTATGTTTATTGATTTTATTTGTCTATCCAGCGTAGTGATACGGGTAATTGATTTCGAATTATATTCGAATACAGTAATTTGGAGTATTCCGCTTTCGTCACCAATTTTTTCGGCACCTATGGTTTCGACACCTAAGCTATAAGCTATTCCACTTTTTATTTCCGAAACCATAGGTGCCCAAAAAATTGGTGTCGAAAGCGGAATACTCCAGTAATTTTGCCCAAACGTATACCTACCTAATTTATACTAATACTTTGCATCACGAAGATCGTAGCGAACATACTGATATAATATAGTATTGTTAATGTTGAATGCACTTGCGTGCATCGCTTGGTTAGCGTTATAAGAGCGACTTTACATTTACAGTTTTACAGGGACCTATTCTTTGTACTGCAATCAAGATTTGTACCCTACCCGCGTTAGAAATAATTCTTGTGTCGCGGGAGACTTTACAAACATTCAAACAACGGACATAAAGAACATCCAGACTTGGTACAACCATTTGTGGATCACAAAACTTTTGTCCCGTGTGGGATTCGAACCCACAACACTTGGCGCAGTGGCAGCGGCGACTCGACCACTACGCCATCCGTGCAATCAAATCTAACATTACCATTAACGAAGAACTAAGATTGCTAAAAAGTTAGTAACAATTAATATCAGGTCGGTGTAAATTCAGCCCCACGCATGCGCGGAACTCTCATATCGGATTATAATTGAAATAAATCCAGCTCAAACTGCCGCCTGCCTCGCCGAAAACTGATTACACCCTTATCTTTTACTTTACTTGGATTACCTAAGCTTTCATCATGCCACTATAGAATCAACACATTGTTTCATACATTTTTTTAATTTACGATCGCAAAATAATTCCTGTTTAAACTTACGGTGGCCATTTTCCAAAATGGCTGCAACCGTTTCGTTCGACGCAGAAACAGCCAGCATCGGTGTTGCGTCAAAAAATAAACATTTTGCATCGTCAATAACATTCTTGCGCCTCGGCGCCGCGCATGCGTACGACGGCGTCTCACAAACGCTTTCTGTCAAAAATATGCAAATTAATCTATAAAAATGTGATCCAACACCACTATTATGATATGAATGTTAGTTTCAAAGTAATAAATTTACTTGTGACATTCTCGAATCGCTGAAAAATGGCATTAGTAAGCGTTTAGTTGTGACGGTGCTTGTCGCTTCGTCCCTGTCTGTCGGCACGGCGCATGCTCCGCTGTAATGTTTATATTATTTGTATTTGAGCTGTGTATCACGTAAACTATAACTACCACACAGGCGTAGCTCCAATACTGTGGGCCACTGCCCGCCCCACCCCTCTTCGGTAGTTAAATATTTCTTGCTTATTTCGCCTTTGCATTGTTGATGCTGCGGCGTCGCAGGCTGTTGTGTATTGTTTAGACGCGCTTTTCGAAGCAAATATTTTTTAAATATAAACATTATAGTACGTGTGGGGTTGCATTAGTTCGTTAATGGTGTCGTGTGGTTCGTTTAATAAATTTTACGTGCGATGCATTGCGCTGCAGTACTGTAAATAATTTGCATTTGAAACTGCAGTGCGCGGGTGCTTATCAGTGGTCCCTCTCGTCGCTGTTCAGTGTCAGTTCTTTATTGTTTGTTAATTGTTATTCTTTATTAACATTATTGTTTATTGCCGTGAGTGAAATTAGTTTTTATTGAGTTTTGGTGAGCGCGTCAGTTTCGAATATAACGTTTTACGTAGGTATGTACCTTCGGTGATAAAGTTAATTCAACATAAACGAATAAATTTGCGAATTAAATGAAGTATTTAAAAAAGTGTGGTGCGTAAAATTATTTTATGAATTGCTAATTCGAATGTACAACGCGCTGCGTATCGAAAATATTTCAACGGAACTGTAAGTAGAAAATAAACCCAAATAATTTTTTAAATAAAACACGTTATTATTTTAGTGAAATAATTAAATTTTAACCATCGCACTGACATTTAAAATTCTAATTCGAATCTTAAAAAATAAAATCGTTTAAAGTAACCGCACGTGATAGCTCGCGAGTCGTGAAAAGTTTGTATTTTCTCGTCGGAACTTATGAGCACGTGGTCTGTCGCTCATGTGCGCCGGTCGCCGACCAATCACAGCGTCGCTCATAAGCGGCTCGACCAATAGCGGCCGCCCGCTCAACAGCAACACTTTTGACAGCTGATAAGAGACCCGCGAAAAATCGTGAATGCACTGTTCTAAATATAAAGTTTTTGTTGGATTTAAGAATTTATTTGCTTCACCTATGAATGCACTTATTAATATTCAAAAATATTATTCAAGACTAAATATTTATATTCAACTTGAATTACCGACGACCATTTGTGAAACTTTTTATATGTAACGAAACACTCAAGAATAGCTTGATAAATAATTAAAAATTTTCATATATATTATTTCCTGGTAATTCAAAATGTATTATATAAAAAATATGTAAAGTCGCGTTCAAAATAATTCAAGGCGTTTTAGTTCGCGCATAAAAATAGAGAATTAAAATATTTTTTATAGAAGGCTTGAAAGAACCGGTCCGGCCGAAATTTTTTATTAATTCTAAACAAAACTAAAAGTGACATTACAATCATAAAATTACTTGAGGACTTATTTATTTTTTGTAGATTTATATAATATGTGTGTGTGTGTGTGTCTGTGTGAACTGCTTTGTGATGTAAGTATAATGCTATTACAAGAACAATTTATGTATTGTAGGCTACAAGATATTTATACATAGATATATTTATATCTTCAAGAAAGCCTTTGAGCTTGTCCCCTTCGCAATCAAATTCATTTTTAATATGCAAATGTGTTCTAGATAATGTCAATGCATTTAATGTTAACTAAAAAAATATGTTGTCAAAATTTCGTTAAAGACAATAAAGCCTCATTATGAGTAAATACTGAAAGGAATATGAAAGAACAGTAACCAATATTTAAAACATAGAAATGCTAGGGTCAGCACGATTCTAATCATCATTATCTTCTTTCTAATAGTACTATTAATTATATGTAATTCTTTAAGTATTTCAGGACATTACGTAGTTTAAAATATTCGTTTCTTCAACGAAATTTTCTCTCGTCTACGTAGCATACGTTCTTGTCTGATTTCCATATAAATAATAATGTCTAAGAATTGTGTTTTCTATTTATTTATATAACTAATAAAACTCATAATTATAGAACTTTTAGTTCAAGAAAAGGTTTAGTAATTATATATATACACGTTGTCTCCAACAAAGTGTATCGATAACGTACTCAAAAATTAGCATATAAAAAGCTTAATTTTTTTTATTATCTATAGAGCATAATGCCGGAGGCCCAAACACCCTCTTTCCGTTCTTTCTCCTTCTCATTTCCTTTCCTAAAGGCTCGGCAACGCGCAAGTGATGCCTCTGGTGTTACAGGCATCCATAGCCTACGGTGACCACTTACCATCAGGTGGGCCGTATGCTTATTTGCCACATTAGTCGTATAATTTTTTTTTATTAGTATATTATTTTTCTCTTTGTTATTTTAATAATTATTGACGTTATAAAGCTATAGATTGATACTTAAATATGTGTATATACGACATAAGGACCAGTAAATAATTACATCAATAAAATATATAAAATACTATTCCTGTTTTAACACTTCTCATAGTTAGGCAAAATATTGCCGTTCTCTTTTTTAACGAATGGTTTTTTCAAATCGTTTAACAATATGTTCTAACTAATGGTAATTATTACAATTAATCATTGTCTGTGGTACGAAGGAACTAATTGAAAAACATTTATATTTTGGTATTCTTAGATAAGTAGATTAGACCTCTGTGTAATAATATAATAATAATAATATAATATTGTATCACATACACACAACACCATCTAGCCCAAACTAAGCAGAACTTGTGCTATGGGTACTAGACAATAGATAAACATACATACATACTTTTTTTTGTAAATACATACATATTATACATAGAAACACCGAGACCAAGACAAACATCCATGTTCATGCACACAAATGTTTGACTTGTGCGGGAATCGAACAAATAAATGCTAAATTAGTTTATTATATAGTTTGGGAGGTGGCTTATGTGCAGGAGAACCTTTCCCTCATGCCACGTTTAGTTTCTTTTCTTGGTGCTGACTGCGCTTGGTACTCCTGTTATTACAAGTGCTCATATCTGCTGGTCAGAAGCCCGTATGTTCGTTTCGCACCTTTGTTGTATAAGAGATACAACCTTAAATCACGCCTGGGATTCCGCCAGCGAGTTCTCTAGACAGCCCGTCCGCCTAGCATAAAATCGTCACTTATGCTATCTCCATTCGCTACAGTGGGGCTTAGCTGTCTGTAAAAGACCAGGGATGTTTGGTGCGCTATCAGCCCAGCCTCTTTAGAATAAAATCAAATCGTCGTTCGACACAGCCGTGCTTCTTCTTCTTTATTTTTTGTGTGGTTAGTGGCCAACCTGTTGTCAAGAGTTGTTCAAGCCACCCGTAGGCCACTGAAATGGCTTAACGACTGCTGTCAATTTGACAACAACTGGGACCGACTTTTTACGTGCCCTCCGAAGCACGGAGACGCTTAGATGAAATACCACTAGGCGGTCACCCATTTATAGACTGACCGCACCCAACGTTGCTTAACCTCGCTAATCGTTTTCCGATCAGTGAGTGCAACTGGCTATGAGCGCCGCAGCCGTGCTGTGTCCATAAAATCAGGTGTGCTTATGTTTGCCATTATAGAATATACAAAAAAATTAAATGTAAAGAGTCTTAAATGAATGACGAATGTCTTTGTGGCGTAGCGGAAGTAAACGATTGCTGTGTATTAGAGGTCTTAGATTGGGCAATATATTATTGGGTTTCTCTGGCAGGAAATTGTTAGTACTGGCACGGAGATAGGAACAGTACCCAGTGGAAGGCTATAGGCCTGTCCTTTATCTACATGGTACCTTAGACACAGGTGGTGAAATGTGGGTATAATACAATAATATCTGCCATATAATGAATATAGGCGTGAGACGTAAAATTATATATATAAAACTCTTCCGTTACTGAGTGACTGACAGACAACGCACAGCCAAAACTATTGGGCGTAAGAAGCTGAAATTTGGCATGTATGTTCCTTGGGTACTGTAAGGATGCACTAAGAAGGGATTTCCCGAAATTCCCACGGGATTGGGAAGAAATGGATAAATAAAAAAACATGTGCGGGCGAAGCTGCGGGCATGTAGTATTTTATAAACTAAAACCCTCTAATAGTCGTCATAGAACTCCTCCGCATTACAGTCAATTAGTAGACTGGCAGCATCACCACGTTGAATGACAATGTTTATTCTTTCCGCGAAGTAAAGACCAGCTCTCTGATCACGGGGATTATTTAATATTTTCTAATATTTTGATATAATACATAGTCTTTAATGCCATTTACGTATTGTAATGTAGACAAATCAAAAAACGAACTCTTCATTTCAAAAAGGATTTAGTCGAAAGAAAGTTGAACCAACAATATTAAAAAACAAAAGTCTGGCATACAACCATTTATGATTTATGACTTCTTTATTTTTATTCATAATCTCTAAATATATAAACCATGAATTATTAATAGACATACCTATTATTTATTGAATGTAAAGTTGACATTTTGAGAAATGGATTTTATTTGTACAATATTTAATATTTAATCTATTATATAACCCATTTTGTGATTTCTCAAATTCACAGTTAGATTTATAATAATTAAGTTGTAGACTATATTTATAATCAACTAGTTTATAATCGCGGTTACGTCTGCGTGAATCCCAAGGCAACGCATTAACGGGATAAAAGGTAGTCTATTAAAGTCCAGGACCTGGTCTTTCGGAGTACCAATTTACATCCAAATCCGTTCAAAGGTTTATGCGTAATTGAGTAATGCACATTCAAACCTCTAAAGATCTACACAAAACGTCACTGTTACTATTTGTAGGAATTAGGACTATCACCTAGCACGTTATACATAGTTCTATCTTAAATTCCATAAGACATATAATTTCATGAAAATTTGCTCAGTGGGGAGACCAACAGACTGCAAAGCATAGGGTCTCGGGTTCGAACCCAAGTTGCGCACCTCTGACTTTCAGAAGTTATATGACATAATATAGAAGTTATTGACAATTATAGCCTGCTCCGTGCCTCGGAGAGCACATTAAACCGTCGGTCCCAGCTGCCATGAACATCTATGGCAGTCGTTATTGGGAAGTTAGTGCCCTATAATATCCTGACTAGTCTAGCCTTAGGGTATCGTTAGCCTTCGGGTTGCGTAGGTCAGGTGGCAGCCGCTCCGTGTAAAAAACTGATATTCAGTCAAATCCGGTTAAACCAGAAAAGCCGACTCCAAGTGACTTGGGAATAAAAAAGACTAGGTAGAAGAGAGAGTGTGTATAATTTCAACATCATCATTCTGCTTATAGCCCGCCATTTTCTAGATACAGATCATCCTCTTAGTATTATGCCATAATCCACCACGCTGGTCCACAGCGGGCTGGCAAACTTAACGTATCTTTAAAACAATTGTATTAATATATTTTAATTGTTGTAAACAGATAACCGGTTCATCCTTTGAAAAATTTAAATGCAAGATGTCGATGTGCTATTTTTTATTTATTTATTTGGGTAACAAACAATATCACAAAGTGTTTTTTTTAAGTATCAGTTCATACAATATTTAAAATCGTTTACAACTAATAAACAGATACATTGTCATTAATACAGTGTTGAAAGTATGTAATATGCAAGATTAGTTATATTAACATTTAAAGAAATAAATTCAAACCAATAACCTCAATGGAAAAAAAATTGCGATGCTATGGCTTTTTTTATACTTTTAATGTGGCAAACAAGCATAGTACGGCCACCTGATGGTAAGTGGTCACCGTAGCCTATGGACGCCAGCAACACCAGAGGCATCACTTGCGCGTTGCCGACCCTTTAGGAAAAAAAGGAAGTGGGAAGGAGAAGGAGCGCGAAGGGGGAAAGAGGGTGCTTGGGCCCCCGGCACTCTCACTCACCAAACGAAATACATTGCTATTTCAAGTCGATATTCTGTGAGAGGGTAGTACTTCCCCGGTCGAGCCGGCCCGGCCCATTCATGCTGAAATCAGCGAGGCTCTACTACTACTACACAATGACAAAGAGTTACGTATTATATCCATTTTATTTGATAATAATATGATTTATTCTGTTTAAAGATTTAATCATTTTAGTTATGTTGTTCACACATATCTTTCTTTATTTGCAGGCTTCAGGAATATTAAGTGTAGGTTGCTTTTTACGCCATTCGTGACATTATTCCGGTCAGGAATACCATCTCGTTTCAGGAGTAGGCATTCAGACACTTACCATATAACATTAATAATATTGTATTATATAAAATTCGGTATAGATCAAAGGCGGCGCGGTCTCTTTATAGCGGGTGGGCGTGTCTCTTTTCAGCGGCGCGATTCCATTGGACGGTCGCTCTTTGAAGTCGCCGCCGTCACTGAAAAGTGGGGCGGGCGGCCGCTTTTCAGGGGCAAAGCTTACGATTTCAGGATTATAATGCTTTTTCGTTATTTACCATAATGTATGTTAATATATATTCCTTGAGCAATGGAGGATTTAGTTTTATACTTAGGTTTTTGATATTATTTTGTTTTAGATTGATTTTGTTGCTGATGAATGTTACTTGGAATAAAATTAATATTTAAATATAAGGCAGGTTTTAGTTTGCTGCTGTTACTAAATTATCTTATTTAATAAATAACGCTAATATTAGAACGGGTTTACAGTTAAATATGCTTTCTAAACATTTACAAGTGAATAGAAACAGAAAATTTTGTGTGACCAATGCATTTACTTGAAAGAAAGAAGAAAAAAGAAAATTAATTTATTGGCAAAAAAAAAGAAATAATATACACAAGCTAAATATAAAATAATTAAATTTTGCCAAATGAGACCTAGTTCAGCATATGCAAGGCTAAGGAAGCCTTGCGCTGGTTTTCAACTAGATCCCTTTGGTGACTGCACGATTGACGATTAAATTAAAATAAACTACCATGAATATCTAGAAAGTCGATCAGACTATTAACAGCGTAACTTTCAATAAAATAAATTATGAAAATTTAAAATATGATACTAACGCAATCTAATATAAAAAAAAATATATATTTTCAGTGATTTGTTAATTTAAAGTAAACACTAAATAGCTTATATTATTTATTAAAATATAGGACGTAATTTAAATCGACTTTCACTCACGGCTTTTTTACATTTATTTTTCTTTCACGAACCTACTATATTTTACATTATAGAGCATATTCAATTTTATAATTTTTTTACAGATAAAATCAGCTATGAATAATCCTAAATTATAACATGAAAGAAAGAATATTATATAGTGAATTATTTAATAATAAATACTCAAGTAATATGACTGATAGTTAGTACAATAATACAGTGTTCGTAAATAAAATAATAATTGTAAAATTAAATTAAAATTGTGAAGACGGAAGATTATAAAGCAAAACTTGAGATGTTGTATGCCGTTAGACAGGTGAGTGTTTTAATATAATATTATGTAACCTGTAATTTATATAAGAATTTGATAATTTTTGTATGTGATGGTGAGGTCTCGGATTCGATTCTCCCATCGTGCAATCTGTTATTGAGATTTTGTAATATTCTTAGCAGTAAACAGTACCTGTCACATTGCTGCTGCCTGATTTATGTATGTTTTATGGTGCACGGACTGAAAATATCTGAACCATATGTAACAGCAGCTGTATTTTGTATAACTTTTTTTTTTATACGTCTAAGGTGGCAAACAAGCATACGGCCCACCTGATGGTAAGTGGTCACCGTAGCCTATGGACGCCTGCTATACCAGAGGCATCACTTGCGCATTGCCAACCCTTTAGGAAAGGAAGTGGAAAGGAGAAGGAGCAGGAAGTGGGAAAGGGGGTGATTGGGCCTCCGGCACTCTCACTCACCGAACGAAACACAACAGTAGGAATACTGCTATTTCACGTCGATATTCTGGGAGAGGGTAGTCTTTCCCCGGTCGAGCCGGCCCCATTCATGCTGAAATCAGCGAGGCTCTACTACTCGGACACTAACTTATGCTTTATGTCTAAAGTAATCTAGTATATGCGATATAATTTAAGATACCGTGCTAGTACTGAGAGCTTTCAACAGAAAAAACAAGATAAATAAGATTTAATAGACCCAGGAAACGAACCTGAGTACTCACGATTGCACAGAAACATACGCGTAATATATTGCTACGCGACCAAAGATTATTACTACGTTATTAATGTAGATTTCAGAATAATATACATGACATGTACATACAAGCAGCGATAGCTCAGTGGGGAGACCAACAGACTGCAATGCAGAGGGTCTCGGGTTCGAATCCACGTCGTAAGTTATATGACTTTTCGAAATTATGTGCGTATTGATTGACAATTATCGCCTGCTCCGAGTTAAGCCGTCGGTCCCGGCTGCCATGAACATCTATCGCAGTCGTTATTGGGAAGTCAGTGTCCTCTAATATCCTGACACTGGTCTAGCCTTAGGGTATTGTTAGCCTTCGGGTTGCGGAGGTCAGGTGGCAGCCGGTCCGTGTAAAAACTAATATTCAGTCAAATCTGGTTAGACTACAAAGCCGACCCCAAGTGACTTGGGGATAATAAAAAAAGGCTAGGGAGAAGACTCATGACATGTACATGACGCGGTAACATGTGTAAATTGAAGCATTTGCGCAGATTGAATGCATCGTGTAAACGACTGATGCGAGCTACCCGCCCAAGTAATAAGTAACGCCCGAGTTCTTCTTTCACGGTAGGCAGCGGCTTTGCTGTGTCCTGACCAGTGCCAGATTAAGTAAACGCGGAGCCCGTAGCAAATTCTTTCGGGTAAGAGTGCTTGCATACGTCGGACTTTTTGTAGAGCTGATTATTGGGCCGATTGAAATTCTACACATTTATACGAGCGACTTTTTGTAGAACTTGTGCGTTTACCGTATGATGTTCGGTGTTTTATTTACGCCAAGGAAATAGTCGGTTACCGATTGTCTGACGTGGATTGTCTTAGTAGGAAAAGTTGTAACATTTCACGTTTTTATGACATCAAGTAAATTCAATATACACATCTTAAGTAATAAGTTTCACTCAAAAAATTACGCTCAGGCAGAGATGAGTGGGTTTAAATATGCGGGGCCCCCTTTCGCGCGGGGCCTGTAGCAATTACTACTCTTGCTACGTGATTAATCCGGCACTGGTCCTGACATTGCTGAAGTCCATGAGCAGCGGTTACCACTTTCCATCAGGTGGGCCACTCGCTCGTCTGCCACCAATGGCAATAACAAAAAATTAAAAAAAGTAACCGGGATGATGAACAGGCACATGCATTATTGTCTCAAAGTCCAAAACAATGTATTCCTTTTAGGTCACAAAGTAACAATTATGAACGTATAACAATTATGAGTTTATTGGTTAGTTTAGATTAGGTTTAGGTTCAGGCGAAGGGAGAATCTGTGAGAAGATACCTGCGAGAAACTAACAGCGACTGAAGGCCAGACTCTTTTTTTTTATACAACTAAGGTGGCAAACAAGCATACGGCCCACCTGATGGTAAGTGGTCACCGTAGCCTATGAACGCCTGCAACATCAGAGGCATCACTTGCGCGTTGCCGATCCATTAGGAAAGGAAGTGGGAAGGAGAAGGAGCGGGAATGGGGGAAAGGGGTTGATTGGCCTCCGGCACTCTCACTCACCGAACGAAACACAACAGTAGGAATACTGATATTTCACGTCGATATAGTATAGTCTCCGTTAAGATTGGCCGCTGTGACCAAAATTCGGTCTGGTGGACCTTACTAGCATGGTAGGCAGTGGTTGAGCTATGTAGACTGCTTACACTGTGGAAATCTATCAGCAACATTTACCACTTAGCGGAAGGTAAGCTGATGGTACTGCAGTGATATGCCAATGGCAACAAAAAATGGAAGAAGGCTACAGCTACGAGCTTGCACCCTTACCTATTAAGAAGTGTTGGTCTTGGAAACAGGTAGAACAAACTAAAATCCTTCTAATACTCCTGAGCGATAGCAGGTTACCACTAGACGGGTTTCTAATTCGCCTTCCACTAGAGAAAAAATGCTAGCCTAAGTAAGAGCTTACGAGCAGTAGCGAGCAGTAGCGCAATGGATGCATATTTAGGCCGTCAAAAAAGACACCTCAACATCGCCTCGGCTGCTATGAGGACGGTGTGGAGGCCATTGCTCTTAGACCACACGACTGCTTACCATCAGGCGGAGGTTAGCCGTTTTAACGAGCAAAATAAAAAAATGCAAGTGAAACAGACAAAGAAAGATGTCTTCAGGATGCTTTGATGAGCATTCATCAAAGCATCCCGAAGAAATGCGTGTGTTTGATTGACTATATGTACATACGTGATTAACTTTTATATATTCTGCATCGAGCATTTTTGTAAAGCAAGCTAGGATTTTGTGCGCAGATAAACAACAACTACTACTTGTGTCTGGTACAAGCATCAGAAATATCAACTACCAATTGTTTTCCAAAGCGTATAGTAAAAGAACTTCGTAGAGCAGGTCTGGCGAAAATACATACATACTTAAAAAAATTGTTTCTAGATAATCTTGTTTTACTTGCTGTGTTTATGCAGGAAAGAAAGTCAAAGGAAAGATGGATGGGATTAAACTCTTCAGCTTTTTGTTGATATAATATATCCAGTGGTAGGATATATGCATAAGACTTTGTATTGATTAAAGCTAAAGAGCCTCTGTTGAATTTATTTCAGCGCAAAAGCCTACCAAAAGTCTACGAAAATGAAATTTCCGGTATAGAGATAATAAAAATTTTACACTGTCAACCAATGGATATTTTAGAGTTATGTGAGATTTTTTTATCGAATTCGTCACGAATGGCACTCCGGGCAAGAGGTGAGAGTGGAGGTTTGAATCCTACAAGGACCAATTATATGTTTGATTACTTTGTATCCTTTAATTGTATATCTTTGCGCCACAGGGCTTGAAAACTAGGGCCATAGATGTGTGTGTTTGTTTGGCATCTTTGATCGTGGGCAAAAAAGTATTGAATATTAATTGTTTTGTATGTCAGCGTGTTGTCACAAGGCACACGCCATTAATTATTTATAATGCGTTAAATAATAGCAAACAGCGATAGCTCAGTGGGGAGATCAACAGACTCTAATGCAGAGGGTCTCGGGTTCAAACCCACGTCGCGCAACACTTTCGGAAGTTATATGACTTTTCGGAATTATGTGCGTATTGATTGACAATTATCGCCTGCTCCGTGTCTCGGAGAGCACGTTAAGCCGTTGATCCCGGCTGCCATGAACATCTATGGCAGTCATTATTGTCAAGTCAGTTAAGGAAGTCAGTGCCCAATAATATATCCTGACACTGGTCTAGCCTTACGGTATCGTTAGCCTTCGGGTTGCGGAGGTCAGGTGGCAGCCGCCCCGTGTAAAAACTGATATCCTGTCAAATCCGGTTAGACTAGAAAGCCGAACTCAAGCGACTTGGGAATAATTAAGGCTAGGGAGAAGAAAGATGGCAGACGAGCAAGTGGCCCACCTGATGGAAAGTGATAACCGCTGTTCATGGACTTCAGCAATGTCAGAACACAGCAAAGCCGCTGCCTACCGTGTAAGAAGAACTAGTATGGTTGCAAAGCAGCGAGTAGGCACGCCGTGATGGTTTTATTCGATAGGCCCGAGTTCTCGGGAGATGATGATGATGATGGGGATATGAATCAGAAGCATTTCCCCACGTTAAAGAAAAAGATACGACTAGTCTCCTTATTTCATGTTTTAACATTGGCATATATTATACAAATACCAAGGACCATGTAAGACGTACTCGCCTCGGAACTACCAGATGCCCTCCTGCTGATGATCCTCCAGCTACCAAATGAATATTCTGGAACGGTATGTAGGCTATAGCCAACACCATACTGCCTCCATGGCGCAGTGATAGTGAATGTGACTGCTGTGCATGAGATCTCGTATTCGAAACCCGAGGCGGGCTAACATAAAGTTATTGGATTTATATATTAAGAAATCTCAATAGCAGCCCGGAGTTAGGAAGTTGGCGGTGTTAGACACCCCCATGCCTCGGAAAGCACGTAAAGCCGTTGGTCCTGCGCCTGATCTCTCCGGTCGTGTCGGTTTACCGTCCCTACGGATCTTGAGAGTTAAGGAACAGAGAGGGCACTTGTGTTTGCGCACACACTTGTGCGCTATAATATTTCCTGCGCAGATGGCCGGTCTCCGTTAAGATTGGCCGCCGTGACCGTAATTCGGTGTGGAGGACATTATTATTACGCCAACATGTTTTAGAATCGATTGCACTAAGCCCTACCACATTCAAAATCATATGAATGTTTATAATTACTCGATACACCAAGATTACTCACACTAACACTTTCTTAATACGCACACATCAAAAGAAATGTTTAAACATGTTTGTTTAAATGTCGAAGCAACGTTTGAGTCAGCGAGTGTTTACTTATCGAGTTACTTTGTTTTGTTTTTTTAGGGAAAACACAGCGTCGCGCGGTTGAATGCGAACCAGTACGGAAAACAATAACATGGACGCTGTACGTTGATAAACTAAGCAAATAATGTGCCTACAATGCGCCTAGTACATGATGTATGTACGTCTAGTATGTGTTTAATCGTTCGATTGTACTATATTTTTCGAGAGCTGAAGAGCGATGGAAATATATTGAGGTGTCTTGCTAGCGTGATTAAGAAGTCAGTGTGTTGTCTGCAGGCAACAGCCCGGCTTAATATTGTCTTCCGTTTACGCGAATGTTATTCATTAAAATTAAACTACTATATACGGATTTTATCGCGTTGTTTATTTTACACTTTATTACATAATTTAGAAACTGTTACACTACTATTACTATTAAACTTTACTATTTTTTTATTCCTTTTATTTCAATCTTTTTTTAATTTTTTTAAATTTTCATTTTATTTAATAGTAAAGTTTAATAGTAATAGTAGTGTAACAGTTTCTAAATTATGTAATAAAGTGTCAAATAAACATCGCGATGAAATCCGTAGGTATATAGTAGTTTAATTTCAATGAACACCCTACTTCTTAACTTAAAGCAATTTATCGTATGCGCAGACGATAGATTTTTGGTTGCCTTATAAAGTGCCAACAACACCTTGGGGCTGAACCACCGGCGCAGAATATAATTTTGGTTGTCTTTTAAAGGAGACATCACTGTGACTCCTTTAAAAGATCAGAATGCTCCGACAGCACTGCGGCAAGATTCTTGTCAGATTGATCGACTACTTAGACAAACTACAAATCGTTGGAACCGGTCCGCAGGCACTAAAAATATCGGTAGCTTTTAAATCTGTTGAAGGAGACACAGAGAGAGAGAGAGAGTAGTAGAGCCTCGCTGATTTCAGTACGAATGGGCCGGCTCGACCGGGGAGGGACTACTCTCACAGAATATCGACGTGAAATAGCAGTATTCCTACTGTTGTGTTTCATTCGGTGAGTGAGAGTGCCGGAGGCCCGTTCACTCTCTTTACCCCTTCCCCCTCCTTCTCCTTCCCACTTCCTTTCCTGAAGGGTCGGCAACGCGCTAGTGATGCCTCTGGTGTTGCAGGCGTCCATAGGCTACGGTGACCACTTACCATCAGGTGGGCCGTATGTTTCTTTTCCACCATAGTCGTATAAAATAAAAAAAGGTGGTTGCACAAATGCAGCCATGACTATATTGTGGAGTCAGCAACGGCCGAAAAATACCGCCGTTGTTGCAAGTATAACCGTTTGCGAGCTTATGACCAAAAGTTCATAGGTTCGAACGTCATCATTGCTATCATTTCTAACATTTGCACCACAAATCTATACTAATATTACCTATAAAGCTGAAGAGTTTGTTTGTTTGAATGCGCTAATCTCAGGAACTACTGGTTCGAATTGAAAAATTATTTTAGTGTTGGATAGCCTATTTATTGAGGAAGGCTACGAGCGTCAATCTATGTATGTATGTAATAATACTGATCTTCTGCTGACCATATATCAAGTATAGCAGCCACCTTACTCTTTCTACTTCTCCCCTACACAATATAGGATGTCCAATGTGCAATTCTTCTCCCTAGCCTTTATTATTCCCGAGTCACTTGGGGTTGGCTTTCTAGTCTAACCGGATTTGACTGAATATCAATTTTTACACGGAGCGACTGCCATCTGACCTCCGCAACCCGAAGGCTAACGATATCCTAAGGCTAGACCAGTGTCAGGATATTATAGGGCACTGACTTCCCAATAACGACTGCCAGAGATGTTCATGGCAGCCGGGACCGACGGCTTAACGTGCTTTCCGAGGCACGGAGCAGGCGATAATTGTCAATCAATACGCGGATAATTCCGAAAAGTTATATAACTTCCGAAAGTCAGAGGGTTCGATCCCGAGACCCTTTGCATTGCAGTCTGTTGGTCTCCCCACTGAGCTATCGCTGCTATCAACGGCAATAAAAAAATTAAAAAAATAAGTATGACCACCACGGTGACTAGTCAATACCTAGCTCGATAGTGTTCGTAGAGAAGATTACATTAAAAAAGGCTGGTACATCCCTAAAAAGCATCGTTATTTTTTTTTGGAAGTAAGGGAAACTAAAAACGGAATAAGAGAGCCTTTACTATTTTTGATTCCTCACGGCTCACCTACCGTTTAAGCCTCGTCTACTCTTACGCATCGAGAAATCAAATTTTCCCTGTAAGAGAATGGTTTCATCTGTACAAGGCCTGTTCTGCCGTGGTAATCGAGAGGGCAGTAAGTCAAAGATGGCCATTTTTTTTAATTACCGATTTGGAATGCTTCTCTACTGTAAACAACATATTTTTGAAGTGAAAACTTCGTAAGACGGAGGGAGAATTGTCTTGTTTGTGTACGATAGCGCAATAAATGAATATTGTATTTTACCACATAAATGATAGTACTTTTATACTGATAATTAAAGCAATTCGTGCAAAATTATTCCCTAACCATTCCAAAATATCAAAAATGCACAACGTTAATATTTAAGTTTTCACTTCTGCCAGCACTCCCGGACTGCAACATTTTTTCCTCTCTTTTGACATATAGAACATAAAAATTGAGTATATAGTTTTATTACAAACGATAAAATTGTAATATTGTCATAATATTGTCTTCTGTTTACGCGAATGTTATTCATTGAAATTAAACTACTATTGTAACAAAATCTTTGGGTGCTGTTTTCTTAAACTGCCTTTTCTGACTCACTGCCCTCACGATTACCACGGAAGTATTTGTACCATCGCTACCTGGCAACGGCGGACTCTTCCACTGCAATCGCCAGCTATGCCGACTGCCTTGTTGGCTTAGCTGTAGTGTATGCGACTGCTATGCATAAGGTCCAGGGTCGAGGACATAAGCGTAAGACTATGTACATATAGTATGTATTTCTAAAGACAGTTTAGTATTGATTATGTAGCTACCCTTCGGTTTTAAGACTGCGCCGAGCGAAATGTGCCAAAACAGGCGGACACAGTTAAGTGAATAAAATCAACACTTTTTGTTTAATACAAATATAAAATATACATTTACCATAACAATGAATGGGTTTACAATTACTCTGTGTCAAAAACTTTAATTAATATTTTCGCCTACAAAATTACGTAAATTTGCAAAATGCAAAAACGTAAGCTCGTGTTACGTGATTTTAAGATTATAACAGTAGAAATCTATCCTATTTTACAGCTTAAACGAAACATAAATATTTATATTACAATTTCTCCGTCCCAAATATTTAAGTTATTGGTTGACAATAAAGATACATATTTATTAAAAAACACTTCAAATCCTCCATACAATTTTACTATGGCGGCCGCGCGCCGATTTGAATATGCGCCGCACGAGCTCTGTCATTATCTGTCTTACGCTCGGCGCAATCTTAAGTAGCTGTTTGGTGCTTGTATGGCCCTCTGTTGTTTGTTTACGGAACAGAGGCTAGAAGGGTTGATTATCTTTATTTATACTTCACTAAAACATAGGTACTACGACACTCGTAAC
This sequence comes from Catocala sponsa, assembly GCA_963564715.1. NCBI lineage: Eukaryota > Metazoa > Arthropoda > Insecta > Lepidoptera > Erebidae > Catocala > Catocala sponsa. Next base: position 2,280,557 of record OY751352.1, read on the forward strand.
GGACTGAAAATTACTGCATCGGCGCAGTGGTATAAGAGGTAATTTGCTAGTGCGCCAAGTGTTGTAGGTTCAATCTCTACACGAAAAGACAAAGAATTATTCAGAAATTATTGGCCTGAGTCTGAATATTCTGTATCCCTTGGTTCAAGGTTGTAAAGTGGCGATATAGGAATTATTAACCTCTGAGTCTTCTTCAGAGGTTAATGAAAACATTATGTGGATCTGTGTGTCTGTCTGTTAGTGACCGGCATAACTCCGGAACCACTGGACCGATTGACTTGTAACTTGGTGTGCAGATACCTTATGATCATACCTCAGTTGACTTTGAATATGGGCCCTGTGGGTCAAAAGACCCCCGAGATATAGGGGTCATTTCTTTTACATTTAAGGAGAAGAGGTTGAATCCTGGGTTTTTACACCCATCTCGTTCCTAATGCGTGTAGTTCTCTTAACCCCTAAGAGAGTATCAGGAATCCGACCCGCCCTTTATATTTTTTTTGTTTATAAAGAAGTGTTTATAATCAAGGATTAAAGTTTTCGCTTCTATCGGTAGTCCCCAAAGACTGCGCCAATTTTGTTTTGCGATATTTGATGTTGGCAATATTAATGCTATGTGGTTTAAATATGAAGTTGCCGCTTTTGTGTGAAAACAATCGGTAACGTTGTGGTTTTCATATTTATTTTAAAAGGCCTATTGTAATTCTGTGTTTGGTTTTTAATGTATAGTTTTTATTTAGCTTGTATTTAGGCCACTATGGTTTGTTATAAATTAACTATCAAATTTTATTAAATGCTTGAGTATGTTCTTAAGTAATTCATGGAGAAATGGTTGCAGCACCTTACAGTTATGATTTGCAAACAAAATTTTATTGTAAACTTGGCGATTAAAAAGAGTGGCCATGAGTTTCTTGCCCGTTCTTCTCATGAGCCCTACACCCTTGCTTTGCTGAACGTGGCAGTAAATGTAAATTCACAGAAAAAAATTAGTATAACTTTGATATTCATAAGTGTTACCTTGTAACCTAACTTGAATAAATTTATTTTTGATTTTGCGTTTTTGATTTCTAACAAAAAAAGAACAACCATCATTAAATTATGGCGAATTAAAACAACGAAACGTGCAGCCACTAAGCTATATAACATTAAATACAAGTTTTATAGTAGGTTATTAATATTTATTACTAGCTTTTGCCCGCGGCTTCGCCCGCGTTAATTTAGAATTTGACAATCAATTCGGGTTGTACTCTGCTTGTAATAATATAATTCAGTCATGATTCGAAAGACTCGTGGCGCCATCTATTATCATAAGAACGTTATTGTTGTTTTCCTCGGGAACAGTATTTTTTTCGGGATGAAAGGTAGCCTATGTCCGTTTCTGTACACCTGACAACGTATATGCAAAATTTCAGGATGATCGGTTCAGTGGTTTAGGCGTGAAAAGGTAACAAACAAACTCATATTCGCTTTTATAATATTAGTTAGGATTAATAATTAATATCCTGACACTGGTCTAGTCTTAGGGTATCGTTAGCCTTCGGGTTGCGGAGGTCAGGTGGCATCCGCTCCGTGTATCACAAATCAGAAATATTTATTTGTAAATTTAAGTGTTACAATGAATGGATATATCCGTCTATGTATTGCATTGAAGCGTACAAATTTGATACCTGTGTGTAAAAACTGATATCCAATCAAATCCGATTAGACTAGAAAGCCGACCCCAAGTGACTTGGGAATAATAAAGGCTAGGGAGAAGAAGATGAATAATTGATGTTATTAATAATATGTATAGTCTATTCTCGAAATATAAAAGTATTTTTAAAATAACCATTGTATTTTGTTAACACCTCAAAATTAGATGTAAAACATAAATGGCAATTTTATACTTAAAGACTTAATATAGATAATGGATCTATGAATACGCAATGGTTCTACCAAGTTACCTTATTCTCTTCAATATAAAATCATTGCAACTAAATATTTATTATAATATTAGTTGGATTGATTTATAACATTCCAAGAACATTGTTTGTATGTTTGTTCATCGTCACGTAGAGATAACCCTGGCAGACGTGATGATGTTAAAACGATGACGCAGCCGATTTGTGATATTTCAAATGTTTTTGTTATATTGATATGTTTTTGTTTATAGCACGTATTAAGATCTACGCGTGTTCCGTATCATAAATACAAGATGTTTTTTCCATTGAACTAATGAAATCATTTGGCGATACCTATGTTTAATCGAGTGGTGTGAGTTCCATCTCCACACGGCACTAAAAATGTTGTGACCCGCAATTTTTGTACCGAGTCTCGGTGTTCTTTGTGCCCGTTGTTTGAATGTTTGTGAAGTCGCCCGCGACACAGGATACAGTAAGTGCCTGCTGTCTTTAAAAAAAAAAGAAAATTCTTGTTAGGCGAACGTTTCTTGATCAGATCGGAGACGTTCGGGATAAAGGCTAGGTTAAGAGCACCTTAAACCGGCGAGCGTATGAGGAACGTTATGAGAGTGAATGAAGCCTGAGAAGTGTGTCATCATCATCATCATCATCATGTCAGCCAAAAGACGGACACTGCTGGACATAGGCCTCCCCCAAGGTTTTCCACACAGACCGGTCTTGGGCCACCCGCATCCAACCGCTTCCCGCGACCTTTACCAGGTCGTCGGTCCACCTTGTGGGAGGCCTACCCCTGCTGCGTGTTCCGGTGCGTGGCCGCCACTCTAGAACCTTTTTGCCCCAACGGCGATCGGTTCTGCGAGCTATGTGCCCTGCCCACTGCCACTTCATCTTGGCTATCCGGAGAGCTATGTCGGCAACTTTAGTTTTTTTTGTAAGTGTGTTAGGATCGTAGCAAATGATAATCCGTAGTCTCTGCCTCCCCCACTGGGAAACAGTCGTGAATCTATGTATGTATGTACGTAATATATAGACAATAAAAGAGAAAAAGGCATTCAAATCTAACTGGTAGTTTCAGAGATTAGTGCTTTTAAACAAACTAACATACTCTTCATCTTTACAACAGAGTAGTTGATATATTATTGTAACTAGAATGATATCATCAAAGTAGTCAGTTAGTGGATATGGCTAGCGATGCAACGATATATCGAATATTCGATAATATCGATCCTAAAAATATCGATAATTTTATCGATATGTAACCATCATCGATACCATATCATATCGACAAGAAGTTAAATACCGATATCGAACGATATAAGTATCGAATATTCGATAATATCGACCCTAAAATATCGATATTTTTATCGATATCTAACTATCATTGATACGGTATTATCATATCGACAAGAAATTAAACATCGATATCGAAATATTTAAAATAATATTTGGTAATATTTATTATTTGATTCTTATTTACCCTCTTCTACTACTAAATTGAAAGTTCTGAATTATCGATAACATCGCATAGAAACTGTCGATATTATCGATTATCGATATTTGCAGGGCTTCGATATAAATATCGATATTTATATCGTTGTTATGGCCGGTGCAACTAGGTTCAAACCAAAAGATAACTAAGTAATAAAATATATACGTGATCGTGTTAATTGCTGTTTCAAATGATAGGTATAAGATTAAAACTTATTGGTATTAAACTGTGTAAGGCACGTAACGCTGCCCAAGGAGAAGTTGTCGTTATTTATTTATCTACTAGCTGTTACCTGCGACTTCGTCCGCGTAGATTTTAACTAAACAGTGTTTGTCTCCGCGGAACCCTATTTTTTTTCTAAAATCAGAGTAGCCTCCTTATAACATCAGCTATCTGCCAGTGAAAGTCCCGTCAAAATCGGTTCAGCCGTTTCGGAGATTACCCGGAACAAACAGACAGACAGACAGACAAAAATATTTAAAAATAGATGTTTTCGTATAGGTACCTTATATACTTTCATAATTATGTATTAGATAAAAAGCTGTTATTTTGACATTACAAACAGACACTTCAATTTTATTTATTTGTGTAGATATAGATAAACAATCACTATCTCCTGACCGACCATGTTTATTCCAAGTTCTGTCCAGCAAGCCATTTAGAATCACAATTTGAGAGACTTTACAAACATTCAAACTTACTTATCATGTCGATGGCATGACATTTTCTATAATTTTGGACCAGTTTTCGGCAACGCGGATTGCATTTGGTTTAGCCTGGTACACGTCATCCAGTGTGCACGATTCTGGGCTCACGAGGCACGACAACATATGACTGTGGTGATACGCCGCAGTCACATGCATTCGCACTTGTGTCTATATAACCCCACCTTGACAGATTGTTTTTACATCGTCAACCTGGGTACGCAACCTTTTGAGTGCCTACCAGGTTGGCCAAGTCAGTTTGGCTCCCAGAGGTAACTTTTCTGCAGGTGTGATAAATTGTTCGCACCACAGGTTAACTCTGAAAAACAACGTACACAAATAACCCTCAGACTTAGAACCACCATTTGTGGATCACGCAAATTTTGCCCGAGCAGGATTCAAACCCACAACATTCAGAGTATTAGCACCTAGCGGCGAAGCTACCAATACAAAATATGTGCAGTAAAATAATTCGTTTTAGAATGTTGATTTGTTGGTTTGAGTAGAAGAGCCTCGCTGGTTTCAGCATGAATGCAGCTCGACCGGGGAAGGACTACCCTCTCACAGAATATCGACGTGAAATACCAGTATTCCTACTGTTGTGTTTCGATCGGTGAGAGAGAGTGCCGGAGGCCCAATCACCCTTTTTCCCCCTTCCCGCTCCTTTTCCTTTCCACTTCCTTGTTCTTCCTTTCCTAAAGGGTCGGCAACGCGCAATGCCTCTGGTGTTGCAGGCGTCCATAGGCTACGGTGACCACTTACCATCAGGTGGGCTGTATGCTTCTTTGTCACCTAAGTAGTATAAAAAAATATGACTATTATCAAAATCAATATTGTACTTATACGCATAATATCATTCAGATATTATTATATCAAGAGAGAGATAAAAAGTATTATATATTCGTTGCCATTGCTTAAGACGCAATAGAAAAAGAAATACATAGAAAACGGAATAATATTTTCTAAATATTCCTATTGAAGTCACAATTGTTATCCGATCACAATAGCGAAATTAGCCACCCATCCTAGATTATATTTACTTTTCTATGTAGAGGATGTTTATAAAAAAATTGTATCTTAGTTTACACTAAGTGAGGTTTCATGTTTATAATATGGTTAGTTATTTATGAAAACAAATCTTACCGCGGGCTGTAGGTGACCTCATAGTGTAAATATGTTTGCGTGCGTCGATAGCCGCTAAGGGACTAACAATAACATACTTGTGACACTACTCGCTGGGTGGTTGGGTGGAAACTCTACCTACATGTATGTACTTGCACTTCTCTAGTGTGTTATTATGATATACTAGCTTTTGCCCGCGGCTTCGCTCGCGTTAATTTAGAATTTGACAATGAATTCGGGTTGTACTCTGCTTGTAATAATATAATTCAATCATGATTCGAAAGAAACGTGGCGCCATCTATTATCATAAGAACGTTTTTGTTGTTTTCCTCGGAAACAGTAATTTTTTTCGGTATGATAGGTAGCCTATGTTCGTTTCTGTACAGCTGACAACGTATATGAAAAATTTCAGGATGATCGGTTCAGTGGTTTAGGCGTGAAAAGGTAACAAACAAACAAACTCATTTTCGCTTTTATAATATTAGTTAGGATTAGGATTAGGATAGGATGTAGCTGTTTATTATTGTGGGATTTCATTGTTCAGTTTAGGGCATGTTTATTACCAAAAACATTGCATAGTTCACTTGATAGGAACAAAACTTAATTTTATTATAATTACGTAAAAAGGTAAGTTTAATTTACTGTCGTTACTTAATAAACATTCTAGATTCTAGAATCTGTAATCACAAATTCTTCATTATTATTTAGGTACCACAATAATTTCTGTTTAAGCAGCGATAGCTCAGTGGGAGACCAACAGACTGCTACGCAGAGGGTCTCGGGTTCCATCCTACGTCGCGCACCTCTGACTTTCGGAAGTTATATGACTTTTCGAAATTATGTGCGTATCGATTGACAATTATCGCCTGCTCCGTGCCTCGGAGAGCACGTGAAGCCGTTGGTCCCGGCTGCCATGAACATCTATGGCAGTCGTTATTGGGAGAGTGTCGACACAAAAATCCCACTGGGTCGAAGTATCGCCGGTCTGCACTGACTGGCCCCCACATAAGATAAGATAACATGAAGATTATTTTTGTTTTCTATGAACCGTGGACTCATCAGTTGTATGTCATTGTTTGCAGGGTCCGGAGTCGGCACTGAACTCAAACCCGGGTGGCGCCGCGAAGCCGCCGCTCATCAACTCATTCGAGCTGGACCGGTGTTTGGACCGGTATGTACAACTATTATTTAATTTAGATATACTCAGCAACATAAGTACACTTAAGAGAATTGGATTGTCGCTAGCTTTCAAAATTACGACAAATGTTTTTATTGAAGTAAAAACTTCTTTAGGCGCGTTGAGCACTTCTTGGGTGAACAAAAATCATAAAATTCGCGTCGTCGTCACGCTTCCACGCTTTCTATTTTTGAATTATTTTAGAATACTTATTAACAATAATATCTCAGAAATGGTGCGTCCTACGCAAAAAATAACGAAATTTTGATCCTCTTAATAACCCCTAAGAGAGTACCAGGCATCCGACCCGCCCCTTTCTTTTTTTTTGGTTTATAAAGAAGTGTTTATGATCAAGGATTAAAGTTTTCACTTCTATCGGCAGTCCCCAAAGACAGACCCATTTTTTTTTACAAAAGTACTGTTAACTGATGTTTGATTTAATCATGGTTTAAATATACAGATTAAACATTACGACTCTTTATTTATGAAATACTATTACAAGTTTGTTAAATGTTCAGCTACTTATAATTGTTCTGTCAGCGACGTACGTCCACAAAGAATTGAGAAAATTTTAATTGCTGTATCATACAAAAAAATAATACTTAATATATTTTACTTCGAACTATTTAAAGGACATACTATGTATTCCTACTTATTAAGTAGGAACATAATTATTCAATATAACACCACGCCATTACCTAAGGGAGGCTCAGCAACCACCAACGCGGGCAAATCCGCGGGCAGAGCCAGTAATCTATATTAATATTACAAAGCTGGAGAGTTTGTTATTTTTGTTTGAACGCGCTAATCTCAGGAACTACTGGTTCGATTTGAAAAATTCTTTTAGCGTTGGATAGCGTATTTATCGAAGAAGGCTATAGGCTATATAACATCACGCTACGACCCATGAGGGCGGCGCAGTAACGATAAACGCGGGTGAAACTGCGGAAACATCTAGTATTATATGAAGACAATCCTGGCAGCTGGTTTAAGGACACTTAGCCAGTGTCTTCATATAAAAATAATAAAACAATGATAATTCCTACTCTTATCTTATTTTCTTACAGTAGTGATAAATAAAGAATTATTATTTTAAACACAATTCATTATATATATTAGTATAAAACAATAATCAGACATATTTCATTTATAAAATTTAGTTATGGTATATATATATATATATATTTATTTATACGGGCGTGTATGAGGAATGTTATGAAAGTGAATGAAGCCAGAGAAGTGTCAGGATCGTAGCAAATAGAAATCCGTAGTTTCTGCCTACCCCTCTTGGAAACAGGCGTGAATCTATATATGTAGGTATTTAAGGTAGTACCTACTGATGTCATTAGCTGCACTAGAAAGCATGCTTTTTAATTTTTGTTTGTCTACACGTATGGCATACCTACTGGATTAAGTGGTCGCGTCCATAGATAATACACTACAGACCAGGTCGCGTCGCCACTGCCTCTACGCCAAGTAATGTGGGTTCAAATCCCACACGGGTCAAAAATTTGTGTGACCCACAAATGGTTCTACCGAGTCCGAGTGTTCGTTGTGTCCGTTGTTTGAATGTTTGTAAAGTCCCCCGCGACACAGGAGTTATTCCTAGTGAAGAAAGAAGAAAGGAAGAAAACATGTTTTTATTTCTAAAAAACACGAAAGCCTTCACAATATCATGTAAATATGTACATTATCTAAGAGGATACATACATATTTAATAAAGACTAATTAATAACAAGTGACAGCCCTGCGCTACAAATGCCACGTTTCAAATGTACACTTCGATCAAATATACCATAGATGCACATTCTCATACAAAAACCGCGTCAATATGTGGCACTGACCAGTACTACTTACTTATAAGTGTCTGCATTTATTATGCAATTCAGGAAATAAACCGGAATAACCATTGAACGCCCACTGAGAAACATTTTGTAATAGTTTAGTTAAAACGCGTCAATGTAAAGCGTCCTAAGTGTGTTACTCGCGATACGCAAGCGTACTAAGTATATGGTACGGTCTCCACCGTAGTAGTGGTGTCGATTCGCTCTCGCTTACGGGCAGCGCACGCAAGAGTGAGTGGGACAGGTGCATAATATAGCGCATACGACTGATTTATGCACAGTTTTGTTTGGGCCGTTTTTCGAGCGACGATCGTGCATCTATGGTATATTTGATCGATGAATGTACACATTAACAATCCTCGGTCACCCGCTCACGCTACGAGATTGCCATGAAGGTATAGATGAACAACGGGAGTTGTCTCTATAACAAGTGAGAAACGGCCATGAATTATTGCCGTAAATATATATTAGAGTTCGAAAAAATGGTATCACCTGACCCTGAGGTCAAAGGTCATAGTCATTTCGGGGGTATATCGACTATGCTGAATCGAATGGCGTTGACCGCGAGTCTCTAGCTGTTAAGATTCTTGAGTTGAAAGATGGTAGCACGTGACCTTGAAGTCAGAGGTCAAAGGTCATATTCATTTCGAGGGTATATCGACTATGCCGAGTCGAATGGCGTTGACTGTGTGTGAGTGTGAGTCTCTAGCTCTTATAGTTCTTGAGTTGAAAATTGTATAAAATACAGACGGACGGACGGACAGACGGACAATGCTGTTGTATAAGAGCTTTTCGAACTCTAAAAAACTAAGATAAGTGATTAGTATGGTATCCCTTTAGCTTTTCATGGTCATCTGCTTTCATCATAACTATGATTTGCACAACTTCGTCTGTGATTGACATAAAATTAGTCGCATGAAACGACTATATAATTTTAAAGCCATGAAACATGATGTTTATTTATGATGACTAAGGTCTATACTATACTTCTGTAGAAGGTGATGTCATTACTCAACATTGAAGTACTTATATAGTTTTATGATTACTAGCAGTCGCCTAGTGCTCGAAATTCGACCAACTGATATTATGTCATGTCATTGTACTCATATATTGATATATGTAACCATAGTTACGCGCTTCGACTGCGTGTATCAAATGCATGGTTGTGTGCGTGTAGTGTTTTTTCATTAATTTAATGTATTTATTTTCTAATGCATATTTTATATAAATATTAGGATTCGTCACTTCTTCTCTGTATAAACTATAAGTGTGCGAAATTTCATACTCCTCCGTCCGCCCAATTTTCGTAAAAAGGGATCCAAAGTTTTCGCTTCACGTATTAATATATAGATGACACAGGCATTCACACATCATTCATTCTTAAAAACTCACAGTAGTTAGCATTGGAGTGTTCTCTGATTTGATTATGCTGAATGACGAAACTGTGTCGATGCTATCACGCAAGTGTCGCTATTCGTTGTAATCAAACAACTGAATCACTAGGCATAATCCCTGTATCACGGAGGACTTTACAAAAATTCAAACAAGGGGACACAAAGAACATCCAGACTCAAAACAACTACATATATGTGGATCAAACAAATTTTTGTTCCATGTGGGCATCGGACCCACAACTCTCGACGCAGTGGCAGTGATGACCACTTAAACCACTACGCCATCCGTGCAGTCAAATTGATGTATGATGATTTATGTATAATGAAAATTGATGTATGAAGAAAATTGATGTATGATGAAAATTGATGTATGATTAAAGTTTATGTATGATGAAAATTGATGTATGATTAAAATTGATGTATGATGAAAATTTATGTATGATGAAAACTTTATATAGGTATGATGAAAATGGATGTATGATGAAAACTGAAGCATGATGTTGTGTTTGCAGGGAGGAGTCCGGCAGGTGGGGCGGCGAAGCGGCGCGGCGGCGCCGGCGCAGCTCGCCACCGCGCCGCGCCTCACCTCCTCGTGACCATGAGCCACTCGCGCTCGCAAGGGTACGTACTATTATTCCTAAACCAGGTTACTTCAGCTCCTTTGCTATGAACTTGTTCAAGCTCCATTTGATGCCGCATCACGTTCCATTCTTACCACCATAAACGTTTCCGTCCAGCATGGTGCGCTTTACAGCTTTTATTTCGATGACATATGTTCAGGCTCTGGATTAAACTACCATTTCTTTCATTTTTTGGGCGATATACTGTGATTAAACTGCCTGCTTCAGTGTTGCCTTAGTGCTATGATTTATTCTTTGAAATACTGACTTGATTGATCCAATTGTCACGGTCGGCAGCGGCTTACCTGTGTAGACCCCTGACATTGCTAAACTTCCTGAGCGGCGGTTACCATTTATCACCATATCTGTCTCCGAATATATGTTAAAGAATTGATGTACATATATGGCTCCCGCACCGTTTCTAAAGACTTTACTTGTTGCCACAGGCATCAGCCCCAACCTCCCCTACTGGAGGCTCAGCGCACTCGAGCCCCGCGCCAGTGTCCCCTGCAGGGAGTGCGGGGGCGGCTGGCGGGGCGCGCTCACCACTTCCTCTGGTAGCGCCAGACATCCTAGCGATGCAGCTCTTGGACCAGCATACGCAGCTGCAAGCGCTCATGAAGCAGCGCCTATTCCACCAGCATCACATGCAGAAACAGGTATCTACCTATTTTATACATATTAAACGAAGATGGCGGGATGACCTGGACTCCTTTGATAGCGACTGGCAAATTGACTTCCAAATCTCTCTATTGGTATGCCCCACCAATAGAAAGATTTGGAAGTCTAAGGAAGAGGCTTTTGCTCAGCAGAGGGACATAATATCAAATATCTTTACGTATACTAAATCTTGTGTAAATTAAATCATGCCTTATTAGACTATTTTTATTAGTTTAGTCTAATCTATGCATAATGCGTGCTTATAATGACTCTTCTAAATATTACCAGTTATGTAAATATTATTTGCCATTTCATATCTAAATCTTGTTTGTGAGTATTCACAATACTGACGTGATTTAATGACTAATAAACTATAACAGTATAATTAAAGAATTAGTAGGATATAACATGTAGATTTAGGTCATTTTTTAATCTAGATAACGGAAATGAAACCAGTTTAGACAAAGATTACTAATAAATTTTTTAAGTAGGCATATACCAATATAAAATAAACACGTATTCAAAATAGAACATGTTATGTTAGTATTTTAACGAATAAAACAAAGTTAAAAGAGAGACATAGATATTATTACTAAACAAAATAATTGAAAACCAAATGAGGATAATTACAGAGATAAAATAATATATGTATATCTATTATCTTCTTTATTCTCTTTTCCTAATCGAGCTCTAAATATCCTTAGCTTATTCAAGTTTATTTGTAATTCAAATGAACATAATCTGTATTATGCTACAATTTGCCTAGCAGTACAAACTTCTTGAATTTTTTTATATTGTACCTTTAAATTTTCTGGTCCAGCATATGTCTTCGGAAGCAGCGAAGAGACAGCTGGAGCAGTCGCGGTTGCAGGATCAGATCAACCTCAATTTGCTGTCACAATCGCATCTGCCACCACCAGACACCTCGCCTGGTAAGACTCTTCAATTATAGCTGCTAAAGAATGGGTACAACGTTGTAGTACCTAGTTTTAAAACTCAAACGTTGGAGTAGTTTTAAAACTAATAAGAGATTATGAACTTGAAGCAGAAGCTTCATAGCTTTCACCTGCAGCGTTGTAAATGGTCATCATGCCTCTGTAGATACGCTATGTATTGGAGGCGTACAAATTTTCGATAAATGGTAGTTCCGACTCTAGGTTTTCTCAGTGTTTGTTGTTTAAATGCAATCCCCGCGACACAGAATATTTCCCAGTGCGGCGGTCGTATTTTAAAAGAAAACTACAAATAGTTGTACGATTATTTGCTTCAGTTATATCAATGGTTTCGCGATACTAGGATTATTATTATCAGAAATGTTGGTTTTCTTCTCTAGGCTCTTTGCAGCAACAGTTGGGAGCTCAGCAGCAACAGTTAGTGCAGCAGTTGCAGGCGGTACAGCGCCAGTACCTGATGCACGGTCCTCTGTCTGTGCCACCCAATGCGCCGCCAGGTCAGTTGGATATGGCAGGTCAGAAACTTTATTAACGTCTTTGTTACTTTCAGTGGATGGAAAATCTAGTGTAGGACTGTAACTATCTTCACAAGGTTTTTTTCTATTTGAAAGATGCAATGACAACTTTTATTTTATTTGTTTCATGAAGTTTTTTTTAGATTGCGTTACATATTCTTTCGTTTTTAATTAGTCGTATATATTCATTTTTAATTAAATATATATTTAATGCTGTTATATTTTTTTTATAAATTATTTAATACCTATTTGTTTGTTTAGGCTTAATGTTGTGGGGTAGCGAGATGGAAGAACATCCTTTGTTCGGGCGCGGAGTGTGCAAGTGGCCCGGGTGTGACGCCCTCGCTGAAGATTATCAGGCATTCCTCAAGTAAGTGCAGTTATCATTACTTATCGAAACTGTTTCGTAGCATAAGTTTGCTGTTATGTTTGTCGATTGTAATGTCCTAATTTAGATTTTGAATTCACAACACCCAGCACGGATAAAGCGGCCGAGCGATGACTTTGCCCTTACGTCATCGATGTAGCCAATTCCAATTATGAAATATTTATTTTTATGGTATGCTGTAGGCACTTAGAGGCTGCTCATACCCTGGACGACAGATCAGCCGCTCAGGCGCGGGTACAGATGCAGGTGGTCGCTCAGTTAGAGCTGCAGCTGCGACGTGAACGTGATCGCCTGGCGGCCATGATGCGGCACCTACACGCCGCCAGGGATACCACGCATCACCCTGCGAAACACCCACATGGTAATTCACTCTAGCATTCCCATTTCGTTTCTTAAACTGTCTTAACAATGTTTTACTATATGTATTTTTTATGTTTACCTATATTTTAGTAATCTGTTAACCTATTAAAATTATTTTTATTCGTCATTTATAAGAATTTTTTGGTTAGTCGCTAACTTCAACTAAGTTGTAAATTCTAACAAATTTTCGATATTAATACTATCAAAGGGATCTATCATAAATGTTGTAAACTAGGCCAGATACTACTCTGTTTCAAGGAATATTGTGAACTGATATTTTAAATGTATTTTTTTTTAAGTTAATAGACGCATATATATAATAATACATATATTTGAATACGGCTCCAAAATGGCACCAAACAACAATGCACAAATCAAAAAGACAGCCGCATCTAGTGGTACTAAAAGAAGCTAGTAAAGTTTTATTAACAATCCTGTCGTTGTTAGGTGGAGCTGGAGAAGGCGCATCACCAGGACCGGTACGACGACGAGTCTCCGACAAATCTGGCGTCGCCATAGCAGGAGGTAAACAAACGATTTTTATTTTAAATTGTCGAATATTTAGGTCGATTCACTATTGGTGGGCTGAGATGAGTATTCTAAATTATTGTTTCTGTCCTAAAGGTCTTCCGTACATGCTCGAAAGAGCCGGATTAGATGTACAACAAGGTAAAACATAATAGCTAATAAAGTAATCGTATTTTAGCTAAAATGAATAAACAAAAACAGATAACAGACACCCAAATTGTTTATACGTGTTATAGCTATTATTTCAGCATCATAATTAAAAATAAAAATAATTTATTCAAATGAATGCTTATATATTTCCAGAGATCCAACGCAACCGTGAATTTTACAAGACAGCGGATGTCCGGCCTCCCTTTACATATGCTTCACTTATTCGGCAGGTTAGTTTTCTATTAAGCATTTGACATTTTAGACGACTTGGTTAAGATTTATTTAAACATTAATAAAATGAAGAAAAGTAAATGATGTAATTATTAATGACTAAAATAATGATATTTAAAACGCTAGAAATAATGATATTGTAAATTATATTCACATAATTGAATGGCGACTTAGATTACCTCAAGGAAGTGTAATAGATCCATTGTAATTTTCTGATACTAAATATATTTTGATTATAATAATAATAATATATTTATTTATTCAGACAGAGTCCATAATGTTAGTAACAATTTTTCTTATGCTATGTTAGTACATATTTAAAACAGATCAAGCTACTTAACTAAGACTCGAATGAATCCCTTCATTATGTTACCTAGCATTTAGTATAGTAAACCAGAAGCTGATTAATACATTTACAAGAAATTCTGAGGTTTGCTGTTATCATTTTATATTAATAATACAATTATGATACCTGTGTCTAAATTGTGACATTTACAATCTACTAAACTCGCTGTAATATTGAAAGGGAATAGACTTGTCTTTTTACACAGGCAAAATATAATAAATAAGTGTTTATTGCCATGAGATGCTTATAAAGGTACACGAGAATCATGTTATTTAATTCCGAGCTACAATTAACTTAGAAGCGCTGAGTACGACATATCGTACTTTCAGATCTTCATTCACAGTTTATCATTCAAATATTTTATATTGTTTGATGATAGTAATGCTTTAGGAAAGTTTATAACTTAACGTTATACATTTCCAGGCTATAATAGAATCTCCAGACAAACAGTTGACGTTGAACGAGATCTACAATTGGTTCCAGTCCACATTCTGCTATTTCCGGCGTAATGCTGCCACATGGAAGGTATGTTTTGGATATAACAATTAATGCGGTGCTCGAAATACTAGAAATACATCATTTTGTCAAGAATGTAAATGCAGACAATGATATTATATACAGAAAAGAAGTTTAAAATATTATTGTGTGCAAATAAAACTATATTGGATTAAAAGTGAATATTAAATTGCTAAGAGAATTGAATTTAGAAAAACATATTGTAAATTTGGAAGAAAGAATATATATCTAGTTAATTTGTGTAGATCTAGATATAAAACTAATGATTTCTTTTTAAACAATATTCCGTTTGAAAAGCAAAGAAACAAGGTAACCTTAGCCAAGTTTATTATTATTATTCTAATATTTATATTTATGCTATGCGCGATCTTCAATTGATTTTCACCTAGCAGCCTATTTGCCAAAAATGTTCCTCACTTTTAGAGTTAAATCATTGTCAGTTGAAGATTGCTGTAATCAATAAGGCTTCTAGGTTTAAGTAAGAATTTGATATTACATAAGAAGTGTTGTTTTGTACTATATGTGTAAAATGTTGACGATACGCTATGCAATTCTTAAAAATAATCACAACTGGAATCAATTCCGTGACTATAGCTAAAGTTTACTGTATCCACGTTATTTTATCAAAAATTGAATATTTTGCTAGTTGCATAGCTTTATAGTGATTCGAATCAGACATAGCGCATCGTCGTGTAGCATAAAAGTGAGCAAATAAAGCAATAGTTGAGTGGGGGACAGAACGCGGTGCGTCACAACCTGTCGCTGCACAAGTGCTTCATGCGCGTGGAGAACGTGAAGGGCGCCGTGTGGACGGTGGACGAGGTGGAGTTCTACAAGCGCCGGCCGCAGCGAGCCGCGCACGCGCACCCGCCGCCGCTGCACGCAGGGTACGCGCCGTCGCCGCCGCTCGTGCCCCTACTGCCATTAAGACCGATTCTGATAATATTTTGAGCATCACATTAGACTGCACAGTTACACTCCACACGGTATTACTTTACATTGACATTACGCAAATTTACTTTACATTGACAACTGTACACATTTTTACTGAGCAATTTTGATACGATACATTTTATTGAACTCATTCAATTTAACACATTTTTACTAATTATATTTAGATTTTGACGTTGGAACATACATATTATAGTACATATTCAAATTTACATATTTCTACTATACACTTACAACTATTCACGATACACTAACAATTTTACACTTTTCACTGTACACTTTCAACTTTACTCTTTGTCACTTTACACATATTATCTAATACGCTTTCCACTGCTATTGGATTTTACAGCAATTCAATTATTTTTAAATCACAATTCATATTTGACGTGAAATATTCTACTTTACACTTACAAAGAATCTTATTACTCAAAATAGAAATGACGCAATCTATTAAACCACCCACCATCCCTATGGTAATATTGCCTATTTCTACTCACTATGCCTACCTTTAACTCTATACTTATCAAATGATATTTCACTTTCATTTACATATTACACCTAATTCATAAAAAGAAACAATATATTTTACAATATACTAATTACATTAAACACTTACAATTACTCTTACAGATTTTACTATACAATTATACACAATGTTTATCCATTACTATTTAAACTCTCTACAGCCTTCACACTAACAAAATATTACACTTCACTATACACGTTACTTATACATATTACAAAATAATCAAAATGTTCATGAAAACATTTAACACAATTCATTAATAATACACAAAAACTAAGCAAGCCTACAATAAAATCACAACCATAGCATTTCAACACATTTACACAAAGTTGACAATAATATACTCTAACAGAAAAATACTTTCCTAAAACAGGAAACAATGAACAATATGTTACAAAACCGACATAAAAACCAAGTACAAAAGGACATCTACAATCTTGTCATAAACTCTACGTTTTAAGTAAACATAAAGACGAGACATACAATATTTTTACAAAATCTGACAATGTACACAAGAAAATCTATTTAAGGTTTTCAAACTAATGTCATATTAAAAAGAATTTTACATAACAGCGACGTTTTTATCCCACACAAATAACATTCAATAATTATATATTATTTGTCGCAAACTCTACTTCAATTTTACTTGAACAAAAATACTTTACAATAACACAAGAAAAATGCAATCTGTTTTGAAACTTTTAAAGAAATCTGATACAAAATTATACTATCATTTAAATTAATTTTCAAATCTTGAGTAAGAAATACATAATAATATTATGTATTTTAACAATTTATATGATAAATTAGAAGGATTGTTTCAAAAACAAACTCCACTTGTACAATATTAAAACACTGCACATATATACACTACACAATTTTCGGTACATTTTGTCCTTCTCTTAAATATTTTCTATCTAACCTAGCGGTGTATCTAACTCTTTATTGTGTAAATAAACGTTTTCATCTCGTTTCAGATTTGAATATGTAATTATTTGTGTAGTGGGCTCTTGATTATTGTGAGTGGCGTCATAACGCATTCGTTCTGACGTCACCAATTTGTGAGGTCATGTAAATTGTTTTTCAGTATTTAGGTTTTATGTGTGTGTTCGTGGGTTTCGGCACAACGGTCAATAATGTTTTCTCGCTTGCCTATTAATCTCCTTTCCTATCCATCCTTCTGGGTTTCTGGGGCTGTGATATCCTGCATGGTACGATGTTCCATTCCACGACGATCTTTTGTGTTTTCATTGTATATTTTGAAAATGTTTATAGACAAACTATGAACAATGAAAGCACAAACATTAATTTAAGACTTGCAGATATTTGGATGAGTATGATAGATATTTAAACGGAGATGCAATTATAGAACGCTATCCGGACGAACCTGTCACTGCACAAATGTTTCGTGCGGTACGAGGATGACTTCGGCTCGTTCTGGATGGTGGACGACGCGGAATTTGTGAAGAGACGCCATCTGAGCCGGGGCCGGCCACGGAAGTACGAGCCGGCCCCCGGACACCCCGGGGCCGCCGGACACAACCCGCCACAGTAAGGGCGCCGCCCACTCACTGCGACCGTCCAACGAATCAACCACGTCACGCTTTTTCAAATGTTCATGATTTTCTTAATAAACAATGTCTACAATATTATATTTATTGACATTATTAGTACCGAAGTATCCACAGCGCTGATACATTTTTGAAATATATAAAAATCATGAACATTATACCGAAAAGGCTGACTAGGAACACATTATATAATTAGTTCTCTCTATACTAATCCTGTATGAACACCGATTTCTGACGAAATGGCAAATAATATTTGACGAAGTTAATGTGATTATTAATAGATTTTTTATAAACGTGAGTCGTTGGACGATCGCGTCCAGAATATTGTTATTTGTATGTGAATTGAAATAAACCGAGAATTATCACAGATTAGAGTAATACAGATAATTCTCGGTGACTCCACACTAGATTTGATGTTTCTGACCATTATTGTAAAGTGTATCACCGTGTAAGCTTAGATTAATTCAACATGTCATGTTAGTCTGTAACTAGACACGTGATTGTTTAAATATAGACGATTATGATCACTTGTGTGTGCTTACATTTCTTTAGACAATACCACCTTCAAATGTTAAGTTCAAGAGTAATAATATTATAATAAACGTTTCTAAGAGAGCGTTATAAGAAATATCAGAATCATAATTTAAAGTATGACATAAATGCAATCTAAAGGAAAATGGGTTGGCTTTATTATTTGGTAATATGAAATAATTAAAATATCGTCTAAATAAGCAATATGAGCATACACTGGTATTATAGACTCCTAGAGTGCGAAGCTATAACCAATTGTTTTGCAATAGTTTTTAACATCACATTACAACAAATAACTTGTTGAATAAATTAGCTTAAATCATATTTTGCAAATGTAATTACAAAAGATATTTTTAATTTAAATTGACGGAACGCCGGCTCTATATCGATGATTATAAAATATGTTTGTTTCTACAATGACTTGCATGTATTGCATCTAATACGATATATTGTAAAGGATCGTCGTTGGATACCCAAGTAAGATTAAATATTATATTTTAATCTTTTACTATTCCCAATCTTACGATATTTGTGCATGTTTTTCCTCAGGTAAGTGTGTCGCTTCTTACGCTTTGCCTGTGCATTCTCGTCGCATGCTAGACTTGTATTTATCTAACATTTTTTCGATAAGCTTGCATTTTTCCATTTTCTATTTTTATTCTATTTATCTTTCTCTTTCACACACATACACACACTCACTGGAACACGAGTACCTATTAATTGGACTTTAAATCAAAATTATACACTTCACAAATTATACACGATACATAAATCACTATAGTCTTAATCGCTATAAGTTCATTTGGAAGAGGTCTGAAATGGCCAGGGTATGATTTTTTAATTTTGTTTTTGATAAAATAATTAGTTTCATTCAATGTTTTCAACAAAATTCACTTAGAATCAAAAATTTTTTAATAAAAAATCATTGGAAAAGAACTTTTGTTAAAGCTATCCGCTTTGGATTAATTTGCATTTACTATAATGAGTGTATAATCTCACAGGTTCATGGGAGCACAGAGTCCACCGATGATGACCAGTCCTCACGGTTATAGTGAAGCACTTAAGAGAAACCTTCAGGTATGATAAAACTACACCATAATAAAAACATGAGGCTGCTATTCGGCTTAGTGTAGTTTTATTTATTAATGGAAATACGATATTGTGTTTAGGGTATGATGGAGGATTGTAACTTGTCGTACATGTCCGGCGAAGACCACATGATGCAGTCAGAGGATTACCCGTCCTCGCATGATGATTACAGGTAAAACAATTGATATAATTATTCAGCTACTTTTGTTATTTCCAATATAATAATCTGTAGTCTTGTCTGTTAATAATTAGTCATGTCAGTTTTTGAAGACTTAGTAGACCTGTCTATGGGTAGTCGTGCTAAATGACTGTAGAATGGCGCTTTAAATGCTCGTTTGAGTTCTGTCGGAGTATAGAATGGTGTGGGTTCAATATACACAAAAAGGAAAAATTGTGTGATCCACAATCCGTTAGTATACCTATATATACTGTTAGCAGTTATTTGTGTCGGGTTTAGGAATGTTTGGAAAATTCCTTGCAATATTTCAGACTTTTCCATTGTAATGAGGTCTCATCTACATATTTTAGGGATTAGAGCGTTTAAAATAAAGGAAGCAATAGAAGTAACTTCTGCGCCAGGTCTGATTTATCAAAAAATAACTTTCAGTTGGAGAGTTTCTTATAAATACGCAATTTTTATCTAAGTTTGGAGGTCTCAGATTTGATGTCTGGTTTGGCCATGGCTATAGGGTGTACTATTAAGAAATTCTAATTAGCAGCATAGAGCTCGGCAATGTAATATAACGACACATAGAGACCACACTTCTATGTTGATATATTATATACTCGCAAGTCAAGCAATATCAATTTTGTTGCCAGCCGGCCACCAATGATGAATGGCTACGGCAGCAGCAGTTCATCTCACGACGTGAAGGCTGAGGACCTCACCAGTGACGCACAGGACGTGAAGCCCAACATCTACGCGCTGAAGAATGAGATGCAGGCGTCGGATTATTCTAACAAGGGTACTTTATTTTGTATGTATACATTTATGCGATTTTATGTTCAACTAATATATTACTAGATTTTTCGGTGGCTTCGCTCGCTTTAACGTATATTTTGCCAGTACATTTCTATCCCTCGGGAACGGTACTTCTTTTTTGATGAAAGGTACCTTATGTTCTTTTTTCTACCCTCCGACAACGTGTATGTGAAATTTCATGACTATCGGTCAAGAACTTCAAGTGTGAAAGCGTAACAATTAAAGTTCAAACTTCGCATTTATAATATTAGTCAGGATTTAGCCTTAGTCACGGTTTATACAAATGCGAGTTTGTATGAGGCGAAGCGGGCTGTACAGTGATGTGCCTATATAAGTAGTATGCGGTTATTGCAACGTATGGATGTACATCAGGGTTGCCAACCAGGCAGGCAAAACCCTCGTAATTTGGATCTCAAACCTCGTACATTCTATTTTTCGGTAGAGAATTCTTAAAAAAAATGGTCAGTCCGCCTACCGTGCTAGGTCCAGTTCCGAGAATTTCTAAAAAAAAGGTCAGCCTGTAGAGACTTGATCAAATTTTTTTATTGTCTGCGTATAAAAAAATATACGTATTCCATTTATGCTACAAAATGTTGCCTGCAATGTGAAATCATGTTATTATTTTCACTACATCAAAATCTCGTACAAGGCTGACAGTGTCCTCGTACCTCATACGGGATAGCGCAAATCTCGTATGTGTACGAGGAACCTCGTATGGTTGGCAACCCTGATATACATTAGCATCCATAAGCTGTAAGGAAATCACTACTGCGTTGCAAATACTATTAATTCTCATCCGTACAGCGAAAAGTTGCGCTAAGGAAAAGAGCTTTGGAAATCTTGCTTACCGTAGGAACATATATACAATATATATACAACCCATCTTCAATAACACTATTTGACTATGATGTTCTGGTACAATAAATATATTTATGAAGTTACACTGCTTCAGTTTTAAGTAGAGATTTTGACTTGGCTGATTAGATAAGATTATCAATCTTCTCCCTAGCCTTTATTATTCCCAAGTCACGTGGGGTCGGCTTTCTAGTCTAACCGGATTTGACTGGATATCAGTTTTTACACGACCTGACCTCCGCAACCCGAAGGCTAACGATACCCTAAGGCTAGACCAGTATCAGTATATTAGAGGGCACTGACATCTCAATAACGACTGCCATAGATGTTCATGGCAGCCGGGACCGACGGCTTAACGTGCCGGTACAGAGCAGGCGATAGTTGTCAATCGATACGCACATAATTTCGAAAAGTCATATAACTTCCGAAAGTCAGAGCTGCGCGACGTGGGTTCGAACCCGAGACCCTCTGCATTGCAGTCTGTTGGTCTCCCCACTGGGTTATCGCCGCTGCATAAGATTATCAATCATTCCCTTTAATTGATCTTCTGTTTCAACTAGTTTTCGCGGCCGCTTCCGCGTAAATCCGGGTACATTACTAGGATAAAATATATCCTATATGTTAATTTAAGATATGGTCTATCTGTATCCCAGTTTCATACGTTATCAAGTTTGTCAGTTTACTCGTGATTGAGTAACTAGCACCCAGACATCATTACAAACTCATATAATTAAGTATTTATAGTAGTTGCATAATGTCACTTCGCCTTTCAGGTGATTATTCAAATTCCAACAAGGAGTCATCCAGCAACCGCTCCGGGGAGACAAGTCCCTACGACGACTACCCTCGCACCGAGGACAGGTACCGCGCCTCCATATCACACATCAAGGACGAGGCCGAGAACCTCTCCCTCAACGAACAGAGATCTGACAAATAAACGCCGGCCGAGGCGTATAATACGCGGCGTAGTTCACGCGACGCTTGAGCGTGAGCCGGCGTAGCGGGGCTGACAGTCAGCGGTGTACTTACACGTAGTGAGCCCCGTACCCAACGCGTAGTGTCGAGTGTAGTGTGATCAAGTGTCTCGTGAACCCAAGTGTAAAATGTTTACACACGAACACTTGAGTGTTTATGTTCACAGTATATAATACTATATTAATTACGGGTGTAGATCTATTTCAAGTTATTAGAAATGGTGTTCTAGAAAGTGTAATGTGTTCAATGTTGGAAATTTTTATAATACAAGAAATGGACGATCTCGAAATGAGGAATTGTAAGTTAGAGTTAACCAAATATTTTTTTGTTTATTTTTTAATTGACCCGGTTTTAACGGGGTTTTCAAGTATTATTGGATTTACGATTTTTTTAATATTCCCCTAGTTTTGGTAGCTGAGGTAGTTCTACTTGTTAGTTATAGATATTTATAGTGTGTAAGTGTTAGGAAGATTTTAGATGGAAACGGATTGCGCAAACAATCATTGATTCAACGATAAATAACCTTAAAAGGTCCATATCAATATTTAAATAAAAATATTTAATCATTATTTGTAATATACAAGTAATAGGAACAATAAGTAGTGACTATTGGAATGCTAAACTAAGTGATCATACGCCAAGCGTTCAGTTCGTTCGACTCGTTCAGTGCTTAACAAAAAGATCTCAAATATGCTTTCTTTTTCAAAAACACATAGACCGCGTTATTTTTTACACTTTTTGTGATTTACGATCTGATGTTAAGATAAAATAAATGTTTAGTTTCAATGGCGTGCCATCATTTTTAATGGTACCATTTTTTTATATTACTTTATAATTCCAAGGAATTGTTTTTCTTAGATTAAGTCTAGATTGTAAATATTTATCATGAATTGTAAAAAAATAAACTTTTTTGAAAAATGGTAAAGTATTTAGACGAGTGTAAACGTTCACTTAACTATTGCATATTAAATCGTTCATGTTGTAGAAAAAAAAAATTAGAAAAATAATACTTAGTAGTTAAAAAATGTTCACTGTATTCTGATAATGTTTATTTTCGTTACAAGTGTCTAGTTTTTCGTGCATTTTTCGATTTTGCATTTACTATAAATATTATTAAGTATGTGTTTACTTTGGAACTTTTGTTACTTTTTTGATTAAAGTGATCGGAGAGGGTGAAAATAACCATATCACACATCGTATGTATACTTAATGTAGAACTGTAAAACGATTAATATGTAAAATGTATAATCGACTTTGCAATAACTTTGGGGATAAATATAACGTACGCATTAGCAAGGTAGGTGTCACGTTTGTAAAATTGTTTGCAAGAAATAATCACTGTACTTTTTAAAGTCTGACTGTGGTACCACCAATACGTGTACTTATGAAAAATAATGGAAAACAAACGTTGCTAGCAAACACATCCGCCTATTATGTATACAGTCCGATAGCCACCGCCTTATTTATTATTCAAATAACTTTTAGTAGGAGATAAAAATGCATAAAACGCCAAAGCATACAAAGGTCTTTGGGGACTGCCGATAGAAGTGAAAACTTTAATCCTTGATCACAAACACTTCTTTATAAACAAAAAACAAATGGGCGGGTCGGATGCTAGTTCCTGATACTCTCTTGTGAGTTATTAAAGGGGTCAAAATTTCGTTATTTTTTGCGTAGGACGCACCATTTCTGAGTTATTGTTAATATTCTAAAATGATTCAAAAATGGAAAGCGTGGAAGCGTGACGATGACGCGAGTTCTATGATTTTTGTTCACCCAAGAAGTGCTCAACTCGCCTAAAGAAGCTTTCACTTCAATAAACACACAACCAAACAATGAAAATACGCGAAGCTGTCATATTAACTCTTAGCGCTTGTGGCGCCTCTATCGGCACAATATTGCACTTTTATCTTCTATTATCACAGTCTGACTTTAAATACTTTTCACACGCATTCGTAACGCTAAACTCTAGATATACATAGGCATGTTTTATGAAACCTAATAAGTATTTAAGGGTGTTGAATATACTGTAATCTAAACATATGATGTCACTTACAATGGTCTTTAAAGAAATATTATTTTTATTTTGAATATTGTGCTTTACAAATAACACTCCTATAGATCGTATTTGTACCAATTCTTAAGATTCCCCTTTTTTGTAAACGAATACGTGTGAACCGACCTTAACAGTTAAGTACAATGTTCATTTATAGTTTTGTTGTAAACACTATGCACGAAAACTTTTATCTAATAATTTTGGAATTGATCGAATAGTTTATTATGACATTATTTTTATATATTTTGCGTTTGATACGCGTTTAGAAACATATTTTTGATAATATCACACTGCAGTGCATCGAACTAAAATATTGTCGTTAAACTTTGAATTGTTGTGCTGAGTTTTGTTCGTGATTTGACATGCGAAGCGGTGCGGCGTGTTACGGTTTCGTGCGGTGTAGTGTGAGTGGCCTCTTATTTTGCGTTCCGTTTTACGTAGAGTGTCAGACGAGTGCTTGTTTAGTCTGCGGCTCGAGCCAATATGCATACTTTTATTGATCATTGTAAATTATACTTACTTAGTGTTGTATTAAACGAAATCATTACAAGTACAATTTGTTTTAATAATTCATTTTGCCATCACTACTGCGAAAGTCCTAAGGTAAGTGCGCTTAAGTCGAATCTAAGGATCTCGGAGTAGTAGAGCCTCGCTGATTTCAGAATGAATGGACTGGCTCGACCGGGGAAGGACTACCCTCTCACAGAATATCGACGTGAAATAGCAGTATTCCTACTGTTGTGTTTCGTCTGGTGAGTGAGAGTGCCGGAGGCCCAATCACCCCCTTTCCCCCTTCCCACTTCTTTTCCTAAAGGGTCGGCATCGTACGGCCTACCTGATGGTAAGTGGTCACCGTAGCCTATTGACGCCTGCGACACCAGAGGCATCACTTGCGCGTTGCCGACCCTTTAGGAAAGGAAATGGGAAGGAGAAGGAGCGGGAAGGGGGAAAGAGGGTGATTGGGCCTCCGGCACTCTCAACTTGACTGCATGGATGACGTAGTGGTTTACGTAGTCATCTCGTCACTACCACTTCACTACACTGTGAGTTTGAGTTCCAAACGAGAGAAAACTTGTATGGCCCGCAAATGGTTGAGTTTGAGTATTCTTTGTGTCCAATATTTGAATGTTTATAAAGTCCCTTGCGACGCAAGAGTTATTACTAAAAGGGAAGATGTCTCTATAAAAAAATGCGTTGTGTACCAGCACCATAACTGTAAACCCATTTGTCTCAAGTCTTCTCCCTAGTCTCTATTATTCCCAAGTTACTTGGGGTCGGCTTTCTAGTCTAACCGGATTTGACTGGATATCAGTTTTTACACGGAGCGATTGCCATCTGACCTCCGCAACCCGAAGGCTAACGATATCCTAAGGCTAGACTAGTGTCAGGATATTAGAGGGCACTGACTTCTCAATAACGACTGCCATAGAAGTTCATGGCAGCCAGGAACGACGGCTTAACGTGCTCTCCGAGGCACGGAGCAGGTGATAATCAATCAATACGCACATCATTTCGAAAAGTCATAACTTCCGAAAGTCAGAGGTGCGGGCCGTGGGTTCGAACCCGAGACCCTCTGCATTGCAATCTGTTGGTCTTCCATTTGTCTCAAGTGAGAGTGTAAAACTCTCTCTCATCTTGGCTCTCCTGAAAGTCTTTAAAAGATTTCGAATTCAGGTTGACCAGTCACAAAAGAAACATGTTTAGGTGGACTTTCATGGACGGTATTAATTTGGTTTGTTTGAATGCTGTTACATAAATGATCCCACTTTACATCGTGTCTTGCATACCCCAATACCACGCACGCAGGAGAAATCGTTGGCTGCCTCTGACTACGCAGTCAATGTGGCCTCGTTCTCAGACACAGTAGTAAAATTTGTAGAAATGTTTGCAGTTGATTTATTAAAAAGTATAAGACTGTACATGCAAGAAACATACTTAAATGTATTATAGTATTTCAATTAATGAAATGCGTTCCAAAATACTGTCTTAAGTTTACGCTAGTATAACTTTAAAATTACAGTACTTTTTATGGTTTACTAGCTTTTGCGCGCGGCTCCGCCCGCGTGGTATCTACACCAATGAAAAGTAGTCCATATCCTTCCCCAGGTTTTTAACTATATCTGTACCAAATTTCATCTAAATCGGTTGAGTGGTTTAGCCGTGAAAAGGTAACAGACAGACAGACAGATAAACAGACAGAGTTACTTTCGAATTTATCATATTAGTAAGGATTTAGAAAATTACTTTCATACATTTTATCTGTCAAGTCTTAAAATACCAGAGATCAATCAAATATATTGTGTCATCAATGGGTTCAACTATTGAAAATAAATCTATTTTAATTTATATTTACAATTTTACTGACGATTTGGTTGCTTCTAAGCAGCCATGAGCACAGTGAAACTAAGGTGATCAGCTCATTGCCTTGAAGTGTAGTTATTTCAAAGTACCCGAACGTAATTTAATTTCTGATGTAACTATTTACGCAGTATGAGCTCAAAGTGTTATATTGCAACAGGGGACCAAACATTACCTTAGATTTGACAGACCACAGATTCTCAATAAAAAACATTAATTCGTACCAAGAATGCTCCGCGAGGCAATTGAATAAAAAAATTGTAGTTAATAACATCAGAAATTAAATTATGTACTTTGATATACACTTCAAGACAATGAGTCGATCACCATATTAGTTTTCCACAAACACTGCTATGGTTGAGCCAATAAGTAAAACTAGCGGTCACCTAGTGCTCGAAATTCGACCAAAGTTTGCCTGTAAGATATTTCTGACATATTATGTTCTTTTATATTGATATATGTAACCATAGTTACGCGCTTCGACTGCGTGTGTCAAATGCATGGTTGTGTGCGTGTAGTGTTTTTTCATTAATTTAATGTATTTATAATGCATATTTTGAAAAAATATTAGCATTCGTCACTTCTTCTCCGTATAAACTATAAGTGTGCGAAATTTCATACTCCTCCGTCCGCCCAATTTTCGTAAAAAGGGATCCAAAGTTTTCGCTTCACGTATTAATAAAAAGATATACCTATCAGTGTCTGATCGTTAATGCGAAGTTATAAATAAAACAATGTACTATTATTGCATTTCGATTTATTTACAGTCCAGCTGGTTTGTATAGTCATTCAATGACATAAATAATATTTAATCCTTCTAGCATCACATGCAAAATACAACATCCATAAATATATGGTACATGTATGTTGGTAACATTTCTAAACATATTTTAGTCATCAAATGGTATAAATATTAAATAGTTATATTGTTAAACAGGTTTGTATAGACTTGCAAAGCGTACAGTTACGTTGGTACTTTGTACTACATACTGATTAAGCGACGACATTCTTAACGGTTTTGTTGATAACCTTGCTCCAGTCAGCATCGTAGTTAAGAACTTTGGTGAACTTGGTCACGGGCTGGTAAGCTTTCTGTTTAGCTTCTTTCTTCAACTCCGCGGTCTTAGGATCACTGAATTCGCCTTCTAGGGAGAAAGCAGCTCCGTAATGTTCAGGAAGACTTACAAGACCAAACGGAGTCATGAAGTCATCGAAGGACTGGCCGGTGCTCTCACCACAGAGACCTCTGGTGGTGCTGCGATGGTCATCGGTGAAGATAACTAGCCTCTGGTTGTCATACACGAGACGAAGATGGCCATTGCGGAGGTTGAATACCTGCACGTCTTTAGCGAGAGTGTAGTACTCCAGAAGAGGTGCTTCAACATCGCTTGAATCATCGAAGTACGTAGTGAGCGCACCTTCGCAAGTCTTAGCACTATTGGTTTTGACTTCTACGTTGTTGGGTTTGATCTCAACTTCAACGTACTTGCCAGATTCAGCTCTGTGAAAAGTGGAAACATCCATTATAATTTCTAAGTAAAAAGTATTGAATGAGAATGGAATTTGTTCTATACGCATGATATAAACGTAGCACAGGATTGCATGTTTCGAAGTTATATAAATATTATATAGAAAGGATTTTATCTTGCTGTTGTAAGGGAAACAATGACACAAGTTGACTTATAGCCAGAATAAGTTATGATTTGGCTGTATAACATATTAAGTAAATATAAGTACCTGTAAGAAACGTAAACCTCCTCCTCCTTGTCGTTGGGTCTTCTAGTGAGGATGACCAGGTCGTCGAAGTCGCTGGAGGCTACCATCACCACGTGCCAGGAGCTGGTGAGTTTGTAGTCGTAGCTGCGGCCACTGAACGTACTCACTTTGTTGTCGTCGACAGCGCAGTAAGCTGCGGCAGATATATCAACATTCATAAGTACAAACTCAATATGATAAGTTACCTGTCACTAGTTAAGAGGCAAAAATACTCACGCATATATTGGTAACCAGTGTAGATGTTACGGGCGCGTTCCCAGGCCGTGATGGGTGCATAGACAGCCATAGCATAAGGCTCGTAAAACAAACCCTCCACATTGTTGAAACTTAATAATCCATAAGTGGTTGTGAAATTGTAGTTGAAATAGTTATCTAAATAGAAACCTTGTGCTTCGATTTCAACTTTGTTACCGTCAGCTTTCACAAAGGGGTTTACATCTTCTTCCAACTCATACACATCCTTAATGTACTCGTAGATGGTATCTAGCATGTACCAGAATTTCATGTCTCCGCCATCGTAGGTCACTGTAGCCTTAAAGTAGTCAGGGGCGTGCGCCTTGATGATCATCTTATTGCAATCCTTTTGATACAAGTTGTTGTCACTAACATCTGACAAACATGACTTGCCCATGGGGTCGTTCCTGAGCAACTCAGTGTACTCGTCACTACGCTCGCCATAGCCTTGCATGTGCATGCTCATGTTGTTTCCAAACTTGAGATCGGCATCAAAAGTCACTTTAATTTCGTTTTCCAGAGCTGACTCAAAGTTCAGTGGGACAATTTTTGCTCCCTCTTTGTTCAATTGGAAAACAGCACTAATCTGCTCGCAGCCGCGCGCAATGAAGGCGGCTTGGAACTTGGGGTCGACATAGCTGTTGGCATACGCACCGGTGAATATGTACTCAAAATTTTTCGGTCCATTAAATACGGCACTGACGTCAATTAACATAACTTCAGCGGCTTCGATACCAGTTGAGACTTTCTTAACGATCTCTGCGCGGCGGGACTCGCTGTTGGGTTCTACATGCTCGGTCAGAGTGGCTGGTCCCATTTCTCCGCTGTTTTTCTGATTGTATAGTTTGTCTGTAAAGAAACACGATTATTTTATAGTTACAGTTCGATATCTAAGCTATTGATGATTTAATTTTAAGCTTTTTGTGTGACTGAAAACCATTGTCAGTATACGAATGTCATATAGGTACTAATCTATCTTCTGTATTTTGCATAAGTAAAGACTAGGAAGGATATACACATATACGGCTATGTATATATATTCATGGGGGGATGGATGGATATTACAGCTGCATTCCGCCAACTATGTGAAAGCGCAACGAAAAGAAAAGCTCAATAATATTATGCAGTCTCAGAAATCGAACCCTCACGATCAGTCAAGCAAGCGTAGGCCTAAACTTATGCCGAAAATCTGGCAGTTATTGAAAAAATATTATGTATCAATTCAAATAATAACAACCTATTGGATCTGACGATTTATAACGTTCTACCACAAGTATAAACTGTAAAATGTATTTAAATTAATGATATTAATAGGGCAGTGCTAGTGTATGTGACTGTTGTGCGTAAGGATTCTTTATTGTATTCTTTTGACAAGAATTTCTCCGTAGCAGTGCGGAGTCTGTAACTGTGGCCGGTACACAGCAGAAGACTCTCTCGCTCCCATTACGAGGGACTTTAAAACATAGCTGGGAAAATATGTTTATTTATATCGGGATATAGGCCTGAAACTACGCATGTATGTTATTATTTGTGTTTTCAACTCACCAAAATAGAGTGTGAAGGTAACAGACTTGGTTGGCGAATCTTTGCTCAGATATTTCAAACTAAACTCTGTCAACGCGATGTCCTTCTGGTACATCAGGCGTCCGAGGTTAGTCAACAAATCAGCGTCGAACGACTTTTCGAGATTCTTGTAGTCAGAAGAGAAGGAGTTGCCTTCAAAGCTGTAGTGCATTCCAGTCAATTCACCAAACGTAATATGAGTTGATACAAGGTCTTTAAATGAACGATCAATTGCCTTGAGGTTGTACGTGATTGAATCCTTCTTCTGGGTACCAGTATAGGGCATAACACTCATGTAAACAAGCTTGATATCATTCTCAGCCTGTAGAGGCTCAATCTGGACTGTGAAATCTCCATCCATTTTATATGTAGTTTTAATTGTAGCTGGTAGGCGTACTTGAAGTTTGTTGATCACGCCAGCGCCGACTAAAACTTCGCCAATAGTATCCATGAAACCTACGGTGCCAACTATGTTTCTTGCATATGTAACGTCAAATTTGCTTTCTAATAATCCACCTTTTGTCTGCTCGTCAAATTTAAGTTTAGTTTCCAATTGAGCGTTTATGATCATAGGTTCGCTGTACTGATAGGTGAAGGGCATACCGCTAGCAAGC
Source organism: Catocala sponsa (assembly GCA_963564715.1). Classification (NCBI taxonomy): domain Eukaryota; kingdom Metazoa; phylum Arthropoda; class Insecta; order Lepidoptera; family Erebidae; genus Catocala; species Catocala sponsa. Next base: position 2,311,533 of record OY751352.1, read on the forward strand.
GGAAAGTCGACATTAACAAGATTGTGTCTCAGTATTTTGGTAAAGTGAACTCCAACACCGCTTGTAATATCTTTCATGCCATCAACGAAGTTCTTGATAAATGCAAAAAGCTCCTCTTCGCCGAAAGTTATCAAAGTCTGTTGGTTCATATTTTCAATAAAAATCGCGCCCTCTATAGGTTCGCGGGCGGCGAATTTGATGTTCAGCATTTCGATGATCTGTTTAGCCGAAAACTTAAAAGTAGGCTCAGCTTTACTGGGTGTAGCGAGGATCTTTGATACAACATCATTTATTATATCCAGAACGTCAGAAACAGATAAGGTTACCTGTAAGCAGAAAACATATTTTAGAGGAAACTGGAACTGTATATATTTCAGAGGCTATAATGGCACAAATATTGTGCATAAAATTTAAACAGATTAGTGCATGTGCAGTCTATGGGTAACATACAATCATATTTTGAAATGAATTAAAGAACCGTCACATATATTACGTCTTTAATAAAACCGGTAAATGTATACTGACCTGTCTTTCATCACCGAATCCGGTGCCCTTAAATCTCATAGCGGCCCTGTGGTACTTGGGAAGGAGAGTATTGTCACTGCCAATGTATGATAGTTCCTTGAAGAAACTGAAGTCCTCATCGCTCGTGTATCCGTCGATCAAACTGTCGGTCGAGTAGCTGTATCCGAATTTCTCCTTCGAGATGATATGCATGACAGATTGGGCTGTCTTGGCGCTGTAAAAGATGGCAGGAATGAACACATAATTTCATTGTATATAGATGATAGGCATAGATTAATATTAATAAACATATTGAGGGTAGTACTTACAGCTCTGCAAAACGAGGCTCCTTCAGTCCCGCAGCGAAAGTAATACTAGTTGCTAGTACAGCGCGGACTTGAGTGCTGGGGTCTCCGCTTGTCATGTATGCCATTACTTGCATCATCTCATCGGTGGGGAAAGCCAAGAAGATGTTCAGGGCAGCAGCCACCCTAACTTCGTAAGACTCAGCAGTGTTCTTTAAGATGCTGTAGAGTACTGAACGCACATACTCGTTTTTCAAGTTAGCTAATGTTTTGAGACTTGCGACCATCTGAATGCGGAGGTACTTGGTCACGGTGACTTGTCCCTCTAGGTAGGGAGCGAATGCCTTCAGGATACCTGGGTGAGCTAAGTTGCCAAGTACTCTTACGTAGACCTGGGCCTTGCTTGAGTCGCCGTTGTCTATGGCATGTTTCAGCTCCTTGGAGAAATGAGGAATGACGGTTTCTACAATATATTGTTCCTCTTTGCTAAAACGGAGCAACTTGCTGACAGCCAAAAGAGCAGAGTTGTTAAGATATTTCTGACCTAAAACTTCAGGGCACGTAGCAAAGTTGAAGAAATCGGTCAGGACTGCTTTACTGGGAGCGAGGGTTGTTCCAATGGCAGTTACCACTTGGGCTGCCTCCTCACCGTTAATTTTGTTAGTCATTACCCAAGACTTAATTTCATTAAAGGCTCTCGCATTACCTGATTGGGCAACAGCATCGCGGTAAACTATCCACATAGCGTTTTTGGCTTCATTCTTCGAAGTCCTAGCAATCTCAATACTGCTAGTCATCTGGGCTAGTTGCTGGGCATTCATTGAGAAGAGGAGGTATACCAAAACGTTGAACTTCATGAGGAATTCACCCTTCTCCAGGTCGTCGGAGTTTTCCAACAAGGGACTGATTTCTTGCAAAACCTTCTGGGCCATAGCGACTTTTTTTTCACCAGCATACGTGAAGAGACGCCAGCTATTGTCGAGTGTGTATAGAACTGAATCGACGGAGCGGCAATCTTTGCACTTCTGCCATTCAGCAGTGTTGTCTTGTTCAACAGACTTCAAGTAAACTGTGACAATAGTGTTCACTTCGGCCTTCTGTTTTCCGTATACAAGAGGACTAGCAAAGACAGAGCTTAAGATCTCCGACTTGTAAATTGTGCCTTGTTTCCCAACTAGGACGCGAGTGTTGGAGTTGTGCTTGATGAACTGTTTCTCTTCATTATCCTTGGCAAGTCCCTTCCAAACGGCACCTTCAGGCACCCCGAAGTCATAAGAAAGGCGTTTTGAGCAGGCACCATAGTTCTTGGTCTTGACTATTTCAATAAGGTCCTCTTCAGAGGTGAACGCAGGAAGTTCTTGGCGCCACCCAGCGGGCGTGGGAGAAACAGAGTACAGAGTCTCGCACTCACCAGTGAGGTCAGTCTCCATTTTTTTAAAGAGTCCTTGAAAAGCTTCTTTGTCATAGCTATTCGGGTAGTCGTGGACTTGACCAAAACTGGATACATCGACCTGAAGAGCGCTGATGAAACCCTTAATCAAGTTTTCGTGAACAACGGAGAGCGATGAAGGGAAGTTGATTGAGACGACACGGCCACCGTCGACGAAGATGTCGATAGTTTGATCCATTTTCGGGATCGGTTGGAACTCAGCATTCTTATCGGAAGATTTCTCCGACTTGTAGAGAGAGTTCTCAAGCTTGGCCTGAAGGTGACCCGCGGCTTTTATGCTGACAATGAATTCCGTCTTAATGGCGTTACCATTCCGCTCGCCCTCCTCGAAAGTCGCCGAGGTATAAGAACTTGCGTCATAGCGGTACACCTTACCGACTTGCCAGGGCCATGTCGGTCCTTGTGTCACCGGGCTTGATGCGACCGCAGCTGAAACAGATAGAAATAGTATATCATCATTGCTCTCGAATGTAAATAATCGAAGTTAAAATACCACTATATCTTTGATAAGTGAACTAATATCCTTTTCAACGCAAATATACGGCTAGCCGCACACACACAATAAAATTGTCAATGCAAGAATGTCAAAAATTTACATCAATATAATATGGTCCCGTACATTACGCAATATTATTGGCAATTTTTCGTGATACAATTTATCTCAGTCGTTCCACAGTTAGATTTGTGTGCGCACGCTTAACGTAATGGATAGAAAGAAAAAAGTCGTAGCATTGAATATAGCATTAATTTTATCAACTAAGGGTGCGTTCCACTAAACGCTCACGACACTCACGCTCACGACCACGGTTTTTCCCGTTCCACTTGTTCCTCAGCATTACAATTGTAAACTCAAGTGGAACGGTAGTGCGTCGCAATAATGCTCCAGAAAGTACTAGTTCATCCAGTTCAGATGAACAGTAGAATACCATCCTACAAAATCATGATCGTGAAAAACGTAAACTTAGGCCACGTATTTACGATTTACATAATGTAATTAATCGTTACTCTGATGAAGAATTCAAAAGACTGACAACTGAAACACTGTAGATTATAAAATTTTTACTTATTTAAGTATTCATCGTTTCATCAAAATCGCATCAAATAAAGTTATATTTTCGTAGTCGCCATCTTGATTACTTGATATGTTTTTAAATGGCTCTAAATTTCTCAACGCTCTCGACGACCCATCTCTCGGGATAGATCGTCGTGAGCTTTGCGTGACCGTGAGTAATGACGTCATTAGTGACATTTTCGCCGTGACCACAATAATCGTAGTTGTCATGTGGAACGGCTGAAAGAGCATCTTAGGCGTTGTGAAAGCTAAGTGGAACGCTCCCTAAAAAGCCTCACCGGTTCCCTTACCCGATGATTCTGATTTATGAATATTCTTTAATTCTTTTCGAATGTTCAGAGAGAATATAAATACAGACAGATCATGGTTTTTCTTAGGAGTATTATTATCAACAGTGTCAACACTGTTTTCGCTATACATACTGTTTTCGTCCTCCAATTGGAACAATAACACGAATGTTAGTCTGATCTGAAATATTTTTCTCAACTAAAATATTGCCGCGCGCTCGAACACCACAATATTATTGACAATACCACTGCCTTCCCCCGATATTGTCGTGACAAAATCAGAATTTCTGGAAATCCACAATAATATTGAACAATAGCGCAATACTGACCGCATACACGCAATATTATTGATAATAATAATAATGCTCAAACAAATTACACCCACAGACATAACCAAATTACTAATATCGTTCATCAAAAACTAGCCGTAAAATATAACCTAATACCAAAAACTGTTCCCTACTATCAATATATGTATTATATACCCCAAAACCAGTGTTGGAGAGTTACAGCCACAAAATATACTTTGATAGAACAATACTTACAGATAAAACTATACACAACAGTAGGCCTGACATAACTATGATTGATAAATTAAATAAACATACATATTTAATAGACATAGCGGTACCCAATACCCACAATTTACAGAAAACTATAACAGAAAAAATACATAAATATACAAAACTAAAAGAAGAAATAAGTAGAATATGGAAAATGAACAAAGTAAATAGTGTGCCCCTGGTGCTCTCCAGCACAAGCGTCATACCCACCAACCTTTACATCACTATGTAGAAGGCCGCTATACTCAATATTTGCCGTATAGTTCATAAGTTTTTGTAGGACGAGCCCCTTTTAATAAATAATGCCCCAAATGATCCCCACTTGGTCTAGACCCGTGGTTTTCATTAAATACCGAATTTTATTTCGAGAAAAAACAAATTAAGACAACCAAAATAATAATAAATAGTCCGGTGATTCTTAACATCCACTACGCAGACACCTACAACAATACTCAATGAACCGACCCACTTGGCATTAGCCCGTGATAGGTTCACACTCACCAGCATTAAAGCTTAGATTTGAAATATTTTATAAACCCCCATAGCAATAATATTCTACCACATACACACAACACTATCTAGCCCAGACTAAGCAGAGCTAGTACTATTGGTACTATACAATGGATAAACATACATATATACTTTTTTTTGTATATACATACATATTATACACAGGAACACCCAGATCAAGACAAACATCCATGTTCATGCATACAAATGTTTGACTTGTGCGGGAATTGAACCTCCTCCGACCTCAGACGAGGCAGCCGGTTACACTAACCACTAAGCCATCGGCTAGCCTAACGCAGATCTATTTTAAAGTCCAACACAAGTGAGTCTTTTAAATTTAAAATGCAGAATAGCCCCGACAACCGCGATTGGTAAAAGGAAGCTCACATAATTCAAGAAATTTCACTTTAGTAGCCCTTTTGTGTCCGCACCAATGTGATTTTGTACCGCGGTTTGTGTTAGTGATATAAAATAAGTTGTACTCACCGACGATCGCTGTCAGTATCAATAACTTCATGATGTGGAGTCGTCAGGAGCGGCCGTGCTGGGGTGTACAGCACACTTCTGATACTCTCCGCTGCGTTACACTGGCTTATATGTCAGTGCCCAATGAGCCTACCATTTTTTTTGCTTAGAAATGCTGATAACAAAAACTGATATTATTGTAATAACAGTTTTAGGGTTCCATAGTCAAACAATGAACCCGTACGTTTTTTTATCTTCAATGTCTGTGTATATCAGTTCTCTTGACAAGATACATGAACCCATTATAAGCACGCGAAATTTAACAATGAGAAGAAAATCTTGTTTTCTGATCGTGATTAGAATATTTTTATCGTTAATTGAATCAAATAAAATAATCATTAATCAGTCACAACAAATAAACAAAATTTTAACAAAAAAGAAAACCGACTTCAAATAAGAATATTCTAAAACTTAAAATGCGGTAAAAAGTTAATAAATAATTGCATATTCTTGTGAATAATTAAATTATTGTTATTTTTGGAGTCGGTGTCAGCCGTCCGCGCCGCGTGCTGCGTCTATGTGTGTAATTGTGCATGCCAATGTTATGTTATGATTATAGTAAAACATCTCATGTTTAACACATTGAACGCCATGCCGGTCATAAATAACCGCGAACAATACATTTTCTATTGTGTCTGCTACATGGCAGTCAATGTGTTAATTAGTTACAAACCTACCTTGGCTGACACCGACTCCAATAATAACAATAATTTAATTATTCACAAGAATATGCAATTATTTATTAACTTTTTAGTGCATTTTAAGTTTTAGAATATTCTTATGTGAAGTCGGTTTTCTTTTTTGTCAAAATTTTGTTTATTTCTCGGTTTTTAGTGAACCTTGCCGAATATGAGAACATCATCAATGTAGCCAAAACGCATTATTAAGTATAACTCGAAAACGAATGGTCAAATCTTGATCAAAATTAAATGGGACCGCGTTGAAAGCACCAGATTTTAAATAAAAAAAGAATCATCAAAATCGGTTCACCCAGTCGAAAGAAACGAGGTAACAAACATAAAAAAAATACAGACGAATTGAATACCTCCTCCTTTTTTTGAAGTCGGTAAATAAGCAATTTTAGAATTTTGTAATATTTTTTGTGATAATTGTGCATCGCTACTATAAAGCCAAGGTAGTTACCAAAGATTGCCTTAGGATCAAGCTACGATTCCAATGTGCGCCACCGACAAATGTTTCACTGTATTAAAAGTTTAGAATTGGAAAAGAACAGAACTTGACCCAAACAAGTTAACGTGACGTGTAAGTGTAAATTGAAGAAGTTGTATGCTGAGTGATCGTGAATAAGAAATAATTACGTTCTACGGAACCTTTGTGTACAAACAATTCGAACGTGGCTGTTTTTGGCAGCTGTGTTAAATTGTATCATTCGGGCATTGGACTTGGATAATATCGCACACGTCTTGATTTTTTAACGCTAACTAATAATATTGTGTACAATTAAAACGATAAGAAACATATTATGATTTTTTAAGATAAAGTATAGTTTTTGAGTTATGATTTTTTTCTGAATTTTTAAGATTTCTCGACCTGTACAACTTAAAAAAATTCTTACAAAAAGTAAAAGACTTTCGAGATTTTTTTTGAACAAAATTTTCATGAGTCGTTCTTTTATGCATAAAATAATCAGCTTCATGACTGTGATGAAACTTATGAAAATGTTGATCAAAAGTAAAAAAATTGGGTTCGGTGAATATGACTTGAATTTACAACTGTAAATTAAAAATCTAAATAGGTGACTTAATGATTCCTAAGTAGGCCTTAAAAATGCATAAGACTCTTAGCTTTCATAAGCATTAAAAAAAGTGGTACTAAAAGGGGCTACTTTGGCTATAATCGGCCTTCAAAGACAGCAAGGTGGAAAATACTTAAAATTAGTCATCTGATTAAAAAATATTTTTTGGTTAATTAGTTTGTTTACTAACCAAAAATGATTTCATACAATCTAAGATTTCAGTACCACTTTTTTTAATAACTATGAAAGCTGAGAGTCTGCCGCATTTTTAAGGCCTATTTAGGAACCATTAAGTCACCTATTTAGATTTTTAATTTACAGTTGAAAATTGAAGTCATAATTCACCGAACCCAATTTTTTTACTTTAGATCAACATTTTCATAACTTTCATCACAGTCATGAAACTGATTATTTTATGCATAAAAGAACGACTCATGAAAATTCAGTTAAAAAAATATCTTAAAAAGTCTTGTGCTTTTTTTAAAGAAATTTTTAAGTTGATCAGGTTGATAAATCTCAAAAATTCAGATGAAATCAGGTCTCGAAAACTATAAGAAATCGCGGGACATACATGGGGGTGATTTCGATAGTCCACGATACGAGGAAACAATTTTTTTTATTTGGACGTCATTTTCCCGGCCATTCTGTATATTATATACAAATATACAAAATATGAGCATACTCGAGCCCAGAAAATCTATTTTGACATTTCGTTCTCTTGATAAAACAGAGTCTTAACTCGAAATTTGAAAGTTAGGCTATTTGAACTCTAATAGTGTTAGAGTTAGAGTTCAATTGCCTAACTTCCAAATTTCGAGTTAATTCCCTATATTATCAAGAGAATGATTTATAGACAGCACCAACTTTGGTGACGCATATTACATTATACATCTGATAATAGCAGGATCAATAGAGGTCTTGTTTTTACAAACATTTTCACTTCAAATATGTTATAATAAATATATAATATATATTTCAGCCACGACCTATATTTTCATCTGTTACAAAGTGTAAGTGTATGCGTCCTCATGCCATGCTACTGCCTATTACCTATAGTTTTATAATGCGAAAACTGTTCATGGTCTGTATTTGAAATTGTTCAGACATATTAAGACTGTTTGTTTTCCAATTAAAGAAAAATAAATAAAATAAATTATAAATTACTACTGATAAATATTACTTCAAACCTGAAATGCTTTATTCATAATATTTTTAAATTTGCCTTTATTTATAGAATTTAGTTTTATATGGCATAATCACTGCAATACCTGGTTCATAAATGAGTTGTAAAATACTGAAATTATAATTTGATGGCGATTTAAAAGAGTGGCCTTGAGTTTCTTGCAGGTATCTTCTTGTAGGCTCTCAAAATATTTGAATGAACCTTACTAACATAAATGTAAATTCAGTGAATTAGTAAACCCACTAACCCCTTTGTCGATCATAAGTGTTACTTTGTGACCTAAATGAATAAATGATTGTTGATATTGACTTTAACTATGTATACAGCGGAAAATTTTAAAATGTACATACATACATACATAGATTCACGCCTGTTTCCCAGAGGGGTAGGCAGAGACCACGGATTGCCATTAAATATAATAATTATTAGAATTAATTTAATATAATATGCATGGTTTGCAATATCCAAACATACTCGTAGCTCTAAATTATTTCTATATTTTAAATGTATGTTTTCTCAAGACCAAGTACTTTTTCTCGGTTTTATTTTACCGTTAAAAATATACCTATGCTCAGTTTGAGGCAAACACTGCCTGTCATGGCAGTGAGAAGAGCATCTATGTTAACGAAATATTTTAAACTAGCTTTTGCCCGCGGCTTCGCTCGCGTAAAAGTAAGTAAGGTTATGTTATGTTCAGGCACGCCACGGTCGTAGGGTCGTGGAACGCCGTCGCTTCCATCTGTGAGGAAGTGATTTCCGTCAAGGATGTGGCGGAGCGGGAGAGGGAACGCTTAAACCCTCTTCCCAACTGCAGAGCCGGGCGCCGAAGAGCGCGAGACGACCTCCATCCACCCTGAGTTTTGACTTGGGGGTGGTGGGCTTCGTGGGCCTGCCTGCTATGCGGCGACCAGGTCCGAGAGGCGGCGTGCGTGTTCCCACGCGCGCCTCTGTGTCGTGTCCATCTCAGCTTTAGGGGGGAGGGGGGAGGAGAGACAGTACAGCTTTTAAGTGAGTTTTGCCTAAAAGGTTGTCGTGTAGTGGTCTGCCGTTGTGCCGGTGGGCCGAAACCTCGGCGGGATCGCGACCGCATGCGCAAGTGATTCGCCTGGCCCCGCCGACTCTAGTTGTGTTAAGGAACAACGTGGTAGGTTTAGTCGTATGACCGGGATGTCACCATCTTTCCCCGGGAGAGTCCGACATAACCTCTCCGTCGCGCGCGTCGTCCCGCGGAGAGTATGCGTCAATGCATTCCATCTGCCAGATAACGCCATAACCCCCAAATAAAATTAATTATAGGTACTCAGATGCGAAGCATTTACTCAAAGGTAATAAAATATATAAGACTAGATGTTCCCGCGGTTTCACCCGCGTTTATCGTTACTGCGCCGCCCCCGTGGGTCGTAGCGTGATGTTATATAGCCTATAGCCTTCCTCGATAAATAGGCTATCCAACACTAAAAGAATTTTTCAAATCGAACCAGTAGTAATCACGCAGAATAAACCAGGAGAAACACCGTTTGTACTATGTCTGTAATGGGTAATTATTTTGCTGCGATATTATTTTAAAACTGCTATATCTCCTAAGATATTCATTGAAATCGAATGATGTAAAGGGCAATTTTGTTTTAAATTAAATACTTGTGATGAATAACGTATTTATTTGGATAAGGATTAATATCATGTTTATAAAAATACCTTCGCAAATAATGCATTATTTTAGAACAAATTTCGTTAGCATAAAAATAGTTATAGTGAGCCAACCTTAAAAGATAGACATATGCTGTCGCGGACTTTTTTTTAGAACTTTTAAAGGGGAACAATTCTGTCATACATGATTTTTGCGAAACTTTAACTGTTTACGCAGCGCACGCAGCGAAAGCTCTCAAAAGGAAAAAATACTCTCCGATTTTGAAACATTCTTCATTGGTGCTCCGCTCCTATTGATCTTAGCTTGATGATATATAGCCTATAGCCTTCCTCGATAAATAGGCTATCTAACACTGAAAGAATTTTTCAAATCGGGCCAGTAGTTCCTGAGATTAGCGCATTCAAGTAAACAAACAAACAAACAAACAAACTCTTCAGCTTTATAATATTAGTATAGATAATAATGAATCTGCATATAAATTAGTGATGTTGTCTAAAGCGTTTGAATGATAGACACTAATGTAACTATGAACATTGAAATCTAAGTATTATTAAGGTTATAAGCATTGCCATTTAACGTGGCAATGATGCACTGAACCAGCTGACTATGACTGCGGAGGACCGCTATGTATATTAGTTAGGAAGTTAGGTTTAGCATAGGATTCTTCGTATAGGTAGACTATGTATAATGTCTATACTAATATCCTAATCCTAATCCTAACTTTAATATTATAAAAGCGAAAATAAGTTTGTTTATTTGTTTGTTACCTTTTCACGCCTAAACCACTGAACCGATCATCCTGAAATTTTGCATATCCGTTGTCAGGTGTACAGAAACGGACATTTTCATCCCGAAAAAAATTAATGTTTTCGAGGAAAACAACAAAAACGTTCTTATGATAATAGATGGCGCCACGTGTCTTTCGAATCATTATTGAATTATATTATTACAAGCAGAGTACAACCCGAATTGATTGTCAAATTCTAAATTAACGAAGCCGCAGGCAAAAGCTAGTAATATTATAAAGCTGAAGAGTTTGTTTGTTTGGTTGAACGCGTTAATCTCAGGCACTACTGATTTGATTTGAACAATTCTTTTAGTGTTGGATAGCCTATTTACCGAGGAAGGAATATAATATTTAACATCACGCTACGACCCACGGTGGCGGCGCAGTAATCATAAACGCGGGTGAAACCTCGGTCACATCTAGTATATACAAAAATGAAATAACATGGCCGGACACGTCACTCAGCGGATATGGAGTCAGCTTTTTTATGTAAATTAATTATAGCGTTCAGGCGATAGGCGCATGCGCGACAAATGTGCGCGTTCCAAAATGACTCACAACGTCATAACTTTGTGAGGTCTTGATACCTAATGATAATATAGCAAGTCGCATTCACTGCCGCTGTGCCAACGGGATAGTTTATATAAGCAAATAAAAAAATTATTTAATCTATACTTATATTATAAAGCTGACGAGTTTGTTTGTTGTTTGGTTGAACGCGCTAATCTCAGGAACTACTGGTTCGAATTGAAAGATTTTTTAGTTTTGGATAGCTCATTTATCGAGGAAGGCTAAAGGCTATATAACATCACGCTACAACCAATAGGAGCGACGCATCAATGAAAAATGTTGCAAAAACGGGGAAAATTCTCTTATGTGAAGCAGACAAAGTTGCGCGTGTTAGCTAATCGAGGTGTCTCACAATACCAATGAACGGATTGTAATGAGATTTTCATAGTGTAGTAATTAGTAGCTCAATTCGTCTAAAATATAAGCCATATTACGTCTAATTCATCCATTGTCGTACGGACTCCGATGACCAGACACTATACTTTTATCATTATGCCTGGCTGTGGTTAATGTAACCTATTAAACCAGGTTCAAAACCTCGGCAACATCACTATATATCCGAGGTTTTTAACCTGTGTAAGTATAGTAAGAATAAACCGTAGACAATGCGTATACTTAGAACCTACTGTAAAAGCTCGCAAATAAACTACCTAACTCGTTATATTAGGTATTTTGTATAAAAAATGCACGAAATATGATATCATTTTATATGTATAAAATGATATCAGAACCAATTCCTAAGCAGACCAGACATATTTATAGTCGGCCTCGATGGCGTAGTGGTTAGTGTAACCGACTGCCACGCCTGAGGTCGCGGGTTCCATTCCCGCACAAGTCAAACATTTGTGTGCATGAACATGGATGTTTGTCTTGGTCTGGGTGTTTTACAAAAAATAAGTATATATGTATGTATATTTATTCACTGTCTAGTACCCATAGTACAAGCTCTGCTTAGTTTGGGCTAGATGGTGTTGTGTGTATGTGATAGAATATTATCATTATTTAACGCCTAATTATTTTTGCTACGAAATCTGTAATCAGAGGTGAACGCCATTTATCTCAAGTATAGATAACACATTGAAATATATTATTATAAACGGTTTTTAACACAATTTATGGTAAAAATCTCAACCACTACTTTTTAGAACTATAAATATGTTTATATTTTTAGCAGACATGATCACAGGAGACTTTGTAGTTGAGTTTTTAAAATGTATTGCGTTTAAATTTTCATAACATAGTTTAGTATTAAAAAGACAATAGATAACATGATTTAAATATAATTAAACGAATAAAATGCTTTTAGTATTTTTCATACTTAACATCATATATTATATAAAAAGTGTCTAAGTTAAACAAATTAAAATATTATCTTCTTTTCTTACCTCCGTGTCGTTGTGAATTAGTTTTCAGGCTCGATTTCCAAGACGGACAAGAGTTTTGAAATTTTGTGACAAGAAATTTTTAACAATAGCCTTTGGGAAGAGCATGGAAAACCGTTGGCCTGATCTAGTCAGCACCAGGTCTAGCCCTGCTCGTGGCGAAATAGCGAGTGCGTTTTACAGCCATGTTCACGGGGAGACTGCTGGCAGCAGCCAGCACAAAAGCAACCGTAACATCAGGGAAAGTGTAAAATTAAATCTTTATATATTATATAATTTAAATAGTTTAAATAGAAGTATATATTAACTAGTAAAAGTGTTTCATTATATAAGAATATCAATACTATAATTATATTATTATTATATTAGTTATAAACTAGTTTATTAAGACATTGAATTATTGTTAGATATTAAGATATAATTTGAAGTTGATTTAAGTCCACTATTGTACTCTTTTTTTAGCCGAATACATTTTATTATTATTTTATTATAATGTATAACATTCGCGTAAGAGAGTGCTTATGTATGCGCGCTAACTTGATCTTTATAATATCTTCTGCGCAGAGGGTTGCCACTTGCCAGTCTCCGTTAAAAGTAGCCGCTATCTTCTCCTTAGCCTTTTATTATTCCCCAGTCACTTGGGGTCGGCTTTCTAGTCTAACCGGTTTTGACTGGATATCAGTTTTTACACGGAGCGACTACCATCTGACTTCCGCAACTCCAATGCTAACGATACCATAAGGATAGATCAGTGTCAGGATATTAGAGGGCACTGACTGCCCAATAACGGCTGCGATAGATGTTCATGGCATGGAGCAGGCGATAATTGTCAATCAATACGCACATAATTTCGAAAAGTAACTTCCGAAAGTCGGAGGTACGCGACGTGGGTTCCAACCCGAGACCCTCTGCGTTGCAGTCTGTTGGTCTCCCCACTGAGCTTTCGCTGCTATGAACGAAATTTAATCTGAAGAACCTTCGTATAAAATAAAGCATATAGAAACCTACAAGCAGCAACTAGTAAACACTTTATAACTTTAAAATGAAGACATAGTTCCCTGAATACATTTTATTTGTACAGTATGGTGGATGTACTACTAATATTGCTTTCAGTGGCACCATAAAACTTAAAGTGATCCCACATCAAAGAGCTGCAGGTTGAATAGATAAACAGAATAAAACTATTACTGAAATGTGGTGTAATATTATCGATACGTCGCAGACGCACGGCCGCTTGATTTATGATATGAAACAAGTGTACTAGGGGTGAGGCTAAATTTAAAGCTTGATATCGATCTACGACGCATTTTTGTAAATAATAGATATTATTTTAAGTTGTAGCGCTAGCTCAGTGGAGAGACCAACAGACTACAATGCAGAGGGTCTCGGGTTCGAACCCACGTCGCGCATTTTTGACTTTCAGAAGTTATATGACTTTTCGAAATTATGTGCGTATTGATTGAAAATTATCGCCTGCTCCATGCCTCGGAGAGCACGTTAAGTCGTCGGTCCCGGCTGCCATGAACATCTATGGCAGTCGTTATTGGGAAGTCAGTGCCCTCTAATATCTTGACACTCGTCTAGCCTTAAGGAGAATAAGATTAAGTTGTAGTGTTATAAATATTAGTATTTTTATTATTTTTTTTTGTAAATGTAAGTATATTAGATTTAACTTTGGAGAGTTTATGTTATTACATGTGTAATATTATGATTGATGGAGAAAAAGTGGAGCAAGTGAAAGAGTTTGTATATTTGGGTACTTTGTTTACAAGGGATGGTAAACATGACGGAGATATTGAAAGGAGAACGATTGCTGGCAACAAAGTGAATGGAGCCCTACGCGCTTTTATGAACAGTCGAAATGTATCCGAAAAGGCACGTTTGGCTGTTCATAGAGGACTATTAGTGCCCACACTTATGTATGGAAGTGAAAGTTGGGTATGGCAAAAGAAGCATGAGAGCAGAATAAATGCTGTAGAAATGAGAGCGTTGAGAAGCATATGTGGTGTGACTCTGAAAGATAGAATAAGAAATAGTGTGATTAGAGAGAGATGCGGCATGAAAGTGGATATAGTTACAAGAATAGAAAAGGGTATGTTAAGCTGGTTTGGACATGTAGAAAGAATGGACAAGGAAAGACTGACTAAGAAAGTTTATAAGGCTAGTGTGAATGGAACAGTCGCAAGAGGAAAACCTAGGCGAACGTTTCTCGACCAGATCGGAGGCGTTCTGGACAAAGGCCAGGTTAAGAGCTCCTTGAACCGACGGGCGTGTATGAGGAATGTGATGAAAGTGAACGAAGCCAGAGAAGTGTGTCAAGATCGTAGCAAATGGAAATCCGTAGTCTCTGCCTACCCCTCTGGGAAACAGGCGTGAATCTATGTATGTATGTATGTATGTTATTACTAAATATAAATAAATAAATACCTATTACACTAATTCTGTAATATATATGAAATAGTTGCCTTTTAATTTGTGTTACTAGACAAAAAAAATATAGGTTAGTACGTTGGATAGATGTAGGTACGACCGACAAGATGTTTCCAGTCGTTTTAGAATATTTTCTTTGTAATTAGTGTTCTTTTAGGTTAAATATGGAGTCCTGTGTCGCGGAATCTTTGCATAAGCAATAGGCGAATACAAACAATTAAGTATATATGTACAAATTAACGTTCCTTTCGTGGAGCAACTCAACTGACTTGAAAATGAATATATAATACACAGAGAGAAAAATTCTTAATTGTAGTTTTATGAGCAATTAATACTTAAGTGTATGAAATATAATTCTTGAAAGCATGTTTTTGTGAGCTTATCGACAGTACAAAACATCGACACATGTTCATCTCTAAAATGACATGTGTCTCTTAATTATAACTCGAGTTGTACGTCTAAAAACTAGTGAACCGACAAAAAATCTAAAATAACTGTAGTTTTTAATCCATATCTGGTTACTGAACTTTCAGAGAGTAAAAAAATCCTTTTTTTGTGCACATGTCTACGAATGGGTTAACATCGTAAGACGTGGATGATATTTTTGTACAGAAAAAATGTCATTTCAATTCGAAATGGAAAGTTAGGGGTTAATTTAGTATGTTTTCGAGTTTTTAGTATTATTTTGGAGTAGTTTTTGTTAAAGAGATGAGTAATGATCGGACATGTGGCTATGATTTGGTGTTGTCACACGAAACACGTGAGAATGTGTTTTTTCAATCTGCGTCAAGTGTGTTTATGGATTTCCTAAAGTGGAAATGTTTCTGACATGACTCTGTGCTATTTAAAACGATATATTGCAAGTGGAAAATTGTTATATATGATCTTTTTTTAGTAACGTAGAGCAGCGATAGCTCAGTGGGGAGACCAACAGACTACAATGCAGAGGGTCTCGGGTTCGAACCCACGTCGCGCACCTCTGACTTTCGGAAGTTATATGACTTTTCGAAATTATGTGCGTATTGATTGACAATTATCGCTTGCTCCGTGCCTCGGAGAGCACGTTAAGCCGTCGGTCCCGGCTTACCATGAACATCTATGGCAGTCGTTATTGGGAGAGTGTCGACACAAAAGATCCCACTGGGTCGAAGTGTCGCCGGTCTACACTGACTGGCCCCCACATAAGATAAGTAAGTAAGTAACGTATACGACTGTACATGTGGACACGTGTTCAAGTCCTTGTAGTCTCGGGTATGGTAAAGTGTGCAATTTTGAGTTGTGGCACGGATTCCGGAAATGTGCGTAGTACCTAGTTGGCAATAGGTTAGCCGACCGCATCTCGAGACTTAACAAAAAATAATTGTAATTCACTTGGTTTACTTCTTCCTGGATATGACGTGAAATTATACATAATGTCAGACTTCTAAGACCATTCGAGAACACCTTACTCGGCTATCGCTAATTTTCTTTTATCGACATTGCTGCAGCGGGGACGGTTTCTGGTTATCACCGTTGGGTTGTCTTACTCCATAATCCAATTAGGGAATTTCGTAAAATAAAAACGCCACAACATTAATAATAAAAATAATACACCCATACCCATATTCCATATATTAGAATCCATACGTAGCAATATACGCCTGCTGCGGCTCGTGCCGCTGTAGGTGTTCCATCCCACCTTTGATTAAAACTCTCGAAGGGCCTCTTCACGTTGGACCCGTCTCCGTGTAAGCCTCCCAAACGGCCAGGTATTTTCTAATATAATATGTTAGAAAATACCTGTGATAAGAGAAACATAATAATAACTTTTATTTTCCAATATATTGATACAAAAATATAAGTACATTAATGGCTGCAATAATACTGTGACGCAGCCATTAGCACATTGCCTTTTGGCTGCTAACATATTTAAACGCAGTTACATTAGCCCCTGATAGTAAGTGGAACTAAAGCTCATGGTGACGTTGGCACGATAAAAGTTACGAGTAGTAGAGTCTCGCTGATTTCAGCATGAATGGGCCGACTCGACCGGGAAAGGACTACTCTCTCACAGAATATCGACGTGAAATAGCAGTATTCTTACTGTTGTGTTTCGTTCGGCGAGTGAGAGTGCCGGAGGCCCAATTACCCTCTTTCCCCTTTTCTGCTCCTTCTCCTGCCCAGTTAATATTTCTCCTAAAGGGTCGGCAACGCAACGCGCAAGTGATGCCTCTGGTGTTGCAGGCGTTCATAGCCTACAGTGACCACTTACCATCAGGTGGGCCGTATGCTTGTTTGCCACCTAAATTGTATAAAATAAAAAGTTTTTCTAAAGAAGCACAATCAACCTTTTCTGCCCTCCAGTATATATGTTTATTCAGCACACATGCGCGTAATAATAATTTGCTACTGTGGGTTCTGCCACCCTCTGTATAAAAAGGGACACTAGGACACTTGTAAGGCAGTGCTTGTCTATTTGTAATCAAACATGCCTTCCTCAATACATCTACAACTTGGGCGGCAATCAATCCTAACATAATATTATAAAAGCGAAAATGAGTTTGTTTGTTACCTTTTCACGCCTAAACCACTGAACCGATCATTCTGAAATTTTGCATATACATTGTTAGATGTACAGAAACGGACATAGGCTACCTTTCATCGCGAAAAAAATTACTGTTTCCGAGGAAAACAACAATAACGTTCTTATGATTATAGATGGCGCCACGTGTCTTTCGAATCATGATTGAATTATAATTCAATTTTTTTCGCTATGAAAGGTAGCCTATGTCCGTTTCTGTACATCTGACAATGTTGCCCGCGGCTTCGCTCGCGTTAATTTAGAATTTGACAATCAATTCGGGGTGTACTCTGCTTGTAATAATATATTATTACAAGCAGAGTACACCCCGAATTGATTGTCAAATTCTAAATTAACGCATTATTACAAGCAGAGTACACCCGAATTGATTGTCAAATTCTAAATTAACGCGAGCGAAGCCGCGGGCAAAAGCTAAGTATACGTCAAACTGATATGTTTTAGTAAGACACTAAAACATATCAGCTTGACGAAAACCAATCAATAGATTATATAAACCATCTGTGAACCATTAATTATAATTTATCTTACAAAAGCTTGCTAAGTAAACAATATACGTCCAGTACTATCGTCATACGGACTTTTCAAAGAGAGTTTATTTATATAAAAAAATTGTGTGTTGTCTTTTTTTTGTGAACGTGTTGTAAAGGGCGTGTGGCACAATTACAGCTAACACTAAGTATTGTGTTTATTTCTGTGCGTGCACATGTGCGCGTGCTTGCTTTCGTACCTATACCCTTGTGGTGAAAGCCGGGTCGCTGTCATATAACTAGTATTAGAATGTACAGGATTTTTTGGAAAAGCGATGTTTCATTGGTGTTTTTACGGATGATCGTGATCGTCTTAAGACAAAAGGTAAGTAACATCTATGCATTGGCAAGCTTACAATAATGACCTGCAGTCTATGAAAGATATTCGTTTCAGTAGGTAGTGCAAATAATTATTTTTACAATTAAAATCTTTATAATTATGTTAATATCTTTAAAAAATATACTAAATATAAGTACTAATCATTGAAAGTAAGCATTCAGGACCTTCATACGTTACTTTAAGATTAGCTTTACATGCTTTTCGGCAGAAAATGTGAAAATACCGTTCACCTTCCCCTTATTTGCGATTGCCGAATAGGCATAGTTATAAGCTTCTTAGAAAATACTAACAGACCGGTATTGGTCATCTTAAGGATCGTAATTTCCAATCTATTTAACAGTGTAGATATTTCTTTTTAAATTTTCGTTTATTGTAAATCTGAAATCTCTGCTTTCTATGGAACAATTAAAGGCAAGGTTATACACATATTGGAATAAAAAGCACATTATTTATTAGGTTCTATTTGCAATAGGTACATGAAAAGTCATCTTCTCCCTAGGCTTTATTATTCCCAAGTCACCTCGGGTCGGCTTTCTAGTCTAACCGGATTTGACTGGATATCAGTTTTTACACGGAGCGACTGCCATCTGAACTCCGCAACCCGAAGGCTAACGATACCCTAAGGCTAGATCAGTGTTAGGATTTTAGAGGGCACTAACTTCCCAATAACGACTGCCATAGATGTTCATGGCAGCCGGGACCGACGGCTTAACGTGCTATCCAAAGCACGGAGCAGGCGATAATGGTGAATCAAAGTCATATTGACATTAATTCCGGTTATTATGAGTAAAGCCGACCAATACATCAATCAATCAAGAAGACATTATTTTACGATTACAAATATTTAATAATAGTTTTGCTATTATTAATAAGTAAAGCGGGCCGCGGTTGAGTAGCCATGATGCGCACGAGTGTGTTAATTTGGTGTACCACCGCGACGATCAGTGGCTCTCAAATATAATTATTAAACTTTCTCTATAAAAAGAATTATAGGTATTAACATTGAATTTACTTGATAAGTAATTAAAATATTCGTTTTTTTAAGCATACAGCACATGGCTGTAACGATTGGAGACTATGTATAGGTTGGGGTGGCACACTTTTTGCCAGCTATGGTTTATGGCCCCACGTAAAAAAATATCGTCATCCTATTGTGCTACGAAAGGCGGTGGGATGGCCATAATAAAATTAAACTTTGGGTTATCAAAACTGAAGTTAGCGATTTCATATGGAGTTGTCGGTAAAAACTTATTTATATACATCAAATTCGGATTCGAACATGTCCGACCCACGTTTTGCACGATACGATAACAATTTATCCATAATTGCGCAAGTCTTAATAATGTCCCTGTAAACATTTGGAATCAATTCTACAAACTAATTAATTAAATTTACAGTTATTTTCAATGAATCTGTAAAATTATTTAAAATCTTTCATACCTATTTAAAAACATGGGCAATATATTACTTTTTAAATTTAAGTATCATATTTTCCTTTTTGTCAACGTCAGGCATTTTAATCTCTACTTCAACGAGAAATTAGTATACCTAGTATAGTTTACAAAATTTGTAAACAAGAAAACTCGTTAACGCAAACATGTTAAAAATACAACTAAAATAGACAACAATTTATAAAACTTTGAGAGCCACATGTAAGAAACAAGTGCAAGCTTTTCTCGTATATAATATCTGTTGTCCTAGATAAACGTCGTAGATAATAATATCGTGTATAAACACATTAATCATACAATATGTTCTCCGTCTATTCTTTACTTGTACTCAAAGTAATTAGGTACTATTTAGGTCATGGTTTTAAAGAATAATGTCTTTAAAAAGGAATTAATTGAGGAAACGACATCATTAGTAAGATGGGATTAAATAAAATCTTTCTTAGTTTTTTGTGAGTAGGGAACGAAGAACACAAATTTATTGACGTATTTTTCATTTTCAAGGATTTGGTAAAAATTAAATAAATCTAATCGAACAAAGGAACCTTCCTTTGTTCGGTCAAAAATATTTATGTCACAACTGCATGTAATGTACACATACATACAGTATATACCCAAAACTGCCTCCATGGCGCAGCGGTAGTGAATGTGACTGCTGTGTATGAGATCTCGGGTTCGAATTCCGGGTCGGGCCAACAAAAATATTGTTGTGTTTTCTGTTAAGAAATCTCAATAACAGCCCGGAGTTAGGAAGTTGGCGGTGTAAGACACCCCCGTGCCTCGGAAAGCACGTAAAGCCGTTGGTCCTTCGCCTGATATTTCTCCGGTCGTGTCGGATTACCGTCATATCGGATCATGAGAGTTAGGGAACAGAGAGTGCACTTGTGTTTGCGCACACACTTGTGCACTACAATATCTTCTGCGCAGATGGCCAGTCTGCGTTAAGACTGACCGCTGTGGCCGAAATTCGGTCTGGAGGACATTATATACCCAAAAGGGTAGGCAAAGATTACGATTATATTTGCCATCATCCACATTACGCCTTTTACGGATTTCAGACTCTATGCTGCTATTGAAAATGTCTTTACAGGAAAACCCAAGGCTGTGTTACAGCCCGACTTCAGAAGCGAACCCAAAACCTTCAAGCACAGCAGACGCATACCTACATTCGAACTGCAAAAAGTTTAAGAAAAATGACTCTGAATAAATAAAGTTTAGTTTTATTGTGAAACGAATTTTACGCGCTATGAAAAACCATTGATGGTTTGTATAGGCCCGCTTGTCAGGTATATTTATGACTAGCTGACCCGCGCAACTTTGTCTGCTTCATAAAGATAATTTTCCCCGTTAATGCAACATTTTTCATTGCTGCTTCGCTCCTATTGGCTGTAGCGTGATGTTATATAGCCTATAGCCTTCCTCGATAAATGGGCTATCCAACACTAAAATAATTTGCTTATTGAAATATATCATAACGAGCACCTATACGCCTCAAATCATTGCATTCAGTCTCGGAAGGGTTAGGTTATGTTAGGTTCCTTCTTAAACACACCCAAAAATAGGAGCCCCGCTAAGCGCTAAATATATTTTGCTGTGCAATTTGGTGATCATCTACTATTTTTGACTGTTATATTTTACTATATCTGGTGATAAGTTAAACATAAGCCATAATATATTAGTATAGATGTTGCCATAATTTTGTGGTCTGAATTGATTTTATTTTTCTGACGTACGGGGTCCGAGATGTTAATTAGACCTCCACTGCATTCAGGGATAATTGGATTTTAAGATTGCACGAGAGGCGTAGTGTTTTAAGTGGCCGGTTCAAGGAACACGGGACAATTTGTGTGGTTCACAAATATTATTGTTGTTTTAAGTGGCCGGCTCAAGGAACACGGGACAATTTGTGTGATTCACAAATATTATTGTTGTTTTAAGTGGCCGGTTCAAGGAACACGGGACAATTTGTGTGATTCACAAATATTATTGTTGTTTTAAGTAGCCGGTTCAAGGAACACGGGACAATTTGTGTGATTCACAAATATTATTGTTGTTTTAAGTGGCCGGTTCAAGGAACACGGGACAATTTGTGTGATTCACAAATATTATTGTTGTTTTAAGTGGCCGGTTCAAGGAACACGGGACAATTTGTGTGATTCACAAATATTATTGTTGTTTTAAGTGGCCGGTTCAAGGAACACGGGACAATTTGTGTGATTCACAAATATTATTGTTGTTTTAAGTGGCCGGTTCAAGGAACACGGGACAATTTGTGTGATTCACAAATATTATTGTTGTTTTAAGTGGCCGGTTCAAGGAACACGGGACAATTTGTGTGATTCACAAATATTATTGTTGTTTTAAGTGGCCGGTTCAAGGAACACGGGACAATTTGTGTGATTCACAAATATTATTGTTGTTTTAAGTGGCCGGTTCAAGGAACACGGGACAATTTGTGTGATTCACAAATATTATTGTTGTTTTAAGTGGCCGGTTCAAGGAACACGGGAAAATTTGTGTGATTCACAAATATTATTGTTGTTTTAAGTGGCCGGTTCAAGGAACACGGGACAATTTGTGTGATTCACAAATATTATTGTTGTTTTAAGTGGCCGGTTCAAGGAACACGGGACAATTTGTGTGATTCACAAATATTATTGTTGTTTTAAGTGGCCGGTTCAAGGAACACGGGACAATTTGTGTGATTCACAAATATTATTGTTGTTTCGAATCTAAGTATTCTTTGGGTCTGTTGTTCCAATGTTCGTAAAGATACCCGCGACACCAGAATGACTCCTAGTTCGGGAGTTGTTTTTTAAAGAAGAAGGAGAAGGATTGTGTCTTTTGACCAAAATTCGTTCCAACTAAATATGTTATGTATAGTATGAAACAATGTAATAATTGTATTATGTTATTTCAAAATTCAACTTGAACATAAACAGTTCAAAGAAATACAAAAGTAAAAGTGTTTCTAACTTATTATTTACACAAAAAGAGATGATGATTATAACGAATGGCGGGCGGGCACACATGGTGCGCAAGTGCACCAACAATAAAACGTGGCGGCGCGGGCGCATGCGTGCGCGCACTACACTTACTAAACACGCTTCTTTTTTTAAACGGTAGTCTTCGAAATTCGAATTGATGAAACGGTTCGTTTTTTTAAACTTGGAGTTATGAGTTTTTGTTTTATTTTTTATTTTATGACGCGGGGTGAGTGACTTTTAGTTTTATTGATATTAATGCGTCAATTTTTTTATGGAGTATTTATGTAATTGTCTTATGTTTGTTGCGTTTATTTATTTACTATATTTTACATAATCTATTATAATATTTTAAAATATGTGATATTATGTTACGTTTTTGCAGCTAATATGCCTCAGACCAAATATAATAATATATAATATAATATTATATATTTTTGTTGGTGTCCAGACATAATATAACACATACATAAAAGCATAACTGCTTCTGATAATTAATCTCCTCAATAAAATCCTCAATAGCGTAGTGGTTAGTGTAACCGACTGCCACGCCTGAGATCGCGGGTTCGATTCCCGCACAAGTCAAACATTTGTGTGCATTGATGTTTGTCTTGGTCTGGGTGTTTCTACATATGTATAATATGTATGTATTTACAAAAATAAAGTATATATGTATGTTTATCCGTTGTCTAGTACCCATAGTACAAGCTCTGCTTAGTTTGGGCTAGATGGTGTTGTGTGTATGTGGTAGAATATTATTATTATATTATTATTATCTGCATATCCGATAAGGATAAACTGTTGAGTCAAAACAATCTTGGTTTACGAATAAGACCAAACATTGTATACAGTTGAGCAATAAATAAATCTTTATCTGATTTCGCAATCGGCATTTCAAGCATCATTAGCAGCCCTGTGACAATAAACAAGCACACTTTTCTTAAACTAGTAATCGAACGCGGGACAACACGATCGACCACAAACATAAGTGCAAGCTTTTACCAAGGACCTAACAAGGCATCAAACCTGCGACAGTGACCTCGCTCATATGAAATCTCCATTAAATCTTCTCAAAACGGTTCATAAATCCCCTTATTAGTTTAAATAAACTTTAACCTCATAAAATGCTGTAGCAAAAACGTGAAACTTCTGTAAAATTAACACAAATGGGTCGTGAACACTCTGAAAACACGTTGACGGGTTTCGTCATGTATTTCTGTTATTGTTTTTTATATTTTAATTTTAGTGTTACGTGACATTATTTTGAAAATGTTTGGGTTTAGATATAATTTTTATGTAGAGAATATGTATGTGCTATGGTTTAAATGGTTTCCATGCCTCACCGAGTGTTGCGGGTTCGACCGCCGTACGGGACAAATAATTAAATGATCTATTTCGAGTTAATGTCTTCTCATGTCACTGTTTTAATGTTATGTCGCAGGTAATTTGTATGATTCCACGTTTTACAAACGGCATCGTCCGTTTAAAAACGCTCGGTGATTGTTATAGTGCGATGACCTTCGACGTAGGCTCCTACTTTTGGGTGGGTTTAAGAAGGAACCTAAAACATAACCTAACCCTTCCGAGACGGAATGCAGTGATTTGAGGCGTACAGGTGCTCGTTATGCTGTTGAATTGTCTATCAAATGTTGTGACATATTATAAAGTGACAAGGCAATTTACATTTTGCCTTCGGCATATTTTAAAACAGCGAGCGTTTTTCAACGGACGATGCCGTTTGTAAAACGCGGCATCATGCAAATTGTCCGCGACATTTATTTTATAAAGCTCGCCTGACAGAAACTTTTCCTAGTCTGATGTTGTGTTTTTGAAATGAAATTTCACAATAACTAGAATTCTATTGAATATAAATCCCTTGATATATCTGTTCTATTGTATTTATTATTATATATTTTACGATTATGTATACAAATAAAACATTCTTCTTTTCTTTTTCTTTCTTTTGTTGGGGTTTCACGTCGGGGTCACCACTTTGCCTATGTTTTGGCAATAGGTATAACGAGACTCAGATGGTGTTATAGTCTGTTTAATTTCAGTAAAAGTAAAGCTTATATACTAGTGTGGCGCGTGTATACATTTGCATGCGTGTACATTTTTAACTTATCTTAAGATGTGCTCTATCGGAATACGTGTAATAATGTAGTCGCTACAATACTCATAGTGAAAAATTCCTTAGAAACTATTGTGATTACCGTTTCTTTTTTAAAAAGCTATCTTTCGCACTCATGTTCCAGCGTCGTATCGTAATGGATATACAGACAATGGACACAAAGTATACCCAGCTTTAGAATAACTGTTGGTCATACAAATTTTTGTTGCACGTGGGACTCGAACTTACAACATTCAACGTGATGATAGCTGAGATGCGACCGCTTGCTCGCTACACTAACCGTGCAGTCAATCTATACATATATACAAATAAATAAAATTGAAGTGTCTGTTTGTAATGTCAAAAAAAAAGCTTTTTATCTAATGCATATGAAAGTATATAAGGTACCTATACGAAAACATCTGTTTTTAAAATTTTTGTCTGTCTGTTTGTCTGTTTGTTCCGGCTAACCTCCGAAACGGCTGAACCGATTTTGACGGGACTCTCACTGGCAGATAGCTGATGTTATAAGGAGTAACTTAGACTACTTTGATTTTAGAAAAAAATAGGGTTCCGCGGAGACAAACACTTTTTAGTTACAATCTACGCGAACGAAGTCACAGGTAACAACTAGTCTATACTAATATTATAAAGCTGAAGAGTTTGTTTGTTTGTTTGGTTGAACGCGCTAATCTCAGGAACTACTAGTTCGAATTAAAAAATTATTTTAGTGTTGGATAGCCTATTTATCGAGGAAGGCTATAGGCTACATAACATCACGCTATGATCCACGGGGAAGGCGCAATATCCATAAACACGAGTGAATCCGCGAGCACATCTAGTTGTTTAATCCTTACTTCCTTACTAATATTATAAATGCGAAAGTAACTCTGTCTGTCTGTCTGTCTGTCTGCCTGTCGGTCTGTCTGTCGGTCTGTCTATCTGTTACCTTTTCACGGTCAATGTGCTGAACCGATTTAAATGAAATTTGTAATGGAGATAACCTGAGACCCTGGGAAGGACATAGGCTATAAAACATCATGCTACGGCTCACGAGAGCGGTGCAGTAATCCAAATACCACTGACGCGGGTGAGACCGCGGGCACAGCTAGTAAATAATCTGAGTGTATTAATGCTTTAACGTTCATATTACCTAATATTGTCTTCTGTTTACGCGAATGTTATTCATTGAAATTAAACTACTATATACGGATTTTATCGCGTTGTTTATTTGACACTTTATTACAAAATTTTGAAAACTGTTACACTACTATTACTCTTACCTATGGAGCACAGACTTGGTCATTAACAAAAAAATCAAAAGTCCGCTCTCGGAGTCTATCAAAGAGCAATGGAACGTAGTATTTTAGGAGTCAGACTTACAGACCGCATCAGAAATTCAATACTACGTTCCAAAACTCAAATTGCTGATGTAGGCCACTATTCCTAGTAAACTTCAACATTTTGTTAGGAATAGAGTCAACGAAATACAAGAGACTTCGGTCGGTCACACGTGGAGCTACGTGCGCTCTAAAGAGAATCCTGCGGATCTCTTATCCCGAGGTATGAAGGCTGATTGCATCAGCGCGTCCCCTCTTTGGTGGTCTGGTCCCGACTTCCTGAGTCAAACTGAGATTCGTTTCTCTACTTCACCTAACAAGTCCACCGAATCTTCACTTCATGCTACCGCTACAGTTGCTGAGAATAAAAACAACAAGGCACCAAATAATACTATATCTCTTTTGATACATAAAATTAAATAATTTTCCAAACTTATAAGAATTCTTGCATATGTTAAAAGATTCATTAATAATTGCACAAATAAAAATAATCAATTTAA
Source organism: Catocala sponsa (assembly GCA_963564715.1). Lineage (NCBI taxonomy): Eukaryota > Metazoa > Arthropoda > Insecta > Lepidoptera > Erebidae > Catocala > Catocala sponsa. The sequence goes on from OY751352.1 coordinate 2,338,335, forward strand.
ATCTTATTTACAATTATCCGAGATAAAATCTGCTACATCTATCCTTTTACAAATTTCTCAACAGGAAATGTTCCCTGAGGAGTACATACTTCTAAAAAATAATAAGAAAATAGCTAAAAATAATAGATTAATTAGTTTGTCGCCTTTTATGGACACTGAAAACCATATTCGTGTCGGTGGACGTCTTCATAACTCTAACCACACATTTGACGTAAAACATCCTATTCTTATTTGTAGCAAACATTTTATTTCAAAACTTATTTTTGAACATTATCATAAAATTCTTTTACATTCTGGCCCTCAATTACTCCTTTCTAATGTCAGACACACCTATTGGCCTATAGGAGGCAGAAATTTGTCTAGGCAAATAGTACGTAACTGCGTTCACTGTACTCGTTTCAATCCTCAACCTGTCCAGGTCATCATGGGTAACCTGCCTGCGGACAGAACTAATTTAACCCTTTTTTGAAAACAGGTTTAGACTACGCCGGGCCAGTGCTTACAGCCGACCGTAAAGGTAGAGAGTGCAGGTTACAGAAATCTTATATATGCGTGTTTGTGTGCTTTGCAGTCCGAGCCGTGCACCTGGAGCTCGTGCCGGAGCTGACGAAGGAGGCATTTCCTGCCGCCTCAGTCGGTTTACGGCGCGCCGCGGCTTACCTCAACGTGTCTACTCCGACAACGGCACTACTTTTGCCGGAGCTTTTAATGAGCTTTCTCGTTTCTTAATGCGTTCGTCACAAGACATAGAATCTGATATTGTTCAACAGGGCATTCAATTTAAATTCATTCCTGCCTACTCACCACACTTCGGTGGCCTGTGGGAGGCGGCCGTCAAGTCCACGAAACATTTATTACGTAGAGTCTTAAGTCTAACTCATCTAACTTATGAAGAGCTCTCTACATGCCTTATTCAGATAGAGGCTATTTTAAATTCACGCCCACTTACACCTCTATCCTCTGATCCTTCTGATCTTTCATACATATCCCCTTCTCACTTCCTTATTGGGCGACCACTCATGTCAGTCCCTCGTCCTCAGATACCTGACGACGCCAACATCAATCGGCTGCAGCGATATCAGAGGATCGAGAAACTGAGACAGCATTTCTGGCATCGATTTTCTAACGAATACGTTTCACTCCTCCAGCAGAAGTCGAAGTGGCACACTGATGGATACCGGGACCTGAAGATAGGCAACATGGTTCTGGTCAAGGACGCCAACCGACCTCCTCTCTTGTGGCTGATGGGCAGGGTGATCGATGTCACGCCTGGCTCAGACGGTCGTACCAGAGTCACCGTCATCAATACAAAGAAGGGGACCATAAAACGGGCTTACAACAACTTGTGCCTCTTACCATCACCTTGAAGTCTTCCACCTTCAACGGGGGGAATTAATTAAAGATACAGTCCGCTACTCCTGCGTTATTGTTATTATTTGTTGAGACTCCTGGGGCTGCTCAGTTTTAGGGCTCGGCATCAACAGCTGCCAAATTAAAGTGGAATTGGGCAGGCCATGATTGTCGTATGCCAGGAGAGTTATGGGCGGGAACAATCACACAGTGGATGCCAAATAACGGGAAGCGACAACGAGGCCGGCCCAGGAGGAGATGGCGAGACGAGCTCGATGCATTTAAAAGGGATTGGCAACTCAGAACAAGCGATCGAGACAGATGGAAGTCGGAAGGGGAGGCCTTTGCCCAGCAGTGGGACGACAATTAGGCTTATAATAATAATAATACTATTACTATTAAAGTTAACAAATTTTTTCAGCTAATTAAATTATTGAAACTATTAAAACTATTTATACTATTACTATACTATTATACTATTTATATTTGTGTTTCATATTACCTTTTACTCTTTCGAGTAAAAGTACCTCTGATTGTTCGTCAAGTTAGACCAGCTCAACGAAACTGGCTTACCTTTAATAAAAAACAAATGCTGCAGTACCGATGAGCACGTCAACAATTTGCAATGATTCGGTCGGCTAATGATATACTCTAAGTGGCATACTTCATTTATCTTCTAGCTCGTTTAGAGAATTCTTCGACACGCTGTTTATTATGTCAATGACGTAGCAAGCAAGCATTGGTTACGCCTAATTTGTGCTGATTGTGAGACTTTTCATTTGTGGACTACCCTTTTTGTGTTAGGAATGGTAGGATATTATAAACTCGAGGTGAGACGGAACTACGCTTTGCTTAAATACATTTACCTTATCATAACAGGCAAATTGAACAACCCAACAATATTTGCATCGCTCCAGTTTCTTGTACCTAAGTCCAGGTCACGACAGGGGCCACGGGGAAGGCTGTTAGATCTGCCAGTTTTTCGCACAGATGTCTTAAAATACGTACCGGTGGTGCGTGCTGCTAGGATGCTGAATGTAGTTGCACAATGTCTAGATTAGAGATGTCATGGATATGATATTTCGGATCTGGATACGGATAGATATAGGAATAAAATTATATCCGTTTCGGATACGGTTACGGATATGTAATTATTTCGGATTATCCGTTAGTTTCGGATAGTTTCGGTTACGGATATTAGATTGAAGTAAATTTATAAAATATAAATTACTAGCTTTTGCGGGCGGCTCCGCCTGCGTGGTACCTACTTGAATAAAAAGTAGCCTATGTCCTTCCCCAGGTTTTAAACTATATCTGTATCAAATTTCATCTAAATCGGTTGAGTGGTTTAGCCGTGAAAAGGTAACAGACAGATTGGCAGACAGAGTTACTTTCGAATGTATAATATTAGTAAGGAAGTAAGGATAAATACAAATAGTATGTTATAATAATTTGGTTTTATTTATAGGTTTTATCTAGTCTAGGTTATCATTTGGTATTTTAATCAGTCATATAGGTAAGTAATTATTATATAATTACACAATTTTAAGTTTTATCTATTAAAATAATTATTTAGACTCCGCCCTTATACGAAACTATCCGAAACTTGTGAAACGGATACGGTTACGGTTACAGATATATTTTTATTTCGGATATCCGATAGTTTCGTTTACGGTTACGGAGCTCCATAAAATCCCTGGTCTAGATATATTTTGCTGTACGTTGGCGGATTTTGAGAGGGTGACGTTACAATATCTGTCACAAAATGTATAGTTACTATTATAATGTATTAATGGCCACTATGTCGCATTAGGTTTTCCTGTAATGACATATGTGATTTGTTTTATAAATAAATAAATAGAGTGGGTATCCATGTTTTGGCATCGTACATCAAAATAACCTGCATACCGTACGGCAGGCTATGACATCAGTAGGCCGCTTTTATTTTAGGGTACAGGTATACTCTTTAACTCTTCAACTGCCTCAGTGGCGCAGCGGTAGTGAATGCGACTGCTGTGCATGAGGTCTCGGGTTCGAATCCCGGGTCGGGCCAACAAAAAGTTATCGGGTTTTCTGTTAAGAATTTTCAATAGCAGAGTTAGGAAGTTGGCGATGTTAGACACCCCCGTGTTTCGGAAAGCACGTAAAGCTGTTGGTCCTGCGCCTGATCATTCTCCGGTTGTGTCTGATTACATGATATGCATAAGGAGCATATCCCCAAAGAAAAAAAAGGAAAAAAAGGTTAGTAACAGTACTTTTTCAGGATGAAAGGTACCCTATGTCCTATTCTGTACCCCTGACAACGTGTATGCGAAATTTCATGTTGATCGGTTGAGTAGTTTAGGCGTGAAAGTGTAACAAACAAACAAACTTTTTTTCACATTTATAATATTATAGTTAGGAAGTTAGGATAAGAATTAGGATAAAGTAATAGCAAATAATTTATATGCTTGTCAATTACATCTTCTGTTTTATTGTTGGAATATTCTTATAATCTACATATTTTGACATATTATATTAAGTATAATCTTTATATATACATATAATTCTATTGTACGTGTGTATGTCACTGAACTCCTAAACCTAAACGGCTGGACTGATTTTGATGAATCTTTTTGCGTGTGTTCAAGTGGATTCGAGAATGGTTTAGATATGTTTTTTTTTCTCCTGTGTACAGGACAACGTCTGTTGGGATAGCTTGTATAATATAATATTCTACCACATACACACAACACCATCTAGCCCAAACTAAGCAGAGCTTGTACTATGGGTACTAGACAATGGATAAACATACATAATATATTATATACTTTTTTTTCTTTTGTAAATACATACATATTATTAACACCCAGACCAAGACAAATATCCATGTACATGCACACACATGTTTGACTTGTGCGGGAATCGAACCCGTGACCTCAGCTGTGGCAGTCGGTTACACTAACCACTACGCCATCGAGGCCGACGTATATGTACCTATATAGGTATGCTTTCTGGATTAATATTTGACTAACAATTTGTTTGAATATGTGTAGAGTTTCTATTTTGAAAAGGCTATCTAACTTCATGCTTATGGACATAGCAGGTGAAACCGCAAGACACAACTAGTTACACAACATTTTCAGTCATTCCCATGTGACTATTAAACATTCGAACCCAATTTTTGAGTGCCATATCTAGCTGTATACAGCGATTTGGATACAATGTTATCATTTCGATAACCTTCAGCTCTCTCTCCCGAATTTCGAAAACTATACGAGACTCATTATAATATGTTTTTGAAATTATTTCGTATCGCCACGTTCACTTATCTTGGTGAACTATAGGCTCAAAAGAGCGATGATAATATCTTTTTGTTTTAAATAACATTACATTATCACGGCTACGTTTCACCTACGGGGTGGCCTGAGGTATTTTACTCTCACATTTCGTCAGATTTGTTTATGTCTAATGGAATAGTAAACGAGCTTGTTGTTATCTCTTGCGTCGTCCAGGAGTAAACCACTCACAAACGGTCGTGAAGCACAAACTTGTGCCAAGAGACATGTTTATTTAGTTTAAATGGCAGCTCAATCGATATGAAGCCCTGTGTTCCGTATCTATATTTCTTTTTACAACTAAGATTGCAAACAAGCATACGGCCTACCTGATGGTAAGTGGTCACCGTAACCTATGGACGCCTGCAACACCACAGGTATCACTTGCGCGTTGCCGATCCTTTAGGAAAGGAAGTGGGAAGGAGAAGAAGTGGGAAGGGGGAAAAAGGGTGATTGGGCTTCTGGCACTCTCACTCACCGAACGAAACACAACAGTAGGAATACTGCTATTTCACGTCGATATTCTGTGAGAGGGTATTTCTTCCCCAGTCGAGCCTGCCCATTCATGCTGAAATCAGCGAACATACTTACTTAGCTATTCTACTACTTTCTTTTCATCTTTAATTCCTTACTTAGGATCGGCTACACGCGAGTGACATCGCTTGTATTGCTGACGAATATATGATGGTTACTATAACGTTGATGTTTTTGAGAGCAGCGATAGCTCAGTGAGGAGACCAAAAGACTGCAATGCAGAGGGTCTCGGTTTCGAACCCACGTCGCGCACCTCTGACTTTCGGTAGTTATATGACTTTTCGAAATTATGTGCGTATTGATTGACAATTATCGCCTGCTCCGTGCCTCGGAGAGCACGTTAAGCCGTCGCTCCCGGCTGCCTTGAACATCTATGGCAGTCGTTATTGGGAGAGTGTCGACACAAAAGATCCCACTGGGTCGAAGTGTCGCCGGTCTGCAATGACTGGCCCCCACATAAGATAAGATAAGATTCTATAAAGTATAGCGCTTTCTTTATAGACAAGTATCTATCGAGACCCGGGACCAGATTTTTGACCGTGACAAGTTTTCAAAATGCCTACTAATCGAATTTAAAACATGACAGAAAGCAAATTTTCGTTGTAACATTTGTTTAAAATAGCGCCTTGATCTAGTCTAATAAACGTCAATAATTGTGAACTGAAATGGAATTGATGTTTACAATCAACGTTTATTTTAATTTATTAGTTTACCAGTTGTGATCAGTGATATTTATGACACTGAGACTAAATCGAAACTCTATTTTAAACAGTGTCTGATTAAAACATAATCCTTACTTCCTTACTAATATTATAAAGCGAAAATGAGTTTCAGGTCTTAAATTAGGTTGTACATGATCGAGTAAGTGTAACTACGATGATTGATATTAATAACATTTAAAAGGTGAGATCTGTGTGAGAGACTGGTATCCGTACTAGGTGGGAAACCTGTATGACAGATGACCAGCCTCTCCTACCTCTAAACATGTAGTTGTTAATGTAGTTTGTATTCAATAATTATGTTGTGATATTATTTTAATTTGTGAGATGAGGAAGTATATCATTATTTGTGTTGTGTTTGTGTGTGTGTGTGTGTGTGTGTGTGCGTGTGTGTGTGTGTGTGTTGTGTGTGTGTGTGCGTGTGTGTGTGTGTTGTGTGTGTGTGTGTGTGCGTGTGTGTGTTATGTGTGTGTGTGTGTGTGTGTGTGTGTTATGTGTGTGTGTGTGTGTGTGTGTGTGTGTGTGTGTGTGTGTGTGTGTGTGAGTATGTGAAGGTAGTGTGTGTGCAAGTATGAGTTTGAGGGTATATGTAAAGGCGTCTATATATGTGTATGTAGAAATAGAAAATGAATAAAGCTAACAGATTTGTCTATTTAATTGGTAGTGCTAAATTAATTGTGACCTTGAATATGAAATAACTATGATGGGATAAATAGTAGGTTTTCGGTTTCGTCATAATTAAGAGATTTTAGCCAATTTGAAATATTCTGTTTGCATTGATACTTAGTTAGGGAGTAAATATGTAATTTTTGATTTAGTTTATTATATAAGTACCGTCCGCGAAAACTGAAGAATTTGCGTGCAAATTCTGTGTGCCAACGATTGTCAAAACTGACTGAAACACAAACAAACTAACTGAGTTTGTTTGTTTGTTACCTTTTCACGCCTAAACCACTGAACCGATCATTCTGAAATTTTGCATATAAGTTGACAGGTGTACAGAAACGGACATAGGCTACCTTTCATCCCGAAAAAAATTACTGTTCCCTAGGAAAACACCAATAACGTTCTTATGATAATAGATGGCACCACGTGTCTTTGGAATAATGATTGAATTATATTATTACAAGCAGACTACAACCCGAATTGAGTGTCAAATTCTAAATTAACGCGAGCGAAGCCGCGGGCAAAAGCTAGTAAATGATATATACCTAATATAAAAAAATCACAAATCTATTTAATATCGATATCGAATGATTCAGTCTTACGGCCAGTTCTACAACTTACAACTAAAAGTTATCCTAAAGATAAATCGCATGCCGTCTCACTCATGTTAGGTTAAAGAAGAAAGATGGCGAGACTTTTATCTTATTGATTAATTCTATCTGGAGGTGATAGTACAACCCCTTACCTTATCTTATGTGGGGGCCAGTCAGTGCAGACCGGCGACACTACGACCCAGTGGGATCTTTTGTGTCGACACTCACCCAATAACGACTGCCATATATGTTCATGGCAGTCGGGACCGACAGCTTAACGTGCTCTCCGAGGCACGGAGCAGGCGATAATTGTCAATCAATACGCACATAATTTCGGAAAGTCATATAACTTCCGAAAGTCAGAGGTGCGCGACGTGGGTTCGGACCCGAGACCCTCTGCGTTGCAGTCTGTTGATCTCCCCACTGAGCTGTCGCTGCTCTTAACCATAAAGTAACCTACCTATTTAAAATTTACAATTTATTAATTTAGACAACAACAAAAGTATCAAATGTAAATGACTTACTAATCTAAATAGATTAGTTATTATAATATTTCGAGTAAATCAGTGTCACCATGGGATACACGTGAGTGAAGTCGAGGGTAGAGTCTAGTAATTTTTTTTATCTTACATCGTTGAAGCGCATTGACCGACAGAAATTATTTCCAGTAGGTAGTTGTACCTATTAATTATAATTAACGTTATCACACAGTGAGTTCAAAACACTCCTATCAACAGATGTTTTTAATGTTGTGTATAAATCTTAGGATATTGTAATTATATATTATGTATATTGTATATACATAGATCATGTATTGACGGCCTCGATGGCGTAGTGGTTAGTGTAACTAACTGCCACGCCTGAGGTCGCGGGTTCGATTCCCGTACAAGTCAAACATTTATGTTCATGAACATAGATGTTTGTCTTGGTCTGGGTGTTTCTATGTATAATATGTATGTATTTACAAACAAAAAGTATATATGTATGTTTACCTATTGTCTAGTACCCATAGTACAAGCTCTGCTTAGTTTGGGCTAGATGGTGTTGTGTGTTTGTGATGGAATGTGATGGAAAAAAAAATGTATATTGTATATTATACTCGCATTACGCAGCGATAGCTCAGTGGCGAGACCAACAGACTGCAATGCAGAGGGTCTCGGGTTCGAACCCACGTCGCGCACCTCTGACTTTCGGCAGTTATATGACTTTCCGAAATTATGTGCGTATTGATTGACAATTATCGCCTGCTCCGTGCCTCGGAGAGCACGTTAAGGCATCGGTCTGGCTGCCATGAACATCTATGGCAGTCGTTATTGGGAAGTCAGTGTCCTCTAATATCCTGACATTGGTCCAGCCTTAGGGTATCGTTAGCCTTCGGGTTGCGGCGGTCAGATGGCAGTCGCTCCGTGTAAAAACTGATATCCAGTCAAATTTATGACTTGGAAATAATAAAGGCTAGGGAGAAGAAGATACTCGCATTTCATCAGCTATATGCAGCTACATAATATAGTAGCGATAGCCTAGGGAGACCGTTGGACTGCCACGAAGAGGTCTTGATTTTGACCCCAAGGCACGCACCTCTCACTTTTCGAAGTTATGTAAGTACTAGCTTTTGCCCGAGGCTTTCCTCGCGTTAATTTAGAATTTGACAATGGTTGTACTCTGCTTGTAATATTATAATTCAATCATGATTCGAAAGACACGTGGCGCCATCTATTCTCATAAGAACATTTTTATTGTTTTCCTCGGGAACAGTAATTTTTTTGGGATGAAAGGTAGCCTATGTCCGTTTCTGTACACCTGACAACATATATGTAAAATTTCAGGATGATCGGTTCAATGGTTTAGGCGTGAAAAGGTAACAAACAAACAAACAAACTCATTTTCGCTTTTATAATATTAGTTAGGATTAGGATTAGGATTAAATAGTTAATTATCGCTTGCTTTAATGATGCAGGAAACCATCGTGAGGAAACCTGCATGTCCAAGACTTCTACATAATGTTCTCGAAGATATGAGAAGTCTGGCAACCCGCACTGGGTCAGCGGGGTGGACTATATACATTCGATCACATACCCACAACACCATCTAGCCAAAACTAAGCAGAGCTTGTACTATAGAAATAGAAATAGAAATAGTTTATTTGTTCTTTAAAAAGTAATATACATCAAAACATTGTGTTTGGAGCCTCCTTTTAGACAAACAATGTCTGTATTAGGAGCCTCCGCTCTTCCATAACTTGTAGAACAAAAACAAAAATAATAGTAAGAATATGATAACATGCATATTATTTAAATTAAGTATAGTAGTAGTTTAAATTAAGTATAGGTGTGGTGTGGTGTGGTGTGGTGTGGTGTGGTGTGGTGTGGTGTGGTGTGGTGTGGTGTGGTGTGGTGTGGTGTGGTGTGGTGTGGTGTGGTGTGGTGTGGTGTGGTGTGGTGTGGTGTGGTGTGGTGTGGTGTGGTGTGGTGTGGTGTGGTGTGGTGTGGTGTGGTGTGGTGTGGTGTGGTGTGGTGTGGTGTGGTGTGGTGTGGTGTGGTGTGGTGTGGTGTGGTGTGGTGTGGTGTGGTGTGGTGTGGTGTGGTGTGGTGTGGTGTGGTGTGGTGTGGTGTGGTGTGGTGTGGTGTGGTGTGGTGTGGTGTGGTGTGGTGTGGTGTGGTGTGGTGTGGTGTGGTGTGGTGTGGTGTGGTGTGGTGTGGTGTGGTGTGGTGTGGTGTGGTGTGGTGTGGTGTGGTGTGGTGTGGTGTGGTGTGGTGTGGTGTGGTGTGGTGTGGTGTGGTGTGGTGTGGTGTGGTGTGGTGTGGTGTGGTGTGGTGTGGTGTGGTGTGGTGTGGTGTGGTGTGGTGTGGTGTGGTGTGGTGTGGTGTGGTGTGGTGTGGTGTGGTGTGGTGTGGTGTGGTGTGGTGTGGTGTGGTGTGGTGTGGTGTGGTGTGGTGTGGTGTGGTGTGGTGTGGTGTGGTGTGGTGTGGTGTGGTGTGGTGTGGTGTGGTGTGGTGTGGTGTGGTGTGGTGTGGTGTGGTGTGGTGTGGTGTGGTGTGGTGTGGTGTGGTGTGGTGTGGTGTGGTGTGGTGTGGTGTGGTGTGGTGTGGTGTGGTGTGGTGTGGTGTGGTGTGGTGTGGTGTGGTGTGGTGTGGTGTGGTGTGGTGTGGTGTGGTGTGGTGTGGTGTGGTGTGGTGTGGTGTGGTGTGGTGTGGTGTGGTGTGGTGTGGTGTGGTGTGGTGTGGTGTGGTGTGGTGTGGTGTGGTGTGGTGTGGTGTGGTGTGGTGTGGTGTGGTGTGGTGTGGTGTGGTGTGGTGTGGTGTGGTCTGGTGTGGTCTGGTGTGGTGTGGTGTGGTGTGGTGTGGTGTGGTGTGGTCTGGTGTGGTCTGGTGTGGTCTGGTGTGGTGTGGTGTGGTCTGGTGTGGTGTGGTGTGGTGTGGTGTGGTCTGGTGTGGTGTGGTGTGGTAGTGCTGGTTGTTAGGGTGAAAGTGTTATAGCTACCCAAGGTATGTCAGAAAAGCTTCCGTATCTTCATAGGTAAGGGGCTTTATCCAATTTATTAAAATTTTATGACAGTCATAGTAGTTTTTATTGTGAACATATACCTTTTTGTTTATTTTATTATATAATTGAGCAGAGCGGATGTAAAATTGACGTTTTGCAAATTCGGTCTTAGATTGTGGAACTTCAGCGATTCTGTCTTTTCTTCGTTTAGATTTATTATTATTATAAGGATCATATGGTAGGGTTTTATGTGTTCTGAGAATTGTTTGTGTAATGTACAATTTCCTGACGGAGAGTAAATCGCTGATCTCATATAGACTTTTTGTAGGGTATCTTTTATTTTTAAAATACATTATTTTAATTAGTGCTCGTTGAGAGCGTTCAATGTGCAAAAATCTGGTCTTTGCTGCGCCTCCCCATATAGGGATACAATACAGCAGGACGGACTGTGCTAACGAAATATATATTTCGTTGAGAAGATTTCTTGGTTGGTTTTTATTATTTGTCATGTTAGTTGGAGCCACGTGTCTTAAGTTTTTGAATATCCAGCTTAGCTTTCTAATTCTACCAATAGTATGCTCAAGGTGTGGGTACCAGGATAAAAATTGATCAATCATCACTCCTAAGTATTTTGTATTGGAGACTCTGTTAAGGCATGGACAGTTACAGCTCATATTACTTAGATCTCCACACGTATGTACTTTTAGAATCATACCTTCTCTGGGCTGAGTTCGGTTACTAATGCTATAACATATATAATTAGTTTATTCGGTATTTAATGTTAATAGGTTATTCTTTAACCACCCAGCTATGTGAGCAATCCCTATCTCAGCACTTAGTTTGACGTCTTGCCAAGACGTGCCAGTAAAAACAACGGCAGTATCATCCGCGTACGTGAACAATCTTGCTTTATTTATTTTTATGTTGCACAGATCATTTATGTATAGTAAAAACAGAGTAGGTCCGAGGACACTTCCCTGCGGAACGCCATAATATACCTCTGCTGCATCACTGGTGTAATTTCCTATTTTCACTTTATGCGTACGATTGGTGAGGTAGTCTTTAAGCAAACCAAGTGCAGTGCCTCTTATTCCAACCTTTTCTAATTTATTTACAAGAGTAGGAACATGGACGGTGTCAAATGCTTTTTTAAGGTCTAAGAATATAGATATGCGTTTGATTCCTGTCTCAAGCTGCTCAACTACATGAGAACTTAATGCAGTTACAGCATCCTCAGTGCTAATACCCTGTCTAAAGCCATATTGTGCTGTAGATAGTAACTTGAACTTATTAAGGAAGTTAGTTAATCTGACATTTATAATCTTCTCTAGTATTTTAGATAGGACTGGTAAGACTGAAATAGGCCTATAATTATTGACATCGTCCATGCTTCCGCTCTTGTGTACTGGGGTTATGATAGACTGCTTTAAAGGGGTCGGGAATTTACCTTTTTGAAGACAGAGATTTGCAAAGTGAGTTATAACGGGAACAATTTCGTTTCGTGCATATTTTAGGAATTTTGTTGATATGTTGTCCCAGCCAGGGGCGCTATCAGATTTTAAGTTCATTAGTATAGTGTCAATTTCCGTTGAATCGGTGTCTAATAGAACAAAAGTATTTATTTGTGATGTGTCTGGGATGTAGTTATCTTTTAAGCTGTACTATGGGTACTAGACAATAGATAAACATACATATATACTTGTTTTTTGTAAATACATACATATTATAAGTACATAGAAACACCAAGATCATGTTCGTGCACACAAATGATTGATTTGTGCGGGAATCGAACCCGCGACCTCGGGCATGGCAGTCGGTCACACTAACCACTACGCCATCGAGTCGCCTAAATCTTCTCACACTGAAAAGAGGCTTGTGCCCAGCAGTGGGACAGTTTAATACAGGGCTGGTATCTATATATTAATACGTGAAGCGAAAACTTTGGATCCCTTTTTACGAAAATTGGGCGGACGCAGGAGTATGAAATTTCGCACACTTATAGTTTATACAGAGAAGAAGTGACGAATGCTAATATTTATATAAAATATGCATTAGAAATTCATTAAATTAATGAAAAAAACACTACACGCACACAACCATGCATTTGACACACGCAGTCGAAGCGCGTAACTATGGTTACATATGTCAATATATAATGACATAACTATACATCATCAATATCTTACAGGCAAACTTTGGTCGAATTTCGAGCACTAGGCGACCGCTAGTTCTTATTATTATATCGCCTGCTATACTTCGGACCCATATAATAGAGGGTGAACCTATTGCCTACCGGATACAGTTTTAGGTTCAGTGCCATGCAGTGAGAAATGGTTGACAAAAATCTAGTAATACTTCACCCAGGGTCTTGTGTACAACAGTCATTCATTACCGTTGTGCTACTAAAGGGGAGTTTACACAGGTCGATTTGTCATAGGGCACGCCACGGCGTGGCGGTAAGTCCCGTGTTTGAGGAGTGGCTGGAGAGGCAGCATGGTGCCCTCACCTTCCGGCTGACACAGGTAATGAGTGGCCACGGTTGTTTGGGTCAGTTCCTGTGTATATACACTGGCAAGAGACGCCCGGTTGTCACCACTGCGGTGACTGCCGCGACGTTGCACACTTTGGCGGATTGCCCCGCCTGGGCATCGCAGCGCCGTGAATTGATCGCGGCAGTCGGATTGGTTGCCCTCTCGCTCCCGGCCGTAGTTCAGTCTATGGTCTGGAGTGAGTGGAGTGAGAGGTCGCCGAACGCCGTCGCCTCCTTCTGTGAGGAAGTGATTTCCATCAAGGAGGCGGCGGAGCGGGAGAGGGAGCGTTTAATAATAATAATAAAATAGTTTATTACTGACAAACATTTTACAATTTCTCTTAGACTATGTAGGTACACAAAATAACCATACACAATATAAACGAGTACCATTAACAAAGTTGCATTTTAGTCGGTTCAGTTCACAATAATTATAATAATAATATCCTCCAGACCGAATTTCGGCCACGGCGGCCAGTCTTATCGCAGACTAGCCAATTACGCAGCAGATATTATAGTGCACAAGTGTGTGTGCAAACACACTCTCGCGATCTGATGGGACGGTAATCCGACACGGCCGGAGAGAGATAAGGCGCAGGACCAACGGCTTTACGTGCTTTCCGAGGCACAGGGGTGTCTTACACCGCCAACTTCCTAACTCCGGGCTGCTATTGAGATTTCTTAACTGAAAAACCCAATAACTGTTTGCTGGCCCGACCCAGGATTCGAACCCTAGACCTCATGCACAGCAGTCGCATTCACTACCGCTGCGTCACAATTATACACACAACATAACATAATTGTATGAACCGCTGTTTGTAATTGGTGTCTTATCATTATAAAAATGGTTAGGCAACTTCCACCACGCAGTCCCATTGAGGGTTGGCACCCCACACACATCTTTGAAAACATTGTGGTGAATTCTTAGTGATGCAAGTTTCCTCACGATGATTTCCTTCACTGACAATGCGAGCGATAGATAACTATTTAATATCCTCAGAACTTCAAATAGTTATGAGGTGTTTCTTTACTACTGAACTGAATTCAATGTGGTTTTTATAGATGGATAGACAAAGGTTCAAATTGAAAACTATATTCATACGTATGTACATATGGGGAACACTTTGTTTCGACTAATTTTTCTGGTCCTAATTTAATTTGGCATAACGAGTTAGGCTTTTTTGTCATAATAATACTTTGACATAATTGTTTTTTGGCATACTATTTCAGTAGGCATAAATATCATTTAGGCTAATGATTTTTGCTCTAATTTAGATTGGCATTAAGTTATAAGGTATAATTATATAACTTGGGTACCATAGTGTAACAATAGGTTAGGGTGCGACGGGGGTGGCCCTGGGGCCACCCCTAAGCGGCCAACATGTTTATTTTATACACGAAAAGTATTTTAAAAATTTACAAAACTTAAAATTTATGCTTTAGAATAGTATGCTTAACAATTATTATCCTTATAGTAATTAATCTTAAAAAAATCAACGGTTGCACTCCGGGAGTGCCGGCAGAAGGGAAAACTTGAATAAAAGTACCATAATTTATGTGGTAAAATACAATATTCATTTATTGCGCTATCGTACACAAACATGACAATCCTCCCTCCGTCTTACGAATTTTCGATAAGGTCACGTGTCCTGACGCGTGTTTAACATTTTTTACCCATCACAAAAAAGTGCACAACGCCGCTAAAGAAGTTTTTACTTCAAAAATTTTGCTTAAACAGTTATGGCAAATGGATAGGTATTGTGCGTAACTATTATTAGGATAAGTAAAAGTATGCCATGTTAAATTAAGACATATAATTTTATGCGAATAAATAGGGAACCGTACATATTAAATCTGATGATATAGTTGTGACACTATTCTCACGCCTTAATCACCGACGGGTAGACAGAGTCGTGTGGCATCCTTATTTTGCCTAAGGTTTTAAATCGTACCGTTGTACGTAATAGGGGCGAGTCAATGGCCTGGACATAGTTCTAGCCTCTGTCCTATTACTGAGAATTTCGTGCCATAAGATCCCATTAACCGTTTTTCCGAACGGGAATCGAACCGAACGCCACCGACCAGAGAAGAACAACATCCCCTCTCTGTACGACTAGTCCAGTTTATGATATAGCGTTCGCTACACCAACCGTTAGGTTTAGTGGGAGCCGCTGTACCTTCCAGTGTCCGAGAGCCCCTTCCGGAACCAATTATAGACAAGTCTTATCCCCAAATCCTGAGACCCGGTTCTCGTCATAGCGAGCTACCTCGTGCTCAAGTGGCACTACCTGTTGTCCAGATAGGTACCAGAGCAATAAAGCCGCTCACCATTCGCAAACTCTGAGAGTTAATAACCATATCCTCGCTGAAGCCGACGGAGGAGCCGCCTCCCATATCTCCAGTATGGTGCCGGAGCTGTATAAGGCATGCTCACTTCCTGACGTACATCCAAACATCTACCCATTTTGGCCTACAAGCCAGGTACTGCCCGACTCTTACTTGCTGAGCAGGCAAGCGCCCGAGATGCGTTATGGCAGCGAAACTACGCCGCCACTTCGCTAAAGATAACTCCGTGCCTCGCGCGACTGGTTCGCACTAGCCGCGCATGAGTCCGACGCTCGAATGCCACGTGCTTGCCGAGCAGTAAACATGTCGTCCTCTGCTGCTAACCACATAGCCCCTGCGAGTCCAACCTCAATGTCAGGCACCGCGCACTCTAGTCAGCGGTCGATAGAACACGCCTTCCGAGGCGCAGTGGGCTAGCCTGACCCTGTAGTACCCTGATCCTAAGGGGGAGACCCGTAGTTCTCCCCCCGAAACTCTATCTACTCGGGTCCTGAAGATAGGCACTACAGTCGCATTTAGCGTTAGTCTACTTAAAATTAGCTTATGTTTAATCTTGACTTAACTGCCGATGACGTAGTGGTTTAAGTGGTCGCCTCGCCGCTGCCACTGCGCTGAGTGTTGTGGGTTCGAATCCCACACGAGACAAAAAAATGTGTGAGCCACAGAGGGTTGTTCCGAAACTGGTTACTTTTTGTGTCCGCTGTTTGAATGTTTGTTACTTTTGTGTTATTCTTTAGTTTAAATACATGTATATTTATAATGCTATTGTATTTATTTATTTATTTATTCATTTATTAAGCATTACAAAACTTACAGTGGTGTCACCAAATCGTTTGCATGCATATGTTTACAAAAATTATATTATGTATATTAATAAATTTAATTACAACATTAAACATTTCAAATAACATTAAACAAGGAATATAACAATTGAGCTTACCTTATTGACATTATTTACATTTATTACAATTTTATAGATATTACTTATATTTATTTTTGAACATTGCTATTAAATACTATTGAATATGCTTACATTATTCATTTATTGCACTACGCCTTATATTCTAATGTCATAGGTTAATATTAGTAGCAACTACAGATGGTTTATCAAAAAATATGTCTGTATCTGGACTATATTGTAGAAAATTATAAATGTGCATTATTGCCCTAGCCGTAGGACTATTATATGCTTGAGAAGAGCGCTTCGATGTTGGGTAGGCGAACAGTTGATGCTGTCGCCGACCACAGGCACGCAAGTATCTATCAGGTACATAAAAATAGATGCTATGCACCTATTTCTTTTTATCTCTGCATCACCCTACGGTTGACTGGTAGAGAATGCCCTTGACCTTAAGTCTGAATGTATTATATTGAGCAAGTTTTTAAATAAATAAATAAAATAAAATACAAAAAATAAGTCACAGGAATTATTACAAGTGCAGGAGTCGTCTTAAAAAAAGTTTGATAACGTTAAGTTAAAATTGTGATGCACTTAATTACCGTCACGGATGAATAATCCACGCGCAGAAAGTCACGGCCTCACGGGTTAAGGTTAGTAAATAAATATGTCTAGAATTGACGACGGCCTACAATGACATAATAATTAATATCGTCAGCAATTACATAAAGTAATCGTCATGTTTTGACTTGTACATTGTTTTTATTTGACAATGACCGCGTGGCCCCTGTGATGATAAACTTAGTGAAATGATAGCCCTCACCAATTTACACGTTCCTTCGATAAGAAAGGAATTTCGTAAATATTATGGCTGAATAGTTATGTACGCTTGAGCGGCACAAGCAGGGACTGCGTGTCACGGAAATGAATATGTTGCGATGGATGTGTGGAATAACGCGGCAGGACCGTGTAAGAAACTCTCGCATCCATGGCAGTCTTCATGTCCGTGACATAGCAGATAAGCTCCAAGAGACTGTCGGCCTCGATGGCGTAGTGGTTAGTGTAACCGACTGCCACGCCTGAGGTCGCGGGGTCGATTCCCGCACAAGTCAAACATTTGTGTGCATGAATATGGATGTTTGTCTTGGTCTGGGTATTTCTACGTATAATATGTATGTATTTACAAAAAAAAGTATATATGTATGTTTATTGTTTATCCATTGTCTAGTACCCATAGTACAAGCTCTGCTTAGTTTGGGCTAGATGGTGTTGTGTGTATGTGGTAGAATATAAAAATATATATATATATATATTTTGAATAGGATGTCCGATTTCAATAATTCAAAAAGTAATTCATGTACAGGTATTGAAACAGTCTTGATTTGATTTATTTAGATAAGGATTCATATAAAGATATGCATAACATAGTCTGATTTTAGTCGGCATTTCTATCAACTTTTAAAATCTAAAAAAGACGTTATAGTTACATAACTACAATAGTTGGACATATGGTATCGGAAAGTATTTTGTAGATATTGATATCTATACTAATATTATAAAGCTGAAGAGTTTGTTTGTTTGTTTGTTTGAACGCGCTAATCTCAGGAACTACTGGTTTAATTTGAAAAATTCTTTTAGTGTTGGATAGCCTATTTATCGAGCAAGGCTATAGGCTGTATAACATCACGCTGCAACGAATAGGAGCAGAGCATTAATGAAAAATGTTACAAAAACGGGGAAAGCTCTCTTATGTGAAGCAGACGAAGTTGCGCGGGCAGCTAGTCTAGCATAGGCTACGGTTACCACTTACCATCACATAGGCCGTATGCTTGTTTGCCATTTGCCACCTTAGTTGTATAAAAAAAAATCTGTTCTAATACTGAGAAGACAGGAGCTATAGAGTGAACCGTTAGACTCACACGCAGTGGTCTCGAGTTCGATCCTAAGCACGCACCTCTGACTTTCTTAGTTATTTACGCATTTAATAGTTAGTTATGGGTAGTAAAAAATACTAATTGCACAGCAAAATATGCTTACCAAAATACTAATTGCACACCAAAATATATTTAAAGATATCAAACTAAGTCGACGGAGCCGTGCTTCGCGGGGCTCCTATTTTGGGTGGGTTTTAGAAGGAACCTAACATAACCTAACCCTTCCGAGACGGAATGCAGTGATTTGAGGCGTATAGGTGCTCGTTATGATATGTTTTAGTAAGCATATTTTGCTACGCAATTAGTATTTTTGGTGGTCATTATATTTAATCCCGTTCGTTATCGCTTGCTTTAACAGTATAGAAAAATATCGGATGGAAACCTGCATGTCTAAGAGTTATCATTAATATTTTCAAAGATTTGTGAAGTCTGCCAACCAGCACTGGGCCAGCGTGGTGGATTGTGGCCTAACCTTACTCACTTTCCTAGTTATGTACGCATTAAATATTTAGTTATGGCTCGCTTTAACAGTATAGGAAAATATCGTGAGGAAACCTGCATGTTTGAGAGTTCTATTCAATGTTCGTGAAGATACGTGAACCCGCACTGGGCCAGCATGGTGGCCTGCAGACCTTATTTAGGCCCGTGTTCAATAGTGGGACTATTTATAAACAGAGCTGACAGCTGGCTGTGACATGTGCTGTTATTAAGAGTTTCTTGACAGGAAAGTCCTTTGCAAGATCAGGGAATCGAACTTGAGATCTGATGCACAGCAGTCTGGCATATACCGCTGTGCCACTGAGTCAATATATCTATTACTAAAATAAAAACTTATTTTAAATCTAGCATGAATGGCTAAATGTTGCCACTGACTTCCCCGAGCAAGTTAGCTCATACATAACATCACCAATTAATTGGCAACACTCCCCCGATCGTAACTCTCTCACTTAACATGAAAAAAGTATACTTTAATGACAACCGAATCAATAATATCCTCTTGGCGCCAAAAAACAGTAAAGCACATATAAAGTCCATTGTAAACAGGCAAACTCATTGTCGTTGCAAATTGAACCTTATGGCTATAGTAATAAAAGGATATGTAACAGTTCTAAAGGATAATCGACTGAAAAATGTGTTGGTTATTTGAAAAGCACATGTTGTAACACGGAGATAAAATACTAGATGAGTGTAAAAAAGGTTTTATTACAAGAGCTTCAAAACAGACAATATTTTTACTGAAATATGTGATTGCAATGTTTTTATAAAAAAACATTTGAAGGTATGTGCTATTCTAATTCTTCGGATAGCCTTTTTTTAAATAATTATGAGTATTCTATCATATACGTAATATTGCAGTAAATAACTGCAAAAAAAGAATCGCCTTTATTATTTATATATTTTTTAAATTAATATAATGTTAATGATAATTGTCGGTCTCGTGGACAATTTTGAGGTAACGGATGCAAATTCTGAGCATGACAAACTAAGTCTTAATTCTCGTCTATAAAATCGACTTAATTTAAATTTCTATGTGGCCTATCGAGATGAAACATGCACGAGATTGAAGTTAAGCCTCCATGCGCAAACATACAGACAGAACACAAGTGAAAAACAAAATTGTTTTGGGTTCTATAGTTCTTATAATTCGAAAATATTTTTCTTAAAATCTCCATACTAGGTAAATTTAATTATAAAAATAAAACTTTACATGTAACCTGAATTAAATGAATTTAAATATGGAACCGTGTTTTTTTCCCGCCTCAATTCACATAATATGGCGTTACTCCTTCCATCTTTAAAAATATCTATGGCGTGTCATGGTTTCAGTACGACGGTTTTATGATCCCGTTAGCTCCTATATTATTCCCGTTGAAGTCCCGGTGAAGTGTGCTCGCGTGTGCCGAGCCTTCTAAAAGTTAGGTTATGTGTCAAAGTTCGCGCCAATTTTGTGAAGTGTGTTTTTGAGGCTAGCTGTTTTTAAACTTGTGAGTAGATTTGTATTATTTTTTATTTGTTTTATAAATATATTTCTTTAGATATATAATATTATATTGTTAATACTAATTGCCAGATAAGATACTCAAGTTAGAGTAAATATCTAAGATGTATTATAACAAAGTTTTAGGCAATATTTTAAAATATCTTCATCGCACTTATTTATGGCTTATGTTTAACTTATCACCAGATATAGTAAAATATAACAGTCAAACATAGTAAATGATCACCAAATTGCACAGCAAAATATATTTAGAGATCAAAATAAGTCGACGGAGTCCCGCTTCGCGGGGCTCCTATTTTTTGGTGGGTTTAAGAAGGAACCTAACATGACCTAACCCTTCCGAGACTGAATGCAGTGATTTGAGGCATATGGATGCTCGTTATGATATATTTTAGTAAGCATATTTTGCTGCGCAATAACTATTTTTGGTGGTCATTATATTTAATCCCTTTATTTATAAGATATTTTATTGTTGAAAGTTATATTATCTATACTACTTATACTTGAATATAACTTTGTCTTTATTTTGTTTTAACAGTTAAAACGCAGAAACGATCTTAATTATAGTCTTTATGGAAATATCTTAAAACGTACAAGCCCAAATAATATTAGTTACAATCCATATTTGAATCGATAACTGATTAAAATTCGATTTTACTAAGATCTTTCGTAAACTTTGCGTGACTTTTTGAATTTGCAACATTGCATATATTGTGTTGTGCGTTTTGTACCAGTGCTTTCAGTTAATTTAAACTAATTTAATTATTTACTATTGGTAAAATATATAACTTTCAAATATCAATTACCATTATTTTAATTTAACTATTCAATGGCGTCTGTATTTTTCCGAATGGGTAGATAAAACTGTATTACGGCCACATTTCCTCTAGAATGTTTTTAGGTCCCATTTTGCAGGGGATGAAATACTTAAGTACCCTTACTGCAAGAATTGTTTTTAAAATAAGATTATTATTAGGTATTATGTACTTACTAAGGACAATTCAACTTTGATTGAATGATTGTTTGTAATACGATTTAGATTGCTAATCTTGACTAATATTATAAAGCTGAAGAGTTTGTTTGTTTGGTTGGTTGAACGCGCTAATGTCAGGAACTGCCGGTTCGAATTGAAAAATTATTTGTGTTGAATAGCTTATTTATCGAGGAAGGCTATAAGCTATATAACATCACGCTACGACTAATAGGAGCGGAGCATCAATGTAAAATAATGCAAAGTCAGGGAATTTTTTTTTTATGTGACCCAGACGAAGGTGTGCGGATCTAGAAAGCCGACCTCAAGTGACTTGGGAATAATAAAGGCTAGGGAGAAGAAAAAAAGACAAAGTTGTGCGGATCGGCTATTATTTCATATTTCGAATATGTCTTCATATCAATTAAGGTACTGTTTAATATTTTCTTGTAATAAACAAAATTTTAACAAAAAAGAAAACCGACTTCAAGAAAGAATATTCTAAAACTTAAAATGCACTAAAAAGTTAATAAATAATTGCATATTCTTGTGAATAATTAAATTATTTTTATTAATGGAGTCGGTGTATAAATGGGAGCACACGGGAAGCACCAGCTTTCAAATAAAAAATGAATTATCAAAATCGGTTCACCCAGTCGAAAGTTATGAGGTAATAAATATAAAAAATAAATACAGACTAATTGAGTACCTCCTCCTTTTTTTGAAGTCGGTTAAAAATCGTGTCGTTGCAGTAAGCGTATAGCATAGACTACGTGAGTTACAGAGCATGCACTTTACGCGTTACAAAGAATCCAGTTTAATTATCTCTAGCATATAGTACCATATGAACTAACCAACGTACCATATGAAGCCAACCGACACTTAGGTTCCTAGTAATAATAAAACGTAGTGTTTTTTTATTACTAGGAACCTAAGTGTCGGTTTATTGTTATATAGCTCAGTGGGGAGACCAACAGACAATGCAATGCAGAGGGTCTCGGGTTCGAACCTACGTCGCGCACCTTTGACTTTCGGAAGTTATATGACTTTTCGAAATTATGTGCATATTGATTGACAATTATCGCCTGCTCCGTGCCTCGGAGAGCACGTTAAGCCGTCGGTCCCGGCTGCCATGAACATCTATGGCAGTCGTTATTGGGAAGTCAGTGCCCTCTAATATCCTGACACTGGTCTAGCCTTAGGGTATCGTTAGCCTTCGGGTTGCGGAGGTCAGATGGCAGTCGCTCCGGAGCTAAAGGCTAGGGAGAAGAAGACTTTATTGCCGTATGCCTTAGTGAGCATATAGAACTAAACGCATTTGCCTACTGGCACAGAAACGCTTCTAGCCGGAACGGAATATTTGCTGACAGAAAGATTAAAATCCCTTTAGTAGGTATTATATTGAAGTAGCAGTAGAGCGCTACGCTCTAGGCTTAACTTTTATCTCTCCCTAGTTACTCGTCTATTTCACATGAATGGCCGTGGTACAATATTATCCTAATCCTAACTAATATTATAAAAGCGAAAATGAGTTTGTTTGTTACCTTTTCACGCCTAAACCACTGAACCGATCATCCTGAAATTTTGCATTTACGTTGTCAGGTGTACAGAAACGGACATAGGCTACCTTTCATCCCGAAAAAATTACTGTTTCCGAGGAAAACATCAATAACGTTCTTATGATAATAGATGGCGCCACGTGTCTTTCGAATCATGATTGAATTATATTATTACAAGCAGAGTACAACCCGAATTGATGGTCAAATTCTAAATTAACGCGAGCGAAGCCGCGGGCAAAAGCTAGTTATTATATATTTCATAAAACAATCTGTTGTAATCATTTGTTTAATTAATTTATTGGCATAAATGTCAAATGTGTCAAAAAATAGGTTTGATATATTTGAAGTTTATGCCAATAAATTTATTTAACTATTAATTTAATAAAATTATGTTATAACTAGATGTTCCCGCGGTTTCACCCGCGTTCATGATTATAGCGCTGCTCCCGTAGTTTGTAGCGTGATGTTATATAGCCTATAGCCTTCCTCGATAAATAGGCTATCCAACACTAAAAGAATTTTCAAATCGAACCAGTAGTTCCTGAGATTAGCGCGTTCAAAAAAACAAACAAACTCTTCAGCTTTAAGTAACTTCAATTTAAGTTTATTATGGCTGTAGAGTCTGTGTATTATGTGTTGTATATGTATGATTCTGTTCAGCATGATTGTTTGGTTAATAACGTTTTAAATTAATGCTTGCAAGGATTATTTATATGAAACTAGCTTTTGCGTGCGGCTCCGCCCGCGTGGTATCTACATCAATAAAAAGTTCCCCAGGTTTTAGACTATATCTGTACCAAATTTCATCTAAATCGGTGGAGTGGTTTAGCCGTGAAAAGGTCACAGACAGACAGATAGACAGACAGAGTTACTTTCGAATTTTAATATTAGTAAGGATTTTATAATTAATAATAATAATATTATTCTAATCACATACACACAACACCATCTAGCCCAAACTAAACAGAGCTTGTACTATGGGTACTAGACAATAGATAAACATATATATATACTTTTTTTGTAAATACATATGTATTATACATAGAAACACCCAGACCAAGACAAACATCCATGTTCATGCACACAAATGTTTGACTTGTGCGGGAATCGAACCCGCGACCTCAGGCGTGGCAGTCGGTTACACTAACCACTACGCCATCGAGGCCGACATTCATAATTGATTATGTTACATTTTGCATGTCGAATGAAACATGATGAACCTGTCGAAAATCACACAACATATAAACATACCCTGCTTCTAGCAATAAAAATATTTTTATTTTTTCTATTATAATATAAGTAACCGTAACTGCCTACCATCAGTCAGGGCCCTATTCAATAAAACTTACAATTTACAATTACAGGTGACAGGTGACAATTTTACAAGTTTCTGTTCAATAAAAAATTCAACTTACAAATTTCTAATGGTGGAAAATTTACATATTTGTCGAATTGTACTTACAATTTCTGTTCAATAAACATTTTCGTCTGACACGTGACAATTTACAATATTGTCGGAAAAACTGCTTTATTGAATGCATCATTGTATTTACTAGTTTTACATATTTATAGAATTGTCATACATTTCTGACAGGTGACCTTACCTCATATTGAACAACACATGTAGGACAATTTGAAATTTAAGTCACTTATTGACAAAATTGTCGGATTGTAAGTTTTACTGAATAGGGCCCAGATCATCAGCTTGTTTGTCTCTCCTGTAGCTTAGTATAGGCAGCCGCTTAGATAGGTTTCTTTGGAATTGCTTCTGTGGTATCAAAATAACAATTACATGAATATAGTCATCTATCAACAGCAACAAAAAAGCTCTTCACTATCAGAATTAGATATCACGTCTATATCACCAACAAGTCAGGCATTTGATAAGAATTTTTGAGCTGTTTTCAATTCAGATAAATGTAATTTTGAAACACGTGCAAATTCATTAGAATACGCACATGTCGCCTAATCTTAGGCGTTTGTTTACAATATTATATCATTTAAAGCGATATTTTTCATAATGATAATTAAATAAAAAGGTTATCAGACATATCATGTTTGGTACTGACCTCTATGACACAGAAATGTAATAAAGGAAAGTTTATATTATGGCTATTAGACTGAAATTAAAATTATTAGATTTATGTAAAAAAATTAAGGATTGCGTTCAACGTATGGTCTATCTATTTGCTAACTCTGATCTTAATATGTTCAGCAATTTACGCGTGATTGAGTAACAAGCAACCAAGCATCTGAAAAAGATTTTACTTTTATAATATTTGTAGGATCTCTACAGAATATAATATGGTTATTATGATTACATTTATTAGAAACAATAAACTTGGTTGAATTGTTTTGTTGGTTCCATGACATAACTTTATTGTTTAGGGTCGATTTATCAGTCATTCAAAATGTTATTAAGATTGCCCGTTAGGTAATTTGCAGCGGTGTCAGGAATTTTTCATTTACAAACAAAAAACACTTAAACACGGCGGTATCATTTATAAATCTTGCATAATTTGGTCCCGTGAAGGAATCGAGACTACAATACTTGGCGCACTAACACTTTAACCACTGCGCCTTTCGTGCAATAACACAAACATGACCGGTTGGATTGAACCTCTGGTGTATTGGAAATGGCGATGACAACTTAACAACTGCACCATTCGTGGGATAATAGTACTTTGTTATTGAAAACATTTTAGTCTACTTGATAATACATGACATTGACCGCTTAGACAGAAGTTTAGAACATACCTACATATATAGATTCACGCCTGTTTCCCGGGGGGGAAGGCAGAGACTACGGATTTCCATTTGCTACGATCTTGACACACTTTTCTGGCTTCATTCACTTTCATAACATTCCTCATACACGCTCTCCGGTTTAAGGAGCTCTTAACCTGACCTTTATCCAGAACGTCTCCGATCTGATCAAGAAACGTTCGCCTAGGTCCTTGCGATTGTTCCATTCACACTAGCCTTATAAACTTTCATAGTCAGTTTTTTCTCGTCCAAGTTAAGTAAACGTTATTATTTAATAAATTGTTTATTTCTACATACTTACATACATATACTCATGACCATCCTAACTAATATTATAAATGCCAAAATGAGTTTGTTTGTTTGTTACGCTTTCACGCCTTAACTACTCAACCGATCAACATGAAATTTTGCATACACGTTGTCAGGGGTGCAGAATAGGACATAGGGTACCTTTCATCCAGAAAAAATAACTGTTGCAAACCTAACCTAACCTAACCTACATTTACGCGAGCGAAACCGCGGGTAAAAACTAGTAAATCATAAATCATAATTGCGAACATGGGTTTCCATTTATGATGGTAACATTTATATAGTAGTCCTGCCACATTCTACCTTCAGACATGCGAATTTATGTTGTAATTGTTAATGTTCTTAGATTTAATATAAATTAATAATAGTCTATTAATTATAAAACAAAAAAATCAATAAAGTTATTCAATGTCATCATGTATCGTCCTTGTATCGGTCGTGTATCGACCTTCGTGGCGCAGCGTTAGTGAATGCGACTGCTGTGCATGAGGTCTCGGGTTCGAATCCTGGGTCGGGCCAACAAAAAGTTATTGCGTTTTTCTGTTAAGAAATCTCAATAGCAGCCTGGAGTTAGGAAATTGGCGGTGTAAGACATCCCCGTGCCTCAGAAAGCACGTAAAGCCGTTGGTCCTGCGCTTGATCTCTCTGCGGTCGTGTCGGATTACCGTCCCATCGGATCATGAGAGTTAGGGAACAGAGAATGCACTTGTGTTTGCGCACACACTTGTGCACTATAATATCTACTGCGCAGATGGCCAGACTCCGTTAAGACCGAAAATTCGGTCTGTAGGACATTATATATCACATAATTATGACTCACTATAATTAATTAAGGTCATTGTAATTTTTATAAATAAAGATAATTTATATTTGCAGCTATAATAATATAGAATTAACTTATACTGTCTGTGAGAAATTCTGATACATTATAATATACTTTAACTTGTAC
The DNA here is from genome assembly GCA_963564715.1 of Catocala sponsa. Classification (NCBI taxonomy): domain Eukaryota; kingdom Metazoa; phylum Arthropoda; class Insecta; order Lepidoptera; family Erebidae; genus Catocala; species Catocala sponsa. The sequence continues at coordinate 2,365,257 of OY751352.1, forward strand.
AATTTCTTTTAATTGTTTTTTGAATACATTAACGTTCAAATCTTTAAACCGTTTAAGCAAATTGTTATAAATTCATATAGTTATGCCAAAAAGGGTAAGCTAGGGTCGTGTGACAGCCATATCTCGTCAGCTATGGTTTTTAGCCCTACGTAATAGGGAGTGGCCCCATTGCCCTCACTTAGAGTTCTAGGCAGCGTAATGTTACATAGGACTTCTTGGCAAAAACACCTTTTTCAACTGTTCGACAAGCTCAGCAACTGTTACTTGGAAAAACTTGCATATTCCAAATTTTTTACTTGCATAAAAACTTATCCACCGGTACAAGCAAAATTTTTAAAGTAGTCTTTGAGAAAAAAGTCTGGGAACCTCTGTATTAGAGTTTTTAATACATCCTTGTAAGAGCTAAAATTAGGATTCAAGCTTTGTAAGACATTGAAATAGTATTAATGCTTAATAAGTTACATAAAACCGCGTAAAACCGCCCAAAGGTAAATTGTAGTATTTTAGTTAACATATAGGGTATTTACATTCCAGACAAAACCACGGCGTTAGATAGTTAATAATATCAGCTATAATTATAATTTATACTTCGCGATGCAGCACCATTTTTCCAAAACGATATGTATATTACAAATCGAGTGCAAAAAATTTAGATCTAGCTATTTTGCCTCCAAAATATTGTAAAATTTTGAAAACTGTGACTCGTTTTTGGCGCTAAGATGATTTAACCTAAACTCAGCATGTCATATGTGAGTGCAATACTTATTAACTTTCGGGTGAAATGTTGCTTAGTAACTAACTAAAAGAGCCTATACAGTGATAGCGAAACTTTCTGTGAGCCAATATCTTCAGAACCGATTCAGTAGTTTTAGAGGTTGCCTCTAAATACAAACAAACAAATATTATCTCTTTATAACATTAGTAGTGATAAGGAACGTTAATTAACAGCCTAAGCAAAAGAGATAAAAGTGATTACCTATTCGAGTGCTTAGTTTAGGTACATCTAGAACATTCTATTTTATAATAATTATTATAATTTATTTTCTTACCAGATAAGGCACAATGTACAGAGATTCTTAAAAGTACATACAGATTGGCAAATTAATGACATAATGTTGAAACCGCTGCCTCCCAAACTAGGTAATAACCTGTATTTTGGGAGTCAGTGTTCCTCTGAAGCATATAATGGACTTATTATTTGTTACAATAATTTATTTTTATAAATAAAATTTTATAACAACACTGACAGATAAAGTTAAATTTATAATCAGAAAGTATTGTTTCTAACTCCTAATCAAGACGAAAAAAATTATAAACACATGACAGAGAACGTTCAAGAATAATACAATTAATTGACAAACGATTTGACAGTGACAGATAAATAATAAAATTATCATATACCTAAATTTTATAGGTTTCAAATTTAAAAAATACCATATTTGATGTTTACATTTCTATATTAATATTATATCTTACTGGCGCAGCGGTAGCGAATGCGACTGCATGTACATGAGGTCCCGGGTTTGATACCTGGGGCAAATAGTTATACAGGTTTTCTGACAAGAAATTCTCAACAGCCGCGTAACGATGTTGGTCCAGCGTCGTGATATCTCTCTAATCATGTCGGATTACCGTATCATCGGACTATAAGAGTTAAGCCGGCTCGATGCGAGCCTAGTTAGTACAGTTAATTTTTACTGGTTTTGGAGTAACATTATCGAGTAATACCGAATGTGAGGACGGAGCTTAAGAAATAATGCGAGCTTAACCGTAGTCAAAAAGTATATCTCAAAAAATCAATTAGATAACTAATTGCTGTATGTATGTGTGTGTAGTCATGGACTATACACACATACATACAGTCTGAAATCATAACTCTTCCTGGTTCTTTGCTTTGGTCGGGTAAAAATAGCCCAACGCGTGGCTCGAATGAGTTAACATTGTGAAATAAGTTGCAGTAGTACTTATCTATACAAAATATTATGTTGTTAATTGAGTCATTTGATAAAGAAAAACAAAATATAAAGACAATCTCCCAAAATAATACGTGATGTCAAAAAATATTTATGAAAGTAATTGAGTAGTTTAGTTTCAAAATTCTCTAAAATGCTTTTCACCAAATAATGGTAAATCTTAAAAAAACATAGACATGATATAAATGGACTATTTAGCGGTGTTTGCAACAAACTGCTACTTTTGTGAGCTGATTTAATAGAATTTTAGTGGGTTTTGTTGAAAACTATCAGTGTAATGCGATAGAAGCAACGAAGGAGCTTCATATTCAATTGGAACATTATTTTTGTTCTGATATCGTTTTGGCGGGTTTTGAAACTATACTACTTAATTATTGTTACTGTAGCTACAAGCGGCAATAAACATTTTTGATATAGTCAAGAAGTCAATGAAGTGTGCCTATACTTGAACCACTATGCCATCTATAAAGTTTACCGGAGGCAATTCTATCTCTACTTACATTTGGCGGCCTCGATGGCGTAGTGGTTAGTGTAACAGATTGCCACGCCTGAGGTCGCGGGTTCGATTCCCGCACAAGTCAAACATTTGTGTGCATGGACATGGATGTTTGACTTGGTCTGGGTGTTTCTATGTATAATATGTGTATGTATTTACAAAAAAAAAGTATATGTAAGTTTATCCATTATCTAGTACTCATAATACAAGCTCTGCTTAGTTTGTGCTAGATGGTGTTGTGTGTATGTGATAGAATATTTTTATTATTATCTTTTCATTACCCATTTCTAAAGTAGGCGACAAGTGAGAGGTACTCTGGAATTGCAAGCGATTGTGGGTTTTGCTAACTGCTTACTATACACTAGCAGGCAGTGTACTTGTTAGACATCTTAACGTCATCAAAAACCTTTACATTAGGTACACATAGATATGCTTTAATTGAAAACTAGTTTCGGAGTAGTAGAACCTCGCTGATTTCAGCATGAATGGGCCGGCTCGACCGGGGAAGGACTACCCTCTCACAGAATATCGACGTGAAATACCAGTATTCCTACTGTTGTGTTCCGTTTGGTGAGTGAGAGTGCCGGAGGCCCAATCACCCCTATTCCTCCTTCCCACTCCTTCTCCCTCTCACTTCCTTTCCTAAAGGGTCGGCAACGCGCAAGTGATGCCTTTTGTGTTGCAGGCGTCCATAGGCTACGGTGACCACTTACCATCAGGTGGGCCGTATGCTTGCTTGCCAAATTAGTAGCATAAAAAAAAAAAGCCAATAACACTTTTTCGGATCGGGTATTTATCCCAGAATCTCGCTACGAGATCAAAGATCCAGTAAATGATAAATTATTTTGTTTAAAAACACAACATTTAACAGTAATTGATATTTTAATTTTTTATTTTATGTGTATGACTACCTCAGTGGCGCAGCGGTATTAAATACGACTGCTTTGCATAAGATTTTTGGTTCTATGCACGCGTCGGGCAAAATGTTATAATATCCATTTCATAACTTGAACCGACGGGCGTGTATGAGGAATGTGATGAAAGTGAATGAAGCCAGAGAAGTGTGTCAGGATCGTAGCAAATGAAAATCTTTGTATGTATGTATGTATCCATTTCATACATACATACATAGATTCACGCCTGTTTCCCAGAGGGGTAGGCAGAGACTACGGATTTCCATTTGCTACGATCCTGACACACTTCTCTGGCTTCATTCACTTTCATCACATTTCTCATACACGCCCGTCGGTTCAAGGAGCTCTTAACCTGGCCTTTGTCCAGAACGCCTCCGATCTGGTCGAGAAACGTTCGCCTAGGTTTTCCTCTTGCGACTGTTCCATTCACACTAGCCTTATAAACTATATACTTGTATCCATTTCATGAAATCTAAAACAGTATTTGGTAAATAAATATGGGTGAAATATATCTTTGTCTGCTCCTTCGAGGACAAAGGCTTTAGACCAGAGGTTCCCAGACTAATTTCGTCATAGACCACTTTCAAAATTTTGCTTTTTAGAAATTCTCGGGACTGAGCCTAAGGCTGAACTCTTTTTTTTTAGTAATTCGCTACCTAAAATATGGAATATGATGCAAGTTTTTATAAGTAACAGTCGCTGACCTTGTCGAACAGTCGGTGAAGTCAAGCCAATATTTTAGTTCTTCACTATCGAAATCAAATGAATTTTCGTGGACCCCCGCTTACGAATTGTGGACCCCCATTTTTTGTCACGCCAACTTAGACCCCCGTCGAGTCTCCCGTGGACCCCTGGGGGTCCACCTGGACCACTTTGGGAACTAATGCTTTAGACTATATACGTGTGGATGTATACGTATTTCTACTAACGAATCACTACCGAAATTAAATGTGTATGTTGTTATTATAGAGATACCACGAACATCTGGTACAAAACGTGCGTTTTCGATTGTTACCAAATTTAAAGGTCAATTCATATCGCATTTTGCATAATTTTAAGTTTTCAAAGCAAATATCAGATAAGTCATACACGTGGTTTTTACTATACTTTATCAGTATGTCTTTGAACTTTTAAGCAATTTAAAACAACCTTTTTTTAATGAAATCTCCTTAACCAAACATTTGGTAGATAATAAAATACATACAGTCATAAATACGGAAATATTACATCGTGATTTCAACCAAAAAGTGTTCATTGAAATCGTTTTAAAATAAACACATTATGCTTGACTAGCTAAGCTTCCTCACTCAAATAATAATAGGCAATAAGTCAACTCAACTAACACGTGTTGAGACCGAATAATAATTCTAAAGAGACGATTAAATTTATAATTCGCAGATGCTCCAGCCACGCGTGATCCTACACAGAGAAAGTTTATTTTTATAATAATAGCAAACCATATGCGCGAAGTTACGAGTAAACACCACATGTCAACACCTCTACTTAGAGATTACTGAACTTTTGTAGGTAAATGAACCTAGAAACATGGCACAATATGATGTCATACCTTGCTACGAGGACGAGGATATGTTCGATGATAGAAACGACAACGTCACTGACTTGCACGCCTTCTACATGTCGCAATTTAATATGGAACTAGAAAATAGTAATAGAAATAAGAAGGTTGATAGTTTCAAGTGCGGAGTGGAAGAGAGCTTCGATTTCGAAGTATTAGATAGTTGGAATACGCCAACTAGCACAGAAGCTGAATTCGGAATCATAGATGAAGTAATAGATAATAATATCAATGAACAAAATATCAAAGAAGTACTATTAGACCTAGATAGTATCGACTTTGAAGACAAAACTTATAAACTGGACACGTGTAAGGGACAAAACAATAAATTATATGAAACGAATAATGATTACATAGATGATGAGTCGTTGATTGACGAACTTTGTAGAGAGGATGCTGAATCTTGTAGATTAACGCCAGATTTTAATGAAGAATATTTTAGTCCGGATACAACGGAGAAGAATCTTTTGCCGTCGATAGATACTGTACTTTCGAAACGGTACTGTAACTATAATATTGAAGATAGTCAAATGCAGGAATATAATAGTGTTCCTGTGCAACAAACTGTAGCTCGTGTAAATAATTTGGAACACTATAGTTACCCAAACAATATACTGTACAACTTAGAAGAGAAGAAATATGTATTACCAGATACGCCGACAAGTTGCACTGAATTCAGTTTTGATAGAAACGAAAGGAAAATTTCTGTATCGGAATCTATTGAAAGCGATGTTCATAGTTCGAGTTATTATGACGAAAATTCTCAAAATTTCGATGAAGACGATCTATTTGTTAATTTGGATGATTTTGGGTTTACGTTTGAAGCTGATGCAAATGTGGTTCCTAATGAGATCAAAAGTCAACATCCGAAGAAAGCCGATAAGGAGAAAAGTCAAGGTAACTGTCAAAATTACATTTTGTTTGTAAAGATTTAGATTTAGATTATAATTATATCGACCTTGCTTATAAATTGACCCATGGGTTCTAATAAGAATCAGATATAGTAATCAGAGAATGTATTTATTTATTTATTTATTATGGTTTATCAACAGCAAATGTTTACAAATTCACATCAACGATAACAAGGAAAGTATGGTGGCTGAAACATTTGCCAATTACAGATTAACCAGCATTCATCAATAGTTGTGACAATATTTATATAAAGAACTTAAATTACTATAACAAAGTAAGAAATAAAAACAAGAATGATGGAGAAAATAATGCAATTTACATTATATATGATTTTATGTGACAACGATATTGCTATTGTTGGAGACTTGAAGGGATTTAAAGATTTTGTATTTTATTATATATGTAGGCCATATTCTACAATGACTAAATGAGGCTGGCAGACAAAGACTTGACTTTGAAAAATTCCAGTTGACCAATCAGGCAAAGATATCTTTGAGTACCGTTAAACGGTCTTTGTGTACTAGCTGTCTCGTTTAATAGTTTATATACATTACCTTATAGTAAGTTTTCTTACAATTGAACTAATGAGAAATCTTTTTTAGGCGAGAGAGTGTGCTTATGGGAACACTGCTACGAAAGGTATCCAAATCAAAATCTTCTGGTGGAACACATCGAGAGAGCTCATGTTAATGCATACAAAGGTAATATTTTTATATATATATTCATTATTTCAGGCTCCTATCGCCACACTCATTTATTATTTTGATTTAGAAATGTATACAATCTCTCTCAATAGTTTAATTCTACTGCAGCAGCTATGCCTATAGGTTATAGTGCTAATTGCCAGCTGAAATTGCAGGTGTCACGCGTGAGGCTGGAGGTGTCTGTTTTAGGTACGTATGTACACTCCGCAGACACGCGGGGCTGGCCTCCTGCGCACGCCTGGCACCACGCAGATATGCGCAGTTGGCAGCGAATGTGATCGATGTTGTGTAGGATATTTTACAACCCGTCGAGTGTCCGGCAAAATAAATTGAATGGAAAGTCCTTGCCGCTTATCACGTTAAACGCCAACGCGGTCAGTGCTGACCGACAGCGAACTTTCCCTTGAGGCCACAAGCAAAAATCACAGTTCCATCCAAATTTAGATCAAATGTTTTTTTTATTAAATACTTATATCTAATGTCCAAATGTATGGATTTATTAACAAAAATCAAATTTCGTCATTATTTATGGAGATATTAAACGTCGGACAGCAGTGACCGACGCGGCTCGTAGAGACGTAATATCGACTTTCCGTTAAAGGGGGGCCGCGCGGGTTGCGGTGTCGGGTCCGGGTTATTATGTTTACTTTGATTATCGTTTGATACAATAATTTGTGTTTAATTTTTATAAATAAATTCACTCGAATAAACTTTTTGATACCTACAAAATAGGAGTCTTTTTGTAATTTTCTCTAAATATTTTTACATAGGACCAGTTCCTGAGATTACCGCGTTCAATCAAACAAACAAACAAACTCTTCAGTTTTATATACTAGTATAAGAAAGAAGTGAAATCATTGCTGGAACAAGATTATTACTCATCCGATTCCAAAAATTCATATGCAATATCCAATTACACGCCACACATTTTTTTACTGTTTGATAATTGACATTATTTTCTAAGTTCTTTACGTTTTTCAAAAACCATCTTAATTGGAGTTACTCGAAGGCCACGCGGGTCAATGTATATGGGATTTAGTTTAATAGCACTGCCCTACGGCCTCTATGAATGGATCGAAAACACTCGTAAACCGCGGTCAGCACTGACCGACGTGGCCCGAACAGAAAGTCTAGTTGTCGCCCACCATTGACCGACGTGGCCTGAATGGAAAGCTGCATATTTGGTCTTGGCGTTCAACGTGTTATGAACACCCGTGTGTTTTAACACACGAGAGATTAAAGTCTGTGCCAGTGACACAATGGTAGAGAATGCGATTGCTATGCTTGAGTGCTCGGGTTCGAGTCCCGGGTGAGGCTAAGTGTTGTTTTATATTTTAATCAAATAATTTTCAGTAACAGCACGTATTCTGAAACTATGCCGGGTAGCCGGAATTAGGCTCGCCCCTTACCCTTTTAGAGATAATGTCCTCCAGACAGAATTTCGGTCACGGCAGTCAATCTTAACGGAGACTGGCTATCTGCGCAGAAGATATTATAGTGCACAAGCGTGTGTACTCTCTGTTCCTTAACTCTCATGATCCGATGGGAGGACAATCCGTCACGACCAGAGAGAGATCAGGTGCAGGACCAACGGCTTTACGTGCTTTCCGAGGCACAGGGGTGTCTAACACCGCCAACGCCCTAAGACCGGGCTGCTATTGAAATTTCTTAACAGAAAATCCCAATAACTTTTTTGTTGGCCCGACCCAGGGTTCAAACCCGAGACCTCATACACAACAGTTGCATTGACTACCGCTGCGCCACGGAGGCAGTTCCTTTTGGAGATATAGAGAGCGAGACTATGAATGTATATTTTGTTACAGGTGATGAATTCAGCTGTCTATGGCGTGAGTGTGCTCGGGAAAGACGTCCTTTTAACGCGAGGTATAAGCTCCTCATTCACATGCGAGTACACAGCGGGCACAAACCCAACCGATGTCATGTGAGTTACCACCTTTAACTTTTAAATAGTTTTAATAAAGTTAGACTTTTTTATAATTTATTGCTTTATTAAACTTTAGACGTTAGACTTCGATTTGTGGTTTATGTAATGTTTAGAGTCACTGTTATATTTTCACCATAAACAAGTATCTACCTACTCTTTAATATTATAGTATAATTGAAATGTCATGCATGCCTGTGATTTGTTTAATTATTTTATATTTTATTAAAATTAAGAATGTATCAACTACAAAACATTGTAATTATACAGTTGGTATGCTTAAATTATAAATAAATACCACAAAGAGATCAAAGACAAAATATTTCGCGGTGTATGAATACGCTGAATAAGTTTTAAGACAACCCATGAAGGCACTGTGCTGACAGAGGGCGAGCCTATAGCTTTTTATTAAATACAGTTAAAACTACGTTGAAAATTTTTTGACAAGAACACCCGATACTATTTCACCCGGGGTTCAAACTCGAAAACTCAATCCCCTGCAACACGGTGGCAGATCACAAATAAACAATTTCATGATGTGTTTTTACGCTGTATAGTCAAAAACTAAAAAAAAATTTCCATTAAAATGTATACACTTTTTTGACATGTCAATTTATATAACAAAATAAAATTTTATACTGAGTAGCCTATTTCAGGAGTAGAAAGAATATCTATACTAATATTATAAAGCTGAAGAGTTTGTTTGTTTGGTTGAACGCGCTAATCTCAGGAACTACTGGTTCGAATTGAAAAATTCTTACAGTGTTGGATAGCCCATTTATCGAGGAAGGCTATAGGCTATATAACATCATGCAACGACCAATAGGAGCAGAGCATCAATAAAAAATATTGCAAAAACGGGGCAATTTCTCTTATGTGAAGCAGACAAACTTGCGCGGGTCAACTAGTACTATAATTATAATGTCTGAAATGTATAGACTTTTAGACATTCGAAAATGCCGCTGTGCTGATAAAAGAGGAACGATTATACGATGTTTTTTAATTTTCCAGCATCCTGGCTGCGGTAAAGCATTTTCCCGGCTGGAGAACCTGAAGATCCACGTAAGGTCGCACACTGGTGAGAGGCCGTACGCCTGTCCCGCGCCAAACTGCAGGAAAGCTTTCTCAAACTCCTCAGACAGAGCCAAGCATCAGAGGACACATTTCAATGCTGTAAGTATCTTATCTTATGTGGGGGCTAGTCAGTGCAGACCGGCGACACTTCGACACAGTGGGATCTTTTGTGTCGACACTCTCCCAATAACGACTGCCATAGATGTTCATGGCAGCCGGGACCGACGGCTTAACGTGCTCTCCGAGGCACGGAGCAGGCGATAATTGTCAATCAATACGCACATAATTTCGAAAAGTAATATATCTTCCGAAAATCAGAGGTGCGCGACGTGGGTTCGAACCCGAGACCTTCTGCATTGCAGTCTGTTGGTCTCCCCACTGAGCTATCGCTGCTCTAAATTATAATAATAAACAATACAACGTGCATGCTGTAAGTAAATAAAATATCTGTTCGTCAAACATGAAAATATTGTCTTCTGTTTACGCAAATGTTATTCATTGAAATTAAACTACTATATACGGATTGTATCGCGTTGTTTATTTGAGACTTTATTACAAAATTTTGAAAAATGTTACACTACTATTACTAATAAACTTTACTAATTTTAATAGTAATAGTACCTAGTGTAACAGTGACCAGTACCTAGTGTAACCATGAAAATGTGAATCCGAAACTTTAAAGAAAATACCTTATGATGTTAATAATGTCTTATATTTCTGATTTTTCAATGTGGGATTAATCGTTATTCGTCTACTTCATGTATAATCAAGAAGTAACGTGTCGAAATTCAGGAGGATTTTCAGAATAAATGCGTTTCACTGTACGAGTAGTCGGCCCGAAATTTCAGCATTTACGATTAATGGTTATCTACACTTGTTTCTACTAATGCAATTTCTCTTTTGTACGAAGTACTACTATTTAATCATTATTTAAGTAACTAATCCGTGTTCTATTATATTTTACATTTCGATATAAGTATTAAGCCAAGTGTGAGTTGACTGAAATTATCAATTATTACGTTACTATAGCAAATTGAAGCAACGTATCTAGGCAGAGACTGAAAGACCTAACTATGTTACTACAAATTGTATATAATAATATCAGCCCTGTATTAAACTGTCCCACTGCTGGGCACGGGCCTCTTCTCACTGTGAGAAGGTTTAGGCCATAGTCCACCACGCTGGCCTAGTGCGGGTTGACAGACTTCACATATCTTCGAGAACATTATGGAGAACTTTCAGACATGCAGGTTTCCTCACGATGTTTTCCTACACCGTTAAAGCAAGCGATAATCAACTATTTAATACGCATTTAACTTCGAAAAGTCAGAGATGCGCGCCTTGGGTTCGAACTCGAGACCTCTGCGTGGCAGTCCAACGGTTTCCCATTAGACTATCGCTGCTTGCTAAATTGTATAAAAACTAATTATTTTAGATTATGAATGGTGTAGCCGGTAAGCGCTACCGCCTTGCTGAGTTTTGTAGAATCGAATGGTGTAGCCGGTAAGCGCTACCGCCTTGCTGAGTTTTGTAGAATCGAATGGTGTAGCCGGTAAGCGCTACCGCCTTGCTGAGTTTTGTAGAATCGAATGGTGTAGCCGGTAAGCGCTACCGCCTTGCTGAGTTTTGTAGAATCGAATGGTGTAGCCGGTAAGCGCTACCGCCTTGCTGAGTTTTGTAGAATCGAATGGTGTAGCCGGTAAGCGCTACCGCCTTGCTGAGTTTTGTAGAATCGAATGGTGTAGCCGGTAAGCGCTACCGCCTTGCTGAGTTTTGTAGAATCGAATGGTGTAGCCGGTAAGCGCTACCGCCTTGCTGAGTTTTGTAGAATCGAATCTCAAACGGGACAATAATTTGTGTGATTCACAAATTATTGTTCCGAGTCTTACTCTAATGGGCGTTTCTTATCTTATTTTTTGTTTCCAGAGACCCTACGCCTGCGGCGCCATTGGTTGCGGCAAAAGATACACAGACCCATCCTCGCTTCGCAAGCACGTAAAGACTCATCCCCACATCACAAACGTGCCCAGAACCTGCATACCACCCTCCAGACCGATGAGGAAGCCGGACCAGGAGCAGACGGTACCCAGCTCACCAGCAAAACTGACAACTCTTCGGTGTATTAGAGACAAATTAACAGTACCAAGACTTCAGAAATTGTAGAGAGAAACTGCTACATAAATTAGCTCTTGCTAACTTTATCGGACGATTATAAAGTCTTCGAAATCGTAAAGATGTCGAGTCGTCAGGTTTTCTGAAAAGAAAATTTCTAGCAGCAGTGAGACCGATACATCTTTGCCTAACCGTTTGAAGATATGCTGGTACGATGTAAATATATATTATAACTTCAAAGTTTACTAATATTACAAAGAGAAGATGGTTACATGTATTCTTGGGCCTATATGTAAAGAGTTGAAAGTGGTGTCTATTGATATCTAATATCTATATTATATTAATACGGGAAGCAAAAACGTTGTACCCCTTTTTACGAATATTGCGCGGACGGAGGAGTATGAAATTTGGCACAGTTGAAGTTTATATGGAGGAGGAGTGGCGAATCCTAATATTTGTATAAAATATGCATTAGAAATACATTAAATGAATGAAAAACACTACACGCACACAACCATGCATTTGACACATGCAGTCGAAGCGCGTAACTATGGTTACATATATCAATATATAATGACATATATCAGCAATATCTTACAGGCAAACTTTGGTCGAATTTCGAGCACTAGGCGACCGCTAGTATTAAGAAAACGTTTCGCTATTCCCCAGTTACATTGGCTATGTTTCGTTGATATGCGAGCAAAACTGCAGGCGTAAGCTTGTCATTAGAATAATTTTAATGTTATTAATTATACATACATACATAGATTCACGCCTGTTTCCCAGAGGGGTAGGCAGAGACTACAGATTATTAATTATATATACTTATATAGCCTCAAACCTGTGACCCCAACGGGGTGGGCAGAAGTAAAAAGAACACCCACGTTTAGTCAATATGTATTAAGATCCTAAGTAATACAAGGAGAGCCTATTGCTAACTAGCAACGGTTGCCGGCATCCGTACTGGTGCTCTAAACTTCTTGTCAATAAAACCAAATAATAATTTGCTCGACCTGGGAATCCATAAAATGCAAGATGAATCGGTAGGTAGTAGATCCTCGCTGGTTTCAGCATGAATGGTCCGGATCGACCGGGGTAGTACTACCCTCTCACAGAAAACCGGCGTGAAGTAACGGTACCCGTACTATTGCGTTTCGTATCAGAGCCGGAGGCCCAGTTACCCCGATCCTTTTCCTATCCTTTCCTTTGTCCTTTCTATTTCTATGGTCCTTTCCCTCCTTCATTCCTTTTTAAAGGGCTGGCAACGCACTTGTAACTCCTTAGGGGTTGCGGGTGTCCATGGGCGGCGGTAATCGCTTACCATCAGGCGATCCGTCTGCTCGTTTGCCCCTATGCAATAAAAAAAAATAATAAAAAACTAATATGATGTTTAAATCATTTTCTCGACTCGACTGCACGTATTGTATTGTAAGCCTATAAATAATTGTTTCAAGCCTAGGTTTCCTATATGTCAATCGTTTAAATATTTATAAAGTCCACAAGAATTTCTAGAGCTGGTTTTCTCATTTTAAAAAACATACATTTCATCAGTTGCGTTCGTAATTTCGACTTCAATACAACCGTTAAATTATTTATATTATTATAAATTCTAAGTTCGGTAAATATTTCAAAATGTATATCGTATGATACGTTTATAGCAACGCGAAGTGCTTAGCGAGATAGGAGAAAATGATAACACTTGGCCATTAAAATTGCGAATTATTTTGATAACAAAACATAATAATTAATAAAAAAATAAAATTAACTAAAAGTTTATAGCATACCTATTTCTGGTGAAAACCTTTGCGGATTTCAAGCTGTTTAAATTTTCCAGGGACTTGACGAGTTACAAAATTGACCTAGTATTCTTAGAGACATTTATTTCCACACCAATAATGGATCCCTTGTTGCGAGAGACATGACAAACATTCAAACAACGGCGTCAAGAAGCACCTAGACTCGGTGCAATTATTTGTGGATGAGGAAAATGTTCACGCCTTGTGGAATTCCAATCCACACTGTTCGGCGTAGTGAGAGTGAAAACGCGACCACTTAAAACAACTACGCCATCCGTGCATTTTTTTTTATTATTATACTATACCGTATGCCGTATGCCGTATGCCGCAGGAGCTTTGGGCTAAAATCAGCACAGATTGGATCCCAGACGGTGCTAAACGCCAACGTGGTAGACCAAAACGTCGATGGCAAGACGAATTAATTAACTACAGGAGGGACTGTTGCAAACTAGCGCATAATAGGGATATGTGGAAAAGCGAGAGGGAGGCCTTTGCCCTGCAGTGGGACAATACAGGCTGAAAATAAATAAATAAAATAAAAATAATAATTATACTACTGAGGTGGCAAACTAGCATACGGGCCACCTGATGGTAAGTGGTCACCGTAGACTATGGACGCCTGCGACACTACAGGCATCACTTGCGCATTGCCGGTGCTTTAGGAAAGGAAGTGAGAAGGAAAAGAAGCGGGAAGTAGGAAAGAAGGTGACTGGGCCTCCGGCACTCTCACTCACCGAACGAAACACAACAGTAGGAATACTGCTATTTCACGGCGATATTCTGTGAGTCATGTTCAATTCATGTTATTTTTCCTGTAAAAATTCTCAGTGACAGCACGGGGTCTGTAGGTGCCATGTAAACGATAATAGAACCTCTAGTCTGCCGTGGTAATCGAGAGGGCAGTAAGTCAAAGACGGCCATTTTGTTAAATCACTGATTTGGAATGCTTTTCTTATTTTTTAAAGTGAAAACTTATTTAGCGGCGTTGTGCACTTTTTTGTGATGGGTAAAAAATGTTAAACTCGCGTCAGGAGTGTCCTGACGCGAGTTTAACATTTCTTGACCTGATCGAAAATTCGTAAGACGGAGGGAGAATTGTCATGTGTGTGTACGATAGCGCAATAAATGAATATTGTATTTTACCACATAAATGATAGTACTTTTATACTGATAATTAAAGAAATTCGTGCAAAATTATTCCCTAACCATTCCAAAATATCAAAAATGCACAACGTTAATATTCAAGTTTTCACTTCTGCCGGCACTCCCGGAGTGCAACCCGTTGTTCTTTTTTTCTTTCTTTTAACATATAGAACATCAAAATCGAGTATACAGTTTTATCACAAACGCTAAAATTGTAACAACGTGACGTGCCTCGGAGAGCACGTTAAGCCGTCGGTCCCGGCTGCCATCAACATCTATGGCAGTCGTTATTGGGAAGTCAGTGCCCTCTAATATCCTGACACTGGTCTAGCCTTAGGGTATCGTTAGCCTTCGGGTTGCGGAGGTCAGGTGGCAGCCGCTCCGTGTAAAATCTGATATCCAGTCAAATCCGGTTAGACTAGAAAGCCGACCCCAAGTGACTTGGGAATAATAAAGGCTAGGGAGAAGAAGAAGACAAAATTGTATCAAAATCTTAGCGCGCCGTATAAAACTGTCTTTTCTGAGTTAATGCCCTCTCGATTACCCCGGCAATATTACTTAGGGTTGAAATCATAGCTGGCTAAAAGTCTACGCAATATATGTACATCTGGCCGGGTTCGGGAAGATAAGGGGGATATATTAACGTATGTATGTAGCTAAAGTCTAAGACTAAAATTTTAGACAGCCTTAATTAAAAATGTTTTCAAAAACTTCGGCATAAAAGTAATTTAACTAATTAGCATTATATTAATTGAAGCTCAATAAAAGACTGAAAGTAAACGATTGGCTCAATTTTAAATTTGTTATTAATTTTAGATATTAAGCAATTAGTTCTAATCATGCTGTGTTTAAAACACAACTATTTAGTATTAATGATTAAACTCTCGTTATAGTAAGCTGATTCCAAATGAATTTTAGTAATTATGTAATTTTATCATGTTGTACATAATTACATTTTATACATTTTAGTGTATTTAGTATATCAAATGTGTAAGTAAAATAAAAATTTAATTGTAATTTCTTATTGTGTCCTTGTTAGGAATAATTTGAGAGATTTTTTTGTTTACAAAGACAAATCTAGGACTAAGGCCTAGGCCGCACTACGGCTAAACCGCCGCGGTTTTTAACCGCGTAATTTTGTGAGTCAAGGCAGCTAATGCAAGCGGCCGCACCGGCGGTTTTTTCACGCGATGGATTTTATATGCGTTTCGGGCGGTTTCGCGGTTTAGCAGTTTACCGCTTGCGGGAAAAACCGTAGTGCGGCCTAGGCCTAAAATAAAAGTTATTTTATAATAAAACTAGCTGACCCGCGCAACTTCGCCTGCTTCACATAAGAGAATTTTCCCCATTTTTGCAATATTTTTCATTGATGCTCTGCTCCTATTGGTCATAGCGTGACGTTATATAGCTTATAGAAGACTTATCTCAGGAACTACCGGTTCGAATTGAAAAATTGTTACAGTGTTGGATAGCCCATTTATCGAGGAAGGCTATAGGCTATATAACATCACGCTACGACCCACGGGGGCGGCGCAGTAACGATAAACGCGGGTGAAACCGCAGGAACATCTACTTAGTGTATAATATTGTCGAAATTATAGCCTTTCTAAAATGTTACTTATTGTCAATAAATAAAAATATCCTGTTTATAATAATATCAGCCCTGTATTCAACTGTCCCACTGCTGGGCATGGGACTCTTCTCAGTGTGAGAAGAATCCTGTTTACTTAATAAATAATTGTACAATTAAATACATAATGCTCAAATATTTTAGTTATAGTTAGATATAATGCAATATTAGTGCCAAAATATTTCTATATAAGCGTTTCTACCTAGATCTCGTCAAAAAGACCTAAAGTATTTAGATACTAATGTTAGTGCATTATTTTTATATTTTAATTATTATACAAATCTTCCATTTGCACCTATATTTGCTCAATTAATTATAAGTTATTGTAAATTATAGAATTATATGTAAGTCAATGTTGTCTGTATTTTATAAGTATTTAATTTGACATCGTAGTAATTCCGTCTAAAACTATGGGTTTCAACACCACGTCTTTAGTATTGTCGGCCTCGATGGCGTAGTGGTTAGTGTAACTGACTGCCACGCCTTCGGTCGCGGGTTCGATTCCCGCACAAGTCAAACATTTGTGTGCATGAACATGGATGTTTGTCTTGGTCTGGGTGTTTATAGTATAATAATTATGTATGTATTTATAAAAAAGAAATTAAAGTATATATGTATGTTTATCCATTGTCTAGTACCCATAGTACAAGCTCTGCTTCGTTTGGGCTAGATGGTGTTGTGTATCGTATTAATCTATACGAATAAATAAAATTGAAGTGTCTGTTTGTAATGTCAAAATAACAGCTTTTTATCTAATGCATATGAAAGTATATAAGGTACCTATACGAAAACATCTGTTTTTAAAATTTTTGTCTGTTTGTCTGTATGTCTGTTTGTTCCGGGTATTCTTCGAAACGGCTGAACCGATTTTGACGGGATTTTCACTGGTAGATAGCTGATGTTATAAGGAGTAACATATGCTACTTTGATTTTAGAAAATAAATAGGGTTCCGCGAAGACAAACACTTTTTAGTTAAAATCTACGCGGACGAAGTCGCAGATAACAGCTAGTAAAACATATGTTTTATAGTCCAACAGTATGTCCATATCGTACATGCAACATGTGAGGTATTAATTTGAAATATATATCCATTTATAAATAAAATTAAGCCTAAAAATTAATTTTAGGCTTAATTTTAAGCCTAAAAATTAATCAAAATTGAGTGGCCTCCATAGCTCGATATAAAAAGATAAGACTTGATTTTTGCTGGAAAATAACCTAGTAATTATATGGTCAAAAGTAAATAAACAAGTTGTTATCGATAACAAAATGAATGTGTGTTTGTAAACGTGTCTGGACAGCGATAGCGGAGCGGAGACCGTTGAACTGACGAATCAAAAGTCTTGAGTTCAACACAGGGCACGTACGTACGTCTTTTTCGAAATTAACTCAAACTTCTAGAAGAAACTAATTATAAATAGGTATTTTCATTTCAATAAGGAGAAACGAGAATATAGTTTTACTATAATATTATAACCATATGGCTGTATAATACTGGCTGGTAATAACAGCCGTATTATAATAGGTACCCAAATAATAATAAAGTTTATTTTCTCGCCATAGTTACAGAATGAAAATTGATAAACAATATACATACTCGTAAAAATATGCTATGGGGGGTTGATACCTAAACTAGGATGGTTCCTGTATCTCAGGTTACCAACCCTCCACTTCATAGAAGGGATCTTACATTTGTGTGCATGAACATGGATGTTTGTCTTGGTCTGGGTGTTTCTATATATAATATGTATGTATCTACAAAAAAAAAAAAGTAGTATATGTATGTTTATCCATTGTCTAGTACCCACAGTACAAGCTCTGCTTAGTTTGGGCTAGATGGTGTTGTGTGAATGTGGTAGAATATTATATTATATTATTATCTAATTGGAATTATTATGTTTGGAATGGCAGTTAAAGTTTGGTTTAAGTTAAAGTGAAAGTTAACCAGCTCGGGTAACACTTGTAAACATTGCAGACACATTTTGTATTAATATCTAAAATATTGTCATTATAGAAGTCCTACACGTAACGATGTATTCCATATTCTATTAATACGTGATGCAAAAACTTTGTACCCCTTTTTACAAAAATTGCGCGGACGGAGGAGTATGAAATTTGGCACAGCTAAAGTTTATATGGAGAAGGAGGGGAGAATCTTAATATTTTTATAAAATATGCTTGAGAAATACATTAAATTAATGACAAAACACTACACGCACGCAACCATGCATTTGACACGCAGTCGAATCGCGTTCGTAGTATTTCGGCATTGTTCGTCTGACGTCGTACAATTATTTGTAACTATGGTTACCTATACCTTATTTATATGTAATAGAGAAAAAAGTTTAGGAATTTTGGTTGAATTTTGACCACTAGGCGACCGCTAGTAACGAGTATTTGCCGTGTATAACACTGCACTACGCTTATCAGTCATTGATATTTTGCATGCTTCTTACACACGTAGTTTTCTTTAATTATCACATGATAAATTATCACTTATTATTTAAACAATACGATGCATTAATAAAATTGTAAATATAAGATTAAAATATATGTTTGTTACTTAATCACGCTCAAACTGTTGAATGGATTTGATATATGTAGGTACTTACATAGGATATTTTATATTGGTATGGATTTCGTGTGTGATTCACGAGCAAAGACGCAAACAGAAGCGGATATTTCTAAATATATCATAAGCTAGCTTTTTCACGAGCAAAGATACGGACAGAAGCGGATATTTCTAAATATATAAAAAACTAGCTTTTTCACGCATCTTTGCTCGTTTGAGAACAGTACTTTTCCCTGAATACTCCTGCATTTAATCCAGAAAAATTACTGTACGTTCTTTTCTGAACCCCTAACAATGTGTATGCGACGTTTTATGATGATCAGTCAAGTAGTTAGGGCGTGAAGGCATAACAAACAAACAAACTCCCATTCGCATTTATAGGTAATATTAGTTAGGACACAGATGACATTGTCTTACAAGAATTACGGCCATTGTCAACACTATCAAGTAAAATATATCCGAAAGATAAATCGCTTGCTGTCTCACTCTTGGAAGGAAAGGAGAGGAAAGGAGATTAAAGAAGAGAGATGTCGAGACCTTTATCTTTAGATAAATGGTATTTGAAGGTGGTGGAACAGGCCCTTAGTGTTTAAGTATTATCCTAAATTGTACAAACGCTTGCTTTCCATAGAATCTCGTTAGGATAATAAAGTTATTTTCCGTTTTGAGATCTCTTTACTTGCTCATGTTTATGTTTACAAAATGATGTTTGAACATCCAAGGCAGTTGCTGCCTTTAACTATTTTTATGCTCAATTAAAAAATAAGTTATACAAGATGTGTTTTATTTATTCTGATGGATTTCATAGTTATTATTTCAGCCTTTTGATGCACTCTATTATACAAAATTCTTACAACGAGATTGCTATAATGAATGAAGTTGTTCTTTATAGTGTGTAATGGATTCGAATCCCATTCGGGACAATTATTTATTTGTCTGATGATTATTTTTTTTGTAACATTGCCCGCGTTGGGTATATGTCGTGCAGAACTTGATATTGAAACAGCAGGCGCAAAAAACACATTCGTCGGACATGTGGATGAGACAATTTTGTAGCATGAGAATCAAAGCTACAAAATTACAACACGTACAGTGGCGAGATGATTAAATTTATTGTGTTATCTATGCACTGTTAATTAGCCTCGAACGCTGCCTCCTGTCAAGATAGGCCACTGGACCTAAGCAAAATTTGGAGAACCGTGAGGTAAATTTTATTATTATTTGAGAGTGCTGGAGGCCAATTCACCGTCTTGCCCTCTTCCCGCTCCTCCTCCTTCCCACTTCCTTTTTCTCTGTTTCACCTAAGTTGTATAAAAAAAATGCCGGACACAAAGAGTACCTAGACTCAGAAATACTATTTGTGGACCACACAATTTTTTGTCCCGTCTGGGGATTGCATCCAAATATTCGGAGCAGTGGGGAGGCAATCACTTATACCTCCATGTGTGTATGTGTCGGCTATTGAATGCTTTGTCAGGCACGACAATAATAGGAGAGAATAAGAGGAGTTACTTTAAAATAAAATATATAGGCTGATTGGTAAAAGACCGGACATATTGAAGGTATTCAGTACTCGATTCTGGACCCGAATATCAAAAAAAAAGGTACTTAAAATTTGACCTAGTTATCCAATAAAAACTTAATGCGCATATACCAAAGCTAAACAAAACGTCCGCCCCCGCCCCCAGCTACCGCACCCCGCACTCTCCCGAATTTGCACCCCCGCCCGTTCTTTTCTTATCAAAGGTCATTAGCCTCGACAGCTGTGTGCGCAGTGTCCACATTTTATGGATATTTCAGACAAATGTTCATAAAGGTTTTCTTTGCAGGTTATACAGATTTCATTTTTATTTCTTTTTTATACGTTACGTCTGACCATAAATTATCATGTCCTTAAGTATGTACAATGTTTAACTAGTCACACTGTATAAATTAGATTTCCTCAAGAATTGAGCTATCACGTATGAAAAGATTGTTTTAAATCTGACTGATAGTGCTAGAGATTAGCCCTTTGAAACAAAAAGCAAACAAACTCATCAGCTTTATTACATTAGTATATATATGTATACATATCGCTCGCTTTAACGGTGAAGAAAAACATCGTGAGGGACTCTACATGTCTGAAAGTTCTCCATAATGTTCTAAAAGATATATGAAGTCTGCCAACCCGCACTGGGCCAGTGTGGAGGA
This sequence comes from Catocala sponsa, assembly GCA_963564715.1. Taxonomy (NCBI): domain Eukaryota; kingdom Metazoa; phylum Arthropoda; class Insecta; order Lepidoptera; family Erebidae; genus Catocala; species Catocala sponsa. The sequence goes on from OY751352.1 coordinate 2,386,292, forward strand.
CTATGGCCTAACCCTTCTCACACTAAACAGAGGTCCGTGATGAGCAGTGGGACAGTTTAATACAGGGCTGAGGGCTGATATTATTATAGGGCTATTGAACGAGGCGCCATTGACGCGCGCCATTCACACTCTCAACCTTATAGCTAGAGAAACGGACATTTTTTGTTGTACTCTGAATGATTTCACGAAGACGGCATTATTTGTAATTTGCTAAACCACATAAGATTGCTATTGTGTTAGGTAAATCCTGTAAAGATAGCTGTATTGTGAAAATAAATAAATAAATTATACCTAAATTATTTTAAAGTAAATAATATTTAATTTAAATACAAAGTGTAAACAAAGATAACTTCATTAGGTACCTACCTATCAGAATTTTGGATTTTATTGTCAAAAATAAAAATAAAGTGTCAGAAGTCACGTACGCAATTAATTTAATATAAGGCAATGATAATGAACCGTGTTCGAAAACGTGATATGGAAGTGGAATAAGTGAAGAATTTTGGATATAATAATAAAATTTTAAAATTAAAAATGTGTTGTAAAGATTGAAATAAAGATTACAATAATAATAATATTCTACCACATACACACAACACATTCTAGCCCAAACTAAGCAGAGCTTGTACTATGGGTACTAGACAATGGATAAACATACATACATACTTTTTTTTGTAAATACATACATATTATACATATAAACACCCAGACCAAGACAAACATCCATGTTCATGCCCACAAATGCTTGACTTGTGTGGGAATCGAACCCGCGACCTCAGGCGTGGCAGTCGGGTTCACTAACCACTATGCCATCTAGGCCGTATAAATATATTTAAGTATGTATATATTATGTAATTATCATTAGTTTTAATTATCATGATGACAGAACATTAAAGAAACACTTACCTTACCTATTAAAAAGTTGACTGCCCAGATGGCGTATTGGTTTAAGTGGTTGCCTCGTCACTGACATTGCGCCGAGTGTTTGGGTTCGAATCCCACTCAAGTAGTAGAGCCTCGCTGATTTCAGCATGAATGGGCCTGCTCGACCGGGGAAGGACTACCCTCTCACAGAATATCGACGTGAAATACCAGTATTCCTACTGTTGTGTTTCGTTCGGTGAGTGAGAGTACCGGAGGCCCAATCACCCTCTTTCCCACTTCCCGCTCCTTCTCCTTCCCACTTCTTTTCCTAAAGGCTCGGCAACGCGCAAGTGATGTCTCTGGTGTTGCAGGCGTCCATAGGCTACGGTGACCACTTACCATCAGGTAGGCCGTATGCTTGTTTGCAATCTTAGTTGTAAAAAGAAATATAGATACGGAACACAGGGCTTCATATCGATTGAGCTGCCATTTAAACTAAATAAACATGTCTCTTGGCACAAGTTTGTGCTTCACGACCGTTTGTGAGTGGTTTACTCCTGGACGACGCAAGAGATAACAACAAGCTCGTTTACTATTCCATTAGACATAAACAAATCTGACGAAACGTGAGAGTAAAATACCTCAGCGCTATGCTTGTTTGCCACCATAGTTGTATAAAAAAAAAAAAAAACTTCGTGTGACCCACAAATAGTTGTTTCGAGTCTGGGGTGTTCTTTGAGTCCCTTGTTTGAATATTTGTAAATTTGCCCGAGACACAGGACTTATTCCAAGTGCGGGAGTTGTTTTAAAACATTTGCTGAGATCTTATCTTATCTTATGTGGGCGCCAGTCAGTGCAGACCGGCGACACTTCGACCCAGTGGGATCTTTTGTGTCGACACTCTCCCAATAACGACTGCCATAGAGGTTCATGGCAGCCGGGACCGACGGCTTAACGTGCTCTCCGAGGCACGGAGAAGGCGATAATTGTCAATCAATACGCACATATTTTCGAAAAGTCATATAACTTCCGAAAGTCAGAGGTGCGCGACGTGGGTTCGAATCCGAGACCCTTTGCAATGCAGTCTGTTGGTCTCCCCACTGAGCTATAGCTGCTTTTACTTTTGCTTTGTTTGTTTGCTGAGATACACATGAAGGTAATCCACGATTATTCAAACGTAAAATGAAAGAATATTATCTAGACAACTTATGTGATCAGTGGAACTGTATTAGATTATATTATTAGTTATATAAACTGTTCTACGGAGACTTGATACCACAGTCAAACAAACTACACGGTTTTGTGGAGCTAACAAATATGTATACGTACATATATTCACGCCTGTTTCCCAGAGGGGTAGGCAGAGACTACGGATGTCCATTTGCTACGATCCTGACACACTTATCTGGCTTTATTCGCTTTTAACAAATATATATGTATGAATAATCTATACTAATATTATAAAGCTGAAGAGTTTGTTTGTTTGTTTGCTTGAACGCGCTAATCTCAGGAACTACTGGTTCAATTTAAAAAATCTTTTAGTGTTGCATAGCCTATTTATCGAGGAAGGCTATAGGCTATATAACATCACGCTACGACTCATGGGGACGGCGCAGTAACGATAAACGCGGGTGAAACCGCGGGAACATCTAGTTTCTTATATAAATAAATAAATAATTACAGTTTTTACAATCGTTCTTAACTTACTAGTTCGGCCGTCTTTCAGATGTAAGGGACGTCTCCACATTTATAATCGAAAGAATTTATAAACAACTAGCTTTTGCGCGCGGCTCCGCCCGCGTGGTACCTACATGAATAAATAGTAGCCTATGTCCTTCCCCAGGTTTTAAACTATATCTGTACCAAATTTCATTTAAATCGGTTGAGTGGTTTAGCCGTGAAAAGGTAACAGACAGACATACAGATAGACAGATAGTTAGTTTCGAATTTATACTATTAATAATAATAATAAATTCATTTATTGCTCTCAAAAAAGGTGCACACATTGTTTTAAACATAAAGGGAGTATACTAACAGTTACAAAGTCAATCACAGAAATAAATAGTAGTACTACTGTTTATTTCTGTGAAGTCAACCTTTTTGAGAGCTGGAGTCTGTAATAGGTTCGAAACCTGTCTGACTAATCTCCAGGCTCTCTCTCTATCGAGATCACATATATGGTAAAATTATAACTATGTACGGTAAAGTCGAGAAATGAACCTAAATTAAATAATGAACAAATTAAGCATACAACATACAACTAAAGTAAATATAAAATATAATAACAAGACATAAATATAACATGTGTGCGCATAAACAAAGTGTTATGTTATGTTTTGTTTATTTTTCCTGTTTTTTCCTTTTATGTTATTGCATTCATATTTAAATTTTAAAACCCTACCTTATGTTAGTTTATATTTTAGGTTTACATTTTATGAACATTGTAAACTCTTAACATAATTTTGTTGTCTCAACTGCGAATGCTGTGTTAGCTCGTAAGTGGCATGTGTATTAAAACTCTGTCATCAAAATTTTTCACTAAATTGTATCATATATATGCTGTGAGTTAACCAAATAAATAAATAAATGTATCTGTGTGTATTAACTAGTAAGGAAGTAAGGATTGAAAGTTATCTAATGACAAACTAAGGGTCGTGTGATCAGAACTTATAAACTTATAATTATAAATAAACAGCATTATCGTACATGTATACGAACCTTTACCAATATAAACAGCCAAGCGTGAGTCGGTTCTTTGCACAATGATGAGTTCCGCAGCACAAATTTTCTGTCATCTTTCGTAAAATTCTAGCCATAATAATGTCCTCCAGACCGAATCTCGATCACAGCGGCCAATCTTAAGACTGCGCCAAGCGTAAGACAGATAATGACAGAGCTCGTGCGGCGCATATTCAAATCGGCGCGCGGCCGCCATAGTAAAATTGTATGGAGGATTTGAAGTGCTTTTTTGACAAATATGTATCTTTATTGTCAACCAATAACTTAAATATTTGGGACGGACAAATTGTAATATAACTATTTATGTTTCGTTTAAGCTGTATAATAGGATAGATTTCTACTGTTATAATCTAAAAATCACGTAACACAAGCTTACGTTTTTGCATTTTTCGTGCAAATTTACGTAATTTTGTAGGCGAAAATATTAATTAGGTATTTTAAGTTTTTTACACGGAGTAATTGTAAACACATTCATTGTTATGGTAAATGTATATTTTATATTTGTATTAAATAAAAAGTTTTGATTTTATTTACTTAACTGTGACCGCCTGTTTTGGCACATTTCGCTCGGCGCAGTCTTAACGGAGACTGGCTATCTGCGCAGGAGATATTATAGTGCACAAGTGTGTGCGCAAATGCAAGTGCACTCTCTGTTCCTTAACTCTCCTAATCTCCTATCTCCTACTCCGATGGGAAGGCAATCCGACACGACAGGAGACCGATTAGGCGCAGGACCAACGACTTTACGTGCTTTACGAGGCACGGGGAATTCGAATTAACCTCACGGATGGAGCAAGTTAAGTGGCTACTGTCATCATGAATTATAGTGCTGTGGTTTCGAAGCCCACAGGGAACAAACAATTGTATCTTCGATTAACACCCAAGTATGTTGGGTGATGATCCTTGCATCCATTTTTTGCATACTTGTAAAGGCCCAGTGATACAGGATTTATTCCTATTCTTCTTGTCTTGTCTTTTTATTTCAATACTTTTACAAAGGTAGAAGTTTGTGAAGACGTTTCGATGTTTGTTATTCAATCATGCGAATACCAAAAGCATTTAGATCCTTATGGAAATAATAAAGAAAACAGTATATTTTGTCCTCTACACTGGCATAAAACAAAATAACAAAATAACACCAAAAAAAACAAAAATTTTAGGTACACAAAAATTTAAAAAATCTAAATGTAAAACAAGAATGAACAATTTGTATAATAATATTAATCGTACCGCCAGTGCGAGACCAAAAATGGCACTTATCTCAGCATAATGCTGCAGCACCGCGGTAGGTAGTGCAGCGCTGATTTTCAGATAAGTCAAGTGAGGCCACGGACAGCTACGCTTGCCAAATAACATAATAAATTTAATGTAAAAGAAAAGTAAATATAATTATGAATGTATACTATATACATGTGAAAATAGTAAAATATTTTTTATTGTTAGAAAAGAAAAATATGTGTAATAAATAATGTGTCTTGTGTCTAATAATAATTGGTAGTTTCCGAACGCTCCAGCATTCCACATCATTTGTCTATTTAGTTTCTAACACCTTATATCTCCATTCTCCAATCCATCGCTTAAGGGGATGTATTATGAGAAATCCATTATTTAATGGACCTGGGTGAGTTTAATTTGATTTATTATTTTATTTAAGAGTTGTGCGTTGATGCCTCAGTCAGACAGTTATTTATTTTATAGATTAATAATAACCCTTCTGGGGCAGTCGTTATCTCATCATGAGAATAACGCGATCTTGGAGGTCATAGTACATTAGCTTTAATATCACCTTTTCCTTGTGATATAAACAAAAATATATCACCAGGTTAACTTAAAGCGCACAAACCGCAGGGCAGCTTGTGGCGAGCTGAATGTGAGTGGCGACACTGCGGTCCTGAATGCCTCGGAGAGTCGGTTAGGGCCTCTTCCTCGGCTTGCCTTCACTGGTTGGCTGCAATGGAACTTCAAGAGCGCCCGTAGGACACTCAACTCTGGCTTGCCTTGGTCGGCCGGTCAGAGAGGGGCCGCTAGAGCTATATGCTTGGGGGTGGAAGTGTCATTTTCAAGGGCATAACTACGGGGAAACCCGCTCCGGGTCGACGAGACCCGTGATGGTGAAACCGGTGCCGCACCGCTCGACACCCCTAGCCGCGGAGCTAATGCCAGCGTGAACCGTTGTCCTTACAATATTATATTTCCATTTTGTTTTTGGTCATAACTATGCAAAAATAACAGCTGCATCTTTTACTAATATGCAGCTTACACGTTTATCTCTGTGTTGGCTTGTCTTATCAGACAATAAAGGGCATTGTTCAGCTGCCATACATTATTAGCCTAAGAACCAACAATCACAAAAAATGATAAAGATGTGGTTAAGGATGACCACATTCAATTAAAAGTGAATATAAGTCACGGACACTTCTGAATATTGCTTCTGAATATTCCGGGACGTCTATTATTATCATCCTTATTCCATCTTTCTCTTTTACCCCGGTCCGACATAACCTCTCCGCCCGCCCCCGCGGAGGGGTATGCGACGTATGTATGCGTCAAAACGTTAATGCATTCCCCATTTCCCCCACGTAAAAAATAAGTGTTGCCATGCTTGCACTATAAAAAAACGTATAATACCGAGTGATAATTATTATGGTCTTTTCCATTAAAACTTATGACTTTTTAAGAAATTGGTCATATCTATGATGAAGTTCAATAATTGTATTTATAGAATAGCATTCGTATTAACTACGTAAAAAAAATTACAGACAAGCTAAATAGACAATATTTTTTCCGATAAAACAGTACACATATTGTAAAAACTGAAGGCATGGCAACACTGCGTGTCTCAGATGTAAAATGCATGCCGACGTATTTGAAATCGCGAAAATATTTTTAACACGAAAATAGAATCGAAAATGTCCGTGAGATTGTAATAAAATACAATTTATTGTTTAGGTTGAATGTGTGTTGATTCATAGGCCAAATTGTTCATTGTCCTGTATTGGTCGTAGTTTCATATGAAGCGTATCTATCCATTTATACGTCGCCTTTCTTATTCATTTACGGAACTCTAAAATAATAAAGTTGATAAAAAGTATAATGGGGTTAAGGGCCAGTTCAGAACCTATACTTATGGTAATGGATCGCACCGGAGAGTATCAGAAGTGTGTTGTTCACCCCAGCACACCCGCTGCTGACGACACCACATCATGAAGTTATTGATACTGACAGCGATCGTCGGTGAGTATTTCTTTACATCACTATAATATACAGGATTTTAGGCACACGGTTGTCCAAATGAAATAGAGATCTGGTTTGGGCTAATGCCAACGTGTTGGACTCAGGCAAATTAAATATTATTATTCTTTTTTTTAATCATGTAAAGTCAAACTTTGTTCTGTTTTAAGCTCTTTCCGAAACTTTGGCAGCCTGTTATAATTTTTTTCAAGGTGTCTATAGAAAATAATAATTTTAATGAAATGTAGCAATAGTTAACTAAAATAAAAAATATCATTATGACAGATAAACCCATATTCGTTTAACATTTTTACAGTTTTAGTCCAAATTTCCGACCTTTTATTTTAAAAATAAAAATAATTCATATAGCCGAAACTGTGACCCAATATTTTATTTACTTGAGTCCAACGCGTTGGCAATAGATCTCTATTTCATTTGGACAACCGTGTGCCTAACATCCTGTATAACAAACGCTTTAATATATCTTAACTAATATTGTAAGTGCTAATGTGAGTTTTGTTTGTTACGCTTTCAAGCCATTTTTTTCATCATGGAATTTCACATACATGTGTCAGGGGTAAAAAAATGACATAGGCTACCATTCACCCAAAAAAAAAATTACTGTTCCCGAGGAAAAAAACAATAACGTTCTTATGATAATAGATGGCGCCACGTGTCTTTGGAATCATAATTGAATTATATTATCACAAGCAGAGTACAACCCGAATTGATTCACAAATTCTAAATTAACGCGAGCGAAGCCGCGGGCAAAAGTTAGTATATTCATACATTAGCTTAAATAGGGTTCCTTAATCTAGGCAGATGACATCAGCATCACATGATTTACTTACAATACATCATACTCAATACAGTAGGTACATTATACAATACACGCCCACTAAACAACAAAAAAAAAATAACATAAGATAATTTTTTTTTACTCAATACACAATTTTGTTCTGATTTTGTTAATAATTTCCTCTTTATTATTGCATAATATTTTAACATAAGGTTCAATATCTTCCAAAACTCTATATGGACCAGAATATACATCACTAAATTTATTTCCTGTCTCATTTTTAACTAATAACAAATCATTCTTTTTATACATTACAGGTTTTAAATATTGATCAAAATTACATTTTAGTATTTCTTTAGATAAAATTAAATTACAGTAATACCCCGCACTTACGCGATAGGTGGGACTGAGCGATAACCGCGTAGGTCGAAAATGCGTAAGCCGGGGTATAGTTAAGCATATAAATACATATTGGATTTTACAAAATTAAAATCGCTAACTGCCGTTATTGAGATGTAGAAGGCTTCATAAAATCTAAGAAAGTAGTTTCACGACTTAAAGACTCTTTCTCCTGCAATATTGCCAATATTCCTGAACAATGAATCCTGAATAGTGTAGGAGTAAGTCTAATATCCATATTTGAGAGTTGTGCGATGATCAAACAAAATACGAATCGACGAGATTTGAAAATCGCGTAACTCCAAGTTCGCGTATGTTGGGGTAACGTAAGTCGAGGTATTACTGTATTTCTAGCGTCATTTTATGCTGTTTGTAGTCAACATTTTAATTCTAGTGGATAGTTGTTAACATTATACAAAGGTTCCACTGTACTACAGTTACATATTTTAGAAGGCGGATTACAGGGTTTACCGAGTACAAGTTCATATGGTGTGTATTTAGTTTTTGAATGTACGGAAGTATTGTACGAAAATCAACAGTATGGAAGTCAATAGCTCCATTCTCTGAAGTTTGAATTCTCAGAAAGTCATTAAGAGATTTATGTGAGTTTTCAAGAGACCCAATCGACTCATGATGATATGCACATGATACTGTTTGTTTTATATTTAAAAGCTTACATACCTCAGACAGTGTGTTAGAGATGAACTCAGACCCCCGGTCAGTTACTATCTCCTTTGGAATCCCATACCTGAGTATGAAATTGTCCACGAATGCTCTCGCTACATTTACGCTATCCTTACTTTAATAGAAATGCTTCAACATACTTACTTAACTCGCACTGAAGAGTAAGTATATAAGAAAAATTATAATAATCCTTATCTAAAGGCCTAACTATATCTAGATAAATCTTATCAAAGGCGGACTGTGCCGTCGTAGTAATAATCATAGGTTGTTTCGCGTGTAATGATGGTTCTGTTTTTGACATTTACTACACTTTTTTACAAATTCCGTTATATCTTCTACCATATTTCTTAATATTATTGAGCATACGCCGTATACCCGCGTGCCCACTTGTAGGAAGTTAATGAAAATCATTAAGAATTATTTTTGTCGTCATTATTTCCTATGCTAATTTTATTTCTTAATATTTATATACGGGGTCCATCCCGCCTACATTTATTTTTATAATATTTGGTTTACCACTCAATACATTTCTCATTCTCATTATTTTTTGTTATGAAAAGTTCTTCGATTGATATCTTTTTACAAAGGGATTAAATGTAATGATCAGCAAAAATACTAATTGGTCAGCAAATATTGCACAGCATAACGAGCATCTATACGCCTCAAATCACTGCATTTTCTCGGAAAGGATAGGTTTTTTTTTAAACATATTTTATGGGAGCTTCTTGCCCAATTTATTATTATTTTTTAAATAATTATTATAAATATAAGTTTTTAGGTTTAATTCAGCTCCGAATACCAGCGGTCATGAAAACATAATGATTTCATCATGCAGTTATGTTAGGTTCCTTTTTTTAAACCCACCCAAAAATAGGCGCCCCGCCAAGCGGGGCTTCGTCGACTTAGTTTGATCTCTTTAAAGTTTGCTTGCCATGAGTTGCTGATCAATTAGCTTTTTTAACTGCGCAATTAGTATTTTTTTGCTGTGCAGTTAAATACTACCCTTTTACAATAGTATCCAAACCTCTCACGACGACGTCTCGCGTCGAAAATGATCGAGAAAATGTAGGTTTACGGCAGTAGTAAATACTAAATCCAAATAAACTACTTTAATTTCTTTTTTCATCACTGGGAGGCAATTAGATATATAGCGTTGCCAGGGTTACAGCCAGGACACAGTCAGACTTTCTGGTTGTGTGTCCGATCAAATTAACCGGTGGCCAGCCTATCCTATGTGTGCTTTATAATAAAAACAACATGTCATTTGTTTCAGCCACGGTCGCGGCCAGCCCAGTGGCACCAGGACAGACATGGCCATGGGAAGTCGGCAAGGTGTACTATTATAATGTTAATTCTATGACTTCGACCAAGTTCGAGTACGGCATTCAGAATGGTCACGCAATCATGATATCACTCATTGTGAGTGTAAAAACCGCTGGTCATCTTCAGGGCAAGATTGAGGATCCTGTATATTCATCGACGAAAACTGATAAGCCTATGAACTTTCAACCAATCCAGAGCATCAATCAAACTTTCGACATCTTCGTAGACGGTGGCCGTATCATCTCAATGAATTTCCCTTCATCATTGTCCGTTGTCCACGAAAACTTGATTAAGAGTTTCATTAGCGCTCTACAGGTTGATGTATCCACATTTCGTTACGTCCTGGAATACCCAAATAGCTATGATCACGAGTCTTTTCAAGGTCTCTTTAAAAAACTGGAGGCTGACCTCACTGGAGAGTGCGAGACTCTGTACTCTATATCACCTATGTCTGCTGAGTGGCGCCAAGAACTACGGCAATTCTCCTCTGAAGAGGATCCCATTGAAATCACTAAGACCAAAAACTACGGTGCCTGTTCAAAGCTCATTGCTTACGAATTTGGTGTGCCAGAAGGTGCCGTATGGAAAGGTGTTGCCCAGGGTAATGAAGACAAACAGTTTATTAAACATACTTCTAATGCTCGTATTCTTGTGGGCAAACAAGGAACAATTTACAAGTCCGAAATCACAAGCTCCGTTTTGGTTAGTCCTCTTGTATATGGTAAACAAAAGGTCGAAGTAAATACTATCGTCACTGCCTCTTTGCGTTCTGTTAAACAAGAAATTACTGCTGATTGGCAGACGTCTAAAGATTTCCGTTCCGTCAATTCACTTCTGTTCACAGTCGACAATAGTTGGCGTCTATTTACCTATGGTGGTGAACAAAATGTTGCAAAAGCCCAGCAGGTTTTGCAAGAGATATCTCCCTTATTACAAAATTCTAGCCAACTGCAAAAGGGTGATTTTCTCATGCAGTTCAACGTTCTGGTCTACATCCTTATGTCTATGAATTCCGAACAACTAACCCAAATGACGACCAGTGTTGAGGTTGCTAGGACTTCTAAGAATATATCCAAGAATGGCGTGTGGATAATATACCGTGATGCTGTTGCTGCATGCGGTACCGCGAGAGCATTTAACGAAATTAAGTCCTGGGTCATGACTAAGAAAATTGAAGGTGAAGAAGCAGCCCAAGTGATTACGTCCTTTAGTCAGACTCTTCATAATTACAGTAACGCAGTCCTTACCGATTTCTTCAACTTTACTACGTGCCCTGAAGTCCTGGAGCAAAAATCTCTTAACAACTCAGCCCTTTTGGCAGTTAGCAAATTGCTCCGTACCAGCAAAGATGATAAATTTATTGTAGAAACTGTTATTCCACGTTTTTCTAAGGATTTGAAACATGCGATATATAATGGCGAAACTAGCAAAGCTCAGGTTTACGTAAGAGTACTTGGTAACTTAGCTCACCCAGGTATCCTGAAGGCATTCGCTCCCTACCTAGAGGGGCATGTTACCGTGACCAAGTACCTCCGCACTCAAATGGTTACAAGCCTCAAAACTTTAGCTAATCTCAAAGATAAGTATGTGCGTTCTGTACTCTTTAGTATTTTAAAGAATACTGCGGAGCCTTATGAAGTTAGGGTGGCTGCTGCCCTAAACATCTTCTTGGCTTTCCCCTCCGATGAAATGTTGCAAGTAATGGCACGCATGACAAATTATGATCCTAGTACTCAAGTCCGAGCTGTATTAGCAACCAGCATTACTTTTGCTGCTGGTCTAAAAGAACCTCGTTTTGCAGAAGTGTAAGTACTTAACTGCTTATTTCAATTAAACATTATCTTTATGTCTATACAATATTTTAATTTATGTTCAATATTGTTTTTAGCGCCCACAGTGCTAAGTCTGTTTTGCATATTATCACGAAAGAGAAGTACGGATACAGTTACTCGACCGACAGCTTGATCGATTGGTACACGAGCGATGAGGACTTCAGTTTCTTCAGGGAACTATCATACATAGGCAGCGACAATACTCTCCTGCCCAAGTACTACAGGGCCGCTATGAGATTTATGGACACCGGATACGGCGATGAAAGACAGGTCATCATACACACAGTCACAATTCTGTAGCTAACAGTACTTTATTTGTTGGTAAATTAATAATTCAAGTATACGCATATTCTAATATGAGTCTTATATTCAGCTAGTTGTTTGTGCTTACTGTAAGGTATTTCTCACTATTTTCATAACATAAGCAAGTTTTGTACCATAAGATGTGTTCTTTCTCTTACAGGTAACCCTGTCTATTTCAGACGTGCAAGACTTAATAAATAATTTTATATCGATGATTTTAGAACCGAGCAAAGTAGAGCCCACTTTTAAGTTTTCCGCTAAACAGATCGTTGAAATGTTAAACATTAAACGCGCTCCTCGCCAACCTTTGGAGGGTGCTCTTTTTGTTGAACATTTAAACCAACAAAAACTCTTTACTTTCAACGAAGAAGAACTTTTTGTGTTTTTCAAAAACATTATTGATAATATTAACCAAATAATGACCAGTGGTGAGGTTCACTATACCAAAATATTGAGACACAATCAAATATACGTTGATTTCCCGATTGCAAATGGTATGGCCTTCACGTATCAATACAGTGAGCCTATGATTATAAACGCTCATGGAGAAATTAAGCTTTTACTGGCCAAGTCTGCAAGAAGTGGATTTCTGGAAAGTAAAACTGATGTCACTTATGCAAGAAACATACTCAGTAATGTGGGTTACATGGACACTATTGGTGAGATATTAGTCGGTGCTGGTGTGATAAACAAACTCCAAGTACACATCCCAACTAAAATTAAAACAACTGTTAAGATTAAACGAGAATTCATAGTCGACTTTGAGCTGCTACAGCCTGATGAGGACACCAATCTGGTATACATGAGTATTATTCCTTATTCTAGTACTCAAAAAAAGGACTCAATTACATACAACCTCGATGTAATGTTACCACGTAAAGAGCCGGTACGAACAGGTAACCTACTAAGTCCATTGACTGGAATGTATTTTAGCTTTTACGGAAAAACGTACTCTTCTGACTATGTGAAAAATTACAATGAAGATGATAATAAAAATGAAGATGACTATGTAAATATGGAAAAACTGTTTAAAGTAGATTTCTTCACCAATCTTAAGAACCTGCTATATCAAAAGGACATCGCATGGACGCAGTACGATCTGACGTATCGTGGGACATATATGGAAAGCAAGTCTGTCACCTTCACATTCCATTTAGGTAAGTAGGTACCGTTTAACGGGCTTCTAGCATTATTAGTATGTGTGCGGTCTCTAATAATAATGATATCAGACCTGTATATACTACTGGGTATGGGCCTCTTCTCTGTGTGAAAAGGGTTAGGCCATCATCCACCACGCTGGCCCAGTGCTAGTTTCAGGTTTCAGACATTACATATCTTCTAAAACATTATAAAAATTTCTTAAACTTCTCTATCGCTTCTTCTCTCTCTCTCTCTCTCTCTCTTTCTAATGGGTCTCTAATGATCATTATATATTCTTTTTATTATCAACTAGCTTTTGCACGCGGTTCCGCCCGCGTGGTACCTACTTTAAGAAATAGTAGCCTATATCCTTTCTCAGATTTTAAACTACCTCTGTATCAAATGTCATCCAAATCGGTGAAGTGGTTTAGCCGTGAATAGGTAACACACAGACACACAGACAGAGTTACTTTTGAATTTAAAATATTAGTAAGGATTAATTATTATTATTATTCAAAATGATATATTTCTTAAGGTATGAGCGACATATAAAGTTTTATATCATTGTATTTTAAAAAGATAACACTCGCACTAGAATAATGCCATAGGAGAACTAACACCCAAACTCGGAAAACTATTTGTGGATCTCAAAATTTTTTGTCCCTGTGGGGCTCAAACAACACACACTACATTATGTATGCAGTCATGTCATTTAACGTTTTAAGGGTTTAAACATTAAATGCTGTTTGTTATTTTATATGAAAAACTATTTTAAAAAGTAACTAGCATATATAATAGTTTGTAAATCCTAATCCTAATCCTAACTTCCTAACTAATATTATAAAAGCAAAAATGAGTTTGTTTGTTTGTTACTTTTTCACGCCTAAACCATTAAACCGACCATCCTGAAATTTTGCATATACTTTGACAGGTGTACAGAAACGGACATAGGCTACCTTTCATCCCGAAAAAAATTACTGTTCCCGATGAAAACAATAATAACGTTCTTATGATAATAGATGGCGCCACGTGTCTTTCGAATCATGATTGAATTATATTATTATTTATAATTTAATTTATTATTTTAAATAAACAAAATTTTAACAAAAAAGAAAAGTCGGTGTCAGCCAAGGTAGGTTTGTAACTAATTAAACATGTCTTACTATAATCATAACATAACATTGGCATGCACAATTATACACATAGACGCAGCACGCGGCGCGGGCGGCTGACACCGACTCCAAAAATAACAATAATTGAATTATTCACAAGAATATGCACTTATTTATTAACTTTTTAGTGCATTTTAAGTTTTAGAATATTCTTATTTGAAGTCGGTTTTCTTCTTTGTTAAAATTTTGTTTATCAAAGTTATGTGCGTATTAAATAGTTAATTATTGCTTGCTTAAACGACGAAGGAAAACATCGTGGAGAAACCTGCACGTCTAAAAGTTCTACATAATGAGGTGGACTATGTCCTAATCCTTTTTATATTAAGGAGAGGTCCGTGCCCTGGGGTGGGAAAGTTTATAAACAGCTCTGATATTATAAGCTAAACAAAACGACACTTTATTTATTTATTTTGTTTTCATCACAGACAAACTATACCATCAGAATAACATTGGTGAAATGGGACCAGCTACTCTAAACCAGCATTTAAATCCTAAGGGTGCTGATCGTCGCGAAGAGATAGTTAAAACAGTCTCGGCAGGTATTGATCTTGCCGATGTTTGGCTGATAGACGTCAGTGCTGTATTTAATAGACCACACAAAATATACGAGTACGTATTCACCGCAGCATATGCTGAGAGTTTCATCGATCCCAAAATTCAAGCCGCCTTTATAGTGTACCCGCTAATTGGTTTTCTAAAAATTTCTGCTGTATTTAAATTAAACAGCCAGGGAGCAAAAATCGTTCCATTAAATTTTAAGGAAGCTCTGAAAAATAATGTAAATGTGACTTATGATGCTGTAATCAAGGCTGAAGACTTAATGGACTTATACGTGCAAGGCTACGGCGAGCGTAGTAACGAGTATACCGAGTTGCTGAAGAACGACCCCACGGGCAAGTCATGTCTGGCAGATGTTAGTAACAACAATTTGTACCAAAAGGATTGCCATAAGATGATCATCAAGGCGCACACCCCTGACTATTTTAAGACTTCAGTGACCTTAAATAGCAGTGCACCGCTATTTTGGGTGTTAGTAGACAACGCTTACCAAAACTTGAAGGGTAAATATTTTTGGAATAAAAAAATGAATCCGTACATTGAATATATAAAACAAAATGAAGCGGTAATTGAAGCACAATCGTTTTATTTCGATAATTATTCTAACTACAATATTACTACTAAATTTGGATTATTTAATTTTAACAATGTTGAGGACTCAGGGTATAAAGCATATGCTACTGCGATCTATGCCCCGATAACTGCCTGGGAACGCTACTGCAACTGGTACACTGGTTACCAATATATGCGTGAGTATTTCATTTCACAATAACAACAATTATAATATTATGTTGAGTTCATAATAAAGGGTTTTGTTACATCTGCCACAGCTTACTGCGCTGTCGACGACAACAAAGTGAGTACGTTCAGTGGCCGCAGCTACGACTACAAACTCACCAGCTCCTGGCACGTAGTGATGGTAGACGAGTCTAATGGCGCCGGCAAGTTTGATGATCTGCTTATCCTCGCTAGAAGACCGAATGTCAATGAAGAGATAGTCTACGTTTCTTACAAGTATGTGTAATTTTATAATTTTTCCTTTAGAGGAATCAAAATATTTTCGGTAGAGAGAATTAAATATGTGATCTAGTTTGAATTGCCAAGGTTGTAAAAATATATTGTCAATTCTGATGGTTAACGGATACCGTAGAACTTGGAAAATTGCAATAATAGGAGTATCTACTCGATTGTCGTTCCTTCAAACAAGTAATCTGCTTCCAGCGAAGTGATTACTGGTCTCCTGCTGACTGTACAGCACCTTCTTGGAAGTTAGGAACACAAGATTGTTTGGTTAGGATCTTTTATAGAGAAGACCAAAGCCCATGTCCTATGTGGTTACATACTATTTAACGTTTATTTTGTTTATGATTTATAAATGCAAAATTTTGGTCATTACAGGACCCAAAGCGGTAAGTATATTGAACTAGAGATCAAACCTAACAACGTAGAGGTCAAAACCAACAGTGTCAAGACTTACGAAGGTGCCCTCACCGTGTATTGGGATCGTTCTGATAAAGATTTTGAAAAACCTCTTCTAGAGTACTACACTCTTGCTAAAGGCGTTCAGGTATTCAACATTGGAGACAGACATCTTCGCCTCGTATATGACAACCACAGGCTAGTTATCTTCACCGATGACCACAGAAGCACTACCAGGGGTCTTTGTGGTCAGAGCACCGGTCAGACCAGCGATGACTACATGACTCCGTGGGGTCTTGTAAGTCTTTCTGAACATTACGGAGCTTCTTTCTCATTAGAAGGCGAATTTAGCGATCCTAAGACAGTGCAACTTAAGAAGGAAGCAAAGCAGAAGGCTTACCAGCCTGTAGCCAAGCTTACAAGAATTTCAGACGCTTCATGGAGTAATAGAATAGAATAGAATAGAATTCGTTTATTTGTCAAACATAGGTGATTACAATTTATGGTCTTAAGTCTATAATAAGAACGCTATGTTTTGCTATGAAGGCATACAAATGTTAATTAAAACCAACATTAAAAATACAATAAAATAATTAAAATAAATAGTAATGTCGGTAATAAAATTGTAGATTAATCAATAATCAGTATATTTTAGTTTAAATAACAATGCTCTGTAGTTATATTGCATATTGTTCGAAAGCGATCATATATTGTAAATGTAACTATTGTGTTTACACTATATACATTACATACTGTTCGAATTATATAATACATATATCAGTATAAAATATATGTATTATATACCTAATGATTTTCTATTTTAGGACAAATGAAAATAAGAAGAGATGCAATAGTATCTGAAGCTGTTTTATTTGCCAAGTCAGACTAAGGGCCATAAACGGCAAATGTACTGCAATAGAAAGCTATAACACTGTGTTATACAAGGCAGCGTTCTTGGACCATAGATGTTTCTATTGTAAGTAATATAATATATTATCATCACGTTGCAATAATTTAATGTTCAGATGAAATATATATGAAAGTGAATCTAATAATGGTTTGGATACAATAAGTTAATTGCAAAGTAAAGGCATCCACAGCTAGACTTCATGATACTTTGAGCTTATTCTGCGTAAATAGATACACCCATGATTAAATTATGTTCGGGTACTTTGAAATAACTACACTGGAACATTGAGACAACTACCATCTTAGTCTCTCCGTGACCATGGCTGCTGAGAAGCAAACGAAAAATTTTCAAAATTTTGTAATAAAGTGTCTAACAATTATACAACGCGATAAAATCCGTATAATATAGTAGTTTAATTTCAATGAATAACATTCGCGTAAACAGAAGACAATATTATGCAAAGGCATCCATTTATCATAAAATATCTAAATCATAGAACAAACAGCATAACTTTTATAAGATTTAATTTTTTATTCCCGGTCTAATCATTGGCTATTTTCTCCTAACTTTGGTTGGTGTTTAATTTTGCAAGAAAGCCGTTAAGCCGTTGCTATGCTAGCCTATTACGACGACCATCGGACTACCATGCAAAGGTCTCAAGTACGATTACAAAACACACAACTATACATTTTCGACATCTGTATATACTGTGTCAATATTCACAAATTTAATTAATCAATCGAAAAATTATTTAAGCTAAATATTTTTGCTTGACATTAATGTTTTAGTAATCCATACTAAGACAGCGTTGAACACCAGAACCTATTAGACTGACTATGGTATAAATGTACACATACCTACTAAAAGAAAGCCGGCAATGGACAGTTTTAAACGGGATTGATCTATACATTTAATTAAATTGCAATTGCGGATATCTGTAGATAGAAGATATTTAAGAAACAATAAAATGTGTATTTTATAGAAGCTATAGGAGTCAAAACAATATTTTTAGTATTTTTGTCTGTCGAAAAACACGCAAAAAGTAAGTACTCTTGTAATACAATATTGTTTAATACGTGTATATAAAGTACTGAAGGTTTAACTTAAAATCTGGTGCATATTTCACTTTAATACGCGGCTTCAGTCGTTACAATGAGAAATAGTTGAAGGGTCGAAAAGAAAGACATAATTTAAATATTAATGATGTTTAAGTACCTTATTTCTTCTAAAAATGCAAATAAGGAAAACATAGATAGGTACTTCTACTACTACTACTACTAAATCTCACGTGTACAAAACGGGCAAGAGCTTGATTTTTTTTATTTTGCTCGTCAAAATGACCACACTCCACCTGATGGTAAGCAGTCGTGTGGTCTAAGAGCAGTGGCCTCCACACCGCTCTCGTAGCAGCCGAGGCGATGTTGAGGTCTCTACTTTGACGGCCTGAGAAGGTGCTTTTTCACGCCCCGCTTAAAGGACCCAGGATTGAAGGAAGAAGGAAACACATGCCTTGGCAGAGAATTCCATGCCTTGGTCGTTCGGCAGAGGTATGAGGACCCAAACTTGTTGGTGCGTACCAACAAGTGTACAACAAGCGCGTGCTCTAATCGACTCTACCGTGTAAGGATGGCATCTGAGCCCAGCACGCGTTGTTCTGGATAGGAAAGGGGAGAGCGGGATAAGGTGGAATAACTCTTCAGAGCACTCCCCGTGGTATATTCTATAGAAACATGCCAATGAGGCAATGTCCCTACGGAGTTGCAGAGTTACTAGCTTTTGCGCGCGGCTCCGCCCGCGTGGTAACTACATCAATAAAAAGTAGCCTATATCCTTCCCCAGGTTTTAAACTATATCTGTACCAAATTTCATCTAAATCGGTTGAGTGATTTAGCCGTGAAAAGGTAACAGACAGACAGATAGATAGATAGACAGACAGAGTTACTTTCGAATTTATAATATTAGTAAGGATTATGTATAAACGTTAAGTTAGATATATTATAGTAGTTCTATACTAAATTGTGATGCACATTTTTGCTAATTCAAAAATGTTACTTTTAGACTATACGGGGAATCAGCTAACGGATGTGTCTGGTGCCGGCATAAAGAGGTAGAGTGCATCTCTAACAATTGAATGAACAAAACTTGAATGTTCAATGAAGTAAGAGCTGATTCATGATTTAAAAAAGATGATAGCTGTAAACTTTATCTTCATCTGACATAAAATTACTTATACATACAACATACTCACGTCTATATCCTTAAAGAAAATACTATAGTATTTGTATATAAAAATGTTATTATTACATCAATTTTATACCTTTTTTATGCAACTGGAGTGGCAAACAAGCATACGGTCCACCTGATGATTAGTGGTCACCGTAGCCTATAGACGCCTGCAACACCAGAGGACGCGTTACCGACCCTTTAGGAAAGGAAGTGGAAGAGAGAAGGAGCGGAAAAGGGGAAAGGGTTGATTGGGCCTTCGGCACTCAATCACCAAACGAAACACAACAGTAGGAATACCTACTGCTATTTCACGTCGATATTCTGTGAGAGGGTAGTCTTTCCCCGGTCGAGCCGGCCCATTCATGCTGAAATCAGCGAGGCTCGACTACTCTGAGAATACCTATTCTACAAACAGTTAAATAAGTAGGTACTATTATATTTGATTTGTAAATGTTTATTGAAATAACAAGTCTACTTTTTAACAAGCTTTATCTTTTTAAATATAAACAATTAAATATCGTTTAAATAATGGCTCTGTATCAGTTTAGCTGTATTGAATAGAGTTTAAGAGTTTAACCCTAAAGGAAAGAGCAGCGATAGGGAGATCAACAGACTGCAATGCAGAGGCTCTCGGGTTCGAACCCACGTTGCGCACCTATGACTTTCAGAAGTTATATGGCTTCGAAATTATGTGCGTATTGATTGACAATTATCGCCTGCTCCGTGCCTCGGAGAGCACGTTCAGCCGTTGGTCCCGGCTGCCATGAACATCTATGGCAGTCGTTATTGGGAGAGTGTCGACATAAAAGATCTCACTGGGTCGAAGTGTCTCCGGTCTGCACTGACTGGCCCCCACATAAGATACATACATAGATTCCCGCCTGTTTCCCAGAGGGGTAGGCAGAGACTACGGATTTCCATTTGCTACGATCCTGACATCACACCACATAAGACAAACCTAAAGGAATAGGCAGACTGTAGTCTCTGCCTACCCCTATGGGAAACAGGCGTGAATCTATGTATGTATGTATGTATGTATTACGCCAGCTTCCCCTAAGGTCGCGTTCCCACTATGTCGTGACGATAGATTATCGTGTCGTTTATAGCGTCGTGGCTTGTGTATTTAAATAGAGGTGTTCACATATAGGCCGACACGATAAACTATCGTCCACAACTTTCTTTTCCAGTGACGACAGATTGTCGAGTCAATGGAAACTGCTAGCACGACAGTCGTAAAACGATGAAAATATGTCACGACTAAACATGACGGTAAATCATGTGTTGTTGTTGCAACTATCTATCGTAGCCACGATAAAAATATCGTCTCGTCGTTTACACGTGCAACGATAAAATATTTCGACGACACAGTGACGATAAACAGTCGATATAATGGGAACAGCTAGAGACGACAGTCGTCCAACGATAAATTAATCATCACGACATAGTGGAAACGCGCCCTAAATCTAACGAAATACGGTTTTCAATTTCATACTTCAATTTCGCACGGAATTTTTTTTTTCCAGTGACGACAGATTGTCGAGTCAATGGAAACTGCTAGCACGACAGTCGTAAAACGATGAAAATATCTCATGACTAAACATGACGGTAAATCATGTGTTGTTGTTGCAACTATCTATCGTAGCCACGATAAAAATATCGTCTCGTCGTTTACACGTGCAACGATAAAATATTTCGACGACACAGTGACGATAAACAGTCGATATAATGGGAACAGCTAGAGACGACAGTCGTCCAACGATAAATTAATCATCACGACATAGTGGAAACGCGCCCTAAGTCTAACGAAATACGGTTTTCAATTTCATACTTCAATTTCGCACGGAAAATTTTCTACCCAAAACTCAGTAGCACTTTTAGTAATGAAATCCCCCACAATGGGGATTGCAATAACACTTACGTCACTGTAACAATAACCTGAAGTATATTTGACAACAATACAAGAACTGCTGAAATCGGGTTGTTGTAAAGCATTTGCACTTGCCAATGTCTATATAATATTTAAATTATTTCATTAACACTGACCAATGTCTCGAATTATATTGACAATATTGCCACCAAAGCTGATGGCAATATCGTTGTAGTTTTACTCAATAGTACATTATCTATATATTAATACGTGAAGCAAAAACTTTGTACCCCTTTTTACGAAAATTACGCGGACGAAGGAGTATGAAATTTGGCACAGTTAAAATTTACATGGAGAAGGAGGGACGAATCCTAATATTTTTATAAAATATCCATTAGAAATACATTAAATTAATGAAAAACCACTACACGCACACAACCATTCATTTGACACACGCAGTCGAAGCGCGTAACTATGGTTACATATATCAATATAATTGATATATATCAGCAATATCTTACAGGCAAACTTTGGTCGAATTTCGAGCACTAAGCGACCGCTAGTATTACTTAAGAGCGTATGACAAGGCATCTGCTAACAAACTTGCAGCTTTATCTTTCGGCTGAATTTTCTTATCATTGTAACTGTCCAAATTAAGTCAAAGTATAATTCAAAACATGTGTGATATTATCTGTATCCGTCGCGCGAATGATATATTGATGCAATTGCTAATACAAATCAGCCAACTGCATGATGTATACTTGTGGGTTCCGTAGAACTTAAATATTTATTTAATAATAGCTTTTGCCCACGGCTTCGCTCCCGTTAATTTAGAATTTGACAATCAATTCGGGTTGCACTCTGCTTGTAATAATATAATTTAATCATGATTCGAAAGACACGTGGGGCCATCTATTATCATAAGAATGTTATAGTAGTTTTCTCGGGAACAGTAAGTTTTTCGGGATGAAAGGTAGCCTATGTCAGTTTCTGTACACTTGACAACGTATATGCAAAATTTCAGAATGATCAGTTCAGTGGTTTAGGCGTGATAAGGTAACAAACAAACAAACTCATTTTAGCTTTTATAATATTACTAGCTTTTGCGCGCGACTCCGCCCGCGTGGTACCTACATCAATAAAAAGTAGCCTATGTCTTTGCCCAGGTTTTAAAATATATCTGTGCGAAATTTCATCTAAATCGGTTGAGTGGTTTAGCCGTGAAAAGGTAACAGACAGACAGACAGAGTTACTTTCGAATTTATAATATTAAGTAAGAAAGTAAGGATAGTGAGGATTAGGATAAGATATTATACTAAACAAAATTGATTTTGCGATCTCTGAGTGTAAAGATTCTTCTTATTGCACTATATGTACGTTTTCTTGATAGAATAAAAGTGAAAACAATAGCAATACAAAGAAAAATATTACAACGGTGAAGCCAAGAAGCATGTAAGAGGTTATTGGTCCAACGCTTAGATTGTTTTGTCATTGCAACCAGGGAGGTTCCCTGGTTACGATGCGGGTAATACAATATCACATCGATAGCTCAGTGGTGAGACCAACAGACTGCAATGCAGAGGGTGTCGGGTTCGAACCCACTTTTTTCTTTTTATACTACTAAGGTGGCAAACAAGCATACGGCCCACCTGATGGTAAGTGGTCACCGTAGCCTATGGACGCCTGCAACACCAGAGGCATCAGTTGCGCGTTGCCGACCCTTTAGGAAAGGACGTGGGAAGGAAAGGGACCGGGATGGGGGAAAGGGGGTGATTGGGCCTCCGGTACCCTCACTCACCGAACGAAACACAACAGTAGGACTACTGCTATTCCACGTCGATATTCTGTGAGAGGGTAGTCCTGCCCCGGTCGAGCCGGCCCATTCATGCTGGAATCAGCGAGGCTCTACTACGTCGCGCACCTCTGACTTTCTGAAGTTATATGACTTTCCGAAATTATGTGCGTATTGATTGACAATTATCGCCGGCTCCGTGCCTCGGAGAGCACGTTACGCTGTCGGTCCCTGCTGCCACGAACATCTATGGCAGTCGTTATTGAAAAGTCAGTGCCCTCTAATATCTTGACACTGGTCTAGTCTTAGGGTATCGTTAGCCTTCGGGTTGCGGAAGTCAGGTGGCAGCCGCTCCAAGTAAAAACTGTCAAAAACATTTGTGTGCATGAACATGGATGTTTGTCTTGGTCTGGGTGTTTCTATGTATAATATGTATGTATTTACAAAAAAAAAGTATATATGTATGTTTATCCATTGTCTAGTAGCCATAGTACAAGCTCTGCTTAGTTTGGGCTAGATGGTGTTGTGTGTATGTGATAGAATATTATATTATATTAGAATATTATTATATTATATCCAGTCAAATCCAATTAGACTAGAAAGCCGACCTCAAGTGAATTGGGAATAATAAAGGCTAGGGAGAAAAGATTATTTGTATTTCATTATTTGTAATTCATTATTTTTAATTCATTATTAGTAATTTACTATTTTTAACTTTGTCCAATTTCGCCAACTGTATGTACGTTTTTACTTTGCATGCTGTGGCCTACTGTAAGTGAGGGCGCACACTTATTCTATTGACCTAACACTTCTGTATTTAGCTTTAAGTTGTGTGTATATTTGTAGATGGTCCAATAAAATAAATAAATAAATAATATAAAACAAATGTGTAAGTAACAGAACATAAGCTTTAATGCGGTACCTCAAGTTTTGTGTTACGTTGACTCTTTTGAATAGACTCACTGTTTCGAATAGTCAAATTGAAGTATATCTATTTCACCTTATGTACGTACTTCCAAGGCAGAAAACTCTCCGTGTGCGAGAGATTGCATAAGCATGGGTCTTAGTGTTGAAACATACACAGCGTTTACGCATCTTATCTGCAGATATAAATTCTTTATTTCCATAGTATACATAACTAGTACATGACGTTCCGTTGGTCCCAAACTAGGCTGAGCCTGTGTCTTGGGCACCATTACAAAATTATGCAGGTTGTTTATAACTTATAGTATCCAGTGAATAATTAACTAACAATAGAATTTTAATAAAATAAAAGTATAAAAAATTAAAAATTAGTAAAAAGTACATATGTGTGGTTGTGTATTGTACATATTTGCGTGTAAGTATGTGTGTGTCAGGGTGTGTATGTGTATGTATGTGAATGTATGTTAAATTTTGCCTCCTTTTGTATTATTTAACAATTTTTAAAATGTTTTCTGCGTCAAAATATGATATTTTTAAGAGCCAACATCTGACCTTATTATTCATTTCTGTCTTACTGATATTTTGGATGTTAAGTAATGCACTTACTTTGTTAAATATATGTGTTTGTAAGAATGAGGGTAATCGTTGAGCAAAAGTGGAGTTTACGGCTATAGTAGGAATTTTTAATTTACGTTTGTTCTGCTGCTCTCTTACATTGTTTTCACTCGTGGCTTTAACGTACATTTTTGTAAAAACCTTGGATATGAAGATTTTTCTTACTCCTAAAACAGCTGCTTCTTTATATAGTATGTCAGTTGGGAAACGGAAAGATTTGTCTAACATAACTTTTAAGACAGCACGTTGCGCTCTTTCAAGTTCTATCATGAATTTTTGGGCTGATCCACCCCATACTAAAACGCAATATCCTAATAGAGATTGACAGAGAGCTACGTAAAATAATTTACAAACATCCTTAGGCGTAGAATCACGTAAGAGTTTCATTATATAAATAGTTTTCCGTGTGCGCTTTGCTAATCCCGTGATGTGAATTTTAAATGAGAGGTGTTGGTCTATAATGACTCCTAGATATCGCAATTGGTCAACTTGAACTATGTTGCTACATTGGCATCGTGAGTTAAAACTGTCGAAATAAGGACAAACTTAAATTTGATTTTATGCTAAATTTAATTTTGGAGATATCATCTTGCCCAGATCATGTTTAATTTAAGTTTAATGATATTTCGGACATACACGAAGAAACGGCTTTCAGAATATTCAGATGTGACTGCCACTCCGCAAAGTAAACACATTGACATGTAAGATTAAACACTTAGTCAAAATTGACTTTTTTGCTTTTACATGATCTACTGGATTAGCAAGACGCTGACAGATGATTTTTAGTTATTACTGCGAATTCAAATAAATGCACCAAATTTTGCAGATACATGACGTAATGTACGGGTTCATTGTTTGACTGTGGAACCTTAAAACTGCTGGTACACTAATTATCAGCAAGATTAAGTAAATAATAATAGTAGGCTCATTGAGCACTATATAAGCCAGTGTAGCGCAGCGGAGAGTATCAGAAGTGTGCTGTACACCCCAGCACGGCCGCTCCTGACGACTCCACATCATGAAGTTATTGATACTGACAGCGATCGTCGGTGAGTATAAATTATTTTATGTGACTGTACAAATAAATCAATAGTTTATGTGGACACCTTGGCATCGCAAATGCGATGTGATTAAGGGCTTTCGATCCCAACATGGGACACAAAAAATGTGTGATCCTCAAATGCATGTTTTGTGTCAGCGAGTTTCCTTATGCCCGTTGTTTTAATGTTTGTAAAGTATTTCAATATAGAAAAGAACATAATTTTTAAAATAAATTTGGCGTTTTTCTGCGGAAGTAAATTATCACTTAAAGTTCACGAAATCGTAAACATTTATTTATGCGCTGGCGACTCAACCTACCATCAATCAATCAATCATTTATTTATTGCGAACATGGGTTAACAGTTACGGTGTTACATTTTATAGAAGTTCTGCCATATTCTACCATTAGGCATGCAGTTAGATTAAAATTTTAACAAAAATGTATTATTTCGGCCTTATTTGATACATATTAAGTCAGCATTCTATTTTCAATTATATAATACAATATTTTAAATTAATAATAAATTTATACATTCAATGATTTAATGTCAGAAATAAATAAAGTATCACAAAGCAATCATAATTATGTCAATAATAGTATATTTTAAACTACACATTCAATTATATTTTGTCATTTAAAAAATCTATTACAGCGTAGTATGCTTTATTTTCCAAAAAAGCTTGTAATTTACTTTTAAAACTATTCATGCTCAAGTTTTTCCACTGTTGCGGTAAATGATTATAGATTACTGGAGCCATACAAAATACACTTCTACGCATACGTTCGGTTTTTTCTTGGTGTAGGCGCAGTCTACTATTATCACGTCTGTTTCGTGCAACTGTATCTTCTAACCTAGGAAATAAGCTAGTATTTGTTTTGACAAATATTGCAATTTCCAAAATATAAATGCTTGGTAATGTCAATATTTTGTATTTCTGAAAGTATGTTTTACAGCTGTCAGTGGTTTCTAGTTTAAAAATTGACCGTATGAATCTTTTCTGACACTTAAAAGCCGTTGAGGTATTTGTTGAGTTACCTCAGAAAATTATGCCGTAGCGTAAATTTGAGGCAACTAAACCGTAGTAAGCAGTAATTACGGTTTCTATATTGACGACAGATAGTAAAGTATGTAAAGCATATGCAGAACTACTTAATCTTTTGCAAAGTGTTTCTATGTGTGATTTCCAGTCCAGTTTCTTATCTATCGTTAAGCCAAGGAACTTAGAAGTCACAACATTCTCTATACTATTATCATCAATGGTTATATTTTGGCATATATTACTATTTGGGGCGACACGTTGACTAAAATGTATAATTTTAGTTTTATTTAAATTGATTTTCAGATTATTAATGTCAAGCCAGTTTATTATAGATGTCAAGGTATTGGAAATGTCATGTTTATATTGAGTTAAATCATTATCACAGGAGATTGTAACCGTGCTGTCATCTGCGAAAAGAGTCATAATATTGGTAGTACACTTTGGAAGGTCATTAATGTATAATATGAACAGTAGAGGTCCCATCACGCTCCCCTGAGGTACGCCGTATAATACTTTTCGGTCGTCTGAAAGATATATTTCCTCTCGTTTAGTAGTCGGGTTTATTGTAACTATTTCTGTACGCTGTTTCCTATTTTCTAAATACGACTGAATTAATTTCAGGACATTACCTCTTACTCCATACGCGTTTAGTTTTTTTATTAATACATCGTGTTTTACATAGTCAAACGCCTGTGTCATATCACAAAATATTGAGCATACAGGCGTCCTTTTATCTACTTTCATCATAACTTCGTGGAGAAAGTTGTAAATAGTTAAATTTAATGT
This sequence comes from Catocala sponsa, assembly GCA_963564715.1. Classification (NCBI taxonomy): domain Eukaryota; kingdom Metazoa; phylum Arthropoda; class Insecta; order Lepidoptera; family Erebidae; genus Catocala; species Catocala sponsa. Next base: position 2,413,957 of record OY751352.1, read on the forward strand.
TCTGTTTTTTCGAAATCCATTTTGTTCATTGCATATTAAATTTTTTTTTCGAGATATTGATATAATTGAGTATGCATAAATTTCTCAAATATTTTGGAGAATATGGGAATTAGCGAGATAGGTCTATAATACTCTATGAGTTCTCTATCCTGTTTCTTAAACAATGGTTTTACAATTGTTTGTTTGAGAGCATCAGGGAAAATGCCTGAGGATATACATAGATTTATAATGTGGCATATGTGAAAACTTATTTCATTTGCCACAACTTTAATTACTTTGGTAGTTATGCCATCATATCCGACGCTATTCGTGTTTTTAAGCTTATGAATAATATTGACTATGTCTGGGACACTTGGCATCATAAACATGGATTTATTAGTGCTTAAAATGCCTGTGGTGTCTTTCAAAGATGTTGTTATGGGCTGTATTTTGTCGACAAAATAGTTATTAAATTCATTCGATATTTGTATTGGATTTGAAATAATATTGTCATTAATTTTTATTCTAGTTATCAGAGATTTTTGTATATTAAATATTAAATTTCGCCTGATTGATAATTTGCCATGCTGTTTTATTTTTATTCTTAGAATTATTAATTTTATAACTATTTTGTGAATGTTGTGTTTGAAACATAATTCTTTTTAATAATTTAGAGTATGAATTAAAATGTGATATATTTTCTGTGTTAGGTTTTAATCTTTATAACCACAGTAAATTTCTTTTCTTTTTATTACATTTTTTAATACCCCTTGATACCCATTTTGACTTTTTTATGATATTAACCCTGACTCTAATATTTGGGAAACATAAATTATAAAACAGTTGAATATCTTCTATAAAACTATTGTAAGCAATATTGGGATGGAGGGTTCTGTATACTTCGGTAAACTTCATAGACTTTAAGCAATTTTTAAACTTTGATATATTCTGTTCACAATAATTGCGTTGAAACCTGTAATATTTGTCAATTATGCATACTTTGTCCGTCGGACATTTTATTAGCTGTGCTGTATGATCAGACAGAGCAAACTCTATAATTTCCGTTTCACAAGGCTTATTAAAGTTATGCGCAAAATTGTCGATACATGTATCGCTCTTAATACGGGTTGGTCGGTTTATCGCAAGTTTTAGGTTAAAGTTGAGCAAAATATTTTCAAATTCAAGTGACTGGTAATTAGATTTCAAAATATTAATATTAAAATCACCAGCCATAACAATATTTTTATATCGTCCTTTAGCAACTACGTGCAACACATTTTGTAACGCATCAAAGAATTCGTTTAAGTTATTTAACTTTGGTACTCTGTAAATACAAATAACAACAATATTGGATTTTACAAGTTCAACGGCACTACACTCAAAGGTTTCAGGTATTGACATTCTTGATATGTTTTCAAGTTTCTTCCATTCATGTCCCTTTCTGATAAGAACGCACGATCCACCTCTGTTAGTGTTTTTTCTATGTATTATGTAAGAAATGAATAGCATTTATTTTTGTTGTTATGTTAAAATATGCTGTTTTGATCTCTTTCAGCTGCGGTAGCATCAAGCCCGGTGACACAAGGACCGACATGGCCCTGGCAAGTCGGTAAGGTGTACCGCTATGACGCAAGTTCTTACACCTCGGCGACTTTTGAGGAGGGCGAGCGGAATGGTAACGCCATCAAGACGGAATTCATCGTCAGCGTGAAAGCCGCGGGTCATCTTCAGGCCAAGCTTGAGAACTCTCTCTACAAGTCGGAGAAATCTTCCGATAAGGATGCTGAGTTCCAACCGATCCCTGACATGGATAAAACCTTCGACATCTTCGTCGACGGTGGTCGTGTCATCTCAATCAACTTCCCTTCATCGCTCTCCGTTATTCACGAAAACTTGATCAAGAGTTTCATCAGCGCTCTTCAGGTCGATGTGTCCACCTTGGGTTACGTCCACGACTACCCAAATAGCTATGACCAAGAATCTTTCCAAGGTCTCTTTAAGAAAATGGAGGCTGATCTCACTGGTGAGTGCGAGACTCTATACGCTGTTTCTCCTACGCCCGCTGGGTGGCGCAAAGAACTGCCCGCGTTTACCTCTGAAGAGGATCCTATTGAAATAGTCAAGACCAAGAACTACGGTGCCTGTTCAAAACGCCGTTCTTATGATTTCGGTGTGCCAGAAGGTGCCGTGTGGAAGGGACTTGCCAAGGATAATGAAGAGAAACAGTTCATCAAGCACAATTCTAACACTCGCGTCCTCGTTGGCAAACAAGGCACAATTTACAAGTCCGAGATCATAAGCTCTGTCTTTGCTAGTCCTCTTGTATACGGAAAACAACAGGCCGAAGTGAACACTATTGTCACAGTTTACTTGAAGTCTGTTGAACAAGACAACACTGCTGAATGGCAGAAGTGCAAAGATTGCCGCTCCGTCGACTCAGTTGTATTTACACTCGACAATAGCTGGCGTCTCTTCACTTACGGTGGAGAAAAAAATGTCGCTATGGCCCAGAAGATTCTACAAGAAATTGCTCCTATGTTGCAAGATCCTGGCCACCTGGAGAAAGGGGATTTCCTCATGAAGTTCAACGTTCTGGTATATATTCTCTATTGTATGAATTCTCAGCAATTAGCTCAAATGACCAGCAGTATTGAGATTGCTAAGACTTCTAAAAATGTAGCTAAGAATGGTATGTGGGTAGTTTACCGTGATGCTGTTGCCCAAACAGGCACCTCAAGAGGCTTTGATGAAATTAAGTCTTGGGTATTGAAAAACAAAATTAACGGCGAGGAAGCAGCTCAAGTAGTAACTGCTATTGGAACAACCCTCGCTCCCAGTAAAGCAGTCCTGACCAATTTCTTTAACTTTGCTACGTGTCCTGAAGTTTTGGGGCAGAAAGCTCTTAACAACTCTGCTCTTTTGGCTGTCAGCAGATTGCTCCGTTTTAGCAAAGAGGAACAATTTATTGTAGAAACCGTAATCCCTCATTTCTCTAAGGAGCTGAAACATGCCATAAACAATGGTGAGTCTAGCAAGGCTCAGGTCTACGTGAGAGTACTCGGTAACTTAGCTCACCCAGGTATTCTGAAGGTATTCGCTCCCTACCTAGAGGGACAAGTGACTGTGACCAAGTACCTTCGCACTCAGATGGTTGCAAGTCTCAAAACATTAGCTAATTTGAAAGACGAGTATGTGCGTTCAGTACTCTACAGCATCTTAAAGAACTCTGCTGAGTCTTACGAGGTTAGGGTGGCTGCTGCCCTGAACATCTTCTTGGCTTTCCCGACCGATGAGATGATGCAAGTAATGGCATACATGACAAGCGGAGACCCCAGCACTCAAGTTCGCGCTGTACTAGCAACTAGCATTACTTTCGCTGCGGGACTGAAGGAGCCTCGTTTTGCAGAGCTGTAAGTGCTATTCTCAATGTATTCATTGGTATTAAACCATGTCTATAATCTATATATAAAGTAACCATATGTTCATATGTGTAATATTTTTTTAGCGCCAAGACTGCTCAGTCTGTCATGCATATCATCACAAAGGAGAAGTTCGGATACAGCTACTCCACTGACAGCTTGATCGACGGGTACACGAGCGATGAGGACTTCAGTTTCTTCAGAGAATTATCATACATAGGCAGTGACAATACTCTCCTTCCCAAGTACCACAGGTCCGCTTTGAGATTTAAAGGCACTGCATTTGGCGATGAAAGACAGGTCAGTATACGAATTTACAGTAGCTACTCTGATATTCATTATTACATTTACTGGTTTTATTCAAGAAGTGGTATAAAACGGTACTTTATTTAATGAGAAAATATGGTAATACGTTACCCTTAGACTGCAGATACACTGCTCTGTTTATATTTTATGCATGCAATATTTGTCATAATATTATCTGGAAAACATAAATTCGCAGTTTACTCTAAAATATGTTTTATGTTTACAGGTAACCCTATCTGTTTCTGACGTTGTGGATGTTATAAATAATCTTGCATCAACGATTTACGAGAAATCAAGTAAAGCTGAGCCTACTTTTAAGTTTTCGGCTAAACAGATCATCGAAATGCTAAACATCAAATTCGCTGCTCGCGAACCTATAGAAGGCGCCCTCTTTGTTGAAAATTTGAACCAACAAAAATTAATAACTTTTAATGAAGAAGAGCTATTTACGTTTATCAAGAACATCTTAGATGACATGGCAGATATTACAAGCGGTGTCAAAGTTCACTTTACTAAAATACTGAGACACAATCTTATTAATGTCGACTTTCCGCTTGCTAGCGGTATGCCCTTCACCTATCAGTACAGCGAACCTATGATAATTAACGCTCAATTAGAAACTAAACTTAAATTTGACGACAAGACAAAAGGCGGATTATTGGAAAGTAAAGTTAATGTTACATATGCAAGAAACATAGTCGGCACCGTAGGTTTCATGGATACTATTGGCGAAGTTTTAGTCGGCGCTGGCGTGATCAACAAACTCCAAGTAAACTTCCCAAGTACTATCAAAACTACATTTAAAACGGATGGATATTTAACAGTCCAAATTGAGCCACTACAGACTGACAACGATATCAAGCTGATTCACTTGAGTGTTATCCCTTATACTGGTACCCAGAAGCGAGATACTATCACGTACAACCTTAAACCAATCGAGCGTTCTTTGAAAGACCTTGTATCACCTGTTTCTAAATTTGGTGAATATACTGGAATGCTTTACAGCTTTGAAGGAAACTCCTTCTCTTCTGACTACAAGAATTATGAGAAGTTGTTCAACGCTGATTTGTTAACCAACCTCGGACATCTGATGTACCAGAAGGATATCGCGTTGACAAAGTTCAATTTGAAATATCTGAGCAAAGATTCGCCAACCAAATCAGTTACCTTCACATTGTATTATGGTGAGTTGAAAACACAATTAATATCATATATGTATAATTGGCGATGTGTGTAAGGGCTAATTTATAAAGTGCGGGATAAAATCACTACATACATATCAAAATGTGATCTATCCAAGTTAAATAGTATTTATCGCACTGTGCAACTTCATCGTCCTTTTCAATTCAATTGATTTTAATTCAAATGACATTTGATGAATGTATTATTTTACATGACAAATTTTATTTTGGCGGAGGCTAGTGTGGTATTTATTTACGATTACGCGACATACTATTACTGACTTTTCCTGTCAGGGAACAATTTAAGTAGTATTAGAATCCGTATTGAGTCGTAGAATATTTAAAGGCTAAGACTAAACAAAGGCTCTGATAGGAAGTTGTTAGAATCGTATATCATATACGCATTGTAATAATAGTAAACGATCTTACAAAATGCTCACAATAGTGAAACCTATCCTTGATAGTAGGCAACATTTTAATAAAAAAATTGTTTATTTACAGACAAATTATACAATCAGAAAAACAGCGGCGAAATAGGACTAGCTACTTTGACCGAGCATGTAGAACCCAATAGTGTGCCTCGCCGCGCAGAAGTCGCTAAAAAAGTCTCAACAGGTATCGAAGCCGCTGAAGTTACGTTGTTAGACGTCAGTGCTGTATTTAATGGGCCAAAGAAAATCGAGTATGTGTTCACCGGTGCGTATGCCAACAGCTTTGTCGACCCGAAGGTCCAAGTCGCCTTCATTGCGCGCAGCAGCGAGCAGATTAGTGCTGTATTCCAATTGAACAAAGAGAGAGCAAAAATTGTCCCACTGAACTTTAAGTCAGCCCTGGAAAACGAAATTAAGGTGACGTTTGATGCCGATCTTAAGTTTGGAAACAACATGAGCATGCATATGCAAGGCTATGGCGAGCGTACTGACTTGTACACTGAGTCGCTCAGGAATGACTCAACGGGCAAGTCATGTTTGGTAGATGTTAGTAACAACAATTTGTACCAAAAGGATTGCCATGAGATGATCATCAAGGCGCACACTCCTGACTATTTTAAGGCTACAGTGACCTACGATGGTGATGATGAGAAATTCTGGCACATACTAGATGCCGCCTACGAATACTTAAAGGATGGGTATGAGTTGGAAGAAGAGATAGACCCCTTCGTAAAAACTGAGGGCAACAAAGTGGAAATCGAAGGACAAGCGTTCTATTCAGAAAGTTATTCCAACTATAACTTCAAAACCACATATGGATCATTAAGTTTCAACAGTGTGGAGGACTTGTGGTACGAGCCCTATGTTCTGTCTATCTATGCACCCATCACTGCCTGGGAACGCGCCCGTAACTGCTTCACTGGTTATCAATATATGCGTGAGTAACTAAACCTTTTAAAAGAATTACAGTTGGCTTCTCACAATGACTTTGTATTTATCGGTTTTGGTATATCTGCGACAGCTTACTGCGCCATCGACGACAACAAAGTGCGTACGTTCAGTGGCCGCAGTTACGACTACAAACTCACCAGCTCCTGGCACGTGGTGATGGTAGACTCCAGCGATTCCGACGAGTTGGTCATCCTCACTAGAAGACCCAATGACAATGAAGAGGAGGTCTACGTTTCCTACAAGTACTTATTTTACATATTATACTTTATAGGCAAACCATTTATATTATTTATATATTGCTCAATTTCTACTTCAGGTATAGTGCTAATACATACGATACAATGATATACATAGTTTTAATTTAACTTTTAGCAGACATACAATCATTTTTGTGACACACAAATGTTTGAACTCTGTGTGGGGCACGAACCCGCAACATTTTGACTCTGCTCTTGCCCATGCTCTTACTCTCTCTAATTAAATTTTCTCGTTTCACAGGACTGAAACCGGCAAGTACGTTGAACTTGAGATCAAACCCAAAAATGTGGAGGTCAAAACCAATAGTGTAAAGACCTGCGAGGGTGCCCTCACTATGTACTTCGATGATACAAGCGATGTTGAAGCACCTCTTCTGGAGTACTACAATCTCGCTAAAAATATTCAGGTATTCAACTTCCGCGATGGCAATCTTCGCCTCGTATATGATTACCAGAGGCTAGTAATCTTCACCGATAAGCACCGCAGCACCACCAGAGGTCTCTGTGGTGAGAGCACTGGCCAGAGTTTAGATGACTTCATGACTCCGTTTGGTCTTGTAAGTCTTCCTGAACATTACGGAGCTGCTTTCTCCCTAGAAGGCGAATTCAGTGATCCTAAGACCGCGGAGTTGAAGAAAGAAGCTAAACAGAAGGCTTATCAGCCCGTGACGAAGTTCACCAAAGTTCTTAAGCCTGATGCTGACTGGAGCAAGGTTATCAACAAAACCATTAAGAGTGTCATCGTTTAATCAGTATGTAGTACAAAGTACCAAACCGCCTTAAGCGTTCGCTGACGATGGTAACCGTTTTAAACAATATTACTATTTATTAATATGTAATAATAATAATAAGATTTATTGTCATAAAAGAAATTACAAATACAAAATACAAAACATTACACCAACAGATATATGTTTGGTCTTCCATTATTATTTGGAATCGATATAATTCTTCGCACTAGGCTAAGCCTGTCCTGCGGAAAATCGTAAGTTAAGGTCGATTTATCCAAAGGAAAATTTTACATTTGTATACAAGATGTTACCTAAAATATGTATTAAAATATAACCAATCATAATTTGTTATATATTTATGAATGTTGGCTATTTTAGCATTAGGTTCTGTAAGGATTAATTATTTATGTTATACCTAATATTCAGTTATGAATGGCTTAACACAAACAAGCAGGACTGTAAATAAATCCCTATTCAATAAAAGTGACGTTGTTTTATTAATTAACTAGCTGTTACCTGCGACTTCGTCCGCGTAGATTTTAACTAAAAAGTGTTTGTCTCCGCGGAACCCTAGTTTTTTTCTAAAATCATAGTAGCCTAAGTTACTCCTTATAACATCAGTTATCTACCTGTGAAAGTCTCGTCAAAATCGGTTCAGCCGTTTCGGAGATTAGTCGGAACAAACAGACAGACAAAAATTTAACAAATATATGTTTTCGTATATGTCACTTCAATTTTATTTATTTGTATAGATGTATAGATTTATTTAGGCTTACCAACAACTACTTACGCTAATACACTTTTCTCTTAAACAAAAATCAACATAATAGTATAGTAGCCCTTAGAATGCACAAATTTTATAAAAGTGAAATAAGAAACATGAAGTATTCCTAAACATAGTTGCAGTAATCAAAGTCAAAGTCAAAGTCAAAAATCATGTATTTATTTAGGTCACAAAGTAACACTTATGAACGTCAAAGTATATAGGTTTATCTTATCTTATCTTATGTGTGGGGGCCAGTCAGTGCAGACTGGCGACACTTCGACCCAGTGGGATCTTATGTGTCAGCCCCAATATTTAACCCTTAGTTATCTCCTTATGAAAGTACTGCATCAGCCGCAGTGTACAATTCAAAGGGATAAGCCTGAAGTCTTCAGGGTTTGGATATATCAATCCCATCAGACCCATCCTCAGTCCAGCCAACGCGTCGCATTCACACAGTAGGTGCGATATGGACTCGTCCTGTTCACCACAGGCTCTGCAGATCGAATTGTGCGCCAATCTCAATCTACATATAGTATATAAGTTAGTGAGTTTACTAAGTTACTGAAGCTACATTTAGGTTAGTTGCTAGGTTCAGGCAAAGGATTGAGCCTATGACAAAAAACCTGCAAGAAACTCACGGGGTAGGTAACCTTGCTGTTATTACATATAATAACATGTTTATGCTGTGACGTATCATACATACATCAAGATCCACTTACTGTTCTAATGATTAGAGCATGTCAAAACCCGTTGCGAAACTCTTAATTATTATTTATTGATTTTGGAAGAAAGATTACAGACTAATAACATTTTTAAATATTCATAAATTATATAATATATGTAACAATGTTGCTAATCACAAACCTCCACAATTAGCTATACAATTGGATCATTAAATATACAAATATATAAAAACAGTTAAAAATAAAAATTGGGGCAGTCTTTGGGGACTGCCTATAGAAGTGAAAAATTTAATCCTTGATCATAAACACTTCTTTATAATCAAAAAAAAAAGTGCGGGTCGGATTCCTGATACTTTTTTATGGATTAATAAGGGGGTCAAAATTTCGTTATTTTTTACGTAGGACGCACCATTTCTGAGATATTGTTAATATTCTAAAAAAATTCAAAAATGGAAACGTGGAAGCGTGACGATGACGCGAGTTCTATGATTTTTGTTCACCCAAGAAGTGCTCAAAGAGCCTAAAGAAATTTTCACTCCAAAAAAAAAAAGAAAATTCCCACATACACACAGATACTAAGAGGTTTGGGTGCCGCTAACCGTTACCATTATTAGTTTTAAAGTATATATTACTAGCTGTGCCCGAGGTCTCACCCGCGTCAGTGGTATTTGGGTTACTGCACCGCTCCCGTGAGCCGTAGCGTGATGTTATATAGCCTATGTCCTTCCCAGGGTCTCAGGTTATCTCCATTCCAAATTTCATCTAAATCGGTTCAGCGGATTGACCGTGAAAAGGTAACAGACAGAGTTACTTTCGCATTTATAATATTAGTATGGATTTAACTTTTTAGGTACATCGATTGCGCTACTGCAATAAGGGAAGCGAAACTTTACAAGATACCTTCAGTACAAGTGTAAAACCCACGATCGTAATTATGAATCGAGGTGCAAAAGGTACCATTTACTACCACTTAGGGAGAGAAGGAGTATATCACATATCTCTTTTCTCGTTAAGTTAGCACAATCTTACATTGACGCCCCACAACTTCTCTCCAAGATTTAGTTACGTGCCCCTATTGGATGTGTTAGGATACCTTTTCTTATTCTTAACGTCCCTCGCTGCAGCACAAATTACAGACAAAATTATTTCTTTTTAAGATTCGCTAAGTGTTACAATACCTAAATTGGTTGACTTTTCTGAACTTGACTTATTTACTACTAAGCCGCATGTATTTAATCAAATACTTGCCAAACATTGGTACGAATTGGTTCAATAACTGTTTATATTGTACTTCACGACGTATTATTGTATGTGATGTTTTATTACTGTATATTGTAATCATTTATTTCTTTTTTTTATATAAAAAAGTAAGCTCTCATAGTTATCTATTTAGTTAGATATCTATTTTGTATAAATATTTTGTTTACCGTTCACTTATGTAGCTAAAATAAGAGCATTCTGTAAAATTTTGTGAGTGACAATATACATTATTATTATTATCTAAATTCGGAAACATGTAATTGGTAGCTAGTTATATTATTTGTTTTTATCTTTAAGTTGTCAATATGGTCTAGCCTTAGGGTATCGTTAGCCTTCGGGTTGCGGAGGTCAGATGGCAGCCGCTCCGTGTAAAAACTGATATCCAGTCAAATCCAGTTAGACTAGAAAGTGACTTGGTAATAATAAAGGCTAGGGAGAAGAGAAAAGAGATCTTTAAGTTGTCAATACTGTTTAAAAAAATAAATTAAACGATTTATTTGACACAAAAGAGAATACATTCACTGTGGGTACATGGTTACTAAACACTAACTATACAGTATGTATATCATTAAAAGGTACTGAGACTGTTTACCAAACTAGGCTAGAGCCTGTATTTTGGCTGACAGTGTTCAGTCGTGGTTATTGACATTAGAGTATATATTTAGATTACGATGTGAATGTTGCTGTACAGCGGATTAAATTTGTTTGAAGTAAGTGTTTGTTTTCCGATTATAATAAAATATATTTAATTTACGCGGAATTCTATTAAAACTGTTTAGACTTCTCACCATAAATGCATTACGCGTATCGTTAGTCAGGGTCAGGGCACATGTAATGTCGGTCGCTGACGTAAACCGGTTAGATTAGTGCGTAGCTTTATTTTTGCAATGAGCTCGGGACAGTCTTTAGATCCTTTAGCAATATAACCAGTGTACCATTGAACGAACAGTTCAATGGCACACTGGTTGTTTATTATTGTAAGTTTAATTTAATACTAACATTAGGCTAAGTTGTACTACTATTAATAATATATGGATGTAAATCTGAAATAAATGATTATTATTATTATTATATTATATTCATAAGTAGGCATATATCATTCACTTCCCGTCTATAGTCCAGGGGTAAAAAATTGTATCTTTTGCAAGGGTGACTGTAGCCCTCGGACTGCTGGTGTGCTCTAAGGTCCAGATACCTCAGAAACTTTCTCTGGACACTTTCTATCCGGGATTTGTAAAGTTGGTGTTGAGGGTTCCACACTTGCGATGCATATTCTAAGTGACTTCTAACATACGAAAAATACAGAATCTTAACAGGCTTTAAGGAATGAAGATCAACTGAGTTTCTTATTATAAATGCTAAAGCCCTTGATGCCTTTTTGACTACGTCATAAATTGTCGGCCTCGATGGCGTAGTGGTTAGTGTAACCGACTGCCACGCCTGAGGTCGCGGGTTCGATTCCCGCACAAGTCAAACATTTGTGTGCATGAACATGGATGTTTGCCTTGGTCTGGGTGTTTCTATGTATAATATGTATGCATTTACAAAAAAAAGTATATATGTATGTTTATCCATTATCTAGTACTTATAGTACAAGCTCTGCTTAGTTTGGGCTAGATGGTGTTGTGTGTATGTGGTAGAATATTATTATTATTATATTATTCTAAATAACTTCTAACATACGAACAATACAGAATCTTAACAGGCTTCAAGGAACGAAAACCAACTGTGTTCCTTATTATAAAATCTAAAGCCTTTGATGCCTTTATGACTATGTCATCAATATGCTGATCGTATAGCAGCTTATTGTCTTGGGTAATACCTAAGTCTTTAATACGTGTAAACTTTGTTATGTTTTGATTCTGTAATGTGTATGCGGATTTTATCCCTTAAGTAATAAGAGAACTACCTATGCAGCAATTCAAATCAAAATTAAAATTTTGGTTACTTGAAAAGTGCTTTTACAATCTGAACGAACTTTTTGTTTAATCGTTCTTGAAAATTAACTTTATTTAAATTAAAATGTAACATAATAATTAATGTATGTATACTCACTAGTCTTAAGCAAATATTCACATGCCTGTTATAGGCGAATATGTCGGGCTGTTACTTGATGTTAATATCTAATGTACCATATTCTTGGCGAATAAATATCTTTATTTCTTTCTTTCTAAATGTGATATGAAAAAAAATCGATACATTTAATTGTAGTGTGTTACGTGAATGGAACAGTTAAAAGAGGCAGACCTAGGTGATCGTTTCTTGGTCAGAGGGGAGACGTTCTGGACAAAGGCCAGGTTAAGAGCACCTCAAACCGGCGAGCGTGTATGAGGAATGTGATAAAAGTGAAGGAAGCCAGAGAAGTGTGTCAGGATCGTAGCAAATGGAAATCCGTAGTCTCTGCCTACCACTCCGGGAAAAAATCTATGTATGTATGTTGATACGTTCACAGTATATTTCAAATCAGATTGTAGTTGTCGTGTGTCAGCAATGCTGTGAACTGTTTTGTGAATTTTCATAACGCATATAATAAAATGTATGAATATAGAAAACATGATTCACTGATCGGTAAACGATTAGCGAGGTTAAGCAACGTTGGGCGCGGCAAGTCTATATATGGGTGACCGCTTAGTGGTATTTCATCTGAGTGTCTCCGTGCTTTGGAGGGCATGTAAAAAGTCGGTCCCGGTAGTTGTCAAATTGACAGCAGTCGTTAAGCCATGTCAGAGGCCTACGGGCTTGAACAACTCTTGGCAAGAAGTTGGCCACTAACCACACGAAAAGAAGAAGAAGTAACTATAAGTAGTAATGTTTGTTTGTGTGCCCGCGTGTTTCTGTATGTGTGGGTGTATATGCTTGAGGAATTATGTGGATTTATGATGCTAGTTATTTTATTTATTACTGGCCACATAAGATATTTTCAGTCTCAGAATAACTGAGTTCGCTTATGTTTAGTGTACTTATAGTTAAATATCTATTTAAATTCAAACCGACTGCCACGCTTGAGGTCACAGGTTCGATTCCCGCACCAGTCAAACATTTGTGTGCATGAACATGGATTTGTCTTGGTCTGGATGTTGATATGTATAATATGTATGTATTAAAAAAAAAAGTATATATGTATGTTTATCCATTGTCTAGTACCCATAGTACAAGCTCTGCTTAGTTTGGGCTAGATGGTGTTGTGTGTATGTGATAGAATATTATTAAAAATATTACCAAAATACTCGTGGCCTACAAACAATAACTCATGATTTCTTTCAACAAATGTCTTGTAAAACATACGATGTCATTATTTTGCCTGAAACCTGACTGAATAGCTTAAAAAGTGAAAACTTCACTGTTCTGAATAAACATAATAAACAAAAATATCAATCCATCAGTCAGGTATAGAGCTATCACAATTATTTTTTTATCGGTCCGGTGCAATATGCTAGCTCGTAGATTTTCACGTTGCAGTGATCATGTGAAAATCTCATTGTTTAAAGCGTTCTGCACATCGTTTTACACCATGTAGCCTATAGGTGAAATATACCCGTCGAGCCTACGATGCCCTACGTGTTCAATATAATAACGGTTTTAGGACACTGTCGGCATTACCCCGTTACTGCAGTGTGTCAGCCATTTTTAGGATATCAAATACTGACGACTTTTATGCTGTTGCGCAAAATACTGCGTCTTTGATGAGCAGGGTACGGATGAGTCCTAACAGTATTCTAAAATTGTTATCTACAAAATATGATAGTGCCTTTCTGGCAAATTGGGCACATATGCATGTGTCAATCAATCAATAATTATTATTTAAATTATTATTTAAATTATAATTTAATTTATTGTTATTTTATAACCAAACTAGAGGATGCCCGCAGCTACGCCCACGCATGTGTTTTTATTTATCCATTTTTTTCCAATCCCGTGGGAATTTCGGGCAATCCCTTCTTAGTGCACCCCTACAGTACCCAAGGAACATACATATATTATGTCAAATTTCAGCTTCTTGCGCCCAATAGTTTTAGCTGTGGGTTGTCTGCAAGTCACTCAGTAACGGAAGAGTTTTAAATATATAGATTATTGAAATTAAACTACTATATACGGATTTTATGGCGGTGTTTATTTGACACTTTATTACAAAATTTTGAAAACTGTTACACTACTATTACTATTAAACTTTACTAATTTTTAAGCTAATTAAATTATTGAAACTATTAAAACTATTTATACTATTACTATACTATTATACTATTTATATTTGTGTTTACACTTTCCCCGACGTTTCGGTTGCTTTTCAGCAGCCATGGTCACGGGGAGACTAAGATGGCAGTTGTCTCAATGTTCCAGTGTAGTTATTTCAAAGTACCCGAACATAATTTAATCATGGGTGTTTCTATTTACGCAGAATGAGCTCAAAGTATCATGAAGTCTAGCTGTAGTTTCCTTCTTCTTGGGTTTGACTATTTGAATTACTGGATCCCAAGCTGGTGGTACATTCCAATGTACCATTCCAATGTGCAATTGTAAAAATAAAAATAGTATAAATAGTTTTAATAGTTTCAATAATTTAATTAGCTTAAAAATTAGTAAAGTTTAATAGTAATAGTAGTGTAACAGCTTTCAAAATGTTGTAATAAAGTGTCAAATATGCTCGTTATGCCAAAACATAGGCGAAGTGGTGACCCCGACGTGGTTTGAACACGCCACCTTCTGATATTACTATATCAGAAGGTGGAGTGTTCAGACCACGTCGGGGGCGTAGCTTATATACTAGTGTGGCGCGTGTATAGATGTAATAAAAATGTTGACTATCTAATTTAAAATATTAATTTTATCCTATAATCTTTATATGGAAATGTGGTGGATGCAATAATTATTATTTGCTGTATATGGAACCAGTTTTTTGAAAAGAGTCAAAAATAGACAGTCAAGTTAATTGGAAAGCTCGCACTAAAAATAATAATAATAGTGTCCTCCAGACCGACTTTCGGTCACGGCGGCCATTTCTACCGGAGACTGGCCATCTGCGCAGGAGATATTATAGTGCACAAGTGTGTGCGCAAACACAAGCGCACTCTCTGTTTCCTAACCCTCAAGTTCCGATGGGACGGTAATCCGACACGACCGAAGAGAGATCAGGCGCAGGATCAACGGCTTTACGTGATTTCCGAGGCACGGGGGTGTCTAACACCACCAACTTCCTAACTCCGGGCTACTATTGAGATTTCTTAACAGAAAAACCCAATAAAATTTTGTTGGCCCGACCCAGGATTCGAACCCGAGACCTCATGCACAGCAGTCGCATTCACTACCGCTGCGCCACGAAGGTAAAAAGAAGAATAAAGCTCTTAATATTCTACTTATTCTTTGTCGTTTCGCTCTTGGCAGAGCGGTCGTGCTCACTTTGAGGCGTCCACACAGCTCGTCGCACGATCTCGCCCCATCTCGCTGTTGATAGATTGTTTAACGCCGTCTGATATGCGGTTTCCTACTTCGGACTTTACTTGGTCAGTCCAGCGTATAGATGACCTGCTGCGTAATCTGTTTCTCTACACTTTTTCCTGTACAACCAGCCGCTCTATGGATTCGTTAAGAAAACTCTACTTACGCCTTTAATAAACTTGCTACAATCGTTAACATAGATGCTCTTCTCACTGCCATGACAGGCAGTGGTTGCCTCAAACTGAGGAAAGGTATATTTTTAGCAGTACCCTATCAAATAAAACCGAGAAAAAGTACTTGGTCTTGAGGAAACATACATTTAAAATATAGAAATAATTTAGTTATGTATGGTTTTGTATTATTTTACAGTTGATAATCCAAATTAACAACTGTTAAATATTGCAAACCATACATTTATTATAAAAAAATCAAATTTTCCGTATACATACACAGTCAAAGTCATAAATCATGTACGTATTCATTTAGGTGACAAAGTAACACTTATGAACGTCAAAGGCTTTAGTGAGTTTACTAATTTACTGAATTTACATTTATGTTAGTTAGGTTCAGTCTAATAGATTGAGCCTACAAGAAGATACCTACAAGAAATTCAAGGCCACTCTTTTAAATCGCCATCAAATTATAATTTCAGTATTTTACAACTCATTTATGAACCAGCTGTTGCAGTGATTATGCCGTATAGAACTGTCCATATAAAACTAAATTCTATAAATAAAGACAAATTTAAAAATATTATGAATGAAACATTTCAGGTTTGAAGTAATATTTATCAGTAATATTTATAATAGACAGTAGTATGGCATGAGTACGCATACACTTACACTTTGTAACAGATGAAAAGGTAGTTCCTGGCTGAAATATATACATAACATATTTGAAGTAAGAATGTTTATAAAAACAAGACCTCTATTGATTCTGCTATTATCAGATGTTGTATAATGTAATATGCGTCACCAAAGTTGGTGCTGTCTAAAAATCGTTATTGATAATATAGGGAATTAACTCGAAATTTGGAAGTTAGGCAATTGAACTCTAACTCTAACATTATTAGAGTTCAAATTGCCTAACTTCCTCGAGTTAAGTCTCTGTTTTATCAAGAGAACAAAATGTCAAAACAGATTTTCTGGGCTCGAGTATGCTCATATTTTGTATATAATATATAATACGTGTACAAAGAATTTAACTAATCTGATTAAATGAAAAATAAAAACAATTTACTATGACATTTTTTAAATGATTCACATTAATTTTAATTATTTTTGACATAAATTGAACTTAATTTTTACTTTGAACTTACAATTTTATAATATATCCATAAATGTTTTTTCAAATATTTATAATACGTGTTTCGTAATATTAAACAATTGAGTCGCAGCGGTATGCCGCCAGTAGATAGACATAATAGATTTTTATTTAAGAAAGCATTGACAGATTAATTTAAATACTGAAATTTACTATTAACAGCATGTTTGCAAGTAAATCTACGCAAAACATGCATGTTTTAAATTACACCTGTTAAGTACATCAAATATACTATAATTATAATTATCTTTATCCAATAATATTGACATCGGCTCGAATCGAAATTAAGCACTTGCACTCGCCTATTTTTACTAAATATTTAAACTATTTTATTAATTAAGAAGAAACACTGATTATTATCTTGAATTATATAAACTTTATCAATAGATACAAATTAAGTTTAAGAGAATAAAACTAACAACAAACTCGCTGCCACTCTTAAAAAATCGTAATATGTTTCTTATCGTGTTAATTGTACACAATATTATTAGTTAGCGTTAAAAAATCAAGACGTGTGCGATATTATCTAAGTCCAATGCCCGAATGATACAATTTAACACAGCTGCCAAAAACAGCCACGTTTGAACTGTTTGTAAACAAAGGTTCCGTAGAACGTAATTATTTCTTTTTCACGATCACTTAGCATACTACAATTTACACTCACACGTCACGTTAACTTGTTTGGGTCAAGTTCTGTTCTTTTCCAATTCTAAACTTTCAATACAGTGAAACATTTGTCGGTGGCGCACATTGGAATCGTCGCTTGATCCTAGAGCAATCAAATTTGGTAACTACCTTGACTTTATAGTAGCGATGCACAATTACCACAAAAGATATAACAAATTTCGAAAATTGCTCATTTGTTGTGGCTGATTAATGATTATTTTATTTGATTCGATTAACGATAAAATATTCTAATCACGATTTGAAGACAAGATTTTCTTCTCAATGTTAAATTTGGCGTGCTTATAATGGGTTCTTGCATTTTGTCAAGAGAACTGATATACACAGACATTGATGATGGAAAAACGTACGGGTTCATTGTTTGACTGTGGAACCCTAAAACTGTTATTACAATAATATCAGTTTTTGTTATCAGCATTTCTAAGCAAATAATAATGGTAGGCTCATTGGGCACTGATATATAAGCCAGTGTAGCGCAGCGGAGAGTATCAGAAGTGTGCTGTACATCCCAGCACGGCCGCTCCTGACGACTCCACATCATGAAGTTATTGATACTGACGGCGATCCTCGGTGAGTACAACTTATTTTATGTCACTAATATGAATCGCGGCAACATACACATACACAATAATATTCTACTACTACATACACACAACACCATCTAGCCCAAACTAAGCAGAGCTTGTAATATGGGTACTAGACTATGGATAAACATACATATATACCTTTTTTCTTTGTAAATACATACATATTATACATAGAAACACCCAGACCAATACAAACATCCATGTTCATGCACACAAATGTTTGACTTGTGCGGGAATCGAACCCGCGACCTCAGGCGTGGCAGTCGGTTACACTAACCACTACGCCAACGAGGCCGTAAAAAAAAACGAGGTTGTCAGGGCTGTTTTGAATTTTTAACATTTAAAGGATTCATTTATTTTGGTCATTACAACAAATCTTAAAGAAGGATGGATTGCGTTTACTTTTATGTTAATCAATGTTTTAATTAATTATTTTCTTTGTATGTTTAATTGGTTTATTGTACTTGTCATTTATTTTTAATTTTGTTTATAGTTTACTAGCTTTTGCCAGCGGCTTCGCACGCGTTAGTTTAGAATTTAAATTTTAAAAATTTGGGTTGTAGGTACTCTTCTTGTAATAATATAATTCAATCATAATTCGAAAGACACGTCGCGCCATCTATTATCATAAAAACATTATTGTTTTCCTCGGGAACAGTATTTTTTTTTCGGGATGAAAGGTAGCCTATGTCCGTTTCTGTACACCTGAAAATGTATATGCAAAATTTTAGATTGATCGGTTCAGTGGTTTAGGCGTGTAAAAGTACCGAAACTCATTTTCGCTTTTATAATATTATATATATATATATATATATATATATATATATATATATATATATATATATATATATAACGGAGCATAAATTCCAGCAGGGTTTTTAAAAGCTAGAGAGCTGACGTTACTGTTCTCAATGGATGGATCACTCATTGCAAATATTTAATGAAAGTAATGTGAAACACGCTTTCGATTAAAATTATAAACACTTATAATTCTTAAGCACAATCTTAATCTTAACTATGTAAAGAAAACACAGTAAAATTCAAAAATAAATTTGGTACTCACAAGATTACAATTTGTGAAGAGATCTTGAGACTTTACAACGCCAAACACCTTCAAGATGGCGGGCGTTGGGAGGTCAATATTTCACAAACACTTCCTTAATAGCTAATTTAATTACGTTAATTATTTATAAAAATCAACAGACTGTTTTTAATATTAGAACATTTTAATTACAGTTCAAATGTTTTACTAACAGACTATTTAACACTTCAATTTAATCTTGAACTTGTAAGTATTCGTATTACTTTGAACTTAACAAAAATATCTAGAAATCAATTCGTTATTGCTTAAAAATCAAGTTATGAATTTAGCAATTGCTTAATTACTTCAAAATCAATGTGTAATTTATAATGAGTAATAGTTTGTCGTCTCAAACAACAACAAACTATTACAACTCTTATTTTAATTAATAACTCGTAAAACTTGCATAAACAATGTGGTAATCATTAAATAATCTTAGTAAATAAATAGAGACCTGATTATAAGTCAATCAGCGGTAAATTAATGCATTAAAATAATTGGTTATATGGACTTGCGCCGACATATTGGAATTACTTTAAACTCAATAGAAATATCTAGAAATCAATTCGTTATTGCTTAAAAATCAAGTTATGAATTTAGCAGTTGCTTAATTACTTCCAAATGAATGTTTAAATTATAATGAGTAATAGTTTGTTGTCTCGAACAACAACAAACCATCACAATTCTTATTTTAAGCAATAACTGGTAAAAATCCCATAAACAATGTGTTAATCATAAAATAATCTTAGTAAATAAATAGAGACCAAATTATAAGTCAATTAGCAGTAAATTAATGTATTAAAATAATTAGTTATATGGATTTGCGCCGACATATATATAATAGCAAGCAAAATGCGTTTTGCCTGACTCAAAAACCTGATTCAATTTTGTGCTGCTGTCACTTACACAACTTTAGCTTGACAAGTCTTTTGAAAAAGGAGATAACAGCTTTTAATACCATGCTTCCTTTTTTTAAATGCTACTTTAATGATATCGTATCAAGCCAGTCTATACCTAACAAAACCACCAAAGGGATATAATTACAACTTTATTTATACACGATATGAGACTTTTATCCTAACCGACCTTATTATATTTGGCTCGTAGCCAAACCGCACTACGGTGTAAGCGGTCACATAAATCTCAATCATCTCGCTCACTAAATGTTGTAGGTTCGATCTTCACACGAGACAACATAAACAATTTAACTGTTTTGATTTTATTGTTTTAACGTACCTGGCCAGATAGGAATTAAACATTTTGATTAAGAAAAGTTTATAGTGGTAATATGCTATTTTTATCTTTTTCAGCCGCGGTCGCATCAAGCCCGGTGACACAAGGACCGACATGGCCCTGGCAAGTCGGTAAAGTGTACCGCTATAATGCATTTTCTTTCACCTCGGTGACTTTCGAGGAGGGCGAGCGGAACGGAAACGCCATCAAGGCGGAATTCATCGTTAGCGTTAAAGCCGCGGGTCACCTTCAGGCCAAGCTTGAGAACTCTCTCTACAAGTTGGAGGAATCTTCCGATAAGATTCCTGAGTTCCAACCGATCCCAGACATGGATCAAACCTTTGACATCTTTGTCGATGGTGGCCGAGTCGTCTCAATAGACTTCCCTTCATCGCTCTCCGTTGTTCACGAAAACTTGATCAAGAGTTTCATTAGCGCTCTTCAGGTCGATATATCCACTTTTGGTGAAGTCCACGACTACCCGAATAGATATGACAAAGACTCCTTCCAAGGGCTCTTTAAAAAAATGGAGACTGACCTCACTGGTGAGTGCGAGACCCTGTACTCTGTTTCCCCCGTGCACGCTGGATGGCGCGATGAAATGCCGGCATTCACCTCTGAAGAGGACCCTATTGAAATCATCAAGACCAAGAACTACGGTGCCTGCACAAAACGCCTTTCTTACGACTTCGGTGTGCCAGAAGGAGCCGTGTGGAAGGGACTGGCTCAGGGTAATGAAGAGAAACAGTTCATCAAGCACAACTCTAACACTCGCATTCTCGTTGGCAAACAAGGCACAATTTACAAGTCCGTCATCATGAGCTCTGTCTTTGCTAGCCCTCTTGTATACGGTAAACAAAAGGCCGAAGTAAGCACTATGATTTCAGTTAACTTAAATTCTGTTGAAGCAGACAACACCACTGAGTTTCAGAAATGCAAAGACTGCCGCTCAATCAATTCAGTAATTTACACACTCGACAACAGTTGGCGTCTCTTTACTTATGGTGCTGAAAAAAATATCGCTATGGCCCAGAAGATTTTGCAAGAAATTGCTCCTATGTTGCAAGAGCCCGACTACCTGGAGAAGGGTGAGTTCCTCATGAAGTTCAACGTTCTGGTATACCTCCTCTTCTCAATGAATGCCCAGCAATTAGCCCAGATGACTAGCAGTATTGAGATTGCTAAGACTTCGGAGAATGAAGCCAAAAACGCCATGTGGATAATCTACCGTGATGCTATTGCCCAATCAGGTAATGCGAGAGCCTTTAATGAAATTAAGTCTTGGGTATTGACTAACAAAATTAACGGTGAGGAAGCAGCGCAAGTGGTAACTGCTATTGGCACAACCCTCGCTCCCAGTAAAGCAGTCCTGACTGATTTCTTCAACTTTGCTACGTGCCCTGAAGTTTTAGGCCAGAAATATCTGAATAACTCTGCTCTTTTGGCTGTCAGCAAATTACTCCGTTTTAGCAAAGAGGAACAATATATTGTAGAAACCGTAATTCCTCATTTCTCTAAAGAACTGAAACATGCCATAGACAACGGCGAGTCCAGCAAGGCCCAGGTCTACGTAAGGGTACTCGGTAACTTAGCTCACCCAGGTATTCTGAAGGCATTCGCTCCCTACCTAGAGGGACAAGTTACCGTGACCAAGTACCTCCGCGTTCAGATGGTTGCAAGTCTCAAAACATTAGCTAACTTGAAAAACGAATATGTGCGTTCAGTACTCTACAGCATCATAAAGAACACTGCTGAGTCTTACGAAGTTAGGGTGGCTGCTGCCCTGAACATCTTCTTGGCTTTCCCCACCGATGAGATGATGCAAGTAATGGCATACATGACAAGCGGAGACCCCAGCACTCAAGTCCGCGCTGTACTAGCAACTAGCATTACTTTCGCTGCGGGACTGAAGGAGCCTCGTTTTGCAGAGCTGTAAGTAGTACCCTCAATATGTTTATTAATATTAATCTATGCCTATCATCTATATACAATGAAATTATGTGTTCATTCCTGCTATCTATTACAGCGCCAAAACAGCCCAATCTGTCATGCATATCATCTCGAAAGAGAAATTCGGATACAGTTACTCGACCGACAGTTTGATCGACGGATACACGAGCGATGAGGACTTCAGTTTCTTCAAGGAACTATCATACATTGGCAGTGACAATACTCTCCTTCCCAAGTACCACAGGGCCGCTATGAGATTTAAGGGCACCGGATTCGGTGATGAAAGACAGGTCAGTATACATTTACCGGTTTTATTAAAGAAGTAATATATGTGACGGTTCTTTAATTCATTTCAAAATACGATTATATGTTACCCATAGACTGCACATGCACTTATCTGTTTAAACTTAATGCACAATATTTGTGCCATTATAGCGTCTGAAATATATACAGTTCCAGTTTCCTCTAAAATATGTTTTCTGTTTACAGGTAACCTTGTCTGTTTCTGACGTTCTGGATATAATAAATGATGTTGCATCAAAGATTTTCACTACGCCCAGTAAATCTGAGCCTACTTTTAAGTTTTCGGCTAAACAGATCATCGAAATGCTAAACATCAAATTCGCCGCCCGCGAACCTATAGAGGGTGCGATTTTTATTGAAAATATGAACCAACAGACGTTGATAACTTTTGGCGAAGAAGAGCTTTTTGCATTTATCAAGAACTTCGTTGATGGCATGGAAGATATTACGAGCGGTGTTGGAGTTCACTTTACCAAAATACTGAGACACAATCTTGTTAATGTCGACTTTCCGCTTGCTAGCGGTATGCCCTTCACCTATCAGTACAGCGAACCTATGATCATAAACGCTCAATTGAAAACTAAACTTAAATTTGACGAGCAGACAAAAGGTGGATTAATAGAAAGCAAATTTGACGTTACATATGCAAGAAACATAGTTGGCACCGTAGGTTTCATGGATACTATTGGCGAAGTTTTAGTCGGCGCTGGCGTGATCAACAAACTTCAAGTACGCCTGCCAGCTACAATTAAAACTACATATAAAATGGATGGAGATTTCACAGTCCAGATTGAGCCTCTACAGGCTGAGAATGATATCAAGCTTGTTTACATGAGTGTTATGCCCTATACTGGTACCCAGAAGAAGGATTCAATCACGTACAACCTCAACGCAATTGAGCGTTCATTTAAAGACCTTGTATCATCTGATGTTACGTTTGGTGAATTGACTGGAATGCACTACAACTTTAAAGGCAACTCCTTCTCTTCTGACTACAAGAATCTCGAAAAGTCGTTCGACGCTGATTTGTTGACTAACCTCGGACGCCTGATGTACCAGAAGGACATCGCGTTGACAGAGTTTAGTTTGAAATATCTGAGCAAAGATTCGCCAACCAAGTCTGTTACCTTCACACTCTATTTTGGTGAGTTGAAAACACAAATAATAACATACATGCGTAGTTTCAGGCCTATATCCCGATATAAATAAACATATTTTGCCAGCTATGTTTTAAAGTCCCTCGTAATGGGAGCGAGAGAGTCTTCTGCTGTGTACCGGCCACAGTTACAGACTCCGCACTGCTACGGAGAAATTCTTGTCAAAAGAATACAATAAAGAATCCTTACGCACAACAGTCACATACACTAGCACTGCGCTATTAATATCATTAATTTAAATACATTTTACAGTTTATACTTGTGGTAGAACGTTATAAATCGTCCGATCCAATAGATTGTTATTATTTGAATTGATACATAATATTTTTTCAATAATTGCCTGATTTCCGGCATAATTTTAGGCCTACGCTTGCTTGACTGATCGTGAGGGTTCGATTTCTGAGACGGTATGATATTATTGAGTTTTTCTTTTCTTTGCGCTTTCACATAGTTGGCGGAATGCAGCTTTAATATCCATCCTTCGCCCTATGGATGTATATATGTAGCCGTATATGTCTATATTCTTCCTAGTCATGCAAAACACATAAGATAGATTAGTACCTATATGACATTCGTATACTGACAATGGTTTTCAGTCACACAAAAAGCTTAACAGTAAATCATCAATAGCTTAGATATCGGACTATAACTATAAAATAATCGTGTTTCTTTACAGACAAACTATACAATCAGAAAAACAGCGGAGAAATGGGACCAGCCACTCTGACCGATCATGTCGAACCCAATAGCGAGTCCCGCCGCGCAGAGATCGTTAAGAAAGCCTCGACTGGTATCGAAGCCGCTGAAGTTATGTTAATTGACGTCAGCGCCGTATTTAACGGACCGAAAAATGTTGAGTACATATTCACCGGTGCGTATGCCAACAGCTATGTCGACCCCAAGTTCCAAGCCGCCTTCATTGCGCGCGGCTGCGAGCAGATTAGTGCTGTTTTCCAATTGAACAAAGAGGAAGCTAAAATTGTCCCATTGAACTTTGAGTCAGCTCTGGAAAACGAAATTAAGATGACTTTTGACGCCGATCTCAAGTTCGGAAACAACATGAGCATGCACATGCAAGGCTATGGCGAGCGTAGTGACGAGTACACTGAGTTGCTCAGGAACGACCCCATGGGCAAGTCATGTTTGTCAGATGTTAGTGTCAACAACTTGTATCAAAAGGATTGCAATAAGATGATCATCAAGGCGCACGCCCCTGACTACTTTAAAGCTACAGTGACCTACGATGGCGGAGACATGAAATTCTGGTACATGCTAGATACCATCTACGAGTACATTAAGGATGTATATGAGTTGGAAGAAGATGTAAACCCCTTCGTGAAAGCTGACGGTAACAAAGTTGAAATCGAAGCACAAGCTTTCTATTTAGATAACTATTTCAACTACAATTTCACAACCACATATGGATTATTAAGTTTCAACAATGTGGAGGGTTTGTTTTACGAGCCCTATGCTATGGCTGTCTATGCACCCATCACGGCCTGGGAACGCGCCCGTAACATCTACACTGGTTACCAATATATGCGTGAGTATTTTTGCCTCTTAACAAGTGACAGTTAACTTATCATATTGAGTTTGTACTTATGAATGTTGATATATCTGCCGCAGCTTACTGCGCTGTCGACGACAACAAAGTGAGTACGTTCAGTGGCCGCAGCTACGACTACAAACTCACCAGCTCCTGGCACGTGGTGATGGTAGCCTCCAGCGACCCCGACGACCTGGTCATCCTCACTAGAAGACCCAACGACAAGGAGGAGGAGGTCTACGTTTCTTACAGGTACATATCTTTACTTAATATGTTATACAGCCAAATCATAACTTATTCTGGCTATAAGTTAACTTGTGTTATTTTTCTCTTAACAACAGCAAGATAAAATCTTTTCTATATAATATTTCTGTAACTTCTAAACATGCAATCCTGTACTACGTTTATATCATGCGTATTCAACTAATTCCATTCTCATTCAATATTTTTACTTAGAAATTATAATGGATGTTTCCACTTTTCACAGAGCTGAATCTGGTAAGTACGTTGAAGTTGAGATCAAACCCAACAACGTAGAGGTCAAAACCAATAGTGCTAAAACTTGCGACGGTGCGCTCACTACGTACTTCGATGATTCAAGCGATGTTGGAGCACCTCTTCTGGAGTACTACACTCTCGCTAAAGACGTGCAGGTATTCAACTTCCGCAATGGCCATCTTCGTCTCGTGTATGACAACCAGAGGCTAGTTATCTTTACCGATGAGCACCGCAGCACCACCAGAGGTCTCTGTGGTGAGAGCACTGGCCAGAGCTTCGATGACTTCATAACTCCGTTTGGTATTGTACATAGTCTTCCTGAACATTACGGCGCTGCTTTCTCCCTAGAAGGTGAATTCAGTGATCCTAAGACCGCGGAGTTGAAGAAAGAAGCTAAACAGTGGGCTTACCAGCCCGTGACCAAGTTCACCAAAGTTCTTAACTACGATGCTGACTGGAGCAAGGTTAACAACAAAACCGTTAAGAATGTCGTCGCTTAATCAGTATGTAGTACAAAGTACCAATCTGCCTCGTGAGCACGCTTTGCAAGTCGTTGGAAACAGTTCTACACAATATAACTATTTAATTATGCATACAAATTGTTACCTTAAATATGTATTAAAATATAACTAATCATTGAAATTTACATATATTTGTGAATGTTGTCTATTTTAGCATAAGATTATGTAAGGATTAAATATTATTTATGTTATAATATTCAGTCATGAATGACTTAATACAAACCAGCAGGGCTGTAAATAAATCGCAATGCAATAATAATGACGTTATTTTATTAATAAAGTATGAACGACTATTGACTGTTAGATATTTGTTTATTTATTAGGGAAAAAACGGATACAATAGATTTTATAAAGTTCACAATATATAGACAGTAGGTACATAATCCAGAAACATTTTCCACAGATAGTAGTAAAGTACATACAGGCTATAATAAGAAAAGAAGAGAACCTAATGATATAAAGATATACACAATATACATCATATTTTTAGAGAACCATATAATACATAATATACATATTCTTTCAACAAGAATATAGTCTATGAAAATCGAATAGCCAAGTCTTTGGAAACATTTCTTTTAAATTCCGGTAAAGAAAGGCGAGATATATATATATATATATTAAAGGCAAGACTGACGTTTCTCTGCCAATGATATTCGACCATTGTTGTGTAGATAATCACTAAGCCCCAGGTAACAAATAATATATTATAGACTTTTACCCTGAAGAAAACTTAGGCAGTTTTAACAACACACAATTCAAATTTTCATACATAATCGTAACCACTTCATTTTTCCTCATTCATTGGATAAATATATAGGTAATAATAATATTCTATCACTTATCCATAACACCATCTATCCCAAACTAAGCAGAGCTTGTACTATGGGTACTAGACAATGGATAAATACTTATATACTTTTTTTTATAAAACATATAAACAACTCTCACCAACATGTTAAACAACTAAATCAACACCTTAATTCCTTACCCTTATCCTTAGGAAAATTAAACAGCTAGATTATGTATCCTATGCTCTGTTAAAAGATTATTCAATATCATCTTGATTTATTTTCTACCTTAGCCTCGCTAAAATCGATGACAGGGATCTCTGTCATCGATTTTGACAGCTGAGACTGTGAGGATAATTAAAAAACAGTGCGAAACATCTTGCAACAAAAATTCGGAATGCGACAGCTCTGTGCACGATGGGTGCCGCATTTGCTGAATGCTGATCAAAAGCAAGGGTAAACGATTTTCACAGCAACCTTTGGACCAATTCAAGAGGGATCCAACCGATTTGGTGCGGTGATTTTAGATCTTAGATGTAATGTGAGTTTACCACTATACGCCAGAAATGAAACAGCAGTCAAAGCAGTGGGTAGGAGCCGGTGGTTAAGCTCCATCTGCCGAAAAGACATGGCCAACATGTTTGCAAAATGGATGGCATGCAAAAGAGATTTTGTTAATTAAACACCTTGATAAAGGGAGAACAATCCCAGGTAGATATTATACTTACATTCTTGACTTACTAGATACAAGAAATCGTAAAGAAAGGCCTGGCTAGATGAAGCAAAAAATATCTTTCATCCGGACAACCCACCTGTACACTAGCGTGCGTTGGCAATGAAAAATCTTTTGGGATTGGAGTACGATTTGCTCAGCCACACCCCCTATGCTCCTGATTTGGCACCCTTCGACTTCTATTTGTTCTCAAACGTAAAGAAATTTGTTTCTGGTAAGCGCTATGCATCCAATAAAGAAGTTGAGAGCCTTAAATTAATATTTTTATAGTCTTCCAGATTATCATGTCCAGCGCTGAACCAAGAGCGATGATGTCAAGGGAGATAAGGTAGAACAATAAAATCATTTTTTAACTAAAAATTGCAGTCTTTCATTGTCAGGCCGAGAATTGTCTCTATGGCGACCTCACTCAAGCTTACGCTTGTCGTTCCGAAACAAACCAATAGATGGCGCTTTATTCAACTCCAATTACAGAAATAAATTGCAATGAAATGTATGGATTTATCATGCGTTCAAGTGTACATTTTACACAGCCTGCTACTTATCTGTACTTATACAGATCCTTAGTCCGTTCACAGCTAGAATATGCTGTGCCCATCTGGAATCCGTTTTATAATAAGTATGTTACTGCTATAGAAGCTGTTCAAAGAAAGTTTTTGCGCTGCATGCATTATAAGTGTTATCGTTTTAAATGTTCATATGAAGAACTACTTGTGAAATATAAATTTATAACATTGGAACACAGACGACTATATTTAGAAGCAATGTTACTGTACGACCTTTGTCACAATAAATATGATTGCATTCAACTGACAAACAAAATAATTATGTTACCGAATACCTATTAGAACTCATAGCCGTAATCTATGTCAATTTTTTGCTACTGCTCGTTGTCGTACAAATGCAGGCAAACGAGCACCGATGTATCGCCTAGTTGAATCTGTTAAAAATAATTTCAACAGTATTGATTTATTTGCCACACGCCCTAGCATATATAAAAAATTGTTACTTAGTGCTTTATCTTTACTATGATCTCATTTGATTGATAAAACAAAACCAAAAAATAATGAAAATTCTTAATTCTAAATACTTATGTTTACTAAATATTGCACATGTCTACTGGTTCTCATTGTAACCCATTAATGTAATATACTTAATGTGTGGTAAATGTCACTGGTGTCACAGTTCTGCTATATTTGTTTGGTACAAGTTATTTAAAACCATATATTGTGTCATTGTTTGTTTACCTCAATAAATGAAAAAAAAAAAACCAATGATTATTTTCTTAACACTTCGACATATATATTACCAACTACCCACGCCTATTAATCCACGAATGGACAAACTGACAAGAGTGACATGTGTTACATCCATAATTTATCAGTTATGTTCTTAGGTTCTACGTTATAGGCAGCTAGCCAGTTACCATATCATTATCGAGGGTAAATTTCTAGACCTCATGCTGCCACAACCAATCCTCCTCCGTCTACTCATGGGGATGAAGGCGTGAGCTAATATCTACGAGGATGTAATATTGTCTTACGTTTACGCGAATGTTATACATTAAAATTAAACTTTATACGGATTTTGTCGCGTTGTTTATTATTAACACTTTTATTAGGTACACTAGCTGACCCGCGCAACTTCGTCTGCTTCACATAAGAGAATTTTCCTAGTCTTTGCAACATTTTTCATTTATGCTCCACTCCTATTGGTCTTAGCGTGATGTTATATAGCCTATTGCCTTCCTCTATAAATGGGCTATCCAACACTGAAATACTTTTCTAATTTTTACCCGTAGTTCCTTAGATTAGCGCGTTCAACCAAACAAACAAAATGTAAGTGAAGTCGGCGCGTGAGCGCCCCCGCCTTTTTATAAATGCAGCGGATGGCCGTTTCGCGCGTTAAACAAAAATCAACCGTACCCATACTGGCGCGGCGAGATTTGGAAGTTTTATTTCATCTATATCTTGTGTGTTTATAAACCGATTTCTATAATTTTTTTTTATAAAGTAGATATTAAAGTGTACTTTTTGAATATGGGAGTTTGATAACGATATATCTATGTGAAATACAATATATTTATGTATTTAATACACTTTAAAGAAATGCCTAACGATTAAACACGTTATTGTGGCTAATTTATAAAAGATAGATATATACTATTCAGGACGTTTTTGTAGATCTTTTGAAGACCATCATCTTTGTAATACATACTTTCTGTGTATGATCAACGTATGCGAGGATAAGAGCTCGAAAGCGCATTTTCATCCGACTTGCTTCAAATTTAACGTCACTGCTCAGCTCCTATGTGTCTTAGCGTTATGTTATATAGCCTATAACCTGCCCAGAAGTATGGACTACAATCGTACCAAGTTTGGTTAAAATCCCTTCAGTAGTTTTTGACCCATGCGTGCACATACAGACAGACAGACAGACAGACAGACGGACAGACAAAAAATTTACTGATTGCATTTTTGTCATCAGTATCGATCACCATTTATCCTCCAATATTAATTTTGAATATATATTCAATGTACAGAGTTGACCTCTCTACAGTTTTATTATAAGTATAGGTAATTTTAAAAATATTACACTACTACTGAATCTATATTACTATTTTATCTATTTGAAATTATTCAACCTACTCGTATTTATATTTAAACTAGATTTGCCCGCGACTTCGCTCGCGTTAATTTAGAATTTGACAATCAATTCGGGTCGCACTCTGCTTGTAATAATATAATTCAATCATGATTCGAAAGACACGTGGCGCCATCTATTATCATAAGATCATTATTGTTGTTTTCCTCGGGAATAGTAATTTTTTTCGGGATGATAGGTAGACTATGTCCGTTTCTGTACACCTGACAACGTATATGCAAAATTTCAGGATGATCGGTTGAGTGGTTTAGGCGTAAAAAGGTAACAAACAAACAAATAAACAAACTCATTTTCGGTTTTATATTATTAGTTAGGATTTACACTTACCATAATGTTTCGGTTACTTTTCAGCAGCCATGTTCAGGGGGAGATAGAGTCTACTATTGTATTGTAGTGAATTTGTAAAGAAAAAGTTATTGAATAAAATAAGGGAATTGCTTGAGCACCATCTATTATCATTCATGGGTATTACGCTCGTCACGGTTATTTTCAGTCCTTGTTTGCTAAACCTTTACCGTGGCTTAAAGTGAGTACCGTTACTATCACCACTAGATGGCGTTTAAATAAAGTCAGATTGAACTGACTTTAATATGACCTTGCATAATTATTGTTCAACACCAAAACATTGAGATAACAATATGAACAAAATCTTATCTTTTTGTAACAAATTGACGGCAAGGATGACGCATGGGGCAAAAGATTGCTTGCCTCAAAATATGGCAATATCAATAAGAAATATTATTAAAACCGGCTTACATTTATACAATACTAGTTTTTGCCCGCAGCTTCGCTCGCGTAAAAGTAGATTAGGTTACGTTAGTAGCAGTACTTTTTATTTTATAGCGTAAATAAAATATAGCCTAATTACTCGGTAATAATACAGGTTTCTAATGGTGAAAGAATTTTATTTTTAAAATTGCTTAAGTAATTTTTGAGTTAAATCATTACAAACAAACAAAGAAACGAATACATCGGCGAACATCACCATCGTAGCCTTCTCGTAGCTATACACAATCTTGCTACGCGCTTATCGCTACATACATGATCAAGAAATGCTACGAACAATCACATCTTACAGGCAACATTATTATGTAACTGAAAGCCCTAGCGATTTGGTGAAAACTAAACTGGAAACCTTTGTGAATGACCGTGAGACACATATTTGTCCTTATTTAGTATTAGATTTTTAAATATTGGTTAGGTAAAGTTAAGTTAATAAAAATACTTTTATCTAGATGAAATGTACTCTATGTCCTTTTCTGTTCCCCTGTCGACGTACATGCGAAATTTCATGATGATCGGTAGAGTAGTTAAGGCATGAAAGCATAACAAACAAACAAACTCACATTCGCATTAATTATTATCTATATATTAATACGTGAAGCGAAAACTTTGGAACCCTTTTTACGAAAATTGGGCGGACGGAGGAGTATCAAATTTCGCACACTTATAGTTTATACAGAGAAGAAGTGACGAATGCTAATATTTTTTTAAAATATGCATTTGAAATACATTAAATTAATGAAAAAACACTACACGCACACAAACATGCATTTGACACACGCAGTCGAAGCGCGTAACTATGGTTACATATATCAATATATAATGACATAATATGTCAGCAAGGCAATTTTGGTCGAATTTCGAGCACTAGGCGACCGCTAGTAATATTAGTTAGAATAGTTAGATTTTAAATTCGTTTATTTAATCTAAGTTAAGTACTTGATAAGTATTTTTTAATAATTTTGTTTTGTTTTCTATTCTGTCTCACTGTTTGTCCTTGCAACCAATGTCTTTCTTTCTTTCTTTCAAAGTTTATACATCAGAATCAAGAAAATTCTCTAATGAAAACAATATGTTTCAGCAGCGCGTCTACAGTTTTAGATTGAGCCATCCCATCTGCGCTCTGGAGAAGCCAAGATACGTTATTGATTCTGGATCAAGCCCTTTGGTAAGTTGAGTCGGTCTTTTGGAATTATATAAAATTATCACTCTCATTACTCTCAAATAGTTTGTTAGTTAGCCGAGCGTGTCTTTTTCGCATGTAACCTCACAACAGATGCCCAAGTCAGCTATTATAATAGTGTCAAAATGGTCTATCATTGATTTCATAATTGTTGATTTTGACATGTTTGGTAATCTACTAATATAATGGCGTCATTATGACTTTCCGATGGTCAACCCCTGACACTCCATTGAATAAAATGGCATAATTATAATGGTAATCACGTACATAATGACAAATGAAGGACTAACGTATTACCGCATACGCATCTGCTAAAATTTTGACAGTTCCTTTGATCAAATTGCTTTTAACAATAATAAATAAATGTAAAAATATATAAACGAAATCTGGCATGAATAAAAATTCAAATTTAGTAGTAGTTTTTCAAAAATCACTTTTACTAACGGGTTTTATAATAATGGCAATACAACATGTAATTCTACCACAATTAAATTACGAGACCATTGACCGACCAATGATCGACCATTATGAATTTAGTAGATTACGAACATTTAGCAAAATGACAATGGAATTGCAGTTACGTCGTGTCGCAATGGCGAATTTATAAAAATAGCAGACTTGGGCTCCAGGGCCATTGTATGTAGATGACAGACACGACGATGGTTAGTTACGCATACTCTCAAAATTGTTTTATGACTGCCGCTCTAGTAGTTATTCCTGTATCGCGGGAGACTTTACAAACATTCAAACAACGAATACAAAGATCCAGATTCGGAACAACCATTTGTGGATCACACAAATTTTTGTCTCGTGTGGGGTTCGAACTCACAACACTTAGCGTAATGGCAGTAGCGAGGCGACCAACTAAACTACTACGTCAGCAGTTGGTTCATTTTTAGGCATGTGTTTGCTGCACTTAACCACACAATTCAGCCATTGTGCGTTGGGGACTGACTCTACTCATACCAGCATTATCCAAAAAGACAGGTCCCATGTTGCTTATCTTATCTTATGTGGGGGGCCAGTTAGTGCAGACCGGCGACACTTCAACCCAGTGGGATCTTTTGTGTCGACACTCTCCCAATAACGACTGCTATAGATGTTCATGACAGCCGGGACCATCGGCTTAACGTGCTCTCCGAGGCACGGAGCAGGCGATAATTGTCAATCAATACGCACATAATTTCGAAAAGTCATATAACTTCCGAAAGTCAGAGGTGCGCGACGTGGGTTCGAACCCGAGACCCTCTGCATTGCAGTCTGTTGGTCTCCCCACTGAGCTATCGCTGCTCTTTGTTGCTTAGTACTTCTATTATAATGTCTGGGTTGCTTAGGAGCCTAGCCTGCTGGTTGCTCAAGCTTTTACATTTCGTCGGCCTCGATGGCGTAGTGGTTAGTGTTTAGTGTAACCGACTGCCACGCATGAGGTCGCAGGTTCGATTCCCGCACAAGTCAAACATTTGTGTGCATGAACATGGATGTTTGTCTTGGTCTGGGTGTTTCTATGTATAATATGTATCTAAGTATTAACAAAAAAAAGTATATATGTACGTTTATCCATTGTCTAGTACCCATAGTACAAGCTCTGCTTAGTTTGGGCTAGATGGTGTTGTGTGTATGTGATAGAATATTATTATTATATTATATTATACCTACATTGTAAGAATACGCAAAACAGTATTTCTTCTGCTTCCATGCAGTCGCTGCAGTGTACTGGTTCCCTAAATGTTAAAGAGGTTTTTGTTAAGTGAGAAGTGACCTGTTCTTATGCCTAATGCCCGGGTTACATGAGGCTAGTTTTTGAAGCTAGGATAGCAAGCTAGTTCTCTACTAAACTGTCCTGGCTTGCTGACCTGGCTCGGAACATGCTAGTTCTGTTTACATGAGGCTAGATTATTTTAAGCTAATATTATTGCAGTGACTGAGGTAACCACACGTTCAAAATGAACTGCATGCGAAAAAAAAACACTATTCGATTAAAACAGTTACTTCGAAAACTGTGCCAATTCGCACTAGACGAACTAGAAGATGAATTACAAAAACGGGTGTGGACAAGACCGTGGATTTTGAGAAGAGATTTAATTATTTACTTCTTACGTCTTTGGTAGTCATATCAACACCTACTGTCTTTAATTTGCCACACATTTTTTGTAGTGCTAAATCACGTTTAGACTTGTCTTTAGAACTTGGAAGGGTGACGTTCCACAGACATTCATGGTCACGGTATAGTTGTACAAATTTTAAATTAATCTCCGTACTTAGTTTGGGCATCTAAAATCTCAAAAACACGTCGCAGTTAGAAAAATAAACGAAACGCGTGATTCCTGCTTACTAGCCAACTGAAAACTATCTTCGCCGGCCACATGAAGCTAGTACACAAGCCAGGATAGTAGAATCAGTGGTAGGGGGTGCTACTAGCCTTAAAAATAGAACTCCATTTTATTAAAAACTGTTCTGGCTTGTAAACTAGCTTACTAGCTTAGAAATTAAGCTAGTTTTGTGTACACAAAGACAGAAGTACTAGCTTGCTAGCTTACTGACATTAGCTTGCTATCCTAGCTTGAAAAACTAGCCTCGTGTACCCCGGGTATTATACTAAGTGGCGTGAAATTTTCCTCGTGAAGTGCTTTGTGCGCCAAAGGTAAATAGGATGATGCACCGTAAGATGTTATTGCCAACATTGGAGTGACACTGAAATGGCCGTTTATACTATTCTAGTGTGTTGGAACAAAAAGTAGACCATCCAGTTTTGGAGCTGATCCCATGGATTCAAGGCATTGTTGGCTTAGATTGTTTCAATTAAAATTCACAGCTAGGCTCATTAAGATATATTCACTGTATCCGTAAAATTAATTAGCTAAAAGGTTTTTCTATAAATAAAAGTGTAGTGGATGCTCCTGTTTACCATACTGCTGCTTTAGAGGCTACCATCAAATTTGATTAAATGCTTGAGTATGTTCAGTAGTAATTCATGGAGAAATGGTTGCAGCACCTTACAGTTATGATTTGTAAACTAAATTTTATTGTAAACTTGGCGATTAAAAAGAGTGGCCATGAGTTTCTTGCCCGTTCTTCTCATGAGCCCTACACCCTTCCTTCGCTGAACGTGGCAGTAAATGTAAATTCACAGAAAAAATTTTGTGTAACTTTGACATTCATAAGTGTTATCTTGTAACCTAACTTGAATAATTTTTTTTATTTTTTTTTGATAATAACGTAACATTTTCGTACAAGTAATATCCGGCAGGCACTTTTCATAGACGTATAACTTCAATATGAAGTCAACCTTGTAACCAGTAGTACTTTCACAGGTGCAATGAACCCTGCCGATGTTTTCCCACAAGACGACAGTATGGGGTTCTTCAAAAAGGGTGTTAAAAGGTTTTACAGGGTTGGCAACGGCAGTATTCCTACTGTTGTGTTTCGTTCGGTGAGTGAGAGTGCCGGAGGCCCAATCACCCTCTTTTTCCCTTACCGCTCCTTCTCCTTCCCTCTTCCTTTCCTAAAGGGTCGGCCACGAGCAAGTGGTGTTGCAGATGTCCATAGGCTAAGGTGACTACATAGCATTACGGCCCACCCGTAAGATTCTTTGCCACTTTAGTTGTATAAAAAATATATAGTATACTAGCTGTCCCGACAGACGTTACCCTGCACAAGCGAAAAAAAAAATCTAAGCCATTTTCGCATCCACTTGAACAACATACACAAAAAGTTGCGTCAAAATCGGTCCAGCCGTTTAGGTGGAGTTTAATTACAAATGTTGTGTTTGTATGATGTAAGTATGAATAACAACTGTCCGTGATGCAAGATGTAGGTTTATTCATATAGCACATGGAACAATGATAGATAGTACATGAGAAGCGTATAAGACAACTTAATTTATTTAATTTACACAATATCCTGTAGAGGCGCTGTAGATCGTTCGGAAACCCCATCTCTATATCGGGCCTAACAACAAACCCACTCACAGAAGATTTATAGAATAAAGATATGTGCTCTTACTGTACTTAGAACGCATGAAAAACTTGCCACTATTGTGTACAATATTCAATATGGCTGGCAGGATAATCCTTACTAATATTATAAATGCGAACACGAGTTTGATTGCTCGTTTGTTAGTTTGTTACGCTTTCGCGCCTTAACTACTCAGAAGATTTATATATATAAAGATTGGTACAATTGTCTGGTTGCTTAGTCATCATATTTTGTGTATCTTTTCATCTTTTCTTTTTCTATCTTTTCTTTTTCTTTTATTAGTTTTCACAATGTATTGTCGTGCATACGACAGTATGGGTATCGTTGTTGGCAATGTTGCCGACCACTATATAGCAGCTACACATTGTAGTAAGGCCCCTTTCATTATACACACATACATACATAGATTCACGCCTGTTTCCCAGAGGGGTAAGTAGAGATTACGGATTTCCATTCGCTACGATCCTGACACACATCTCTAGCTTCATTCACTTTCATCACATTCCTCATACACGCCCGTCGGTTCAAGGAGCTCTTAACCTGGCCTTTGTCCAGAACGTCTCCGATCTGATCGAGAAACATTCGCCTAGGTTTTCTTCTTGCGACTGTTTCATTCATACTTTCATTATACATGCTGTACAAAAGAAAATCTGCTCCGATACCAAATAACAGTCGTTAAATCAATGCGCCTCTAGTTGCTATGGACACCTGTGTCCAAAGATAGTATCAACCCAAACGCTATTTTGTCACATTATATTGACGGGTTGTGTAGTGGTTTAAGTAAGCCTCTTTTTTTTTAAAGTGAAAACTTCCCTAGGCGCGTTGAGCACTTCTTGGGTTAACAAAAATCGTAAAACTTGCGTCATCGTCACGCTTCCACGCTTTATTAACTTTTTTTTAGAATATTAGCAATATCTCAGAAATAGTGCGTCCTACGCAAAAAATAGAGAAATTTTGACCCCCTTAATAACCCGCAAGAGAGTATCAGGAACTAGCATCCGACCCGCCCCTTTTGTTTTCTTTTTTGGTTTATAAAAAAGTGTTTATGATCAAGGATTAAAATTTTCAATTCTATCGGCAGGTTTGTCTGTTGTGTACAAATAAATAGAAAACTATCAGTAAGCACACAAACACATTTAATTTCAGTGCCATAATAATATAATTTTGCCAAAAGTGAATACTTTAATCCTTTGTTCACACTTAGTTAAGTCTTGTCTAGATCACGGGAGACTGTTCTTATTATCTAAATCTATTTAACTTAATTTACATTTAATAAAATCTTGTGAATTCATTTACATCATATTTTTACTTCTAAACTTACAATTAATTGTAACCCACAGATAATAAAATACACATTTTTCATATGGCAACAATAAATTCATGTTCTGGTATTACAGGAGTACGGAAGCGCGGGTTAATACAAACGCTGACCTCGTTTTTATGTTACCCCGTTAACACAACGTCACGCGGCATGGTGGCGCAGCCTTCGATGCTGTTATCGCGCGCTATCGACCCGCGCGCGGCGCCATCTTGCCCCGCGCATGCGCAATAACACATGCGACAACACTGACGTTTCCACAAACCCCAGTAGCACTCTGAAAATTACGGTTAACTGTAAATAAAATTGTAAATAGAATTTATAGAAAAAATAAATAATAACGTGATATCATTATATTATCGACGTAACTAATACAATGTATGTGTGTGGATAGATTATTTAAGAAGTCGTACGTCGGATTGCGTCGTGTGGTAAGTAGATTTTGCAATTATAAACTATTTTTAAATCGAATTATTGAACAACAAATTGGATTCCGCGTTTCTTAGAACGTAGTTTTGTTATAAACACATTCAGAATAGTTTTCTTTCATCCTTTTATGTAACATAGTGCGTTATAAATTAATATAGTTATGTATATGCAAAGTGCGGTACTTCGGCACTTTGTCTAAAACGATAAAATGCTGATTAATTTCCTTTTGAGTTTGTTCGGAGCCCCTTCATTGGCAAATTGGAGGCTATTGAATTAATTTTAAGTGTTTTGTTCTATGATAACGAGTTAGTGGGTATTTAAATTTACTTCGGGGTATAGATTATACGTTTTCTTGTGAACATTAAAGATCACAAAACTAAAAGACTTATTTTGTCCTTATGTCATCGAATTTTTTTGGTATAACATAATGTAAGTAAAGTAAAAAGAATGCATATTAAACCTTTTACGAATGCACCTATATTATTAACTCTGTCTACGTAGTCTATTTTTTAAGGTTTCAGCAATGTGAGTGTATAAAATCTTATTATTAGATTTAATTTCAAAATACTTTGTACACCATAAATAGACTTTACAAACAGGTACCAAAGATACGCAATATTTTTTACTTAATAATTCATTCTGATGTTTCTTAATGAATAAAATTCTGCGAGCAAAAGAGAATGAATTAACATTAATTTTTAAATCTATGCATAACGGTGCTAAGGATTTGAATTCGTAATGATCGACGAATAAAAATTATTTATCTTTAATGTTAAGTCTTTTATAAATCCGTCAAAAACAAAAGACAGTGAAAAAACTTATTCTTTGAATAGTTATTTTTACAGACTATATAATTGCATGGTAAATTGTTTTTTTTTTTCATCCGTGTCTTTTTGACCCATTTCGGCCACAATTTGTGTAGCCTAAACTACACAGTACACTGCGTTTTTCGTGCAGTAAAGTATATTTAAAGCAAGATTATCTACCGAACGCTTACAAAACGTTATGTGAATGTCATTCTTTATCTACGAAACTTCCGTTTTACGATAATTTTGTTGTTGTTATACATCATGCGTTTTATTTTGTATTGTATTTATTGCTGCAGCGAATTAGATCAAGGGCTTACAAAGACAGTTAACGTATATACAATGTCACATGCATGCAGAGTCTCACGCCTATTTCTGTCAAAGGGTAAGCAGTGCTGTAGTCTACCGACATATCTTCAGATATGTTTTTAGATCCTATGCGCTTCAGTATCAATGTTTTTTACAAGCATTAATCTCAAAGACATTTTAACAATAGGTACCGTCTTGTTGGCACCGTGGCGCATGGTATAAAGTTGTGGTGAATCGGTGGGTCCGCCTTCAGTTTCCGGGTCAAGAAAATTTAAAGATTTTCTGTTAGGAAATTGCCAGTAGCAGTACGTAGATTCAGACAGTAGAAAGTTTTTGTTGGTTGGCGGTCATCTGACCCGTCTTACGGTAGATTGTCACTGCCGCTTAAGGACACAAACGTTTTCTTAACATCGCTTCAAAAAACGGTAGGATAGCAACCACGTAATATGCCCGATGGACGGTAAGGGGCTTCGCGTAGATAATTAAAAGTTGTATAGCGGTTACCCAAATACAAAGTTTAAGTTTAAAAGTCGCGTTAACGTTGTAAGTTTGTACAGTAGGAAGCAAATTTTAATGAGATCTTTATAATGGGTCTTTGGGCTCTGCAGGTTGAAGTAACCGCATATTATATACCTACATAGGTATATTTGTATTTGTTTATTTATTAGGGAAAAACGGATACAATAGATCTTATAAAGTTCACAATATATAGACGGTACATAATCCAGAAGCATTTTCCATAGATAGTAGTAAAGTACATATAGGCTATAGTAAGAAAAGAAGAGAACCTAAAGATATAAAGATATACATAATATTTTTAGAGACCCATATAATAAATACTAATAATATTATGAAGCTGAAGAGTTTGTTTGTTTAAACGCGCTAATTTCAGGAACTACTGGTCCGAACTGAAAAATTATTTTTGTGTTGGATAGCTCATTTATCGAGGAAGGCTATAGGCTATATAACATCACGCTACGACCCATGAGGGCGGCGCAGTAACGATAAACGCGGGTGAAACTAGAGAATATAGTCTATAAAAATATATATTATTGAGTAGTAAAGCATTGCTGGTATCAGCATGAATGGACTGCATCGTTCAAGGAAGGATCTACTCTCATACAGCTGCTGTTGCTTTTTATTGCGATTTGTTGCACGCGTGTTCTGTCTTTCTTAAAATCACCTAGTTTCCGTACCAGGACCTGCTAAAATAAGTACTATGTTTCCTTGGATCTTCTTCCATGATGCCAATACGCAGCCGTGTCCATGAACTGTGATTACTGCTTACCAGTGGGCCGTTAACTTGTCTGCTACCAGTAACATTAAAAAAACGTTGCTTTGTCATTCTATATATATCAGCCAAGTTTTTAACAGCATTTTCGTCACATCTCACCCTAAATGAAAATAAAATTAAACGGAAAAAAAAGACATTTTCGTCTCAAGTATCCAGAAAACGATTATTACTCATTTTAAAAAGGCTAAGCTAATGTTAGTTTGTAATGTAAGCCCCTGACTTACGAATCCATTGAGCCATATCTACATTTAGAAACTTTTAAAACCGAATTAATTAATTAGGCTAGTAGCTACCAGCCTCTCTGATTTAACAGCTGTTACGGGTTACATGTGCGAGCAGATCGTACGTGTTACCAGTACAGGTAGTTCGTGTCAGTCCCTTACACTGATGAGCAAAAAGATTTTCTTCTTGCGCATATTGAATATGGGATTAAATATAATGACCACCAAAAATAGTAATTGCACACCAAAATATGCTTACTAGAATATATCATAACGAGCACTTATACGCCTCAAATCACTGCATTCCATCTCGGAAGGGTTAGGTTATGTTAGGTTCCTTCTTAAACCCACCTAAAAATAGGAGCCCGCGAAGCGGGGCTCCGTCGACTTATTTTGATCACTTTGCTGTGCAATTAATATTTTTGGTATTAAAATGCGGTTTTAATTTTGGTAATCATTTACTATTTTTGGTGATCATTTACTATTTTTGACTGTTATATTTTACTATATCTGGTGATAAGTTAAACACAAGCCATTGAATATAAGAGCC
The DNA here is from genome assembly GCA_963564715.1 of Catocala sponsa. Taxonomy (NCBI): domain Eukaryota; kingdom Metazoa; phylum Arthropoda; class Insecta; order Lepidoptera; family Erebidae; genus Catocala; species Catocala sponsa. The sequence goes on from OY751352.1 coordinate 2,455,293, forward strand.
ATTAATGTTAGACATATGATTAGTGTGGGCATCAAATGCCATGCAGGCGTTGTGTCGGCGAGATTAAAGAGCATTGCTGTTTGCGCACAAGCTGAATGACGTCATTCGTACACATCAAATTCTTTGTTCATCAAAATTGGTTATTCTTATGACATGATGCGTATGTCCTGTATGGAATGGAATAGATACATAGTTTTTGTGGCCAAACTGTCCTGAGGCACGTATTAGTGTATATTTTGTGTTCAAAGTAGAACAGGTATTGCAAGTTGGAGAAAACCTGGATCCCACGACGCGGTTGTCCACCATCAGAGAAGTTCAAGTTTACTCTATTGCAATAAATGTGGTGGATAATGCAAGGATGCGAGGTGGGTTCTTCTCATCGCAATTATTTCATACGCAATAGATATTTTCCAAGTAATGTTTCTTAAGCATAAGCAGAGTCTAGGGATTTCTATTTCCTGTGATCCTGATTGAGTTAAGGGGTCCTTTAAGCGGGGTGTGAAAAAGCACCTTCTCAGGCCGTCAAAGTAGAGCCATCGCCTCGGCTGTTATGAAGGCGGTGTGGAGGCCACTGCTCTTAGACCACACGACTGCTTACCATCAGGTGGAGTGTGGTCATTTTGACAAGAAAAAAAAAGAAAAAGTTTAAGAAGAAGCCTGTTTTATCAATTATTTAGAGATGGATGCTACGAATGAGTTGGTGGCCATTTTTAACGCAGACTACATATCTATCTAGCTGATATAATAGTGCACAAAAGTTTGCGCATACTTAGTAGTTCGGTCAACAGCCAAGGCTTCAATAAACTAATGCCTTTTTAACTCCTGGCTACTGACATTTTATTGATAGAAAAACGCAATAACTTTTTGTCAGCTCGACGCAGGTCAATCCCGGGGTAATGGCAGAGATTAGCCGGGCAACTATTCTTTCTTTTCTTTTTTAAAGACGTCGTCCGCACTCAAAATGATTCCATACTACTAGATTTTGTCCGCGGCTTCGCTCGCGTTAATTTAGAATTTGACAATCAATTCGGGTTGTACTCTGCTTGTAATAATATAATTCAATCATGATTCGAAAGAAACGTGGTGCCATCTATTATCATAAGAACTTTTTTGTTGTTTTCCTCGGGAACAGTAATTTTTTTCGGGATGAAAGGTAGCCTATGTCCGTTTCTATACACCTGGCAATGTATATGCAAAATTTCAGGATGATCAGTTCAGTAGTTTAGGCGTGAAAAGTAACAAACAAACAAACTAATTTTCGCTTTTATAATATTAGTTAGGAAGTTAGGATAGGATTAGGATTAGGATAAATTGTGTCGTGGATGGTTTTACAAACATTTATACAACAGACACAAAGGACAGACCTAGAATGTTTGTCGCATGCGGGATTCGAACTGTTCTTGGGAGACTTTACAAATATTATAAAAACAATAAATTGCGTTAAGCAGAATAAATGCTGTAGAAATGAGAGCGCTGAGAAGCATATGTGTTGTGACTCTGAAAGATAGAATAAGGAATAGTGTGATTAGAGAGAGATGCGGCATGAAAGTGGATATAGTGACAAGAATAGAAAAGGGTATGTTAAGCTGGTTTGGGCATGTAGAAAGAATGGACGAGGAAAGTACTGACTAAAAAAGTTTATAAGGCTAGTGTGAATGGAACAGTCGCAAGAGGAAAACCTAGGCGAACGTTTCTCGATCAGATCGGAGGCGTTCTGGAAAAAGCCCAGGTTAAGAGCACCTTGAACCGACGGGCCTCTATGAGGAATGTTATGAAAGTGAATGAAGCCAGAGAAGTGTGTTAGGATCATAGCAAATGAAAATCCGTAGTCTCTGCCTACCCTTCTGGGAAACAGGCGTGAATCTATGTATGTATGTACTATACTTACAACATTTTCATTAGAAAGTGATATTTTCTGAGTGGGCCAGTTACTACCTTTTTACGCGTAGGCCGTGGCACCTACGCGTAAAAATAATTAAATAAGACCAAACTTGTCTATTTTACGCTATAGATAACTTTGACCTTTGCGTTAACTAAAATAGACGCGCCAGACTGCAGTTTCCCAGTTACTTACTTAGCCGAAGACTTGTATTTTAATACCCTCGACTGAGTTCGTGGGCCGCGTGCCAGACTCTTCAAAGCGCCGAGCATACAACGCGTCTCCGGTTTCTTTAAAAACTTAAGACAATTTAATACATGTAGGTATTTCGTATCTTTCTAGAAAGATACCGTTTCTTAATTATGTGAATACGATATTTATTATACGAGCTTATTATTCTAATTACATGTTTTCATTAAATATAATTTAGTTTTTCGAGAAAGGGTAAACAAAACTTAGTTGCATACACTATGTGGCACATTGGTGGTGTATGCGACTGCAGTGGTCGAGTTCGATTCTCAGGTCGATTTAGGTTCAGTTATCCACTGCTACCAGTAGCAGCATGGACAATTAAACTTATATCTTAATTATTAAAATTCATCATCATCATCATCATGTCAGCCAAAAGACGTCCACTGCTGGACATAGGCCTCCCCCAAGGTTTTCCACACAGACCGGTCTTAGGCCACCCGCATCCAACCGCTTCCCGCGACCTTTATCAGGTCGTCGGTCCACCTTGTGGGAGGTCTACCCCTGCTGCGTGTTATTAAAATTAATTAGACTTAAATATTAATAACAGAAAACCATAACAGGACAAATACATAAATATACAGAATTAAAAGAAGAAATAAGTAGAATATGGAAAATGAACAAAGCATACATCGTGCCCCTGGTGCTCTCCAGCACAGGCGTCATACCCAAACACCTTCTTCACTATTTACGACAGATAGAGCTACCCACCAACCTTTACATCACTATGCAGAAGGCCGCTATACTCAATACTTGCCGTATAGTTCGTAAGTTTTTGCAGGACGAACCCCTTTTAATAAATAATGCCCCAAATAAACCCCACTTGGTCTAGACCCGTGGTTTTCAATTTTATTTCGCGAAAAACAAATTAAGTCAACCAAAATAATAATTACTGGAGTAATACCCAAACAGCTACACCAATCACTCAAAACTTTAAAACTGCCACCTATCTGCCAGCTACAAAAAGCACTTAATATACTAAACACTTGCAGAATAGTAAGAAAATTTCTACAATATGAATCAGACAACTCACATCCTGTAACACACAGCCACTCTGTTCATAACTCAATCACAACCTATTTCTGATATTAACTTGGCTTAGGCCCGTGCCATCACGCCCCGCCGGTACCGTCCCCTAGCCGGCGGATAGTGCATCAAGCATTTTTCCTAGGTACCAAAAAAAAAAGGCCCGTGCCATCAATTTTCTCTCTGGTTAGCCGAGAAAATAAAAGCCAAACAAAATAATAATGTTCTATCACATACTGGGTGTACCATCTAGCCCAAACTAAGCAGAGCTTGTGCTATGGCTACTAGACAATGGATAAACATACATATACAGGTACTTTTCTTTTTGTAAATACATATACATATTACACATAGAAACACCCAGACCAAGACAAATATCCATGTTCATGCACACAAATGTTTGACTTGTGCGGGAATCGAACCCGCGACATTAGGCGTGGCAGTCGGTTACCCACTACGCCATGGAGGTAATACAAGTTGGATCTAACAACTTATTTTTGCATTTGATCGCTCAACTCTTGAGAAAGTTTGTAAACTTTCTCAAGACCTACCTTATAACATCAAGTTATTAGTTCAGGGAGCTTAGCAGTAATCCTGAACGTGGGTAAAACCGCGTGTGACAGCTAGTTACTTATATTAAAGGTTTAGTAAAAAGGTAAGTAGAGCCTCGCTGATTTCAGCATGAATGGGCCGGCTCGACCGGAGAAGGACTACCCTCTCACAGAATATCGACGTGAAATAGCAGTAGTCCTACTGTTGTGCTTTGTTCGGTCAGTGAGAGTGCCGGGGGCCCAGTCACCCCCTTCCCCCATACCGCTCCTTCTCCTTCCCACTTCCTTTCCTAAAGGGTCGGCAACGCGCAAGTGATGCCTCTGATGTTGCAGGCGTCCATAGGCTACGGTGACCACTTACCATCAAATCGGCCGTATGCTTGTTTGCCAAATAAGTTGTATAAAAAAAAATAAAAAAATCTAACTGTGCTAAGCTGCTCACCATCCATACTTGGAACCGTGTTTTATTCAATAAGACATAATCCGTAATTAATGTAGCGGACTAATGCGGATTGAAGCGGATTGTAATTATCTATCTATACGTAGCAGCGATACCGTAGTGTGAGAATGTTGGACTACTAAGCAAAGGTCTCAAATTCGATCGCAAGGCCTCTGACTTTCTCGACTCGTAGTTGCATATTAAATCCTAATCCTAACTAATATTATAAAAGCGAAAATGAGTTTGTTCGTTTGATTGTTACATTTTTACGCCTAAACCACTGAACCGATCATCCTGAAATTTTGCATATACGTTGACAGGTGTACAGAAACTGACATAGGCTACCTTTCATCCCGAAAAAAATTACTGTTCCCGAGGAAAACAATAATAACGTTCTTATGATAATAGATGGCGCCACGTGTCTTTCGAATCATGATTGAATTATATTATTACAAGCAGAGTACGGCCCGAATTGATTGTCAAATTCTAAATTGTTAATTTAGAATTGAATGAGCGAAGCCGCGGGCAAAAGCTAGTAGCTAATAATTGCTCGCTTTAACGGTGAAGGAAAACATCGTGAGGAAACCTGCAAGACTGAGGAGCTCAAAATAAATGTCGAGAAAATATGTCAAGTCTGCCAACCCTCACTGGGCCACATAGACGGTAGACTATGACCTAACCATTTTCATATTAGGCAGAGGCCGGTGCCCAGCATTGGAACACTTCATATACAGGGCTGATATTATAATAGGTCGTGAAACGAGTAGATGACTCATAATAAGAGTATATGTAACAAATCTAGTGGAAGTCCTAGGTTTGATTGCCAGCTATCGCACTACCATTTTTTTTTCTATACATCAAAGGTGGCAAACAAGCATACGGCCCACCTGATGTTAAGTGTTCACCGTAGCCTATCGACGCCTGCAACACCAGAGGCATCACTTGCGCGTTGCCGACCCTTTAGGAAAGGAAGTGGGAAGGAGAAGGAGCGGGATGGGGGAAAGGGGGTGACTGGGCCTCCGGCACTCTCACTGACCGAACGAAACACAACAGTAGGACTACTGCTATTTCACGTCGATATTCTGTGAGAGGGTAGTCCTTCCCCGGTCGAGCCGGCCCATTCTTGCTGAAATCAGCGAGGCTCTACTACTCTCAAATACTATGGTTAATCTTCTACTTATACAAGCATATCAGCTTATCTATCAGCTTATCTTAACGATAACACTAGTAATTAATTATAACCCAATGTTCTAAAAAAGAAGTAGAATTTTAGGTACTTAATATTGTCTTCTGTTTACGCGAATGTTATTCATTGAAATTAAACTATTATGTACGGATACTATTTAAATATAAATAGTATAATAGTATAGTACATACATATGTACATACATACATAGATTCACGCCTGTTTCCCAGAGGGGTAGGCAGAGACTACGGATTTCCATTTGCTACGATCCTGACACAGTTCTCTGGTTTCATTCACTTTCATCACATTCCTCATACACGCCCGTCGGTTCAAGGAGCTCTTAACCTGGCCTTTGTCCAGGACGCCTCCGATCTGGTCGAGAAACGTTCGCCTAGGTTTTCCTCTTGCGACTGTTCCATTCACACTAGCCTTATAAACTTTCTTAGTCAGTCTTTCCTCGTCCATTCTTTCTACATGTCCAAACCAGCTTAACATACCCTTTTCTATTCTTGTAACTATATCCACTTTCATGCCGCATCTCTCTCTAATCACACTATTTCTTATTCTATCTTTCAGAGTCACACCACATATGCTTCTCAACGCTCTCATTTCTACAGCATTTATTCTGCTCTCATGCTTCTTTTGCCATACCCAACTTTCACTTCCATACATAAGTGTGGGCACTAATAGTCCTCTATGAACAGCCAAACGTGCCTTTTCGGATACATTTCGACTGTTCATAAAAGCGCGTAGGGCTCCATTCACTTTGTTGCCAGCAATCGTTCTCCTTTCAATATCTCCATCATGTTTACCATCCCTTGTAAACAAAGTACCCAAATATACAAACTCTTTCACTTGCTCCACTTTTTCTCCATCAATCATAATATTACACATCGTCACGCACTCTTCCTTTTCAAATACCATTACTTTCGTCTTGCTTACATTTATTTTCATTCCTTTACTCTCAAAAGAACCATGCATAATAGTTACCATCGCCTGCAACTCTTCCGCCGATGACGCAAGTATTACTTGGTCATCGGCATAAAGAAGTCATTTGACAAGTAACTCATTCATTCTTAATCCCCATTCACAATCTTTTAAATCTTTCAAACAATTGTCCATGTATAGGTTAAACAGCCAAGGTGACGCTACACATCCTTGTGTAACACCTTTATCGATGCTAAACCACTCTGTGTAGGTCCCATTTATCCTAACACAAGCTCTGGAATCATCATAAAGAGATTTCAGAGCTCGCGTGAGGTTGCTATTCACTCCATACATGGACAATGCCGACCAAAGTTCATTCCTCACCACTTTATCATAAGCCTTTTCCAGATCCACGAATGCGCAATAGACCTTTTGACCTTTGGCCAAAACTTTTTCGGCTATGCTCCGTAAGGAAAAGACCTGATCCGTACATCCCATACCCTTTCGAAATCCCGTTTGTGCATCCCATATTTTCTTGTCGGTTACTTTCACAATCCTTTCAATTAACACTTTTGCATACAATTTATAATAGTATAGTATAAGTCATTTTTAAAGAATTGTGATTATATATACATGTAAAATGTTTAGTAAAGAAATCTAGCGAACTGAAATTAGTTGATAAGGATATATTTTCATTGTGTGCACAAAGTGTCTAAAAATTAATGTATATTATTCTTAGCTATTATAAATTTATTTTTGCTAAATTTAATATAATACAATAACTATCATTTGTATAGTAATAGTATAAATAGTTTCAATAATTTAATTAGTTAAAAATTAGTAAAGTTTAATAGTAACAGTAGTATAAAAGTTTCCAAAAAAAAACAACGACGTTTTGCACTTCGGGAGTACCGGCAGAAGTGAAAACTTGAATATTAACGTTGTGCATTTTGGAATGGTTAGGGAATAATTTTGCACGAATTGCTTTTATTATCAGTATAAAAGTACTATAATTTATGTGGTAAAATACAATATTCATTTATTGCGCTATCGTACACAAACATGACAATTCTCCCTCCGTCTTACGAATTTTCGATCAGGTTACGTGTCCTGACGCGAGTTTAACATTTTTTACCCATCACAAAAAAAGTGCACAACGCCGCTAAATAAGCTTTCACTTTAAAAAAAATTGTAATAAAGTGTCAAATAAACAACGCGATAAAATCCGTATATAGTAGTTTAATTTTAGGTACCTGTTTTTTTTTGTGTGGAAATTACCTTACGTACGTATTACTACGGAGGTACGCTGGAGTTACGCCGGGTTTTATAAATTCGAATCTCATCAGGTATAAAAAGATTGTTCTTTGTGGCCGTTATAAAAAGAACTGTTTGCGAGGGATGGAATTTATTGTAAAAATCTATATTAATGCGAACTAAGCCGCGGATAAAATTTAGTTTGTTTTATAAATACGAAAGATTTTCGTGTCTGACTACAAAAAGGGAAAACACGTAAGCATTTAACCTTTTATATGTTTCGCACAGCAGATAGTCTGGTATCATATATTATGGCAGAGCTTTTCAGAGCTAAACCAAAGAAAATTAAGCAATTCCGCTCTCCGAACCACCTGCTTTCATTTAATCCAAGTTTCCAGCTTTATTTTGTATGCTTCGCTCGCATATACAAAATACAATAGGCCACCTTTTATAGCGTTAACATGATTTTACGTAATAAATTTAATAATATACATATACGACATTTCGCTTAATTTCAGTGAATTGTTTGATTAAAAGTGTTTGTTGAAACTTGGTTATGTGTTAGTCACACATGGTTCCTAAAATCGCTTTATTGATATGGTTTAGCAGTAACTTAAAATATATAATTCTTTTGTAGGTACGTGTGTCACTGAAATCCTCCTAAACGGCTAAAACGACTTTGATTAAATTTTTTGTGTGTGGTTGATTTAGAATCCTGACTGGTAGAATCACAATTGAACCCGGTAGGTAGCGCTGCGTTCGGCTCGTTTTGGCAGAACTATATCTGTGGACCCGCTAGTATTTTTCTATAATGTTTCGTTAAATTTTTCTACCCGTAATAAAGGCACTTCCATCTTGATTTCCCCATGACCTAGTTTATATTATTGATACTTTGACAGTAATAGCACTTAATGACATACAATTAAGGTTTAAATTGGCATTCTAGACAGCGCCGAGTGAACTAATCAACGGCTTAAAGGATAATACCTAATAATTAGATCATTAATTGACTCTGATCGCTGGATAAGTTGGATGAATAAGATCCCTAATGGACTGAGAAATATACAATTAATTGATAGCATCGATTGCGTAGCTGGTAAGCGATGGCCTCGCTTACAAAACTTGGCGCGGTGGCAGCATGTGTTCGAATCCCACACGGGAAATGTATTTATGTGACTCATAAATGATTTTTCTGGGTCTAGGTGTAGGTATTTTGTGTCCGATAATTGTATAATAGTAATAATAATTTAATTAATAATAATTTATTATTATCAATTAAATAAAAACCGAGAAATAAACAAAATTTTAACGAAAAAGAAAACCGACTTCAATGAAGAATATTCTAAAACTTGCAAAATGAACTAAAAAGTTAATAAATAATTGCATATTCTTGTGTTATAATTAAATTATTGTTATTTTTGGAGTCGGTGTCAGCCGCCCGCGCCGCGTGCTGCGTCTATGTGTGTAATTGTGCATGCCAATATTATGTTATGATTATAGTAAGACATCTCATGTTTAATTAGTTACAAACCTAGTTGGCTGACACCGACTCCATTAATAACAATAATTTAATTATTCACAAGAATATGCAATTATTTATTAAATTTTTAGTGCAATTTGCAAGTTTAGAATATTTTTCTTTGAAGTCGGTTTTCTTTTTTGTTAAAATTTTGTTTATATTATAAAAGGATCTATGCGTCAAATTTTTTTACCAAACCTAATATAGAAATTTCAGTCACAGATTTGAAATTGTCATTAAAAGTTGGACTAATATTATGTAACATAATCCAGTCATCAAACATGCTGTTATGCAATGTTATATATTACCCACTGTTGCTTAAACAAACAAGTAACATAGTTAAATTTTAAGTGTTGTGTTATTATAAGTACATGTGCATGTCGAAACGGTATAACGTGACTCGCGGCCACACGATGTAAAAAATTAATTATTTTAAAACACGCCACTTTATAAAAGGGTTTTTCCTGGTAGTGAAAAATATTTTAATAAAGTGTTAGTCATGCTCACCCATAGTTATGTTATAAGCTGTGACTACGGCTTTGTTAACATAGAACATATTACACGGAGTTAGGGTGTTTTGAGATTTTGCGTCGACTAGAACGGTTGCTCCATGCGTCGTACCAGTGAACGGGTACTACTTGAGGTGTCTTTTCGACCTTAGTTTTGAGTATTTTTTTTATATTTTTTTCTGTATTTAGACCTGCTATCAGCCGCTTAGACTATAATCAAGTGTATTGCAAGAGGTTAGAGTTTGGAGAGGTAGACTCCATCTCCCCTTAGTAAGGCAGCACTTCGTTTCTCTTGAGTCTTCTAATTGGATTGGGCTGTAGGAGCATACTGGATAACGGGTTTGGGTGAGTTGTCAAGCGTTGTAGTTGGCTGAATATCGTTTTGCTTTGTCCAAAATGGTTGGGATTTCCAGATACTCATGGATTTCCGAGTTGAGAGCATACTGAAAATGTAAACTTGTGTATTTTGATAATTATTTTTTTAACAAATATTTAATTTTCTCGAAGATAATGTGACGTCTGCCAACCCGCACTGGGCCAACGTGGTGGACTGTAGCCTAACCCTTCTCATGCTGTAAAGAGGCCCGTGCCCAGCAGTGGGGCAGTTTAATACAGGGCTAGTATTATATTATATAATACAACATACAATAGCTTTTAGCCGCGACTTTGACCGGAAGGACTTTAATTATTAATATTATCAACCTCACTTGGAGTTATTTCGAAAAATCATGAAATTTTATGATTTATTTACTTGCCAAAATTAAAGTCCTTAGTCATAATATATAACAAAATGAAGATAGAAAGTGATCGTGCTTCAGGTGTCAACTTTAAAAAAGTTTCTGGAATATTAGTAAATGCGTGAAAATTCCCTAAATATGCTTTCATAAGTAAAACATGATTACGTGTGACTCATAAGCCAATATTTTCGATTTTAACAATACAACTTTAGGCAGTGGTCCGACCGCCGCAAGAAAACGACTAACTATCGCCGATTTTCTCTCTCAAGAAACGCACAATTAATACACATTCCGTGTAAACGAAAGAGATGCATATAATATTAAAAGTTGCTCTCTGACTGTTCACACTGCCGGCGACGACTCGGTTTACTAGTTTTGTCGCTGAGCGACAAGAGCTTTCAAAAATAAACTCGCTCAGCGATAGTCGTTCAGCGATGCTCGCTCGCTTGATTATTTATTTTCATGATCATTTCTAAACAGTGTGGCTTTGAAAGTAGACGTATGGATATCAACAAATCATTGCAACTCTCATTGTTGTCCAGTTAAGACGACGACGATGATGTATTTTACGATAGTGTTTGTGTAGTGGCAGCGGCAACTCTGAAAAAACGTAAGAAAATGAGAGGGAAAAAAGATGATTTTGGATGCAAAATTTGAGGTCGCGCGCGCAGGTTTGCACAGGACGGAGCAACCGCGGGCGAGTGGCGCGAGTAATCGCTCGTCGCACACTCGCTTATAGCTCGGCGACAAAACTATCGAAACTACACACTCGCTTCCCGCTGCTCGTCAACTCGTTTATAGTTTCTTGTTCTATTCGTTTCTCGTTCATCGTCGGCGGTCGGACCACTGCCTAAAGCTGAAATCCTCTTTATTCTCTATACCGCTGGAAAATCGAAAAATGCCTTATTTCTTGCCTACATCGTAAAAGAAACCTCTATGAAAAAATACAGATTTTTATTTGCTAATGAGTCAGCCAGTGAGTCAGTCGAAACTTTTCCTTTCATATATTGGTTTGTAATCATTTTAACTAATTATTGTTAATTATGTATTATAGTTTGTATCGTTAATAATCTAGATTATATCCCGGAGTACACTACGGTTTGGTAATATTTGTGTTTAGTGTACATTAAAGTGGATGCTTCATTTTCCCATACTAATTAACCCTTCAGTTCAGTTAAGGTGACTTTGACATATTTGAAGGCAAACAGGGAAAGTGTTATTAATCTCTTCTGTTTGGAAATATTATTAATAATATATATGCTTTGAAATTAAACTACTATATACGGATTTTATTGCGTGAACAGAAGACAATATTAAGCATATATGCTTCTAAATATGCGTCTGGTAGTAACGATAGGCAAAAAAGTATTTAAATTGAATTCGAACATATATTATCCTTACTAATATTATAAATGCGAATGTGAGTTGGTTTGTTTGTTACGCTTTTACACCTCACACCTCAACAAGATCATCATGAAATTTTGCATACACGTTGTCAGGAATATAACAAATAAATACCTTTTATCCAGAAAAATAAATCCTGCTGTAAACCCCGAAAAAGACATAGAGTACCTTTTATCCAGAAACCTATACTAATATAATAAAGCTGAAGAGTTTGTTTGTTTGTTTGAACGCGCTAATCTCAGAAACTACTGGTACGATTTAAAAAAATATTTTAGTGTTGTGTAGCCTATTTACTGAGGAAGGCTATAGGCTATATAACATAATTACGACCACGGGGGCGGCGCAGTAACAATAAACGCGGGTGAAACCGCGGGAACATCTAGTTCTGTTATAAACCTAACCTACATTTACGCGAGTGAAGTCATAGGCAAAACCTAGTATAAAATAAAAGCATCACAATTTGCGAATATTTTTAAATATACAGAATAATATAAACGAAACGAAAATACGAAGCACGTTATTAAAAGCTTGAAAGGCCAAATTCGGAATGGCGCCTTCGGCCTTGTCCAACTCAATCCGAAAGGCTACCGAGCTTTACCTACTTCCCTCGAAGACCCTGTTATTGCCCATTTAGGAGATCCCCAGTAATAGGATTCCTGCTCTCTCATCTTCAAGGAACATCAAGATACCTTTAAGATAAACAAAACGGTTTTTGAAGGTTTTGAAGGCCCGTCGAACTTTCGTTTTAGTTAAATGGATCGTTAAGATCATATCTCTAATTTATGAACTTACAATTACACCTTCTTTAGTAAAATGTTGTTAATGATGAAGGCTCATTGGTTTAAACGAGAATACTTACAAAACATGCCGATTTTATGTATAGCGTAATGTCTTAAATAGTAACCTCGTCTATACACCGCACTGAGTATTGTTAGGTTCATATCTTAGTGGGACTAAAAGAAAAGGGTGGTCCATATACATTATGACTGGTTAAACATTGTACATACTTAAGGACATGATAATTTATGGTCAGACGTAACGTATAAAAGAAATAAAAATAAAATCTGTATAACCTGCAAAGAAAACTTTTATGAAAATTTGTATGAAATATCTATAAAATGTGGACACTGCGCACACAGCTGTCGAGGCTGACCTTTGATAAGAAAAGGACGGGCGGGGGTGCAAATTCGGGAGAGTGCGGGGTGCGGTAGCTGGGGGCGGGGCGGAGGTATTGCATAGCTTTGGTATATGCGCAAGAGCGTCCGCACATTAAGTTTTTATTGGATAGCTAGGTCAAATTTTAAGTACCTATATTTTAGATATTGGAGTCCAGAATCGAGTACTGAATACCCTCCTTCAATATGTCCAGTCTTTTACCAATCAGCCTGTATCGTTGCACGGATGGCGTAGTGGTTTAAGTGGTCGCCTCACCACTGCTGCTGTGCTGAGTGTTATGGGTTCGATCCCCACGCGGGACAAAAATTTGTGTGCTCCACAAATGGTTGTTCCGAGTCTCGTAGTTCTTTGTGAGTTGTTTGAATGCTGTAAAGTCCCTCGCGAAACAGAAAAACACCTACTGCGGGAAATGAATTTAAAAATATATATATTATTCGACAGGATAAAAAAATGAATATATCTATGGTACTTTTAAAGTCGCAAAGGTACAAGAAAAGCTCTGCGAAAACCGCTTGCGCTGGTACGGACATGTGATGAGGCGGGATGATGACCACATGACAAAAAGAGTCATGAACATACAAGACGGAAAAAGAGGCCGTGGACGACCACCAATAACTTGACTACGAACATTGGCGAGGGACATGACAGCAAGCAACACAACGACAGAGACAGCCCACAACCGTGCGGAGTGGCGCAGAAGTACTAGGAGAGCTGACCCCAAATAAATTGGGATAATAGCCAGGAGGAAGAAGAAGAAGAAGATATATTTCGAAACTAGGTGTTCTTTTCGTCCGATATTTCAGTGTTACAATATTACCTTTGCCTGAGGTCGCGGGTTCGATTCCCGCACAAGTCAAACATTTGTGTGCACGAACAATGATGTTTGTCTTGGTCTGGCTGTTTCTATGTAAAATATGTATGTACTTACAAAAAAAAAGTATATATGTATGTTTATCCATTGTCTAGTACCCATAGTACAAGCTCTGCTTAGTTGGGGCTAGATGGTGTTGTGTGTATGTGGTATAATATTATTATTAGGTATTATTATTATTATTATTACATGACACAGGGATAACTTTAGTGCGAAAGTTGTATCACATAAACATAAGTAGTAACAGCCCGGATTTAGAAAATTGGCTATGTTTCATCCCCGTGCCTGGCAAGCACGTAAATCCGATGATCCTGGCCTGATCTATCTCCAGTCGTATCATGCGTCATTATATCTCCTACGTGGACAAGTTGAAAATTGGCCACCGCGACCGAAATTCGGTCAGGCAGACAAAGCTGGCATAGATACTTGGCTAGAACTAAGAGCCTAGTATATTTATATTATTAGGACAGAAAAAGAACATTCAGTAATATCTAGGTTAAGTATACTTTCAATTGGAACCCGAACAAGCTAAATATCTTTTATGTACGCTATTGAATCTTAAATAGGGAGAAATGAAAGCGTTGGCAGTCCTACGGCCCTCCACCCGCGCCAACTTAGTATTTCTAGCTATTCAATATTTTAATCAGAGAATGAATGCAAATTGTACCATAGACGATGCCAAGTTCTTTTTTAATTCAATTGTGCAATGGCCGACTGGGTTTTTGTGCCAGTAATAAAACTGACATCTTTAGTAGTCCTCGGGGTAAACGATAGCAACCTTCTTACTAATTTTGTTTTTAATTTGGAACATTTAAGCTAAATTGTGTTTCTAATTAAATGTTACCTGTAGAGTTTATATTACGGGTTACTTTAGATTAGGTATGTTGAATTTGATTATAGGTCTTTATTTATGACTGCACGGATGGCGTAGTGGATTAAAGGGTCGCCTCGCCGCTGTCACTGCGCCCAGTGTTGTGGGTTCGAATCCCACACGGAACAAAAACCTGTGTGATCCATAAATGGTTGTTCCGAATCTGGGTCTTCTTTATGTCCGTTGTTTGAATGTTTGTAAAGTCCCCCGCGATACAGGAATTATTCACAGTGCGGGAGATGCCTTTAAAAATAAAAAAAGAAATTATATCGCCGTTTTCTCTGGTAAGTATCTGATTTTGTGACTCCGTATCCTGATACAAGATTGCTTTGAAATTTAATTTTTCCTAAGAAAATATTATAATATAGTCTCATTGTATTAATAATGCGTCTATCTCTATATAAACGTTTATTTTTAATGAAATTCGCGTTAATATAACACCAATGTTTTCTTAGCTATTTCAATTTGTTATAATTACGTGATAGTTGCTCTCTTTGATACCTATTAACACAAACCATACTTGTTTATGGTTAACGAAATATACATATAAATATGTTTGCATTCGAATTAAACATAAATTCATAATTGACAGATTGATTTTGTACGTACTAAACGGATATTTCAGTATTAAATAGGAAATCGAAGAGAGAGATTTTTGCCCAGCAGTGGGACATATCAACAAACTAATGAATAAAGAATAAATACTTCCCTACTTAATTATTAGGAACTAGATGAGCCCGCGGTTGTACCCGCGTTTATAGTTACTGCGCCGCTGCCGTGAGTCATGGCGTCTCGATAAATAGACTATCCAACACTAAAAGAATTTTTCAATTCGAACCAGTAGTTCCTGAGATTAGCGCGTTCAAGCAAACAACCTCTTCACGTTTATAATATTAGTATAGATTTATAGCTGCAGAGTTAATTTTTAACAAGACAGTCATGATCTTATTCAACGCAGTAAGTAAGCTGCCATCAGTTAATTCAGTCAAGCTCTGAAACAAAGTAAAAAAACATCATATTGTCATCTAAAAATGATGACAAACACCGTTTCTCATTATTGTGTCACAAAAAAATGTTTCCACTGTTCTCAAAGACCATGGAACCCTAACATAATGTTGTAAATACACATAATTTTCTTTCTTTATTATTGGGTTTTATCCGTGACCTGCCCTTGGTTTTTAAGACCTCTCCTTCGTAAACTGTGCATTTTCCGGGATAATAAGTACCACAATAATGTTTTCGGCCGTAAATTTATACCTACAGAAAAAGTTACTTAGATCCGTTGCTCCTTAAAAGAAGCACATATAAACAAACACATTTTTACATTTAAAATATTAAATAGGACAATGATTCAACTTAGTTATTTTTGGATCAGCCGTGGATATAAAATACTTCTACCTACATTTTGGTCAAAACACAAAATATATTGTTACTACCTTTTGCCCGCGGCTTCGCTCGTGTTCATTTAGAATTTGACAATCAATTCGGGTTGCACTCTGCTTGTAATAATATAATTCAATCATGATTCGAAAGACACGTGGCACCATCTATTATCATAAGAACGTTATTGTTGTTTTCCTCGGGAACAGTAATTTTTTTCGGGATGAAAGGTAGCCTATGTCCGTTTCTGTACACCTGACAACGTATATGCAAAATTTCAGGATGATCGGTTCACTGGTTTAGGTGTGAAAAGGAAACAAACAAACAAACGAACAAACTCATTTTCACTTTTATAATATTAGTTAGGGAGTTAGGATTAGTTAGGATAATGTCCTCCAGCCTGGGTTTTCGTATAGGTCTGCGCAGATGGGCAGGCTACTATAGTGCACAAGTGTGTGCAAAAACAAGTGCACTATCTGTTTAAAGATGAGGCGACAATTCGAAAGGACTGGTGAGTGTTCAGGGGTAGGACCAATGGCTTTATGTGCTTACTTGGCCCAGAGTGTGCAGCACCGCTAACTTCCTAACTTCAGGCTTGCTAACGGCGAGTACTTGCACAGACATAACCAAGTATCCAGAATTATCCATCATGCTCTGAAATACAAACCTGTAGAGGTCGTGGTGCCTTATTTACAGGTATGTAGCAGAACCAGTTCTCGAAAAGGTCCATATCACACTGTACTGGGATCGATCTATTATCACGGACAGGACTGTTGTCGCCAACAAGCCTGATATTGTGGTAATAGATCGATCAGAGCGCCGTGCAATGATTGTCGATATTACCATCCCTCATGATGGCAACCTCGTGAAAGCTGAGAAGGAAAATCATTTTAAAATATCTGGACTTAGCACACGAGGTTGTCGATATGTGGGATGTGGATTCGGCAATCGTTGTACCGATAGTCGTTACAGTGAACGGTCTAATAGCCAAGAGCCTCGACCAACATCTTAAGACGCTCGCGTTCGGTGCTTGGGTCAAGGATCAGATGCAGAAGGCAGTCCTCCTCTATACGGCACGCATAGTGAGGAGGTTCCTCTCTCTGGACCCCTAACCGCCGGCAGCTTGGGCCCTGTTCTCGATGCCGGTGGGGTACCATTTATTTTATATTTTTAAATGTATTTTTATATATGTATATTTAAAATGAAATATATGTTGTAAAGATTTAAATAAAGATTTAAATAAAGGTATTAATAATAATATTCTACCACATACACACAACACCATCTAGCCCAAACTAAGCAGAGCTTGTACTATGGGTACTAGACAATGGATAAACATACTTATATACTTTTTTTTGTAAATACGTACATATTATACATAGAAACACCCAGACCAAGACAAACATCCATGTTCATACACACAAATGTTTGACTTGTACGGGAATCGAATCCGCGACCTCAGGCGTGGCAGTCGGTTACACTAACCACCACGCCATCGAGGACACGTATAAAACGGAGTCATATAAAACGGCGCCATACAGCACGTACGTAGAAACGCCTTCGGCGCCCCCCATGTGCATGTTTCATAACTAATCGGTAATATCTCATTTTCCGTGAAACTTGTTAAATCGATAAATTAAGAATGGAAAACGTTGTACCACTTACCCAGTTCTCACTAGTACAGAGAAAAAAGAATTACGGCGATCGTATACTGACCGCCATTATAGTTTTATGCTTTTAATTTGCTCCCTCTTTGTTTCATGGGGCGGTTTATTGAGGAAAGGAAACTGTATAGTATTAAAGGTATAGTAGTCTCTATTCCATAGAGAAAATGTTGACTCGTATGCCATTCGGCAGCGGGAGATGAGCTAGTGGAAGACAGTTTTACTGCCATGCAGAGGTCTCGATTTTGATCCGAAGGCTCTCACCTCTGACATATAGAAGTTGTGTGCGTATTTATTAGTATAGGTCCCGTCACGTAAAAAGAGCGCTGAGCGACAGTGGAGGGGATGTGTCTGCGCTTGGGTCAACTGAGGATATATATATATATATATATATACATATATATAGCGTGCGCACATAGACATTACTGCCGGACCGTCCCCCCGTCCCGCGCCTTCATACCGCCAATCTGATCGATAAATCGCTCAGTGCGCAGGTAAACGGCCAGCATTCTTTTTACGTGACGGTCACTATAAACTAGATGTTCCTGCTGTTTCACCCGCATACATACAGTAATTATAGATACCGCAAATATGCCATCAATATACTAAACTAGATGTTCCCGCGGTTTCACCCGTGTTTATCGTTACTGCGCCGCCCCCGTGGGTCGTAGCGTGATGTTATATAGCCTATAGCCTTTCTCGATAAATAGGCTATCCAACACTAAAATAATTTTAAAAATCGAACCAGTAGTTCCTGAGATTAGTGCGTTCAAACAAACAAACAAACTCTTCAGCTTTATAATAATAGTATAGATTATAGATTGCTTAAACGGTACAGGAAAACATCGCGAGGTTACCTCCATGTCTGAAAGTTTTCCATATTGCTCTCGAGGATATGTGAAGTATGCCAATCCGCATTAGGCCAGCGGTGGTAAATTTATAGCCTAACTCTTCTTACAAGAGGCCCGTTCCTAGCATATACAGGGATGATATTATTTTACAATTCGGTGTTTGAAATAAAAAAAGGAGGCGGAAGAGTTTATTGTGTTTTACATCAAGAAACACACGTAATAAGAAATACACAAAGAATAAGGATAAACGTAAACATCGTACAATGAAAAACAAGAAAGGCAAAAGAAAATATTGAATAATTTATCTTTTCAATTTTAATCAAAAAGTTACAGTACCCAGAATCTAAAACAAAAGATGTTTTTATGGTTCGTACTAAGAGGTGCCAGTGGGATCCTGCTACTAAGTTTCCGCCGTCTCTCTGTCCATCTATCTGTTCTAGTTAAAAAGGTATCTAGCTTGTTCTTCTTCTCCCTAGGCTTTATTATTCCCAAATCTCTTGAGGTCGGCATTCTAGTCTAACCGGATTTGACGGATAACAGTTTTTACACGGAGCGACTGCCATCTGACCTCCGCAACCCGAAGGCTAACGATACCCTAAGACTAGACCAGTGTCAGGATATATTAGAGGGCACTGACTTCCCAATAACGACTGCCATAGATGTTCATGGCAGCCGGGACCGACGGCTTAACGTGCTCTCCGATGTACGGAGCACGCGATAATTGTCAATCAATACGCACATAATTTCGAAAAGTCATATAACTTCCGAAAGTCAGAGGAGCGCGACGTGGGTTCGCACACGAGACCCTCTGCATTGCAGTCTGTTAGTTTCCCCACTGAACTATCGCTGCTACTACCTACCTTGTTAATCGTAACAAATAGCTGGCTAAAACTTTCACAAAATATGTAAGTCTATGGCGGATTGCATAACAATAATAAAAAAGAATTCAAGAAGGGTTCTCGTACAAGAAACATATTCTTGTAAGAGTTTTTATTGAAGGTCGATCGTAAAAATGGTAAAACGTACAAGCTTCATACTTGGAATTAATTTAGTGTAAAGACAAAACCATAACAAATAATAAAAATTAGAAAGAAGAAGAAAGAAAGAAAGACATTTTTTTTATTTTGGCACACAATAGAGCACACCCAAAACATGAAAAAAAATACATAATAAAAAGCAGAACAATAATTGTAATAAAACTAGAACAATAAAACAAATAAGCACTAACACTATAATTATTTCATTTAATTTTTGCTTACTGGCAACACCACACCTTCCGCTTAACTTACGGAAACTGCCTCCCATCAATTAGACTAGGCTCATACTATAACACTGAATTTTGTGATATAATAATAATAATAACAATATTTAAAAAAAATCATACATAAAACTACAGAAATCTGTTATCATCGACACTTGCTCTAAAGTCCGGCGAATCCTAACATCCACTACTCAGACACCTACAACAATATTCAATGAACCGACCCACTTGGCATGACCCGTGACAGGTTCACACACACCAGCTTCAAAGCTGAGATTTGAAATATTTTATAATCCAATATAATATTCTACCACATACACACAACACCATCTAGCCCAAACTAAGCAGAGCTTGTACTATGGGTACTAGACAATGGATAAACATACATATTATATACTTTTTTTATTTTTTTATTTTTGGAAACCCGCCACGCATCCTCGGATTGCCCGCCACAACTATGGCCACAGCTATAATACCGAACTCCTCTGGATAGGGTCAGGCCATCGATCAAATATACCATAGATGCACGATGATCGTTCAAAAAACGGCCCTAACAAAACTGTGCATAAATCAGTCGTATGCGCTATATTATGCACCTGTCCCACTCACTCTTGCGTGCGCTGCCCGTAAGCGAGAGCGAATCTACACCACTACTACGGTGGAGACCGTACCATATACTTAGTACGCTTGCGTATCGCGAGTAACACACTTAGGACGCTTTACATTGACGCGTTTTAACTAAACCATTACAAAATGTTTGTCAGTGGACGTTCAATGGTTATTCTGGTTTATTTCCTGGATTGCATAATAAATGCAGACACTTATAAGTAAGTAGTACTGGTCAGTGCCACATATTGACGCGGTTTTTGTATGAGAATGTGCATCTATGGTATATTTGATGGAAGGGACAGGCGCATTGTGGAATGCAGGCGTACCTCCAAATTGCACTATGCCGCTTCGAACACAAAATTCTAACTATCCTAATCCTAACTAATATTATAAATGTGAAAATGAGTTTGTTTGTTTGTTACGCTTTCACGCCTTAACTACTCAACCGATCAACATGAAATTTTGCATACATGTTGTCAGGGGTACAGAATAGGACATAGGGTACCTTTCATCCAGAAAAAATAACTGTTGCAAACCTAACCTAACCTAACCTACATTTACTCGAGCGAAGCCGCGGGTGAAAACTAGTTAATATTATAAAAGCGAAAATGAGTTTGTTTGTTACCTTTTCACGCCTAAACCACTGAACCGATTACCCTCAAATAACATTTAATATAACCTTGATTGTAAAACGAAGGAGTAATTAATATTTTAACTCTAGCTATGAAACAAGCACGCCTTCTTTTTAATAGCGGTTACAACACAATATGGCTGAATGCCATATAATATATAATTACTGTTTCAGTGGCGGTAGTGAACAAAATTGCTGTACATAAGGTCTCAGGTTTGGTGCTTGGGTGGTGTAAAGTACTATTAAGGTTTTTCATCAAGATTTTTCTTTTAATTTGCTCGTAAAAATTACTACACTCCGCCTGATGGTAAGCGATCATGTGGTCTAAGAGCAGTGGCCTCCACGCCATCCCCATAGCAGCTGAGGCGATGTTGAGGTCCCTACATTGACGGCCTAAGAAGGTGCGTTTTCACGCCCCGCTTAAAGGACTCAGGATTGAAGGAAAAAGGAAACACGTGCCTTGGTAGAGAATTCCATGCCTTAATCGTTCGGCAGAGGTATGAGTACCGAAACTTGTTGGTGCGCGCTCTAATCGACTCTACCGTGTAAGGATGGCATCAGAGCCCAGCACGTGTTGTTCTGGATAGGAAAGGGGAGGGCGAGATAAGGTGGAATAACTCTTCAGAGCACTCCCTGTAGTACATTCTGTAGAAACATGCCAAAGAGGCGATATCCCTACGGAGTTGCAGAGGTTCGAGTGATCTCGTGAAAATCAGTAGCCTCCTATTACGGGAGACTTAAAGCATAGCTGGCGAAATGTGGATGTACATAATAATATACAAGGTTGATTAATCAGTGAGGCTTTATTTCTATCTACATATAGTATGTACCACATACAAGCTCTACACCAAATTTCAGTTTAATAGGAGCAGTAGTTTAGCCACAGGATAGATTTTTAGTTTTTGCTAAACTGCAACGGGTTGTGTCTGCCCTAACAGCTGACTGAGAGTCTAAGCATAGGTATCTAAGGTCATGCACCTTAAAGCGCCAAAAATGTAGGAGACGTTGCCGAAAACACAACCATAACATTACACCATTAGTTTGTAACACAAACAAGGAAGCAATAAATAAACCCGTGACAAAAATGAAACAATGAAAGAAAAACAACAATGAAAAATGAAAGACAGCAGATGTTTATAAAATATGGTGTTTGCTTATTAAATTGATTTAATTTGTTTGAAAAAAGTGTTTTTCTATTTTTATCTTTATCGAGTTTTTAACCGTTGTGAATTAACACTGAGCCCTTACGGGCTCATATATACCTCTGGCCATTTTAGTGTCCATGGATCATAGCAACCTTGTATGTATAGATATCAGTCTTTGTAGTGTCGAGTAAAACGCACACTATCCTATAGTGTGCGTTTTACTCGACACTAGTAGACACCAATTATATCGATTACTATCATATACAGATAAGAATCGGCTGTTATCGAATACTCGAAACTGATATACATGAACTACTGTATAACTTTTTTATATACTTAATGAAAGTAGAAAACATGCACGTCTTCCACCAGATCGTAAACGACCACCATAACCTGTGTACTATCGATAAATACCTAACTCAGATAGAGTTATATGCTGGTTCGAAAATAATATGTAGGCATAAAATTTACCAATGTAATACCTTACTTATTGTTTGGATTAGTATAATCTAAAATTCTAATCATAACTAATAATATAATTGCGAATGTGATTTGTTTGTTTATATAAAAGTATTATTAAAATAATATTTTTACAAACGTAACGCAAGGGTATAAATGTATACTAATATTATAAAGCTGAAGAGTTTGTTTGTTTGTTTAGTTGAACGCGCTAATCTCAAGAACTACTGGTTCAAATTGAAAAATTATTTTAGTGTAGGATAGCCCATTTATCGAGGAAGGCTATAGGCTATATAACATCCCGCTACGACCAATAGGAGCGGAGCAGCAATGAAAAATGTTGCAAAAACGGGGAAAATTTTCTTATTGTGAAGCAGACGTAGTTGCGCGGGTCAGATAGTAATTAATATGCACAGACTTCAATCAAATATACCATAGATGCACATTCTCATGCAAAAACCGCGTCAATATATGGCACTGACCAGTATGCATTGCATTTATTATGCAATCCAGGAAATAAACCGGAATAACCATTGAACGCCTATTGAGAAACATTTTGTAATAGTTTAGTCAAAACGCGTCAATGTAAAGTGTCCTAAGTGTGTTACTCGCGATACGCAAGCATACTAAGTATATGGTACGGTGTCCACCGTAGTAGTGGTGTCGATTCGCTCTCGCTTACGGGCAGCGCACGCAAGTGTGAGTGGGACAGGTGCATAATATAGCGCATACGACTGATTTATGCACAGTTTTATTGGGGCCGTTTTTCGAACAACGATCGTGCATCTATGGTATATTTGATCGATGTGCATAGAGCTCTACCAGGCACGGATCTCTTGTCAGTATAAGTAAAGTTACTGTCTCAGAGGACGATAGCAGAGAACATTATTGAGAAGAATACCTATGTACCTATGCCAATTTTCTTAATGTTTTCCTTTACTGTGAAAGCTAGCGATGGTTAATGATTTTATACGCCCATGACTTTGATAACTCAAAGTTGCATGCCGTGGTATTGAACTTAAGACATTTGCGTGGTATTCCAACGCTATATCCACTAAGTTATCGAGCTATCGCTGCTTAGGTAAGAAAAATTGGGGCAGTCTTTGGGAACTGCCGATAGAAGTGAAAACTTTAATCCTTAATCATACTTCTTTATAAGCAAAATAAAAAAAAGTCGGATCGGATTTCTGATACTCTCTTAGGGGTTATTCAGAGGGGCAAAATTTCGTTATTTTTTGCGTAGGACGCACCATTTCTGAGATATTGTTAATATTCTAAAATAATTCAAAAATAGAAAGCGTGGAAGCGTGACGATGACGCGGTTCTATGATTTTTGTTCACCCAAGAAGTGCTCAACGCGCCTAAAGAAGTTTTCACTTCAATAAAAGATTTTAAGAAATGAAATTATACTGAGAGTTATATTCTTTAAGTTTGTAGTACCTAAATATGCGAACTCCTAGACACGTTGTTCCTAATACGGCAGTTTCCTTAAACAAACTAACTCCAAACGAAACAAAAGCCTGTATATAGTATATAAGTTAAGCTATATATATGTAATGTTGTGTGAGAGAACGTGACACGCAATCTTGTAACATGTCGTGAATTCAGCGGGGATTGTGTTTGTTACAAGCGCTGAAAGTTTCAGTCGACCGCCGACCCGCGAGGGTGCCATGAAAAACAAGACTCATGTTTCACCTAATGACACCGTTAGGATCGTGACACACACACATGCTATAATAACAGGTTAATTTATTATATTTTATATTATCAAAGTGGAACACAATATAAGGGCTTTACGATTGCCTGCAATGCTAGTAGTTGTTTCACGCGTTGTTAGAGCTCTGAAAGGAATGTATGAAGTGAACTACCAAAGTGCAAACGAAACACAGTAAAAGTGTTTCTATTTTTACGCAGGTTTACCGTAAAAAAAAGTCGCAGTTGCGAGCAAGCCTTCATGTCCTCTTACGATAAAGCGAATGCTTTATGAAAAAATTAGTGTTCCTTCTTCTATTTTCTAAGCAATTATCTATTTCCATTCAACATCGGCTCCATGACGTAGTGATTAGTGTAACCGACTGCCACGCCTGAGGTCGCGGGTTCGATTCCCGCACAAGTCAAACATTTGTGTGCATGAACATGGATGTTTGTCTTGGTCTGGGTGTTTCTATGTATAATATGTATGTTTATCCATTGTCTAGTACCCATAGTACAAGATCTGCTTAGTTTGGGCTAGATGGTGTTGTGTGTATGTGATAGAATATTATTATTATTATATAACTCCCGCACTTGGAATAATTCGTGCATCGCGGGGGACTTTACAAATATTCGAACAACGGACACAAGGACATCCAGACTCAGACCATTTGTGGATCACGTAAATTGTTGTGTTGAGATTTGAACCCACAACACTCGGCGCAGTGGCCGTGGCGACTCCACTTGAACCACTAAGCCATTCGTGCATCTAAATTAACAACCAACTGCATCGATACATTAATATTTACCACAACGATCGATTGCCTGCACGGGTCACCGGTTATACAAGGTTGATTAACACGTTAAACGCCACGTGTATGCGCCATATGTCATTATACACTGTTTTTTTTTACATGGCGGAATGCTTTGACGGTTACCTCTCAGCGGGGTGACGGAGAGGTTATGTCGGGCTCACCGGGGGCAAGATACCCCGGTAATACCGACTAAACCTACCACGGTGTTCCTCGACATAACCATAGATGGCGAGGCCGCGCGATTCACTTTCACATGCAATCGCGGCTCGCCGTGTGAAACGGCAGGCCACTACCCATGTCATTACACACCCTAGTGCAACTCTCACAGGCCAGTTATATACCTGAAGTAGTCAAATTCAGAGGTCAGTGTATCACTGAATATACACCGCGCCAAACATTTTGTATGGCAACTTTGTAGCCCTGGCCCTCACAAATCGTTTCGTGTATTTGGGGTTTAGAAATGTTATATCGGATTTTTTTTTTAAATAAAACAGGTGTATAACCAGGTATACACTGGCTTGTGAGAGTTGCACTAGGGTGTATAATGACATAAATACGTGGCGCTTAACGTGTTAAACAGTGAGGCTTTATTTTTATCTACATATAGTATGTACCACATACAAGCTCTACACCAAATTTCAGTTCAATAGGAGTAATAGTTTAGCCACAGGATAGATTTTTAGTTTTTGCTAAACTGCAACGGGTTGTTTCTGCCCTAACAGCTGACTGAGAGTCTAAGCATAAGTATCTAGGGTCATGCACCTTAAAGCGACAAAAACGTAGGAGACGTTGCCGCTCTGATACTTAGTATACATTATTACAGTAGCCAACAATCACGCCAAAGTGAGTCTTAATCTTAGCGCAATAAGAACGAAAACACAAGCATAACATTACACCATTAGTTTGTAACACAAACAAGGAAGCAATAAATAAACATGTGACAACAATGAAACAATGAAAGACAACAGATGTTTATAAAATATGGTGTTTGTGTATTAACTGATTTAATTTGTTTGAAAAAGTGATTTTCTATTTTTATCTGTATCGAGTTTTTAACCGTTATTAACACTGAGCCTATTATGTAACACTGTCCATTTTAATGTCCATGGATCATAGCAATCTTGTATAACGCCGGTGGAAATACGTCGGGCATGTCCTTGTCATTGCCTTTATTTCCGCCAAAAGTGAAAATCAACTTAAGAATATAAGTATATAGAGTAAATAGTATATTTTCCTCATTGTATACCTCCGAGCATTATTAGTAACCTCGGTGTACGATTGAAAGCTCAAATATAATAAAGGAATAAGAAAACATGGGCGTACCAGGAAATACCAACCGGGTCTATTGTGGATGAAATTATTTTATTTCCCTCGTCCTTGACTATAATCGCAGTCTGTCTGCCCACGGCACGGTAATGTTATCTAACAGTATTCGATCTTCATACAAACGGTCGGAACGCAAGTCATACCTACGCGCCTCGAGGTCGGTATACATTCAGTAGTCAGTACACAATCCGTCGCGAATGCGCCGCAGTGACGAACGGATGGTTTGGTGGTTTTATCAGGAGTAAGTGTGCGATTTATGAATATTTGATTGAAATAATTAGTACAAGTAATTAAATAATAATTGTTGCGGACTTTTTTTTACTATTTAAATTTACCAATAAAGCTTTTCGTACGTCTCAGTCGAGGTTTTCATTAAATCTACTAATCAAAAAACACAACATGATTTTTATTGAACACTTTTCCTATTTCATTCACAACAAATTTCATTGTCTAAAATATAATATTTACAATCACTAAGCTAGAAAAAAACTCAAGTAGGTAGATTAAATTAAAATACTGTAGGTGAGCAGCCCTCTCGCGTGTTTGCGTACCGTTTGGCTGTAGGTAATTATTTCAAGGACAAAGCCGAGTTACAATACTGTTAGTTTGATTTTTTCTCTCTTCTCTTTTTTACTTTGTTCTTTTTTTATTTTTTTTCCAAACCATCTAGCCCAAACTAAGCAGAGCTTGTACTGTGGGTACTAGACAATGGATAAACATACATATATACTTTTTTCATAGAAAACCCAGACCAAGACAAACATCAATGTTCATGCACACAAATGTTTGACTTGTGCGGGAATCGAACCTGCGACCTCAGGCGGGGCAGTCGCTTACACCACTACGTCATCGAGGCCATCATTTTATGATGTGATCATTAGGTACATCATAATTATGATGACTGCACGGATGACTTAGTGGTTAAGGTGGTCGCCTCGCCTGGGCTATCTGTGTACTAGGATGCATTTCAATACGATGAAGGGTTTATGTGTGATGGAATATTTAATGCAGAGTGGCGATTTAATCACCTGGCAATACTTGTATACGGTGTGGTACACACGGTTACACATGAAGTTAGACATCCTATATACGCATAACTACGCTACATACAAAATAGAGAATTGTCAGGAAGGGACAGTTCATAGTGGTGTCGATGTAATGGATAGGATAGAGCGTCGCGTCCCGTTCAGCATGAGACAAAATAACAAAAATATAACGCATTCTATCGCGCGATTCGCAGCGTTCAACTTCTATTAGTTCAAAGTCCAAACAGTCTAGGTTGATGTGTCGCTGTGTGTACGAGTTATAATACGTATAAAATTATTGTATCGCTAAAAAACACGAGATAATGTTATTACGATTGACTGCATATTAGAAAATGTATGGATATTTAGATAAGGTAAATTAAGGTTTACTAGGTATTTATGTTAGTTGCAAGGTTCAGGCAAAAGGTTTAAACAAGCAAGCTCTTCATTTTTATTTAAATGCGTAAACATGTAATTGTTATCGAGTTACATTTTATTTGTTTTTATCTTCAAGTTGTTAATACTAGTTGTTTTACGATATAATAAAATAAAAAAAATAAATGAAATAAATTATTTAACCATTCCTTATCGTATCCCTAGTTTTAAATCAGCAGTTCTGTAAAGGGTCGTCATTGTCCATGGTGGGTCATCGTAATTTATTTTTCAAAGAGACTTAGAGGCATATAATTTATAAAGAACATTTATTTTTTGATATGTCATCCAAAAAATGATCAAAGACTCATCTACCCGCGTGGGCTTAGGACAGGGGGGACACAGGAGCGCTTTCTATGTCGTTTGATCATATTAAATTTAAATAAACCTTTTGTAGCAGATAAAAGTATTTTATCTGATGTATATATACAATATTGGCCATTTTTCTTCGAAACATGTTTCCTCATTACGCCAATTATCTGTAGTACCTACGTCTGAATAAAAGTAAGCTTCTGAATGAGTATCTTAATCATAGAAATTCCTTGCTGGGCTTAAAAGTCATAACTTTCATAAGTACTTACGTAAAACACTTATTAATTCCGTGTTAAAAACAAATTAGAAGCGAATATCGATTCGAAACATTCAAACTTTCAAGTTATTCGAATGTTTCGATACCAATATCAAGATATAGTTCTGACTCATCAACCCATTGGACCTAGAAAGCTGATAGTTTGTAGCAGTTTGGAGTAGAGAACTGTGCACGGTAGATGTCAAAAGGCTCGCCCCTGATTACGATGAACCCAAAACATAGCTAGCAAAATGAGGATGGGATATTGACTACCTACTTATTCCGTGATAAAACAGCTATGATTCTATGGTCGTATGTAGATACTAGCTGACCCGCGCAAATTCGTCTGCTTCATATAAGAGAATTTTCCCCGTTTTTGCAACATTTTTCATTGCTGCTCCGCTTCTATTGGTCGTAGCGTGATGTTATATAGCCTATAGCCTTCCTCGATAAATGGGCTATCCAACACTATAAAATTATATATTCGTACCAGTAGTTCCTGAGATTAGCGCGTTCAAACAAACAAACTCTTCAGCTTTATAATATTAGTATAGAATAATCTATACCTACTTCTTTTTATCTCTGCATCACCCTACGGTTGACTGGTAGAGAATGCCCTTGGCATTAAGTTCGTCATGTATTGTTTTGTGTATGAAGTTTTTAAATAAATAAAATCAAATCCCAACAAAACGCTTCCATTTCATGCGTCCTTGCTCATGATAAACCATGTTAAAGTTATTAATAGTAAAACATAAATTGGGTGGCGATACAAACCATAACTTTGGCTTTGTTGAGTTTCCACGCCGAAACAAACATGTTGAATAATTAATTATTTGAAGGGCTAACGCGCTGATTGAAAACTACGCATTACAACGGCATACAGAGCACTCACACACACTGAGAGCTAACAACGGGTACTCGTATGAAAAGCTTCTTTGTCTAATATGTTATACTAAATTTATTTATTTATTTAAGATTATTTTCAAGCATTTCCAAATCTAATTATAGCCTTTTGTATAAACTGTCTCACTGCTGGGCACAGGCCTCTTGTCATCACAGTGCGCGATGGATTAGGCCAAAGTCACGCTGGCCCGATGCGGATTAGCCGACTTGACATATCTATGAAAACCATAATTTAATTCCCTTATATACACAATTGCATATGATGCAACGAAGGATAAAATCGTAAAGAAATCTTTCCTTACGATGTTTTTCTTCATTGTTAAAACGAGCAAAAATTAACAATTACAATTATTTTTTTTATTGTATATGCACACCAACAGTCTAATTACACAAATTTTAGTAAAGGCTTCCTTATTTCTAAATGAATTGTAATTACACAGATAATAGGTATGCAGCATTGTACACATTTTCTTTTCTAAGAGAGATTACTTGCATGCAATACTAAATACAAATTCATTGAAAATACACAAAAAATATAAACAATTAAAATTAAACACAAAATACAATAATTAGAATTAAAAAAAAACAAACAAAACTTGTGTCCCTATTGCAAAACTAAGTGCCTATAAGTTTTAAATTTCATGGCAAAGATGTCAATTGCGTTATTTGACTTGGTAACTCTCTCATCATATAACCGAGCCGTACGCGTCAGTGCACAATTGTAGCTGATATTCAAGGTGCACAAGTATTCACATAACTTTGAAAAGTCAGATGTCCGTGACGTAGGATCGTAATCGACACGTGTATGACAGTCCAACGGTCTACCACAACGGTGCTGCTTTATACTAAGACTAGCTGACCCGCGCAACTTCGTCTGCTTCACATAAGAGAATATTCCCCATTTTTGCAACATTTTTCATTTATGCTCTGCTCTTATTAGTCGTAGCGTGATGTTATATAGCCTATAGCCTTCCTCGATAAATGTGCTATCCTACACTAAAAGAATTTTTCAATTCGAACTCGTAGTTCCTGAGATTAGCGCGTTCAACCAAACAAACAAACTCTTCAGCTTTATAATATTACTATACTAGCTTTTGCCCGCGGCTACGCTCGCGTTAATTTAGAATTACACAATAAATTCGGGTTGTACTCTGCTTGTAATAATATAATTCAATCATGATTCGAAAGACGTGGCGCCATCTATTATCATAAAAACGTTATTGTTGTTTTGCTCGAGAACGGTAATTTTTTTCGGGATGAAAGGGACCCTATATTATATTGTACCTGACAATGTACATGCAAAATTACAGAATGATCGATTCAGTGGTTTAGGCGTGAAAAGGTAACAAACAAACAAACTCATTTTCACTTTTATAATATTAGTTAGGACTAGCTGTTACCTGCGACTTCGTCTGCGTAGATTTTAACTAAAAAGTGTTTGTCTCTGCGGAAGCCTATGTTTTTCTAAAATCAAAGTAGCCTAAGTTACTCCTTATAACATCAGCTATCTGCCAGTGAAAGTCACGTCAAAATCGGTTCAGCCGTTCCGGAGATTAGCCGGAACAAACAGACAGACAGACAGACAGATAGACAAAAATTTTTAAAATAGATCTTTTCGTGTAGGTACCTTATATACTTTCATATGCATAAGTTAAAAAGCTGTTATTTTGACATTACAAACAGACACTTCAATTTTATTTATTTGTATGTATAGATGTATAGATAACTCTGAGATACATAATTAGGTTTAAGCATAATATACTTATGATAAACATCCATTCCTGGAATCATTCGTTACGAAGCACAAATCCCGCCCACGTGGCTGCAGGTATCAGCGTAAAATGATAGTAATAAACTAACTCGCTAACGTATGCATCTGTTTCTTCGTAGAGTATAACTGAGTTTTCACAGCAAAGGGCGAGAAGAGTTAGATATAATCAAGTGGAATAGAGACAAATTAAAAACAGTTCTCAGTTTGTCAGAGTAAATCGTGTATCGCGAGAGACAAACTTGTTAGAAAAACCCGACGCTTAAAAATATACAATTAATGACAAACTTGAACTCGTCTTAAGGGAGATACAAGCCCACACAGCGCTGCACACTTTGGTGGTTTGCTCCGCCTGGGCATCACAGCACCGTGAGTTAATCGCGGCAGTCAGATTTGTTGCCCTTTCGCTTCCGGCCGTAGTTCAGTCTATGGTCCGGAGCTAGAGGTCGTGGAATGCCGTCGCCTCTTTCTGTGAGGAAGTGATTTCCATCAAAGAGGCGGCGGAGCGGGACAGGGAGCGTTTAAACCCTCTCCCCAACTGCAGAGCCGGGCGCCGGAGGGCGCGGGACGACCTCCAGCCACCCTGAGGTTTGACCTGGGGGTGGCGGGCTCTGTGGGTCTGCCCACCATCCGTTCAGCACCAGGTCCGAGAGGCGGCGTGCGTCCGCCCGCCCGCGAAGGGGTATGCGTCAATGCATTCGCCCACGTAAAAAAAAATGGAGATGCAAGTCCGCTATGCTATACCTGCATTATGTGGTACAGCCACTTTTGAGACATGCCTTATAAATGTTATGAAACCTACCAGTAAAAATAGTTAAGAACAAACTTGATCCGTTGAAACGAGTTCTTTCCAAACTATTTTACTCGCTCAGAGCTTCCCGCTAGTCTTTGTTGGTGGAAGTTCTGCTACAAAGTTGAACGTAGTGAGATAAACGTAGACCGTACTGTAATTATGTACTATGTGTAGGAGTATTTACTTTAAAGACTAGTAGCCGCATTAAAAAACTAATCACTTTAATGATCGAATGACGAAGTGGTTTAAGGGTCGGCGCCGACGGAAGGAGTGGCGGCGAAGAGACTAATTCAGTAACAATTTAAATTCAACCTAAAGTGCCTCAAAATACGACTGTATTTGGTACAATGAAATAAAATGACGGCGAGTGAATCAAAGCGAAATTGATTCGCTCGCCGTCATTTTATTTCGTTGTACCAAATACAGTCGTATTTTGAGGCACTTTAGGTTGAATTTAAATTGTTACTGAATTAGTCTCTTCGCCGCCACTCCGTCCGTCGGCGCTGAGCCTAAGTGTTCGTCTCGCTGTACCTCTCGGTGTATTTCGAGTTCGAATCGTACATGGGACTAACAATTGTGTGAGCCAACAAATGGCTGTTTCTAGTCGGTGTGGTCTTTGTGTCTGTTGTTTAAATGTTTGCAATGGTTCTCCGCAATACAGGAATTATTCTTAATTATTCGTTTCAAGTAATATGCAAGGGTCACGTGGGGTATCACGTGACCTTTGCATATTACGAACCATTTAACGTTGGTAACGTGACCTTGGGGTCAGAGGTCAAAGGTCATAGTCATTTCGGGGTATATCTACTATGTTAAGTCGAATGGCGTTGACCGCGAGTCTAGCTATTACGGTTCTTGAGTTGAAAGTTGTATAACAGAAAGACGGACGGACGGACAAAGCTGTTGTATATAAGTTTTTCTAACTCATAAAAATCTGCCGCAGGACCAATAGCTTTTTTGTGCTCCCTGAATAACTATTACTTATACTTAATTTACTGAACGGATGGCATAGTGGTTTAAGTGGTCGCCTCGCCAATGCCATTGCGCCGAGTTTTGTGGGTTCGAATCCCACACGAGAAAAACTTTGAATAATAATAATATAATAATAAATAATAAAACTTATTCGTATAAAAAAAAATACAATAGTGGACTTAAGTCAACTTCAAATTAAATCTTAATATCTAACAATAATTCAATGTCTTAATAAACTAGTTTATAACCAAAATAATAATTATAGTAATCTATTATGTCAAGAAAGGATAATTAAACATCTTTAAGTTATTATAAGCTACTTGCCTGAACTAGGTTAGACCTGTGTTTCAGGCGATCACTTGTCTATCTATTTTAAAGTGATCCACAAATGGTTGCTCCGAGTTTGGATGTTTTTTTTTTTTTATTTTGCTCGTCGAAATGACGACACTCCACCTGATGGTAAGCAGTCGTGTGGTCTAAGAGCAGTGGTTCTTTCTGTCCGTTGTTTGAATGTTTGTAAAGTGGGGGACTTACAACACAAAATGCGACTCAGGAATTGCTCCTAGTGCCGGAGTTATCTTTTTTAATAACAACAACAATTATTTACTTTCACTTCATTTATTTTATTTCCCTCTGGGAAACAGGCGTGAATCTATGTATGATGTAGTTTGATTATATTTATAGCAAATTTCATGAAATTGAAACACTGAGTGATAAACAACCAAATATCTAACCATCCAAAATATTAATTTTTAAATTAAACTTAGCTTTGAAACTCAATTTAAATGTCACGGTAACTAAACTAAATTTACAAGCAAATCGTTAGTTAAATATTGGTTACGCGAATAATTAAAACGTGGTACTAATTAACTGTAACAGTTACTTGAAATATACAAGTGGTTGTTCAAAATACTTCATTAATTAGCGGCAATTTTTACGTAACGTTTTCCCGTAAAGGTCAAAGATCAAGTACCTATTTGATTTTAATATACTAGCACGAATTCTCTTTACTCTGACGCGGGATTTGGTATGAATGGCGCACTGAGTTAAATGTTCACTTTAACATTGCTAGAGAGCCGAGCGTTGTGGGTTTGATGACGGCTTAAAAAATTGTGTCTTTCGTATTAACGACAGACAATTTTTTTACGTCTTCTGGACACATTCAGTCTGGAATTTGGGCATTCCCAGTCAGTAGGTAGACACCTACTGCGACTGGGAATACTACAATGACACTTTCCCTAATCCGGACATTGAACCCAAAGCCTTATTATTACATGCAAACATAAACGCAGACTTATGCCACAGGATTTACAAGTCATTTATTTTAAGCAAAGCCTTCAATCTATTTCTCTCAAACCTATTTAGGCTGGTTTATGCCTTATTCAATCTTCGTTTAATGACGAAGACATATGAAATCTCCAAATCGAAAGATGGTATTAGAAGTCACATTAGTTGAGGATACTGATCCCTATGACCATCCGTTTTAATAGTTTGAATGGGGCATGCCTACATAGTCTTCGTGGCACAGAGCCTTTTAGGCGTTTCGCAGACAACGGACAGAAGCGGACCGGGCAATGTGACCAGTACATGGACAATATACACGAAAGAAAAAGACATAATCCATTAATACCCGGCCGAATTCGGCGAACTCTTACTTACTTTAAAAGTAGAAAATACTAAACTTTTGCTGAAGGGAACCACAAAAACCAAATCGTCATCAACGCATATAGTTTTTACTTTTTTATAACGCTCTAAATCCATTTCTATAAAAATTATATGGCACCTTTGAAGTTATGGCCTACCAAACAAAAGAAGAATCATCAGAATCAATTCATAATTGGCGGAGTTATCGCATAACAAACATACAAAAAAACATAGTCTAATTGAGAAATAAATCATTTTTTTTGAAGTTGGATATACATAAATGAATAGTAAATCCTTACTAATATTATAAATTCGAAAGTAACTCTGTCTGTCTATCTGCCTGTCTATCTGTCTGTCTATCTGTCTGTCTGTCTGTTACCTTTTCACGGCTAAACCACTCAACCGATTTAGATGAAATTTGGCATAGATATAGTTTAAAACCTGGGGAAGGACATAGGCTACTTTTTATTGATGTGGGTACCACGCGGGCGTAGCCGCGCGCAAAAGCTAGTCATTTCTATAATATTGGCTTACGTAATACGTTTACACGAATGTTAAACATTGAAATTAAACTACTTTATACGGATTTTGTCGCGTTGTTTATTTTTAACACACTTTTATTACATAACTTAAACCAATTTAGTTTAATTAACCCCCGACGCAAAAGCGACGGGGTATTATAAGTTTGACGTGTCTGTGTGTATGTGTGTGTGTATGTGTGTGTGTCTGTCTCTGGCATCGTAGCTCCCGAACGGATGAACCGATTTTAATTTAGTATTTTTGTTTGAAATGTCAATTAGTCAGGTAAGTGTTCTTAGCTATGTTTGATGAAAATCGGTCTAAGATGGTCGCCGCCACAAAATAGCGGATTACATATTTTTTCACAACCACCTTAATATGAATATCAAATGAAAGGGCTTGACTAGTAGAATACTATACACTATGATAAATTTCAAATCCAAGATGGCCGCCACCGCAAAATGGCGGTTTACTATTTTTATTATTTTGTGTCGGGGGTTTTTAAAATTTTTAATTTATAGTTATTTCAAAATATTTTCTAGTTACACAAGTCGATCCAGATTTTAAACCCGATAATATCAAGCACAGCAGTCGCAAACAGGACCGCTATGGTGCGAAAATAGCTACTTATAGTCACCAATCTTCTCCTTAGCCTTTATTGTTCCCAAGTCACTTGGGGCCAGCTTTCTATTCTAACCGGATTTGACTGGATATCAGTTTTTACATGGAGCGACTGCCATCTGACCTCCACAACCCGAAGGCTAACGATACCCTAAGGCTAGACCAGTGTCAGGATATTAGAGGGCACTGACTTCCCAATAACGACTGCCATAGATGTTCATGGCAGCCGGGACCGACGGCTTAACGTGCTCTCTGAGGCACGGAGCAGGCGATAACTATTGTCAATCAATACGCACATAATTTCGAAAAGTCATATAACTGCCGAAAGTCAGAGGTGCGCGACGTGGATTCGAACCTAAGACATTCTGCATTGTAGTCTTTTGGTTTCCCATTGAGCTATCGCTGTTATTATAGTCACCAAAATATTCATTCAATATTATGCATTTGAATAAATATAGCTCTATGATTGTCCATTGTACCTTCAGACGCGGCATTTATTGAATCCCGAGGATATTGGGTCGACATTTCACAATATTAAAGGACAAGGCGCAGTAAACGTTAGGAGGGTCCAAGCCATCTTCCATTTTACAAACAGTCGGTGACTCAATACCGAAGATAGATGTGCTCCCTTCTCGGGTCGACGATTTTGCTTAATATTCAATTTTGTGAATACGAAATAGCTATATTTTAGTAATGAGGGGACGGATTTTCTGGAAGGCTGTACATTTAAATCATATTGTGATAAGGTTTTAGAATATCTATACTAATATTATAAAGCTAAAGAGTTTGTTTGTTTGAACGGGCTAATCTTAGGAACTACTGGTCCGAATTGAAAAAATCTTTTAGTGTTGGATAGCTCATTTATCGAAGAAGGCTATAGGTTATATAACATCACGCTACAACCCACGGGGGCGGCGCAGTAATCATAAGCGCGGGTGAAACCGCAGGCACATCTAGTTTCTAATAATTATTTGGAAGCCAATTATTTCATTTGGCAAGAAAAGGTTCGTTTCTAAGTAATATCTAGCAATATTGTAACTTAATATTATAAATGCAAATATGAATTTGTTTGTAAGTATGTAGGGGAGGTCAGCTCAAAGCGGCCATAGGAGGCAAAGCGGCCACGCTTCATTTTTCACTTATTTGATATTATAGCGTGACGTTGCCGTTCTGTCCGCATAACCAATCTCCCGCCCCGCACCGATCAGTCATTCGGTAACGTAAGGACCGAGCGCGTGGTTGCAGTGACGAAATATAATATTTTGAGTGTTTTGTTAAAAAAATGCAAGGTAAGTTCAACC
This sequence comes from Catocala sponsa, assembly GCA_963564715.1. Taxonomy (NCBI): domain Eukaryota; kingdom Metazoa; phylum Arthropoda; class Insecta; order Lepidoptera; family Erebidae; genus Catocala; species Catocala sponsa. Next base: position 2,492,270 of record OY751352.1, read on the forward strand.
TGATTTGGTCAAAGTTCGTTATATTTCAATGAGTTTATTACATGTTTACTGTTGCTTATCTATTTAGCTACGTTTGTGTTCTATTCTCTCTGAAGGATAATAAATCATGTGAAAATAGTTCGTTATTGAAACAAAATGGCCGAAAAAGGCAAAGTGGCTCGGGTAAAGCGGCCAACTGACCGCTTTGCCCTTAGATTGCCCTTGTTATGATTTGATAGATAATGCTTAATTATTTTGTTTAGATGGTTAACAACTATAAAAGAAAAACTACCCAGGCGTCATGGGACGAAGATGTGATGGCTCGGGCAATTAAAGAGGTAAATGAAAAACACGGCTCGATTAAATTTATCTCAATAAAATACGGTATCCCTCGCACAACTCTAAGAAGGCATTTAAAAACAGGATCTGCCAGAAAGAAACTTGGCAGATTTACAACAGTATTTACTTTACAGCAGGAAGAAGAACTCTTAGAGTACTTGTTTCATATGGATACCCTCTTTTTTGGCCTCACGAAGGAAGATTTCCTGCAGCTTGTGTTTCAATATGCCGAAGCAAATAACATACCACATCCTTTTAAGAATGAAAGTGCCGGACACGATTTTTATAAAGGTTTTATCGTGCGTCATCCTGATTTGACCTTGCGGCGCCCAGAACCCACATCTATAGCTAGAGCCCGGGGCTTCAACAGATCCCAAGTATATAGATTTTTTGATCTCCTTGAAGCTGAAATTGAGAAGCATCAAATTGACGCAATGCGTATCTATAACATGGATGAGACCGGTATACAAACATCTTCCAACAAACCTCCCAGAGTTTTAACCAAACTGGGTAAAAAGCAAGTGGGTCACATAGCCAGTACTGAGCGAGGAAGAACGACGACAGTCATTTGCTGTTGTAATGCTGCGGGATCCTTTATACCACCTTTAATGATTTTTGCAAGGAAAAGAATGGCACCGAACCTCCTAGATGGAGCGCCCCCGGGTACACAAGCAACTATCAGTGATAATGGGTGGACCAATGGCACTGTTTTTTTGGAGTGGCTTCGTTTTTTTATAGACACAGTCCGTCCGACAGCAGAGAAAAAAGTACTACTCGTCATGGACAATCACGAGTCACATAAGTACTTGCCAGCTTTAGAACTCGCCTCTAAGAATCATGTCATATTTGTATCACTGGCACCACACACTACACACCGAATGCAGCCATTAGATTTCTGCGTTTATGGGCCGCTAAAAACATATTTTGAGCGTAGTGTTGCAACATTTCAGAAAACTCACGTGGGTCGAATAATCAATCAAAAAGATGTTGCTGGTTTGTTTGGAACTGCCTATTTACGAGCGGCAACAACCCAGAATGCAGTCAGTGGATTTGAAAAAACGGGACTATGGCCTCCAAATAGGTTTATTTTTGATGATGCTGATTTTTTACCTGCAACGACCATGGAGAATCCGCCCAGTATGGAACACCCGAGACCATCTGGTAATCAACAGCAACAGCAGACATTGTCAGTTGATGAAGACCACTCCAGAACACCGTCTCCTTCGATTATTGATCAATTAATAATAAATGGAAATTACTCTAAAGTTTTATCTTCTTCGGTTATCGAGCAATTTATGAGTGATGAGCAATCAACAAAGATGACTGTCTCTGAAAATCCACACGTTTCACCTCCTCAAACTGTAAGACCTAGTACGCCGATTCTTGATAACCTAATACCTAATTCGATCAGAGCAATTATGCCTAATGATATAAGTAATACTACAATGAATGCAGAGGGACTAGTCACACCGCCTATTACGAGAACCTCGCCAGTTATAAATTCCTTTTCAGACAATCCTGCTGGAGGCCCAAATACGTGCTACATAAGCCCCATGGCACTTAAACCATTGCCAAAAATGAAACCAAATATAACGACACGACGAAGGAAAGCTCAGCGGGCTGAAATCTTAACAAGCACCCCTATTAAGGACGAGCAAAGGGAAAAGTGGACTAAACGACATAAAGCAAATGCTGCCAAAGAGAAAAGAGTAATGAAGAATTTAAAAATAAATTTGTCTGAAAAGGCGGGGTCATCTGGAACGCAAAGAAGAGTTAAAAGGCGTACAAGTACTAAGGAGAAAAAGACTGGAACTAACGATGATACTGTAAAGTACAGCGCTAATGCCGCAATCCAATATTATTTTTGCCTGATTTGTGGGGACCCATACGATGATCCACCCGTAGAGGATTGGATTCGCTGTGATGACTGCCAGTTATGGGCTCACGAAGCGTGTACGACATACACCGGAATTGGAGCTTACTACTGTGATAACTGTCAAGAAATCTGATCTGATAATTTTTAAAGTGAGATTCGTTTTATTTTACTCGTTTTTTAAGAAAGTTTTTTAGTTTTAGAGCATTCCTTTGATATGGATATATTAACCTGTCAAATGCCGCTAAAAAAAACCGGACTTCGGACTTGTACACGTCAAACCCCGGTGACCCTATATGGGGTCGAGCACACTCGATAGTGTATTGTTTACGTTTGCATTAGTTATTTGAGCTAACGTAAACATTTCACGACCAACTGTGCTCGACGCCATATGGGGTCACCGGGGTTTGACGTGTACAAATCCGAAGTCCGGTTTGACGCCGATAGGCGTCAACGGGGTTTGAGCGGTTAAGACTGTTGAGAGATTTAAGTTTAGACTTACCTACTGTTGATAAATAAAAATGTTGAATATTGATAAACACTAAATCTGATTCAAAGATCCTAAAAGCTTTATTGAATTTTTAAACTAAATATGAAAATATGGTTAAGTTACTCTCAAGACTGATTGTGATTAGAATATGTCATAAGAAAGCACAAAATTTTGATTATTTTATAAAAATGTTTAATAATATTTCTGGTATTTTTATTTCGTCAGGCACGATACTTTTTTCAATACTTTCATGTGCTCTTTGGAGTGGCCACATTGCCCTTACCCCCATGGCCGCTTTGGGCGGCCACTCGGGCAAAGCGGTTTTTTGACAAGTTTTCGTAATTCACATATCACATAGTCATTTTTAAATTTCCACGAATTTGAATTTCACTTCATAAAACTTTAAGAAATTCTCTGGCTATTAGTATTAAATTCTCTTCAAAAATCTATCGTTTAATAGATTTTTTTTAAACTTAAAGTTAAGATGGCCGCTTTGAGCTGACCTCCCCTAGGTAACGCTTTCACGTCTTTACTACTCGAACGATCATTATGAAATTTGCATGTATGCACGTTGTCAAGTGTGCTGAAAAGGACATATCTTACATCTGAAAAAAGTACTCTCCCGAGGGCTAGAAAATTGACATACCTAACCTACTTTTACGCGAGCGAAGCCGCGGTCAAAATCTATCTATACTAATATTATAAAGCTGAAGAGTTTGTTTATTTGTTTGTTTGTTTGAACGCGCTAATCTCAGGAAGTTCGATTTGAAAAATATTTTAGACTTTGAAGGCTAAAGGCTATAAAACATCACGCTACGACCCACGGTGGCGGCGCAGCAACGATAAGCGCGGGTGAAACCGCGGGAACATCTAATTCTTTAATATCGAAAGAAAGAAAAATAAAGAAAGAAAAATATTTATTTTGGCCCACAAAAGCACACGCAAAACACGAAGAAATAAAAAAAACAATACGTACCTATACTAATTACAAAACAAAAAAAATAGAATAATAAAACTAACACTAATTTAATTTAATTTAATTTCTGCTCACTGGCAACACCACACCTTCCGTTAAACGGAAAATGGCTGTTATTGCTATTATTGTAATCACAATAGATATAATTTGAGTTTAGAAGTCTCCTAAATAGCACATGACTACTGAAACTAAAAACAAGAGATAGATATCAGACTGATAATATACATATGGGATTAAATATTATAATGACCACCAAAAATAGTAATTGCGCAGCAAAATATGCTTACTAAAATATATCATAACGAGCACCAATACGCCTCAAATCACTGCATACCGTATCGGAAGGGTTAGGTTATGTTAGGTTCCTTCTTAAACTCACCCAAAAATAGGAGCCCCCCTTAGCGGGGCTCCTATTTTACTCTCTAAATCTCTTTAAATATATTTTGCTGTGCAATTTGATCATTTACTATTTTTGAGTGTTATATTTTACTATATCTGGTGATAAGCTAAACATAAGCCATAATATATTCATATCTCTGGCCATTGGTTTGCTTATATCCATACATATGAAAGTAATTCAAGCATAGCTAGACATTATGGGTCTGTGTGCACCCTTCTGAATAATTCATAAGCTTCGTAACCCCGCACACTGCCGTAGTCTCCAGTCCTTCACATTTTGCTTCATACGCTTTACGTATAAACTGATGTGTTTGATATGAAATCGGGTTTTATATAACTTTTATTTAAATTTGAGATAAGAATGAAGGGATGATGTTAAATACTTAAGTGATCTATGACGACGTTTCTGAGGCTATATTATACTACATTTTGCACTCGACTTCGCTCGCGTAAATGGGCAACTTTAGGTTAGTAATAGTACTTCTTTTCTGGATGAAAGCTACTTATGTCCTTTTTTGTTCTTCTGACAACAGGTATGCGAAATTTCATGATGATCAATCGAGTAGTTAAGGCATGAAAGCGTAACAAACAAACTCACACTCGCAATTATAATTTTAGGTTAGAACTTCAGTACTTTTGGAATGTGTTGTGTGAATGACAACTTATGTGTACGGTTGATATAAATAATATATTAATACCAGCCCCGTTTATGAAATATGTGCTAGGCACATTATGTGCGTCTTTGGGTGCGGTCAGTCTATAGATGGGCGACTGCTTAAATACATCTGAGCGTCTCCGTGCTTCGGAGGGCACGTAAAAAGTCGGTCCCGGTTGCTGTCAAATTGACAGCAGTCGTTAAGCCATGTCAGGGGCCTACGGGCGGCTTGAACAACTCTTGACAACAGGTTGGCCACTAACCACACGAAAAGACGACTGTAGAACTCTGAGACATGCAAGTTTTCCCACGATGTTTTCCTCCCTCGTTCTATTGCATACTAGCGGTTGCCTAGTGCTCGAAATTTGACCAAAGTTTGCCTATAAGATATTGCTGATATATGTTATTATATATTGACATATGTAACCATAGTAACGCGCTTCGTCTGCGTGTGTCAAATGCATGTTTGTGTGCGTGTAGTGTTTTTTCATTAATTTAATGTATTTCTAATGCATATTTTATATAAATATTAGCATTCGCCCCTCCTTCTCCATATAAACTTTAACTGTGCCAAATTTCACACTCCTCCGTCCGCGCAATTTTCGTAAAAAGGGGTATAAAGTTTTTGCTTCACGTATTAATATATAGATAATAAACTCATATAACTTGTAAGAGTCACCGGTACGTGTCGTGGGATTAAACTTAAGATTGCGGCGTAGTAGTCTAACTGTAAAGTGTAGCAATAATATAGCCTAGTCAGGAGTGTAGGCTGTATTGATATGACACACAGTGGCGTAGCTTGAACAGCAGACAGATGTTGCTCAAGGCCAAGTGGTCATACTGGTCACATTAAATAAAGTACGGATTCTTTTCAACTCCAATTCTCAGAATTACTCATTATAAATGTATTAGTCAACATTTTATTTAATTTTCAAAACTCGAACAATTGCACAATGAGCAGCTAGTCCTAACTAATATTATAAATGTAAATGTGAGTTTTTGTTTGTTTGTTACGCTTTTATGCCTTATCTACTTGAACAAAATCATCAAATTTCGCATACACATTTTCAGGGCTACAGAAAAGGACATGGGTGGTACATTTTTTAGATGAAAGTCATCAAGACAAAAGTATAGTTCCTAAAGTTTAGAAATTTACTGACCAAAGCTATATTAACTCGAGACTCAAAATTGTATCCTAATCCTAATCTTAACTAATATTATAAAAGCGAAAATGAGTTTGTTTGTTTGTTACCTTTTCACGCCTAAACCACTGAACCGATCATCCTGAAATTTTGCATATACGTTGTTAAGTGTACAGAAACGGACATGGGCTACCTTTCATCCCGAAAAAAATTACTGTGCCCGAGGAAAATAACAATAACGTTCTTATGATAATAGATGGCGCCACGTGTCTTTCGAATCATGATTGAATTATATTATTATACAAGCAGAGTACAACTCGAATTGATTGTCAAATTCTAAATTAACGCAAGCGAAGCCGCGGGCAAAAGCTAGTTATAAAATAAAGGTTTTGTTAAATACTATGTCAGGTAGTGAAAATCTGTGACGCGGATGACAATAACTAATTATTTTATTTGTTTGGCACAGAAACAGCAATATGATTGATCCAAGCTCATCCGAGGAAGACAGTGACGATGAACACAAGAAGCAACCATCCAAATTACCAGGTAAGTATAAGTAAGGAGATATAAAGATCTAAAGTCCAATGGATAAAATATTATTTGTGGACTGAATTGATTGAGTTAGAAATGCGTTGATATTGATACTGCAATGTATGGGTCATTGCACTATCAATATGAACGCACTTCTAACTCAATCGTTTTAGCTTGTCTGAAAGGGTCAACATAAACGATAATCAATAAAGGTTCAGTATAATAATAAATGATATAAATTTTCACTATGCTATCTTATCTTGGGGCCAGTCAGTGCAGACCGGCGACACTTCGACCCAGTGGGATCTTTTGTGTCAACACTCTCCCAATAACGACTGCCATAGATGTTCATGGCAGCCGGGACCAACGGCTTAACGTGCTTTCCGAGGCACGAAGCAGGCATTGTCAATCAATACGCACATAATTTCAAAAAGTCATATAACTTCCGAAAGTCAGAGATGCGCGACGTGGGTTCGAACACGAGACCCTGTGCATTGCAGTTTGTTGGTCTCCCCACTGAGCTATCGCTTCATTATACTAACTCTTGATGCTAATTACAGATTTGTATGTTAAAACTCTTATTAATAGTTACCATTATTATATTTATTAATCCAGAAAATGGAGCTCGCAGATACATCTTAAATAACAATATTTAAAATGCTAGCAATGTTGAAGTCAATATTACGATGTTATACTTATGTAAACACTAAACATACTTAAATTTGGCACGAAGTTTAAGTCCAATCTAAGTTAAGGTCGCATTTTCGTACAGCTGCACTCGCTGGCAAAGTATGGGCTCAATATTTTAAAAGTATAACGCTTTTGAAATATTGTATCCATTTTTTTTATTACCGGCGGCAGCCAGCGAATAATAATGATGATGGTGAGTGATAACTGCCGCATGAAAGAGGCTGTGTTCGTATAATAATGCCAAACCGCTACTTATTAAGCTAATGCTTTATTAAGCTAAAATACATAGTCGTTCCGCTATCGATACTCTAACGGCTATGTATTTTAGCTGGAAAGAAAATCTGCTTGACAAATAAAACAGACAGAATTGTGGTATGACAAAACATGTAACCACGCATTTCGTCGCGACTCTTCTACTGGAGACGAAAATAATCAAAATATTCACGCCAACTTGTTACGCAGGTCCCTGTCAGTTTGCACTTGTTAGATTAATTTGTTAAAATAAACATACATAAATGCTTTTGCTGAAAGTTAAAAACCGAGATGTCTCACGTAGATCTGCGTGCAAAATACAAGAGGCTAAATAGCTAAAATGTATAAAAAAATTGTTATGATAATGCCAGAAGTCGCTCTGGCAGTACTCGTGTATTCACCAAGTACTATAACTAACTTCAAGATTCAACTTTTAATAGCAACATTAATTTTCTAAAGGGTTTTCACGCTTAGCACCCTAGTCTGTTAACAACAATATTTCTTTTACCAAGTTCCTCACTTAACATGAACCCTGTCTTCATCAAAACTTTGTTAAAACTCTTCAATTTGCAAAGTCGTTATAATTTAAACTTTTAACTACAGTGGTGCCACCTGGTTCCCTGGCCGGTGGCAGACCGTCAGTACGAGGGAAACCCGAACTACCGCGAGGGTCTACAGCAGGTTTACCAGGTACTATAAATAGAATGGAGTTTTAAAATTAAATTGCTGTTTAAGTACCTTTTTAGGAAGAAGAATATATTATTATATAAAATTATAACGGAAGAGTATTTAAAGAATATAACGTAAAAGCTGATTGTAGTATAAAAGCATTTTAAGTGATTCACTTGAACTGCGGCAACGAAGTACTTAAATATGTAGTCACCCTTTTGTGCGTTAAGCCGTCTTTTGTTAGACGTAAGCTTGAATATAAATTTAACAGCACAAAATAGTTATGATTTATGATTTCATAATATAGTTATGAAATATTTACCTAAATAAATTTTCTTAACATGAATAGCGTAATCCGTTTACCAACTTACTAAATTATGTACTTGAAGATAATATGCTAAGTTACTGAAATTATTATGCTATAACTTTTGTTCTTCCATATATTAAAAATATAGCCTAGTATTTAAGTAGCTAGTAAGTTTAAAGATTTACTAATAGTGGAACTATGTCAAAAAAGTGAAAGGTCATTCCATCATTTTCCAAAGGTCCGAGTCCACTAACAACAGCACCTCTGGCAGCTCCCTTACATCCCGCTACAAGACAAAGAGAAGCTGCAGCCTTAGCACCACCGCCTCATGCGTAAGTATGCAACACTATCATAGATGTTCGTGTCTCACGCCCATTTCCATTCACTTTACATCCTAGAAGTTAAATGCTACTTTAGAAGTAGTAAAGCCTAGAACACTTCCTTAACTCCTATCCTTTAGTTTAATTAATAGTTAAATTTAGAAAATTCATTAAGAAATGTAATTTAATATCAAAATAACTTTGTTGTAGAATATTAGATCAATCAAAAATCCCTAGTACGTAGGACTCTGCTTATGGTTTTTATCAAATTCTTATAAAGCTAATTATGTAGTATCAGACATAACCATTAGTCTAAATACACTGACCAATAAACTATACAGTATTTCTTATAGGACTTTAGTAAGAAGTTTAAAAAATTCAGGTATATATGTAAAAGGCAGTGTATAAAGACCCTTTCACTTACATTGATGACTTAATGCTATAGATCGTGTAGATCTTTCTTGCGCAGGACGTCAACGGGGAGTGCGAGCTCCGGGGAGGCACCAGCTCCGTCGCCAAGTCCCTCTGGTGCCAGCCATTCTGACAAGGACCAAGACCCTCAGGTGAGTTGTCTTACATCATCATCTTAATTAAACTGTTGACTACATATCATGTAAAATTGAAAAGTGTAGAAATTTTTCTAAAGAAAAAAGAAAGTATTCAATTGAACAACACCTTTATTATTTTCCACTTACTTTGACAGCTGATTGCGTCCGTACAAAACATTTTACTATGTTAATATTGTACTAGTTTACCAACCACATCTTTAAGAATCGTTGAAATATATTTTCCCTTTCCATTGTAGGAGAAAATCGAAAAGTTAGAAGAGGACAAAAAACGGCGGCTCCAATTATATGTATTCGTATCTCGTTGTGTCGCACATCCGTTTAACGCGAAACAGCCGACAGATATGACACGAAGACACACCAAGCTGACTCCTCATCAACTGGAGACCATTCAGGCTCGGTTTCAGGTATTTATTTAATCGAGAGATTTAATTAATAGTTGCATAAAAATATTTCTATATTTCTTGTTATAGTTATAGCAAACACAATTTTCTTAAAAAAAATTCAGTAGTTTATTATATAAGTAATTTTAATTTAATATTTATTATTTTGGTCAGGCTTTCCTCAAAGGTGAAACTCAGATATTGGCGGACGAGGCGTTTCAAAATGCAGTTCAATCGTACCACGACGTATTCCTCAAATCTGAACGTGTTGAACAGATGGTCAAATCAGGCGCCTGCTCCCATCATGACTTTCGAGAAGTATTCAGGAATAACATCGAGAAGAGAGTCAGGTTTGGAATGTTAGAGTTTTAGATGATGGAATTATTATGTCATCATCATTGAAGTCCTGCGCTGCCATCTTTGTGTGAGAGTCTGCTGCATGACAACACCTGTCTTTACCCGCATGACAAGTCTCCTTTATGTGTTTCTTCGCATCGATGATCAATCTGGCTGATATTAATGCACGTGGTCGACGCTCCCTGCCAAATGGATTCCCACTTACGTAAATTGGAATAATTAATTTATCAAAATTAAATTATTATACACTCATTTTATCGCGCTTTCTTTTGAAGACAACTCTTTGGAACTATTTTAAATTGAACTACTTATTTATCTTACCATTTCTCCGTGGCAAAAGGGATACTTAAGTATTTTGATTAAATAGTAATAAATTATTGTTTTCGGGATACATTTTGACAAAATCCGTATGTACTAGTTTAATTCAATGTGTACATTTGCGTTAACGTAAGAAATACAGTTTAATGTTTGTCACAAAATATATAAATACTATTTCCAATTTTATCGTCTCCAATTCTATCCTTAACATGTTCATACAGATTATTGTTTTATTGTTTTTAAGACAAGGCTGGTATTACTGAAGACGTTTCTTACAGGTCTCTACCTGAAATAGACGGATTAAGCAAAGAGACAGTGTTGTCATCGTGGTTGGCCAAATTCGATTGTATTATGAAAGGCACAGGTGAGAGAATAAATATACTTTGACAAATTAAGTGTGGTGTGGATTAGTTGAGAAGAGCGAACAAAAATTGTTGTAAACCCTTTACCAAGTGCATGTTTTTATTTAGTTATTAATATTATTTTGACTGACTTTTGATTACGTTTCCAACACATAAGTCAGAATATGTTTATAAGAGATGTAACTGATGCGACAAAGTTAAATTAAGAACATTATATTTCATGTTTTACGGGTCGTTATTATTAATTATTTTATGGCAAGGTTCGCTGTTCTCAAAGATTAAGTACAGTTGACGAAAATGAATTTCTTCTACGAACAATTTGTGCTTCAAATGATTTCAGTCTTATGTTTACGTTTCGTGTAACGAGTTGTCTTGCTATTGACTTTCATGGCAGTACTCCGTCGGTAACTGTACTATTAATATCGTATTTCATTTGACAAAATTAAGCGGGGAAACAATAGCACTCAAAACGTAATGGAAACGGATTCCTTATTGGAGCACGTAGGGAATGAGAAATTTGATACGCTATTGTTATACTAATAATACTTCAATCGTAACGTTTCGATTTAGATTTTTTACGGAAAAGTGGAGTCTAGCACTTACGCGCCGTATCTTCAAAATTATTTTACTTTAATTAAACAAATGTATGAAATAATTTTTTGAAGAAATTTCTTGTCGTTGACTTCGCGTTTGGTGGGAAGACTCGAGCATGCCGCAATGTATGACGCATCAAATATTGATGTGCTTGAGTTTGCAATGTGCCTATGAATGTTTGTTCAGCACTTGAGTCTACGGGAGCCTGTCATCATGATGTATTCTACAATTGGTACCTAGAGAAATCCAAAAATTATTATATAGAACATTTTGTTGATAGCTAACTATTTATTATAGTGTCATCATCCGTAACTATATTCATTTTAAGGTGTGTAAGTATTTTTAAATGAAATTGTCTATGTTTGTATTTTCTGTGCACATTTTCCAACCATTTAGTTTTTTGTCTAAAGTCAGGGTGAAAGAATCAAAGACACAATTTTGAGTAATCCTACTTGCTATCCAATTATCCAAACCTTACGCTGGCGAAACCGCTACCATACTATTGAAAAGACCTCTATATTAACTGCTAATAATGATTAGTTGAAGCTGTTTCTGGTTGCATATGATGGGAATTTAGTATTTTGACAAATCTGTAATATCTTTATCATAAACGATTGAATGCTAACAAACTTTTTTAATCTCTTAATTCCCATAAATCATTATAAAGTAGGTATTCTACTTAAAGAAATATGTGATGTTTTTTATAGGCTAGGGATCTGTAATTGATATCTATGTATAAGGCCCTAATTTTTGCTTAAGCCATTGTGCTAAAGGTGATTCAGACGTCGAAGCACATGTGATTACCTACGCAATGTATTTTAAAAACACATAATGTTTCATTTAAAATATTTAAGACTTGTATACTGACAACAATTCTGGCATTATACAACATTAATTTTATTCTACTCAGATTATTGAAACTTACTCAGTTAAAGTTTTTGACGTTCGTTCATAAGTGTTACTTTGTGACCTAAATGACTTTGACTTTAAAACTTTAAGAGTAACATTTTCAAAATTATTTATTTTTATTGAACCTGTATAAGGCTCCGTAGACACAAGATGGGATGTGTGTGCTAATGGGTAGTGTTTATAATATACGTGTTATTTTCATATGTATTATAGTTATTTTATTTTATCCTTTCATAAACATTATATTATATTCCTTTTTATGTTATTTATATCTATTTATTGTTCTTTGAACGAAATACCTTTTCTTTTCGTATATTTGACTCCTATGATCAGTCGTTGTTTAAACATTAAATACTTTTTTACTAATACATTAAGTCGCGGCCGGATTTTCGCAAAACAGTTACATGAAAGTATAATTATTTCGTATTATTTTATAACTTGTAATATTTTGTTTATAGTCTCAAGTACAACATTATTCTAACCGAATAAATATAAAACAAAATGTTATAATTCCTAAATTAATGGTTGAGTCTTTTCTGGTAGAAGGTTCTTTATATCCTGACGAACAGCAAAAAGACAACCATTAAGCTTAACTAGACTGGATGCAATCATGTTTGTTTAGGTATTGTAGTATGTTATTGTCGTAATGTAAGTACATTGCTGAGAAATTTCATACGAGTCATTTTCTTTTTCATTATAAGTGGCATAGTATTTAAAAGAAGTGATAAATCAGCAATGTGCTCACTTGGCACCTTAATTGAGTTACAAGTTTGTGAAACATCGGTCCTCACTAAATGTACCTGAAAATGTGTGTGCCTGTGTCTGTCTCACTGTCTGTGTTTATCTCCCTTTCTCTCACGACATGTCTCTCTCACACATCCTGAACAGGAATAACAGGTATCACACGACAAAATTTTCTTTTATTTCTCCTCCTTTTCCATATTTTCGCTTACGTCTTGTGCTATTGCTTGAATTTTAGTGTCGGTCGTACCATCTACGATTTTTATGGTTACTGTATAAAACATTTCTTTTATATTACAATTTTGATTTATTCGCGTATTAATAAAATATTATTTTGGCTTAAAAAGTAACCATAGAAATAAGTTTCTACATATTTAATTTTATCTTTCTATTTATTTTAGTATATTCTCATATAATTGACCGCCATTATTCGAATACAGATTTTATTAAACCATAATCCCCTTTATTTCAATTTGCTGCTATCTGTACACTAATAAACTTTACAGTGACACGTGAATCTGAGAAAGTTACACATATAAGTATATTTTGCATTTCATAACTTAAAGGTTTGAGGAGTTCAAGGTAAGTGTTCGGTTAAGTGCACTGCATGTATGTGGAACATCACGATACTAGCTTTCCGTGTCTACACCGTCACTGTTCTAGTTTTATCGTTTGTTGTAATAATCTATTTTTGACATTAACTACTTTGCCGAGGCATCAGGTATTATATATCGAGAATTTGGAACGGATTCAATTAATATCGTTGACTTATTAAGCGTATATAGCTTTACTTATCGATTTTACTTCTTTTTACGTACTAATAAATAGAGTATTAGATGGTAATTTACAAATTTTAATCTCTGTTTTGAAGATTGATGTTATTTTTATTAAATGTTTTGTACTAACACAATAGTTGTATGAAGTGATCTAAAATCAAACATCTTATCAGCAGTTTTATTAAAAGCTGTACTTAAATGTTATTTATATAATTGCTAACAAACTCTAAAAGTTGATACTTCATCAGGCATACCTGGAGACGATGAGTCGAAGAGGCCCTCACGCGCGCAGCAGCAGAGTTTGAACGCGGAGTGTATTCTCAGCAAGGAGCAGCTCTACGACATGTTCCAACAAATCCTCGGCGTCAAGAAATTTGAACACCAGCTACTTTTCAACGCTCTTCTTGTAAGTAACTTAAAAATATTCCAAAGCCCAGCAATTAGTTGTCTTCTATTTCTAATGTGATGCATTGTGTGATAAATATCTGCAGAATTATATTCCGTGTTTAATTCGCGCAGATTTACAGATCGCCCGCGATGCGTGTATCAATTATGTGTATTACACTATGTACAAACTCTGGTTCTACTAAGCGGAATTGCATAGAATGTGGCTTACTTAGATTCTAAATTGAACCTTGTATTACCAAACTTCAAAATGCTTTAAATGATACTAAAACAAACAGACATAGAAACATTACATTATCTAGTCTCACGTCTATTTCCCCGTCGAGTAGGCCAGTGTTTTTTGGTTGCACGTAATAGTTATCCTGTTTCCATCTACTATACACAATTCTAAACTATGTGCTTTTTCCTCAGTAGCACATAGGCTTTCTCATCATAAAACTCCAATAAGACTTTGCCTGACCCTGAAGTCAAAGTCAACCCCATGCACAACTGTCGCTGTCACTTCTGCTGCACCACCAAATCAGAGCTTAGCTTTTGACTTTGAACCCAAAATCCCAATTCGTTTTACAAAAATATCTTCAATGTATAGACAGTCTCATTACAATTTTACAAATGTAGATACGGATATTTTTATCCAGGTTCATACCTGTTTAATTTTAAACATCTACTAAGAAATGTTTGCTATGAAAATAACATGAACAAAATAAATGTATTAACATATCAAAGTACAGATAGCGCAGGAAAACGTAGAACGTGAAAATTTAATGATCACAAATAAACAACACTTCTTCAAACGTATTTAAATCATGCAAATGTTCAAATCATATTTTTTAATAATTATTAATTTTAGGCCTATTCATTAGTTGTTCTAACAGTATATTAGTATTAAATAGGACTAGGTACTATTATTGGTATTATAGCCGTATATTATACGTAGCAAACCTGACAAATCAATACCAGAGGTATATCATAGTCAACCACGTTAACTAAAACTACGATAAAATTAGAAAAATCTAAGCGAGCAAATATTTCTGTCACACAAGTCTCGCTCGATCTTACTGTCAAAGGCAGCCTAAGCAGATCTAGAAGGAGCCATCATTCACGTACAATTTCAACCGCCGAAAATAATAAATTCGCTTCACGAATTCAAAATAAGACACTGACAACGCACTACACACAAAAATATTCATATATTAAATATGAATCTGTTCCTACTCATCGCTCATCATAATTATAACACGGCAAATGTGCAGATCTTTTCGTGTTTATACCTTCTTGTGTATGTACATATTTCTGCCCCAAAATCCACGGATTAGTATTCTTTTGAAGCCCCTTACTAATCAACATCAAAGGCATGTGTTTGCCTTTGTGATCACCAAAATTAATTAAGCCCAACTCTGACCATAAGCGGATAATTAAATTGACTATATTTAGGAAGGTTAAATGTTAGGTCAACTACAATATAACCAAGTTGATGAAGGAACAATATTTAGATTGTTAATTTATAATCGACTAATTCTACCCACGACTATAAATTACATTGGATCCCATACCAAGGTATAGTGTTACTTTAGGATATAGTCAATTTCTTCCTATTGCGAGACACTGATGCTTGCTAAGGAGGTGGCGGAAAGGGAACGGGAGAAAAACATCAGTATCCCAGTCCGCAGTCCACGCACTGGGCGTCGTAGGGTGCTAATCGATCTCCGGCCGCCATGAGCGTCAGCCTGGGGCGACAGACTTAGGGCAGACTGTCGCCTGTACAAAACCAGGCCTGACAAGGCGGCGCGTCGTGTTCCACGCCTCTCCAGAGGAACGAAAGTTAACTTGACGAAGTCGCCACTACTCAGTGGCGGCCAGGATCTGCCGGGGATGAAGGATGAATGCGCGAGCGATCCTGGTCATAGACCGTTTGAAGGAACACTGTGGTAGGTTTAGTCGGTAGGACCCGGGATTTTTCTCTTTTGTCGGATGAGCCCGATAACCTCTCCGCCCGCTCCCGTGGAGGGGTAAGGGTCACAGCATTCCCGCACGTAAAAAAGGACATTGTCAATTTGTTTCCAAATTTTCATCCCAATAAGATTTAACATGATGATGAAGATGTACGCATGATGGAGTAACAGACATCTTCAGAAATTTTCATGTTATTAAGTCATTACCTATTTATATGTCGTTTCTTTTGTGATAAGCATACAAAAAAATAATATAATATAAATAAATGGCCTATGTCTAGCAGGGGACGTCTTTTGGCTGAGATGATGACGATGATAATGAAGCATATAGGTAAAACAAAATAGTTTATAAAAAGAAATATTTCATCGAAGGTTAGTGATTAATAACATGTATTAGTAATAATCCACATCAATAATTTTTATCCAATTCTTGTTCAAAGCTGCCTCTTGTAGTCTGCCTGGAATCTTTGCATTCACAATAATTACATAAGGGTTGATAATTTAAAATACTTGCGCTGTTACGAGCGTTGTCGACAAAAACACGGAACAAAAATTGTTTTATCCACACAAAAAAAAACAAAAAAATAATTGTTTGTCTGTTGTTTGAATGCAAGTGTAAAGTGTATCAAAATAAATATATTATTTTGATACACTTTGTTTTAGTATAATAATACTAAAATCATAATATAATATTTCGCATCGCAACTCGTATAAAATAATATGTCAATGATCTTGTTTCTTCACGTATTTTATAAATAGGTAAAAAACAAATAACTCCATCACAGGTGTGGCTCAAAGTTTTCGTCTTGTTGAAAAGTAAACCTATAATTATTTTACATTTGTATTAAATTACACCAATCGGATTGACTGAAATAGCTTACCATCGCCGCGTTGTCTGTATCGATTTCGTTAATTAATAATAATAATAATATTCTATCACATACACACAACACTATCTAGCCCAAACTAAGCAGAGCTTGTAATATGGGTACTAGACAATGGATAAACATACATATATACTTTTTTTTTGTAAATACGTACATATTATACATAGAAACACCCAGAGCAAGACAAACATCCATGTTCATGCACACAAATGTTTGACTTGTGCGGGAATCGAACCCGCGACCTCAGGCGTGGCAGTCGGTTACACTAACCACTACGCCATCGAGGCCGAATTGCCTTCGCCAGGTGACGGTTTAATTAACTACGCAGCTGTACCGATGCATTTGTATTCACTTGTACGTTATTTAAATTTAAATAGCTTTCTACGGATTTTCATACGTTTTATTTGAAATTACCTATACAATGATATTTTTTAAGCAATTTTAATTTATATTCACACTTACGTCGATGTTTCGGTTAATTTTCAACAGCCATCGTCACGAAAACGACAAAACGCCATCGAAACGTAAACGTACGGCAATATTGTACTACAAGCTTTTGCCCGCGACTTCGCTCGCGTTAATTTAGAATTTGACAATCAATTCGGGTTTTACTCTGCTTGTAATAATATAATT
Source organism: Catocala sponsa (assembly GCA_963564715.1). Taxonomy (NCBI): domain Eukaryota; kingdom Metazoa; phylum Arthropoda; class Insecta; order Lepidoptera; family Erebidae; genus Catocala; species Catocala sponsa. The sequence continues at coordinate 2,509,775 of OY751352.1, forward strand.
CAATCATGATTCGAAAGAAACGTGGCGCCATCTATTATCATAAGAACGTTATTGCTGTTTTTCTCGGGAACAGTAATTTTTGTCTATGTCCGTTTCTGTACACCTGACAACGTATATGCAAAATTTCAGGATGATCGGTTTAGTGGTTTAGACGCGAATAGGTAACAAACAAACAAACTCATTTTCGCTTTTATAATATTAGTTAGGATTAGGATTTACTTCAGCGTTGATTGCAAATGCTGATGATAAGATGCCTAGATGTAGATAAGCGACGTTCGTATTTTCTCTTGACCTTCTTTTAAACTACTTTGTTGTCGATCGCGGCCGTATTTGCAATATTTACATTGCTATCTTTTACTGGAAGTTATGATCAGCCCAACGCTATCTTTGCAAATATATTAATACTGGCTTTTGCCCGTGGCTTTACTTAGGAACGATACTTTTTTGAGAAGAAAGGTACACAATGTGTGCGAAATTACAGAATGATCGGTCTAGTACTTAAGGCGTGCAAACGTAACAAGCAAACAATCTCACATTCGCATTTATAATATTACTAGTTGTAACCCGCGGCTTCGCTCGCGTAAATGTAAAAAAAAAAAAAAAAGGTTAGGTTAGGTTAGGTTTGCAACAGTTATTTTTTCTGGATGAAAGGTACCCTATGTCCTATTCTGTACCCCTGACAACGTGTATGCAAAATTTCATGTTGATCGGTTGAGTAGTTAAGGCATGAAAGCGTAACAAACAAACAAACTCATTTTCGCATTTATAATATTAGTTAGGATGTTAGTTAGGAAACCATTAATAGAATTCGTGAAAATAATAAATGTAGTTAATAAAAGTTATGAATTTATCATCATATTAGATTGTGTACATAGATAACAAAATAATATTTTCCAGTTGGATTCAGCCGATGAACAGGCTGCAGCCATTAGAAGAGAGTTGGATGGACGAATGCAGAAAGTTAACGAAATGGAGAAGGTAAAACACTTGACCTCTCATCAACTACTATTCAGACTTCAACGATCCTAACATTTTTAATTAATACCTAGAACCGCAAGCTAATGCCGAAGTTCGTCCTGAAAGAGATGGAGTCTCTATACATCGAGGAGTTGAAGTCATCGATCAACCTGCTGATGGCCAACTTGGAGTCACTCCCCGTATCCAAGGGCGGGGCTGACTCAAAATATGGCCTCCATAAAATCAAGCGGTATAATCACAGGTCAGTATCACACAAAACGTATGCGAAAAGAGTTAATAACATTTGGCAAACAGCGGATGGACTTTTTCACACGTTATCAAGTTAGTTAAGTAAATACATGCAAATCTTTGTTGAGATTGTTACAAATACCTTTTGGAATTTTGTTGTTATTGAATTCTGTAAGTAGCATTCTTATATGTGTGGAAAAGTATGCGCATGAGTACCAGAAAATTGAAATACGTTTGCGGCTTATTATAATGAATTTATATCTATCGATATATTGTTAATGACGAGAATGAAAAATATTAATGCGCTGCAAACGTATATTGCTTTGGATGAAATCAAAAGATTCATCTTTTATATGTATGAATGTCAATGTGTTGAAGTCATAATTTTTTGAAAGCATGGCTTCGTCTGCAATAAGTGTTAACTTTGTGATAAATGTAAAGCTACCGTGAAGCCGTGTATCTATTAAAAGCAGTCTATTACTTGGTCTCACTCATAATAGTAGTATTACTTGCAGCCAAATGAACGTTTTTCATTATCCAAGTTTATCTCATATGGAGCTCAAAGCTTTAGATCATACAGAGGTTTCTTATAATGAATCATCACACGGCTCGCGGGTTTATGTTTTAATTGTTGTTTGTACACGAAGTCAATGATTATTCAAAGTTACAATTATACATGCGTACGGGTGTGACTTCATGCCATCAATATTCTATGTGGTCAATGTATGCTGTAGATAGATCAAATATAAATACTCTCCTATAAAGTTGTCGGTAAATATTTTATTACTTTTAATGTAAAACCTTATAACGTTATTCCTTTTTTATAAAGAGTTTAGAATTATATTTGACCTATCGTCTTGAATGGTTGATAAGTACCTATTCAATTTAAATTTAAACAATGTTAAACTTGGTCAATGGTGCTTAATTACGCACGAAGTATATATGTATTTGATAAACTAATATTCAGAATTCTACGATTATTAAAATTGAAAGCTATAACGGTGAAATCATACATATATATTTTTGCATTGAAGCCTATATTTGATGTGTACTTAGTATCAATGTGTGTAATTAATATAACCTCATAAGATCACATAATATTTTAACATCTATTAATAACTAAATGATTTGGATCTGTGATATTGTGTTATATTTCATCTTTCTCACTATTAGAAATTTTGATTTGAACTGATAATCTCATTCTGGATGCAACGTTTATATTTCTATTAAATCCAAACTTTATAAGTCCACTAGATTCCTAATTCTCAAATTCGTAACTTTAATAATTGCTTGTATTATAAAAAAGAAGATTCAGAATTTTCGTTCTAAATGCAAACATTATTGGTCTACTTATACAAATGCAAGCAAATATTAAAAGAAATTAAATTAAGTGACTGTTTTTTGCATCAACTCACGAAACCACATTTAGTTAATCCATTGATGATAATATAAATTCTTTAGACGTTCATCCAGACACTTATTGTTTCTACTTGTTCATTTCTATTTGGTTTTTTCTGTCCCTGGCACATAACTGGACGGTAATATTAAAGGAAGTACAAGTAATGAGTACAGAATTGATAATTTTAAGCACGTGTCTTGTGTAGCAGGACCCCAACACAATCCCAACTTGAATGAAACAGTTTGCTATCCTAATGTTGTCATGTGGACCACAGTAGCTAAGTAACAGTATACTAGAGTAGAGCTTACTGCTAAAAGTAATAATTTAGATAACAACGACAGTGGTCCGAATGAATAAATAATAAAATATTTATATTTAATGACAACCATGGATATATTGTCGCTTCCACGACACCGCCAGATTTAAATACTAAAGCTTATAGTTGATTTAATTGTAGATAAAGATTTTATAATAATAATAGTCAAAATAGCTAAAGTAACACCTAAGCGATAGCTTAACGTATAAACTGTAGATAAATACTATAACCCAAATGTAAAATAAAACTAGAATTGTAAGCTTAAATTAAACACTGCTTAAATTTTTTGTTTCACATTTCCGTCTTTATTTCCATTTCAAATTTTATAAATACGTTTACATATTTAACTAATAATATACTAAAATACGCTTCAAGCTTCGGTAGGGCTTCGCTTACTTATTTATACATTTACATAATAAACACATTTTTATTACACCATTCATTTTTAAGAGGGTTCAGTCATTGTTGAGCAGAAAAATTAGCTTCCCTAAAACAGTATTATAACCTTATCTTTACACTGGACGGCCTCGTAGTTTTGACTGGACTTTCAACCTTGTTAATGTTCAATCTCTTTTGAACATTGACGTTATAACCACCATTTTATCAGTACCTTACCATAGATATATATGTTAGATAATGTGTCGTCGACGTCTTTGTAATGTTTCCCTTTTGTATGCTTAATCATTCTTGGTATCGGTGATGGGTTCTCATATGTATGCCACTATGCATTCCCACGGGCTTGTGAATGTAATGACCGCTTCATCAACCCTACTAACTATAAATATACCATTCCTAACTTCCAATTCATGTAATTTATTAACATTACTAATCCTGAATAATAAATGTAATAATTTTACTAAATGGTGTGGGATTTATTTTATTTTTGATATTGATTATTTGGTGGTGGTATTTTGAAATGGTTGCTTGATGGTGATTAGATCAAATGCCGGACCGGATCCGAGTCCAAGGTTGAGTAAGCAGCTGTGTTTCAGATCGCAAGGGTCTCTAGCGAACAAGTTGACGGGCGAAGCAGACGGTGGCGACGTGGACGCACAACTTACGAAAATGGATGTAGTGCTTACATTCCAAATTGAGGTAACGTTGGGATGTAAACTATAGATAATGAACACTTCCCTTAAATCCAATAAAAACTAAAATAGAAATTAATTGACATCATACTACTACTTCATGAAGGTGACAAGGTTGTTTTATTGCACAGTAAGCCACTACAGTCAGTAATCAATTATTCAGGCACGATACATTTATATGCAATTTGTTTAAGTATTATTATTATTGGTGTACTTAGATCTAGTAATTTAGGATTTGTTCCAACACGATGTCTGTTCAGCAGAATAATATTGATGGTTGTATCGAGGGCAAAGCTTCAATTCATTTCATTATCATATTCAACACATTCTAGGTGGTTGTAATGGAGGTGAAAGGTCTCAAGTCTTTAGCACCAAATAGAATAGTTTATTGTACTATGGAAGTCGAAGGCGGTGACAAGCTTCAGACTGACCAAGCCGAAGCCTCCAAGCCTATGTGAGTGTTTATTCTTTAATTAATTTAATATTTATTAGTCGTAGAAAATTAAGTATGTATTACAGATGATAACAATTTAAAATATTTGAAACTATCTGTCCAAGTTTTAAAAACTAAACTAAAGAAATTCTTAAATCAATCAATAGATTCTTAGTGGTATCTTTATAAATAGGTGGGACACTCAAGGTGACTTCAGTACCACACAGCCACTGCCAGCCGTCAAAGTGAAACTGTACACAGAGAACCCGGGAGTCCTGGCTCTGGAAGATAAGGAGCTGGGGAAGGTGGTACTGCGGCCGACACCTCTCTCTAGTAAGGTACACGTGCTTTATACTATTACAATGTATGAAACAACTTAATAATAATATCTTTGACTAAACCTTTATAGGTGGTTCTGAGGTACAAGTCGAAATAACTTTAAGTATTATAATTTTTTTACTGGCTGCCGTGGCGGTTAAGCCTGTTGCTCATCTGAAGATAAGCGGCAACTGCCAAAGCTTCTAGGGTATTTTGGGTTCCTGTAGCTCTATGGAAGGCATACCAAGTAGATAGAACCAGACCACTATCTAGTGTAAAGAAAGTGCACCAAAATAGTGCCAGCTGAAGAGCAGAGCTCTTCAGTCTGCACGACAATTTGGAAAAAAGATTGATAGTACCATTACCGGTCCAGTATACAGAGGTAAACGTACGCGTAGTAACAAAAGAAGAAGTAGAATACGAGTGCCGTGGAAGGGGCAGTTTGTACTATTGTGACGGTTCCAAAAGGCGGGTTCAATTCTGCCTGTCATCTGCAGTGCAACATGATAAGTCGGAGTCGGAATAAACCTCTGACTGTTTATAATTTTAGTGTCATCATCTTCAAGTGGACTATTATAGCCTGATAATGATGATGATGATCTTCGAACTGTTTATTTTTCATTCGATGATCTAGCTAACATTACATTTATAATTATTACAGGTCCCTGAATGGCATCGCATGACAGTGCCTAAAAATTTACCTGACCAGGATCTTAGGATCAAAATCGCTTGTCGCATGGATAAGCCTCTCAATATGAAGCATTGTGGGTATGTAAACTTATATATTATATTATACATATTAAAAAATTGTGAATGGGGATTAAGAATGAATGAGTTACTTGTCAAATGTCTTCTTTATGCCGATGACCAAGTAATACTTGCGTCATCGGCGGAAGAGTTGCAGGCGATGGTAACTATTATGCATGGTGCTTTTGAGAGTAAAGGAATGAAAATAAATGTAAGCAAGACGAAAGTAATGGTATTTGAAAAGGAAGAGTGCGTGACGATGTTTAATATTATGATTGATGGAGAAAAAGTGGAGCAAGTGAAAGAGTTTGTATATTTGGGTACTTTGTTTACAAGGGATGGTAAACATGACGGAGATATTGAAAGGAGAACGATTGCTGGCAACAAAGTGAATGGAGCCCTACGCGCTTTTATGAACAGTCGAAATGTATCCGAAAAGGCACGTTTGGCTGTTCATAGAGGACTATTAGTGCCCACACTTATGTATGGAAGTGAAAGTTGGGTATGGCAAAAGAAGCATGAGAGCACAATAAATGCTGTAGAAATGAGAGCGTTGAGAAGCATATGTGGTGTGACTCTGAAAGATAGAATAAGAAATAGTGTGATTAGAGAGAGATGCGGCATGAAAGTGGATATAGTTACAAGAATAGAAAAGGGTATGTTAAGCTGGTTTGGACATGTAGAAAGAATGGACGAGGAAAGACTGACTAAGAAAGTTTATAAAGCTAGTGTGAATGGAACAGTCGCAAGAGGAAAACCTAGGCGAACTTTTCTCGACCAGATCGGAGGCGTTCTGGATAAAGGCCAGGTTAAGAGCTCCTTGAACCGACGGGCGTGTATGAGGAATGTGATGAAAGTGAATGAAGCCAGAGAAGTGTGTCAGGATCGTAGCAAATGAAAATCCGTAGTCTCTGCCTACCCCTCTGGGAAACAGGCGTGAATCTATGTATGTATATTACAAATTTATGAGGTTTTGGTTTGATATAATATTATCTCATGTGCTAATCTACTCTACGAACTTGCTTTAGCATACCTAATTATATTATTTACTATACTGTTTCTATTACTATTAATATATTTATAAATTTAAGCTTTTCCGAACAATATTTGGCACTAAAATATGGAAATGAATGCTATACGTTTTAAACATAAATAAATATAAACTTATTTACAAATGAATTCACACTATTTAATTGCCTTTTTGAACTATATTTTTACCGTGGGATTGCCACACTTCGGCACGAATGGGCCGGCTCGACCGGAGTGATACCACGGCCTCACAGAAAACCGGCGTGAAATAGCGTTTGCGTTGTGTTACGTCGAGTGAGTGAGGGTACCAGAGGCCCAACCATCCCCCCCCTTCTGGTGGGGCCAAATTTAAAAGGAACGCAACGCACTTGTGAATCTGGTGTTGCGGGTGTCCATGGGCGCTGGTAATCGCTTACCGTCAGGCGATCCGTCTGCTCGTTTGCGTCCTATTTCATAAAAAAAAAACTATAGAATAAGTACATCTTTCTATGCTACTAGTCTAGCAAACAAGCGTACCGTACACCTTGCCTGATGGTAAGCGAGGTCAGAATTCCTGCAGCATCAATATGACTCAATAGTCAAAACCGAAATAGGTCAATACCTATTTCGGTTCGACTAAAAAGAACGTCAAGACACAAACTAACATTAAATCACCTCTAGCTTTAGAAATCGTACTTACTGTAGGAACAGAAAAAATATTATTTATTTATGATCTTTTATTTATCAGATAAAGGTGCTTTATCTTAGTTGTGCGTATCCAGGCCGATGTGGCCCTAATAACTTCTTGTGCCCTATGCCTTTTAAAATGTAAAAGATTTACATCCTAACTATAATATTATAAAAGCGAAAATGAGTTTGTTTGTTTGTTTGTTACCTTTTCACGCCTAAACCAATGAACCGATCATCCTGAAATTTTGCATATATGTTGTCAGGTGTACAGAAACGGACATAGGCTACATTTCATCCCGAAAAAAATACTGTTCCTGAGGAAAACAACAATAATGTTCTTATGATAATAGATGGCGCCACGTTTCTTTCGAATCATGATTGAATTATATTATTACAAGCAGAGTACAACCCGAATTGATTGTCAAATACTAAATTAACGCGAGCGAAGCCGCGGGCAAAAGCTAGTCTTCTATAAGTTAAGAGGAGCTTAGCTCTTGTCGGTAGAGCAATCGCCACATCTCTCTGTCTTCTACTTTCTTATGACCTCTTAATACTACTTATTATCCAATTTTCCCTTCACTAATTGCATAAAAACAATACATAAAATATTCAAAATCGTTTACACAAACTCTACAAAATGAATTATTTGTAATTGCAGCTATCTTCATGTAATCGGCAAAAATGTATGGCGTAAATGGAAGCGTCGGTATATGGTGCTGGTGCAAGTCAGTCAGTACACATTCGCGCTATGCTCGTACAAAGACAAAAAGTCTGAACCAGCGGAGATGATGCAACTCGATGGATTCACTGTGGACTACATCGAGCTGGCTAGCGGTACAGTACTCATTTCTTAGTTTTTTTTATATAGTTATATAGAGCAATAATTTGAGAAGGCAACGATTAAAATCCAGTAAATTATAAATGACACCGATGAACTGTAAAGTGATTTTCTAGCTGGGGTTCATAACCTTTAGTCCAACGCTCTATTTATAGTACCAGTAACTTAATCTTTTTAGTAGATTATCTGAATATAAGAAATCTTATTAAGAGGAAACACTAAGGGCGAGAGAATTGAAAAATAGGTATTTGTAAAATCTATTGCTGTCGCGCAGTGCCATGTATAGTATCATGAGCGCGATAGAGACAACTGCAGCTTGGACCGAAAATACCTAATAAAAGTACACAAAATCAACGTTTCGTAGTCCCCTGATTCCTTCTCCAAAACCTGACCGATTTAACTACTATATTCATTAAAAATTAAAGAAAGGCTTTGGCCGTGTTCCTATGTTTTGATTTTTTATTAAATCTAGTCAAATTTGTTTTCTAGATGTTTGCGCACAGCGGAAAATCTGGCCAATTTTTGAGGGTTTTGAAGGCTCATGTCTCTTTTAATAATTAATTTATGACAAAAAGGAAAACGTAGGTACATGCCAATAGAGGCCATACATTTTTCGGAAAAAATATTGCTCTACTGGCATTATACAGGGAAGAAATAGGGGACTATGTTTGTATGGAAAAACGGCCCTTGTGTTTCCTCCTAACTATATAAAATGAGTATTAAAATGCAAAAGGCGGTTCATTTATTAACTACAAAATGTTCATCCATATCTCCAAGTATATATTTTGTAGTCATTTGTATGCCTTACTGGTCTTCATTCAATGTTACTTGATATTGAAAATATATTTATATAAAAAAATGTTGATTAATAGTTTTCTAAAATGTGTATTTTGTCTAACAGCTCAATTGATCGTCGGACAAGGTAAGCCAAACAACAAAAAAATAGGTAATGAACTTTTTTACATATTATTTATTTTTATACTAAATTTGCCAATAAGTAAATTAAAATTGAATTAAATTAGTTATTGAATAATTCTTTACAATTTATTATTAATGGTAAATATGTAGAAGGAGTAATAATAATGAATATTTTTGCAGAATTGGAAGGAGCGAAGTACTTTATGAATGCTGTCCGTGATGGAGAATCAGTATTAATGGGTGTTACCGATGAGAATGAGTGTCACCTATGGGTTATGGCGTTGTACAGAGCGACGGGACAGAGTCATAAACCAACGCCACCCACTACATCGGACACGCACCATAAGATTATGGGAGGTTAGTGTACAAGCCATTTTTAATATTGAGTCGAAGCGGCGTCATTATGCATCATCGGCATTTTTTTAATGTAATACATTTTGTAATTAGCAGTGCGTTAAAGGCATTCTTTCCATATTGACGTATTCTTTACTAATCTTTCGCATAGCTCTTCCCGTGACATAATACTATAGTTTTTGACATTTCTGACATCCTAGTGCGAGTATTCATAACGGCTCGTACAGTTAGTACTTTATCAATAAATTTTTAATTATCTATTTAATCTGGCCCTCAAATAGTATTTTAACGAAAATGGTGTCTAAACATTGATATATATTAAATTGCAAAACGATTAACCTTGTTAGTTAAATATTCTAAATTGACAATGGTGCCAATTCTGTTGTCACAAAATTCTCTAAACTTAACTAAAAATCACTAAAATTTAGTTTAGTCTTGTCAAACGACATTTCGTATTCTGAAATTGTTAAAGATGACAGGACTAAACTAAATTTTAGTGATTTTTAGTTAAGTTTAGAGAATTTTGTGACAACAGAATTGGCACCAGTAACTTTGTTGTTGCATCTTTTCACGATTAACTTAACTTGCTTAATATTGTCTTCTGTTTACGCGAATGTTAATTGAAATTAAACTACTGTATACGGATTTTATCGCGTTGTTCATTACCTTGCTTGTTAATGAACATAGAATAATGGGTACATCTTGAGTTACCATAGTTTTTATTATTATTTATCCATAACGAGATGGGTGTAAAAAGCCAAGATTCAACCTCTTCGTCTTAAATGTAAAAGTAATGAAAAGAAATGATACCTATATCTCTGGGGGCTTTTGACCCATATTGAAACTCGACCGAGGTATGACCTCAAGGTGTCTGCACACCAAGTTACAAGTCAATCGGTCTAATGGTTCCGGAGTTATGCTGGTCAATAACAGATAGATACACAGACACACATAGTGTTAACCTCTTTGAAGATGACTCAGAAGTTAATAAGTTGATAAAAATGTAGCTATTGCAAGCTATATACAAAATGTTTGTGCTTCCCTTGCCCTTCTAAATGAAGTAAGACATTGAGAATTTGACTTGTATTTTTTGTTTTTCGATAATGGCTATTTTTAGGGTTTCGTACCCAAAGGGTAAAACGGGACCCTATTACTAAGACTCCACTGTCCGTCTGTCACCAGGCTGTATATCATGAAACGTGATAGTTAGACAGTTGAAATTTTCACAGATGATGTATTTCTGTTGCCGCTATAACAACAAATACTAAAATACAGAATAAAATAAATAATTATTTAAGGGCGCTCCCGTACAACAAACGTGATTTTTTGCTCGTTTTTGCTCGATATTGATAACGGCATCAGGTAGACGCTTGAAATATTCACAGAATATTTAGATACATTCACTTTAAAAATAAATAATTAAAATAAAATAAAACAAATATTTAAGGGGGGCTCCCATACAACAGACATGATTTTTTTGCCGTTTTTATAGATAATGGTACGGAAACCTTCGTGCGCGAGTCCGACTCGCACTTGGCCGGTTTTTAACATATTTGGTTTTAAAAATATAGCCACACAGATCTTATCTTATCTTGTGTGTGGGGGCCAGCCAGTACAGACCGGCGACACTTCGACCCAGTGGGATCTTTTGTGTCAGCCCCAAGATTCATCCTTTAGCTATCCTCTTTATGAATGTACTGCATTAGCCGCAATGTACAATTCAGAGGGAGAAGCCTGAAGTCTTCAGGGTTTGGATATACCAATCCTATCAGACCCATCCTAAGTCCAGCCAACGCGTCGCATTCACACAGTAGGTGCGATATGGACTCGTCCTGTTCACCACAGGCTCAGCAGATCGAATCGTGTGTCAATCTCAATCTGCAGCCACATAGATAATAAGTCTAGTTAATATTTAACAATTACAATGTTCTTTCTACATTGATTCTACTGTAAAATTTTTCGTGGTCTAATCACCCAATTTGATTATTTTATCGAAGCTACTATACTTGCTGAGGTAGGACAGCCAAGGTAAAAACGATATTCTTAAAATGAATAGCTATTTCGAGAACTGTTCGGAATACTGGACAAGCATCCTATATCGACCATCAAAGGTGTCTATGACGACAGGAACCATCGACGTTCCGTACTCTCCAAAAGGCGAAGAAGTTGACTTTAATAAAATTAACGTTAATGTTTTATTAAATAACATACATTATATAATATGTATAGAGGTGAAGTAATATATTTAAACTTTCAGACGCAGACAAAGCTCGCAAACATGGCATGGAGGACTATATCCAGGCAGACCCATGTCAGTTTGATCATCATCAATTGTTCTGTACGCTACAATCTCTCACGTTGAAATACAGATTGCAGGATCCTTATTGTTCACTGGTAAGAATACATCGGTTTAGAGAACTTTATTACTCAAAAACAAACTTTACAGTTTACTTAAATATTGAGCAATACATTTTTATATATTAAGTAATTAGGAGGTAGTTCGATCTTATAAACTATCTTACAAATTACATATAAATTACATTAATTAAGACAGCGGCAATGATCCAAAGAAGAAACGAAATGTCAAGGATTTCTTTTATTTCTAAACGTTTTCTCTTATGAATGTCTTTAATTTTGTTTTAAAAAGAGACATACTTTCGTAAACTTTTATTTCATTTGGTAAGTTATTAAATATTTTTGTACCAGCATGTAAAATAATTTTCTTCCCATATTCAGTTCTAGGTAAATATTGTGTAATTTTATCTGTATTTCTTAAGTTGTAAGTGAAGGTTCTTTTAGTCAAAACTGTTTGAGTGTGAATGAGTCCCGATAATATTTTTTTAATTAGAATGCATGTAGTATACGTATATGTTTGCTTTATGTTGAATATTTTTGTTTGTTTATATAATATTGGTGTATGTGTAAATCAATCATATTGGAACATAATACTTTATTTAAAAATGAGATAATTAATAATTCTTGTATCATAAAATGTTTGTAATTAACGGATACAAAGACCACACAGTCTCAAAACAAATATTGTGTAGATCACACAATATTTTAGGTACAAATAATTGTGGGTCGCTCCCACAACTCTTGACGTGTTAAATGGCATCGGCGAGTCCACCACAATTACCACTGCAATATCCGTGTCGTCAGTATTTATGTATATATGTACATATACTACAATAATAATAATAAATGTTTATTCCATCTAAAACCTATCTAACTATTTAACATATACATAACATGACATTTTAACTCTTTATTTCCAATAATTTCGTATTTATCTTGAAAATATTTAATCTTAATTTAATATTATTTGAGTCCAAAGAGATTTAATTTATTACTTGATAAAAGATATTATTCGGTAACTGAATATTTTAATGATAGATTCATAATCTAGATGATATTATTAATATAATTATAAATACATTACTGTTATTAAAATATTTTCAATTCTAGATTAAGATATGTGTTTGTCAGATTTTCTTTATTTTTTTTTCTAATTAATATTTTAAATGAATGTTTAACGTGCTGTATATTCATTTTATTATTTTATTTTTCCTGGATTATATACCATTCATTAATAAATATCAATATGTAATTTAAATAATATGCATGTAATTTTAAAATTGTACCAATGTAATTTAATTAATTAAATTTTGCACACCACATGTGGCAGAATATGCAGTACAAATTTAAAAAATGACCACCTGTATACCTGAACCATATTCTAGCAAATAAAGATTATTATTATTATTATTATTATCCGTTTACTCAGCCAAATACATAGGCAAAAATTTTTTTAAATTATTTATCCATGACAATCGCATTTACGTCGATTTTGCATTACTGAGCACATTTTTCAATACTAATAAGGCTTCAGTAAAGCTTTTAGAGCTGTTCAAATTCCATCTATCTGTTTTCAGGGTTGGTTCTCTCCTGGTCAAGTATTCGTTCTAGACGAGTACTGTGCCAGATACGGTGTGAGGGGTTGCTACCGCCATCTTTGTTACTTATCTGACCTTCTGGACGTGGCCGAGAGCGGAGCTCAAACTGTTGACCCGACCCTCATGCATTACTCCTTCGCGTTCTGCGCCAGCCATGTCCATGGTAACAGGTGAGTAGAAAGATACTTGTTGTTGTAATGATAATAATATCAGTAATTTTATCCATAAAGAAAATCAGGAAGATATTTTGGAAGCTTCCTTTATATTGATAAAACAGAAAATATCTATCAAAAACAGTAAATTGTACAGCATTTATTATGTATTTTAAATACACTAAGATTTAAATTTTGAAACATTTAAGTAACGTATAATTATTATGAAATATAGACTTCATTTGATACAATAATAAACTCAACATAGCACTAAGACAGTATACATATACATAGTATCTTATATATATCTACGTATATAGCACTAAAAAAGTATTATTTATGTATTTGCACTTGTAAATATATCAGGTTAGTATTGAATGGTAAATGTTAGATTTGGTGTTCCACAAGGAGATGTCATAGGTCCTGCAACTATGTGTATTTGTGATTTAGCGGTAATCAAAGAATTTTAGCTGAATTCATAGAATTGAAGCTGTATTTGACCAAACTACATTTGACAATGAACTTAAGTACAACGTATAATGCTATATTTGATATAACCATTATTAGATTCGTATTTTACATAATTGTATTGATCGAAACATGTCAAAGAAAGTCATTTGATTCCATAATTGTTATTATTAAAAAGCCTTGGCCATCAATGAAAGTGTACATTAAAGTGGATTTGCCTAATAAAAGCTATTTCGCTAAATTATCCTACACTTGGTATTTTCTATAAATAGTGTGTAAAATAAAAGTCAAAAACAGCTTCAGAACCAAACAATAGTAAAGAACCACGACCCCCACGCCTCACATAAGTGTGTGATGTTGCTTCTGACTATAGACCTTACTAACTTACTATTGCAATCGTACTAAATGTGCTTACTAACTATGCCTGCTTCACCTATTACTAACGTACTTTCGGGCTCAGTGGACTCAGCAGAGAATTAAAATCTTTCAGTAAAAAAAATGTTTTTAAAACATTACAGTAAAATTGCACTGAAAGAATATGTCGCCGAATAGTCACCTACGCAAGAAAATATTGTCACAAAAAAGATAAAATATAAACATTTGGAATTGGATTCATTGCAATATTTCTAATGTTCGAATGTAAAACATGCACATTACAAATGTCAATTTAAATGTTTGAGAAATTTCACATAGAGTAACTTTGTAACACAGTATAAAAGAGTGAAACGTTTGATATATGTTTGCACACATATAAAGCACTTATACAGATATAATCGATCATGAAACTCTAAAAAGACTATAAGTTTATTAAACGAAAATAAAGGAAAGTATTCTAGTGTAAGAATATATTTAGTTTAGAAGTTAGTTAGTAGTATAAGCTGCTGATTTCACAGCCTACCCTATATCCCGCTTGTGCCCAACTAGAGTAAGCCCCACGGTGGAAGTGGTTCACAGTACAGCGACGTTGACTGGCAGGCCGGACGGGGTAGGCAGCATCACCGTACAAGAGAAAGAAAAATTCGCCGAGATAAAAGAACGGCTGAAGGCGTTGCTACAGCATCAGATCACGAACTTCAGATATGCGTTCCCATTTGGACGGCCAGAGGGAGCACTAAAGGTATGTTTACAAAGGTAACAGTGAAAGGAAAACAGAAGAGTTGAAATATGGTAACACGGTGCATCTAAATTTACTATCGTTGATTATATCATAGAATAAATTTATTAAGCTTTTTTGCTGTATTTGAGATAAATTATAAAATATACTATGGCTTGTGTAATTGCTTAACATATAGAAGTACCTACTTACTCACAAATTTAACTTCACATACACACTCGTCATATTTCAGGCAACATTATCGCTACTAGAACGTGTACTAATGAAGGATGTCGTGACTCCCGTGGCCCCTGAAGAAGTAAGGGCCATGATACAGACGAGTTTAGAAAACGCCGCTCTATTGAACTACACTCAATTGAGCCAGAAAGCTAACATTGAAGGTATTGAATAATTTCATACAATCGTTTATAAACCAACTTTTTATATCATGTTAAGGGATTTTATTTAAGATCTCAGGAGATAGAATTATAAACTATAAACACGTATGAAACTGCTACTACTATTTGATGTACAATAGATACATTCACGATTTGTACACGTACTTAATATAATGCCAGGTAACGGGTCTTACTCGCGATAAAGTATTTAAAAGGTTATCGTCAGTATGTAGACGTCGTTAGTATTGTGTGCCGAAATACCGACAGTGCTAATATAAATAATAGTGACCAAGTGAGGGTAGTTGCTGAAACCCGCACTTCACGAAGGCGCCGCTGTGCTTACATCAGTTAGGCGATTCACACACTGCCCCGCGCCACGCTGCGGGATGCGTGGTGACAGAATCACGCGTGCGGGTGCGTGAGTGCAGAACTGCATCATAATGCAGATTTCTCCGCACAAACGTGACGCGTGACGCGCGCGGGTGCGTGTTTCCCCGCATGTAGACGCGTGATCTGCAGCACTGCGCGTGAATGCGTTTTCTGTGTGTTGCACTACGCGTGTTTTCTATACAAACACAGGTACTTGCAAACAACGTAAGAACACGCACTCCCGCACTATGCTGCGTGATGCGGTGCACTGTGCCAACCGCCTTAACCCATTACCGCGATCGATGCAAGTTGGTTGAAAAGTCGGGCAATCAATAGGTACCTTTTAAATACTTTATCGCGAGTAAGACCGATTACCTAGCAATATATTAATTATAGATACATTCACTTTGATAAACATATTAATGAGTTCAATATCGTTAGGTCGAAATTAATATACATAATAACTCTTTTTACAGAGGACTTGAGAGGTGAAACAATGGTCACACCTGCCAAAAAACTAGAAGATCTCATTCATTTGGCAGAACTGTGCGTTGACCTGCTGCAACAAAACGAAGAACATTACGCAGAGGTAACATAGCTTCACAAAAGTTAACTCTTTTACCCCTGAATGGAGCAAATTTTGGAGTATAACATAAAATATAATATATTTTATAATATCTGGAGTAAATTCAATTAAGAATTTCCGAGTTATGCTCTTTAATCTTTGCTCAGAAATGTCTATGTCTATCCTGAATGTCGTGGTTTCTGTTTTGGTAAAACATTTTAAAAAATCATTTTGATATTTGTATATATATATATATAAGGTTGAATTTTACATCAATCACTCAATGCCTGCTTTTAATTTTAAACAGCATTGATATACTCAGTGACTAAACAAGTAAGTGTATTAAAATGCTTTACCAATATATAAATGTTTACTGGATAGTATCCTTATCTCCTGTCGCTATTAGTGTGGGAAATGATCAGGCCGTATTATTTATTTCAACAGATTGTAAAGAAAATAAGACATTTCCTTTTAAAATCCAGTACACAGTGGTATCAAATATTGTTTTTGAAAAATTGCACTGCCATCTGTGTCAATATCAAATAAGCTATCGAAAGAAATGTTTTAGTTTCCTGAATTATATATTTTATGTCGCTTAGTCGTCAAGTGAATGGTGTGTATAAGTTCACTTAGCGACACTGGATGTACGCTAAGTATAACTATGACTTTATTATCCACTTCTATCTTATATTTTATTTCTCCGCAGGTTTATAACACAAAACCGGACTCTAGCGGTCAACAAAATGTAACTACTCATGAATTTGATTGATTGCTCGGCTGAACGATCACTTGTCAATCGTTTGTTCACTCGATCTTGGTCATACTTCACTTTGATTGGTTTGATCACAATATAAAAGGAGTAGACTCGATAAACGATAGTTTGACTCGCTTGGGCAAATGCTTTGATGTTACTTCAATAGTTTAGGAACAAGGCATTGCATGATTTACGAATGCAATAGACAGTTTTAACTGACTGAGATCTAACTTTTCATTATGGGCTCTAATCAAAAATATTTTCTATAAATAATATTGAAATCTAATTGGCAGGGTTTTTAGTCGTTAATGTCTGCAATGAAAAGTGAATATTTGTATATTTTTTTCTACAGTCTACTCCGATTCCAACCCACGATACATGACATTAGTTTCGGGAACAGTCGCTTTACATTACATACCTAGGACATACGACACATTGAGCACATTACAACAGATTCTTGCTTTTGTAGTGCGCTATTATTATTTTATGATCCTCTGCTTGAATTCGCTCTTTGATTTTGTGTTTATGGTGAAAATAATTTTATTGGTACTTGAATTTTTACACTAACTCAATACTAAATGATTATCTGCTACAGAAACGTACCAGTACAAATAGTTTTCGTTATATTTCCTGACTAAGTTTCCATTACAATACACATCTAGTTCTTCAGTACCGTTAGGCGTTGCACATAATTATAATGATCATGAAATACTATACTAGTATCAGTACTACCTATATTCTATGCTTCTAGTGAGTGATGTAGAGCCGTTTGTTCACTTTCAGTGGTATTTTGCATGTTGTCCTTTTGATCTTATGTACTGGCTGGCGATTAAAATATTTCTGAACGTTTCGCAAATATTTTGATCCCATCCTTAGGGTAAATTTTCTAGAATTAATTTTGTATACAAAAGTCAAAATACAGTAATATGGTTACCAATTTAGTATTACTATCAATGCTTGTAACAAAATTGCCGAGATGAACAACTCAGTTTTGTGAAATATAAAAAAGAGACATTCAAACATCTTTAGTAGCATGGTTTTATATTCTTTTGAAAATACATTTTCGATTTTGCATCCAACAAATTATAACTTACCTCATAATTATGATAAACAAATCATTTTTTTATCCGATTCTATATCTTGTAAAAGACATTATTTCCAAGATATGAAAAGTACCAAATAATCGAAAAACACAAAAATAAGCTATCGGCACACACTAGATAACAAAGTGAGTTTACACAATATTAAATATTGCCCATCTTTTACCAAACCAACACAAAATGGATATTGAAAAGTATTAAATTATTAGCCAACAATTATCTATCTATATCTCTACACAGGCGTTCGCGTGGTTCTCCGAGCTGCTGGTAGAGCACGCTGAGATCTTCTGGGCACTGTTCGGAGTAGATATGGACAGAGTTTTGGCTGAACAGCCTCCGGACACCTGGGATTCCTTCCCATTGTTCCAGATCTTGAATGACTATTTAAGAACTGATGGTAAGTCGGTTACAGCTATTATTTGTTGCTATCAAGAATTAACTTTTGTTGGTTTGTCGTCCTTTCGTCCTTTTAATTTTGCATAGATTTTGTTTAGGGGTCGGAGAGCGACATTTTTTACGACTAGATAAAGGTTTCTGTGGAATATAATAATTATAACCAAAGGTACGACGCCGCAGTTACATAAATACAGCTACTTCATTCGAATTATAAAAAGTAAATAAATAAATTATACCTATCAAATAACTAACTACGATTTTTCATAGCAGTACCCGAGAGCAGTATCTATTAGCGCCTCCTGTATCGATTGCGGCAATACACTCATGTTAGGTTGCATGTATCCTAGCGTAATTATATGCAGGCGATGATCAAATCATAATTCTATGTAAATTCTGCACACAGGTTTGCTCTATTGATTGTATATAGCAACTAAAACAGATTTAAATTGTAACCAGCGGTGATTTCGTTTTTATATATGCTGCTTTTTATTTACACTCAGCTGTATACGTTCTGAATAGTTTTCGGCGTCCATGTCACCAGAAGCCATGTCCTTACTTACTTCATATAAAATCGTTTTATCTATACCTATTAATATTATATACAGCTGACGAAATGGTTTGAATTTATTTTGTCTATTTATTGAGAAGGGTTTTGGCTTTTTAATAACGCTTCCTGACTGCTACTATTGATATAAATAATTCCTATTGAAGTAATTGATTTCTTAATATTGTCTTCTATTTACGCGAATGTTATTAATTGAAATTAAACTACTATATATCCCCGTGACCATGGCTGCTGAAAAGCAACCGAAACGTCGGGGAAAGTGTATAAATAATTTTAATAGTTTCTAAATTATGTAATAGTGTCAAATAAACAACGCGATAAAATGCGTAAGTTTAATTTCAATCATTGATTTCTATCAATTGATCTATAGCGAAAATAATTATAATTCTCAGTCCTTGTTTAATAATTAACCTTTGATTAACGCCATCCATTGTTATTTAACTACATATAATACAATTCAATATTGAGTCAGTATGTGATTTTTTCTGATTAGTCGCTCATTATTACTTAGCTACCTATTAAATAATTGAGATATGTTTATAATCAAACCGAGCAGAGTGGAAAGAAATGGAGGAGGCCTTTGCCAAAAGTTGGGCAAACAGACGAAGTTGTCGATGCCATCGACTCGGCAGAGTCGTTAACTTAAGATTGTTATTTTGTAAATATCCTTTTTTTGTGTCTGAATAAAAACTATTATTATTATTATAATAATCAAGTTTGTTTGTCGCCAGAAAACCTGAAAGGTGGTCGTTTCCATGAACACCTGCGGGATACATTTGCGCCGCTGGTGGTGCGCTACGTGGACCTCATGGAGTCTTCCATCGCGCAGTCACTGCATAAGGGCTTCGAGAAGGAACGATGGGAGATCAAAGGGTAAGTTTTCACACCTCTAAAGGTGTAGCCAGAGTATATTATAGCTATATTTGACCCACTACGATTTGAGGTCCAACGTAATAGAGGGTCTTCTTGTCCCTAGCCTTTATTATTCCCAAGTCACTTGGGGTCGGCTTTCTAGTCTAATCGGATTTGACTGGATATCAGTTTTTACACAGAGTGACTGCCATCTGACCTCCGCAACCCGAAGGCTAACGATACCCTAAGGCTAGACCAGTGTCAGGATATTAGAGGGCACTGACTTCCCAATAACGACTGCCATATGATAGATGTTCATGGCAGCCGAGACCGACGGCTTAACGTGCTCTCCGAGGCAAGGAGCAGGCGATAATAATTGTCAATCAATACGCACATAATTTCGAAAGTCATATTATTATAACTTCCGAGAGTCAGAGGTGCGCGACGTGGGTTCCAATACGAGACCCTCTGCATTTCAGCCTGTTGGTCTCCCCACTGAGATATTGCTGCTATGTATGCTGCGTTATAGAGGGTAATAAAGGCCTATTGTCATCTTGCTACTGAGTGCAGTTGCAGTCTCCGTGCCACTCCTGATAATTTATTTATAAAAAAATCTACAAACTCTATCGGTTTAGGATTCGAACCTGAGACCTCAGACACAGCAATCACATTTACTACCGCCACCGCTGCGGCACCGAGGCAGACAGTTTGTAATTAAACTCCTCCTAAACCGCTGGACCGATTTTGATGAAATTTTTTGTGTGTGTTCAAGTGCATTCGAGAATGGTTTAGATTTGTTTTTTGTTGCGCGGGTCAGCTAGTACTAAAATATTGATTTTCGTCGAAAATAAATAGTTTCAGACAAAAAACAGCACTGTTTCCCTCAAGAAATTCACCTTTAGTAAATGAGCTTTTAATTATTTTTTTTTTTTTATCGTGCTCGTCAAAATGACCACACTCCATCTGATGGTAAGCAGTCGTGTGGTCTAAGAGCAGTGGCCTCCACACCGCCCTCATAGTAGCCGAGGCGATGTTGAGGTCTCTACTTTGACGGCCTGAGAAGGTGCTTTTTCACGCCCCGCTTATAGGACCCAGGATTGAAGGAAGAAGGAAACACGTGCCTTGGCAGAGAATTCCATGCCTTGGTCGTTCGGCAGAGGTATGAGGACCCAAACTTTTTGGTACGCGCTCTAATCGACTCTACCGTGTAAGGATGGCATCTGAGCCCAGCACGCGTTGTTCTGGATAGGAAAGGGGAGGGCGGGATAAGGTGGAATAACTCTTCAGAGCACTGCCCGTGGTATATTCTGTAGAAACATGCCAATGAGGCAATGTCCCTACGGAGTTGCAGAGGTTCCAGTGAATTCGTGACCTCTGGATCTCCGATAATACGGACAGCCCGCCGCTGTAACCGGTCGAGAGCGTCCAGCAAGTACTGCGCGGAGCCATTCCAAAGATGAGAACAGTACTCCACGCAAGGGCGCACTTGTGCCTTATACAATAGGCACAGTTGCCCAGGTGCGAAGAACCGCCTCACCCTGTTCAGAACTCCGAGTTTTCGCGAAGCTTGTTTAATGACGCTCTCGATGTAGGTTTTGGGATTAAAGGAGCGGCAAAGATCCATACCTAAGATGGAGAGGCTGTCACGTATTACCAGTGGAGTGTTCTTCAGAGAAGAGAGGGGAAGGAACAGAGACTTTTTTGTTGAGAACGCGCCTGCCTGGGTCTTCTTGGCGTTGAACTCCACCAAGTTCTTGGCACCCCATTCATAGATGCGGTCCAAGGTCTGGTTAAGTTCAACGACAAGATTCTGCCTTTTCCCCTCAACCTCAGCCGGTTTGGCCCCAGGATGTCCGAGATATCGCCCATGCACGGTACTGTCGTCCGCATAATAATGTATGTTGCCGAGATTCAACATATCATTGATATGCAGAAGAAAGAGCGTAGGGGATAAGACAGACCCCTGAGGCACTCCTGCATTGACCTGCATAAATTTGGAAGCGCGACCGTCGCAAAGGTCCCGAATACGACGCTTCTGCAGGAAACTTGCAATCCAGGTGCACAGTTGAGGGGGCAAGCCATAGGCCGGAAGCTTGGAAAGAAGAATTTTATTCGCAATCCTTGCAACAAGATTCGTATCTAAGAAAAGAAAACCAATGTCAGTCTCCACCAACCAATCAATAAATAGCAAGATTCTTGCCATCACTATTTCAATTATTTTAAATATTTTCTCAGTAATGGATGCTCAACAAGCGAGGAGCTGTTCTGGAAGCTAGACGCTCTCCAGTGCTTCATCAGAGACCTTCACTGGCCGGAGCCTGAATTCCGATCGCACCTAGAGCAGAGGCTGAAGTTGATGGCGTGTGATATGATGGAGACCTGCATACAAAGGACCGAGGCATCGTTCCAGGTCAGAGACAGAATTACGTATTATTTAAATTTTATTACTTTGGTAAACAATAAACTCGTTATAAAAATCATTCAGTAACAGAAAAAAAAAATACTATATCTAGGTATAGTCTTACGCTTACATCGCCAGAGACACGGTAATGATATGGATATCATTACCGTGCCAGAGAGGTAGACAGTGATTTAATACATCCATTTTTCACCAGCTATGGTTTTAAGGTATTACGTGGTACCTCCTATTGGACATGAGTCTATTGCCGTTTACTAGGCACAAACCCAGACTACATGCTTATAATTAAAAAAACATGTCTAATATTCTATAACCAATAGCTAATGAAAAGTTAACTAAGAACTTGAAAACTGGACAGTAGTTGCCAGGAGTTGCATCTTTACTAAACGCCCCATAACCACCCTCGTGGCATAATTTACTTCTTTTATTATCTGCCATAGTCATGGCTGAAGAAGAGCGTGACCTTCATGTCGACGGACTACATCCTGCCGGCTGAGACGTGTGCGATGGTCAATGTGGCCTTGGACGCCAAGAACCAGGCTTTAAAGCTGTGCGCAGTTGAAGGGGTAGATATTGTGAGTACTAAGTAGGTATATGTAGGGTATAACGCAGCGGGCGATCTGTAGACACCACACCAACACAACTCATGACATTACCACGTATTCAGTAACACGCTTTAAACTTCACACATCGCTGTTCAACCATGTAACCCAATAGCAATAACACATTTCAAAGTAGCATTGGACACCATTTCATCTAAATATACAGATTTTGCCGCTGCGTTATAATTAGGGAGGTAAAGCACACGCCATGTTTACAGTTGGCTGAGGAACATACGTCATGCTTGTCATGCCTTATGCCTTGGACATACGAGACGACCACCATTGATCAAGAAAGACAATATCAGCACTTCATAGCAATCAGCAGCAGAAACTCATTCATTTGTAACGTTTGACTTTATCTAACTGATTTGATAAATCTTCAGTACCAGTACCACACTAAGATGGACGCGCAGATCGAAGCTTGCCTGCAGGCGATGGCTACTGGCATGACGACCAGGCTCTCTGCTGTGCTGGAGGCAACTCTCGCCAAGATCGCCCGGTTTGATGAGGGGAGGTAACGCTAACAGGACCTAACTTATATTACTTCATCATCTTTCTCTTACTCTGAACCTAGTTCTTTTAGGATCGGCACTTTATCTTTTATTACTTATTATGTAGTATTTAAGAAACTTATTAACTCTTCTTCAAATACAAGAACTGGTACTTCATGTTTGCTGTTAAGATATAAAGTGATGACTATCCAAGTATTTCGTTAATTAAGGTGGAGGAGTTAAAAGGAATACTGGTGAATGATGTGTAATTGACTTTCCTAGTACCTAATTAATAGAGTGTCTCTATTAGTTTGTAGATGGATGGCACTTTAAAGTACACATACATAATTTAACTATAGAGCGTGCGTGTTCAGGTAAGTACTTAAGCAGTTTAGCGTAGGCAGGCACTTTGTAAGCTCTCTAATATCTTAATTTATCTTATTATACTCTCACTATCGCTTTAAGCAATGATAAATAATGTTTTAGTTAGAATTATCATTACAATCCAGGGCTGAATTTAAAGACATGAGCCATGAAAAAGTAGAGGTATACGTATATGTATTTCGCGAGATAAAAAAGTATGTAACTCTCAGAGTAATTTTAGTAATTTTCTCTGTAGCCGTCAAGTTTCTGTCAAGGCCAGGAATTGAAATGCATATTGTCTTCAAATCCGACCCTGAATATACTAGGTACTATATATTCTAAGGTTATGTTGGTTTCAATCCAGAAGTTCCAGTTCTTTACCTATTATCTAGTCTTACATCTACAACATCACTACTAAAAATCCATCGAAGAATGCACATTTTTATTTGATAACTTATTGATTCCAGCTTGATCGGTTCGATCCTGACGATAGCGAATGTATCTGGTTCCGGTAAGGACATCGGACAGGGCTACGTCAACTTCATGAGGAACTCTATGGACCAAATTAGATCAAAGGTATGGTGGTAACCAGTACAAGGAATCTGTCTAATCTTCATCTTGGCTTTCTTCTGTTATCTCATCTAAAGCTAACACTTCTTCTATCACGTACCGTAAGGCGATGTAAGTAAGCCAGGGCAATTTGCATCAAGTGTCGCTAAAGGTATTGTTCAGAAATATGGCAATGGATTTCAACGACGATAAACCATCCGATGAAGCCTTATCCTTTTTCTTCATAGTAGTCAATGAAATGTTGTTTTCAATTATCTAGCTTTTAATCCGTTTCCGTAGTCTTGCTAACAGCACAAGTTTTATACTCCAAGTAGTGATTTGAGGCATCAGAATAAAAAAGAGATAAGGTAAGTATCAGATTTAATAACAACACATAAATACGACATTTTCTTTTCTTAATAATTGGTGTGACTTCTTTTACAAAGAGAGCTAAAGAAATGCTGGATAAAATAAGCTACTTCTATAAAGATTATATACCACAAAGACTGAACAGCTTAACAATATTTTCAACAACTGACCAAATATTAAAGAATTACAATGTTTAGGTTAGTAAAGAAATAACTGAAGACAAAGCCTCCTCAGATATGTCAGTGAACACTATATATAAAAATAAATTGCAGTAGACGGCCCTGTTTATCTTCTAAAAAGTAAATTGTTATATATCACATATACATAGCTTTCAGGCATATACAACGACTATACATCACACAAATTTTATTCAACACGCTTTATAAATAACTAGCTTTTCCCCGCGGCTTCGCTCGCGTTCATTTAGAATTTGACAGTCAATTCGGGTTTTACTCTGCTCTTCATAATATAATTCAATCATGATTCGAAAGACACCTGGCGCCATCTATTATCATAAGAACGTTATTATTGTTTTCCTCGGGAACAATCATTTTTTTTCAAGATGAAAGGTAGCCTATGTCCGTTTCTGTACACCTGAAAACGTATATGCAAAATTTCAGGATGATCGGTTCAATGGTTTAGGCGTGAAAAGGTAACAAACAAACAAACTCATTTTCGCTTTTATAATATTAGTTAGGATTAGGATTAGGAATTTAGGATATCCATCTACAAAATATTGTTAGACAGGTAGGTCCTACGGTAGTTGAAGATATCGTGTATAGAATTGTACTCAATTGTACTCAATGTACTGTAACTACCGATATACAATCAAAGAAAAGAGCCCAGCAGTATCCACTCCTAGGCTCTTTTCTTACCGTCTGGTAATGCTGAGTGGTTTGCTGGTGCAGGTGACTGATGAGCTGTGGATCCTGCAGCTGTTCGAGCACTGGTACGGCATCCAGGTGGGGCTCATCAACACATGGCTTAGCGAGCGACCGGCGTTGCACCCGCAGCAAGTCGCATGCCTCTCCATCATTCTAAAGGTACAGCTGATACAATACTTATATTTTGTGAAACTTTAATAGTTCTTTTAATTACAGTTCATTTTGAAGTACTGCGGTTGTACTAAGAGATTTATTGTCAGAAACATTAGTTTTAAGAAAAGTATATGCATATTTATTGTGCTTTACAACCTTATAATTGCCAATAGGTATGATCTTTTAACTCAACCTAGACTTTTAGTACTTAGGGTCATACTACAGAACGAGATCATACTAAGATCTAAAAGTTCAGAATTTTTATAGATGTTGACGTCCTATATAAACTGCCATAAATATTGATTTGATATAGCTGGAAGATATTTTTTTTATACGGCTAAGCTGGCAAACAAGCATACGGCGGCCCACCTGATGGTAAATGGTCACCGTAGGCTATGGACGCCTGCAACACCAGAGCCATCACTTGCGCGTTGCCAACCCTTTAGGAATAAAATGAAGTGGGAAGGAGAAGGAACGGGTAGGGGGAGAGAGGGTGATTGGGCCTCCGGCACTCTCACTCACCGAACGAAACTCATCAGTAGGAATACTGCTATTACACATTAATATTGTGTGAGAGGGTAGTCATTCCCCGGTCGAGCCGGCCCATTCATGCTGAAATCAGCAAGGCTCTACTACTCGCAAATTCGCGGATTCTATAAAATATACTTAAATAATAATTTTACTTGTTTGGCATATTATTATTCATTCATTGAATTTTAGAATATACCATTTATCAAAGAGTAAATGGAATTGGTAAAGTAACTGTTCAAAAACCAAAAAGAAAAACAAACGTCAACATCTGCAGGCCTACTATCAAAAATACCATGGAACGTTTATTTTACCTATTTCTTCAAAACTTACCGAATTCGTTTTAGTCAAAGTGGCATTATTTCCTTGTTCGGAATACTTCGTAGTAGGGTTTAGGGCAGAGGTTCCCAGACTTTTTTTCTCATAGACCACTTTCAAAATTTAGCTGGTGCCGGTGGACCCCTGCAGCTACATTTCTACCATATTACCATACCATGGTAGGCGGGCTGACCTTTTTGTTTTGTAATTCTCTACTGAAAAATCGGTAGGTTCGAGACCACTGGTACTGAATATGGAATACTACTGAGCTTCTTAAAATATTATCTGCCTACATTGATAGGTGAAGTCAAGCCAACATTTTAGTTCTTCACTATCGAAAGCAAATAAATTTTCGTGGACCCCGCTTACGAATTTTTTTGTCACGCTAACGTAGACCCACATCGAGTCTCCCGTGGACCCGTGGAGTCCACCTGGACCGCTTTGGGAACTAATGGTTTAGAGCGATCGATCGACGACGTACGATTAGCGTATATATAAACCCGAAACATATGCATTTATATTTTATAGGCTCTTCAACATACTAAAATTCGGCTAATATGTATAAAACACTACTATTTAATAATTCTTCCATTATCTTTCTTACAGAAAATGTATAGTGACTTCGAGCTGCAGGGCGTGATCGACGACAAGTTGAACTCGAAGGTGTATCAGAACGTGGCCGCCAGGATGCACACCGAGGAGGCCACCTGCAGTCTGCTCCTCACGCAGCAAGACACTGGGTAACACCATATACCGTCCTACCACGTCTACCAGACTGACCTCTAGAATCTAAGATAATGATCTGCATCTAGCACCATGCCTGTTAATCTACCAAATGTAGATCTGGAGTCTGAGATTGTCATGGGCATATAGCACTGTGCTCACACATCTACCAAATGTAGACCTGGTGTCTGAGATAGTGATATGCATATAGCACCTTGTCTATACATCTATCAAATGTAGATCTGGAGTCTGTGATACTGATGGGTATATAGCACCTTGTTTGTTCATCTACCAAATGTAGGTTTGGAGTCTGAGATACTGATGGGCATATAGCACCGTGCTTGTTCATCTACCAAATTTCAGACACCGTGCTGCTACTGAAAATTATAATAATATTCTACCACATACTCACAACACCATCTACCCCAAACTAAGCAGAGCTTGTACTATGGGTACTAGACAATGGATAAACATACATATAGGTATAGTTTATTTTTGTAAATACATACATAATTATACATAGAAACACCCAGACCAAGACAAACATCCATGTTCATGCACACAAATGTTTAACTTGTGCGGGAATCGAACCCGTGAACTTAAGCGTGGCAGTTACACTAACCACTACGCCATCGAGGCCAACGAAATGTCTTCTTCCCACACATATCCATACCCAGGAATCCAAAACCGAGAACTTATGCTTGGCAATCGCACGCAGTCTGTTATTAAACATGCTTGTGTTTGTGTCAGTGGTGGCGAGGACGGTGGATCCGAGGAGGGCCAGCGAGGCGGCAAGTCCAAACTGGAGGCACTCACGGAGGACGCCAAGCTTGGCAACGTCACTGCAGTCGTTGGGAAGGTATACCTACTAACTATAATACATTTATGCGGCGACTCCGCACAGACGAAAAAGTTCCGACTACATCCAACAGATGGCGCTACAAACAATAAGCACTTATTAAGCCACATCGACCATACAAATGCTGAATCGCACAAGTGGAGTTTACACAGCGACTAAGTATATAGGTATATATGTTCCCGACATCAACTGTCGAGCTGCGGCCCCAGGCACGACTGTTGATGTCAGACCACGTTCCTCCGTGAACATGGATTTTTTTTTTAAACCGACACGATTTTGGGAGACATACTAAGATTCTGAGCTCGGTCCTCTTTTTACGACAGAAAATAGTCTAACACCCATATTCTAAGAAGTAACCTCAAACCTTCCTCAACCTCGACTCAACCGAGGATACCTTAAGGATCACCTCAAGGAATCCTCGAAATTGGTATTCTTAGTCATGTCTTTCTCTTGACTTGAGGATCCTCCAATGAGGTTGAGTCGAGGTAAAACGTCATTACATACGTCACAAAATTATAGATTTAACATACTTTTTAATGTTTTTGTCTATGATCACCTCAAAATTGACAGATGTTTGTTTTTTAACCTTATCTATGTCGCACGCGTCATTCCGAGTTGTTTATGTTTCGATTTGTTTGTTGTGTTGTGAATGTTGTGATCCAAGTTTTATCCTTTAGCTTTATTTGTTCCACACATATATGTCTGGAAGACAAATATTCAGTGAGGCGGAGAAGTTACGTCTCGCAAATAACGCCTTTCAGGATAATCGTACGGATTATCATATAAATAATTCAAAAATCGTTTAAAATCCATTACAAAACACTTTAAAAATCTTCAAGTAGAATTATCAGTCGTATTTACAAGCGTAGGTAAATAGGTAACAATGGCGTAGATCTTCCTCGAGTATTCCTTAAGGTTGGTCGCGACGTACCTTGAGTTTGACAGTTGTTTCCTCACCTCGAGTGAGGAAAGATGTCGAGGGACGCCGAGTGGAGGAGATTTTTTGCAACTATGAATACTGATTTCCTCGAGTGAGGTTGAGTGGAGTCGAGGAACGTTTGAGGAAACGTCTTAGAATATGGGTGTAAGTGTCTTCCTACACTTAATTTAAGATACAACTTGATTTAAAAAGGCTACTTCTACTCCCGTACTAGGAGTAGTTCCTGTGTCGTGTAGGACTTTATACACATTCAAATAACGGACACAAAGAACACCACAACAGCACAACTATATTAGGACTAGATGTGCCCGCGGTTTCACCCGCGTTTATGATTACTGCGCCGCCCCCGTGGGTCGTAGCGTGATGTTATGTAGTATGTACTGGTTCGATTTGAAAAAATATTTTAATGTTGGATAGCCTATTTATCGAGGAAGGCTACAGGCTAAATAACATCACGCTACGACCCACGGAGGCGGCGCAGTAACGATAAACGCGGGTGAAACCGCGGGCATATCTAGTATTTTATATTTACTATACCGTGGATGAAAAAATAACCACTATAAATAATAACCTCCACTCTATGGATAATGAATCTGTGTCTCATGAGACTTTACAAATATTTAATTAAAGAACGAACATATTATATTTGGGATAGTAAAACGGTTATATCAATAGGTATCCATAATTTTTTTTTAATAGTTTATTGCCTCAAGAAGGTACATACAAAAGAATAACACATGAGTTATAACAAACTTAACATATACAATAATTTTGTTGACCACTGGTACCCAAAGTAAGATTTAACTTGTGGTAGGTATGGGTACCAGGGCTCTCGTAATTAATTGCAACAAGTCGTTCATGTGCAAGTGCCTGGTGCATATGCATGTGCTGAATTGTTTCGTAAAAAAAAATCAACTGGTTGCACTCCGGGAATGCCGGCAGACCGCAGAAGTGAAAATTTAATATTAACGTTGTGCATTTATGATATTTTGGAATGGGTAGGGAATAATTTTGCACGAATTGCTTAATTATCAGTATAAATGTACTATCATTTATGTGGTAAAATACAATATTCATTTATCGTACACAAACATGACAATTCTCCCTCCGTCTTACGAATTTTCTATCAGGTCACGTGTCCTGACGCGAGTTTGACAATTCTCCCTCCGTCATACGAATTTTCGATCAGGTCACGTGTCCTGACGCGAGTTTAACATTTTTTACCCATCACAAAAAAGTGCACAACGCCGCTAAAGAAGTTTTCACTTCAATAAATTTTGAAACAAAATACAAAGTTAATAAAAGCCACTAAGAAGAAAAATAAACGTCGACAGCCAGGCTTGTGATTAAATGCCCAATTACCGTAATTATTCAGTGTCACTTACTACTTGTACAATCTTAAAATTAACAAACCATTATTAATAACAAATCACAAAAACCAGTAAACCCGTAAAAAAATGTTTTACGCATTTAATACACCTAAAGTTCATTCCTCTGAAAATATTTTCAACATCGAGGTCGATCTGTACAAAACGTATTTAATTCTCGAGACATTTATTGTACACGCAATCACGTCCCATCCAGATATAAATACTTGCACCGCAATGACTCACATCATACGATTTGAGTGTAGATACTCAATAGCTGTCCTCCCAGAGAAACGATCAATGAATGTAGAATTAAAAGCAAATTATTACAGACGATTCTGACCGATTATCTCCTAAACATACATATTTCCGGTTTGCATTTGCTAATTGAAAGCCACGCGTATTCGAAAAATGAATCGTTATTTGAGATGAGCGACATTATGAGGTAGATCATTAGTTCCCAAAGTGGTCCAGGTGAACCCCCAGGGGTCCACGGGAGACTCGACGGGGGTGTACGTTGGCGTGACAAAAAAATGGGGGACCACAATTTGTAAGCGGGGGTCCACGAGAAAATTTATTTGCTTTCGATAATGAAGAAGTAAAATGTTGGCTTGTCTTCACCTATCAATGCAGGCAGATAATATTTTAAGAAGTGACTGAGCGAATGTTACTTGTAAATACTTGTTTATTCCATATTCAGTAGCAGTGGTCTCGAATCTACCGATTTTTCGGTAGAGAATGACTATATGACTAATGTTGTAGAATATCGTAGAAAGGTAGTGGCAGGGGGTCCACCGGAACCTGCTAAATTTTGAAAGTGGTCTATGAGAAATAAAGTCTGAAAACCTTTGATGTAGACAAAAGCCACGTAACTCAAATTTTATAACGTGTCTGAATAAAAGAGACGCCGATGTTTTCGAATTCTTAGGCAATGTCAATCTTTAATTGCCTAAACAGAACCTCAAGCTGAGTAGGCTTTTAGAAAATTTTCCATGATTATTTTTATAAAGATAATTCCTGCAATTAGGATTGAAACTTTCATCGCGTGGGACTTTACAAATATTTAAACAATGGACTCAAGGAATATGCAGACTCGGGACAATGTTTGTGGATCACATAATTTTTGTACCATGTGAGATTTGCATCCTCAACGGGTTTTAGTTTTTAATTTCTTTAGCAAGGTCTAAAGTAATTCCCCAGTCAAAGGACTGGGGTGTATTCCACGCTTGACAACCTTGGTGGCATGCAGTAGTACGTGCAACTGCTTTGCGTGAAGTTCCAGTTTCCATACTAGGCCGGCAAGTGAAAATTGGGTTTTTCTGTCAAGAAATGTTTAGTAACAGCACAGAGACAGGTATTCTGTTTCTCAATTTATCATATAATAATGGCCAACTACGCAGGAGGTATTATAGTGCACAAGTGTGTGCGCAAACACAAGTGCACTCTCTGTTCCCTAATTCTCATGATCCGATGGCACGGTAATCTGACACGACCGGAGAGAGATCAGGTGCAGGACCAACGGCTTTACGTGCTTTCCGAGGTACGGGGGTGTCTTACACCGCCAACTTCCTAACTCCGGGCTGCTATTGAGATTTCTCAACAAATAATCCCAATAACT
The DNA here is from genome assembly GCA_963564715.1 of Catocala sponsa. NCBI lineage: Eukaryota > Metazoa > Arthropoda > Insecta > Lepidoptera > Erebidae > Catocala > Catocala sponsa. The sequence goes on from OY751352.1 coordinate 2,541,938, forward strand.
GTTTGTTGGCCCGACTCGGGATTCGAACCCGAGAACTTATGCACAGCAGTCGCATTCACTACCGCTGCGCCACTCACTGCTCAATTTATAAATTTATAAAACTTATATTGTAAACACAGCCAGGTGTTAAGTCAAAACTAAATAATTATATGGCTCTTTAGTTAACTGATCCCGCTCTAAACTGGACCCACGGGATGAATTGACCAGTTCATTTTTTTTTTTTTTTGTCAATTGGACCCGACAATTTAAAAAATTAGGCAAAAATCTATTGTATATTTTGAAATTTGTGTACAGGCATGCGAAAAGCGTTTAAGGACTATAAAAACAAAGTGCATAGTGGCCATATAAAGCTTTCTCGCTCACATGCATTAAATAAATATAATATCGTAACTGTCTCATTTGAAACTAATTTACAGATTAGAAATTTGGGTGAAATTTGTGTTTTTAACACCAAGGATAATGAATGACTAATGAAACATTAAGCCCCATGTGAGCACATCCCTTCCTGCAGGTACTGATAAGGTTCTTAAACTGTGATTGGCTGAATCCAAGTATTCGTATATTCACTATGGGTCTACTGACTTTCAAATGTACTTGACTTGAATTCAATGTGTCTGCCGCTTCATAGTAATGTCTTGGTGATATTAATGTCTAACACTTTTCTCGATAACTATACAAATTATAAAATTATGAAACGGGATCAGTTGACCAATTGAAAAATACATTAAGTCAACTGATCCCGCGGATCCAGTACGACCGGGATCAGTTGACTAAAGAGCCATTATATTTTCTGTACGCAATGATATTTATTAGAGGTTTGGCAAAGACCCAAATTACTTTTATAATCACGAAACACCAGACTTATAAATTAATCGATTGCGATGTTTTTTGCGACAAGTAGTTGGCGCAAAAAACATGAGATAACTCAAAGCGCATGCATATGCGCTTTGAGTTATCTCATGTTTTTGATAGATAGTATGCATATACTATCTATCAAGTTTTTAATATTGTTGCCGCCAATTAAATGTGATCTTCACACGTATTTCAACATTAATTTACTTTGCACTTCCTAAATGAATCTCAAGTTAGTACAATGGCAACAATATTAAAAACTTGATAGATAGTATGCATATGCGCTTTTGAGTTATCTCATGTTTTTAAAATAGGCATCTCCCGTACTTGGGATAAATCCTATATTGCGGAGGACTCTATAAACATTCAAACAACAGACACAGAGAACACCTAGACCCAAAACAACTATTTGTGGGTCACAAAAATGTTTGTCCCGTGTGGCGATCGAACTCACAACACTCGGGCTGTAGCAATGGCTCCACACCGCGTCATCCATGCGTCAAAGTTTGTTATAAATTTTGTTTATTATTTCTACTATTTGTCTTGTCATCGAAACACGAATCTGTTTATAGAATTTGATTGTCAACAATGGTAGCATACGGAATCAATTCTGTTTTTAATACACTTTTATTAGCTTCACCTGTATGCTTGTTTGTTAGTTTGTTTATAACCAACTGACTCCTTTCGACTTGACTTTGAACCACTTCAAAGTTTCAAAGTCAGTTTTCATTTAAACGTTGTAGACTTATCGAGGACCGATGACAATACAGTAATTTAGAAGCAATAAAGCAAGATGGCGTGACAATACTCTAATGATTAAGCCTAGCTACGATATCTACCCGAAATACTACAAGGTATAGAATTGCTTAAATTTCTATTATTTTTCAGGTTGGCAACATTTTCGGTCGCGGCATCGGGGAGTTATCAACGAAACTGGGCGGCGCGTCCTCCTGGTTTTAGCGTGTCACTATATACCTACAATAAATATATCGTAAACGTACGTTTCTTTGCCTATATCGATGTGAGATATGATAACAGACACCTTTTTGTTAATGCATCACGGACCAGAAACGTCAAGTTTCGAAAACACATCTACATTATTACGATTGTAGATATTGCAAGTACAACATAAACATGGTCTCTCGCTACCATTTAAACTTGATAATAATAATAAATTACATACTTAATGCAATAATTTATTAGGTATATTAAAATATTTATATCATTCTATTGCCAAAATGATGCATTAACAAAAAGACTCAACTATTCTGTGATGATGATATAAATCTTTCTTTTGCATTCGATTAATAGAATGTGCGCCATTTTGAATTATATAAAACTCAACAAGATGGCGTCTTATGCGCTAGGAGTTAATAATAAGTGGCCAGTTAATGCATAGCTTAGTGTGATTATAGTGTAAACGAGATTTAGATTTTGTTTTATAAGCGCTTTATGTACAGTTAGGTGAACATAATTTGTTTATTGGAAGCAAATAAAATGTAATACGTGTGTATATTAAGAGTAGTATTTGATAAACAGAAAAGTATATATTGTATTATTACGAACGCATACATACACAAAATGCTACAATAAGGAAACATATCGCTTTGGCAAAAGTTATATTCTGTTAAATTTAACGCGGTGTATTGTAATTATTTACAAAAATTATATACTAATTTAAAAAATCGATAAAAAGAACGGGGGTGGGTTGTGAATGTGTGAAAGTAAGGAATCCTTTCTCGATTTATAAAAGTTACGTTTGGAATATCTTTTAAAATTGTTACTAACTTCTACGTGATTTTACTACATTGTTTCCTGTAAAACTATATCTGTACGTTATTCACGTTTTATTCTATTTACGAGTGACAAGCACGTCAACTTATAGCAGAGCCACGTTTTCAATGCAACTCTTTCTATACCTAAGAAACAGTATTTTTCTAATTAACAAATCCACTTTTTAAAACATCGGTTTAATCTCCTATTTAAATCAATAATGCATTTTTATAAAAATACAAAAATGGCGCGATACAGCTTATTTATTTTTCGATCATGAATATTGCCGTAAATATAAAAAATTCCCCGCTTTTTGGGTATATTTGTTTTTTATAAGAATGCATAATATCTAAATTTACGAGTTAGCCATTTTTCGCTATAGAATAATTCTCTATATTTTAATGCTCTCTAGATTCTAATGACAATCTAGTGACACTTTACCTTGATTAGTCGTCAAATAATACATAACTATTTATAAAAAATACTATTAATAATTATATTTGTTAACAAATAATATTCTTCTACGCTAAACACCTTACAAATTTTTGAATTAGGAGAAAATTTAAAGTTCTTAGATGAAAGTTTAATGATTAATATAGCGATTAGTCGCTATGCTGATTCGCCTTATAACATGTCTTGTTCGGAACGGCTTGAGAAATAGAATACTTGTTTTCATTTATATTTACTATCATTCTCATTGATTTTACCATTTATTATAAGTTCATTCATTGTTGGATCAAAATAAAATTAAGCTTGGAAGCTTCCAAAATTCTATCACTAAGGGTAATTTATGAAACGTGTAATCTAAATCAGATACGTAGGATGGTCAAGTAAAAAAGAGTAATTAGCAGTCAAAGTTAATCACAGTTTATTGAAATATCGCCCGTGAATATTAAAGTTCAGCACTGTACAAGTTGGTAACGTATGCATGTAGTTATTCCAAATATTTTATGATAACACAAGAGAGTATAACACGTAAATAGGACTGTATTGGCACACTTATAATGTAACAAAGTAGTGCTCATGTATCGAATATAAGACATAATAAAATTGATATATTAATCATGTTACATATATCCACATCTTATTTTGTAGTCATTGGTGCCAATTCTGTTGACACAAAATTCTCTAAGCTTAACTAAAAATCATTAAAATTTAGTTTAGTCCTCTCAAATGACATTTCGTATTCTGAAATCGTTAAAAGTGACAGGACTAAAAAAAATGTTAGTGAATTTTAGTTAAGTTTAGAGAATTTTGTGGCAACAGAATTGGCACCATTGTATATTTAGTTGATTCTCTTGTTAATTAATTACCTTGGGCTATTTAGCTTTCATTAAAAGCCATTGTACTCTTATTACTATACTGTTACGACAATTGAAACTCTTACTGGTTCCCTCCTTTCGAGAACCATGACAAAAACACGATGTACTTGGCAGTTATTGGTTATTTTGTAATCTCTTTCTCTGAATTAATTTGGGTATCGAGTTTAATAGAATGAAAACGTCAGTTTCGTAGTGTCTAAGTGCATTTAAGAGCCGACTGAGATGTAACTGCGTAGTAACATGCTTGTATTATTTCACCATATTGAAAACTCGCAATGGACTTTTTAAAACACTAATGAACGTGCCTACTTTACCTTAAACAGCCGATATACCTAATAGTTTGGATTTGAGTTCTATTGCGAGTTTTAATGAAAGCTTTGAAAGCCATCGAGTGCATCGCGAGTGTAAGGGGATACAATAAAAAATATTTACAATAAAAATGTTTACTGTTCCTTTGCTTTTTTATTGATTTTAATTTAATTAATACCTTTATTATAATAAGTTTATTATTAATAATGTCGCACTGGGAGTAATTATTTATATGTAGCAGTACCCCAGTTTTCAACAAACCGTCAAAAAAGCGGCCCAAATTACATTCAGACGACTATTAATTTTTTAACCATACAAATATTTGTTCCATAAAAAGAATTAAACTTGATATACGCATCGGCGAGATGACAACAAAATGCTTTGCAGTATTCTTGATATTAAAATAATATTTGTCCAAAGATAATATAAGTTGATTTTAAATAAGGCATACACGGCTACACATCAAGTTAAACACCCTATATACGCATAACTACGCTACATACAAAATAGAAAATTGTCGGAAAGAGACAGTGCATAGTGGTGTCGATGTAATGGTAAGGAAAGAGCGTAACAAAAATATAACGCACTCTCTCGCACGATTAGCAGCGTTCAACTTTTAATAGTTCAAAGTCCAAACAGGTTGATGTGTCGCTGTGTGTAACTACTGTCAATTACGTACTTAAGTACCTATCTGAACAGTTCCTGTATACCTATGTATTTTATGAATAAAAATCTTCTAATGAAAGTGGCTGGGGCTGGGATGAGCTGGATGTGATTGAACAAAGACCGAAGATTGTGGCGTAAATTGGGAAAACCTAAGTTCAGCAGTAGATTCTATAGCAAAAAGTAAAAATCGATTTTGTCGGTTATTAATTACTAGCTTTTGCCCGCGGCTTCGCTCGCGTTAATTTAGAATTTGACAATTAATTCGGGTTGTACTCTGCTTGTTATTACAAGATTTGAATTATATTATTATATAATTCAATCATGATTCGAAAGAAACGTGGCGCCATCTATTATCATAAGAACGTGTTTGTTGTTTTCCTCGGGAACAGTAATTTCTTTCGGGATGAAAGGTAGCCTATGTTTGTTTCTGTACACCTGACAACGTATATACAAAATTTCAGGATGATCGGTTCAGTGGTTTAGGCGTGAAAAGGTAACAAACAAACAAACTCATTTTCGCTTTTATTAAGTATTTTTATTAATTAAGTATATTTCTATTATTTCAGGAACATGCCCGATAAATATATAAAAAGGCAAATACTCCGGTAGACGCAAGATGACTTATCCAATGCAGTTCAAGTAGTTAAAAATGGCTTATCCACAAATGCTGCGGCAAAAAGGTATGGAATATCCTCAACAACCCTTTATGATAAAATAAAAGTAAATTATAGCACAGATATTGTAGGTAGACCATTAGCTATTCCACATCAAGAAGAACATCGATTGGCCGACGCTATTAAAACAATGGAAAAATGGGGTGTTTGGTTTTTCAAAGGAAGAGGTGTTGAATATTGTCGCGGAGTTTGTAAAAACAAATTGAGTACTCCATTCACCAAAAACAAACCACGCAAAGACTGGTTTATAAATTAAAACAAAGACACCGACTTTCAATTGAAAAAGCGCAACCAGTTGAATATGTAAGGAAGAAAATGACAGACCCTTTCGTAATTTTGGAATATTTTATTCTTCTGGAAGATACGTTGTCGGATTTAAACCTGTTTGTCCTCATTTAATTTGGAATATGGATGAAACGTCTTTGTCTCTTGACCCAACTAGGACAAAAGTTGTTGGCGCCATCAATAAACCATGTTCCAGAACAACTTATTGAACTGGGAAAGAAAATAATATATACTCAACTGTTCTGACAACTGTTAATTATTTAAAATGTGATAAAAACTATTAATTATATGTGGAGTTACCAACATAATGATTTTGTTGCCTACCTCAACTTAATTTAAACTTTATTTTTTGTGTTTTATTTTAAACGCCTTTTCAACTCGCGTAAGTGGGTTATTAATTATAGTTTGACTACCATAGACTCCGAAATACAAATACGTTCGGGCTACTCAGGGGCCAAATTTGACAAATATTTTTATTTACGATAAAATTTATGAACGAAAAAGAATTATGTTCCTTATGAGTGAATTATGTAAAGCCCACTTTTTACAGTGATTCGGCATTAACCGAACATACTTCGGAATTGAACTCGTACAAAGAAAAAATAACCAGGTTTTAAAACAGGTGTATCTATTATATTATAACCGATGATATTTATAAAATTCTTTGAAGTAGGCTGTATAATGAAGTAAATAAAATGACCCAAGTTAATATCTTAAGTACCTATACCAATTTTAAATAATTAATGAAAATTCAAACATCCCTTTAACTATTCATAAATCGTTTCGTAATTACCCGAGTCACAGATAATACAATACTGTACTAGTACCCGAGTGCACCTGAATTATTACCTACTGTTCTTCTGTATTTTTCGCCAATTCTATAGAAAATTAGGCATCATTAGGCATAGGTATAACTGTCATATTTGGTGTTTGATAGCAAAGGTTTTGAAAATACACAACTGAGCAAGTTAAAAATATATGGACATAATTAATGAGCTCATCTCACACGTAGCATGCATATAAGTACCTTTATAGCATTCTTGATATCTGTGTGTGATTTAAGTGTTGCAATCTCATAAATAGGTTACCTACCTACTTAATTAAAAATTAAAAAACAACGATCTTTTTGTACTAAAACCGAATAGTTATTAGCAATAATTATATAAGTAGGTACTACAAAAAGTATACATAATGATGAAATGGGCACTTGTCATAAAATTCACATTTCTTTATTGAAAATCCCCACACTACCTATACTCAAGCTTTATGTCTCGGGGTACGCTACAAAAATACAATCAATGAACACAAAATACTGTTCAAAATATTAATTACACTAACTGTCCCGTGTGAGATACGAACCCAGAACACTTAGCACGATGACATACAGCAGTAAGGCAATCGCCATCCGTGTGTGGTCGATATAGGTATTAGGTACTACCTAAATATTATTTTAATATCTACATTACAGTGTATTTGTGGAGTGTGTAGATGGCCACAGCTTAAATTAACATTTAGTTTGTTACCTAAACACTAGGTACCTACGTGCCGATATGATTACAAATGATAATTTTGCGATAATCTGAAGTAGGTACCTGCCTAGTTTTTAAGTTATCTATACTAACATTATAAAGCTGAAGAGTTTGTTTGTTTGGTTGAACGCGCTAATCTCAGGAACTACTATTTCGAATTGAAAAATTATTTTAGTGTTGGATAGTCCATTTATCGAGGAAGGCTTATCCTAATCCTAACTAATATTATAAAAGCGAAAATGAGTTTGTTTGTTTGTTACCTTTTCACGCCTAAACCACTGAACCGATCATCCTGAAATTTTGCATATACGTTGACAGGTGTACAAAAACGGACATAGGCTACCATTCATCCCGAAAAAATTACTGTTCCCGAGGAAAACAACAATAACGTTCTTATGATAATAGATGGCGCCACGTGTCTTTCGAATCATGATTGAATTATATTATTACAAGCACAGTACAACCCGAATTGATTGTCAAATTCTAAATTAACGCGAGTGAAGCCGCGGGCAAAAGCTAGTAGTCTATATAACATCACGCTACGCTACGACTAATAGCAGCAGAGCATCAATGAAAAATGTTGCAAAAACGGGGAAAATTCTCTTATGTAAAGCAAACGAAGTTGCGCAGGTCCGCTAGTAATTTACTCGTATAACCAGGTAATGGTATACTAAAGCACCGTTGCGCGTCATTAAACAAATAACCAACACATACAAAAAAATTGTGAAAAGCGGTATGGAACGTCGTATATTTTCCAGTGTAGGTACGTGTGGGATGTAGCAATAAATTAAAATATCAACTAAATTTAAAACAAACTTGATTCTTCCATCGCAGATAAAACCAGGAACGGCGTATGGTCATAAAAATAAGCCGGCCGGTGTGAAGTAACTAATAAACATGCGAGGTGTTATACCTATCTATAAATATCGCGTTATTCTTAATGCCTCATAAAATATCGAGATTTCGTTTTTATATTTTGTCCTGGTTTATTCTTGAGTCCATTATGCGATTAAATAGTGAATATAATGATAATGTGTGAACGCAAATCACCTATGATTTTTTATTGGATTTCAGATTATAAACACAAATAATAAGAACGATGTTTAGTTGTTAGGTACATCAGTGTTGGTGATGACTTAAACTATTAATAACTCACATTCATTAAATGAAAAACAACTAGGTAGGTAGTTAGTTAGTACATTTGTTTCGTACAGTTGGTTATATCAAATCACATAAACATTGATTCCACACAACACTTCGCGAATGCGATTACGAGCGCTCTCAGCGGCAATGCGTGCCAACAGGCATTTTTAAATATTTGACCTATTTTTAGTCACCGCTAATAATAATTAGAAAAGGTAACGTGAACCTCTCAGCTCAGCTGGCAAAGAATTCCGTGTGAAGTGTAACTCGGGGAGATTATGTCTTAGACAGTGGCAACACTGCCTATTTGCATATTATTGAATTGAATATTGCTATGGCACAAAGTAATATTGCGTCATAATTTAAAAATAAATACAACATATAAATGAATATTAACATTTTCTATACACTTAATAAAATAATGAAACATAAACGTTATTGATTAGGAGTTTAAAATGTACTCGGGTAAAACAATAGATTGTAATAGCAACACCGAGCTAACATTGTTTGACATTTCGAAGTAAAGTTGTGAACGCAGTGAACGTGTGTGTAATTTTTCAACAAAAATATTTATTTTTATGTAGTGATTGTAAGGAAACTGTAAGTTTTTGACTTAAACTTTATATTTTTTTTCGTATATTACTCAATTAACAAACTGTAAAACCTCAAGCCGTCGTATATAAGCTTACTAACACTTTATTCCAGGAAATGCCTTAGGGTTTTATTTAAAAAAAAGAAAAAAGTGAAATAAAGACCTTTGTGAGTTGTATCATCTGTGCATTCCGATGTTATTACGTGGGGCGAGGTCGTAGAACCTTTGCTTATGGCATTTCCCGCGAATAGTTTAAGTATTTAGTCAAATATGTGCGCGCGTAATATGTATCTTAAAATAGACAAAATGATTGGCAAAGTAAATGAGTCGATAGTAAATGTGTTAGTAGGTGATGGTCAGGTAACCGAAAATAATATATTGTTTTACCTTAGCCTACATAATCCAATTCTATTACACAATATTTTAAAAATACATACTTCATTTTCAAGTACATGTTCTATTTATTACTTTGTGTGTCGAAAAGCTGTTACCTAAAGCTGCAGTATATTTCAAATATTTATAATACTGCTGTTTAACACGAAAACATGCAATTTAGTTTAAGTAATATCATATTATGCCAATTATAAATTTGACTACATAATTTAATGATGCATTTGTTATATATTTTTAAAATATAACTTTTCTATAACGGTACATTTCAATTTGGCTGTTACTTATAGTATTGTCTTACATTTATAAATGCGAATGACAAAAATTAAAATGAACCTACCTTATAAGATTTTATTTGGGTTTATTTTAAACAAACTAACAAGACAAATATATTTTTATTAGACTTTTTTAGTATAATTGAGACTTAATTAAGTTTTAAAATATCAATATTTAGTTTATTTGACCATATTCTCTTTAAGGAACGATACCAAATTTTTAAACACAAGACAATAATAGATAATTGACTGAACGTAAGTGACAGTAGCCATTTTAAGATAACAACACCATTAGACATGCATTCCGTGGATTACTGAGCCAATGATAAGATAGGACTGCAGTGCCTCTTTATTTGGAATATAAAAATGGTTACCGCACTAATTAGTTTAGATAGAATAAATATATATACGGCTCAAAAATTCAAGAGATTTGCGTAAACATGCTAACAGGTTCCCAGTTTGATAAAGCTCAATTATGATACATAATGATTGATTATCTATTGACTGTCACGGGGAAGCAATGTGTAAAACTTATTTTAGTATACTTATAACAAAAATCTGTGTAAAATAGTTTTATTATGATACAATTTCTATATGAACTATGACCAAATGTACTAAATTTATCTTATACCTAGAAAAGATAATGAATTTTAAAGATGGAACTCAGTAATTACTTTAATAATAATTAATTAAATTGATTAATAGTATTCATTTTCTACCAGTAAAACAATATGTAATGCAATATTTACTTTTTACTTTATAATGATATGCTGGGCATTTAGACTACATTGCAGGGTTAGGTATTCTATTTTTTATCCGAAATGTTTATCACACAATATGGTGTTGTTTCTTTATCTTGTTTGACTATGCTAATTGTTAAAAGAAAGGAAAACATAATAAAAATAACTAAATCATTGATTTATTCAGTGTTTTAACTTTTTACTGTTTGAAGTAAATACATTATATCTTCACTTTTGGTGAAGATATAATGTAAATTTAAAAGCTTATAACTTTATTTTACTATTTTGAGCCAATTTTGGTAATACTTTTATAAAAATTTTATTTAGGAACATTTATACAATAATGTAAGTACATATAAGTCCCATTGTGTTATTTATATATTACTAGCTTTTGCCCGCGGTTTCGCTCGCGTTAGTCGGCCTCGATGGCGTAGTGGTTAGTGTAACCGACTGCCACGCCTGAGGTCGCGGGTTCGATTCCCGCACAAGTCAAACATTTGTGTGCATGAACATGGAGTTTGTCTTGGTCTGGGTGTTTCTATGTATAATATGTATGTATTTACAAAAAAAAAGTATATATGTATGTTTATCCATTGTCTAGTATCCATAGTACAAGCTTTGCTTAGTTTGGGCTAGATGGTGTTGTGTGTATGTGGTAGAATATTATTATTATTATTAATTTAGAATTTGACAATCAATTCGGGTTGTACTCTGCTTGTAATAATTCAATCATGATTCGAAAGACACGTGGTGCCATCTATTATCATAAGAACGTTATTGTTGTTTTCCTCAGGAACAGTAATTTTTTTCGCGATGAAAGGTAGCCTATGTCCGTTGCTGTACACTTGACAACGTATATGCAAAATTTTAGGATGATCGGTTCAGTGGTTTAGGCGTGAAAAGGTAACAAACAAACAAACAAACAAACTCATTTTCGCTTTTATAATATTAGATAGGAAGTTAGGATTAGGATTACTGCTCATTTTAACGGTGTATACAAACAATGTCTACCAACCTGCAAACTGTATCTGTATACAAATTGTCCAAAATGTTTTGTATGATAATGTGAATTCTACCAACCTGCATGGGCTACTAACAGCCCGGCAGTGAGACAGTTTGTTTGTTACCTTTTCACGTCTAAACGTCTGAGCCGATCATCCTGGAATTTTGCATATACGTTGTCAAATGTACAGAAACGGAGATAAGCTACTTTCCATCACAAAAAAATTACTGTTCCCGAGGAATACAACAATAACGTTCTTATGATAATAGATGGCTCCACGTGTCTTTCGAATCATGATTGAATTATATTATTACAAGCAAAGTACAACCCGAATTGATTGTCAAATTCTAAATTAACGCGATAGAAGCCGCGGACAATAGCTAGTTAATTATAATATGCACATAATATTTAGTCAGAGAAGCTTGGCATGGATTAAACTGAAGACGTCTGGACGGTAGTTGCAACATTCTTCGCACTAGAAAACTAATAATATGTGATTTATCACTGATAGCTTTCTTATTCATGTATTGTGTTGTGTATGACTCATGCATTTCTACAGCATGATCAATACTGTAGGAATGCATCTTCATACAATATTACTTTGACTTGACATGTTATTTTTGCCTTAGTCATGATTGGGTCCCAATGTCTGTTTATTTACTGTTACGTATGGTCAATACCACTGATTGCTAGTTTTTTATTCTGCTGGGTTGGCACATAATTATGCAGTCCGGTTAGTAGCAAGCGGTTACTATTGCCGATGCTTGGCACATTAACGCAAAAACTTTATTTAATTACTACAGATAACTTTTATTTGAGGAATTAATATGGCGGTTTGAAATATTTTATATACGAAAGCTGTCAAAACATCGAACACATTACCCAGATAAAGTTATCTGACGATTAAAAATTGGCTTTCAGTAATAAATCGTATTTATGTCTATAGAACCATTTACCATAGTTTCGTAATGACCAAATTGGTAAAAACGTAACCTTCATGGTGCGATCTGTCTGTCTGTCACGGGTACGTATTACAATACCGAAATTTCATAATAACTATTACTGAAATACTGACGTCCAAAACAACGAAATTCAAAATACCGAAAGTATTAAATGCCGATAGCCGTTATATCGAAACATAAAATACCGATGTCCAAATGCCCGAAAGGATGAAACCCCGAATGGACGAAATCCCGAATGGAACTAACGTGAAATAACTTACGTTCACCACTTCCACTTGTTCTATTCCTCAGTTCTATGGTAGAACTAATGGGAGTTTTGGACGGAGCCCCGCCTAGCGGGGCTCCTGTTTCTGGGTGGGTTTACAAAAGAGAACCTAACACAACCTACCGCTTCCGAGTCGGAATCGTACAGATGGCCTAAGCATTATACAGCCAGTTTATTAAATGTTGTAACAAACGCTATCTTCGGGATTTTAACCTTTCGGGCAAATGAACTTTCGGGATTTAAAACTTTCGGCCAAACAATCATTCGGCGTTTAATTTTTCGGGATCTCTTCCAGTATTATTTTTATTATGTATTTATGATTGGTATTTTAAAAGAGGGTCTTTTAAATTTCGGTATTGTAATACGTACCCGTCTGTCACAGCTCTCTCAGCAACTACTAACGCTTCCAACTTGAAATTTGTTATGGTTACGTATAAAAGTATACTATAGGAAGAAGCAACAAATTACATATTATGTGGAGTAGGATATCATAAGAAAAAGGTTCACTTACGCATTATAAAACATAATTATTTTAATGTTTTGTGCGTTTCTGAGCCTATATGATTGGCGTCTACCGAACGCAATTCAAGACTGTTATTTATAACTAGCTCATCCCCGCAACTTCGTCTGCTTCATATAAGATAAGGGAATTTTTCTCGTTTTGCAACATTTTTCATTGCTGCTCCGCTCCTATTGGTCGTAGCGTGATGTTATATAGCCTATAGCCTTCCTCGATAAATGGGCTATCCGACACTATAAGTATTTTCAACTCGAACTAGTAGTTCCTGAGATTAGCGCGTTCAACAAAACAAACAAACTCTTTAGCTTTATAATATTAGTATAGATTTCGTAACATAAAAACACAAAACACTGTCGAACCCGAGATCTCACGATCGTGCGCTAACATATACGCAAACTTAAGCCACGGAACTAGCCTGTGTATAAATAGTACCATTACGCCAAAACTCAGAAGTGAAAATGCCTTTATAGAGAATGAACAGGCGCCCATTACATTTGTACAAAATAACATCTGATATATATTTCATACACAAATAGAGGCAAGAGTGTTTCTAACAAACGTTGTTTATGGTCAATATTTCTCGCACCAGAAATCGTTCGCCATTGCTTCTAAACTTTATTCCGCTGCTATTTAGTACCAGTAAGTATTTAAATAACGTCTATCAAACTGAAAGTTTCCTATCTGAATTTTTGTTTGTGTTTCGCCAGTCTGAATGACGGTACCTGCATAAAAACTCGAAAACTTACCTTACTAAAATGCTCGATCCAGAATGGGTAATACCTTATTATGATCAATCTAGCATGCGTTTTGTGTGCTTTGATAAACTCATTCTTGACACGCTCTAGTAAAATATAATTGAATATTAAACTGCGAACTAAGCAGATTGCAACACATTCACTTAAAAAAAATATCCGTCTCGCCTTCTTCTGAAATCCATAGATATTGACATGCTACTATGTAAACGCATTCTAAAGCCAAGATTAACTTCAGAAATGTAATAAAAAGCCTAAATTTGGCGTACATAATAATATAATTATTTTCGGACGATGGTAGTCATATCATTGACGCTGTATCTCCATCATCCCATTATTAGGATAAACGGCAATAGGAATAGGGAAGGACTATTTTGGAACGGTCAAATTGGTCCATTCGCTTGTCGATAACTTTTATTACCTACTCATATTGTAATAACCTGATTCTACTTTGTTGAAATAGATATATAATATACCTATTTGTTAATATATGAGCCAAATTTACTGCAAAGTCTCTGTAAATAAGATATTGTCAAATAAAAATGAAAGTATTTGTATGAAACTGGTAATTTTTATTAATTTCAAACGCTAACTTTTAACTTTTGTTTTGTTTCTAAATATTTATACTATAAATATGTATATTATTTTATTACTGGAACTGTTTGACATTCATCCGTCTGTCCAGGACAATAAGTAGTCCATACCACTCTCCGGCTCATAGACTAAGCAAAAATACATTAATAGAGTATTGAGAGATCGTTCTTCGATTAATTGATTCGATTCAAAGATCGATATGGGCTGGCTGAAAAAGAAGTAGACAAGAAAGTGCAATCTAGCTATAAAGACAGGTTGACAGGTAATTAAGTGGTCGCGTGACCTTTTTTATATTGTTGCACCAGGATTTGAAATACATACTTGCTTTTTGTCAATCCAGCCGTGCTTCTACGTGATAATGTGATTGTGATTGTTTGATTCAGTAACTCGAGCCGTTCCTTTAGAGAGATTTAATATATCGATTTATGTATTTCCCAATAAAATAATGTCATCTTTTTCGTTTAATAGATCTTAACCTGATGTATAAATTGTCAAAACATATGTATTCTGGCAATCTATACATCTCCGTTGTTCCTGTGCGATGTTTGTACCGATGTAATATTTAATATTAATTTGTGTTAATTTAAAGTCTGGGTTTAGATTTTCTAGAACGCAAAAATTTATATAAGTCGGCTACGAATTAAAGTCGCTTAAAAGACACTGGTATTTTGGTTGTCTGTCATTAATTACATGTAAATATATTACATATCTTCAGGTAAACGAACGATGGTTACTGCAAAAGCCACAATACTAAGTAATTATCAGTTTCAGCTTAAAGTAAACAGGAAAAACATGGAGCTCTGTCCGCCAGGCGACACTGACAATAGCTCTTGTTATTTCTCGTGTTATGACAATCAAAAGTGGCGATTATTACACCTGCTTCCATTTAACTTTTTCGTTTGGAACTAAATGGTCGCACTCTACTATCATGGGTAATATAGAACAACTTATGTGAACTATATGCTGATAGGTTCCAAAGAATTCCATTTCATTTGATTTTATTGAATCAATATTAATGCAATTGTATATGGACATATATTTTACCCTGGCAAAGAAAACAGTGTTGGAAAAATAAACCTGAACGAATTCGAGAATGACAATCTACCTTAAAGCACTTTTAATTTTCTTTCTTCAATCTTTTAAATGCGTAGGCCGGTAATTTTTTACCGACTTCAAAAAAAGGAGGAGGTATTCAATTCGTCTGTATTTTTTTTTTATGTTTTCCTTTTACTTGCGACTGGGTGAACCGATTTTGATGATTCTTTTTTTATTTGAAAGCTGGTGCTTCCCGTGTGGTCCCATTTAATTTTGATCAAAATTTTACCATTCGTTTTCGAGTTATACTTAATAATGCGTATTTGGCTACATTGATGATGTTCTCATATTTGGCAAGGTTCACTAAAAACCGAGAAATAAACAAAATTTTAACAAAAAAGAAAACCGACTTCAAATAAGAATATTCTAAAACTTAAAATGCACTAAAAAGTTAATAAATAATTGCATATTCTTGTGAATAATTAAATTATTGTTATTATTGGAGTCGGTGTCAGCCAAGGTAGGTTTGTAACTAATTAAACATGAGATGTCTTACTATAATCATAACATAACATTGGCATGCACAATTACACACATAGACTCAGCACGCGGCGCGGGCGGCTGACACCGACTCCAAAAATAACAATAATTTAATTATTCACAAGAATATGCAATTATTTATTAACTTTTTAGTGCATTTTAAGTTTTAGAATATTCTTATTTGAAGTCGCTTTTCTTTTTGTTAAAATTTTGTTTATTAGGTTTGTCTTTACTTCATGCAGCAGCGATGCGGTTTGAATGTTCAAAATTTGATTGGTCGGAGAATGATATAGTCAAATTTTTATCACGGCGAAATCAACGATACATTTTGGATATATCTTCAAAGTTTACGGAGAAAAGCCGCAGCGAAAACCTAGTAATAAAAATAATTATACTTGGAGAATTTTGGCAGGCGCTTTGTTTTCGACTAAACATTTTATTGATTCACTAATGTATATGTGGTTTTTAATGTTTACTTAGAATTAATACAGTGGGAGTAATTTGGTAAAAGGCAATGAATCAACAGTAATTGTTATAACAGAGCAAAGTCGTACTGGAACAAAACTGGCGAAATCAGAGTATGATTTTTTACAATAGTAATGACATATTGTATGGGTTTTAAGAGATTTACTTTGCAAGATTTTCTTTGCTAGCTTCGCTTTCAGTTATATTTCTGCAATTATGCAAAGTCTGATATTGTGACGTAATTTTATAATAATAATCCTTACTTCCTTACTAATATTATAAATTCGAAAGTAACTCTGTCTGTCTATTTGTCTGTCTGTCTGTTACCTTTTCACGGCTAAACCACTCAACCGATTTGGATGAAATTTTGTATAGATATAGTTTAAAACCTGGGGAAGGACATAGGCTACTTTTTATTGATGTAGGTACCACGCGCGTTAAAGCTAGTTAATTATAAAGCGGTAATTTAACATCAATCTTAATCATATTTAAAGACCACTGTCTGACAATCCGGAAATCTTACGACGTAAGTAGTAGTGTAATGAATTCGCTTCACATTCAGTTGTAGCCAATTTTTGAGAACAGAATTTTATTCTTAAGGATTTTCGACAACATGATGATACAAGAAACCATGTAAATATAACTTTTATCATAAACTAGCTTCTGTTCGTTGATTTGCCCGCGTAGTGTTTTCACGACATTAATTTTACATGTGAATAAGTGTAAAATAGCGTAGGTATACCCAAAACAGGGCATGATCTACTAAAGTGCAAAATTTTGTAATCCAATCGGTTCACGCGTAATTCAGTAACAATCAACAAAAATCCTTTACATTTATAATATGAGTGGAATATACAAATGTAATTACAATTTTATTTTAAAACTAGATATTCCCGCGGTTTCACCCGCGTTTATCGTTACTGCACCGCCCCCGTGGGTCGTAGCGTGATGTTATATAGCCTATAGCCTTCCTCGATAAATAGGCTATTATGAGATTAGCGCGTTCAAACCAACAAACAAACAAACAAACAAACTCTTCAGCTTTATAATATTAGTATAGATAGCTAACCCGTGCAACTTCGTCTGCGTCACATAAGAGAGAGAGTGGGTCGTAGGCATAATATCATGTTTATAATAATACCTTCGCAAATAATGCATTATTTTAGAACAAATTTGGTTAGCATAAAAAAAGTTATAGTGAGCCAACCTTAAAAGATAGACATATGCTGTCGCGGACTTTTTTTTAGAACTTTTGAAGGGGAACAATTATGTCATACATGATTTTTGCGAAACTTTAACTGTTTACGTAGCGCACGCAGCGGAAGCTCTCAAAAGGAAAAAAACCCTCCGATTTTGAAACATTCTTCATTGGTGCTCCGCGCCTATTGATCTTAGCGTGATTATATATAGCCTTCCTCGATAAATGGGCTATCTAACATTGAAAGAATTTT
The DNA here is from genome assembly GCA_963564715.1 of Catocala sponsa. Classification (NCBI taxonomy): domain Eukaryota; kingdom Metazoa; phylum Arthropoda; class Insecta; order Lepidoptera; family Erebidae; genus Catocala; species Catocala sponsa. The sequence goes on from OY751352.1 coordinate 2,560,075, forward strand.
TCAAATCGGACCAGTAGTTCCTGAGATTAGCGCGTTCAAGCAAGCAAACACACAAACAAACTCTTCAGCTTTATAATATTAGTATAGATAATAGGTAATTAATTCTAGCTCATGCGTCTATCAACGACTTATGATTTGAAAATAGTATAAATTATAATTGATGTCTCTATCACTTATATGTGAGAAAGTTTTTGTACGTAATAAAGATTCTAAGAAACGAAATGAGGACTGAATCTGCGTGCTTGTAATTATTCTCCATTTAACATTATCACAATCGATCTCCAAGTGATTGTATACTAAGTTTACATCAGGAAAGAAATCATAACATATTATTAACATTTTCTTCTTACACATACATTTTAAGTACATACGAAGGCGGTCCGATAAATACTTAGCCTACAAAAGAAAAACGAAAATTTTGAAAAAGATTCTATTTATTTTTCAACATAACCTATAAAGATAAAGATCAGTTTATTTGTATAAAACATGAGTACATTTACATAAAATGCATTATGTTATAGTATATTAGGGGCTCATCATGTTTTACTCTTAGGGATTACAAATATTCAAAATTATGTTACTAAAAATAATTGATTTGACGCACATAAAATTTCAAGTGTTATTTTAAAAAAGAAAATAGAATTATTAATAATATTCATAATATAATGCATGCAAGTAAAATTAAAAAATAAAGATCTAATATCATTAAAATGATAAAATATGCATGTCAAAAATAAAGTAAAAAAATTAAAACGATAAAATGTCAGTTAATAAAGTCAGTAGTCACATAATGGTAAAATGTCAGATATGTAACGATATTATGATTATGATAGTATTACAAATGGTCATTCAAAAAATCAATAACATTATAAGCCTTGTCCACCTAAAAGGCCTTTAACAGATTTTTAAATACATTAATGTTTTTCTGTTTCCACTCTTTTGGAATTTTATTATAAATAATGGCCCGTATCACTCGTTAACACACGACGCAAGTGCACTTTTTCGTGTTTACAAGATCTATGAAGTACAAGGTTAACAAGAAGTCTGTCGTACTGAGGATAATTTCTGTGCGCGAGGACTTTACTGACATTGAAACAATGGACATAAGGATAACTCACATATTTGTGATACGTGTCCCGTACACGCTACGCTCAGTGTATTGTTAGTTGATACAAACCATTGTTTTGGAATTCAAAAGTCTTTATATGGATGCAAGGTTAGGTTTTGTCGATAACGATACTGCATATTCTGGATTGCTATTAAACGAAAGCCCCTTATATCTCTGATTTAAAGTCCCATGACTAGGTTTCCATTCTGTTTATTTAAAAATACATACAGTCGAACATAAAACCTCCTCCTTTTTTGAAGTCGGTTAAAAAAGGACAACGTCTGCACTAAGTATATAGATTTAAAAAACTTATTTCTGATATTATCCGGCCCTGGTTTCACGCACGTATATTGTATATAGTAAAATAATTTTATAACCGGTTTAGCAGTTCTAGACATTACTCCTGCTATACAAACAAAGAAGCGTTATTTAATATTAACTGTACATTATATGCATATATTCGCTCACACATTACTTTTGTTTATATAATACTTCGATAGCTGCTTTAAACGTCTCGTTTATTTAACAGACAGATAAGTGATATATTGCGAGTTCCAATTTTAAAATTACTGGTAGGCAACCTTAAAAATAATGACAGATTGTTATGCCGTTCAAAAACAATTCAAAATCATTTAGTAGGATTGGCTCTTGAGCAGTTATGTATGTACACTCGACCCTTTAAGTAATGAGATTTTGTGAACACAATGAGTGAATGACGTAATATTTTAAGCATTTGTTTTGAGACCCGCCATGTTCCAAGCGAATGTTCTTAAGAAAGTTGCATAAAAAAAGTTTACACATACGTCACCGACATCAAATCCACAGCAAGAACTCGAAATTTCTAGTTTTTTCTGTAATATACCTAACCATGTATGAATCGTCTATCGCTTCGGCTTATTTATATCAAAAATCCTAAGACGGAAAAAACATATCTGTTCGGAAATTTCCAGTAGGTGCACGAAATTGGCCATATTCTGTATCTGTACGATGCGATATAAATGAAAAATATTTTGTTATTGTTCTTGACGCCAAAATAACAGGTTCAAATTCGCTAGGCGACGCAGTGGTTGTGTATTTGTGTACTTGCGACTGCAATACGTGAGGATTTTGGCCCAGGGCGTGCAGTGTTTTGGATCTTTCTGTTAAGATATTTTCAGTAGCAGAACGGAGTCCAAAACTGCCTAGTAGACCGCAAAAGGCTCGCTCCCTGTTACGCGGAACCTAAAACTATACCTACCTTGAAAAATGTTAGTAATATTCCTGTGCCTTGCCGTTGGGGTATATGTATAGGCGTGAGATTTTGTATATATCTACTTACATACTGACTAGTATAAAAAGACAATTAACGAAATAAATAATAATAATAATATTCTATCACATACACACAACACCATTTAGCCCAAACTAAGCAGAGCTTGTACTATGGTTACTAGACAATGGATAAACATACATATATACTTTTTTTTGTAAATACATACTTATTATATACATAGAAACACCCAGACCAAGACAAACATCGATGTTCATACACACAAATGTTTGTCTTGTGCAGGAATCGAACCCGCGACCTCAGGCGTGGCAGTCGGTTACACTAACCACTACGCCAACGAGGCCGACATATCATCTTTTTATTAAATACTAGATGTGCCCGCGGTTTCACTCGCGTTTATGGTTACTGCGTTGTCCTCGTGGGTCGTAGCTAGATGTTATATAGCCTATAGCCTTCCTCAATAAATAGGCTATCCAACACTAAAAGAATTTTTTAAATCGAACCAGTAGTGCCTGAGATTAGCGCGTTGAAACAAACAAACTCTTCAGCTTTATAATGTTAGTATAGATTAATTATCCCTTTTCAAACTAAAGAGAGTTCTGTGCCCTGCATTGGAACAGTTTACAGGGCTGATATTAATACAAGATTCTAAAAATGATAGAAGCTCTATAACCATCTGAATACTATTTGAATTCACCAGCATAAAACACTTATTACCTATCGCGACATAAAGCTATTTTAGAAGACCTAAATTCACGGAATCATTGCTCTGACATTTTCAAATTGGACGACATGAAAGCAGTTTGTATGAAGCGGTCATGGCCAGTTGCGCTGTCGGAACGCGAAGTTTATGGCTGTTCAAGACAAATAAGCAAATGGTTGGCTTGCTGGTAATCTCACCATGCACACTTGCGTCTAGTACTCGTTTGTGGATGACACTGCAGAAAAGGCGGAATCAGGAACAGGGAACTCTCCAATCAATCATCTCTCTTTAATCGTTATTATTGCATGTTTGGTGAGCAGCGATAGGTCAGCGGGGAGACCAACAGATTGCAATGCAGAGTGTCTCGGGTTCGAACCCACGTCGCGCACCTCTGACTTTCGGAAGTTATATGAGTTTCGAAATTATGTGCGTATATTGATTGACAATTATCGCCTGCTCCGTGCCTCGGAAAGTACGTTAAGCCGTTGGTTCCGGCTGCCATGAACATCTATGGCAGTCGTTATAGGGAGAGTGTCAACACAAAAGATCCCACTGGGTCGAAGTGTCGCCGGTCTGCAATGACTGGCCCCCACATAAGATAAGATAAGATTGCATGTTTGGGTATGAGAGAGCGTGTTGAAAGTTGTGTTGTTTTGTCTCGTTCTCACGCGTGGAATGGTAATGCTCTAGGAGATGGTGGTAAAGGCCTGATTATATTATTTTGTTGTGATCTTCTATCTATATTTTTATGGAACTGTGAAGAGTGAAATATCTTGAGATATTATCAAAGTCTGTACTTTACCGTACCAGATACAGTATCTGTATCCTGCATCTATACTTTGATAATATCTTGGGATCATTTATTTAACCGATTTTCAATCCAAAAATCCAGATTTGAAGATTTTTGTATCTGTCTGTTAGTTCCAGAACCACGAGTTAACTATTGAACTGATTTTGATGTGCTTCATATTTTGGTAGCTTGACATGCAACTTAAAATCTCCACTATTTTCCTCTACTTTCATTGAATGTCACCGAGGATATGGTTCATAGCAAGATCGGTGTAAAAGAAACCGCGAGTGAACTGCAGTGGTATTCTGATAAAAAAACTCATTTCGATCTCAATTGTCACTTCGTCAGTATCTCGTATACTGACGAAGTGACAATTGAGATCGAAATGAGTTTTTTTTATAACAGTTATTGTCAATCTTACTGTAGTAAAATCTTTACTAATATTATAAAGCTGAAGAGTTTGTTTGTTTTTTTGAACGCGCTAATCTCAAAAAACTACTGGTTCGAATTGAAAAATTCTTTTGATGTTGGATAGCCTATTTACCGAGGAAGGCTATAGGCTATATAACATCACGCTACGACCCACGGGGGCGGCGCAGTAACGATAAACGCGGGTCAAACCGCGGGAACATCTAGTCAAATTTTATCATATACGATTCGGATGTGAGTTTGGTACCTAGTAAGATATAATAGAATTGCATAGCAGTTCATATAGACGAATTCGCGTGCAAATTCTAGTAAAATATCTGTAACTTGGTCATTTGGACTACAAGCATATAAGGCAATACCGCCTTGACTTGCTCTCTTTTAGTTTTAATTAAGTAAATAATATTAACATAATTTTCAATTTGCCGAATTTACACTGATGCGATACAAGTGATTCAAAATTTACACTAATGCGCTGTTTACAGTGATTCGAGATTCGAGTTAATCTCGAATCACTGTAAACAGCGCATTAGTGTAAATTTTAAGTGTAAATTCGCTATTGAAATACCAAGACTTGAGGTAAACACTAGTGTGTTATGCGCAATGATTTTATACTAGATTTTGCCCGCAGCTTCGGTCGCGTAAATGCAGTTTAGGTTAACAACAGTACTTTCTTCTGGATGAAAGTATCCCATGTTCTTTTCTGTTCCCCTGAAAACGTGTACACAAAATTTCATCATGATCGGTCGCGTAGTTAAGGCGTGAAAGCGTAACAAACAAACTCACATTCGCATTTATAATATTAGTGACAGTTTACATTTATTAGTCGTTAACATCGACTAAACAATTACACAAATTGCTATTTAACTGATACGAAATTTACACTAATTCGCTGTTTGCTGTTGACAAGTGCAATTCGTGTAACAGTTTTGCAGCAAATGTATTCAGGCCACGCAAAGTTAATACAGATGATAATTATTCCGTCGATTCATCGCTAAGACTTACAATTGGCTTGATTGGTCGCCGTGATTGAATTAGGTCTGCAAACATTCATTATAATCAATATTGTTTGCTTTTGTCTCTATAAACATCGTGATAAATGTTGTGGAAGAATATTGTATTAAGTATCTGCGCATTGATTTGTGACACGTCGATTAACGGCCAATTTGAATATGGCTTCTTTGGAGTGACTTCTATTAAATATATTTTACTTGTCGTCTACCAAAATGCGTACGAATGTATTGTTTTTATTGATATTATAAGCTATTAGCAAATTGATCTGTGAAATGTTTAGTTTTTGAGGTTAAACTTAATAACTGGGCATAATACCTTTGTCCTTAAAAAAATTTGAACAAAGGATACAAATAATACTACACTCGGAATAATTAATTACGGACCACAATTTTTTATGTCCCGTGTAGGGATTGAACTCATAAATAAAAAAAACCATTGTGCAACGAATTCTTTGACTAGGTCTAATCGAGTGATAAAACTCATGTGTCGCACTATTTACCTATACGATAAATACGGTTATCACTCAATAACTAGTGTAAATTTCGTATTAAATCAATGTTTATTAAGTATTCGATGCAACAATATTATATTTCTTTTCCTGGCGCCAAATATAGAACCAAATGTCAATACCGTCGAAAAGTAAATGAGAATTTAATACATCGGTGCGCTAGACCATATCAAAATAAATTGACTAAAGATTTCTAAACACTCGACTCCATTTCGGTTTCGTATAACACTTTAACAAATTACATTTTAAAGATTCATTTCAAGTGTTAATAAAACTGCGTTTATTATAAAATGTCGTTTAATTTTCGATCGGTGCGATTTCGTTCCGAACCATCGAGTAATAGTGAAAATTACGTGACTATCGTTGCGTGAACGTTTTTGCTGTTTTGCCATATGACTTATTCAGCTAGTTTTTGTCGCGATGTCAATCAATTTCCTGCTTAGTTTCCTCTTTATTGTTTTGATTTTGTGTCATTGTATTATAACGTTAATTAATTAATTTATCTTACATGTTATGTTCTATATTTTAATAGCATATGAGATCATTACTTCAATAACGCAAGCGTTGTATTACTTAATAGGATACAAGTCCCTGCTAAGACATTTTCAGAAACAACGCAGTTCGGAACAATACTTGATGCGTGTTAATAGGCTCTTGAAATAAAGCTATACACGTAATTCACAAAATGTGGTTTTGATACATACACTGGCTAAAGATCTGTCTAATGAGCCTTGAATCCGAATTGTTTTGGCAACTATTGCCGCTACACAATCGTCGGAAACACAATGTAAAGAAAATCTTCAATAAAGTACGTCGATTGGTCTTATTTATTGTTTTATTGAACTCTGACATGTAATGAATCACCTGGGATTCACGTGCGCCGTATCAAATCACGACTTATTGCCGAGCGGCCTAATAAAAACAAACTATAATTGGTAGGAGTACGTGACAAATTGCCTGTCAGCTTCAAACACTAAATCATTAGCAATGCCAATCAGTTTGACGAGTCTAACACAAAAATACTAGCTGCTGTTTAATATTAACGAGGTTTGCTTTCTATTTATGTATATTGTATTTATCATAAGCCACCACTTCGGTGTGGTAGACATCCATCCATAGTTTGACGTCTATAAACCTGGTGTTGGCAGATTGTCCCAGCTATAGTTTTACGGCCCATTTAATTAAGGGCGGAGCTTTGTCTTCAACAACCACAGTTTAAACATCAAGTCTCGAACTCTGTCTGTTGACGGCTGCTGCTACAAAGAATTTTTTGAAGTGAAAACTTCTTTAGGCGCGTTGAGCACTTCTTGGGTGAACAAAAATCATGGAACTCGCGTCATCGTCACCGAACGCTTTCCATTTTTGAATTATTTTTATAGAAGTGTTTATGATCAAGGATTAAAGTTTTCACTTCTATCGGCGGTCCCCAAAGACTGCCCCAATTTTTGTTAATTGATTAACCCATTTTCACCACTTAATTCGATCAGGCATTAGAACCCATTATGCACAGCAGTTGCATTTACTACTGATGCGTCATTAAGGCAGTCATGTAGAAAACGTGCAGAAAATCGTCGTGTAATGGTGGTAACATCCCAGATCAATAAAATATTATCTGGGAACTTACCACCATTGTATGTGCGATAACTAGACAGAGCAGTTCACTCTTTAACACAGTGTCTCTTTCAAACGCAAGCAATAATAATGCTTTATGAGATGGCGGTAGGTCCCCAGCTTAGAAAGCTAAAGAATTTGCTTAGCATAATTTAGGCCATAATGGCGAAAAAGTTACTCGCCCTTTCATATATAAATTGCATCTTTTTCATCTGATACTTAATTTCGTAACTACAGATATAACACATTAAAATTATGTATTTTAACGCACAACTACGTTTAAAAAACACCTCTTTTATCCTGTTTTATTATTGATGAAATCTGAACACACATAAAATCGCTGCTTTTACAATATTACGTTTGTGTGCCGATATAATCATCGGCATAGTAACTGCCGATTATAACAATGTTTTCATCATTTATATCGACAGAACGAATGACCAGCCAACTTGGCTGTGCTATGGTTGTGTCACCTTACCTTCCTATCAACCACTTTCAGACTGCCAAAATTTCCTAGATATCTGTTTACTTACGAAGTTGGAAAATTTAGTTTTCGTATGCTAACAGATCATTTCAAGGACTTAGCCCAAATTAACATACACCACTGGTACATATTTTAAAATCTAGGTAACATACTTCAAGAAATAATTTGTAGAATCCCAGAAAGTCACGGTCAGTCTACAATGACAAATTATAATAGCGATACAAGTTTTAAAATAGAGTAATGACTAATATCGGAATGTTGCTAGGGATTTCCTATATTCAGCACATTAGAACTAGGATACGAAATATTCAGGAAGTTTGTATTTATACGTCTGCACGTAATTCCATTATAAACATCATGTATTATTATTATAATTATATTAGTATTATTATTTTATATCCTTGAAGGGCAACGTATATTTTCAGCTATGCTTAGTGCTCATGTAATCATAATAGATTACATGAGCATGAGGTCTGTACATGATGAGCCTGTTGTCGGCTACCAGATTGATTTCTAGGCTCCGCGCTGGTACTGCGAACTCACTAAAAAGCCTCATATTTTGCACTACCCGGTAAACTAACCTGCACTCTCACAATCGGACGCAAACTTGAGTTACGGGACCAACGAAGCAGTCAGTAAATATTAATTTAAGAAAGTAAACGCATGTTATTTTGAAAGTAGACAGGAAATTCTTACTAAAAGTATAGTTACCAATGTCCTCATTACGAACAAACGACTCATTCAATCAGAGACGCACAACGCACATTGCTTTAAATGTCAGACAATTCTAGTGCGGTTTTGATTTTGAGTAGACGTAACATTCTGTCTAGTAATGACAGCAGCATCCACCAAGAGGAAAGTAGCTCTTTTGGCAGATCATATTTTATTATAAATGCTGGAAGTTTATGATGTAGAATGTGGGTACGTTATTGTTGAAAATCCACATCAATAACTTGGACCCGCCATTCCGGTGTTCGCTCTTCGCCCATCACAATGCTTTAAGATATACATGACCTACTTGTGGACGGCTGCGCCGAGTGTCTGACATTTACGATTTTAAAAATAAGTTGGGGCAGTTTGACAGCAGATAAACAAAGTTTGGCATTATGATCCCTTAATTTCTTTACTGTTATTCTTCGTTAAGATTTATATTTTGATTAAGAAAGATGCCTGAGTGTTTGCAGAAGCTGGAATAATAATGCGATACTAAGAATGTTCTTTAAATAACAATTGGACTAGCATTACCGCTTACAACTGAGAGTCGTGGCTATTTTTGTCCAAATATTTTGGAAGCTGGATTTTGGCTCAAAATAAACATTCAAATATAAAGTTTCCACCATTATAATTCTCTCAACCTTGAGATGACAACAAACATACACGAAAGTTCCAGTTAGAACAGATCGAAAGTCGAAGCACGTGACGAAAATACATGCAACACTGATTTTATCCTACATTTTTTGTATGCCGAATTTACCGCAGTAATTTTTTGCACAGTAATTTTTAAAGCCTCTGCCAAATAGTACTATTTACTACAGTTATTTGATGAATCATGGACACATCTTTGTCCAAACGGAACTACCTACATTCTATAATCGTTGTGTGGTCTTAGTACAATGGATCGGGTGTCGAGTGGCGTTACACACACCTATGTACATAATAAAACAACTAATACAAGTGTTGGAATAATAACTGAACGTGTCCTTTATAATTTTAGCCACTCATTTCTTACCAAGAATGTTCGATTCCTTTGTAAGTAAATAATTTTCAGATTCCATTGAATTTGATGCCACTGTTAGATTACTATTCGTCACTCACTTGTTGCTTTCAGAAAGTCGGAAGAATAGTGTTATAAATACAGATTGGCACAAACAATTTCATTGTTACTTTTCTGATTGTTTCTTTACGCCCGCTTTTCATATAAATTTTCTTCGGCATCTAATTTTGCTTCAGATGTTTGAAACAGTGATTAAATGTTTACATTACCATTCAAGAACACCTTTTATTTCACGTTGGAATATAAACTACACGGATCAAATATCAAACAGCTTAAATTTGGCTTTGGCAGAATGAAAATAAGCGAAATATGGGTATCCATAAATAAATCTGGATATTACGTAAGACGTTGATATATAGTAGTGTCTGCATGATTTCAGACCAAAACGCGTGGAGCATGACTCGAGACAAAGATTGATGGCCGGTGGCCTCCTTAACAAGAAGTTAGTGCCCATTTACTGTAACTGGGAAGTGATTTCATACAGAAATATTAATTTAACAGCATTCATTTGTTTATGTCTTCGCAAAAACTTATTTGATAATTTATAGTACTTGTATCATGCTGTAATAGTGCTATAACACAGACGCTAAACCAGAGATTTGTGACGTATATAGACGACATGCAAACGTCAAACCATCCTTGAAACATGCAATTGATATCCATTACTTACATGATATTACTTAAATGAATCTAATTTTATAATCAAATGGGTTTAAAGATGCTATGACACTAAAGCGAATGCTACGAGGAAGTGGTAAAACAACCCGTAATGTATTTTAACACAACTAGATGAAGTGCTGAAGCATTGTCTGCTGTGACATAACGCTTCGTGCGGCTAAAATTAGCCAATCGAATCTCGCGTGCGCGCGCGCATCGTTGCAGGTGCGCGCAGTGTTGCCGCACGCGAAAATGCAACTCGATGAAGGGGAGAATTGCTGAGAATCGGTACAATCAATTTGTTTTACTAATTATACATGGTTAGTGGTAGTTATGTGTGTACCAACATTTAAAAATAATAGGTACTTAATTTAAATAAGGACGAGTTAATATTTTGAATAAATTGGATCTAATTATAAGTTCTGATTACATTTTTTTTTTTTTTATTTTGCTCGTCAAAATGACCACACTCCACCTGATGGTAAGCAGTCGTGTGGTCTAAGAGCAGTGGCCTCCACATCGCCCCCACAGTAGCCGAGGCGATGTTGAGGTCTCTACTTTGACGGCCTGAGAAGATGCTTTTTCACGCCCCGCTTAAAGAACCCAGGATTAAAGGAAGAAGGAAACACGTGCCTTGGCAGAGAATTCCATGCCTTGGTCGTTCGGCAGAGATATGAGGACCCAAACTTTTTGGTACGCCCTCTAATCGACTCTACCGTGTAAGGATGGCATCTGAGCCCAGCACGCGTTGTTCTGGATAGGAAAGGGGAGGGCGGGATAAGGTGGAATAACTCTTCAGAGCACTCCCCGTGGTATATTCTGTAGAAACATGCCAATGAAGCAATGTCTCTACGGAGTTGCAGAGGTTCCAGTGAACTTACATGACGCTCTTAAGAGATTCAAGTAGACAATGTGGCGCGAATCTGTATAGCTACTCCTTAAATAATCTATACTAATATTATAAAGCTGAAGGAGCAAGGATAGCTCAGTGGGGAGACCAATAGACTGCAATGCAGAGGATCTCGGGTTCGAACCCAAGTCGCGCACCTCTGAGTTTCGGAAGTTATATGACTTTTCGAAATGATGTGCATATTGATTGACAATTATCGCCTGCTCCATGCCTCGGAAAGCACATTAAGCTGTTGGTCCCGGCTGCCATGAACATCTATGGCAGTTGTTACCTACTGGGAGAGTGTCGATACAAAAGATCTCACTGGATTATAAGATAACGTAAAGCTGAAGATTTTGTTTGTCTGTCTGGTTGAACGCGCTAATCTCAGGAACTACGGGTTCGAATTGAAAAATTCTTTCAGTGTTGGATAGCCCATTTATCGAGGAAGGCTATAGGCTATATAAAATGACGCTACGACCAATAAGAGCATAGAGAAAAATGTTGCAAAAACAGGGAAAATGCTCTTATGTGAAGCAGACGAAGTTGCGCGGGTCAGCTAGTCTGTAAGAAAATGAAAGTGCTAAAAGTTGCGACTCGCAGTTTTTATTGAGGTTAACCTTTTAACCGCCCCACTTTATAACAATTGTCGTGCCCCCAGCGCCCGGCACAGTGAATCGAAAATAAATACTTACAAAAATAAATAATTATTTTTAGGACTTCTAATTATGAGACTAAAGTGTATTAAATTGTAAATGATTACTTAATTATCCATTTACACAATATAAACATTCTTTTTTATAGAAAGCACCGTAATTAAATAAAAAAGCAGATTAAACGAGCTGTGGTATCTGGTCGGAAATATACGACGCTGGCGAAATGGACACGAAAATATTTGTCGGATTAATCCGACGTAAGCGGTTAAAAGGTTAATATAGGTATTGTATGCCTTTTCTGCTAAGCGTCATTCTATTGTAAACTATTACTAGGGTCAGACTTGAGCACTGGCTTTAGAACTTGTTACGCAACAAATCAGTATAGCTGTCTTTATCCGATCATAGATCTTTAAACAGTAAACTAACTTCGTGCTTCTGAGAATGACACTGTATCACGTTGTTTTAGTCCATTTCATATAAATACATTAACAGGTAATAAAAGTAAAAAAACACGACTGGAAAACTTAAATATAGAGAAAGAATATAGGTAGTCAGTGTCTATTCCTAACTTTATTTCTTTCGAGTAGAGGTTGCCATTTTGAATCATCATATGTGACATCATATTCTCCGCGACATTGTATGGACTACGGTTAGTTTGAAAAAGCACTTCATTGGAACTCGGTTCAAGCTCGTTTAGGCTTTCCAAGATGACTAATGAACCGATGAGTTTTCAGAAGTCTTGATGCACCTCTACAACTTTCTATATCTTTCAGTACATTTAAATTAAATTGACGGTACGGACAGAGTCCCTTTTAAAAAATGTATGGAAGGATAACGTATCGGGGCCCGCCAAATTTCTGGACATTTACTGTAGGGCCGCTCGCGCTGGTTCTGTCAATCAAACCGTTATTTTAAAAAGTGTTATTTCACCTCACTAATACCTGCTGTGGATAGTGCATTCAGATGCATGATGATTTAGATGTCCAGTGGTTACATATTGCATCCTACTTCTATTTCCTACTAATATGATAAATGTGAAACTTAGTGCCAATGTTTGGCTGTTGGTTACTCAGTCACGCGTAAGTCGTTAAACGGATTTGGATGCAATTTGGCACACGAGTAGACTACCGTTCTGGATTAACACGTCGAATACTTTTTCTGGTTTGCGCTCCCATGGGATTCACACAAAGCCACGGACAGAAGCTAGTAATATCTAAGCTACAGAAACATAAGAATTGGGCTAGTGAACTGTTAATTAAAATTATAACTTGGTTGAGCAGTTCGCGGTATGCGTCTGCATTTAGCTCCGTAGGGTTTAGTGCCAAACTCTCAGGTGCGAACCGTGTTATCAATTACCGAATTCCATTCCGGCAAGCTTTTGATTTAGATTATTGCCTTCACTTTTCTCCGAAATGTCAACAGTTCTATTTTGCTCGGCGTGAAACTAACTGAGATATTGTGGATGATTTTAATGTAAGTGCTTGTCGTAATAGAGGACCGACGTAAAATGGCAAATTTGGATGACATTTATACGTTATTTTAATCTTGCTACTATATTAGATACAGTTGGGTGTGAACGTGTTATATTCAGGTCCCTTTTGCAATAAACATAAAATATCTTGTACTGTTTTTTTTCGCATATTGGTTCAGCGTTACATATAAGTGACTATTTTAAGGTTCAAGTTGATAGTATTAGATAGTACCGCGTTTCTGAGATAAGCAGCTGCGATAGACGGACGTACAAACAAAGACGCATCATAGCGGTATTAATTTTATAATTTTGGTGCGGAACCCTGAAAGAAGATAAAGTTATGATTGTCGTTACGATTGAAGATTCGAAATTTCAAAATGGCGGCTGTAGGCATATTTGTTTTAATGTATCTGTTTGGTATTGAAGTTTTAATTTTAATTGCTTATATTATGTCGCCGTAAAATTCTGTTTTCTCTTCGTTTAAACGATCACGATTCTTGTTACGTCGTTGGTATGGCATATCCAAGTATTTATGATTGCAGTTAATTATTGTTTTATTGCATCGACAATATTATTTAGTTATTATATTACCAGACAAGTCATAAAATTTAAAAAGGGATACCCTGATTTACAATTAAGTGACCAGTTCCAGACTTGCATGTTAAAAATCTAAAATTAATATGAATCTATACTAATAAAAGCTGAAGAGTTTGTTTGTTTGGTTGAACGCGCTAATCTCAGGAACTACTGGTTCGAATTGAAAATTTATTTTAGTGTTGGATAGCTTATTTGTCGAGGAAGGCTTATAGGCTATATAACATCACACTACGACCCACGGGGTGCAGTAACGATAGACGCGAGTGAAACCGCGGGCACATCTAGCTAGATGTGCCCGCGGTAAAATTTTATCAAGAAGCTTCTTGATAAAATTTTCGGATCTTGGGTCAGGCATACGATTTGGGTTTATCTGACAAGAAATTCTTAGTTGCAGCACGGATTCTAGAGCCGTGTTCAGGAAACGGCAATAGGTTTGACCCTATTACGTGGCATCTTATACTATAGCTGGCAAAATGTGGGTGCAAAACACTAGGCGACATAGGATATTTCCAAGGCGTGACTTACTATGTATGTGACGTACCAACTATCTATATGTACCTATAAGTATGCAGGAAGATAGAATAAGGAATACCTAGTGTGATTAGAGAGAGATGCGGCATGAACGTGGATATAGTGACAAGATTAGAAAAGGGTATGTTAAGCTGGTTTGGGCATGTAGAAAGAATGGACGAGAAAAGACTGACTAAGAAAGTTTATAAGGCTAGTGTGAATGGAACAGTTGCAAGAGGAAGATCTAGTCGAACGTTTCTCGATCAGATCGGAGGCGTTCTGGATAAAGGCCAGGTTAAGAGCACTTTAAATCGACGGGCGTGTATGAGAAATGTGATGAAAGTGAATGAAGCCAGAGAAGTGTGTCAGGATCGTAGTAAATGGAAATCCGTAGTCTCTGCCTACCCTTCTGGGAAACAGGCGTGAATCTATTTATGTATACAGGGTAAAAACTATTTCAAACTTCTGTAACGAAATTGTAATTCCTAGAAGAATTGATAAGCTGCAACTGTTTTAATGTTTACATTATATTAATTAAACAAAGACGGCACGGCGATGACGTAATCATCATATGACAGTGATGACACTAGTTCCATAATAGGTATATCGTTGACTTTACGGGTGGCGCAGTGGTTTATGATCCTACTAATGCATTAAGTGCTGACGGCTCGATTCTCTGTGCCAAATATAGGTCACAGACGACAGTCCACGTTAATTATTTGGTTTAATATTAAAATATCTATGGAATTCTCTGCCAAGGCACGTGTTTCCTTCTTCCTTCAGGCCGTCAAAGTAGAGACCTCAACATCGCCTCGGCTGCTATGAGGGCACTGTGGAGGCCACTGCTCTTAGACCACACGACTACTTACCATCAGGTAGAGTGTGGTCATTTTGACGAGCAAAATAAAAAAATTAAAAAAGCTCACGAAACAACAAAAATTATTATAAATAAACAAGGAACATCATAGATTCTCAATTGACTTCGTAATTTCTAAACAGGCATCCTTAGAACAATAATAAACCATTTTAATTAATAACAATTAATTCTAGATATCAATTACCACTCATTCCCAACAATATCAATAATTCGCATACTTAGAATTATTACGTGAATCACAGTCAAGCGCACGAGCCTTGACAACCGAATTACGTCATACTACAGTACTGTCAGATGTACTGCTACACTACAGGAAACAATAAAACAAGCGGTTAGTCTCGCTTTTTCCCCACTCGGTAAGCAAACCCTAGACTTTACAACCAACAGTAAACATGATCCTTTTAACCAGCGGAGCAGCCGAAATATTTTAAGTTCCACCATATATCTCAGTCAAACAGAATCCAATTTGGCCGCAGCGTTCGTGCGATAAATTTAAATCAGCGCGTGGAAGGTATCAGACTATTCCGCACAAAATTTTGTGAGAATGCTGTTTCACACGTCAATGCATTACACCCACTCAACAAACATACGTATAAACAGGGAAAGATATATCTATACTAATATTATAAAGCTAAAGAGTTTGTTTCTTTGTTTGAACGCGCTAATCTCAGGAACTACCGGTCCGAATTGAAAAATTATTTTAGTGTTGGATAGCTCATTTATCGACGAAGGCTATAGGCTATATAACATCACGCTACGACCCACGGGGGAAGCGCAGTAATCATAAACGTGGGTGAAACCGCAGGCACATCTAGTTCCAAATAATATATGAGGAGCAAACACGCCGTAACCGATCAGGGGATATTAACGTGCTCTCACTCCGAACATTATCATGGGACAGGATGAAATGCTGAAATGGTTCACAGATCTTGGAGTGCTAACAGAATATTTCAGTGTTTCTTTGATACGAATTGAAAATGTTACGCTTGATAAGATGTGAAATGTTAGAACTGGCGAAGGCGGAGTGCTTTTATTCGACCGTGCGTTTACATCGGTGGTATGCGGATTTACGGGCTCGCTATTTATTGTAGCCATAATGATATAGGTTTTAAAGTAGACCTTATTTAGGATAAGTATCACAAGTGTTATTGTGTATATTGGCGCGTAGTGGTAAGTAGTTATCTCGCTATTGTCACTGCGCTGAGTGTTGTTTGTTTGATCACGGAACAAAATTTCTCTTCTCCTTAGCCTTTATTATTTCCAAGTCACTTGGGGTCGGCTTTCTAGTCTAACCGGATTTGACTGGATATCAGTTTTTACACGGAGCGACTGCCATTTGACCTCCGCAACTCGAAGGCTAACGATACCCTAAATCTAGACCAGTGTCAGGATATTAGAGGGCACTGACGTGCTCTCCGAGGCAGGTCGCGCGCCTCTGACTTTCGGAAGTTATATGACTTTTCGAAATTATGTGCGTATTGATCGACAATTATCGCCTGCTCCGCGACTCGGAGAGCACGTTAAGCCGTCGGTCCCGGCTGCCATGAACATCTATGGCAGTCGTTATTGGAAAATCAGTGCCCTCTAATATCCTGTCACTGGTCTAGCCTTAGGATATCGTTAGCCTTCGGGTTGCGGAGGTCAGATGGCAGTCGCTCCGTGTCAAAACTGATCCAGTCAAATCTGGTTAGACTAGAAAGCCGATCCCAAATGATTTGGGAATAATAAAGGCTAGGGAGAATAGTAATATTAGTATCATAGTTCAATATGCTTACTAATACTTATTATAAATTCGAAAGTAACTGTCTGTCTGTAACCTTTTGTTTTGTGTGTTTTGTGTTCTCACGGCTAAACCACTTACCGATTAAAATGAAATTTGGTACAGATATAGTTTAAAACCTAAGAAAGGACATAGGGTACTTTTTATTAATTTAGGTAACACGCGAGCGAGCTGCGCGCAAAAGCTAGTTATGTAATAAAAGTGTTTTACAATAATACTATAATAAACAGATACAGACTTCTATACTATAGTAAAATTATTTATGACAGTATATATCTCATTTTTATTTAAGTTGTTAGTGCTATCATATGCCTGCTCCATTGATCTAACCCATCGATCAATCAAAATAAAAACAATGATGAAGTCACTGCAACATTTTTATTTTGATTGATCGATCGTTTTAGTCGATATACTTTTACCTCTATTCTTGAAACAAGTCAGCTTTATGATAATGTTTTGCACTTTATCATAAAGCTGACTTGTTTCAATTTGATCTATTACGTAAAAAACAAAGATTTAAATTATAGGTAAGTACGGTATTAATTAGTGATGTTCCGGATATCCGTATCGGTATCCGCGGATATCCGCGGGATATCGCAGGATTGACGAATCTTTTACCTTATTAATTTTTAATACATAGATTCAATTCTATATGTAGGTGATTAGGTAGCAATAAAATACTATTACATTTCAATCAAACTATTTTTTATTTCTAAAAGTAAAATATTTGGCATCAACATTTACATATCGTAGTGAGTTAACATACGATACAATACTGCACGTAACTTAAAAGAACTAAATCAACTATCTAATATATGTTTAAACACATACTATAGTTTAAGAAGTTATTATAAAATATTAATTAAAATATCTTTATAATGAGATCAATTGAGTTTAAATCTTTGTAACATTTATTATAGAAAGTTATAAAATCACTTATAACAAAACTTAAATCTGAAGTCAAATCAAAAATAAATTTATTCAAGTTAGATTACAAGGTAACACTTATGAATGTCAAAGTTACACTAAATTTATTCTGTGAATTTACATTGACTGCCACGTTCAGCAAAGCAAGGGTGTAGGGCTCATGAGAAGAATGGGCAAGAAACTTATGGCCACTCTTTTTAATCGCCAAGTTTACAATAAAATTAAGTCACGCGCACCGACACCGATTGAGTAAGAAAGTTAAGATCCGTATCCGTGTCTGTATCCGCGGATCTTGACGCCAATCATCCATATCCGTATCTGCGGATCTACATTTTTAATTATCCGGCACATCACTAGTATTAATATGGTCTCATTTTTGCTTGTCAAGTTGTCATCTGAAACACAATGCCAACATAACATTTCTTGATCTGAATAATTATAAATATGGTATTATCATATTTACCTATATTTATAACTAGCTATGCCCGCGATTTCACCCGCTTTTATGGTTACTGCCCGGCCCCGTGGGTCGTAGCGTGATGTTATACAGCCTATAGCCTTCCTCGATAAATAGGCTATCCAACATTAAAATAATTTTTCAATTCAAACCAGTAGTTCCTGAGATTATTGCGTTCAACCAACCAAACAAACAAACAAACTCTTGAGCTTTATAATATTAGTATAGATAGAAACATCCAGACCAAGACAAACATCCATGTCCATGCACACAAATGTTTGACTTGTGCGGGAATCGATTAATTTAGGTCACAAGTACCTATCGCACATGGACGCCAAATTGTTTGAGTTAGTGAGTTTAATTAAATTATCTACTGAACTAGAAAAGCAATTGCTCTGCCAGGCAAAATGTTGAGCCTATGAGAATATACCTGCAAAACGAATCACGGACTCAACGCATTTATGTGCAATAGCTGAGTTTTAGTTAGGTATATATCTGTCTTCAACTTTTGCTGCTATGAAACTAGATATGTAGATTTATTAGGAAGTGTCGATCAGTGAAATCTAGCATTCGATATAAACAGAGAGAAACGAGTATTGAACGAGTTCAGTCAACATCACCTAAGATGGCCACTTTTCTAAACATATTTCCATGTGCGTTCTAATTGATTGACTAGTATTGAATATTTTACTGATCATTCTAGAATCTTATAAGAAATAGAGCTTTAACACTTTTGACTGCTCGGATGGTCTAGTAGGTTAAGTTGTTGCCTTGCCGATACTACCACGTCGTGTGTCGTGGGTTCGATGGCATCACACAGCCTAAACATATGTGTGATCGACAAATAGTTTGTTGTTCCGAAACTAGAAGTTCTTGGTGTCCATTTTTTTATGTTTGTAAAGAACTTATCCTTTATTAATTAGGATTAATTTCTGTGTAAAACTCAATTCCAGCACTAGAGTGCGCTTAAAACGTAAAACGGTAGGTTTAGAAGAAAATTAAAGGCTGTAGCTTTCTTTTTCATTAATTTTAGATTAATAAAATGTATTTTAGAATAAGTAAAATGTTTGAAAGTTTATTCTATGGAAAATTTTGAATCGATACAATATTGTAGGTATATGAACAGGAAGATAACAATAAAGTTTTGTATTTGATAAAATCAATGTCGCTCTCCTACAACCCGGGAATTCGTTTGGATTAATTAAGTCTCGTGTATTATTTCTTTGCCAAATTTCATCAAAATCTGTTCAGCTGTTTAACCATGAAACTTAACAGCAAACAGTTATTTATTTCTATAGGTTCGTTCGTGTGTATTTATTAGTGTAAATGTATCGATAACGTCAATCCTTATTTTGTATCTTTGCCAATCTACTAAATACCATTCAATATTTCTCGAAGACGCAATCTTTTATGCTCAGTTTGCATAATTCCTGCACATAAAATATCCCCATACCAATAACCCAGGTTTGTTAGTTTTTTTTACCTATTGTCCTACACCTGCTGTGATCAGTATCAAACCCAATAGAATTGCTCGGTCCGGGATTCGAACCCGAGATCTCATGCACAACAATCGCATTCACGACCGCTGCGCTACCGAACACACACAAAAAACTATTATCAAGTTATAATTAATTTCATTTACTAATCAACTAGATGTGCCCGCGATTTCACCCGCGTTTATGGTTACTGCGCCGCTCCCGTGGGTCGTAGCGTGATGTTATATAGCCTATAGCCATCCTCGATAAACAGACTATCCAACACCAAAATAATTTTTCAATTCGAACCAGTAGTTCCTGAGATTAGCGCGTTCAAACAAACAAACTCTTCAGCTTTATAATTTTAAGTAGGTATACATTGTCTCTGAAGCATAATTTGTAACATAAAAAGTAATTATTTATCGTCCGACAGTGATTATATTTAATTACAATTAGTATTTTGAACCACAGTAGCAATTATTATAATGAAATATCAAGAATAGAAATTAATATAAATGGTTGCTGTATAATTGAATACCTACTTTCACGTTAATATGAAAACTTGTATGTTTTTAATTAGGTAATGATAAACTGACTGCACAGTTGGCGTGTTTCAGTAGTCACTTCATCACTACTAGTGGCAAGTGCTGGGTTCGAACCCCATGTGCAACAAATGATTGTGTGATCCTCGACTAGCTGTTCCGAGTTTGGGTGTATTTTGTGTTCGTTGTTTGAATTTTTTTTTTATACTACTAAGGTGGCAAACAAGCATACGGCCTACCTGATGGTAAGTGGTCACCGTAACCTATGGACGCCTGCAACACCAGAGGCATCACTTGCACGTAGCCGCCCCTTTAGGAAAGGAAGTGGGAAGGGGGAAAGAGGGTCTTTGGGTCTCCGGCACTCTCACGCACCGAACGAAACACAACAGTAGGAATACTGGTATTTCACGTCGATATTCTGTGAGAGGGTAGTCCTTCCCCGGTCGAGCGATTCATGCTGAAATCAGCGAGGCTCTATTACTCAAAAAAATGTTTGTAATTACCCCCGCAGTACAACTATCCCTCGCTTGGAAGTTGCCTATATGTATTTTAAATTAGTTTCTGCGCGTACCCCTGCGTGAATCCCACGGGTACACGTATTGGTATAAAAGGTAGCCTATCTCTTTCCTCAGGGCACCATACCCCTTATCAAATTTCAAAATCAAAATCGATTCAGTTGTTTAACGTCGTGAAAGCGTAACAGACAGAGTTACTTTCGGTTTTTTTAATCAAGTCAGCATCCCTCCCTAGTAATAATTACTGTATTCATTTTACAAACATTCTAACGACAGACATTTACAACCATTTGTGGAACGGACAAAATTTGTTCCCTGTGGAGTTCGAACCCTCGAAGTGGCAATGGCGAGGCAGTCGCTTAAACCACTACGCCATTCATGCAGACGATATTTATTAATATGCATAAATATGCAAACGAAACCGTGTTAAAGTCTAGTTAACAATAATACACGAGAGAAATTAAAACATTAGCAACGTAACGAAATTAAACGAGTGTCTCGAATGTTTTTGTATGAACGGAGTCGGATTACCGCTGTTACGGTAATGTTATCTAACAGTATTGTAACTCGGCTCTGTCCTTGGAATAATTATCTACAGCCGAGCGGTACGTAAACACGCGAGAGGGCTGCCCACCTACAGTATTTTAATTTCATCTACCTACTTGAGTTTCTTTCTAGTTTAGTGATTGTAAATATTATATTTATTATTTATATAAATGACTTTTGTTGTGAATTAAATAAGAAGTGTTTACTAAAAATCATGTTTTTTTATTAGTAGATTTAATAAAAAGCAACCTTTAATTTGAGACCGAAAAATATTTGCGCCTCGACTGAGGCGTACGAAAAGCTTCCTTGTTAAATTTAATTGTATAAAAATATCCGCATGCGGATAAAAAGTTTAATTAAAAATACTTTTATTTGCAATTGCATTTTGCCATAGGTAATTATTATGTAAATACTTGTACTTATTCCAATCAAATTTCACAAATCGCACGCTTACTGCTGACAAAACTATCACACCCTCCGCTCGTCACTGCGGCGCATTCGCGACTGATTGTGTACCGAGTGTATGTATACCTAACTCGAGGCGCGTAGGTATAACTCGCGTTTAGGGGCCCAAGTCTGCTATCACAATAGTGTCAGAATGGTCTATCATTGATTTTATAATAAAACTGTTGACGTTGACAAGTTTAATGTACTAATATAATGGCGTCATTATGACTTTCCGATGGTCAACCACTGACCCTCCATTGAAAAATGGCATAGAATGGTAATCTAGTACATAATGACAAATGAATGACTGATGTATGCGGTAATCTACTATTTTAACAGTTCCTTTGATCAAATTTAACACTAATAAATAATATGTAAAAATATATATAAACGAAATCTGGCATGAATAAATGTTTCAAATTAGTAGTAATTTTCAAAAATCTCTTCTTCTAACGGGTTTTATAATAATGGCAAAACAACATGTCATTCTACCACAATCCTATTACGAGACCATTGACCGACCAATGATCGACCATTATGAATTTAGCAGATTACGAACTTTTTGCAAAATGACAATGGAATTGCAGATACGTCGTGTCGGAATGACGAAGTTATAAAAATAACAGATTTGGGTCTCTGACCGTTTGTATGAAGATAGAATACTGTTAGATAACATTACCGTGCCGCAGTGTTTATAATAGCCGTTTGACCAACATTCAGTTTAACCGTAATCTTCACAAATTAACTGAACGCTTCTCGGAAACATTGCTCGGTATTAAACACGATACAACGCATCTATCTGTTATAATAACTGATTTAGTCAAATTTCGTTTAGTTTTCATTTAGCTAACACAATTTTTGTAGTTCCCCACGACATAGAAATTATTCAAAGCGGAGTTCTTAGAAGAAACAATTATACGAAATTAATTATAACACACAAGTGTGTGTATGCAAGTGCAGCGATAATATATTGGGAGACCTGTGGTGGACTGCTACGCAGAGATCTCGAGGTCGATCCCAAGGCGGGCATCTCTGATTTTTCGAAGTTATTACGTATTCAATTATTTTCTATCTTTCTTTTTTGAAGTGAAATCTTCTTTAGGCGCGTTGAGCACTTCTTGGGTGAACAAAAATCATAGAACTCGCGTCATTTTCACGCTTCGTCATCGTTACGCTTCCACGCTTTCCATTTTTGAATTATTTTAGAATATTAATCAACATCGCCTCGGCTACTGTGGGGGCGATGTGGAGGCCACTGCTCTTAGACCACACGACTGCTTACCATCAGGTGGAGTGTGGTCATTTTGACGAGCAAAATAAAAAAAAAAATATAAAAAAATATCAATATCTCAGATATGGTGCGTCCTACGCAAAAAAAACGGAATTTTGATCCCCTTAATAACCTCTAAGACAGTACCTATCAGGAATCCAACCCCCCTTGTTTTTTTGTTTATAAAGATGTGTTTATGATCAAGGATTAATATTTTCACTTCTAACGGGAGTCCCCAAAGACTGCCCCAATTTTTTTTTAATATAAGTGCCGCACTAGGAATAATTCCTGTGTCGCGGGAGACTTTACAAACATTCAAACAACGGACACAAAGAACACTTAAACTCTGAACAACCATTTCTGGATCACATAATTTTTTTTTCCCGTATAGGATTCGAACCCACAACACTCGGCACAGTGTCATCGGTGAGCCGACCACTTAAACCACTATACCATCCGTGCAATCAAATCTATACTAATATTATAAAGCTGAAGAGTTTGTTTGTTTGAACGCGCTAATCTGAGGAACTACTGGTTTGAATTGAAAAATTATTTTAGTGTTGGATAGCCTATTTATCGAGGAAGGCTATAGGCTAACGCTACGACCCACGGGGGCGGCGCAGTAACGATAAACGCGGGTGAAACCGCGGGAACATCTAGTAATTAATAATCGCAATTTAATAGTTAATTATCGCTCGTATTAACGGTGAAGGAAAACATCGTGTGGAAACCTAGCTAGATATCTAAGAGTTAATAAATAAATAAATAAAAATGAGTTTATTTGAAAAAAAGGGGGGTTGTACAATAACACTAAAAGCTAAGGTAAAAATAATCAGATACAACTAAAATTATTATACACAAGTGTTAGGTTGAACTCTGATACCCATGATAAGGATAAACTTGTGTTATGGGTATCAGTGCTCTCTCAGTATGAACTAGTTGTGAAATTGATACTAAAACGAGAAAATATAGACGTTTTCCGCCATGTTCTCGAAGATATGTGAAATCTGCCCAACCGCTTTGGGCCAGCGTTGTGGACTATGGCCTAACCCTTCTCTCATTGAGAAGAGGCCCGTGCCCAGCAGTGCGACAGTTTAATACAGGGCTGATATTATTTACTACGTCTCAGGCTCGGGTTGAGTAGGTTTGTTGGGTTTGTTTTCTTTTGAATTTCTTATTATTTTATTTTATTTGGAAAACTTACAGCTAGTCCGTTAATATTAACTTTTTTACTGCTTGTGTCGCATTTATGCGACATATAGGTACCTACTATCGACTTGAGAGACGGATGACCGTTTCAGAAAAAATTTCGCTTGCACATGTTGACCAGTTGAGTTTGTATCGCCTTAGAATCAGTAAACAAATGTAAAGTCTAAAAAAACTCAAACAAAGAAAGGGGCGTGTCACAGGTACGGGTACCAAGTGTTGGCCTGCTATGCGATTTTAACCTTAGGAGTGGTCATCCGTCGCTGGAGTCGATAGTACGTGCCTCTACCGCCCGTGTCGTATTTCTGCGACAGAAAACATGCACGATACTTTTGTTTCATTTTCATTCTATTAACTGCGTGGTACAACTAAAACCATTATTGAATAATGGTTTAAATTTGAGGTATGATTTTTAACATTTACTTAAAATTCTGTATTTCTGCACCTCCCTAATTATTGTAGGTAATATTTTATTGATTTGTAGCCGGGCGCTAGGGGCACGACAATCGATATTTAGCCAAGCGCTTAAAAGGTTAAAGCAATCGGCGTGAGCGCAAGCCTGTGTCACAATGAAAATGAGGCTGTTAAGTATAGCAACAAAAGATATATTAATCCAATAATTTATTTATTTAGGACAACTTACAAAACATACACTTATACAGGGTTTACAAACATGATATACAAATATGTGCTAAGTGTTGTTTTACTTACAAGTCGCCACGACATGATAAGGGACAGTTTCATTTAGACAGATGAATAAAACATTTTATTATTACACTAATATAAACTAAACTTAAAACTAACAAGTGATTATATACCCATTTTTAATAAAAAACAATTATTTAAAATAAATTAAACTACATGTGAGCAAAATCTACAAATATAAGAATAGGAAAACAATTTTAAAACATACAAAATAATTAAACACAGGCATAATTAAAACACACAGAAAATGGTTGAGATTACAGGTTGAGTGAAGCATATATTCTCAAGAGATAGGGGGATTGAATGACGAAATAAACTTACCTTTAAATTTCGGAAGACTGTTGGAGAAGATGTCTATATCAATTTCATGATTTTTCGTCAGCTTGTTATACTGAGTTAGTAATCTATTCATACTAGCGTTATGACCCAAGTTCGTTTTTGACGTTTTTATCGAAAAAAAATTCTATTAAATTGTAAATGTGAAAGGTTGTGAAGATGTTTGAATGTCGATATCGATGTGAAATACCAGTATTCCTACTGCTGTGTTTCGTTCGGTGAGTGAGAGTGCCGGAGGCCTAATTACCCCCTTTCCCCCATCCCGCTCCTTCTCCTTCCTACTTCCTTTCCTAAAGGGTCGGCAACGCGCAAGTGACGCCTCTGGTGTCGCAGGCGTTCATAGGCTACAGTGACCACTTACCATGAGGTGGGCCGTATGCTTGTTTGCCAAAATATTTGTATAAAAAAAATATGTCGTTACTCAATCAAACTTAAACCGGATTTTTGATTTGGATGAAATTTGGTACCCAGATAACGTCACATTCTAAACTAACATACAAAGGTACCTATATACTTTTTATCCTCATTATGTGTTGCCAATTGACTCAAGCGAAGCCAAGGCCAGAAACTAGTAGTGTTACTCTTCCGTAAGATGGTTTATTTCTTCCACGTCCGCTCATCTTTACACTTCCTTTACTTTTTCCTCTTAAATTTCTTCATGCGTGGTATTCAAAGAGAGCGCCGGCGTGATCACGACTTCTAAGAAAAATACATGTCTTCATTCAAGTATACTATCTTCAAATCCGTTTTATACGATTGGGAAACTACTTACAGCTAAACTGCACGGATAGCGCAGTCGTTTACATGGCCAACTTAATGCCAATACGCCAAGTGCTTGTTCGGTTCGAATCTATATGGAGCAATCATTTACAAAATCGATTACAAATTGGACGTACTTTCTGAAAAACGTTCAACCCACACTCGGGTTAAAATCGAGTTATTATTAGCAAATTAGTCACGGGGTTACTATTTACTATCTGGAAAAATTTGGTAGCTTTACTATAGCTCTAAATATGAAATTATGACTTAGTAGCCCAACCCACATGTATGAAGAAGTACGGGATTGAACTTCAATCACGATTATCTCAAAATGTTAACTTTGTGGGTTGCAACGTTTTTCAGAAAGTACGTCCAATTGACACACTGCACAGTAACGTAGTGTTTTAAGTGGCCGTCTCCCCACTGCCACTGCGCCGAGTGTTGTGGGTTCGAGTCCCACACAGAACAAAAAAAAAATCAACGGGTTGCGCTCCGGGAGTATCGGCAGAAGTGAAAACTTGAATATTAAAGTTGTGCATTTTTGATATTTTGAAATGGTTAGGGAATAATTTTGCACGAATTGCTTTAATTATTAGTATAAAAGTACTATAATTTATGCGGTAAAATACAATATTCATTTATTGCGCTATCGTACACAAACATGACAATTCTCCCTCCGTCTTACGAATTTTCGATCAGGTCACGTGTGCTGACGCGAGTTTGACAATTCTCCCTCCGTCTTATGAATTTTCGATCAGGTCACGTGTCCTGACGAGAGTTTAACATTTTTTACCCATCACAAAAAAGTGCACAACGCCGCTAAAGTTTTCACTTCAAAAATGTTGTTATCCAGAAATGGTCATTCCGAGTCTGGAAGTTCTTTGTGCCCATTGTTTGAATGTTTGTAAAGTCCGCCGCGACACATGAATTAATCCTAGTACGGCTGTTGTTTTTTTTTTAAGATAGATGGGCAATGTACACTAATACTTTTTATTCCTACTTGCATTCCAGAGGGATTAAGAATCTAGTTTATTTATAATATTGATATGTAAGCTTGATTATACAAGCGAAATAAAATATACTTGCGAAGAATTCACTCTCTTTAGTCGATTTTTAACACAGGTGTATAAACAAATTAAAAGGTAAGAGATCAATGTCCGATCTAAAATCTGCTTGTACCATATTCAGTGTTCAATTAAAAGCACTATGCCTCAACACGACCGGCTTATTTGTGACTATTACGACATATCAATGCCAGCCGTAGTGTCCACATGATCACTAAAAATAGATTATTTCAAGAAGTTTTAAAAGTCAAACAAAATAAACTACGAAATAAAATGAATGAATGTACGAATTCTTTATTTGCGTAATATATAATAGTTATGAATCGAATACATAGTTAATTAAACAGTTCTTTATTAGCTTATAAGCCTACTTATCTATGCATGCAAAATAAACAAAATAATTATTAGTCACTCAATCGAAAAATTACTCAATTAATTTCTCCTACCGTAATTTATTGGATCAACGATTTTAAATTGTTATGTCGAAAACCCGCTACGTCAGTAAGCTATTAGATAAATAAGAATATCTATTTATTACTACATTTATAAAATCGAATCTTTATATCCACAAGAAGGTAGAATGAGGTTTTATACACCCTCGACCTGCCGCGCCGGCTAGGTCTAACGTAACAGGGGCAAACCTATTACCGTCCACCGAGCACAGCTTCAGCATGAATTTTGCTTCTAAAGATTACTTAACAGTAAAAACCTAAGAACTCTTTGTGTGGTAGGGCCACGCTGGTAACAGCATGAATGGGCCGGCTCGACCAGGAAAGTACCACCCTCTCACAGAAGATCGACGTAAAATAACAGTATCTGTTATGTTTCGTTCTATGAGTGAGAGCGCCGGAGACCCAATCACCCTTCCCTTCCCAAACCCCATCCTGCTCCATTTCCTATTTTCCTTCAGGTAGGCAGCGACTTGGTTGTGTTTTTTTGACATTGCTTCTGTAATGCTAAGAAAACACAGCCACGTGTATGAGCCACGGTTCTCGCTTACTATCAGGTGGGCCGCTGAATCGTCTGTCTAAGAAAAACGCAATAAAAAAAAATTTTAAAACCCTTTGCCCTACCTGGGTATCGAACACGATACCAAAAACTATAACGGGCTAAATGTATCCGTAATCTACTTTACCCTTTTGGCGATATAGACGTGAAATTATGCATGTTTGTATCCTACGATACTTCAGACCTCTTCATCGTTTTTATTTCATGAAGGAAGAAGCAACGGCGCTTACGCGTTAGTCGTATCTTAAAATCAAAACAGCCTATAGTCTTATGCTTTCGAGTAAAATTCAGTCTTTGTTATTCAAATTTGAATGTAAGAAACCCAGGTATCGGGTTACTTAGCGCCATAGGTTTAATTGGAACGGTTCTAAATTTAGAAAATTGACTTTTTAGTGTTGCCATGGTCTTGTTTTGACTCACCGGGCGCGCGGGACTGTTTTAACCTATAAATGATTGCCGCTGAAACATGCTGCGAATGTTTTCTATAAGAATTTGGCTTTCATGTTTATTTATCGTTTTGATGTTTGATGAAATTATTTCGTTTGGAATTGGGTCTTTTAGGGCACGGTCTAATTTTGTTGATTGGATATTTGTGGATGTAATAAATTGTGTTGCTGTTTATTGAATTTTTTACGTCTTTATTTATATAATTCATAGTAGGCGTACGTAGTTTTGAACGAGAGTGTTTGTTCATAATAACACAATAGGTAATGTCTTCCACACTGAATTTTTTTAACATTAACGGAGTCTAGCCTGCGTAGTAGATAATATGATGCACAAGTGTATGCAAACATCAGTTTACTCTCTATTCCCTCACTCTCATAATAATAATAATAATAATCTTTATTGTAGCCATCAATATCACTTTTTACATAAAAGCATTGTCCCCTGAACTAAGTTTTAATCTGTGTCTCAGGAGACAGTTCCTTCCCACATTACATGTTAACTTATAATGTTATATTTACAGATACAGAAGATTACAAAGAGAAAAATAAAGAAAACAAAACAAAAAGGTTACAAAGTTTTTAGTACAATCATAAATAACTTTTTATTTACGGCTGGTTTGTCATTGTTGTTTTGTGTGTGTTTGTGTGGTGTGTGTGTAAGAGTATGTGTGTGTGAGGATGTGTGTGTGTGTGTGTATGTACGTGTGTGTGTACTTATGCGAGTATGAGTGTGTACGTTGCAAACCATAGATCCATGGGACGACAATACTACATTGACCTGATCTAAATCATAAGCAGAGCCAACGGCTTTACGTGCTTTTTGATGCTTAGTGCATATCCACCAACCAATGTCTGGGTGCTATGCGATGCCTGAGGAAAGTACTTAAATATAGCCGGGAAGCGTCAGTTTGATCGAAATCTTTGGTTTAGCACGAATCCCGTTATGTGTTCTCCTGAAAAAGTATTTGAATCTTACTCTAATGTGAAAGTTTGTTACTAAATACCGCGTGAACCGTTAAACCGATTTGGATAAAATTTTGCACACAAATAGACCATGTTCTGTATTAACATATGGAATACTCATATACTGGGTTATATAATGGATTCCCATAATTAAGTACGTATAATTGACAGCCAGGAGGTTACGAAGGACACCGAACCGCTACAACTTCGTAGAGACATTGCATCCCTGAGCGTATTCTATCGCCTCTATCATGGCGAATGCTCCGAAGAGTTATTTGACCTCATCCCACCTTCCCCCTTCCGTTTGAGAACCACACGTGCCGGTCTTCGTAACCACGGATGGACGGTTAGCACAATCCCGTGTCGCACCAAAAGGTTTCAGCAATTCCTTCTTATGCCGTACCATACAACTTTGGAATGGTCTTCCGGCACATGTGTTCCCTCCCTTCTATGAAATTGGGTCCTTCAAACGTAGTGTGAAGAAGCATCTGGTCAAACCAGCTTGACACTGACGACGGCTAGGGGACATCTATCTTCTCCTCGTCGTCACTGTCTCTGGACTTTAATTGGGCTTTGCATCAGGTCTGTTACAATCACTTTACCGTGCCACTACAAAAAAAAAGCTTCTGACAAGAACGAATGTAAATCCTAACTAATATTATAAAAGCGAAAATGAGTTCGTTTGTTTGTTACCTTTTCACGCCTAAACCACTGAACCGATCATCCTGAAATTTTGCATATACGTTGACAGGTGTACAGAAACGGAGATAGGCTACCTTACATCCCGAAAAAAATTACTGTGCCCGAGGAAAACAACAATAACGTTCTTATGATAATAGATGACGCCACGTGTCTTTCGAATCATGATTGAATTATATTATTACAAGCAGAGTACAACCCGATTTGATTGTCAAATTCTAAATTAACGCGAGCGAAGCCGCGGGAAAAGCTAGTACAATAATAACACAATAAAATATGTTCCAAAATAACACATGATTATGCAAATCATGTATTACGCAGCAGATTC
Source organism: Catocala sponsa (assembly GCA_963564715.1). NCBI lineage: Eukaryota > Metazoa > Arthropoda > Insecta > Lepidoptera > Erebidae > Catocala > Catocala sponsa. The sequence continues at coordinate 2,590,893 of OY751352.1, forward strand.
CAAATAAACGTGAAAACATAGTATTTGTTGAATTGGCGCCAAAAATCCATACACGTAAACATTTACGATGCTCTCCGACTCGACGTGGCCATCTAAATCGGCTAGTGTTTCTCACAGCTGAATGTGTTCATTTTTGCTACCTTCTCGAGCAGCGATAACTCAGTGGGCAGACCAACAGACTGCTATGCAGAGGTCTCGGGTTCGAACCCACGTCGCGCACCTCTGACTTTCGGAAGTTATATGACTTTTCGAAATTATGTGCTTATGACTTTTCGAAATTATGTGCTTATGACTTTTCGAAATTATGTGCGTAGGTATTGATCGACAATTATCGCCTGCTCCGTGCCTCGGAGAGCACGTTAAGCCGTCGGTCCCGGCTGCCATGAACATGTATGGCAGTCGTTATTGGGAGAGTGTCGACACAAAAAATCCCACTGGGTCGAAGTGTCGCCGGTCTGCACTGACCGGCCCCCACATAAGATAAGATAAGATACTACCTTCCCGATAACATCTATATATTAATACGTGAAGCAAAAACTTTGTACTCCTTTTTATGAAAATTGCGCGGACGGAGGAGTATGAAATTTGGCACAGTTAATGTTTATATTGATAATGAGAAGCGATTCCTAATATTTTTGTAAAATATGCACTAGAAATACGTTAAATTAATGAAAAAACATGCATTTGACACAAGCAGACGAATCGCGTTCGTAGTATTTTGGCATTGTTCGGCTGATGTCGTAAAACTCTTCGTAACTACGGTTACATACGTATGTATGTGGAGTAGGTGAATAAATTAAATGTGATTATAAGGGTATAGTTATCCTTACTAATATTATAAATTCGAAAGTAACTCTGTCTGTCTATCTGTCTGTCTGTCTGTTACCTTTACACGGCTAAACTACTCAACCGATTTAGATGAAATTTGGTACAGATATAGTTTAAACCTTAGGGAAGGACATAGGCTACTTTTTATTGATGTAGGTACCACGCGGGCGGAGCCGCGCGCAAAAGTTAGTAGACAATAAAACCTTAATAATTAACATACTTAAAATTTAAATCAATTATGGTAGAATTTCGGCCACTTGACGACCGCTAGTTTATATGATTATACTAGATGTGCCCGCGGTTTCACTCGCGTTTATGGTTACTGCGCCGCCCCCGTAGCTCGTAATTTTATATAGCCTATAGCCTTCCTCTATAAATAGGCTATACAACACTAAAATAATTTTTCAATTCGAATCAATAGTTCCTGAGATTAGCGCGTTCAACCAAACAAACAAATAAACAAGCAAACTTCAGCTTTATAATATTAGTATAGGTACCTATTATTTTTTTTTAACTTGGGGAAATGCTTTGACGCATACCCCTCCGCAGGGGCGGCGGAGGGGTTATGTCGGGCTCACCCAGGAAAAGATGGCGACATCCCGGTCCTACCGACTAAACCTACCACGGTGTTCCTTCTCGCAATCTGTGACTGGGGCGCAGGGATCACTCGTGCATTCATCCTGCAGAATATTAGTATACCTAGATAGTCTCACACTTTGATCAAATATACCATAGATGCACATTCTCATACAAAAACCGCGTCAATATGTGGCACTGACCAGTACTACTTACTTATAAGTGTCTACATTTATTATGCAATCCAGGAAATAAACCGGAATAACCATTGAACCCCCCACTGAGAAACATTTTGTAATATACATAGTTTAGTTGCGTTAAAACGCGTCAATGTAAAGCGTCCTAAGTGTGTTACTCGCGATACGCAAGCGTACTAAGTATATGGTACGGTCTCCACCGTAGTAGTGGTGTCGATTCGCTCTCGCTTACGGGCAGCGCACGCAAGAGTGAATGGGACAGGTGCATAATATAGCGCATACGACTGATTTATGCACAGTTTTGTTGGGGCTGTTTTTCGGGCGACGATCGTGCATCTATGGTATATTTGATCGATAGTCTCACAGTTATATCTTTTTTTGAAAAAGACATATCTCACACTAGGAATAATTCACTTCTTTTAAAAGAATTGTTTCCTTAAAAAAAGATGATAGGTGATAGGGACTGGTTCTTGGGACCAGGCAAATGATGAACTGGAGTCCTGATTGCTACAGCGAAGGTCTATTGAGTATTTTATGTTAATGTATTTTTTTTATTTCTTCTTTTTTATTATACTGTAATTGTTATTTCTTTTTTTATCTTTATACACATTGTGCCCACCTGAAAGCAGTATAATAGCAATAAAGATTTCTTTCTTTCTTCTTTGTTTTTTATTCTGTCTTCTTTCTTTCTTCTTTCTTTCTTTCTTCTTTCTTTCTTTCTTCTTTCTTACTTATTTCTTCTTTCTTTCTTCTTTCGTTCTTCTTTCTTTCTTCTTTCTTTCTTCTTTCTTTCTTCTTATTGCAGTAGCAGGATTCGATTCCCTGGTCGGGTATTATATGATTTTCTGTCAAAAATGTCGGCACAGTTTGTTTAATTACTTTAGATTTAAAACCATAACTTGAGTAATGTATGCGGAATACATCTGTCCCTTAAGGGCTATCGACGTGAAACTAAGTACTTAGTTTAAATTATTCGATATTACACACATACATACTATCGGCTCTAGCGACGGATGACCATTTCAGAAAAAATTTCGCTTGCACATGTTGACCACTTAAGTTTGTATCGCCTTTGAAATTAAACTACTATATACGGATTTTATCGCGTTGTTTATTTGACACTTTAAGACAAAATTTTGAAAAACTGTTACACTACTATAATACTATTAAACTTTACTAATTTTTAAGTTAATTTTCAATAATTTAATTAACTTAAAAATTAGTAAAGTTTAATAATATTATAGTAGTGTAACAGTTTTTCAAAATTTTGTAATAAAGTGTCAAATAAACAACGCGATAAAATCCGTATATAGTAGTTTAATTTCAATGAATAACATTCGCGTAAACAGAAGACAATATTTTGTATCGCCTTATTTATTTATTTATTTGGGACAAAAAACAGTTATACATTGCAGTGTTTACAAATAATTTAGCATTTAAATATCAAAAACGTATAACCCACACTATTGTCCACGAATTTACAAGTGGAGTAGTAAAGATAACGGAATCAGCCTTAGAATCAGTAAACAAATGTAAAGTGTAAAAAAACTCAAACAAAGAAAGGGGCGTGTCACGGGTACGGGTACCAAGTGTTGGCCTGCTATGCGATTTTAACCTTAGGAGTGGTCAACCGTCGCTGGAGTCGATAGTACATATGCATGTCTGTAAAATTAATACTTTTTTAAACACTATCTTTTGCCCGCTCGCCTAAAAGTATCGGTTAGGCTATGTTATTAAAAGTACTTTTTTCATAGCGGTTAAGTAGTTTTTGAGTTAAAATCTTTACAAACAAATAAAAAATTTAATCTTTCCTTTTTACAATATTAGCATAGACAATTCATAAACCAGTTGATTAAATGATCCGTCTGCTAAACCATGATGACGTAACGTATACTATCATAAAAAATCTAAGCCGAATTTACCAGAAACACAAACGTTACTGTTACAAATCCATAAACATACATTTGAAATCAATTATAACTCAAATTTGAATACATACATTATTCTTCATAGATAATTACCATTTAAATCATTATAACGATCATTTACATACATAATTATGACAAGCTTATATCAGATATCATCAATGCTGGTAATGCATCATTATGCAACGCGGTTAATCGCTTAATAAAGTATTTCTTGTTGAAAATGGTTGTCCAAATTGCTGACCGCTCGTTTTTAGTGCAAACATGCTTATAGCAATATTATTTGTGGCTAATACTGTAGGTAATGATTATCATCTACCAAGTAAATGTGTTACTAAAACTTCCCAGATAATCTAATTAAAAAAGGAGGTTTGTTAGCGTTTACGTCAAATTAAAATGCCATACAATTACCAATTTTATTCCAAGTTTAAACTTATAAAAAATCTTCATTTGTTATAATGACATGTTTCCCAGATTGATGCAGTCAATTATAGATTGATCATGCAGAAATTGGTAAAATTTAGCCCGACAAATCGAGCAAGATTTTCGGTTGCTGGCATTTCTTTTTTAAATACCTCTATCTCATTTTTATCGAAATGGATTAAAATTTATTTACGAAGTAATAATATAATATGTATTTCATATTCTAAATACCTTAACATATTATGATATATGTACCTACATCTATACAAATAAATAAAATTGAAGTGTCTGTTTGGAATGTCAAAATAACAGCTTTTTAAAGTATATTCTCGTATAAGTACCTTATATATATAAGTATGTAAGGTACCTATACGAGAAACTATTTTTTAAATTTTTGTCTGTCTGTTTGTTCCGGCTAATCTCCGAAACGGCTGAACCGATTTTGACGGGACTTTCAATGGAAGATAGCTGATGTTATAAGGAGAAACTTAGGCTACTTTAATTTAAGAAAAAAAATAGGGTTCCGCGGAGACATTTTTTAGTTAAAATCTACGCGGACGAAGTCGCAGGTAACAGCTAGTATATTATATGTTCCATTCGGAGCATCACAATGATTTATCTTTTCACTATGGAACACGGAGTGTGTAGATAAAACAGCACTCATTTTATATTTTCTTTTATTAAAACCAGCTCTGGTACTAGTATAATACCTCTGTCTTTACTTACATTCACAATGGACACAATTCTATACCCAAAATCGACAAAACTATTGATTTGTAAACTTTCCAAATTTTTGTCCCATGTGGAGTTTGAATGCACAACGCTGAGACAGGAAAACTTGGAATAAAAAATATGTTTATTCATATTGGTCACACGTATGAACGTCAAGGTTACATTTAATGTGAATTTACTTTTATTACCTGATGCCATCTTGAGCCATATTTACAATATTGCTTTTTTACAAATCTGTTGTGTATGGAGCTTTAACAATTGAACCACTTACTACTCATACAACACGCGAGCAATCCTAACTAGTCCTATCCTATTCCTAATCCTACCCTAATATTATAAAAGCGAAAATGAGTTTGTTTGTTTGTTACCTTTTCACGCCTAAACCACTGAACCGATCACCCTGAAATTTTGCGTATACGTTGATAGGTGTACAGAAACGGACATAGGCTACCTCTCATCCCGAAAAAATTACTGTTCCCGAGGAAAACAATAATAACGTTCTTATGATAATAATAGATGGCGCCACGTGTTACCGAATTGATTGTCGAATTCTAAATTAACACGAGCGAAGCCGCGGGCAAAAGCTAGTTAGTAATATTTAAAGGTTAGCCTCTAATAGTAATTAATATATAGAATATGAGCATCAACTTACGTGTACACACAGTAAAAACGACGCCCATATTGAGACCATATTGCAGACCTACATTGATTATATGTGCAAAACGGTCTACTTTACCTTACTTCGTTTATTAGAGTTATCCTAATTATTCTGTACATTTTTTGTAGGGTTACTTCATTGTTTACCTTGCGTAATTTAACAAAAAAACATTTTCGATTTTAAACCTGCATTTGAAACCTTCAGTCGAATGAATGGCCGAACTTGGTCTTATCAAGATCATCCAAATCTGTCAGCTACATGCTATGTATCAGTGACATCACACTTCATTCATACACAACATCGTATATGACCTATTTACCGCCGTCATCATTCGCTGACGCGTCCTTCACCCACTTAAAACCCACCAGACTATGATCAACAATGAATCTGACACCACCAAAATTACTTATATGAATCAAAACGTTGTCATCTTGATGTCAAACATTACATACAACAACTACAATAACTCTGAATCTCATCATCCGCCCTTTCGCTACCTATCCCACGACCCACAGCTGAAGTGTATGAACAAAACTTAGTGTTCATCCCAAAATTGTTGTAGCGTAATGCTTTATGAATCAACGTGAACAAGAATTCAGACCGCTCATACCTACTCGTATAAATATCATAAGTTTAGATGCATCACTCTCAGTGAAAAGAAAGCAGCCGGCAGGTTGAGACGAACGTTTTCGTAACTGTGATAGTGCTCCATTCCGAATATTTAAGTGTGTTTTGTGCTCGTTTTTGGTGAAAGAAGTGAATACTTTGAGAGTTCACGATGCGTATCATGGCTCCTGTGTCTTTTGGTATGTTTATAATTACTGCTTTATATGCTTTTAAAAATTGAGATACTAAGTGGATGCATTTTAACGTGTACTATTCAAGTTAGTAGCTGCCTGATATACTTACTTTACACTTTAAAAAACAACGCCTTTTCGTTGTAGTTCTATCTATACTAATATTATAAAAATGCAGAGTTTGTTTGAACGCGCTTATCTCAGGAACTAGGTACTGGTTCGATTTGAAAAATTATTTTATTGTTGGATAGCCTATTTATCGAGGAAGGCTATAGGCTATATAACATCACGCTACGACCCACGGGGACGGCGCAGTAACGATAAATTCGGGTGAAACTGCGGGAACATCTAGTGATATATATAACCTGTTAAATCTAAGTGACGCCAATCGAATATATTTTAAAGAATAGTTTATAAGAGGTATCTCCTGTCCTCCCTTGGATTGTCAACAATTGCAATAGGCTAGGACTGATAATATCAAGCACCTATATTTTATGACAGGTGCGTCGTTAGTGTTATCCAATTTGCAGTATTCTGCTTCAAATTAATATTATACCTATATTATTTTTATTTGACGACTATTATTTGTGAGCAGTATAATATATTCGTTAATTAGTGAACTGTCTTGAGGCTCAGAATGAGAACTGTGTCAAACTTAAATGCTCATTATAGAAACCATGTCAAGTCCGAAAACAATATTCATTTTGACTTTAAGTAGGTACCTACCTACTGTGTAAATGGCCGACTTATTTTATTCTGGTATTTTTTGTTTATCTTCGAGATTTATGTCAAGGCTTCAAATTCAAATAAAATTCAAATTCTTTATTTCACCAAAAAAATAACCTTATAAATCCTCACTGCCTTACTAATATTATAAATTCGAAAGTAACTCTGTCTGTCTATCTGTCTGTCTAAACTAAACCACTCAACCGATTTAGATGAAATTTGGTACAGATAGTTTAAAACCTGGGGAAGGACATAGGCTACTTTTTATTGATGTAGGTACCACGCGGGCGGAGCCGCGTGCAAAAGCTAGTCAAATTAAAAATACAAATCGTGATTTATTTCCATACTTAACCTCAAATGTGCAGAGATTTATAGCAATGCCATTAAATTGCTTCACAAAAATGGTTTTTATTAGATTAGGTTTCTTTTTAACAATAAAGTTCGGTACCTTCTGAACTAGTTGAAACTGTATCTCAGAAGGTAACTGTTAATAATATACTAATTTACAAAACATATATGTGGTGTTGGTGTTTAGAAAATAAAACTTATTTACAATATGCAAATTTCTTAAAGCAGATGCCGTGCTGTCTTTGACTTATTTAGCATATAAAACAGGAATAGCACGATACTCACTATTATTGTTTCCAAAAGGCTCTAGAATGTTCTCGAATCGATCACTTCAAAAGATTATAATTTTAATGGTGTGGAATTGTAATTAAATAGTGGTAAGATCATAGAGAGCAGCAAGTGAACATCAAATTAACCAATTACCAATCAATCATCGGATTAGACATAGCACGCTTAAACGCAAGCGTCTGTGTGAATGAGTCTGTTTTCTCGTCATGTTATCCAATCACCTACATGCAGTCTTCTAGACGCCGAGCTGCTACTGCATATTTCTTGACAGGAATACCCCAAAAACATTTCTCGGCCCACATCTTACCCCAGATCTTATGCCCTGCAATCGCATTCACTATCGCTACGCCACCGATCTACTTATTACATCCAAGACATTTTGCAATGTGGCGTATTTTAATTACTCCGCTAATAAGGTACACTTAACACTTTCTTAGCCGAAATGGCAACATTTCTTTGGAAATACGTATAGAGGAGTAATTAACACGTGTGGGCGTCACCGAGTTTATACTGATGAGTGACAATCGCGTGAGGCGACTCGCCGACTCGCTACTGATGGCCTGTTAGAAACTCAAGTCTCGCTTCACGGAGCTCCACTAATTAAATTTGTTTCCCATATTAATATGTTATTAATTCCGTGTGTGATCACGATTGATAAATAATGCACGCATAGTATGCTTATTTTGGAAGGTGGAAATGTGACAAAATCGCGTCTTGTCTTATGTGTTACGTCTGTACATCTTTCTCTTAAGATTTTGTAGTGCATTCTGATTATGAGAATTTAATGTTTTCTAGATCGAATTTCGGTTATGGCGGCGAACCTTAATGGAGAATAGCCTGCGCTCAAGGGTTTGCAGCACAAACACAAGTGCAATATCTGTTCCTTCAATCTCATAGTCCTATAGGCAAACCGGCACGTCCGGAAATCGGGGAAGATAAAACCATTGGTCCTGACCAAATGTGCTTAATATAAATTATATAAGTCTAGCCTATTACCATTATCAAAAATCAACCTGCTTCTAAGATCTTGATACAAAACTGCTATCACAATAAAAGTGTTATATTTGGATATTTAAGATGCGTAGTCTCACGAGTAGGTACTGAAATAATGAGCACTTAATTATTTTTTTATTAGTAAATAATTAGCCGGCAATTCTCGTGCAAAGTTTATGACGTTACAATCTACACAAGTCTAGAAAAGAAACATTTCTTCCAAAGCATGCCAATGCCTCTTATCCAAATACGTTAAGTCGAAGAACTGTTCCAATAAGTTACTTAAAATAAAGTTTGTGAAGGTGTTTGGATATTTGTTACTCAGTCACGCGTAAACCGTTGAACAGATTTAGATAAAACTTGACACACAGGTAGCCAACGTCACACACATACCTACTGATCCTGCTGCTTTGATATAGGTGTGTGCTCTCGTTAAATATCAATTTACGTAGGTGAAGCAGTAAGCAAGATCTAGTAAGTCATAAATATTTTGAATTAACAGCAATCAAATCCGCAGCTGTCCATATTATTTAGTTTTATAGGATAATATCTTAGCGTATTTTTGATTTCATGAGCCGCCTATTGCAGTTTATATTGTCAGAAGTAACAATCGCGCCCTCTTAGCCATTCTTGAAGGACCACACTGCGTAGGTCTTTAGAAATCAATGGTTATTCCGTAATCTCATTTAGACTTGAATAAATCTATTGCTGATAATATTGTGATTGTTTGTCAGCATCATTTAAAAGGTTGGTTAGTCAGATAATTAGCCTAGTTCATTATCCGAATCCAGGAAGCCTCAATGTGTTGGTAGCCATTGTATTTACTTAGTATCATCACCATTGCCTTTCTTAATGAAAGCGATACACCATTAAAACTGGACCAGGAGTATCTAGGATAGATGCCACTTTCTATCGACAATTTTTATTGATATTAAACACGACTATTCATGACTAAGCTCTATTAGATTTGTACATCTATGGATTACGTTTTAATTAAGAAGTGATCCAATTTTTTTACACCAGTAATGCGGACAGCATCTTTATAGTCTGGCGGTTGGGGACTAATTAGGATGTTTGTATCATCAGGGTGTTTTCCATTCGCAAGTTGCCGAGCCCGCAGTCTTTATTCTCCCATCGCGAAAAGGCAAAAAGTACTGCTCAGCCTAGCGCGTTCTAGGGCCTCTGGAAAACTTGTTGCAGAAGTTTATCATAATAATCTGGTTACTATCTTAATATCGCAAGTCAACTCCTTCTGGAAAAATCGTCGATATGCGATTGTCCTTTGGGCCAACAAGCAAAATTGTTGACCTAATTTTTTTGTCGTTTTCCTTTTTCTATTTAAACCTGCTTATAGATGATAACGTGAATCGATACGATTCGACAGATAGCCCAATTGCTAATTGATCCAATGTTATAGATAGATTTCAAATTGATTTTTTGAATAATTCGTCTCAGATTGTTATGCCTGCGCCAGATTCATGCAGCTAATCTATTTTGCCTCGTAAATGCTGTAGAGTTAGATATGGTTCTTCTTTAATCTGAGAATTTTTGGAATGCCAAAAATCATAGAACTGCTGTGCCTTTTTACTATACTATACTGCGCGTTGTGATTGAACTAAGACCTACCATTTAGCATGTATTCATGCACATTTAAGTACTGATTCAACATAGCATTTAAGTGGACCACATCTACCCGTAATCTGCTTTGCTTTTAATCTCTGGATACAACCCGACTCCCCTTTTTTCCTGTATTTGTCGGAGGTACGCCTGTACCTTCCACACGTTCCTTCTAAGTTGTTCTTAAAAGTTTCGTATCACGTGTTCAATTAACTTTCCTCTCCAGTTATCTATGGATCCATCTAAGTGAAAATGTAAATAGTAAAAACAAAAATGGCCTCGTTACAAACTCGCCGGAGTTAGGGTTAACAATGTTATTAGTTCAGGTCTATTTCCGCCATGTAATCGCGGAAAAATGCAAATTTTATGCGTTAAAGTAAATATCGCTAAGTACTTTCTAATTGTATCTGTAGTACTGTTATTGAGCCAACGGTATCGTTATTGGGCTCAGTCATTATGCATTTCAATTAGCACTTATACTTTATTAATATATCTATGGACTAGATGTGCCCGCGGTTTCACCCGCGTTTATCGTTACTGCGCCGCCCCCGTGGGTCGTAGCATGATGTTATATAGCCTATAGCCTTCTAGTTTGTTTCTTTGTTTGTTACCTATTCAACCTATCATCCTGAATTTTTGCATATACGTGACAGATGTACAGAAACGGACAAAGGCTACATTTCATCCCGAAAAAAATTACTATTCCCGAGGAACACAATAATAACGATCTTATGATAATAGATGGCGCCACGTGTATTTCGAATCATGATTGAATTATATTATTACAAGCAGAGTACAACCCGAATCGATTGTCAAATTCTTAATTAACGCAAGCGAAGCCGTGGGCAATAGCTAGTATGAAATAATCCCTGTTTCCCTTGGTCACGCCATAACTTGAGAATGACTTTAAAACTGATTTCATTCATCTTCTTTTTAAATTTTTTAATACTTTGTAGAAGGTTCTTACGGGAAGAAAAGTTAAGAAAATTACGCAGAAAATTGGATAATTACAGGAAACTTAACGACTATTTTAACCTTGCGAGTTTGAAAGTTCGTCTCGGACAGGACAACGTCAGTCGGGTCAGCTAGTATGTTACAAAAACAAACCGAGTCAGTTTTTAGTCCTGTGTTTGTATCGAACCTGCATTATACTTGCATAACTTATATGCCTCCGTGGCGCAGCGGTAGTGAATGCGACTGCTGTGCATGAGGTCTCGGGTTCGAATCCCGGGTCGGGCCAACAAAAAGTTATCGGGTTTTCTGTTAAGAATTCTCAATAGCAGCCCGGAGTTAGGAAGTTGGTGTTAGACACCCCCGTGCTTCGGAAAGCACGTAAAGCCGTTGGTCGTGCGCCTGATCCTCTCCGGTCGTGTCGGATTACCGTCCCATCGAATCATGAGAGTGCTCTTGTATTTGCGCACACGCTTGTGCACTATAATATCTCCTGCGCAGATGGCCAGTCTCCGTTAAGATGGCCGCCGTGACCGAAATTCGGTCTGGAGGACATTATTATTATTATTATACTTGAATTTACTGCAATAACCAACGCTATCTGAATAACCATCGAATTCTAATCATCCTTGACTCAACCATCCATTCTTTTCTCTTCAGAGCACAAATCGATGGCGACCAGCATAGCAACGGCGACTGCCACTATGGAGTCGTCCCAAACCCTCATCCAGACGGAGTCCAGGATCCAGAGGAGCTACCAGGAGGTCCAGGTGTCGGAACAGCGCCAGGTCAAGAAGAAGACTAAGTCGAGACGGCATAAGGATGAAGGGACCATATCTGTGGTTAGTTTTATCTTCTCTCTAGCCTTTGTTATTCCCAAGTCACTTACGGTCGGCTTTCTAGTCTAACCGGATTTGACTGGATATCTGTTTTTACACGGAGCGACTGCCATCTGACCTCCGCAACCCGAAGGTTAACGATACCCTAAGGCTAGACCAGTGTCAGGATATTAGAGGGCACTGACTTCCCAATAACGACTGCCATAGATGTTCATGGTAGCCGGGACCGACGGCTTAACGTGCTCTCCGAGTCACGGAGCGGTTAATCAATACGCACATAATTTCGAAAAGTCATATAACTTCCGAAAGTCAGTGGTGTGCGACGTGGGTTCGAACCCGAGATCCTCTGCATTGCATTCTGTTGGTCTCCCCACTGATCTATTTCTTTTTAGAAAATTATTATAAAAAAAATTGTTATAAATGTAACTTGTGTTCTTACAGTCTAAAAGTTCAGAGAAGCTGTTTAAGAAGATGAAGGCTGCGTCCGACGCGGACTCCATCCCGCAGTGCGAAAAGTGCTCGCGACCCGTCTACGCCATGGAGCGGATCAAGGCTGAGAAGAGGATCTGGCACAAGGAGTGCTTCCGATGCGTCCAGTGTAACAAGCAGCTCACGTTAGTATTACTTATCTAACTATCCTAGATAGATTATGATAATGTCCTCCAGACCGAATTTCGGTCATGGCGGCCAATCTTAAAGTAGACTGGCCATCTGCGCATTGTATAGTGCACAAGTGTATGCGCAAACACAAGTGCACTCTCTGTTCCCTCTCTCTCATGATCCGATGGGACGGTAATCCGACCCAACCGGAGAAATCATGCGCAGGCGCAGGACGCGCACGGGGTGTCTAACACCACCAACTACCTAACTCCGAGCTGCTATTGAGATTTCTTAACAGGAAACCCAATAACTTTTTGTTGGCCCGACCCGAGATTTGAACCCAAGACCTCATGCACAACAGTCGCATTCACTACCACTGGGCCACGTAGGGAGTAAAAGTGTAAGTCTAGCTAGATAGCTAGCTATCGGTCGCGACTTCACTCGTATTATTAAAGGTCAAAGGTATTGGACGTCTTCGAAAGGGAATGGCAGGGAATATCTTAGAACAGAGTGGTTTGGAAGTCCAAGGGAGGTTTTTGTCCAGCAGTGCTACATAACAAAAGGTTAAGGGAAAAAAATTCAAGATTCTTGAGCATTGGGCGGCCGTGCGTTTTAAAGTTCGAAAAAACTCTTACACATCATCTTTGTCCGTCCGTTCGTCTGTCTGTTATACAACTTTCAAATTAAGAACCGTAAGAGCTAGAGACTCGCGGTCAACGCCACTCCGACTCAGGGACAGGTTGCGGCGCGGCGGTACCGGCCGGCGGCGCGTGCCTAAGAAAATATGTTTGTATTGTCTAATGACAAAAAAGCTGTGAACGTTGTATATAAAGACATTCTGTAGTATCTATACATATAATAAAATCGTAGGAAAGTCAAAACAGTACATTAAACATTTTTTTAAAAGAATACTTTGTGCGTGATCTACAATCGATATCGAAGCCAAAAATATAGTTTTAGAATTTTTGTCTGTTTGTCTGTTTGTCTGTATGTATGTCCCGGCTAAACTCAAAAAGTACTGCATGGATTTACTTCAAATTTAGCATGAATATTACTAACAGGTTGGGTCAACATATAGGCTACATATTATCACGCTATCACCTACGGGGGAGGAGCTGTGAATCTTTATTTTTCTTACGCATTCTGTGACAGCGTGTAATCTAACAACGCATATTTAAATGTTGTTTTTGAGTAATCCATGCTATTATCTAGCTTTACACTATAAAAACTACGCCATTTATGTAACTTGGGCAGAGAAATATAGTTGGGTTCCGCGGCGACAAACACTTTAGTTAAAATCTACGCGGACGAAGTCACAGGTAACAGCTAGTATTTAGTATCAGCATTGCACCCGAGCGAAGCCGGGGCGGGTCGCTAGCAGTTGTATAAAAAAAAAATGTTATTCCTAGTTTCTATAATTGGCAATGTGACTGATATTCTATGTAACATGCTGGCATTTCTCTTGCTTCATAGCCTTGCAGTATGATAATGTATCGTTGTTATTCGTAGAGTGGAGACGTATCAGAGTGACCACACGACCCTGTACTGCAAGCCTCACTTCAAACAGCTGTTCGAGCCCAAGCCGGTCGACGACGACGACCAGACTGACGGTAAGCGCACACCATGTCCGCTAGATGGCGTTAACAGTTAAGCGAACATCATGTCCATGTGTCTTCTTCTCCTTAGCCTTTATTATTCCCAAGTCACTTGGGCTCGGCTTTCTGGTCTAACCGGATTTGACTGGATATCAGTTTTTACACGGAGCGACTGCCATCTGACCTCCGCAACCTGAAGGATAATGATACCCTAAAGCTAGACCAGTGTCAGGATATTAGAGGGCACTGACTTCCCAATAACGACTGCCATAGATGTTCATGGCAGCCGGGACCGACGGCTTAACGTGCTCTCCGAGGAACGGAGCAGGCGATAATTGTCAATACGCACATAATTTCGAAAACTCATATAACTTCCGAAAGTCAGAGGTGTGCGACGTGGGTTCGAACTCGAGACCCTCTGCATTGCAGTCTGTTGGTCTCCCCACTGAGCTATCACTGCTATGCTATCATGTCCATATTAATGTATATACAAAAAAAAGGATATATGTATGTTTATCCATTCTCTAGTACCCATAGTACAAGCTTTGTTAGTTAGTTTGGGCTAGATGGTGTTATGTGTATCGAGGCATTGAGGCCGCCAATTATGCTAATTGTATGGTTTTTATTCTACAGCTGCCCCAAAAAAGCATCAGATGATCATCTGCGAGAGCAATCCCGTTGAGTTGCCGCCAGATGTCGTTAGAGGTTAGTACCATTTATGTATGTTATTGTGCGGTACGATACCAAAATGCTACGCTGGAGCTATGCTTAAGGAGATGTTAAATTAAACACTGATTGGAAAACACTTCAAGTTTTATTCCGCTCAAAGAGTACCTAATCTATGTTATGCTAAATGATAATGAATGATAGAAAATTCCTAACAATGAATGCACCCGGTTTCCTGTCCGATTTCGCACTGATGGCGTTGCGCACTCGGCGTGGCCGTATAAGGTGCTAGATCAGCAATTCGTGTTCGATGCAAGTATTGCCTCGAACAGTTATGATGAAATTGATGTCAAAGTATTATCCTACATAAATAAATAAGTAACGTTGAAGAATTGTAGGGTAGCCCTCCTCCTAATAATTTTATTACAATGGATTCCGCCAAGTAACGGCTTTTTCGATTCAATATAAATGGCGTGTATTAAGTAAGGTGTATGTTCCCCAGCGTCGGACAAGCCGGACCTGGGTCTGGAGGAGCTGTCGTCGCTGGACGTGAAGTCGCGCTTCGAGGTGTTCGAGCGCGCAGCGGCCGGCGCCGGCGCCGACCCGCCGCCCGCCGAGCCGCGCGCGCACAGGGAGAAGAGCCAGGCGCTGCTCTCCAAGCTCGCCAAGTACGAACCCATAAACCAATATTTTTATTTTGCTCGTCAAAATGACCACACTCCGTCTGATGGTAAGCGATCATGTGGTCTTAGAGCAGTGGCCTTCATCATCCTCATAGCAGCTGAAGCGATGTTGAGGTCTTTGACGGCCTAAGGTGCTTTATCACGCCCCGCTTAAAGGACCCAGGATTGAAGGTAGAAGGAAACACGTGCCTTGGCAGAGAATTCCATGCCTTGATCGTTCGGCAGAAGTATGAGGACCCAAACTTGTTGGTGCATGCTATACCTAGCCTTACACATCTATCATCTATACAAATAAATAAAATTGAAGTGTCTGTTTGTAATGTCAAAATAACAGCTTTTTATCTAATGTATATGAAAGTATATAAGGTACCTAAACGAAAACATCTATATTTAAAATTTTTGTCCGTCTGTCTGTCTGTTTGTTCCGGGTAATCTCCGAAACGACTGAACCGATTTTGAATGGACTTTCACTGGCAGATAGCTGATGTTATGAGGAGTAACATAGGCTACTTTGATTTTAGAAAAAAAATAGGGTTCCGCGGAGACAAACACTTTTTAGTTAAAATCTACGCGGACGAAGTCGCAGGTAACAGCTAGTCTATACTAATATTATAAAGCTGAAGAGTTTTTTTGTTTGTTTGTTTGTTTGAACGCGCTAATCTCAGGAACTACTGTTCCGAATTGAAAATTCTTTTAGTGTCGGATAGATCATTTATTGAGGAAGGCTATAGGCTATATAACATCACGCTACGACCTACGGAAGCGGCGCAGTAATCATAAGCGCGGGTGAAACCGCGGGCACGTCTAGTAATTAATAAAAGCAGCGATAGCTTAGTGCGAAACCGTTGAATTGCCACGCCGAGGTCTCGATTCAATACCGAGGCTTTTCGAAGTTATGTGCGTATTAAATTGTTAATTATCGCTCGCTTTAACGGCGAAGAAAAACAACGTGAGGAAACCTGCATGTCCAAGAGTCCTCCATAATGTTCCCTAACACGCACTCAGCGTGGTGGTATAACACTTCTCACACTGAGAAGAGGCCCGAGCCTAGCAGTGGGACAGCTTAATAAAGAGTTGATATTATTTTATACTAGCTTTTAACCGCGGCTTCGCTCGCGTTAATTTAGAATTTGACAATCAATTCGGGTTGTACTCTGCTTGTAATAATATAATTCAATCATGATTCGAAAGACACGTGGCGCCATCTATTATCATAAGAACGTTATTGATGTTTTCCTCGGGAACAGTAATTTTTTTCGGGATGAAGGGTAGCCTATGTCCGTTTCTTTACACCCGTCAACGTATATGCAAAATTTCAGGATGATCGGTTCAGTGGTCTAGGCGTGAAAAGGTAATAAACAAACAAACTCATTTTCGGTTTTATAATATTAGTTAGGATAGGATTAGGATTAGGATAGGATAATTGATAGAATAACGTGCGCCTTGTGAACCAAGGTTTTTTATAATACTAGCGATCGCCTAGTGGTCGAAGCTCGACCATAATTGATTTAAATTTTAACTTTGATAGTTATTAAGGTTTTAATGTCTAGAACTATACCCTTATAATCACATTTAATTTAGATTTCGATCTATACAGATTAATTTACCTATATTTTTCAAACAAATGATTGTTTACTTAACTATACTCTTTAATTGACGATATTAGCTTGCAGTATATATAATTCCAATCCGCCCAAAGTTTGCCTGTAAAATATTGCTGATATATGTAAATATATATTGATATATGTTACCATAGTTACGAAGAATAGAACTACATCAGCCGAAAAATGCTGAAATACTACGAATGTGATTCGACTGCGTGTGTCAAATGCATGGTTGTGTGCGTGTAGTGTTTTTTCATTCATTTCATGTATTTCTAATGCATATTTCGTATAAATATTAAGATTCGCCCCTCCTTTAAACTTTAACTGTGCCAAATTTCATACTCCTTCGCTCGCGCAATTTTCGTTAAAAGGGTGAAGATAAGCGCGCCTGCTCCGCCTTTGTGTGGTCTTTCCCCGTGACGTTTTGTGGAGATATACTTCTATAAATAAGAGTAATAAAAGATCAATGCTTTAAAAAAAAAAAAAAGTTTTTGCTTCACGTATTAATATATAGATTTGAATTTGGCGGTCTGATATTGCCACCCGGGGCGGATGCCACAGTTTGCTACTCCTCCCCTCTTAGGTCAGGCGGAACTGTTACAAGCCCTTTCTTTATTTGGTCACAACTCTTCAAAAGTATTTCTATAATCTTACTTCATATTTATAGAACGTCCATTTCGTCTTGATCCGTGCCTATATTAATTCATATTTTGCTATTAAAGGAGAATGGTACTACAGACATATTCATTAATGTATTATATTTAAATTATTTCGGGTATAGCAGCGATAGCTCAGTGGGGAGACCAACAGACTACAATGCAGAGGGTCTCGGGTTCGAACCCACGTCGCGCACCTCTGACTTTCGGAAGTTATATGACTTTTCGAAATTATGTGCGTATTGATTGACAATTATCGCCTGCTCCGTGCGTGTCCCGGTTGCCATGAACATCTATGGCAGTCGTTATTGGGAAGTCAGTGCCCTCTAATATCCTGACACTAGTCTAGCTTTAGAGTATCATTATCCTTCGTGTTGCGGAGGTCAGGTGGCAGCCGCTCCGTGTAAAAACTGATATCCAGTCAAATCCGGTTAGACTAGAAAGCCGACTCGAAGTGACTTGGGAATAATAAAGGCTAAGGGAGAATACATTTAAATTATTTCGGGTAACCTTACCGATATTGAAATAGTGGACAAAGGAGCAGTGGCCAGATGATGACATAAGCCTGTACCCCTCGGTGTCACCCACATTTAAGATTACTGCGTTTTTTCCGTGGGCCTTAGCGTGTTGTCAATAGCCGATGTTATCTGAATAAAATAGTCTTCTAGTTGTGATAATATTTTTAAAACCGGTCCCGTAGTTTTTGTGTTTATTCATTACAAACAAAACAAAAGTACAAATCTATTATCTTTATAATATTAGTAACGCATAATAGAATAACATAGTCGAATATTTATTGAGCCCAATTATTTTAGATAATTATTGGGTGAAACGTCTTTAAATAACGGCAAATACCACAAAAATAGAAGCGGATCAAAATAAATACTTGCTATACATTATTTTTGATGATATGTATGATAAATGCCTTATAAAACGCTTCGTGAAAAATAAACTTTTTAAAAACTATAACCCGACTACGTAAAAAAAGCGTAGGTACAAAAATGGTCAAGGTAGAGCCGTGGTCGCACCTACTGTATATACCTACTATGGTTATGTGGGTGCCAGGAACACCTCCATTAAACAGACAGGGTAGCTATACGGTGGGTGCGACCACGGCTCTACCTTGACCATTTTTGTACCTATGCATTTCTGGTTTTCTATCTAAATGATTTTCTTGTATCGTCCTTTTTAGACCCCTTTTTTTACGTAGTCGGGTTATAGTTTTTTAAAGTAATTTTTTTTATTTGAAACTTTTTCGTAAAATTTAAATAACCCATGTCACCCAGGCCATTATTACGAATCTATTGACACATCATTCATTAAAATCGGTTCAGTAGTTTAGGCGCTACGGTGGAACATACAAACATACATACACAGACTGCCAAAATCATTACCCTTCCTTTTGGCTTCGCCGTAGTCGGGTAAATAGGAGTTTCCTTTCTGTCGTTAACTTCTTTTCATAGTCTAATGAAATTAAAGCATTTAAAGAAATAATATTAAGGAGCTTTGAGGATAACAGTACTATGTGCTACTGTGGATGTAATGTCTAGTTTAATTTGCGGGCAATTTATTCAATTATTATTTATTTATTTATTTACTAGCTTTTGTCCGTGGCTTCGCTCACGTTAATTTAGAATTTGACAATCAATTCGGGTTGTACTCTGCTTGTAATAATATAATTCAATCGTGATTCGAAAGACACGTGGCTCCATCTATTATCATAAGAACGTTATTATTGTTTTCCTCGGGAACAGTAATTTTTTTCGGGATGAAAGGTAGCCTATATCCGTTTCTGTACACCTGTCAACGTATATGCAAAATTTCAGGATGATCGGTTCAATGGTTTAGGCGTGAAAAGGTAACAAACAAACAAACTCATTTTCGCTTTTATAATATTAGTTAGGATTTACATCAAATAGAACGACTTGCGCTAATTACACTATTTAATAATATAATATATCAATTTAAAATTTAGCATTCATGTATTCCGCTCACAGAATGTTTATATGTTTGTTTGTTTTTTTATATTTTTTTTGTTTTTGTTTTTTACTGCAATGTTTATTAAGTCAAGATTTTTTTAGTAGGACACGGCGCATGGCACAGAATTCAGTGAACGGCAATAAGCTCACCCCTACTGCGTGGAACTTATAATCATTGCTGGCCAAATATATGTCAAATACACGCTTGGCCATTCTTTCAAGGACATACGTATACTGACTATGTTTAAACTAATATTTTTTTTAAATTTGTTTAGGCATAATACAGAACACTAAAAGCTAATTATCTATACTAGTATTTAAAGCGGAACTATAAGATTTTTTAAGATGCAACTCAAAAACTATACAAACGAATTTTAAAATTCATTCAACATTATAAACTATATTATCACCGAGTAACATAGACTATATTCATTTTTTTTTAAACTGTAACTAACATGATCTTACCTAACCTTACCTACTTTTACGCGAGCAAAGCCGTGAAAAAATAAACGTCAGACACCATAAATCTCTTTGCGTGTAAAATTCTAATAAAAAAGACTTGACATTTTACAAGAAATAATAAATAGCTCAACAGCAAACATATTTCAGTGTCTCCATAAAATAAATAATATTCGTAAAGTATCAAATCCATTCAGTGGATGTTCAAACCACTTGCGTCATACTCTCCGAGCGATCTATTTCTGTATGAGAAATGTCGATACACATTTGGGCGATGAGTTTATCGCGTTGTTTGACATACATTGCTGCATTCACGCCACTGTGTTATAATAAGAATGTAACTTAAAATTAATGCAATTCAAATCTTACAAATGATTGCTTGTAAACAATTTCACACTTCAAGTTTCTTGAATAAAAGGTCAAATTAATAACCATGCGATCCAGAGATATTTATTACAACTAAGTAAAGAGTATCTGTCCAATTTCTATTTCGTTTTTATTTATGAAATGCCAAATTGTTCTTACATATGTATATTCACATCTTAGCTTCACAAATTCGTATAGTCGGTTAGTAGTTAGTCAAACAAACAATAAAACAAAACCTACACGTATAATGTCACGCTTCTGACCTTGAATGCATATAGGCAGAGGTGAATTGCCCTTACACTTCGCGAAATACATTTTAGGTTTTACGAAATATAGTCTAGCTGGCAAATTTCTGAAGTCTGATTCAAATTTTTATTTACGAAATTCGCTCGGATTCCAAGACCCAGACACAGTACTGTTTTCATTGCGTCTGATTTCCATCAACGTAGTTGTGACCACGCAATGTATTCAAAACAAATCGATATATTTATCACGACATCGAACACTTGCTGGATTTTTTTTACTAACACAACATGTTCCATAAGCTTTTTTATAAACGCAAACTATTTTTACTCTATCTACATGTTATCTCTTGATCATAAGGGTGAGAATTCCTTGAATTTGATGTGTCGAAACTGATGGCTCTCATATTGTAATCTACGCCGGGCCAGACGGAACAAAATTCGGTTTATAATATTGGAAACTAGAAAGTAATTTTTAGATATTCAGTTCGTTTATTAAGTTTGGTTATTTATTTGTGTGTGTGTGTGATTTTAAGTGTTATGTACAGGTAGTAGAAATGTTTGTTTGTTTTATAATATCTTGTCTTATACTTGTAGAAGCACGCCGGTTGTCTTATTTCGAACATATAGTATGAAAAAGATATTGCATTTAGATCGAGAGGATTTCTCGTATGATGATTGTCTTGCATTGTTTTATCACATTTTTGCCTTTTGGGTGATTATGTGAAGATGGCACGGTGCCGTAGGTTAGGTTAACGCCAGAAGCCCATTGCTAGGACATCACGGCAAGAGGTTTCAAGTGATGAATAGTAATACTTATCTTAAGAAATTATAGTTGAAATTTCAATGACAATTTTGAAGTGACAAAGACAAGCCTTGTTGAAATTTCGACTTTATTGTCATAATGTTAAGGTTTACCTATTCGTCAGTTAAAAACTTTTATGTGTTGTCTCAGTAGTTTACACTAGAATCATTGGTACGAAGAAGAAGAAGGTCAAAAATAAAATAGAATAATCATAACATTACAAAAAGATAGGATGCGTTTTTTGGCTATTGTGTCAAGGTCAAAGGTCAAAAACATTTAGGTTACAAAGTTATGAACGTCAAGTTTATGAGTTAGTGAGTTAATTGAAGTTTCTGAACTAACATTCAGCTTAGTTGCTAGGTTTAGGCAAAGGGTTGAGCCTATAAAAAATACCTGCAAGAAAACGACAACCATGCTTTCGTCGATTTCCATTTAATTGTAGTTAGTTTAAGACTGTGCCGAGCGAAATGTACCAAAACAGGCGGTCACAGTGATGTGAATAAAATCAACACTTTTTGTTTAATACAAATATAAAATATACATTTACTATAACAATGAATGTGTTAACAATTACTCCGTGTAAAAAACTTAAAATAATTAATATTTTCTACGTAAATTTGCAAATTCGAAAAATGCAAAGACAAGCTCGTGTTACGTGATTTTTAGATTATAACAGTAGAAATCTATCCTATTTTACAGCTTAAACGAAACATAAATAGTTATATTACAATTTGTCCGTCCCAAATATTTAAGTTATTGGTTGACAATAAAGATACATATTTTATCAAAAAAGCATTTCAAATCCTCCATACAATTTTACTATGGCGGCCGCGCGCCGATTTGAATATGCGCCGCATGAGCTCTGTCATTATCTGTCTTACGCTCGGCGCAGTCTTAAGCAGTATAGTGAAATATGAAAAAAATGGCAATGAGCTTCTGGTCTGCTTCTTCACATGAAAGCTCTACTCCTCGAGCAATATTTTTCAATGCAATTTTTTTATTAATAATTAATTAGTGAATTGACGATTCCAAAAAGTGTCTTCACAGTTTTATGGAAATACTAGCTGACTCGGCATACGTTGTTCTCACATATAAATTATTTCTTAGCGGTATGAAATATACTTTACACCCTATTCTCATACCTACCAAATATACATAAAAGAAATCATAAAAAGCGGTTTAGCCGTTTCCGAGGAGTGCAACCACAAACCCGAGATTTTTAAATATATAGAAAGACTTTTGACTTTGTCTTTAAAATTCTGAACTTTTGTAAATGTGACGAAAAGGTACATGAACATCTTGTATAACGTGTGACATTGTTGTCAGGTTCAAGGCGAAGGGGATGGATATCGGCGTGTCGGACGACTACCTGAATGGTGTACCTATCGAAAACAGCGGTAGTGAACCCGAGGACGAAGATGGTGAGACTTTGTTATTCTTCAAATGTGGCTTATAAGCATAAGAACCCGCTAGGCCTAGTCCAACCCCATTTCATTTCTATTCCACACAAGTCAGCTATTAAAGATGGAGATAAGGCTTTGACTAACTCATACATACGAGTACATGGCTCGCGTGTTGTAGGTTCAAATCCCACATATGACAATTATTTGTGTATACAGGCTGTCCCAGAAGTTGACGTCAAGCCGGAATCAGGTAACAGGCTAAGTTAAAGCAATCAGAAAATAATTATAAGATACGTATTTTAAAAAACTTATTCACTTCCAAGCTGGGGCAGTGGACTCTAAATTTTAGAAGAGAGCTTAAAGAAGCATTATTTGGGATTACATAACAAAAACAACGTATTTAAAAAATAAACATCCGTAGAAACAGGAGTGAAAAGACCGTCACAGGAGTAGATATTTTGTTTTTTATTATGTAAGTAGGTGTATTTTAGAAAATAACTTAAATACTTACTTTATAATAAATTAATAATAAACTATAATAGATAAATAATACGTGAGTAATTAAATAAATATGTACTAAGCTCTAAAATTTATTTCAATATGCTATAAGATAATAGAATGTTCGTTCTTCTTTCCTAAATTTGCCGTGCCCGACGGGGTCCATAATTGTTCTCTCTACATTTATAAGACCTGTATATACATTATGGAGTGCAATAAACGAATTGACTTGAATTAATTGCCTATATTTTTTAAAAAACGTAACTAAGACTTTTATATTTTTCTGCTAGCTATTATAACTTGGTCTTTTACCTGATTCCGGCTTGACGTCGACTTGTGGGACATCCTGTACATCCTTACTAATATTATAAATGCGAAAATGAGTTTGTTTGTTTGTTACGCTTTCACGCCTTAACTACTCAACCGATCAACATGAAATTTTGCATACACGTTGTGAGGGGTACAGAATAGGACATAGGGTACCTTTCATCCAGAAAAAAGAACTGTTGCAAACCTAACCTAACCTACATTTACGCGAGCGAAGTCGCGGGTGAAAACTAGTAATACATAACGGGTATTAACGCGATCATGCATAATGTTTACCTTTCGATGCTGGGTCACAAGCTGTCAGCCAACTTATAACTACAGCTAGTAGCCATAACACAGCGGTTATCCCAAGCGTGGCAGTAGTATGTTATCAACAACAAATTATGGTATCGCATGCGCGTTACATTATATACCAAAAAGTTTGGGTCCTCATATCTCTGCCAAACGACCAAGGCATGGAATTCTCTGCCAAGGCACGTGTTTCCTTCTTCCTTTAATCCTGGGTTCTTTAAGCGGGGCGTGAAAAAGCATCTTCTCAGGCCGTCAAAGTAGAGACCTCAACATCGCCTCGGCTACTGTGGGGGCGATGTGGAGGCCACTGCTCTTAGACCACACGACTGCTTACCATCAGGTGGAGTGTGGTCATTTTGACGAGCAAAAAAGAAAAAAAATATCGAACTTGTTAAACTGGAGCCGCTAAATTCCACAAGGTACAGTAACCATTAATTATGGAAAGAACTGGCATGAATATAACATACATAGATTCACGCTAGTTGCCCAGAGGGGTAGGCAGAGACTACGGATTTCCATTTGCTACGATCCTGACACACTTCTCTAGCTTCATTCGATTTCATAGCATTCCTCATAAACACCCAATACACACACTTACACTTGAATATAACAATGCATGTATATCTTCCTTGGCAGACGAAGACTCAGTCCTGAGGAAGTCGTACGCTCACACAGCGAGTCGCGAGCAGCCCGTCTCGTTCTGCAACATGAGCGAGATCGTCGGCAAGTTCGAGACCGGCCAGCACTCCTCCTCTGAGAGGCACCGCGAGCGCAAGCAGGAGATACAGAACATACGCAGCAGGCTGTTCATGGTCGGTACCACACACTCACACATGTATACCTACAGTCGCCAATTGAATTAGGGTAGCAGGTGATAGCTCAATTACTGCCTTAATATGTATGCGTAACCAATTTTTTATTTACCAATTTAGTTAAAATACGCTCACACAGACGCACTCGCATATATTTACAGTTAGTAATTAAGTTAGGCTATAAGGCTACAAAAAAAAAAGAGTCATAATAAAATATTATTGACCTTCGGATTTGATTTTCGGTCAGTCGCATATTCCTACTGTTGTGTTTCGTTCGGTGAGTGAGAGTACCGGAGGCCCAATCATTCCCTTACCCCCTTCCCGCTCCGTCTCTTTCCCACTTCCATTCCTAAAGGATCGGCAACGCGCTTGTGATGCCTCTAGTGTTGCAGGCGTCGATAGGCTACGGTGACCACTTACCATCAGGTGGGGCCGTAAGCTTGTTTGCCACTTTAGTTGTATAAAAAAAAATACACCGGCACAGGATATACAGAACATACGTAGCAGGCTGTTCATGGTCAGTCATGCACACATACGTACACACGTATAGTCAGTAATTGAGTTAGGGTTGCAGGCCATAAAAATACGTATCTGTAAGGCCATTAAATTTGTTTTGCCATTTTGGTAAAGAACTCGCACCGTACCGACTGTACATAAATGATGTGACATGACTGTTATTATTATTATTATAAGCCTAATTGGCGTCCCACTGCTGGGCAAAGGCCTTCCCTTCCGGCTTCCATCTATCTCGATCGCTTGTTCTGAATTGCCAATCCCTTTTAAAGGCATCGAGCTCGTCTCGCCATCTCCTCCTGGGCCGGCCTCGTTGTCGCTTCCCGTTACTTGGCATCCACTGTGTGATTGTTCCCGCCCATAACTCTCCTGGCATACGACAAACGTGGCCTGCCCAATTCCATGACATGACTGTACATAAAATTATTATATATCAAAATAATCTTAAGCGTAAGGTGAGTGTTATGTTACTGACCCTTAGATTTAATTTTCGTTTAGTCATATATGCATATATTATGACATACAATACATACGTAGCACAGTGCTCATGGATGGTCACGCACACACACATACATACAGTCGGTACATTATGTATGTGCATTGAGTTAAAAAGACAGATTACAAAATTCCGTATGCCGTTAAATTCGGTTTTGGTAGTTTAGTAATAAATATCTGATCGTATCCGATACAGCAGGTTTTATCTGATATACTGGTATGTCGATGTCAGATTGGTAGGACAGAGCGGACATGTTTATGTTATACGGTTTATGAGATAGTGACCATGGCTGCTGAAAAGCTATCGAAACGTCGGGCAGTGGCGTAGCTAGGCGTGGGCGAAGTGGGCCCTCGCCCACGGCCTCGCACTTAAAGGGGTCTCGCGAGGTCTCTTTAAATGCGATGCCACCAGACTTAAAATAAAATCCTTACTAGAGGACTTCTGTAAAGCAAAAAGCCGAAGAACATTACTTTTGTATAAAATTTAATCACTTAAGTTACAAAATAAAACCTTTTTTCAAATCTATATGCTTTTCAACATTCTCCCATCGCGCATTTATATTTTTTCACTATCATAAGTAGGTATGTCGTGTCAAAGCATGTTTAGTAAGATAGATTTATTGGGTAGATCTTGGGAACGAAAGAAAAGGGGCCTCGCTGATGCGACTTTGCCCACGTCTATATTAGTTCACGCTACGCCACTGACGTCGGAGAAAGTGTAAACACAAATTAGTATATTTCTGTTTAGCTAGCTTAAAAATTAGTAAAGTTTAATAGTAATAGTAGAGTAACAGTTTTCAAAAAGTTTTGTAATAAAGTGTCAAATAAACAACGCGATAAAATCCGTATATAGTAGTTTAATTTCAATGAATAACTTTCGCGTAAACAAAAGACAATATTATTCGATTATGTTTTTATTTGTATTTAAATGTTTTTTCTTGTCTGAAGCCCATCCATAGGGGCCCACAGCGTTTGCTACGCCTGCTCTATAATTTATTCGGCATTTATTATATTATGTTTCATAGAGGACTATTAGTGCCCACACTTATGTATGGAAGTGAAAGTTGGGTATGGCAAAAGAAGCATGAGAGCAGAATAAATGCTGTAGATATGAGAGCGTTGAGAAGCATATGTGGTGTGACTCTGAAAGATAGAATAAGAAATAGTGTGATTAGAGAGAGATGCAGCATGAAAGTGGATATAGTTACAAGAATAGAAAAGGGTATGTTAAGCTGGTTTGGACATGTAGAAAGAATGGACGAGGAAAGACTGACTAAGAAAGTTTATAAGGCTAGAGTGAATGGAACAGTCGCAAGAGGAAAACCTAGGCGAACGTTTCTCGACCAGATCGGAGGCGTTCTGGACAAAGGCCAGGTTAAGAGCTCTTTGAACCGACGGGCGTGTATGAGGAATGTGATGAAAGTGAATGAAGCCAGAGAAGTGTGTCAGGATCGTAGCAAATGGAAATCCGTAGTCTCTGCCTACCCCTCTGGGAAACAGGCGTGAATCTATGTATGTATGTATGTATTATTATATTACAAGTTAATAAATACTATTTAATTTGATTCCAGGGCAAGCAAGCCAAGATAAAGGAGATGTATGAGCAGTCGGTGCTTCAGAGCGAACAAGGTAATGTTACTTTATAAAAGATACTTGCTAGATTAGATTTAACTCAACTGTTAATATAAACTAGTATTAAGCAGCGATAGCTCAGTGGAGAGACCAACAGACTGCAATGCAGAGGGTCTCGGGTTCGAACCCACGTCGCGCACCTCTGACTTTCGGAAGTTATATGACTTTTCGAAATTATGTGCGTATTGATTGACAATTATCGCCTGCTCCGTGCCTCGGAGAGCACGTTAAGCCATCGGTCCCGGCTGCCATGAACATCTATGGCAGCCGTTATTGGGAAGTCAGTGCCCTCTAATATCCTGACACTAGTCTAGCTTTAGGGTATCGTTAGCCTTCGGGTTGCGGAGGTCAGATGGCAGTCGCTCCGTGTAAAAACTGATATCCAGTCAAACCTGGTTAGACTAGAAAGCCGACCCCAAGTGACTTGGGAATAATAAAGATTGCCTAGAGATTGACTATAATCATTATTGAAAATGTAAGGGAAAAAAATATTTTGTTTTCTTGTCAACTAGTATTAATTAAAATAGATCAGTTGACAAACAGAGGAGAAAGAGTACGTAACTATTGTCTTACCTATTTACATTAAGGTCCATTTACAAATTCAATAATTTTGAATTGGATTTTGATATTTTTACTGTGGGAAAGCCAAGCTTCAGCACGAATGGGCCGGCTCGACCGGAGTGATACCTCAGCCTCACAGAAAACCAGCGGGAAAAAGCGTTTGCGTTGTGTTCCGTCGAGTGAGTGAGGGTACCGGAGGCCCAACCGTCTCCCTCCTCCCCACCTTTTGGTGGGGGCAAATTTAAATGGAACGCAACGCACTTGTGACTGCTCTGGTGTTGCTGGTATCCACGGGTGGCGGTAATCGCTTACCATCAGGCGATCCGTCTGCTCGTTTGCGACCAAAAAAATAAAATAAATTTTTTTCTAAACCACTGTATCGATTTTGTTGAAATTTGGCATAGGTATACCTATCTATTATCTTACCCCACAAGACTGCGGATGCCGTGATAAATAGGGAAAATCTCTGTATTTTCTACTAGTCTACATATATCAAAGTATTAATTGTTTTACACTGACAACATCAAGTTGGTGTCTAAAACTTAAGCGTTGGTAGCTTTTCCCAGCTTAATTAAAATTTACCACTAAATACGTGAAGTGACCCTTACAAGTTGGACCGACGACCTGGTAAGTGTCGCATGGGTGGTTGGATTGGCACAAGACCGGTCTGTGTGGAAAACTTTGGAGAAGGCCTATGTCCAGCAGTGGACGTCTTCCGGCTGAGATGATGATGATGATGATGACGTGTAGGGAGAAACGAATCGCTGTCCGATGACCTTTGTACTGTCATGTAGAGGTTAGTAAGTGGGCTGTCACAAGGTTTTCAATTTCAATTCTTTATTGCTCTCCATATATAATTACATGTTGTTACAAAAAATAATATAAAAGACCAAATATAGATCCTGTCGGGCACGGCAACATAGATAGAAGAGAAGAAAGGAGGAAGTGACTGGTATAATTTTTAAAATATTGCAACAATAAATAAATTTAAATGAAGGTTCGGGCAAGCTAATCCATACAAGAGAATCAGATTATATATATGTACTAGCTTTTGCGTGCGGCTCCGCCCGCGTGGTACCTACATCAATAAAAAGGAGCCTATGTCCTTCGCCAGGTTTTAAAATATATCTGTGCCAAATTTCAACTAAATTGGTTGAGTGGTTTAGTTGTGAAAAGGTAACAGACAGACAGAGTTACTTTCGAATTTATAATATTAGTAAGGAAATAGTAAGGATGTACTATTTGTTGTGTTTGCTCAGGCGTGACGTCAGCAGACAAGATCTCCCGCGAGTTGGACTTGAACGCAGAGAAGTCGCGCGCCATTAAGGAACGTTTCGAGAATGGTGACCTGTTCAACGACGAAAACCAGCCGCCCAGGAACAGAGAGATCGACGACCGCGCGCTCTTCAACGAAGGTACAGTCTTCACACACATACACAGGCACACACATATACACACGGCTACACAAACACACACACACACACACACACGTTTAAACATACGCACACACAAATTTACAGCCTATCTTATAAATCATTTTTAAATATTTAAGAGATAGCTAAATATTAAGTAATCAGAAAAATTCCACCTATAGATGTAACTCAGCATTGAATGTGAGTTAAACGAGATGGTTGTAAAAACCCAGGATTCAACCTCGTCTTAAATGTACATCATGTGACCTTGTGACCCTTATAATCCAAGGGGTCTTTTGACTCCCAGGGCCCATATTCAAACTCGACCGAGGTATGACTCCAAGATGTCTGCACACCAAGTTACCAGTCAATCGGTCCAGTGGTTCCGGAGTTATGCCGGTCACTAACAGACAGACACACAGACCCACATAGTGTTTTCATTAACCTCTGAAAAAGACTCAAGAGGTTAATAATAGTTAAGTATCATCAGTGGTCTGCTATTGAGAATGCAGTCTAGAACTGAGCTAATGTACCAATGTCTTATGTAATATTTTGTCTGTATTCTGTTTTGTGTACCTTAAATTAATAAAAAAGTAGGTAAATTAATAGTTAATCCTAAATCAATCACTTGAGAGCTATTTATTAGAGAGGTATGAGCAGCGATAGCTCAGTGGGGAGACCAACAGACTGCAATGCAGTGGGTCTCGGGTTCGAACCCACGTCGAGCACCTCTGACTTTCGGAAGTTATATGACTTTTCGAAATTATGTGCGTATTGATTGACAATTTTCGCCTGCTCCGTGCCTCGGAGAGCACGTTAAGCCGTCGGTCCCGGCTGCCATGAATATCTATGGCAGTCGTTATTGGGAGAGTGTCGACACAAAAGATCCCACTGGGTCGAAGTGTCGCCGGTCTGCACTGACTGGCCCCCACATAAGATAAGATAAGATATTTAAGAGGTACCTAATTGTAAGTTTGTGATATGTTAGTAATTAAACTTATTAGTTATGTCATAATATGTGTTATATGTCTTGAAGTGTCATGTCCGCTGTGTGTGTCGCAGGTATAGGCAAAAAGTCTCGATCGATATTCCTGGAGCTGGACGCGAATGCCAAGACCATGCCCCCCACCTCTCCTCCACCACAGGACGTGCCCAAACGGAAGGAGATTGTGAGTACCACGACTTATTTAATACTAGCTTTTGCGCGCGGCTCCGCCCACGTGGTTTCCTACAAAAAGTAGCCTATGTCCTTCCCCAGGTTTTAAACTATATCTGTTCTAAATTTCATCTAAATCGGTTGAGTTTAGCCGTGAAAAGGCAACAGACAGACAGACAGATAGACAGACAGAGTTACTTTCGAATTTATAATATTAGTAAGGATTATAAAGAGGAAAATTTTGATTTTTGTTTGTAATAATTTAACTCAAAAATAACTAAACTGATTTTAATAATTCTTTCACCATTAGACTGCTTATTATCATCGAGTAACATAGACTATTAAAGAAGTTTTTGAAACTGAACCTACTTTTACTACGGTATTGAAAGTGAGCGCTGTGCATAAAGTCGCGGATTCAATTCCCGAGTAGAGCGAAGTGTTAGTTTTCTTTAAAAAATTGTCAGTAGTAACAAGGAGTCTGAAACTGTGCCCGATTGACGGCAATAAGCTAGCCATCTACTACCTGGCACCTAAACCCCTAACGAAATGTGAGAGTAATACACCTTCGCCTTCGAGAATGTAGGCCTGAGACTATGTATAAGACCTCATGTACGTACAGTGAGCTGCAAAAATGCATACCCATTTTAAAACTAAAGTCATATAAGCCGGTAATTAACGCCATCTAATGCAAATGGATACAAGTACTGTTAGTAGTTTACTTATATCGTAATAGATGGCGGTGCACTACTATAAATAAAAATAAGTAAAGGAGACCGACCACCTTGTATGGGACCCTGGCCTGGGCGTGAACAATTTTATATTGTAATAACAATATTAATTTTTTGAAATTAAACTACTATATACGGATTTTATCGCGTTGTTTATTTGACACTTTATTACAAAATTTTGAAAAACTGTTACACTACTATAATACTATTAAACTTACTAATTTTTAAGCTAATTAAATTATTTAAACTATTAAAACTATTTATACTATTACTATACTATTATACTGTTTATATTTATGTTTACACTTTCCCCGACGTTTCGGTTGCTTTTCAGCAGCCATGGTCACGGGGAGACTAAGATGGTAGTTGTCTCAATGTTCCAGTGTAGTTATTTCAAAGTACCCGAACATAATTTAATCATGGGTGTTTCTATTTACGCAGAATGAGCTCAAAGTATCATGAAGTCTAGCTGTGGTTTGCTTCTTCTTGGGTTTGACTATTTGAATTACTGGATCCCAAGCTGGTGGTACATTCCAACCATCTTCTCTATTGAAATTAGGATGTTTCTTAATTTCAATAGCCTCGCGAAGCATTTATGGTAGGAATCGGTGTTCTTTAGCGAGCATCTGTGGTTTGTCAAATCTCAGGTAGTGGTTGGTCCCCTGTTGCACATGTTCACACACAGCAGACTTCAACGAGCGTTGGTGTTTTACATCAGCTATGTGTTCTTTTATGCGGGTACCTATGCTTCTCTTGGTTTGACCAATGTATGAGAGTCCGCAGTCATAATCTATTTTATAGACCCCTGCATCTTGTAAAGGTAGTTGGCACTTGACGATTCGTAAAAATTGACTTATCTTCGTTGGCGGCTTGAAGTATGTGTTGATTGAAGCTCGCTTCAAGATGTAGCCAATCTTGTCAGTGACACCCTTTACATAAGGTAGTATAGCAGGCTGGCGCTCGACTGTGGCTGGCTTTTCTCGGGATCTGTGACAGCGGCGCGGCTGTTGGAGCTTGTTGTCTTGCAGTACTTGCTTGACATGTTGAAGCTCGGCGTCCAGGTGTTTCTTGTCACAGATCAACATGTCCATGACCATGGCTGCTGAAAAGCAACCGAAACGTCGGGGAAAGTGTAAACATAAATATAAATAGTATAATAGTATAGTAATAGTATAAATAGTTTTAATAGTTTCAATAATTTAATTAGCTTAAAAATTAGTAAAGTTTAATAGTATTATAGTAGTGTAACAGTTTTTCAAAAATTTGTAATAAAGTGTCAAATAAACAACGCGATAAAATCCGTATATAGTAGTTTAATTTCAATGAATAACATTCGCGTAAACAGAAGACAATATTAAATATTAATTTTAATTAGCCTAAACTAAGTAGAAAACATTATTCTTTAAAGTTTAGTATCAAGTTCGTTAAATAATAAAATAAAATATTGTTTAAAATAAATATTTATTTCCATGTGTCACCATCACCTTCATAAGTTATTAAAATATTTTTTCAAAAACTGTGCTGTTGGAGTGACATTTACATATCTTGCCCAGCTTAGGTACCATATTACAGACATTATGTGAGCACAGCAACCAACAGTCCTTCGGCCGACTATGCAGTTGCAGTAATACTGCCTTATTGCGTCCAGGCTGTGTGTACTATTTTGATATAATATATAAATAAAATACGTCAATTTCATACTACTGGATGGTAACCAATATTTATTATATATTAAAACAAAACTTTTAATATTTTACTTTGTTTATAAGACGATTGTCCACGTGCAAGCCGAATATGGACGTTCTCCTTTCTTAATAACTCAATTTTGATAAATTTACTTTAAACAATTAGTTTATCTCTCTTCACAATAGTGTATTTAAAAAAAGAACACATTTCAGGGTAAAACAAGAATTAAAAAATTACGAAATGAATTTAAAGGTTATAGTGGGTAGTTTATTTTATAGATACTTTCGATGACTCGCTATTCTGTTCGTACGCAAACATTATTCTGTCCCTGTGTTCGAGTGTCTTTTCGGTTGAGATTATAATTGCTTATAAATTTCACCTATTTGCTAAAATGTGTACGCGTTGCAATATTTATAAAACAACACCATCTAGTTCATTCATATTCATTCTAATTCGAGTGTTCACAGGATTTTGGACCTTAAGGTATCCATGCACTATTACAAGTGACTGTACCTATAATACACTTACTAAAACAATCTAATATTGTTGTTGCAGCCGTTCGTGCCGAAGGACGTGGTACGCGCCGCGGACAAGTTAGAAGACGTGAAGATCGAGACTGCAGACATCTCTGACAGATTCAAGTTCTTCGAGACATACAAGCCGGAGACCAAACGCAAGGAGTTTCGTATGACACCACCCCGCCAGACACAGGTAACATTAACTCTTGTGTGACCCACAAATGGTTCCAAGTCAGGGTGTTCTGTGTCCGTTGTTTGAATGTTCGTAAAGTCACCCGCGATACAGGACCCATACCTAGTGCGGGCGTAGTCTTTAAAAAAAAAGAAAACAATCACACAGTTTTGTGTCCCGCGTGAACACCGGTAGACGTAGCAGGGGTAGGCCTCCCCAAAGTGAACCGTTGATTTGAAATCTGGTTGTTGATTTGGAAGTGGTTGCATGCGGGTGCCTCAAGATCAGTCTTTGTGAAGAACCTTGAGTGAGGCTGGCTGAGATGATGATGATGATTGTGCATCTGCACGAAGTCTGTTAGTAGTAGTAGAGCCTCGCTGTTTTCAGCATGAATGACGTGAAATAGCAGTACCTATTCCTACTGTTGTTTCGTTCGGTGAGTGAGAGTGCCGGAGACCCAATCACCCCTTTCCCCTTTCCCGTTCCTTCTTCTTCCCACTTCCTTTCCTAAAGGGTCGGCAACGCGCAAGTGATGCCTCTGGTGTTGCAGGCGTCCATAGGCTACGGTGACCACTTACCATCAGGTGGGCCGTATGCTTGTTTGCCACTCTAGTTGTATAAAAAAAAAAAGAAAACCGATATTCACAATACATTCGATCAACATTTGAAAGAAATTATTCATTCAAATGATAATCATATGAATGATGAATAAAATAATATTTAAACCCATTACTCTATACAGAAGTGAGTGCACTGCGTACAATTGTATTGTACGGGTTCAAGATCTGCAGTCTGAATATTGGTCATGGTGGCAAATTCTAATTGAGACTGATCATCTGCACAGACGATATAATAATAATAATAATAATATCTTTATTGTCTCTGATAAATACAAACGTGTTACACATTACAATTTTGATTTGCTAGAACACTGGTCCTCCAAACTAGGCGATTGCCTGTATTTTGGGGGTCAGTGTTCAGCCCTAAAAAATGCAGCTTAATACAAAAACATGTTTTACTTTGCATAATATATTTGATAATTTTGCTCTTATTTCGGTGTAAGATATTTTATTTTTATTTTTGTATTGTATGATTATTAATAAATAGATTAAAAAGAATTAAAATAAATTTAGTTAAATTTAACGACCAAACTTATAGTTAAAACAAATAAATGAGTAGATCATAATAAGAGGAGAGCAACATTACCGATTTTAGATTTACGATGTTATAGTTCACAAGTGTTCTCTCTATTCTCTCAATCTCATAATCCGATGAACCGACACTTTGTCAGGATCGGAGATGGATCAGACTCAGGTTCAACGGCTGTACATACTTCGTGAAGCACACCGGCAACTTCCTGCCTCTGGTTGCTTTAAAAATTTCTTAACTAAAAAACGCAATCAGTCTTTATTGCTCCGACGCAAGATTCTATCCTAAAACCTCATGTATCGATCGCATACTCTACCATTGAGGTCTGTAAGTATAATTTGGAAGTGGTTCTGTGTTGTTCCAGCGGCCCAAGTCCCCGTCTCCGGAGCTGTACCACGAGCCGTCGGTGGTCCGCAGCGAGGAGGGCGGCGGCGTGGACACGAGCGCGGCCGCGGCGCGACACACTGCGCAGCGCATGATCTCCGTGTTCCGCCAACTCGAGCACCAGCAGCACCAGCCCGACGAGCCGCAAGGTACGCCCACTAGTGGGACAGCTACACATTTTTACATGACCAACAGTAATATCAGAGTAATAAGTAACTGATAAAAGTAATACCTCGATGGCGTAGTGGTTAGTGTAACCGACTGCCACGCCTGAGGTTCCGGGTTCGAGCCCTAACAGTGATTTGTTTATGGATGAATGGAAGATCATGCGAGAGTGCCTGTTATTTTGTGAGAATATGTATAATAGGGAATCTACAATCCCATGTTAATTTGTAATTATTGGTCCGTTTTTATTGTCAGTATTTCCTATACTTTTTATTTTTCACTATTATAATTTTATAATTAATGTGT
Organism: Catocala sponsa; assembly: GCA_963564715.1. NCBI lineage: Eukaryota > Metazoa > Arthropoda > Insecta > Lepidoptera > Erebidae > Catocala > Catocala sponsa. The sequence continues at coordinate 2,626,654 of OY751352.1, forward strand.
TAGTATTTCTTAGTTAATTAATGTAAATGGTTTTGTATCGTTTTAATTAACTGATAATTAATTAAAACGATATAAATTAACGATATAGGTAATATTATTATAATAAGCGAGACGCTCATAGCCAGTTGCACTCACTGATCGGAAAAACGATTAGCGAGGTTCAGCAACGTTGGGTGCGGTCAGTCTATAGATGGGTGACCGCTTAGTGGTATTTCATCTGAGCGTCTCCGTGCTTCGGAGGGCACGTAAAATGTCGCTCCCGGTTGTTGTCAAATTGACAGCACTCAGTCGATAAGCCATGTCAGAGGCCTACGGGGCGGTTTGAACAACTCTTGACAAAAGGTTGACCACTAAACACACAAAAAAAAATATAAATATATAAATAAATTCACCCATCTTATTGAACACATAGGCGTGAGACTAATTATGTACGTTATTGTTCAGCAGGACCCAAACCTTTGAAGAGGTTCACGCCACCGCCGCCCGGCGAGCACAACCACCAGGGGGACACGTCCTCTGAAGAGTACTCCTCTGAGGAGTACGAGGAGGACAGCGAAGATGAACGCCGCAGGGTCTACCTCGAGGCTCGCCAGAGGGACGAGGCACTCAAACAGGTATAACAGCCAGCGGACATGTACCATACACAGCACCGAAGGCGTAGCGGCTTAGGGTTCAGCTCCTATATCAAGAAACGAGTCGTTTTACTTACGGACAGTTAGTTTTAGACACATCTTCTTCTTCTCACTAGCCTTTATTATTCGCAAGTCACTTGGGGCCGGCTTTCTAGACTGGATATCAGTTTTTTGGAGCGGCTGCCATCTGACCTCCGAAACCCGAAGGCTAAGGATACCCTAAGGCTAGACCACTGTCAGGGTATTAGAGGGCACTGACTTCCCAATGACGACTGCCATAGATGTTCATGGCAGCCGGGACCGACGGCTTAACGTGCTTTCCGAGGCTCAGAGCAGGCGATAATTGTCAATCAATACGCACATCATTTCGAAAAGTTATATAACTTCCGAAAGTCAGAGGTGCGTGACGTGGATTCGAACCCGAGCCCCTCGGCATTCTGTTGGTCTCCCCACTGAGCTATCGCTGCTTAGTTAGTCACATATTCTATGAAAAATAGGTATGTCAAATGTTTACGGCCCGTAGGTAAAACGAGCAGTTTTTTAAATGTTAAACCGGACGTTAGTCAACAAATACCCCAACGTCTGAAAACTAGTATAGAGAAACACAATTCAAACAAGAAGACATTCATCTATACCAATTATTATTTTTAGTGCTGCGGTTAACTTTTAATTTAAAAAAACATAAACAGTGTATGCTTATGCTGTTCATAATATTTCGGATTCGCATCCTGGGTTGAGCAGTGTCATTGGGGATTTTGTTAACAAGTTCTACAAAAAGCCTATTACGTGATACTTAAGCCGGCTAAATATTACAACCACATTTAGCCGGCTAAATATTACAACCACATTTAGCCGGCTAAATATTACAACCACATTTAGCCGGCTAAATATTACAACCACATTTAGCCGGCTAAATATTACAACCACATTTAGCCGGCTAAATATTACAATCACATTTAGCCGGCTAAATATTACAACTACATTTAGGCGGCTAAATATTACAACTACATTTAGGCGGCTAAATATTACAACTACATTTAGGCGGCTAAATATTACAACTACATTTAGGCGGCTAAATATTACAAATACATTTAGCCGGCTTAAATTTTACGTTCCATGTAATACGAAGCGAATTTATTACCTACCCTTCAGGGGATATAGCCGTGAAACAACATACATATATCTTTACTAATATTTTATTTTTTTACATAAATTTAGTGGATATCTATACTAATATCATAAAGCTGAAGAGTTTATTTGTTTGTTTGAACGCGCTAATCTCAGGAACTACTGGTTCTATTTGAAAAATTATTTTAGTGTTGGATAGCCTATTTATCGCGGAAGGCTATATAACTTCACCCTACGACGCACGGGAGCGGCGCAGTAACGATAAACCGCGGGTGAAACCGCGGGCACATCTAGTAGTGGATATAGTGACAAGAATAGAAAGGGGTATGTTAAATTGGTTTGGGCATGTAGAAAGAATGGACGAGAAAAGACTGACTAAGAAAGTTTATAAGGCTAATGTGAATGGAACAGTCGCAAGAGGCAGGCCTAGGCAAACGTTTCTTGATCAGATCGGAGACGTTCTGAACAAAGGCCAGGTTAAAAGCACCTCAACCGGCGAGCGTGTATGAGAAAAGTGATGAAAGTGAATGAAGCCAGATAAGTGTGTCAGGATCGTAGCAAATGGAAATCCATAGTCTGCCTACCCCTCTGGGAAATAGGCGTGAATCTATTTATGTATGTACATAAAAGTATGTTTTATCATATACTAACATATATGCTTCTTTTCCAACCAATCCCGTCGTTTATATGATATCCTAATGTTTAATGTTGTGCGTGTGTGTGTGTGTTCGTCAGGCGCAGACGTTGGCCCGCACGAAGAGTTTCCGCGACCGGTTTGAGAACTGGTCGGAGTCGGAGCCGCAGCGGTCGCCCTCCGCCGTCGTCATCGAACGACAGACGGACAACGATGACGATGGAGAGTCACAGCTCGAGACTGCCAAGAGGTAACACATCACACTTTTTTTTTTATTTTACTCGCCAAAGTGACCTGACTCCACCTGATGGTAAGCAGTCGTGTGGTCTAAGAGCAGTGGCCTCCACACTGTCCTCATAGCAGCCGAGGCGATGTTGTGGTCTCTACTTTGACGGCCTGAGAAGGTGCTTTTTCACGCAGCGCTTAAAGGACCCAGGATTGAAGGAAGAAGGAAACACATTACACAATCATCATCATCATCCCAGCCGAAAGACGTCCACTGCTGGACATAGACACAAACAGCTCATATAAGAAGCTGCATTCAGCATGACCGGACCGGCTCGACCGGTGAAGGACTACCCTCTCACAGAATATCGACGTGAAATAGCAGTATTCCTACTGTTGTTTCGTTCGATGAGTGAGAGTGCCGGAGTCCCAATCACCCTCTTTCCTCCTTCCCGCACCTTCTTAGAATATAATAGAATAGAATAGCATTTATTTCTAAGTATATGGTACATTAGGGTCATATATATTCAAAATTGATTCACACATACTACCTTCTTCCCACTTCCTTTCCTAAAGGGTCGGCAACGCGCAAGTGATGCCTCTGGTTTTGCAGGCGTCCATAGACTACGGTCCATCCATTTAAAGTAGTGTTATTTCAATATTCTTTAGCTAATATAAAAATAGTTAATGTTAGGCATGTCAGTTGGCCTCTATGGCGTAGTGTTGTAACCGACTGCCACGCCTCAGGTCGCGGGTTCGATTTCCGCACAAGTCAAACATTTGTGTGCATGAACATGGATGTTTGTCTTGGTCTGGGTGTTTCTATGTATAATATGTATGTATTTACAAAAAAAAGTATATATGTATGTTTATCCATTGTCTAGTACCCATAGTACAAGCTCTGCTTAGTTTGGGCTAGATAGTGTTGTGTGTATGTGGTAGAATATTATTATTATTAATTTAGTAATTTTGATAGATAATTTGCTCACTTTTTTAAATAAAACTATATGAGTACTAATTATATGATATGTGAAAGAGATTTTGTGATAACTGTTTGTGTGTGTTGCAGCTTGCGTCAAAAGTTTGAGAACATGAACGTACAAACGACATCGGTCACGAAAACCTTTGCGCCTAAAGTCAACAGATTTGTGGTGAGTTGAACATTGGAGACGTCAGACGATTTAAATATTCCATTTTCAATTTGTTTTTGAATATTGATTATTCATGATGTACAGCGTGTAACAGAAAGGTGTGGTCATAATATAATATAATATAGCCTAGTTATAATATAGATAGCATATAATATAATATTTATATAAGCATCATATAATATAGCCCCAGTACAATGGAAAACCGCGACAACCAAATCCATATACATTATGTTCACCAAGATACAGCATTTTTTTATCGATTTATCGATATCACATATTCTAGTCGATACTTAAATAATACAAACAGCGACTCGGAGGATCTTTGTGATCCCGAAAATGACCATGTGCTATTTGGATAGTGATATAAAGCGTTTGTTTCGATGTTTAAATAAAAATTAAATAAATTGTCATAAAATTATAATAATTGTTTTTTTTTTGATCCGGTGTAGGGCACATAGGTTATTTATCAGATATATATCACTAAAATATGACCACACCTTTCTGTTACATGCTGTATATCAATACGGGTGTGGCTTAGGTACTATTACTATAAAATATACTATTGAATTCTCTACAAAATTGATTTCAAACTGCTTAGGGAACGCAGCGGTAGTGATAAAGTCGGGTTCGATTTCCGGGTCGCCCAGTTTTATTTCGTTTTCCTGTCAAGTCTTCTCCCTAGCCTTTATTATTCTCAAGTCACTTGGGGTCGGCTTTCTAGTCTAACCGGATTTGACTGGATATCAGTTTTTACACGGAGCGGCTGCCACCTGACCTCCGCAACCCGAAGGCTAACGATATCCTAAGGCTAGACTAGTGTCAGGATATTAGAGGGCACTGACTTCTCAATAACGACTGCCACAGATGTTCATGGCAGTCGGGACCGACGGCTTAACGTGCTCTCCGAGGCACGGAGCAGGCGATAATTGTCAATCAATACGCACATAATTTCGGAAAGTCAGAGGTGCGCGACGTGGGTTCGAACCCGGGACCCTCTGCATTGCAGTCGGTTGTTCTCTCCACTGAGCTATCGCCTTATTCAAGTTATAGTATTTTAATATTGTTACTTTATTTGATTTAACTGTTGTTTGTTTGTCCGCAGTGACCGACGCCGGCGCACACAATGAAACTACCAAAGCAATATTAATCTCTTACGTTGTAAAGTCCTATATCTAACTATTTGCCAATTATTATATTCTAGTTTAAGTGCTGGTTGTAACCTGTTTTATGGAAATTATTGAAATATTCTCTAGCGTTAGCCTCAACTGTATTTATTAAACATTCGGGAACGACTGATAATAAAAGCATTTTATATAAAAATAAAAGTGCCTTACCAAGTGCAATTTTATATTTATTATATACAAAATATATACTATGTTTTTATTTGAAACTTTTCACAGTAGTTAAACAAAATGTCGTTAGTTGAAATTTAAAGTATTTTTAAATCATATTTCATCATTCATCGTTAATTTAATGTTCATAATATACTGACGGACTCATATACTGCATCAATGTTCAAACTTTACTCTTATGATACACGAATTTTAGACTGCATAAATTTTATTTTCCCGCCTAATTTTATCTTTTACTGCAGTTCTATTTTTAAATTTTGTTTTTTTTTTATGATTAATGGACAATCTCGACATTTTCATTTAGTTTAATCTAAAAAGTTTGCATACTTATCAAAAATTCGAAAGTAATCCTGAACTTTGATGCAGTTTATGAGTCCGTCAGTGTATATTAGCTGAACATGTGTTGTTAAGTGTACTTACTCGTTGGCACTATATATAGTGAACAAGGCTCTCGGAATGCTCGCTAAAATATATATTTTATATTTTATGTGTGAGTAGTTCTTGTCTTATTTTAAGCGAAGAATAACACAATACCATAAATTATATCTTCGGAAAATAAGAAGCTTGCCAGTAAAAAATAAAGCATTTTTTTCAACTGGTAACATTTCTCTTTCGGTCTTGCCACTATAATAATTATTGTAGTTATAATTTGACTCTCTGTGCCATCTCGAATTTCTAATAATCTCGTATAATTTAATAATAATTATTATTGTTTATACATAATATCGCATGTTTATCATTAATAGATACATTTTGGTATGTATTAGGTAATTTTACTATGTGACTGAATATTGGATTCTCTATATTTATTTGTTTGTACTTAAAAAGTTTTGCCGATTTTTTATATTATTCAAGTAAGAAAATGAATAAATAACAAATTTTAATTATTGTTTTATTGTAACCTTATAAGACCAAAGATACTGTCGTTGGACCTCATCCCATAGTTAAACCACCACATGTTAGTGAAGGCAACACAACGGGCCAACATACAACTAAGGTGGCAAACAAGCACACGGCGCACTTATTTTGAACCCAAATTTGATGTAGTTTGTACAATTTAATTTTATTGCTCCTTGTTTTAATAAGGCCAATTAAAATAATGTACAATATCAGACATACCTATCCAACTACTCTATTGCAAAAAAAAAGTTTAATAATATCCGCAGAACACTACATACAGTTCACTGCACTTTAACCAGAAAAACTTTAACATGCCAAGTGACAGTAGATAGCGCTGAGCGCAGGCAGCACTGTCATTTGGATAAAAAAGTGTCTCATAATATTGTCATATGTTTACGCGAATGTTATACATTAAAATTAAACTACTTTGTACTGACTAGTTTATACTGATTAAGTAAATTTGTCCCGACGTTTCGGTTGCTTTCCAGCAGCCATGTTCACGGGGAGTCTCCCCTTGAACATGGCTGCTGTAAAGTAACCGAAATTTCGGGACAAAGTGTCAACATATTATCTTATTATTATTATCTTATGTAGGGACCAGTCAGTGCAGACCGGCGACACTTCGACCCAGTGGGATCTTTTGTGTCGACACTCTCCCAATAACGACTGCCATAGATGTTCATGGCAGCCGGGACCGACGGCTTAACGTGCTCTCCGAGGCACGGAGCAGGCGATAATTGTCAATCAATACGCACATAATTTCGAAAAGTCATATAACTTCCGAATGTCAGAGATGCGTGACGTGGGTTCGAACTCGACACCCTCTGCATTGCAGTCTGTTGGTGTCCCCACTGAGCTATCGCTCTACGCTACACATCATAATAAGTGGAAACTGTTCAATTGATAAAAGACCAAGATCATATTATATTTGTATAGTTAATAACATACGAAGGAGCGATAGCCTAGTGGAAAACAGTTGGACTGCCACGCAGAGGTCTCGAGTTCGAACCCAAGGCGCGCATCTCTGACCTTTCGAAGTTATGTGCGAATTAAATAGTTAATTATCGCTCGCTTTAACGGTGAAGGAAAACATCGTGAGGAAAACTGCAAGTCTGAGAGTTCTCCATAATGTTCTCGAAAATATGTGAAGTCTGCCATTTCGCACCAGGCCAGCGTGGTGGACTATGGTCTAACCCTTCTCACACTGAGAAGATACAGGACTGATGTTATTAATAATAATAACATACGTAGTGGTTAAAGTGGTCGCCTCGCCACTGCCGCCGCGCCGAGTGTTGTGGGTTCGAATCCCACGCGGGACAACAATTTGTGTGATCCACAAATGATTGTTCCGAGTCTAGGTGTCCTTTGTGTCCGTTGTTTGAATGTTTGTAAAGTCTCCCGCGATACAGGATTTATTCCTAGTGCAGGAGTTGTATACTTATATATATAAATAAATAAAATTGAAGTGTCTGTTTGTAATGTCAAAATAACAGCTTTTATCTAATGCATATGAAAGTATATAAGGTACCTATACGAAAACACCTATTTTAATATTTTTGTCTGTCTGTCTGTTTGTTCCGGCTAATCTCCGAAACGGCTGAACCGATTTTGACGGGACTTTCTCTGGCAGGCTGTTATAAGCAGTAACTTAGGCTACTTTGTTTTTTTTTAAAATATAGCGTTCCGTGGAGACAAATACTTTTTAGTTACAATCTACGCGGACGAAGTCGCAGGTAACAGCTAGTATATCACAGAATTTATTACGTTGTGATATGACCGACCATTTTAGGAAATGGTTGTATATCATGGTATGGCCATCTAAAATTGACCATGGTGACCATGGTCATCGTTTGATGAAATGTAGGGTTTAAATATATCGAAGGTTTAATAAAAAAATCCATGTAAAGAAAGAATATATTTATTTCATCTTATCAACTACTATTTTTGCTATTTTAGCTGATACAATAGAGTGACCATCAACTAACTATATGACAATACTACTAATTATTATATACTTTAATTTATACTTTAATATAACGGTGAAGGAAAACATCATGAGGAAACCTGCATGTCTGAGAGTTCTACATAATGTTCTCGAAGATATGTGAAGTCTGCTAATCCGCACTAGGTCAGCGTTGTGGACTATGGCCTAACCGAGAAGGGTTAGGCCTTCTCATAGTGAGAAGAGGCCCGTGCCCAGCAGTGGGACAGTTTAATAAAGGGCTGATATTATTATTATTATTAATTTATTAAATATATATAACTTATTATATAGACCTTAACATTTACGAATTACCATTAAACCAATGAATGAAAAAAATTAAACTATTCTTAATTTATTTAACATGACTAATTATTACATATAATAAGGTTTTTGTGAATTTACCTAAACTACACGATAATACGATATTTTCATATACATACAGTGAGTTGTAAAAATGCATACCTACCCATTTCAAAACTAAAATGGTATAAGCCGGTAATTGATTTACGAATTACCATTAAACCAATGAATGAAAAAAATTAAACTATTCTTAATTTATTTAACATGACTAATTATTACATATAATAAGGTTTTTGTGAATTTACCTAAACTACACGATAATACGATATTTTGATGTACATACAGTGAGTTGTAAAAATGCATACCTACCCATTTCAAAACTAAAATGGTATAAGCCGGTAATTGATTTACGAATTACCATTAAACCAATGAATGAAAAAAATTAAACTTCTTAATTTATTTAACATGACTAATTATTACATATAATAAGGCTTTTGTGAATTTACCTAAACTACACGATAATACGATATTTTCATGTACATACAGTGAATTGTAAAAATGCATACCTACCCATTTCAAAACTAAAATGGTATTAGCCGGTAATTGACGCCACCTAACGGAAATCGATACAAGAACTAATAAGTAGTTTAGTAATATCAATAGATGGCGGTGCACTACTATAAAATAAAATCAAGTAGTTTTCGTAATAACTCAGTTTTGATAAATTTACTTTAAACAATTTTTAATCTCTATTCGCAATAGTCTATTTGAAAAAGAACATATTTCAGGGTAAACAAGAAGCAAGGAATTACAAATGAATTTATAAATTTATAATAGGTAGTTTATTTTATATGCTTTCGATGATTCGCTTTTCTGTTCGTACGCAAACATTATTCTGTCCCTGTGTTCAAGTGCATTTTCGGTTGAGATTATAGTAACTTAAATTTCAGCTATTTGCTAAAATGAATACGCGTTGCAATATTTATAAAACAACGCCATCTTGTTCATTCATATTCATTCTAATTCGAGTGTTCACAGGATTTTGGACCTTAAGGTCTATTAACTGGTAGGTACCTCATTAACTATGCGGATGGTTCGGGTAAGAGGTGTTTTCGCCAGTAGATTGGTTCTGGCTATCGGCACGGCTTGTAGTTTCGGGCGACTCCGCCTCCACACGTACCGGTCCGGCACGCAGTGGTTCAGGTGTCGTGGTACTCTGAGGTTATGTACTACAACTCGCAGTAGTCTAACCACATAAATTGCCAGTGAAAAGTCCCTTCGTACGGTTAGCTCGCTGTACCCAATACTCAGTACAAATAATGTACATGAGCGGGTAAAACGGATATTATACCCTTCGATCAAATATACCATAGATGCACAGTCTCATAGAAAAACCGCATCAATATGTGGCACTGACCAGTACTACTTACTTATAAGTGTCTGCATTTATTATGCAATCTAGGAAATAAACCGGAATAACCATTGAACGCCCACAAAGAAACTTTTTGCAATAGTTTAGTTAAAACGCGTCAATGTAAAGCGTCCTAAGTGTGTTACTCGCGATACGCAAGCGTACTAAGTATATGGTACGGTCTCCACCGTAGTAGTGGTGTCGATTCGCTCTCGCTTACGGGCAGCGCACGTAAGAGTGAGCGGGCCAGGTGCATAATATAGCGCATACGACTGATTTATGCGCAGTTTTGTTGGGGCCGTTTTTCGAGCGACAATCGTGCATCTATGGTATATTTGATCGATGGATATACCCCATACATTTAAAAATACTAGTATCTCGTGAATTTATATTGGACATATAACTGCACTATGTTCTAGATGACTTCTGACTAGTGTGTCATACAATACCTTAAGTGCAGTAATATTTGTGAACCCCTGTGAGTGCTTCAGTACAATACCTAGGTTTCTATAAACCTTCTTACATATTTTAATATATTCACGAAAAGGTATAAAGGTAAAGGTATAAAAAATAACTCGCGTGATCTTCCACCGAACCGGAAACGTCACTTGTCTCAAACAGGTGTTAAAAGTATACTGTAACGGTTTCGCTAGTACTCTTCCAGTCTTTGCACAGAAACGCTGGTAAACCCTCCGGGCCACTCCGCCGCCGCCTTGGCGTCAAGCTGCGGTGGTTCCTTATTACATACCGACTCAAAATCTCGCTCGACGCAACTTGCTTAGCACACTCACCATCCTTAAGATGCTGATTGTCTTTTATGATACTTTGTTTGTTTACTCTACTTTCCTTTGATTTGATTATATATTGCCAGAATGCTTTTGGATCTTTTGTGAACTGATATTTCACATCACTTTTATCTTTAATTGGCGCATTATTATTAGTTTTTAATAATTATTATATTATCCGCTGCTATGCATCAGAAAACAAAACGATATCAGCGCCTCGAACGGTAAATAATGTAACTATTTTATACCTATATTGTATAACCATTAATGTTTGACCACATCATGAAGTAGTCTTGCGTTTACCTGGTTATAATAATATGATGTGGACAGCGGATATTTTCCGTTTCATGAAATAGTCGGCCACTTCATTAAGTTATCAATTCTAAGATCTGACCACGACATGTAGGTATGTACATCACTTGACATTTGCCTCAGTTTAATCGCTGCGATCGACTGGAAGAGCCATTAACCACTGTGCGCGTTAGAACCGTACCAACGCAACATGGCAATATCGTCAGCATCTTGATAACACCTGCGTTATTAAGTGACAGAATGACCTCTACCAGCTACAAGGCCACTGATAGCCGCAGGCCTTTACTAAAGCAACACACTGAACCTTATCAATAACTCTCCTTTCCTAAACAAAGCTGTTTAATTGCTCTACATATATCATTACTCCTGTCTTTAGAGCGCTTAGTCAATTCATCTCCATAACTACTACTAATTTCCCTTTTCTTTCATTCTTTTTAACCGATCCATTTGCTTCTTAATAAAATATTCATCTATCTCGGTGTAATGGTCAGTGTAGTTACTGCCGTCACTGTTCCTAGCATGTTCAGCTGCAGGCGCAACGCCGCGACACTTGCATGGATGCTGCGGCATTACAACTGCCTTACACATGCCATAAGCGTAGTCATACACTGGTGAACTATCCTCCTCTGGGACCCTAGGCAGCTCCCCATGACAGGCAGGCGGGCACTGTGGCACGACAATAACAGCCCGATCGTTTCCAACATATGCGTATGCATACTCCAGTGAGCTACAAGCGTCTGCCTGGTTCTCAACTCTCGGTGTTAAAGTGTCCTCATTGATTTCGGTTAGCAAATGACTTGCGTTCTGTAATTAAAATTGTTACTCTCAATATTAACAGACAGACAGAATGGACTCATATACTTCGGGACGGCAGTATATTTATTGAGTTTGGTGGATATGTTCCAGCAAAGTTGACGAATATGCTGGAACAGGCTTCTGATACTCGTCTCTCGTGGCATTCAAGAGCACGGTTTAATTGGTCAATATTTGCAACAGGCTACGCACCCTTCTCACACTGAGAACAGGCCCGTGCCCAACAGTATCATAGTTTAATATAGGGCTGATATTATATAGCATAGCATATATCTTGAGAAAGTAAATGCAATTTGTCTGCCTGCTTTGATGGCGTAATCGTTTAAGTGATCGCGTCGCCACTTTGTCGCGCATTGTAGTTTTGAATCGCATACGGGACTAAAAATTGTCTGATCTCCAAATATTTGTTCCGAGTCTGGATGTTCTTTGAGTCCGTTGTTTGAATGTTTATTAAGTTACCGCACATAAATTACTTTTAGGGAAAACGTTATCCTTTAAATAGTTTAATAATCTGTTGGCCATGGATGCTTGGAGTTACGGTTATGCAAATTTATTAGACTCAAACAATAATTTGACTTACGACATGTTTTCAAATAAAACCGGAAAGATTAAGAAAAACGGAATAGTCAATATATTGGAATGCATTAATACCAAGATTCAACAGATTTATAGCGCCAACACTATGGACAATGAATCTGAACACTGCGAAAATTTTACCGTCGGAAACGTAATAAGGAACGAGCAAAATATAAATTATAAAAATCTAAACTAACATCCAAATCAAGATTGTTTTCGTGTATAATAACATGTGTATAATGCATCAAAATATAAATGGTCTGTTAGCAAAATCTGATGTATTAACAGAATGTCTGGATACTTTCGCGAATAATGGAAAACGAGTAAATATTTTATGTTTTACGGAACACAACATGATGGCTAGCGATATCGATTTTCTAAATATTCCAAAATATACTCTGTGTTCTTTTTGCCAGAAACAACCGTAATGGTGGTTCTTGTACTTGTGGTTCAGAACAACATAATTATCTCAGTATTAGATTCAGTAAAACACTTCAACCATACCAATCGGCAGCATAAGTTCTTCAGAAGCTATTAACAAAACTAATGATGCTAATGAAATGTTTGATTATTTTTTTAGTTTGTTCAATTTGTTTTACGACCTTTACTTTCCGAAAGTAAAATTCAAAATATCAAAGACTAGTTTTCATCCGCGACTTCGCTCGCGTAAATGTAGGTTAGGTTAGGTTAGGTTTGCAACAGTTATTTTTCCTGGATGAAAGGTACCCTATGTCCTATTCTGTACCCCTGACAACGTGTATGCAAAATTTCATGTTGATCGGTTGAGTAGTTAAGGCGTGAAAGCGTAACAAACAAATAAACAAACAAACTCATTTTCGCATTTATAATATTAGTAAATGTCTGTATTAGTAAAATGGCTGTCACATGGTGTCAAATTATATTGCAAAAAAAGGCGCGATATGCATTGGTAATATAGGCTATCACGAGACGAAGGTATAAAATCAGACTTTAAAAATTATACTAAAAGATACAAGCAAATAATCAGACTAACGTAAAATATACAAAATAGTCATTTTATACAAGCAGTGACAAGTCCAAAGTAACCTGAAAAGTGATCAACACAATAGGACATAAAATACCAATAGGTAGATAAAAAAAATAGTTTTTAAAAATTTGAAAAAAGAATTGCGAGTGTAAAATGGGTTTCAGAAAAAACAAAACTATAAATATGGCGATATACAATTTCTTAGTAAAATTCATCATAGTCTTGATAACAGAAAACCGGTCATGTCTTTATACATGGACATAACCAAGGCTTTTGATTACGTAGACCAAACATTACTGTTAAAAATATATATATAATTGTGGCATTAGAGGGAAAGTGTTGGATTTGTTACAGTCATACTTAAGAGGCAGGAAACAATTCAAATTAACCAATTTAACCTAAAAACAAAAACGGAAACAGCTTATTATTCTTCTTCATCCTAGGACCTCTGCTATTCCTGATTAATTTCTCAATGATTTCCTGAGTGCGACTGAACATCATATGCCATCATTCGCCGATGACAGCACAGTAGTAAGTATTGAACAATAAATGTATCAAGGAAATTGAAAAATATATAAACAATAGCTTGATTTCAATAATTGACTGGCTAAGTGCGAATAATTTAAAAACAATATTTTAAAAACTACAGTCATGGACTTTCAATTACGACAGAAACTCCGCCTATTTGCATATATGAATGACAAGGGAAAAGCTGTAGATAGAACCGACGATGTAACGAAATTTTTAAGGTTGAATCTCGACAGTGACATGTCAAATGCATGGCAAATACACATTGAACATGTCTGTAATAAACTCAATAAGTTTTCCTATGCACTATATTTGCTAGGTATAATCGCAATTCAAACTACACTACTTGCGGCATTTACGGCTATGTCACTTAGATCTTAAGATGTGGTGTTAAATATAACACCACATCTTAAGAGCCTATGCCGACTATACTGGGCCAATGCCGACGACGATGCATTTATTGCCCAAAAAAAAAATACATACGAGCCATCTGCGAACTCAAAAGAACGGACACGTGTAAGCCACATTTAAAAAAATTATGCTATTGCTTATGACTGACTTTACGCTCGTTATTTATCATAATCTATGAAGTATGCGTCTTTCTTAAAAATAATCTAAAACTAATTATAAGTTTATAGAAAGTCAGCGTCATTCTGATTAACTACACAATGTTGCCAACTAAAACAAAGTTTTTACATAGAAGTATATACGCAATGGCCCCTAAACTCTACAATAAATTATCAAAGGACATACAAAATAGTAAAATATTTAACTAATATAAACAAACTAGCCAACATGTTGAAAGATAAACCTTATTACTCGGTAAATGAGTTTATTAACGATAAGCTCTAATTTATTATTACTAATGTGCATAATCTCGAGGTGGCTCGTCGTGCCGGATGGTGACCGGAGGGTGGGTCCCGGCGACCACTTTCGGGAGGGTACGGGGGTCCTTCCGTCCGTCGGATCGGCTATCGCCATACCATACAGTTATATGACAAAACTTGCTCTGCGCCTTGCCCCACTTTGCTGCGAGAATAGCCGCCTCTTTTTTTTCACGCTTCCCCTTCCTTTCACTCTATGGCAGTACGAACAAAGCATTGTCGTTCAACAGCAGCCAATCGCCGTAACCCCACTGCTGCTTCCTGTGTCGTGGAGTTTATTAACATCAGAGGACTCCACGCTAACCTTAATGCCGTCCATCACCACCTGGAGACGGCTCGGCCGGCAATGCTTTTTCTAACGGAGACACAAATACGCCGTCCTGCAGACACGAACTACCTGCAATATCCCGGCTACGTGCTAGAGGAGTGTTTCCTCGCGAAAGCCGGGGTATGCTTGTTTGTTAGGGCGGATATTTGCTGTCGCCGTCTACAATGCCTAGAGGACCCTTCCTTCTCTGTCCTTTGGGTACACGTAGATCATGGCTCTTTCAGCCAAATCTACATGTGCCTCTACCGATCCCATTCAGGAGACGCTGAGACAACTCGACTCTTCAATTACCTGAGTCAGGCGGCAGACGACGCGCAGGAGCGGTTTCCGAACGCTGAGTTGGTGTTCTTGGGAGATTTCAATGCCCACCATGAGACCTGGTTGGGTTCTCCCAAAACAGACCACGCGGGACGAACTGCCCATGCGTTCGCTCTCACGCATGACCTGTCTCAACTGGTACTCCAGCCCACCCGGATACCAGATATTGCAGGTCAGGCGCCCTCTCTGCTCGATCTGCTGCTGACGAGTAACCCGAACCGGTACAGTGTGTCGATTCGTGCTCCTTTGGGCATCTCAGACCACTGTCTGGTTTGTGCCACAGCTGTTGTTGTTACGCCCCCACGACCCGAGGAGGCAAGACGACGACTGTGGCACTACTCGTCAGCAGACTGGGATGGAATGCGGGAATACTTCGCATCCATCCCTTGGGCTCAACGCTGCTTTGAGAACAGGGATCCATCAGAGAGCGCTACTGCTGTCGCTGGTGAAATCATCCTGGGTATGGAATATTATATTCCATACAGTGATGTCACGAGCGGCGGCAGGAAAAGGCCCTGGTTCGGGCGTGAATGCGCCGATGCTGTTGAACGCAAACAGACAGCGTATCGCGCTTGGACCAGGGCTCGCACTCTCCACGACCCTAACGTGGATCACCTGAAGGCAGCGTTCAACCAAGCCACAAAGGTCTGCAAGAGGGCATACTTAAGAGCGGATGCCCAGCGCGTCGCACGGTTCGGCCAGGAACTAATGGCGCATCCTACGGGCAGTCGTAGCTATTGGCGCCTGGCCAAAGCCGTGCAGTCCAACTTCTGCCAGACCATGCTGCCCCCTCTGAGGTATCCGAATGGATCACTGGCTCATCGGCCGCAGGAGAAAGCAGATCTGCTTGCAAATCTCTTTGCGGCCAACTCCCGAATCGATGACTGCGGTTCGCAGCCGCCTAACATTGCCAACTGCGGCTACACCATGGCTGATATACATATGTATCAGGCAACGAACCGTTCGTGCGATACTGCAGTCTCTCGATGTTCGGAAAGCCAGTGGACCTGACGGCATCCCAGCTGTGGTTCTTAAAAAATGTGCAGCGGAGTTGTCTCCCACACTTACGCGCCTATACCGGACGTCTTACGTCGCAGGCATTGTGCCTGAGGCTTGGAAGGAAGCGAACGTTCAACCGATTCCCAAAAAGGGGGACCGTTCCGAGCCAAGCAACTATCGACCCATAGCTATCACCTCGGTGCTTTCCAAGGTGTTCGAGCGGATTATAAACACCCAAATTGTCCGCTACCTGGAGGATCAATCGTTGATCAATGATCGCCAATACGGCTTTCGGTCTAAACGATCAACGGGTGATCTTCTAGCGTTCGTCACGCACCTCTGGGGTGAGGCTATGGACAAGCACGGCGAGTCTTTGGCTATCAGCCTTGACATAGCCAAAGCTTTCGACAGAGTCTGGCACCGGTCTCTTCTTTCCAAGCTTCCGGCCTATGGCTTGCCCCCTCAACTGTGCACCTGGATTGCAAGTTTCCTGCAGAAGCGTCGTATTCGGGTCCTGTGCGACGGTCGCGCTTCCAAATTTATGCAGGTCAATGCAGGAGTGCCTCAGGGTTCTGTCTTATCCCCTACGCTCTTTCTTCTGCATATCAATGATATGTTGAATCTCGGCAACATACATTGTTATGTGGACGACAGTACCGTGCATGGGCGATATCTCGGAGATCCTGGGGCCAAACAGGCTGAGGTTGAGGGGAAAAGGCAGAATCTTGTCGTTGAACTTGACCGGACCTTGGACCGCATCTATGAATGGGGTGCCAAGAACTTGGTCGAGTTCAACGCCAAGAAGACCCAGGCATGCGCGTTCTCAACAAAAAAGTCTCCGTTCCTTCCCCTCCCTTCTCTGAAGAACACTCCACTGGTGATACGTGACAGTCTCTCCATCTTAGGTATGGATCTTTGCCGCTCCCTTAATCAGAAAACCTATATCGAGAGTGTCATTAAGCAAGCTTCGCGAAAACTCGGAGTTCTGAACAGGGTGAGGCGGTTCTTCACGCCTGGGCAACTGTGCCTATTGTATAAGGCACAAGTGCGCCCTTGCGTGGAGTACTGTTCTCATCTTTGGGATGGCTCCGCGCAGTACTTGCTGGACGCTCTCGACCGGTTACAGCGGCGGGCTGTCCGTATCATCGGAGATCCAGAGGTCACGAGTTCACTGGAACCTCTGCAACTGCGTAGAGACATTGCCTCATTGGCATGTTTCTACAGAATATACCACGGGGAGTGCTCTGAAGAGTTATTCCACCTTATCCCGCCCTCCCCTTTCCTATCCAGAACAACGCGTGCTGGGCTCAGATGCCATCCTTACACGGTAGAGTCGATTAGAGCGCGTACCAAAAAGTTTGGGTCCTCATATCTCTGCCGAACGACCAAGGCATGGAATTCTCTGCCAAGGCACGTGTTTCCTTCTTTCTTCAATCCTGGGTTCTTTAAGCGGGGCGTGAAAAAGCATCTTCTCAGGCCGTCAAAGTAGAGACCTCAACATCGCCTCGGCTACTGTGGGGGCGATGTGGAGGCCACTGCTCTTAGACCACACGACTGCTTACCATCAGGTGGAGTGTGGTCATTTTGACGAGCAAAATAAAAAAAATAAAAAAAAAGACTATTTTAATCTGACATTATCTTAATTATAATTGTATTTTTTATTAATTTCACTATGTATTTGAATGATTTTTTTAATGATTTTTTATAAATTTAATGTTTGTATTATGTTTTAATATTTAATATGTAATTTTATAATATTTACCATTGATTTATTCTTGTAACATTTGTTGTAATTAATATTCTGTATGCCTTTCGGCAGGACATAGATGGCTGCTATCCTAATCCTAATCCTAACTAATATTATAAAAGCGAAAATGAGTTTGTTTGTTTATTTGTTTGTTACCTTTTCACGCCTAAACCACTGAACCGATCATCCTGGAATTTTGCATATACGTTGACAGGTGTACAGAAACAAACATGGCTACCTTTCATCCCAAAAAAAATTACTGTTCTCGAGGAAAACAATAATAACGTTCTTATGGTAATAGATGGCGCCACGTGTCTTTCGAATCATGATTGAATTATATTATTACAAGCAGAGTACAACCCGAATTGATTGTCAAATTCTAAATTAACGCGAGCTAAGCCGCAAGTAAGTATTTTATAACTTAATACATTGTAAAATCTATGGACACAAAATAAAGAAATAGAACTTGAAAAAAAATCTTGAACAGCAAGTTGAGTGGAAAAATCTACTGCCACCATTATTTAGTGACGGCGCGAATGAACCGGCTCGCTCGGGAAAATACTATCCGCTTTAGAAAACCAACGTAGATGCAATAATACTTTTACTGCCATTTATTCAATAGTTATAAGAGGCTCTTATACCCACTTCCCCATTCGCTTCCTATCATTCCATCTTCCTATCAATTCATCTTGGGGATTATTAGGGTGGCAATATTCCTGATATTAACCTTTTTACCGCTTGTGTCGCATTTATGCGATACATAATAATGACCGTGCCTCTACCGCCCGTGTCGTATTTCTGCGACAGAGAACATGCACGATACTTTTCTTTTATTTTCGTTCTATTAACTGCGTGGTACAACTAAACCATTATTGAATAATGGTTTGAATTTGAGATATGATTTTCAACATTTACTTAAAATTCTGTATTCTGCACCTCCCTAATTATTGTAGAATGAAGATTTGTAGCCGGGCGCTAGGGGTACGACAATCGATGTTTAGCCAAGCGCTTAAAAGGTTAATAACAATTACAGGCTATAAACCATATGTTTATACGCCAACTTAAAATGATAAAGTAAAATTAAATTACCGTGCGAGAAGCAGCTTTCTTCTTTCTCACAAACCAGATCACACAGGCCACTGCGACGGCGATCGTAACGGCTCCGGCGCCCACTATAATATAAATATCTCCTTTTTCATTTTCGTTTCAATAGTTTCAATTAAATAGTATTGTCTTGCGTTTATGCGAATGTAATAGTTTGATATTAAACTACGTTATACGCAATAGTAGTAAATTTATTTAATTACACAAATATTACAAAACCCCGATTTGTGTGTGTGTGTGTGTGTGTGTGTGTGTGTGTGTGTGCGTGCGTCCGTGCGTGCGTCCGTGCGTGCGTCCGTGCGTGCGTCCGTGCGTGCGTGCTTACGTGCGTGCGTGTGTGTGCGCGCGTGTGTGTGTGTGTGTGTGTGCGCGTGTGTCTGTATGTATGCGTGAGTGGGTCCGTATGTTTGTTTTATACGATGTACCTACATACATCAAAAAAAGTCCGCGTTCACTTGGAAAAGTTGAGATATTTTTCTCGTGTCAAAATATAATTAAGGAATGCATTATTTATTGCTTTAACATTTAAAAGCACACAAATTTAATATGAAAATATCCATATTATTTTAGTTTATCTTTAAAAAAAAAGGATATTTTATTCCCTGTGAAATTTTTAATTTAAAGAAATGCGATGATTTAATTATATCGCCTGGATTGAACGCTTGCGGATATCCTCCTGGGCATGCTGTAGATCAAGTTGTCCAATAGTTCTTATGGTAACCTGTCCCATTCTTGAATAGGAATGCAGGAGCATAGTGTTTACACTTACTTGTGATACAGGTAGTAGCACCCATCCATGTTCTAGTGTGCTGTTGCATTTTTAATACCACACGAATTGTCTTCAGCGCCAACTCTTTTTCAGCATCCATCAGTGAGCACTCTAGTTCTCTACCATCATCCGCAGCACTTAGTTTTATGTGTTTAATGATCTGTGTATCGTTTCTCCTTACCACTACAAACAGCAAAGCATTAATAACTATAATCGGGGTATATCATTTCACCTCTGATTTTTCGAAATTCTCACGTATTTATGTAGTTAATTATAGCTCGCTTAAACTGTGAAAGAAAACATTGCTAGCAAACTTGCACGTCTGAGAGTTCTGTACAATATTCTCGTAGATTTGTAAAGCTAACACACACCCAGCCAATATAGTGGACTACGGCCTTCTGACACTGAGAAAAGGCTCGTTTATTGTACGTATATATTATTGTACGTATATATTATTGTACGTATATATTATTGTACGTATATATTATTGTACGTATATATTTTCCATAGTTAGCAATTACGTTGGACTGATCCCATTGTTACTTATATCGCTAACGATTAAATAGAAAAGAAGACTTAAGATAGCATATTATTATAAGCGACCATAAGATGCGGAACCGCTTATGGCCTAGCAGGCCGAATGCTTGCTTGCCATTGGTCCTGTGCCTGATGCCTCTCCAGTCGACTGCCGACCTATCGCCTTTAGGGAACAGAGGGTGTATTTGAGTTTGCGCACCCATTTGTTCACTAATTCGTCAATCTTTGTTAATATTGGTGACCGAGACCGAAATTCGGTCTGGAGGACGTTATTATCATTAAGTATAGAAAAGTAATTGTCAAAATTACATCTTGTGCCGTTGAAGTTCAATAAGTAATTAAAATTGTATCTGTTGATTGAACATTGAAGCGACAGGGTGTCGCCGTCATCGTAACTATAATATATCAGCTCGTCGCCTCTCCATCGATAAGACTTCAGTAAAATTTTACTGTATGACAAATTCAATGTCAGTGACCGTAATGTATCTGAAAAATGTCAAACAAATGTATTGTGTTATTTTTTATTTGAAGAAATTTAAATACAAATATTCAAACAATGCCCTCAAAGAAAACCTGGCTGTTGTTTGAGACCATTTTTCGAATTTTAGTGATTTACAAATGGCTGTTCTGGGTCTGAACTCAGAAGAACTATTTGATTACAATGGATTACAATTTTTGTCTCATGTGGGGATCGAACCCACAATATTCAGCAGAGTGGCAATGGCAAGGCTGCTATTTAAACCATTACGCCATCAATGTAGTGAAAAGTTGTAAACAAAATCTATATTAGAACAGTATGTATTTTACGTTTGTTGTAAATATGTTTTGAGTCGTACATACATCGTAGAGAAACGTATTTGGATACTTACCGCTGCCAAAATTACCAAAAACAGGTAGTTGCATCAAACGAAATCCAAATCTTTGTGTTGTTTTATTATTATTTATTTTATCAGAAGCTTCACATATTATAGTTCTACGTACATCGATATTTCTAACAGATGATGACTGATTTCTGCTGGGCTCTGAAATAAAACTACTCGTACATATAATAATAATATCAGCCGTGTACTGGGTGTAAGAGACGACGTACCGAGAAAAGTATAAGTAGTAAAATAGTTTATAATTCAAACCATTAATCTGATTTAATAATCGTTAGAATTTTCTTCAGGAAAAATCACAATATTTTCCTGCTATTTTTCATTTTTCTGACTGTGGATTATAACTTATTGCATAAACCATCAATTTTATTAAATAAGAACGAAGAATACCACATTTTACTAAAATAAAGCTGTAATTAAATCGTCGTGCTTTAAACAAAACAGCTGTTTATTCGCAGAGGTCATTACCCACGTTGAAGTAGTCGTTTGAATTGCGTTACGCATACTAATACAGACAGAGAGACCTACATAGCCGTTTCAGGATACACGCCGCTCGCGCGGCCTATTAATTTTGCCATCTGCCACTGTTACTACCAGAGACACTGTTATTGAGTATAAGGGATAGTAGTTATTATAAAAGAACTCGTTTTTGTCTCGCCTTGCACACATGCGCATGACGAACTTCACCTACGATCATTTACATTTACATTAAATAATGTTTCATTGTTTGCGTTAAAACATCACGCACACAAAGATATTTGCTCGGAAATGTCTGCGATTGTTTACATTATGATGCTACTCCATTTTTGTCTTTGACCGTACCTATAGAAAGTTGTCTAGCTAAAGTTTTCGGTACGCCGTCCTTTACACCCAATATGAATTGCCCCGATGCTGGGCACAAAAATATTGTAGGTACTGTAAAAATACACAGTTTTACAGCAAAAAATGTACAGAACAGAATAGTTAAAAATTACTTAAATTATATACAAAGTGAAAACTCAAACACACAACGAAAAACGTCACTATTGGGACATTTTTATATTAGGCTCCAATCATAATCGGTCCAACAAAATCCCTTGCAAAACATATAATTATGTACATTGTCGACACAAGTGCATTTATTAATACCAAAATAGTCTGGGCTCCGGGATTTCGACGTCTATTACTATAATTAAAAATAACATCTAGTTTAATATAAAACGCGTTATTATTAATGTCTATATTAACTGTTTATAATTATAATTTTCTATCACATACACACAACACCATCTAGCCCAAACTAAGCAGAGCTTGTACTATGGGTACATATTATACATAGAAACACCCAGACCAAGACAAACACCCATGTCCATCCACACATATGTTTGACTTGTGTGGGAATCGAACCCGCGATCTCAGGCGTTGTAGTCGGTTACACTAACCACTACGTCATCGAGGCCACCGTTTATATAACGTACATATAGGTGCAATTCAGCGACATGACTTCAGCTCGTTTTAGGTCCCACGTAAACTAGTCTATTGCTGTACCTACCAGGCCCAGGATTTTTTTATACAACTAAGGTGGCAAACAAGCATACGGCCCACCTGATGGTAAGTGGTCACCGTAGCTTATGGACGCCTGCAACACCAGAGGCATCACTTGCGCGTTGCCGACTCTTTAGGAAATGAAGAAGAGAAAAAGGAAGTGGGAAGAAGAAGGAGCGGGAAGGGGGAAAGAGGGTGATTGGGCCTTCAACACTCTCACACATCGAATGAAATACAACAGTAGGAATACTGCTATTTCACGTCGATACTCTGTGAGAGGGTAGTCCTAGCCGGCCCATTCATGCTGAAATCAGTGAGGCTCTACTACTGAAAAACTGACATAGTGCGGCTACTGACAATTCTTGACAGAAATCTCAATACTTTGCCTGACTCGAGTATCGATCTTAAAACGTCAAGCACAGACGCAGTTAAAACCTCCGGCCTAAGAGACATACTTACCGATTCTCCATTCTTCTAAATCCAAACTTTTGTTCACAACCTTATCATTTGATCCTTCGCAGTATATTTGAAGCTTTTCAATTTCGTCGTAATTATATAAAGGAACAAATTGATGATTATTAGTAGGTACAGGTAGGTTTATCGGTCTCATTAAGTAACCATTGATTTTTGGCACCATGACAGCTGCTGTAAAGAAAGTAAATAATAATAATAATATTGTATCTCATATACACAAAATAGTTTTGAAAATTGTTAGTATTATAGATTTCGATGTGGTCTTTCCGAATTTCCACTTTGCCACCTCCTACCTCTGCCGCTCGGGTCGCCATATTGGAAAATGCCGCTCGGGTCGCCATATTGGAAAAATGGCGCCTGATAGCAGTTTTTTGACAATGTCTCCTTTGCAACTCTTTTTACGATAAAACGATCTTAATATTGTCTTACGTTTACGCGAATGTTATACATTGAAATTAAAGAAATTTATAGGGATTTTCTCACGTTGTTTATATATAAAATCTGTATAAACTAGTTTAATTAAAAGATCTTATCTATACACGGTATGCTACTTATACTAGAGGGGCAGGGTAGGGGGAAGGCACCTATAACCGCGGATAGGACAAGGTGTGTAGTACCAATGGCTCGAGAAACAAACCAAGCAACTGGTTTGGGGACAATCCGATTAATGATACAATATTTGGTATACCTATGTAAGTTTCTTCTATATTTTGTAGATGGTGTATCCTACCAATAGCAAATTTTCGATTGTGTAGTAATTTGATTAATTCAAGCAAAGACAGTATTTTAAAATATTACTTTTCTTGAATATTCTATGTAGTTTATTGTATGTGACCAGCGCCGACCGCTTACCTTATTATGACAAACTAGCGGTCGACTAGTGCTCGAAATTCGACCAAAGTTTGCCTGTAAGATATTGCTGATATATGTAATATATTGATATATGTAACCATAGTACCGCGCTTCCACTGCGTGTGTCAAATGCATGGTAGTGTGCGTGTACTGTTTTTTCAATAATTTAATGTATTTTTTAGCATTATTTTAAAAAATATTAGCCATCGTCACTTCTTCTCTGTATAAACTATAACTATGTTCATACTCTTCCGTCCGCCCAATTTTCGTAAAAAGGGATCCAATGTTTTCGCTTCACGTATTAATATATAGATATATACAAAAATTAAGTACAAGAATAAGCAATGAGCATTGCCATTGAACGTGGCAATGCTGCCAGTCTTCTGGGCACACTACCAGTCGACTATGATGCGGAGGAATTCTATGTCACCGATTAGAAGAGTTACAAGGATTTTCATATTTCTTTTACATAATATTTTAAGTATAAGTTAGGTCTAAGGAATTATTCAAATTGATATTGCTTAAGTAGAAGGAATGCCAGTCCAGTTTATATAAACTTACTGTCCAGTGTCTTCATTAAGATGAATTTAACGTTGAGTGTAACTATAGGAATCCCGAATACGACACACTTGCAGGTCAAGTTCATGTGGTTATGTTCCTTCAGCAGCTTCATGCGGAGTCCGATGCCTGGGTAAAATCCTTTACGGTACAGATAGGTTTCATTTGTAATATAATATAAGCCATGTATTAAGAGATTAAGAGTAAACACACTCAAAGGGCGAGAGATTGAAAAATAGGTATTTGTAAAATCTACTGCAGCTTGGATCGAAAATACCTATTAAAAGTACACAAAATCAACGTTTCGTAGCCTTTTCCAAAACTTGACCGATTTAACTACTTTTTTCATTCAAAATTAAAGAAAGGCTTTGGCCGTGTTCCTATGTTTTCCTTTTTTTGTATAATCTAGTCAAATTTGTTTTCTGGATGTTTGAACATAGCGGAAAATCTGGCCAATTTTTGAGGTTTTTGATGGCTCATTTCTCTTTCAATAATTAATTTATGAAAAGAAGGAAAACATAGGGACATGCCAATAGAGGCCATTAATATTTTGGGAAAATAATTATTGCTCTACTGACATTATCCAGGGAAGAAATAGGGGACTACGTTTGTATGGAAAAACGGCCCTTGTGTTTCCTCTTAAACTGTCCCACTGCTGACCACTCTTCGCAGTGAGAGAAAGGTTAGACCATAGTCCACCACGCTGGCCCAGTGCGGGTTGGCAGAATTCACATATTATCTTTGAGAACATCATGAAGACTTCTCAGATATGCAGGTATCCTCAAGCTGTTTTCCTTCACCGTTACAGCTAACGATAAATAACTATTTAATACGCACATACATATGTAACTTTCACAAGTCAGAGATTCTTGCTTGAGCCTTGGGATTCTTGGGATCGAACTCAAGACCTCTGCGTGGCAGTCCAATGGTCCCCCACTGGGCTACTGCTGCTTCAATGTATGCTAATTAGCATCTTCAGTTCAGTGTTCAGTTGTATTACAAGTAATATATTAGTCTATAATAATAATAATTTATTTCAGACCAGAGATCCATATGGGGTTAGTAAAATTCTTAAAGTTAAAGTTAGTAAATAAGAGAGAAAGAAAGATAATATTATTTGACATTACCAACATGTAGCCTATTCCAATGTCTCCAGATAGGGCTTTCTAATTTTGAAGCAATTACTATTAGGTATCTGTTAGGACTGTCCCGCACTCTGCGCATCATAGACGAGGTTCTTTTGCGCAATATAGCTGCAAAGCCATCTATGTTAGCCTCTGCAAACATCGCCGATGCGCTACAGTACCGAGGCAGTCCCATCAGTATCCTAAAAGCATTATTGTATTGCACTCTTAGTGTACTGACAGCTCGCTGCGTGTGACTGGCCCAGAGACTGCAGGTGTAAAACGATTGAGCATAAGCTCGAAATTGTCCTTCTTTTTCTTGTCATCTCTGTTTATAAGGATATTAGGAAATGAGTGTTTGTAACGGTAACGTAACTGTTTAAATGGTCGAATCATCATTGCCACTGCGTCGAGTGTTGTCGACCCCACCCGAGACAAAAATTTGTGTGTTCCATAAATATTGCGAGTCTGGAGGTTCTTTGCGTCCGTTGTTTGAATGTTTGTAAAGTCCCCCGGAACACAGGAATTATACCTAGTGCAAGAGTTATCGTTTAAAAAGAAAGAGTAAGAAATAATTGTGTACAGATAAAACATGTTACCGTTATCAAGGAGAGGATAACCCTCTACGTCGTAAGTCAGCTCCACCCGACAGGATATTGTGTTGACACATAACACATTCATCTCATCTCCAGGCAGGTACTTGAATTCGGTGTCCCTTTGGTTCGTCTTATTGAGGTACAAATCACGCGTGGGGATTGTAAAAGATGTTATCGGCACGTGGTTTATGAGCACCATTAGCGTTCCTGTCAAAACAGTATAGCGGTTTAAACCAGATGGTAAGCTAGCATGTTGGATGTCTGATGGTAAGCTGGTTGGCCTTGCTTGCTAGATTACGATTCTAGATAAATTATAACTCGCGCATTGTCAAGAGTAGTTAAACGGAATTAAATATGGTATGCAAATTAATGATTGCGAGAGATATAATAATATATAATATTGTACCACATACACACAACACCATCTAGCCCAAACTAAGCAGAGCTTGTACTCTGGGTACTAGACAATGGATAAACATACATAAATAATTTTTTGTAAATACATACATATTATACATAGAAACACCTAGACCAAGACAAATATCCATTTTCATGCACACAAATGTTCGACTCTTGCGGGAATCGAACCCGCGACCTCAGGCGCGGCAGTCGGTTACACCAACCAATACGCCATCGAGGCCGACTAAAGATTTGTGAGTTTCTATAACTTATACATATTCTTTCGTTGGTGCAGCGGTACTGCTTACAAGCAAGTTGTAATAGTGTTTTCCTGTCAAGAAATTATCAGTAGATGGGTTACTGATAATTTAGTAGTAGTGCTTTGTAGTCTGGGTCTATAGGTACCTGGTAAACAACAATACTGGCCCTTTATCACATGAGTCAGAGACTAGTCTATCACAGTAAATTAGCAAAAAAGGTATAATATTGCAAGGCATCAGGGAAATAAGACATACAGCAGGTCTTGGTTATACCTAGCTACCGCTCTCAATTTGTTCTCTTCTAACGCATCTTTACTTTCCGTTGCCTAGGGTCAGCCATGCATGAATATTGCCATTAATATCTACCGCTGCCGTTGACTGTCAGATCCTTTCGAATAATAATACATTAACCACACGCGCTGGTTTAAAAGTAGGATAATTTTTACCGCCCGTAAGGTCTTTCGGGTTGGCCAGTCCGCTAGGAAATGGCCTTAAAATAGTCACACACATTTATAGACTTTCCAGAAAATAACACGAAATTAAATGTGCATGAATAGACCGAGTAATATGGGTTCGAAAAACTGTGTGCACAGTAAATAATTATGCCGAGTCTGGTTACGTGATATCCAGACTCGGAATAAAAGTCTGTGTCAAACTTTGTAAAGTTTCTCACGACGACAATTCCTGCAATAAGGCTCTTTCTATGGGTACGTATTACAATACCGAAATTTCATAATAACTATGACTGAAATACCGACGTCCAAAACAACGAAATTCAAAATACCGAAAGTTTTAAATGCCGATAGCCGTTATATCGAAACATAAAATACCGATGTCTAAATGCCCGAAAGGATAAAACCCCGAATGGACGATATCCCGAATGGTCGAAATACCGAAATAATATATAAAATAAACATTTAATAAACTGGCTGGCTAATGCTTAGGCCATCCGTACGATTCCGACTCGGAAGCGGTAGGCTATGTTAGGTTCTGTTTTGTAAACCCACCCAGAAATAGGAGCCCCGCGGTGTGGGGCTCCGTTCAAAACTCCTATTAGTTCATTAATTCTTCGGGATTTTAAACTTCGGGATATGGATCTTCGGCATTTTAACCTTTCGGGCAAATGAACTTTCGGGATTTAAAACTTTCGGCCAAACAATCATTTTCGGGATTTCTTCCCTTTCTATGTACCCCTTTCTATGTATCCCAGGTGAGAATTTCTTAGTTGCATCGAAATTGGTTTAGCGGTTTGGACCTGATTGAATAATAAATATCTAAACGTTTGCATTTACTAGAAATATGTACTTACTATTCATGGCGTTAACAGGTACACAGCACACAAAACACAACACAAGAAGGTACATTGTGATCGCAATGAATTCTTTTGTTCCTTTATTGTAATAGAGCCACACCTAGCGACAGTACACAATTAACTCGTCATTTCGTTCGTTCAATCAATATACAAATGGCAGACCACAATATACAAAATGTTTTCCTCCTCATAAGCGGTTACCTACCTAATAGGATTTAGGAAATACGACAATTACAACAATACGGACGGCCTCGATGCCGTAGTGGTTAGTGTAACCGACTGCCACGCCTGAGGTCGTGGGTTCAATTCCCGCACAAGTCAAACATTTGTGTGCATGAACATTGATGTTTGTCTTGGTCTGGGTGTTTCTATGTATAATATGTATATATTTACAATAAAAAGTATATATGTATGTTTATCCATAATTGTCTAGTACCTATAGTACAAGCTCTGCTTAGTTTGGACTAGATGGTGTTGTGTGTATGTGGTAGAATATTATATAATTATTATTAACAACAACTGCACGGATGACGTAGTGGTTTAGTGGTCGCCTCGTCACTGCCACTGCGCCCAGCGTTGTGGGTTCGAATCCCACACGGAACAAAAATGTATGTGATCTACAAATGGCTGCTCCGAGTCTGGGTGTACTTTGTGTACGTTGTTTAAATGTCTGTGAAGTCCTCCACGAAACAGGATTTATTCCTAGTAGTCTTTTTAAAAGAAAAAAGAAAATTAACGAAAATAGGTTTAACAGATGAATCGCTGTCGCCCTGGGCTCGGAAGAAATATCAATGTGCGAAATTCTGCTGTTACCTCCTCCAAAACAAAACCACTTTTAATAATTTTGCATGAGCAATATCAAAGGTTTTTATCTATGTCTATCTTATCTTATCTTATGTGTGGGGGCCAGTCAGTGCAGACCGGCGACACTTCGACCCAGTGGAATCTTTTGTGTCAGCCCCAAGATTTAACCCTTAGCTATCTCCTTATGAATGTACTGCATAAGCCGCAGTGTACAATTCAGAGGGAGAAGCCTGAAGTCTTCAGGGTTTGGATATGCCAACCCCATCAGACCCATCCTCAGTCCAGCCAACGCGTCGCATTCGTCCCGTTCACCACAGGCTCTGCAGATCGATATCTATGTCTATATGTTTGTACTGTTATTTCATTATTAGATTTTGCCCCGGCTCCGCTCGCGTACACTACTTTCTGGATAAAAGGTACCCTATGTCCTTTTCAGTACTCCTGACAACGTGATTATCGGTTAAGTAGTTAAGGCGTAAAAGCGTAACAAACAATCAAACTCAGATTCCCATTTATTATATTAGTTAAGATTTACGTTAAAACTATTTAGTGGTTATCTGAAAACAACAGTATAATTGAGCGATTTTCGTAATGTTCTAACGTCTCTAGTCCTTATAATAATTTTACATTACAAAAAAACAAAATATGGAGGCTGAGCAGGGGTAGATTTTTTTAATTTTTTTTTTATTAGATATATACTATTTATCTTAATTTGTTTTACTATAGTATTGTTACGTGCTGGGTTCGACGGATAAGAATGTAAACAATATTACCGACTAAACACGTTTTGTTCTAGCACACAATTAAATTTAAAATACAATAAACAATATACCTACTACACTTTTCCACTGTAACTGCTTCAAACTTTTTTATTTATTTTCGCTTCCGTTCGCTTCAATGAATACTTGACCGCTTACGATTGTAAACTGACTTGGCGGTGCGCGTTCGCTCTGTTTATACGCCGTTAAAGTGTTTCCAGAGTTTTCTAGAAACGTCATACCCGGTATGTAAACAGTATGAACATTCGAAACTGTACCAGCGTTCTCTCTACTCTTCTCGTACGAAGTTCCGTAAGATGTCAATAGATGGCGCTGTAATAAATTATAAGAGGGAACTGCTGAGTCTTCCGCACAATGCCGAGAGATGGCACTAGGTGTAACAGTATTAAACTCTACCAGCATTTCCTTAAAACACTAGTTTCTGTCTGCTGCGTTACTCGCGTAATCTTCGGTGATACCAAGATATACTCCATCACTATGACCAGTTTCATCAAAACCTTTCAACAATTTACACGTGAGCACGTAACAACAACCATGCTGAATGAGGATAGCAAGGGATAGATCATTGTGGAGAACACTTGGGGAGGCCTATGCCAAAGAGCAAGACAATTACGAAACCGGTGTCTAATACAAATAATAACATTTAATTACGTTGCTTTCTTAAAAAAGAAGAAAAACATGTTTAATATTGTATATAGTACATAAGTAGTTTTAAGATGAAATGTAACATATAAGATTGTTAATAAAGGCTTTTATTATTATTATTATATTATTAACTATCAAACATTTAATCATTCTAAAAATCTTTCACATTTATATAATTAGTGAGGACTTCTGTACAGCAAATAACAAATAAATTATTATTTAATAATTTTTCCTTAATATTATTGAGTCATATTAATAGCGGTAAACAGGACGTATATGCATAAAAATATGTGGATAAACGTGGCCTGATATCCCTCCAACACTGTGATATTCAGGGAGTAATGAAACGCTTATTTATCCTGTACGGTTTCGTTACCGTACATACTTATTCTGTCGAGGCAGCAATACTAAAATGAGCACACAAGATCATTGCAATTTGCCTCATATTGATGTGATATATAATGATGTAATTCATAATAATATAAGAGTACATTTATAACTATAAAACTATACACTTGCCGTGAGAAAGATCACACTAATTAATTAACTTGTAAACATTTTACTTTAACTTTTAACAATATAACTTTTAAACTTAACTTGTGGTTCTTTCTGTGTACTCCAACAACTTACATATATCTTCGAGTGTAGGAAAACTAACTGGCTCCTATATTTTATGGTCCTTCGAACCTTTTACTATTTGGGGTAATAGTGTTTCTTGCTACATCAGCGAATCGGCTTGACTGGCTTTCCACAAGCGGATCTCACCAGGCAACTTGAGAAGGCGCGCATATTGTAGCAGAAGTACATGTGCCCTGAGTAGACATCGAGGAGGGATCCTGTGTAACCTTCAACGTGAACCAAGCTATAACAACTATGGAGATACTTCAACTACAATCAACTTGCTTTGAAAGCATCAAGAGCCTTTGTACCAACTACAAAAAGGACAGCATGTCACGCAAGAACCTGGACTACTTAAAGAAATGCCTGGAATCTCTAGAAAATCAATGGAGTGATTTTGCTAACAAGACATCAGGTATTACTGGAGGAGTTTGAAGATAAATCTGTCAAATATTTTAGTGACGATATTTATGGCAAGACTAAGACCATATACGAATCTACGAAAAGCGATATTTTATCGCTGCAGTTTCGTTTTCAACAACAGGAAGTAAATGAAGTAAAATTTGACCTATCTGGGATAGGTGAAAGCTCTGAAGACTACGTAAAACGCATACTAACTCGTCAAGAATGCAACTTTAGGGCTATTGACCGAGCAATGTTAAAGATAGACATTAAACGAACCAATGAAAAATGGGAATTAGAGGATCATCTGTCGGTGTTCAAGGTGAAGTGGGAGACAATTGACAAACTGCATTGGGAACTAGAAGCTTCACTAAAGGGATCAGACGATAGATACTACGCTATGTTTTTAGACATAGAAAGCAAGTACGATGAGATGAAAAGGGAGCTAAACAGCAAGATCTGGTCCACGGTACACTACCAACGATCTGCGCCGAAGATTGAGATTCCTGCATTCTCGGGTGCGTACACCCAGTGGATTTCATTCAAGGAACTTTTCTTAGAAACTATCCACAACAACCCAGCTATAAATAAAGCGCAGAAGATGCAGCATCTCAAAACCTAACTGAGAGGAGAAGCTGAGAGGCTAGTGCAACACTTGACAATAAGCGCCGATAACTACGATTCGATTCATGTTGGGAGATCCTAACACACCGTTACGACAATCGCCGGCTGCAATTCACATCCTTTATGAACACTATGCTCAATCTTCCCGTCATACATCAACCCGATGCATACAATCTCAAAAGGATGCATGACGTTATTACTGAATGTTTGAATGGACTAACGAACATAGGGGTAGATACCTCAACTTGGGGACCCATGATTGTGCATGTTATGTCGCCGAAGCTGGATAGCACTACTTATGGGGAATATATAAAGGACCTCAACGATCAAAGGGAACTACCGAACCTAAACGACTTTATATATTTCCTGGAAAACAAGTTTATGGCGTATGAGTCCATAAAAATCCCAAGAGAGATGTCATTGCTTCACCGAAACCAACATTTTCAAAGCCATTTAATAAAAATAATCAGTCAGCTATGAATAAACCTAACAACGAATACAAGAAAAATTATTCACGAACATTTTATATTGGTTACGGACATTGCCCTCATTGCAACGGTAGTCACGTGTTGATGCAATGTCCAAAGTTCGTAGACATGGATACAACACAAAGAAACGCACTTGTCGTAAAATTGCGTGTATGCAAAAACTGCTTATTTAGCCATGGCAACAATGAATGTAGTTCAACAAAATTGTGCAAAGAATGCAATATGAAACATCATACGTTGTTGCATCATACAAAGAAATCTGGAGGCAATGGAAATAATATGTTGACACAACAACTTCCTATCTCAACACAGCAGCCCAGTTCCCATCATCTATATACTGATCAGATGGAGGTCCTGCTGACCACAATTCAACTGAAGGTGAAGTCGCTCGATGGTACTTATATAAAATTGCGAGCTCTGTTGGATCAGGGTTCGCAAGTTAATTTGATCACCGAGAATGCTGCACAACAATTACGGCTGCCAAGGAAAAAGCTCACTGCTGCTATATCAGGCATAGGAGCGGTGTCTGGAGATTGCAAAGCGTCCAATCGAGCGTCTGTCGAAAACGATTTAACCTTCAGTTGAATACTGATCAGATGGAGGTCCTGCTGACCACAATTCAACTGAAGGTGAAATCGTTCGATGGTACTTATATAACATTACGAGCTCTGTTGGATCAGGGTTCCCAAGTTAATTTGATTACCGAGAATGCTGCACAACAATTACGGCTGCCAAGGAAAAAGCTCAATGCTGCTATATCAGGCATAGGAGCAGTGTCTGGAGATTGCAAAGGACTTCTGGAACTCACATGCAAATCTATACATTCTGACTACAGCTTTGACACTTAAGCCATGATTATGAGAAAGCTAACTAACAAAATACCTAACTGTACATTCGTAAAAACGAACTGGCCGCACTTGGAAAATCTGAAACTCGCCGATCCCGATACAACATCTCGAGCCCCGTAGATTTGCTGCTTGGTGCGGAGGTGTACTCAGAAATCTTACAGGATGGCGTATTAAGGGGTCAGCTACACTGTCCGATTGCACAACAAACACACTTAGGTTGGATACTATGTGGCAAACTGAAAACTCTCAATTGTCACATTAATCGACCTAACGCAACTTACTAAGTTTTGGGAGACCGAAGACATAGCAACTGACTGTAAGAGTAGTTCCAAGGATAATCAGTGTGAAGAATACTACGTCAGCACTACTAAGAGAGACGCAGCGAACAAATATATTGTTAGAATGCCTTTGTGCGACGAGTTTCAAAGCAAACTAGGCCACTCAAGATCAATCGCCATCTCACAGTTTTTACAGTTAGAAAAGCGACTAGAAAGAAAAAGAAAGCTTGCATTGAT
This sequence comes from Catocala sponsa, assembly GCA_963564715.1. Classification (NCBI taxonomy): domain Eukaryota; kingdom Metazoa; phylum Arthropoda; class Insecta; order Lepidoptera; family Erebidae; genus Catocala; species Catocala sponsa. The sequence goes on from OY751352.1 coordinate 2,660,777, forward strand.
GTACCGCGAATTTATCAAGGAGTACATTGAACTGGGACATATGATTCTGTGGGAACACATGTTTATGTATACACATGATACTACTTACCTACCTATGTACGTTGCATGAAGTTATGCACTTGCTCAGGCAGTCACGGGATTGTCGGGCTGCGAGCGGGTCGCATATTTAGTATAATTGCATTCTTGAACAATATAAGTGTAATTCTGTCAAGGACATCTTTTATTTATAAATCCCCGAAACCCGTGACTCAACATTGGTGACCCCGAATTGTTTGAACATTAATTAAATTTAAATTTTGAAATTATATAAAGTGTAAAGTGGTGTTGTGCGGGTTGAACAATGAATCCGTCACCTGTGGTCAAAAGCGACACAGATTCGAATGCGTTAGTGCAAATAACTGTGTCTTCTCGAATACCCATTTTCTGGAGGGAATCTCCGCGTTTGTGGTTTGCGCAGTACGAGGCGGTGGTAGCGAACCAAAAATTATCAGACGAGTCGAAATATAATTTGGTTGTGGCTAAGTTGAGCAAAGAACATGTGGAGCAGGTCAGCGACATCGTACTATCACCACCGGACACAAAAAAATACGACGCGTTGAAAGCCAGATTGCTCACAGTATACGAGGAATCGGAAGTTCGACAGGTACAGAAGCTGCTGAAAGAATTGGACTTGGGCGACCAAAAGCCTTCGCAACTCTTGCGAAGGATGAAGGAGCTTGCCAGAAATAAATTCGCCGAGGAGACCCTGAGAATGCTGTGGATGGGACATTTACCCACAGCGGTACAGGCAGTTTTGACCGTTAGCGAAGTGAAAGAACTAGATAAATTAGCAACCATGGCAGACAAGATCGTTGAAACAACTCGTTTTGCCGAAGTGCAGGAGGTCTCGAGTAATCGGAGTAGCGGCGACTCACAGCCGCAGTACCAACCGTTGTCTACTATAGAAGCACAGATTGCCCAGCTATCTACCCGAGTAGAACAATTGGAAAGGTCAAGGCCGACCCGATCATTTGGAGGTTACGGTAATGGAAGATCTCGTTCTAGTTCTCGAAATCGGTTTCCTAAACGTAAAAACCCGTCTTGGCTTTGTTTTTACCATTTTCGGTACAAAGAGAAGGCTACAAAATGCATTCAGCCTTGTGCATGGCAGAAGAAGAAGGATAATGGGTCTGAAAAAAACTAGACGCGGTACAGGTGGAGGCGAATACTTGTACGATTAATTCGAATAAACGCCTATGTGTTAAAGATAGGAAAAGTGGTTTATGTTTCTTAGTGGATACGGGTGCGAACATATCCGTATTACCTGTGTCTAAGTTTAAGCGTTTTTCAAATCAGTGCAGTGAATACAAACTTTACGCAGCAAATGGGAGCGAAATAAACACTTACGGAATTAAGACATTAGACAGAGATATTAGACTTTAAGTTGCGTCGACCTTATAAGTGGTCTTTTGTGGTAGCAGATGTAACACAGCCGATTTCAGGTGCTGATTTTCTGTCTCATCACAGGTTAATCGTAGATTTAAATGCAGTTAGATTAATAGATGGTTTAACACAATTAAAATGTATTGCCAGTTTAGTTCAGGCGGACCTGACGTCGGCGAAAACTGTGGAGGACAATCATCCGTTTCACGACTTATTACGTAAGTTCATTGATATTACTAAGCCTGCATCTTATAAGGAAGTACCTACTCACGGTGTTTTCCATCAAATCGAGACGACTGGACCGCCAGTATTTGCTCGGGCTAGACCATTACCACCGGATAGATATAGAAAGGTGCAAGAGGAATTTCGACTTTTGCAAGAAATGGGCATATGTCGTCCTTCCAAAAGTCCTTGGGCTAGTCCGCTTCATATTGTACCAAAAAGAATTGGGAGATGCGTCCGTGTGGGGATTATAGGAAACTTAACTCTATCACCAAGCCGGACCGGTACCCAATACCACGAATATCAGACTTTACATATTTGTTAGCAGGTAAGAAAATATTTTCAAAAATTGACGTAAATCGTGCCTATCATTGTATTCCCGTTTTTCCAGAGGATGTCGAAAAAACCGCAATAATAACACCCTTTGGTTTGTATGAATTTCCACGGATGAGTTTTGGGTTGCGAAATGCGGCTCAAACCTTCCAGCGTTTCATTCATCATACTGTATTTAAAGACCTAGATGCGGAATGTAGAGATAGCATTTGTTCTTATGTTGACGACATATTAATTATGGATTTTGATGAAATTAGCCATCGTAAGCATTTGGAAGCGTTATTTAAACAATTAAGTAAATATAATATAACTATAAACTTGTCGAAATGTTCTTTCGGGCAGTCGGAAATCGATTTTCTAGGGTATCGTGTCACGTCAGAGGGAATACACCCTCTTGGTGATAAGGTTAAGGCTTAACGAGTTTCCTAGGCCCGAAAATATAGAACAGTTAAGGAGATTTTTGGGCATGGTGAATTTTTACCGGTCACACATACCAAACGCGGTCGCATCTCAATATATTCTTCATGAGTATTTACATGGTTCGAAAAAGAAAGACAAAACACCTATAGCATGGACTCAGAATGCTGAGCAAGCTTTTGAACAATGTAAGGCGAGCTTGTGCAAGGCGGCCACGCTGACGCACCCGGTAAAGAATGCACCTCTATCACTTATGTGCGATGCATCCGACACGTGCGTGGGCGCGGTGTTGCAACAGCGCATCAATAATTATTGGTCCCCATTAGGTTATTTCTCAAAAAATATGTCAATTACGGAACGGAAATATAGTACGTATGATAGAGAATTGCTAGCGATTTATTTAGCTATTCGTCATTTTCGGAATATGATAGAAGGACGGCAGTTAGTTATATATACCGACCATAAGCCTCTCATTTACGCATTTTCAAAAGCAAATAGTGAAAAAGAGCTTCCTATACGTACACGCCATTTAATTTTTATTAGTGGGTTTAGCACGGATATAAGACATTTGAGTGGGCAGAACAATATTGTCGCAGACACGTTATCGCGCGTCGCCACAATAGATTGCCCATTGGCGATTGATTACGAGGAACTCGCGTGCGATCAGCAGTGTGATGAGACCCTATTACAAATAATAAAGTCCGAAACTGACAAAAATAATTTTACGAAAGTAATGTTGCCCGGTAGTACTAAATTAATTTTATGTAACATAGCGAACGATAAAATCAGGCCGTATTTGACAGAAAAATATCGTCGCGTAGCGTTTGATTTTTTACATAATTTAAGTCATCCTGGAATTAGGACGACTCGGAAATTGGTACAAGACCGTTTTTATTGGCCTAGCATGAACAGAGACGTGGGACTATGGGCTAAAACGTGCATTCAATGCCAACGCTCTAAAGTTAGTCGTCACACAACGTCAGCTTTAGGTTCGTTTCCACCTTGTGACAGATTTGAACACATTCACGTCGATTTGATAGGACCTCTACCGATGTCAGCTGAAGGATTTAGGTATTGTCTCACTATAGTGGATAGGGGCACACGATGGCCTGAATGTTTTCCCACTAAAGATATGACAGCGGAAACTGTATCGCGGATTGTTTTTGAAGGCTGGATTTCTCGGTTTGGTTGTCCAAAAAAGCTCACCAGCGACCAAGGACGCCAGTTCGAAAGTCAGTTATTTAATTCGTTAATGAAAATGTTAGGTATAAATAAATCGCGAACTACGCCTTACCATCCTCAGAGCAATGGAGCGGTGGAACGCTGGCATAGATCGCTCAAAGCGGCATTAACCGCTCGCTTATGTAACACATTATCATCCTCGTGGGCCGATGAATTGCCGACTGTGTTACTAGGACTTAGAACAGCGGTGAGAAGCGATAACGGTATAAGCGCAGCGGAAATGATTTATGGTACTACGTTACGTTTACCAGCAGACTATTATGATAGAAAGTCTAGTACCATTATTGACGACAGTTGCGAATATGTTAGTAAATTAAGAAACACTATTAGAAAATTTCAGTCTATAGAAATGTGAAAAAACATTGAAAAAAATCTGTTTATTCACCCTGATCTAGAAAAATGTAATTATGTGTTTGTACGGCACGATGCCATTCGTAAACCCTTACAGCCTACATACGACGGACCTTTTCGCGTAGTAGAACGGAACAACAAGGTATACGTAATTCAATTGGCTGAGAGGAAGGCAAGTATTTCCATAGATCGTCTGAAACCAGCTCATTATATTAGTAACCATACTAACATAACAATAGGACCTAGTAGTGAAATTCCTAATTGCTGCCCGCCTATCACTTATACCACACGCAGTGGAAGAGTGACTAAGCAACCTATAAGATTCAGGCTATAAACATACTTTTACCGCTATTTTGCCTATGTTTTATTATAATAATAATTGTCCTTAGTTTTTAACTGTGTTAATACCTATTTTTATTTTTTTCATGCTGTTGTGTAATAATATGATGTGTTAATATTTTTATTTTTGTGTTGGTGTGTAATTCTATCTAGTGGACTAGTTTTAGTACCGATTCCAAGACAAAATATGTCGTAGGGCTAGATAGTACACCTTACTAAATGTTTTGAAAGGATTGTATATACATACAGACTTTTAAAAACATATTTCATATTATGTGTATTCAATTATTTTGTGCGTGTAATGCAATTTTGTCAAATCCAGGTTAAGATGTAATCATATAAACCGTGTTTATTTTAATGTAGTCACATACCATTACAGTAACTGAGTTTTTATTTACTTTGGATAAAACCTTACAATGGGAAAGAATATTAGTAAGGAGCAATTAAAAGAGCACGTAGTTATTGCCCAAAGTGGGGGAAATATTGCCCAATGGGAAGAGAAACTGGATAAGTTCGCGTTAATCACGATGGTGTTGTTTGTGCTATTATCAGTTGTCATAGCGTACTGCGTGTATAAGAAAATGCATACTGGGGCAAAAGAGTGGACTCGCAAGCAGATAGAGAAAATGCTCAAGTCTGCCCAACCAGCAGGTAACGCGTCATCTTCTCGAGTCGAGTACGCTTAAATTTCTCAGTGTTGCGTGTTTATATATAAAGTTATAAAAAAACAATGACAAGTAACTTCGTAGTTATAAATTATAATCTAAGCGAGAATTGTAGCTTAGGCAAGTACTTACGAGTATAATGTGTCTTCAATGTTAGATACCTATGTCGAATTCGTGCAATGAAATATGATCGTTTTGTTATTGTAACTAGTCGCCACCTGCGACCGTAATGTTAGCGTTTGCGCACCTACTGTATATGTATTTAGTTATGCTAACGACAATAATATCAGGTAATGAATAAAGATAACTACTTATTATTATAAATTAAATACGTAAATGATTTGAATATGTAACTTTATTTCTCAATTTGTTTTAGTGTTGTTTATGATTTATATCAAATTGAATAATATATCGTGTTGTTTGTTTCATTATAATAAAAATATAAAATTTTAAGGGAAGGGGGAATGATGTGGGAACACATGTTTATGTATACACATGATACTACTTACCTACCTATGTACGTTGCATGAAGTTATGCACTTGCTCAGGCAGTCACGGGATTGTCGGGCTGCGAGCGGGTCGCATATTTAGTATAATTGCATTCTTGAACAATATAAGTATAATTCTGTCAAGGACATCTTTTATTTATAAATCCCCGAAACCCGTGACTCAACAATTCCATCATTACCGATGTCAGCTGATGTGTCGCAATGTTATCTGCCGCATCATGGTGTTTTGCGAGAGCAATCTACTGCGACCAAGTTGAGAGTTGTATTCAACGCCTCGCAAAACACGACTACTGGGCACAGTTTGAAAAGCTTATTAGAAAAAGGGCCGAACTTGCAGAAAGATATTCAAGCTCTCATATTAAAGTGGCGATCTTACAAGTACGCATTTACTGCCGATATCGAGAAAATGTACCGGTGCATCGGCTTAGCTGAAGATCAACAACCACTGCAAAAAATTATATGGCGAGCCCATCCCGCTGAAAAATTACAAGAATATCAGTTATGCACAGTTACTTACGGCACTAAGTGCGCGCCGTGGTTAGCAATGAGAACTTTAAAATAGTTAGCGATTGATGACGGTAACAAATACCCGGCCGCTGCTAACGCACTCCTGAATGAGTTTTACGTTGATGACGTAATTAGCGGACACAGTACTCTAGAGGGGGCCCAAGAGCTACAAAACTCGCTTCTCAACTTACAGAACGGCGGGGGTGTGAACTTGAGAAAGTGGTCAGCTAACCATCCTGAACTCCTTGAAAAACTAACTCAGGATCAAAAATAAAGCAAGGGAGTATTTGATTTCAAAAGTGATGAATCAACAAAAACTCTTGGACTCGGCTGGAACCCTTGCACTGACTCATTTCTGTTTAACTGGACTCTGCAAGAAAGGTCGAAAGATCGCATAACAAAGCGAAGTTTAATTTCGGAAATTTCGAAGTTATACGATCCGTTAGGATGGCTATCTCCTATAACTATACTCGCCAAGCTACTATTTCAAAGTGTGTGGACTAGTAAACTTGCCTGGGATGAAGAACTACCAAGTAACATTCGAAACGATTGGGTCAAACTGAAGAATGGAATTCCAGATGTTAAAAAGATAAAACTTTACCGGTGGATTGGATCAAAACAATCAATAGAATTTGCTTGGATTTAGCGACGCTAGTGAAAAAGCATATTCCTGCGTAATATACAGCCGAGTTATCGATGAACAACAAAAACAAACGATATCATTACTTGTTGCGAAAACTAAGGTTGCTCCGCTGTCGCAAAAAAATACTCTACCCAGACTTGAACTGTGTGGTGCACTATTGCTGTCTAGACTTATGGAAAAACCCATGGAGACTTTTAGTGGCTATAATTTAACAGTCAGGGCTTGGTGCGACTCTCAAGTTGTGTTGGCATGGCTACAAGGAGATGCATCAAGATGGGACAAATACGTTGCCAATAGAGTGCACAAGATAAAGAATATTATAACTTCCGACAGTTGGTTTTACGTTAAGTCAGAACAGAATCCGGCGGACTGTGCCTCTAGAGGAATGTTGCCGTGCAAACTTGCAAATTTCCGTCTGTGGTGGAATGGACCAGAATTTCTGCAAACTATGGAAATCCAAGATCTTGCAAAGAGAGCATCGTGTTCATTTACAACAACTATAGAATAAGTGAAACGGAAAGAGGCAACCCTAGCGTCTAATAATAATGAACATTTTATTAATTATCTTTTATATAAACACAGTTCACTGACGCAAGTAATCCGAGTAACGACTCACGTGCTACGCTTTATCGCAACGACACGCGCTAAGATGCAACCTGAAACTAAGTACCTAACTGCAAATGACCTGTTGCTAGCTACTAAACAAATAATCATTTATGTGTGTTACAGTACAATATCTTTGTGCTGTATCTACAATCTACATCGCAATCTTATGATCTTTATCGCACGTTCAATATCTATTAAATGTTTCTACTATCCGTGATCAACACGTAGTCGTTAGTATATAAGATGCACCTTTGGATAATTATAACCAGACTATACTACAACTTTGTCTCATTTATACCTAATCATATACTGCCAAGAAGTTTGGCAAATTGGTGACCCGACGAACGAATACGCAGCAAGAAACATGGCACAATCACCATGCAAGGCGAACATAAATCAGCAAGGAACACTTGAAGTAGCTGCTGGCACCTCGGTTTTATCTCGCATTCCGGAATTTTGGAAAGACCAACCAAGATTATGGTTCACGCAACTAGAAGCCATATTAGCACCACAGAAGCAAGGAGACGAATACAAATACTGTACAGTAATAGCAAAATTATCCAAGGAAGAAATACTACAAGTTAGTGACCTAATCACTTCACCACCGACTACAGATAAATATAAAAACATCAAGGAACGTTTAATTGATTGTTACGAAGAAACAGAACGGCGACAGTTTCAAAAATTAATATCAGAGACAGAACTCGGTGAACAAAAACCTTCGCAGTTATTACGTCAAATGCGAGTCCTCGGGAGAGGAAAAATCAGTGACGAAACAATTAAACTACTATGGTTCAGGCTTTTACCAACATCAGTTACTACGGTTCTAGCAGTTACGGAAGACATGGAAATTGACAAACTGAGCCAAATTGCAGACAAAATAATAATGAATTCAAAAGTAACCGAAATATCAGCTGTTAGCAACGACACTTCAAACGACAACAATACAGCATGCATTTTAGCCCAGCTAGCAAAATTACAGATAGATATTGACGCAATTCAGCAAGGTCAATATGGCTATCGACCCAGCACGCACAATCATTTCAAGAAACGTCAACAATTCCCGATTATGAGGCCGAGAACAAACTATAGAGGAGCAAATCGATTTTGTTACTACCACGAAAGATTCGGAAAATATGCAAGGAACTGCATTAAACCATGCGGTTGGAAACCAATGACTTACGTACGGAACCAGGGAAACGAATAAGAGCACAGACAACGGCGAAACTCTGTGCAATCCACCCATCCAATCGCCTCACCATTACCGACCGAAAAAGTGGTATGAAGTTTTTGATTGACACGGGCGCAAATATTTCAGTCATTAGCAAGCAACAGAGATATTCAATTTTACAAAATGAACAATACACACTATACGCTGCAAATGGGACTAAAATTAGGACTTACGGCGAGAAGACGCTTACCTTGAATTTAGGACTACAACGATGTTATAAATGGAATTTTATAATCGCCGATGTTACACAACCAATAATTGGAGCAGATTTTCTAGAGCACTATAAACTATTAGTCGACATAGCAGGTCGCAAACTTATCGACAAAGTTACAGAGCTGACAACGCATGTAACTTCAGAAAAAGCGACACAACAAACAATTCGTACTATCGCAGTGGGAACGAATTCACGTATTACGCAACTTTTAAACAAATACGAAGACATCACGAAAGAGTCCTCTCTACGCAATGCGCCCAAACATAAGATTGAACACCACATTATCACTACAGGACCACCCGTCGCAGCTCGGGCAAGACCATTACCTCCAGAAAAATACGACATAGCCAAAAAGGAATTTCAAAATATGATAGAGCTCGGAATTTGCCGACCGTCAGATAGCCCATGGGCAAGCCCATTACATATGGTAAAAAAGAAAAATGGCGAATGGAGACCGTGCGGAGACTATCGAATGCTCAATAGCACGACAGTACCGGACAAATACCCACTACCAAGATTAACTGACTTTACATACATATTAGAAAATAAGAAGATACTAAGCAAGATAGATATACGCAAAGCATACCACTGTATTCCTGTTAAAGATATAGAAAAAACAGCCATCATCACACCTTTCGGACTTTTTGAGTACTTAAGAATGCCTTTCGGATTACGCAATGCGGCACAAACATTTCAACGATTCATGGATTCCTTATTTAGAGATTTAAACTTCGTATTTATATTTGTAGACGACTGTCTCATCGCATCGGACAACGAAGATTTGCATTATCAGCATTTAGAAACGGTTTTCAAACGTTTACACGAGAATGGAATAACCATTAATCTCGAAAAATGCGAATTTCTCAGAAGGGAAATAGATTTCTTAGGTTATCATATAACGAGCCAAGGAATACAACCTACCGAAGAAAATTACAAAGCAATCATGGAATTTCCCAAACCGAAAACAATTCAAGAATTAAGACGATTTTTGGGCATGGTCAATTTCTACAGAAGTAATATTCCACGCGCAGCGGAAAATCAAAGAATTTTAAACGAATATCTACATGGTTCAAAAAAGAACGATAATTCACCTGTTCCTTGGACAACGGAAGCAGACAAAGCTTACGAAAAATGCAAGGAAAGCATGAAAAACGCAGTGTTAACAGCGCATCCTTCCCGCAACGCATCACTAGCGCTCATGACCGACGCTAGTGCTACTTGCGTTGGTGGAGTTTTACAACAAAAATCCGGACGCAATTGGGAACCATTAGGTTTTTTTTCACAAAAATTGAGCGAAACTCAACAAAAATATTCTACGTTTGACAGAGAGCTGTTAGGAATATACATGGCCGTCAAACATTTTCACAGATTAATCGAGGGAAGAGAATTTACAATATTTACGGATCACCGACCTTTGACATACGCATTCTCCCAAAAACCATCATCAAACGATACACCGCGACGGGTCCGGCAGTTAGATTTCATTTCACAATACAGTACCAACATTCAACACATAAGCGGACGTGACAATATTACCGCCGATGCCTTATCTCGAATAGAGGAAATATACGTGCCATCACCTATAGATTACGCTGAATTGGAAAAATGTCAATCAACAGATAATGAACTAAGTAAATTACGTGACAATAAAAGATTAAAATTCAAAAACATTACGCTTCCGGGTTCCACAATAAACATCACCTGCGACACGTCTACTGGAAAAAGCCGCCCCTACTTACCAAAGCAATTTCGCAAACAAATTTTCGATACCATTCATGGTATGAGCCATCCAGGAAAAAGAACTACGAGAAAAATGATAACCCAAAGGTATTTATGGCCGTATATGAACAAAGATATCAATAATTGGTGTAGATCATGTATAGCCTGCCAAAAATCAAAAATACAACGACATACGATATCACCTCCTGGTACATTTATGACAGCGCAACGTTTTGAACATTTACATATTGACATCGTCGGACCACTTCCGATTTCACAAGGGAAGAGATATTTAATCACAATCATAGATCGTTGTACGTCATGGCCCGAAATATTTCCGGTAGAAGATATAACTGCAGAAACAGTAGCCAAGACACTTTTCGAAGGATGGATTACTCGTTTTGGATGTCCATTGCGCATTACTACGGATCAAGGCCGACAGTTTGAATCAAGAATATTTGAGTCACTCTCACAATTTTTGGGAATACATAAAATTAGGACAACACCTTATCATCCGCAATCCAATGGAATGATAGAGAGATTTCATAGAACTTTAAAGGTGGCGTTAATGACAAGAGAATCCAACGAAAATTGGTTAAAAGAAATTCCAACAGTTTTACTCGGGTTGCGGAGTAGCTTGCGAGAAGACACAGGTTATAGTTCAGCAGAGATGACATATGGAACGCCAATACGACTCCCTGGAGGATTTTTTGAGTCATCAGCAGCACAGTTATCAACGTACGAAGAGTTTGTAAAACAAATTCAAAAGGACATCACACAAATGACATCAATTCCGAAAAGAAAAAACCACAACCAAGCTATATTTGTGCATCCCGAACTTAAAGAATGCTCACACGTATTTGTTCGGTGTGATAGAATTAAGAAAGCCCTGACACCGCCGTATGAAGGACCCTACCCAGTAATTAGTAAAACAGATAAAACATTTTGCATTAGAATTAGGGATAAAGAGACAGTGATATCAATTGATAGATTGAAACCAGCATTCATGATCAATGACGAATCAAACTACGTGCCAGATTCAAAGGATTTCTACAGACATTCACACACGTACACTACACGATCAGGACGTAAAGTAAAGCCAGTAGTACGTCTATAAAAAATCGCTGATATAAGCAAGCTATTCGTATATATATTAACATAGATCTTAACATATACCATTAATTCACAACTACTCGTAACAACAAGACATCTAAAATGGGAAATCAAAGTTCTAAGGACCAGATAACATACAATACGGACAGTTGCCTCAATCAAAACGAAGCGGACAAACTCCGTAACCTGATCCAGGAGGACTTACGGTGGACAAGAAATGTTGCAATGGGACAGATTATTTTAACAATCGGCGTGATCCTACTTTACGGCATAATGAAAACACTGGACAGAAGAATGAAGAGTTTAACGGAAAAAAATAATAAACACTCGTGCAACAGCTAAGTCAAAATTACATACGTCAGCAAATCACACCACAACAGGCGTCATCAAATTCCACCGCGTACAATAGCATTATTATTTATATACATCAGCAAATAACTAGTAACAACAGGCGTCATCAAATTCCACCGCGTACAATAGCATTATTATTTATATACATCAGCAAATAACTAGTAAGGTCTAGGTCAAATTTATATTGTAAACACTATTACCATAATAATTTTTTTTTTAAAGGGGGGTGTACTGTTACAGTACAATATCTTTGTGCTGTATCTACAATCTACATCGCAATCTTATGATCTTTATCGCACGTTCAATATCTATTAAATGTTTCTACTATCCGTGATCAACACGTAGTCGTTAGTATATAAGATGCACCTTTGGATAATTATAACCAGACTATACTACAACTTTGTCTCATTTATACCTAATCATATACTGCCAAGAAGTTTGGCAAAATGTGCAGCGAATAGAATACGGAAATGAATATAAACAACTTTTGGCCAACAAACCTATAACTAATAAGAGCTCTATCTACACACTAAACCCATTTTTGGATAGAAATGGTATTATACGCGTCGGCGGGCGGCTGAGTAATTTTAACTTACCATTTGAGATGAGACATCCCATAATTCCCTCTCGAACCACCTCTCACCTCTCGACCAAGCACATATAACGTCTCTTCATGGCGGAGCACGTTTGACATTGGCTCAGATACGGCAGCGGTATTGGATTGTTGGCGGCAACAGAGCTGTAAAAACGGAACTTCGGCACTACGTACGGTGTCAGCACTATAGGCCGATCAACACCCATCAACTTATGGCAGATCTACCTCAACAGAGAGCTACGCCATCGCAACCTTTCATCCATACTTGTGTTGACTTCACTGAAAACTCGCAAGACTAATTGAAAAGAAACGTGCCCGTCAATAACAAAATACGAGGAAACAGATGTTTTTAGACATTTATTACAATGTTAATAACCTTGTTAACATTAACATCTGGGTCATAAAGTCGGGTCATAACATCAAGCGTTCATATTACGAACTTGGAACGTGAGTGGCCGGTGTATTATGACACACAAGGTAGTGTTCAAGTTATTCATGATGAGTGGACACTACTTATGTATTATAATCTAACTGATTATTGGAATGGAGTCAAACACATCGACGCTTATCTGAACAAACTGAATGAACTATGTCAGAAAACGGATCCAAGGTACTGTAAGACGACATTAGAGCAGCTCAATCACGAAATGGAAATGCTTCAGTACTACAACAATGTGCTGCTTACCGCGCACAAACATTTGAGTGAACGTAAGAAACGTGGACTGATTGATGGCGTAGGGTACGCCGCAAACAGCCTCTTCGGTATCTTGGATCAGAGATTCGCAAATAAATATCAAGAGGACATACAGGCCATCCAGAATAATGAAAACTATTTGCTGGAGTTGATGAAAAATCAAACTTCCATAGTGGAACTCCAAAATGGTGTCCTAAAGAAAAACGAAGAAAACCTTAAGCGACAATTTAATATGATAAATGAGTATATGGAACAAACTAACACCAATTTGCACCAGGTTGAGTCTGCTATGGAAATTATGATGGCTACAAATTATTTTAACTCTTTGTCGCTTTCCACTTATTTACTGACAACCAACTTAAACAGGATACAAGAAATGTATTTTAAAACGTTAACAGACGTTTATAAAGGGCATATTGATGTTCATTTGCTGACGCCTGCAAACTTAGTGGAACAACTGACTGTGATCGCCGGCAAGCTGCCAAGCACCTCGTCTTTGCCCGTCCGAAATATCAGGGAAGATGTCAAGGATATATAAAAGCTCTTATATGTGAAAGCACGAGTTACAACGAACTACTTTCTATTCGAAATACATGTTCCACTGATTTCTGACGAAGACTTCACTTTACACAGAGTTATACGGTTACCCATACCAACCAGCAATGGAACGGTCATAGCAGAACTAGGCGCACAGTATATAGCAGTAAATTTCAGAAAGAACACCTACGTTTCTATAAACGAAGATGACATTAAAACGTGCACTCCACTTTCACCCGGCAACCTGCTATGCAACAAAAATATGCTTATTTATAACTTACATAATAGCAATGCGACCTGCGAAGCAAAATTATTAAGTCATCAAACGACCTCGTCATGTGACGTAAGAAGGACGCTTTGCATAGACGAATGGATCGCATTACATTCAACAAACACCTGGCTGGCAATTTGTTGTAGTACTTGCACTTTACGAACTGTATGTGAGCATGACGTCGCTTCACACACTATGACTACTGGGATAGTGAATTTGGCACAGGGATGTTTACTCCAATCAAAGGACTTGACTATCTATTCACATAACCAGTACAGTAGCAGTATGAAGGCAGACTTAAAATGGACTGAGCCGTCACTTGATTCTGTAGTGAACAACATAGTGAATATCACGTATCATAATGTGACACATGTGATGCTCTCCGAAAGCCCGGAAGTAAATAGAATCGAGGAACAGTTAGCCAATATAAAAGAACGAGAACGTCACCTGCCATCCAATATTACTTCGCATGACATTCATCAATATGCCATCTCCTATACGATCGTGGGAGTAATTGTCATAGCTACAGTTTGGTGGCTTTTAAATAGATATAGGTCATTACGTTGCTCAAGACAAAGAAATGTTTCCGCAACGACTAACAAACCAGAGGAGATTGAACTGCAAGGAATACGGAGAAGGGACAGAAACCAGGGAAAAGCAGTGACAACCCAGTCGAAACGGCTACCAACAAGTTCGCCCCCGGGACCTTCTACTGCGGACAACTTTGCGTTCAATTTTGATTGATTTATTTTATTTTATATTATTTTTTAATTCTATATTTGTAATGGTGTACATTTTTTTCGGCAATGTGTATTTCAGGGCCTTTTTGGGCTTGCCAACATGTACGGTTTCGTTACCGTACATACTTATTCTGTCGAGGCAGCAATTCTAAAATAAGCACACAAGATCGTGGCAATTTACCTCATATGGATATAAGAAAGCCTTGAATATGATTGCACAAAACATAAGAAGTATTCACAAAAACTTTGCCGGATTACAGGCTCTTATCGCACGGTCAGGAACTGACTGGGATCTAATCGTTCTCACTGAGTGTTGGATTGCACACAATCAGTGTATACCCCTTATGAGTGGCTACCATTCCTTTCATACTAAAAATGTCATCACACAGAATGAGGGTGTCATTGTATATTATAAATCTACCCATAACTATACCGTATATGAACCCTCTTTAGCAGATGCTAACTGCTTGATAGTTAAATGCGATACCCAAACTGTGATACTCTGCATATATCGTTCTCCCGCTTTAAGGGATATTACTAAATTCATTGAATCGTTAAACAATATACTAACAACACTGTCATCTTACAGAAACATACTTCTTACAGGTGATATAAATATTGACATATCGACAGCCACAACAGATACAAGAGCTGAAATTTATCTAAATCTTCTAGCTTCACATGGTATGCTGCCAGCATATAATATTCCTACACATTCAAAGACTTGTCTTGACCACGCAATAGTCAAAACCAAGCTTCCAATAACAAGTTTAGTCGCGCATACAACTCTAACCGACCACTATAGTATCATTATTAGTCTTTGCCACATTTCTCCCTCACGCTGTCATACTAAAATAACCAAGCGCATAGATTATGTATCCCTTGACGAGAAACTTAGATTATTGAACTTTGAATACATCTATTCACTGGATTGTCCTAATGACGCGGTTTCTTTTTTCCTTAACACACTGAATAGCACCATAAGTAACTGTTCTATAAACATTACTATCACAAGACGTAAGTGTATAATTAAACCGTGGATTACACCAGGATTACTGCGATGCATGCGCAACCGGGACAATCTACATCTTAAATATAAGCTTCATCCAACCCCCAACAATAAAATCATCTATACACGGTACCGTAACTTTTGTAATAATATTTAAAAAAAAGTTAAACAAGAATATGACAAGGTTGAACTCGCTAAATGTGGAGGCAACACTAAAAAGATATGGAACAAAATCAAATCAATAACAAGCACCAACAGTCAGAAAACCCCATCCATAGATCTAATTGATAGAAATAATCCAATTAAATCTGTTAATAGGATTAATCAGTTTTTCGTAAACATAGGTTTGTCATTGGTTAAGTCTATCATAAGTGCTAACCCCACCGCCTCTAACTCGCCTTTACTGCAGTTTAGCCACTTTTCATTTGTCATACTTCCCACTGACATCCAAGAGATAGCAGCTATCATATCCTCCCTCAAAACTGATTGCGCATTAGGAATTTGTGATATTCCTGGTAGCATATTAAAAAGATATACATATTTGTTAGTGGAACCCATTGTGCATATATGTAATACTTGCCTGTCCACGGGCATATTTCCCACGGAACTCAAAAAGTCGCTTGTTCACCCAATTCACAAGAGTGGTAGTAGAGACTGTGTCAATAATTACCGTCCAATATCGATCCTGCCAACTCTATCAAAGATCATCGAAAAGCTTATTAATAAACAATCGTCTAAATTCCTAGAGTCTAAAAAGCTTCTGTCAGATAATCAATACGGTTTTCGTAATGGCAGATCCACAAATGATGCAGTTCATCAACTCACGGATACTATAGTCGCCAAGCTTGACGATAAGAAAAAAGTTCTTACGATATTTCTAGACTTGGCGAAGGCATTTGACACCGTCTCTGCGCCACTCTTGTTGAAAAAACTTGAACGCCTTGGAATTCGGGGTACTCAACTGGAACTATTCCGTAGCTACCTAAATAACCGTGTTCAATGTGTCAAGGTCGAGGAGTGGATAAGTGATGAGTGTGACGTTAATATTGGTATTCCTCAAGGGAGTATTTTGGGGCCTACCCTCTTTTTAATTTTTATTAATGACCTCTGTCAACTAAAGCTTTCAAATGGTAACATTATCACATTTGCGGATGATACAGCACTTCTTTTCTATGGTGATACTTGGGAGGAAGTGTTTCACTTTGCGCAAATTGGTTTCACACAGGTGAAAAGTTGGCTCAACGACAACTTACTTACATTAAATACAGGCAAAACCAAATACATCACATTCTCCCTGTCACATACACACCTCGAACTCGAGTCATCCCTAAACATTACAGCCCATTCATGCAACAATGACTCATATATTACTTGCACATGCCCTAAAATTGAAAGCGCTGACTCAGTTAAGTATCTTGGTGTAATTATTGACAAACACTTGTCCTTTAGCATACACATCGATCTGCTGACCAAACGTATAAGAAAGCTTATTTATATATTTAAAAACCTCCGACAAGTTGCTGATACGACAATTCTCAGTACTGTGCACATTTCTTTATGTCAGTCGTTACTAACATATTGTATGACTACATGGGGAGGGGCCTCTAAAATCCATATGATTAAATTAGAACGTGCACAAAGAGCGGTCCTTAAGGTAGCACATTGCCTTCCTTTCTTTCATCCGACTTCTGAACTTTATACAAAGTGCGAGGTGCTTACAGTTCGGCAACTATTTGTGATTTACACTATCTTGCGCAAACATTCCCACATACAATACAACCCAAAATTATACTCTCATAAACGCAATAAAAGTAAAGTATGTTCATCAAAGTTGTTCAAAACTAGTCTTTCGCATCGGAGCTATTCTTTCCTTAGCAATTATTTATATAATAAAATGAATGCTATTGCGAACATCTATCCTCTGACAAAAGTGAAGTGTAAGCAAGCCCTAACCTCGTATCTTTTAAAACATAATAATTATGAGTATACGGAAAACCTCTTAATCGTCCCTAAGTAAAAATCTGGCATACCTCATCACTTCCACATACACACTTTCATGCTCTCGCGCGCACACTTACACATGCACGCATGCGCACTAACACTCACACACACACACACACACACACACACACACACACACACACACACACAACATACACTTTCGCTCACACACGCACACTCCACAGCCTATTTTTAGTTACTGATAAATTATATGATATTCCACCTTGCAAATAATATTTTAATAATACTTACATTGTTTTAGGGGGCCTGGTAATCTGTGTGACAGGGTTGCCTAGTGTAGATACCAGTCTCCCACAAGGGTCTTTTGTTTTTATTTAAGTATTTCAATTATATTTTAAGTTACCTTTGTGGAAGAGAAAAATAAAAAATAAAATCATTATTATCATATTGCTGTGATATATAATGATGTAATTCATAATTATATTAGAGTACATTTATAACTGTTTAGGTTAATTAAGGAATAAGTTAAATATGTTTTATTTTTGGTTTGGTTCTAGAATTGGTGACTAGATGGCGTTACTAGAAAAAATAGATCGCGCTATGGTTTGGTTACGCGCTCGGGTATATATACCCAGAGGTGTCATTTAGTTCTAAAATTCATTGCTAGATGACGCTACTGGAAAAATTAGATCGCGCTATGGTTTGGTTACGCGCTCGGGTATATATACCCGCTGCATCGTTGGCTCGACGTCGATTTCGGACAGTCGGCCTTTGCGGTTTAATTGTGTCTTTGGTTGTCTTTGGTTGTCGTTTGTTGGTCGTTTGTTTGTTCTCATTGTTGGTCTTATTGTTGTTTGGTATTCAGTTTGGTTTGAAATTAAGTCTTGTAGTAAAAAAAAAAAAAAAAAAAAATACTCACCTGCGGATCGATATACTCTCATCGACCCGTACAATAACTATAAAACTATACACTTGCCGTGAGAAAGATCACACTTATTAATTAACTTGTAAACATTTTACTTTAACTTTTAACTATATAACTTTTAAACTTAACTGTGGATCTTTCTGTGTACTCCAACAACTTACATATATCTTCGAGTGTAGGAAAACTAACTGGCTCCTACATATCCGATCTCGTATATTCGCAGACTGGCTGCGTAAAAGAGACACATACAATATATATGCACAAGATTTAATAACTACCTACAATATACAAAAGAATTATCATTATACCTACATTACACCTCCACCCTTAATCTAAGCCATTATGTCTATACAGATTACACTAACTTATACTACTTAAACTAACTTAAACTACTTATTCTAACTTACTCTAAATTACAAAGACTTAAACTATTTATTCTAACTTATGCAAGACTATCTTAGCTTAATCTATTTCAAAACCATATCTAACGACTGGTTTACGGTTTCTTTTTGGGTATCGTGCCTCGGACTGCTTTGGTGAATGGGAAGTCGTTGTCGCGATGTCTTCTGTTGTAGTAATCGTTTGTTCTTGGGTTACTTGGCTTTTAGGTGAACTAACACTACTCCCATCCACCGCCGCATCTTGGGGTGAAACAGCATCCTTACCCCCGCCTATGAGCGAGGTATCGTCAGGACATTGAACCTCTGATAACATAGATCTGCGCCGAATTTGATCTACATGCCTTTTAATCAATTGACCATCCCCATTGTCTACCACGTACCTACGGGAACCTTCACTGTTTAGAACTGACCCCTTAACCCACTTGTCCTGCACTCCATATCCTCTCGCCCCAATTGTATCACCCTTATTAAAACTACGATTAACTCCTCCTGCAAATTGAACCTGTTTTTCCTGTGCATCCCGCACTCGATTTTCTACCACATTACTATTACGAAGCAGATCTAAGCGAGAACGCAACGTGCGTTTCTGCAATAGCCTAGCGGGTGTTTCCCCTGTGGTACTATGCACTGTATTTCTATAAGTCAATAAGAAACACTGAAGAGTGGCTTCGACATCAACATTATCCCGTAAGGCCTTTTTAATAGCTCGCTTACATAGCTTGACTGCATTTTCAGCGGCACCGTTGGACGCAGGATGATAAACCGGCGAAAATCTATGTCTAATCCAATTTTGTTTTAAAAATGTTTCAAAGTCTAGGCTTGTAAATGGTGGGCCTTGATCTGATACCAGTTCAACGGGTAAATCAAACCTAGCAAACGTGCTACGTAACATTTTTATGACATTTATTGCATTCTTATGTTTTATTTCGAAAGCTTCTAGCCACGTTGAACTAGAGTCAACCAGTACTAAATACGATTTGCCTCTGTATGGCCCCAGAAAGTCAACGTGTAGGCGAGTCCACGGCTGCGGAGCATATGGCCAAGGCTGTGGCTGCGCGCGCGGCGGAGCGTCTCCTTCCAGTGCACACGTCTCGCACCCGCGGCACAACGTCTCCACGTCATGATCGATGCGCGGGTACCACACATAACTTCTAGCCCAAGACTTCGTTTTAACAATCCCCATATGAATAATATGTAATTGCTTTAACACTATCGTTCTCAATACACTAGGAATAACCATTCTATAGCCCCACATAATACAACCGTTCTCAATATACAATTCGTTGCGTCTATCAAAATATGGCTTTAGCTCGTCTTCGGGACAAGTTGCCGGCCAACCTCCTTCTATGTAAAATTGAATTCTACTAAGCGTATTGTCCTTAATCGTGGCCTTCCTAACGTCGTCATTGGACAAGGGTAAAAAATTTTCTACATAATTACTGTACGCAATTCCTTCCTCAACATTATCTCCCTTTATTTTAGAAAGCAGTCTAGATAATGCATCTGCACAATTTTTCTTAGAACTGACATACTCAATATCATATTGATAACCCGATAACAGAACCGCCCAATGTTGTAACCGTGATGCCGCCATCACAGGTATGCCCACTTTGTTACCCAGTATATATGTCAAAGGCTTATGATCTGTTCTTAAAATAAATTTCCTGCCATATAAATACTGATGGAATTTACGTATGCCTAAAACGATCGCGAGCGCCTCCCTATCTATCTGCGAGTAATGTCGCTCGGCGCTGGTGAGCGAACGTGACGTGTAAGCCACCGGGCGCTCGCCGGCCGGCGTGACGTGCGCGAGCACCGCGCCAACCCCGACGCTGCTCGCGTCCGCCATCAGCACCAGCGGCAGCGACGGCGTGTAGTGCATGAGTACTTCGCTACTAGCTAACCGAGATTTCAGCTCCTCGAATGCCTGTTGACATTTATTAGTCCATTCGTACTTCACACCCGCTTTTAAGAAATCGTAAAGTGGTGCTAACTAAATTTAGAATAATACATAATCATACCGATAAATGATCTATGTTCTGCTACGTTAGTTGTAGCTAACGTATTGCTGATGGCCTTATTTTTGCTAGGACAGGTATGGATACCGTCTTTAGTAATTATATGCCCGAGGTAACTAATTGATTCTGTAAAGAACAGACATTTTTCTTTTTTAACTCGCAGCCCGTGTTTTTCTAACCTTTCAAATACATACTTTATGTAAATTATCAATATGTTCCTCATTGGATTTCCCAGTGATTATAATATCGTCTATAAAAACACCCACACAACGTAAATCTGCAAACATTTTTTCCAATTGCCGCTGAAATATGCCGGGGCTCGAAGCTAAACCATAAACTAAGCGATTATAAAGAAATAATCCTTTGTGGGTATTTATAACAGTGTATTTCTTGGAATCGTCTAGAACAAATTGTGCATAGGCCTGTGAAAGGTCAATTTTACTAAATCGCTGCCCCCCATGTAACCGTGCTAGTAAATCTTCTACTTTAGGCAGCGGGTAACGGTCAATTTCTAACACCTTGTTTAGAGTTAACTTATAATCGGCGCAAATTCTAATGTTACCATCCTTTTTGACGACTGGCACGATGGGCGTCGCCCAATCTGAACGCTCGACGGGAGTGAGGATGCCGTCCCGCAAGTGCTGCTCCAGCACGCGCTCCACCGGCTCGCGCAGCGCGTACGCCAGTGCGCGCGCGCGCATGAACACGGGCCGCGCCCCGTCACGCACGTGGATGCTCACCGGCCCGCCGGTGTAGCGGCCCAGTCCCTCCGAGAATACGTTATAGTATCTGTGAATTGCGACAACAATGATTCACCATTCAACATATTCACCTCACTATATTTACAAGACGGCAGCTGTATATTAAATTCAAATAACCACTGTCTACCTAACAATGCGGTTTTGCCGTTTTTTACAACATATAAATCCAATGTTTTGACTTCGTCCTTGTATCTAACCCTTGGCCTAATAACACCCACCGGATGCACAATCTCGCCTGTATAATACCTGAGTATTAATTTACAATTTTTAATCGATAGATCACTAAATTTTTCTTTATACATTTCCAGACTTATACAGGATATAGCGCTGCCTGTATCACATTCCATAGATACTAAATGACCTTGAATATTTAACGAAATAAATATAGGTCGGCACTGGTTAAGAGATTAAAATTCATAAAAATTACCTCTTCACTTTCGCCACTGTCGCTCTCACCCGCAACCGCCACGCAGTACTGCTCGGTCATTCTTGGGCATACCCGACGCAAATGACCAGGCCTGTTACACACCCGGCACACATACTGGCTGAATCTGCAGCTTACGGAGTTGTGTGCACCTCCGCATACGGTGCACGATTGCTGTCGCCGAGCCCGCTCACCCAGCTTGGTGCGAGCGGTTGCAATCGCCGTCGATGCGGGTGCTTGCACGCCCCGCGGCCTCTATGAGGAGGCCTCCCGCGCCGGTGCCGCTCCGCTGTCGCCACGTTTCGAGCCCGCTGCTTCTTTCGCCATCCGCGATGTTCTCGGCACCATAGACTGACATTCCACAATCTTTGTTGCGCTGGTGGACTTGTCGTGCCCGTCTACTGTAGCCGCGTCTTTCTCTGCTGCTTCTAAATTGACGGCTGAACTGTAGGCCTTAGCGAAGTCTAGGTTTGTTTCCGGGAACAATCTTTGTCGGATCACTTCACTGCTGATGCCACAAACCAATTGATCACGTAAACTTTATTCTAGGCAACTCCCAAACTTGCAAGTTCTTGTCATTTTTTTGAGTACGGCGACATATTCGAGAATGTTCTCCCCCGCCAACTGCGTTCTGCGCCAGAATTTATACCGCTCTGCAAGTTCACTCGGTCGCGGCTGCAAATGCTTTTCAATTAATATCCACTATTTGTTGGAATGACTTGTCCTTCGGTTTCACAGGCGTGCATAAATTAACCAACAATTCGTAGCTTTCTGTACCCATTACTGTAATTAATGTTGGTACTTCTAACGAATCTTCCATTACCACGAAATATTGTTCCAATCGTTCGATATAAATCCTCCGTCCTTGTGAATATCGAACTCCGATATTTTGCCGATTGAGCCCTTCATAGTTCAAACTTGCACCCGTTAAGTTGTAAAATATCCTCGTCGCCACTGTGATATTCAGGGAGTAATGAAACGCTTATTTATCCGATCTCGTATATTCGCATACTGGCTCCGTAAAAGAGACACATACAATATAATTATATGCACAAGATTTAATAACTACCTACAATATACAAAAGAATTATCATTATACCTACATTACAAACACAAAGGGAGGATCTGCTGACCAAGCTGGGTGATCGTGCCTGGACCGCGACCCAACGATTGATGTCGGGTCCTTGTATAGATACTTAGTCGCTGGGTAAATTTCACTTGTGCGTTTCAGGATTGTATGGTGGACGTGGTTTAAGCGCTTATTGTGTACAGTGCCATCTTTTGGATGAAGTCGGAACTTATTCGTCTGCGCGGGGTCGCCACAAGCATATATTATGTATTTAATTTTATTATTAATATGTATGTATGTTTATCTATTGTCTACTACCCATAGTACAAGCTCTGTTTAGTTTGGGCTAGGTGATGTTGTGTGTATGTGATAGAATATTATTATTATATATAGCCTCACACATAATTTTACATTAAACTCATTTTAATTAGTGTATAAAGTCGCTGATATGCATGTATGGGTAGGCTGATCTATATTACATGGATAATAAAATTAGCTACTAAACGGAACAAATGGTTATATAGCGATGATTCTTTCCACCCATAGTTATTACAATACTATAAGTTATGCGCCATTCTAGCTCAGGGCTTATCTTATCTTATCTTATGTGGGGGCCAGTCAGTGCAAACCGGCGACACTTCGACCCAGTGGGAGCTTTTGTGTCGACAAACAACAACTCTGTAACTACATACGTATTATAAATATCACCTTAGTTCCAAGTACAATGCAAACTTCAACTGTATGTTGTCATATATATGTGAGAGCTTGTTATTAGCAATATAAGTTAATTATTGCATTTATATATAAGAATATATATATTAGTCTGTAAGCTTTCTGTAAAAATAAATAAATAAATAAATAGACACTCTCCCAATAACGACTGCCATAGATGTTCATGGCACGGCTTAACGTGCTCTCCGAGGCACGGAGCAGGCGATAATTGTCAATCAATACGCACATAATTTAGAAAAGTCATATAACTTCCGAAAGTCAAAGGTGCGCGACGTGGGTTCGAACTCGAGACCCTCTACAGACCCTCTGTTGGTCTCCCCACTGAGCTACCGCTGCTCAAGTTCAGGGCTACTTTCTACTGGAATCTATCGTTAGATGAGGGCAGGTCCTGAAGTATAGCTGATGGATCGATGCCGTTGCTGGTTGTTTTAGGGTCGCTTTAGTGACCGATCACAGGTCTTTCAGAGCCAAGATACGACACTGGGGTGGCTGCTTATGAATTTCAAGACCAGCGTCGTATGACAGCGTTATATATGTTACCGGAAATGTATGAAATCTTGGAATTATATAAAACTCCTAGGAAATGTATACAATTCCGGAGCTATTTAGGAAATGTATAAAATATTGTTTCAAAAATTATTTAATACATACATATCCTGGGAAATGTATACATTTCCTAGGAATTGTATATAATTCCAATATCGTATTAGGAAATGTATAAAAAAACGCCTACATAAAACTCCTATTTCTGGGTGGTTTAAAAAAAAAATTACCACGAAGGCTAAGGCTTCTAACCTAACCTATCCGAGTCGGGGTACTCTGAGTTGGGGTGTTAACAGTAGGGTATTATTGGGCATTCTACTCCACCTTCCGTTCCTACGGCTCACTTCGTTTGCCTCCGTCTCTCACGGTGGAGTAATATGCCCAATAATACTTCTGGAGTGAACGGAAGGTGGAGTAGAATGCTCAATAATATTTCTGGATACTCTATAAAATCGGCACTTATCGATTAATCGGTTCTATTTACTATTTATTTCAATGCACCAACGAAACTGAATCATTATTAACAAACTTTTTTAAGTAGTAACAATGAAATTTGTGAAACAACCGCATTCATTACATGTAAACAAATCTGTGTGGAGTCTAGCAAGACTGGTCTACGTCATGGAAAATTATTACCTACCTCGTTGCGATGCATCGTATGTGGACCATCAAATTGTGGAAAAACGAATTTAATAATCGGTCTTCTCATTCATGAGAACGGGTTGAGATTTCAAAATGTTTATGTTTATTCAAAAACTTTACAGCAACCAAAGTATATTTTTTTACAAAAAGTGTTGCAAAGAGTACCTGGCATTTCATTTAAAAAATACCATGAAAATGAGGAAGTACTGAGTGTTCAAAATGCTAAACCAAATTCAATTATTATATTTGATGATGTTGCTTGTGAAAATCAGAATAATATGCGTGATTATTTTGCAATGGGAAGACACAAAAACATCGATTGTTTTTATTTAAATCAAACATATAGTAAAATTCCTAAACAGTTGGTAAGAGATAATGCGAACCTAATCGTGCTTTTTAAACAAGACGAAATTAATTTGAGACATGTTTATGAAGAACATGTCAACACTGACATGACGTGGTCTGAATTTCGTGAAATGTGTTCAAAAATATGGCGCAAACCTTTCAGTTACGTTGTAATTAATAAGGATTGTCCCAAAAACAAAGGATGTTACAGAGATACGTTTGACACTTTTGTTGTCTTTGATTAAGAACGCAAATCGGTATATAAGGCAGTCACCTGCTCAATATTAATAATTCAGAGCGATCACTTAATCAATAAGGATCACTATATTAATATGGAAAAATCATTGAAAAGACAAATTGTAAATGCAGCAGAAGCTGTAAAGAAAAGGTACGAAAAATGAAAGATGTTGAGATGGATAATAAACAAGCATTGGAATCTGTTTTCAAACCTGTAACGGAACCCCTCCGTTTGATTGCTAGTACTAGTAAGCAAATTCCTCTTTTGAGTGCTACTGAAGATGAAGATAATGTTGGCACCAATTTGCAGACAGATAAATATGAAAGTGATGACGGTGAAAATGAATCTGTTTCTCTTAATAGCAACTCGTCTTATGAATCCGTTGTTGATACCAAAGAAGTTTGTGATACACCATCTCGGTCAGTACCCTCAGAAGCTTTGAGAGATGTTCCTTATGGCGTAAGAGTAGAGTGCGGTAAACTTATGCTAGGTGCTGCTCACATAACAATAAAAGATCAATATATCACCGTCGCTGGACGTAAATATCGAAGTACGCCTGGTTTAAAACAATTGTTGCTAAAGAAAGACATAGATTTAAGCTTAGTTATAGATAGTGATATGCAACATTATAAGTCGATGTTGATTGATACAAATGTACATCGTCGAGACTACGAACCAAATAAACCTATAAAAAGTAATAAGGGTCAAAAATATTTGCAAGTTATTAAACCTCTCTTCAAACTTCAAAATTCACTTAAAGATAATCAATCAAAGGGAAAAGGTCTACCATTGATAAAGATATGGAAAAAAGATGTCGATTATGTGTTCTGGGATGATCCAAATGAATTAGTAGAAAGGTTGAAATTACTAATCGCATCTCGAGATGCTGGTAACACTGGATTAGACAATGAAATAATATCTATTGTTATTGTCGTAATAATCAAATTTCATTCTTATAAAGTTCATTTCACTTTCAACCTCTATATATACTATACAGTAGACTTTAAACATGAATGTAGATAAATTCGGTCACTATATTCATAAAAGAATGCGTTTATCAGAATTGTTTGAGTTTAATGAGAACGCACTGTACAAAACCGCAAGCGGGGAATTTGATTTAAAATCCTCTAAACTCAAAGGTATTAGATCCCCTGTGGACGCAGATGAAGCTGTAAACAAAGATTATGTAGACCGTTTTAAAGAAAATGTAATAAAAGAATTATATAAACTGAATGCAGCCTTGCGTTCACATATCATGACAGATGTGCAAAATATTGTTCAAGCTACTATAAAAGCAAAGATATCAGATTCTTTGATTCATTTAGAAGAGAAGTTCTACACAAAATCAGAGATTGATAAATTCCTTATAAAATCTTCACAATGACGAAACAAGAAATAGTCAACGAAATCCACAAACAGGCACGAAGAAATTTTTGTCGACGTGCAGTTATAGTAAAAGGGATAGATGATTTATGGCAAGCAGGTCTGATGGATATGCAAAGTCTCAAAAAAATTAACAAAGGCTTTAACTACATTTTAGTGGTAATTGACTGCTTCTTAAAGTATGCTTGGTCAGTACCAATAAAATCAAAAAATAAGCTTGATGTTACTAATGCATTTGAGAATATACTATTCATCAGCCATCGTAAACCAATTCATCTACAAACTGATTTAGGAACAGAATTTTATAATAAAACTTTTCAAGCTCTAATGAAAACTAACAATATTAATCATTACTCAACATTTTCTATAAAAAAAGCTTCAATAGTAGAACGATTGATCAAAACTATCAAAAATAAACTATACAAATGTTTTAGTTTAAATGGAAGCTATAACTGGCTTGGATTATTGGAAGATGTTGTAAAAACGTACAACAGTACAAAGCATCGCACTATTAAATGTAAACCAATCGATGTCAATAAATCTAATGAGCTACAAATAAAGGAAAATTTAATAGATTCATATAAACATACATCAATTCTGCGGAAGCCTAAGTTTAAAGTTGGAGACTACGTTCGAATAAGCAAATACAAATAGCTTTTTGAGAAAGGTTATACTCCGAATTGGTCAACTGAGCTATTTACGATAAAAAGTATCAATAATACCGCGCCAGTTACGTATCACTTAGATGATCAACGAAAACAAACTATATTAGGAACGTTTTATGAACATGAACTACAAAAAACCAAATACCCTGGTGTATACTTGATAGAAAAAATTTAAAAAAAGAAAGGAAGTACATTTTTTGTGAAGTGGTTAGGTTTCAGAAATGATGAAAATAGTTGGATTAACAAAGCAGCGATTGTATGCTAATTTGTATTAAATATAAAGTTTAAGCCAAATTTCTGTCATTATAATTTAAGCGATGCAAGGTGGTGGACTATTGAACAGTATCATTGATAATTTGCCTGTTGAACTACATTTGCCTGGTTATAATTATTGCGGACCTGGTACAAAACTGGAAAAACGTTTACTACGAGGTGACAAAGGTTAATAAACTTGACGAAGCCTGTATGCAACACGACATAGCATATGCAAAACATACAGACCTATCAAATCGTCATAAAGCTGATTTACAACTTCTAAACATGGCCAAACAAAGACTTAAGTCAAAAGATGCAAGCAAAGGCGAAAAACTTAGTTCATGGCTAGTAAATAAAGTTATGAAAGCCAAGATTAAATCCGGTGCTGGTGTTAAGACATTTAAAAATTTTCTATCTAAAATTAAATCTAAAATCAAGAAATTGAAACACAAAGATAGTAAATCCTTAATTAACGCTGCTTATTTAGTGGCTAAGAAAGTATTTCCAAGCATTATGAAAATTCGGGTACCACGCGTAATACCTATTCCAAAAACTGGAGTAATTCTGCCTTTAATTCCAATATTTCCTGGATTGTCAGCTCTAGGAACTTTAGCTGGCGGAGCGGCTGGTATTGCAAAAACTGTTAATGATTATAAAGCAGCTCAAAAAAATTTTGCAGAGACGGAACGACATAATAAAGCAATGGAAGCTTTAGCTTTAGGGAAGGGCTTATATATTAGGCCGTATAAAAATGGCAAAGGGCTATTTATAACAAGTTCAAAAAACTGAAAAATAAGCTACTCAATCGCCCTCTAACTAATATAGATATTCAAAAGCGTGCAAAGGATATCCCATATTTTTGAGGAGTGTACATGAAAGATCAGTTACTAGGGAAGCCGAAGCAAGTTGAATGTGGCGTCATTAACTTGGATAACTCCAAAAATGAAGGAACTCACTGGGTAGCTTATGTTAAAATAAACAACTATTGCGAATACTTTGATAGCTATGGATACCTAAAACCTCCAGTAGAATTGATGCGGTATTTTAAAAACTGTACTGTATTTTATAACTACACGAGATATCAAAATTTTAATACAGTAAACTGTGGGCACTTATGTTTGAAATATCTGTGGACTTTTTGGAATAAAAATGTATAAAATATATTGTATTTCTTTTATTTCACTCGTTTACAAAATGTCACTCACTTTGTCAATAACTGGAAATTCATCAATTTTATCTACATACTTTCCAAATCCCTTACAATTAGATGGACAGTATGAATGTGCTTTAGTGCATTTTTCAACATTTAATTCTATCCCAAATATCGATAAAACTAATAACAAGTTATATTATGGCATGAAAGACGTTATTGAATTACCTGAAGGTACGTATGAATTGCAAGATATCAATGACTGTTTAAAATCTGAAATAAAGGATGCATCAATAAAAATACAGTGTAATAACAATACCCTAAAAACTACTATATACTGTACAAAAGACGTAAATTTTACCAAACAGGACTCCTTCGGAAAACTGATAGGTTTTAATGAACAGATTTTGAAAGCAAATAAATGGCACGTATCAAAGTTTCCAGTCAACATTTTACCGACGACCGTGGTCAGGATTGAATGTGATATTGTGAGCGGCTCTTATATAAACGGCGATCCAAGTCCCATTATTCATGAATTTGCTCTAAACGTGCCACCTGGATACAGAATCATTGAAATCCCGAAGAACGCTATATATTTTCCAGTAAACCAAAACAACATAAGCTGCATACATATTAGGTTATTGGATATTAACAATCGTTTAATCAATTTGCGTGGTGAAGAAGTACAGCTATATTTACACTTTAGAAGAAAAAATGATTGACTTTAATAAATATGAGAGGCAGAATATAAAGAATATTAGTTCCATTCGAGCAACCTATCAAGTAGGACCTTGTTCCAAGAAAAAAATTAAATTAACTAAAGGCAATAAGGCATTCCTCAGAGTAATTGGGTTGTTAAAATGAATATATTAGACGTCTTATCAACTCCGAGTTACGACAATTCCATAGAAGGCATTGAGTTTCATTCTTACAAGCCTTATGTCACAAGTTTCAATAGAAATGATGAAATTCGAATACCTATCAACCAACAAGACTTATATATACTGCCTTCAGCTAGCACCCTGTATTTGGAAGGAACTGTTATAGTAAGCAAAAAAGAAACGAAAGATAAAGCTACTACTGTCCATTTTACGAACAATGCTCTGCTCTACTTGTTCCAAGATATTAGGTACGAACTAAATGGTGTGGAGATTGATAAAATAAAAAATGCAGGTATAACTACAACCATGAAATCATTAGTGTCAATGAATTAAACTGACTCCAAAATGTCTTATGCCTGGGGCTGGAATATTGATAGTATAGAAAATATTAATGGGGAAGTTTTTCTGCTTCTTTTCCCCTTTATAATATCCTCGGATTCGCTGAAGATTTAAAAAAAGTAGTGATTAATAGTAAACATGAACTTCTTTTGTTAAGAAGTAACACTAATTTAAACGCTGTAAAACTGCACACTGGTGAAGTAGTGGAAGATGTTCAAATTAATAAAATCATATGGCGCGTACCACATGTTAAAGTATCAGACAGAGAAAAAATAAATTTACTAAAACTTTTAGAAAAAGATCAACCGCTTCAGATGATATTTAGAAATTGGGATCTGTACGAATATCCAACTTTACCAAAAACTACAAAGCATACCTGGTCTATCAAAACATCTTCTCAAGTAGAAAAACCTCGATATATAATTATTGGTCTACAGACAGATAGGAAGAATAATGCAAGTTCTGACATGTCTCAGTTCGATCATTGCTATATTCGTGACGTCAGAGTGTATCTCAATTTAAATTATTTCCCGTATGAAAATCTAAACGTTAGTTTTACTAATAACAGAATTGCTTTATTATATGAGCAATACGTTCGATTTCAACAGTCGTATTACGGACGCCGCGGAGGATCGTTATTAAGTGAGAAACAATTCAAAGATATTGCACCTCTGTTTGAGTTGACTGTTCTAGACAAGTGGATAATCTGAAGATAGGTCCTGTTGTGGATGTGAGAGTGGAAATTGAAAGTGAATCAGTTATACCAGATAAAACATCAGCATATTGTCTTATTCTCAACGATTCCATTGTTGAATATAAACCGCTAAGTAACATCGTAAAGAAAATATCATGAACGCGGATACACTTATAGTAGATGTCCAAGGTTTAAAGATATAAATAACAATTTTATCGTTAAAGAAGTAGCAATTGCAAGTCAGGAGCATACACAAACGTTTTTGGTGAAGCCACCATACTCATTTCATCATCTTACAGAAGTAGAAAAGAAACAAGTCAAGTGGATAGAAAGAAATCGAGGAATTACCTGGTGTGAGGGTTACATAGACTATAGAGAGTTTCACCGTGTTATCATACCTCACTTAAAGAATAAAAAGATCATTACAAAGGGTTTAGAAAAAATTAAGTGGATCAAAGATTTATGTGCGGACTGTGACGTAATAGATATTGGTGAAAAAGGATCTCCTAATTTTGCAACATTAAAAAGAAAATTTTGTAATTATATGTATAACTGAATTTAATTGTGTACATCATAAATTGAATTGTGCATTAAATAATGTTGTGTGTATTAGAAAGTGGTATAATGATAATAATATGTATTTGTTTAATTTGTTTTTTTTTCAATAAACTGATCATTTGTGATATACTATATGGTTATTTTATTTAAAATTCTCAAGCTACTCTATTCTATAGACTTGAAACTAGCTGCAGCAAAATAAAATTTATTTTTAAATTTGAGTAAACTATACTTGTACTTAACAATTCCTATGTATGTATTGTATGGCCATAGTCCTCCGCACTGGGCCAGCGTGGTGGACTATGGCCTAACCCTTCTCACACTGAGAAGAGGCCCGTGCCCAGCAGTGGGACAGTTTAATACAGGGCTGATATTATTATTATACTTATACTTAACAATTTATTGCAACTTTATTTTAAAGATAAATATATTTGCAATGAAGTTATTCTTATATAAATAGAAATAAAACTACAATGATATTTGTTTATTATATACAATCATTTATTTTTAAATTTAACATAACATAACTTTCATACTTTTTACGATAGGTAAGTACTTAATTATTTACATTTAATTAAACTAGCTTTATATAATTATATATATGTGTAATTCTACAATTATTTATTATCTACAGTTTCTTATTTTTATTATAGCGTATTTTATTTACAACAATTTATTATTTAATGTAATGTATGTAGTGGAAATTATATAGAATGTATATTTATCTTGAATACATATTTATCTTGAAACTTAAGAAATTATAAAGGAAATAAATGGTATATATTTTACACAAAATATTTTTTATTATAGTTAAATCCTTAATTATTTACAATAAATGGAATTTAAATAATAATATTTACACATAACTAGAGTCTTCACAAAGTTTTTTCGATATTTTGTTTACTAATCTTTCCACTTCATCCATAATGTTGTCCACCGGTTCACTCATTACGTATTGCGCACTTATCAATATATCATCACCTCCTTTATCACTTGCAGTTTCTTGTTCATTTATGTCTATCACTTGTATTTGGATGAGTCGTAAGCCTTTTTTCTTTTGATTATTGATCACGTAAGACTGACAAATATTATGCTGCTTCCGCTTTTGAGGCTTTGTCCTTGATTTTTTATTGACCGGTTCTTGTACGTTTTCTTGTTCAGGAATATGCCAGCTCGGACTCGGGGTCGGAAATTCTTGACCGTATTGAGAGAAAATGATATCAAGCGAATAATTCATTATTATCGATGATCTGAAACAAAGAATATAATAATTATAATTTTTTTATTTATATCACAAGGAGAAACTCATAATCATAAAATTCACGAAATACATAAGTATACTTACGAATTATTTGTTTCAAATCGATGTGACCACCACAACAAGCGACAGCTTAATGATTAAGAAACTAATATTATTATAATGACGAAGGAGTAGTGTAACATAAACCTGTGATACAAGTTTGAACTTGTTTCTTGTGGACAATGAGCAAGCGTGCGAACACCTGCTTAGTGTTATATTTCAAAACTTTTTATTATTATATTTTATATACCAGTAAACTACTGAGAAACAAATGCATGTTTTGACAGGTTGGAGCTTCTTTGCTTGACATGTAGGAATGAGAAGTACTATACCAAATCGAAAGCTCTGTTATCGCGGGGCTCCTATTTCTGGGTATGGGGTCAGAGAACCTACCGTGGACAAAGTCTTTATACTATTGTCGAAGGTCTTTGGTCAAAAATATTTGAAAGAAGGCTTCGTCGACTTCGATCATACAAATATTCGATATTTGAACACTCGATGTATTCAGTGTACGATATATTAAATGTTCGATTTATTGCCCATTCGATCAATTAATATTCGACTGGCTTCGGCTTTCGATTTGGCATAGTACATCCGTAGGAATGGTAGGTATTTCACAAAAGGAATGAAAATAAAAGATGTTACATATTCATACAAATGTATTTATTTTCAAATAAAACTTATACAATAAACTAACGTTTATTTTATTACATAGGTTTTAGTAATGTTATAAAATAATAAGATTTATTTAGATTAGGTTAGTACGAAATATTATATATTTATTAATCTGTACATTTACAGTAGGTACATTGAATTTATAATTGATTAACACGATATTGCTTAAATGACAGTGCGGCATCGTAAGAACATGAAATATGTATTAGATCTAAATTAAGATGTCCAGTAATACAATTGTGAAGACCGCATTCAATTTCAAGAAGTAGTTTTTGTTTTATGTGTATACAAACATACAGATCTATGTATAAACATAGACCAGAGACAATTTTATTATGTACTATTGGAGGTCCTTTGGTATCGCAGAGGGTATAAAACCTGCGCGCACCGAACGTCGCGCCTCTTTCCGCCGCCAGCCATCGCGGAGACAACGTCTTGTCCGTGTCTAACATTTTTCAGCACAAATTCTATTGATTAGCTCATTACGTGTAATTTATTAAGAAAGTAAAGTGTTGCCTATATTTTTGTAATGAACTTTGTTTTTTTAGTCAAATTAGTGTTAAGTACACAAGATCAGAAGTGGGATAGGATCCTTGAGATTCTATCTCTCACGCCTTTTGGTTTTATTTATTTTTGAAAAATGTCAGACTGTGAGTATCGTCGCAGCAGACGTGATAGTTCGATTCGGCGGTCGAGCAGACGTCGCCACCGTACGCTTGACGGTAAGTTTAAGCAGATGATGAGGACGATGATGTCCAGGCTCACAGCATTAGAAGAGCAATCTGCAGTCCGATCCTCTCAATCGCGTCAACAATGCGAGCCGAGAGCGCATGACAACGCGTGTCGATCGTCGCCGCCACCTCGGCGCCGGTCCCCGACATCGAGGCGCCGCACCCCGCCGTTGCCATGCCGGCGCGTGCGCACCGCACCAGCGCGGCACTAGCTTGCAACGTCATCGGCGCCGGGCCGGCTTGCGGCCGACATCACAACGCTGTTGCCTTACGCACCGTCGCCCCTCAGCGAGTCGCGTGACAACAGGGAGTTGAGTGCGTCAGCACTACCAACGGAAACGGATAGGATTGTTGATGCTATCATATCAATCAACACCTCAGTAAGCCCAAACCATAATTTTTATATATCACGGTTTGATCCTAATCTACATAATATTGACGATTGGTGTGTTGAAGTTGATCGTGCGAAATCTTTAAATAACTGGAGTGATTTTAAATGTCTTTCACGAATAGGGAATTGTTTAAGGGGAGATGCTCGATCATGGTTAAATGAATGGGTGACTAACGATCGTACATGGAGTAGTCTTTAAGCGAGAGTTTAAACCTTTGTGTCCGAAAACGCCAGATATCGCAAACATTTTGTTTGATGTGATGTGTAAACATTCCGATGAGTACCCTACGTACGCGGACTATGCACGTCGTTCGTTACTGCGTTTGCGCATAGTGCGGGGACGCAGTGATGATTTAATATCTGCAATTGTGATCCGCGGTATCACTGACCCACATATTCGAGCATCTGCCACCAATCCCAAACTTTTACCTGAAGATTTAGTTAAATTCTTCTCAATTTACGTAAAACCAAGTTCAGCTAATACTTCTAACCCTCGTAATACGTTACAAGTATCTAGTAATAATAACCCGAACAGAAAACGTAAGTTTGAGGACGGTAAATATTTTTCGTGTGGACTTAAGGGTCTTACTCAAACTATGTGTTAGAAACGTAAAAATGACTCTAGTGCGGGTTCAATTGTTACTAGTTCTAGTTATATCGGTAGTTCTAAGACTAATGCAGCGCCAGTAAGGTCTGAACCTTGCTCGTTCTGTAAGAAAACCGGTCATAAAATAGAAACATGTTTTGCAAAATTGAAGGCCGACGCGCGTAGTATAAATGATGTTAATTTCTGTAGAGAAATGTCACCTACCCACAATACCGATGTCGTTGTGGCGGTAATTCAGGGCGTACCCGTTGATATTCTGATTGATAGTGGCTCAACTATTTCACTTGTATCGTCTTCAATGTTAAAACATTTTAGCTGCGCGCGCAAGCCAACATTTCGTGTACTGAAAGGTTTAGGTAGTCAGGAAATTGAAAGTACGTCTTACGTTACTTTGCCTGTGGAATTTGACGGAATGACTTTAGAGGTAGATTTGTTCGTTGTGAGGTCCGAATTTATGAATACACCGATCATAGTGGGTACTGATGTCCTTAATAGGAAAGGTGTACGTTACGTTCGTACTTACGATTTTCAACAACTTATTAGGGATGTAGATAACTCGGATTCGGTTTTGAATATTCAATCTGACTCTTCGACGCCAATTAACACGGCTCTTACTGGTCATCATCAACGGTTGTTAGCAAAGAGTTTTCTCAGTACTTTATTACCGGTACAGCAGTTTCCACCGTTAACACAGGTAGTATCGCCATTAAATTAAATAATACCGTGCCCGAAGGGCATTACGAATATTTGAAAATGCCATACGGTTCGGCTAATGCGCCCGTGGTGTATCAGCGAACAATCGCAAAAACCCTTCGAAAGTTTATTGAATCTGGTGACGTGCTAGTCTACATTGATGACTTATTGATCCTGAGTAAGACTGTAGATCAAGGATTAGTTATTTTGCGGGAAGTGCTTGTGGTCTTAACTGAGGCAGGCTTTTCTGTTAACTTAAAAATGTTCCTTCCTCACAACGAAGGTTGAATACTTGGGTCGTCACATCAGTCGTGGTCAGGTGCGGCCGAGTCATAATAAAGTTAAGGCAAAACCAGCAACAGCAGGACGCATACGTCAATGCAAGGAGGAAGCCTCCTCTTGTTTTTAATCTGGATTACTTAGTTTTTGTCAGAAAACAAGCTCAAGCAACTGGCAAGCTGGACGCCTGCATGCGGGGACCCTACCGTGTGGTGAGGATACTACCGCAAGGGCGTTACGAATTGCAACTCCTGACTGGCTCCTATGGGAAGTCGACCCAAGCAGCGGCTGCGTACATGATTCCGTGGCGCGGAGAGTGGACTCCTGATGTATGTGCTGCTTACTTTGATGGTGAGTTGCTTTGCTTTTAATTAGGATGGTGTGATATATTTGTTGTGTCACTGTCCTAATGCTGGTTGAGAGTACGCTTCACGTCGTGCCTCTTCTCTTAACCGCTGGCGCTGGTTCAAGTTACTGCTTCACGTCGTGCCTCTGGCTTGAACTAGTTATGTGCTAAGCAATGCTTCACGTCGTGCCTCTTGCTTGGCTGATTTTCTGTGTTCATT
Source organism: Catocala sponsa (assembly GCA_963564715.1). Lineage (NCBI taxonomy): Eukaryota > Metazoa > Arthropoda > Insecta > Lepidoptera > Erebidae > Catocala > Catocala sponsa. The sequence continues at coordinate 2,697,734 of OY751352.1, forward strand.
ACTAAGTCATGCTTCACGTCGTGCCTCTGTCTTGGTTTGACATTTTTCACTAAGTAATGCTTCACGTCGTGCCTCTTACTTAGGTGATTTTCTGTGTTTATTATTAAGATATGCTTCACGTCGTGCCTCTATCTTAGCCTATATTTCTCACTAAGCTACTGCTTCACGTAGTGCCTCTGGCTTAGTGCTTACATCTTTTTCTTACCTTTGTATCTAATGTGTATGCTTGCATACAACTATTTTGTACGTGTACTGTTACATAGATGCAGACCCAGATAGCGAGGAGTCTACCGTTGCCGCTCATAACAATGAGTCGCAATCTGAAGCCACGGCGCCATCTATGAGCGACGGGCAGCAGCTTTTCACGTCCGGGACATAGGGCGTCGCACCGCTAAGCACCCTGCACGCAAGCGCAGCTATGGAGCTGTCTGCTGACGTCGTGTACGAGTCGCAAGAGGTCCAGCCGGTGACAGGGTTCACCAATGCCGAGGATGGATGTTCTCGCAGCCAGGAGCCACAGCTTCTCGAGTCTAACTCGGGAGTGTCCTTGCCGATCCTGGAGACTGAGCTGCAGAGTTAAAGGAGCTCGAGGACGGACTCCTGTCAGGAGAGGCCGTATTGGAGGTCACATCCCTTTGGTATCGCAGAGGGTATAAAACCAGTGCGCACCGAACGTCGCGCCTCTTTCCGCCGCCAGCCATCGCGGAGACATCTTGTCCGTGTCTAACATTTTTCAGTACAAATTCTATTGCTTAGCTCATTACGTGTAATTTATTAAGAAATTAAAGTGTTGCCTATATTTTTGTAATCAACTTTGTTTTTTTAGTCAAATTAGTGTTAAGTACACAAGAGTACATATATAATAGATTTCGCATACCCGTATAATATAAACATTAAAAATAAATATACGTAATATAGTTAATAACAATGGGCAACAAAAATATATATTTTCTGCGGAATTAATTTTGTTACTGGTTTTATTTTATTTATTTATATTTTATTTTGTTCTTTTAAGGAACACATTCGTCAGTCATACGCAAAATGTATTTACTTTGTATGGATTGACTCTGGTTCTTGAGATATTTAACAATATTATATTATACAGAACGGTTGATATTCATAAAGAACGGTTCGATCAGGACATTAGAACAATACCGCGGAGAGGGTCAGGGAGAACAATCCCCTCGCTGACCCTCTCCGGCGCAGACGGACGGGAGCGAGGAGGAGGCGATTTGCACGCCTTCTCGCTCCTGTATAGTAGGGTCACTGGTACAGAGTTGGGGGACTCTCTACCGGCTTGCACGGCCCTACACGTCTGGGGGGTGGGCTTGGTGAGCAAGGCCACCTCTCCACAGGTGCTGAGGCCCGGTTATCATCAGTCGGGCCAACCGCCGGGGCGGGATGGTGATTGCTAACGCGACCCCATCCCGCCCCACCCCGTCGGCGGAGGGACTGCTCACCCCAGGTTTTTAGTGTGTATACCGACCCCCTTCAGGGGCGGAGAATCTTACATAACCACCCTCCCCTCCCCTGGGGGAGAGGGTATCCATAAAGGATTTACCTGGGTAAAAAAAAAATAGGACATTAGAACAATGAAAGAAAGATATCAAGGGCGATGAGACAGCCTTGTTATATTATTATGATGGCAGACTATTGCTTGAGTTTAATAAGGGATTGTCCTAAACATAAACACAATAGAAAAGCTTACAGATAATGTTTACCTGATATTTTTTAATGATTTTTTGTTAGAAGCATATGTTTTAAGAGTAGTAGAGCCTCGCTGATTCCAGCATCAATGGGCCGGCTCGACCAGGGAAGGAATACACTCTCACAGAATATCGACGTTAAATAGCAGTATTCCTACTGTTGTGTTTCGTTCGGTGAGTGAGAGTGCCGGAAGCCAAATCATCCCCTTTCCCCCTTCTCGCTCCTTCTCCTTCCCACTTATTTTCCTAAGCGGTCGGCAACGAGCAAGTGATGCCTCCGGTGTCGCAGGCGTCCATAGGCTACGGTAACCACTTACCATCAGGTGGGCTGTATGCTTGTTTGCCACATAAGTAGTATAAAAAAATTCCTGATGACAATTCATGGATACCTGTCAGTTTACTTGTGCTGTATTTCATTCTCGCTAACATAGGATGCTATCTGCCAGTGAAAGTCCCGTCAAAATCGGTTCAGCCGTTTCGGAGATTAGCCGAAACAAACAGACAGACAGACAAAAATTTTTAAAATAGATGTATTAGTATAGATACCTTATATACTTTCATATGCATTAGATAAAAAGCTGTTATTTTGACATTACAAACAGACACTTCAATTTTATTTATTTGTATAGACTGGTGACCCGTCCCGGCTTCGCACGGGTAGTACGAAACCTTAACTAATTATACATCTAAACCTTCTTCATGAATCACTCTGTATACTGGTGAAAACCGATTGTAAATCCGTTTAGTTGTTTTTGAGTTTATCGCGAACAGACCGACTGACAGACATACGAGGCGGGGAACTCTGCTTTGTAATATGTAGTGATTGCAGAATGTTATATATTAATTACAGCATATAAATATAAAAGGAATTACATTAGTCAAAGCAGCCATAAAAACAAAACTGTAATTTTATTAATTTGTGGTGTGAAAAATTTGACAAGAAATATGACAAATACTATAACACGAAATAAGACGATGGTACTGGTATGATTTTATTTATTAAACACACACAAAAAGTAAGCAATGATTAATTAATTTTATATGTATTATGTATGTTTATACATTGTCTAGTAGATACTCATAGTACAAGCTCTGCTTGGTTGGAGCTAGATGGTGTTGTGTGTATGTGATAGAATAATAGAATATTTATTACTTTATAATTTATCCATTCATAGATAAGATATAACTAATCGTTTGAAATCATGGTTGAGGCGGTTTCTTTTATTTATTTACACTTTAATGGTTAGAAGAAGTGTAATTATTTAAGCATACAAAATAATTATAATTCTCATTTTAAATAAAACAACCAACAGGTAAAACAGTTCCGATATAACACTTGATTTATTACATCATAATAATTATTTTAAATACAATTTGTGATAATAATCGAGTCAACCGTACAGCTTTGAGCTCTTTTCTTCGCAACAGCCAAGACAAAAGTGCTTCAATCGCCCACGAATACAAACTGTCATAAACAGTTTGACAGAATATGCTTACCATAAACAATAAAATTATCTTTAGATCTAATCGATTATAATTAATTAGGATTTTAAGTATTATAATTTTAAAATGTTAACAGTCGGCCATCCTGGAGCAGCGTCTGTCCCAGACGCAGGACATGATACCAATATTATGTATAATTATAATAATTAACAAATAAATTAATAAGAAATAACTTTGTTGATATTATCCTTTTTAGTCTCTGCCCTTTATAATTATATTATTATTTCCGTTTTGAGGTAAGGCAAGGTGAGAACCAAAATATTTCGTTTTGGTGTTGAGCAAAATACTACTTCAAAATGGCCTACGGCAATCAATGAGCTATCGTATTTTAGTTAAAGTCACTAAAAAATTTTAATTGAAATTTGTTAACAATCAGTGATAATAAAACGTATGTACTTCTTTGCTTTCGGCCTTCCTACAGTGAAAGAATGACCTCATTCGTCTTAATATTGATGTTAATTAATTTCGTTTCTATACCATAACAAAAGAGTACATCAATTTGATGACTAACTATCCAATATAACTTATGCTATTACAAGAAATATAATTACATCAAATCATTTATTGCCATATCTGATTATGTATTATTAATAACAAGTTTTAATAGTTACAAAACGAAGCGTATTTTTGATTACAACCATCTGCATGTTGAGTTAAATGGGTTGGCGTCTGATGGTAATGTAAACAGTGCTTCTGAAGTTCCTGCTGCCGCGTTGCCTGCGAAGAGAGGCCCGACTCGGTGACCTCTACTGCATATTTAGTCGAACTGCCTCTATTGCCCACACAAGGAGCTACATGCCCACACAAGGAGCTGTTTGCCCACACAAGGAGCTGTTTGCCCACACAAGGAGCTGCTTGCTCACACAAGGAGCTGTTTGCCCACACAAGGAGCTGTTTGCCCACACAAGGAGCTGTTTGCCCACACAAGGAGTTGTTTGCTCACGCAAGGAGCTGTTTGCCCACACAAGGAGCTACATGCCCACACAAGGAGCTACATGCCCACACAAGGAGCTACATGCCCACACAAGGAGCTACATGCCCACACAAGGAGCTGTTTGCCCACACAAGGATCTGTTTGCCCACACAAGGAGCTGTTTGCCCACACAAGGAGCTATTTGCTCACGCAAGGAGCTGTTTGCCCACACAAGGAGCTACATGCCCACACAAGGAGCTACAGCCTCAAAGCATTCCGCCACTTGCCCTCATTAGGCACGCGGTTGCATCGTTCGCGACACCACCAGCATGTGCCCGGCGTGATTGTCGTCTCCAGCTCAATCATTGTCTCGCAGGTTCCAAAGGCAATAAGGTACAAGTAAGGTAAAGGATAGGTACAATAGGTCAAAGAATTTGTAGGTCTACCTCATATGGGTCTAGTTATCACTATCACCATAATCCGTCTCGGACTCTGACTCTGAGAACCGGACCCATGGCTTAATTTTATCAACCGGGAAAACGCCCTTATATTTATTTTTTGAATAACCCTCGACACTGTTTACTTCGTAACGATCATGATCAAAGATTGCAGAAATCCTATAAGGACCAGAGAACGCGGGTACGAGTTTGCTGCTTTCACCGGGGGTCTTAGTACTTTTCTGAACCATCACCAGATCCCCAACCTTATATGATCTAGCTTTACATCTTTTCCTATCATATCTGTCCTTCATTTCGTTTTGTTGTTTCCTAATTTTAGCTGTAGCCTCATCGCGAATTTTTTGTAGATCGTCATGTGTTATACGTTCCTTAGGGCTTATTTCGTGTAAATGACCTTCCGTTACATTAACGCTCGGTTTTCCGAAAATAATTTCCGTAGGGGATTTACCTGTGCTTTGATTAACGGTATCATTTAGGCTCCATTGAACCTTCGGCACATGACTGTCCCAATTTCTATCATCATTATCATGACACAGCGCAACTAATGATGATAGAATCGACCGATTGTATCTTTCGATTTGCCCATTAGCCCTAGGTGTGGCAACAGCATTCAATATATGTTTCATGCCATTTGCCAAAACGAACGTTTGAAAATCTTTAGAGGTAAAGCTTGTGCCTCGGTCGGAAATAAGTATTTTAGGTGTGCCAAAGAGAGAGAACACATCATTAAGAACATTTATCGATGTTTTACTTTTTGTATTCTTAACAGTACGAAGAATTATGAATTTAGTGAAGCTATCTATTATCCCTAATATATATGTGTTGCCTCGCTTGCTCTTCACAAAAGGTCCTAAGTGGTCTATGTGAAGACTATGGAATGGAACGTCCGGTTTTGGAATAGGGTGCAGGAACCCTTCTCTCTTCCCACCCGATTGTTTAGAGTAAGCACATGGGATACAAGCCCTAACATATTTCTTTATAAATTGTGTCATTCGGGGAAACCAGTAATCCCGTTTGACCTTCTCCATAGTCTTTTCATACGAGAAGTGACCAGCATTGTCATGACATAACTGACAGACCTTCCATCGAGCATCTCTAGGTACAGCCCAGCGTAATTCACTACCTATTTTTCTAAATATTTTACCGTCTTTTAGCTCGTACTTGTTGCGAACATCTCTAGCTTCGATTGAACTATTATTTAAAATAGCCTTTACATGGTATAGTCGCGGATCGCTCATCTGTACAGATTGCAGCCAATTTACATCACTGATTTGCATCACCGACATAACCGATTCGCAATCAGGTTCCTTCACCGAGTTGCGACTCAGAGCGTCAGCATGTGCCAATTGAGCTCCTGCCCTATACTCAATTGTGAATGAAAATTCTTGTACAGAGAGCCACCACCGAGCTATTCTTGGAATTAAGTCCCTTTTTGTCAACGTAGTTCGAAGCGCGTTACAATCAGTGACGACTTTAAACTCGATCCCAAGAAGATAAACCCTAAAACGATTAAGTGATGCGACGACAGCGAGGGTCTCCAGTTCATAAGAGTGGAAATGTTGTTCCTCAGCTGTCGTCTGGCGACTAAAATAAGCTACGGCTTGTAAAGCTCTACCCTCTTCGGGTCGTTGAAGTAATATACCCCCTAAACCAGACGAACTCGCATCAGTATGAAGCTCTGTCTGGTATTTCGGGTTGTATATTGCGTGTATAGGTCGCTGAACTAGCATTGACTTTAATGTTCTAAAGGCATTTTCTTGCTCAGCTCCCCACGTCCAAGCGGTGTTGGTTTTTGTGAGAGAAGTTAACGGCCTTGCAATAGTAGCAAACCCGGCTACAAATCGGCGAAAGAAACTCGCTAGACCTATAAATTGTCGGACTTCGTGGACATTTTGAGGAGTCTTAAATCCATTGACTGCAATAATCTTTTTACTCCCGGGACGAACGCCATCCGAGGATATCTCGAAACCTAAATACTCTATAGTTCTCTTAAAGAAATGACATTTACTCAAGTTTAAAGTAAGATTAGCTTCCTTGATAAGGTCAAGAACTGCTGTTAGCTTTTCCAGCCCCTCATCGATCGTTTTGGACGCAATAATGACGTCATCCATATAAGCTAGTATACCGGGCATATTACGTCGCTTCAGAAGATTCAAAACTAGGCGCTGAAAAACAGCCGGCGCGTTAGTCAAACCAAAGGGCATACGGTTGTATTCGTAGTGCCCGTCTGGCGTCACAAAGGCTGTTAGATGTTTTGAGTCCTCTGAAACTGGCACTTGGTGATAGCCAGACGTGAGGTCTAGAGTACTAAAGAGAACTTGACCTGAGAGACTATCGATTTGGTCGTCTATTAGTGGCATTGGAAATTTTTCTCTTAGCGTTTTCCTATTGAGAGCTCTATAGTCGACACATAATCTCGTATCCCCATTTTTCTTAGCTACAAGTATTATTGGGCTAGCGTATTCTGACGTTGATTCGCGAATAATCCCGGTTTCAAGTAACTGACTTACGATAGTCTTTACTTTTTCACGTTCGGATAACGAGAGACGGTAGGGTCTATACGTAACTGGATTATGGTCCTTCAATTTGATACGCATTTCAGCTAACGACGTTTTGCCTAATTCTTCTAACGAAAACGCAAAGCAGTCACGTCGAGAATTTATTAACCTATGTAGTTTCTTACGAGTTTGTTCATCTAAATGAGCGTCAACATTAATCTGTTCAGACGTGATTAAATTTTCCACAAAATCAATTTTCAATATATTGACAGTATTGTTGTCTGTATTGTTAATTTTCTCCCTTATTGAAAGCAAATTAGTGGTTAAAAATAGTGCCCTAGCAATTAAAGTACCAGAGATTAATGTAAACGACTCCAAACTAAGACCAATAGCTATAATAGAGCCTATACCTTTATCAATAGTGTACACACCAGGGAGAATCAAATATTCCATACCACTTTTCATACAACATTCTGTATTTATGTAGATTGTACCGGTTATATTAGAGCCTGTGTGAACCTTAACGGTACTAAACCCATAAATTAAACTATTCTCAAGACAAGATAAAGCAATTTTCTTATCGTTATCTAATGGTTCCTTATAAAGGAATAGAGATGTGTCAGACTTGTATACTCTAACACCAGGTAACTCGGTCAAGGAATGTCCTATTAGAGCGTCCGCTATAAGTAAGTTGGGCTCAACCAGGTACACTACAACATGTTCATCGAGACCATCGAGTTTGATTTGAACCGTAATGCGGCCGCTTGGTAAAACGCTTCCTTGACCGAAACCATTTAGTGTCGGTAAATTACTATTATCTATAGGTATTCCGAGATTTTCTCCAATATCCCTTCTCAGTAACGTGCAATGACTGCCAAAATCGACAAATGCCCTAATTGGTCTATCGTTTAAGACTATCTGTTTAAAATATTTATCACTCACGCTATTACTCTGCGATATATTGAGAACGTTTTTTGTCTGATCGTTAGAAGTATTCATAGCTTGCCGTGTATCAGCAATGGTGCCGGCAACCTTGTCCGAACAATTTTTCTCTACATGACCATATTGGTGGCATTTCCTACATTTAATGACTGGTCTCGGACATCTAGATACTACGTGCCCTTGTTCCTTACAATTATAACAAGTAACTTCTGATCTTATCGGTCGCCTTAAATTCTTACTAGTACTAGAGTTGGATTCGTCATTGACGCGTATGCTAGGCGCAAATCTCTTAGATACCTCGTTTAATTTAGAAGATATGTTCCGAAAATATTTTAAAACGTCTTCGGGCTTATCGAAGTTAGCGCCCTGAACGTTCATTCGAATATTATTATCATAAATGCCATGAGTGAGGCAGTCTACAGCCTGTTTACCCTTTAGTTCGCATCTATTTATAAACATGATTTTATCATAATAATATTCTTCGAGGGATTCGTTACGTCTCGAACGTCTAGCTAGCATATCAGACAGTAGTTCGCCGTAATTTTGTTCACAAGGAAAAGCGGCTATAAGTTTGGCCTGCCACTCCGCCCATGAGTACTTTACACTAGTCAAACCATTATACCACCGTTTAGCGAGCCCTGATAGCTTGGGCAAAGCGTAGAAAATAGTTTGCCTTTCCGACCAGCCGTACACATGCGCTGATTCATTGACCCTAGCTAACCAATGTTTCATAGTCTGCGATTTAGCCTGCGGGTCGAACTCCGATATGATGTTTTGTGAGGCATGAAGACCAGTACCAAAAGACCCGGTATTATTGCGATCGTTAATAGCAATTACTAATTTCTCTAACACAGAGGTTTTTGAACGACTAGCTGAGCGTTCGCGGCGTGTGCGTTCACATCGTTGACGCTTAAATCTAGTCGAAGATGAATCATTAGAACTGGATGACGTAAATGAAGACTTACTCGAGGTATATCTTCGGCCTTTATGACGTTTCCTCGATTTGCGACATTGTTTACGAGACCTATGTCTATTTTCACTTGTCCGAGAGTAAGATCTTCGCTGAGTTTTTGTATTTCTACGTCTACTACGGCTCCGTGACCTTATTCGAACGGGGGACGGTGTACCCATTTAGGACTGCTAAGATAGGAGGTAAGTAATAGGAAAGGAACGACAACGTTTATTCACTGAAAATGGTATTAAGCATTAATGCAATATCTCTCATTGCTTCAAACAAACAGCTTCACGTACTATGCATACTAATTAAAAGACATGCAGGTATATAGTGCCTAGTATACGATAGTTTTAAATAAATACCAAGCATAGAACAATTATAATATTTTGGATAAAACTAAACTGTACCCACAATAAACTTTGCAATAATATCCCTTATAACCTTGTTATTAAATCACATAACCCTATCCTTGCTATAGATACCCATATATATATATCTAATAATATGATATATCTATATTAGCAGCCATTATTTATTGTTCAATCAGGAAAATGTATTAATATATTATCTATATCGAAACTAATCTGCACTATCGGAAAAGAAAACGCTTGTTGAATATCACTACTTGCACTAAAACACTTGTATTCACTTATATTACCTAATGCCTTATTTAGGAGAACAAAAAAAACGATAAATATCTGTAGAACGATCCAACTATGAAACAATCACTTATATGTACCGATGTTACAAAACAATATTACAACATAATAACGACGAGAAAGAAAGAAAAAAAAAACAACAGGTGTACCTAAATATATTTATAATATCAAGCGAACAGTGCATTTCGTCTACTTAATTATAGGGTAGTCGAATAAAATGTACAAAGTATAACGGATTCAAGAATAAAAACTAATTTTGCATGATCACGACTGCCAAAACGAGAAACGGCAGCGCAGGGCATTAGCTACCCTTTCTCGACGCGTCTCGTATTTTTGTACCCTTATGTTTTTACAATAATCGCCGCTCGGTTGATATTCAAATTATCAAAAACACAAAATAAACGTTGATCAGAAAGATAATATGCTTAAGACTCACCCGTTTTCTGCGATTAGAATTTACCTTAGACCGCGTAGTTGACACGATTATCCCACTTCTGAACTTTTAAATAAAACAACCAACAGGTAAAACAGTTCCGATATAACACTTGATTTATTACATCATAATAATTATTTTAAATACAATTTGTGATAATAATCGAGTCAACCCTACAGCTTTGAGCTCTTTCCTTCGCAACAGCCAAGACAAAAGTGACTCAATCGCCCACGAGTACAAACTGTCATAAACAGTTTGACAGAATATGCTTACCATAAACAATAAAATTATCTTTAGATCTAATCGATTATAATTAATTAGGATTTTAAGTATTATAATTTTAAAATGTTAACACTCAATATTATAATTATACCACATACAATAAAATTATTGACATATGAAGAATATAGTATCAAAACCCGCCAAAACGATATCAGAACAAAAATAATGTTCCGATTGAATATAAAGCTCCTTCGTTGCTTCTATCGCATAGCACTGATAGTTTTCAACAAAATCCACTAATATTCTAGTAAATCAGCTCACAAAAATAGCAGTTTGTTGCAAACACCGCTAAAAGAGTCCAGTTATATTATGTCTTTAAATGTTTTTTTGACATTTACCATTATTTGGTGAAAAGTATCTTAGAGGATTTTGAAACTAAACTCATCATCATCATCAGGCTATAATAGTCCACTGCTGGACATAGCCCACCCCTAAAGAGCGCCATAGCGCCCTGTCTTCAGCTTGAAACTAAACTACTCATATCAAAATACTTGGCTATCATTTCAATAATTGCGAATATCGGCGAAAGTCATAAAAATACGACGGGTATCCTAACTAATATTATAAATGCGAATGTGAGTTTATTTTTTTGTTACGCTTTCACGCCTTAACTACTCAACCGATCATCGTGAAATTTAACATGCACTCAGGGATACGGAAAAGTACCTTTTATCCAGAAAAACTACCTAATGTTTCCAAGGGATTGAAATGTATTGACAAAATCTACATTAACGCGAGCCAAGTTGCGGGATTAATCTAGTTAGGAATGAAAATCCCTAAACTACTATTACTCCTACAAAATGTTATTAAAAAGCCGGGAGAAGGAAAAAATAATATTATAATAATGTCCTCCAGACCGAATTTCGGCCACGGCGCGGCGGCCAGTCTTAACGGAGACTGGCCATCTGCGCAGGAGATATTATAGTGCACAAGTATGTGCGCAAACACAAGTGCACTCTCTGGTCCCTAACCCTCATGATCCGATGGGATGCTAATCTGACACTACCGGAGAGAGATCAGGCGCAGCACCAACGGCTTTACTTGCTTTCCGAGGCACGGGGGTGTTCAATACCGCCAACTTCCTAACTCCGGGCTCGTATTGAGATTGCTAAACAGAAAAATCCAATATATTTTTCTTGGCACGACCCGGGATTTGAACCCGAGACCTCATGCACAGCAGTTGCATTCACTACCGCTGCGTCACGGAGGCAGTTAATAAAAAAGCACGTGAATAAACTAAACTGAGTTTTATGCAAAACACGGCACTTAAGCAGTGATAGCCTTGCGAGAGACCGTTGGACCACCACGCAGTGGTCTCGGCTACGATACCAGGTCATTTTCTCGGTTACTTAATCGTAAACTAATATGAAAAATGTAAATATGAGTCTACTTGTTACGCTTTCGTGCCAGAACTACTCAACCAATTATCATAAAATTTTGCAAAACTTTGTCAGGGGTACAGAAAAGGACAAATCCTAATCCTATTCTAACTAATATTATAAAAGCGAAAATGAGTTTGTTTGTTTGTTACCTTTACACGCTTAAACCACTGAACCGATCATCCTGAAATTTTGCATATACGTTGACAGGTGTACAGAAAGGGACATAAGCTACCTTTCATCCCGAAAAAAATAACTGTTCCCGAGGAAAACAATAATAAATTTCTTATGATACTAGATGGCGAAACGTGTCTCGAATCATGATTGAATTATGTTATTACAAGCAGAGTACAACCCGAATTTATTGTCAAATTCTAAATTAATGCGAGCGAAGCCGCGGGCAAAAGCTGGTATGTATATATTTTCATTCAGAAAAAAGTACTGTTACTAATCTAACTACAGTTACGCGAGCGAAGTCGAGGGCAAAATCTAGTAGGTATGTATATATTTAGCTTTTTGAAATATGAGTGTGGTCATTTTGACGAGCAAAATAAAAAAAAAAAACATGCGCGTATTGCATAGTTAATTAAATTATCGCTTGCTTAAACGGTGAAACAAAACATCGTGAGGAAAGCTGCATGTCTTAGGATTCTCCATAATGCTTTCAAACTATGTTTCTTATAATTAGTTAGTTATAATTAGGTAGTTCTTATAGTCAGTTAGATTAAACTACGGACTATAATCATGCCTTGTCTTGAATATTTATGTACATGTAAGTGGATGCTCCTGTTTACCATACTGCTGCTTTAGAGGCTACCATAAAATTTTATTAAATGCTTGAGTATGTTCAGTAGTCATTCATGGAGAAATGGTTGCAACACCTTACAGTTATGATTTGTAAACAAAATTTTATTGTAAACTTGGCGATTAAAAAGAGTGGCCATGAGTTTCTTGCTCGTTCTTCTCATGAGCCCTACACCCTTGCTTTGCTAAACGTGACAGTAAATGTAGTGTAACTTTGACATTCATAAGTGTTACCTTGTAACCTAACTTGAATAAATTTATTTTTGATTTTGATTTTGAATTAAACATTCGCTGATTCTACTATATATAGAACTTATGCGCCGCGTATTTTTACGCACCGCCGAGCGTGGTATGGTTCCTTGCTCTGTAGATTTATGTAGGGTCGTGTACTAAGAACATGCTGATCCATATCAAAACAAATCCAAGGACACTTGATTTGTTATACAGAATGATTTTGAAATCGTGTAATTATTTTAACCACGCATTCTACTGGTGGTATAGAATAACCCTGACCATATTTTTTTTTATAAGAATTATTTTTTTGGAAAATTAATGTACCGTTTTCGTGAAATGGTTTCAGATGGTGATGATGGATGGTTAACCACCCGGGGCAATTTTAATTTCTTACTTATTAACAAAAATGACATATCTATAATTAATGTCGTAAATAATAACGGGCGGTCCTTTTTATTGTCCCTTATTTGTATTTCGGTAAAATTAGTTGAAAGTATTATTGTTAATATAACGCCACAACTAGCCGCAATATTCAACGGATGCATTGATGTGGGCATTTTTCCAAACTTAATGAAATGTAGTTAAATAATACCTTTATTTAAAAATCGTTGCAAAAGTGACCCCAGTAATTTTAGGCCGATTTCAATATTACCTGCTATTAGTAAAATATTTGAGAAGATTATATTACAGCAATTAGAGAGCCACTTCAGTGTAAACAATTTATTTCATGCAGATCAATATGGTTTTAGGAAGGGCCGTTCTACGATAGATGCGGGTGTTACGCTTTTAAAACATATTCAGTGCCTGGGAGAATTCGCAAGATGTCATTGGCGTATTCTGTGATCTCTCTAAAGCCTTTGACTGCGTTGACCATCAAACGCTGTTGCGAAAACTCAGTCATTATGGCATCCGAGTTACTGCACTTGACTTAGTTGATTCCTACCTAAGCGATAGACTACAACACGTTGATATCAACGGAAGTAGATCTTCTGGATTACCAGTCACAATGGGCGTGCCACAGGGCTCGATTTTGGGACCCTTTCTGTTTTTAGTATACGTAAATGATTTGCCGTTCGTTGTTCAGGATTTGTGTGACATTGTTTTAATCGCGGATGACACATCCCTTATTTTTAAAGTAGACCGAAAAGCACCAAATTTACTTGCTGTGAATGATTCACTTGCAGAAGTCCTGGACTGGTTTACGACGAATAATTTACTACTAAACTCTACAAAACCTAAATGTATCAAGTTTACATTGCCAAACGTAAAGAGTCCTAACGTGAATATAATTTTAAATGATGAAATTATTACTTTAGTCCAATCTACAGTCTTTTTAGGATTAACTTTAGATCATATAGTTCAGTGGGGCGCTCAAATATCGTGTCTTGCAGGGAAACTTAGCTCAGCTGCATACGCAATTCGGAAAGTAAGACAGCTTACTGATATAGACACTGCAAGACTAGTATATTTTAGCTACTTTCATAGTGTCATGTCCTACGGTATATTATTGTGGAGCAAGGCAGCTGATATTGAGACAATTATTATTCTTCAAAAGCGTGCAGTACGTAGCATTTATAATTTAGGACCACGAGTTTCCCTGAAAGATCGATTTAAAGAAATAGGCATAATTACTGTTGCGTCGCAATATATATTTGCTAACATTATGTTTATTAAACATAACATTTACTTATATAATAAGAGTAGTGATATCCATAACGTAAACACTAGAAATAAGCATAAGTTAGTAGGCCCATATCATCGTTTACATAAAGTTCACAATACATTTGCGGGACTCGGTATACGTTTTTTTAATAAATTACCTACTAATATAATTAATTTACCATTGTTTAAATTTAAAAACGCCGTTAAAAAACAACTTACTCGGGAGGGTTATTATTCAGTCAACGACTACTTAAATGACAAAAACTCATGGAGCTAGTTGCTTGTTGCATACAGGATTCAAAGATCTGTATTACTTATAAGTCAATTTAAGCCTTTGCATAGTCACAAAGTGTAAGTGTATGCGCCATCATGCCATCCTACTGTCTATTTTAGATTTATATTAAATAATATATCTTAGCTCAAATTATTTCCTCTCTATAATATTATTAAGTTATTATTGTTATTATCTTTAGTTTTTTATAGTCAGTAGTATATGGCATAATGGCTGTAACACCTTGTTAATTTGAGTTGTAAAATACTGAAATTATATTTAACTGGCGATTTAAAAGAGTGGCCGTGAGTTTCTTGCAGGTTTCTTCTCATAGGCTCTATACCCTTTGCCTGAACCTAGCAACTAACCTAAATGTAGCATCAGTAACTTAGTAAACTCACTAACCTATATACTTTGACGTTCATAAGTGTTACTTTGTGACCTAAATGAATAAATGATTTTTGACTTTGACTACGTCATCAGTTATTGTTATGTTATTTTTTTTTATTAGTAAAATATTAAGATTGTTTCGGATGGTTAACATATGACTATTTGAAACCATTTCACTAATTTATATTATTATACTAATTTATTCGTGCTATTTACAAATAAGTATTCTGATTTAGGGGTACTTTGTGTCCATTAATAATCGTAATTGTAAATTTTATTTTAAATAAAGGTAATAATATAATATTCTATCACATACACACAACACCATCTAGCCCAAACTAAGCAGAGCTTGTACTATGGGTACTAGATAATGGATAAACATACATATATACTCTTTTTTATAAATACAAACATATTATACATAGAAACACTCAGACCAAGACAAACATCCATGTTCATGCACACAAATGTTTGACTTGTGTGGGAAGCGAATCCGCGACCTTAGGCGCGGCAGTCAATTACACCAACCACTGCGCCATCGAGGCCAACTGACATGCCTAACATTAACTATTTTTATATTAGCTAAAGAATATTGAAATAACACTACTTTAAATGGATGGACCGTAGTCTATGGACGCCTGCAAAACCAGAGGCATCACTTGCGCGTTGCCGACCCTTTAGGAAAGGAAGTGGGAAGAAGGTAGTATGTGTGAATCAATTTTGAATATATATGACCCTAATGTACCATATACTTAGAAATAAATGCTATTCTATTCTATTATATTCTAAGAAGGTGCGGGAAGGAGGAAAGAGGGTGATTGGGACTCCGGCACTCTCACTCATCTCTGCTTAAAGTAACCTCAAGACACCACGCCCCTACAGCGTGGCTTGTCGTTAACCTAACTAAAACCCTTAAGGTTACAATATAAATAATATGTGTACTGTATAGTTTTATATATGTATATTTGCGGATAGTTTACGATAAATATACCAAAAGGTCTTCGGAGGCGTTAAAGGATAGTAGAGTAAGCAGATCTGTTACTGTAAGCTTTGTTTGCAGAGCACTGTTATATGTCACATGCGCTAGTTGATTTAGACTCACGTATTTATACTAGACTAGCTTGTGTTCGCGGCTTCGCCCGCGTTAATTTAGAATTTGACAATCAATTCGGGTTGTACTCTACTTGTAATAATATAATTCAATTATATTACAACACGTGGCACCATCTATTATCATAAGAACGTTATTGTTGTTTTCCCCGGGAACAGTAATTTTTTTCGGGATGAACGGTAGCCTATGTCCGTTTCTGTACACCTGACAACGCAATGCAAACTTTCAGAATGATCGGTTCAGTGGTTTAGGCGTGAAAAGGTAACAAACAAACAAACAAACTCAATTTCGCTTTTATAATAATAATATTAGGATTAGGATTAGGATAGTTAGGCAGTTAGGATTAGGATTTCTCGCCTAAATGTAGCTTAGATTAGTAATAACATAACCTAATGCTTATGTAAGTAAATATAATTTTTCTGGATGAAAGCTACGCTATGTCCTTTTTTGTGCCCCCTGTCAACTTGTATGTAAAATTTCATGATGATCGGTAGAGTAGTTAAAGCGTGAAAGCGTAACAAACAAAGAAACATATTAGATAGGGTAAAACAAGCAAAAATTTATTTAGGAAAGTTCTCTGTGTCACGGGGCATTCTACTGACATCGTAGTAGTAGTAGAGCCTCGCTGATTTCAGCATGAATGGGCCGGCTCGACCGGGGAAGGACTACCCTCTCACTCACCGAATATCGACGTGAAATAGCAGTATTCCTACTGTTGTGTTTCGTTCAGTGAGTGAGAGTGCCGGAGACCCAATCACCGTTTTTCCCCCTTCCCGCTCCTTCTCCTTCCCACTTTCTTTCCTAAAGGTTCGGCAACGCGCAAGTGATGCCTCTGGTGTTGCAGGCATCTATAGGCTACGGTGACCACTTACCATCAGGTGGGCCGTGTGCTTGTTTGCCAACTTAGATGTACAAAAAAAAGAGGTACATGTATGTGAATAGTTAAGTTACATTTTATATATAGATTTTATTATAGTTATAATTTATTTTTAATAATATGATAATATATGTATTATAGCATTTATAAGCTTGTTTAAGTGCATGTGGTAAATGTTTATTAAACTGTTGTTGTCATAAATTTGATGGTTTGTGGTGTGTATGTGTGTGTGTGCGTGTGTATGTTGTGTTGTGTGGATATCCTACTTACTAGTACTCGTGGCTACTGAGAATCATTTTATTGTGACCTAAGCAGTTTTTCAGTTTCCTCATAGCTTAATCCCTTTAACCATGTTTTAGTCGGTTTTTGCAGGAGTATTTATTTAGTGTATATACCTATATGTATCATTTTGTTTAATTTATTATATAATTTATTAATAAGATAAAGTGCTCTGAACAGATATTCCATCTTATCCCGCCCTCCCCTTTCCTATCCAGAACAACGCGTGCTGGGCTCAGATGCCATCCTTACACAGTAGAGTCGACTAGAGCGCGCACCAACAAGCTTGGGTTCTCATACCTCTGCCGAACGACCAATGGATGGAATTCTCTGCCAAGGCACGTGTTTCCTTCTTCCTTCAATCCTAGGTCCTTTAAGCGGGGCGTGAAAAACCACCTTCTCAGGCCGTCAAAGTAGAGACCTCAACATTGCCTCGGCTGCTACGAGGACGGTGTGGAGGCCACTGCTCTTAGACCATACGACTGCTTACTATCAGGCGGAGTGCGATCATATTAAGGAGCAAAATAAAAAAAAACAAAAAGAAATAAAGAAATTGATGTTAGGCAAAGGAGGTCGAGACTTTTAATGAAGGAAAGACGTGGTGTACACGACTTTTTTGCTAACATGGACTGAAATGAATATTATTATTATATATTTAATTCAACATGGCATTATGTATAATCATAATTGCAAGGCGGAGGACATGTTTTTATAAAAGGAGCATCAATATAATATCAATTTAACAGCTTTATTTATAAAAAAATGTCTCATTCAATCATCTTAATGTTAGCTTCATCACAGTCATCAAGATCGTTAGTGAACTTTCCGAAGTTGAAATAGTTTTCGATTTCTTGCAACGTTCTATCTTTGGTTTCTGGCATTATGAAATATAATATTAAAAGGCACACTCCCATAATACTCCCATATACAGCAAAAAATCCGTACACTTCGATACTGGCAATCAAGTAAGGCGTGGACTGAAGACCCGCCCACAAAACTATTGAAAACCAGAACCCAGATATAGCTGAACCTACCCCTCTGTGTGCTAAAGGAAATACTTCACCGACTAACGCTAAGGGTATGGGAGCACAACCTAGATTAGCAAGAATGAAATACAATACAAGCAAACCTATAGGTATCAATGGTTTATCATTAGAAATAATATTTTTGTTAGCTAGCAGTAGATATAAACAAAATAACATGAGTACCGCCATCGCTGCAAAACCAGATGAAAACAACAAAATGCGACGTTTCATGTACTTGACAAGGAATGAAGCGAATACTGCGCTGCTAGTCATGATGAGGTCGATGCCTAGTGCGTAGTAGAATGATTGAGACGTTTCTCCAGTTAAATTCGGCATTATTTGCAGAGCGTAAGCTGGAAATATATGCCTACCACTCAACTCAAGAACGGCTACAGCCAATATCATGATCGTGGTAGGCTTTAAAAAATCTTTTCGTGTAAATTTTCTAAAGAAGTCTACAATCTTCTCCCCGTAACTAGATTTCACTTGTGGTTTTGATAATTCAGCTTTCTGAGATTTGATTATACCTTCGATTTCTTTTCGTGAGAAGTCATTGTTCCCTCTCAGCCAGAAGAAGGCTTCCTGGCTTTTTTCGTATTCATGTTTCGAAGCCAACCATGCAGGGCTTTCAGGCCAAGTGAATATAATTATCACGGTCATTACAAGTGGTACTAAAGAAATCAGAGCGATGGTTCTCCAGTGCAAGAATGGACTGATGGTATGCAAGAACAAGGCACCCATGCACACTGAAGCGTTCTTGAGATAGAGGAATACTCCTCTGTATTTAGGGCACGTATATTCTCCAATCACAATAGCTCCCAAGGATACTATTGGGGCCGCGGTCAGGCCACTAAAGAACCTTCCAACCATAAGCATGGGCATGCCTGTCGCGAAATATATGAGAAGCCAGCCGATGACTGCAGGTGACATCCACAACAGATGAGCTTTCCTCCTGCCGTACAAAGCCATGAGGATTGATAATATCAGGTATCCTGGAATTCCTGCGACGCCTATTATTGATCCTGGAAGTAGATAAATAAAATGCATAGGTAAGTTTTCTCTCTTTATTTCGTTATTTAAAAAAGGCAACTCGCGCACTAGGAATAAATCATGTGTCGCACGTCCCGTTTACAAACATTGAAACAACGGACACAACGAACATCCAGAGTCGGAACAGACATTTGTGGATCACACAAATGTTTGTCCCGTGTTGGGAACCCATAACACTCGACGCAGTGGCAGTGGCGAGGCGATCATTTAAACCACTACGCCATCTATGCAGTCGTAATGATATTCAAAAAATTAAAAGTTAAACGAGTGACAATAAAAAAAAATTGGGGCTGTCTTTGCGGACTGACGATAGAAGTGAAAACTTTAATCCTTAATCATAAACATACTTTTTTAAAAACCAAAAAAAACAGTAATAGGGCCGGGTCGGATGCTAGTTTCCTGATACTCTTTTATATTAAGGGGATCACAATTTCGTTATGTTTTGCGTAGGACGCACCATTTCTGAGATATTGTTAATATTCTAAAATAATTCAAAAATGGAAAGCGTGGAAGCTTGATGATGACGCGAGTTCTATGATTTTTGTTCACCCAAGAAGTGCTCAATGCGCCTAAAGAAGGTTTCACTTCAAAAATTATTCTAGTTAAAGTTTTAGTTATTGCCCGCATATAACCTCTAAAAGTTGGTCCTCCGACCACCTTTTAGAGGTTATATTCGGTTACACCCATATTTGCCCAGCTTTGGGCTAATGTTCTTTAAACGGGAATCAAGCATCGGCATACTCCGTATTGAGAATTTCTTGTCAAGAACACCCAATATCTCCTTGCTCTATGCAGGAACCGAACCCAAGGCCTTATGCACAGCAGTCATAAACATTTATGCTGAGTCAGCGAGACAGTCTAAGTACTAATAAGTCAATATTTTATTGCATTCCACAATGTTATAAAGAGGGACTTATAAAACAAATTAGGTCATTATGGACCTGTCGGGCACAGCAAATTAGGAGAGAGGAAGAGTCCCAGATATTTAACACGCGATAAAATAAAGAGACGCTTAGCTGTCCTTCTCGGGTTCCCCACGTTTGTGACAACTGCTATACTCCCGTGGCTTGTAGTGTGATGTTACATAGCCTTTATTACTTCGGGATAAAATAGCTTTCTAATGCTGATATAAATTATTAAAATCAGACGAGTAGTTTTTGAGCTAATTTATTACAAACATAAGCCAAATCTTTCCTTTTTAAAAAAGCTGATCATAAGGTTGGTTTCTCACCTAGCCATGAGGAGTCATGCAGATCAGCTTTGATGGGTGAGTCGGGATGGCTCAGTGCCGGCAGCAGACTGGAGGGAAAAGCCAGTACCATCCCCATACCGACCATATTGATCAATACCGCTAACATCGTCCATATCTAGAAAAAGAAATTCTTTACGCATTTTCCACTAGACTTTAGACTTACACGACACTTTAAATACCATATCTATATATGAATCCTTACTGATATTATCCTATCCTAATACTATAAACGCGAAAATGAGTTTGTTTGTTTGTTTGTTACCTTTTCACGCCTAAACCAGTGAACCGATCATCCTGAAATTTTACATATGCGTTGTCAGGTGTACAGAAACGGACATAGGCTACCATTCATCCCGAAAAAAAATACTGTTCATGAGGAAAACAACAATAACGTTCTTATGATAATAGATGGCGCCACGTGTCTTTCGAATCATGATTGAATTATATTAATACAAGCAGAGTAAGTACAACCCGAATTGACTGTCAAATTCTAAATTAACGCGAGCAAAGCCGCGGGCAAAAGCTAGTATAATATAAAAGTAGACATAGCATAGTGGGAGACCGTTGGACTGCCACGCAGAGGTCTCGAGTTCGATTCCAAGGCGCACATCTCGGACTTTTCGAAGTTATATACGTATTAAATAAATAATGAATTATCGCTTGCTTTACAGTTAGACTGGTGTGGGTTCCGGGGCATGCATGGGTGCAGGGCAATGAGGAGGCTGATGAATTAGCCAGAAAGGGCTCCGAGCAACTGTTTGTGGGCTCCGAGCCATACGTGGGACTCTCTGAGAGCACCGTCAAGGCAGCTTTGAATGCACATGACAGTGATAAATACAGGCTAGAGTGGATGGCCCTTAGGGGTCTGGAACACTTCAAGAAATACATTGCAAACAGAGCCACAGGCTTTACCCGGAAGTTCTACGGGTATAACAAGAGCCAAATACGCCTGCTCACAGGAGCGTTCACTGGTAATTTTGGCACCAACGACTTCCTGTGCAGATTGACATTGGCACACAATTCGATCTGCAGAGCCTGTGGTGACCAGAACGAGTCCATATCGCACCTACTGTATGAATGCGATATGTTGGCTGGACTGAGGATGGGTCTGATGGGATTGGCATATCCAAACCCTGAAGTCTTCAGGCTTCTCCCTCTGAAGTGTACACTGCGGCTGATGCAGTACATTCATAAGGAGATAGCTAAGGGATAAATCTTGGGGCCGACACAAAAGATCCCACTGGGTCGAAGTGTCGCCGGTCTGTACTGACTGGCCTCCACGCAAAAGATTAGATAAGATAAGATCGCTCGCTTTAACGGTGAAGGATAACATCGTGAGGAAACGAGCATATCTGATAGGTCTCTATAATGTTCTCGAAAATATGTGAAGTCTGTCAACCCGCACTAGGCCAGCGTGGTGGACTATGGCCTGACCCTTCTCACATTGAGAAGAGGCCCGTGATCAGCAGTGGAACAGTTTATTATAATATAATATATTATATAATATTATAATAATAAATGTAGGTTTAAAATATTCTTTGTTTGTTACGCTGTAACGTCTAAGACTGCGCCGAGCGTAAGACAGATAATGACAGAGCTCGTGCGGCGCATATTCAAATCGCCGCGCGGCCGTCATAGTAAGATTATATGGAGGATTTGAAGTGCTTTTTTGATAAATATGTACCTATCTTTACTGTCAACCAATAATTTAAATATTTGGAACGAAAAAATTGTAATATAATTATTTATGTTTAGTTTAAGCTGTAAAATAGGATAAAATTCTACTGTTATAATCTAAAAATCACGTAACACGAGCTTACGGTTTTGCATTTTTCGTGCAAATTTACATAATTTTGTAGGCGAAAATATTAATTATTTTAAGTTTTTTACACGGAGTAATTGTAAACACATTCATTGTTATAGTAAATGTATATTTTATATTTGTATTAAGCAAAAAGTGTTGATTTTATTTACTTAACTGTGACCGCCGATTTTGGCACATTTCGCTCGGCGCAGTCTTAAGATAACTATTATCGGTTCTGTTTAACAATTATTTATATACTTGCTGTCAAGAACTGTACGTTACTATTCTGCTTACTATAGCGTCACTCCCTAGTTTATGAACCCCCGCCTACTTCCATGATGTCATTTTTAGTGGTGAGACTACTTCCATGGTTTATTTTCCTTCACTAATTTTAATAAAATTTATATAAAGTGTAGTGCATTCTTTAAATAAAACATGTATTACTTTTGCATTCAAATTTGAATGCGAAAGTCTTCTTCTCCTTAGCCTTTATTATTCCCAAGTCACTTGGGGTCGGCTTTCTGGTCTAACCGGATTTGACTTGATATCAGTTTTTACACGGAGCGACTGCCATCTGACCTCAGCAACCCGAAGGCTAACGATATCCTAGCTAGACCAGTGTTAGAATATTAGAGGGCACTGACTTCCCAATAGCGACTGCCATAGATGTTCATGGCAGCCGGGACCAACGGCTTAACGTGCTCTCCGACGCACGGAACAGGGGATAATTGTCAATCAATACGCACATAATTCCGAAAAGTCATATAACTTCCGAAAGTCAGAGATTCGCGACGTGGGTTCGAACCCGAGACACTCTGCATTGCAGTCTGTTGGTCTCCTCACTGAGCTATTTGAATGCAAAAGTAATACATTATTATTTTAGCATATTAGAAAAACAATTTAGTGATTGATAATAATAAGTCGTCGGTGTAAACAGTCACAATTTAGTTTATAGGTAAGAACAGATTGCTGCATTAAAATTAAGTTATTTAGATTTAATTTTGCCACAGTTGCATTTGAAATGAAAATATTGTATAGGTCCCTACATGTTATAATTCAATTGTATGTATAATTATGTGAAACGTATAAAAATATTCATAAATAATGTAAGGGATATTATTTCAAATTAAATTATACAGTTTATTTTATTATTATTAACAATTTTTGAGCGTACCGCCGAAATATTCATATTTAATAAAAATATTATCTTACCTGCCTTAACAATGGAGAAGTCATTGTTCTAGAGATTCTTCATATGGACTACAAGATCTGCACAATTATAAATAAACGTAGATTCACATGACGTAATACATGTCCTATTGTCAAGCCTTTCTTCAGAACATCGTGTGAAATTGTTTTTGAATTGTGTAAAACAATTGTGTTCTATTTTTGTACTTACAAGTATTTGTCCGTGAGTTCATCTGCTTAAACACTCAGTTCGTCCTCAATTTACAAGCAATCTTCTCTTTTCCCTAGCCTTTATTATTCCCAAGTCACTTGGGTCGGCTTTCTAGTCTAACCGGATTTTACTGGATATCAGTTTTTACACGGAGCGACTGCCATCTGACATCCGCAACCCGAAGGCAAACGATACCCTAAGGCCAGTGTCAGGATATTAGAGGGGACTGACTTCCCAATAACGACTGCCACAGGTATCCATGGCAGCCGGGACCGACGGCTTAACGTGCTATCCGAGGCACAGAGCAGGCAATAATTGTTAATAAATACGCACATAATTTCGAAAAGTCATATAACTTCCGAAAGTTATATGTATATATAAGAAAATGATAATAAACAATTTTTAATTTTAATTTAATTTTTTAAAAGTGTGACAGAACATTGTGATTAATATCACTCCAACGTACCTCTCTTATGCTCACTATGCTATCTGTTATCAGTACTGACGACCTTAAAATATGGACACACCCGCAGTATGACGTCACTACATCTCTTGTTCAGGTACGTAATTTACTTATTTTATTATTTATGAGAGTAAGAATAAAACAGGTAGAATAAGGAATAGTGTGATTAGAGAGGGATGCGACATGAAAGTGGATATAGTGACAAGAATAGAAAAGGGTGTGTTAAGCTGGTTTGGGCAAGTAGAAAGAATGGACGACGAAAGACTGACTAAGAAAGTTTATAAGGCTAGTGTGAATGGAACAGTCGCAAGAGGAAAACCTAGGCGAACGTTTCTCGATCAGATCGAAGGTGTTCTGGACAAAGGCCAGGTTAAGAGCTCCTTGAACCGACGGGCATGTATGAGGAATGTGATGAAAGTGAATGCCAGAGAAGTGTGTCAGGATCGTAGCAAATGGAAATCCGTAGTCTCTGCCTACCCCTCTGGGAAACAGGCGTGAATATATGTATGTATGTATGAATAAAACAGAATCTCCCTTAAAGTTATAATTACTATTCTGGTATAAACGCTATATCTAAATAATTTATAAGTATTTACTATGCTAAGGTAGAATGTAAATGAACAAAGAAAAAGACTATTCATAAAATAGGATTTGAACCTGCGACCGCGACAAACCAACAAAGGTATTTAGGAAGACGTAGGAACGTCACGGATTATAATAATAATAATAATATCTAGCCCAAACTAAGAAGAGCTTGTACTATGGGTACTAGACAATGGATAAACATACATAAATACTTTTTTTTGTAAATACTATTAGGTCAGGTGGAAATAAAACTCGTAACGTTTTTCGTAGTTCACACTGGTTTTATTTTTACTTTATACGTGTTATTCTCACTGCTGTTCGACACCGACTGCGCTAACTTTCTACAGACTAGCTACCTCTATACCACGCCACCATGACGAATGAAACAAAACGATAACTTCATAATGGCGGGGCATTAGTCAAATCAGCGACTTATTAAAGCAATAATAAATTAAAAAGTAATTAAAATAATCTACCAATAATTTATGTGTAAACAAAATATAAATAACTGTAAAATATAGTGAATACATCAAATTAATTAATAAGTAAATTATAACTTCTACTTTGTATAATTATAATTTAATACAGTTGTATAATTATAATTTAATACAGTACATGTGCTACTTAATAAAATAAAGGTATCGAATAAATTCTAAAATGTGTATAAATTCTAAAATATGTGTAAAAATCAAGGTAATATGTGTATAAATCCTAACAGTTCGGCCATCCTGTTTGAAGCGAGTCCCTTCGCTTTTTTTGTTAAATTATATCATTATTAACATCTTAACTTATTACTAAAAAAAAATACATAATTTGCATGCGTCATGAGTTGTTGAGTTTACATAACTATTATATGACAATGTGACTTAAAAGTTAACATTATAACTACTAGGTACTAATTGCTGTATTTGATAAATCAGGGACATACCTCTTCATTTTCGCTTGTACTATCATTGTTAGATGAATCTGATTCTAAGTCTCTGTTAAAATTCATCCAAGGCTTAATTTTATCAATAGCAACAATGCTTTCATACTGTTTACCACGCTTACGAGTTAAAGGTGTGTCCCTAATTAGGAATCTGTCATTAGGGAGCATTTCTACTATGCGGTATGGTCCTTGATATTTGACAGCAAGTTTTTGGGATTTACCGTCATGTGGGACCTGTCTCTCTACGCGTACCAAGTCACCTTCCTTATACTGTGTTGGAGCCTTTCTATGTTGATTATAACGAATAATGTCTTTTACCTGTTGTTCTTTTATTTTTTCGCCTGCCCTTTGTCTTACGTCTTCTAGTTTCTCGACTGAGGTTCTATTCAAAGTCTCATTAATAATGTCATGCAACTTACCTTCAGTTCTACTGGTAACATTAAACCCAAACAGTAATTCTGAAGGACTTTTCAGAGTTGTTTTATGTTTTGTGGTATTAATGCCAATCTGTATATCATAGATGTGTTCATCCCAGGATTTATCATCACCACCATGGTTTGAAGTGGATAACGCATCTAAAATAGTTCTGTTAAATCTCTCGACTTGCCCGTTTGCCCTTGGTGTTGCGACGGCATTTTGAATATGCTTTATGCCGTAAGATTTGATAAAATCCTGGAATGTTTTACTAGTAAAACTAGTACCTTTGTCGGTGATTAAACGAGTGGGAACACCAAAGTAACTAACGTATTGTTTGATTATCTTTACTGAAGTAATAGATTTGGTGTTCCTTACTGGATTGATACTTACGTATTTTGTGAAACCATCGACAATAACTAATAAATAGCAATTACCCTTCTTGCTTTTTATAAATGGTCCCAGGTGGTCTGCGTGTATGGTATGAAAGGGCGTACTAACTTTTTCAATAGGGTGTAATTCACCTTCTTGTTTACCACCTGGGGTCTTGTGATGAGCGCATTCCAGGCAAGAAGAGACATATTTTTTTACAAATCGTCGCATCTTTTTAAACCAATAGTGCTCCTTAATACGCTGTAGTGTTTTCTCAAATCCACAATGACCGACATCATCGTGGTTCATCTTCAGGATTTGCCAACGTACAGTTCGTGGAACGAACCATTTTAAATTTTCATTTACGACCCGGAAAACACTATCATTCTTTATTTTATAATTTTTACGTACCTCAAGAGCCTCTTCCATGGAGGAATCCATTAAAATACTTTTGATCTTCTTGACTTCTTCATCGGCGGATTTGACCGTAGCTATCCAGTCTTGATCTGTTTGCTGTATTAATAAAACATCTAAAATATCTAACTCACTAACCGGGTCGTCTACGGCGTTCCTGCTAAGTGCATCTGCGTGCGCCATTCGAGTTCCGGGGCGATACTCAATAGTGCAGTCAAATTCTTGGAGTAAGACCCACCAGCGCGCAATCCGAGGGATAATATCTCTCTTTACTAATGTTGACCTTAGCGCGTTGCAATTTGTCATGATTTTAAATGGTATACCTACCAGAAAAACACGAAAACGATTCAGTGAGGCTACAACTGCTAGCGTCTCGAGTTCGTAGGAGTGCATCTTACGTTCATCAATATTAGTTTTGCGACTGAAGTAGGATATTACCTGTAGTATATTATTGTTGTTTCGTTGCAGCAATATACCTGCCAAGCCATCCTTACAGGCGTCTGTGTGCAACTCGGTTTCGGCCTTGGGATCATACAGTGCAAGTACTGGTCGATTTACAAGTAACTCTTTTACCTTAGTGAAGGCGTTGTCTTGCTCGTTGCTCCAAACCCATACAGCAGTTTTCTTCAATAGATCTGTTAATGGTGCCGTGATTACGGCATACCCCTTAATAAAACGTCTGAAGAAACCCGAAAGACCGAGAAAACGCCGCACGTCATGTTGGTTCTGTGGAGTTGGGAATTTGGAGACAGCTTCAACCTTTCTGCTACCGGGCCTGATACCATTAGCACTCACATTGAAACCTAAAAAGTCTATAGAGTCGAGAAAGAAGTGGCACTTGCTCAATTTTAACGTCAACCCACCTTTTTTTAGCAGACACAAAACCTCTTCTAGTCTTTGAAGACCTTCGTCAAAATCTTTAGACGGAATAAGAATATCGTCCATGTAAATGATTGCGTATTTAATTCTGGCTTCCTGAAGGATTTTATTTATGGTACGTTGGAAAACAGACGGTGCATTGACTAAACCAAAAGTCATACGATTATATTCATACTGCCCGTCAGGAGTCACAAAGGCAGTTTTTGGACGAGATTCTTCGGATATAGCAATTTGATAATAGCCTGAAGCTAAATCTAGGGAGGTAAATAAAGTATTACCTGCTAGTAGATCTAGTTGATCTTCCACGCGTGGCAAAGGGTAGTGGTCCTTCTTAGTTTTTCTGTTAAGAGCTCTATAATCTACGCATAAGCGTTTCTCACCTGTTTTTTTCTGAACCATAACAATTGGGCTCGCGTAGGGTGATGAAGATTCCCTGATTATGCTGCTGTCGAGCATTTCTTGGATCATGTCCCTAACCTGTGATCGCTCAGCATACGACATGCGATAAGGGCGATATACTACCGGGTCTGCGTCGGTAAGTTCAATTGTCATTTCAGTGATTTGTGTATATCCTAAGTCACGTAACCCATTAGAAAAACAACCATTATACTGCGCAAGCAAATCCTGTAAACTTTGACGCTGGTGTTCGTTCAAACCGGGATTACACTTTACTGAGGTTTCCATCTCTGCGTCATCAAATGTTACACTAAATGAATTTAAAATTTTACCTGACGGCGCTGAGTTTCTTTGGAGGGATCTAGTTAAAAGAGTACCCTTATTAAAATAGACAGGAACTAGTGATAGGTTGTAGACCAGAATTGCACCACGTCCATTTTTGATCTCATACTGGCCAGGAAATAAATAGTACTCTTTACCTTCGGGACCTCGCAACGTACCATTCACATAAATATCACAATCTAATTGGACACCAGTACAAACCTTGATTGCTTTTAAGGCATTGCCGGGAACCTCCGTGTCAGCAAGCGCCATTACATCCAATTTATTTGGTGGCATTCGTTGGAACCGAATTTCATCTGGGGTTTTAATTATCAAAATATTAGGTTTTTCAGTAAACGAGTGTCCTAGTAAGATGGGATGAAGCAATACATAATCCTCTACTACATAAAGATCTATAGTTTCTATTAAGTCCTGGACTTCGATAGAAGCCAAGACGACTCCTATAGGACATATTAAATTACCACCGATACCTCGAAATAAAGGCAAGTTTTGTCGAGAATTAATCTCAAGATTAAGAGATTTGGCATCACTCATTCTAATTAGGGAACATTGACTACCAAGATCGACATGGCAAGAGGTTTTCGATCCGTTGACCTTGATGTCTAATATATATTTATTTAAACCTATATCTTCACTTGTAACTTCCGATACCTGCTTCTGATTTGGTTCATTACTTGGACCTGCATTCTCTGTGGTTGACGCCTTTCTATTCCTGAAGCAGTTATCAGCTTTATGACCCAACCGGTTACAGACTGTACAGCTCACTAAAGGTTTGTCACACTTGTAACTCGGGTGACCAACGGTGTCACAATTATAGCACTTTATATTCGAATTAAAGCTACTCGTACCTGGTTTTGACGGACCTGACCGACTGGGGTTGCTCCCAAAACGTCGGTCATACATTCTCCGCATCGAATCTTGGTTCTCCCTGCTCTGGCCACTTTTAACAGTTCTGAAATAATTATGTACCTGCTCTGGTTCGTTGAATTGAGCTGCCTGAGCACCAACCCTTACAGCGCGATCCTCTATGCTATATAAAAGACAATCTACTGCTTTTCTACCAAATATGTTACACCTATTTAGTAAATTAATTTTCGCGTAATAGTAATGCTCCAATGACTCCCCGTATTTTGCTTTCTTAGCTAACATCTCTGTTAAAAGCTCTGCATAATCCTCTCTACACGGAAATGATTCTATAAGTTTTCTTATCCATTCTGACCATGTATGTAGTATCGAAGTCAGACCCTGATACCATATCTTAGCTACGCCGGTTAATTTGGGCAAAGAGTAATGGATAATCTCCTTTTCCTCCCAGCCGTAAATCTCAGCGCATTCTTCAACTTTAGTCAACCACGTTAACACTGTTTGGTCTTTGGATAGAGGGTCAAACTCTGGTATCACACTTGTATTAAACGTAATTTTGGGTTTATCCGAGCCTTTAACCTTTTCTAAAATAGTAAGAAATTTATCTATCAAAAACCTGTCATCTGATGCTTCCTTCTGTGTCCTTTTCCTTTGAGGTAATGATAGTTCATCACCGGATTCCGATGATATAGAGTATTGACGCTTGCGCCTCGAACGTGTAGTCTTCTGGCCACGTGACATTGATCGATCTTCGCCAATTATAACACTTTGATCCTCATCTGAAGCAGCGTAATTACGCCTTCGCCTAGCCTGATGCATACTTCTATCCGAATCCGACTCATCCAGATCGCGACTCTGTACCTCGAGTCCGCCTTCCAACGTGTGTGCCAGTCCTTCCCCTCGACTGTGTACCCTTTACCTCGGGTTTGGTTCACATCAGTGTCCTTACCTCGGACGTCAATAATAGTGGACCCTTTACCTCGGGTATTCGTTCCACTGGTCCCTTCACCTCGGACCTTCCTTTCATTGGACCCTTTACCTCGGGTATTAGATTCGTTAGAGGCTTCAACGCGGGCCTCCCTTTCATCGAACCCTTTACCTCGGGCCTTATCCATTATAGTGTAACCTGAAATTTTCAAACGTTAAGCTTAGTATCCACTAAATGCAAGGACACTTCGGGATTATAACATGTAAACGATTGTAATCAGTAAGATAATATTAGTCATAGGTATAGTTTTAATTATGTTTATTCTTTTACAAACATATTGTGTAGTTTTTCAACGTGCAATAATCAATATTAGCTAATATTGTTTATGTAAGCAACACCTTGTAGCAACAAAATTAATTTTAAACTCTAACCCCCATATTTGTATATAATTTGATTTAGAATGGAATCTAAGCAATTTACTCCATCTGTATTGTACAAAAAAAATATTGTTGAAATTTTATTGTACTGATTATTATATAATTCAACATGGTTTAAAGAAAAAGAAAATTTAACATGGTATTCACATCTTATAAACTGTTTCTGTATTTAATATATATTCGTTTAATTTGTATTAAACAATGAGTTCGTACTAGTAAAACGGTAAAGAGAAATAATATTGAACATGGCTCCATTTCAATTATTAAATTAGCGGTATTTTAGACTTTTCTAATTTTATAATAAAGAATAGCAGAAAAGCACGTTACTTACGTTTATCCGAGCTGCGGGCGTGACAAGAAAATATAAATAATTCTTCTTTTTATCCCATTTCTGACCTATTAGGTCAGGTGGAAATAAAACTCGTAACGTTTTTCGTAGTTCACACTGGTTTTATTTTTACTTTATACGTGTTATTCTCACTGCTGTTCGACACCGACTGCGCTAACTTTCTACAGACTAGCTACCTCTATACCACGCCACCATGACGAATGAAACAAAACGATAACTTCATAATGGCGGGGCATTAGTCAAATCAGCGACTTATTAAAGCAATAATAAATTAAAAACTAATTAAAATAATCTACCAATAATTTATGTGTAAACAAAATATAAATAACTGTAAAATATAGTGAATACATCAAATTAATTAATAAGTAAATTATAACTTCTACTTTGTATAATTATAATTTAATACAGTACATGTGCTACTTAATAAAATAAAGGTATCGAATAAATTCTAAAATGTGTATAAATTCCAAAATATGTGTAAAAATCAAGGTAATATGTGTATAAATCCTAACAATACATACCTTCATATTATAAATAGAAACACCCAGACCAAGAAACATATTAATATTTATGCTATTGTTTGAACAAACGAGCCGTTTTTATTATATTTTTGCGAAAACATATTACGTAATCATTAATTATAACTAGGTTTAAGACATTTATTTCTCATAAGAATATAAATTCGTTTGTTTGAGAAACACAAGATTAACATAATTATATTGTCTTCTGTTTACACGAATGTTATTCATTGAAATTAAACTACTATATACGGATTTTATCTAGTTGTTTATTTGACACTTTATTACATAATTTAGAAACTGTTACACTACTACTACTATTAAACTATACTAATTTTTAAGCTAATTAAATTATTGAAACCATTAAAACTATTTATATTTATGTTTACACTTTCCCCGACGTTTCGGTTGCGTTTCAGCAGCCATGGTCATGGAGAGCCAGACAAGTACCGGAGCGACGTTATTTAATTTTGATATTAATAAGTATTGAGGGTATATTGGACATAAAATAAAACTTTTTACATTTAAAACATAATGTGATATACCAGTAGCGATAGCTCAGTGGGGAGACCAACAGACTGCAATGCAGAGGGTCTCGAGTTCGAACCCACCTCACGCACCTCTGACTTTCGGAAGTTATATGACTTTTCGAAATTATGTGCGTATTGATTGACAATTATTATCGCGTGCTCCGTGCTTCGGAGAGCACGTTAAGCCGTCGGTCTCGGCTGCCATGAACATCTATGGCAGTCGTTATTGGGAAGTCAGTGCCCTCTAATATCCTGACACTAGTCTAGCCTTAGGGTATCGTTAGTCTTCGGATTACGGAGGCCAGATGGCAGTCGCTCCGTGTAAAAACTGATATCCAGTCAAATCCGGTTAGACTAGAAAGCCGACTCCAAGTGACTTGGGAATAATAAAGGCTAGGGAGAAGAAGAATGTGATATAACAATAATGCGGGTAAACTATAATAATTAACATAGAAACAACCAACATAGGTAACAGAAACGCGGAGCGATCGCAATGGTCTCATTCTTCTTCTTCCTCTTCTTAGCCTTTTTCGAACGCATGGGTGTAGGCCTCCTTCAGTTTATGCCACTTCTCACGGTCTTGGGCGACTTCAATCCACTTCACTCCAGCTGTTCTCTTGATATCGTCATGCCAACGTATCTGCGGCCTTCCTTGTGGGCGCTTCTGACCCCAAGGTCTCCACTCCACCAACGCTTTGCACCACGAGCCTTGTTTTCTGGCGACGTGGCCTGCCCACTCCCACTTCAACTTTGCAACACGCTTGGTTACGTCTGTGACTTTACTTTGTTGTCAAAGCCAGTCGTTTCGTTTACGGTCCCTCAGTGTTATTCCCACCAGTTTTCTTTCAATAACCCTCTGGGCCACTTGGAGTTGATTTAAAATCTCCTTAGTGAATACCCAGGTTTCAGCTCCATAGGTTAGCACTGGCAAGACACACTGGTCATGTGTGCGTGCTTTTTGTTCGGTCTTTAGCTTCATCTTGAAGGCAAATTCAAACTTGGAGTAGGCTGCCCACGCTAGTCTTATGCGCCTGTTTATTTCGTTAGCCTGATTTTCTTTTCCCATTACCACCTCTTGTCCAAGATACAAATATTTTGTAACTCTCTCGATGACTGAGCTATCACCATGATATTAGCGGTACTATTTGTGCAGTTTGTCATGACCTTGGTTTTGGTTAGGTTCATCTCTAAGCCGCATTGTTAAGGGGCGTGGCTAAGCTCCTGTATCATGGTCTCGAGATCCTCTGGTGTGTCGGAGAATAAGACAATGTCATCCGCAATTCTCAAATTACTCAGCCTTCTTCCAACTATATTTAGGCCGCGTTTATCCCAGTGCAATCTTTTAAAGACGTCCTCCAACACTAGTGTGAAGAGCTTTGGCGAGAGAATGTCTCCTTGCCTGACTCCTCTTTCTAGTCTAACTAGTTGGGTTTCAGGTGGAAGGTTCACTTTAAGGGTCGCGTTCCTATAGATGTTTTCTATTAAGCTAGTATAGTGGTGATCAATTCTAGCGTTTTGTAGGGATTCTATCACAGACCAGGACTCAATACTGTCAAATGCCTTCTTGTATTCTATGAATGCAATCCATAATAGCATTTGGTATTCGGTAGCCTTTTCAATTATGATTCTCATAGAAAAGATATGGTCCATAGTACTGAAAACACTTCTGAATCCGGCCTGCTCTACTGGCTAGTAGGAGTCGAGTTTAGTTGTCAAACGAATAGTGATGATCTTTGAAAATAGTTTATACAGTTGCGACAGTAGGCTTATAGGACGGTAGTTATTAAGGTCGGCCTTGTTTACTTTCTTAAATAATAAAATGGCCAGTGCGCTTTTCCATTTTACAGGTACTCTGTTTTCTTCAAGACACTTATTGAAAAGGTGTTTAAGAAACTATATGAACCTATCTCCTCCCTCTTTGATCATTTCCCCTATTACATTGTCTTCGCTGGGAGCTTTTCCGTTCGATATTTTGCTAAGAGCGGTTAGTATCTCGGTGTTTGTTATTTCTGGTACATCTTCTGATTCCACAATTGCAATGTTTCGTGTCACTATTTTAGCAGGTCTACAGGTTTTTAAACTGTACAGTTGCGAGCAGTAATCTTCAATCACTGCTAGAAGCTGTTTTTGTGTGGT
The DNA here is from genome assembly GCA_963564715.1 of Catocala sponsa. Taxonomy (NCBI): domain Eukaryota; kingdom Metazoa; phylum Arthropoda; class Insecta; order Lepidoptera; family Erebidae; genus Catocala; species Catocala sponsa. The sequence goes on from OY751352.1 coordinate 2,732,175, forward strand.
GACCAAATTACCATTACTATCAGCGAGCTTTGTTATTTGCTGTGTACCGGGATTCAGGGCTTTCATGAACACTTTTGGACCTTTGTACTTTTGTATGGTGTTTTGTACTATTCTTTCACGGTGCGCCTCTATGTCCTGTTCTACATGAGCACGTGTCTCTTTGCAAATGTTTTTAAATTCATCAGTGTGACCTCTACCTTGTTTTAACAGTGTTCTTCTCTTTTCTAGTAATTCCTTCGTTCTGCTTTGTAGTTTGCGGTTTCTGCTATTGCTATTTGATATTAGTTCTTTTGCTATTTTACAAAGAGATTTGCTTAGATGGTCTATGAGCTCATCTGTGTTCAACTCAGTAGTGTCATCTAGTGACAATTCATCTCGCAAACGCTGTTGGTATATGTCTTTGTTTGCTATTAGGGTTTCAGGATTTGTTTTATTAACCTGTTTTTTCTTAATCAAGGCGTAACGTTCCATTCGGGCGTTGATTTTTATTTTTGCACGAATTAAACGGTGGTCACTACCTGTATAGAAACTGTTCATCACTGTGACATCCTGTACAATATATTTATGGCTGCTAAACATATAATCAATTTTGTTTCTATACTTTGCACCTGGTGATATCCACGTCCACTTCCTTGACGGTCTTTTTTGGAAAAATGAACTCATGTGGAATAGGTTATTTTGTTCCAAGAAGTTTACTAGAGTGCATCCTCTAGCGTTTCTAATGCCGTAGCCAAAGTTGCCCATCAAGGTTTTGGAGTCGTCAACTTTTACACCAATTTTAGCATTAAAGTCAGCAGTGACAATTGTGTACGTTGTTTTGTGGCTCTTGATACATGAGTTGATGTCCTCATACATTTGATCTATTTCCAGGTCAGTTGCGGTGCTGGTAGGCGCATACACTTGTACTACTTTCAATGTGATCTTCTTTGATATTTGCAATATCACGTATAAGACGCGGTCAGAGATCGAATTCATGACTTTAACTTTGTCACTTAGACGTTTGTAGAGCCACTCCGTGTTCGTGCTTATTAGTGTCTGACCCACGATAATATATTTTGTGCCCATTCTTAAGCTTGAGACATTTCTCACCCCGCCGTCTCACCTCCGACAATCCGACTACATCCCACTTAATTTTGTCAAGCTCGTAGAATAACTCCACTAATCTGTCTTACGTTCTCAAAGTTTTTGCATTGTACGACGCAATCCATAGTGTTGTGTGTTTGTTTTGGTAGCTTTTATACTCCCAGGGATTCTTAGCACCCCTGGTTACGCTGGTACCCATACTACTGCCGTTGCTGGGTTTCGCGTTACCGCTGGAAACTCGGGGCCAATCTTTCTGTGTCGTAACCATATTTCTGAAGGGGTTAGGCAAAATAACCCACCCGCTTGCCCAAGGCGTCTTGGTGAGTGAGAAGTGATCCAGCTGACTAGGAGTGTGGGTGCTACCGTTGGTCTTATATGACTCTTTCACTACCAACCCTAGGATTGCACTCCTTCCCTGAGCGCCACCAAACTAAAAAACCGTCTGACGCTTTGTTAGTCCCCCCTATCTCTCTCGGTTCGTTGACCATGTGTCCCATTGGGGTTTAACCCAATCTTCAACATAGTTACTCAACTTAACAGGGTCTACCGCGTGAAAGTGAGAGTGGAGTTGGGGTGTAGAGGCTAGAGAACAACACTTGCTGAAGTTCTTATATTGCGCATATCACCCCCATAAGACCCCCATAAGGTCTCATTACGTGTCGAAAAACAAAGCTACGAAACTAACTACTTCATATTTTCCTTAAATTATTAAAGTAAAAACTTTTTTAGGCGCGTTGAGGACTACTTGGGTGAACAAAAATCATAGAACTCGCGTCATCGTCAAGCTTCCACGCTTTCCATTTTTGAATTATTTTAGAATATTAACAATATCTCAGAAATGGTGCGTCCTACGCAAAAAATAACGAAAGTTTGACGCCCTTTATAATCTCTAAAAGAGTATCAGGAATCCGACCCGCCCCTTTTTTTTTGTTTTTAATTAATTATTTATAATCAAGTATTAAAGTTTGCACTTCTATCGGCAGTCCCCAAAGACTGCCCCCAGTTAAGCCAACTGATAAGTTTCAGTTTAAATAATTACCTAAATATTACGTCAACGCTTGCCACATGGATGGGCTGAAATCTCATCGATATGTCGATATATCACTTGTATTCTGGATCCTCTCAATCGTCTACGTCAACGGAAATAGCGATTGTGTAGTTAAAACTTCGTTCTTCCTCAAAAGATGTAGAGAAGGCACAAGTTTTCGCTGTCCCTAAGAGTAGTATTTTATCTTCCTTACTTGACCTTTTATATCTTCGAAGTCTTCGAACGAGCTCTGTTTCTATTCGTTGTTAATTTATTTATGCTACGATTTTTGCACGTTTTTTATACTCATACCTATGCTTAAAATATTTGTTTTGAGTTTTGATTTTATTCAAATCTGATAAGCAGGTAGTTTAGAGTGATAACCGCGGCTAGACGGATACAAGAATAATAATTATCGCTCTTATTCTTCAATAAGAGCGATAATTATTATTCTTTTGTTATATTAATTATGAGTTAACATTTTGTAACTGTTTGATATATTTATGGACACTAAACTATTGTTGCCGAATATATTTAGATTGTACGGAGGTACTTTTTACGTTTTAATTACATATTTTCATCAGATAGCATTGCAGGCCAATTTTTACCAGGAGCTGATCGAGTGGTGGGCAGGCCCACGAAGCCCAACACCCCCAGTTACAACCTTATGGTGGCTGGAGGTCGTCTCGCGCCTTCAGAGCCAGGTTCTGCGGTTTATTAGAAGGTTCAAAGGCTAAACCTCCCACTCCGCTGCCTCCTTGATTGAAATGACTTCCTTACAGAAGGAGGCGACGGCATACCAAGATTTCTTGCTCCGGACCTTAGACTGAATCATAGCTGGAAGCGAGAGGACAACTGTACCGACTGCCGCAACCAACCCACGGCGCTGGGGAGCCCAAGCAGGGCAATCAACGTATCATAAGTGTAGGTACTTAATGTGTAAATGTAATTATGCTAGACTATAAAATAAGTTTAACTTTGGAATCACGAGTCATTGTTTTACAATAACAAGTAAAAGTTATTTCTGTGCTGCTTAACTAATATTACGTTAATTTACTTAACTAATTCCTGTACCTAAGTATTGTTGTGTTATGTTGTGTTATGTATATTTTAAAGATATGTATATAGTTAGCGATATAAGTAGGTACTTCAAACTGAAGAAATTTCGCTAACTAACTAATTGTCATGCTAATATTTTAGTCAAGTTTATAATCTATTAGTAATTTTGGAACAATAATTTTTTTAAATACCCGTGTGAACTAAATAGTCGTAAACGTATGTACTATCGGCTTCAGCGACAGATGAACATTTTAGAAAAAATTTCGCTTGCACATGTTGACCAGTTGTGTTTTGTATCGCCTTAGAATCAGTAAACAAATGTAAAGTGTAAAAAAACTCAAACAAAGAAAAGGGCGTGTCACGTGTACGGGTACCAAGTGTTGGCCTGCTATGCGATTTTAACCTTAGGAGTGGTCATCCGTCGCTGGAGTCGATAGTACGTAGTTACAAATTTAACATTATTTAATTTACCGAGGCGGCGTCATTTGACAAGGGAGTTGTGCTTTTTAATTTATTCTTCTCCCTAGCCTTTATTATTCCCAAATCGCTTGGGGTCGGCTTTCTAGTCTAACCGGATTTGACTGGATATCAGGTTTTACACAGAGCGACTGTCATCTGACCTCCACAACCCGAAGGCTAACGACACCCTAAGGCTAGACCAGTGTCAGGATATTAGAGGGCACTGACTTCCCAAAAACGACTGCCATAGATGAGCCGTCGGTCCCGGCTGCCATGAAGGCAGCCGGGACCGACGGCTCAACGTGCTCTCCGAGGCGCGGAGCAGGCGATAATTGTCAATCAATACGCACATAATTTCGAAAAGTCATATAACTTCCGAAAGTCGGAGGTGCGCGACGTGGGTTCGAACCCGAGACCCTCTGCATTGTAGTCTGTAGGTCTCCCCACTGAGCTATCGCTGCTTTTTAATTAATAATAATAAAATAATTGTAGCTGGATTCGATATGGCGGCTTCGTTAGCGTATTGGTTAGTGTAACCGACTGCCAGGCCTAAGGTTGCGGGTTCGATTCCTGCACAACTGAAACATTTGTGTGCACGGACATGGATGTTTGTCTTGAGCTAGATGGTGTTTTTCTTCTTCTTTTCGTGTGGTTAGTGGTCAACCTGTTATCAAGAGTTGTTCAAGCCGCCCGTAGGCCTCTGACATGGCTTAACGACTGCTATCAATTTGACAACAACCGGGACCGACTTTTTACGTGCCCTCCGAAGCACGGAGACGCTAAGATGAAATACCACTAAGCGGTCACCCATCTATAGACTGACTGAGTTGCTTAACCTTGCTAATCGTTTACCGATCAGTGAGTGCTACTGGCTATGAGCGCCTCAATGGTGTTGTGTATATGTGATAGAATATTATTTATTTGAACCCGCAACACTCGACGAAATGACAGTGGCAAGGTGGCCATTTAACTTCTTGAACGTCTAGGGGAAATACGTAAAAAATAATTAAAAATTCATTGTGCAAACAATACACAAACGGACAAATGAATGTGCGCTCGACACTTGACTCATTAACGAGTCAAGTGTGCAGCGGACATACATTTGTAGTCTTTTTTTTTTTGATGACTCACTTTGCCGATAGCGTATGTCCGCTCGACAGTTGACGGGGCCATCCGCGCAGTCAGTTTTAATGATCAATGTACTAGTTGTTTAATTGCACGCTATCAAAATATACATTTTATATATCACGTCCTTGAATATAAAGTGAATAAGCGTATAATCCTACCTAATATTATAAAAGCGAAAATGAGTTTGTTTGTTTGTTACCTTTCCATGCCTAAACCACTGAACCGTAATCGGTTATATGCAAAATTTCAGGAATCATTCTGAAATTTTGCATATACGTTCACAGGTGTACAGAAACGGACATAGGCTACCTTTCATCCCGAAAAAAATTACTGTTCCCGAGGAAAACAATAATAACGTTATTATGATAATAGATGGCGCCACGTGTCTTTCGAATCATGATTTAATTATATTATTACAAGTACAGTACAACCCGAATTAATTATCAAAGTCTAAATTAACTCGAGCAAAGCCGCGGGCAAAAGCTAGTTATGATATAAATGCAAATACCGAAACTAATTATTTTATTATTGTAAGAAAGGATATTGTTGTACCGGCTTAACGCGTACCTACGCCTCAAACGAAGTCGAGCCGTTCTTCAAGTCAATCGTATTATTGTAGAAATTGGCTTCTATCAGGTATGTCACATCATTTCAGTAGTATGTCAGGTTTTTGGTTTTGTATAATCCTAACTTAATATTATAAACGGTATTAAATATAATGACCACCAAAAATAGTAATTGCCCAGCAAAATATGCTTACTAAAATATATCATAACGAGCACCTATACGCCTCATATCACTGCAGTCCGTCTCGGAAGGGTTAGGTTATGTTAGGTTCCTTCTTAAACCCACCCAAAAATAGGAGCCTCACGTTTAGCAATAAATTAAGTTGTTACATTCAATAACTGATTTCCAATTGAAACATACAGCAATCTGCAAATTATCTCTTTGCAAAGATCCTACAAAATAATAATAAAAATAATCCGGTGTTGCCCTCTGCTGCTGGCTTGTATGCTTATGGCAGCTATTCAGGGGGCCCATCTAGTGAGTTGGCAGGTCACCGTCTGTCCATCTGATTGATGCTATTAGAGTATTCAGGGCAGACGCCGTTTTATCATCCATAATTACCAATATACCAGTCCATCAATCACCCATTCCCATAACCCATATATTAGAATCCATACGTAGCAATAGTCCTACGCCTGCTGCGGCTAGTGCCGCTGTAGGTGTTCCATCCCACCTTAGATTAAAACTCTCAAAGGGCCTTTTCACGTTGGACCCATGTCTCCGTGTAAGCCTCCCAAAGGGCCAGGTATTTTTCTAATATTATATGTTGTCTGCGCGTTATGTCATGATACCAGGTGTTCCTCGACATAACCATAGACGGCGAGGCCGCGCGAATTGCTTTCACATGCAATCGCGACCCCAGGTTTCGGCCCGCCGTGTAAAACGGCAGGCCACCACACAAAAATACTTCCTCCACCATCCTTTTGGGGGGCGGGGGGAGACAGAGACACGACACAGAGGCGCAAGTGGGAACACGCACGCCACCTCTCGGACCTGGCGAGCAGGCCCACCACCCCCAGGTCAAACCTCAGGGTGGCCGGCGGTCATCTCGTGATGTTAGAAAATACATGTGATAAGAGAAACATAATAATAATAATAATAATTTATTGAAAACCTTGTTATATTTTCACAATAATTAAACGATAATGACTACAGTAATACATATAAAGTGTGTCGTAGCCATTAATGCCCACATCCGAAAATATTTTAAATAACTAAGATTATTAGTAAGGGTACACATTTTATTTTTATTTTTAATCTGATTTGGGGCCTTTCATTTATTACGTAAGACGATTTAGGGGGGGCAGGGGGTTGACCATGTCTTATTTTTTCTTACAAGGGGGTGGGAGGGAGTCTTGATAGTTCTTACGTAAGATCACAAATATTCGCAAAGTTAAGATTTGAAAAAGCGCGGGCAACCGCGCTAGTGGCGAGGTGCGCTCGGATGCGCATAGGTAAACTATTTCCATGGCAACGTACCCGTGCTATCTGCACTGCGCTCCCAGAAACACCTCGCTTGTGAACTAGACTAAACTAAACATCAAAACCAACCAAACGTATATTCATTTTTTCCTTTAGATTCTTACGTAATAAATGAATGGCCCCTTTTGTGACCATGTTATGGATGAGAGTATGTTTGTCGAGGAGTGAGTGTCTGTGTGAGTGTGTGTGTTGACACTTACAACTAGTCAAACCAAATCCTTGGACTGTACAATTTTATAATGATTCGAACTTGCTTCTTTCAGATACAATGACTCCTCAACAATGGACAGAATATGAAACTGAAAACATCATCAGCCCTGGTGACAAGGCAGCTACTACACAACCATCGGTTGTTGAAAAAGAGTTACAAATCTTGTGGCCATACGTAATTTTTTTTTCACTTTTAGACGTTGGAGCAGCTTATGGGTCCTATATATATTTCTTCAAAGCAATGTGGTTGACATGTTTTTATGGTAAGTATTTATATTACGTAGGTAAGAAGCGGTAGTGAATGCCCCTGCTGTGCATGAGGTCTTGGGTTCGAATCCCAGATCGGGCTAACAAAAGATATTGTGTTTTTCTGTTTAGATATCTGAATACTAGTTCGGAGTTAGGAAGTTGGCGGTGTTAGTCACTACCGTGCTTCTGAAAGCACGTAAAGCCGTAGGTCCTGTACCTGATCTCTCTTCGGTCGTGATCCGTGTCCCATTGGATCATGAGAGTTAGAGAACAGAGAGTATACTTGTTTGCGCACAAACTTGTGCACTATAATATCTTCTGCACAGATGCTCAGTCTCCGTTAAGATAGGCCGCCTTGATCGAAGCTCGGTCTAGAAGACATTATAATATATAGGTATTAGGTGCAGAGCGACTATCGGATATCCACGCAGATCAAGTAGCTAAGATATTTCTTACTTTAATGATAAAGAATATCGCTTGTAAGCCTGCATTTCTAAGATTTCTCGATACTGTTCTCTAATTTATGGAATCTGCCAATTTTACGCGAGCGAAGCTGTGGGCAAAAGCTAGTAAATAAATAAAGATGACGAAGATGATGGGCCTCTAAAGCTCCCACTCATCATACCAAACGCAACAGTATATGTGGTTTTGATGCTAATTTCATCAGTATTTTTAATGGCCAATTCGAATTCTATGTTTTATAGTTGCTTGTATTTTGGCCAATAGTTTTCGCGTCTACAAAACAGTAATTAGGTCGATTTTAGGCCGGGACTCCACCAAAGCAGAGATGTGTGCGGTGTGCTGTGTGCTGTGCGAGAAGAGATGTTTTTTAGCTCGGGCAGGCTCGGCCGGCGCGCGCGCGGGGCCTTGCGGGTTGCTGGCGGGCGAGAGGGGGTAGGGTCATCGCTCACTGCACGCCGCTCACATTTCTCATCTCCACTGCGCGTCGTCCGCGCAAAGCTCACATCTCCGCTTCTATCGCGCCATACAAATATTACACATCTCCGCACAGCAATCTCCACTGAAGCTGAGCGAAGAGATGTGTCAATAACACAATTCTATTGGTTGTGTAAAAAACATCTCCTCTCCGCTTGTCTCGTCTTCGCTTTGGTGGAGTCCCGGTCTAAATGTACGGGTGCGAGACTGGGACATTCACACTGAAGGAGAAAAATAGATTATTAGTCGCGGAGCGAAAGGTATTATATTAGACCGACAAAGTGGCGACATAGATTTAATATCGAGATTGAAGATCTAGTGTCAGAGCCGAATATCATCGGGGAAATAAAAGCTACCCGACTTCGCTGGCTCGGACATGTGGAATGAATGGGAGAGGATCGAGCTGCCAAAAGACCATATCTCGGGCGTCCCACCGAGCGTCGTCCGGTGGGTCGCCCAAGGTACCGCTGGAATGACGAACTAGCTAAAGACCTGAAAGAGATGAATGTGTTCGATTGGTCGAACTTGGCGCAAAATAGGAAAGAATGGCGCACTTTAATGTCGGAGGCCACGATTTACTTTGAATCGCTGAGCCAGCGAAGTAAGTAAACTACTTTTACGCGAACGAAGCCGCGAACAAAGTCTAGTAATATATAAAATCTAGTCACCAATCATAAATGCAATTTAAAATAACCTTTGCATTTTGTACATGATCAAATTAGATGTCGGACATAAACGGCAATTTCATAGTTAAAGACCTAACCCTAGAAGGACTGTACTACTTTTACTTTTTAATATTGTATATTGCTTGTAATCAAAATCAAAATCAAAAATAAATTTATTCAAGTTAGGTTACAAGGTAACACTTATGAATGTCAAAGTTACACAAAATTTTTCCTGTGAATTTACATTTACTGCCACATTCAGCAAAGCAAGGGTGTAGGGCTCATGAGAAGAACGGGCAAGAAACTCATGGCCACTCTTTTTAATCGCCAAGTTTACAATTAAATATATAATATTGTTAGGAATCAGATGTGAAACAGCTTAAAAAAATGACAGACACACTTTTAACCTTTAAATAATCATTGACTTATTCAAGAAATGCATTAACAAATAAATTAAGAGATAATTGATATCACCCAACAGCGATCACACAGCACGTCCGTTCCGTCCGCCGCTCGATGTCAAAGCGCTTTTATAGCACGCTCGATCGGATGATTTGTGACGTTACTTGTTTACCTCGCATTCCGCAACTAACAATATTATTTACAGAGATCGTTATAGCTCATTTTGGAGGTCTGGGTATCACGGCTGGAGCTCACAGATTATGGTCGCATAAAAGTTACAAAGCGCGGCTGCCCTTGCAAATTGTTATCCTGTTTTTTAACACTTTGGCTATGCAAGTAAGTCCTGTAGTCTAATTAATTATATTATTATGTCTGTCAATTATATTATTATGTCTGTCAATTATATTATTGTCTGACAATTATATTATTATCTCTGTCAATTATATTATTATGTCTGTCAATTCTTAACTTACTACTACTACTACTTCAACTGCCACCATGGCGCAGCAGTAGTAAATGCAACTCAGGTCTCGGAGTCGAATCCCGGGTTGAAGGCCGGGCCAAGAAAAAGTTATTGGATTTCTTAACAGAGGTTAAGAAATCTCAATAGCAGCCCAGAGTTAGGAAATTGGCGGTGTTAGACACCCTCGTGCCTTGGAAAGTATGTAAAGTCGTTAGTCCTACGCCTGATCTTTCTCCGGTCGTGTCGGATTACCGTCCCATCGGATCATGAGAGTTAGGGAGTGCACACACACTTGTGCGCTATAATATCTCCTGCGCAGATGGTCAGTCTCTGTTAAAACTGGCCTCCTTGACCGAAATTCGGTCTGGAGGACATTATTATTATATTAATCTGATTGACAGCTAAACTACGTCAAAACAGACAAGTGATAAAACGCTCTTATTTAAAAAAAGAACGTAGTGACCTGTGTGAAGCAACTGTTAGCTTATTAAAGATGATATATGTAGTTTTGTTTTTGGACTAAATAATGGTAATATACTCGTAATATCAGCCCTGTATTAAACTGTGCCAAGGCTGGGCACAAGTGCGAAAAGGGTTAAGCCATTGTCCACCATGCTAGCCAATTGTGGTACAACAGCTCTTGAACTAATGATCAATTTCACAATTTATACGAAATTATTGTTCATTATGCGTATTATATAAGTAGCAAATTGACATGTTTAATATCAGAAACTAATCAGGAAGTCAAAGTCAAAAACCTTTATTTCCATAAAAATGTGTAAAAAATTCTTGGACACATCAATTAACTGATATATCAATTAAAATATTACAATGATAAAAATAAATACCTAAAAGGAAATAAAAATTTAGCATTGACAAAAGCCTGTTCCCTACCCTTACCTGCCTGCAGAGGAGACTCTTTAATACTATAAATGTATTCAAACTGATGAATCTTTCTCAGAATGACGTTATTTTCTGGGTGACGGATCATCGCATGCATTATAAATATTCGGAGACAAACGCCGACCCTCACAATGCGAACTGAGGTTTCTTCTTTGCTCACATCGGATAGTTGTTATGCAAAAGACATCCCGAATTCACGGCGAAGGTGAATACCGTTGATATGAGCGATCTTACTAAGGATCCTCTATTGCGCTTCCAACAGAGGTCAGAGACTAATAAACGACGAGTAACCGGTGGTAAAGCCAGGCGTTCCTAATTATATTGGTCACGGAACGAATGATCTGGCACGCCCAGCTTACATTGTTATTGCGTTTGCCCTGGTCAGTAAGAACGCCGGAACCGCATTATTTTAATGAATTCGGATATTCATTTATTCGTATTTTTGACTGCATGGATGGATCAGTGGTTTGAGTGGCCGCCTCGCCACTGCCACGGCGCCGAGTGTTGTGGGTTCGACTCCTACACGAGAGAAAATTTGTGTTATCCACAAATGGTTGTTTCCAGTCTGGGTGTTCTTTGTGTCCGTAGTTGAATGTTTTTAAAATTCACCGCGATACAGAAATTACAATTAGTGCAGGAGCTGTATTTTAAAAATATATCAAAAATAATCCTAACTAATATTATAAAAGCGAAAAAGAGTTTGTTTGTTTGTTACCTTTTCACGCCTAAACCACTAAACCGATCATCCTGAAATTTTGCGTATACGTTAACAGGTGTACAGAAACGGACATAGGCTACCTTTTATCCCGAAAAAAATTACTGTTCACGAGGAAAGCAATAATAACGTTCTTATGATAATAGATGGCGCCACGTGTCTTTCGAATCATAATTGAATTATATTATTACAAGCAGAGTACAACCCGAATTGATTGTCAAATTCTAAATTAACGCGAGCGAAGCCGCGGGCAAAAGCTAGTGATAAATAAATATTCATTAATTTGCATATTTCTAGACTAGACTGCTTAGTTAGCGCAGTAGTTATAGTGTTTGCCAGACTGCCGCCGGCGCCGGGTCGAGTATAATGGGTTTGATTCTTGTGATCCACAAATTGTCGTTCCCAGTCTGGGTATCTTTTGCCGGTTGTTTGAATGTTTGAAAAGTCTGACACAGGCATTAATCCGAATGCGAAAGTATATTATAGTACGAATATTTCGAACTTATGTAATATAATAAAATATATAATAATAATAATTTATTTTATTTTCTCACAACAATATATACATAGATGATTTAAAAATAAAAATCTGTATTAACTAGGTGACATAATAAATCAGGTATATATATTGTAGGAGACTGGTGCCTAAGCTAGGCTCGGAGCCTGTGTTTCAGGACACCAGGTTCCCATCCCATTTATACGTTTTACATTTAGATTATGTACTAGACCGCTGACAGTGAAATAACTAATAACTATGATGCAGTGAATATGTTGTGCAATTTGATTTTAATCTAGAAGTAAAAATAGTGTTAGTAGATGTATATGTATGTGTGTGTGTATGTGTGTGTGTATGTGTGTGTATGTGTGTGTGTGTGTGTGTGTATGTGTGTGTGTATGTGTGTGTGTGTGTATGTGTGTGTGTGTATGTGTGCGCGTGTGTGTGTGTGTGTGTATGTGTTTGTGTGTGCGTGTGAGTGTGTGTGTGTGTGTGTGGTGTGGGGTAATGTTTATTGGGATAAGGACAGGAACGGAAGTATGTAAATTAATTAAATTATATTGGTAAGCATATTTTCAGTATCGTCGTAGTTTAATTTTAATAGCCAATCAGTCAGCCTCTTTTTGCACTTTTCCTTTGTGAGGTGAAAGATGTGTAATGTCTTGTTCGTCTTATTATATAGGTAACCACCTAGGTAACAAAAGAAACGTTGCGCAAAAGATGTTTTCTGATGATGGATATGACGCACCACGGGGTTACAACGTCTTTTCCCACTGAACTGGGAAGGGTTATAGACTAGCTGAGTATGCTGTTTCATTAGAGTGTACAATATGAACAGTTGGCGCACTGTCAGGACTTTACTCTCTTTGTATAACTGTTCAGTGGGATAGCGAAACGGTAGGAAAGACGACACTTTCAGTATGGCTCTTTGGGTTCTCTCTAGTTCTAAGAGCGTAGTTTTTGGAGCTCCACCCCAGGAAGTGATACAATAGCTTATAATGGACTGAGCGAGGGCATAGTACACTGAAATCATTACTTTTTTATCGGCTACGTGTCTCAGGGTTTTAAATATTTATTTATTTTTTATTTATTTATTTAATTATATGGTGAATCAACAGCTGTAATTTACAAGTAAACAAACAAGATAATAACATTGAGCCACTTACAGATTCACACGAATAGAAATTATGTAAGTAAAAGCTAAGACAAAAATAGACATATACTAACAAAATAAGAATGAGAGTGCGGAAATGGTAACCAGCATTTATATACCTAAAGCCTAAATTAATTACAAAAAGAAATCTTTACTTAAAAGTGTTCTTGCATTTCTTATGCTTGTACAAAAAATGTCAATATCATGCTTGTCACTGACGTCGTTAAAAGCGCGACAAGCTCGCCACAAAAATGAACTTTGTCTATAATTACTATTTGCTGCTGGAATACTAAGAGGTGTGTGTTTCCTTAATGATTTTGTAGGGATGTTAAGTGACAACTTTTCAAGAAGTTCAGGGCAATCAACTTTATTACTTGCTATGGATAAAATATAAGTAATATCGGCTATGTCACGACGTTTATATAGGGGAAGAAAATGAAATTTTTTACAAAGGTTAATGTAATTATCATAACCAGTGTAGAATGGAGTGCGTAAGCGGTAGCACAGAAACCTAATAAATTTCATCTGGATCCTTTCGATCCTTGAAATATATTTCTCATATCGGGGATTCCAGATTTGAGATCCATATTCAATAATGCTACGCACATATGTGCAATATAAAATTTTAAATGTTTTGGCATTCTTAAATGGGGCTGTCGATCTCATAATAAAACCCAAGGATTTAGACGCTTTCGCAATCATTGCTTCTACATGCTCATCAAACAAGAGCTTCGAATCGTGGACAACGCCAAGATCACGCACTGAATTTAGTCTATCAAGCAGATGTCCCTTAAGGTAGTAATGAGTAGCGATATTGTTTTTCTTTCGACTAAATGTTACCACGGAGCATTTTGTTGGGTTAAGATCTAATTTGTTATTTAAGCAGTACCTATCTAGCCTCATGAGATCTTCCTGAAGGTGTTTCGCATCTGTGGCTGACTTGATCTTTGTGTATATTTTCATATCATCAGCAAAGCAAATGACTTCGCTATGATGGAAACAGTCAACAATATCTACATTAATTTACGCAATCTGTTGCTAAGGGTATTTATGTGTTCTTGGAATCTGAGGTTGTTATCAATTATCACACCCAGGTACTTTACTTTCTCAGTCTTAGATAGTGGTACGCAGGTACAGTGGTGGTTAAGTTGTTCTGTACAAGAGTGAGCTATAATGTTCTTAAGTGATGTTCTTGATTGGATTGATGCATTATTTTTTAAGGAGAATGTCATGTAATTTGTTTTGCCGGTATTTAAGGTCAGTAGATTGTTCCGTAACCAGCAGTTTACCGTATTAAAACCCGATTGTGCATGCTTATAAACATCCTAAACAAGCAATGGTCTACATCCTTCTCCAGTCGGTTCTTTGGTTTTCTGGGAGGATATTTATACAAAAAGTAAATAAGGAATTATCAATATATTGTCTCACAAAATATCGCTGCAAAGAAAAGCTTTCTTCCTGGCTAAAATCCCTCAGTTATGAGGAAACAGAAAATCTATTACATGTACCGAAATAAAAACACACTAGCACGCACACACATACACACACACACACACACACACACACACACACATACACGCACACACGCGCACGCACGCACGCACGCACGCACGCCCGCACGCACGCACGCACGCACGCACGCACCCACACACACACACACACACAAACACACACACACACACACACACACACAAATACATATTACATTCATAAAATTAGATTAGCATTTATACATCCCTCACATACCTAACTAAATACATGTAATTTCTACCAGATGATCATCTCGTGCATCAACATTGTACAGTCGGGAGAGGCTGGTCATCTGTCATACAGGTCTACCTAGTACAGAGACCAGTCTCTCGCACAGTTTTTACTGACTACTTGTTAAATAATTTACATTTAAGTCATCTGATTGTTGTAACAATTTCTGTGTGAGAGAGAAATAAATGATTATTATTATTATTATTATTATCCTCCCATGTGCGCGCACTGAACAAGAGGGCAGTGTCATCAGCAAAACTAATGATTTTGCCTTTGGGAAGCGTGAGCATACCCAAGTCGTTGATATAAATGAGAAATAGGGTAGGTCCAAGGACACTACCCTGGGGCGTGCCGTAGGTGAGTGTTTGTTCTTCACTGATGAATATATCTATCTTTACTCTCTGGGTACCCTCATTCAGATAATCTTTAAATAGATCCAGTGGAAGTCCTCTGATTCCCAAGCTTTCCATCTTATGTACGAGGATTGGAACAGAAACCGTGTCGAACGCCTTGGCAAGATCCAAAAATATACCTAAAACTTTATCTCCACTATCCATTTTGGTAACTATGTAGTCTGTTAGATCATGAACCGCATCTGAGGTGGATTTACCTGAACGAAAACCAAATTGTGTTGGGGCAATAAGGTTGTTATTTTCTAAGTAACCTACAAGTCTGTTGTTCATGATCCTTTCCAATATTTTAGAAAATACAGAAAGCACAGCTATGGGTCTATAATTGTCAACACGGCTTCTGTCCCCATTCTTGAAGATTGGATGAATTATGGCTTTTTTGAATGCGTTGGGAAATTTACCAGTAGAAAGAGCAAGGTTACAAGTGTATGTTAGCGGAGGCACAATCACAATCTCATGCTTCTTTAAGAGGTCATTGGGTATTCTGTCCCACCCTGATGCACAGTTGTTACGGAGTGACTTTAAAATATTAGCTATCTCTTTCTCATCAGTTGGAAGCATTACCATAGACTGTAATCTGCTAGGAAGGTTGGCCTTTGTTATTGGTGTTGCTGAAGTCTTTAGATTTTTAGCAAGTTTTTCACCTATTTTGGCAAAGAAGTCATTGACATGATTTACGGCAATTTGAGGTGTAACTGAAGAAGCTAATAAGTGTGATGATGTATTGACTTTCTTTGTCGACCTGTTTGAGATGCTGTTAATAGCTGACCAAATCTGCTTAGGGTTATTACCAGCATTTTTAAATTCATTTTTTTCAAATTCTATTTTAGTATCCCTTAATAATTTATTGCAGTAGTTTCTGTACCTTGTGAAAGTAATTTTCAAGATTTCATTTGTAGGCGCCTGTTTAAATTTTTTGTGCAATCTGTCTCGATGTCGAATGCACCGAAGAATACCGGGGGTAATCCATGGCTTCAAAATTTGTTTACGGTTAGGAAGCTTAATAGTCTTGGAGTTCGAGTCGATCACGTGCTTAAGTAAACGAATTATTGTTTCCCCTGCTACATGAGGATCTTGGGTCCTGTATACTTCGCTAAAGTCTAGTTGCTTTAGGTCTGCGTCTAACTGATCGTAATCAATACGGATATAATATTTTCTTGTGATTACTTTAGGTAAACGTTTGGAAAGGAATAGCATAACGGTCTCGTGATCAGTCAGAGCAGAATGTGCCACTAAAGTTGAAGCAGGTAGTCGAGTTTTTAGTATCACGTGATCCAGGCATGCGTTTTGTCGCGTGGGTATTGTATGCGCAGGTAGTAGTCCATGTGCAGCCAGTAAGTTTAGGTAGGTATGTTTAATGGAATCATGGCATTGCTCATGGATATTTATATTTATGTCTCCCTTGATAATTATATTATTGTATTGAGAAAGACTGATTAAAGTATCATTAAGTGAATTTAGAAAATTAGCCATGTCTTTATAACCTGGAGGGCGGTATATTGCTAGGAGAACAGTATTTTTATCAATTTTTACTTGGAGACAGTTTGCTTCCAAGAATGGTGGCTCCTGCACAGCGAATTGCAGTTGCTTATGCACATAGACTACTACACCTTCATTTTGTGTAAGATTATTGCTGGTTAGGAAGTAGTTATAGTTCATCAACTCCGGAATATTGTGAGTGTTAGGGAGCCAACACTCGGTTAATATGATTATGTCCTAGTCAATTTTCGTTCTAGCTAGTGTGTCATAAAGCCTGTAATATTTTTATTTATACTTCTTATGTTTTGTGTTATGATTTTAAGTGATTGCTTTGATTTGAAATTAGGTGGAATACAATTTTCTATATCACAAGTGCTAGAGTCCGACACGGAGACAGCATCTAGGTTATTCATGTTGGTTTGTATGTTATCGAATTTTATTTTTTATATTTTCCATTTTGACATTTCTGTTTGGTACGCTACAAAGACGTATAAACAAAGAACAGAACAAAGAAGTACAGTTTAGACTGGTAAAATACCGTGGAGATAATAAAGGGCTTCCAATTATTTTGTTTGTTCCCAGGTTATGTTTATGTGTGTTATTGATGTGAGATATAGGTAATATAGTTTTATGCAAAGTGTGTGTAATAAATTGTGTAAGTATGGATAATGTTAGTAGTAGACTAAGACTAAGTTGTATAAAGTATTGTATGTATGACAGATGATTTTTAAAATTGTTGTTATATAATAAAGTTATAGTATAAATTTGCACTAGTATAGGTAACACATTGATAAATAAGATTAAGAGTATGCAGTGACAGGTACAATTCTAGTCACTTTTTCTTACGGAGTTTTGCAAGGTCTTCTTCGGATTTGATAAGGCGGCTGGGCATTCCGTCTTTTTCACGAATATATACCTTGCCGTTAGCAATCCAACACTGTGCGTAATCGCAATTTTTCGTAACTTCTCGTGCAAGGTAATGCAGGCGTCTGGTCATTGCCGTGAGTAATTCATTTACATATAAGGGTATCTTAGGTGCTTTTTCTACCAGATGGCTTGTATTGAGGCGGTTTTCCTTGTTGAATTTGTTAAAATCTTTAGTCGACTTAAGAAACTGCTCTTTAATGGTTGTCGACGTGAATTCTACTATTACTGTACCCACTGTGTCAGTCTTGCTCTTGTAGCGAAATATATTTTTTATATCTGTTGAACTTACGGGTTTGCTAATGATTTGGCCCAGTTTTCGTACTGTGTCAGTGAGGGATTCACGAGTTTCCGCGGTTGACGACGGAAGATTTTTTATTTCAAGCGATCCCGCCTTTTGTTGTTTTTCTAAGAAGTCTACCTTGGCTTCGAGCGCTTTTATAGTTTTTTGGTTATTGCTGCATTCTACCCTTAAATCTTTTATTTCCAGCACAGCATCGTCATACTTGTCAGACAAGAAGGCCACTGTCTTTTGGATTTCATCAGTTTGTGTTCTAATTTCAGAGTTTTGCATACGGATCACCGCATTTTGGGATCGTATATCCTCGAGAGCCGACTGTAGGGAATCCATTTTATCGTTTTGAACACTCTGTTTAGTAACTAGCTCAGAAAACATTCCTCTCATATCTTCCATCATTTTCTCCATTCTCTCCCATTCATCTTCACCACGTTTCCTTTTCCTTTGGGTTATGTTTATGGAATATGCTTTGATTAATTAATTATCGAATCTGACAGATGTAATACTATAAAAAACTGACTAATACCAAGAAATCGCCACGAATACACGGTTCCTAACTCTTACACAATTACAAAAGACATACTTTAAAAAGGCTTATGTTTAATTTATCACCAGATATAGTAAAATGTAACAGTCAAAAATAGTAAATGATCTCCAAAATTAAAACCGCATTTTAATACCAAAAATATTATTTGCACAGAAAAGAGATCAAAATAAGTCAACGGATATTATACTATTTTTGGGTGGGTTTAAGAAGGAACCTAACATAACCTAACCCTTCCGAGACGGAATGCAGTAATTTGAGGCGCATAGGTGCTCGTTATGATATATTTTAGTAAGCATATTTTGGTGTGCAATTACTATTTTTGGTGGTCATTATATTTAATATTTTTTAAAAATAAAAATATATTTTCCATTTCAGATATTACGTGATTCTGGCACCAATCGCTAGCGTCATAATCCCGACATACATTCCTACTTTATGGGGTGAATCGGCTTGGAACTCCTTCTTTGTATGCGCAATAGTCCGCTACGTGTATACATTGAACGCAACTTGGCTTGCGAACTCAGCTGCTCACTTGTGGGGAGATGTCAAACAACGTAGTACAAAGGTATAAAGCCAGTCGAAACAAAGATTATATCTATATTGACATTAGGAGAAGGATTCCACAACTACCATCATACGTTCCCGTCAGATTACAAGACTGCAGAGTTAGGCAACTATGCGTATTACAATTTAACCACGGTGTTCATCGATCTGATGGCGAAGATAGGATGGGTGTATGACCTGAAGACGGTATCACATGACGTCATCCACAAACGTGCTCAAAGAACTGGCGACAGCAGCCACCAGGAGCAACATCGCGACTATTCACAATGACTATTATTACAACTATGGTAATTCATAAAATAAGGTACTATTATTTAAATATAAACAATCGGTAAGTCAAGTCGGATTTAATCATGTGGTCAATTGCTGTCACTTAACGCATGCAAGACCAGATTAGTGTGCTTTCATAAAACTGCAGCTACCACTCCACCAGCAAACCTAAGAATAATAGCGCACTCGTACATAAAATCAGGAATGGGCTCTATTTCATCTCCATGTTGTAAATGCATACAAATAAGTAAAAAAAAATCTGTAAAATATCTGCGGGCACGACGAAAAACTCACGTTTAGCGAGCACATTCAGCGGCGAAATTATTACGCAGAGAATATAAATAAATTTAAATCATGCCTTAAAAACCTATAATTCAATCAAATCTGTACAAATAATCCTAACATTGCCTATAATCAGTTTATGGATACTTTTGGGTTATTCTATGATTTATTCCTTACAAAATGTAGTGATTTTTATTAAATCCACAGAGAAAGGTTAATCGATATTCAAGGGGATCAAACATTTTAGTAAAATAAACGAATGAAGCAAATTAAATTGCACTCACGAAGGTACGAAAACATAATTAGATTGACACAAAGATCTCAAAATATCCAAAGAATAAAAACCTCTAAAAATGTATCAAAGACGACCTGGCAAATAATAAACCAGTCTTGATTAAATCTGCCTCCGAATACGATTCCCAAAATAATATTAAGTGAAAATAGGGGTTTCTTGCTTTTTTTTTTTATTTTGCTCGACAAAATGACCGCACTCCACCTGATGGTAAGCAGTCATGTGGTCTAAGAGCAGTGGCCTTCACATCGCCCCCACAGTAGCCGAGGCGATGTTGAGGTCTCTACTTTGACGGCCTGAGAAGATGCTTTTTCACGCCCCGCTTACAGAACCCAGGATTGAAGAAAGAAGGAAACACGTGCCTTGGCAGAGAATTCCATGCCTTGATCGTTCGGCAGAGGTATGAGGACCCAAACTTTTTGGTACGCGCTCTAATCGACTCTACCGTGTAAGGATGGCATCTGAGCCCAGCACGCGTTGTTCTGGATAGGAAAAGGGAGGGCGGGATAAGGTGGAATAACTCTTCAGAGCACTCCCCGTGGTATATTCTGTAGAAACATGCCAATGAGGCAATGTCCCTACGGAGTTGCAGAGGTTCCAGTGAACTCGTGACCTCTGGATCTCCGATGATACGGACAGCCCGCCGCTGTAACCGGTCGAGAGCGCCCAGCAAGTACTGTGCGGAGCCATCCCAAAGATGAGAACAGTACTCCACGCAAGGGCGCACTTGTGCCTTATACAATAGGCACAGTTGCCCAGGCGTGAAGAACCGCCTCACCCTGTTCAGAAGTTTTCGCGTAGCTTGCTTAATGACGCTCTCGATATAGGTTTTCTGATTAAGGGAGCGGCAAAGATCCATACCTAAGATGGAGAGGCTGTCACGTATCACCAGTGGAGTGTTCTTCAGAGAAGGGAGGGGAAGGAACGGAGACTTTTTTGTTGAGAACGCGCATGCCTGGGTCTTCTTGGTGTTGAACTCGACCAAGTTCTTGGCACCCCATTCATAGATGCGGTCCAAGGTCTGGTCAAGTTCAACGACAAGAGTCTGCCTTTTCCCCTCATCTCAGCCTGTTTGGCCCCAGGATGTCCGAGATATCGCCCATGCACGGTACTGTCGTCCGCATAACAATGTATGTTGCCGAGATTCAACATATCATTGATATGCAGAAGAAAGAGCGTAGGGGATAAGACAGAACCCTGAGGCACTCCTGCATTGACCTGCATAAATTTGGAAGCGCGACCGTCGCAAAGGACCCGAATACGACGCTTCTGCAGGAAACTTGCAATCCAGGTGCACAGTTGAGGGGGCAAGCCATAGGCCGAAAGCTTGGAAAGAAGAGACCGGTGCCAGACTCTGTCGAAAGCTTTGGCTATGTCAAGGCTGATAGCCAAAGACTCGCCGTGCTTGTCCATAGCCTCATCCCAGAGGTGCGTGACGAACGCTAGAAGATCACCCGTTGATCGTTTAGCCCGAAAGCCGTATTGGCGATCATTGATCAACGATTGATCCTCCAGGTAGCGGACAATTTGGGTGTTTATAATCCGCTCGAACACCTTGGAGAGCACCGAGGTGATAGCTATGGGTCGATAGTTGCTTAGCTCGGAACGGTCCCCCTTTTTGGGAATCGGTTGAACGTTCGCCTCCTTCCAAGCCTCAGGCACAATGCCTGCGGCGTAAGACGTCCGGTATAGGCGCGTAAGCGTGGGAGACATCTCCGCTGCACATTTTTTAAGGACCACAGCTGGGATGCCATCAGGTTCACTGGCTTTCCGAACATCGAGAGACTGCAGTATCGCACGAACGGTTCGTTGCCTGATACATATATCAGGCATGGTGTAGCCGCAGTCGGCAATGTTAGGCGGCTGCGAACCGCAGTCATCGATTCGGGAGTTGGCCGCAAAGAGATTTGCAAGCAGATCTGCTTTCTCCTGCGGCCGATGAGCCAGTGATCCATTCGGAAACCTCAGAGGGGGCAGCAAGGTTTGGCAGAAGTTGGACTGCACTATTTTTTATATTATCACTAGTCCCTAAAAGATTGATTTTAATGACTATTTTAGTAAGTTATACCAATAACCAATCACGGTATAAGGCCGGGACTCCACCAAAGCGGAGACGAGACCATCGGAGAGGAGATGTTTTTTAAACAACCAATAGAATTGTGTTATTGACACATCTCATCTCCGCTCAGCTTCAGTGGAGATCGCTGTGTGCAGATGTGTAATATTTGTATGGCACGATGGAAGCGGAGATGTGAGCTGTACGCGGACGACGCGCAGTGGAGACGAGAGATGTGAGTGGCGTGCCACTGCACGTCGCTCACATCTCTCGTCTCGATGCGATGTCACCCTCCCCTTCTCGCCCGCCAGCAACCTGTAGAGCCCCGCGCGCGCGCCGGCTGAGCCGGCTCGAGCTGAAAAACATCTCTTATCGCACAGCACACAGCACACCGCACACATTTCCGCTTTGGTGGAGTCCCCCGAGCTGAAAAACATCTCTTCTCGCACAGCACACAGGACACCGCACACATCTCTGCTTTGGTGGAGTCCCGGCCTTAAAGTCACAAAATATATAGGCACGATCCAAAGTTTCATGATTTTCTCTCCTTGTTCCCTCCTCGTCTATTACAAGTGACATCTAGGCTATGTCCAGCAGAGGACTATTATAGCCTGTTTTTTTTTTATTCTCTTTATTTATTTAGGGGCGTCCATCAAGGATAAGTGAGCCCCAACGTTTCCTAAACAGTACATATACTACAAACTAAAGTAATTTTTATTAATTTATAAAGGTTTAGGGTTAAATAATTATTTGTTATAAATAATCTTTTCTATAATAAATTTTGCAGCTTCAGTAATCGGTTCGGCTAATATACTTAAAAATGCTCCTTGATCATACTTATTAATATTAAAATTCTGCACAAATGATTCTCTAACCCTTCGATACGACAAGTATGTGTTGAACATCTTCTATTGTGCCACATACATCACAATTAGGTAAGTTAACCTTCTTCATCAAGAAAGCAAATTTTCGCGATGGATAGTGGCCAGAACGTAATCTATTCATTGCAACTATATAACCTCTACTTAATTTACTATTATAAAACCAAGGTATTCGAGGAGGCTGACACTGAATTGTTTTAAACTATATTCCTTTTTCCTTACTTCGTTCATCAAAATATTCTTTAAATTTACTGTAACAATCATATTTAAATTTAGATAAAACTTCTGTGTAATGTGGCAAAATCAAAAAATCTGAACCATTCGTTGCTGCTAATTTCGCTAACCTGTCAGCCTCCTCGTTCCCTCTTAACCCTATGTGTGATGGGACCCATTGCAACCGTAGATTTATATTGTTTATTGCATCTAATTCGTATATCAATTTTAAGATATTGTAGACTATCGGTGTGCCTCTGCTAGAACCAGAGGCGCATCGAGTCACAAGTTGTAATGCACTTTTGCTGTCAGTACATATAACAACAAAATTTATAATATCTTCCAGATCTCTCTCCTCTTTGTTTTTATTCTTACGCAGAAATTTTCTCTGTGTTGTCGAGAGCGAATCAAATAGTAATGAATTCGAATGTTTGATTTCTTCATCGTTGGAAGTGGATTTACACAATTTGATCATTATATCCATATCCGCTAGAGACACTTTATTTTATATATAGATGAGCGCAGGGAGCAGCGCAGAGAGATCCATTCGCCAACTAACTGACAATTGTACTGCTAGGCTTGTTTATCATGGTAGTTTTCATGATGTAATGTATTCTACTGTGGGGCAACGATGTTGACATTCAAAATAACTTTGTACTGCAGAAGAGGATTATTCCAGCATTTAAAAATAATAATATAAAAGCTAAGGATTTATTACGAAATAAATAAGTACATTAAAAATAGCTGAGCAATATCGAAATTATTGTGTATATAAGAACGTTGATATCAGCGATATCCAAATCATCAACACAACACTTCACCACAGCCACAACACATCACATCACATCACACCACATCACATCACATCACATCACATCATATCACACCACATAACACCAAAAGACCCCACATCACAAGTTTTACTCTCCACTCCACATCTCACCCCTTGTTACCAATTCTCACTAACCATACTACACAAATTACATAACATATTATTTTTTTTTGTACTTTCATCTCATTTTATTCTATTGTCGAACTATTGTAATTGTACGAAAGAGACTAGATCCCACAACACAGGGCATCCTAGTGTGGGTCTGGGACTCAATCCATGTATTGCTTGTTTTTTATGAGACAGTGAACTATTATTATATTATTATTATAAGAGTTTTATTTCAGTTGCTTCGAAAAACTACTAAATTAATTAAAGGTCAATATGTGCACTTCTATAATAAGCCCGGTGACATTTAAAGTTTGTTAAATTAATAAGAGAGTTTTAATGGCAAATGTCTAGAAGGATATAATCTGGTTCGGATTTATAACTTATATTATAAACGCGAATGTGAGTTTGTTTGGTACGCTTTCACGCCGGAAATTTCGCATACGCCTTGTCACGGGAACAGAAAATGACATAGGGTATCTTTTATCCAGAAAAAGGTATAGTATTTAACCTTTTTCTATTTGTTACCTAGGGGAATGCATTGACGCATACCTCAGTAACCTGTTGGGACGTACCTGGTTGAGTCCGACATAATCTGACGACCGCCCGCAGCGAGGTATGCGTCAATGCATTCCCCCAAATATAAAAAAGCCGTGGGAGCCGCCGCCGCCTCACGTACTCATCTGGCACGCAAACCGAAGTTCATGTTATATTAGTATTAGAATCTAAAATTAAATGACGATGGTATATAAACGTAAATTCTAGTGGCTTTATATATTTCCGTTAGGTACAAAAGCTAAATGTGGTAATCAAATATTCTACACGTAAAAACTTCAATAACGATGATTGATCAGTTATCCAGAAAGTGGATATTTTGTCAAAATTTCGGATGTCCAAACGCATCGATCTATACAATGTATTTTGATCTCCTGCTATTTGCTAATATTTAACTAGTAACATAAAATATACGCACAGAAAAAAAAATAAGGCGCTGCATATAAACTTTGCCAGGACGTGCAGTGTCGGCAAAACAGGGTTTATGTTTAGCACATAGGTGTCAAACAAGTGTACTGTCTGCTTAGCCTCAGTTACCATATCACGTGTGCGCTTGGAACACCAGGAGCATCACCGCGCTTCTTGCCTCCCGATAGGAAACGGTAGGAGGGAGAAGAAGGAAGGGAATCGACTGAGAGAGAGAGACGAATCGCAACAGTAAGAAAAACGCTTCGATCTTCTGCAAAAACAGATAATAAATACGAAGGGGTGAGCAGAGGTCTATTGTATCCACATTTCGCCAACAATGGCTTTAGGAGCGACTTATATTAGCCCATTGTTGTCAACCACCTATAGTCAAGACTCTGTGAGTAACTAGGAATTTCTTGATTAAAAAAGCCAATAACACTTACCTCGAGACTCGATTCGAAGACCTGAGGCAAGACATTTATATTTAGCACAGCTGCGCCTCAGAGGTATTCCTGTAAATACGTTCTTTAAAAGCTAGATAGAATAAACATGGAGCTTACAATAAAATTAATAAACGAAACTAAATAAACTAATTTTCCATTTGATTTATGGAATTTAGATATTAGTCTTATACAAAATAAAACATCAACGGATTGCACTCCGGGAGTGCCGACAGAAGTGAAAACTTGAATATTAACGTTGTGCATTTTTGATATTTTGGAATGGTTAGGGAATCATTTTGCACGAATTGCTTTAATTATCAGTATAAAAGTACTATCATTTATGTGGTAAAATACAATATTTATTTATTGCGCTATCGTACACAAACATGACAATTCTCCCTCCGTCTTACGAATTTTCAATCAGGTCACGTGTCCTGACGCGAGTTTGACAATTCTCCCTCCGTCTTACGAATTTTCGATCAGGTCACGTGTCCTGACGCGAGTTTAACATTTTTTACCCATCACAAAAAGTGCACAACGCCGCCAAATAAGTTTTCACTTTAAAAATCGCACTAAATAAAAAAATAATTCGGTTGACTGGAAGTCATAAATAAAACTACCTGTGATACAAACCTATGACGCCGGACTTCAGATAAATAAGTCTGCTGCTATATTTGTTACTAAAAAATTAAAAGCTACAACTCATATTTATGTATAAGGAACAAGCTAACCCATCAGACGTTGTCCTATCTTAGACGAACTGTCAAACTCGCGAGATTAAAATAGTCGTTAAGTTTTCTAAAATTATCTAATTATCTACGCAAATTTCTTAACTTTTCTTACCTTATGAACCTTCTACAAAGTATAACAAAACTTTAAAAAAAGATGAATGAAATTGGTAAAGTCGTTCTCAAGTTATGGCGTGACCAAGAGAAACAGAGATTCATTTTTATATATAGGTATATGTATAGATTGCATATATGCATTAATGACCCGATTATTATTATTATTTTACTGAGCTAAGATCCGCTGCGCCGTGGACTACAAGTGTAATTTGTTGCCGTGCTTCGTGAGCTTCTGTATATTATATAAAAATTAGGTAATAAGAAAAATAAGAATGTGGGCTCCAAGATGAGACCTTGTGGTACACCTTGCGACATCCTTACTAATATTATAAATTCGAAAGAAACTCTGTCTGTCTGTCTGTTACCTTTTCACGGCTAAACCACTAAACCAATTTAGATGAAATTTGGTACAGATATAGTTTAAAACCTTGTCACGTTTTATTTTAAAGTTATAAGAAATAAAACGATCACAAACAGTTTTAAAGTAACTTATAATTAAAAGACCATGTAACAGCAATAAGAGGGCAATAAGTAAGGCCGGTCAAAAGTCAGACCGCGTAGTGGGCTGAATAATACCGCACTCCCCTTCTTGGTGGCTTTCGATGATGGTTGGTGTTCTTTGCCGCGGCGCCGGCGGAGCTATGAGCGGTGACAGCGATGAGCCGGCTAGTAGCATACGTCTTCAACCGCATAGAATTTCCTGGAACCACCGTTACCAAAATTGCATTAGCAACTAATATTTTAAGTTTATAAGCCTTCACCTAACAGAACGAGAGCTCGGCATCTACTAGATGGCTAGTCTAGGTTGAGTAGGCAAGATTAAAACTTTTGAATCGACTAATTACTAATATCATAAAAATAATAAAACGTAAGATTAATTGAAAGAAAAACATTTGGTGTTCGTGATAGTTCACAACACCAAGTACTATATACTCAACAGATAGGTAGGATAGTACGATCGACCTATTCGAATCTAGCTATTATAACATATAAGATAAGCGGCGGCGACTATTACATTATTTTAGCAACAGCACAACTAATAACAATTAAGATTGTACAACTCACCCAGTACGGGAACAAACAAGGCACTTAATTGAAATTTGAATTAAATTAAATCTAATTACGTGAAGAGTTAAGAATTATAGAAAACAATTATAACAAATACGAGGGTTTAGGTAGGGCGCGCTAATGCTGCGAGTACGTGTCGTGCTTCGATCACGATTTGAGAGCCACTGTGGCTGCCTAGCGAAAAATGAATCATGCGCCCGCGGTCGACACACAAGTGGAAGGGACTGCTGATATTATATATAAAACGGCGCGTCGAAAGAAGTTTGCGTGTCTGTCTGTGTATTATTATTATTTTTATTGTTTGTTACGAATTGGTTTGTAGTTATTAAAATTATATTATAGTTTAGTAAATATATTGTAAGTTTATGGAATAAGTATTAGAATATTAGAGAATTACGTATGTCGCAATACAATACAACCTGGGGAAGGACATAGGCTACTTTTTATTGATGTAAGTACTACGTGGGCGGAGCCGCGCGCAAAAGCTAGTATTCAATAATTCCTCAGTACTACCAAAATTTTAGTTTTTAAGCCAAAGCATTAATGTTTTTTTGCACTCATGATATGTCAAAGGGTATATATGTAATATTTTATTTATTTTGTTATTTAAATGGGCTGATTGCCTATCAAACTGTTTTCTCGCGAATGTTGTAGTAACTATGCAGGTAAGGATGACAAGAGACTTTTGATGGCAAGTGGACCAATATTAAGATTGACAGTTATATTTTACAAGATTATCGGCAAACCTACGATTCATCTCTAAATTATTTATTATTTGTGTTTATTTCGCATTATTATTTCATATCTATTATAATTTAATTTGCCGTTCTTTAACCTAAAATACCATAATTTAAATAGAAGCTCTTCCTTTTCAGATTATACTTGTTACTATACCATAGACTTTATTTTATACAACGAAAACTTCTGAAATGATTTTGTAGTGGTTTTCAGTAGCTTGCCACGATTCATCTGCAGTTTTGTTCTGCCAATCATCATTATCTGTCTAGTAAAACTGGAGATATGGATTGAAGCTTGATCCACATAAATGAAATTAGACTGCAAGGATGGCTTAGTGGTTTACAGTCTTAAGCCAGATAAGACAGATAATGACAGAGCTCGTGCGGCGCATATACAAATCGGCGCGCGGCCGCCATAGTAAAATTGTATGAAGGATTTGAAGTGCTTTTTTGATAAATATGTATCTTTATTGTCAATCAACAACTTAAATATTTGGGACGGATAAATTGTAATATAACTATTTATGTTTCGTTTAAGCTGTAAAATAGGATAAATTTCTACTGTTATAATCTAAAAAATCACGTAACACGAGCTTATGTTTTTGCATTTTTCATGCAAATTTACGTAATTTTGTAGGCGAAAATATTAATTATTTTAAGTTTTTTACACGGAGTAATTGTAAAGACATTCATTGTTATAGTAAATGTATATTTTATATTTATATTAAACAAAAAGTGTTGATTTTATTCACTTAACTGTGATCACCTGTTTTGGCACATTTCGCTCGGCACAGTCTTAAGTAGGTGTCTCAGCTCTGTGACTACGCCGAGTATAATAAAATTGTAGATGGTCGATCACACAGTTTTTGAAGTGAAATCTTCTTTAGGCGCGTTGAACACTTCTTGGGCGAACAAAAATCATAGAACTCGCGTCATCGTCATGCTTCGTCATCGTCACGCTTCCACGCTTTCCATTTTTGAATTATTTTAGAATATTAACAATAACTCCGAAATGGTGCGTCCTACGCAAAAAATAATGAAATTTTGACCCCCTTAATAACCACTAAGAGAGTATCAGGAATCCGATCCACACCTTGATTTTTTTTTTATAAATAAGTGTTTATGATCAAAGATTAAAGTTTTAACTTCTATCGGCAGTCCCCAAAGACTGCCCCAATTTCTTTTTTTGGCAACTGCGAATATTTTCTATGTCGCGGGGGACTTTACAAAGATTCAACACCCAGACTCCGAACAACCATTGGTCGATTACACAGTTTTTTGTCCCGTGTGGGGTTTGAATCCCCAACACTCAGCGCGGCGTCAGTGGCGAGGCGATCACTTAAGCCACTACGCCATCTGTCATCCACATAATATTATACTATAATTCTAATCCTATCCTAACTAATATTATAAAAGCGAAAATGAGTTTGTTTGTTACCTTTTCACGCCTAAACCACTGAATCCATCATCCTGAAATTTTGCATATACGTTGTTAAGTGTACAGAAACGGGCGTAGTCTACCTCTCATCCCGAAAAAAATTACTGTTCCCGAGGAAAATAATAATAACGTTCTTATGATAATAGATGGCGCCACGTGTCTTTCGAATCATGACTGAATTATATTATTACAAGCAGAGTACAAACCGAATTGATCGTCAAATTCTAAATTAACGCGAGCGAAGCTGCGGGCAAAAGCTATTTTTTTTTATAATGCTTTCAAAATCACTTTTTCTATCTCTGTATTGTTTACAGGTAATCAGGCTAAGGAGCAGTAGCTAAAGCAAAGCTATAACTTATACTGGTGTTCTACACTTATAATACTTTGATTATCTATAGCGTCAAAAGCGGAATTTGCATCTACAAATGAATATCTTAAATTTTTTATTAATTTTGAGTTCTCAAAGAAATCTGTCTACAAACATTTGTATTGATGTGTCTATAGTAATTATTGTCAAAATATTTTACATGTATTAATAATGCACGACAAAACACAGCACCAGGAACATCAAATTAATAATAATTCTAACATAAATAAAATTAGTTACAACAAAAGTATAGTTCATATCCTTGTCCAGGGTCAAAGCTATCTACAAAACAAGTCTTATTAAAATGTAGATAGTGGCCATCATGTGTATATGATTTTGAATTCTTACGTCATTAATTAATATATAAGCTATTTTATTTTAGAAGAATGCACTATTGTAGCGCACAGCTTTATCGCGAACGCACTAGCATGAACAGTTTTAAATGTATACAAACATTATGTCTAGTTATCTCTATATCTTGTGTGACTTGCGAGCTGAACCTTCCTGAAGGTAAGTGCATAGTATCATTTATATATTTGTAACGGTACAAGGTTTAACTGATATATTACAATTTTATTAATAAAAGATTATGATGATCTACGGATTCCGTAGTGTGCATAAGTGAGGCCGATATTTACCTACGAAACAATAAGTGCATGATAACCATTTTGTATTCTATATTAATATTGAAATCAATAACTAAAATTTATTTCTTTCTCCACATTAATAACGTAATATATAATTTATTTAAATTTAATTACCGCTTGCTACGGTAAAGGTAAATATCGTCAGGCAACATTTAGGTATATCTGAGAATTCTTCATAATATTCTCAGTCTTTCTTTTCTATATAAAAAACTACCATGCACTAGTGTTAAATCCTGTGTCACTGGAGACTTACTAAACATCAAACAATGGACACAAAGGATACTTAACCTCGGAACTACTGTTTGTGGATCTCACAAATATTGTTCCGTGTGGGGAACGAAGCCACAACACTATGCGCGGGGCAAGTGGCGAGGCGACCATCTTAACCTCTAAGCCATCCGTGCAGTCAAAATATAAAAAGTTTGTCAATCCTACTGGGTATACCATTGTTTAATCCTTCCTAGGCTGAATAGAGATCAGTTCCTTGCCGAGGATACTACATAGATAGGGCTGATAATCTTTATATTATTCAGACATTGACAAGTGCGGTTCTTTTGCGTGCTCCAATATTTCAACTTACTTAACGTGTAGAATTATCAATCGGCACCATACCATCATATCATACCCTCACGCCAATGTTCCTCCAAGTGCTGGCGAAATGTACTATTTCGTGAAACAAATAATGTAATAGGTACGATTTGGATATGTTTAAGGTAAGAAGGTTTCGGTCTAGCCACATCGCAAAAACCGCCCGTTTTTTATGCAAAGGAGTGTATGTTTGTTTTAATCTTATTTTAAAATGATCAAGACAACTTTTTCCTCTGTTGGGTAAACAATGGCCAGGGAGTACTCCATGCATTGCTAACATGGTTAAGTAGTTGAGTCTGTTTGTTCTTTCCTGAGAGGGTTCCTCTTGCTTATATATAAGATTTAAATTTATAAGATTATAACGAATTTTTTGATGTTATTGAGTTAATGTGTAAACTAAGTGAGTTAGTAAAATCATCAGAGTTTGGTTTTGATGGGGATCTATAAATGCCAAGAATTACGAGATTGTTTGATATGTTGATTTGTAAACAAGAGGCGTGGGTTAAAATAACTTCTTGAATAGTGGCGTTATGTATGTTTTGGACATATGCTACAATTTTACAATTCCGTCGGCTCTCTTTAAGTGATTAGTAGATTGATGAGATGAGTATTTATCTAATTGAGGTATTGGCTTATTTGTGTTTAATCTACATTCGCTGAGGATAATTACGTCTATATTAGTTTTAAGAGACGCTAGGCTTACTTGTAGTCATCAAAATTTGAGTATATACTCCTTATATTTTGAGATATAATACATAAGTCAGTTTTATTACATCTTATTTTATTCGCAAATTCCTCCGCTGAATATTCGAAAACTTAAGAAAGAAGAGGTATCCTAACTATAATTATTATAATTAATATTATAAATCCGAAAATGAGTTTGTTTATTTGTTTGTTACGCTTTCACGCCCTAACTACTCAACCGATCAACATTAAATTTTGCATACACGTTGTCAGAGGTACAGAATAGGATATAGGGTACCTTTCATCCAGAAAAAAGAACTGTTGCAAACCTTTTTATTTTTTTTATTTTTTTTAACCTAACCTACATTTACGATAGCGAAGCCGCGGGTGAAAACTAGTTTGTTATAAATACGTACGCGACTCATAATAGTGTGGGTTGAAGTGCATGAAACGATAAAGAGAGAAGGTTTGTGTAAGTTTATGTGTATGTGTACATGTGTGTATATGTGTAATCGGTACATAACAGTTTTATCATATTGTAATACTATTTGTATACAAACAGGACATGACTCATAAATAATTATATAGAAAAGGCATGCAGAGATTACTACTCTAGACTTAGTTTTAAAAAGTAAAGTAATGGAGCTTTTTGTGCCATACTTCAGTTCAGGTGCATATAATGGCATAATAACCTTCCTAAAATAAATAGTAATAAAGTTTAACATATTAAGTATAATATTTTTAAGTGTATACAACATAATATTTAAAAGTCTTGCAGTGTGAAGTCGTAATAAGAACAGGAATATAAAGATACATAGGTAGTCATTTGAGTTGCATTAAGCTATTAATTTAAGATTCGCTCTTGATGATTATTGTACCTAGGCGAAGTTTCATCATTTTTAAGAGGAATTCTTCCGAAAGAAGTCCAGCAAAATTTGTAGCATTTCGACTTAGCTAGATCTCGAGCAAAATAGTGTAAGCGGGCGGCTGTCGGGGTAAGATGTTCCGTTACGTATATTGCCGTATATTCGCTTTTATTTTGCCCAAGATGTTTTACACAGAGCTTTTCCTTGTGAGTTCGATTGAAGTATTTAGCCGAGTTCAGAAGTTCGGTTTTCAGCGTAGTTGTAGTGAGTTCGAGGACTTCCAAATTCAGGAAATGTACTTAATAATTAAGGTTGTATTATGCAAAAACCTGATGCACAGGCTAGCTACCGTATAGGATCAATGTTGTTCGATGGTTCGGTTATAAACATAAACCAGAAAAAGGCAATAGATAAACTAAGCTCAAGGCTTACTTTATCTATTGCCTATTTCTCGTTTATGTATGTTTATGTATGTCGTGTATACCCGCGGCATCTACGAACGGTGGTGTCGCTTAACCAACTAAGCTATTTGTGGCTTGATTGCTGTTGGCAGCAGACGAACCAGCGGGCCACCTGATGTTAGTCGGTAATTGATACTCATGGACATGGCTATGCTTTCTTGACATCACAGAAGCAACTCCAAAGAACCATTAATAAGCCGCTGCCTACTGTAAACGACAAAGACTGCAAAAACGTACACGGTATGTTTGGTAACAAGCTGTTACTGTAACCTATGTGAAGGGTACGTTTGAAAGCGCAGAAGGGGTTGGAGAAGGGTTCAGAGAAGTGGTCGAAGGGGTATGATTGATCTCCGGCGCTCACACTCACCGTAAGAAACGCAACTGTAGGTATCCTGCTAATTTACGTTGATATTCTGTGAGAGAATAGTAGTACGCTGTTTGCGCCAGCCTATTCATGCTATAGGCAGTAGGGCTCGACTTATTCAGGAGTTGAACATTTCCGCTTCTACGTAAATGTTTAAGGCGATGGATGCCAACAAGATCTATCGCATATGGAAATATCTGAATAGCAAGTTAATGCCAAGCACAATCTTGAATTTTTTTTAAACAATTGCTAATATACTAATTCGTTTGTTAAAACTTGCTCGGTGGCAGCGGTAGCGGCGGCGGCAGCAGTGAATACAATTTTTGTACAACAAAAAGCTATAGGGTTTTTCTGATAAGTAATTCTCTGTAGCAGCACGTAGTCTGTGTACGATATACAGCAAACTTGGCTTCCTAAAAACCACAGCAATGACGTTAATATTCGGTGACAACATAAGAAAGCTTGTAAAGTAGTAGTACAATCTGAGATGATAATAACACAATCTTAAATTAAACACGTCAACACAATAGAAAGATTAATAGTAATGTGGCGACTCCGCACGGACGAAGAAGTGCCGCCTACATTTAACAGATGGCGATACAATCGCGCTTAACATGACGTCATACAATTCTGAATCACACAAGTAACATTTACGCAGCGTCTAAGTAATATACAAGCTCCCGACATTTTTTAATAATAATAAAGTTTATTATGTGTGGTGAAATAAACTTTATTATTATTAAGAAAAAAAAAAAAAAAAACCCCTGGGCCGCGGCCCGCCAGGCACGATCAACCAGGCTGGTCGAAGGATCCTCCCTTTGTGTTGGAGGGACATCACACCCTGTTCCTCCACAGTAAGAATAATGATACAACAGTAGTTCAACAATGCAGGATAAAAACGGATATACAACTCAGTATAGATATAATATGTAAAACTTTAGCAACTCAGTATGTATGGAGTGTGAAACTCTTTTATTGTGTTTTAAAACAACAATGTCAAATTGTCCCGGAGACAGAAAATAAGTCTAAGTGCGAAACTATGTATGGATGTTTGGTAACATTTTAATGGTTACAAAACTATATATTTGTTTCAGGGTCTGCTTGCGTCACTGGAGGACTGAATGGTACTTGCCTTTCTGCATACAAATGTACTTCAGCTGCCTATGCATATATATACGTAAGCTAATAAGTATTCTACCTGCACAATTAAGCTTAATTATTAATTGCCAATAATAATAACTTTGCATTCGAGACCAGTAACTGTAACAACTGCACTCACTGAATATAAACACGAAGAAAAAGTTTAACATTTTTGAACTCATCCCTAACGTCCGAATCACGCTAAAACATATCCGCCGATAATATAGAAGGAAATATTTACTCATTTAACAATTTCAAAATACATAAATACTGCTGGTAGAAAGCGAAATTTGGATATAATTTACCTCTGCTTATTTTTTCAGGGTGTGTCATGTATGTGTGAAACTATTTGTATATGGAATTTCATTAAACACTTTTTTGTGTGGTTCACAGCTTGGTTAGCATTTGTCAGGTTTTTATTGTTACTGTTCGGTCTAGTTATGGTCAACGCAGGTAGTGTTGTGGGTGACTGCATTTGCGTACTAGGACGTTCAATAAAACAATAATTATTGATATGGTCTTAGGCGGACTTAATCATTACAGTCAATGGTTTATTACCTAAAAGCCTCGACTACCACCTGCAGAGGCTTGCGTTACATGGCTGGATCAAGTCCTTGATCCAAAAGGCAGTACTGCTTGACACGGTGCGTATTGTGAGGAGATACCTCTCTCTGGGGCCCTAACCACGTGATAGGACGCGAGTCTGTTGCGTCTGTGAAGCAAGGTTTCAGACACTAT
Source organism: Catocala sponsa (assembly GCA_963564715.1). NCBI lineage: Eukaryota > Metazoa > Arthropoda > Insecta > Lepidoptera > Erebidae > Catocala > Catocala sponsa. The sequence goes on from OY751352.1 coordinate 2,767,435, forward strand.
ACTGATATGAGTAATTATACTGAGCAATTATATCTGTAGATGTTTCCTATAATCTGGTAATTTTTTCTTTCGCATTTACTTAGTTTTCTATTTATTTTGCTCCTATGACAGATGATATCATAATGTCTATAAATTTTGTTTTCTATTTTGTTTATGTATATCATTTCTGGTCTAGTATGCACTATGTATCATTTGTTTCTCCGGGACCGAAATTGCGTTCAGGGATGCCTAAGCCTCATGGAGACGGCGCTAGTGCCTCTGCCCAGTTCTTCTTAGTTACACAGGCGTTAATAAATATAAATGCATATTTTTAGCGCGAAGCTGGTTATCCTGATGATTTTATCCCAGAGTTGGCTGAGATATGCTCTTACAAGGACAATACTCCTATAGTGTGTTGTGCGGATTGTCCCGAGTTCGTCTTCAATAACGAAAAGTAAGTACAACTATATCACAACGATTACTTGCAGCTTTAACAAGCTACAAATGTCATGATTTCTTATTTTTGTTAATAATTCTGTTCGGGAGTTTTTATTCATTCAATTGGCAACACAGCCAACTATCATTTTTAAATAGTGGGGTTATTGTAGAGGGGAAAAATAACTCGTTCTCTCGGCGAAAGATCGCTCAGCAGTAAGGAACTAGCATTCAACTGAGTAAGACGTTCTCAATAGTCCGTGTAATTGCTGTGAGTTTGGTAATATAGTCACATAATATTACGATTGAGTTTCATTATATTTCAGAAGTGGGATGAGTAAGTACACGCAAACATTTTCGATAATTATCTTTTTGTAATGGCGTTATTTCTTTCTTGTTTTTAAAAGTTTAATTAGTAGTTACTTATTTCGATTGTTTAACTGTGAACAAACTGATAGGTCGACTTTTACAGTACACTTTACAATACACTACACAAATGTAATAAACTACCCACATAATTACACACAATGACATTATACGCGATTCCCATAGGAATCATCACAACTTGGTGTATTTTCGTGTGTTAAAACTGAACGGTTACCTTGAAATACACTTAGTAACTCTTTAACTGGAGTGCTGTTGGGGAATACCCTCAGTGTATCCTACATATTCAACTAATGAGTAAGGTTTACTTTCTGGAGGCAACCATGGCGACAAACCAGAGGTCCGCCTGCCTATTGGTTGAAAACTGTACACGCACGAGTGTAAATAATTTATTTCATTGCATATTATTATGTACCTACATTATAATTCTATAGTAAATAATTGAAATATGCATTGTAAATTAGCAGCGCTTAGATGATAAAATGATATAACCTATGATTTTTTTTTTAAACATTAGCATTTACATTGTGTCAGGAGAATACTTGGTCAGGGTACTCCCTGATAGTTTTTTTTTAGTTCTAAGAGTGCATTGTGCTCTTGCGTGAAATACTTGGACGAGGCTACTCTTCGTCAGTGTTTTTGCTGGAGCATAGTGCCGTTGTTTGCTTAGGTATAACGTGTACGCTTACCTAGTCTAAGTGATTATACAGTGATATACTCTTCAGCAGTCTTTGGCTAGGATGCAGTGTTATTACGTAGATTGACGAGTAAAATACTTGCAATAGCTTTTGTAGTATTGAGGTAATTTCTTTGTAAAACAAGCGCTGCTGGTTTATAAAGCTACTTGACTTGAAGGCTGTTGCCACTTGACTTGCAGGCTGTTGCCACTTGACTTGGAGGCTATTGCCACTTGACTTGGAGGCTATGTGCGCTTCGTGCTACTAAGAGGTTATGTGTGCCTCGTGTGCTGCTAAGAGGTTATGTGTGCCTCGTGTGCTACTAAGAGGTTATGTGTGCCTCGTTTGCTACTAAGAGGTTATGTGTGCCTCGTGCTACTAAGAGGTTATGTGTACCTCGTGCTACTAAGAGGTTATGTGTGCCTCGTGCTACTAAGAGGTTATGTGTACCTCGTGCTACTAAGAGGTTATGTGTGCCTCGTGCTACTAAGAGGTTATGTGTGCCTCGTGCTACTAAGAGGTTATGTGTGCCTCGTGCTACTAAGAGGTTATGTGTACCTCGTGCTACTAAGAGGTTATGTGTACCTCGTGCTACTAAGAGGTTATGTGTGCCTCGTGCTAATAGGCATGAAAGTGGATATATTGATAAGAATAGAAAATGGTATGTTAAGCTGGTTTGGACATGTAGAAAGAATGGACGAGGTAGGATTAACAAAGTTTATAAGGCTAGTGTGAATAGTCGCAAGAGGAAAACCTAGGTGAATGTTTCTCGATCAGGTCGGAGGCGTTCTGGACAAAGGTCAGGTTAAGAGCTCCTTGAACCGACGGGCGTGTATGAGATATGTGATGAAAGTGAATGAAGCCAGAGAAGTTTGACAGGATCGTAGCAAATGGAAATCCGTAGTCTCTGCCTACCCCTCTAGGAAAACAGGCGTGATTCTATGTATCTATGTGCTAATAGGAGAGGTTGTGTGCCTCATACTAATAGGAGAGGTTATGTGTGCCTCATGCTTTAGCCAAGTATGCTTTGATTAATATGCCTTTTTATTTGTGTGCCTTTTGCTTTTTAGCAGAGGTTGTGTGTGCCTCATGATTCAACACGTAGTCTCCTCGTTGAAAATGATGGATTTTGGCTTTACGTAGATTGAACCTTTGTTTGTCTTGTTCGCTTGAATGGGACATTTTTTGTTGCACTAGTTGAGTAAGCGCTTCGATATCTATGCTCATTGTCAATATTTACCAATCTGAGAAGCTCGGAAGGTACACAGTGCTTTCGTTGCGTAATAAGTGTCAATGGAGCAACACCACGATGAGTTGTGCAGTTCATTGCTAGTTGCAATTCCTCAAGCGCGGTGTTCCATTGTTCTGCTTCGTAGTTTTTAATCATCACCAATGCATTTTTGAGAGTTGCAACGACCCTTTCTACTTGACACTGGAGCTATGGTGTGAATATTTATTCCAGTGTGAATTGCAATAATCTTTGAACTCGCCAAGGAACTCTCTTCCTCCATCGACTATTACTTGGATCGGTGCACCGAATAGATACACAGTGCGTTTCAAAGCAGCTAATGTACTGTGTGGGTTCTTGTTGCTGGAGAAGTAGAGCAGAACGTATTTCGAAAAAGCGTCAACGGTGACTATGACATACTGCTGATCATCTGTAGTGCCCAGCTTCCCAGTTATATCCATATGAATAACTTGGAAAGCAGCCATTGGTTTTTGTATTGGGTGTAATCGCGCTTGAATATCACCAGATCCTCCTTTAGATGTTTGGCATATTACGCAATTGTCTACAAATCTTCGTATAGTAGAACTCATTTTGTCGAACCAATAAGTTTCTCTGATTTTCTGTAATGTCTTTTCCCAGCCAGAATGCTTCAGTGCGGTGTGAAAAGAATTGATAATACTCCATTGGAAGGCCTTGGGAACGACTGTGCTAAGCTGCTGACCAAAAACAGGATCATTAACTTGTTTCTTCAAGACGTTATCTTCCAAGACATAGCTGTCTACCGGATTATTATCACTAAGGCTATCTATTATAGGTCGTAGTTCATCATCACGTCGCTGTTCAATTTTAAACCAGTTCAAGTCTCTTGTCATCACATTGACTATAAACTCGGTCGGGTTCCTGTTGAAAAAGTCAGCATGTTGGAGGCGTTCGCCCTTCCGATACTCTACTTCAAAGTTGTAGTTTTGCAAAAATGCCCACCGACTTCTTGTGTTTTGACGCTTTCAGTGCATTGCAGTCCGTTATCACCGTGAATTTTCGGCCATACAAGTACTGGCGAAAGTGTTTTATAGCACGTATCACTGCTAATGTTTCCAATTCATAGGAGTGGTAGCGGCTTTCTGCTTCAGTGGTCCTCATACTCATAAAGGCAACTGCATGTTGACGTCCGTCAATTACCTGTACAAGCACTGCACTATATCCAAGACTGCTAGCGTCCGTATATAGTTGTATGGGTGCTTCTTCTTGGAATAATGTTAGTACTGGGGCGGACGTTAAGCATTCGATGATTGTGTTACGCGCTTTTTCGTGTTTGTCTGTCCATGTCCACTTTGCACCTTGTTTTGTTAGTTCGTACAATGGTAGCATTATACGTGAAAAGTCAGGAATATACTTCCTGAAGTATCCTGCCAGTCCATTAAACTGTCTCACCTGCTTGACAGTCTTAGGTATTGGAGCTTTCACAAGAGCCTCCACTTTACGTGGGCTTGGTCGTACTTCTCCATCAGAAACAACATTTCCGAGGTATTCGATGGATCGTTTGAAGAAACTGCACTTGTCAGCGTTGATAGAAAATCAAGCATCTTGTAACGCTATGAGAATCCGTTCCAGGTGCGATATTCCTTCTGAAAAATCTGTGCATTTGCTCAGCACATCATCCACATAGACCTGCGCAGCTGTTCCCAACAATGTCGTCAGAGCTCTATTGATGCATCGCTGATAAACAGAACAAGCATTACTTAAACTAAATGGCATGGTAAGGTATTTGTATAACCCGTCTGGTGTGACGAAGGCGCTCTTTTCTATCGAGGTCTCAGCGATAGGAATCTGGTGGAAACCAGCCGCCATATCAAGGCTTGTATATAATTGGCCATTTGCTAGCTGGTCGATCTGATCAGAAATCAACGGGAGCGGGTAATGATCGCGTAGTGTGTTCGAATTAAGTTCCCGAAAGTCTACGCAGAGTCGATCATCACCATTCTTCTTCTTGACTAAGATGATAGGGCTCGAGTAAGGTGATTTGCTTTCACGTATGATATGATGTTCCAATAATTCTTGAATTATTATAACCTTCTCCCTTTCCACTGGACTGAGACGATATGATCTTCTCTCGACGAATTTATCCGGGTTTTTCAGTCTGATCTCCAGCTGCGTGATTTCATCTTCACTAGTCAGATCACAATCCAAATTATTGAAAATAGGAGAACTCGTACTCACATGATTGACAAGTGTGTTGTGAACTAACTTTGTCCCTTTAGATGTAATTATCATATTCAGATTGGTATCATGAATCAAGTTCATGTCCAATATTATATCTGATGACATTTCCAAGTCAGGTAATACGTAGAACTCCAGCTCAATACTGATGGAATCTATAACGCATATGGTTGTAAGTTTGATTAACGATAATGCTGGAAATTGTCCAATCCCTTTCAAATAGTTGACTGCTGGGCTCCTTTGGCTGGGTAGACTTGTAGCGACTGATTCTCTCATAACTGGGAATTCTGCCCCACTATCGAACACGGCCTGCAATATATTTTCTCCAATTTTGATGGAGATAGGAGCCAGCTTATTGCTTGCTACATAGTTGACATCTGAGGTCATTGAGCGTTCCTGTCTGAAGCAAGTTGCAGTAGGTACAGGTAAGTATGGTTTGTGCTTTGGTGTCCTTGTTGCTAGCGTCGGATTTAGCCTCTGAAGGTTTAAATCTGCAATCCTTGGTTGAATGGTTCGTCTTCTTACATATGCGACAGCTTGATGTTGATTGTTGACTGTCCACAAATCGCGGATGCTTGTTAGGTATTGTGGAACTTGAGTTGCCATGAGAACGTTTCTTTCGTATACATGTTGCCACTGAAATCAATTCAGGAACAGTGGTTGCCTTGACATTCAATGCGTAAACGCTCGTCATCAACACATCCAATCACTGCTTCCATAGCGTGTTCATCTCCCAGCTTGTCCTTGGTGACCCTTCTCCATAGGATCCATGCGCGGGATAAGAACTCTGCAATATCCTTCGACGAATCGTAAACATGTTCTCGGAACATACAGATATCTCGGGAGTATCTGTTTTCCGGTTTAAATGTGGTGATGAGGTTCTTCCGCAACTCTTCCCATGTACTGGTGGTGACAATCCAATCATCCAATCATCGATCCACATCTTTGCACGCCCCTTCAATAGGCTACATACTTTCATGCGAACGTCAAAATCACTCAGCTTATATGCTTCAATGGCTTGATCTATATGTTGACACTATTCCCGTACTCCGACGTGGGTATCTGGATCAAATGATGGCAAGTAAACGTCTTTGATCCTTATTTTTGATTCACTGGGTGTAGCACACAAACGCTCTGACATTTTATGCATCATCTCATCATCGTTTGTATAACGAATTGTGGTGGTATTCCATCCATCCGCATTCCTTGATCCAGATGGATATGTGATCTTGATTGCAGTATGGCTTCTATTGGCGTATTGGTGACCAGCACAGGCTCCTAACGCTCGGTGTCGCCTGGATCCAATTGCTCAGGTGGTAAACGAGCTGTTGAGGAAGTGGCTTGAGCAGGGATCTCTTGAGATCCCACTTCTGATGACGGCTGACCAAGCTCCATTGTGTTTCTAAAAATTGTGACGTCAGCACAGCTGACGTCACGAATATCATCGTTATGGTGATCACTCATCTTCAAAGTAAAACTTCAAAGGTGTGTTGAAAGCTTCGTTTATTCAACTGACAGCTAATTTACAGAGTTCCGTACTGTTCGGCGACTCAAGCAAGACTGCCCGAGCGCACTGTGTTATAGAGTACACACCGTATTTATAGAGTAGCGAGCACGTGTATAATTTTTAGGTTAAGTATTAAATGATGTGAATCACAAGTTACATTGTAATAATCATACAGTAATTAATTACTTATGAACTTGTTTTAACACAATCAAATTATTAAACAGAATTATTAATGATTAATTAATGAATTATTGTTGTTGCGCCGATAAATATAAAAAAGAGTTGTTCTCATGATATTTCAAGTTGCTGCAAAGAAACACAGATTAGTGCCCCCTGTATACCTTTACGGGGTACCATTCAATAGAGTACAAAAGTTTAAGTACTTGGGTCACATATTGACTGAAAAGCTTGATGATGATGAGGATATTGAGAGAGAGCGGAGAGCGTTGTCGGTCCGACGTAATATGCTAGCTCGCAGGTTTGCACGTTATACAAAAGAAGTGAAAATCACTCTTTTTAAAGCATTTTGCCAGACTTTTTACACGTGCAGCCTGTGGGTTAGATATACTCAGAGGGCCTATAACGCTCTTCGGGTGCCATATAACAACGCTTTCAGGGTGCTTTTGGGGCTCCGGCGATTCTGTGGTGCGTCAGGCATGTTTTCGGAGGCGCGTACAGATAGCTTTGAAGCTGTAATGCGAAAGCGGACAGCATCTCTGATGCAAAGGATTTGCCGGAGCAACAACAGCATCCTGAAGGTGATCATAGGTAGGCTAGATTGTCCCTTCCTGTGACATTGGACTCTTAGGCATAGCGGCGGGGCTGGTGCAGCAGAAAGGTACATGAAATAATTTTTTAATAATTGTATATACTAACGTAATTGTTACTAACAAAATATTGAGTTAAATATCTGAAATAAATGTTTATTATTATTATTATAAGTTGAGCGAACCATGCCGAAGACCCGCTGGGCCTTCACTATGACTTTGTCTACATGAGGTTTCCACGTTAGTTTGCTATTCTAAGGTCATGCCTAGATACTTCACCTCCGTGGACCATTGTAACTGCGTACCGTACATGGAGAGAGTTCCCACCTCCGTGAGATCCCTCTTCCTAGTAAACGGCACGACAGTAGTTTTCCCTGGGTTGATCGATAAATGATTGCTACTGCACCATTTTTTCACCAGAATCAGGGCCTTCTGCATGAGACTAGATACCGTACTCGGAAACTTTTCATTTACGAGTATCACCAAGTCATCCGCATATCCGACCGTTAAGTACGGACCTTTGTTGAGTTGTTCTAGGAGTGAATTCACCACCAAGCACCATAAGAGTGGTGAGAGTACTCCACTCTGAGGGCAGTCCTTGATTGTCATTGCATACATTTCATCTCCTAACAACTCAGACCTAATGATTCTACCCCTGAGCATACATCGATCCACTTGCAAATGGTTGGCTCTATGCCGTGATTTGCCGATGCCACACTAATCTTTTATTTAATAATTAGCTAACCTAACAACATCTTATAGTGACCGTATCAGTATTAAAAATCTTTTATGTTTTAAATAAATAGATTGACTTGACAATCGCAATAAATAATCTAATTTAATATAATATGTATTACTTGTGAGATACATTGTGTTTTCAAACGATTGCCAAGTCAATCTATTTATTTAAAACATAAAAAAATTTAATATTGTTATTATGGTCACTGTAAGATGTTGTTAGGTTAGCTAATTACGTAATAACTTAAGACAGAAGGTTCCTCAAGTAGAGACTGAATAAATTAACCGACTTGGTATTACATGGATCTCACAACTTTTTACGGTAGAAGAACTGAGTTGCGAAGCTTGGGTTTTTTTACAAGTATGTTTTTGATGGCATCTCATTTCTTTTTATAGATAGTCCTACTTTTTACCTTCCCGGTACCTTCTACTTCTTGAATACCAACAACAGGTTTTCTTAAAGCCCACTCTCTGTCTTATGAGATTTTCTTACTTTTGTAGGTACTATTCCTCTTTTTCTTTTCCGGTACTGCTTCTTGAGCTTCAGCTACAGTTTTTCTCGGAGGCTTTGATGTTACAATTTTTGTCAAGCCTGGACGGTAAATGCTTCTTAGTCTATTGTATTCACAAGTTGAGGATTCCTGCGCTTTAATACTTCCAAAGTCGACATTAATTAGATTGTTATCTCTCATTCACTATAAATAATGTCAATGTACCTAACAAAAAATTACAACATCATGTTTCACAGAGGATTAACTTGAACTAATGTACGGCACTCACTGCCGCACTCAAAGTTTTTTTAAATTAATATATTACTTAACCCATTATTTTTCTATAGAATTAGATTTATATAAAGATTATTAAAAATTTTATACCCATACTGACTGATACAATTTGCGTAAGTTAAATAAAACATGGTTTGTGTGTATACCTGCGATATCGCAGTAAGGCCCAAAGGTTGCCTGAAAGAAAGTGGCAGCCTTTCTGTGACGGACGAGAAGCGTGGAAGCCGCGGCGCGAGCAAGCCACCTCCGCCGGCCGTGATTATGATTATTAGTGTTCTTTCTTTCATGGCAATTTTGGGCAATTTAGTCTACTTAATACTTTGCGGGATTTTGGTATAACTTCATAAGACATGCCCCAATCTTGCTTTTTCATTCCGTTGATTGACCATTTTACAAGTTACCTTTAAACATAATTATATATCTAGGTACCTATCTATACCTATTATTCCATTACATTATACTAGCTTTTGCCCGCGGCTTCGCTCGCATTAATTTAGCATTTGACAATCAATTCGTGTTGTACTCTGCTTGTAATAATATAATTCAATCATGATTCGAAAGATACGTGGCGCCATCTATCATCATAAGAACGTTATTGTTGTTTTCCTCGGGAACAGTAATTTGTTCCGGGATGAAAGGTAGCCTATGTCCGTTTCTGTACACCTGAAAACGTATATGCAAAATTTCAGAATGATCGGTTTAGTGGTTTAGGCGTGATAAGCTAACAAACAAACAAACAAATTCATTTTCGCTTTTATAATATTAGTTAGGATTGGGATTAGGATTAGGATTATACATTATACAGGTACACTGATTGATTCACGGCAAATGTAACTTTGTAATCCTATACATTTATATGGGATTACAAAGTTCTTTATGCAGTTGGTATATCTAGAAAACTGGACCGAAATTGCAAAATGTTTTAGTTTTCCTTGATTTATACACTAAACACTAATTTTATTTTAAATTTGAGGCTTTTATATCTGTTAGAAATGCCTTAGAGTTTTGATGATTGGTCAGTCAGTGAGTGAGTGACAAAATTAAGAAACTTTGACTAGTTATAATTCTTAAACTACTGCTTCAAATTGAATGACATTTGAAATATACCGTGTTTATACAATGCCTGCTTGGTTACTGAAAATTCAGGCTTCTAGTTTTATCCACAACGAAGTTATAGGGGGTCGAAAATGGCCTGAACTGTTTCGAGAAAAAGATGGTACGGCCGTGCCGCTTTTTTGCTCGACTTGGTGGATACGTTGTCTCAATAGCAAGCCTTTTTTGGTTCGGGAATTTCCATATTTATAACAATAGCACGTTTATTATATCACAATGTATAATTTTAGGTATAAAGATAGCGTCGTTGACATATACGGACGTGTTGTCAAAAAAGAAGGGCCTAAAGCTTATAACAGTAAGTACTGTAACTCCGCTTATATACTTCTTATTAAATGTGTTGCGTGCTCACGAGTCAATACTAGGGGCTTTCCATTGTCACCGCTGCTGAGGCTGGCTACGCAGGTGTCCCAGTGCTTGTTGTTGTTTTTATAAACTTATGACGAAATCTTTTTGATGACCGCGGTATAAAGACATAAAGTCTATCTTAACATCATTTGAATTTCAAATTCACAGAATGTTTGGATTACATACAACATCTTCCGTATGACTGTCGAGTTAACGAAGATGTGAGACTTATGAGATGGCTAGACGAACGTGAGCAATGCTATGCAGCACAAGGCATAGAACTAAATGCTTTTGGCGGTCGAGTTGCTGAGAGATGGGAGCTCCCTCACATGGTAAGCAAGATCATAAAAATATTTCTTATATATATATATATATATATATATACTAGGTCGGCTATGTTTTATTCCATGTACATGAGGATAATAATAATAATAATAATATTCTACCACATACACACAACACCATCTAGCCCAAACTAAGCAGAGCTTGTACTATGGGTACTAGACAATGGATAAACATACATATATACTTTTTTTTTGTAAATACATACATATTATACATAGCAACGCCCAGACCAAGACAAACATCCATGTTCATGCACACAAATGTTTGACTTGTGCGGGAATCGAACCCGCGACCTCAGGCGTGGCAGTCGGATACACTAACCACTACGCCACCGAGGCGAGTCTATCGAGCACATTTATTTATTTAATATGTAAGACTCACAGCTAACATAACAACATGACAATAGATGTAGTAATTTGACAGCCAATTACAAGCCTTCACTTCTAATTGTCATAGTAAAAAAATATAACAGTATGTGAAAAACATGCACATTTTACACATATATCTAATCACTTTACACAATATTATTATGTGAAGTTAATACAAAATTTAGCTATAGATAAAACAATTGAATTTTGCTGAATACTAACTAGTACTAACTAGAAGTCAAGGCTTAAGCATCTTTTTGCCTGGATATGATTGGTAGTAAAGACAAACCTTAAGAATAGAGCGTACTCCTTTTTAAAATGCCGGCAACGCATTCGTAACTCCTCTGGTGTTGCGGGTGTCCATGGGCGGCGGTAATCGCTTACCATCAGGCGATCCGTCTGCTCGTTTGCCCCCTATCTCATAGAAAAAAAAAACGTCAAAGTCAACTCTTACAGAGTTTATTAAAGTCTCGCTCGCACAATATACGTGTTTTGTCTGTAAGTGGTGGAGGCGGATGGTATGCTTATCGGTGGATTAAACCTTGTCACCTTACGAGGAACATTATAGGAAAGTTTGGCGATAAGATCCGAGCAATCAATTTCATTATTTGTGATTTTTAACAATAATAGACAGTCTGCAATCTCACGGCGTTTTACTAAAGGTAAAATATGAAATTTTCTACATAGACTGAGATAGTTATTGGAATGATAGTGTATGTTTTGATTGTAACATAAATATTTGACGAACCGTTTCTGAATCATTTCAATGCGATCGATGTATTTATAGTAACAAGGGTTCCACACTTGCGACGCATACTCAAGAACTACTGACAAAGGCGCAGTATAGAATTTTGAGCGTCTTCGCCTCAGCAAAACACTTTGCCAGCCTCATCACAAAACCTTGTCACCTTACGAGGGACTTGGAAGCTTTTTTATAAGCGAATCTATATGTTCATCAAACAATAGTTTGGAGTCATGGTACACGCCCAGATCTCGTACAGTGCTACATAGGGATAATGTATGGCCATCTAGTGAGTGTATCACGGTTAAAGTGCAACGCTTACGAGTGTACATTATAACTGAGCATTTCCTAGGGTTGAGGTCCAGTTTATTATACATGCAATATCTTTCTAGCTAATGTAAGTCACTTTGGATAGATAATATATCTGCTTGTGATGATACGGTAGTATACATTTTCATGTCGTCTGCAAAGCATAGTATTTTAGAAGATTTAAAGCACGAATCTATGTCGTTAACGTATACAATGAAAAGTAACGGGCCCAACAAGGAACCTTGGGGAACACCGCTAGGCACCGTAACCCAACAAGAAATGTAGTTACTCACCACTGTAGCCTGCGATCTGTTATCAATGTAAGAGGAGAACCATCTGAGCAAGTCACCACGTACTCCCACATCTCTGAGCTTTAAAATTAGTAGCCTGTGATCGATACGGTCAAATGCCCTGCTGTAGTCGGTATATACGACGTCAACCTGGCTACCCTTGTCCATAGCATCTGTAATATACTCATTAAATAGTACAACATTCGAAACCGTGGATCGACCTTTTAAAAACCCATGCTGGAACGGACTGAATGATTTACCAAGCGCGGAATATACTTGATTATAAACTAATCTTTCGAATACTTTGCTATTAGACATAGCTTAGATATTGACCGGTAGTTAATTATTTCTGAATTGGGACCCTTTTTGTGAATTGGAATAATGAAGGCCGACTTCCAGGTTTTAGGAACGGCACACGTAGACAATGATTTCGTAAATAGCGTCGAAATTGGTTTGGCTATAAATGAAGCAGACTTGACTAAGAACTTTTCTGATATATGATCTGGTCCTGCTGCTTTGGTTGTGTCTAGTTTACAAAGCAAGTTATTAAATTCCTTGACGCTGACCGTGACGTAAGATATATCGGCAACAGGTTTGGATTGACTAAGCCAATGAGAAGTTGAGTTTGTAGAAGAGGACTGAGTTGGGCTATGAAAAGTAGAATAAAAATATGACGAGAATGCCTCGCATATGTCTTCTCCATATCAACAGGAGAGGACATATGTCCTCTCCTGTTGATATGATCTCGTCATTATATTTTAGTGAACTGGGAATCGCATTAACGTTTCTACGAGTTTTAACAAAAGTCCAAAAGAATTTAGGGTTGAGCCTAATTGATTTTTCCGTAACATTAAGATAGTTCTTATAACAAGTAGATTCCAGAGATTTCACATTTTGGCGAAGCAATTTATATGTTCTCGAATCGGCAACGTTGCCGTAAGTTTTCATTTTTTAAATATTTATGGTTATCTTTAATTATTCTAATAAGAGAAGAGCTATACCATGTTGGATATGATTTGTTACGCATGGGTTTTTGGGGTATATAAGTATTCATCAAATTAGAAACCATCTTATTAAAATATTCTACAGATTCATCAATAGTGCGGTCTGTAAGTTCACGTTCCCAGTCAATTATATCAATGTCTCTGTTGATGGAATCATAGTCACCCTTGTCATATAGGTAACGCACTCGGGGTCTTTGGTGTAGCACGCGTAACTCGACGAAATCTACATTGACTAACAATCCCGGGTGATAAGGGTCAATCCCACCATCTCCTCATAGTCCTTCCCAACTTTCGGCACACGGACGGAGTACCGGGAGATCGAATCTTGGGAGACGCACCGGTACTTACGAGGGCTCTTTCCCTGGTGCGCTTTTGGCTTCCTACAAATCTTTGTCCTGTCCCTTTTCTATACCCACTCTCCCCTATTGGGGCAGTTACGAAACGTTACAGTACTTCGCGTTCGAGCAGTCTATGTTGTATTAAACTTCCAGTACCTTTCTCTTCTTATGCCACTTATGCGCATACACCAACAGTCTCCTGAAACCTTCGGCGCTATTGACCAGTTCTTGAAAATAGAGGGTCAGTGGGGACCAACGGCTCTAAACATTCGCTTACTATAACCAGATCGTTGGAAATTACTAAATCTAATATTCTACCGTGCTGATTAGCCTACCCATTGTACTGTTTTAAATTCAACGTGAGTTCTCTCAACTCATCAATAAACAAGCATTTATCAGTTGTAGTAGGTATAGTTGCTTGGGGTGTGTGGCCAGAGAACCTCCTAGTGTGCCTGACGGTTGCTGGTCCTTTCTACACTTCTCGTGGATGGGAACAGCAGACGTTGGGCCGGTACACCCCGGGCAACTCGGGTAATAATGTCCTTTCGGGGGCATTATTACTCGTGGCTAATACTCTGGCATGCGTAGGGAACCCGAGGCAGTTTGTCTCGGGGTAATCGGCCTGCGAGGACCGCGTATGGGGGTCTCTCCACGTGATCCTCTGATTAGCAGAGGACACGTGGATCAGAAACGGGGTGGGTCCGAGGAAGAAAACCTCGTTAAAAAATCACTTGTGGGGGTCGTGAGGCCGAGGCGGGAAACATAGGTTCCTGCCCAGTCGGGCGGTCTTGGGGCGGGTGGATCGGTCCAGCATGGACTCCCATCCGGCCTAACCCGTAATCCTGAACTGACAGGACCGGGGGCCTTCGGGCTGCGAGGAAGAAAACCGCTATAAAAATAACCCAAAGCTTAAGCTTTTGTGGCCCGGCGATGGGCTGTATGGCTGGGGGGAACTCAGTCGTTAGGGCCACCCTAAATTATATGAATGATGTCGGTCAAAGGTGATAAACTACCCCAGGAGGGTACCAGGTGCTCCGCGCCTGGAGAATCCCTCACGGAGCCTTCTGGCTCCGTCTGTCCCTCGTACTCTGGGGGGGGGCAGCCCACATCACAGCGCCATGCCACGTGAAACTACCGGCACCGAAACAGCCGCGGAGTCGGACAACGATTCCGCGATGAGTGTCGCCTTGGGGTCAATCCCGGACAAGGCGACTCTAGCGTGAAAGTGCAAGCGCCGCACCCGTCGGACCCACTCAGGTTCCGACGAAGAGTCGAGCGCAGCGCCGATCCCAAAGGTTGGGACGGCCCGAAGGGGCAGGGACCGGCCTGGCACACCGGGGCCTTTCGGCCAGGCGAAGGCGGCCGAGGCGGCCGCTGCAAAGCGTGCAGCCGCTGAGGTATGCGCAGAGGAGGAGGTGGCGCTGCTCGCGCGGAAAATACGTCCGCAGGGGAGCAGCCCCACCCCGAAGTCGGTAGCAGAGGCGGTGCAAAGAGTCCTTGACGGTTCCGAGATTGTGACGAAGGTGGCGTCCAAGTCTCGGAACCTCAAAGGGACTTTCCAGAAGCACCTCAAGGAGGCGGCGGCCACAACGAAGGCGTCGGTCGATTATCTGGCCGACAAATTCGCGTGGCCGGAGGCGGAAGTGGCGAAGCTGCGCTAGGAGATGGTGCGGCTCAGGGCCGAGACCCGAGGGCGGGCACCTAAGGAGGCGCCTCAGCCGTCCGGTAAAGAGTTGGACATGCAGGCGTCCTTCTTTAAATATGTGGACGCCCGCATAGAGGGTCTCGGCGATCGGCTGCTGCCGTCGCCAAGCAATCGGTCGCGGCTGCAAACCGCACCCTCTGCGGTTACTGCTGTGGCCTCCAAAAGGTCACCACCCGTGCCGCCGGCGCCGCCATTGGGGTCTGGTCCCACACCCCCAGTAGGCAGTAAGAAATCTGGCGGGAGGAAGTCTGCCAACGACTTCCCGCCCCTTCCAGCACCCAGGGCTCCTCCTCCCCAGAGTTTGCAGCGAGGCCCCGCTAGGCCCATGCCCCGTACGCCGTCAACCTCTGCGCTTTCCACCCCTCAGGATGAGCGTTGGCAGACGGTGGGGAATATGGGCAAGGCTCGCCGCAAGAAGGCCAAAAAGGCCGCTGCGGCTGCTAATGCGGCAGCTGCTACGGCTGCTGCTGCGGCAGCCACAGTTACAGTTAGACCTGGCCCCATGAACCAAGGCGGGGCCAAGAAAAGGAGGTGGAGGAGAAACAGACTCCGAGCGCCTAAGTCAGCTGCCGTGGTTATCACGGTGCTACCGGAGGCGGCTGAGCGCGGCCTAACGTATCAGGCCGTGCTCTCCACGGCGAGGTGGAACACCGAGGACATTACGCAGCTCGGAGCCAGGGTCCGCCAAGCTCATACAGGAGGCCGCATCCTGGAGTTCCGCGGAGCTGACGGAGGTGAAGCGGCAGACAACATTGCCGCTAAGCTCAGGAGTCTGTTTCCTGAGACGGATGGTGTGAAGATTACGAGGCCGGTAAAGTGTGCAGAGATGTGCATCGCCGGTCCGATGATTCGGTGTCCGCAGGGGATGTCTCTGTTGCCATTAGCGCCAGAACTGGTTGTGCTGCGAACGCCATACGGATTGGCACCATCCGTCCCTGTCCTGGAGGGGTTGGTGCCGTGTGGGCGCAATGCCCTGTCGCCGCGGCCAAGCTGCTGGCTGACACCGGGCGTCTGCTCGTGGGCTGGAGTTCGGCCAGGGTCCACATCCTGGCCGCTGGGCCCATGAGATGTTTTAGGTGTGGAGGAGCTGGGCATGCTTGTATTAAGTGCCCTAGCCCCGAGGACCGCAGCGACGCCTGTTATCGCTGCGGCCAGCCTGGGCACGTCGCTGGAGCGTGCAAAACGACACCGCACTGCCCGGCGTGCGCGGCAGCTGGTCGAGCAGTTGCCCACTTCCGTGGCGATAGAGGGTGCAAATCCCCGCCCACAAAACGGGTGTAGGGGGGCAGCCCATCGGCCCAAGTAAGACCGCCCTCAGCGGTGGAGGAGGAGATGTCGACCTAGTCATGGACCAGGACCGTGACTATCTTCTCCTCCAGGCGAATCTCAACCACTTCGCCCGAGCGCAGGATCTTTTCCTGCAGTCTATGGCGGAGTGGTCGATCGGTGTAGCCGTAGCCGCGGAGCCATATTACGTTCCTCCCAGCCCCAATTGGGCAGGTGACCGGGACAGCTCCATGGCAGTCGTCGGCTCCACGGCGCCTCGTTCACCCTCCCTCTCAATGAAGGAGAGGGGAGTGGGATACGTTGCGGCCGCGTGGGGAGAGGTCACAGTAGTTGGTGTGTACTTCTCCCACAACAGGAGTCTGGCAGATTTCGAGGCCTTTCTCAACAACTTGGAGACCTCGATACGGCGGATATCATCTAGCCGCATCCTTGTGATGGGGGACTTTAACGCAAAGTCTACTGCGTGGGGGTCCCCCCGCACGGATGTCCGAGAAAGGGCGGTCGAAGAGTGGGCCGATGCGGCGGGCCTCTGTTTGCTAAACAGGGGCGCCGTCAACACGTGCGTGCGACGGCAGGGGGGGTCGATAGTGGACCTCTCGTTTGCTACCTCTGCCCTTGCCGCACGCGTAAGGGGATGGCGTGTCCTGGAGGAGGTGGAGACCCTTTCGGATCATCGCTATATCCGTCTGGGTGTCTCCCGACTCCGGGACCCTAGCAGGGGTCATGGCCCGTCGGCGGGCAGAACTTCTCGCTTTCCGCGGTGGGCTGTGAAGAGGCTGAACCGGGACCTACTAGAAGAGGCAGCCATAGTTCAAGCTTGGCTGTCTCCTGAACCCCCGTCTGGAGAGGTAGACGCCGGGGCTGTCCGCTTTCGCGACAGCATCCAAGCTATTTGCGACGCGGCCATACCCCGAGTGCGACACTGGACCCCGAAGGGGGTCTACTGGTGATCCCAGGAGCTGGCGGACCTCCGTGCGGCCTGCATTCGTATCCGGAGGTTGTACACACGCAGCCGACGCCATCGCCTCCGCGATGAGCAAGAAGAGGGCCGACTGTATGACGCGTATAGTGAAGCGAGGGCGTCTCTGCAGTCGGCCATCTGCCGCGCCAAGGAACGGGTGAAAAGTGAGATGCTGGAGGGTCTAGATCTTGACCCCTGGGGGCGCCCATATCGCGCGGCGCTGAATAAGCTCCGTGCGCGGGCCCCCCCCCCTCACGGAGACCCTCCAGCCCAACTTCCTCTCCGAGGTGGTCGAGGAGTTATTTCCTGACCGGGCAGAGCACGTGCCCCCGACAATGGCCCCATCAGGAGGCCGACATCGGGAGGCGGACCTCAGTGCTCCCCCGGTTACAGATGCGGAGATGGGGGCGGCTGTCTTGCGGATCCGTTCCAAGACGACCGCCCCTGGACCTGACGGTGTGCCGGCGCGAGCTCTCGCGCTGGCCCTCGATCACTTGGATGTCCGCCTCAGGAAACTTTTCGACGCGAGCCTGGTGTCGGGACGATTCCCTGAGTGCTGGAAGGAGGGGAAGTTGGTATTGCTGGCCAAGCCAGGACGGCCTCCAGAGTCGGCCGCGGTGTACAAGCCCATAGTGCTGCTGGACGAGGTGGGAAAGATGTTCGTAAGTTTGTAAGAAGAAAATTCTCGCCACCCGTATTGTCCGGCACCTGAGCACGGTTGGTCCCGACCTGTCGGACGCTCAGTTCGGATTCCGGGAAGGACGTTCGACGGTCGGGGCCATTATGCGCCTGAAGGCCGCGGCCGAGGAGGCGGTCGCCGGCGGCGGTGTTCTGTTGGCGGTGTCTTTAGACATCGCCAACGCGTTTAATAGTCTGCCATACAGCTGTGTCCAGGGGGCACTTCGATATCACGGAGTACCTTTTTACCTGGAGCGGCTGGTGGCGGACTATCTGAGAGACAGGAGTGTCCTCCTCGAGGTTCGAGGCGAGGTTTGGCGGCGGCCCATGTCGTGCGGTGTCCCGCAGGGATCGGTTCTTGGTCCTCTCCTGTGGGACATGGGGTACGACTGGGCCCTACGTGCTGTCCTACCCCCCGGGCTGAGCGTCATCAGCTACGCTGATGACACCCTTGTCACAGCCCGTGGGGGTACCTTCGAGGAGGCGGCCCGTTTGGCCACCGTAGGGGTTTCCCAGGTGGTCGGGCGTATCGAGGCGCTGGGTTTACGGGTGGCTATTAACAAGACGGAGGCCCTGGTTTTTCATGGGCCCCGTCGCAGTCCACCCCGCGGCGCCTCGATAATGGTGGGATCGACGCGCGTTCCCGTCCAGGCCCACATGAAATATCTGGGCTTGGTGCTGGACGGAAGGTGGCACTTCGACGAGCATTTCAGACAGCTCGCCCCGAAGCTTCTCGGCACCGCGTCCGCCCTTGGGCGGCTATTGCCAAATTTGGGCGGGCCCAGTGTAGGTTGCCGGCGACTTTACACGGGGGTTGTCCGGTCAATGGCGCTTTACGGCGCACCGGTGTGGGCGGACTCCCTGACCACTCAGTGCAGGACTCTCTTGTGGAGACCACAGAGAGTCATAGCGGTCAGGGTAATACGTGGATACCGCACGGTGTCGGCCGACGCAGCTTGCGCGTTGGCCGGAACACCCCCGCGGGATTTGGAGGCTGAAGTGCTCGCCGAAGTGTTTGCAGTGAGTGAAGCGGTGCGGGAGGAGACGGGTTGTCGTCCCCTCCCGACATTGATTGAGTGCGCGCGCAATCGAGCCCATCAGGGCATGATTTTAGGGCCGGTTTCAGAACTGTTGGGGCCCTCCAGCCGGTATTGGAGCGATGGGCAGGGCGGCAGCATGGGACCCTTTCCTTCCGGCTAGTGCAGGTGTTGTCAGAGCATGGTTGCTTTGGCAAATACCTGCACAGGATCGCTAGGAGGGAACCGAGTTCCGTCTGCCACCACTGCGACTGTGAGGAGGACACGGCGCAGCACACGCTCGAGCAATGTCCTGCTTGGGCAGTGCGGCGCCGTGAACTCATTGAGGTTGTGGGTGAAGATCTCTCGCTGCCGGCCGTGATCAAAGCCATGGTCGACAGCGAGAGGAAGTGGGCAGCGGTCGCGTCCTTCTGCGAGGACGTCATCTCGCAGAAGGAGGCGGCGGAGCGGATCCGTGAAGAAAGTGTCCTTGCGGATCCGAGCCGTCGGCGGCGAACCGGGCGGTGAAGGCGCGCTTTCGCGCGCCTAATGCCGCCATAATGAAGGCCGCGGGCGGCAGAACGGGGATCTCTCGCCCGCCAGCCATTGAGTCGGTCCGACGCCCTATGTAGTGCTAGGGCGTCGCCGAGGAGCTGTAGACTGCTGGGTGGGTCGCTGAGGTAGTAACTTTTGCCAGCGGCCCATCCACTACAAGGCAGCGAGCGTGCACACCGTGGGGTTTTGGTCCGTAGGCCCGAAATACGGGAGAGCCGGACATAACCCTCTCACCTCCCCTTGTGGCGAGAGGGTATGCATCAGGCGAATTTCCCCACGTAAAAAAAAAGTAAAAAAGGTATAGTTGCTTGATATAAGCGAACTATTGTGAGAGAGAATCCAATAATTCGACTCATATTAAAATCTCCTACCAGTAGAAATATATCATAAGGGTGATTGATAACCGACTGATTAAGTTTACTAAGGAAGTTACTCAACTGCAACGAAAAAGAGACACTTAGCCCTGTTTACATAAATAGACAACACAAAGATATAAATTAATCCATTTACGTGTATTTAATTTCTCAACCGAATATTTATCCAAAGGTCCTCAGCTGTGGAATGAAAGAGTGGTTGCGAGATGACAGGTAGTTCCTTACGAGTAGCTATTAGGACACCACCACCTCGGGACTGCTCAGCCAAAGTATAATTGCGGTCGCGGCGCCAGACAATGTAACGCTCATTGAATAACTCCGAGTTCGAAATGTCGTCGGTGAGCCATGTTTCCGTAAGGATTATAATGTCGTATGAGCAAGCTGACATTTGGCGATAAAACGTATCCGTTTTGGTCCGTAGCCCCCGTACATTCTGGTAGCATACACTAATATTGAGATTGAATTTATTGTTATTAGTCACTATCGAAATATGCAACACCATCATAATGTCTCACTGAACGATAAACAGATATATAATTTATCACTTTAAAAGATAAACTGATAAACGTAAACATTAATCCATTATAATAAAAGTAGAATTAATAGCAAAACGTTAAGTTAAAAATGTTGTAAGTGAAAAGTGGGTAAAGCAATAATAAGTAACGCGGACAGCAAAAATGTAATGATTTAAAATTGTAAACAGCTTTGCGACGAAGTGAAATGCGAAGCGGCACAGACCCAATACACGTGAGTGCGAGCGAGATGCAAATGCTAATATATGTTGGTTCTAGTAAGCAAACAGCAAAATAGCACGGTCGAGAGAAATCGGTGAGTGGCAACTCGTACGCGGTGCAGATGCTAAACCTTTTGTACAGGTATAAAATGGTTGACATTATTTGTAAGTTATAAAGTAAATAATTAATACAAAATCTTGGTAAGGTAGTAAACAATGGTATGAAATAATTTAAACAATCTTGTTTAAATCAAGTTCATTTCTAATAATTAATACTTTGCCACCGTTGTCTTTTCGAACATGAATGTTACCGTGTTTTATCCAAATAAAATTATAGTTTTGTCCTTCGCTATAAGTTTAGCTTTACTCAAAAGCTTTTTATGCTCTGCACTCAGGTGGTCATTTACGTAGATTCTCCGAGATGTACTTTGGAATCCTAAGTCTGATGTAGCAAGACCCTTAACGGCGCGAGACGCCGCAAAAAAATCTTTTACATATATGTTTAAAAAACTGACGATGATCAATTTCTCGTTTGAGTTGAATTAATTGTGTACTGTAAGTACACAATTAATTTGGGTTTTCGGGAATTATAATTTATGTTTCGACTTATGGCTTCAACTATAGAGAATAGATTCTCAACCTTCTTAAGCGGCACTCCCTTGATCCCGACGTTATTCAAACGAGACCGCTGCTCATAAGTAGAAAGCTCATGCTTCGTCCTAGCCAACGCTGATTGTAGACAGTCAACTTGTTCTTGAAGTTTTTCAAGTCCCGAAACTGTAGCTTCAACTTCACTGACTCTGTCACCGAGCTCATCAAGCTTACTACACGAATATTCACATGTAGCTTTCAGCTCAGACAATTTATCCTTGATGGTCCGCATGTCTTCAGCTAGCGAAGGTAGACTAAGTAACCGACGTTTAATGTCACGAATCTCACTCAAAAGGTTTTCAGTGGTGCTCTGTTCCAAGGCATGTACCGCTGGTGATGAGGTTCTGCAAGCGGCACATTTCTATTGATTCCTTCTGTCTACGCCAAGTCACCTCCAGCCAGCCTCCGAAATGCCGGCACATCCGAAATCTAGGTGTTTTTTACAAATCCCACACTGTTCGCCGTCGTTAAACTGATTGTTACATAACGCGCAAGACTTCGCGGTAAAATCCAAGCAAGTACGCTTATGAAAGAAAAGCAAAAAATGTTTGCAATATATGACTTCGCGCTAGAATGCGTGTAGTACAACCAAGTGTTCACAACTGAACACAGCTGTGTTATGACACATATCTTATCTTATGTGGGGGCCAGTCAGTGCAGACCGGCGACACTTCGACCCAGTGGGATCTTTTGTGTCGACACTCTCCCAATAACGACTGCCATAGATGTTCATGGCAGCTGGGACCAACGGCTTAACGTGCTTTCCGAGGCACGGAGCAGGCGATAATTGTCAATCAATACGCACATAATTTCGAAAAGTCTTATAGTTATGACACATAAGTCTAATAATTTGTTATTTATTTAATACCACATACAGCCATCATTACAGGTAATACTTAACCTAATGCAATGAATGCAGAATTTACTTAATATGTACAAATTATATTTACTTAATATATACTCCCTAATACTATATATTCCTTAATACTAATTATTTCCTATTATTGTAAACACAAAAAGGAATAAGTAGCCTGTGTGAACTCACTCAGTGAACACGAAAATATGTCTACACTTTGGACACAGCACAGAGTACACGCAGCGCACGGGTCAGCGGCGCTAGCTGAAGGAGGTTAGTACGTGCGCGCGGCACTAGCAGTAGTGGTGGCTGCCTCCGGCGGCCTATGTACTCGTCCGGAATACAGAATTGAACCGTCAGTAGGACAGCCTGGTTATGTATATTTCCCCTAAGAACCTTAACACATACGTACCGAAAGCCGCTACTCTTCTCACTTCCAGCATATTATAACCCACCATGCCCAGGACAAATAGAGTAGGGTATAGTAGTGGATAGCCCATATTGCTTCAGGTATAGAAATCTTATAAATTTATTCTGGATACGCTCTAACATTAATTTATATTTTGCTTCATGTGGGGACCAGATTGCCGCATCAACTTCCAAATGACTCCTCATGAGAGCCCAAAACAGTGCTTTTAGTGCTCCAATATTTGTAAAGTGATTCGTTTGACGTAATACAAATCCCAGATTACGGAATGCCTTTTTACAAACATTGGTAATGTGTTTCCGAAAGCTAAGATTGGCAGCAAACTGAACCCCCAAGTCCTTGGCTTCAGTGACGCGTTGCAACGGGATTCCCTCCATTTGATACTCGTGTTGATGTGGGTTACGCGCACGGCTGAATGTAAGTACGGAGCACTTGGCTACATTAAAATACAGCTTATTTTCGAGGCTCCATTTTACAACCCTATTTATATCCCGCTGTAGTATGTTATGATCGTCATTCTGCTTCACTTCACGGATCAGTTTCAAGTCATCAGCAAATAACAAGGGCATTGACCCGCTAACGACGTCCGGTAAGTCATTGATCATTAAAATAAAAAGAAGGGGGCCCAGGTTACTACCTTGGCTCACTCCAGACCACGTGAAATACGGTTCAGAAAGGCATCCACCGCAGTCTACGTACTGACATCTATCTCGCAGGTAGCTTGCGAAGAAAACTATTGTGCGCGGTGTGCAGCCCACGTTGGCTAGCTTAAAAATAAGGATGTCATTATCGACTGTGTCGAAATCTTTCTTAAAATCTAAGTAGGCTACATCCACCTGCAAGCCAGCATCCATCGCAGGTACCAGATGCGTCATCAGATGCAGCAAGTTGCCCGTTGTCCCACTTCCAGGACGAAAACCGTGCTGCGCGTCGGACAACTGAGCACTTACCTGATCATACATGCAACTGTGAATGGCCGCCTCGAACACCTTGGCAGGAGTACTCAACACAGCCACAGGTCTGTAGTCACCCGGTTCAGATCTTCCACTACCCTTCGGTATGTCGGGAAACGATGCGGCCTCGATGCAAAGATTAAATATATGTAGCAATGGCTCCACCAAAACCATGCGGCAGTCTCTGAATATAAACGAAGGTATACCGTCAGGTCCCACCGAACGTTTAGGTGGCAAGTTGGCAAGAGCGCATCGAACGTCGCCTGGGTACAGAGGCGCTAGCTGCGCCCAAGCGCCTGGCGCCGCCGATGCGCTTACTGCTGCCACATCCAACGCGGCTGGTTGCGAACTGTAAACCGAGTGAAGGAAACGAGCAAACTCGTTCGCACATTCATCATCTGGTAAACCTCAACCACAAGATATTTATTTTTATTTTGCTCTTCAAAATGACCACACTCCACCTGATGGTAAGCAGTCGTGTGGTCTAAGAGCAGTGGCCTCCACATTGCCCCCACAGTAGCCGAGGCGATGTTGAGGTCTCTACTTTGACGGCCTGAGAAGATCCTTTTTACGCCCCGCTTAAAGTACCCAGGATTGAAGGAAGAAGGAAACATGTGCCTTGGCAGAGAATTCCATGCCTTGGTCGTTCGGCAGAGGTATGAGGACCCAAACTTTTTGGTACGCGCTCTAATCGACTCTACCGTGTAAGGATGGCATCTGAGCCCAGCACGCGTTGTTCTGGATTGGAAAGGGGAGGGCGGGATAAGGTGGAATAACTCTTCAGAGCACTCCCCGTGGTATATTCTGTAGAAACATGCCAATGAGGCAATGTCCCTACGGAGTTGCAGAGGTTCCAGTGAACTCGTATCCTCTGGATCTCCGATGATACGGACAGCCCGCCGCTGTAACCGGTCGAGAGCGTCCAGCAAGTACTGCGCGGAGCCATCCTAAAGATGAGAACAGTACTCCACGCAAGGGCGCACTTGTGACTTATACCTTATGCCTTATACCGCGGTTTGCTCAAATTGGTCTTCCTTAATCTCATATAGTTCCAGAACGCTCTCGGGTCCATTGCTAGGTGGTTTTGTACGCGATCCCAATATTGGTCAAGTGCTCGTGTGGTTTCAGTCTTTACTCTCGCCCTGCATTGAGCAAACGCCACATAATCACGGCGCGACTTACGTGATTTGTATTTTTTGTGTAATACATATTTCAGTTTAATATCTCTAATAATTTCAGACGTATACCATACCGGGTAATTATACTTATTATTGCGAGAACCAGTAATTTTTGGAGGCACACAAGCATCAAAAACTATGTAGATCTTATCATAAAATAAATTTAGCACTGCATTGGGATCCCTTAGAGAATACATTTCATTGAAATCTATCTTAGTCATCATGTCATATAAATTAATAAAGTCGGCCTTGTGAAAATTCCACTGTTTGTGTATACGTGTACTAGGGATGTGAGAGTGTAGCGAGGGGGGCGACGCGAGCGGTGGGACAGGCGCGGGCGGCGACGGCGGCGAAGCGCCAACATCGATGCACACAGTGAGCGGTGGATGGTACGCGTCCACTGGCTCCATGCCTTCGTCCGCCACGCCCACAGTCACGCCACTACGTGCACTCAGCATGAGGTCCAACTGTCTGCCGTTACAGTTAGGTATAGGGTTGCACTGAGTGAATTCACAGAAGGCCATAAAATATCAAGTCCGCGCGACGTTGCCGTTGCGACTAGACGTGCGAGTGCGTGCGCGCCGTGCACCGCGGCCTTGAGCCATGTCGCGATCTCCGCAACGAGACCCTAAGGAGACTGATTTGAAATGTAATGCGTGTAATGTTGTAATTAGTGAATTGTTGGCTTTTGTGTGTAACAAAGTGGACACACTTCCAGAGACAGCTATAGTGCAAATATGTATGAGTGCATTTGCCGATGCGGAGATTGAAAGTGCCAGGCAACTTGTTTACAAGCTGCTGGCACCTTCACGGAAACTTATGAGAAGAAAAGAAGGTAACCAGCAGAAGAGTGTGCAAGAAATAATTAAGATCGTGAAGGAAACAGATCCCGAATGTTTACCGATTTTTGTGGCTAAAGATCTCAATAAATTACCACCGGTCACGTTTGACCATATAGATGTGACTACATTCCTAAAGGAAATTTCACTACTTAAAAAAGAAGTCGCCAGCTTGCGAAGAGACAATTCGGAGTTATCCTCGCAAGCGACCAAGGAGGAGGTGGCATCACTTAAGTTCGAAATACAGCAGTTAAAAGACATAGTTTAAGACGCATTATCGAAGAATGAGGGTGAAAATGCTAAAGAAATATTGAAACGGACAACGAATACTTTGCCTATAATACCATCTATAAGCATTAGTGAAAAGGAGGTGGAAGAAATATTCTCCGAAAGCATTGATTTCGAACGAACACCGCGGCCGAAGCAAGCGTTCGGCGCGGGGGCAGCGCGAAGGGGGGAGAGGGAGCGCAACAGCGAGTGTGGCAGCGAGCGCGTGCCGTCTCCGGTGTCGCGTGAGAGCGAGACAGCGATAATCGAGCGGCGAGTGGGTGGCGGAGGCGGCAGCCGTGCAATGCGCTGCGCGCCTCGTACACTCGCGAGCGAGTTAGCGCCTACGTGCAGCGACTCGAGCGTAATTATAACAGCTGATAAGCGGAATTACACGATGGCTGAGGCTGTTAAGAATGCAACGAATACTAGTAACAATTCCAAGCAAGGTAAAGATTATTGGTCAACGGTGCAACACAAACGTCGTAAAATTATTAATAGGAGGGGAGTCGCCCAGCCCTTGGAGCAATTTAACTTTAAGGCAGCCGAGAGGAAAATATCCTTATATGTCTCTAGAGTACATAAGGAAACCACTCCTGGGGACATAGAGGCATTTATTAAATATAAGACTGACCTTAATGTGCAAGTTTATAAAATAAACAATATAAATAATGAATTTAATGCCTTCAAGGTCATTGTTCCGTTAAGAAGTGTCGACCTGTTCCTGAACGATAATGGTGATCGTTTCTGGCCTGCGGACATTGTTTTCAGGAAGTTCTGGGAACGTAAGCAAGTCGGTAATAAGAGATCAACAACGAACGCTGAGCTTATTAAAAACTAATATGGATTGCTCGACCATTAAGCTTGTTTCATGTAACTGTAGATCACTCAAAAGATCTTTACAGGAAATAGTTCAGTTATGTAATAGTCATCACATTATAGCGCTTCAAGAAACATGGCTGTTTCCACATGATCTTGGATTATTAAACACGATTCACAAACAATTCGGCAGTCACGGTATATCTGCTGTCGACACGGAGCAAGGAATGGTGCGAGGGAGGCTCTACGGGGGAGTAGCTCTCCTGTGGGATCGAAACATATGCCCTAGTACTGATATTGTGCAGTGTAACAATGATCGCATGGTAGCGGTTAAACTTGTGCGCGGGGATCGGAGTATTCTAGTATTTAGTGTATATATGCCTACCGACTGGGAAGACAATTTACCGGTAATGGCACAGTGTCTGGCTAATATAAGTGCGATAATTGATAGTGCGGATGTTGAAAGTGTGTTCGTATTAGGGGACTTTAATGCGCACCCCGACACGCGTTTCTACAAGGAACTAATGGACTATTGTTTTGAAGAGTTGTTATCTTGTATAGACTCTAAGCGATTAGATATAAGCACGTATACATATGTAAGTGATGGAACCAGTTCGCAGCGATGGCTCGATCACTGCCTTGTCTCTGCGGCGGCCAAGTCATCGATAAGTGACGTATACGTATTATATGATGCCTATATGTCGGATCACCTACCATTAGTAATAGAGGTAGGAATTAATAGTATTATTTGTAAAAGACTGATAGTAGATAGTGGGACTGATTGCAATTTAAAGTATAGGTGGGGCTGTAGAAGTAATGAACAATGTGATAAATACTGTGAACTATGTACTGAAAATCTAGGTTTACTATATCAATCAGAGGAGTATAACTTGTCATGTAAGAGCAATATGTTATGTAATGATGTAGAACATATAAGTATAATTGACAGGCTTTATTGTAATATAATTAAAGTTTTATAAACTGCCGCTTAACGCACATACACATGTAATAATAATAGAAAACGTTATATAACCGGTTGGAATTATTATGTTAGACAGTACCACGTCCAGGCTAGGCAAACATTTTTACAGTGGAATACATATGGTAGGCCTAGTTCAGGATATTATTACGATCTAATGCGTACAGCGCGTAAAGACTTTAAAGCTGCCTCGAAATATGTTCAAAATAACCAGGAGAAGATTAAAATGAATATGTTAGCGCATCATGCTTCGTCTAAAAATTTCGCGGGTTTTTGGACGGAAGTTAAAAAGCTCAACCCAAAAATCAGCACACCAGTCAGTGTAGAGGGTGAATCTGACAAGAGAGCTATTGCAAATAACTTTAGTACGCATTTTAATGTAAAACAGACTTTAATTAATCCAGCAGTATCTGTGCCTTCGTCAAGTTGTTGTAAAAGTGTTGAGTAGGGGGCTTTCCAGGTGTCGACTGATGATGTTGTTGAGGTTCTCAGGACAATGAAGCGAGGGAAATCCCCAGGGCACGATGGCTTGAGTATTGAGCATCTGCTATACGCAGGAAAGTAAATTGCTGATACCTTAACTTTACTGTTCAATCTTTGTGCACGGCACCAATACTTGCCTGAGGAACTTATACGTACATTGGTTGTACCTATAGTTAAGAATAAAACTGGGGATGCTACTAGCATGTCGAATTATAGACCCATTTCGCTGGCAACGGTTGTGGCCAAGGTGCTTGATTGAGCGCCTGCTACATAAAAAGTTAAGTCCCGCACTTAGCCTAAATGACGGGCAGTTCGGTTTTCGTCATGAAGTTTCAACAGACATGGCTATCTTCTCCCTGAAACAAGTTGTATCGTAATATGTGGAACAGGAGACAAGTGTTTACGCTTGTTTCCTTGATCTAAGCCGTGCTTTTGACACAATCAATCATGACTTGCTACGGGAGAAACTAGATAAAACTTATATCGCGCCTAGAGTTGTTGGACTGATTAGATATTGGTATTCTAATCAGGCGAACAATGTCAGGTGGGAATCAGCTAGGTCGGATAGCTATAAACTATCCTGTGGCGTTAGGCAGGGGGGGTTAACCTCTCCTGACCTATTTAATATCTATATGAATGACTTGATTGAGGAGCTGAGTGGGACTGCGGTGGGACTTAGGCTTGGAGACAGGTATGTCAACAACCTGAGCTACGCTGATGATATGGTCCTACTCAGCCCCTCAATTAAGGGTTTAAGGAAACTGATGGCAATTTGTGAGAGATACGCTAGAGAACATAACTTGGTGTATAATGCAAAGAAGACAGAATTGTTAATATTTAGGTCAGGAAGAGGTCCACAAAACGTCCCACCAGTTTGGATAGGAGGTCAGCGAATCAAAGTAGTAGAGAGGTTTAAGTACCTTGGTCATATACTGACGTCAGACTTCAAAGATGATGCCGATATAGACAGGCAACGCAGAGCGCTGTCAGTAGTGGGCAATATGATAGCCAGGAGATTTTTTAAAGCCAACACTCAGACGAAGGTACATCTTTTTAGGACATATTGTCAGTGTTTCTACACTTGCCAACTCTGGACGCGTTACACGAAGAGGTCTCTGGATGGTATTCGTGTCCAGTACAATAACATCTTTAGACAGCTAATGGGTCTTGCGCCGCATTGTAGTGCGTCGGGTATGTTCGCAGAAGCTGGGCTGGATACGTTTAATGCCATCCAGAGAAAACGAATCGCTGGATTCATGTCGAGGGTTGGTTCGTGTACGAACAGTATTATCAAAGAGTTTTCTGAAAGACTGTATACTACCACAATGTACAATAAATGGTTACAGATTGCAGCGTAATAATTGTATCTAATAGCGTCATTTTTAGTAATAGCGTAGAGAGGTTATATATATTCATTTTGTTTGTTATGTAACTTCATTTATTTTCTTTTTAATACGGATATGTTTTCTTTTTTGTTCCTTTTCTGTGTAAAATATGGAGTGTAAAGATTCCGAAATAAAGATTTATTATTATTATTATTATATTCATAATAATTACAAACTTTAACATTGCACGAATATAAATTGAAATCACCTACTATAACTAAATTATTACTATATTTAACACAAAGGTTTTCCAATATATTAAACATTATCATATAATCTGTCCCATCGGTTTGAGGTGGAATATAATAATATACGATACAACAAGCAAATAAAAATCGTTTATGCATATATACTGTAGCACAAATTAATTCGAACTTGTGAGTGTCTATGTCAATACCGTCCGGCATCGATACTTGTCGTAGCTCGAACCGCAGTGTGGCCACTAAAACCACGCCGCCATGTTTGCGCCCATCCGCTCGATCGCACCTTAATATTTGGTATCCAGGAAGGAAACACTCCGCATTTTGAATGCTATCGTTTAATCCAGTTTCTGTAAAAGCGAATAAATCCGATGCCGACGATTCTAACAAGGATAATAATTGTCCAGTCTTAGTACGAAGTCCTCGCACGTTCTGATATAGGATATTGAAGTTCCGACTGGGTTTGCAGTTGTGCAGGTTTGGTTGCGCAGGTTTGGTTGCGCGACGAAACCAAATCCATTCGCTAAACTCCACATTTAATGGCCATACTGCTGTATCATAAAGCTTTTATATCCGTATAAAGTAGTATAATACTTTGAAATTATACTACTTTACACGGATTTTATCTCTTTGTTTCATTAAACTCTATTTTACTTTCTTTTGAAACTTTATAATAATAATAATAATAATCATTTATTTAACTTAAATTGGTACAAATGGAAACAGAGCTTATGTTACATCGTAAAGGTAAATTATAAAGGGTGCCTGTACTAGGGTTAACCTGTGCCACAGGCATTAACTTTAAGCTACTATTGTCTAGACTAAGATGTAAAATTAAATATTAATAGGTTTTATATTTTAAATAGCTTAGATAGTAGCTTAAGTAACTAGTACCAGTGCTAAACAACAGTGGTTTAAAGTTTAAAAATTTAGTAGCAGTAGAGTTTAAAACAGAAAAATAAACAATACCATAAAATTCGTATAAAGTAGTTTAATTTTAATGTATTAAATTCGCGTAAATGGAAAACAAGACTCATTTTACTTAGCTAGACCTATAGGTACAGAAAAAAACATAAGAACAAACTTATTCCATGAGATCCATGATGCAGTGGCTGTTTGTAACTGTTGCAGGCCTTGCTTGGGTTCGGTGAGGACCAGCAATCAGCTGAATGGGTCTGTGGAGGATCTGTTATCAGCGAGAAGTTCATCCTGACGGCAGCGCATTGCGTCTACTCCCGATCATTGTAAGTTGTTTGTTAGCTTCCGTGACAGCGAATGCCAGACGCAAGAGGTTTATCTGTTGCGAAATTCTCAATGGAAGCTCGGAGTTAGTTAGTGCCTTGGGAAACCCGTTAAGATATTGGTCCGGCGCCTGATCTCTCTTCGGATGTTCCGGATTGTGCCATCAGATTCTAACAGTGAAGAAATACAGCTCTTGTATTTGCGCACACCATTATGCACTGTTATATCTCCTGCACAGATGACCAGTTTCGGGCAAGATTAGCCGACATGACAGAGACTTGGCCTGTAGGACCTTTATATAAATTAATTGTTTGACAGAGATAAAGTAAATTACAGGAGTTCTGTAGGCTGTTCGTCCGGTTCGATAGAGTGTAGACTCTATCGAACCGGACGAACAGCCTACAGAACTTCTGTAACAAATAACGCTGTTCTCACATTGAGGCCGATTTCCACAGCATCTTGAGTTTGCATGTTACTGTATCTTGAGCTGGTTGCGCAGCGTGTGTCATACAGGTCTGACAATGAGCAAATGAAGGCTCTCGTCTTTGAACGCCTCCATATTCTAAGTAAACGTTTAACAACCGATAGATTTCATGTCTGTTATTCACCTGAGTAGCAGAAAATTAAGATTCGTGTGATAAAACAACTGTATACAGTAGACTTGAAAGTGTTTTATGTGTATATACATACAGAGTTTCATTCCTATATCCCCGGAAGGGCAGGCAGGGGTGTACTACATACATTTTTCTCTAGCTCTGGTCTTCGGCTCCACGTAATATGAAGCGAATTTATTACCTTCACTGGGCACAGTTCCAGTTCCAGATGCCAAGCTGGTACTGATAATTTCTTGACAGCAAATAAGCAATACGCAAGCGCCATTGAAGAATCAGGAGAGAAAATAATAAGTATCGAGGTATTTGACAAGTAAGTGCTTTACATTTATTTTACAGCGGTTATGTATCGTTTGCGGCGTTAGGGATACTGAAGCGCAGTGACCCTCTCGAGTACTGGAAGGTGTATAAAATAAAGAGGGCCATTAAACATCCGGAGTACAAACCACCATCCCGGTACCACGACATCGCGCTGTTGGAGACTAAAACAGAGTATGTAATTATAAGTTCTCTATACCGTTTATTATTTTATGATCAATTATTTAAAAGGTTAAGAAAAACTTCGTTAGGTAATCTGTATAATATCTGAAAAGTCTCCATAATTTTTAAAGGATGTAAAATATTATGGAGTTCTCCTGTCGATCCGTTCTGAAGAATTCGATCTTCGGTTCGATCAACTCGAGGCCAACAGAATTAAATATCGATTCCATAAAGTATCAGAATCAATTATGTAAATCGAAGATCGATCTTCGACTATTCGTATCAAATCGGTAATCAATGCGTAGTTGACTAAGGAGACAAGAAAGTAAGATGTGTAAGCGGAGAGGTCTGTTACTGTTACAAAGAGTTGACAATAGTAGGGAGGAACATGTGTATAATACGTATTATTATACTTTCAGGATAAGCTTTAGTGAGGAATTAGTGCCAGCATGTCTGGATACTGAACATTTAGATAAATCCGAGGCTGATGCTTCTGGCTGGGGCGAAATAGGTTATAAAAACGGTTTGGCCGATACGCTACAAGTTGTAAGTAGTGCATAAAACTAAGCCAATTAATTTTTATTTACGCTCCGTGCTTATTTATACGATGAAACTTAATAATAATAATAATGTTTTTATTGTTTCACAGATATTTACAACCATTAGGAACAATTTTTGTATACATGATGTTAGCTACAATTTGTGAACGCTGGTACTTAAAATAGGAAGACCTGAGCTATAAGTACCAGCAACCTTCCATGACACATTTTATATACAAAACCTACATAGAATAATAAGTTAAAACAATGTACATGTAAGAAAATAGTAAAACAAAAAAAGAAAATTAAAGCAATTCGGAACAATTAATTTAGTAAACGTTTGTGTGCTTGTGTGTGGGAGTGTGTGTGTGTTTGTGAGGATGTTTGTGTGTGAGGGTGTGTTGTGTGTGTGTGTGTGAGGGTGCGTGTAATTACATCTTAAGAACAGTGTGTGTTATTGCATCTAAAGAACCAAGATCCTTCCTAAAAGGATTTCTGATTCCTTTAGCTCCTCTTCCACCGTCGCGACTCGCATTGCTAGACGAGTGAGACACCACTATATGCAAGCGGGAAACGACAAAGGCGAGGAAAAAACTTTTGATACCGGTGAATGGCAACTATTAGTGGGTGTTATTGAATATTATATTATGTTATGCTATTACGCCAATTTATTTATTATAAATGTTATATTTATTTTAATTTATATATTTATTTATATATGTATATATACTCATCGTTTATAATTTATATGTAGATATATCTTAGGTATGTTTCTGTGTATGTGTAGTTGATGTACGTC
This sequence comes from Catocala sponsa, assembly GCA_963564715.1. Lineage (NCBI taxonomy): Eukaryota > Metazoa > Arthropoda > Insecta > Lepidoptera > Erebidae > Catocala > Catocala sponsa. Next base: position 2,801,026 of record OY751352.1, read on the forward strand.
CGAGCGTCATTTGGGGTTACCAAATAATATCAGGGTTGGTTTGAGGCATAAGGCATAAGGCAGAATAAGAAAGCAAAAATAAAAAGGTGTAGGAATACAATTAAGAGTAATCAAACTGTAAGTTGTTGTGTTGGAAGGATTCAATGTATCCAGAGCTGTTCCTAAACACATTACATATTCTGCTACTGTTGAATGGTTCCTCCTGACATTTGCCATGTCATCTGGAGACTGCTGGAATGCAGTCATTTTAAAAGGCGTAGATGAAATTAATTAACTTTGAACCAGGCAAATATTGACTGAGTAAGTTTTAGCTATCGGTCATTCGGTCAGGAATTTGATAACTATAACACGGCTTTGTTTTAGGTGACAGTATCAGAATATAATGAAACGGATTGTGCATCAGCATATCCTACCCACCGTCACTTGAAGCAAGGGTACGACCATACTACGCAGATGTGCTACGGATCACATAGTGACATTATTGACACATGTCAAGTAAGTGTTATTTAGGCAAGGCTAATAAAATAATATGTACAAGTGAAACAATTGACCTGACAGAGATGACTGGTCTGACTTGGCATGGTACTTTAATGCCGAAGGCCAAGATCCACTTGGCCTTCGTTTGTTATTAGTTGACTCTTAATATAAATCTATCGATAGGCACGAATTTGATCATACACCTAAGTTGTATACAACAAACTTGTGCCTGCGTGAACCCCACAGATACTTGTAGATGGGTGACCGAGTATCAAAGTAGTTCACCCTTAGTTATTTCAGAATAATTGTGCTACTGGTAGTCATATTAATATTAATCCAAAACATGGTTTATTTGCGCGCCAAGTTTAATCCAATTCTGTTTAATGGTTTACGTCTCTTTCTTTCTTTTCGTGTGGTTAGTGGCCAACCTGTTATCAAGAGTTGTTCAAGCCGCCCGTAGGCCTCTGACATGGCTTAACGACTGCTGTCAATTTGACAACAACCGGGACCGACTTTTTACGTGCCCTCTGTAGCACGGAGACGCTCAGATGAAATACCACTAAGCGGTCACCCATCTATAGACTGACCGCACCCAACGTTGCTTAACCTCGCTAATCGTTTACCGATCAGTGAGTGCAACTGGCTATGAGCGCCTCAATGGTTTACGTGATTGATTATCAAACATACAAATCCACAATACAAGCCGTGATATTTTACTGTTATACCTGGCGAAATTAGGTATCACTGCGACAGAACGTTACTACGACCTGAAATGTCAACGCTATGCTAGGTTACTAACTATAAGTTATTTTTGGTTTATTAATAGTAATGTTATTTATTTGTACTTTGTCTACAAGTACATCGTGTATACCGCGCTTATTTGTCAGGCCGTATGAGTCTTACTTTATAGACAAAGTCCACTATATTATGAGCTTAACATTTGACCACAGCTTACTGTCACACGCAGTATATCATGTAACTTCATTTGTTCTGACAGGGTGACAGCGGCGGTCCTTTACAAGTGAATGAAGAGGACTGCCAGTACACTGTGGTCGGAGTGACGTCATTCGGCAAGACCTGTGGCACCCTCGGCACACCCGGCATGTACACCAGGGTGTCGCACTACGTACCCTGGATAGAGAGCATCGTGTGGCCTGATTAAATCATCTAGAGGCACTGTCGATTACTATCAGATTTGTAACAATAAATTATGGAAACATTCTTATATTTCTTAAACAATCTCTCATATTGCTGATCTTTGATAAGCTAGTCTTGTTTATCATAGAACATAATATTTTTATGGAAATACAGATTTTGATTATAATTTTGACGTCTCTCTCTCATTTTCACCTCAAAATTTTGGATCGTCGGTCTACCTGATCCTTGCATCTGTGCATTTTAACTTATATTTATAAATTCGCTAAGAATATGAGTACGCAGCCTCTACCGAATAAAGTTTTTAATAATAATAATAATAGTTAATTCACTAATAATATATTTATCTTCATTAAAATAAATAAAATAAAATAAAATATCTTTATTTCGGCCATTAATGTTGGTATGTACCTACATAAAAAGAGTCCATAGATTGTTTAGTAATGGGTTAGTAACAGAATGTACTTATAGTCTATATTAGTAGTGTTAGTAAGGCCGCCCTCTAGGCACCGTGTGGTAGCACTATAGGTACCTCTACGCTACGTTGTGTGAGATCTATGTATGTGTACCTATAGCTATTTCCACCCAGTGCCGTTGTATAGGACAGTCTGGTCTGTTAACAATCATTTTCAGGATGCCGTTCCGAGTGTTACGCAAGCGCTGTAGCAAGGAAGCCGCTTTTTTACGCATGATAGCGTGAAAGCCATCTGTGCGAGCTTCGGCAAACATGCCCGATGCACTACAACGCCGCGGCAGCCGCAACAGCATCCTGAAGGCGTTGTTATATAGTACGCGCAAGACGTTGTAGGCTCGGCTTGTATATGACACCCACAGGCCGCTCGAATAGAATGACTGACAGAACGCTTTAAATAAGGTCACTTTGACGTCTGCCGTGCAGCGTGCAAACCTGCGGGCTAGCATATTGCCCCTCACCGCCAACGCCCTGCGCTCCCGCTCTATATCACTGTCATCGCGTAGATCACTGGTGACAATGTGACCTAAATACTTGAAATGCTCAACCATGTTTAGTACTACGCCATTGAGATACACTGGAGGTACACGGCGGGGATGTTGTTTTTTAGTTTTAAAAATTAGGATCTCACTCTTCTTAGAGTTGTATTTAAGACCATGCACCTCCACATACGTCTCGCAGATCGATAGTAGCTCTCTCAACCCACTTATCGATGGACTGAGCAGCACCATATCATCCGCGTAACTTAAGTTGTTGACACAAGTGCCGTCTATGTGACAGCCTACATGTGTGCTGCTCAGTCGCTCGATAAGCTGGTTCATATATAGATTAAATAACAGAGGTGAGCTTAACCCCCCTTGCCTTACACCACACTCCATTTTGTACTCATCCGACAGAGTACCGACCCATCTCACCCTGTTTGTCTGGTTAGCATACCAGTATCTGAGGAGCGCTGTGTATTCCGCCGGCACACCCGTGCCCCTCAATTTGTCCCATAGCATATCATAGGCAACGAGATCGAAAGCTTTCGACAAATCGAGAAAACACGCGTAGACCGTCGTCCTCCTCGAGGTATAGTACTTGACTGTGTGTTTTAGGCTAAGTATGGCGCTCTCCGTGGATAGGCCCGCCCTGAACCCGAACTGGGCATCATGCACTTCAACGTGTTCTGAAAGGCAGCTGTTCAACACACTGTCAAGCACCTTAGCCATGGTGGTGGCGAGCGAGATGGGTCGATAGTTATTCATATCGGACGTGTCGCCCGTTTTGTTTTTAACAATGGGTACTACTGTCGTCCGCATAAGCGGCTCGGGTAAATAAGAGTGACTGAGGCACAGAGTAAAAAACAGAGAGAGTACTCTAGGCAAATGAACCCCCGCGTGCTTAAGATGTTCAATGCTGAGGCCATCGTGACCCGGCGATTTTCCATGTTGCATTCCGGAAATAATTTCAGCAACTGTCTCAGCTGGTATTTTAGTGATTCGCTCGGTCACAGTAGCCTCAGCACTTCTCCTATCACAAGACCCTGAGTTCAAGGGCGACCGCACAGAAAAGTGGTCCCTAAAAGCATCAGCAATATGCTTGTGATCAGTCACACCACCAACGCTCACCGGGAGACTCGTCCTCACATTCATTTTGTTTGTGTTTTTCCAAAACTGCTTAAAGTTCTTAGTGGTATGGTTAGAAGCAAGAAGATCCATTTTAAGCTGATCTTGCCTGTTCCGACACCATTTAAGTTTGGCCTTGAAAATTCGCCTTGCCTCCGCCATTTCACAAAATAACGGGCCACTGGCCGGGCGACCTGCCATTGTCCAAACTTGGAACTGAACCCGGGCCTCGCGGTGAGCATCCGCGAAATGTTTATTCCACCCAATTACGTAACCACCTTTCCTCCGACACTTGGCTTTACAGGTTTTTATGGCGGCACGACCTAGGGTGTCAACAATATACAGATACATTTCCTCAAGAACTGAGTGATGTTCCCTATAATCACAAAACCTGTCACAACAAGCACTCAGTTCCTGAGGAATATCTATCTGTCTAAGTCCAGAGTGACAGAGGTCATGGTACTCCCTAATTTGCTCTAAGGATCTCTCACCCCAGATAACACGATTCACAGATTTTTCATTTTTAACTTTATCTACAAGTTTAGGCTTGAGTTTATGTAGGTCACACTTGACTACAATCGGAAAATGGTTGGACCAATACATGTCATATAGTACCTTTACATTAATAACTGATTGAAGTGCAGACTCAGTGACGATGCAGTGGTCCAACCATCTATTACAGTCATGCGACTCACTCGTAAAGGTATACGTATTACTGTCACACATATTTACATCTACACATGTCCAGCTTTGATCCGCACAGAAGTTTATCATTTCATTAAAAAATAACTCACTTGGGTGTGCATTATAGTCTCCTACTATATAAAAAGCCTCAACTCCCTTGTTTTCCTCTATTTCTATTATAGAACGAATAGTACTGAGACAAGATGTAAATTCCGCAAGGTTGTTAATTGAGTTAGTGGGCATATAAACACTGAAAATAACTATAGATCTATTACTTACAGTTATGTTGACCGCACAAACCCGCACGTTATCACACTTTATCGGTAACACGGATTCAAACGCATCCTTACGCCACAATAATGCGACGCCACCGTATGGTCTCCCGATCAGTGGGCCCGCCGCCGTATCCACAGCAGATGTCCCGATGCATCCGAAGTTGTCATCAATCTTGCCGAGTAACGGCAAATCGTGTGGTAACAACCATGTTTCTTGGAGGGCTACCACATCCGCCGACTGACATAAAGCTCTGACACCTTCCATTGATCTCTTGAGTGATTTGCAATTATAACTTACTATTCTACTGAGACTGTCCATTGTTTCTATCTTTATTTTCATCTACATCATTTTTTTGCCTCATATGAAAATGCACAAAACGCCTAAACGATATTCCAGATGGCTTTGTTACAAAAAGTTTATAGGCATTATAATCCCTTTCCCGCTTCATTTTAATTTTAACTAGTGTAACTCGCTCTCGAGTCTTCTCATAAACGTAGTTAACAATATCCTGTTCAGACACCGCCTTATGCACATTAGATATAAATAACGGCACTTTGGTGTCAGCCGCTCTGAACAGTGAACTTAATTTGTCCTCAACATTAACCATCGCACTCCCTTTTCGACTAATAAAACGGTTTCTATGTCTCTCTTTCTGCACCAAAATCCATTCTTCATTATTATTATTTGACATCTTCCATTCACCATCATTTTGCATAACCTCAGAGAACGACAGACGTTTCTCAATTAAGTCATTCATTTGTTTACATCGATCAGCTGTGACATTAATGAGCTCCGGCGAGCGCGGCGCACAGTTGTTATGCGTCGATTCCGTGTTAACAACTGATAATGCGCACCGATCGATGTCCCGCTCGCTCACCGAAGTCGCTCGCGCCGGGTTCGCCGTGGCCGGCGACGAAATAATATGCGACGGCTGTTGCTCGGGGGAAACAGAAATAACGTTTGCAGAGACATTGTGCTCAGCGAATGATTCATCATTGCGCAGAGTAGGTAGTGCCATTGGTCCACTGTCAAACGTTTTAAATCTACCTCCTCTATGCATATTAATATTCTTCTCTTGATTTGCAAAAGACGTACTCTTAATTTCCATATAACATTCATTAATCTTCTCATTTAATTCACCTTTGGTAGCATAGTGATGTTGAAAATCATCTGCACTTTTTTCAAGTAAAACTATTCTTTTGAGCAAAGCGGTAACATCCATATGATCGAATGAAACGGGCGGCAGCTTTTCTAGTTTTCTAGCTACAAAAATCGGAATCTCTTCGGGATCCGTCTCCTTAAATAAACATATGATGTCTTCTAGATCTCGCAAAATCCTTCCTGCCCGTTTTCGTGTTGTCGGTCGCTTGCTCAACGATTCAAACAGTAACGATTTTGCTACTTTTATGTTCGTCGTACTAAAAGCACTCTCACGTATCTGAATGAGGCTTTGCTCGTCCATCACATCCAATTTATTTTGGATAAAACTTAACACCTCACATATCACTATATTACAACTAGCACATTTAAGTCTTTTCGAAACATTATCCATTGTTGTAGCGGAGGTGCGTGACCTTGCTTGCGCTCGCGTTCACGGTCGAATCCGGAATGTCATATTACAATTTTCAGTCTGGTATCGCATTGATATTATAAAATGCTATTGCCGCGCAAAATAAAACCAGAAATAATCACATCGACTTGTTATTTATGCACTAGAGTACGTAAATTGATTTATATATTTAAATACTTGCGCAACATAGCCGACTACAAATTGATAAAACAGGTTTATTTAGCGTTGTGTCAATCTATTCTCACATACTGCATAACATCTTGGGGTGGAGCAGCCAAATCAATTCGCCTGCCCCTAGAGCGAGCTCAAAGAGCTGTTCTTAAGGTAGCCACACATCGCCCATTCTTGTTTTCCACTCATCAGCTTTACACCGCTTGCAAGGTACTAACCATTCGTCAATTATTTATTATGCACACTATACTTAAACAGCACACTGAAGTGCCGTATACTCCGGTCTTAAATAAGAAAGAAAAGACTTAGTTTGTACAAAGTCTCAAACCAGACACGCATTTGTCAATAAATTCTATGTATTCTTAGGACCATATTTATATAACAAGTTAAATAAAATATTAAATATATACAATGTTAATCATAAAAAATGTAGTATCATTTTAATGGAATACCTAGGAAAATTAAATTATACGGACACAGAAAAACTCCTAGAAGTCTTAAAATGATATTGAAAATAAATTTAAAGTTGTATTTTACTTCCTAAGCACCTTTAATCGTAGATGTACTTTTGACTGTAAATATTTGTATTAATTATGCGCTAATGTAAAATAAATTATTGTCAAGTGATGTCCTGAAACACAGGTTTATTCTAGTTCAGGCAGGCTTAAACATAACCTTTTGAACTTCATTTATTCTGTATACACTATCCGGGCACGTCACGACCGTGGCGGTAAGTCCCGTGTTTGAGGAGTGGCTGGAGAGGCGGCATGGCGCCCTCACCTTCCGGCTCACACAGGTAATGACTGGCCATGGTTGTTTTGGCCGGTTCCTGTGTCGTATAGGCCGGCAAGAGACGCCCGGTTGTCACCACTGCGGCGACTGCCGCGACGTTGTTGAGGACACAGCGCTGCACACTTTGGCGGTTTGCCCCGCCTGGGCATCGCAGCGCCGTGAGTTGATCGCTGTAGTTAAGTCTATGGACCGGAGTGAGAGGTCGTGGAACGCCGTCGCCTCCTATGAGGAAGTGATTTCCATCAAGGAGGCGGCGGAGCGGGAGAGGGAGCGTTTAAACCCTCTCCCCAACCGCAGAACCGGGCGCCGGAGGGCGCGGGACGACCTCCAGCCACCCTGAGGTTTGACCTGGGGGTGGCGGGCTTTGTGGGCCTGCCCGCCATCCGTCCAGCACCAGGTCAGAGAGGCGGCGTGCGTGTTCCCACGCGTGCCTCTGTGTCATGTCAGTCTCCCCTCTAGGGGGGGGGGACAGTAGGGCTTTTTTGTAGTTGCGACCAGTGGGTAGGTCTTTTCGTGTAGTGGCCTGCCGTTTCATACGGCGGGCCGTAACCTCGGCAGGGTCGCGACCGCATGTGAAAGTGATTCGCACGGCCCCGCCGATAGTGGTTTGTCGAGGAACACCGTGGTAGGTTTAGTCGGTATTCCGGGAGGTCCATTTTATCGCTTTAACATCTTTCTGTTACCCCGGCGAGTCCGACATAACCGCTCCGCCCGCCCCCGCGGAGGGGTAGGCGTCAAAGCACAACCCAGGTAAAAAAAAAAAAAAAAAACTGTATACACTATAAATTAACATAGTTTAAGTATTAATTTTAATTTAAGCTTAAATTATTTAACACTGTTGATGTATAGCGATATATATTTTTTGTATAGCACTTAATATTATTTAGAATTTTAGAATTTATTTATTTATTTCTCTATTTATTACATTACACATTTTTATAATTGGCAGCGGCTTTCGCACTAAGCTCGAGGCTTGTATCGCGGTAACCACACGTTATACATTAGTCGCTTAGCATCTAGAATATGTAAACATCGGTTTGAAAACAAATAAAATATAGAAACCTAACAAAAATTTAAGTTCTAACAAAATAACGATCGAACGAAGTGAACATATTAACATAAAAAGCGAAATACAGACGTGTGTGATGAAAATGTGTGGGGCTTTATGATTGTGAGGGTGAGTGAGTGAGTGAGTGAGTGAGTGAGTGAGTGAGTAAGTGAGTGAGTGAGTGAGTGAGTGAGTGAGTGGGAGTGAGTGAGTGAGTGGGAGTGAGTGAGTGTGAGTGTGTGTGTGTGTGTGTGTGTGTGTTTGTGTGTGAGGGTGCGTGTGTGTGTTCGTGTGTGAGCATTGTATCTTTGTCGTCAACTGTGATTGAGAAGAATAAGTTCAGTTTCTTCATAAGAGAGCTTAAAGAGCCACGTTGTTATTCATGTTTTTATTTGACTTAGACTTTATTTTTCCATTTTAGCATGTAACTTACAAATTAACTATGTTGTATATTTTGGGGCGTAAGTAGATTGCCTGTCTTTTTATAAAAGTGGAGTTTATGGCAAGTGTAGGAATTCGAAATATACGTGGTTGCGTTAGCCGAGTGAATTCAGGAGATTTTGCAATTTCTTTGTGCATTGAGATTATTGCCTTCAGAATAAATATCTGACGTACTCTAAGTACTTCGCAGTCATGGTACAGGTCCTTAGTTGAATACCGAAACGGTTTTTCAGCATTACTTTTAGGACTGCTCGCTGGGCTCTCTCAAGTTGGATCATTTTGGATTTTGCTGCACCACCCCATACAAGGGCACAATACAAGGGGTGATTGTGTCAGTGCTTTGTAAATTAGTAGTAGAGTGTTTTTGTTTGCGCTATTACGTAGTGATTTGAATATGTATATAGATTTTCTAATTCTACCTGATAATTGGTCTATATGTTTGTAATATGTTAAACGTTCATCTAATATGACTCCTAGATAGCAGATAGAGTCCGTGCGATTAATAGTTTCGCAGTTCCAGAAGACTACTATCAGTCACAAGTCTGTAGTTTTAAAGAAAGGACTGTGGGTTTTGATGCAAGTGTCTTATAAAACGTGATACACTTAGTTTTTTTTAAGTTGTATAAAGTAGTGTAAGGATGTACCTTATTTTTCTGTCAATAAATATATATAACGGATCATCGATTCCAGCAGGGTTTTTAAAAGCTGTGACGTCAGCTACTATTGAGTCTATTGAGAATTTTGATGAAATAATGAAAGTAATAAAACACGCTTTCGATAATAAACACTTGTAATTCTTAAGCACAATCTTAATCTTAACTATGTAAAGCAGCACAGTAAAACTCAATATTAAATTTAGTACTCACAAGATTACAATTTGTGAAGAGCTCTTTCCTCTGCGAGGATTCGTAATAGAATCAAAGAGTAAAGTAATACTTAGGGAAAAGAGAGCCAGCGACATCCGACTTTTTTGCCCCGAACTAATCCTTCTATACATAGCTAACTAGCTATAGCTATTCCGTATTCTGTGCCTATAGCTATTTATATTATGTATTTTATAATCCAGAATTCGTATTTAAATTGTTTTGTATCAATCATATTTTTGTAGCATAAAAATTGCAAATAGAACAAGTAGAATGTTACATAAATAGATCCAAACAAAACAATTTAAATACAATAAGTAGGTGCATATCGTAGTATAAGAATAAAACAACAACAAATAACATTTTATTATGTTTATGTTTATTAAAATATAACTATGCAGCGGACTCTAGGTTCACAGTGAAATGCGCAGCGTCTCGGCATTTTTGTAGTTGGAAAAACCGCACCACACTAAACACTAAAAGCGTCACTATCGCACACTAATAACAGTTTTCGATGGGAAAATTAATTGACACAAGATGGAGGAACACAGAGCTCGACTCAACGCACTTACACAAGACCTTCACAGTCGAAAAATATACAATATAGGACGAAAAACTACAAACGTGCGCACGGGCAAGATGCAGGCGCCATATTGTGACTCCAATGTTTCAATCATAGTTTATATCCGACATTTTTACTAATTTGTATTTTATGACATTTTTATGATAAAACAATTAAAATGAGAATAAAATATGATTCTAGATAAATTAGAAATATTAAAGTATAGGTAGGTAAGAACTGACACTAAATAATAAATTAAAATTTGTTTAAGCGCCATCTTCTGCGATTGATTTACAACACAAGTACGGGGCCAAAAACACAGATGTCAGTCCTATCTTTGGATATAGGAAAGGTATTGGGCAGTGTCCCCCCCTGAATAGAATGCTTGACTTTTCAACGCCAAACGCGCTCAAGATGGCGGGCGTTGGGAGGTCAATACACAATCACAATTTTTCACTATTATTTTAACACACACTTCGTTAATAGCTAATTTAATTACGTTAATTCTTTACAAAAATCAACAGACCATTTTTAATATTTAGAACATTTTAATTTCAATTTAAATATTTTAATAACCGACTGTTTGACTTTTCAATTTAATCTTGAACTTGAAAGTATTCGAAATACTTTAAACTCAACAAAAATATCTAGAAACCAATTCGTTATTGCTTAGAAACCAAGTTATAAATTTAGCAATTGCTTAATTACTTCAAAATGAATGTTTAAATTATAATGAGTAATAGTTTGTCGTCTCAAACAACAACAAACCATTACAACTCTTATTTTAAGCAATAACTCGTAAAAATCGCATAAACAATGTGGTAATTATGAAATAATCTTAGTAAATAAAATAGAGACCTGATTATAAGTCAATCAGCGGTAAATTGATGTAATTGGTGTATAATTGGTTATATGGAATTGTGCCAACATATTCGAATTACTTTAAACTCGACAAAAATATCTAGAAATCAATTCGTCATTGTTGAAAAATCAAGTTATGAATTTAGCAGTTGCTTAATTACTTCAAAATTCATGTTTAGATTATAATGAGTTTATAAGTCTGTCGTCTCGATCAAGAACAAACCATTACAACTCATTTTAAGCAATAACTGGTAAAACTCGCATAAACAATGTAATCATGAAATAATCTTAGTAAATAAATAAAGACCTGATTATAAGTCAATTAGCGGTAAATTGATGTATTAAAATAATTGCTTATATGGACTTGCGCCGACACGGCCATACTGATAGGCAGTGCGTGCTCTGCACTAGCCTGAGGTCTTACTGTTACCAAAAAGCGTAATCCTTAGATCCTTGTTCCGTCTACATTCCTTATCTGTAATAATGAGAGATTTGATTTGAGATAGGCATCTGTAAACAATGCCCAACATTATAAAATATGAAATGTCAATGACATCATAATTTCATCTTTAAAATAGTTGAGATTTATATGCTACACAACAGCTGTGCGACATATTTTATAATGTTAAAATTGGCATTATGAAAGCAAATAGATGTAAACGGTCTATTATAAAATAGAGCTGATATAAACAATGCACTGTGCTCTGGGCAGCCTTGAACGCAGTGGTACATAGTGTTATGTTCTCGTAGATTTTTTATGTTTATTGGAATTATTGTAATTCACAATAAGCCAATAACAGTGTTGTGGGACACTGCGCTCTGCATCGTTGTTGTCCCACCTGCTGGAGTGCCCTGAATGTCCATACAAGTGCTCAGGCCAAGAATTGATGGACGCCACCGACACCGCGGTAGAAGCGGCCACGCACTGGGCTCAATTATTATAAGAATGTACTGTCGAAACAAGAAGAATTGTTGTTCTAGTTCTATAATAGAAATTGATTGTGAGGCTAGGCACTTCCACAGTACCACACAAGCCTAAGTGTAAAAAGAATATCGTTACATTGTTTGTATTCACTGCTTACTCCACGTGACAACAGTAAATAAATGAAATCTAGCTGTAACTATTATCTAGGTACATAGTGTGTCGGCTAAATACGCAAAGCGTTAGTTTTACTGCTCATTACACATGACAACAGTTTTAATATATATAGGTGTAGGGTATAGGGAAAGATAGGTAGATGACAGGTCGATGCTGTTTATAAAACAGAGGCTCTAAAGGATTATAGATGATAGGTCGATGCTGTGCCATAGGCGGTCCCGTACGCCGTCGTACACAGAGGACTATAATTCTTTCAGGATAGGTTTATAAATGGCTTATTGGACGGCTCCACACGCCAATAGCATCTTTTATAAGTTCTACTGCTCATTCCACATGACAACAGTTTTAATATACGTAAAGATATAGGGAAGGATAGGATAAGGATAAATGTGAATTGCTTCACTTGAACAAATAGTGTTATGAACACATTATGAACCAACAATATGAAAGGATCTCACCTTTTGTCCGATGTATGACGCCTGCTAATTATTTGCCTGCGTTGTAGACATCAGCGCGTCTAGGGTAGTGGTTGGCATGTTTGGCGCTGCAGAGATGTCTGAAGAGCCAGGTTGCTGATCATCTTCTGTTTAGCCATCCAGTAGCCGGACAGCTCGTGATGTTGACGGCTGCAGTTGTGTGGCATCAGTGGGGCTCGATGCGTCATCAGGTTACTCTGGTATTGCTCGTGAGACACCCTCTGCATCCGCCGACATGGCTTCCTGTTCGCCTGGCTGTCGTGCTAGCCGCAGCTGATCGTGAGCGACGCGCGGACGCCCTCTGCCAATCACTCCCTTAACCAAGTAACGATAATTACCAAGAACTTTACATGTTTCATACGTTTCACTGTACTTGAGGTCTAAGGAAGTCTAGTTGCGGAGATTATTTTTGATGAGTACATATTCTCCTCGCTGGAATGGAAGTATTTTCGCCTTATTTTTATCAAAACGTTTGTCGTACTGAGCCGCTGCAGTACATTTTCTGCCGTACATGTTGTTCGAGCAAGTTAAAGTCAATAGTTTCATTATCAATGTCCACTAACCTCAGTAGGTATGGCGGCACACATTGTTGGCGGCGGGTCAAGAGCGTAAGTGGTGCTACACCGGTCACTGAGGGGTGCAGTTAAAACTTAAAAGGAAGCTGTAAAGCTACCAGCACTGTCTGCTAATTGTCAGTATTATAGTTTTTTTTTTATCATTGTTAATGCATTCTTCCATGTACCCATAGTGCGTTCGACCTGCCCGTTTGCTCGGCTAAATCCTGGCGCAATTGAATGTATTTCTATACCGTAACGGTCACAGTACATGTCAAACTGACCAAGGAACTCTCGACCACCATCAACTACAATCTGTACGGGAGTACCGAACAAATAAATGTACGACACGTTTTAGTGCTGCAAGGCTACTGCTATGGTTCTTGTTGTTCAAGTAGTCCAGTAGTGTGTATTTAGTGAACGCATCAATAGTTACAATCACATACTCATCTTGACCTTCTACATTCCTAATACCAAGTTTACCCGAAAGAATGGTATCGGCTCTTGTCGTCAGTGGTGCTGGTTCATGTATGCGACTGGATGCTGGCAACCGCCGATGACTTGAATCAGCACTGCTCCGTAGCCAATGCTCCTAGCGTCGGTGCAGAGCTCGAATGGTGCGTCCTCCTGAAATAGCATAAGGGTAGGCGCAGTAGACAAGTGTTGTATAATGTGGTTTCGTGACTCATCGTGCCGTTCATTCAACTCTCACTTCGCATTATTCTTTGTTAATTTCATAAAGGGGGCCATTACACGCGAGAAATCAGGAATAAATCTGAAATACCCAGCTAAATCATTAAACTACTTAAACTGGCGCCTAGACTCCGAAGAGTGCTTGAACTGGAGCCTAAACTTAGGTGTGACAGCTCGATTTATACAAAGTTGACACACCGAAACGGCATTACAAAGCCCAAACGTCATGGTTAAATATTCAAATAAACTATCCGGCGTAACAAAAGCAGTCTTTTTAATAGATCCCTAGGGATTTGGTGAAACCCTGCTACCATATCAAATGTCGTGAAGTATAGGCCACCTGCTAACTGATCTATCTGATCCGAGATAATCGGTAACGCATAATGATCCCGCAGTGTGTTTATATTCAGTTCGCGATAATCCACGCACCTGCGATCCTTACAGTTTTCATTAAAATTGGACCGACAAATGGAGATTTACTTTCGCCAAAAATATTATGGTTAGGTAAATGACAATATTACGAGCATTTTCTCGCTCAATCGGACGAGAACGGCCTACGGCCTAAGTTCAACACACTTGCTATCGTCCTTTAAACGAATCTCAAGCACAACTAGGTTTTCGTATAGTAATTTAAGTCGCAATCTACGTTATCGAATTTCTTACTTTAAGATTACATGTAAACTACCGGTTGTTGAACTAGTGTCGCCCCTTGAGCAAACGCTCAAGGGGCGACACTAGTTCAACAACACTACCACGCTTAAATTAGTATGTTCGACGAGGTTCATGCCTATCAACATATCTCGTAGTCTGACAACGTGAAACTGCAGTTCTATTCGAAAATTGTCAATGTCGATAGTGATACTACTGTGAATTGCCCCAGACCCTTCGAATATCTAACCATATCGATCCTTTTACCGGGTAGTTTGGCAGCAATGGATTCGCGAATCACTAAGCATTCAGCACCATTATTGAAAATCACAAGTAGATTTAAATTACCTACAATTAATGGAATTCAATTTAGGCATACCTACAAAATTGACATTAGAAACTACCGCTCGCTCTCGCTTGTAGCATATTTCGAAAGTATGACCTACCTTCGAACAGACTGTACAAGTTAGCCTATTGGTGTTTTGTGGCACAAATATATTATCATGCTGACGCGGTTGAGGGTTGTAGCTTTTACTAATAACGACAGTCACGCGTGTCTTGATTCGGCTTTTTACAAGTTTGGCAAAACAGACGGCCTATCGAGACGCGGTCGCTTATTGAGGTCCTGGTGTGCATCCGGTGTACCAGAATGAAGTCTCATAACACTCCGTATGGAGGATGCGATCGAAATTAATTCTGGGACTGATACCACCCTCACATTCAATAATTAAATTCTTAATCGGCCATCCCCAGCACAACCTATCACGACTTCAACAGCGTCATCATTAGATAATTTATCCCTAGTGATGCGTCGCCATAGTACATAGTACCAATGCTTGAGATAAGAACTGCGCAATGTAATTTGCTACTATCGTATGAATGTTCTCTAAATCGGGAAATATCACGAGTGTATCTATTTTCTGGTTCAAAGGTTGTAATTAAAACATCGCACGGCTCCGGCCACGTGGCGGTAGATACGAGCCAATTGACAACATACAACCTCGCGCGACTCTTGAGTAAACTACCGGCTTTCATTCTCACTTCGTGGTCGCGAAAGTGATAAGTTTCCATGGCTGTGGTGACAAGCTGACACCAATCCCTAACCCTAAGATTTGAATTAGGATCCAATGACGACAAAAAGAAAACATCACTGATTTTTATTTAAGAATCGGTCGGTACCGCTATTCGATCCGACACATTTCATTATTTGCAACAACCGTATAAAAAAAATAATACTCTGCTGGCTCACCGCTATGAGAAGCATTACTTTCATTGTTAGAATCAGATGGACGGGCAGAAGTGGGAGTGAATCCCACTTCTGATAACGGATCATCGATTCCAGCAGGGTTTTTAAAAGCTGTGACGTCAGCAGAACTGACGTCACTATTCTCAATAGACGGATCACTCATTGTAAATAATGAAAGTAATGAAACACGCTTTCGATAATAAACACTTATAATTCTTAAGCACAATCTTAATCTTAACTATGTAAAGCAACACAGTAAAAATCAATATTAATTTTAGTACTCACAAGATTACAATTTGTGAAGAGCTCTTTCCTCTGTGAGGACTCGTAATAGAAGACTTCAACGCCAAACGCGCTCAACATGGCGGGCGTTGGGAGGTCAATACACAATCACAATATTTCACTATTATTTTAACACACACTTCCTTAATAGCTAATTTAATTATGTTAATTTTTTACAAAAATCAACAGACCATTTTTAATATTTAGAACATTTTAATTTCAATTCAAATGTTTTAATAACCGACTGTTTGACTTTTCAATTTAATCTTGAACTTGAAAGTATTCGAAATACTTTGAACTCAACAAAAATATCTAGAAATCAATTCGTTATTGCTTAAAAACCAAGTTATGAATTTAGCAATTGCTTAATTACTTCAAAATGAATGTTTAAATTATAATGAGTAATAGTTTGTCGTCTCAAACAACAACAAACCATTACTTACAACTCTTATTTTAAGCAATAACTTGTAAAAATCGCATAAACAATGTGGTAATTATGAAATAATCTTAGTAAATAAAATAGAGACCTGATTATAAGTCAATCAGCGGTAAATTGATGTATTAAAATAATTGGTTATATGGAATTGTGCCAACATATTCGAATTACTTTAAACTCAACAAAAATATCTAGAAATCAATTCGTCATTGTTGAAAAATCAAGTTATGAATTTAGCAGTTGCTTAATTACTTCAAAATTCATGTTTAGATTATAATGAGTTTATAAGTCTGTCGTCTCGATCAAGAACAAACCATTACAACTCATTTTAAGCAATAACTGGTAAAACTCGCATAAACAATGTCGTAATCATGAAATAATCTTAGTAAATAAATAAAGACCTGATTATAAGTCAATTAGCGGTAAATTGATGTATTAAAATAATTGCTTATATGGACTTGCGCCGACATATTATTATATTATTATTAATATTATAACTGACGTTAGAGTAATAACCCCGTTACTTTTTTTTTTTTTTGTTTTTTTTTTTTAACGTGGGGGAATGCTATGACGCATACCCCTCCGCGGGGGCGGGCGAAGGGGTTATGTCGGACTCGCCGGGGTAAAACAGAGATGTTGAAATAATAATGTACCTCCCGGAATACCGACTAAACCTACCACGGTGTTCCTCAACAAACCACTGTCGACGGGGCCGCGCGAATCACTTTCACATGCAGTCGCGACCCCGCCGAGGTTACGGCCTGCCGTATGAAACGGCAGGCCACTACACGAAAGATCTACCCGCTGGTACCTTCAAAATATTCCCTACTGTCCCCCCCCCCTAGGGGGGAGACGGACTCGACACAGAGGCGCGCGTGGGAACACGCACGCCGCCTCTCGGACCTGGTGCTGAACGGATGGCGGGCAGGCCCACAAAGCCCGCCACCCCCAGGTCAAACCTCAGGGTGGCTGGAGGTCATCTCGCGCCCTCCGGCGCCCGGCTCTGCGGTTGGGGAGAGGGTTTAAACGCTCCCTCTCCCGCTCCGCCGCCTCCTTGATGGAAATTACTTCCTCACAGAAGGAGGCGACGGCGTTCCACGACCTCTCACTCCGGACCATAGACAGAACTACGGCTCGGAGCGAGAGGGCAACCGATCCGACTGCCGCGACCAACTCACGGCGCTGCGATGCCCAGGCGGGGCAATCCGCCAATGTGTGCAGCGCCGTGTCCTCAACAACGTCGCGGCAGTCGCCGCAGTGGTGACAACCGGGCGTCTCTTGCCGGCCTATCCGACACAGGAACCGGCCAAAACAACCATGGCCGGTCAAAACCTGTGTCAGCCGGAAGGTGAGGGCGCCATGTCGCCTCTCCAGCCACTCCTCAAACACGGGACTTACCGCCACGATCGTGGCGTGCCCGAATAACCCCGTTACTGCGTTTTGCTCGGTAACTAAGAGTTTTTGAGGCTAACATATTAGCCTTGACCAATCTTTTCCTTTAAATCCATATTTTATTCGTTTTCACTAGACTCGGCTCCAAGCCATTTATATGTATTAGAAACGATCGGTAGGTCTGCCATATAAAGAGATCATTCACAACTTCAGACTAAACAAAAATTTACGTAAGTATCATTGAAGATCCTTCGGCTTTCCTTCTTTCAAAATGATAAAATTCCATTGTTTGGACTGCCTTATGAAAGGTTTAAGGACAATTAAGAGGTTACGTAATAAAATTCAGGACAAATTCCGTAATAAATGTGTTTTGCGATACAACCAGTTGCCCCGAAACTTCATTTACGTTTTAAGGTAGAGGCCTACCATGAAGAGTAAATGTAACGAAAGAAAGATATCCGAAGAAACGTTGCTGTAAGTATTTTTCGTTCAGCCCGAAGTTGCAGATAATAATAATAATAAACGTTTATTTTCTTATCACAATATACACATATTAGGTATATAAACAGCATTAAAAAATATTACATCATTCAGTTCAGTTCAGTTATTTATTTCATAAACAAATATACATTTGTGTCGAAATATTCGAATACACACATAAGTACATTAGGATCGTGATTACACTTACCAAATATATAAATCAATTTTCATTCATTAAAATAATAATACTGTAACGAAAATACATAATGTCAAATCATCTGAATTGTTGGAAGTCAAAATACTATTATTGATATATTAAATTATTGCAATACATTATAAAATTAATCATTACCAATTATAATTTATTTTTATCCTTATAAAATTCGTCAATACTGTAATAACACTTCTGAATCAATAATGTCTTGAGTTTATTGATAAATATGTTCACATTCTCAATATTCTTTAATTCTGGTGGTAATTTGTTGAAAATATTTACAGACTGCACGCTTGATGAGTGTTTTACAACTTTAAGCTTTGCTTGGAAGATAGTAGGCAGATCTTTTCTCCGAGTTTTTACCCTATACTCTCTCTCAGTGTCAGTCTCAAGCTTGTTTAGATTTTTATGTAAATGAGTAAGGAGAATTAAAATATAAAGGCAAAGTACTGTTAAAATACTTAACTTGATAAAATGTTCCCTACACAATTCAGTTTGGTCTAAACGAAGCATGGTTCTCAATGCTCTCTTTTGCATAACGAATGCAGCATTCACGTTATATTGGTAACTGTTTCCCCAAAATTAAATGCTGTACCTCAGTTTAGATTCAACTAGGGCAAAGTAAACTGTACGAAGTTGAGCAATTGATAAAACATCTCTAAGAGATCTGATAGCATAACATGTGTTAACGCCCGACAGTAATATCTATTGTAACTTAGCGTTATTGCTAAACATATTGGTGTAGGCGTTTCCGTTATGGCGGTACATGAAAATAATTAATTATTATAATATATTATTATAATAAAAATGTTCTACCTACTTTTGGAATAAGACTTGCTATCGACATTCTATACGAACGCAATGAATTGTTAACATAATTGTAACACGAAAAATAGGATTAAATTCGTCTTTGATAAAAAACATAGTTTTCTTGAGCCTCAAAGCTCCAGTGTCTCGAGAGTAGACATATTGGCGACCGTGACAGGACGAAAATCTGAAGGGAGTTTGCAGCATCAAAGTCTATCTGGAGTTGGTCAGCACAGCGCCGCAGCCATCAGCCGGTTAGCACCGCGCCGCATCTAGATCTTTGGAACAAGCAGCCTACACGGGTATCGGAAACACCAGCATTGCCGGACATAGACGTATATGCAACGTCACACCGCAGCACAGCAATATCATTGCAGCTAAGTGGCTTCCTTTGCTCCTAAACTTCCCATTATCTCATGTAACCTATTGCCTATCTATTAATTTGGTTTCATAACTGTGCAAACTACGTGTAAATCTATTAAATTACGGATTAACTTGTTAAGGTTACAATATTACGGCATACATAATTTTATCATTATATTCTTACAAGTTCGTTATTATATATTGTTTTTTTTACAATTCATACGAATATTTCTACTGCATATTTCAAAATATAAAAGCGTTTATTAAATTTTTAAGCGGATTTTTCGAAATTTTACCTCTCGTTTACCTATAACGGTTTTTTATTATATACTTTCATCGTTATTTCATTCTTCTCATAGCAAAACCTTACAAAAGCCTGCCGCGCCTTATAATTTGCATTATAGTGATTATTTCCGCCGAACATTCCAGCTGGGCAGCACATTACCCATACGTCGCTAAGCGTCATCAGCGCCCGCGCAGCACGCCGCTCCGCGCTGAGCATAGCTGCTAGTTCGGCCTCCCGTGCGGCAGACACCACCAACGAGGGGCGTGAGCGTATTTTTATTTGTTTTCAATTTTAACCCGGCGGTACTCGCTACTGGGTAAAAAATACCACAGGGTACTAAAAATTGGTTGTATTTTTTTTCTACGTACCTTCGAGCCGATAGTTTCCACGCCCTCACTCCGCGGGGCAGTCAGTTTGCGCGCGGCGCTTGTTAATGGCGAACGTGTAAAGTGAGTATGGGTAAAAGATACCCGGTAGCGACGATCTTCGTTACATTATTTTTCTATATGTTTAGGATTATATTTTTTGTTTTAGAGCTATAACAAGATGAATATTCCTTTACAAGATAGTACAATAGAAGCGCTGCTTCAAGAAGAAGACAGCGGAGAAGAAAATGTGTCAGAAATAGAAGATTCACGAAAGTGAAACTGAGCAGGAAGCTGATAGTTCAGGCGCGGCCTCAGATTCAGAAAATATTTTTGCCCATCTACCTTCAGATTCAGAAGTTGAAGAAGAATATGAAGAACTGCGTCCAATAGATGAGGAATATTTAGAAGATGTGCCATTTTGATTGCCAAGTACCTGAGGCGCGGAAAGGTTTTTGGAAAAGATAGAACTACTCAGTGGCAAGTTCTGGCGCCAATGCAAGAAGTCCGCACAAGATCCCATAATATTGTTTATCATTTACCAGGACCTATTGGCGAAGGAAGATCTTGTTCATCGATTCGTAAAAATATAATTGTTGATTTTGTAAGATTACTAAGAACAAAAAGTATTTTTTGTTAATTTTTTGGGATAAGCTCTCAGTACAAATAAATAAACATTAAAACTTGCATTTGTAGTTTTATTTATGGACAATAGTACGAATAACACAAATACATTGTCTAACATTAAAACTCCAACGTCTTTTCGAAAATAACGGCAATTAAAGTCTGTGGTATTTATTACCCGGTAGCGAGTGTTCATGTTCGTAAGTACCTAGCGAGTACCGCCGGGTTAACATAATTCCGTCAATTCTTTAAGCTTTTAGATAAATTTAATTCCTTGCTCGTGAGAATTCTCTGTGAGGTTAACTAATTACGTTACTAAGCCGTATAATAAACAAATAATAATAATGGTGACGATGCAAGGAGCTTGGCGGAATTGTGTGTTAGACGTAGCTCCGTCAAAGGTCAAGTAACAAAGTTTAGAAATTATTTAGAAAAATTATCGCATCTCGATTGTTTTACTGCCACACATAGGGCAGAACTTACACTTAAATTAAGCAAGTTTGAAACTTTATCGTCAAAGTTTGATGACTTACAAAGTCAAATTGAAATTTATAATTCTAGTTTATTAGACAATGAGCTCGAAGAACGAGAAAACATAGAAAAGGAGTTCATTAGTAATATTGTAACTGCACAAAATTTATTACAATTACATAGCAAGAATGAGGACGTCCACGAATCAAGTAGCCCTCATAATACAACTCATTGTGTTCATGAAAATCATGAAATGGGTTTCAAGCTACCTTTGATTCAAATAGCCAAATTTGATGGATCATACTTTCGTTGGATGGAATTTCGTGACACGTTTCGATCTTTAGTTCATAAAAATGGTAGAATTAGTTCAGTTAATAAATTTCACTATTTAATTTCATATCTAGAAGGCGAAGCAGCACGAATCATCTCAAACCTAGAAGTATCTTCTGATAATTATCAGGAAGCTTGAAACCTATTACTTGAACGTTACGATAATAAGCGTTTATTAATAAGTTATCAGCTCAGTACGTTATTTTATATAAATTCAATCAACAAAGAGTCCGAACGATCATTGCGCTTCTTAGTTGATCACGTGACTAAAAATCTGCGTGCTCTTTCTAATTTAGGACAAGCCACTGAGCATTGGGACGTCATAATAATCCACTTAGTTGCTTCTAAGCTAGATAGTCAAACCTTAACTAAATGGGAGGAACACCGTAACGCACTGTCAACTGATACGCATACACTTAAAGATTTTCACAAATTTCTAAACGATCATGCAGCCGTGCTCGAGGCTTTGCATCGTGGTAAATCTGATAACGTCCTAAAATCCACTCACAATAAACATTCAGAGGGTTATTCTAAAAATAAGAAGCATACACAACCTAAGTCTCATGCATACACTAGCGGTAGTAACCAGTTACAACCACAATCATCTTCATTATCATACCTCTGTCCCTGCTGCCATGCTGATCATAGAATATATGATTGCCCTTCATTTAAGGCCAAAGAGATTCGCGAACGTATAGCAGAGGCAAGTAAATTAAGATTGGTTCTCAATTGTTTAAGATCTGGTCATCCTACTTTTAAATGTCGCTTAGGTCATGCCGCGAATGTAACAAAAGACACAACAGTATGTTGCACCTTCCTACTGGTACAGCTGATAACACAAACAGTGTCAACAGTTCAGCCGAGACTTTGACCAACTGTAACAACCAAGGTACCAAACAAACTCTTCTTTCAACTGCTTTAATTATAGTAGTTAATCCCAAGACTAAAAAATCTGAAACAGTACGCACCCTACTCGACTTGCAGTCAGTCCTCTTTCATAAGCCAAAATCTGAAACAAAGGTTATCATTAGAGGATTGTCCTATTGATGCTACTAAGATTATTGGTTTTGGCAACAATGATTCAGGTAGTATAACTGAATATTGCATTGCACAATTAAAATCAATAAATTCACCATTTACTGTTATGTCTAACTTTTATGTAATGGAACAACTAACAGGTTCCATACCCAGTGTATTTATTGATATTAGATCATTTAATATTCCCAGTAATATCATTCTAGCAGATCCCAATTTCTATCAACCTGCTTTAATAGATATGCTCATAGGCTCAGACTTATTTTGGGATATTATAGGTTGTGAGCAGCGATCACTAGGCTTAAATTGTCCTAAGTTACACAGCTCAAAATTGGGCTGGTTGATTGGAGGCCCCTTGCAATATAAACATCCCAAACTTAATATTAAATGCAATCATGTAATTACTAATATTTATCATAATAAAAATATTGAACAAAATCTAAATAGATTCTGGGAGTTAGAAGAAATGCCATCCAAATCATACCTAAGCGAAAGCGAGCAGGCATGTGAAACTCATTTTTTACAACACACCTCTCGCTTAGAAAATGGAAGATTTTCCGTTAATCTACCTCTTATAGATTCCCCTGATTGTCTCGGTGACTCTTGAATATGGCCAAGAAAAGGTTTTATAGTTTAGAAAAACGGTTTAGAAGACAACCCGAAGTTGAATCGCAATATATTCAATTCATAAGAGAGTATTCACAATTAGGTCATTTATCTGAAATTTCATTAAATGAATTACAATCTAAAATTTGCTATTTCTTACCTCATCATCCCGTGTTTAAGCAAAGCAGTGAGTCGACAAAAATAAGAGTAGTGTTCGATGCATCGGCACGCACATCCTTCGGCCTCTCTGTCAACGACATCCAAATGATTGGGCCTCAAATTCAAGACTCTCTTTTTGCCATATTAATTAGAGCTCGTTTCTACAAGTACATATTAACAGGTGATGTAGAAAAAATGTTTCGTCAAATATTAGTCGATGAATCAGATCGACATCTTCAACTTATTATATGGAGAGAAGAGGAGCATAAGTCCCTGAAAATATTACGTTTAAATACTGTGACTTACGACTTTTCCAGTGCAAGCTATTTAAGCACAAGGTGCCTGTAGTATATTTATGTGGGTATGTCTCAAACCAATATCATTGTAGTGGAGGGTGTATAAAAATAAATCAGTATTTAACCAACTTGCGTGTGTTTTACTACATGGTGGCAGCGGTGTGTCGTTATTAACTATTTTAAGTGTTAAAACAGACTAGAACCTATTTAATATCGCGTATAAGTACAAGAGTACGTTGTGGTTATACGTAAATTATGGAACACGCACGTCCTCCGGGTGAGTTATCACTCGACGGCGGTCCGGCCGCACGATTCGAAGCGTGGCGCAAATGGCGGAAGTTGTTCGAAGTGTTTCTTAAAGCATCTGGAGTGAGCAAAGAGCCGAAAGAAATTCAGGCTGGTTTGTTGGTTAATCTCATTGGATCGGCCGGTTACGAGGCGTTTACGACATTTAAGTTTGACGTTGGAGAAAGTGAGGATGATATCAATTGTCTTCTAAACAAATTCGACAATTATTTCGATGTGAAACCGAATGTCACAGTGAGGCGTTTTAAATTCTTTACGCGGAATCAAGAAGAAGGCGAAAATATCGATCAATATGTGACCGCGTTGAGGGTAGCGGGTCAGCATTGTGAGTTCAATGATTTGCACGAAAGCTTGTTACGAGACAGAATCGTATGCGGTATCATCAACAATACAGTGAGAGATCGATTACTTCGCACTGATGAATTATCATTAGCGAAGGCCATACAAATCTGTCAAGCAGCTGAGATGTCTAAGGAGGAAAGCAAATACATTGACGGCGCTTCAGAAACTGTGCAAGTGAATGCAGTTGACGGAAGCGGTGCAAGGGGCGGACGGTCCGCGAGAGGACGACGCGGCGGCAGCGGCGGCGCCGGCGCGGGCGGCAGCGCCCGAGGTGCTAGAATGGCGCGGGCGCAACGAAGCGCTTGTCGACAATGCGGCAGCGGGCGGTGTGTCGGCGGCGAGCTGTGTCCGGCACGTAACGCTTCGTGTTATGTTTGTGATAAAAAAGGTCATTTTTCGCGAGTGTGTGAGCGTAAGAAAGTAATTCGCAAAGTGTTAAATTTAAGTGTCGAAACCGCGAGCAGTGATAGTGAAGACAGCTCCAATAAAGACATGTTCTACGTTCATACAATCGCAGGTAACAAAAAACTATGTAAGTCGTCTAATGAATGGGTTGAAGTGATAAAATGCAATGGAAAAAATATTTAATTAAAAATAGATACTGGGTCAATGATAAATGTTATTTCTAAAACAGATTATGTAAATTTGGGTTTATCGATTACCAACCTTATGCCCTTCACAAAGCGCGTACATTCGTTTACAGGGAACCGGTTACCTATTATAGGCACTGATAAGCTAACTTTTGTTTTTAATGATAATCATTATATTTTGTCATTTGTTGTTGCCGATTTCAACTGTCAGAATGTACTTGGTTTGGAAGGCTGTATTACTTTAGGGTTAATTAGTCAGATACATGCCATAAATATTGATCAATTTGCCGATTTGTTTAAAGGACTTGGCAAATTGCCAGGTAATTACAGTATTGTCGTAGATAAAAATATACAGCCTGTTGTGTGCCCTACTAGGAAAATTCCTTTAGGACTCAAGGGCAAATTGATGGACGAGTTACGTAGAATGGAAGGGTTGGGTGTAGTTAGGAAAGTCACACACCCGACTGACTGGGTTAATGCAATTGTTTTAGTTGCGAAAAAAGATGGCAGCATTCGTGTTTGTTTAGACCCTCGACCTATGAACCGCGCGGTGCGGCGTGCGCAGTATACACTGCCGACAGTGCCCGAGCTGGCAGCGCAATTGCGCGGTGCTACCGTATTTAGCGTGTTAGATGCACGTTGTGGATTTTGGATGGTGCAGATCGATGATGCTAGTGCCGATCTTTGCACTTTTAGTACACCGTTTGGTCGGTATCAATTTTTACGCCTACCGTATGGTATAAACTGTGCACCTGAAGTTTTTCATGCGAGACTCAGGCAGCATTTGGAAGATTTAGACGGTGTGGAGTCCTTCATCGATGACGTCATCGTGTGGGGACGTACTACGGAGGAGCATGATCGTAGATTAGAGTGTCTTTTACAACGGGCTAGGCAAATTGGCATAAAGTTTAATAAGGAAAAATGTAAATTTGGGTTATCCGAAATTACATATCTAGGGCATAAGTTTGATGCTAATGGCATGAGACCGGATGACTCAAAAATCAAAGCTATAATGGAAATGCCTTATCCGACTGACAGGAAGGCATTGGAAAGATTTCTAGGTATGGTTAATTATTTAGCAAAGTTTATTCAAAACTATTCAGAGAGTGTGAATGTGTTAAGGGCGTTATTAAAGAAAGAATCCGAATGGATGTGGCATTCACAACACTCCAAGGCTGTGGATAGTCTAAAGAGTAAGTTGGTGTGCGCGCCCGTGCTGGCGCTGTACAGCGAGAGCGCGCCGGCGGTGGTGTCGGTGGACGCGTCCAGCGTGGCGCTGGGCGCCGTGCTACTGCAGGACGGCCGCCCGGTGGAGTTCGCCTCGCTCACACTCACCGATACTCAGACAAGGTATGCGCAAATCGAAAAAGAGATGTTGGCCATTGTGTTCGGGCTTGAACGGTTCAGGCAGTACATTTACGGAAGGTCTAACATCACTGTACATAGTGACCACAAGCCACTGGAAGCTTTATTTAGCAAACCGTTAGTCTCAGTTCCAGCCCGCTTGCAAAGGATGATGATGAGAGTGCACGGGTATGATTTTAAGGTAGTATATACTCCGGGAAAATATATGTATATAGCAGATACATTGTCTCGGGCTCCTTTGAATGAAAAGATGAATGACCAGATTTCTGCTGAAGTTGAGGTGCAAACGTGTTTTATGATTGAAAACATGCCGTATAGTGATACAAAAATTGAGGCAATTAAGAAAGAAACAGAGACGGACTCTGACTGTAGATTATTACTTAGATACATAACAAATGGCTGGCCCAATAGTAGGCGCGATGTGCATGATAATATGAAAGTATTCTGGCCGTATCGGGAAGAACTTCATTATGTTGATGGAATAATTTTGAAAGGTGAACGCGTGTTCATTCCCCGTGCCTTACGACATAATATGTTGTTGCGGGTTCACGAAGGTCATTTAGGAATTGAACGGTGCAAGAGGCGCGCGCGCGAGGTGATGTTTTGGCCAGGATTGTGTGAGGGCGTGGAGCGCGCAGTGCGCCACTGCGCGGCGTGCGCGCTGCACGCGCCCCGCCCACGCCGCCAGCCCTTGCTGCAGCATCAAGTCCCCTCGCTGCCCTGGCATAAATTAGCCTCTGACACGTTTGAATATAAAAAGAAAAGCTATATTGTTTTAGTGGATTACTTTTCTAATTATGTAGAAGTTGGCCAGTTGGCGAGCGTAAGCTCTAAACTTGTAATAAATTTTATGAAAGAACAGTTTGCCCGTCACGGCATACCGGCGGAGTTAGTAACTGATAACGGCCCTGCTTATAGTTCACAAGAATTTAAGAAATTTATGCGTGACTGGGAAATACGGCATGAGACGTCATCGCCGCATTACCCACAGTCAAATGGTAAAAGTGAGAGGACAGTTCAAACTGTTAAGAAATTGTTAAAAAAATGTGTAGACTCGGGACAGGACTTCTGTATGTCTTTATTAAATTTTAGGGCTACACCACATAACGGGTTAGATTCGCCTGCACAAATTCTAATGAGTAGGCGTTTAAACACTAAATTGCCAGTCAATTCAAAATTATTAAATGAGAAAGTAGATAATGATAAGAATTATAAAGCAGTAATGGCAAACAGAGAAAATATAAAAAAACACTATGATAGGTCGGCAAAATCAATTGAGAATCTGTTATCAGGTGATAAGGCAACATTGATCAACAATGATGGCGTTAGGAAACCGGTTACAATAGTAGAACGCTCATCTCAACCTCGCTCATATATTGTGGAGGATGAGCACGGCAGTCATTTTCGGCGTACTCGTAGTCAGTTAGTTGTGCGCACGACTTCGCCTATAGCGAATGTAGGTAATTTTTCAAGGCGGTCGAATGTCATTTCTAATGCTGGTAATAACATAACTCAAACTGTCGTTATGGGTTCAGGTATTCGTAGACGTAGAAAAAGAACAGCGAAGACACAAGGGGAAGTAGTTTCGGTCAAGGACTTGGCTTCGGCCCAGGTTCAAATACAAGCTGCAGCCAAAACTCCAAGTTTGGATGTCAGTGATACATTTGAAAGTCCCACTTCTAACACTGATGGGTCACCGTCGCCACCCGCGGTTCCTATAACGAGGTCTAACGAAAGAACTGCACGAATGCTGAAAAGATTTGTTTTTGAATAATCATGATTAATTTGGTTGTTATGTCAGTTAGATACCTATGCTTACTATGAATACTGTTTTGTCTGATTAATCTATAGAAGAATTTTACACTTGCTATTTACACATTATATAATTATTTCTAGTAGGGAAAAAGCTGTGCGTGATCATTCTAAATGTAACAACCTTATAATAATCCGATTATGTTGTCTGTTATAGTAGCTTTATTTTTTGTTCATGTATAGTCTGACTAGTAAATAAAATAATGTCTCCTGCAGGTGAAAAACATCTTTATTTATAAATTTATGATAGTATTTTTTGCTTTTGTTGTTTCGTATGAAGGGAGGAGATGTAGTATATTTATGTGGGTATGTCTCAAACCAATATCATTGTAGTGGAGGGTGTATAAAAATAAATCAGTATTTAACCAACTTGCGTGTGTTTTACTACAGTGCCTTTGGCAGTTAGGCGAGGAGTGCGACGATCCACTCATAAAAACTATAATACAGCATAACATGTACGTTGATGACGTCATTACAGGTTGTAATAGTCAAAGCGACTTAAAACGTATTAAAATTAATTATCGGACGCCTTAAAAAAAGGCTGTTTTAACTTAAGAGAGTTTAAATCCAATTTGCCGAGCGTTCTCGAATCTTGCTCGGAAGGCTCTAACGATACTCTCATCATCAGTGAGTCTTCAAATAATCTTGGCTTAGGGTGGAATTCCAAAACAAACCGTTTAGATTATTCTTTCGAAAATCCAACTGTCAAAGAAAATATTACTAAGCGCTATACCGCGTGACTTTTTTTACCGTCTTGAAAAAAATAGGGCGTGATAAGTAAATAGAGTAGAAGCCTCAGGCATAGATATTTTATTTAATTATTTTTTACTGACATAGGCTGAAATTAATCTACCATTGTACACTCCTTATGTATAATCTATTTTTCATATTAAAACATCTAAAAAGGAATCCGAAAAATAAATGAAAATAATTCAAAATCGTAAACGTATTCACCCTAGTAACGCGCTAGGTACAAATTATGAATGATTTCGTTACCTATACCTACAAATAACATAATCTTCAAGTTCAAGTGCACTCGCACTCGCCGCTCGCCGGCCGTCGCTAGCGCCGAACACCCGCTCCCACCCACACTCTCCCGGTCGCCCGCCACCCTTTTAAGTTTTAGTCGCATGCGATTAGGCAAATTGTGACGTCGCGTGATCTATTCGCAATTTCGCATTGTTTACGTTGCCGCGCTTGTCGCCGCGTCGGTCGCTCATTGTGATATCGTAAACTATAAACATGTACGAATACAATAACGTTGAGTATTTAGCAATGGTGCGGTGTTACATTCTGTCTGGTGAAAGCTTAGATGGTGCAAAGCGAATGTATGCAGAACCACAACATCTGCAATCTCGTCGCCGACAGGGTATTCCGAATCCACAAATTCCCAGCACTACTTTAATTTTAAATACAAATCAAAGCTTGCTCGACCATGGACAGTTCCGTATTCCAAGCCACGCTAGAGGTAGAGGCCGGCCACCTTTATCCAATCGTACGGAAAACGCAATATTAGAATATTTCGAACGTCACCCAAGAAGAAGCACTCGGCAAGCCGCTCGAAGATTTGGCGTAAGCCAATATGCGGTGTGGAAGCTGCTGAATTCGTTGAATATGCATCCATACCACTTCAACCGCGTGCAAGCGTTGCATGCGCCGGACCCTGGACCACGCATGGAGTTTTGTCGCTCACAGCAACATCTTGTGGAGTGATGAATCCATATTTACACGCGTCGGGATTTACAATGTACATAACGAGCACTGGTGGAGTTTTCAAAACCCTCATAAAATCAAGGAACATTCGCACCAAATTAGATTTAGTGTAAACGTATGGGCTGCAATCATAAATGACCAAATCATTGGTCCAATATGGATCGAAGGTCGCTTGACGGGAATAACGTATCTACAAATGATACGTTTAGTCATTGACACAATGTTAGAGGACGTTCCTGTAAGTTATTTACAAGGAATGTACTTCCAGCACGATGGCTGCCCAGCACATTACGAAAGATCGGTGCGCGAGTATCTAGACACTGAGTTCAGTGGCAGATGGATAGGTCGCGGCGGTCCTGTGAACTGGCCGGCCAGATCACCAGACCTAACTCCCTTAGACTTTTATTTGTGGGCCGAGCTAAAACGGTTGCTGTACACTGAGGAAGCTCGCAGTGTTGGTGAATTAAAACAGCGAATAAGAGACGCTTTTGATATTTTAAAAAGTGATATAGACACCCTTCTTAGTTTAAAAAACAATTTACAAAGACGTGCTAGTTTGTGTTTAGAGAGAAACGGTGGACACTTCGAACAATTACTGCGATATCGCTAAAAGGTACATTTTAATTATTTTGTAATTGTGTAATCAGTGTAATTTGTAAATAAGTTGATTTCAATCTTTTACATACGCCTAGTATGTTGTAGTTTACGCGTAATACTCGTACCTACAAGCCTACTATTTTATTCATACTGAAATCATGACTAATGATTAGTTTAACATGTAACAACAACTACAGCATGTTAGAAGGTCCTAAGCCCTTAAAAGTATGAAGGGAAGGTCGAAATCATCTCTAAAATGACAATTCGAAGTTAATAAAGCCTTTACGATAGAAATGCGTAGGTACCTAAGTAGTTACGCTATTTCGCTCGCACTCTTCATTCATGCGCGGTACCTATTTAACAGATTGCTTTATTATTATGCACGCGCCATGTAGGGTGTATTCATTTTATGATTTTTTTTGGTATTTTTTTTATCAAGACGGTAAAAAAAGTCACGCGGTATATTATCTACCTCATATAAAATTTTTGATCCTCTCGGGTTTGTTAGCCCCTGTATTATTATACCTAAATTAATTATGCAGCAACTTTGGCTTGACAAAGTCGGTTGGGACGACCCAGTTTCAAAAGATGTCGAAAAGGCTTGGCAGAAGTTTTCTAACGGTCTATCTCAACTAACCTTTATCACACTACCGAGGCAGATTCTATGTGACTCACCTGTTGTGACCGAGCTGCATACGTTCAGTGACGCCTCCCAAAAAGCCTATGGCGCTTGCATCTATATAAGGTCCATTGATAACACAGGCACTGTACATGTTAAACTTTTATGTTCTAAGTCAAAGGTGGCGCCAATAAAGGCATGCACTATACCGCGTTTGGAGCTCTCTGCTGCATTACTAGCTGCGCAGCTCTGCAGTGCTGTGGTTGATTCGCTGAGGTTCCCAATTGCACGTAAAGTGTATTGGTGTGACTCTAGTGTCGTCCTTGCATGGCTGCATACCAGCTCCAGAAAGCTAAAAACTTTCGTGGCGAACAGGGTAGCAGAAATACTAGAATTGACGGATATTTCTTGCTGGCGTTATGTACCTACCCTGGACAATCCCGCTGATCTCATCTCGCGTGGCGTTTATCCTGAAGAGCTTAAAAATCATGATTTATGGTGGTCAGGACCCCAATTTTTAGTCCAAGACGATTCTTTTTGGCCGACATTACCTAATGGGACCCCGCAGGAGTCTGAAATTCCTGAAATAAAATCTAACGTTGCTGCTAAAATCGATAATCAGTCAATAATTCCATTTGAAAAATATAGTAAACTGCACCAAATTAAAC
Organism: Catocala sponsa; assembly: GCA_963564715.1. NCBI lineage: Eukaryota > Metazoa > Arthropoda > Insecta > Lepidoptera > Erebidae > Catocala > Catocala sponsa. Next base: position 2,832,879 of record OY751352.1, read on the forward strand.
GGGTTTATGCATATGTTCTAAGATATTTACACAATTTGCGTAAACCTACAACGCTTAGACATTTTGGCGCGCTTAGTTTAGAAGAATTAAAGGATTCATTTCAGCTTTTATGTCGCATGGCGCAACAGGAATCTTTTTTTGTTGAATACGGTTTGTTCTCCAAAGGCAAACCTCTTAGTTCAAGGTCTAACATTTTATCACTAACTACTTTCATGAACACAGATAGATTAATTCGAGTAGGAGGCCGTTTGGATGCTTCAGCATTTGATAGCAAACATCCTATCTTACTACATTCCTCCCATCATCTCACCAAACTTATCTTTGAACGGGAACATTTACGTAAATTGTATGCTGGCCCGCAGCCCCTCCTGGCCAGCGTCAGGCAATACATTTGGCCTATCAATGGTCGACACTTGGCTAAGAGGACTGTACACAATTGCATCAAATGCAGAAGGGTACAAGGCAAGTCTTTATCACCCATTATGGGGAACTTGCCCTCTCAGCGCGTTACGGTGGATTTCCCATTTAGAAGTGTTGGCATAGATTTTGCTGGACCGTTTTTTGTATTAAATAAAAAAGGTCGTGGATCCAGGATTATAAAATGCTATTTATGCATTTTCGTTTGTATAAGATATAAATGCATACATTTAGAAGCAGTAGGTGCTCTCTCGAAGGACACTTTCATTCTCACCTTACGCAGATTCATTGCCCGTCGTGGTAAACCTGCCGAGATTTTTTGCGATAACGGCCGCAACTTTGTTGCCGCTGCTAAAGAAATTGGTGACTTTTTAAAATGTAATCACAAAGTCATAACAGAGTTCTCAAACGAAGATGTTAAATTTTCATTTTCGCCCGCTTACGCTCCAAACTTTGGTGGGATCTGGGAGGCCGGGGTGAAATCCGCTAAGTTTCACATTAGACGAGTAATGGGTAACACGCATTTAACGTTTGAAGAAATATCCACATTGTTTGCACAAGTAGAAGCCTTGTTAAATAGTCGTCCGCTTTACCCTATGTCCTCGTCCCCGAATGATCTGCTTTTCCTCACTCCAGGGCACTTCCTAATTGGGCGGCCACTAACTGCGCTACCTTCGGCGAACCTAGAAGACTTCAAGTCCACTCAGTTAAAGCGGTATGAACGGCTGGAGCAAATCCGACAACACTTCTGGCGAAGATGGCAGAAGGAATACTTGGCTGAACTCCAACAAAGAACAAAATGGCGCACCAGTGATACTCCATTGAAAGTTGGTGACCTAGTTTTGCTGCAGGAGGAGAACCTGCCACCATTGTGTTGGCGCACGGGTCGAATCACGAAACTCTTTCCTGGTCCTGATGGAGTGTGCCGCGTTGCAGATGTCCAAACCACCCATGGAACTTACCGAAGGCCTTTCACACGACTCTGCCCTCTACCAGCAACGAAGCATCTCATAGAAGGTTAAAAGTCGGATACTTTTAACCGGGGGGATGATGTTAACGCCCGACAGTAATAACTATTGTAACTTAGCGTTATTGCTAAACATATTGGTGTAGGCGTTACCGTTATGGCGGTACATGAAAATAATTAATTATTATACTAAAGAAAATGTTCTACCTACTTTTGGAATAAGACTTGCTATCGACATTCTATACGAACGCAATGAATTGTTAACATAATTGTAACACGAAAAATAGGATTAAATTCGTCTTTGATAAAAAACATAGTTTTCTTGAGCCTCAAAGCTCCAGTGTCTCGAGAGTAGACAACATGCACTACTTATTACATTTGTCACTGAATTTAGCTCTGCCTTCCAGTTGAGGAGAGAATCAATTTGCACTCCTAAAAACTTTAGATTCTCTACTATATCAATTCTATTTCCCAAAGATAATACGTTCATATGAGCATTGTTTCTAACTGTAGACTTAAAAAGCATACATTTGGTCTTTTTTACATTCACTTTCAAATTATTTATAGAAAACCAGTTTTTACAGGCAGCTACAAAGCTATTACTTTATATTCTAAGGTCAATATGTCATGAGCAGTTATAACACCACTGGTATCATCAGCAAACATAACTAATTTAACATCCGGTAAAACACTTTGTATGTATGCTGTTAAATCATTTACAAATATTAAAAAGAAAATCGGACTCGGCACTGAGCCTTGAGGAACGCCTCTATTAATAGTAAATAATTTTGATTTGTGAATTAGTTCCACACCTTCTTCAACTGTTTTAATTTCAACATATTGTTTTCTGTTTGTTAGGTAAGAAATATAGAGCTGTATAATATTTTCTTTTATGCCGTAATGCTCTAACTTGTCCAGTAGAATGCAATGATCTACGGTATCAAACGCAGAACTTAGGTCTAGGAATAAGCCTGCAACCTTTAGTTTAGTATTCAGATTATTGACGATATCATTAACTAACGAGTCTATTGTATCTAATGTCCCTATACTTTTTTGATATCCAAACTGATTATAATTTATAATTTTTTGATTGTACAAATGTCTGACAAGTCTAGATTTGACCACCTTTTCAAACAGTTTTGATAAAACTGGTAATAATGTAATGGCCTGTAATTGCCTGGATCTGTTTTAGACCCTTTCTTATAAAGTGGCAGAACTCTGGCTATTTTAAATTGATCTGGAAATACACCTTGATTTATACATTCATTAATTATTTCAGATATTGGATGTGCTAATATATCTATATTATCCTTAATTATGCTAAGCGGTATTTTATCGTGTCCAAATGATTTCTTGCTCTTCATATTTTTTACCATCTTGTAAATTTCATTAGGTGTGACTTGATCAAAAACTCTGAACTCTAGTAGTATGTTCCATAAGATACTTTTTAGCCAGTTCCCGATTACAAGTATTTATGCCTTTACTGTTGTCAAATGTTTCTGCAAAAATGACAGCAATGTCTTTAGGATTATGAACTATTTTATTATTATATTTAAGTATTATATTATCACTATCAAAATTGTTGATTTTTTTTCTGGTATTATTAACTATTTGCCAAATTTCTTTGCTAGAGTTGGTTGCTTTACTAATTTGATTTGTAATCTCTTTGTTCTTAGCATATCTTATTACTTTTTTATACGTTTTAAGATATCGGATACGATATCTTAAAACGTATGATGAATCGCAGTTAGCTTTATTTATAAAATTCAGTACCCGCTTCATTTTACTAGCTATCCTAATGCCTTTAGTTAGCCACTTTGTTCGACCATTTCTATTCATATTATTTTTTTTTTGTTTTTTGTTATATGTAGAGGCATGTAATGTTTCTAGTTTTCTAATAAATGTGTTTATACCCAAATTCCAATCATGCTCTAAAATGGTTTTTCTGAATGTTTTATTATTTTTTTCATTATACAATCTTCGTTTGACGTATCTAAAATGAATACATTCTTTTGAAGAAGTAACCTTTATTAGATGTGCTTAACAGAAAAGAGCAGCGTGACCATCCGCCAATCCATTGTGGTCAATGTCCACAGAGATTATACTTTGATCATAGGTGTTGGTTAATATATTATCTATGCATGATTCAGAGTTATTACGTACAAATATAACTGAGTCAACTAAATATCTAAAATTGTAGCATGTCAAAAGTGATGTAAATTTATTTCTTTCATTAAATTAATATTAAAGTCTCCACAGATAAAACATATTTTATTAAAAAAATATTGTAATAATTGTTCTAATCTTTCTATAAAATCGTCAAAGTTTTTGTTATCTGGTATTCTATAGCAAGAAATTATGTATGAGTTGGTCTCTTTGTCTTTTACCCCACATATTTCAAAACTATTTGTTTTATAAAGTCGTTTACAAATGTCTACCTCCTCAACTTGTCTATTTTTATGAGTTAACACTAAGGTTACTCCCCTGGTTTTATTCAATCTCGTGTTGTAAGAGCTTAAAATATAATTTGAAAAACTAAACTGTGATACCATTATTTGATTTTAAAAATGTTCACTTATACATATAAAGCTAATCTCTTTATGCAATTCACTAATGTATATTTCCAAATCATCTTTCTTGTTATTTATTCCGCATAGGATTTCGGAATACAACATATATTGTGGGAGACTGGTGCCTAAGCTAGGCTCGAGGCCTGTGTTTCAGGACACCAGGACCCCACCCCTTTGAAACAATTTCGTTTTGCGGATTATGTATTAGTGCTGATAGATTTAATGCAGTAAACAAGTTAAAAATAAAAAATTAAATAATAGAAAAACTACACAAAAATTATTTACAATTTGATTCTAATTTAACATAATTCTAATCAAGACAATAGTGAGAGCATGCATGCATGTGAGTATATATGTATATGTGTGTGACCGTGTGTGTGTATGTGTTTGTGTGTGAGGGTTCGTGTTTGTGTGTGTCTGTGGGTGGGTTCATGTATGTGTGAGCAATAGGAGTATATTGTTGTTGAAATAATAAGAGGAACATTATTAAGCCACAATAGTCATTATTTTTTCAGTATAATCAAACTTTAATGTCAATAGCCAATCGGTTAACTTTTTTTTTGCATTTATCCTTTGTGAGTTTATAGATGTGTAGTAGCTTATTGGTTCTATTATATAGGTAACCACCAAGATGACAGAAGAAACGTTGAGTAAAAGTTGTTTTGTGACAAAGGTGGCCACGCACCACAGGGTTATGACGTCTTTTCCCATTGGTCAGAGACGAGTCGTAAACTAGGAGAGTGTGTTGTTTCAGTAGTGTGTGCAATATGAACAGTTGACGCACTGTCAGGACTTTACTCTCTTTGTATAACTCTCCAGTGGGATATCGATATGGTCGAAAAGATGACACCTTTAGGATGGCTTTTTGAGTTCTTTCTATTTCTAGTAGAGTAGACTTAGGAGCTCCACCCCAAGACGTAATGTAGTAGCTTATTATTGACTGAGCAAGAGCATAGAATACCGATTTCATAATATTTTTATCGACTACGTGTCTCAGGGTTTTAAACACATATATTAGTTTCTGCAATCTGCTATTGAGTGCGCTTATGTGCTTCTGAAATCTTAGGTTGCTATCAAATAGTACTCCCAAGTATTTTATATTCTCGGTTTTCGAGAGTGATACGCAGTTATAATAGTTGTTGGATGGTTCTGTACAAGTATGAGCTATAATAGTATAGGGTGAGATTTTAGAGGTAGAGAGGGTATTGTTTTTTATGGAAAACGTTATGTAATTTGTTTTCCTGTATTTAAAGTTAATAAATTTTGTCGCAGCCAGCTGGATACCGTGTTAAAGCCTAATTGCGCGTGTTTATAAACACCTTCCCACGTGCTTGCGCTGAATATCAGGGCTGTGTCATCAGCGAAGCTGATGATTTTGCCTTTGGAAAGTGCGAGCATGCTCAAGTCGTTGATATAAATGAGGAAAAGAGTCGGCCCAAGGACGCTACCTTGGGTAGTGCCGTAATTAAGGGATTGTTCGTTGCTGATGAACTCATCTATCTTGACTCTTTGGGTACGCCCCCGTAGGTCGTCTTTAAAGAGATCTAATGGAAGACCTCTGATTCCCAAGATTTCCAACTTACGTACAAAAATTGGAACAGAAATCGTGTCAAATGCCTTGGCAAGATCTATAAATATACCTAGAACTTTATCCCCACTATCCATTTTTGTAACTATATAGTTTGTCAAGTCATGAACTGCGTCTGTAGTGGATTTGCTAGTGCGAAATCCAAATTGTGTTGGTGCAATAAGTTTATTTTTTTGTAAATAGTTCACAAGTCTGTTATTCATGATCCGTTCAAGTACTTTAGAGAGTGCAGTGAGTACAGCTATAGGCCTATAATTATCAACACGGTTTCTATCCCCAGCCTTGTAGATCGGATGGATTATGGCTTTTTTGAACACGTTGGGGAATTTACCAGTGGACAAGGCAATACATTACATATGTACGTTAGCGGAGGTACAATTACAGTCTCGTGCCTCTTTAACAAGTCACTGGGAATTCTATCCCATCCTACGGTACAGTTGTTGTGGAGTGACTTCAATATTTTAGCTATTTCATCCTCGTCTGTTGGAAGCGCTACCATTGACTGCGATCTGTTGGAATGGTTTGCCATGCTTATTAATGGTGGTGAAATGTTCATATTTTTAGCTAGTTTTTCACCAATCTTAGCAAAGTAGTCATTGACATAGTTTACGGAAAGCTGCGGTGTGTCTAAAGATGCTAATAAATGTGACGATTGATTGATTTTCTTTGTCGACCTGTTTGTGATACTATTTATAGCGGACCATAAACTTTTGGGGTTGTTATCAGCTCTATTGATTTCATTTTTTTCATATGCTATTTTATTATTCTTTAATAATTTATTATAATAATTCCTGTACCTTTAAAAAGTTATTTTTAAAATCTCGTTTTTAAGCGCCTGCTTAAATTTTTTTATGCAATGTGTCCCGGTGTCGAATGCGCCGAAGCAAACCATCAGTAATCCAAGGCTTTAGTAATTGTTTACGGTTTGGGCATTTAATAGTCTTGGAATTGCAGTCGATCACGTGTTTAATTGAACGAGTCATTGTTTCCCCTGCTATATGGATCTTGGGTTTCATATACTTCACTAAAGTCTAGTTGTGTTAGGTCAGCGTGTAACTGCTCGTAGTTAATACGGATACAATTTTTCTTGGCTCTTATTTTTGGTATACGTTTGGACAGGAATAACAGAACCGTGTCGTGATCCGTTAGAGCAGAATGTGCGACTAGGGATGCTGCAGGTAATTGCGTTTTTAGCATAATATGATCGAGACATGCGTTTTGTCTCGTGGGTATTGTGTGTGCGGGTAGGAGGCCGTGTGTTGCTAATAAGTTTAAGTACGTGTGTTTACAGTATCATGGCGTTGCTCATGTATGTTTATATTTATGTCTCCCGTAATTACAATATTTTTGTATTGAGAGAGACCATTTAAAGTTACATTAAGTGAATTGAGAAAATTGGTAATGTCTTTTTAGCCTGGTGGCCGGTATATCGCTAAAAGGACAGTATTTATGTCAATTTTTACTTTGAGAACGTTGGCATCCACGAAGGACGACTCCTCCACAACGAATTGCAGATGCTTATGCACGTAGACAACTACTCCTTAATTTTGTGTACGATTATTGCTAGTTAAAAAATAGTTATAGTTTGTCAACTCTGTAATAGTGAGCCATATCAACACGGTTATATCTGGAGCCAACACTCAGTTAATACAATTATATCCCAGTCAAGTTTTGTTCTAGCAAGTGTTGTCATAAAGCCTGTTATATTTTTATTTATGCTTCTTATGTTTTGAGTAATGATTTTAAGCGATTGTTTTGGTGTGAAATTTAGGGGAATGCAGTCTTCTATATCGCAAATAGAAGAGTCCGACACGGAGATGGCATCTATATTGTTTATGTTATTTTGTAAATTATCGAAGTTTTATTACACTTTTACCCGTTTTGACATTTCTTTTTGGTACACTATATAGTAGTATGGAAATTAAATTTAATAATAATAATAATTATTTATTTATTTAAAAATGAAATTACATTGTAGTTATACACACAGTCTTATTGCTATACACGATGACAGTATACATTAAATACAATAATGGTGGGTGGAGTACTGTTCTCCTAGATAGGCTACTGAGCAGCCTGTGTTAAGGAGGTACAGTGCCGGCCCCCTACTGGTTGTCCTATTTTATCGTTACACGTCATACATGCCTATATTTGTACATAGTTCAAAATGTATGGTCTACACAAAGGCATTTCTTTTATTTAAAATAGTGTGCAGACTTGTGTGTTAATATGTGCCTGTGTGTTTGTGTGTGTGTGTGTTTGTGTGTATGTCTGTATGTGTGTATGTCTGTATGTGTGTATTTGTGAATGTGTTGTCACTTTATTACCAGGATTTCAATTTCAACATAATTCAAGGTTAATAGGTATTTCATCACAGTTTTTTTGCAAGTGAAATAAGGTAAACCGTAGACAGGTAAAATTGCATTAATTTTGTTATATAAAATGGTCCAAGATAGATGGCGAATTTTTTAATAAACGAGGTATGTGCGTGTGGAACAGTGCAAATTTTATCTTTTCTTCGTTTCGTAATTACCTTAAATGGCGTTCGGCGATGTTGGAACGTAACTATCTGTAATATATAAAGTTGCCTAACATTGAGTACGTTCCACGATTTATAGAGTTCGTTTGTTGGGAACAAGATCGGCCGAAATGTAGCAACCTTTAGTATAGCTCTGTGAGCTATCTCTAGCGGCATCATTATAGTTTTTGCCGCACCCCCCCAGCAAGAGATACAGTAAATGATAATAGACTGACAAAGTGCGTGATATACGTTTCGTATAATTAAAGAATTAGTACTACATATCGTAAAGTTTTAAATATGTAGATTAGCTTTCTGATACGGCCTGAAAGGATATTGATGTAGTGCCTAAAATTTAAGTGTTTGTCTAGGACTATTCCAAGATACTTGATCTGACTAACCGAAGTTATAGCTGGGCATTTACATGGAGATTCTAGTTGGGTGGGACAACGATGAGCTACTATAGTGATAGGCGTTCTTGGTTGCGATAATTTATTAAGAGAAAAGGAGACGAAATTAGTTTTAGATGCGTTTAGTGTCAGAGTATGTGAATAGAGCCATTTTAAGGCAGAATTGAAGCCATTTTGTGCAATAGTTTGTGGTTCCGATCATGAGTCTGAGACAAATGTGAGGGCAGTATCGTCTGCGAAAGAAACAATTTTTCCATTATGGATATTGAGATCACAGAGGTCGCTAATGAACACAAGAAATAATGTAGGGCCTAAAATACTCCCTTGTGGGACGCCGTAGTATATGGGATGTTCATCGCTTTTGTGGTTGTCAATAGTAACGATTTGCGTCCGGCCAGTGAGGTAGCTTCTGAATAGCTCGAGTGGAAGGCCTCTGACTCCAGTGTCTTCTAATTTATTTAAAAGAGTTGGAATCAGGACGGTGTCGAAGGCCTTTGGGAGATCCAAGAATATAGTTAGCACCTTCCAATGCGAGTTTAAAGTTTTCACAATGTGATTTAATAAGTCGTGAATTGCGTCACTCATCGATGTTTGTTTCCGAAAGCCATATTGTTGTGGTGATATTATTATTTTAAAGTGTTCCAAATACTTAGTCAACCTTTTATTGATAAGTCGCTCCAGTATCTTTGAAAAAGCGCTTAAGACTGCTTTTGGACGGTAATTGTTAGGTAGGTTGTTATTTCCGCCTTTGAAAATGGGGTGGATAATTGCTTTCTTAAACGACGTGGGAAAGTTTCCCGTTTGAAAACAAGTGTTAAAAATGTGACTCAGTACAGGCGCAAGAACCTGGGCATAGAGTTTAATGTACGTTAGAGGGATGTCGTCCCATCCTGTGGCCGCACTTATCCTTAACGAGTTAATGGTTATCATAACTTCATCAGGGTCTGTCAATTCTAGAACAAAGGAATTTAAATGTTTGGAAGTGCGGATGTGTGTTGAAGTGTGGTTCATACCTAAGTTGTCAGCGAGGCTTTTACCAACATTTATGAAAATCTAGTTTACCTCATTACAAGACTGGTACGGGGATGGACAGAGGGATAATAACTGAGTTGGAGAGTGTTTTGGTTTTAGTGTATTGGTTATTGTTTTTATTGTTTCCCAAAGCTTTTTAGGGTTTTGACTTGCCTTATTTAGTTAGTGCGAGTCGAATCGTCTTTTAGCTTTCTTTAAGATAGTTGTGCAGAAATTTCTGTATCGTTTGTAAGTGATGAGCAGTATGATATTATCTGGGGATTGTTTATGTTTTTTGTGGAGTGAGTCTCGATTTAAACCTGGGGTTATCCACGTGTCTTCTTCTTAGCCGGCACTCTGATAAATGATGTACATTTGGCGGATTTAGCTACACTTATTAAGGCATCTACCGCATTATTGGGGTCTTGAATAGAGAAGAGAAAGGAAAAGTCTAAGTTCTGCATAAGGGTGTCGAGAGCCTCGTAGTCAACCCTAGTTATTTTTTTTAAGCGAGTTTGATTTTAATTTATCTTTAGTGTTACAAAGCAGAGATGGACAATGATCCGTCACCGCTGAGTAATAAATGAGAGTAATTATTTTAGACTTTGTTCGTACCATTAAATGGTCGAAGCAATTTTACCCCTCGTGGGATAAGTATGTGCAGGTAAAAAGCCATGGAAGGCCAAGTTGGTGAGATATATTGCGACCGTGTGTCTAAAGATTCTGGTTTGATGTCGATGTTGAGGTCGCCTGTTATAATAACTGATTTGTAATTGTTGAGGGATGGAAGTATATTATCAAGTGCACAGAGAAACGTGTGAATGTTGTCAAATGAGGGCGAGCGGTAGATACAAATTATTGCTATCTCAGAGTTTAATTTTATAATCAGGCCTAAGGCGGAGTCGTTAAATTCTGGTTCTTCGTACGTATGTATTAAAGTATCTTTGACGTATACAACGACACCATCACTCTGATTTACATGGTTGGAGGTTATGTGTGTAACGTAGTTTTGTAGCACGGGAATACAGGCGTTACTATTGCACGATAACCAGCATTCCGTCAAAACCAGTAGATCACAGCCTAGGTCGATGCGTTGTAGTAATGTTAGTAGGTCTAAGTAATTACAATTTATGGATCGAATATTTTGCGTAAGAATCTTAAGAAAAGTGTTAGGATATTTTATATGTGTTTTCGTTTGTTCTGGGGTACATAGGTGGGATTCTGATACAGAAAAGTGGTCAACATCTTCGATAAAATCGTTAATATTAGTCATTTTTAAATAAAAAGAAGCTAATTAAAAGATGATTGTAATTGTAAAAACTATTTAAGGCGAGAATAAATATATTTAATGAAGAAGGCGCGAGAGAGTTATTTGTTATGATAGTGTATTTCGTATTTAAAAGTTGCATAATGTAATACTTTGGAATTGCTTTGATTAACCGTGGAAGATAATGTATGTAATGTTGGGTGGGTTGTGTAGTGTGTGAGAATAGTGGAGTACCTTAACCTAGTAACAATAATATAAAAATAATAGTGATGACATGCATTTAAAATAAGTTTAAAGGTTGAAGACAACAGAAATAATTTTAGAACTAGTCATGCGATACTTAGGCTGGAGAGCTCTTTTAACTGTGACTCATTCTTAACAACAATAGTTTGGCAGTTCTGGTCTCTTTTCACCATGACACGTCCATTGTTTGTCCAGCAGAATTGGTATTGGTTGTCCTTAGCAAAACCTCGAGCAATGTAGAAGAGGAGCTTGGAGTTAGTGTTCAGTTGTTCTGCGACATAAACTGGTACTGTACCAGTATTATCAACAAAAATTAGATACAAACAAAGGGAATATCAAAGAAACCTGGAAAATTATAAAGGAAGTCTGTAGCATGAAAAGTAGCCATGAAAACACCGTAGATTTGCTGAAAATTGATGCCACGCCAATAGAATCCCTGAATAAGGTGAATAGCTATTTTACCAGCATTGGCGGCAAATTAGCAAATGAATTACTAAGCCGAATGAATAAATCTGAGCAAGAACTATCACGTGAAGCTGCTGCTTTGAATTCTTCGCCACTAAATTCCATGTCGCTTTTACCCACAGATCCTCATGAAGTGAGGAGTATCATTATGGGATTAAGATCACATAGTGCACCTGGATGGGATAAAATCACGGCAAAAATTCTGAAGCAAAACATAGCTACACTTGCTTCACCAATTACGTTCATGTGTAATTTGAGCTTGGCAGCCGGTAAATTTCCAACTATATTTAAAAAGGCCATTATTTGCCCTATATATAAATCTGGGGATAAAAATGAACCAAATAATTATCGTCCTATCTCCCTTTTGTCAACGTTGTCTAAAATATTAGAAAAAGTTGTTAACAGGAGAGTCATGAAGTATTTGGAAAGCAACAAACTGCTCAGTGATTTTCAATTCGGCTTTAGAGCAACAAAATCAACTGAGGATGCACTTCTAGGACTAACATCGGCTTTAGTATCTTACATAGATGGAGGAGATAAATGCTTGGGGGTCTTTTTAGACCTCCAAAAAGCTTTTGATACCATATCCATTCCAATCTTAATAACCCAATTAGAGAACGTCGGCATAAGGGGTGTGGCCCTTGATTTGTTCATAGATTACCTGACAGATAGATGGCAACGTGTTAAAGTAGATGGCCATGAAAGTACTGACTCCAGCTGCAAATACGGTGTTCCCCAGGGTAGCACATTAGGGCCTACGCTGTTTCTCATATATATTAATGAGCTTTGCAAAATAGGTAACCTATCACACTTAGATTTGTTTATGTTCGCTGACGACACGGTGCTAATCTTCCATGGTCAAAACTGAAAGACAGTATTTGAAATAGCTGAGATAGGTTTGGCAAACGTGAGCACGTGGTTGGAGAATAGCCTTCTTTCGCTAAACACAAGCAAGACAAAGTATATCTGTTTCAGTAAAACATCAGTTGGAAGAGCGGCCTCATCGCTCACACTCAAGATACATACGTTCCCTTGCAATCGAAACGAGATCTACAGAAACTGCAGTTGCGCAACGCTTTCATGTGTAGCCTGTATAAAATATCTGGGAGTAATGCTGGATGAACATCTTAAATGGAATATGCACCTCACGTCGATAATAGCTAGGACTAGAAAGCTCGTTTATGTCTTTAAAAACTTGCGCTCAGTAGCTAATAATGTATTACTTGTACAGACGTACCGTGCATTGTGTGAGTGCATTATTAGATATTGCATTTATGCGTGGGGAGGTGCGGCAAAATCCCACATGATTGGAATCGAGCGTGCACAGCGTATGGTACTCAAAGTAACCCTATATTTACCATATCGTTATCCAACCTCTGCCGTATACGACTTGTCTGGAGTATTATCTGTTAGGAAGATATTTGTGTATGAAGCGTTAAGAAGATACCATAAAAAAGTTGTTCCTAGCCTACCTATTCTACAAAGGCGCGTAGAACGCTTTCCTGTGCCAAGCGTTAAATCAACTTTTGCGCAAAGACATTATACCTTTTTGGCTCCCTACATATATAACATTTATTACAAAAGTCATAAAGTGCGTTCACTAAATAATAGTAATTTGAAAAAAGTCACATTGATCTGGTTAAAATCAATGGACTATGATGCAGTAGAAAACTTTTTAACAAGCACGTATGTGCTTGAGAGCCACTGGTATGTTTATGTTATTCTTTAAAAGTTTTCTACACACGCAATTATACACACATACAGACACACACACACACACACCCTCACACACACACACACACACACACACACACACACACACACACACACACACACGCACATATACCACATGCATGCATGCTTTGTTAGAAATAATTAAATTAACTTAAAATATGTAAACAAATCTTTGTTACAACCTTAGTTTACAGTTACAATTTTTATCTTCTGCTTGCTTATTATTATTCTTTTTTTTTCTGTCTATCTTTGTTGATGTAATAAATAATATTGCCACTATACAAGGGGAAGAGGCTGGCACCTGCAACACAGTGCTTACTAGTGCAGGTGTTAGGAAATTCTGTTTTAAACTGTATGAAACATGTCAATAAAGATTATTATTATTATTATGTACGTCGTGCAAAGGCGCATGACGTGCCTTCACCATATTCATTGTTCAGTTGAATAATAATCATTGTGAATAAAGGTAAATAAACATAGCAACTGTTGGGGCCACTATGCCCATATGAGATGGGTTTACTTTATTATTGGGTGTCGCTTTATTATACTCTTTAACAGCCGATAAGAAGTTACTTTTGACGAGACTATTTGTGAACTCAGCTATCAATGCTGAGCGAGGATTTTCTCTTTTGGACGGTTGTCGTATCACGTCGCGTACATCAGATAGTTGTAAGCTCGCATTGATAATTTTAGATAGGTCCAGCAACGCATCGTATAGCATTTTCTTTGTTTCGTTTGATCGTTTTGGTACATTTCAGATTTCAATGCTAGTTTTAACAAGTGAGCGGTCGAATGATTCCAGCTTCTCTTCCACCGCTGCTAATTTGATCGCCATCGTTGTACGCTCCTTTTCTAAACAGGTGATTTTAGTATCCAGAGAGGCCAGTTGCTCAGTTACATACGTCATTGATTTTTCTATCTCCTTATTAGTTTCTTCGATCTTGGTGTTGATGGTTTTTATGGCTATAATATGAGTCTCTAGTTGATCGAGGCGCGTATTTTGTAAGCTCATCATGTTGTGAATCATTTCTCTAATCTCTTGCTTGAAGCCGGCCAAGCTGTCTTTGGTAATATCGTATTCATCGGACGGGCAGCGGCATTTAGACCTTTGAGTAATGTTTGCCGCACTTAAATTTACAGAATACACTTCATCTGCACATAGCTGTTGAATGTCCGATTCCGAACGAGAAGAAAGATGTTGATTTGGAGGTGTGCGGGCCAGTTTAGACATTGTTGCTATTTGTACACTTTATTTTATAATATAATTCGAAATTAATTCACGAAAAGTGCTGTGGCCTCACGTGGGTTCGAACGTCGACCACGACGTCACTTAAGGCAGCGTGCTTAAAAATTTAAACTTGTACAGTGAATATGAAATATTAATTGGCTTTTATATGTTTTGTTTGTTCCTTTGTCATGATTTTGTGTGTTAGTAATGTAGAATATAGGTAATATAGTTGTGTGTATAATGCGTGTGTTGTCTTGTAGTAGTAACTAAAACTAGTAAATAGGTAAGAAAATATTGAATAACGTGTGGCATGCATGTCGGAAAAAATATATATGTAGCGTTATATAATCTGCATGAATGTAAATAAAATATCAGTAAAACAATTTGCATGCATTAGTAGGTACAATTCTAGTCATATTTTACGAAGTTTAGCAAGGTCTTCTTCGGATTTAATTAGTTGGCTGAACAAACCGTCTTTAAGACGTACACCTTACCATTAGCAATCCAACATTGGTTATAGTTGTTATTTTTTGTGAAATCCCGTGCGAGGTAGTGCAGCCGTCTAGTCTTTGCCGTGAGCATTTCGTTAACGTACAACGGCAGTCTAGGCCCGTTTTCAATCAGGTGAGTTGTGTTTAAACGATTTTCCTTGTTCTCCTTGTTAAATTCTTTAGTCGATTTTATAAACTTCTCTTTAATCGTAGCCGGCGTGAATTCTACAATGACTGCACCCACGTTATCAGCCTTGTTCTTGTGACGAAATATATTTTTTATTTGCGCCGAACTCACAGGCTGGTTGATGATCTGGCCCAGTTTTTCTACTGTAACAGCAAGAGAGTCACGCGTTTCGGGGCCTGATGAAGGAAGGTTCTTAATTTCAAGTGACGCCGCCTTTTGTTGCTTTTCTAAAAAGTCTACCTTGGTTTCAAGCGATTTTATAAATTTTTGGTTATTGCTACACTTTTCGTTAAAGTTACGACTCGCTCGCACAATATACGTGTTTTGTCTGTAAGTGGTGGAGGCGGATGGTATGCTTGTCGGTGATTAAACCTTGTCACCTTACGAGGGATATCATAGCAAAGTTTGGCGATAAGATCTGAGTAATGAATTTCATTATTTGTGATTTTTAACAATAATTGACAGTCTGCAATCTCACGGCGTTTTACTAAAGGTAAAATGTGAAATTTTCTACATAGACTGAGATAGTTATTGGAATGATAGTATATCTTTTGATGGTAACATAAATATTTGACGAACCGTTTCTGAAACATTTCAATGCGATCGATGTATTTATAGTAACAAGGGTTCCACACTTGCGACGCATACTCAAGAACTACTGACAAAGGTGCAGTATAAAATTTTGAGCGTCTTCGCCTCAGCAAAACACTTTGACAGCCTCATCACAAAACCTTGTCACCTTACGAGGGACTTGGAAGCTTTTTTATAAGCGAATCTATATGTTCGTCAAACAATAGTTTGGAGTCATGGTACACGCCCAGATCTCGTACAGTGCTACATCGGGATAATGTTTGGCCATCTAGTGAGTGTATCGCGGTTAAAGTGCAACGCTTACGAGTGTACATTATAACTGAGCATTTCCTAGGGTTGAGGTCCAGTTTATTATACATGCAATATCTTTCTAGTTGATGTAAGTCACTTTGGATAGATAATATATCTGCTTGTGATGATACGCTAGTATAAATTTTCATGTCGTCTGCAAAGCATAGTAGTTTAGAAGATTTAAAGCACGAATCTATGTCATTAACGTATACAATGAAAAGTAACGGGCCCAACAAGGAACCTTGGGGAACACCGCTAGGCACCGTAACCCAACTGGAAATGTAGTTACTCACCACTGTAGCCTGCGATCTGTTATCAATGTAAGAGGAGAACCATCTGAGCAAGTCACCACGTACTCCCACATCTCTGAGCTTTAAAATTAGTAGCCTGTGATCGATACGGTCAAATGCCCTGCTGTAGTCGGTATATACGACGTCAACCTGGCTACCCTTGTCCATAGCATCTGTAATATACTCATTAAATAGTACAACATTCGAAACCGTGGATCGACCTTTTAAAAACCCATGCTGGAACGGACTGAATGATTTATCAAGCGCGGAATATACTTGATTATAAACTAATCTTTCGAATACTTTGCTATTAGACATAGCTTAGATATTGACCGGTAGTTAATTATTTCTGAATTGGGACCCTTTTTGTGAATTGGAATAATGAAGGCCGACTTCCAGGTTTTAGGAACGGCACACGTAGACAATGATTTCGTAAATAGCGTCGAAATTGGTTTGGCTATAAATGAAGCAGACTTGACTAAGAACTTTTCTGATATATGATCTGGTCCTGCTGCTTTGGTTGTGTCTAGTTTACAAAGCAAGTTATTAAATTCCTTGACGCTGACCGTGACGTAAGATATATCGGCAACAGGTTTGGATTGACTAAGCCAATGAGAGGTTGAGTTTGTAGAAGAGGACTGAGTTGGGCTATGAAAAGTAGAATAAAAATATGACGAGAATGCCTCGCATATGTCTTCTCCATATCAACAGGAGAGGACATATGTCCTCTCCTGTTGATATGATCTCGTCATTATATTTTAGTGAACTGGGAATCGCATTAACGTTTCTACGAGTTTTAACAAAAGTCCAAAAGAATTTAGGGTTGAGCCTAATTGATTTTTCCGTAACATTAAGATAGTTCTTATAACAAGTAGATTCCAGAGTTTTCACATTTTGGCGAAGCAATTTATAAGTTCTCGCATCGGCAACGTTGCCGTAAGTTTTCATTTTTTAAAATATTTATGGTTATCTTTAATTAGTCTAATAAGAGAAGAGCTATACCATGTTGGATATGATTTGTTACGCATGGGTTTTTGGGGTATATAAGTATTCATCAAATTAGAAACCGTCCTATTAAAAAATTCTACAGATTCATCAATAGTGCGGTCTGTAAGTTCACGTTCCCAGTCAATTATATCAATGTCTCTGTTGATGGAATCATAGTCACCCTTGTCATATAGGTAACGCACTCGAGGTCTTTGGTCTAGCACGCGTAACTCGACGAAATCTACATTGACTAACAATCCCGGGTGATAAATAAGGGTCAATCCCACCATCTCCTCATGGTCCTTCCCAACTTTCGGCACACGGACTGAGTACCGGGAGATCGAATCTTGGGAGACGCACCGGTACTTACGAGGGCTCTTTCCCTGGTGCGCTTTTGGCTTCCTACAAATCTTTGTCCTGTCCCTTTTCTATACCCACTCTCCCCTACTGGGGCAGTTACGAAACGTTACAGTACTTCGCGTTCGAGCAGTCTATGTTGTATTAAACTTCCAGTACCTTTCTCTTCTTATGCCACTTATGCGCATACACCAACAGTCTCCTGAAACCTTCGGCGCTATTGACCAGTTCTTGAAAATAGAGGGTCAGTGGGGACCAACGGCTCTAAACATTCGCTTACTATAACCAGATCGTTGGAAATTACTAAATCTAATATTCTACCGTGCTGATTAGCCTACCCATTGTACTGTTTTAAATTCAACGTGAGTTCTCTCAACTCATCAATAAACAAGCATTTATCAGTTGTAGTAGGTATAGTTGCTTGGGGTGTGTGGCCAGAGAACCTCCTAGTGTGCCTGACGGTTGCTGGTCCTTTCTACACTTCTCGTGGATGGGAACAGCAGACGTTGGGCCGGTACACCCCGGGCAACTCGGGTAATAATGTCCTTTCGGGGGCATTATTACTCGTGGCTAATACTCTGGCATGCGTAGAGAACCCGAGGCAGTTTGTCTCGGGGTAATCGGCCCACGAGGACCGCGTATGGGGGTCTCTCCACGTGATCCTCTGATTAGCAGAGGACACGTGGATCAGAGACGGGGTGGGTCCGAGGAAGAAAACCTCGTTAAAAAATCACTTGTGAGGCCGAGGCGGGAAACATAGGTTCCTGCCCAGTCGGGCGGTCTTGGGGCGGGTGGATCGGTCCAGCATGGACTCCCATCCGGCCTAACCCGTAATCCTGAACTGACAGGACCGGGGGCCTTCGGGCTGCGAGGAAGAAAACCTCTATAAAAATAACCCAAAGCTTAAGCTTTTGTGGCCCGGCGAGGGGCTGTATGGCTGGGGGGAACTCAGTCGTTAGGGCCACCCTAAATTATATGAATGATGTCGGTCAAAGGTGATAAACTACCCCAGGAGGGTACCAGGTGCTCCGCGCCTGGAGAATCCCTCACGGAGCCTTCTGGCTCCGTCTGTCCCTCGTACTCTGGGGGGGGGCAGCCCACATCACAGCGCCATGCCGCGCGAAACTACCGACACCGAAACAGCCACGGAGTCGGACAACGATTCCGCGATGAGTGTCGCCTTGGGGTCAATCCCGGACAAGGCGACTCTAGCGCGAAAGTGCAAGCGCCGCACCCGTCGGACCCACTCAGGTTCCGACGAAGAGTCGAGCGCAGCGCCGATCCCAAAGGTTGGGACGGCCCGAAGGGGCAGGGACCGGCCTGGCACACCGGGGCCTTTCGGCCAGGCGAAGGGGGCCGAGGCGGCCGCTGCAAAGCGTGCAGCCGCTGAGGTATGCGCAGAGGAGGAGGTGGCGCTGCTCGCGCGGAAAATACGTCTGCAGGGGAGCAGCCCCACCCCGAAGTTGGTAGCAGAGGCGGTGCAAAGGGTCCTTGACGGTTCCGAGATTGTGACGAAGGTGGCGTCCAAGTCTCGGAACCTCAAAGGGACTTTCCAGAAGCACCTCAAGGAGGCGGCGGCCACAACGAAGGCGTCGGTCGATTATCTGGCCGACAAATTCGCGTGGCCGGAGGCGGAAGTGGCGAAGCTGCGCTAGGAGATGGTGCGGCTCAGGGCCGAGACTCGAGGGCGAGCACCTAAGGAGGCGCCTCAGCCGTCCGGTAAAGAGTTGGACATGCAGGCGTCCTTCTTTAAATATGTGGACGCCCGCATAGAGGGTCTCGGCGATCGGCTGCTGCCGTCGCCAAGCAATCGGTCGCGGCTGCAAACCGCACCCTCTGCGGTTACTGCTGTGGCCTCCAAAAGGTCACCACCCGTGCCGCCGGCGCCGCCATTGGGGTCTGGTCCCACACCCCCAGTAGGCAGTAAGAAATCTGGCGGGAGGAAGTCTGCCAACGACTTCCCGCCCCTTCCAGCACCCAGGGCTCGTCCGCCCCAGAGTTTGCAGCGAGGCCCCGCTAGGCCCGTGCCCCGTACGCCGTCAACCTCTGCGCTTTCCACCCCTCAGGATGAGCGTTGGCAGACGGTGGGGAATATGGGCAAGGCTCGCCGCAAGAAGGCCAAAAAGGCCGCTGCGGCTGCTAATGCGGCAGCTGCTACGGCTGCTGCTGCGGCAGCCACAGTTACAGTTAGACCTGGCCCCGTGAACCAAGGCGGGGCCAAGAAAAGGAGGTGGAGGAGAAACAGACTCCGAGCGCCGAAGTCAGCTGCCGTGGTTATCACGGTGCTACCGGAGGCGGCTGAGCGCGGCCTAACGTATCAGGCCGTGCTCTCCACGGCGAGGCGGAACACCGAGGACATTACGCAGCTCGGAGCCAGGGTCCGCCAAGCTCATACAGGAGGCCGCATCCTGGAGTTCCGCGGAGCTGACGGAGGTGAAGCGGCAGACAACATTGCCGCTAAGCTCAGGAGTCTGTTTCCTGAGACGGATGGTGTGAAGATTACGAGGCCGGTAAAGTGTGCAGAGATGTGCATCGCCGGTCCGATGATTCGGTGTCCGCAGGGGATGTCTCTGATGCCGTTAGTGCCAGAACTGGTTGTGCTGCGAACGCCATACGGATTGGCACCATCCGTCCCGGTCCTGGAGGGGTTGGTGCCGTGTGGGCGCAATGCCCTGTCGCCGCGGCCAAGCTGCTGGCTGACACCGGGCGTCTGCTCGTGGGCTGGAGTTCGGCCAGGGTCCACATCCTGGCCGCTGGTCCCATGAGATGTTTTAGGTGTGGAGGAGCTGGGCATGCTTGTATTAAGTGCCCTAGCCCCGAGGACCGCAGCGACGCCTGTTATCGCTGCGGCCAGCCTGGGCACGTCGCTGGAGCGTGCAAAACGACACCGCACTGCCCGGCGTGCGCGGCAGCTGGTCGAGCAGCTGCCCACTTCCGTGGCGATAGAGGGTGCAAATCCCCGCCCACAAAACGGGTGTAGGGGGGCAGCCCATCGGCCCAAGTAAGACCGCCCTCAGCGGTGGAGGAGGAGATGTCGACCTAGTCATGGACCAGGACCGTGACTATCTCCTCCTCCAGGCGAATCTCAACCACTTCGCCCGAGCGCAGGATCTTTTCCTGCAGTCTATGGCGGAGTGGTCGATCGGTGTAGCCGTAGCCGCGGAGCCATATTACGTTCCTCCCAGCCCCAATTGGGCAGGTGACCGGGACAGCTCCATGGCACTCGTCGGCTCCACGGCGCCTCGTTCACCCTCCCTCTCAATGAAGGAGAGGGGAGTGGGATACGTTGCGGCCACGTGGGGAGAGGTCACAGTAGTTGGTGTGTACTTCTCCCCCAACAGGAGTCTGGCAGATTTCGAGGCCTTTCTCAACAACTTTGAGACCTCGATACGGCGGATATCATCTAGCCGCATCCTTGTGATGGGGTACTTTAACGCAAAGTCTACTGCGTTGGGGTCCCCCCGCACGGATGTCCGAGAAAGGGCGGTCGAAGAGTGGGCCGATGCGGCGGGCCTCTGTTTGCTAAACAGGGGCGCCGTCAACACGTGCGTGCGACGGCAGGGGGGTCGATAGTGGACCTCTCGTTTGCTACCTCTGCCCTTGCCGCACGCGTAAGGGGATGGCGCGTCCTGGAGGAGGTGGAGACCCTTTCGGATCATCGCTATATCCGTCTGGGGGTCTCCCGACTCCGGGACCCTAGCAGAGGTCATCGCCCGTCGGCGGGCAGAACTTCCGCGGTGGGCTGTGAAGAGGCTGAACCGGGACCTACTAGAAGAGGCAGCCATAGTTCAAGCTTGGCTGTCTCCTGAACCCCCGTCTGGAGAGGTAGACGCCGGGGCTGTCCGCTTTCGCGACAGCATCCAAGCTATTTGCGACGCGGCCATGCCCCGAGTGCGACACTGGAACCCGAAGGGGGTCTACTGGTGATCCCAGGAGCTGGCGGACCTCCGTGCGGCCTGCATTCGTATCCGGAGGTTGTACACACGCAGCCGACGCCATCGCCTCCGCGATGAGCAAGAAGAGGGCCGACTGTATGACGCGTATAGTGAAGCGAGGGCGTCTCTGCAGTCGGCCATCTGCCGCGCCAAGGAACGGGCGAAAAGTGAGATGCTGGAGGGTCTAGATCTTGACCCCTGGGGGCGCCCATATCGCGCGGCGCTGAACAAGCTCCGTGCGCGGCCCCCCCCCCCCTCACGGAGACCCTCCAGCCCAACTTCCTCTCCGAGGTGGTCGAGGAGTTATTTCCTGACCGGGCAGAGCACGTGCCCCCCACAATGGCCCCATCAGGATGCCGACATCGGGAGGCGGATCTCAGTGCTCCCCCGGTTACAGATGCGGAGATGGGGGTGGCTGTCTTGCGGATCCGCTCCAAGACGACCGCCCCTGGACCTGACGGTGTGCCGGCGCGAGCTCTCGCGCTGGCCCTCGATCACCTGGATGTCCGCCTCAGGAAACTTTTCGACGCGAGCCTGGTGTCGGGACGATTCCCTGAGTGCTGGAAGGAGGGGAAGTTGGTATTGCTGGCCAAGCCAGGACGGCCTCCAGAGTCGGCCGCGGTGTACAGGCCCATAGTGCTGCTGGACGAGGTGGGAAAGATGTTCGTAAGTTTGTAAGAAGAAAATTCTCGCCACCCGTATTGTCCGGCACCTGAGCACGGTTGGTCCCGACCTGTCGGACGCTCAGTTCGGATTCCGGGAAGGACGTTCGACGGTCGGGGCCATTATGCACCTGAAGGCCGCGGCCGAGGAGGCGGTCGCCGGCGGCGGTGTTCTGTTGGCGGTGTCTTTAGACATCGCCAACGCGTTTAATAGTCTGCCATACAGCTGTGTCCAGGGGGCACTTCGATATCACGGAGTACCTTTTTACCTGGAGCGGCTGGTGGCGGACTATCTGAGAGACAGGAGTGTCCTCCTCGAGGTTCGAGGCGAGGTTTGGCGGCGGCCCATGTTGTGCGGTGTCCCGCAGGGATCGGTTCTTGGTCCTCTCCTGTGGGACATGGGGTACGACTGGGCCCTACGTGCTGTCCTACCCCCCGGGCTGAGCGTCATCAGCTACGCTGATGACACCCTTGTCATAGCCCGTGGGGAGGGGGGGCTTCGAGGAGGCGGCCCGTTTGGCCACCGTAGGGTTTTCCCAGGTGGTCGGGCGTATCGAGGCGCTGGGTTTACGGGTGGCTATTAACAAGACGGAGGCCCTGGTTTTTCATGGGCCCCGTCGCAGTCCACCCCGCGGCGCCTCGATAATGGTGGGCTCGACGCGCGTTCCCGTCCAGGCCCACATGAAATATCTGGGCTTGGTGCTGGACGGAAGGTGGCACTTCGACGAGCATTTCAGACAGCTCGCCCCGAAGCTTCTCGGCACCGCGTCCGCCCTTGGGCGGCTATTGCCAAATTTGGGCGGGCCTAGTGTTGGTTGCCGGCGACTTTACACGGGGGTTGTCCGGTCAATGGCGCTTTACGGCGCACCGGTGTGGGCGGACTCCCTGACCACTCAGTGCAGGACTCTCTTGTGGAGACCACAGAGAGTCATAGCGGTCAGGGTAATACGTGGATACCGCACGGTGTCGGCCGACGCAGCTTGCGCGTTGGCCGGAACACCCCCGCGGGATTTGGAGGCTGAAGTGCTCGCCGAAGTGTTTGCAGTGAGTGAAGCGGTGCGGGAGGAGACGGGTTGTCGTCCCCTCCCGACATTGATTGAGTGCGCGCGCAATCAAGCCCATCAGGGCATGATTTTAAAATGGAAGGCGCGGCTGGAGGCGCCCTTGGCCGGTTTCAGAACCGTTGGGGCCCTCCAGCCGGTATTGGAGCGGTGGGCAGGGCGGCAGCATGGGACCCTTTCCTTCCGGCTAGTGCAGGTGTTGTCAGAGCATGGTTGCTTTGGCAAATACCTGCACACGATCGCTAGGAGGGAACCGAGTTCCGTCTGCCGCCACTGCGACTGTGAGGAGGACACGGCGCAGCACACGCTCGAGCAATGTCCTGCTTGGGCAGTGCGGCGCCGTGAACTCATTGAGGTTGTGGGTGAAGATCTCTCGCTGCCGGCCGTGATCAAAGCCATGGTCGACAGCGAGAGGAAGTGGGCAGCGGTCGCGTCCTTCTGCGAGGACGTCATCTCGCAGAAGGAGGCGGCGGAGCGGATCCGTGAAGAAAGTGTCCTTGCGGATCCGAGCCGTCGGCGGCGAACCGGGCGGCGAAGGCGCGCTTTCGCGCGCCTAATGCCGCCATAATGAAGGCCGCGGGCGGCAGAACGGGGATCTCTCGCCCGCCAGCCATTGAGTCGGTCCGACGCCCTATGTAGTGCTAGGGTGTCGCCGAGGAGCTGTAGACTGCTGGGTGGGTCGCTGAGGTAGTAACTTTTGCCAGCGGCCCATCCACTACAAGGCAGCGAGCGTGCACACCGTGGGGTTTTGGTCCGTAGGCCCGAAATACGGGAGAGCCGGACATAACCCTCTCACCTCCCCTTGTGGCGAGAGGGTATGCATCAGGCGAATTTCCCCACGTAAAAAAAAAGTAAAAAAGGTATAGTTGCTTGATATAAGCGAACTATTGTGAGAGAGAATCCAATAATTCGACTCATATTAAAATCTCCTACCAGTAGAAATATATCATAAGGGTGATTGATAACCGACTTATTAAGTTTACTAAGGAAGTTACTCAACTGCGACGAAAAAGAGACACTTGGCCCTGTTTACATAATTAGACAACACTAAGATATAAATTAATCCACTTACGTGTATTTCATTTTTCAACCGAATATTTATCCAAAGGTCCTCAGCTGTGGAATGAAAGAGTGGTTGCGAGATGACAGGTAGTTCCTTACGAGTAGCTATTAGGACACCACCACCTCGGGACTGCTCAGTCAAAGTATAATTGCGGTCGCGGCGCCAGACAATGTAACGCTCATTGAATAACTCCGAGTTCGAAATGTCGTCGGTGAGCCATGTTTCCGTAAGGATTATAATGTCGTATGAGCAAGCTGACATTTGGCGATAAAACGTATCCGTTTTGGACCGCAGCCCCCGTACATTCTGGTAGCATACACTAAGATTGAGATTGAATTTATTGTTATTAGTCACTATCGAAATATGCAACACCATCATAATGTCTCACTGAACGATAAACAGAAATATAATTTATCACTTTAAAAGATAAACTGATAAACGTAAACATTAATCCATTATAATAAAAGTAGAATTAATAGCAAAACGTTAAGTTAAAAATGTTGTAAGTGAAAAGTGGGTAAAGCAATAATAAGTAACGTGGACAGCAAAAATGTAATGATTTAAAATTGTAAACAGCTTTGCGACGAAGTGAGATGCGAAGCGGCACAGACCCAATACACGTGAGTGCGAGCGAGATGCAAATGCTAATATATGTTGGTTCTAGTAAGCAAACAGCAAAATAGCACGGTCGAGAGAAATCGGTGAGTGGCAACTCGTACGCGGTGCAGATGCTAAACCTTTTGTACAGGTATAAAATGGTTGACATTATTTGTAAGTTATAAAGTAAATAATTAATACAAAATCTTGGTAAGGTAGTAAACAATGGTATGAAATAATTTAAACAATCTTGTTTAAATCAAGTTCATTTCTAATAATTAATACTTTGCCACCGTTGTCTTTTCGAACATGAATGTTACCGTGTTTTATCCAAATAAAATTATAGTTTTGTCCTTCGCTATAAGTTTAGCTTTACTCAAAAGCTTTTTATGCTCTGCACTCAGGTGGTCATTTACGTAGATTCTCCGAGATGTACTTTGGAATCCTAAGTCTGATGTAGCAAGACCCTTAACGGCGCGAGACGACGCAAAAAAATTTTACATATATGTTTAAAAAACTGACGATGATCAATTTCTCGTTTGAGTTGAATTAATTGTGTACTGTTAGTACACAATTAATTTGGGTTTTCGGGAATTATAATTTATGTTTCGACTTATGGCTTCAACTATAGAGAATAGATTCTCAACCTTCTTAAGCGGCACTCCCTTGATCCCGACGTTATTTAAACGAGACCGCTGCTCATAAGTAGAAAGCTCATACTTCGTCCTAGCCAACGCTGATTGTAGACAGTCAACTTGTTCTTGAATTTTTTCAAGTCCCGAAACTCTAGCTTCAACTTCACTGACTCTGTCACCGAGCTCATCAAGCTTACTACACGAATATTCACATGTAGCTTTCAGCTCAGACAATTCATCCTTGATGGTCCGCATGTCTTCAGCTAGCGAAGGTAGACTAAGTAACCGACGTTTAATATCACGAATCTCACTCAAAAGGTTTTCAGTGGTGCTCTGTTCCAAGGCATGTACCGCTGGTGATGAGGTTCTGCATGCGGCACATTTCCATTGATTCCTTCTGTCTACGCCAAGTTTCCTCCAGCCAGCCTCCGAAATGCCGGCACATCCGAAATCTAGGTGTTTTTTACAAATCCCACACTGTTCGCCGTCGTTAAACTGATTGTTACATAACGCGCACGACTTCACGGTAAAATCCAAGCAAGTACGCTTATGAAAGAAAAGCAAAAAATGTTTGCAATATATGACTTCGCGCTAGAATGCGTGTAGTACAACCAAGTGTTCACAACTGAACACAGCTGTGTTATGACACATATCTTATCTTATGTGGGGGCCAGTCAGTGCAGACCGGCGACACTTCGACCCAGTGGGATCTTTTGTGTCGACACTCTCCCAATAACGACTGCCATAGATGTTCATGGCAGCTGGGACCAACGGCTTAATGTGCTTTCCGAGGCACGGAGCAGGCGATAATTGTCAATCAATACGCACATAATTTCGAAAAGTCATATAGTTATGACACATAAGTCTAATAATTTGTTATTTATTTAATACCACATACAGCCATCATTACAGGTAATACTTAACCTAATGCAATGGATGCAGAATTTACTTAATATGTACAAATTATATTTACTTAATATATACTCCCTAATACTATATATTCCTTAATACTAATTATTTCCTATTATTGTAAACACAAAAAGGAATAAGTAGCCTGTGTGAACTCACTCAGTGAACACGAAAATATGTCTACACTTTGGACACAGCACAGAGTACACGCAGCGCACGGGTCAGCGGCGCTAGCTGAAGGAGGTTAGTACGTGCGCGCGGCACTAGCAGTAGTGGTGGCTGCCTCCGGCGGCCTATGTACTCGTCCGGAATACAGAATTGAACCGTCAGTAGGACAGCCTGGTTATGTATATTTCCCCTAAGAACCTTAACACATACGTACCGAAAGCCGCTACTCTTCTCACTTCCAGCATATTATAACCCACCATACCCAGCACAAATAGAGTAGGGTATAGTAGTGGATAGCCCATATTGCTTCAGGTATAGAAATCTTATAAATTTATTCTGGATACGCTCTAACATTAATTTATATTTTGCTTCATGTGGGGACCAGATTGCCGCATCAACTTCCAAATGACTCCTCATGAGAGCCCAAAACAGTGCTTTTAGTGCTCCAATATTTGTAAAGTGATTCGTTTGACGTAATTTTGTATTACGGAATGCCTTTTTACAAACATTGGTAATGTGTTTCCGAAAGCTAAGATTGGCAGCAAACTGAACCCCCAAGTCCTTGGCTTCAGTGACGCGTTGCAACGGGATTCCCTCCATTTGATACTCGTGTTGATGTGGGTTACGCGCACGGCTGAATGTAAGTACGGAGCACTTGGCTACATTAAAATACAGCTTATTTTCGAGGCTCCATTTTACAACCCTATTTATATCCCGCTGTAGTATGTTATGATCGTCATTCTGCTTCACTTCACGGATCAGTTTGAAGTCATCAGCAAATAACAAGGGCATTGACCCGCTAACGACGTCCGGTAAGTCATTGATCATTAAAATAAAAAGAAGGGGGCCCAGGTTACTACCTTGGCTCACTCCAGACCACGTGAAATACGGTTCAGAAAGGCATCCACCGCAGTCTACGTACTGACATCTATCTCGCAGGTAGCTTGCGAAGAAAACTATTGTGCGCGGTGTGCAGCCCACGTTGGCTAGCTTAAAAATAAGGATGTCATTATCGACTGTGTCGAAATCTTTCTTAAAATCTAAGTAGGCTACATCCACCTGCAAGCCAGCATCCATCGCAGGTACCAGATGCGTCATCAGATGCAGCAAGTTGCCCGTTGTCCCACTTCCAGGACGAAAACCGTGCTGCGCGTCGGACAACTGAGCACTTACCTGATCATACATGCAACTGTGAATGGCCGCCTCGAACACCTTGGCAGGAGTACTCAACACAGCCACAGGTCTGTAGTCACCCGGTTCAGATCTTCCACTACCCTTCGGCATGGGTACAACTCGGGTAAGCTTCCAGAAATCGGGAAACGATGCGGCCTCGATGCAAAGATTAAATATATGTAGCAATGGCTCCACCAAAACCATGCGGCAGTCTCTGAATATAAACGAAGGTATACCGTCAGGTCCCACCGAACGTTTAGGTGGCAAGTTGGCAAGAGCGCATCGAACGTCGCCTGGGTACAGAGGCGCTAGCTGCGCCCAAGCGCCTGGCGCCGCCGATGCGCTTACTGCTGCCACATCCAACGCGGCTGGTTGCGAACTGTAAACCGAGTGAAGGAAACGAGCAAACTCGTTCGCACATTCATCATCTGGTAAACCTCAACCACAAGATATTTATTTTTATTTTGCTCTTCAAAATGACCACACTCCACCTGATGGTAAGCAGTCGTGTGGTCTAAGAGCAGTGGCCTCCACATTGCCCCCACAGTAGCCGAGGCGATGTTGAGGTCTCTACTTTGACGGCCTGAGAAGATCCTTTTTACGCCCCGCTTAAAGTACCCAGGATTGAAGGAAGAAGGAAACATGTGCCTTGGCAGAGAATTCCATGCCTTGGTCGTTCGGCAGAGGTATGAGGACCCAAACTTTTTGGTACGCGCTCTAATCGACTCTACCGTGTAAGGATGGCATCTGAGCCCAGCACGCGTTGTTCTGGATTGGAAAGGGGAGGGCGGGATAAGGTGGAATAACTCTTCAGAGCACTCCCCGTGGTATATTCTGTAGAAACATGCCAATGAGGCAATGTCCCTACGGAGTTGCAGAGGTTCCAGTGAACTCGTATCCTCTGGATCTCCGATGATACGGACAGCCCGCCGCTGTAACCGGTCGAGAGCGTCCAGCAAGTACTGCGCGGAGCCATCCTAAAGATGAGAACAGTACTCCACGCAAGGGCGCACTTGTGACTTATACCTTATGCCTTATACCGCGGTTTGCTCAAATTGGTCTTCCTTAATCTCATATAGTTCCAGAACGCTCTCGGGTCCATTGCTAGGTGGTTTTGTACGCGATCCCAATATTGGTCAAGTGCTCGTGTGGTTTCAGTCTTTACTCTCGCCCTGCATTGAGCAAACGCCACATAATCACGGCGCGACTTACGTGATTTGTATTTTTTGTGTAATACATATTTCAGTTTAATATCTCTAATAATTTCAGACGTATACCATACCGGGTAATTATACTTATTATTGCGAGAACCAGTAATTTTTGGAGGCACACAAGCATCAAAAACTATGTAGATCTTATCATAAAATAAATTTAGCACTGCATTGGGATCCCTTAGAGAATACATTTCATTGAAATCTATCTTAGTCATCATGTCATATAAATTAATAAAGTCGGCCTTGTGAAAATTCCACTGTTTGTGTATACGTGTACTAGGGATGTGAGAGTGTAGCGAGGGGGGCGACGCGAGCGGTGGGACAGGCGCGGGCGGCGACGGCGGCGAAGCGCCAACATCGATGCACACAGTGAGCGGTGGATGGTACGCGTCCACTGGCTCCATGCCTTCGTCCGCCACGCCCACAGTCACGCCACTACGTGCACTCAGCATGAGGTCCAACTGTCTGCCGTTACAGTTAGGTATAGGGTTGCACTGAGTGAATTCACAGAAGGCCATAAAATATCAAGTCCGCGCGACGT
Source organism: Catocala sponsa (assembly GCA_963564715.1). NCBI lineage: Eukaryota > Metazoa > Arthropoda > Insecta > Lepidoptera > Erebidae > Catocala > Catocala sponsa. Next base: position 2,862,449 of record OY751352.1, read on the forward strand.
TGCCGTTGCGACTAGACGTGCGAGTGCGTGCGCGCCGTGCACCGCGGCCTTGAGCCATGTCGCGATCTCCGCAACGAGACCCTAAGGAGACTGATTTGAAATGTAATGCGTGTAATGTTGTAATTAGTGAATTGTTGGCTTTTGTGTGTAACAAAGTGGACACACTTCCAGAGACAGCTATAGTGCAAATATGTATGAGTGCATTTGCCGATGCGGAGATTGAAAGTGCCAGGCAACTTGTTTACAAGCTGCTGGCACCTTCACGGAAACTTATGAGAAGAAAAGAAGGTAACCAGCAGAAGAGTGTGCAAGAAATAATTAAGATCGTGAAGGAAACAGATCCCGAATGTTTACCGATTTTTGTGGCTAAAGATCTCAATAAATTACCACCGGTCACGTTTGACCATATAGATGTGACTACATTCCTAAAGGAAATTTCACTACTTAAAAAAGAAGTCGCCAGCTTGCGAAGAGACAATTCGGAGTTATCCTCGCAAGCGACCAAGGAGGAGGTGGCATCACTTAAGTTCGAAATACAGCAGTTAAAAGACATAGTTTAAGACGCATTATCGAAGAATGAGGGTGAAAATGCTAAAGAAATATTGAAACGGACAACGAATACTTTGCCTATAATACCATCTATAAGCATTAGTGAAAAGGAGGTGGAAGAAATATTCTCCGAAAGCATTGATTTCGAACGAACACCGCGGCCGAAGCAAGCGTTCGGCGCGGGGGCAGCGCGAAGGGGGGAGAGGGAGCGCAACAGCGAGTGTGGCAGCGAGCGCGTGCCGTCTCCGGTGTCGCGTGAGAGCGAGACAGCGATAATCGAGCGGCGAGTGGGTGGCGGAGGCGGCAGCCGTGCAATGCGCTGCGCGCCTCGTACACTCGCGAGCGAGTTAGCGCCTACGTGCAGCGACTCGAGCGTAATTATAACAGCTGATAAGCGGAATTACACGATGGCTGAGGCTGTTAAGAATGCAACGAATACTAGTAACAATTCCAAGCAAGGTAAAGATTATTGGTCAACGGTGCAACACAAACGTCGTAAAATTATTAATAGGAGGGGAGTCGCCCAGCCCTTGGAGCAATTTAACTTTAAGGCAGCCGAGAGGAAAATATCCTTATATGTCTCTAGAGTACATAAGGAAACCACTCCTGGGGACATAGAGGCATTTATTAAATATAAGACTGACCTTAATGTGCAAGTTTATAAAATAAACAATATAAATAATGAATTTAATGCCTTCAAGGTCATTGTTCCGTTAAGAAGTGTCGACCTGTTCCTGAACGATAATGGTGATCGTTTCTGGCCTGCGGACATTGTTTTCAGGAAGTTCTGGGAACGTAAGCAAGTCGGTAATAAGAGATCAACAACGAACGCTGAGCTTATTAAAAACTAATATGGATTGCTCGACCATTAAGCTTGTTTCATGTAACTGTAGATCACTCAAAAGATCTTTACAGGAAATAGTTCAGTTATGTAATAGTCATCACATTATAGCGCTTCAAGAAACATGGCTGTTTCCACATGATCTTGGATTATTAAACACGATTCACAAACAATTCGGCAGTCACGGTATATCTGCTGTCGACACGGAGCAAGGAATGGTGCGAGGGAGGCTCTACGGGGGAGTAGCTCTCCTGTGGGATCGAAACATATGCCCTAGTACTGATATTGTGCAGTGTAACAATGATCGCATGGTAGCGGTTAAACTTGTGCGCGGGGATCGGAGTATTCTAGTATTTAGTGTATATATGCCTACCGACTGGGAAGACAATTTACCGGTAATGGCACAGTGTCTGGCTAATATAAGTGCGATAATTGATAGTGCGGATGTTGAAAGTGTGTTCGTATTAGGGGACTTTAATGCGCACCCCGACACGCGTTTCTACAAGGAACTAATGGACTATTGTTTTGAAGAGTTGTTATCTTGTATAGACTCTAAGCGATTAGATATAAGCACGTATACATATGTAAGTGATGGAACCAGTTCGCAGCGATGGCTCGATCACTGCCTTGTCTCTGCGGCGGCCAAGTCATCGATAAGTGACGTATACGTATTATATGATGCCTATATGTCGGATCACCTACCATTAGTAATAGAGGTAGGAATTAATAGTATTATTTGTAAAAGACTGATAGTAGATAGTGGGACTGATTGCAATTTAAAGTATAGGTGGGGCTGTAGAAGTAATGAACAATGTGATAAATACTGTGAACTATGTACTGAAAATCTAGGTTTACTATATCAATCAGAGGAGTATAACTTGTCATGTAAGAGCAATATGTTATGTAATGATGTAGAACATATAAGTATAATTGACAGGCTTTATTGTAATATAATTAAAGTTTTATAAACTGCCGCTTAACGCACATACACATGTAATAATAATAGAAAACGTTATATAACCGGTTGGAATTATTATGTTAGACAGTACCACGTCCAGGCTAGGCAAACATTTTTACAGTGGAATACATATGGTAGGCCTAGTTCAGGATATTATTACGATCTAATGCGTACAGCGCGTAAAGACTTTAAAGCTGCCTCGAAATATGTTCAAAATAACCAGGAGAAGATTAAAATGAATATGTTAGCGCATCATGCTTCGTCTAAAAATTTCGCGGGTTTTTGGACGGAAGTTAAAAAGCTCAACCCAAAAACCAGCACACCAGTCAGTGTAGAGGGTGAATCTGACAAGAGAGCTATTGCAAATAACTTTAGTACGCATTTTAATGTAAAACAGACTTTAATTAATCCAGCAGTATCTGTGCCTTCGTCAAGTTGTTGTAAAAGTGTTGAGTAGGGGGCTTTCCAGGTGTCGACTGATGATGTTGTTGAGGTTCTCAGGACAATGAAGCGAGGGAAATCCCCAGGGCACGATGGCTTGAGTATTGAGCATCTGCTATACGCAGGAAAGTAAATTGCTGATACCTTAACTTTACTGTTCAATCTTTGTGCACGGCACCAATACTTGCCTGAGGAACTTATACGTACATTGGTTGTACCTATAGTTAAGAATAAAACTGGGGATGCTACTAGCATGTCGAATTATAGACCCATTTCGCTGGCAACGGTTGTGGCCAAGGTGCTTGATTGAGCGCCTGCTACATAAAAAGTTAAGTCCCGCACTTAGCCTAAATGACGGGCAGTTCGGTTTTCGTCATGAAGTTTCAACAGACATGGCTATCTTCTCCCTGAAACAAGTTGTATCGTAATATGTGGAACAGGAGACAAGTGTTTACGCTTGTTTCCTTGATCTAAGCCGTGCTTTTGACACAATCAATCATGACTTGCTACGGGAGAAACTAGATAAAACTTATATCGCGCCTAGAGTTGTTGGACTGATTAGATATTGGTATTCTAATCAGGCGAACAATGTCAGGTGGGAATCAGCTAGGTCGGATAGCTATAAACTATCCTGTGGCGTTAGGCAGGGGGGGTTAACCTCTCCTGACCTATTTAATATCTATATGAATGACTTGATTGAGGAGCTGAGTGGGACTGCGGTGGGACTTAGGCTTGGAGACAGGTATGTCAACAACCTGAGCTACGCTGATGATATGGTCCTACTCAGCCCCTCAATTAAGGGTTTAAGGAAACTGATGGCAATTTGTGAGAGATACGCTAGAGAACATAACTTGGTGTATAATGCAAAGAAGACAGAATTGTTAATATTTAGGTCAGGAAGAGGTCCACAAAACGTCCCACCAGTTTGGATAGGAGGTCAGCGAATCAAAGTAGTAGAGAGGTTTAAGTACCTTGGTCATATACTGACGTCAGACTTCAAAGATGATGCCGATATAGACAGGCAACGCAGAGCGCTGTCAGTAGTGGGCAATATGATAGCCAGGAGATTTTTTAAAGCCAACACTCAGACGAAGGTACATCTTTTTAGGACATATTGTCAGTGTTTCTACACTTGCCAACTCTGGACGCGTTACACGAAGAGGTCTCTGGATGGTATTCGTGTCCAGTACAATAACATCTTTAGACAGCTAATGGGTCTTGCGCCGCATTGTAGTGCGTCGGGTATGTTCGCAGAAGCTGGGCTGGATACGTTTAATGCCATCCAGAGAAAACGAATCGCTGGATTCATGTCGAGGGTTGGTTCGTGTACGAACAGTATTATCAAAGAGTTTTCTGAAAAACTGTATACTACCACAATGTACAATAAATGGTTACAGATTGCAGCGTAATAATTGTATCTAATAGCGTCATTTTTAGTAATAGCGTAGAGAGGTTATATATATTCATTTTGTTTGTTATGTAACTTCATTTATTTTCTTTTTAATACGGATATGTTTTCTTTTTTGTTCCTTTTCTGTGTAAAATATGGAGTGTAAAGATTCCGAAATAAAGATTTATTATTATTATTATTATATTCATAATAATTACAAACTTTAACATTGCACGAATATAAATTGAAATCACCTACTATAACTAAATTATTACTATATTTAACACAAAGGTTTTCCAATATATTAAACATTATCATATAATCTGTCCCATCGGTTTGAGGTGGAATATAATAATATACGATACAACAAGCAAATAAAAATCGTTTATGCATATATACTGTAGCACAAATTAATTCGAACTTGTGAGTGTCTATGTCAATACCGTCCGGCATCGATACTTGTCGTAGCTCGAACCGCAGTGTGGCCACTAAAACCACGCCGCCATGTTTGCGCCCATCCGCTCGATCGCACCTTAATATTTGGTATCCAGGAAGGAAACACTCCGCATTTTGAATGCTATCGTTTAATCCAGTTTCTGTAAAAGCGAATAAATCCGATGCCGACGATTCTAACAAGGATAATAATTGTCCAGTCTTAGTACGAAGTCCTCGCACGTTCTGATATAGGATATTGAAGTTCCGACTGGGTTTGCAGTTGTGCAGGTTTGGTTGCGCAGGTTTGGTTGCGCGACGAAACCAAATCCATTCGCTAAACTCCACATTTAATGGCCATACTGCTGTATCATAAAGCTTTTATATCCGTATAAAGTAGTATAATACTTTGAAATTATACTACTTTACACGGATTTTATCTCTTTGTTTCATTAAACTCTATTTTACTTTCTTTTGAAACTTTATAATAATAATAATAATAATCATTTATTTAACTTAAATTGGTACAAATGGAAACAGAGCTTATGTTACATCGTAAAGGTAAATTATAAAGGGTGCCTGTACTAGGGTTAACCTGTGCCACAGGCATTAACTTTAAGCTACTATTGTCTAGACTAAGATGTAAAATTAAATATTAATAGGTTTTATATTTTAAATAGCTTAGATAGTAGCTTAAGTAACTAGTACCAGTGCTAAACAACAGTGGTTTAAAGTTTAAAAATTTAGTAGCAGTAGAGTTTAAAACAGAAAAATAAACAATACCATAAAATTCGTATAAAGTAGTTTAATTTTAATGTATTAAATTCGCGTAAATGGAAAACAAGACTCATTTTACTTAGCTAGACCTATAGGTACAGAAAAAAACATAAGAACAAACTTATTCCATGAGATCCATGATGCAGTGGCTGTTTGTAACTGTTGCAGGCCTTGCTTGGGTTCGGTGAGGACCAGCAATCAGCTGAATGGGTCTGTGGAGGATCTGTTATCAGCGAGAAGTTCATCCTGACGGCAGCGCATTGCGTCTACTCCCGATCATTGTAAGTTGTTTGTTAGCTTCCGTGACAGCGAATGCCAGACGCAAGAGGTTTATCTGTTGCGAAATTCTCAATGGAAGCTCGGAGTTAGTTAGTGCCTTGGGAAACCCGTTAAGATATTGGTCCGGCGCCTGATCTCTCTTCGGATGTTCCGGATTGTGCCATCAGATTCTAACAGTGAAGAAATACAGCTCTTGTATTTGCGCACACCATTATGCACTGTTATATCTCCTGCACAGATGACCAGTTTCGGGCAAGATTAGCCGACATGACAGAGACTTGGCCTGTAGGACCTTTATATAAATTAATTGTTTGACAGAGATAAAGTAAATTACAGGAGTTCTGTAGGCTGTTCGTCCGGTTCGATAGAGTGTAGACTCTATCGAACCGGACGAACAGCCTACAGAACTTCTGTAACAAATAACGCTGTTCTCACATTGAGGCCGATTTCCACAGCATCTTGAGTTTGCATGTTACTGTATCTTGAGCTGGTTGCGCAGCGTGTGTCATACAGGTCTGACAATGAGCAAATGAAGGCTCTCGTCTTTGAACGCCTCCATATTCTAAGTAAACGTTTAACAACCGATAGATTTCATGTCTGTTATTCACCTGAGTAGCAGAAAATTAAGATTCGTGTGATAAAACAACTGTATACAGTAGACTTGAAAGTGTTTTATGTGTATATACATACAGAGTTTCATTCCTATATCCCCGGAAGGGCAGGCAGGGGTGTACTACATACATTTTTCTCTAGCTCTGGTCTTCGGCTCCACGTAATATGAAGCGAATTTATTACCTTCACTGGGCACAGTTCCAGTTCCAGATGCCAAGCTGGTACTGATAATTTCTTGACAGCAAATAAGCAATACGCAAGCGCCATTGAAGAATCAGGAGAGAAAATAATAAGTATCGAGGTATTTGACAAGTAAGTGCTTTACATTTATTTTACAGCGGTTATGTATCGTTTGCGGCGTTAGGGATACTGAAGCGCAGTGACCCTCTCGAGTACTGGAAGGTGTATAAAATAAAGAGGGCCATTAAACATCCGGAGTACAAACCACCATCCCGGTACCACGACATCGCGCTGTTGGAGACTAAAACAGAGTATGTAATTATAAGTTCTCTATACCGTTTATTATTTTATGATCAATTATTTAAAAGGTTAAGAAAAACTTCGTTAGGTAATCTGTATAATATCTGAAAAGTCTCCATAATTTTTAAAGGATGTAAAATATTATGGAGTTCTCCTGTCGATCCGTTCTGAAGAATTCGATCTTCGGTTCGATCAACTCGAGGCCAACAGAATTAAATATCGATTCCATAAAGTATCAGAATCAATTATGTAAATCGAAGATCGATCTTCGACTATTCGTATCAAATCGGTAATCAATGCGTAGTTGACTAAGGAGACAAGAAAGTAAGATGTGTAAGCGGAGAGGTCTGTTACTGTTACAAAGAGTTGACAATAGTAGGGAGGAACATGTGTATAATACGTATTATTATACTTTCAGGATAAGCTTTAGTGAGGAATTAGTGCCAGCATGTCTGGATACTGAACATTTAGATAAATCCGAGGCTGATGCTTCTGGCTGGGGCGAAATAGGTTATAAAAACGGTTTGGCCGATACGCTACAAGTTGTAAGTAGTGCATAAAACTAAGCCAATTCATTTTTATTTACGCTCCGTGCTTATTTATACGATGAAACTTAATAATAATAATAATGTTTTTATTGTTTCACAGATATTTACAACCATTAGGAACAATTTTTGTATACATGATGTTAGCTACAATTTGTGAACGCTGGTACTTAAAATAGGAAGACCTGAGCTATAAGTACCAGCAACCTTCCATGACACATTTTATATACAAAACCTACATAGAATAATAAGTTAAAACAATGTACATGTAAGAAAATAGTAAAACAAAAAAAGAAAATTAAAGCAATTCGGAACAATTAATTTAGTAAACGTTTGTGTGCTTGTGTGTGGGAGTGTGTGTGTGTTTGTGAGGATGTTTGTGTGTGAGGGTGTGTTGTGTGTGTGTGTGTGAGGGTGCGTGTAATTACATCTTAAGAACAGTGTGTGTTATTGCATCTAAAGAACCAAGATCCTTCCTAAAAGGATTTCTGATTCCTTTAGCTCCTCTTCCACCGTCGCGACTCGCATTGCTAGACGAGTGAGACACCACTATATGCAAGCGGGAAACGACAAAGGCGAGGAAAAAACTTTTGATACCGGTGAATGGCAACTATTAGTGGGTGTTATTGAATATTATATTATGTTATGCTATTACGCCAATTTATTTATTATAAATGTTATATTTATTTTAATTTATATATTTATTTATATATGTATATATACTCATCGTTTATAATTTATATGTAGATATATCTTAGGTATGTTTCTGTGTATGTGTAGTTGATGTACGTCCGAGCGTCATTTGGGGTTACCAAATAATATCAGGGTTGGTTTGAGGCATAAGGCATAAGGCAGAATAAGAAAGCAAAAATAAAAAGGTGTAGGAATACAATTAAGAGTAATCAAACTGTAAGTTGTTGTGTTGGAAGGATTCAATGTATCCAGAGCTGTTCCTAAACACATTACATATTCTGCTACTGTTGAATGGTTCCTCCTGACATTTGCCATGTCATCTGGAGACTGCTGGAATGCAGTCATTTTAAAAGGCGTAGATGAAATTAATTAACTTTGAACCAGGCAAATATTGACTGAGTAAGTTTTAGCTATCGGTCATTCGGTCAGGAATTTGATAACTATAACACGGCTTTGTTTTAGGTGACAGTATCAGAATATAATGAAACGGATTGTGCATCAGCATATCCTACCCACCGTCACTTGAAGCAAGGGTACGACCATACTACGCAGATGTGCTACGGATCACATAGTGACATTATTGACACATGTCAAGTAAGTGTTATTTAGGCAAGGCTACTACAAATAAAATAATAATTATGTACAAGTGAAACAGTTGACCTGACAGAGATGACTGGTCTGACTTGGCATGGTACTTTAATGCCGAAGGCCAAGATCCACTTGGCCTTCGTTTGTTATTAGTTGACTCTTAATATAAATCTATCGATAGGCACGAATTTGATCATACACCTAAGTTGTATACAACAAACTTGTGCCTGCGTGAACCCCACAGATACTTGTAGATGGGTGACCGAGTATCAAAGTAGTTCACCCTTAGTTATTTCAGAATAATTGTGCTACTGGTAGTCATATTAATATTAATCCAAAACATGGTTTATTTGCGCGCCAAGTTTAATCCAATTCTGTTTAATGGTTTACGTCTCTTTCTTTCTTTTCGTGTGGTTAGTGGCCAACCTGTTATCAAGAGTTGTTCAAGCCGCCCGTAGGCCTCTGACATGGCTTAACGACTGCTGTCAATTTGACAACAACCGGGACCGACTTTTTACGTGCCCTCTGTAGCACGGAGACGCTCAGATGAAATACCACTAAGCGGTCACCCATCTATAGACTGACCGCACCCAACGTTGCTTAACCTCGCTAATCGTTTACCGATCAGTGAGTGCAACTGGCTATGAGCGCCTCAATGGTTTACGTGATTGATTATCAAACATACAAATCCACAATACAAGCCGTGATATTTTACTGTTATACCTGGCGAAATTAGGTATCACTGCGACAGAACGTTACTACGACCTGAAATGTCAACGCTATGCTAGGTTACTAACTATAAGTTATTTTTGGTTTATTAATAGTAATGTTATTTATTTGTACTTTGTCTACAAGTACATCGTGTATACCGCGCTTATTTGTCAGGCCGTATGAGTCTTACTTTATAGACAAAGTCCACTATATTATGAGCTTAACATTTGACCACAGCTTACTGTCACACGCAGTATATCATGTAACTTCATTTGTTCTGACAGGGTGACAGCGGCGGTCCTTTACAAGTGAATGAAGAGGACTGCCAGTACACTGTGGTCGGAGTGACGTCATTCGGCAAGACCTGTGGCACCCTCGGCACACCCGGCATGTACACCAGGGTGTCGCACTACGTACCCTGGATAGAGAGCATCGTGTGGCCTGATTAAATCATCTAGAGGCACTGTCGATTACTATCAGATTTGTAACAATAAATTATGGAAACATTCTTATATTTCTTAAACAATCTCTCATATTGCTGATCTTTGATAAGCTAGTCTTGTTTATCATAGAACATAATATTTTTATGGAAATACAGATTTTGATTATAATTTTGACGTCTCTCTCTCATTTTCACCTCAAAATTTTGGATCGTCGGTCTACCTGATCCTTGCATCTGTGCATTTTAACTTATATTTATAAATTCGCTAAGAATATGAGTACGCAGCCTCTACCGAATAAAGTTTTTAATAATAATAATAATAGTTAATTCACTAATAATATATTTATCTTCATTAAAATAAATAAAATAAAATAAAATATCTTTATTTCGGCCATTAATGTTGGTATGTACCTACATAAAAAGAGTCCATAGATTGTTTAGTAATGGGTTAGTAACAGAATGTACTTATAGTCTATATTAGTAGTGTTAGTAAGGCCGCCCTCTAGGCACCGTGTGGTAGCACTATAGGTACCTCTACGCTACGTTGTGTGAGATCTATGTATGTGTACCTATAGCTATTTCCACCCAGTGCCGTTGTATAGGACAGTCTGGTCTGTTAACAATCATTTTCAGGATGCCGTTCCGAGTGTTACGCAAGCGCTGTAGCAAGGAAGCCGCTTTTTTACGCATGATAGCGTGAAAGCCATCTGTGCGAGCTTCGGCAAACATGCCCGATGCACTACAACGCCGCGGCAGCCGCAACAGCATCCTGAAGGCGTTGTTATATAGTACGCGCAAGACGTTGTAGGCTCGGCTTGTATATGACACCCACAGGCCGCTCGAATAGAATGACTGACAGAACGCTTTAAATAAGGTCACTTTGACGTCTGCCGTGCAGCGTGCAAACCTGCGGGCTAGCATATTGCCCCTCACCGCCAACGCCCTGCGCTCCCGCTCTATATCACTGTCATCGCGTAGATCACTGGTGACAATGTGACCTAAATACTTGAAATGCTCAACCATGTTTAGTACTACGCCATTGAGATACACTGGAGGTACACGGCGGGGATGTTGTTTTTTAGTTTTAAAAATTAGGATCTCACTCTTCTTAGAGTTGTATTTAAGACCATGCACCTCCACATACGTCTCGCAGATCGATAGTAGCTCTCTCAACCCACTTATCGATGGACTGAGCAGCACCATATCATCCGCGTAACTTAAGTTGTTGACACAAGTGCCGTCTATGTGACAGCCTACATGTGTGCTGCTCAGTCGCTCGATAAGCTGGTTCATATATAGATTAAATAACAGAGGTGAGCTTAACCCCCCTTGCCTTACACCACACTCCATTTTGTACTCATCCGACAGAGTACCGACCCATCTCACCCTGTTTGTCTGGTTAGCATACCAGTATCTGAGGAGCGCTGTGTATTCCGCCGGCACACCCGTGCCCCTCAATTTGTCCCATAGCATATCATAGGCAACGAGATCGAAAGCTTTCGACAAATCGAGAAAACACGCGTAGACCGTCGTCCTCCTCGAGGTATAGTACTTGACTGTGTGTTTTAGGCTAAGTATGGCGCTCTCCGTGGATAGGCCCGCCCTGAACCCGAACTGGGCATCATGCACTTCAACGTGTTCTGAAAGGCAGCTGTTCAACACACTGTCAAGCACCTTAGCCATGGTGGTGGCGAGCGAGATGGGTCGATAGTTATTCATATCGGACGTGTCGCCCGTTTTGTTTTTAACAATGGGTACTACTGTCGTCCGCATAAGCGGCTCGGGTAAATAAGAGTGACTGAGGCACAGAGTAAAAAACAGAGAGAGTACTCTAGGCAAATGAACCCCCGCGTGCTTAAGATGTTCAATGCTGAGGCCATCGTGACCCGGCGATTTTCCATGTTGCATTCCGGAAATAATTTCAGCAACTGTCTCAGCTGGTATTTTAGTGATTCGCTCGGTCACAGTAGCCTCAGCACTTCTCCTATCACAAGACCCTGAGTTCAAGGGCGACCGCACAGAAAAGTGGTCCCTAAAAGCATCAGCAATATGCTTGTGATCAGTCACACCACCAACGCTCACCGGGAGACTCGTCCTCACATTCATTTTGTTTGTGTTTTTCCAAAACTGCTTAAAGTTCTTAGTGGTATGGTTAGAAGCAAGAAGATCCATTTTAAGCTGATCTTGCCTGTTCCGACACCATTTAAGTTTGGCCTTGAAAATTCGCCTTGCCTCCGCCATTTCACAAAATAACGGGCCACTGGCCGGGCGACCTGCCATTGTCCAAACTTGGAACTGAACCCGGGCCTCGCGGTGAGCATCCGCGAAATGTTTATTCCACCCAATTACGTAACCACCTTTCCTCCGACACTTGGCTTTACAGGTTTTTATGGCGGCACGACCTAGGGTGTCAACAATATACAGATACATTTCCTCAAGAACTGAGTGATGTTCCCTATAATCACAAAACCTGTCACAACAAGCACTCAGTTCCTGAGGAATATCTATCTGTCTAAGTCCAGAGTGACAGAGGTCATGGTACTCCCTAATTTGCTCTAAGGATCTCTCACCCCAGATAACACGATTCACAGATTTTTCATTTTTAACTTTATCTACAAGTTTAGGCTTGAGTTTATGTAGGTCACACTTGACTACAATCGGAAAATGGTTGGACCAATACATGTCATATAGTACCTTTACATTAATAACTGATTGAAGTGCAGACTCAGTGACGATGCAGTGGTCCAACCATCTATTACAGTCATGCGACTCACTCGTAAAGGTATACGTATTACTGTCACACATATTTACATCTACACATGTCCAGCTTTGATCCGCACAGAAGTTTATCATTTCATTAAAAAATAACTCACTTGGGTGTGCATTATAGTCTCCTACTATATAAAAAGCCTCAACTCCCTTGTTTTCCTCTATTTCTATTATAGAACGAATAGTACTGAGACAAGATGTAAATTCCGCAAGGTTGTTAATTGAGTTAGTGGGCATATAAACACTGAAAATAACTATAGATCTATTACTTACAGTTATGTTGACCGCACAAACCCGCACGTTATCACACTTTATCGGTAACACGGATTCAAACGCATCCTTACGCCACAATAATGCGACGCCACCGTATGGTCTCCCGATCAGTGGGCCCGCCGCCGTATCCACAGCAGATGTCCCGATGCATCCGAAGTTGTCATCAATCTTGCCGAGTAACGGCAAATCGTGTGGTAACAACCATGTTTCTTGGAGGGCTACCACATCCGCCGACTGACATAAAGCTCTGACACCTTCCATTGATCTCTTGAGTGATTTGCAATTATAACTTACTATTCTACTGAGACTGTCCATTGTTTCTATCTTTATTTTCATCTACATCATTTTTTTGCCTCATATGAAAATGCACAAAACGCCTAAACGATATTCCAGATGGCTTTGTTACAAAAAGTTTATAGGCATTATAATCCCTTTCCCGCTTCATTTTAATTTTAACTAGTGTAACTCGCTCTCGAGTCTTCTCATAAACGTAGTTAACAATATCCTGTTCAGACACCGCCTTATGCACATTAGATATAAATAACGGCACTTTGGTGTCAGCCGCTCTGAACAGTGAACTTAATTTGTCCTCAACATTAACCATCGCACTCCCTTTTCGACTAATAAAACGGTTTCTATGTCTCTCTTTCTGCACCAAAATCCATTCTTCATTATTATTATTTGACATCTTCCATTCACCATCATTTTGCATAACCTCAGAGAACGACAGACGTTTCTCAATTAAGTCATTCATTTGTTTACATCGATCAGCTGTGACATTAATGAGCTCCGGCGAGCGCGGCGCACAGTTGTTATGCGTCGATTCCGTGTTAACAACTGATAATGCGCACCGATCGATGTCCCGCTCGCTCACCGAAGTCGCTCGCGCCGGGTTCGCCGTGGCCGGCGACGAAATAATATGCGACGGCTGTTGCTCGGGGGAAACAGAAATAACGTTTGCAGAGACATTGTGCTCAGCGAATGATTCATCATTGCGCAGAGTAGGTAGTGCCATTGGTCCACTGTCAAACGTTTTAAATCTACCTCCTCTATGCATATTAATATTCTTCTCTTGATTTGCAAAAGACGTACTCTTAATTTCCATATAACATTCATTAATCTTCTCATTTAATTCACCTTTGGTAGCATAGTGATGTTGAAAATCATCTGCACTTTTTTCAAGTAAAACTATTCTTTTGAGCAAAGCGGTAACATCCATATGATCGAATGAAACGGGCGGCAGCTTTTCTAGTTTTCTAGCTACAAAAATCGGAATCTCTTCGGGATCCGTCTCCTTAAATAAACATATGATGTCTTCTAGATCTCGCAAAATCCTTCCTGCCCGTTTTCGTGTTGTCGGTCGCTTGCTCAACGATTCAAACAGTAACGATTTTGCTACTTTTATGTTCGTCGTACTAAAAGCACTCTCACGTATCTGAATGAGGCTTTGCTCGTCCATCACATCCAATTTATTTTGGATAAAACTTAACACCTCACATATCACTATATTACAACTAGCACATTTAAGTCTTTTCGAAACATTATCCATTGTTGTAGCGGAGGTGCGTGACCTTGCTTGCGCTCGCGTTCACGGTCGAATCCGGAATGTCATATTACAATTTTCAGTCTGGTATCGCATTGATATTATAAAATGCTATTGCCGCGCAAAATAAAACCAGAAATAATCACATCGACTTGTTATTTATGCACTAGAGTACGTAAATTGATTTATATATTTAAATACTTGCGCAACATAGCCGACTACAAATTGATAAAACAGGTTTATTTAGCGTTGTGTCAATCTATTCTCACATACTGCATAACATCTTGGGGTGGAGCAGCCAAATCAATTCGCCTGCCCCTAGAGCGAGCTCAAAGAGCTGTTCTTAAGGTAGCCACACATCGCCCATTCTTGTTTTCCACTCATCAGCTTTACACCGCTTGCAAGGTACTAACCATTCGTCAATTATTTATTATGCACACTATACTTAAACAGCACACTGAAGTGCCGTATACTCCGGTCTTAAATAAGAAAGAAAAGACTTAGTTTGTACAAAGTCTCAAACCAGACACGCATTTGTCAATAAATTCTATGTATTCTTAGGACCATATTTATATAACAAGTTAAATAAAATATTAAATATATACAATGTTAATCATAAAAAATGTAGTATCATTTTAATGGAATACCTAGGAAAATTAAATTATACGGACACAGAAAAACTCCTAGAAGTCTTAAAATGATATTGAAAATAAATTTAAAGTTGTATTTTACTTCCTAAGCACCTTTAATCGTAGATGTACTTTTGACTGTAAATATTTGTATTAATTATGCGCTAATGTAAAATAAATTATTGTCAAGTGATGTCCTGAAACACAGGTTTATTCTAGTTCAGGCAGGCTTAAACATAACCTTTTGAACTTCATTTATTCTGTATACACTATCCGGGCACGTCACGACCGTGGCGGTAAGTCCCGTGTTTGAGGAGTGGCTGGAGAGGCGGCATGGCGCCCTCACCTTCCGGCTCACACAGGTAATGACTGGCCATGGTTGTTTTGGCCGGTTCCTGTGTCGTATAGGCCGGCAAGAGACGCCCGGTTGTCACCACTGCGGCGACTGCCGCGACGTTGTTGAGGACACAGCGCTGCACACTTTGGCGGTTTGCCCCGCCTGGGCATCGCAGCGCCGTGAGTTGATCGCGGCAGTCGGATTGGTTGCCCTCTCGCTCCCGGCTGTAGTTAAGTCTATGGACCGGAGTGAGAGGTCGTGGAACGCCGTCGCCTCCTATGAGGAAGTGATTTCCATCAAGGAGGCGGCGGAGCGGGAGAGGGAGCGTTTAAACCCTCTCCCCAACCGCAGAACCGGGCGCCGGAGGGCGCGGGACGACCTCCAGCCACCCTGAGGTTTGACCTGGGGGTGGCGGGCTTTGTGGGCCTGCCCGCCATCCGTCCAGCACCAGGTCAGAGAGGCGGCGTGCGTGTTCCCACGCGTGCCTCTGTGTCATGTCAGTCTCCCCTCTAGGGGGGGGGGACAGTAGGGCTTTTTTGTAGTTGCGACCAGTGGGTAGGTCTTTTCGTGTAGTGGCCTGCCGTTTCATACGGCGGGCCGTAACCTCGGCAGGGTCGCGACCGCATGTGAAAGTGATTCGCACGGCCCCGCCGATAGTGGTTTGTCGAGGAACACCGTGGTAGGTTTAGTCGGTATTCCGGGAGGTCCATTTTATCGCTTTAACATCTTTCTGTTACCCCGGCGAGTCCGACATAACCGCTCCGCCCGCCCCCGCGGAGGGGTAGGCGTCAAAGCACAACCCAGGTAAAAAAAAAAAAAAAAAACTGTATACACTATAAATTAACATAGTTTAAGTATTAATTTTAATTTAAGCTTAAATTATTTAACACTGTTGATGTATAGCGATATATATTTTTTGTATAGCACTTAATATTATTTAGAATTTTAGAATTTATTTATTTATTTCTCTATTTATTACATTACACATTTTTATAATTGGCAGCGGCTTTCGCACTAAGCTCGAGGCTTGTATCGCGGTAACCACACGTTATACATTAGTCGCTTAGCATCTAGAATATGTAAACATCGGTTTGAAAACAAATAAAATATAGAAACCTAACAAAAATTTAAGTTCTAACAAAATAACGATCGAACGAAGTGAACATATTAACATAAAAAGCGAAATACAGACGTGTGTGATGAAAATGTGTGGGGCTTTATGATTGTGAGGGTGAGTGAGTGAGTGAGTGAGTGAGTGAGTGAGTGAGTAAGTGAGTGAGTGAGTGAGTGAGTGAGTGAGTGGGAGTGAGTGAGTGAGTGGGAGTGAGTGAGTGTGAGTGTGTGTGTGTGTGTGTGTGTGTGTTTGTGTGTGAGGGTGCGTGTGTGTGTTCGTGTGTGAGCATTGTATCTTTGTCGTCAACTGTGATTGAGAAGAATAAGTTCAGTTTCTTCATAAGAGAGCTTAAAGAGCCACGTTGTTATTCATGTTTTTATTTGACTTAGACTTAATTTTTCCATTTTAGCATGTAACTTACAAATTAACTATGTTGTATATTTTGGGGCGTAAGTAGATTGCCTGTCTTTTTATAAAAGTGGAGTTTATGGCAAGTGTAGGAATTCGAAATATACGTGGTTGCGTTAGCCGAGTGAATTCAGGAGATTTTGCAATTTCTTTGTGCATTGAGATTATTGCCTTCAGAATAAATATCTGACGTACTCTAAGTACTTCGCAGTCATGGTACAGGTCCTTAGTTGAATACCGAAACGGTTTTTCAGCATTACTTTTAGGACTGCTCGCTGGGCTCTCTCAAGTTGGATCATTTTGGATTTTGCTGCACCACCCCATACAAGGGCACAATACAAGGGGTGATTGTGTCAGTGCTTTGTAAATTAGTAGTAGAGTGTTTTTGTTTGCGCTATTACGTAGTGATTTGAATATGTATATAGATTTTCTAATTCTACCTGATAATTGGTCTATATGTTTGTAATATGTTAAACGTTCATCTAATATGACTCCTAGATAGCAGATAGAGTCCGTGCGATTAATAGTTTCGCAGTTCCAGAAGACTACTATCAGTCACAAGTCTGTAGTTTTAAAGAAAGGACTGTGGGTTTTGATGCAAGTGTCTTATAAAACGTGATACACTTAGTTTTTTTTAAGTTGTATAAAGTAGTGTAAGGATGTACCTTATTTTTCTGTCAATAAATATATATAACGGATCATCGATTCCAGCAGGGTTTTTAAAAGCTGTGACGTCAGCTACTATTGAGTCTATTGAGAATTTTGATGAAATAATGAAAGTAATAAAACACGCTTTCGATAATAAACACTTGTAATTCTTAAGCACAATCTTAATCTTAACTATGTAAAGCAGCACAGTAAAACTCAATATTAAATTTAGTACTCACAAGATTACAATTTGTGAAGAGCTCTTTCCTCTGCGAGGATTCGTAATAGAATCAAAGAGTAAAGTAATACTTAGGGAAAAGAGAGCCAGCGACATCCGACTTTTTTGCCCCGAACTAATCCTTCTATACATAGCTAACTAGCTATAGCTATTCCGTATTCTGTGCCTATAGCTATTTATATTATGTATTTTATAATCCAGAATTCGTATTTAAATTGTTTTGTATCAATCATATTTTTGTAGCATAAAAATTGCAAATAGAACAAGTAGAATGTTACATAAATAGATCCAAACAAAACAATTTAAATACAATAAGTAGGTGCATATCGTAGTATAAGAATAAAACAACAACAAATAACATTTTATTATGTTTATGTTTATTAAAATATAACTATGCAGCGGACTCTAGGTTCACAGTGAAATGCGCAGCGTCTCGGCATTTTTGTAGTTGGAAAAACCGCACCACACTAAACACTAAAAGCGTCACTATCGCACACTAATAACAGTTTTCGATGGGAAAATTAATTGACACAAGATGGAGGAACACAGAGCTCGACTCAACGCACTTACACAAGACCTTCACAGTCGAAAAATATACAATATAGGACGAAAAACTACAAACGTGCGCACGGGCAAGATGCAGGCGCCATATTGTGACTCCAATGTTTCAATCATAGTTTATATCCGACATTTTTACTAATTTGTATTTTATGACATTTTTATGATAAAACAATTAAAATGAGAATAAAATATGATTCTAGATAAATTAGAAATATTAAAGTATAGGTAGGTAAGAACTGACACTAAATAATAAATTAAAATTTGTTTAAGCGCCATCTTCTGCGATTGATTTACAACACAAGTACGGGGCCAAAAACACAGATGTCAGTCCTATCTTTGGATATAGGAAAGGTATTGGGCAGTGTCCCCCCCTGAATAGAATGCTTGACTTTTCAACGCCAAACGCGCTCAAGATGGCGGGCGTTGGGAGGTCAATACACAATCACAATTTTTCACTATTATTTTAACACACACTTCGTTAATAGCTAATTTAATTACGTTAATTCTTTACAAAAATCAACAGACCATTTTTAATATTTAGAACATTTTAATTTCAATTTAAATATTTTAATAACCGACTGTTTGACTTTTCAATTTAATCTTGAACTTGAAAGTATTCGAAATACTTTAAACTCAACAAAAATATCTAGAAACCAATTCGTTATTGCTTAGAAACCAAGTTATAAATTTAGCAATTGCTTAATTACTTCAAAATGAATGTTTAAATTATAATGAGTAATAGTTTGTCGTCTCAAACAACAACAAACCATTACAACTCTTATTTTAAGCAATAACTCGTAAAAATCGCATAAACAATGTGGTAATTATGAAATAATCTTAGTAAATAAAATAGAGACCTGATTATAAGTCAATCAGCGGTAAATTGATGTAATTGGTGTATAATTGGTTATATGGAATTGTGCCAACATATTCGAATTACTTTAAACTCGACAAAAATATCTAGAAATCAATTCGTCATTGTTGAAAAATCAAGTTATGAATTTAGCAGTTGCTTAATTACTTCAAAATTCATGTTTAGATTATAATGAGTTTATAAGTCTGTCGTCTCGATCAAGAACAAACCATTACAACTCATTTTAAGCAATAACTGGTAAAACTCGCATAAACAATGTAATCATGAAATAATCTTAGTAAATAAATAAAGACCTGATTATAAGTCAATTAGCGGTAAATTGATGTATTAAAATAATTGCTTATATGGACTTGCGCCGACACGGCCATACTGATAGGCAGTGCGTGCTCTGCACTAGCCTGAGGTCTTACTGTTACCAAAAAGCGTAATCCTTAGATCCTTGTTCCGTCTACATTCCTTATCTGTAATAATGAGAGATTTGATTTGAGATAGGCATCTGTAAACAATGCCCAACATTATAAAATATGAAATGTCAATGACATCATAATTTCATCTTTAAAATAGTTGAGATTTATATGCTACACAACAGCTGTGCGACATATTTTATAATGTTAAAATTGGCATTATGAAAGCAAATAGATGTAAACGGTCTATTATAAAATAGAGCTGATATAAACAATGCACTGTGCTCTGGGCAGCCTTGAACGCAGTGGTACATAGTGTTATGTTCTCGTAGATTTTTTATGTTTATTGGAATTATTGTAATTCACAATAAGCCAATAACAGTGTTGTGGGACACTGCGCTCTGCATCGTTGTTGTCCCACCTGCTGGAGTGCCCTGAATGTCCATACAAGTGCTCAGGCCAAGAATTGATGGACGCCACCGACACCGCGGTAGAAGCGGCCACGCACTGGGCTCAATTATTATAAGAATGTACTGTCGAAACAAGAAGAATTGTTGTTCTAGTTCTATAATAGAAATTGATTGTGAGGCTAGGCACTTCCACAGTACCACACAAGCCTAAGTGTAAAAAGAATATCGTTACATTGTTTGTATTCACTGCTTACTCCACGTGACAACAGTAAATAAATGAAATCTAGCTGTAACTATTATCTAGGTACATAGTGTGTCGGCTAAATACGCAAAGCGTTAGTTTTACTGCTCATTACACATGACAACAGTTTTAATATATATAGGTGTAGGGTATAGGGAAAGATAGGTAGATGACAGGTCGATGCTGTTTATAAAACAGAGGCTCTAAAGGATTATAGATGATAGGTCGATGCTGTGCCATAGGCGGTCCCGTACGCCGTCGTACACAGAGGACTATAATTCTTTCAGGATAGGTTTATAAATGGCTTATTGGACGGCTCCACACGCCAATAGCATCTTTTATAAGTTCTACTGCTCATTCCACATGACAACAGTTTTAATATACGTAAAGATATAGGGAAGGATAGGATAAGGATAAATGTGAATTGCTTCACTTGAACAAATAGTGTTATGAACACATTATGAACCAACAATATGAAAGGATCTCACCTTTTGTCCGATGTATGACGCCTGCTAATTATTTGCCTGCGTTGTAGACATCAGCGCGTCTAGGGTAGTGGTTGGCATGTTTGGCGCTGCAGAGATGTCTGAAGAGCCAGGTTGCTGATCATCTTCTGTTTAGCCATCCAGTAGCCGGACAGCTCGTGATGTTGACGGCTGCAGTTGTGTGGCATCAGTGGGGCTCGATGCGTCATCAGGTTACTCTGGTATTGCTCGTGAGACACCCTCTGCATCCGCCGACATGGCTTCCTGTTCGCCTGGCTGTCGTGCTAGCCGCAGCTGATCGTGAGCGACGCGCGGACGCCCTCTGCCAATCACTCCCTTAACCAAGTAACGATAATTACCAAGAACTTTACATGTTTCATACGTTTCACTGTACTTGAGGTCTAAGGAAGTCTAGTTGCGGAGATTATTTTTGATGAGTACATATTCTCCTCGCTGGAATGGAAGTATTTTCGCCTTATTTTTATCAAAACGTTTGTCGTACTGAGCCGCTGCAGTACATTTTCTGCCGTACATGTTGTTCGAGCAAGTTAAAGTCAATAGTTTCATTATCAATGTCCACTAACCTCAGTAGGTATGGCGGCACACATTGTTGGCGGCGGGTCAAGAGCGTAAGTGGTGCTACACCGGTCACTGAGGGGTGCAGTTAAAACTTAAAAGGAAGCTGTAAAGCTACCAGCACTGTCTGCTAATTGTCAGTATTATAGTTTTTTTTTTATCATTGTTAATGCATTCTTCCATGTACCCATAGTGCGTTCGACCTGCCCGTTTGCTCGGCTAAATCCTGGCGCAATTGAATGTATTTCTATACCGTAACGGTCACAGTACATGTCAAACTGACCAAGGAACTCTCGACCACCATCAACTACAATCTGTACGGGAGTACCGAACAAATAAATGTACGACACGTTTTAGTGCTGCAAGGCTACTGCTATGGTTCTTGTTGTTCAAGTAGTCCAGTAGTGTGTATTTAGTGAACGCATCAATAGTTACAATCACATACTCATCTTGACCTTCTACATTCCTAATACCAAGTTTACCCGAAAGAATGGTATCGGCTCTTGTCGTCAGTGGTGCTGGTTCATGTATGCGACTGGATGCTGGCAACCGCCGATGACTTGAATCAGCACTGCTCCGTAGCCAATGCTCCTAGCGTCGGTGCAGAGCTCGAATGGTGCGTCCTCCTGAAATAGCATAAGGGTAGGCGCAGTAGACAAGTGTTGTATAATGTGGTTTCGTGACTCATCGTGCCGTTCATTCAACTCTCACTTCGCATTATTCTTTGTTAATTTCATAAAGGGGGCCATTACACGCGAGAAATCAGGAATAAATCTGAAATACCCAGCTAAATCATTAAACTACTTAAACTGGCGCCTAGACTCCGAAGAGTGCTTGAACTGGAGCCTAAACTTAGGTGTGACAGCTCGATTTATACAAAGTTGACACACCGAAACGGCATTACAAAGCCCAAACGTCATGGTTAAATATTCAAATAAACTATCCGGCGTAACAAAAGCAGTCTTTTTAATAGATCCCTAGGGATTTGGTGAAACCCTGCTACCATATCAAATGTCGTGAAGTATAGGCCACCTGCTAACTGATCTATCTGATCCGAGATAATCGGTAACGCATAATGATCCCGCAGTGTGTTTATATTCAGTTCGCGATAATCCACGCACCTGCGATCCTTACAGTTTTCATTAAAATTGGACCGACAAATGGAGATTTACTTTCGCCAAAAATATTATGGTTAGGTAAATGACAATATTACGAGCATTTTCTCGCTCAATCGGACGAGAACGGCCTACGGCCTAAGTTCAACACACTTGCTATCGTCCTTTAAACGAATCTCAAGCACAACTAGGTTTTCGTATAGTAATTTAAGTCGCAATCTACGTTATCGAATTTCTTACTTTAAGATTACATGTAAACTACCGGTTGTTGAACTAGTGTCGCCCCTTGAGCAAACGCTCAAGGGGCGACACTAGTTCAACAACACTACCACGCTTAAATTAGTATGTTCGACGAGGTTCATGCCTATCAACATATCTCGTAGTCTGACAACGTGAAACTGCAGTTCTATTCGAAAATTGTCAATGTCGATAGTGATACTACTGTGAATTGCCCCAGACCCTTCGAATATCTAACCATATCGATCCTTTTACCGGGTAGTTTGGCAGCAATGGATTCGCGAATCACTAAGCATTCAGCACCATTATTGAAAATCACAAGTAGATTTAAATTACCTACAATTAATGGAATTCAATTTAGGCATACCTACAAAATTGACATTAGAAACTACCGCTCGCTCTCGCTTGTAGCATATTTCGAAAGTATGACCTACCTTCGAACAGACTGTACAAGTTAGCCTATTGGTGTTTTGTGGCACAAATATATTATCATGCTGACGCGGTTGAGGGTTGTAGCTTTTACTAATAACGACAGTCACGCGTGTCTTGATTCGGCTTTTTACAAGTTTGGCAAAACAGACGGCCTATCGAGACGCGGTCGCTTATTGAGGTCCTGGTGTGCATCCGGTGTACCAGAATGAAGTCTCATAACACTCCGTATGGAGGATGCGATCGAAATTAATTCTGGGACTGATACCACCCTCACATTCAATAATTAAATTCTTAATCGGCCATCCCCAGCACAACCTATCACGACTTCAACAGCGTCATCATTAGATAATTTATCCCTAGTGATGCGTCGCCATAGTACATAGTACCAATGCTTGAGATAAGAACTGCGCAATGTAATTTGCTACTATCGTATGAATGTTCTCTAAATCGGGAAATATCACGAGTGTATCTATTTTCTGGTTCAAAGGTTGTAATTAAAACATCGCACGGCTCCGGCCACGTGGCGGTAGATACGAGCCAATTGACAACATACAACCTCGCGCGACTCTTGAGTAAACTACCGGCTTTCATTCTCACTTCGTGGTCGCGAAAGTGATAAGTTTCCATGGCTGTGGTGACAAGCTGACACCAATCCCTAACCCTAAGATTTGAATTAGGATCCAATGACGACAAAAAGAAAACATCACTGATTTTTATTTTAGAATCGGTCGGTACCGCTATTCGATCCGACACATTTCATTATTTGCAACAACCGTATAAAAAAAATAATACTCTGCTGGCTCACCGCTATGAGAAGCATTACTTTCATTGTTAGAATCAGATGGACGGACAGAAGTGGGAGTGAATCCCACTTCTGATAACGGATCATCGATTCCAGCAGGGTTTTTAAAAGCTGTGACGTCAGCAGAACTGACGTCACTATTCTCAATAGACGGATCACTCATTGTAAATAATGAAAGTAATGAAACACGCTTTCGATAATAAACACTTATAATTCTTAAGCACAATCTTAATCTTAACTATGTAAAGCAACACAGTAAAAATCAATATTAATTTTAGTACTCACAAGATTACAATTTGTGAAGAGCTCTTTCCTCTGTGAGGACTCGTAATAGAAGACTTCAACGCCAAACGCGCTCAACATGGCGGGCGTTGGGAGGTCAATACACAATCACAATATTTCACTATTATTTTAACACACACTTCCTTAATAGCTAATTTAATTATGTTAATTTTTTACAAAAATCAACAGACCATTTTTAATATTTAGAACATTTTAATTTCAATTCAAATGTTTTAATAACCGACTGTTTGACTTTTCAATTTAATCTTGAACTTGAAAGTATTCGAAATACTTTGAACTCAACAAAAATATCTAGAAATCAATTCGTTATTGCTTAAAAACCAAGTTATGAATTTAGCAATTGCTTAATTACTTCAAAATGAATGTTTAAATTATAATGAGTAATAGTTTGTCGTCTCAAACAACAACAAACCATTACTTACAACTCTTATTTTAAGCAATAACTTGTAAAAATCGCATAAACAATGTGGTAATTATGAAATAATCTTAGTAAATAAAATAGAGACCTGATTATAAGTCAATCAGCGGTAAATTGATGTATTAAAATAATTGGTTATATGGAATTGTGCCAACATATTCGAATTACTTTAAACTCAACAAAAATATCTAGAAATCAATTCGTCATTGTTGAAAAATCAAGTTATGAATTTAGCAGTTGCTTAATTACTTCAAAATTCATGTTTAGATTATAATGAGTTTATAAGTCTGTCGTCTCGATCAAGAACAAACCATTACAACTCATTTTAAGCAATAACTGGTAAAACTCGCATAAACAATGTCGTAATCATGAAATAATCTTAGTAAATAAATAAAGACCTGATTATAAGTCAATTAGCGGTAAATTGATGTATTAAAATAATTGCTTATATGGACTTGCGCCGACATATTATTATATTATTATTAATATTATAACTGACGTTAGAGTAATAACCCCGTTACTTTTTTTTTTTTTTTGTTTTTTTTTTTTAACGTGGGGGAATGCTATGACGCATACCCCTCCGCGGGGGCGGGCGAAGGGGTTATGTCGGACTCGCCGGGGTAAAACAGAGATGTTGAAATAATAATGTACCTCCCGGAATACCGACTAAACCTACCACGGTGTTCCTCAACAAACCACTGTCGACGGGGCCGCGCGAATCACTTTCACATGCAGTCGCGACCCCGCCGAGGTTACGGCCTGCCGTATGAAACGGCAGGCCACTACACGAAAGATCTACCCGCTGGTACCTTCAAAATATTCCCTACTGTCCCCCCCCCCCTAGGGGGGAGACGGACTCGACACAGAGGCGCGCGTGGGAACACGCACGCCGCCTCTCGGACCTGGTGCTGAACGGATGGCGGGCAGGCCCACAAAGCCCGCCACCCCCAGGTCAAACCTCAGGGTGGCTGGAGGTCATCTCGCGCCCTCCGGCGCCCGGCTCTGCGGTTGGGGAGAGGGTTTAAACGCTCCCTCTCCCGCTCCGCCGCCTCCTTGATGGAAATTACTTCCTCACAGAAGGAGGCGACGGCGTTCCACGACCTCTCACTCCGGACCATAGACAGAACTACGGCTCGGAGCGAGAGGGCAACCGATCCGACTGCCGCGACCAACTCACGGCGCTGCGATGCCCAGGCGGGGCAATCCGCCAATGTGTGCAGCGCCGTGTCCTCAACAACGTCGCGGCAGTCGCCGCAGTGGTGACAACCGGGCGTCTCTTGCCGGCCTATCCGACACAGGAACCGGCCAAAACAACCA
The DNA here is from genome assembly GCA_963564715.1 of Catocala sponsa. Classification (NCBI taxonomy): domain Eukaryota; kingdom Metazoa; phylum Arthropoda; class Insecta; order Lepidoptera; family Erebidae; genus Catocala; species Catocala sponsa. Next base: position 2,888,321 of record OY751352.1, read on the forward strand.
TGGCCGGTCAAAACCTGTGTCAGCCGGAAGGTGAGGGCGCCATGTCGCCTCTCCAGCCACTCCTCAAACACGGGACTTACCGCCACGATCGTGGCGTGCCCGAATAACCCCGTTACTGCGTTTTGCTCGGTAACTAAGAGTTTTTGAGGCTAACATATTAGCCTTGACCAATCTTTTCCTTTAAATCCATATTTTATTCGTTTTCACTAGACTCGGCTCCAAGCCATTTATATGTATTAGAAACGATCGGTAGGTCTGCCATATAAAGAGATCATTCACAACTTCAGACTAAACAAAAATTTACGTAAGTATCATTGAAGATCCTTCGGCTTTCCTTCTTTCAAAATGATAAAATTCCATTGTTTGGACTGCCTTATGAAAGGTTTAAGGACAATTAAGAGGTTACGTAATAAAATTCAGGACAAATTCCGTAATAAATGTGTTTTGCGATACAACCAGTTGCCCCGAAACTTCATTTACGTTTTAAGGTAGAGGCCTACCATGAAGAGTAAATGTAACGAAAGAAAGATATCCGAAGAAACGTTGCTGTAAGTATTTTTCGTTCAGCCCGAAGTTGCAGATAATAATAATAATAAACGTTTATTTTCTTATCACAATATACACATATTAGGTATATAAACAGCATTAAAAAATATTACATCATTCAGTTCAGTTCAGTTATTTATTTCATAAACAAATATACATTTGTGTCGAAATATTCGAATACACACATAAGTACATTAGGATCGTGATTACACTTACCAAATATATAAATCAATTTTCATTCATTAAAATAATAATACTGTAACGAAAATACATAATGTCAAATCATCTGAATTGTTGGAAGTCAAAATACTATTATTGATATATTAAATTATTGCAATACATTATAAAATTAATCATTACCAATTATAATTTATTTTTATCCTTATAAAATTCGTCAATACTGTAATAACACTTCTGAATCAATAATGTCTTGAGTTTATTGATAAATATGTTCACATTCTCAATATTCTTTAATTCTGGTGGTAATTTGTTGAAAATATTTACAGACTGCACGCTTGATGAGTGTTTTACAACTTTAAGCTTTGCTTGGAAGATAGTAGGCAGATCTTTTCTCCGAGTTTTTACCCTATACTCTCTCTCAGTGTCAGTCTCAAGCTTGTTTAGATTTTTATGTAAATGAGTAAGGAGAATTAAAATATAAAGGCAAAGTACTGTTAAAATACTTAACTTGATAAAATGTTCCCTACACAATTCAGTTTGGTCTAAACGAAGCATGGTTCTCAATGCTCTCTTTTGCATAACGAATGCAGCATTCACGTTATATTGGTAACTGTTTCCCCAAAATTAAATGCTGTACCTCAGTTTAGATTCAACTAGGGCAAAGTAAACTGTACGAAGTTGAGCAATTGATAAAACATCTCTAAGAGATCTGATAGCATAACATGTGTTAACGCCCGACAGTAATATCTATTGTAACTTAGCGTTATTGCTAAACATATTGGTGTAGGCGTTTCCGTTATGGCGGTACATGAAAATAATTAATTATTATAATATATTATTATAATAAAAATGTTCTACCTACTTTTGGAATAAGACTTGCTATCGACATTCTATACGAACGCAATGAATTGTTAACATAATTGTAACACGAAAATTAGGATTAAATTCGTCTTTGATAAAAAACATAGTTTTCTTGAGCCTCAAAGCTCCAGTGTCTCGAGAGTAGACATATTGGCGACCGTGACAGGACGAAAATCTGAAGGGAGTTTGCAGCATCAAAGTCTATCTGGAGTTGGTCAGCACAGCGCCGCAGCCATCAGCCGGTTAGCACCGCGCCGCATCTAGATCTTTGGAACAAGCAGCCTACACGGGTATCGGAAACACCAGCATTGCCGGACATAGACGTATATGCAACGTCACACCGCAGCACAGCAATATCATTGCAGCTAAGTGGCTTCCTTTGCTCCTAAACTTCCCATTATCTCATGTAACCTATTGCCTATCTATTAATTTGGTTTCATAACTGTGCAAACTACGTGTAAATCTATTAAATTACGGATTAACTTGTTAAGGTTACAATATTACGGCATACATAATTTTATCATTATATTCTTACAAGTTCGTTATTATATATTGTTTTTTTTACAATTCATACGAATATTTCTACTGCATATTTCAAAATATAAAAGCGTTTATTAAATTTTTAAGCGGATTTTTCGAAATTTTACCTCTCGTTTACCTATAACGGTTTTTTATTATATACTTTCATCGTTATTTCATTCTTCTCATAGCAAAACCTTACAAAAGCCTGCCGCGCCTTATAATTTGCATTATAGTGATTATTTCCGCCGAACATTCCAGCTGGGCAGCACATTACCCATACGTCGCTAAGCGTCATCAGCGCCCGCGCAGCACGCCGCTCCGCGCTGAGCATAGCTGCTAGTTCGGCCTCCCGTGCGGCAGACACCACCAACGAGGGGCGTGAGCGTATTTTTATTTGTTTTCAATTTTAACCCGGCGGTACTTGCTACTGGGTAAAAAATACCACAGGGTACTAAAAATTGGTTGTATTTTTTTTCTACGTACCTTCGAGCCGATAGTTTCCACGCCCTCACTCCGCGGGGCAGTCAGTTTGCGCGCGGCGCTTGTTAATGGCGAACGTGTAAAGTGAGTATGGGTAAAAGATACCCGGTAGCGACGATCTTCGTTACATTATTTTTCTATATGTTTAGGATTATATTTTTTGTTTTAGAGCTATAACAAGATGAATATTCCTTTACAAGATAGTACAATAGAAGCGCTGCTTCAAGAAGAAGACAGCGGAGAAGAAAATGTGTCAGAAATAGAAGATTCACGAAAGTGAAACTGAGCAGGAAGCTGATAGTTCAGGCGCGGCCTCAGATTCAGAAAATATTTTTGCCCATCTACCTTCAGATTCAGAAGTTGAAGAAGAATATGAAGAACTGCGTCCAATAGATGAGGAATATTTAGAAGATGTGCCATTTTGATTGCCAAGTACCTGAGGCGCGGAAAGGTTTTTGGAAAAGATAGAACTACTCAGTGGCAAGTTCTGGCGCCAATGCAAGAAGTCCGCACAAGATCCCATAATATTGTTTATCATTTACCAGGACCTATTGGCGAAGGAAGATCTTGTTCATCGATTCGTAAAAATATAATTGTTGATTTTGTAAGATTACTAAGAACAAAAAGTATTTTTTGTTAATTTTTTGGGATAAGCTCTCAGTACAAATAAATAAACATTAAAACTTGCATTTGTAGTTTTATTTATGGACAATAGTACGAATAACACAAATACATTGTCTAACATTAAAACTCCAACGTCTTTTCGAAAATAACGGCAATTAAAGTCTGTGGTATTTATTACCCGGTAGCGAGTGTTCATGTTCGTAAGTACCTAGCGAGTACCGCCGGGTTAACATAATTCCGTCAATTCTTTAAGCGTTTAGATAAATTTAATTCCTTGCTCGTGAGAATTCTCTGTGAGGTTAACTAATTACGTTACTAAGCCGTATAATAAACAAATAATAATAATGGTGACGATGCAAGGAGCTTGGCGGAATTGTGTGTTAGACGTAGCTCCGTCAAAGGTCAAGTAACAAAGTTTAGAAATTATTTAGAAAAATTATCGCATCTCGATTGTTTTACTGCCACACATAGGGCAGAACTTACACTTAAATTAAGCAAGTTTGAAACTTTATCGTCAAAGTTTGATGACTTACAAAGTCAAATTGAAATTTATAATTCTAGTTTATTAGACAATGAGCTCGAAGAACGAGAAAACATAGAAAAGGAGTTCATTAGTAATATTGTAACTGCACAAAATTTATTACAATTACATAGCAAGAATGAGGACGTCCACGAATCAAGTAGCCCTCATAATACAACTCATTGTGTTCATGAAAATCATGAAATGGGTTTCAAGGTACCTTTGATTCAAATAGCCAAATTTGATGGATCATACTTTCGTTGGATGGAATTTCGTGACACGTTTCGATCTTTAGTTCATAAAAATGGTAGAATTAGTTCAGTTAATAAATTTCACTATTTAATTTCATATCTAGAAGGCGAAGCAGCACGAATCATCTCAAACCTAGAAGTATCTTCTGATAATTATCAGGAAGCTTGAAACCTATTACTTGAACGTTACGATAATAAGCGTTTATTAATAAGTTATCAGCTCAGTACGTTATTTTATATAAATTCAATCAACAAAGAGTCCGAACGATCATTGCGCTTCTTAGTTGATCACGTGACTAAAAATCTGCGTGCTCTTTCTAATTTAGGACAAGCCACTGAGCATTGGGACGTCATAATAATCCACTTAGTTGCTTCTAAGCTAGATAGTCAAACCTTAACTAAATGGGAGGAACACCGTAACGCACTGTCAACTGATACGCATACACTTAAAGATTTTCACAAATTTCTAAACGATCATGCAGCCGTGCTCGAGGCTTTGCATCGTGGTAAATCTGATAACGTCCTAAAATCCACTCACAATAAACATTCAGAGGGTTATTCTAAAAATAAGAAGCATACACAACCTAAGTCTCATGCATACACTAGCGGTAGTAACCAGTTACAACCACAATCATCTTCATTATCATACCTCTGTCCCTGCTGCCATGCTGATCATAGAATATATGATTGCCCTTCATTTAAGGCCAAAGAGATTCGCGAACGTATAGCAGAGGCAAGTAAATTAAGATTGGTTCTCAATTGTTTAAGATCTGGTCATCCTACTTTTAAATGTCGCTTAGGTCATGCCGCGAATGTAACAAAAGACACAACAGTATGTTGCACCTTCCTACTGGTACAGCTGATAACACAAACAGTGTCAACAGTTCAGCCGAGACTTTGACCAACTGTAACAACCAAGGTACCAAACAAACTCTTCTTTCAACTGCTTTAATTATAGTAGTTAATCCCAAGACTAAAAAATCTGAAACAGTACGCACCCTACTCGACTTGCAGTCAGTCCTCTTTCATAAGCCAAAATCTGAAACAAAGGTTATCATTAGAGGATTGTCCTATTGATGCTACTAAGATTATTGGTTTTGGCAACAATGATTCAGGTAGTATAACTGAATATTGCATTGCACAATTAAAATCAATAAATTCACCATTTACTGTTATGTCTAACTTTTATGTAATGGAACAACTAACAGGTTCCATACCCAGTGTATTTATTGATATTAGATCATTTAATATTCCCAGTAATATCATTCTAGCAGATCCCAATTTCTATCAACCTGCTTTAATAGATATGCTCATAGGCTCAGACTTATTTTGGGATATTATAGGTTGTGAGCAGCGATCACTAGGCTTAAATTGTCCTAAGTTACACAGCTCAAAATTGGGCTGGTTGATTGGAGGCCCCTTGCAATATAAACATCCCAAACTTAATATTAAATGCAATCATGTAATTACTAATATTTATCATAATAAAAATATTGAACAAAATCTAAATAGATTCTGGGAGTTAGAAGAAATGCCATCCAAATCATACCTAAGCGAAAGCGAGCAGGCATGTGAAACTCATTTTTTACAACACACCTCTCGCTTAGAAAATGGAAGATTTTCCGTTAATCTACCTCTTATAGATTCCCCTGATTGTCTCGGTGACTCTTGAATATGGCCAAGAAAAGGTTTTATAGTTTAGAAAAACGGTTTAGAAGACAACCCGAAGTTGAATCGCAATATATTCAATTCATAAGAGAGTATTCACAATTAGGTCATTTATCTGAAATTTCATTAAATGAATTACAATCTAAAATTTGCTATTTCTTACCTCATCATCCCGTGTTTAAGCAAAGCAGTGAGTCGACAAAAATAAGAGTAGTGTTCGATGCATCGGCACGCACATCCTTCGGCCTCTCTGTCAACGACATCCAAATGATTGGGCCTCAAATTCAAGACTCTCTTTTTGCCATATTAATTAGAGCTCGTTTCTACAAGTACATATTAACAGGTGATGTAGAAAAAATGTTTCGTCAAATATTAGTCGATGAATCAGATCGACATCTTCAACTTATTATATGGAGAGAAGAGGAGCATAAGTCCCTGAAAATATTACGTTTAAATACTGTGACTTACGACTTTTCCAGTGCAAGCTATTTAAGCACAAGGTGCCTGTAGTATATTTATGTGGGTATGTCTCAAACCAATATCATTGTAGTGGAGGGTGTATAAAAATAAATCAGTATTTAACCAACTTGCGTGTGTTTTACTACATGGTGGCAGCGGTGTGTCGTTATTAACTATTTTAAGTGTTAAAACAGACTAGAACCTATTTAATATCGCGTATAAGTACAAGAGTACGTTGTGGTTATACGTAAATTATGGAACACGCACGTCCTCCGGGTGAGTTATCACTCGACGGCGGTCCGGCCGCACGATTCGAAGCGTGGCGCAAATGGCGGAAGTTGTTCGAAGTGTTTCTTAAAGCATCTGGAGTGAGCAAAGAGCCGAAAGAAATTCAGGCTGGTTTGTTGGTTAATCTCATTGGATCGGCCGGTTACGAGGCGTTTACGACATTTAAGTTTGACGTTGGAGAAAGTGAGGATGATATCAATTGTCTTCTAAACAAATTCGACAATTATTTCGATGTGAAACCGAATGTCACAGTGAGGCGTTTTAAATTCTTTACGCGGAATCAAGAAGAAGGCGAAAATATCGATCAATATGTGACCGCGTTGAGGGTAGCGGGTCAGCATTGTGAGTTCAATGATTTGCACGAAAGCTTGTTACGAGACAGAATCGTATGCGGTATCATCAACAATACAGTGAGAGATCGATTACTTCGCACTGATGAATTATCATTAGCGAAGGCCATACAAATCTGTCAAGCAGCTGAGATGTCTAAGGAGGAAAGCAAATACATTGACGGCGCTTCAGAAACTGTGCAAGTGAATGCAGTTGACGGAAGCGGTGCAAGGGGCGGACGGTCCGCGAGAGGACGACGCGGCGGCAGCGGCGGCGCCGGCGCGGGCGGCAGCGCCCGAGGTGCTAGAATGGCGCGGGCGCAACGAAGCGCTTGTCGACAATGCGGCAGCGGGCGGTGTGTCGGCGGCGAGCTGTGTCCGGCACGTAACGCTTCGTGTTATGTTTGTGATAAAAAAGGTCATTTTTCGCGAGTGTGTGAGCGTAAGAAAGTAATTCGCAAAGTGTTAAATTTAAGTGTCGAAACCGCGAGCAGTGATAGTGAAGACAGCTCCAATAAAGACATGTTCTACGTTCATACAATCGCAGGTAACAAAAAACTATGTAAGTCGTCTAATGAATGGGTTGAAGTGATAAAATGCAATGGAAAAAATATTTAATTAAAAATAGATACTGGGTCAATGATAAATGTTATTTCTAAAACAGATTATGTAAATTTGGGTTTATCGATTACCAACCTTATGCCCTTCACAAAGCGCGTACATTCGTTTACAGGGAACCGGTTACCTATTATAGGCACTGATAAGCTAACTTTTGTTTTTAATGATAATCATTATATTTTGTCATTTGTTGTTGCCGATTTCAACTGTCAGAATGTACTTGGTTTGGAAGGCTGTATTACTTTAGGGTTAATTAGTCAGATACATGCCATAAATATTGATCAATTTGCCGATTTGTTTAAAGGACTTGGCAAATTGCCAGGTAATTACAGTATTGTCGTAGATAAAAATATACAGCCTGTTGTGTGCCCTACTAGGAAAATTCCTTTAGGACTCAAGGGCAAATTGATGGACGAGTTACGTAGAATGGAAGGGTTGGGTGTAGTTAGGAAAGTCACACACCCGACTGACTGGGTTAATGCAATTGTTTTAGTTGCGAAAAAAGATGGCAGCATTCGTGTTTGTTTAGACCCTCGACCTATGAACCGCGCGGTGCGGCGTGCGCAGTATACACTGCCGACAGTGCCCGAGCTGGCAGCGCAATTGCGCGGTGCTACCGTATTTAGCGTGTTAGATGCACGTTGTGGATTTTGGATGGTGCAGATCGATGATGCTAGTGCCGATCTTTGCACTTTTAGTACACCGTTTGGTCGGTATCAATTTTTACGCCTACCGTATGGTATAAACTGTGCACCTGAAGTTTTTCATGCGAGACTCAGGCAGCATTTGGAAGATTTAGACGGTGTGGAGTCCTTCATCGATGACGTCATCGTGTGGGGACGTACTACGGAGGAGCATGATCGTAGATTAGAGTGTCTTTTACAACGGGCTAGGCAAATTGGCATAAAGTTTAATAAGGAAAAATGTAAATTTGGGTTATCCGAAATTACATATCTAGGGCATAAGTTTGATGCTAATGGCATGAGACCGGATGACTCAAAAATCAAAGCTATAATGGAAATGCCTTATCCGACTGACAGGAAGGCATTGGAAAGATTTCTAGGTATGGTTAATTATTTAGCAAAGTTTATTCAAAACTATTCAGAGAGTGTGAATGTGTTAAGGGCGTTATTAAAGAAAGAATCCGAATGGATGTGGCATTCACAACACTCCAAGGCTGTGGATAGTCTAAAGAGTAAGCTGGTGTGCGCGCCCGTGCTGGCGCTGTACAGCGAGAGCGCGCCGGCGGTGGTGTCGGTGGACGCGTCCAGCGTGGCGCTGGGCGCCGTGCTACTGCAGGACGGCCGCCCGGTGGAGTTCGCCTCGCTCACACTCACCGATACTCAGACAAGGTATGCGCAAATCGAAAAAGAGATGTTGGCCATTGTGTTCGGGCTTGAACGGTTCAGGCAGTACATTTACGGAAGGTCTAACATCACTGTACATAGTGACCACAAGCCACTGGAAGCTTTATTTAGCAAACCGTTAGTCTCAGTTCCAGCCCGCTTGCAAAGGATGATGATGAGAGTGCACGGGTATGATTTTAAGGTAGTATATACTCCGGGAAAATATATGTATATAGCAGATACATTGTCTCGGGCTCCTTTGAATGAAAAGATGAATGACCAGATTTCTGCTGAAGTTGAGGTGCAAACGTGTTTTATGATTGAAAACATGCCGTATAGTGATACAAAAATGGAGGCAATTAAGAAAGAAACAGAGACGGACTCTGACTGTAGATTATTACTTAGATACATAACAAATGGCTGGCCCAATAGTAGGCGCGATGTGCATGATAATATGAAAGTATTCTGGCCGTATCGGGAAGAACTTCATTATGTTGATGGAATAATTTTGAAAGGTGAACGCGTGTTCATTCCCCGTGCCTTACGACATAATATGTTGTTGCGGGTTCACGAAGGTCATTTAGGAATTGAACGGTGCAAGAGGCGCGCGCGCGAGGTGATGTTTTGGCCAGGATTGTGCGAGGGCGTGGAGCGCGCAGTGCGCCACTGCGCGGCGTGCGCGCTGCACGCGCCCCGCCCACGCCGCCAGCCCTTGCTGCAGCATCAAGTCCCCTCGCTGCCCTGGCATAAATTAGCCTCTGACACGTTTGAATATAAAAAGAAAAGCTATATTGTTTTAGTGGATTACTTTTCTAATTATGTAGAAGTTGGCCAGTTGGCGAGCGTAAGCTCTAAACTTGTAATAAATTTTATGAAAGAACAGTTTGCCCGTCACGGCATACCGGCGGAGTTAGTAACTGATAACGGCCCTGCTTATAGTTCACAAGAATTTAAGAAATTTATGCGTGACTGGGAAATACGGCATGAGACGTCATCGCCGCATTACCCACAGTCAAATGGTAAAAGTGAGAGTACAGTTCAAACTGTTAAGAAATTGTTAAAAAAATGTGTAGACTCGGGACAGGACTTCTGTATGTCTTTATTAAATTTTAGGGCTACACCACGTAACGGGTTAGATTCGCCTGCACAAATTCTAATGAGTAGGCGTTTAAACACTAAATTGCCAGTCAATTCAAAATTATTAAATGAGAAAGTAGATAATGATAAGAATTATAAAGCAGTAATGGCAAACAGAGAAAATATAAAAAAACACTATGATAGGTCGGCAAAATCAATTGAGAATCTGTTATCAGGTGATAAGGCAACATTGATCAACAATGATGGCGTTAGGAAACCGGTTACAATAGTAGAACGCTCATCTCAACCTCGCTCATATATTGTGGAGGATGAGCACGGCAGTCATTTTCGGCGTACTCGTAGTCAGTTAGTTGTGCGCACGACTTCGCCTATAGCGAATGTAGGTAATTTTTCAAGGCGGTCGAATGTCATTTCTAATGCTGGTAATAACATAACTCAAACTGTCGTTATGGGTTCAGGTATTCGTAGACGTAGAAAAAGAACAGCGAAGACACAAGGGGAAGTAGTTTCGGTCAAGGACTTGGCTTCGGCCCAGGTTCAAATACAAGCTGCAGCCAAAACTCCAAGTTTGGATGTCAGTGATACATTTGAAAGTCCCACTTCTAACACTGATGGGTCACCGTCGCCACCCGCGGTTCCTATAACGAGGTCTAACGAAAGAACTGCACGAATGCTGAAAAGATTTGTTTTTGAATAATCATGATTAATTTGGTTGTTATGTCAGTTAGATACCTATGCTTACTATGAATACTGTTTTGTCTGATTAATCTATAGAAGAATTTTACACTTGCTATTTACACATTATATAATTATTTCTAGTAGGGAAAAAGCTGTGCGTGGTCATTCTAAATGTAACAACCTTATAATAATCCGATTATGTTGTCTGTTATAGTAGCTTTATTTTTTGTTCATGTATAGTCTGACTAGTAAATAAAATAATGTCTCCTGCAGGTGAAAAACATCTTTATTTATAAATTTATGATAGTATTTTTTGTTTTTGTTGTTTCGTATGAAGGGAGGAGATGTAGTATATTTATGTGGGTATGTCTCAAACCAATATCATTGTAGTGGAGGGTGTATAAAAATAAATCAGTATTTAACCAACTTGCGTGTGTTTTACTACAGTGCCTTTGGCAGTTAGGCGAGGAGTGCGACGATCCACTCATAAAAACTATAATACAGCATAACATGTACGTTGATGACGTCATTACAGGTTGTAATAGTCAAAGCGACTTAAAACGTATTAAAATTAATTATCGGACGCCTTAAAAAAAGGCTGTTTTAACTTAAGAGAGTTTAAATCCAATTTGCCGAGCGTTCTCGAATCTTGCTCGGAAGGCTCTAACGATACTCTCATCATCAGTGAGTCTTCAAATAATCTTGGCTTAGGGTGGAATTCCAAAACAGACCGTTTAGATTATTCTTTCGAAAATCCAACTGTCAAAGAAAATATTACTAAGCGCTATACCGCGTGACTTTTTTTACCGTCTTGAAAAAAATAGGGCGTGATAAGTAAATAGAGTAGAAGCCTCAGGCATAGATATTTTATTTAATTATTTTTTACTGACATAGGCTGAAATTAATCTACCATTGTATACTCCTTATGTATAATCTATTTTTCATATTAAAACATCTAAAAAGGAATCCGAAAAATAAAATGAAAATAATTCAAAATCGTAAACGTATTCACCCTAGTTACGCGCTAGGTACAAATTATGAATGATTTCGTTACCTATACCTACAAATAACATAATCTTCAAGTTCAAGTGCACTCGCACTCGCCGCTCGCCGGCCGTCGCTAGCGCCGAACACCCGCTCCCACCCACACTCTCCCGGTCGCCCGCCACCCTTTTAAGTTTTAGTCGCATGCGATTAGGCAAATTGTCACGTTGCGTGATCTATTCGCAATTTCGCATTGTTTACGTTGCCGCGCTTGTCGCCGCGTCGGTCGCTCATTGTGATATCGTAAACTATAAACATGTACGAATACAATAACGTTGAGTATTTAGCAATGGTGCGGTGTTACATTCTGTCTGGTGAAAGCTTAGATGGTGCAAAGCGAATGTATGCAGAACCACAACATCTGCAATCTCGTCGCCGACAGGGTATTCCGAATCCACAAATTCCCAGCACTACTTTAATTTTAAATACAAATCAAAGCTTGCTCGACCATGGACAGTTCCGTATTCCAAGCCACGCTAGAGGTAGAGGCCGGCCACCTTTATCCAATCGTACGGAAAACGCAATATTAGAATATTTCGAACGTCACCCAAGAAGAAGCACTCGGCAAGCCGCTCGAAGATTTGGCGTAAGCCAATATGCGGTGTGGAAGCTGCTGAATTCGTTGAATATGCATCCATACCACTTCAACCGCGTGCAAGCGTTGCATGCGCCGGACCCTGGACCACGCATGGAGTTTTGTCGCTCACAGCAACATCTTGTGGAGTGATGAATCCATATTTACACGCGTCGGGATTTACAATGTACATAACGAGCACTGGTGGAGTTTTCAAAACCCTCATAAAATCAAGGAACATTCGCACCAAATTAGATTTAGTGTAAACGTATGGGCTGCAATCATAAATCACCAAATCATTGGTCCAATATGGATCGAAGGTCGCTTGACGGGAATAACGTATCTACAAATGATACGTTTAGTCATTGACACAATGTTAGAGGACGTTCCTGTAAGTTATTTACAAGGAATGTACTTCCAGCACGATGGCTGCCCAGCACATTACGAAAGATCGGTGCGCGAGTATCTAGACACTGAGTTCAGTGGCAGATGGATAGGTCGCGGCGGTCCTGTGAACTGGCCGGCCAGATCACCAGACCTAACTCCCTTAGACTTTTATTTGTGGGCCGAGCTAAAACGGTTGCTGTACACTGAGGAAGCTCGCAGTGTTGGTGAATTAAAACAGCGAATAAGAGACGCTTTTGATATTTTAAAAAGTGATATAGACACCCTTCTTAGTTTAAAAAACAATTTACAAAGACGTGCTAGTTTGTGTTTAGAAGAAACGGTGGACACTTCGAACAATTACTGCGATATCGCTAAAAGGTACATTTTAATTATTTTGTAATTGTGTAATCAGTGTAATTTGTAAATAAGTTGATTTCAATCTTTTACATACGCCTAGTATGTTGTAGTTTACGCGTAATACTCGTACCTACAAGCCTACTATTTTATTCATACTGAAATCATGACTAATGATTAGTTTAACATGTAACAACAACTACAGCATGTTAGAAGGTCCTAAGCCCTTAAAAGTATGAAGGGAAGGTCGAAATCATCTCTAAAATGACAATTCGAAGTTAATAAAGCCTTTACGATAGAAATGCGTAGGTACCTAAGTAGTTACGCTATTTCGCTCGCACTCTTCATTCATGCGCGGTACCTATTTAACAGATTGCTTTATTATTATGCACGCGCCATGTAGGGTGTATTCATTTTATGATTTTTTTTGGTATTTTTTTTATCAAGACGGTAAAAAAAGTCACGCGGTATATTATCTACCTCATATAAAATTTTTGATCCTCTCGGGTTTGTTAGCCCCTGTATTATTATACCTAAATTAATTATGCAGCAACTTTGGCTTGACAAAGTCGGTTGGGACGACCCAGTTTCAAAAGATGTCGAAAAGGCTTGGCAGAAGTTTTCTAACGGTCTATCTCAACTAACCTTTATCACACTACCGAGGCAGATTCTATGTGACTCACCTGTTGTGACCGAGCTGCATACGTTCAGTGACGCCTCCCAAAAAGCCTATGGCGCTTGCATCTATATAAGGTCCATTGATAACACAGGCACTGTACATGTTAAACTTTTATGTTCTAAGTCAAAGGTGGCGCCAATAAAGGCATGCACTATACCGCGTTTGGAGCTCTCTGCTGCATTACTAGCTGCGCAGCTCTGCAGTGCTGTGGTTGATTCGCTGAGGTTCCCAATTGCACGTAAAGTGTATTGGTGTGACTCTAGTGTCGTCCTTGCATGGCTGCATACCAGCTCCAGAAAGCTAAAAACTTTCGTGGCGAACAGGGTAGCAGAAATACTAGAATTGACGGATATTTCTTGCTGGCGTTATGTACCTACCCTGGACAATCCCGCTGATCTCATCTCGCGTGGCGTTTATCCTGAAGAGCTTAAAAATCATGATTTATGGTGGTCAGGACCCCAATTTTTAGTCCAAGACGATTCTTTTTGGCCGACATTACCTAATGGGACCCCGCAGGAGTCTGAAATTCCTGAAATAAAATCTAACGTTGCTGCTAAAATCGATAATCAGTCAATAATTCCATTTGAAAAATATAGTAAACTGCACCAAATTAAACGGGTTTATGCATATGTTCTAAGATATTTACACAATTTGCGTAAACCTACAACGCTTAGACATTTTGGCGCGCTTAGTTTAGAAGAATTAAAGGATTCATTTCAGCTTTTATGTCGCATGGCGCAACAGGAATCTTTTTTTGTTGAATACGGTTTGTTGTCCAAAGGCAAACCTCTTAGTTCAAGGTCTAACATTTTATCACTAACTACTTTCATGAACACAGATAGATTAATTCGAGTAGGAGGCCGTTTGGATGCTTCAGCATTTGATAGCAAACATCCTATCTTACTACATTCCTCCCATCATCTCACCAAACTTATCTTTGAACGGGAACATTTACGTAAATTGTATGCTGGCCCGCAGCCCCTCCTGGCCAGCGTCAGGCAATACATTTGGCCTATCAATGGTCGACACTTGGCTAAGAGGACTGTACACAATTGCATCAAATGCAGAAGGGTACAAGGCAAGTCTTTATCACCCATTATGGGGAACTTGCCCTCTCAGCGCGTTACGGTGGATTTCCCATTTAGAAGTGTTGGCATAGATTTTGCTGGACCGTTTTTTGTATTAAATAAAAAAGGTCGTGGATCCAGGATTATAAAATGCTATTTATGCATTTTCGTTTGTATAAGATATAAATGCATACATTTAGAAGCAGTAGGTGCTCTCTCGAAGGACACTTTCATTCTCACCTTACGCAGATTCATTGCCCGTCGTGGTAAACCTGCCGAGATTTTTTGCGATAACGGCCGCAACTTTGTTGCCGCTGCTAAAGAAATTGGTGACTTTTTAAAATGTAATCACAAAGTCATAACGGAGTTCTCAAACGAAGAAGAAGTTAAATTTTCATTTTCGCCCGCTTACGCTCCAAACTTTGGTGGGATCTGGGAGGCCGGGGTGAAATCCGCTAAGTTTCACATTAGACGAGTAATGGGTAACACGCATTTAACGTTTGAAGAAATATCCACATTGTTTGCACAAGTAGAAGCCTTGTTAAATAGTCGTCCGCTTTACCCTATGTCCTCGTCCCCGAATGATCTGCTTTTCCTCACTCCAGGGCACTTCCTAATTGGGCGGCCACTAACTGCGCTACCTTCGGCGAACTTAGAAGACTTCAAGTCCACTCAGTTAAAGCGGTATGAACGGCTGGAGCAAATCCGACAACACTTCTGGCGAAGATGGCAGAAGGAATACTTGGCTGAACTCCAACAAAGAACAAAATGGCGCACCAGTGATACTCCATTGAAAGTTGGTGACCTAGTTTTGCTGCAGGAGGAGAACCTGCCACCATTGTGTTGGCGCACGGGTCGAATCACGAAACTCTTTCCTGGTCCTGATGGAGTGTGCCGCGTTGCAGATGTCCAAACCACCCATGGAACTTACCGAAGGCCTTTCACACGACTCTGCCCTCTACCAGCAACGAAGCATCTCATAGAAGGTTAAAAGTCGGATACTTTTAACCGGGGGGATGATGTTAACGCCCGACAGTAATAACTATTGTAACTTAGCGTTATTGCTAAACATATTGGTGTAGGCGTTACCGTTATGGCGGTACATGAAAATAATTAATTATTATACTAAAGAAAATGTTCTACCTACTTTTGGAATAAGACTTGCTATCGACATTCTATACGAACGCAATGAATTGTTAACATAATTGTAACACGAAAAATAGGATTAAATTCGTCTTTGATAAAAAACATAGTTTTCTTGAGCCTCAAAGCTCCAGTGTCTCGAGAGTAGACAACATGCACTACTTATTACATTTGTCACTGAATTTAGCTCTGCCTTCCAGTTGAGGAGAGAATCAATTTGCACTCCTAAAAACTTTAGATTCTCTACTATATCAATTCTATTTCCCAAAGATAATACGTTCATATGAGCATTGTTTCTAACTGTAGACTTAAAAAGCATACATTTGGTCTTTTTTACATTCACTTTCAAATTATTTATAGAAAACCAGTTTTTACAGGCAGCTACAAAGCTATTACTTTATATTCTAAGGTCAATATGTCATGAGCAGTTATAACACCACTGGTATCATCAGCAAACATAACTAATTTAACATCCGGTAAAACACTTTGTATGTATGCTGTTAAATCATTTACAAATATTAAAAAGAAAATCGGACTCGGCACTGAGCCTTGAGGAACGCCTCTATTAATAGTAAATAATTTTGATTTGTGAATTAGTTCCACACCTTCTTCAACTGTTTTAATTTCAACATATTGTTTTCTGTTTGTTAGGTAAGAAATATAGAGCTGTATAATATTTTCTTTTATGCCGTAATGCTCTAACTTGTCCAGTAGAATGCAATGATCTACGGTATCAAACGCAGAACTTAGGTCTAGGAATAAGCCTGCAACCTTTAGTTTAGTATTCAGATTATTGACGATATCATTAACTAACGAGTCTATTGTATCTAATGTCCCTATACTTTTTTGATATCCAAACTGATTATAATTTATAATTTTTTGATTGTACAAATGTCTGACAAGTCTAGATTTGACCACCTTTTCAAACAGTTTTGATAAAACTGGTAATAATGTAATGGCCTGTAATTGCCTGGATCTGTTTTAGACCCTTTCTTATAAAGTGGCAGAACTCTGGCTATTTTAAATTGATCTGGAAATACACCTTGATTTATACATTCATTAATTATTTCAGATATTGGATGTGCTAATATATCTATATTATCCTTAATTATGCTAAGCGGTATTTTATCGTGTCCAAATGATTTCTTGCTCTTCATATTTTTTACCATCTTGTAAATTTCATTAGGTGTGACTTGATCAAAAACTCTGAACTCTAGTAGTATGTTCCATAAGATACTTTTTAGCCAGTTCCCGATTACAAGTATTTATGCCTTTACTGTTGTCAAATGTTTCTGCAAAAATGTCAGCAATGTCTTTAGGATTATGAACTATTTTATTATTATATTTAAGTATTATATTATCACTATCAAAATTGTTGATTTTTTTTCTGGTATTATTAACTATTTGCCAAATTTCTTTGCTAGAGTTGGTTGCTTTACTAATTTGATTTGTAATCTCTTTGTTCTTAGCATATCTTATTACTTTTTTATACGTTTTAAGATATCGGATACGATATCTTAAAACGTATGATGAATCGCAGTTAGCTTTATTTATAAAATTCAGTACCCGCTTCATTTTACTAGCTATCCTAATGCCTTTAGTTAGCCACTTTGTTCGACCATTTCTATTCATATTATTTTTTTTTTGCTTTTTGTTATATGTAGAGGCATGTAATGTTTCTAGTTTTCTAATAAATGTGTTTATACCCAAATTCCAATCATGCTCTAAAATGGTTTTTCTGAATGTTTTATTATTTTTTTCATTATACAATCTTCGTTTGACGTATCTAAAATGAATACATTCTTTTGAAGAAGTAACCTTTATTAGATGTGCTTAACAGAAAAGAGCAGCGTGACCATCCGCCAATCCATTGTGGTCAATGTCCACAGAGATTATACTTTGATCATAGGTGTTGGTTAATATATTATCTATGCATGATTCAGAGTTATTACGTACAAATGTAACTGAGTCAACTAAATATCTAAAATTGTAGCATGTCAAAAGTGATGTAAATTTATTTCTTTCATTAAATTAATATTAAAGTCTCCACAGATAAAACATATTTTATTAAAAAAATATTGTAATAATTGTTCTAATCTTTCTATAAAATCGTCAAAGTTTTTGTTATCTGGTATTCTATAGCAAGAAATTATGTATGAGTTGGTCTCTTTGTCTTTTACCCCACATATTTCAAAACTATTTGTTTTATAAAGTCGTTTACAAATGTCTACCTCCTCAACTTGTCTATTTTTATGAGTTAACACTAAGGTTACTCCCCTGGTTTTATTCAATCTCGTGTTGTAAGAGCTTAAAATATAATTTGAAAAACTAAACTGTGATACCATTATTTGATTTTAAAAATGTTCACTTATACATATAAAGCTAATCTCTTTATGCAATTCACTAATGTATATTTCCAAATCATCTTTCTTGTTATTTATTCCGCATAGGATTTCGGAATACAACATATATTGTGGGAGACTGGTGCCTAAGCTAGGCTCGAGGCCTGTGTTTCAGGACACCAGGACCCCACCCCTTTGAAACAATTTCGTTTTGCGGATTATGTATTAGTGCTGATAGATTTAATGCAGTAAACAAGTTAAAAATAAAAAATTAAATAATAGAAAAACTACACAAAAATTATTTACAATTTGATTCTAATTTAACATAATTCTAATCAAGACAATAGTGAGAGCATGCATGCATGTGAGTATATATGTATATGTGTGTGACCGTGTGTGTGTATGTGTTTGTGTGTGAGGGTTCGTGTTTGTGTGTGTCTGTGGGTGGGTTCATGTATGTGTGAGCAATAGGAGTATATTGTTGTTGAAATAATAAGAGGAACATTATTAAGCCACAATAGTCATTATTTTTTCAGTATAATCAAACTTTAATGTCAATAGCCAATCGGTTAACTTTTTTTTTGCATTTATCCTTTGTGAGTTTATAGATGTGTAGTAGCTTATTGGTTCTATTATATAGGTAACCACCAAGATGACAGAAGAAACGTTGAGTAAAAGTTGTTTTGTGACAAAGTTGGCCACGCACCACAGGGTTATGACGTCTTTTCCCATTGGTCAGAGACGAGTCGTAAACTAGGAGAGTGTGTTGTTTCAGTAGTGTGTGCAATATGAACAGTTGACGCACTGTCAGGACTTTACTCTCTTTGTATAACTCTCCAGTGGGATATCGATATGGTCGAAAAGATGACACCTTTAGGATGGCTTTTTGAGTTCTTTCTATTTCTAGTAGAGTAGACTTAGGAGCTCCACCCCAAGACGTAATGTAGTAGCTTATTATTGACTGAGCAAGAGCATAGAATACCGATTTCATAATATTTTTATCGACTACGTGTCTCAGGGTTTTAAACACATATATTAGTTTCTGCAATCTGCTATTGAGTGCGCTTATGTGCTTCTGAAAACTTAGGTTGCTATCAAATAGTACTCCCAAGTATTTTATATTCTCGGTTTTCGAGAGTGATACGCAGTTATAATAGTTGTTGGATGGTTCTGTACAAGTATGAGCTATAATAGTATAGGGTGAGATTTTAGAGGTAGAGAGGGTATTGTTTTTTATGGAAAACGTTATGTAATTTGTTTTCCTGTATTTAAAGTTAATAAATTTTGTCGCAGCCAGCTGGATACCGTGTTAAAGCCTAATTGCGCGTGTTTATAAACACCTTCCCACATGCTTGCGCTGAATATCAGGGCTGTGTCATCAGCGAAGCTGATGATTTTGCCTTTGGAAAGTGCGAGCATGCTCAAGTCGTTGATATAAATGAGGAAAAGAGTCGGCCCAAGGACGCTACCTTGGGTAGTGCCGTAATTAAGGGATTGTTCGTTGCTGATGAACTCATCTATCTTGACTCTTTGGGTACGCCCCCGTAGGTAGTCTTTAAAGAGATCTAATGGAAGACCTCTGATTCCCAAGATTTCCAACTTACGTACAAAAATTGGAACAGAAATCGTGTCAAATGCCTTGGCAAGATCTATAAATATACCTAGAACTTTATCCCCACTATCCATTTTTGTAACTATATAGTTTGTAAAGTCATGAACTGCGTCTGTAGTGGATTTGCTAGTGCGAAATCCAAATTGTGTTGGTGCAATAAGTTTATTTTTTTGTAAATAGTTCACAAGTCTGTTATTCATGATCCGTTCAAGTACTTTAGAGAGTGCAGTGAGTACAGCTATAGGCCTATAATTATCAACACGGTTTCTATCCCCAGCCTTGTAGATCGGATGGATTATGGCTTTTTTGAACACGTTGGGGAATTTACCAGTGGACAAGGCAATACATTACATATGTACGTTAGCGGAGGTACAATTACAGTCTCGTGCCTCTTTAACAAGTCACTGGGAATTCTATCCCATCCTACGGTACAGTTGTTGTGGAGTGACTTCAATATTTTAGCTATTTCATCCTCGTCTGTTGGAAGCGCTACCATTGACTGCGATCTGTTGGAATGGTTTGCCATGCTTATTAATGGTGGTGAAATGTTTATATTTTTAGCTAGTTTTTCACCAATCTTAGCAAAGTAGTCATTGACATAGTTTACGGAAAGCTGCGGTGTGTCTAAAGATGCTAATAAATGTGACGATTGATTGATTTTCTTTGTCGACCTGTTTGTGATACTATTTATAGCGGACCATAAACTTTTGGGGTTGTTATCAGCTCTATTGATTTCATTTTTTTCATATGCTATTTTATTATTCTTTAATAATTTATTATAATAATTCCTGTACCTTTTAAAAGTTATTTTTAAAATCTCGTTTTTAAGCGCCTGCTTAAATTTTTTTATGCAATGTGTCCCGGTGTCGAATGCGCCGAAGCAAACCATCAGTAATCCAAGGCTTTAGTAATTGTTTACGGTTTGGGCATTTAATAGTCTTGGAATTGCAGTCGATCACGTGTTTAATTGAACGAGTCATTGTTTCCCCTGCTATATGGATCTTGGGTTTCATATACTTCACTAAAGTCTAGTTGTGTTAGGTCAGCGTGTAACTGCTCGTAGTTAATACGGATACAATTTTTCTTGGCTCTTATTTTTGGTATACGTTTGGACAGGAATAACAGAACCGTGTCGTGATCCGTTAGAGCAGAATGTGCGACTAGGGATGCTGCAGGTAATTGCGTTTTTAGCATAATATGATCGAGACATGCGTTTTGTCTCGTGGGTATTGTGTGTGCGGGTAGGACGCCGTGTGTTGCTAATAAGTTTAAGTACGTGTGTTTACAGTATCATGGCGTTGCTCATGTATGTTTATATTTATGTCTCCCGTAATTACAATATTTTTGTATTGAGAGAGACCATTTAAAGTTACATTAAGTGAATTGAGAAAATTGGTAATGTCTTTTTAGCCTGGTGGCCGGTATATCGCTAAAAGGACAGTATTTATGTCAATTTTTACTTTGAGAACGTTGGCATCCACGAAGGACGACTCCTCCACAACGAATTGCAGATGCTTATGCACGTAGACAACTACTCCTTAATTTTGTGTACGATTATTGCTAGTTAAAAAATAGTTATAGTTTGTCAACTCTGTAATAGTGAGCCATATCAACACGGTTATATCTGGAGCCAACACTCAGTTAATACAATTATATCCCAGTCAAGTTTTGTTCTAGCAAGTGTTGTCATAAAGCCTGTTATATTTTTATTTATGCTTCTTATGTTTTGAGTAATGATTTTAAGCGATTGTTTTGGTGTGAAATTTAGGGGAATGCAGTCTTCTATATCGCAAATAGAAGAGTCCGACACGGAGATAGCATCTATATTGTTTATGTTATTTTGTAAATTATCGAAGTTTTATTACACTTTTACCCGTTTTGACATTTCTTTTTGGTACACTATATAGTAGTATGGAAATTAAATTTAATAATAATAATTATTATTTATTTATTTAAAAATGAAATTACATTGTAGTTATACACACAGTCTTATTGCTATACACGATGACAGTATACATTAAATACAATAATGGTGGGTGGAGTACTGTTCTCCTAGATAGGCTACTGAGCAGCCTGTGTTAAGGAGGTACAGTGCCGGCCCACTACTGGTTGTCCTATTTTATCGTTACACGTCATACATGCCTATATTTGTACATAGTTCAAAATGTATGGTCTACACAAAGGCATTTCTTTTATTTAAAATAGTGTGCAGACTTGTGTGTTAATATGTGCCTGTGTGTTTGTGTGTGTGTGTGTTTGTGTGTATGTCTGTATGTGTGTATGTCTGTATGTGTGTATTTGTGAATGTGTTGTCACTTTATTACCAGGATTTCAATTTCAACATAATTCAAGGTTAATAGGTATTTCATCACAGTTTTTTTGCAAGTGAAATAAGGTAAACCGTAGACAGGTAAAATTGCATTAATTTTGTTATATAAAATGGTCCAAGATAGATGGCGAATTTTTTAATAAACGAGGTATGTGCGTGTGGAACAGTGCAAATTTTATCTTTTCTTCGTTTCGTAATTACCTTAAATGGCGTTCGGCGATGTTGGAACGTAACTATCTGTAATATATAAAGTTGCCTAACATTGAGTACGTTCCACGATTTATAGAGTTCGTTTGTTGGGAACAAGATCGGCCGAAATGTAGCAACCTTTAGTATAGCTCTGTGAGCTATCTCTAGCGGCATCATTATAGTTTTTGCCGCACCCCCCCAGCAAGAGATACAGTAAATGATAATAGACTAACAAAGTGCGTGATATACGTTTCGTATAATTAAAGAATTAGTACTACATATCGTAAAGTTTTAAATATGTAGATTAGCTTTCTGATACGGCCTGAAAGGATATTGATGTAGTGCCTAAAATTTAAGTGTTTGTCTAGGACTATTCCAAGATACTTGATCTGACTAACCGAAGTTATAGCTGGGCATTTACATGGAGATTCTAGTTGGGTGGGACAACGATGAGCTACTATAGTGATAGGCGTTCTTGGTTGCGATAATTTATTAAGAGAAAAGGAGACGAAATTAGTTTTAGATGCGTTTAGTGTCAGAGTATGTGAATAGAGCCATTTTAAGGCAGAATTGAAGCCATTTTGTGCAATAGTTTGTGGTTCCGATCATGAGTCTGAGACAAATGTGAGGGCAGTATCGTCTGCGAAAGAAACAATTTTTCCATTATGGATATTGAGATCACAGAGGTCGCTAATGAACACAAGAAATAATGTAGGGCCTAAAATACTCCCTTGTGGGACGCCGTAGTATATGGGATGTTCATCGCTTTTGTGGTTGTCAATAGTAACGATTTGCGTCCGGCCAGTGAGGTAGCTTCTGAATAGCTCGAGTGGAAGGCCTCTGACTCCAGTGTCTTCTAATTTATTTAAAAGATTTGGAATCAGGACGGTGTCGAAGGCCTTTGCGAGATCCAAGAATATAGTTAGCACCTTCCAATGCGAGTTTAAAGTTTTCACAATGTGATTTAATAAGTCGTGAATTGCGTCACTCATCGATGTTTGTTTCCGAAAGCCATATTGTTGTGGTGATATTATTATTTTAAAGTGTTCCAAATACTTAGTCAACCTTTTATTGATAAGTCGCTCCAGTATCTTTGAAAAAGCGCTTAAGACTGCTTTTGGACGGTAATTGTTAGGTAGGTTGTTATTTCCGCCTTTGAAAATGGGGTGGATAATTGCTTTCTTAAACGACGTGGGAAAGTTTCCCGTTTGAAAACAAGTGTTAAAAATGTGACTCAGTACAGGCGCAAGAACCTGGGCATAGCGTTTAATGTACGTTAGAGGGATGTCGTCCCATCCTGTGGCCGCACTTATCCTTAACGAGTTAATGGTTATCATAACTTCATCAGGGTCTGTCAATTCTAGAACAAAGGAATTTAAATGTTTGGAAGTGCGGATGTGTGTTGAAGTGTGGTTCATACCTAAGTTGTCAGCGAGGCTTTTACCAACATTTATGAAAATCTAGTTTACCTCATTACAAGACTGGTACGGGGATGGACAGAGGGATAATAACTGAGTTGGAGAGTGTTTTGGTTTTAGTGTATTGGTTATTGTTTTTATTGTTTCCCAAAGCTTTTTAGGGTTTTGACTTGCCTTATTTAGTTAGTGCGAGTCGAATCGTCTTTTAGCTTTCTTTAAGATAGTTGTGCAGAAATTTCTGTATCGTTTGTAAGTGATGAGCAGTATGATATTATCTGGGGATTGTTTATGTTTTTTGTGGAGTGAGTCTCGATTTAAACCTGGGGTTATCCACGTGTCTTCTTCTTAGCCGGCACTCTGATAAATGATGTACATTTGGCGGATTTAGCTACACTTATTAAGGCATCTACCGCATTATTGGGGTCTTGAATGGAGAAGAGAAAGGAAAAGTCTAAGTTCTGCATAAGGGTGTCGAGAGCCTCGTAGTCAACCCTAGTTATTTTTTTTAAGCGAGTTTGATTTTAATTTATCTTTAGTGTTACAAAGCAGAGATGGACAATGATCCGTCACCGCTGAGTAATAAATGAGAGTAATTATTTTAGACTTTGTTCGTACCATTAAATGGTCGAAGCAATTTTACCCCTCGTGGGATAAGTATGTGCAGGTAAAAAGCCATGGAAGGCCAAGTTGGTGAGATATATTGCGACCGTGTGTCTAAAGATTCTGGTTTGATGTCGATGTTGAGGTCGCCTGTTATAATAACTGATTTGTAATTGTTGAGGGATGGAAGTATATTATCAAGTGCACAGAGAAACGTGTGAATGTTGTCAAATGAGGGCGAGCGGTAGATACAAATTATTGCTATCTCAGAGTTTAATTTTATAATCAGGCCTAAGGCGGAGTCGTTAAATTCTGGTTCTTCGTACGTATGTATTAAAGTATCTTTGACGTATACAACGACACCATCACTCTGATTTACATGGTTGGAGGTTATGTGTGTAACGTAGTTTTGTAGCACGGGAATACAGGCGTTACTATTGCACGATAACCAGCATTCCGTCAAAACCAGTAGATCACAGCCTAGGTCGATGCGTTGTAGTAATGTTAGTAGGTCTAAGTAATTACAATTTATGTATCGAATATTTTGCGTAAGAATCTTAAGAAAAGTGTTAGGATATTTTATATGTGTTTTCGTTTGTTCTGGGGTACATAGGTGGGATTCTGATACAGAAAAGTGGTCAACATCTTCGATAAAATCGTTAATATTAGTCATTTTTAAATAAAAAGAAGCTAATTAAAAGATGATTGTAATTGTAAAAACTATTTAAGGCGAGAATAAATATATTTAATGAAGAAGGCGCGAGAGAGTTATTTGTTATGATAGTGTATTTCGTATTTAAAAGTTGCATAATGTAATACTTTGGAATTGCTTTGATTAACCGTGGAAGATATATATGTAATGTTGGGTGGGTTGTGTAGTGTGTGAGAATAGTGGAGTACCTTAACCTAGTAACAATAATATAAAAATAATAGTGATGACATGCATTTAAAATAAGTTTAAAGGTTGAAGACAACAGAAATAATTTTAGAACTAGTCATGCGATACTTAGGCTGGAGAGCTCTTTTAACTGTGACTCATTCTTAACAACAATAGTTTGGCAGTTCTGGTCTCTTTTCACCATGACACGTCCATTGTTTGTCCAGCAGAATTGGTATTGGTTGTCCTTAGCAAAACCTCGAGCAATGTAGAAGAGGAGCTTGGAGTTAGTGTTCAGTTGTTCTGCGACATAAACTGGTACTGTACCAGTATTATCAACAAAAATTAGATACAAACAAAGGGAATATCAAAGAAACCTGGGAAATTATAAAGGAAGTCTGTAGCATGAAAAGTAGCCATGAAAACACCGTAGATTTGCTGAAAATTGATGCCACGCCAATAGAATCCCTGAATAAGGTGAATAGCTATTTTACCAGCATTGGCGGCAAATTAGCAAATGAATTACTAAGCCGAATGAATAAATCTGAGCAAGAACTATCACGTGAAGCTGCTGCTTTGAATTCTTCGCCACTAAATTCCATGTCGCTTTTACCCACAGATCCTCATGAAGTGAGGAGTATCATTATGGGATTAAGATCACATAGTGCAACTGGATGGGATAAAATCACGACAAAAATTCTGAAGCAAAACATAGCTACACTTGCTTCACCAATTACGTTCATGTGTAATTTGAGCTTGGCAGCCGGTAAATTTCCAACTATATTTAAAAAGGCCATTATTTGCCCTATATATAAATCTGGGGATAAAAATGAACCAAATAATTATCGTCCTATCTCCCTTTTGTCAACGTTGTCTAAAATATTAGAAAAAGTTGTTAACAGGAGAGTCATGAAGTATTTGGAAAGCAACAAACTGCTCAGTGATTTTCAATTCGGCTTTAGAGCAACAAAATCAACTGAGGATGCACTTCTAGGACTAACATCGGCTTTAGTATCTTACATAGATGGAGGAGATAAATGCTTGGGGGTCTTTTTAGACCTCCAAAAAGCTTTTGATACCATATCCATTCCAATCTTAATAACCCAATTAGAGAACGTCGGCATAAGGGGTGTGGCCCTTGATTTGTTCATAGATTACCTGACAGATAGATGGCAACGTGTTAAAGTAGATGACCATGAAAGTACTGACTCCAGCTGCAAATACGGTGTTCCCCAGGGTAGCACATTAGGGCCTACGCTGTTTCTCATATATATTAATGAGCTTTGCAAAATAGGTAACCTATCACACTTAGATTTATTTATGTTCGCTGACGACACGGTGCTAATCTTCCATGGTCAAAACTGAAAGACAGTATTTGAAATAGCTGAGATAGGTTTGGCAAACGTGAGCACGTGGTTGGAGAATAGCCTTCTTTCGCTAAACACAAGCAAGACAAAGTATATCTGTTTCAGTAAAACATCAGTTGGAAGAGCGGCCTCATCGCTCACACTCAAGATACATACGTTCCCTTGCAATCGAAACGAGATCTACAGAAACTGCAGTTGCGCAACGCTTTCATGTGTAGCCTGTATAAAATATCTGGGAGTAATGCTGGATGAACATCTTAAATGGAATATGCACCTCACGTCGATAATAGCTAGGACTAGAAAGCTCGTTTATGTCTTTAAAAACTTGCGCTCAGTAGCTAATAATGTATTACTTGTACAGACGTACCGTGCATTGTGTGAGTGCATTATTAGATATTGCATTTATGCGTGGGGAGGTGCGGCAAAATCCCACATGATTGGAATCGAGCGTGCACAGCGTATGGTACTCAAAGTAACCCTATATTTACCATATCGTTATCCAACCTCTGCCGTATACGACTTGTCTGGAGTATTATCTGTTAGGAAGATATTTGTGTATGAAGCGTTAAGAAGATACCATAAAAAAGTTGTTCCTAGCCTACCTATTCTACAAAGGCGCGTAGAACGCTTTCCTGTGCCAAGCGTTAAATCAACTTTTGCGCAAAGACATTATACCTTTTTGGCTCCCTACATATATAACATTTATTACAAAAGTCATAAAGTGCGTTCACTAAATAATAGTAATTTGAAAAAAGTCACATTGATCTGGTTAAAATCAATGGACTATGATGCAGTAGAAAACTTTTTAACAAGCACGTATGTGCTTGAGAGCCACTGGTATATGTTTATGTTATTCTTAAAAAGTTTTCTACACACGCAATTATACACACATACAGACACACACACACACACACCCTCACACACACACACACACACACACACACACACACACACACACACACACACACACACACACGCACATATACCACATGCATGCATGCTTTGTTAGAAATAATTAAATTAACTTAAAATATGTAAACAAATCTTTGTTACAACCTTAGTTTACAGTTACAATTTTTATCTTCTGCTTGCTTATTATTATTCTTTTTTTTTCTGTCTATCTTTGTTGATGTAATAAATAATATTGCCACTATACAAGGGGAAGACGCTGGCACCTGCAACACAGTACTTACTAGTGCAGGTGTTAGGAAATTCTGTTTTAAACTGTATGAAACATGTCAATAAAGATTATTATTATTATTATGTACGTCGTGCAAAGGCGCATGACGTGCCTTCACCATATTCATTGTTCGGTTGAATAATAATCATTGTGAATAAAGGTAAATAAACATAGCAACTGTAGGGGCCACTATGCCCATATGAGATGGGTTTACTTTATTATTGGGTGTCGCTTTATTATACTCTTTAACAGCCGATAGGAAGTTACTTTTGACGAGACTATTTGTGAACTCAGCTATCAATGCTGAGCGAGGATTTTCTCTTTTGGACGGTTGTCGTATCACGTCGCGTACATCAGATAGTTGTAAGCTCGCATTGATAATTTTAGATAGGTCCAGCAACGCATCGTATAGCATTTTCTTTGTTTCGTTTGATCGTTTTGGTACATTTCAGATTTCAATGCTAGTTTTAACAAGTGAGCGGTCGAATGATTCCAGCTTCTCTTCCACCGCTGCTAATTTGATCGCCATCGTTGTACGCTCCTTTTCTAAACAGGTGATTTTAGTATCCAGAGAGGCCAGTTGCTCAGTTACATACGTCATTGATTTTTCTATCTCCTTATTAGTTTCTTCGATCTTGGTGTTGATGGTTTTTATGGCTATAATATGAGTCTCTAGTTGATCGAGGCGCGTATTTTGTAAGCTCATCATGTTGTGAATCATTTCTCTAATCTCTTGCTTGAAGCCGGCCAAGCTGTCTTTGGTAATATCGTATTCATCGGACGGGCAGCGGCATTTAGACCTTTGAGTAATGTTTGCCGCACTTAAATTTACAGAATACACTTCATCTGCACATAGCTGTTGAATGTCCGATTCCGAACGAGAAGAAAGATGTTGATTTGGAGGTGTGCGGGCCAGTTTAGACATTGTTGCTATTTGTACACTTTATTTTATAATATAATTCGAAATTAATTCACAAAAAGTGCTGTGGCCTCACGTGGGTTCGAACGTCGACCACGACGTCACTTAAGGCAGCGTGCTTAAAAATTTAAACTTGTACAGTGCCTATGAAATATTAATTGGCTTTTATATGTTTTGTTTGTTCCTTTGTCATGATTTTGTGTGTTAGTAATGTAGAATATAGGTAATATAGTTGTGTGTATAATGCGTGTGTTGTCTTGTAGTAGTAAGTAAAACTAGTAAATAGGTAAGAAAATATTGAATAACGTGTGGCATGCATGTCGGAAAAAATATATATGTAGCGTTATATAATCTGCATGAATGTAAATAAAATATCAGTAAAACAATTTGCATGCATTAGTAGGTACAATTCTAGTCATATTTTACGAAGTTTAGCAAGGTCTTCTTCGGATTTAATTAGTTGGCTGAACAAACCGTCTTTAAGACGTACACCTTACCATTAGCAATCCAACATTGGTTATAGTTGTTATTTTTTGTGAAATCCCGTGCGAGGTAGTGCAGCCGTCTAGTCTTTGCCGTGAGCATTTCGTTAACGTACAACGGCAGTCTAGGCCCGTTTTCAATCAGGTGAGTTGTGTTTAAACGATTTTCCTTGTTCTCCTTGTTAAATTCTTTAGTCGATTTTATAAACTTCTCTTTAATCGTAGCCGGCGTGAATTCTACAATGACTGCACCCACGTTATCAGCCTTGTTCTTGTGACGAAATATATTTTTTATTTGCGCCGAACTCACAGGCTGGTTGATGATCTGGCCCAGTTTTTCTACTGTAACAGCAAGAGAGTCACGCGTTTCGGGGCCTGATGAAGGAAGGTTCTTAATTTCAAGTGACGCCGCCTTTTGTTGCTTTTCTAAAAAGTCTACCTTGGTTTCAAGCGATTTTATAAATTTTTGGTTATTGCTACACTTTTCGTTAAAGTTACGACTCGCTCGCACAATATACGCGTTTTGTCTGTAAGTGGTGGAGGCGGATGGTATGCTTGTCGGTGATTAAACCTTGTCACCTTACGAGGGATATCATAGCAAAGTTTGGCGATAAGATCTGAGTAATGAATTTCATTATTTGTGATTTTTAACAATAATAGACAGTCTGCAATCTCACGGCGTTTTACTAAAGGTAAAATGTGAAATTTTCTACATAGACTGAGATAGTTATTGGAATGATAGTATATCTTTTGATGGTAACATAAATATTTGACGAACCGTTTCTGAAACATTTCAATGCGATCGATGTATTTATAGTAACAAGGGTTCCACACTTGCGACGCATACTCAAGAACTACTGACAAAGGTGCAGTATAAAATTTTGAGCGTCTTCGCCTCAGCAAAACACTTTGACAGCCTCATCACAAAACCTTGTCACCTTACGAGGGACTTGGAAGCTTTTTTATAAGCGAATCTATATGTTCGTCAAACAATAGTTTGGAGTCATGGTACACGCCCAGATCTCGTACAGTGCTACATCGGGATAATGTTTGGCCATCTAGTGAGTGTATCGCGGTTAAAGTGCAACGCTTACGAGTGTACATTATAACTGAGCATTTCCTAGGGTTGAGGTCCAGTTTATTATACATGCAATATCTTTCTAGTTGATGTAAGTCACTTTGGATAGATAATATATCTGCTTGTGATGATACGCTAGTATAAATTTTCATGTCGTCTGCAAAGCATAGTAGTTTAGAAGATTTAAAGCACGAATCTATGTCATTAACGTATACAATGAAAAGTAACGGGCCCAACAAGGAACCTTGGGGAACACCGCTAGGCACCGTAACCCAACTGGAAATGTAGTTACTCACCACTGTAGCCTGCGATCTGTTATCAATGTAAGAGGAGAACCATCTGAGCAAGTCACCACGTACTCCCACATCTCTGAGCTTTAAAATTAGTAGCCTGTGATCGATACGGTCAAATGCCCTGCTGTAGTCGGTATATACGACGTCAACCTGGCTACCCTTGTCCATAGCATCTGTAATATACTCATTAAATAGTACAACATTCGAAACCGTGGATCGACCTTTTAAAAACCCATGCTGGAACGGACTGAATGATTTATCAAGCGCGGAATATACTTGATTATAAACTAATCTTTCGAATAGCTTTGCTATTAGACATGGCTTAGATATTGACCGGTAGTTAATTATTTCTGAATTGGGACCCTTTTTGTGAATTGGAATAATGAAGGCCGACTTCCAGGTTTTAGGAACGGCACACGTAGACAATGATTTCGTAAATAGCGTCGAAATTGGTTTGGCTATAAATGAAGCAGACTTGACTAAGAACTTTTCTGATATATGATCTGGTCCTGCTGCTTTGGTTGTGTCTAGTTTACAAAGCAAGTTATTAAATTCCTTGACGCTGACCGTGACGTAAGATATATCGGCAACAGGTTTGGATTGACTAAGCCAATGAGAGGTTGAGTTTGTAGAAGAGGACTGAGTTGGGCTATGAAAAGTAGAATAAAAATATGACGAGAATGCCTCGCATATGTCTTCTCCATATCAACAGGAGAGGACATATGTCCTCTCCTGTTGATATGATCTCGTCATTATATTTTAGTGAACTGGGAATCGCATTAACGTTTCTACGAGTTTTAACAAAAGTCCAAAATAATTTAGGGTTGAGCCTAATTGATTTTTCCGTAACATTAAGATAGTTCTTATAACAAGTAGATTCCAGAGTTTTCACATTTTGGCGAAGCAATTTATATGTTCTCGCATCGGCAACGTTGCCGTAAGTTTTCATTTTTTTAAATATTTATGGTTATCTTTAATTAGTCTAATAAGAGAAGAGCTATACCATGTTGGATATGATTTGTTACGCATGGGTTTTTGGGGTATATAAGTATTCATCAAATTAGAAACCGTCCTATTAAAAAATTCTACAGATTCATCAATAGTGCGGTCTGTAAGTTCACGTTCCCAGTCAATTATATCAATGTCTCTGTTGATGGAATCATAGTCACCCTTGTCATATAGGTAACGCACTCGAGGTCTTTGGTCTAGCACGCGTAACTCGACGAAATCTACATTGACTAACAATCCCGGGTGATAAATAAGGGTCAATCCCACCATCTCCTCATGGTCCTTCCCAACTTTCGGCACACGGACTGAGTACCGGGAGATCGAATCTTGGGAGACGCACCGGTACTTACGAGGGCTCTTTCCCTGGTGCGCTTTTGGCTTCCTACAAATCTTTGTCCTGTCCCTTTTCTATACCCACTCTCCCCTACTGGGGCAGTTACGAAACGTTACAGTACTTCGCGTTCGAGCAGTCTATGTTGTATTAAACTTCCAGTACCTTTCTCTTCTTATGCCACTTATGCGCATACACCAACAGTCTCCTGAAACCTTCGGCGCTATTGACCAGTTCTTGAAAATAGAGGGTCAGTGGGGACCAACGGCTCTAAACATTCGCTTACTATAACCAGATCGTTGGAAATTACTAAATCTAATATTCTACCGTGCTGATTAGCCTACCCATTGTACTGTTTTAAATTCAACGTGAGTTCTCTCAACTCATCAATAAACAAGCATTTATCAGTTGTAGTAGGTATAGTTGCTTGGGGTGTGTGGCCAGAGAACCTCCTAGTGTGCCTGACGGTTGCTGGTCCTTTCTACACTTCTCGTGGATGGGAACAGCAGACGTTGGGCC
Source organism: Catocala sponsa (assembly GCA_963564715.1). Classification (NCBI taxonomy): domain Eukaryota; kingdom Metazoa; phylum Arthropoda; class Insecta; order Lepidoptera; family Erebidae; genus Catocala; species Catocala sponsa. Next base: position 2,920,581 of record OY751352.1, read on the forward strand.
GGTACACCCCGGGCAACTCGGGTAATAATGTCCTTTCGGGGGCATTATTACTCGTGGCTAATACTCTGGCATGCGTAGAGAACCCGAGGCAGTTTGTCTCGGGGTAATCGGCCCACGAGGACCGCGTATGGGGGTCTCTCCACGTGATCCTCTGATTAGCAGAGGACACGTGGATCAGAGACGGGGTGGGTCCGAGGAAGAAAACCTCGTTAAAAAATCACTTGTGAGGCCGAGGCGGGAAACATAGGTTCCTGCCCAGTCGGGCGGTCTTGGGGCGGGTGGATCGGTCCAGCATGGACTCCCATCCGGCCTAACCCGTAATCCTGAACTGACAGGACCGGGGGCCTTCGGGCTGCGAGGAAGAAAACCTCTATAAAAATAACCCAAAGCTTAAGCTTTTGTGGCCCGGCGAGGGGCTGTATGGCTGGGGGGAACTCAGTCGTTAGGGCCACCCTAAATTATATGAATGATGTCGGTCAAAGGTGATAAACTACCCCAGGAGGGTACCAGGTGCTCCGCGCCTGGAGAATCCCTCACGGAGCCTTCTGGCTCCGTCTGTCCCTCGTACTCTGGGGGGGGGCAGCCCACATCACAGCGCCATGCCGCGCGAAACTACCGACACCGAAACAGCCACGGAGTCGGACAACGATTCCGCGATGAGTGTCGCCTTGGGGTCAATCCCGGACAAGGCGACTCTAGCGCGAAAGTGCAAGCGCCGCACCCGTCGGACCCACTCAGGTTCCGACGAAGAGTCGAGCGCAGCGCCGATCCCAAAGGTTGGGACGGCCCGAAGGGGCAGGGACCGGCCTGGCACACCGGGGCCTTTCGGCCAGGCGAAGGGGGCCGAGGCGGCCGCTGCAAAGCGTGCAGCCGCTGAGGTATGCGCAGAGGAGGAGGTGGCGCTGCTCGCGCGGAAAATACGTCTGCAGGGGAGCAGCCCCACCCCGAAGTTGGTAGCAGAGGCGGTGCAAAGGGTCCTTGACGGTTCCGAGATTGTGACGAAGGTGGCGTCCAAGTCTCGGAACCTCAAAGGGACTTTCCAGAAGCACCTCAAGGAGGCGGCGGCCACAACGAAGGCGTCGGTCGATTATCTGGCCGACAAATTCGCGTGGCCGGAGGCGGAAGTGGCGAAGCTGCGCTAGGAGATGGTGCGGCTCAGGGCCGAGACCCGAGGGCGAGCACCTAAGGAGGCGCCTCAGCCGTCCGGTAAAGAGTTGGACATGCAGGCGTCCTTCTTTAAATATGTGGACGCCCGCATAGAGGGTCGCGGCGATCGGCTGCTGCCGTCGCCAAGCAATCGGTCGCGGCTGCAAACCGCACCCTCTGCGGTTACTGCTGTGGCCTCCAAAAGGTCACCACCCGTGCCGCCGGCGCCGCCATTGGGGTCTGGTCCCACACCCCCAGTAGGCAGTAAGAAATCTGGCGGGAGGAAGTCTGCCAACGACTTCCCGCCCCTTCCAGCACCCAGGGCTCGTCCGCCCCAGAGTTTGCAGCGAGGCCCCGCTAGGCCCGTGCCCCGTACGCCGTCAACCTCTGCGCTTTCCACCCCTCAGGATGAGCGTTGGCAGACGGTGGGGAATATGGGCAAGGCTCGCCGCAAGAAGGCCAAAAAGGCCGCTGCGGCTGCTAATGCGGCAGCTGCTACGGCTGCTGCTGCGGCAGCCACAGTTACAGTTAGACCTGGCCCCGTGAACCAAGGCGGGGCCAAGAAAAGGAGGTGGAGGAGAAACAGACTCCGAGCGCCGAAGTCAGCTGCCGTGGTTATCACGGTGCTACCGGAGGCGGCTGAGCGCGGCCTAACGTATCAGGCCGTGCTCTCCACGGCGAGGCGGAACACCGAGGACATTACGCAGCTCGGAGCCAGGGTCCGCCAAGCTCATACAGGAGGCCGCATCCTGGAGTTCCGCGGAGCTGACGGAGGTGAAGCGGCAGACAACATTGCCGCTAAGCTCAGGAGTCTGTTTCCTGAGACGGATGGTGTGAAGATTACGAGGCCGGTAAAGTGTGCAGAGATGTGCATCGCCGGTCCGATGATTCGGTGTCCGCAGGGGATGTCTCTGATGCCGTTAGTGCCAGAACTGGTTGTGCTGCGAACGCCATACGGATTGGCACCATCCGTCCCGGTCCTGGAGGGGTTGGTGCCGTGTGGGCGCAATGCCCTGTCGCCGCGGCCAAGCTGCTGGCTGACACCGGGCGTCTGCTCGTGGGCTGGAGTTCGGCCAGGGTCCACATCCTGGCCGCTGGTCCCATGAGATGTTTTAGGTGTGGAGGAGCTGGGCATGCTTGTATTAAGTGCCCTAGCCCCGAGGACCGCAGCGACGCCTGTTATCGCTGCGGCCAGCCTGGGCACGTCGCTGGAGCGTGCAAAACGACACCGCACTGCCCGGCGTGCGCGGCAGCTGGTCGAGCAGCTGCCCACTTCCGTGGCGATAGAGGGTGCAAATCCCCGCCCACAAAACGGGTGTAGGGGGGCAGCCCATCGGCCCAAGTAAGACCGCCCTCAGCGGTGGAGGAGGAGATGTCGACCTAGTCATGGACCAGGACCGTGACTATCTCCTCCTCCAGGCGAATCTCAACCACTTCGCCCGAGCGCAGGATCTTTTCCTGCAGTCTATGGCGGAGTGGTCGATCGGTGTAGCCGTAGCCGCGGAGCCATATTACGTTCCTCCCAGCCCCAATTGGGCAGGTGACCGGGACAGCTCCATGGCACTCGTCGGCTCCACGGCGCCTCGTTCACCCTCCCTCTCAATGAAGGAGAGGGGAGTGGGATACGTTGCGGCCGCGTGGGGAGAGGTCACAGTAGTTGGTGTGTACTTCTCCCCCAACAGGAGTCTGGCAGATTTCGAGGCCTTTCTCAACAACTTTGAGACCTCGATACGGCGGATATCATCTAGCCGCATCCTTGTGATGGGGTACTTTAACGCAAAGTCTACTGCGTTGGGGTCCCCCCGCACGGATGTCCGAGAAAGGGCGGTCGAAGAGTGGGCCGATGCGGCGGGCCTCTGTTTGCTAAACAGGGGCGCCGTCAATACGTGCGTGCGACGGCAGGGGGGTCGATAGTGGACCTCTCGTTTGCTACCTCTGCCCTTGCCGCACGCGTAAGGGGATGGCGCGTCCTGGAGGAGGTGGAGACCCTTTCGGATCATCGCTATATCCGTCTGGGGGTCTCCCGACTCCGGGACCCTAGCAGAGGTCATCGCCCGTCGGCGGGCAGAACTTCTCGCTTTCCGCGGTGGGCTGTGAAGAGGCTGAACCGGGACCTACTAGAAGAGGCAGCCATAGTTCAAGCTTGGCTGTCTCCTGAACCCCCGTCTGGAGAGGTAGACGCCGGGGCTGTCCGCTTTCGCGACAGCATCCAAGCTATTTGCGACGCGGCCATGCCCCGAGTGCGACACTGGAACCCGAAGGGGGTCTACTGGTGATCCCAGGAGCTGGCGGACCTCCGTGCGGCCTGCATTCGTATCCGGAGGTTGTACACACGCAGCCGACGCCATCGCCTCCGCGATGAGCAAGAAGAGGGCCGACTGTATGACGCGTATAGTGAAGCGAGGGCGTCTCTGCAGTCGGCCATCTGCCGCGCCAAGGAACGGGCGAAAAGTGAGATGCTGGAGGGTCTAGATCTTGACCCCTGGGGGCGCCCATATCGCGCGGCGCTGAACAAGCTCCGTGCGCGGCCCCCCCCCCCCTCACGGAGACCCTCCAGCCCAACTTCCTCTCCGAGGTGGTCGAGGAGTTATTTCCTGACCGGGCAGAGCACGTGCCCCCGACAATGGCCCCATCAGGAGGCCGACATCGGGAGGCGGACCTCAGTGCTCCCCCGGTTACAGATGCGGAGATGGGGGCGGCTGTCTTGCGGATCCGTTCCAAGACGACCGCCCCTGGACCTGACGGTGTGCCGGCGCGAGCTCTCGCGCTGGCCCTCGATCACTTGGATGTCCGCCTCAGGAAACTTTTCGACGCGAGCCTGGTGTCGGGACGATTCCCTGAGTGCTGGAAGGAGGGGAAGTTGGTATTGCTGGCCAAGCCAGGACGGCCTCCAGAGTCGGCCGCGGTGTACAAGCCCATAGTGCTGCTGGACGAGGTGGGAAAGATGTTCGTAAGTTTGTAAGAAGAAAATTCTCGCCACCCGTATTGTCCGGCACCTGAGCACGGTTGGTCCCGACCTGTCGGACGCTCAGTTCGGATTCCGGGAAGGACGTTCGACGGTCGGGGCCATTATGCGCCTGAAGGCCGCGGCCGAGGAGGCGGTCGCCGGCGGCGGTGTTCTGTTGGCGGTGTCTTTAGACATCGCCAACGCGTTTAATAGTCTGCCATACAGCTGTGTCCAGGGGGCACTTCGATATCACGGAGTACCTTTTTACCTGGAGCGGCTGGTGGCGGACTATCTGAGAGACAGGAGTGTCCTCCTCGAGGTTCGAGGCGAGGTTTGGCGGCGGCCCATGTCGTGCGGTGTCCCGCAGGGATCGGTTCTTGGTCCTCTCCTGTGGGACATGGGGTACGACTGGGCCCTACGTGCTGTCCTACCCCCCGGGCTGAGCGTCATCAGCTACGCTGATGACACCCTTGTCACAGCCCGTGGGGGTACCTTCGAGGAGGCGGCCCGTTTGGCCACCGTAGGGGTTTCCCAGGTGGTCGGGCGTATCGAGGCGCTGGGTTTACGGGTGGCTATTAACAAGACGGAGGCCCTGGTTTTTCATGGGCCCCGTCGCAGTCCACCCCGCGGCGCCTCGATAATGGTGGGATCGACGCGCGTTCCCGTCCAGGCCCACATGAAATATCTGGGCTTGGTGCTGGACGGAAGGTGGCACTTCGACGAGCATTTCAGACAGCTCGCCCCGAAGCTTCTCGGCACCGCGTCCGCCCTTGGGCGGCTATTGCCAAATTTGGGCGGGCCCAGTGTAGGTTGCCGGCGACTTTACACGGGGGTTGTCCGGTCAATGGCGCTTTACGGCGCACCGGTGTGGGCGGACTCCCTGACCACTCAGTGCAGGACTCTCTTGTGGAGACCACAGAGAGTCATAGCGGTCAGGGTAATACGTGGATACCGCACGGTGTCGGCCGACGCAGCTTGCGCGTTGGCCGGAACACCCCCGCGGGATTTGGAGGCTGAAGTGCTCGCCGAAGTGTTTGCAGTGAGTGAAGCGGTGCGGGAGGAGACGGGTTGTCGTCCCCTCCCGACATTGATTGAGTGCGCGCGCAATCGAGCCCATCAGGGCATGATTTTAGGGCCGGTTTCAGAACTGTTGGGGCCCTCCAGCCGGTATTGGAGCGATGGGCAGGGCGGCAGCATGGGACCCTTTCCTTCCGGCTAGTGCAGGTGTTGTCAGAGCATGGTTGCTTTGGCAAATACCTGCACAGGATCGCTAGGAGGGAACCGAGTTCCGTCTGCCACCACTGCGACTGTGAGGAGGACACGGCGCAGCACACGCTCGAGCAATGTCCTGCTTGGGCAGTGCGGCGCCGTGAACTCATTGAGGTTGTGGGTGAAGATCTCTCGCTGCCGGCCGTGATCAAAGCCATGGTCGACAGCGAGAGGAAGTGGGCAGCGGTCGCGTCCTTCTGCGAGGACGTCATCTCGCAGAAGGAGGCGGCGGAGCGGATCCGTGAAGAAAGTGTCCTTGCGGATCCGAGCCGTCGGCGGCGAACCGGGCGGTGAAGGCGCGCTTTCGCGCGCCTAATGCCGCCATAATGAAGGCCGCGGGCGGCAGAACGGGGATCTCTCGCCCGCCAGCCATTGAGTCGGTCCGACGCCCTATGTAGTGCTAGGGCGTCGCCGAGGAGCTGTAGACTGCTGGGTGGGTCGCTGAGGTAGTAACTTTTGCCAGCGGCCCATCCACTACAAGGCAGCGAGCGTGCACACCGTGGGGTTTTGGTCCGTAGGCCCGAAATACGGGAGAGCCGGACATAACCCTCTCACCTCCCCTTGTGGCGAGAGGGTATGCATCAGGCGAATTTCCCCACGTAAAAAAAAAGTAAAAAAGGTATAGTTGCTTGATATAAGCGAACTATTGTGAGAGAGAATCCAATAATTCGACTCATATTAAAATCTCCTACCAGTAGAAATATATCATAAGGGTGATTGATAACCGACTGATTAAGTTTACTAAGGAAGTTACTCAACTGCAACGAAAAAGAGACACTTAGCCCTGTTTACATAAATAGACAACACAAAGATATAAATTAATCCATTTACGTGTATTTAATTTCTCAACCGAATATTTATCCAAAGGTCCTCAGCTGTGGAATGAAAGAGTGGTTGCGAGATGACAGGTAGTTCCTTACGAGTAGCTATTAGGACACCACCACCTCGGGACTGCTCAGCCAAAGTATAATTGCGGTCGCGGCGCCAGACAATGTAACGCTCATTGAATAACTCCGAGTTCGAAATGTCGTCGGTGAGCCATGTTTCCGTAAGGATTATAATGTCGTATGAGCAAGCTGACATTTGGCGATAAAACGTATCCGTTTTGGTCCGTAGCCCCCGTACATTCTGGTAGCATACACTAATATTGAGATTGAATTTATTGTTATTAGTCACTATCGAAATATGCAACACCATCATAATGTCTCACTGAACGATAAACAGATATATAATTTATCACTTTAAAAGATAAACTGATAAACGTAAACATTAATCCATTATAATAAAAGTAGAATTAATAGCAAAACGTTAAGTTAAAAATGTTGTAAGTGAAAAGTGGGTAAAGCAATAATAAGTAACGCGGACAGCAAAAATGTAATGATTTAAAATTGTAAACAGCTTTGCGACGAAGTGAAATGCGAAGCGGCACAGACCCAATACACGTGAGTGCGAGCGAGATGCAAATGCTAATATATGTTGGTTCTAGTAAGCAAACAGCAAAATAGCACGGTCGAGAGAAATCGGTGAGTGGCAACTCGTACGCGGTGCAGATGCTAAACCTTTTGTACAGGTATAAAATGGTTGACATTATTTGTAAGTTATAAAGTAAATAATTAATACAAAATCTTGGTAAGGTAGTAAACAATGGTATGAAATAATTTAAACAATCTTGTTTAAATCAAGTTCATTTCTAATAATTAATACTTTGCCACCGTTGTCTTTTCGAACATGAATGTTACCGTGTTTTATCCAAATAAAATTATAGTTTTGTCCTTCGCTATAAGTTTAGCTTTACTCAAAAGCTTTTTATGCTCTGCACTCAGGTGGTCATTTACGTAGATTCTCCGAGATGTACTTTGGAATCCTAAGTCTGATGTAGCAAGACCCTTAACGGCGCGAGACGCCGCAAAAAAATCTTTTACATATATGTTTAAAAAACTGACGATGATCAATTTCTCGTTTGAGTTGAATTAATTGTGTACTGTAAGTACACAATTAATTTGGGTTTTCGGGAATTATAATTTATGTTTCGACTTATGGCTTCAACTATAGAGAATAGATTCTCAACCTTCTTAAGCGGCACTCCCTTGATCCCGACGTTATTCAAACGAGACCGCTGCTCATAAGTAGAAAGCTCATGCTTCGTCCTAGCCAACGCTGATTGTAGACAGTCAACTTGTTCTTGAAGTTTTTCAAGTCCCGAAACTGTAGCTTCAACTTCACTGACTCTGTCACCGAGCTCATCAAGCTTACTACACGAATATTCACATGTAGCTTTCAGCTCAGACAATTTATCCTTGATGGTCCGCATGTCTTCAGCTAGCGAAGGTAGACTAAGTAACCGACGTTTAATGTCACGAATCTCACTCAAAAGGTTTTCAGTGGTGCTCTGTTCCAAGGCATGTACCGCTGGTGATGAGGTTCTGCAAGCGGCACATTTCTATTGATTCCTTCTGTCTACGCCAAGTCACCTCCAGCCAGCCTCCGAAATGCCGGCACATCCGAAATCTAGGTGTTTTTTACAAATCCCACACTGTTCGCCGTCGTTAAACTGATTGTTACATAACGCGCAAGACTTCGCGGTAAAATCCAAGCAAGTACGCTTATGAAAGAAAAGCAAAAAATGTTTGCAATATATGACTTCGCGCTAGAATGCGTGTAGTACAACCAAGTGTTCACAACTGAACACAGCTGTGTTATGACACATATCTTATCTTATGTGGGGGCCAGTCAGTGCAGACCGGCGACACTTCGACCCAGTGGGATCTTTTGTGTCGACACTCTCCCAATAACGACTGCCATAGATGTTCATGGCAGCTGGGACCAACGGCTTAACGTGCTTTCCGAGGCACGGAGCAGGCGATAATTGTCAATCAATACGCACATAATTTCGAAAAGTCTTATAGTTATGACACATAAGTCTAATAATTTGTTATTTATTTAATACCACATACAGCCATCATTACAGGTAATACTTAACCTAATGCAATGGATGCAGAATTTACTTAATATGTACAAATTATATTTACTTAATATATACTCCCTAATACTATATATTCCTTAATACTAATTATTTCCTATTATTGTAAACACAAAAAGGAATAAGTAGCCTGTGTGAACTCACTCAGTGAACACGAAAATATGTCTACACTTTGGACACAGCACAGAGTACACGCAGCGCACGGGTCAGCGGCGCTAGCTGAAGGAGGTTAGTACGTGCGCGCGGCACTAGCAGTAGTGGTGGCTGCCTCCGGCGGCCTATGTACTCGTCCGGAATACAGAATTGAACCGTCAGTAGGACAGCCTGGTTATGTATATTTCCCCTAAGAACCTTAACACATACGTACCGAAAGCCGCTACTCTTCTCACTTCCAGCATATTATAACCCACCATGCCCAGGACAAATAGAGTAGGGTATAGTAGTGGATAGCCCATATTGCTTCAGGTATAGAAATCTTATAAATTTATTCTGGATACGCTCTAACATTAATTTATATTTTGCTTCATGTGGGGACCAGATTGCCGCATCAACTTCCAAATGACTCCTCATGAGAGCCCAAAACAGTGCTTTTAGTGCTCCAATATTTGTAAAGTGATTCGTTTGACGTAATACAAATCCCAGATTACGGAATGCCTTTTTACAAACATTGGTAATGTGTTTCCGAAAGCTAAGATTGGCAGCAAACTGAACCCCCAAGTCCTTGGCTTCAGTGACGCGTTGCAACGGGATTCCCTCCATTTGATACTCGTGTTGATGTGGGTTACGCGCACGGCTGAATGTAAGTACGGAGCACTTGGCTACATTAAAATACAGCTTATTTTCGAGGCTCCATTTTACAACCCTATTTATATCCCGCTGTAGTATGTTATGATCGTCATTCTGCTTCACTTCACGGATCAGTTTCAAGTCATCAGCAAATAACAAGGGCATTGACCCGCTAACGACGTCCGGTAAGTCATTGATCATTAAAATAAAAAGAAGGGGGCCCAGGTTACTACCTTGGCTCACTCCAGACCACGTGAAATACGGTTCAGAAAGGCATCCACCGCAGTCTACGTACTGACATCTATCTCGCAGGTAGCTTGCGAAGAAAACTATTGTGCGCGGTGTGCAGCCCACGTTGGCTAGCTTAAAAATAAGGATGTCATTATCGACTGTGTCGAAATCTTTCTTAAAATCTAAGTAGGCTACATCCACCTGCAAGCCAGCATCCATCGCAGGTACCAGATGCGTCATCAGATGCAACAAGTTGCCCGTTGTCCCACTTCCAGGACGAAAACCGTGCTGCGCGTCGGACAACTGAGCACTTACCTGATCATACATGCAACTGTGAATGGCCGCCTCGAACACCTTGGCAGGAGTACTCAACACAGCCACAGGTCTGTAGTCACCCGGTTCAGATCTTCCACTACCCTTCGGCATGTCGGGAAACGATGCGGCCTCGATGCAAAGATTAAATATATGTAGCAATGGCTCCACCAAAACCATGCGGCAGTCTCTGAATATAAACGAAGGTATACCGTCAGGTCCCACCGAACGTTTAGGTGGCAAGTTGGCAAGAGCGCATCGAACGTCGCCTGGGTACAGAGGCGCTAGCTGCGCCCAAGCGCCTGGCGCCGCCGATGCGCTTACTGCTGCCACATCCAACGCGGCTGGTTGCGAACTGTAAACCGAGTGAAGGAAACGAGCAAACTCGTTCGCACATTCATCATCTGGTAAACCTCAACCACAAGATATTTATTTTTATTTTGCTCTTCAAAATGACCACACTCCACCTGATGGTAAGCAGTCGTGTGGTCTAAGAGCAGTGGCCTCCACATTGCCCCCACAGTAGCCGAGGCGATGTTGAGGTCTCTACTTTGACGGCCTGAGAAGATCCTTTTTACGCCCCGCTTAAAGTACCCAGGATTGAAGGAAGAAGGAAACATGTGCCTTGGCAGAGAATTCCATGCCTTGGTCGTTCGGCAGAGGTATGAGGACCCAAACTTTTTGGTACGCGCTCTAATCGACTCTACCGTGTAAGGATGGCATCTGAGCCCAGCACGCGTTGTTCTGGATTGGAAAGGGGAGGGCGGGATAAGGTGGAATAACTCTTCAGAGCACTCCCCGTGGTATATTCTGTAGAAACATGCCAATGAGGCAATGTCCCTACGGAGTTGCAGAGGTTCCAGTGAACTCGTATCCTCTGGATCTCCGATGATACGGACAGCCCGCCGCTGTAACCGGTCGAGAGCGTCCAGCAAGTACTGCGCGGAGCCATCCTAAAGATGAGAACAGTACTCCACGCAAGGGCGCACTTGTGACTTATACCTTATGCCTTATACCGCGGTTTGCTCAAATTGGTCTTCCTTAATCTCATATAGTTCCAGAACGCTCTCGGGTCCATTGCTAGGTGGTTTTGTACGCGATCCCAATATTGGTCAAGTGCTCGTGTGGTTTCAGTCTTTACTCTCGCCCTGCATTGAGCAAACGCCACATAATCACGGCGCGACTTACGTGATTTGTATTTTTTGTGTAATACATATTTCAGTTTAATATCTCTAATAATTTCAGACGTATACCATACCGGGTAATTATACTTATTATTGCGAGAACCAGTAATTTTTGGAGGCACACAAGCATCAAAAACTATGTAGATCTTATCATAAAATAAATTTAGCACTGCATTGGGATCCCTTAGAGAATACATTTCATTGAAATCTATCTTAGTCATCATGTCATATAAATTAATAAAGTCGGCCTTGTGAAAATTCCACTGTTTGTGTATACGTGTACTAGGGATGTGAGAGTGTAGCGAGGGGGGCGACGCGAGCGGTGGGACAGGCGCGGGCGGCGACGGCGGCGAAGCGCCAACATCGATGCACACAGTGAGCGGTGGATGGTACGCGTCCACTGGCTCCATGCCTTCGTCCGCCACGCCCACAGTCACGCCACTACGTGCACTCAGCATGAGGTCCAACTGTCTGCCGTTACAGTTAGGTATAGGGTTGCACTGAGTGAATTCACAGAAGGCCATAAAATATCAAGTCCGCGCGACGTTGCCGTTGCGACTAGACGTGCGAGTGCGTGCGCGCCGTGCACCGCGGCCTTGAGCCATGTCGCGATCTCCGCAACGAGACCCTAAGGAGACTGATTTGAAATGTAATGCGTGTAATGTTGTAATTAGTGAATTGTTGGCTTTTGTGTGTAACAAAGTGGACACACTTCCAGAGACAGCTATAGTGCAAATATGTATGAGTGCATTTGCCGATGCGGAGATTGAAAGTGCCAGGCAACTTGTTTACAAGCTGCTGGCACCTTCACGGAAACTTATGAGAAGAAAAGAAGGTAACCAGCAGAAGAGTGTGCAAGAAATAATTAAGATCGTGAAGGAAACAGATCCCGAATGTTTACCGATTTTTGTGGCTAAAGATCTCAATAAATTACCACCGGTCACGTTTGACCATATAGATGTGACTACATTCCTAAAGGAAATTTCACTACTTAAAAAAGAAGTCGCCAGCTTGCGAAGAGACAATTCGGAGTTATCCTCGCAAGCGACCAAGGAGGAGGTGGCATCACTTAAGTTCGAAATACAGCAGTTAAAAGACATAGTTTAAGACGCATTATCGAAGAATGAGGGTGAAAATGCTAAAGAAATATTGAAACGGACAACGAATACTTTGCCTATAATACCATCTATAAGCATTAGTGAAAAGGAGGTGGAAGAAATATTCTCCGAAAGCATTGATTTCGAACGAACACCGCGGCCGAAGCAAGCGTTCGGCGCGGGGGCAGCGCGAAGGGGGGAGAGGGAGCGCAACAGCGAGTGTGGCAGCGAGCGCGTGCCGTCTCCGGTGTCGCGTGAGAGCGAGACAGCGATAATCGAGCGGCGAGTGGGTGGCGGAGGCGGCAGCCGTGCAATGCGCTGCGCGCCTCGTACACTCGCGAGCGAGTTAGCGCCTACGTGCAGCGACTCGAGCGTAATTATAACAGCTGATAAGCGGAATTACACGATGGCTGAGGCTGTTAAGAATGCAACGAATACTAGTAACAATTCCAAGCAAGGTAAAGATTATTGGTCAACGGTGCAACACAAACGTCGTAAAATTATTAATAGGAGGGGAGTCGCCCAGCCCTTGGAGCAATTTAACTTTAAGGCAGCCGAGAGGAAAATATCCTTATATGTCTCTAGAGTACATAAGGAAACCACTCCTGGGGACATAGAGGCATTTATTAAATATAAGACTGACCTTAATGTGCAAGTTTATAAAATAAACAATATAAATAATGAATTTAATGCCTTCAAGGTCATTGTTCCGTTAAGAAGTGTCGACCTGTTCCTGAACGATAATGGTGATCGTTTCTGGCCTGCGGACATTGTTTTCAGGAAGTTCTGGGAACGTAAGCAAGTCGGTAATAAGAGATCAACAACGAACGCTGAGCTTATTAAAAACTAATATGGATTGCTCGACCATTAAGCTTGTTTCATGTAACTGTAGATCACTCAAAAGATCTTTACAGGAAATAGTTCAGTTATGTAATAGTCATCACATTATAGCGCTTCAAGAAACATGGCTGTTTCCACATGATCTTGGATTATTAAACACGATTCACAAACAATTCGGCAGTCACGGTATATCTGCTGTCGACACGGAGCAAGGAATGGTGCGAGGGAGGCTCTACGGGGGAGTAGCTCTCCTGTGGGATCGAAACATATGCCCTAGTACTGATATTGTGCAGTGTAACAATGATCGCATGGTAGCGGTTAAACTTGTGCGCGGGGATCGGAGTATTCTAGTATTTAGTGTATATATGCCTACCGACTGGGAAGACAATTTACCGGTAATGGCACAGTGTCTGGCTAATATAAGTGCGATAATTGATAGTGCGGATGTTGAAAGTGTGTTCGTATTAGGGGACTTTAATGCGCACCCCGACACGCGTTTCTACAAGGAACTAATGGACTATTGTTTTGAAGAGTTGTTATCTTGTATAGACTCTAAGCGATTAGATATAAGCACGTATACATATGTAAGTGATGGAACCAGTTCGCAGCGATGGCTCGATCACTGCCTTGTCTCTGCGGCGGCCAAGTCATCGATAAGTGACGTATACGTATTATATGATGCCTATATGTCGGATCACCTACCATTAGTAATAGAGGTAGGAATTAATAGTATTATTTGTAAAAGACTGATAGTAGATAGTGGGACTGATTGCAATTTAAAGTATAGGTGGGGCTGTAGAAGTAATGAACAATGTGATAAATACTGTGAACTATGTACTGAAAATCTAGGTTTACTATATCAATCAGAGGAGTATAACTTGTCATGTAAGAGCAATATGTTATGTAATGATGTAGAACATATAAGTATAATTGACAGGCTTTATTGTAATATAATTAAAGTTTTATAAACTGCCGCTTAACGCACATACACATGTAATAATAATAGAAAACGTTATATAACCGGTTGGAATTATTATGTTAGACAGTACCACGTCCAGGCTAGGCAAACATTTTTACAGTGGAATACATATGGTAGGCCTAGTTCAGGATATTATTACGATCTAATGCGTACAGCGCGTAAAGACTTTAAAGCTGCCTCGAAATATGTTCAAAATAACCAGGAGAAGATTAAAATGAATATGTTAGCGCATCATGCTTCGTCTAAAAATTTCGCGGGTTTTTGGACGGAAGTTAAAAAGCTCAACCCAAAAATCAGCACACCAGTCAGTGTAGAGGGTGAATCTGACAAGAGAGCTATTGCAAATAACTTTAGTACGCATTTTAATGTAAAACAGACTTTAATTAATCCAGCAGTATCTGTGCCTTCGTCAAGTTGTTGTAAAAGTGTTGAGTAGGGGGCTTTCCAGGTGTCGACTGATGATGTTGTTGAGGTTCTCAGGACAATGAAGCGAGGGAAATCCCCAGGGCACGATGGCTTGAGTATTGAGCATCTGCTATACGCAGGAAAGTAAATTGCTGATACCTTAACTTTACTGTTCAATCTTTGTGCACGGCACCAATACTTGCCTGAGGAACTTATACGTACATTGGTTGTACCTATAGTTAAGAATAAAACTGGGGATGCTACTAGCATGTCGAATTATAGACCCATTTCGCTGGCAACGGTTGTGGCCAAGGTGCTTGATTGAGCGCCTGCTACATAAAAAGTTAAGTCCCGCACTTAGCCTAAATGACGGGCAGTTCGGTTTTCGTCATGAAGTTTCAACAGACATGGCTATCTTCTCCCTGAAACAAGTTGTATCGTAATATGTGGAACAGGAGACAAGTGTTTACGCTTGTTTCCTTGATCTAAGCCGTGCTTTTGACACAATCAATCATGACTTGCTACGGGAGAAACTAGATAAAACTTATATCGCGCCTAGAGTTGTTGGACTGATTAGATATTGGTATTCTAATCAGGCGAACAATGTCAGGTGGGAATCAGCTAGGTCGGATAGCTATAAACTATCCTGTGGCGTTAGGCAGGGGGGGTTAACCTCTCCTGACCTATTTAATATCTATATGAATGACTTGATTGAGGAGCTGAGTGGGACTGCGGTGGGACTTAGGCTTGGAGACAGGTATGTCAACAACCTGAGCTACGCTGATGATATGGTCCTACTCAGCCCCTCAATTAAGGGTTTAAGGAAACTGATGGCAATTTGTGAGAGATACGCTAGAGAACATAACTTGGTGTATAATGCAAAGAAGACAGAATTGTTAATATTTAGGTCAGGAAGAGGTCCACAAAACGTCCCACCAGTTTGGATAGGAGGTCAGCGAATCAAAGTAGTAGAGAGGTTTAAGTACCTTGGTCATATACTGACGTCAGACTTCAAAGATGATGCCGATATAGACAGGCAACGCAGAGCGCTGTCAGTAGTGGGCAATATGATAGCCAGGAGATTTTTTAAAGCCAACACTCAGACGAAGGTACATCTTTTTAGGACATATTGTCAGTGTTTCTACACTTGCCAACTCTGGACGCGTTACACGAAGAGGTCTCTGGATGGTATTCGTGTCCAGTACAATAACATCTTTAGACAGCTAATGGGTCTTGCGCCGCATTGTAGTGCGTCGGGTATGTTCGCAGAAGCTGGGCTGGATACGTTTAATGCCATCCAGAGAAAACGAATCGCTGGATTCATGTCGAGGGTTGGTTCGTGTACGAACAGTATTATCAAAGAGTTTTCTGAAAAACTGTATACTACCACAATGTACAATAAATGGTTACAGATTGCAGCGTAATAATTGTATCTAATAGCGTCATTTTTAGTAATAGCGTAGAGAGGTTATATATATTCATTTTGTTTGTTATGTAACTTCATTTATTTTCTTTTTAATACGGATATGTTTTCTTTTTTGTTCCTTTTCTGTGTAAAATATGGAGTGTAAAGATTCCGAAATAAAGATTTATTATTATTATTATTATATTCATAATAATTACAAACTTTAACATTGCACGAATATAAATTGAAATCACCTACTATAACTAAATTATTACTATATTTAACACAAAGGTTTTCCAATATATTAAACATTATCATATAATCTGTCCCATCGGTTTGAGGTGGAATATAATAATATACGATACAACAAGCAAATAAAAATCGTTTATGCATATATACTGTAGCACAAATTAATTCGAACTTGTGAGTGTCTATGTCAATACCGTCCGGCATCGATACTTGTCGTAGCTCGAACCGCAGTGTGGCCACTAAAACCACGCCGCCATGTTTGCGCCCATCCGCTCGATCGCACCTTAATATTTGGTATCCAGGAAGGAAACACTCCGCATTTTGAATGCTATCGTTTAATCCAGTTTCTGTAAAAGCGAATAAATCCGATGCCGACGATTCTAACAAGGATAATAATTGTCCAGTCTTAGTACGAAGTCCTCGCACGTTCTGATATAGGATATTGAAGTTCCGACTGGGTTTGCAGTTGTGCAGGTTTGGTTGCGCAGGTTTGGTTGCGCGACGAAACCAAATCCATTCGCTAAACTCCACATTTAATGGCCATACTGCTGTATCATAAAGCTTTTATATCCGTATAAAGTAGTATAATACTTTGAAATTATACTACTTTACACGGATTTTATCTCTTTGTTTCATTAAACTCTATTTTACTTTCTTTTGAAACTTTATAATAATAATAATAATAATCATTTATTTAACTTAAATTGGTACAAATGGAAACAGAGCTTATGTTACATCGTAAAGGTAAATTATAAAGGGTGCCTGTACTAGGGTTAACCTGTGCCACAGGCATTAACTTTAAGCTACTATTGTCTAGACTAAGATGTAAAATTAAATATTAATAGGTTTTATATTTTAAATAGCTTAGATAGTAGCTTAAGTAACTAGTACCAGTGCTAAACAACAGTGGTTTAAAGTTTAAAAATTTAGTAGCAGTAGAGTTTAAAACAGAAAAATAAACAATACCATAAAATTCGTATAAAGTAGTTTAATTTTAATGTATTAAATTCGCGTAAATGGAAAACAAGACTCATTTTACTTAGCTAGACCTATAGGTACAGAAAAAAACATAAGAACAAACTTATTCCATGAGATCCATGATGCAGTGGCTGTTTGTAACTGTTGCAGGCCTTGCTTGGGTTCGGTGAGGACCAGCAATCAGCTGAATGGGTCTGTGGAGGATCTGTTATCAGCGAGAAGTTCATCCTGACGGCAGCGCATTGCGTCTACTCCCGATCATTGTAAGTTGTTTGTTAGCTTCCGTGACAGCGAATGCCAGACGCAAGAGGTTTATCTGTTGCGAAATTCTCAATGGAAGCTCGGAGTTAGTTAGTGCCTTGGGAAACCCGTTAAGATATTGGTCCGGCGCCTGATCTCTCTTCGGATGTTCCGGATTGTGCCATCAGATTCTAACAGTGAAGAAATACAGCTCTTGTATTTGCGCACACCATTATGCACTGTTATATCTCCTGCACAGATGACCAGTTTCGGGCAAGATTAGCCGACATGACAGAGACTTGGCCTGTAGGACCTTTATATAAATTAATTGTTTGACAGAGATAAAGTAAATTACAGGAGTTCTGTAGGCTGTTCGTCCGGTTCGATAGAGTGTAGACTCTATCGAACCGGACGAACAGCCTACAGAACTTCTGTAACAAATAACGCTGTTCTCACATTGAGGCCGATTTCCACAGCATCTTGAGTTTGCATGTTACTGTATCTTGAGCTGGTTGCGCAGCGTGTGTCATACAGGTCTGACAATGAGCAAATGAAGGCTCTCGTCTTTGAACGCCTCCATATTCTAAGTAAACGTTTAACAACCGATAGATTTCATGTCTGTTATTCACCTGAGTAGCAGAAAATTAAGATTCGTGTGATAAAACAACTGTATACAGTAGACTTGAAAGTGTTTTATGTGTATATACATACAGAGTTTCATTCCTATATCCCCGGAAGGGCAGGCAGGGGTGTACTACATACATTTTTCTCTAGCTCTGGTCTTCGGCTCCACGTAATATGAAGCGAATTTATTACCTTCACTGGGCACAGTTCCAGTTCCAGATGCCAAGCTGGTACTGATAATTTCTTGACAGCAAATAAGCAATACGCAAGCGCCATTGAAGAATCAGGAGAGAAAATAATAAGTATCGAGGTATTTGACAAGTAAGTGCTTTACATTTATTTTACAGCGGTTATGTATCGTTTGCGGCGTTAGGGATACTGAAGCGCAGTGACCCTCTCGAGTACTGGAAGGTGTATAAAATAAAGAGGGCCATTAAACATCCGGAGTACAAACCACCATCCCGGTACCACGACATCGCGCTGTTGGAGACTAAAACAGAGTATGTAATTATAAGTTCTCTATACCGTTTATTATTTTATGATCAATTATTTAAAAGGTTAAGAAAAACTTCGTTAGGTAATCTGTATAATATCTGAAAAGTCTCCATAATTTTTAAAGGATGTAAAATATTATGGAGTTCTCCTGTCGATCCGTTCTGAAGAATTCGATCTTCGGTTCGATCAACTCGAGGCCAACAGAATTAAATATCGATTCCATAAAGTATCAGAATCAATTATGTAAATCGAAGATCGATCTTCGACTATTCGTATCAAATCGGTAATCAATGCGTAGTTGACTAAGGAGACAAGAAAGTAAGATGTGTAAGCGGAGAGGTCTGTTACTGTTACAAAGAGTTGACAATAGTAGGGAGGAACATGTGTATAATACGTATTATTATACTTTCAGGATAAGCTTTAGTGAGGAATTAGTGCCAGCATGTCTGGATACTGAACATTTAGATAAATCCGAGGCTGATGCTTCTGGCTGGGGCGAAATAGGTTATAAAAACGGTTTGGCCGATACGCTACAAGTTGTAAGTAGTGCATAAAACTAAGCCAATTCATTTTTATTTACGCTCCGTGCTTATTTATACGATGAAACTTAATAATAATAATAATGTTTTTATTGTTTCACAGATATTTACAACCATTAGGAACAATTTTTGTATACATGATGTTAGCTACAATTTGTGAACGCTGGTACTTAAAATAGGAAGACCTGAGCTATAAGTACCAGCAACCTTCCATGACACATTTTATATACAAAACCTACATAGAATAATAAGTTAAAACAATGTACATGTAAGAAAATAGTAAAACAAAAAAAGAAAATTAAAGCAATTCGGAACAATTAATTTAGTAAACGTTTGTGTGCTTGTGTGTGGGAGTGTGTGTGTGTTTGTGAGGATGTTTGTGTGTGAGGGTGTGTTGTGTGTGTGTGTGTGAGGGTGCGTGTAATTACATCTTAAGAACAGTGTGTGTTATTGCATCTAAAGAACCAAGATCCTTCCTAAAAGGATTTCTGATTCCTTTAGCTCCTCTTCCACCGTCGCGACTCGCATTGCTAGACGAGTGAGACACCACTATATGCAAGCGGGAAACGACAAAGGCGAGGAAAAAACTTTTGATACCGGTGAATGGCAACTATTAGTGGGTGTTATTGAATATTATATTATGTTATGCTATTACGCCAATTTATTTATTATAAATGTTATATTTATTTTAATTTATATATTTATTTATATATGTATATATACTCATCGTTTATAATTTATATGTAGATATATCTTAGGTATGTTTCTGTGTATGTGTAGTTGATGTACGTCCGAGCGTCATTTGGGGTTACCAAATAATATCAGGGTTGGTTTGAGGCATAAGGCATAAGGCAGAATAAGAAAGCAAAAATAAAAAGGTGTAGGAATACAATTAAGAGTAATCAAACTGTAAGTTGTTGTGTTGGAAGGATTCAATGTATCCAGAGCTGTTCCTAAACACATTACATATTCTGCTACTGTTGAATGGTTCCTCCTGACATTTGCCATGTCATCTGGAGACTGCTGGAATGCAGTCATTTTAAAAGGCGTAGATGAAATTAATTAACTTTGAACCAGGCAAATATTGACTGAGTAAGTTTTAGCTATCGGTCATTCGGTCAGGAATTTGATAACTATAACACGGCTTTGTTTTAGGTGACAGTATCAGAATATAATGAAACGGATTGTGCATCAGCATATCCTACCCACCGTCACTTGAAGCAAGGGTACGACCATACTACGCAGATGTGCTACGGATCACATAGTGACATTATTGACACATGTCAAGTAAGTGTTATTTAGGCAAGGCTACTACAAATAAAATAATAATTATGTACAAGTGAAACAGTTGACCTGACAGAGATGACTGGTCTGACTTGGCATGGTACTTTAATGCCGAAGGCCAAGATCCACTTGGCCTTCGTTTGTTATTAGTTGACTCTTAATATAAATCTATCGATAGGCACGAATTTGATCATACACCTAAGTTGTATACAACAAACTTGTGCCTGCGTGAACCCCACAGATACTTGTAGATGGGTGACCGAGTATCAAAGTAGTTCACCCTTAGTTATTTCAGAATAATTGTGCTACTGGTAGTCATATTAATATTAATCCAAAACATGGTTTATTTGCGCGCCAAGTTTAATCCAATTCTGTTTAATGGTTTACGTCTCTTTCTTTCTTTTCGTGTGGTTAGTGGCCAACCTGTTATCAAGAGTTGTTCAAGCCGCCCGTAGGCCTCTGACATGGCTTAACGACTGCTGTCAATTTGACAACAACCGGGACCGACTTTTTACGTGCCCTCTGTAGCACGGAGACGCTCAGATGAAATACCACTAAGCGGTCACCCATCTATAGACTGACCGCACCCAACGTTGCTTAACCTCGCTAATCGTTTACCGATCAGTGAGTGCAACTGGCTATGAGCGCCTCAATGGTTTACGTGATTGATTATCAAACATACAAATCCACAATACAAGCCGTGATATTTTACTGTTATACCTGGCGAAATTAGGTATCACTGCGACAGAACGTTACTACGACCTGAAATGTCAACGCTATGCTAGGTTACTAACTATAAGTTATTTTTGGTTTATTAATAGTAATGTTATTTATTTGTACTTTGTCTACAAGTACATCGTGTATACCGCGCTTATTTGTCAGGCCGTATGAGTCTTACTTTATAGACAAAGTCCACTATATTATGAGCTTAACATTTGACCACAGCTTACTGTCACACGCAGTATATCATGTAACTTCATTTGTTCTGACAGGGTGACAGCGGCGGTCCTTTACAAGTGAATGAAGAGGACTGCCAGTACACTGTGGTCGGAGTGACGTCATTCGGCAAGACCTGTGGCACCCTCGGCACACCCGGCATGTACACCAGGGTGTCGCACTACGTACCCTGGATAGAGAGCATCGTGTGGCCTGATTAAATCATCTAGAGGCACTGTCGATTACTATCAGATTTGTAACAATAAATTATGGAAACATTCTTATATTTCTTAAACAATCTCTCATATTGCTGATCTTTGATAAGCTAGTCTTGTTTATCATAGAACATAATATTTTTATGGAAATACAGATTTTGATTATAATTTTGACGTCTCTCTCTCATTTTCACCTCAAAATTTTGGATCGTCGGTCTACCTGATCCTTGCATCTGTGCATTTTAACTTATATTTATAAATTCGCTAAGAATATGAGTACGCAGCCTCTACCGAATAAAGTTTTTAATAATAATAATAATAGTTAATTCACTAATAATATATTTATCTTCATTAAAATAAATAAAATAAAATAAAATATCTTTATTTCGGCCATTAATGTTGGTATGTACCTACATAAAAAGAGTCCATAGATTGTTTAGTAATGGGTTAGTAACAGAATGTACTTATAGTCTATATTAGTAGTGTTAGTAAGGCCGCCCTCTAGGCACCGTGTGGTAGCACTATAGGTACCTCTACGCTACGTTGTGTGAGATCTATGTATGTGTACCTATAGCTATTTCCACCCAGTGCCGTTGTATAGGACAGTCTGGTCTGTTAACAATCATTTTCAGGATGCCGTTCCGAGTGTTACGCAAGCGCTGTAGCAAGGAAGCCGCTTTTTTACGCATGATAGCGTGAAAGCCATCTGTGCGAGCTTCGGCAAACATGCCCGATGCACTACAACGCCGCGGCAGCCGCAACAGCATCCTGAAGGCGTTGTTATATAGTACGCGCAAGACGTTGTAGGCTCGGCTTGTATATGACACCCACAGGCCGCTCGAATAGAATGACTGACAGAACGCTTTAAATAAGGTCACTTTGACGTCTGCCGTGCAGCGTGCAAACCTGCGGGCTAGCATATTGCCCCTCACCGCCAACGCCCTGCGCTCCCGCTCTATATCACTGTCATCGCGTAGATCACTGGTGACAATGTGACCTAAATACTTGAAATGCTCAACCATGTTTAGTACTACGCCATTGAGATACACTGGAGGTACACGGCGGGGATGTTGTTTTTTAGTTTTAAAAATTAGGATCTCACTCTTCTTAGAGTTGTATTTAAGACCATGCACCTCCACATACGTCTCGCAGATCGATAGTAGCTCTCTCAACCCACTTATCGATGGACTGAGCAGCACCATATCATCCGCGTAACTTAAGTTGTTGACACAAGTGCCGTCTATGTGACAGCCTACATGTGTGCTGCTCAGTCGCTCGATAAGCTGGTTCATATATAGATTAAATAACAGAGGTGAGCTTAACCCCCCTTGCCTTACACCACACTCCATTTTGTACTCATCCGACAGAGTACCGACCCATCTCACCCTGTTTGTCTGGTTAGCATACCAGTATCTGAGGAGCGCTGTGTATTCCGCCGGCACACCCGTGCCCCTCAATTTGTCCCATAGCATATCATAGGCAACGAGATCGAAAGCTTTCGACAAATCGAGAAAACACGCGTAGACCGTCGTCCTCCTCGAGGTATAGTACTTGACTGTGTGTTTTAGGCTAAGTATGGCGCTCTCCGTGGATAGGCCCGCCCTGAACCCGAACTGGGCATCATGCACTTCAACGTGTTCTGAAAGGCAGCTGTTCAACACACTGTCAAGCACCTTAGCCATGGTGGTGGCGAGCGAGATGGGTCGATAGTTATTCATATCGGACGTGTCGCCCGTTTTGTTTTTAACAATGGGTACTACTGTCGTCCGCATAAGCGGCTCGGGTAAATAAGAGTGACTGAGGCACAGAGTAAAAAACAGAGAGAGTACTCTAGGCAAATGAACCCCCGCGTGCTTAAGATGTTCAATGCTGAGGCCATCGTGACCCGGCGATTTTCCATGTTGCATTCCGGAAATAATTTCAGCAACTGTCTCAGCTGGTATTTTAGTGATTCGCTCGGTCACAGTAGCCTCAGCACTTCTCCTATCACAAGACCCTGAGTTCAAGGGCGACCGCACAGAAAAGTGGTCCCTAAAAGCATCAGCAATATGCTTGTGATCAGTCACACCACCAACGCTCACCGGGAGACTCGTCCTCACATTCATTTTGTTTGTGTTTTTCCAAAACTGCTTAAAGTTCTTAGTGGTATGGTTAGAAGCAAGAAGATCCATTTTAAGCTGATCTTGCCTGTTCCGACACCATTTAAGTTTGGCCTTGAAAATTCGCCTTGCCTCCGCCATTTCACAAAATAACGGGCCACTGGCCGGGCGACCTGCCATTGTCCAAACTTGGAACTGAACCCGGGCCTCGCGGTGAGCATCCGCGAAATGTTTATTCCACCCAATTACGTAACCACCTTTCCTCCGACACTTGGCTTTACAGGTTTTTATGGCGGCACGACCTAGGGTGTCAACAATATACAGATACATTTCCTCAAGAACTGAGTGATGTTCCCTATAATCACAAAACCTGTCACAACAAGCACTCAGTTCCTGAGGAATATCTATCTGTCTAAGTCCAGAGTGACAGAGGTCATGGTACTCCCTAATTTGCTCTAAGGATCTCTCACCCCAGATAACACGATTCACAGATTTTTCATTTTTAACTTTATCTACAAGTTTAGGCTTGAGTTTATGTAGGTCACACTTGACTACAATCGGAAAATGGTTGGACCAATACATGTCATATAGTACCTTTACATTAATAACTGATTGAAGTGCAGACTCAGTGACGATGCAGTGGTCCAACCATCTATTACAGTCATGCGACTCACTCGTAAAGGTATACGTATTACTGTCACACATATTTACATCTACACATGTCCAGCTTTGATCCGCACAGAAGTTTATCATTTCATTAAAAAATAACTCACTTGGGTGTGCATTATAGTCTCCTACTATATAAAAAGCCTCAACTCCCTTGTTTTCCTCTATTTCTATTATAGAACGAATAGTACTGAGACAAGATGTAAATTCCGCAAGGTTGTTAATTGAGTTAGTGGGCATATAAACACTGAAAATAACTATAGATCTATTACTTACAGTTATGTTGACCGCACAAACCCGCACGTTATCACACTTTATCGGTAACACGGATTCAAACGCATCCTTACGCCACAATAATGCGACGCCACCGTATGGTCTCCCGATCAGTGGGCCCGCCGCCGTATCCACAGCAGATGTCCCGATGCATCCGAAGTTGTCATCAATCTTGCCGAGTAACGGCAAATCGTGTGGTAACAACCATGTTTCTTGGAGGGCTACCACATCCGCCGACTGACATAAAGCTCTGACACCTTCCATTGATCTCTTGAGTGATTTGCAATTATAACTTACTATTCTACTGAGACTGTCCATTGTTTCTATCTTTATTTTCATCTACATCATTTTTTTGCCTCATATGAAAATGCACAAAACGCCTAAACGATATTCCAGATGGCTTTGTTACAAAAAGTTTATAGGCATTATAATCCCTTTCCCGCTTCATTTTAATTTTAACTAGTGTAACTCGCTCTCGAGTCTTCTCATAAACGTAGTTAACAATATCCTGTTCAGACACCGCCTTATGCACATTAGATATAAATAACGGCACTTTGGTGTCAGCCGCTCTGAACAGTGAACTTAATTTGTCCTCAACATTAACCATCGCACTCCCTTTTCGACTAATAAAACGGTTTCTATGTCTCTCTTTCTGCACCAAAATCCATTCTTCATTATTATTATTTGACATCTTCCATTCACCATCATTTTGCATAACCTCAGAGAACGACAGACGTTTCTCAATTAAGTCATTCATTTGTTTACATCGATCAGCTGTGACATTAATGAGCTCCGGCGAGCGCGGCGCACAGTTGTTATGCGTCGATTCCGTGTTAACAACTGATAATGCGCACCGATCGATGTCCCGCTCGCTCACCGAAGTCGCTCGCGCCGGGTTCGCCGTGGCCGGCGACGAAATAATATGCGACGGCTGTTGCTCGGGGGAAACAGAAATAACGTTTGCAGAGACATTGTGCTCAGCGAATGATTCATCATTGCGCAGAGTAGGTAGTGCCATTGGTCCACTGTCAAACGTTTTAAATCTACCTCCTCTATGCATATTAATATTCTTCTCTTGATTTGCAAAAGACGTACTCTTAATTTCCATATAACATTCATTAATCTTCTCATTTAATTCACCTTTGGTAGCATAGTGATGTTGAAAATCATCTGCACTTTTTTCAAGTAAAACTATTCTTTTGAGCAAAGCGGTAACATCCATATGATCGAATGAAACGGGCGGCAGCTTTTCTAGTTTTCTAGCTACAAAAATCGGAATCTCTTCGGGATCCGTCTCCTTAAATAAACATATGATGTCTTCTAGATCTCGCAAAATCCTTCCTGCCCGTTTTCGTGTTGTCGGTCGCTTGCTCAACGATTCAAACAGTAACGATTTTGCTACTTTTATGTTCGTCGTACTAAAAGCACTCTCACGTATCTGAATGAGGCTTTGCTCGTCCATCACATCCAATTTATTTTGGATAAAACTTAACACCTCACATATCACTATATTACAACTAGCACATTTAAGTCTTTTCGAAACATTATCCATTGTTGTAGCGGAGGTGCGTGACCTTGCTTGCGCTCGCGTTCACGGTCGAATCCGGAATGTCATATTACAATTTTCAGTCTGGTATCGCATTGATATTATAAAATGCTATTGCCGCGCAAAATAAAACCAGAAATAATCACATCGACTTGTTATTTATGCACTAGAGTACGTAAATTGATTTATATATTTAAATACTTGCGCAACATAGCCGACTACAAATTGATAAAACAGGTTTATTTAGCGTTGTGTCAATCTATTCTCACATACTGCATAACATCTTGGGGTGGAGCAGCCAAATCAATTCGCCTGCCCCTAGAGCGAGCTCAAAGAGCTGTTCTTAAGGTAGCCACACATCGCCCATTCTTGTTTTCCACTCATCAGCTTTACACCGCTTGCAAGGTACTAACCATTCGTCAATTATTTATTATGCACACTATACTTAAACAGCACACTGAAGTGCCGTATACTCCGGTCTTAAATAAGAAAGAAAAGACTTAGTTTGTACAAAGTCTCAAACCAGACACGCATTTGTCAATAAATTCTATGTATTCTTAGGACCATATTTATATAACAAGTTAAATAAAATATTAAATATATACAATGTTAATCATAAAAAATGTAGTATCATTTTAATGGAATACCTAGGAAAATTAAATTATACGGACACAGAAAAACTCCTAGAAGTCTTAAAATGATATTGAAAATAAATTTAAAGTTGTATTTTACTTCCTAAGCACCTTTAATCGTAGATGTACTTTTGACTGTAAATATTTGTATTAATTATGCGCTAATGTAAAATAAATTATTGTCAAGTGATGTCCTGAAACACAGGTTTATTCTAGTTCAGGCAGGCTTAAACATAACCTTTTGAACTTCATTTATTCTGTATACACTATCCGGGCACGTCACGACCGTGGCGGTAAGTCCCGTGTTTGAGGAGTGGCTGGAGAGGCGGCATGGCGCCCTCACCTTCCGGCTCACACAGGTAATGACTGGCCATGGTTGTTTTGGCCGGTTCCTGTGTCGTATAGGCCGGCAAGAGACGCCCGGTTGTCACCACTGCGGCGACTGCCGCGACGTTGTTGAGGACACAGCGCTGCACACTTTGGCGGTTTGCCCCGCCTGGGCATCGCAGCGCCGTGAGTTGATCGCGGCAGTCGGATTGGTTGCCCTCTCGCTCCCGGCTGTAGTTAAGTCTATGGACCGGAGTGAGAGGTCGTGGAACGCCGTCGCCTCCTATGAGGAAGTGATTTCCATCAAGGAGGCGGCGGAGCGGGAGAGGGAGCGTTTAAACCCTCTCCCCAACCGCAGAACCGGGCGCCGGAGGGCGCGGGACGACCTCCAGCCACCCTGAGGTTTGACCTGGGGGTGGCGGGCTTTGTGGGCCTGCCCGCCATCCGTCCAGCACCAGGTCAGAGAGGCGGCGTGCGTGTTCCCACGCGTGCCTCTGTGTCATGTCAGTCTCCCCTCTAGGGGGGGGGGACAGTAGGGCTTTTTTGTAGTTGCGACCAGTGGGTAGGTCTTTTCGTGTAGTGGCCTGCCGTTTCATACGGCGGGCCGTAACCTCGGCAGGGTCGCGACCGCATGTGAAAGTGATTCGCACGGCCCCGCCGATAGTGGTTTGTCGAGGAACACCGTGGTAGGTTTAGTCGGTATTCCGGGAGGTCCATTTTATCGCTTTAACATCTTTCTGTTACCCCGGCGAGTCCGACATAACCGCTCCGCCCGCCCCCGCGGAGGGGTAGGCGTCAAAGCACAACCCAGGTAAAAAAAAAAAAAAAAAACTGTATACACTATAAATTAACATAGTTTAAGTATTAATTTTAATTTAAGCTTAAATTATTTAACACTGTTGATGTATAGCGATATATATTTTTTGTATAGCACTTAATATTATTTAGAATTTTAGAATTTATTTATTTATTTCTCTATTTATTACATTACACATTTTTATAATTGGCAGCGGCTTTCGCACTAAGCTCGAGGCTTGTATCGCGGTAACCACACGTTATACATTAGTCGCTTAGCATCTAGAATATGTAAACATCGGTTTGAAAACAAATAAAATATAGAAACCTAACAAAAATTTAAGTTCTAACAAAATAACGATCGAACGAAGTGAACATATTAACATAAAAAGCGAAATACAGACGTGTGTGATGAAAATGTGTGGGGCTTTATGATTGTGAGGGTGAGTGAGTGAGTGAGTGAGTGAGTGAGTGAGTGAGTAAGTGAGTGAGTGAGTGAGTGAGTGAGTGAGTGGGAGTGAGTGAGTGAGTGGGAGTGAGTGAGTGTGAGTGTGTGTGTGTGTGTGTGTGTGTGTTTGTGTGTGAGGGTGCGTGTGTGTGTTCGTGTGTGAGCATTGTATCTTTGTCGTCAACTGTGATTGAGAAGAATAAGTTCAGTTTCTTCATAAGAGAGCTTAAAGAGCCACGTTGTTATTCATGTTTTTATTTGACTTAGACTTAATTTTTCCATTTTAGCATGTAACTTACAAATTAACTATGTTGTATATTTTGGGGCGTAAGTAGATTGCCTGTCTTTTTATAAAAGTGGAGTTTATGGCAAGTGTAGGAATTCGAAATATACGTGGTTGCGTTAGCCGAGTGAATTCAGGAGATTTTGCAATTTCTTTGTGCATTGAGATTATTGCCTTCAGAATAAATATCTGACGTACTCTAAGTACTTCGCAGTCATGGTACAGGTCCTTAGTTGAATACCGAAACGGTTTTTCAGCATTACTTTTAGGACTGCTCGCTGGGCTCTCTCAAGTTGGATCATTTTGGATTTTGCTGCACCACCCCATACAAGGGCACAATACAAGGGGTGATTGTGTCAGTGCTTTGTAAATTAGTAGTAGAGTGTTTTTGTTTGCGCTATTACGTAGTGATTTGAATATGTATATAGATTTTCTAATTCTACCTGATAATTGGTCTATATGTTTGTAATATGTTAAACGTTCATCTAATATGACTCCTAGATAGCAGATAGAGTCCGTGCGATTAATAGTTTCGCAGTTCCAGAAGACTACTATCAGTCACAAGTCTGTAGTTTTAAAGAAAGGACTGTGGGTTTTGATGCAAGTGTCTTATAAAACGTGATACACTTAGTTTTTTTTAAGTTGTATAAAGTAGTGTAAGGATGTACCTTATTTTTCTGTCAATAAATATATATAACGGATCATCGATTCCAGCAGGGTTTTTAAAAGCTGTGACGTCAGCTACTATTGAGTCTATTGAGAATTTTGATGAAATAATGAAAGTAATAAAACACGCTTTCGATAATAAACACTTGTAATTCTTAAGCACAATCTTAATCTTAACTATGTAAAGCAGCACAGTAAAACTCAATATTAAATTTAGTACTCACAAGATTACAATTTGTGAAGAGCTCTTTCCTCTGCGAGGATTCGTAATAGAATCAAAGAGTAAAGTAATACTTAGGGAAAAGAGAGCCAGCGACATCCGACTTTTTTGCCCCGAACTAATCCTTCTATACATAGCTAACTAGCTATAGCTATTCCGTATTCTGTGCCTATAGCTATTTATATTATGTATTTTATAATCCAGAATTCGTATTTAAATTGTTTTGTATCAATCATATTTTTGTAGCATAAAAATTGCAAATAGAACAAGTAGAATGTTACATAAATAGATCCAAACAAAACAATTTAAATACAATAAGTAGGTGCATATCGTAGTATAAGAATAAAACAACAACAAATAACATTTTATTATGTTTATGTTTATTAAAATATAACTATGCAGCGGACTCTAGGTTCACAGTGAAATGCGCAGCGTCTCGGCATTTTTGTAGTTGGAAAAACCGCACCACACTAAACACTAAAAGCGTCACTATCGCACACTAATAACAGTTTTCGATGGGAAAATTAATTGACACAAGATGGAGGAACACAGAGCTCGACTCAACGCACTTACACAAGACCTTCACAGTCGAAAAATATACAATATAGGACGAAAAACTACAAACGTGCGCACGGGCAAGATGCAGGCGCCATATTGTGACTCCAATGTTTCAATCATAGTTTATATCCGACATTTTTACTAATTTGTATTTTATGACATTTTTATGATAAAACAATTAAAATGAGAATAAAATATGATTCTAGATAAATTAGAAATATTAAAGTATAGGTAGGTAAGAACTGACACTAAATAATAAATTAAAATTTGTTTAAGCGCCATCTTCTGCGATTGATTTACAACACAAGTACGGGGCCAAAAACACAGATGTCAGTCCTATCTTTGGATATAGGAAAGGTATTGGGCAGTGTCCCCCCCTGAATAGAATGCTTGACTTTTCAACGCCAAACGCGCTCAAGATGGCGGGCGTTGGGAGGTCAATACACAATCACAATTTTTCACTATTATTTTAACACACACTTCGTTAATAGCTAATTTAATTACGTTAATTCTTTACAAAAATCAACAGACCATTTTTAATATTTAGAACATTTTAATTTCAATTTAAATATTTTAATAACCGACTGTTTGACTTTTCAATTTAATCTTGAACTTGAAAGTATTCGAAATACTTTAAACTCAACAAAAATATCTAGAAACCAATTCGTTATTGCTTAGAAACCAAGTTATAAATTTAGCAATTGCTTAATTACTTCAAAATGAATGTTTAAATTATAATGAGTAATAGTTTGTCGTCTCAAACAACAACAAACCATTACAACTCTTATTTTAAGCAATAACTCGTAAAAATCGCATAAACAATGTGGTAATTATGAAATAATCTTAGTAAATAAAATAGAGACCTGATTATAAGTCAATCAGCGGTAAATTGATGTAATTGGTGTATAATTGGTTATATGGAATTGTGCCAACATATTCGAATTACTTTAAACTCGACAAAAATATCTAGAAATCAATTCGTCATTGTTGAAAAATCAAGTTATGAATTTAGCAGTTGCTTAATTACTTCAAAATTCATGTTTAGATTATAATGAGTTTATAAGTCTGTCGTCTCGATCAAGAACAAACCATTACAACTCATTTTAAGCAATAACTGGTAAAACTCGCATAAACAATGTAATCATGAAATAATCTTAGTAAATAAATAAAGACCTGATTATAAGTCAATTAGCGGTAAATTGATGTATTAAAATAATTGCTTATATGGACTTGCGCCGACACGGCCATACTGATAGGCAGTGCGTGCTCTGCACTAGCCTGAGGTCTTACTGTTACCAAAAAGCGTAATCCTTAGATCCTTGTTCCGTCTACATTCCTTATCTGTAATAATGAGAGATTTGATTTGAGATAGGCATCTGTAAACAATGCCCAACATTATAAAATATGAAATGTCAATGACATCATAATTTCATCTTTAAAATAGTTGAGATTTATATGCTACACAACAGCTGTGCGACATATTTTATAATGTTAAAATTGGCATTATGAAAGCAAATAGATGTAAACGGTCTATTATAAAATAGAGCTGATATAAACAATGCACTGTGCTCTGGGCAGCCTTGAACGCAGTGGTACATAGTGTTATGTTCTCGTAGATTTTTTATGTTTATTGGAATTATTGTAATTCACAATAAGCCAATAACAGTGTTGTGGGACACTGCGCTCTGCATCGTTGTTGTCCCACCTGCTGGAGTGCCCTGAATGTCCATACAAGTGCTCAGGCCAAGAATTGATGGACGCCACCGACACCGCGGTAGAAGCGGCCACGCACTGGGCTCAATTATTATAAGAATGTACTGTCGAAACAAGAAGAATTGTTGTTCTAGTTCTATAATAGAAATTGATTGTGAGGCTAGGCACTTCCACAGTACCACACAAGCCTAAGTGTAAAAAGAATATCGTTACATTGTTTGTATTCACTGCTTACTCCACGTGACAACAGTAAATAAATGAAATCTAGCTGTAACTATTATCTAGGTACATAGTGTGTCGGCTAAATACGCAAAGCGTTAGTTTTACTGCTCATTACACATGACAACAGTTATAATATATATAGGTGTAGGGTATAGGGAAAGATAGGTAGATGACAGGTCGATGCTGTTTATAAAACAGAGGCTCTAAAGGATTATAGATGATAGGTCGATGCTGTGCCATAGGCGGTCCCGTACGCCGTCGTACACAGAGGACTATAATTCTTTCAGGATAGGTTTATAAATGGCTTATTGGACGGCTCCACACGCCAATAGCATCTTTTATAAGTTCTACTGCTCATTCCACATGACAACAGTTTTAATATACGTAAAGATATAGGGAAGGATAGGATAAGGATAAATGTGAATTGCTTCACTTGAACAAATAGTGTTATGAACACATTATGAACCAACAATATGAAAGGATCTCACCTTTTGTCCGATGTATGACGCCTGCTAATTATTTGCCTGCGTTGTAGACATCAGCGCGTCTAGGGTAGTGGTTGGCATGTTTGGCGCTGCAGAGATGTCTGAAGAGCCAGGTTGCTGATCATCTTCTGTTTAGCCATCCAGTAGCCGGACAGCTCGTGATGTTGACGGCTGCAGTTGTGTGGCATCAGTGGGGCTCGATGCGTCATCAGGTTACTCTGGTATTGCTCGTGAGACACCCTCTGCATCCGCCGACATGGCTTCCTGTTCGCCTGGCTGTCGTGCTAGCCGCAGCTGATCGTGAGCGACGCGCGGACGCCCTCTGCCAATCACTCCCTTAACCAAGTAACGATAATTACCAAGAACTTTACATGTTTCATACGTTTCACTGTACTTGAGGTCTAAGGAAGTCTAGTTGCGGAGATTATTTTTGATGAGTACATATTCTCCTCGCTGGAATGGAAGTATTTTCGCCTTATTTTTATCAAAACGTTTGTCGTACTGAGCCGCTGCAGTACATTTTCTGCCGTACATGTTGTTCGAGCAAGTTAAAGTCAATAGTTTCATTATCAATGTCCACTAACCTCAGTAGGTATGGCGGCACACATTGTTGGCGGCGGGTCAAGAGCGTAAGTGGTGCTACACCGGTCACTGAGGGGTGCAGTTAAAACTTAAAAGGAAGCTGTAAAGCTACCAGCACTGTCTGCTAATTGTCAGTATTATAGTTTTTTTTTTATCATTGTTAATGCATTCTTCCATGTACCCATAGTGCGTTCGACCTGCCCGTTTGCTCGGCTAAATCCTGGCGCAATTGAATGTATTTCTATACCGTAACGGTCACAGTACATGTCAAACTGACCAAGGAACTCTCGACCACCATCAACTACAATCTGTACGGGAGTACCGAACAAATAAATGTACGACACGTTTTAGTGCTGCAAGGCTACTGCTATGGTTCTTGTTGTTCAAGTAGTCCAGTAGTGTGTATTTAGTGAACGCATCAATAGTTACAATCACATACTCATCTTGACCTTCTACATTCCTAATACCAAGTTTACCCGAAAGAATGGTATCGGCTCTTGTCGTCAGTGGTGCTGGTTCATGTATGCGACTGGATGCTGGCAACCGCCGATGACTTGAATCAGCACTGCTCCGTAGCCAATGCTCCTAGCGTCGGTGCAGAGCTCGAATGGTGCGTCCTCCTGAAATAGCATAAGGGTAGGCGCAGTAGACAAGTGTTGTATAATGTGGTTTCGTGACTCATCGTGCCGTTCATTCAACTCTCACTTCGCATTATTCTTTGTTAATTTCATAAAGGGGGCCATTACACGCGAGAAATCAGGAATAAATCTGAAATACCCAGCTAAATCATTAAACTACTTAAACTGGCGCCTAGACTCCGAAGAGTGCTTGAACTGGAGCCTAAACTTAGGTGTGACAGCTCGATTTATACAAAGTTGACACACCGAAACGGCATTACAAAGCCCAAACGTCATGGTTAAATATTCAAATAAACTATCCGGCGTAACAAAAGCAGTCTTTTTAATAGATCCCTAGGGATTTGGTGAAACCCTGCTACCATATCAAATGTCGTGAAGTATAGGCCACCTGCTAACTGATCTATCTGATCCGAGATAATCGGTAACGCATAATGATCCCGCAGTGTGTTTATATTCAGTTCGCGATAATCCACGCACCTGCGATCCTTACAGTTTTCATTAAAATTGGACCGACAAATGGAGATTTACTTTCGCCAAAAATATTATGGTTAGGTAAATGACAATATTACGAGCATTTTCTCGCTCAATCGGACGAGAACGGCCTACGGCCTAAGTTCAACACACTTGCTATCGTCCTTTAAACGAATCTCAAGCACAACTAGGTTTTCGTATAGTAATTTAAGTCGCAATCTACGTTATCGAATTTCTTACTTTAAGATTACATGTAAACTACCGGTTGTTGAACTAGTGTCGCCCCTTGAGCAAACGCTCAAGGGGCGACACTAGTTCAACAACACTACCACGCTTAAATTAGTATGTTCGACGAGGTTCATGCCTATCAACATATCTCGTAGTCTGACAACGTGAAACTGCAGTTCTATTCGAAAATTGTCAATGTCGATAGTGATACTACTGTGAATTGCCCCAGACCCTTCGAATATCTAACCATATCGATCCTTTTACCGGGTAGTTTGGCAGCAATGGATTCGCGAATCACTAAGCATTCAGCACCATTATTGAAAATCACAAGTAGATTTAAATTACCTACAATTAATGGAATTCAATTTAGGCATACCTACAAAATTGACATTAGAAACTACCGCTCGCTCTCGCTTGTAGCATATTTCGAAAGTATGACCTACCTTCGAACAGACTGTACAAGTTAGCCTATTGGTGTTTTGTGGCACAAATATATTATCATGCTGACGCGGTTGAGGGTTGTAGCTTTTACTAATAACGACAGTCACGCGTGTCTTGATTCGGCTTTTTACAAGTTTGGCAAAACAGACGGCCTATCGAGACGCGGTCGCTTATTGAGGTCCTGGTGTGCATCCGGTGTACCAGAATGAAGTCTCATAACACTCCGTATGGAGGATGCGATCGAAATTAATTCTGGGACTGATACCACCCTCACATTCAATAATTAAATTCTTAATCGGCCATCCCCAGCACAACCTATCACGACTTCAACAGCGTCATCATTAGATAATTTATCCCTAGTGATGCGTCGCCATAGTACATAGTACCAATGCTTGAGATAAGAACTGCGCAATGTAATTTGCTACTATCGTATGAATGTTCTCTAAATCGGGAAATATCACGAGTGTATCTATTTTCTGGTTCAAAGGTTGTAATTAAAACATCGCACGGCTCCGGCCACGTGGCGGTAGATACGAGCCAATTGACAACATACAACCTCGCGCGACTCTTGAGTAAACTACCGGCTTTCATTCTCACTTCGTGGTCGCGAAAGTGATAAGTTTCCATGGCTGTGGTGACAAGCTGACACCAATCCCTAACCCTAAGATTTGAATTAGGATCCAATGACGACAAAAAGAAAACATCACTGATTTTTATTTTAGAATCGGTCGGTACCGCTATTCGATCCGACACATTTCATTATTTGCAACAACCGTATAAAAAAAATAATACTCTGCTGGCTCACCGCTATGAGAAGCATTACTTTCATTGTTAGAATCAGATGGACGGGCAGAAGTGGGAGTGAATCCCACTTCTGATAACGGATCATCGATTCCAGCAGGGTTTTTAAAAGCTGTGACGTCAGCAGAACTGACGTCACTATTCTCAATAGACGGATCACTCATTGTAAATAATGAAAGTAATGAAACACGCTTTCGATAATAAACACTTATAATTCTTAAGCACAATCTTAATCTTAACTATGTAAAGCAACACAGTAAAAATCAATATTAATTTTAGTACTCACAAGATTACAATTTGTGAAGAGCTCTTTCCTCTGTGAGGACTCGTAATAGAAGACTTCAACGCCAAACGCGCTCAACATGGCGGGCGTTGGGAGGTCAATACACAATCACAATATTTCACTATTATTTTAACACACACTTCCTTAATAGCTAATTTAATTATGTTAATTTTTTACAAAAATCAACAGACCATTTTTAATATTTAGAACATTTTAATTTCAATTCAAATGTTTTAATAACCGACTGTTTGACTTTTCAATTTAATCTTGAACTTGAAAGTATTCGAAATACTTTGAACTCAACAAAAATATCTAGAAATCAATTCGTTATTGCTTAAAAACCAAGTTATGAATTTAGCAATTGCTTAATTACTTCAAAATGAATGTTTAAATTATAATGAGTAATAGTTTGTCGTCTCAAACAACAACAAACCATTACTTACAACTCTTATTTTAAGCAATAACTTGTAAAAATCGCATAAACAATGTGGTAATTATGAAATAATCTTAGTAAATAAAATAGAGACCTGATTATAAGTCAATCAGCGGTAAATTGATGTATTAAAATAATTGGTTATATGGAATTGTGCCAACATATTCGAATTACTTTAAACTCAACAAAAATATCTAGAAATCAATTCGTCATTGTTGAAAAATCAAGTTATGAATTTAGCAGTTGCTTAATTACTTCAAAATTCATGTTTAGATTATAATGAGTTTATAAGTCTGTCGTCTCGATCAAGAACAAACCATTACAACTCATTTTAAGCAATAACTGGTAAAACTCGCATAAACAATGTCGTAATCATGAAATAATCTTAGTAAATAAATAAAGACCTGATTATAAGTCAATTAGCGGTAAATTAATGTATTAAAATAATTGCTTATATGGACTTGCGCCGACATATTATTATATTATTATTAATATTATAACTGACGTTAGAGTAATAACCCCGTTACTTTTTTTTTTTTTTTGTTTTTTTTTTTTAACGTGGGGGAATGCTATGACGCATACCCCTCCGCGGGGGCGGGCGAAGGGGTTATGTCGGACTCGCCGGGGTAAAACAGAGATGTTGAAATAATAATGTACCTCCCGGAATACCGACTAAACCTACCACGGTGTTCCTCAACAAACCACTGTCGACGGGGCCGCGCGAATCACTTTCACATGCAGTCGCGACCCCGCCGAGGTTACGGCCTGCCGTATGAAACGGCAGGCCACTACACGAAAGATCTACCCGCTGGTACCTTCAAAATATTCCCTACTGTCCCCCCCCCCTAGGGGGGAGACGGACTCGACACAGAGGCGCGCGTGGGAACACGCACGCCGCCTCTCGGACCTGGTGCTGAACGGATGGCGGGCAGGCCCACAAAGCCCGCCACCCCCAGGTCAAACCTCAGGGTGGCTGGAGGTCATCTCGCGCCCTCCGGCGCCCGGCTCTGCGGTTGGGGAGAGGGTTTAAACGCTCCCTCTCCCGCTCCGCCGCCTCCTTGATGGAAATTACTTCCTCACAGAAGGAGGCGACGGCGTTCCACGACCTCTCACTCCGGACCATAGACAGAACTACGGCTCGGAGCGAGAGGGCAACCGATCCGACTGCCGCGACCAACTCACGGCGCTGCGATGCCCAGGCGGGGCAATCCGCCAATGTGTGCAGCGCCGTGTCCTCAACAACGTCGCGGCAGTCGCCGCAGTGGTGACAACCGGGCGTCTCTTGCCGGCCTATCCGACACAGGAACCGGCCAAAACAACCATGGCCGGTCAAAACCTGTGTCAGCCGGAAGGTGAGGGCGCCATGTCGCCTCTCCAGCCACTCCTCAAACACGGGACTTACCGCCACGATCGTGGCGTGCCCGAATAACCCCGTTACTGCGTTTTGCTCGGTAACTAAGAGTTTTTGAGGCTAACATATTAGCCTTGACCAATCTTTTCCTTTAAATCCATATTTTATTCGTTTTCACTAGACTCGGCTCCAAGCCATTTATATGTATTAGAAACGATCGGTAGGTCTGCCATATAAAGAGATCATTCACAACTTCAGACTAAACAAAAATTTACGTAAGTATCATTGAAGATCCTTCGGCTTTCCTTCTTTCAAAATGATAAAATTCCATTGTTTGGACTGCCTTATGAAAGGTTTAAGGACAATTAAGAGGTTACGTAATAAAATTCAGGACAAATTCCGTAATAAATGTGTTTTGCGATACAACCAGTTGCCCCGAAACTTCATTTACGTTTTAAGGTAGAGGCCTACCATGAAGAGTAAATGTAACGAAAGAAAGATATCCGAAGAAACGTTGCTGTAAGTATTTTTCGTTCAGCCCGAAGTTGCAGATAATAATAATAATAAACGTTTATTTTCTTATCACAATATACACATATTAGGTATATAAACAGCATTAAAAAATATTACATCATTCAGTTCAGTTCAGTTATTTATTTCATAAACAAATATACATTTGTGTCGAAATATTCGAATACACACATAAGTACATTAGGATCGTGATTACACTTACCAAATATATAAATCAATTTTCATTCATTAAAATAATAATACTGTAACGAAAATACATAATGTCAAATCATCTGAATTGTTGGAAGTCAAAATACTATTATTGATATATTAAATTATTGCAATACATTATAAAATTAATCATTACCAATTATAATTTATTTTTATCCTTATAAAATTCGTCAATACTGTAATAACACTTCTGAATCAATAATGTCTTGAGTTTATTGATAAATATGTTCACATTCTCAATATTCTTTAATTCTGGTGGTAATTTGTTGAAAATATTTACAGACTGCACGCTTGATGAGTGTTTTACAACTTTAAGCTTTGCTTGGAAGATAGTAGGCAGATCTTTTCTCCGAGTTTTTACCCTATACTCTCTCTCAGTGTCAGTCTCAAGCTTGTTTAGATTTTTATGTAAATGAGTAAGGAGAATTAAAATATAAAGGCAAAGTACTGTTAAAATACTTAACTTGATAAAATGTTCCCTACACAATTCAGTTTGGTCTAAACGAAGCATGGTTCTCAATGCTCTCTTTTGCATAACGAATGCAGCATTCACGTTATATTGGTAACTGTTTCCCCAAAATTAAATGCTGTACCTCAGTTTAGATTCAACTAGGGCAAAGTAAACTGTACGAAGTTGAGCAATTGATAAAACATCTCTAAGAGATCTGATAGCATAACATGTGTTAACGCCCGACAGTAATATCTATTGTAACTTAGCGTTATTGCTAAACATATTGGTGTAGGCGTTTCCGTTATGGCGGTACATGAAAATAATTAATTATTATAATATATTATTATAATAAAAATGTTCTACCTACTTTTGGAATAAGACTTGCTATCGACATTCTATACGAACGCAATGAATTGTTAACATAATTGTAACACGAAAATTAGGATTAAATTCGTCTTTGATAAAAAACATAGTTTTCTTGAGCCTCAAAGCTCCAGTGTCTCGAGAGTAGACATATTGGCGACCGTGACAGGACGAAAATCTGAAGGGAGTTTGCAGTATCAAAGTCTATCTGGAGTTGGTCAGCACAGCGCCGCAGCCATCAGCCGGTTAGCACCGCGCCGCATCTAGATCTTTGGAACAAGCAGCCTACACGGGTATCGGAAACACCAGCATTGCCGGACATAGACGTATATGCAACATCACACCGCAGCACAGCAATATCATTGCAGCTAAGTGGCTTCCTTTGCTCCTAAACTTCCCATTATCTCATGTAACCTATTGCCTATCTATTAATTTGGTTTCATAACTGTGCAAACTACGTGTAAATCTATTAAATTACGGATTAACTTGTTAAGGTTACAATATTACGGCATACATAATTTTATCATTATATTCTTACAAGTTCGTTATTATATATTGTTTTTTTTACAATTCATACGAATATTTCTACTGCATATTTCAAAATATAAAAGCGTTTATTAAATTTTTAAGCGGATTTTTCGAAATTTTACCTCTCGTTTACCTATAACGGTTTTTTATTATATACTTTCATCGTTATTTCATTCTTCTCATAGCAAAACCTTACAAAAGCCTGCCGCGCCTTATAATTTGCATTATAGTGATTATTTCCGCCGAACATTCCAGCTGGGCAGCACATTACCCATACGTCGCTAAGCGTCATCAGCGCCCGCGCAGCACGCCGCTCCGCGCTGAGCATAGCTGCTAGTTCGGCCTCCCGTGCGGCAGACACCACCAACGAGGGGCGTGAGCGTATTTTTATTTGTTTTCAATTTTAACCCGGCGGTACTCGCTACTGGGTAAAAAATACCACAGGGTACTAAAAATTGGTTGTATTTTTTTTCTACGTACCTTCGAGCCGATAGTTTCCACGCCCTCACTCCGCGGGGCAGTCAGTTTGCGCGCGGCGCTTGTTAATGGCGAACGTGTAAAGTGAGTATGGGTAAAAGATACCCGGTAGCGACGATCTTCGTTACATTATTTTTCTATATGTTTAGGATTATATTTTTTGTTTTAGAGCTATAACAAGATGAATATTCCTTTACAAGATAGTACAATAGAAGCGCTGCTTCAAGAAGAAGACAGCGGAGAAGAAAATGTGTCAGAAATAGAAGATTCACGAAAGTGAAACTGAGCAGGAAGCTGATAGTTCAGGCGCGGCCTCAGATTCAGAAAATATTTTTGCCCATCTACCTTCAGATTCAGAAGTTGAAGAATATGAAGAACTGCGTCCAATAGATGAGGAATATTTAGAAGATGTGCCATTTTGATTGCCAAGTACCTGAGGCGCGGAAAGGTTTTTGGAAAAGATAGAACTACTCAGTGGCAAGTTCTGGCGCCAATGCAAGAAGTCCGCACAAGATCCCATAATATTGTTTATCATTTACCAGGACCTATTGGCGAAGGAAGATCTTGTTCATCGATTCGTAAAAATATAATTGTTGATTTTGTAAGATTACTAAGAACAAAAAGTATTTTTTGTTAATTTTTTGGGATAAGCTCTCAGTACAAATAAATAAACATTAAAACTTGCATTTGTAGTTTTATTTATGGACAATAGTACGAATAACACAAATACATTGTCTAACATTAAAACTCCAACGTCTTTTCGAAAATAACGGCAATTAAAGTCTGTGGTATTTATTACCCGGTAGCGAGTGTTCATGTTCGTAAGTACCTAGCGAGTACCGCCGGGTTAACATAATTCCGTCAATTCTTTAAGCTTTTAGATAAATTTAATTCCTTGCTCGTGAGAATTCTCTGTGAGGTTAACTAATTACGTTACTAAGCCGTATAATAAACAAATAATAATAATGGTGACGATGCAAGGAGCTTGGCGGAATTGTGTGTTAGACGTAGCTCCGTCAAAGGTCAAGTAACAAAGTTTAGAAATTATTTAGAAAAATTATCGCATCTCGATTGTTTTACTGCCACACATAGGGCAGAACTTACACTTAAATTAAGCAAGTTTGAAACTTTATCGTCAAAGTTTGATGACTTACAAAGTCAAATTGAAATTTATAATTCTAGTTTATTAGACAATGAGCTCGAAGAACGAGAAAACATAGAAAAGGAGTTCATTAGTAATATTGTAACTGCACAAAATTTATTACAATTACAGAGCAAGAATGAGGACGTCCACGAATCAAGTAGCCCTCATAATACAACTCATTGTGTTCATGAAAATCATGAAATGGGTTTCAAGCTACCTTTGATTCAAATAGCCAAATTTGATGGATCATACTTTCGTTGGATGGAATTTCGTGACACGTTTCGATCTTTAGTTCATAAAAATGGTAGAATTAGTTCAGTTAATAAATTTCACTATTTAATTTCATATCTAGAAGGCGAAGCAGCACGAATCATCTCAAACCTAGAAGTATCTTCTGATAATTATCAGGAAGCTTGAAACCTATTACTTGAACGTTACGATAATAAGCGTTTATTAATAAGTTATCAGCTCAGTACGTTATTTTATATAAATTCAATCAACAAAGAGTCCGAACGATCATTGCGCTTCTTAGTTGATCACGTGACTAAAAATCTGCGTGCTCTTTCTAATTTAGGACAAGCCACTGAGCATTGGGACGTCATAATAATCCACTTAGTTGCTTCTAAGCTAGATAGTCAAACCTTAACTAAATGCGAGGAACACCGTAACGCACTGTCAACTGATACGCATACACTTAAAGATTTTCACAAATTTCTAAACGATCATGCAGCCGTGCTCGAGGCTTTGCATCGTGGTAAATCTGATAACGTCCTAAAATCCACTCACAATAAACATTCAGAGGGTTATTCTAAAAATAAGAAGCATACACAACCTAAGTCTCATGCATACACTAGCGGTAGTAACCAGTTACAACCACAATCATCTTCATTATCATACCTCTGTCCCTGCTGCCATGCTGATCATAGAATATATGATTGCCCTTCATTTAAGGCCAAAGAGATTCGCGAACGTATAGCAGAGGCAAGTAAATTAAGATTGGTTCTCAATTGTTTAAGATCTGGTCATCCTACTTTTAAATGTCGCTTAGGTCATGCCGCGAATGTAACAAAAGACACAACAGTATGTTGCACCTTCCTACTGGTACAGCTGATAACACAAACAGTGTCAACAGTTCAGCCGAGACTTTGACCAACTGTAACAACCAAGGTACCAAACAAACTCTTCTTTCAACTGCTTTAATTATAGTAGTTAATCCCAAGACTAAAAAATCTGAAACAGTACGCACCCTACTCGACTGGCAGTCAGTCCTCTTTCATAAGCCAAAATCTGAAACAAAGGTTATCATTAGAGGATTGTCCTATTGATGCTACTAAGATTATTGGTTTTGGCAACAATGATTCAGGTAGTATAACTGAATATTGCATTGCACAATTAAAATCAATAAATTCACCATTTACTGTTATGTCTAACTTTTATGTAATGGAACAACTAACAGGTTCCATACCCAGTGTATTTATTGATATTAGATCATTTAATATTCCCAGTAATATCATTCTAGCAGATCCCAATTTCTATCAACCTGCTTTAATAGATATGCTCATAGGCTCAGACTTATTTTGGGATATTATAGGTTGTGAGCAGCGATCACTAGGCTTAAATTGTCCTAAGTTACACAGCTCAAAATTGGGCTGGTTGATTGGAGGCCCCTTGCAATATAAACATCCCAAACTTAATATTAAATGCAATCATGTAATTACTAATATTTATCATAATAAAAATATTGAACAAAATCTAAATAGATTCTGGGAGTTAGAAGAAATGCCATCCAAATCATACCTAAGCGAAAGCGAGCAGGCATGTGAAACTCATTTTTTACAACACACCTCTCGCTTAGAAAATGGAAGATTTTCCGTTAATCTACCTCTTATAGATTCCCCTGATTGTCTCGGTGACTCTTGAATATGGCCAAGAAAAGGTTTTATAGTTTAGAAAAACGGTTTAGAAGACAACCCGAAGTTGAATCGCAATATATTCAATTCATAAGAGAATATTCACAATTAGGTCATTTATCTGAAATTTCATTAAATGAATTACAATCTAAAATTTGCTATTTCTTACCTCATCATCCCGTGTTTAAGCAAAGCAGTGAGTCGACAAAAATAAGAGTAGTGTTCGATGCATCGGCACGCACATCCTTCGGCCTCTCTGTCAACGACATCCAAATGATTGGGCCTCAAATTCAAGACTCTCTTTTTGCCATATTAATTAGAGCTCGTTTCTACAAGTACATATTAACAGGTGATGTAGAAAAAATGTTTCGTCAAATATTAGTCGATGAATCAGATCGACATCTTCAACTTATTATATGGAGAGAAGAGGAGCATAAGTCCCTTAAAATATTACGTTTAAATACTGTGACTTACAACTTTTCCAGTGCAAGCTATTTAAGCACAAGGTGCCTGTAGTATATTTATGTGGGTATGTCTCAAACCAATATCATTGTAGTGGAGGGTGTATAAAAATAAATCAGTATTTAACCAACTTGCGTGTGTTTTACTACATGGTGGCAGCGGTGTGTCGTTATTAACTATTTTAAGTGTTAAAACAGACTAGAACCTATTTAATATCGCGTATAAGTACAAGAGTACGTTGTGGTTATACGTAAATTATGGAACACGCACGTCCTCCGGGTGAGTTATCACTCGACGGCGGTCCGGCCGCACGATTCGAAGCGTGGCGCAAATGGCGGAAGTTGTTCGAAGTGTTTCTTAAAGCATCTGGAGTGAGCAAAGAGCCGAAAGAAATTCAGGCTGGTTTGTTGGTTAATCTCATTGGATCGGCCGGTTACGAGGCGTTTACGACATTTAAGTTTGACGTTGGAGAAAGTGAGGATGATATCAATTGTCTTCTAAAAAAATTCGACAATTATTTCGATGTGAAACCGAATGTCACAGTGAGGCGTTTTAAATTCTTTACGCGGAATCAAGAAGAAGGCGAAAATATCGATCAATATGTGACCGCGTTGAGGGTAGCGGGTCAGCATTGTGAGTTCAATGATTTGCACGAAAGCTTGTTACGAGACAGAATCGTATGCGGTATCATCAACAATACAGTGAGAGATCGATTACTTCGCACTGATGAATTATCATTAGCGAAGGCCATACAAATCTGTCAAGCAGCTGAGATGTCTAAGGAGGAAAGCAAATACATTGACGGCGCTTCAGAAACTGTGCAAGTGAATGCAGTTGACGGAAGCGGTGCAAGGGGCGGACGGTCCGCGAGAGGACGACGCGGCGGCAGCGGCGGCGCCGGCGCGGGCGGCAGCGCCCGAGGTGCTAGAATGGCGCGGGCGCAACGAAGCGCTTGTCGACAATGCGGCAGCGGGCGGTGTGTCGGCGGCGAGCTGTGTCCGGCACGTAACGCTTCGTGTTATGTTTGTGATAAAAAAGGTCATTTTT
Source organism: Catocala sponsa (assembly GCA_963564715.1). Lineage (NCBI taxonomy): Eukaryota > Metazoa > Arthropoda > Insecta > Lepidoptera > Erebidae > Catocala > Catocala sponsa. The sequence continues at coordinate 2,965,006 of OY751352.1, forward strand.
CGCGAGTGTGTGAGCGTAAGAAAGTAATTCGCAAAGTGTTAAATTTAAGTGTCGAAACCGCGAGCAGTGATAGTGAAGACAGCTCCAATAAAGACATGTTCTACGTTCATACAATCGCAGGTAACAAAAAACTATGTAAGTCGTCTAATGAATGGGTTGAAGTGATAAAATGCAATGGAAAAAATATTTAATTAAAAATAGATACTGGGTCAATGATAAATGTTATTTCTAAAACAGATTATGTAAATTTGGGTTTATCGATTACCAACCTTATGCCCTTCACAAAGCGCGTACATTCGTTTACAGGGAACCGGTTACCTATTATAGGCACTGATAAGCTAACTTTTGTTTTTAATGATAATCATTATATTTTGTCATTTGTTGTTGCCGATTTCAACTGTCAGAATGTACTTGGTTTGGAAGGCTGTATTACTTTAGGGTTAATTAGTCAGATACATGCCATAAATATTGATCAATTTGCCGATTTGTTTAAAGGACTTGGCAAATTGCCAGGTAATTACAGTATTGTCGTAGATAAAAATATACAGCCTGTTGTGTGCCCTACTAGGAAAATTCCTTTAGGACTCAAGGGCAAATTGATGGACGAGTTACGTAGAATGGAAGGGTTGGGTGTAGTTAGGAAAGTCACACACCCGACTGACTGGGTTAATGCAATTGTTTTAGTTGCGAAAAAAGATGGCAGCATTCGTGTTTGTTTAGACCCTCGACCTATGAACCGCGCGGTGCGGCGTGCGCAGTATACACTGCCGACAGTGCCCGAGCTGGCAGCGCAATTGCGCGGTGCTACCGTATTTAGCGTGTTAGATGCACGTTGTGGATTTTGGATGGTGCAGATCGATGATGCTAGTGCCGATCTTTGCACTTTTAGTACACCGTTTGGTCGGTATCAATTTTTACGCCTACCGTATGGTATAAACTGTGCACCTGAAGTTTTTCATGCGAGACTCAGGCAGCATTTGGAAGATTTAGACGGTGTGGAGTCCTTCATCGATGACGTCATCGTGTGGGGACGTACTACGGAGGAGCATGATCGTAGATTAGAGTGTCTTTTACAACGGGCTAGGCAAATTGGCATAAAGTTTAATAAGGAAAAATGTAAATTTGGGTTATCCGAAATTACATATCTAGGGCATAAGTTTGATGCTAATGGCATGAGACCGGATGACTCAAAAATCAAAGCTATAATGGAAATGCCTTATCCGACTGACAGGAAGGCATTGGAAAGATTTCTAGGTATGGTTAATTATTTAGCAAAGTTTATTCAAAACTATTCAGAGAGTGTGAATGTGTTAAGGGCGTTATTAAAGAAAGAATCCGAATGGATGTGGCATTCACAACACTCCAAGGCTGTGGATAGTCTAAAGAGTAAGTTGGTGTGCGCGCCCGTGCTGGCGCTGTACAGCGAGAGCGCGCCGGCGGTGGTGTCGGTGGACGCGTCCAGCGTGGCGCTGGGCGCCGTGCTACTGCAGGACGGCCGCCCGGTGGAGTTCGCCTCGCTCACACTCACCGATACTCAGACAAGGTATGCGCAAATCGAAAAAGAGATGTTGGCCATTGTGTTCGGGCTTGAACGGTTCAGGCAGTACATTTACGGAAGGTCTAACATCACTGTACATAGTGACCACAAGCCACTGGAAGCTTTATTTAGCAAACCGTTAGTCTCAGTTCCAGCCCGCTTGCAAAGGATGATGATGAGAGTGCACGGGTATGATTTTAAGGTAGTATATACTCCGGGAAAATATATGTATATAGCAGATACATTGTCTCGGGCTCCTTTGAATGAAAAGATGAATGACCAGATTTCTGCTGAAGTTGAGGTGCAAACGTGTTTTATGATTGAAAACATGCCGTATAGTGATACAAAAATTGAGGCAATTAAGAAAGAAACAGAGACGGACTCTGACTGTAGATTATTACTTAGATACATAACAAATGGCTGGCCCAATAGTAGGCGCGATGTGCATGATAATATGAAAGTATTCTGGCCGTATCGGGAAGAACTTCATTATGTTGATGGAATAATTTTGAAAGGTGAACGCGTGTTCATTCCCCGTGCCTTACGACATAATATGTTGTTGCGGGTTCACGAAGGTCATTTAGGAATTGAACGGTGCAAGAGGCGCGCGCGCGAGGTGATGTTTTGGCCAGGATTGTGTGAGGGCGTGGAGCGCGCAGTGCGCCACTGCGCGGCGTGCGCGCTGCACGCGCCCCGCCCACGCCGCCAGCCCTTGCTGCAGCATCAAGTCCCCTCGCTGCCCTGGCATAAATTAGCCTCTGACACGTTTGAATATAAAAAGAAAAGCTATATTGTTTTAGTGGATTACTTTTCTAATTATGTAGAAGTTGGCCAGTTGGCGAGCGTAAGCTCTAAACTTGTAATAAATTTTATGAAAGAACAGTTTGCCCGTCACGGCATACCGGCGGAGTTAGTAACTGATAACGGCCCTGCTTATAGTTCACAAGAATTTAAGAAATTTATGCGTGACTGGGAAATACGGCATGAGACGTCATCGCCGCATTACCCACAGTCAAATGGTAAAAGTGAGAGGACAGTTCAAACTGTTAAGAAATTGTTAAAAAAATGTGTAGACTCGGGACAGGACTTCTGTATGTCTTTATTAAATTTTAGGGCTACACCACATAACGGGTTAGATTCGCCTGCACAAATTCTAATGAGTAGGCGTTTAAACACTAAATTGCCAGTCAATTCAAAATTATTAAATGAGAAAGTAGATAATGATAAGAATTATAAAGCAGTAATGGCAAACAGAGAAAATATAAAAAAACACTATGATAGGTCGGCAAAATCAATTGAGAATCTGTTATCAGGTGATAAGGCAACATTGATCAACAATGATGGCGTTAGGAAACCGGTTACAATAGTAGAACGCTCATCTCAACCTCGCTCATATATTGTGGAGGATGAGCACGGCAGTCATTTTCGGCGTACTCGTAGTCAGTTAGTTGTGCGCACGACTTCGCCTATAGCGAATGTAGGTAATTTTTCAAGGCGGTCGAATGTCATTTCTAATGCTGGTAATAACATAACTCAAACTGTCGTTATGGGTTCAGGTATTCGTAGACGTAGAAAAAGAACAGCGAAGACACAAGGGGAAGTAGTTTCGGTCAAGGACTTGGCTTCGGCCCAGGTTCAAATACAAGCTGCAGCCAAAACTCCAAGTTTGGATGTCAGTGATACATTTGAAAGTCCCACTTCTAACACTGATGGGTCACCGTCGCCACCCGCGGTTCCTATAACGAGGTCTAACGAAAGAACTGCACGAATGCTGAAAAGATTTGTTTTTGAATAATCATGATTAATTTGGTTGTTATGTCAGTTAGATACCTATGCTTACTATGAATACTGTTTTGTCTGATTAATCTATAGAAGAATTTTACACTTGCTATTTACACATTATATAATTATTTCTAGTAGGGAAAAAGCTGTGCGTGATCATTCTAAATGTAACAACCTTATAATAATCCGATTATGTTGTCTGTTATAGTAGCTTTATTTTTTGTTCATGTATAGTCTGACTAGTAAATAAAATAATGTCTCCTGCAGGTGAAAAACATCTTTATTTATAAATTTATGATAGTATTTTTTGCTTTTGTTGTTTCGTATGAAGGGAGGAGATGTAGTATATTTATGTGGGTATGTCTCAAACCAATATCATTGTAGTGGAGGGTGTATAAAAATAAATCAGTATTTAACCAACTTGCGTGTGTTTTACTACAGTGCCTTTGGCAGTTAGGCGAGGAGTGCGACGATCCACTCATAAAAACTATAATACAGCATAACATGTACGTTGATGACGTCATTACAGGTTGTAATAGTCAAAGCGACTTAAAACGTATTAAAATTAATTATCGGACGCCTTAAAAAAAGGCTGTTTTAACTTAAGAGAGTTTAAATCCAATTTGCCGAGCGTTCTCGAATCTTGCTCGGAAGGCTCTAACGATACTCTCATCATCAGTGAGTCTTCAAATAATCTTGGCTTAGGGTGGAATTCCAAAACAAACCGTTTAGATTATTCTTTCGAAAATCCAACTGTCAAAGAAAATATTACTAAGCGCTATACCGCGTGACTTTTTTTACCGTCTTGAAAAAAATAGGGCGTGATAAGTAAATAGAGTAGAAGCCTCAGGCATAGATATTTTATTTAATTATTTTTTACTGACATAGGCTGAAATTAATCTACCATTGTACACTCCTTATGTATAATCTATTTTTCATATTAAAACATCTAAAAAGGAATCCGAAAAATAAATGAAAATAATTCAAAATCGTAAACGTATTCACCCTAGTAACGCGCTAGGTACAAATTATGAATGATTTCGTTACCTATACCTACAAATAACATAATCTTCAAGTTCAAGTGCACTCGCACTCGCCGCTCGCCGGCCGTCGCTAGCGCCGAACACCCGCTCCCACCCACACTCTCCCGGTCGCCCGCCACCCTTTTAAGTTTTAGTCGCATGCGATTAGGCAAATTGTGACGTCGCGTGATCTATTCGCAATTTCGCATTGTTTACGTTGCCGCGCTTGTCGCCGCGTCGGTCGCTCATTGTGATATCGTAAACTATAAACATGTACGAATACAATAACGTTGAGTATTTAGCAATGGTGCGGTGTTACATTCTGTCTGGTGAAAGCTTAGATGGTGCAAAGCGAATGTATGCAGAACCACAACATCTGCAATCTCGTCGCCGACAGGGTATTCCGAATCCACAAATTCCCAGCACTACTTTAATTTTAAATACAAATCAAAGCTTGCTCGACCATGGACAGTTCCGTATTCCAAGCCACGCTAGAGGTAGAGGCCGGCCACCTTTATCCAATCGTACGGAAAACGCAATATTAGAATATTTCGAACGTCACCCAAGAAGAAGCACTCGGCAAGCCGCTCGAAGATTTGGCGTAAGCCAATATGCGGTGTGGAAGCTGCTGAATTCGTTGAATATGCATCCATACCACTTCAACCGCGTGCAAGCGTTGCATGCGCCGGACCCTGGACCACGCATGGAGTTTTGTCGCTCACAGCAACATCTTGTGGAGTGATGAATCCATATTTACACGCGTCGGGATTTACAATGTACATAACGAGCACTGGTGGAGTTTTCAAAACCCTCATAAAATCAAGGAACATTCGCACCAAATTAGATTTAGTGTAAACGTATGGGCTGCAATCATAAATGACCAAATCATTGGTCCAATATGGATCGAAGGTCGCTTGACGGGAATAACGTATCTACAAATGATACGTTTAGTCATTGACACAATGTTAGAGGACGTTCCTGTAAGTTATTTACAAGGAATGTACTTCCAGCACGATGGCTGCCCAGCACATTACGAAAGATCGGTGCGCGAGTATCTAGACACTGAGTTCAGTGGCAGATGGATAGGTCGCGGCGGTCCTGTGAACTGGCCGGCCAGATCACCAGACCTAACTCCCTTAGACTTTTATTTGTGGGCCGAGCTAAAACGGTTGCTGTACACTGAGGAAGCTCGCAGTGTTGGTGAATTAAAACAGCGAATAAGAGACGCTTTTGATATTTTAAAAAGTGATATAGACACCCTTCTTAGTTTAAAAAACAATTTACAAAGACGTGCTAGTTTGTGTTTAGAGAGAAACGGTGGACACTTCGAACAATTACTGCGATATCGCTAAAAGGTACATTTTAATTATTTTGTAATTGTGTAATCAGTGTAATTTGTAAATAAGTTGATTTCAATCTTTTACATACGCCTAGTATGTTGTAGTTTACGCGTAATACTCGTACCTACAAGCCTACTATTTTATTCATACTGAAATCATGACTAATGATTAGTTTAACATGTAACAACAACTACAGCATGTTAGAAGGTCCTAAGCCCTTAAAAGTATGAAGGGAAGGTCGAAATCATCTCTAAAATGACAATTCGAAGTTAATAAAGCCTTTACGATAGAAATGCGTAGGTACCTAAGTAGTTACGCTATTTCGCTCGCACTCTTCATTCATGCGCGGTACCTATTTAACAGATTGCTTTATTATTATGCACGCGCCATGTAGGGTGTATTCATTTTATGATTTTTTTTGGTATTTTTTTTATCAAGACGGTAAAAAAAGTCACGCGGTATATTATCTACCTCATATAAAATTTTTGATCCTCTCGGGTTTGTTAGCCCCTGTATTATTATACCTAAATTAATTATGCAGCAACTTTGGCTTGACAAAGTCGGTTGGGACGACCCAGTTTCAAAAGATGTCGAAAAGGCTTGGCAGAAGTTTTCTAACGGTCTATCTCAACTAACCTTTATCACACTACCGAGGCAGATTCTATGTGACTCACCTGTTGTGACCGAGCTGCATACGTTCAGTGACGCCTCCCAAAAAGCCTATGGCGCTTGCATCTATATAAGGTCCATTGATAACACAGGCACTGTACATGTTAAACTTTTATGTTCTAAGTCAAAGGTGGCGCCAATAAAGGCATGCACTATACCGCGTTTGGAGCTCTCTGCTGCATTACTAGCTGCGCAGCTCTGCAGTGCTGTGGTTGATTCGCTGAGGTTCCCAATTGCACGTAAAGTGTATTGGTGTGACTCTAGTGTCGTCCTTGCATGGCTGCATACCAGCTCCAGAAAGCTAAAAACTTTCGTGGCGAACAGGGTAGCAGAAATACTAGAATTGACGGATATTTCTTGCTGGCGTTATGTACCTACCCTGGACAATCCCGCTGATCTCATCTCGCGTGGCGTTTATCCTGAAGAGCTTAAAAATCATGATTTATGGTGGTCAGGACCCCAATTTTTAGTCCAAGACGATTCTTTTTGGCCGACATTACCTAATGGGACCCCGCAGGAGTCTGAAATTCCTGAAATAAAATCTAACGTTGCTGCTAAAATCGATAATCAGTCAATAATTCCATTTGAAAAATATAGTAAACTGCACCAAATTAAACGGGTTTATGCATATGTTCTAAGATATTTACACAATTTGCGTAAACCTACAACGCTTAGACATTTTGGCGCGCTTAGTTTAGAAGAATTAAAGGATTCATTTCAGCTTTTATGTCGCATGGCGCAACAGGAATCTTTTTTTGTTGAATACGGTTTGTTGTCCAAAGGCAAACCTCTTAGTTCAAGGTCTAACATTTTATCACTAACTACTTTCATGAACACAGATAGATTAATTCGAGTAGGAGGCCGTTTGGATGCTTCAGCATTTGATAGCAAACATCCTATCTTACTACATTCCTCCCATCATCTCACCAAACTTATCTTTGAACGGGAACATTTACGTAAATTGTATGCTGGCCCGCAGCCCCTCCTGGCCAGCGTCAGGCAATACATTTGGCCTATCAATGGTCGACACTTGGCTAAGAGGACTGTACACAATTGCATCAAATGCAGAAGGGTACAAGGCAAGTCTTTATCACCCATTATGGGGAACTTGCCCTCTCAGCGCGTTACGGTGGATTTCCCATTTAGAAGTGTTGGCATAGATTTTGCTGGACCGTTTTTTGTATTAAATAAAAAAGGTCGTGGATCCAGGATTATAAAATGCTATTTATGCATTTTCGTTTGTATAAGATATAAATGCATACATTTAGAAGCAGTAGGTGCTCTCTCGAAGGACACTTTCATTCTCACCTTACGCAGATTCATTGCCCGTCGTGGTAAACCTGCCGAGATTTTTTGCGATAACGGCCGCAACTTTGTTGCCGCTGCTAAAGAAATTGGTGACTTTTTAAAATGTAATCACAAAGTCATAACAGAGTTCTCAAACGAAGATGTTAAATTTTCATTTTCGCCCGCTTACGCTCCAAACTTTGGTGGGATCTGGGAGGCCGGGGTGAAATCCGCTAAGTTTCACATTAGACGAGTAATGGGTAACACGCATTTAACGTTTGAAGAAATATCCACATTGTTTGCACAAGTAGAAGCCTTGTTAAATAGTCGTCCGCTTTACCCTATGTCCTCGTCCCCGAATGATCTGCTTTTCCTCACTCCAGGGCACTTCCTAATTGGGCGGCCACTAACTGCGCTACCTTCGGCGAACCTAGAAGACTTCAAGTCCACTCAGTTAAAGCGGTATGAACGGCTGGAGCAAATCCGACAACACTTCTGGCGAAGATGGCAGAAGGAATACTTGGCTGAACTCCAACAAAGAACAAAATGGCGCACCAGTGATACTCCATTGAAAGTTGGTGACCTAGTTTTGCTGCAGGAGGAGAACCTGCCACCATTGTGTTGGCGCACGGGTCGAATCACGAAACTCTTTCCTGGTCCTGATGGAGTGTGCCGCGTTGCAGATGTCCAAACCACCCATGGAACTTACCGAAGGCCTTTCACACGACTCTGCCCTCTACCAGCAACGAAGCATCTCATAGAAGGTTAAAAGTCGGATACTTTTAACCGGGGGGATGATGTTAACGCCCGACAGTAATAACTATTGTAACTTAGCGTTATTGCTAAACATATTGGTGTAGGCGTTACCGTTATGGCGGTACATGAAAATAATTAATTATTATACTAAAGAAAATGTTCTACCTACTTTTGGAATAAGACTTGCTATCGACATTCTATACGAACGCAATGACTTGTTAACATAATTGTAACACGAAAAATAGGATTAAATTCGTCTTTGATAAAAAACATAGTTTTCTTGAGCCTCAAAGCTCCAGTGTCTCGAGAGTAGACAACATGCACTACTTATTACATTTGTCACTGAATTTAGCTCTGCCTTCCAGTTGAGGAGAGAATCAATTTGCACTCCTAAAAACTTTAGATTCTCTACTATATCAATTCTATTTCCCAAAGATAATACGTTCATATGAGCATTGTTTCTAACTGTAGACTTAAAAAGCATACATTTGGTCTTTTTTACATTCACTTTCAAATTATTTATAGAAAACCAGTTTTTACAGGCAGCTACAAAGCTATTACTTTATATTCTAAGGTCAATATGTCATGAGCAGTTATAACACCACTGGTATCATCAGCAAACATAACTAATTTAACATCCGGTAAAACACTTTGTATGTATGCTGTTAAATCATTTACAAATATTAAAAAGAAAATCGGACTCGGCACTGAGCCTTGAGGAACGCCTCTATTAATAGTAAATAATTTTGATTTGTGAATTAGTTCCACACCTTCTTCAACTGTTTTAATTTCAACATATTGTTTTCTGTTTGTTAGGTAAGAAATATAGAGCTGTATAATATTTTCTTTTATGCCGTAATGCTCTAACTTGTCCAGTAGAATGCAATGATCTACGGTATCAAACGCAGAACTTAGGTCTAGGAATAAGCCTGCAACCTTTAGTTTAGTATTCAGATTATTGACGATATCATTAACTAACGAGTCTATTGTATCTAATGTCCCTATACTTTTTTGATATCCAAACTGATTATAATTTATAATTTTTTGATTGTACAAATGTCTGACAAGTCTAGATTTGACCACCTTTTCAAACAGTTTTGATAAAACTGGTAATAATGTAATGGCCTGTAATTGCCTGGATCTGTTTTAGACCCTTTCTTATAAAGTGGCAGAACTCTGGCTATTTTAAATTGATCTGGAAATACACCTTGATTTATACATTCATTAATTATTTCAGATATTGGATGTGCTAATATATCTATATTATCCTTAATTATGCTAAGCGGTATTTTATCGTGTCCAAATGATTTCTTGCTCTTCATATTTTTTACCATCTTGTAAATTTCATTAGGTGTGACTTGATCAAAAACTCTGAACTCTAGTAGTATGTTCCATAAGATACTTTTTAGCCAGTTCCCGATTACAAGTATTTATGCCTTTACTGTTGTCAAATGTTTCTGCAAAAATGACAGCAATGTCTTTAGGATTATGAACTATTTTATTATTATATTTAAGTATTATATTATCACTATCAAAATTGTTGATTTTTTTTCTGGTATTATTAACTATTTGCCAAATTTCTTTGCTAGAGTTGGTTGCTTTACTAATTTGATTTGTAATCTCTTTGTTCTTAGCATATCTTATTACTTTTTTATACGTTTTAAGATATCGGATACGATATCTTAAAACGTATGATGAATCGCAGTTAGCTTTATTTATAAAATTCAGTACCCGCTTCATTTTACTAGCTATCCTAATGCCTTTAGTTAGCCACTTTGTTCGACCATTTCTATTCATATTATTTTTTTTTTGTTTTTTGTTATATGTAGAGGCATGTAATGTTTCTAGTTTTCTAATAAATGTGTTTATACCCAAATTCCAATCATGCTCTAAAATGGTTTTTCTGAATGTTTTATTATTTTTTTCATTATACAATCTTCGTTTGACGTATCTAAAATGAATACATTCTTTTGAAGAAGTAACCTTTATTAGATGTGCTTAACAGAAAAGAGCAGCGTGACCATCCGCCAATCCATTGTGGTCAATGTCCACAGAGATTATACTTTGATCATAGGTGTTGGTTAATATATTATCTATGCATGATTCAGAGTTATTACGTACAAATATAACTGAGTCAACTAAATATCTAAAATTGTAGCATGTCAAAAGTGATGTAAATTTATTTCTTTCATTAAATTAATATTAAAGTCTCCACAGATAAAACATATTTTATTAAAAAAATATTGTAATAATTGTTCTAATCTTTCTATAAAATCGTCAAAGTTTTTGTTATCTGGTATTCTATAGCAAGAAATTATGTATGAGTTGGTCTCTTTGTCTTTTACCCCACATATTTCAAAACTATTTGTTTTATAAAGTCGTTTACAAATGTCTACCTCCTCAACTTGTCTATTTTTATGAGTTAACACTAAGGTTACTCCCCTGGTTTTATTCAATCTCGTGTTGTAAGAGCTTAAAATATAATTTGAAAAACTAAACTGTGATACCATTATTTGATTTTAAAAATGTTCACTTATACATATAAAGCTAATCTCTTTATGCAATTCACTAATGTATATTTCCAAATCATCTTTCTTGTTATTTATTCCGCATAGGATTTCGGAATACAACATATATTGTGGGAGACTGGTGCCTAAGCTAGGCTCGAGGCCTGTGTTTCAGGACACCAGGACCCCACCCCTTTGAAACAATTTCGTTTTGCGGATTATGTATTAGTGCTGATAGATTTAATGCAGTAAACAAGTTAAAAATAAAAAATTAAATAATAGAAAAACTACACAAAAATTATTTACAATTTGATTCTAATTTAACATAATTCTAATCAAGACAATAGTGAGAGCATGCATGCATGTGAGTATATATGTATATGTGTGTGACCGTGTGTGTGTATGTGTTTGTGTGTGAGGGTTCGTGTTTGTGTGTGTCTGTGGGTGGGTTCATGTATGTGTGAGCAATAGGAGTATATTGTTGTTGAAATAATAAGAGGAACATTATTAAGCCACAATAGTCATTATTTTTTCAGTATAATCAAACTTTAATGTCAATAGCCAATCGGTTAACTTTTTTTTTGCATTTATCCTTTGTGAGTTTATAGATGTGTAGTAGCTTATTGGTTCTATTATATAGGTAACCACCAAGATGACAGAAGAAACGTTGAGTAAAAGTTGTTTTGTGACAAAGGTGGCCACGCACCACAGGGTTATGACGTCTTTTCCCATTGGTCAGAGACGAGTCGTAAACTAGGAGAGTGTGTTGTTTCAGTAGTGTGTGCAATATGAACAGTTGACGCACTGTCAGGACTTTACTCTCTTTGTATAACTCTCCAGTGGGATATCGATATGGTCGAAAAGATGACACCTTTAGGATGGCTTTTTGAGTTCTTTCTATTTCTAGTAGAGTAGACTTAGGAGCTCCACCCCAAGACGTAATGTAGTAGCTTATTATTGACTGAGCAAGAGCATAGAATACCGATTTCATAATATTTTTATCGACTACGTGTCTCAGGGTTTTAAACACATATATTAGTTTCTGCAATCTGCTATTGAGTGCGCTTATGTGCTTCTGAAAACTTAGGTTGCTATCAAATAGTACTCCCAAGTATTTTATATTCTCGGTTTTCGAGAGTGATACGCAGTTATAATAGTTGTTGGATGGTTCTGTACAAGTATGAGCTATAATAGTATAGGGTGAGATTTTAGAGGTAGAGAGGGTATTGTTTTTTATGGAAAACGTTATGTAATTTGTTTTCCTGTATTTAAAGTTAATAAATTTTGTCGCAGCCAGCTGGATACCGTGTTAAAGCCTAATTGCGCGTGTTTATAAACACCTTCCCACGTGCTTGCGCTGAATATCAGGGCTGTGTCATCAGCGAAGCTGATGATTTTGCCTTTGGAAAGTGCGAGCATGCTCAAGTCGTTGATATAAATGAGGAAAAGAGTCGGCCCAAGGACGCTACCTTGGGTAGTGCCGTAATTAAGGGATTGTTCGTTGCTGATGAACTCATCTATCTTGACTCTTTGGGTACGCCCCCGTAGGTCGTCTTTAAAGAGATCGAATGGAAGACCTCTGATTCCCAAGATTTCCAACTTACGTACAAAAATTGGAACAGAAATCGTGTCAAATGCCTTGGCAAGATCTATAAATATACCTAGAACTTTATCCCCACTATCCATTTTTGTAACTATATAGTTTGTCAAGTCATGAACTGCGTCTGTAGTGGATTTGCTAGTGCGAAATCCAAATTGTGTTGGTGCAATAAGTTTATTTTTTTGTAAATAGTTCACAAGTCTGTTATTCATGATCCGTTCAAGTACTTTAGAGAGTGCAGTGAGTACAGCTATAGGCCTATAATTATCAACACGGTTTCTATCCCCAGCCTTGTAGATCGGATGGATTATGGCTTTTTTGAACACGTTGGGGAATTTACCAGTGGACAAGGCAATACATTACATATGTACGTTAGCGGAGGTACAATTACAGTCTCGTGCCTCTTTAACAAGTCACTGGGAATTCTATCCCATCCTACGGTACAGTTGTTGTGGAGTGACTTCAATATTTTAGCTATTTCATCCTCGTCTGTTGGAAGCGCTACCATTGACTGCGATCTGTTGGAATGGTTTGCCATGCTTATTAATGGTGGTGAAATGTTCATATTTTTAGCTAGTTTTTCACCAATCTTAGCAAAGTAGTCATTGACATAGTTTACGGAAAGCTGCGGTGTGTCTAAAGATGCTAATAAATGTGACGATTGATTGATTTTCTTTGTCGACCTGTTTGTGATACTATTTATAGCGGACCATAAACTTTTGGGGTTGTTATCAGCTCTATTGATTTCATTTTTTTCATATGCTATTTTATTATTCTTTAATAATTTATTATAATAATTCCTGTACCTTTAAAAAGTTATTTTTAAAATCTCGTTTTTAAGCGCCTGCTTAAATTTTTTTATGCAATGTGTCCCGGTGTCGAATGCGCCGAAGCAAACCATCAGTAATCCAAGGCTTTAGTAATTGTTTACGGTTTGGGCATTTAATAGTCTTGGAATTGCAGTCGATCACGTGTTTAATTGAACGAGTCATTGTTTCCCCTGCTATATGGATCTTGGGTTTCATATACTTCACTAAAGTCTAGTTGTGTTAGGTCAGCGTGTAACTGCTCGTAGTTAATACGGATACAATTTTTCTTGGCTCTTATTTTTGGTATACGTTTGGACAGGAATAACAGAACCGTGTCGTGATCCGTTAGAGCAGAATGTGCGACTAGGGATGCTGCAGGTAATTGCGTTTTTAGCATAATATGATCGAGACATGCGTTTTGTCTCGTGGGTATTGTGTGTGCGGGTAGGAGGCCGTGTGTTGCTAATAAGTTTAAGTACGTGTGTTTACAGTATCATGGCGTTGCTCATGTATGTTTATATTTATGTCTCCCGTAATTACAATATTTTTGTATTGAGAGAGACCATTTAAAGTTACATTAAGTGAATTGAGAAAATTGGTAATGTCTTTTTAGCCTGGTGGCCGGTATATCGCTAAAAGGACAGTATTTATGTCAATTTTTACTTTGAGAACGTTGGCATCCACGAAGGACGACTCCTCCACAACGAATTGCAGATGCTTATGCACGTAGACAACTACTCCTTAATTTTGTGTACGATTATTGCTAGTTAAAAAATAGTTATAGTTTGTCAACTCTGTAATAGTGAGCCATATCAACACGGTTATATCTGGAGCCAACACTCAGTTAATACAATTATATCCCAGTCAAGTTTTGTTCTAGCAAGTGTTGTCATAAAGCCTGTTATATTTTTATTTATGCTTCTTATGTTTTGAGTAATGATTTTAAGCGATTGTTTTGGTGTGAAATTTAGGGGAATGCAGTCTTCTATATCGCAAATAGAAGAGTCCGACACGGAGATGGCATCTATATTGTTTATGTTATTTTGTAAATTATCGAAGTTTTATTACACTTTTACCCGTTTTGACATTTCTTTTTGGTACACTATATAGTAGTATGGAAATTAAATTTAATAATAATAATAATTATTTATTTATTTAAAAATGAAATTACATTGTAGTTATACACACAGTCTTATTGCTATACACGATGACAGTATACATTAAATACAATAATGGTGGGTGGAGTACTGTTCTCCTAGATAGGCTACTGAGCAGCCTGTGTTAAGGAGGTACAGTGCCGGCCCCCTACTGGTTGTCCTATTTTATCGTTACACGTCATACATGCCTATATTTGTACATAGTTCAAAATGTATGGTCTACACAAAGGCATTTCTTTTATTTAAAATAGTGTGCAGACTTGTGTGTTAATATGTGCCTGTGTGTTTGTGTGTGTGTGTGTTTGTGTGTATGTCTGTATGTGTGTATGTCTGTATGTGTGTATTTGTGAATGTGTTGTCACTTTATTACCAGGATTTCAATTTCAACATAATTCAAGGTTAATAGGTATTTCATCACAGTTTTTTTGCAAGTGAAATAAGGTAAACCGTAGACAGGTAAAATTGCATTAATTTTGTTATATAAAATGGTCCAAGATAGATGGCGAATTTTTTAATAAACGAGGTATGTGCGTGTGGAACAGTGCAAATTTTATCTTTTCTTCGTTTCGTAATTACCTTAAATGGCGTTCGGCGATGTTGGAACGTAACTATCTGTAATATATAAAGTTGCCTAACATTGAGTACGTTCCACGATTTATAGAGTTCGTTTGTTGGGAACAAGATCGGCCGAAATGTAGCAACCTTTAGTATAGCTCTGTGAGCTATCTCTAGCGGCATCATTATAGTTTTTGCCGCACCCCCCCAGCAAGAGATACAGTAAATGATAATAGACTGACAAAGTGCGTGATATACGTTTCGTATAATTAAAGAATTAGTACTACATATCGTAAAGTTTTAAATATGTAGATTAGCTTTCTGATACGGCCTGAAAGGATATTGATGTAGTGCCTAAAATTTAAGTGTTTGTCTAGGACTATTCCAAGATACTTGATCTGACTAACCGAAGTTATAGCTGGGCATTTACATGGAGATTCTAGTTGGGTGGGACAACGATGAGCTACTATAGTGATAGGCGTTCTTGGTTGCGATAATTTATTAAGAGAAAAGGAGACGAAATTAGTTTTAGATGCGTTTAGTGTCAGAGTATGTGAATAGAGCCATTTTAAGGCAGAATTGAAGCCATTTTGTGCAATAGTTTGTGGTTCCGATCATGAGTCTGAGACAAATGTGAGGGCAGTATCGTCTGCGAAAGAAACAATTTTTCCATTATGGATATTGAGATCACAGAGGTCGCTAATGAACACAAGAAATAATGTAGGGCCTAAAATACTCCCTTGTGGGACGCCGTAGTATATGGGATGTTCATCGCTTTTGTGGTTGTCAATAGTAACGATTTGCGTCCGGCCAGTGAGGTAGCTTCTGAATAGCTCGAGTGGAAGGCCTCTGACTCCAGTGTCTTCTAATTTATTTAAAAGAGTTGGAATCAGGACGGTGTCGAAGGCCTTTGGGAGATCCAAGAATATAGTTAGCACCTTCCAATGCGAGTTTAAAGTTTTCACAATGTGATTTAATAAGTCGTGAATTGCGTCACTCATCGATGTTTGTTTCCGAAAGCCATATTGTTGTGGTGATATTATTATTTTAAAGTGTTCCAAATACTTAGTCAACCTTTTATTGATAAGTCGCTCCAGTATCTTTGAAAAAGCGCTTAAGACTGCTTTTGGACGGTAATTGTTAGGTAGGTTGTTATTTCCGCCTTTGAAAATGGGGTGGATAATTGCTTTCTTAAACGACGTGGGAAAGTTTCCCGTTTGAAAACAAGTGTTAAAAATGTGACTCAGTACAGGCGCAAGAACCTGGGCATAGAGTTTAATGTACGTTAGAGGGATGTCGTCCCATCCTGTGGCCGCACTTATCCTTAACGAGTTAATGGTTATCATAACTTCATCAGGGTCTGTCAATTCTAGAACAAAGGAATTTAAATGTTTGGAAGTGCGGATGTGTGTTGAAGTGTGGTTCATACCTAAGTTGTCAGCGAGGCTTTTACCAACATTTATGAAAATCTAGTTTACCTCATTACAAGACTGGTACGGGGATGGACAGAGGGATAATAACTGAGTTGGAGAGTGTTTTGGTTTTAGTGTATTGGTTATTGTTTTTATTGTTTCCCAAAGCTTTTTAGGGTTTTGACTTGCCTTATTTAGTTAGTGCGAGTCGAATCGTCTTTTAGCTTTCTTTAAGATAGTTGTGCAGAAATTTCTGTATCGTTTGTAAGTGATGAGCAGTATGATATTATCTGGGGATTGTTTATGTTTTTTGTGGAGTGAGTCTCGATTTAAACCTGGGGTTATCCACGTGTCTTCTTCTTAGCCGGCACTCTGATAAATGATGTACATTTGGCGGATTTAGCTACACTTATTAAGGCATCTACCGCATTATTGGGGTCTTGAATAGAGAAGAGAAAGGAAACGTCTAAGTTCTGCATAAGGGTGTCGAGAGCCTCGTAGTCAACCCTAGTTATTTTTTTTAAGCGAGTTTGATTTTAATTTATCTTTAGTGTTACAAAGCAGAGATGGACAATGATCCGTCACCGCTGAGTAATAAATGAGAGTAATTATTTTAGACTTTGTTCGTACCATTAAATGGTCGAAGCAATTTTACCCCTCGTGGGATAAGTATGTGCAGGTAAAAAGCCATGGAAGGCCAAGTTGGTGAGATATATTGCGACCGTGTGTCTAAAGATTCTGGTTTGATGTCGATGTTGAGGTCGCCTGTTATAATAACTGATTTGTAATTGTTGAGGGATGGAAGTATATTATCAAGTGCACAGAGAAACGTGTGAATGTTGTCAAATGAGGGCGAGCGGTAGATACAAATTATTGCTATCTCAGAGTTTAATTTTATAATCAGGCCTAAGGCGGAGTCGTTAAATTCTGGTTCTTCGTACGTATGTATTAAAGTATCTTTGACGTATACAACGACACCATCACTCTGATTTACATGGTTGGAGGTTATGTGTGTAACGTAGTTTTGTAGCACGGGAATACAGGCGTTACTATTGCACGATAACCAGCATTCCGTCAAAACCAGTAGATCACAGCCTAGGTCGATGCGTTGTAGTAATGTTAGTAGGTCTAAGTAATTACAATTTATGGATCGAATATTTTGCGTAAGAATCTTAAGAAAAGTGTTAGGATATTTTATATGTGTTTTCGTTTGTTCTGGGGTACATAGGTGGGATTCTGATACAGAAAAGTGGTCAACATCTTCGATAAAATCGTTAATATTAGTCATTTTTAAATAAAAAGAAGCTAATTAAAAGATGATTGTAATTGTAAAAACTATTTAAGGCGAGAATAAATATATTTAATGAAGAAGGCGCGAGAGAGTTATTTGTTATGATAGTGTATTTCGTATTTAAAAGTTGCATAATGTAATACTTTGGAATTGCTTTGATTAACCGTGGAAGATAATGTATGTAATGTTGGGTGGGTTGTGTAGTGTGTGAGAATAGTGGAGTACCTTAACCTAGTAACAATAATATAAAAATAATAGTGATGACATGCATTTAAAATAAGTTTAAAGGTTGAAGACAACAGAAATAATTTTAGAACTAGTCATGCGATACTTAGGCTGGAGAGCTCTTTTAACTGTGACTCATTCTTAACAACAATAGTTTGGCAGTTCTGGTCTCTTTTCACCATGACACGTCCATTGTTTGTCCAGCAGAATTGGTATTGGTTGTCCTTAGCAAAACCTCGAGCAATGTAGAAGAGGAGCTTGGAGTTAGTGTTCAGTTGTTCTGCGACATAAACTGGTACTGTACCAGTATTATCAACAAAAATTAGATACAAACAAAGGGAATATCAAAGAAACCTGGAAAATTATAAAGGAAGTCTGTAGCATGAAAAGTAGCCATGAAAACACCGTAGATTTGCTGAAAATTGATGCCACGCCAATAGAATCCCTGAATAAGGTGAATAGCTATTTTACCAGCATTGGCGGCAAATTAGCAAATGAATTACTAAGCCGAATGAATAAATCTGAGCAAGAACTATCACGTGAAGCTGCTGCTTTGAATTCTTCGCCACTAAATTCCATGTCGCTTTTACCCACAGATCCTCATGAAGTGAGGAGTATCATTATGGGATTAAGATCACATAGTGCACCTGGATGGGATAAAATCACGGCAAAAATTCTGAAGCAAAACATAGCTACACTTGCTTCACCAATTACGTTCATGTGTAATTTGAGCTTGGCAGCCGGTAAATTTCCAACTATATTTAAAAAGGCCATTATTTGCCCTATATATAAATCTGGGGATAAAAATGAACCAAATAATTATCGTCCTATCTCCCTTTTGTCAACGTTGTCTAAAATATTAGAAAAAGTTGTTAACAGGAGAGTCATGAAGTATTTGGAAAGCAACAAACTGCTCAGTGATTTTCAATTCGGCTTTAGAGCAACAAAATCAACTGAGGATGCACTTCTAGGACTAACATCGGCTTTAGTATCTTACATAGATGGAGGAGATAAATGCTTGGGGGTCTTTTTAGACCTCCAAAAAGCTTTTGATACCATATCCATTCCAATCTTAATAACCCAATTAGAGAACGTCGGCATAAGGGGTGTGGCCCTTGATTTGTTCATAGATTACCTGACAGATAGATGGCAACGTGTTAAAGTAGATGGCCATGAAAGTACTGACTCCAGCTGCAAATACGGTGTTCCCCAGGGTAGCACATTAGGGCCTACGCTGTTTCTCATATATATTAATGAGCTTTGCAAAATAGGTAACCTATCACACTTAGATTTGTTTATGTTCGCTGACGACACGGTGCTAATCTTCCATGGTCAAAACTGAAAGACAGTATTTGAAATAGCTGAGATAGGTTTGGCAAACGTGAGCACGTGGTTGGAGAATAGCCTTCTTTCGCTAAACACAAGCAAGACAAAGTATATCTGTTTCAGTAAAACATCAGTTGGAAGAGCGGCCTCATCGCTCACACTCAAGATACATACGTTCCCTTGCAATCGAAACGAGATCTACAGAAACTGCAGTTGCGCAACGCTTTCATGTGTAGCCTGTATAAAATATCTGGGAGTAATGCTGGATGAACATCTTAAATGGAATATGCACCTCACGTCAATAATAGCTAGGACTAGAAAGCTCGTTTATGTCTTTAAAAACTTGCGCTCAGTAGCTAATAATGTATTACTTGTACAGACGTACCGTGCATTGTGTGAGTGCATTATTAGATATTGCATTTATGCGTGGGGAGGTGCGGCAAAATCCCACATGATTGGAATCGAGCGTGCACAGCGTATGGTACTCAAAGTAACCCTATATTTACCATATCGTTATCCAACCTCTGCCGTATACGACTTGTCTGGAGTATTATCTGTTAGGAAGATATTTGTGTATGAAGCGTTAAGAAGATACCATAAAAAAGTTGTTCCTAGCCTACCTATTCTACAAAGGCGCGTAGAACGCTTTCCTGTGCCAAGCGTTAAATCAACTTTTGCGCAAAGACATTATACCTTTTTGGCTCCCTACATATATAACATTTATTACAAAAGTCATAAAGTGCGTTCACTAAATAATAGTAATTTGAAAAAAGTCACATTGATCTGGTTAAAATCAATGGACTATGATGCAGTAGAAAACTTTTTAACAAGCACGTATGTGCTTGAGAGCCACTGGTATGTTTATGTTATTCTTTAAAAGTTTTCTACACACGCAATTATACACACATACAGACACACACACACACACACCCTCACACACACACACACACACACACACACACACACACACACACACACACACACACGCACATATACCACATGCATGCATGCTTTGTTAGAAATAATTAAATTAACTTAAAATATGTAAACAAATCTTTGTTACAACCTTAGTTTACAGTTACAATTTTTATCTTCTGCTTGCTTATTATTATTCTTTTTTTTTCTGTCTATCTTTGTTGATGTAATAAATAATATTGCCACTATACAAGGGGAAGAGGCTGGCACCTGCAACACAGTGCTTACTAGTGCAGGTGTTAGGAAATTCTGTTTTAAACTGTATGAAACATGTCAATAAAGATTATTATTATTATTATGTACGTCGTGCAAAGGCGCATGACGTGCCTTCACCATATTCATTGTTCAGTTGAATAATAATCATTGTGAATAAAGGTAAATAAACATAGCAACTGTTGGGGCCACTATGCCCATATGAGATGGGTTTACTTTATTATTGGGTGTCGCTTTATTATACTCTTTAACAGCCGATAAGAAGTTACTTTTGACGAGACTATTTGTGAACTCAGCTATCAATGCTGAGCGAGGATTTTCTCTTTTGGACGGTTGTCGTATCACGTCGCGTACATCAGATAGTTGTAAGCTCGCATTGATAATTTTAGATAGGTCCAGCAACGCATCGTATAGCATTTTCTTTGTTTCGTTTGATCGTTTTGGTACATTTCAGATTTCAATGCTAGTTTTAACAAGTGAGCGGTCGAATGATTCCAGCTTCTCTTCCACCGCTGCTAATTTGATCGCCATCGTTGTACGCTCCTTTTCTAAACAGGTGATTTTAGTATCCAGAGAGGCCAGTTGCTCAGTTACATACGTCATTGATTTTTCTATCTCCTTATTAGTTTCTTCGATCTTGGTGTTGATGGTTTTTATGGCTATAATATGAGTCTCTAGTTGATCGAGGCGCGTATTTTGTAAGCTCATCATGTTGTGAATCATTTCTCTAATCTCTTGCTTGAAGCCGGCCAAGCTGTCTTTGGTAATATCGTATTCATCGGACGGGCAGCGGCATTTAGACCTTTGAGTAATGTTTGCCGCACTTAAATTTACAGAATACACTTCATCTGCACATAGCTGTTGAATGTCCGATTCCGAACGAGAAGAAAGATGTTGATTTGGAGGTGTGCGGGCCAGTTTAGACATTGTTGCTATTTGTACACTTTATTTTATAATATAATTCGAAATTAATTCACAAAAAGTGCTGTGGCCTCACGTGGGTTCGAACGTCGACCACGACGTCACTTAAGGCAGCGTGCTTAAAAATTTAAACTTGTACAGTGCCTATGAAATATTAATTGGCTTTTATATGTTTTGTTTGTTCCTTTGTCATGATTTTGTGTGTTAGTAATGTAGAATATAGGTAATATAGTTGTGTGTATAATGCGTGTGTTGTCTTGTAGTAGTAACTAAAACTAGTAAATAGGTAAGAAAATATTGAATAACGTGTGGCATGCATGTCGGAAAAAATATATATGTAGCGTTATATAATCTGCATGAATGTAAATAAAATATCAGTAAAACAATTTGCATGCATTAGTAGGTACAATTCTAGTCATATTTTACGAAGTTTAGCAAGGTCTTCTTCGGATTTAATTAGTTGGCTGAACAAACCGTCTTTAAGACGTACACCTTACCATTAGCAATCCAACATTGGTTATAGTTGTTATTTTTTGTGAAATCCCGTGCGAGGTAGTGCAGCCGTCTAGTCTTTGCCGTGAGCATTTCGTTAACGTACAACGGCAGTCTAGGCCCGTTTTCAATCAGGTGAGTTGTGTTTAAACGATTTTCCTTGTTCTCCTTGTTAAATTCTTTAGTCGATTTTATAAACTTCTCTTTAATCGTAGCCGGCGTGAATTCTACAATGACTGCACCCACGTTATCAGCCTTGTTCTTGTGACGAAATATATTTTTTATTTGCGCCGAACTCACAGGCTGGTTGATGATCTGGCCCAGTTTTTCTACTGTAACAGCAAGAGAGTCACGCGTTTCGGGGCCTGATGAAGGAAGGTTCTTAATTTCAAGTGACGCCGCCTTTTGTTGCTTTTCTAAAAAGTCTACCTTGGTTTCAAGCGATTTTATAAATTTTTGGTTATTGCTACACTTTTCGTTAAAGTTACGACTCGCTCGCACAATATACGCGTTTTGTCTGTAAGTGGTGGAGGCGGATGGTATGCTTGTCGGTGATTAAACCTTGTCACCTTACGAGGGATATCATAGCAAAGTTTGGCGATAAGATCTGAGTAATGAATTTCATTATTTGTGATTTTTAACAATAATAGACAGTCTGCAATCTCACGGCGTTTTACTAAAGGTAAAATGTGAAATTTTCTACATAGACTGAGATAGTTATTGGAATGATAGTATATCTTTTGATGGTAACATAAATATTTGACGAACCGTTTCTGAAACATTTCAATGCGATCGATGTATTTATAGTAACAAGGGTTCCACACTTGCGACGCATACTCAAGAACTACTGACAAAGGTGCAGTATAAAATTTTGAGCGTCTTCGCCTCAGCAAAACACTTTGACAGCCTCATCACAAAACCTTGTCACCTTACGAGGGACTTGGAAGCTTTTTTATAAGCGAATCTATATGTTCGTCAAACAATAGTTTGGAGTCATGGTACACGCCCAGATCTCGTACAGTGCTACATCGGGATAATGTTTGGCCATCTAGTGAGTGTATCGCGGTTAAAGTGCAACGCTTACGAGTGTACATTATAACTGAGCATTTCCTAGGGTTGAGGTCCAGTTTATTATACATGCAATATCTTTCTAGTTGATGTAAGTCACTTTGGATAGATAATATATCTGCTTGTGATGATACGCTAGTATAAATTTTCATGTCGTCTGCAAAGCATAGTAGTTTAGAAGATTTAAAGCACGAATCTATGTCATTAACGTATACAATGAAAAGTAACGGGCCCAACAAGGAACCTTGGGGAACACCGCTAGGCACCGTAACCCAACTGGAAATGTAGTTACTCACCACTGTAGCCTGCGATCTGTTATCAATGTAAGAGGAGAACCATCTGAGCAAGTCACCACGTACTCCCACATCTCTGAGCTTTAAAATTAGTAGCCTGTGATCGATACGGTCAAATGCCCTGCTGTAGTCGGTATATACGACGTCAACCTGGCTACCCTTGTCCATAGCATCTGTAATATACTCATTAAATAGTACAACATTCGAAACCGTGGATCGACCTTTTAAAAACCCATGCTGGAACGGACTGAATGATTTATCAAGCGCGGAATATACTTGATTATAAACTAATCTTTCGAATAGCTTTGCTATTAGACATGGCTTAGATATTGACCGGTAGTTAATTATTTCTGAATTGGGACCCTTTTTGTGAATTGGAATAATGAAGGCCGACTTCCAGGTTTTAGGAACGGCACACGTAGACAATGATTTCGTAAATAGCGTCGAAATTGGTTTGGCTATAAATGAAGCAGACTTGACTAAGAACTTTTCTGATATATGATCTGGTCCTGCTGCTTTGGTTGTGTCTAGTTTACAAAGCAAGTTATTAAATTCCTTGACGCTGACCGTGACGTAAGATATATCGGCAACAGGTTTGGATTGACTAAGCCAATGAGAGGTTGAGTTTGTAGAAGAGGACTGAGTTGGGCTATGAAAAGTAGAATAAAAATATGACGAGAATGCCTCGCATATGTCCTCTCCTGTTGATATGATCTCGTCATTATATTTTAGTGAACTGGGAATCGCATTAACGTTTCTACGAGTTTTAACAAAAGTCCAAAATAATTTAGGGTTGAGCCTAATTGATTTTTCCGTAACATTAAGATAGTTCTTATAACAAGTAGATTCCAGAGTTTTCACATTTTGGCGAAGCAATTTATATGTTCTCGCATCGGCAACGTTGCCGTAAGTTTTCATTTTTTAAAATATTTATGGTTATCTTTAATTAGTCTAATAAGAGAAGAGCTATACCATGTTGGATATGATTTGTTACGCATGGGTTTTTGGGGTATATAAGTATTCATCAAATTGGAAACCATCCTATTAAAATATTCTACAGATTCATCAATAGTGCGGTCTGTAAGTTCACGTTCCCAGTCAATTATATCAATGTCTCTGTTGATGGAATCATAGTCACCCTTGTCATATAGGTAACGCACTCGGGGTCTTTGGTGTAGCACGCGTAACTCGACGAAATCTACATTGACTAACAATCCCGGGTGATAAGGGTCAATTCCACCATCTCCTCATAGTCCTTCCCAACTTTCGGCACACGGACGGAGTACCGGGAGATCGAATCTTGGGAGACGCACCGGTACTTACGAGGGCTCTTTCCCTGGTGCGCTTTTGGCTTCCTACAAATCTTTGTCCTGTCCCTTTTCTATACCCAATCTCCCCTATTGGGGCAGTTACGAAACGTTACAGTACTTCGCGTTCGAGCAGTCTATGTTGTATTAAACTTCCAGTACCTTTCTCTTCTTATGCCACTTATGCGCATACACCAACAGTCTCCTGAAACCTTCGGCGCTATTGACCAGTTCTTGAAAATAGAGGGTCAGTGGGGACCAACGGCTCTAAACATTCGCTTACTATAACCAGATCGTTGGAAATTACTAAATCTAATATTCTACCGTGCTGATTAGCCTACCCATTGTACTGTTTTAAATTCAACGTGAGTTCTCTCAACTCATCAATAAACAAGCATTTATCAGTTGTAGTAGGTATAGTTGCTTGGGGTGTGTGGCCAGAGAACCTCCTAGTGTGCCTGACGGTTGCTGGTCCTTTCTACACTTCTCGTGGATGGGAACAGCAGACGTTGGGCCGGTACACCCCGGGCAACTCGGGTAATAATGTCCTTTCGGGGGCATTATTACTCGTGGCTAATACTCTGGCATGCGTAGGGAACCCGAGGCAGTTTGTCTCGGGGTAATCGGCCCGCGAGGACCGCGTATGGGGGTCTCTCCACGTGATCCTCTGATTAGCAGAGGACACGTGGATCAGAGACGGGGTGGGTCCGAGGAAGAAAACCTCGTTAAAAAATCACTTGTGAGGCCGAGGCGGGAAACATAGGTTCCTGCCCAGTCGGGCGGTCTTGGGGCGGGTGGATCGGTCCAGCATGGACTCCCATCCGGCCTAACCCGTAATCCTGAACTGACAGGACCGGGGGCCTTCGGGCTGCGAGGAAGAAAACCTCTATAAAAATAACCCAAAGCTTAAGCTTTTGTGGCCCGGCGAGGGGCTGTATGGCTGGGGGGAACTCAGTCGTTAGGGCCACCCTAAATTATATGAATGATGTCGGTCAAAGGTGATAAACTACCCCAGGAGGGTACCAGGTGCTCCGCGCCTGGAGAATCCCTCACGGAGCCTTCTGGCTCCGTCTGTCCCTCGTACTCTGGGGGGGGGCAGCCCACATCACAGCGCCATGCCGCGCGAAACTACCGACACCGAAACAGCCACGGAGTCGGACAACGATTCCGCGATGAGTGTCGCCTTGGGGTCAATCCCGGACAAGGCGACTCTAGCGCGAAAGTGCAAGCGCCGCACCCGTCGGACCCACTCAGGTTCCGACGAAGAGTCGAGCGCAGCGCCGATCCCAAAGGTTGGGACGGCCCGAAGGGGCAGGGACCGGCCTGGCACACCGGGGCCTTTCGGCCAGGCGAAGGCGGCCGAGGCGGCCGCTGCAAAGCGTGCAGCCGCTGAGGTATGCGCAGAGGAGGAGGTGGCGCTGCTCGCGCGGAAAATACGTCTGCAGGGGAGCAGCCCCACCCCGAAGTTGGTAGCAGAGGCGGTGCAAAGGGTCCTTGACGGTTCCGAGATTGTGACGAAGGTGGCGTCCAAGTCTCGGAACCTCAAAGGGACTTTCCAGAAGCACCTCAAGGAGGCGGCGGCCACAACGAAGGCGTCGGTCGATTATCTGGCCGACAAATTCGCGTGGCCGGAGGCGGAAGTGGCGAAGCTGCGCTAGGAGATGGTGCGGCTCAGGGCCGAGACCCGAGGGCGAGCACCTAAGGAGGCGCCTCAGCCGTCCGGTAAAGAGTTGGACATGCAGGCGTCCTTCTTTAAATATGTGGACGCCCGCATAGAGGGTCTCGGCGATCGGCTGCTGCCGTCGCCAAGCAATCGGTCGCGGCTGCAAACCGCACCCTCTGCGGTTACTGCTGTGGCCTCCAAAAGGTCACCACCCGTGCCGCCGGCGCCGCCATTGGGGTCTGGTCCCACACCCCCAGTAGGCAGTAAGAAATCTGGCGGGAGGAAGTCTGCCAACGACTTCCCGCCCCTTCCAGCACCCAGGGCTCCTCCGCCCCAGAGTTTGCAGCGAGGCCCCGCTAGGCCCGTGCCCCGTACGCCGTCAACCTCTGCGCTTTCCACCCCTCAGGATGAGCGTTGGCAGACGGTGGGGAATATGGGCAAGGCTCGCCGCAAGAAGGCCAAAAAGGCCGCTGCGGCTGCTAATGCGGCAGCTGCTACGGCTGCTGCTGCGGCAGCCACAGTTACAGTTAGACCTGGCCCCGTGAACCAAGGCGGGGCCAAGAAAAGGAGGTGGAGGAGAAACAGACTCCGAGCGCCGAAGTCAGCTGCCGTGGTTATCACGGTGCTACCGGAGGCGGCTGAGCGCGGCCTAACGTATCAGGCCGTGCTCTCCACGGCGAGGCGGAACACCGAGGACATTACGCAGCTCGGAGCCAGGGTCCGCCAAGCTCATACAGGAGGCCGCATCCTGGAGTTCCGCGGAGCTGACGGAGGTGAAGCGGCAGACAACATTGCCGCTAAGCTCAGGAGTCTGTTTCCTGAGACGGATGGTGTGAAGATTACGAGGCCGGTAAAGTGTGCAGAGATGTGCATCGCCGGTCCGATGATTCGGTGTCCGCAGGGGATGTCTCTGATGCCGTTAGCGCCAGAACTGGTTGTGCTGCGAACGCCATACGGATTGGCACCATCCGTCCCGGTCCTGGAGGGGTTGGTGCCGTGTGGGCGCAATGCCCTGTCACCGCGGCCAAGCTGCTGGCTGACACCGGGCGTCTGCTCGTGGGCTGGAGTTCGGCCAGGGTCCACATCCTGGCCGCTGGTCCCATGAGATGTTTTAGGTGTGGAGGAGCTGGGCATGCTTGTATTAAGTGCCCTAGCCCCGAGGACCGCAGCGACGCCTGTTATCGCTGCGGCCAGCCTGGGCACGTCGCTGGAGCGTGCAAAACGACACCGCACTGCCCGGCGTGCGCGGCAGCTGGTCGAGCAGCTGCCCACTTCCGTGGCGATAGAGGGTGCAAATCCCCGCCCACAAAACGGGTGTAGGGGGGCAGCCCATCGGCCCAAGTAAGACCGCCCTCAGCGGTGGAGGAGGAGATGTCGACCTAGTCATGGACCAGGACCGTGACTATCTCCTCCTCCAGGCGAATCTCAACCACTTCGCCCGAGCGCAGGATCTTTTCCTGCAGTCTATGGCGGAGTGGTCGATCGGTGTAGCCGTAGCCGCGGAGCCATATTACGTTCCTCCCAGCCCCAATTGGGCAGGTGACCGGGACAGCTCCATGGCACTCGTCGGCTCCACGGCGCCTCGTTCACCCTCCCTCTCAATGAAGGAGAGGGGAGTGGGATACGTTGCGGCCGCGTGGGGAGAGGTCACAGTAGTTGGTGTGTACTTCTCCCCCAACAGGAGTCTGGCAGATTTCGAGGCCTTTCTCAACAACTTTGAGACCTCGATACGGCGGATATCATCTAGCCGCATCCTTGTGATGGGGTACTTTAACGCAAAGTCTACTGCGTTGGGGTCCCCCCGCACGGATGTCCGAGAAAGGGCGGTCGAAGAGTGGGCCGATGCGGCGGGCCTCTGTTTGCTAAACAGGGGCGCCGTCAACACGTGCGTGCGACGGCAGGGGGGTCGATAGTGGACCTCTCGTTTGCTACCTCTGCCCTTGCCGCACGCGTAAGGGGATGGCGCGTCCTGGAGGAGGTGGAGACCCTTTCGGATCATCGCTATATCCGTCTGGGGGTCTCCCGACTCCGGGACCCTAGCAGAGGTCATCGCCCGTCGGCGGGCAGAACTTCTCGCTTTCCGCGGTGGGCTGTGAAGAGGCTGAACCGGGACCTACTAGAAGAGGCAGCCATAGTTCAAGCTTGGCTGTCTCCTGAACCCCCGTCTGGAGAGGTAGACGCCGGGGCTGTCCGCTTTCGCGACAGCATCCAAGCTATTTGCGACGCGGCCATGCCCCGAGTGCGACACTGGAACCCGAAGGGGGTCTACTGGTGATCCCAGGAGCTGGCGGACCTCCGTGCGGCCTGCATTCGTATCCGGAGGTTGTACACACGCAGCCGACGCCATCGCCTCCGCGATGAGCAAGAAGAGGGCCGACTGTATGACGCGTATAGTGAAGCGAGGGCGTCTCTGCAGTCGGCCATCTGCCGCGCCAAGGAACGGGCGAAAAGTGAGATGCTGGAGGGTCTAGATCTTGACCCCTGGGGGCGCCCATATCGCGCGGCGCTGAACAAGCTCCGTGCGCGGGCCCCCCCCCCCTCACGGAGACCCTCCAGCCCAACTTCCTCTCCGAGGTGGTCGAGGAGTTATTTCCTGACCGGGCAGAGCACGTGCCCCCCACAATGGCCCCATCAGGATGCCGACATCGGGAGGCGGACCTCAGTGCTCCCCCGGTTACAGATGCGGAGATGGGGGTGGCTGTCTTGCGGATCCGCTCCAAGACGACCGCCCCTGGACCTGACGGTGTGCCGGCGCGAGCTCTCGCGTTGGCCCTCGATCACCTGGATGTCCACCTCAGGAAACTTTTCGACGCGAGCCTGGTGTCGGGACGATTCCCTCAGTGCTGGAAGGAGGGGAAGTTGGTATTGCTGGCCAAGCCAGGACGGCCTCCAGAGTCGGCCGCGGTGTACAGGCCCATAGTGCTGCTGGACGAGGTGGGAAAGATGTTCGTAAGTTTGTAAGAAGAAAATTCTCGCCACCCGTATTGTCCGGCACCTGAGCACGGTTGGTCCCGACCTGTCGGACGCTCAGTTCGGATTCCGGGAAGGACGTTCGACGGTCGGGGCCATTATGCGCCTGAAGGCCGCGGCCGAGGAGGCGGTCGCCGGCGGCGGTGTTCTGTTGGCGGTGTCTTTAGACATCGCCAACGCGTTTAATAGTCTGCCATACAGCTGTGTCCAGGGGGCACTTCGATATCACGGAGTACCTTTTTACCTGGAGCGGCTGGTGGCGGACTATCTGAGAGACAGGAGTGTCTTCCTCGAGGTTCGAGGCGAGGTTTGGCGGCGGCCCATGTTGTGCGGTGTCCCGCAGGGATCGGTTCTTGGTCCTCTCCTGTGGGACATGGGGTACGACTGGGCCCTACGTGCTGTCCTACCCCCCGGGCTGAGCGTCATCAGCTACGCTGATGACACCCTTGTCATAGCCCGTGGGGAGGGGGGGCTTCGAGGAGGCGGCCCGTTTGGCCACCGTAGGGTTTTCCCAGGTGGTCGGGCGTATCGAGGCGCTGGGTTTACGGGTGGCTATTAACAAGACGGAGGCCCTGGTTTTTCATGGGCCCCGTCGCAGTCCACCCCGCGGCGCCTCGATAATGGTGGGCTCGACGCGCGTTCCCGTCCAGGCCCACATGAAATATCTGGGCTTGGTGCTGGACGGAAGGTGGCACTTCGACGAGCATTTCAGACAGCTCGCCCCGAAGCTTCTCGGCACCGCGTCCGCCCTTGGGCGGCTATTGCCAAATTTGGGCGGGCCCAGTGTTGGTTGCCGGCGACTTTACACGGGGGTTGTCCGGTCAATGGCGCTTTACGGCGCACCGGTGTGGGCGGACTCCCTGACCACTCAGTGCAGGACTCTCTTGTGGAGACCACAGAGAGTCATAGCGGTCAGGGTAATACGTGGATACCGCACGGTGTCGGCCGACGCAGCTTGCGCGTTGGCCGGAACACCCCCGCGGGATTTGGAGGCTGAAGTGCTCGCCGAAGTGTTTGCAGTGAGTGAAGCGGTGCGGGAGGAGACGGGTTGTCGTCCCCTTCCGACATTGATTGAGTGCGCGCGCAATCGAGCCCATCAGGGCATGATTTTAAAATGGAAGGCGCGGCTGGAGGCGCCCTTGGCCGGTTTCAGAACCGTTGGGGCCCTCCAGCCGGTATTGGAGCGGTGGGCAGGGCGGCAGCATGGGACCCTTTCCTTCCGGCTAGTGCAGGTGTTGTCAGAGCATGGTTGCTTTGGCAAATACCTGCACACGATCGCTAGGAGGGAACCGAGTTCCGTCTGCCACCACTGCGACTGTGAGGAGGACACGGCGCAGCACACGCTCGAGCAATGTCCTGCTTGGGCAGTGCGGCGCCGTGAACTCATTGAGGTTGTGGGTGAAGATCTCTCGCTGCCGGCCGTGATCAAAGCCATGGTCGACAGCGAGAGGAAGTGGGCAGCGGTCGCGTCCTTCTGCGAGGACGTCATCTCGCAGAAGGAGGCGGCGGAGCGGATCCGTGAAGAAAGTGTCCTTGCGGATCCGAGCCGTCGGCGGCGAACCGGGCGGCGAACTATTGTGAGAGAGAATCCAATAATTCGACTCATATTAAAATCTCCTACCAGTAGAAATATATCATAAGGGTGATTGATAACCGACTTATTAAGTTTACTAAGGAAGTTACTCAACTGCGACGAAAAAGAGACACTTGGCCCTGTTTACATAATTAGACAACACAAAGATATAAATTAATCCACTTACGTGTATTTCATTTTTCAACCGAATATTTATCCAAAGGTCCTCAGCTGTGGAATGAAAGAGTGGTTGCGAGATGACAGGTAGTTCCTTACGAGTAGCTATTAGGACACCACCACCTCGGGACTGCGCAGTCAAAGTATAATTGCGGTCGCGGCGCCAGACAATGTAACGCTCATTGAATAACTCCGAGTTCGAAATGTCGTCGGTGAGCCATGTTTCCGTAAGGATTATAATGTCGTATGAGCAAGCTGACATTTGGCGATAAAACGTATCCGTTTTGGACCGCAGCCCCCGTACATTCTGGTAGCATACACTAAGATTGAGATTGAATTTATTGTTATTAGTCACTATCGAAATATGCAACACCATCATAATGTCTCACTGAACGATAAACAGAAATATAATTTATCACTTTAAAAGATAAACTGATAAACGTAAACATTAATCCATTATAATAAAAGTAGAATTAATAGCAAAACGTTAAGTTAAAAATGTTGTAAGTGAAAAGTGGGTAAAGCAATAATAAGTAACGTGGACAGCAAAAATGTAATGATTTAAAATTGTAAACAGCTTTGCGACGAAGTGAGATGCGAAGCGGCACAGACCCAATACACGTGAGTGCGAGCGAGATGCAAATGCTAATATATGTTGGTTCTAGTAAGCAAACAGCAAAATAGCACGGTCGAGAGAAATCGGTGAGTGGCAACTCGTACGCGGTGCAGATGCTAAACCTTTTGTACAGGTATAAAATGGTTGACATTATTTGTAAGTTATAAAGTAAATAATTAATACAAAATCTTGGTAAGGTAGTAAACAATGGTATGAAATAATTTAAACAATCTTGTTTAAATCAAGTTCATTTCTAATAATTAATACTTTGCCACCGTTGTCTTTTCGAACATGAATGTTACCGTGTTTTATCCAAATAAAATTATAGTTTTGTCCTTCGCTATAAGTTTAGCTTTACTCAAAAGCTTTTTATGCTCTGCACTCAGGTGGTCATTTACGTAGATTCTCCGAGATGTACTTTGGAATCCTAAGTCTGATGTAGCAAGACCCTTAACGGCGCGAGACGACGCAAAAAAATTTTACATATATGTTTAAAAAACTGACAATGATCAATTTCTCGTTTGAGTTGAATTAATTGTGTACTGTTAGTACACAATTAATTTGGGTTTTCGGGAATTATAATTTATGTTTCGACTTATGGCTTCAACTATAGAGAATAGATTCTCAACCTTCTTAAGCGGCACTCCCTTGATCCCGACGTTATTTAAACGAGACCGCTGCTCATAAGTAGAAAGCTCATACTTCGTCCTAGCCAACGCTGATTGTAGACAGTCAACTTGTTCTTGAATTTTTTCAAGTCCCGAAACTCTAGCTTCAACTTCACTGACTCTGTCACCGAGCTCATCAAGCTTACTACACGAATATTCACATGTAGCTTTCAGCTCAGACAATTCATCCTTGATGGTCCGCATGTCTTCAGCTAGCGAAGGTAGACTAAGTAACCGACGTTTAATATCACGAATCTCACTCAAAAGGTTTTCAGTGGTGCTCTGTTCCAAGGCATGTACCGCTGGTGATGAGGTTCTGCATGCGGCACATTTCCATTGATTCCTTCTGTCTACGCCAAGTTTCCTCCAGCCAGCCTCCGAAATGCCGGCACATCCGAAATCTAGGTGTTTTTTACAAATCCCACACTGTTCGCCGTCGTTAAACTGATTGTTACATAACGCGCACGACTTCACGGTAAAATCCAAGCAAGTACGCTTATGAAAGAAAAGCAAAAAATGTTTGCAATATATGACTTCGCGCTAGAATGCGTGTAGTACAACCAAGTGTTCACAACTGAACACAGCTGTGTTATGACACATATCTTATCTTATGTGGGGGCCAGTCAGTGCAGACCGGCGACACTTCGACCCAGTGGGATCTTTTGTGTCGACACTCTCCCAATAACGACTGCCATAGATGTTCATGGCAGCTGGGACCAACGGCTTAATGTGCTTTCCGAGGCACGGAGCAGGCGATAATTGTCAATCAATACGCACATAATTTCGAAAAGTCATATAGTTATGACACATAAGTCTAATAATTTGTTATTTATTTAATACCACATACAGCCATCATTACAGGTAATACTTAACCTAATGCCATGGATGCAGAATTTACTTAATATGTACAAATTATATTTACTTAATATATACTCCCTAATACTATATATTCCTTAATACTAATTATTTCCTATTATTGTAAACACAAAAAGGAATAAGTAGCCTGTGTGAACTCACTCAGTGAACACGAAAATATGTCTACACTTTGGACACAGCACAGAGTACACGCAGCGCACGGGTCAGCGGCGCTAGCTGAAGGAGGTTAGTACGTGCGCGCGGCACTAGCAGTAGTGGTGGCTGCCTCCGGCGGCCTATGTACTCGTCCGGAATACAGAATTGAACCGTCAGTAGGACAGCCTGGTTATGTATATTTCCCCTAAGAACCTTAACACATACGTACCGAAAGCCGCTACTCTTCTCACTTCCAGCATATTATAACCCACCATACCCAGCACAAATAGAGTAGGGTATAGTAGTGGATAGCCCATATTGCTTCAGGTATAGAAATCTTATAAATTTATTCTGGATACGCTCTAACATTAATTTATATTTTGCTTCATGTGGGGACCAGATTGCCGCATCAACTTCCAAATGACTCCTCATGAGAGCCCAAAACAGTGCTTTTAGTGCTCCAATATTTGTAAAGTGATTCGTTTGACGTAATTTTGTATTACGGAATGCCTTTTTACAAACATTGGTAATGTGTTTCCGAAAGCTAAGATTGGCAGCAAACTGAACCCCCAAGTCCTTGGCTTCAGTGACGCGTTGCAACGGGATTCCCTCCATTTGATACTCGTGTTGATGTGGGTTACGCGCACGGCTGAATGTAAGTACGGAGCACTTGGCTACATTAAAATACAGCTTATTTTCGAGGCTCCATTTTACAACCCTATTTATATCCCGCTGTAGTATGTTATGATCGTCATTCTGCTTCACTTCACGGATCAGTTTCAAGTCATCAGCAAATAACAAGGGCATTGACCCGCTAACGACGTCCGGTAAGTCATTGATCATTAAAATAAAAAGAAGGGGGCCCAGGTTACTACCTTGGCTCACTCCAGACCACGTGAAATACGGTTCAGAAAGGCATCCACCGCAGTCTACGTACTGACATCTATCTCGCAGGTAGCTTGCGAAGAAAACTATTGTGCGCGGTGTGCAGCCCACGTTGGCTAGCTTAAAAATAAGGATGTCATTATCGACTGTGTCGAAATCTTTCTTAAAATCTAAGTAGGCTACATCCACCTGCAAGCCAGCATCCATCGCAGGTACCAGATGCGTCATCAGATGCAGCAAGTTGCCCGTTGTCCCACTTCCAGGACGAAAACCGTGCTGCGCGTCGGACAACTGAGCACTTACCTGATCATACATGCAACTGTGAATGGCCGCCTCGAACACCTTGGCAGGAGTACTCAACACAGCCACAGGTCTGTAGTCACCCGGTTCAGATCTTCCACTACCCTTCGGCATGTCGGGAAACGATGCGGCCTCGATGCAAAGATTAAATATATGTAGCAATGGCTCCACCAAAACCATGCGGCAGTCTCTGAATATAAACGAAGGTATACCGTCAGGTCCCACCGAACGTTTAGGTGGCAAGTTGGCAAGAGCGCATCGAACGTCGCCTGGGTACAGAGGCGCTAGCTGCGCCCAAGCGCCTGGCGCCGCCGATGCGCTTACTGCTGCCACATCCAACGCGGCTGGTTGCGAACTGTAAACCGAGTGAAGGAAACGAGCAAACTCGTTCGCACATTCATCATCTGGTAAACCTCAACCACAAGATATTTTTTTTTATTTTGCTCTTCAAAATGACCACACTCCACCTGATGGTAAGCAGTCGTGTGGTCTAAGAGCAGTGGCCTCCACATTGCCCCCACAGTAGCTGAGGCGATGTTGAGGTCTCTACTTTGACGGCCTGAGAAGATGCTTTTTCACGCCCCGCTTAAAGTACCCAGGATTGAAGGAAGAAAGAAACATGTGCCTTGGCAGTGAATTCCATGCCTTGGTCGTTCGGCAGAGGTATGAGGACCCAAACTTTTTGGTACGCGCTCTAATCGACTCTACCGTGTAAGGATGGCATCTGAGCCCAGCACGCGTTGTTCTGGATAGGAAAGGGGAGGGCGGGATAAGGTGGAATAACTCTTCAGAGCACTCCCCGTGGTATATTCTGTAGAAACATGCCAATGAGGCAATGTCCCTACGGAGTTGCAGAGGTTCCAGTGAACTCGTATCCTCTGGATCTCCGATGATACGGACAGCCCGCTGCTGTAACCGGTCGAGAGCGTCCAGCAACTACTGCGCGGAGCCATCCTAAAGATGAGAACAGTACTCCACGCAAGGGCGCACTTGTGACTTATACCTTATGCCTTATACCGCGGTTTGCTCAAATTGGTCTTCCTTAATCTCATATAGTTCCAGAACGCTCTCGGGTCCATTGCTAGGTGGTTTTGTACGCGATCCCAATATTGGTCAAGTGCTCGTGTGGTTTCAGTCTTTACTCTCGCCCTGCATTGAGCAAACGCCACATAATCACGGCGCGACTTACGTGATTTGTATTTTTTGTGTAATACATATTTCAGTTTAATATCTCTAATAATTTCAGACGTATACCATACCGGGTAATTATACTTATTATTGCGAGAACCAGTAATTTTTGGAGGCACACAAGCATCAAAAACTATGTAGATCTTATCATAAAATAAATTTAGCACTGCATTGGGATCCCTTAGAGAATACATTTCATTGAAATCTATCTTAGTCATCATGTCATATAAATTAATAAAGTCGGCCTTGTGAAAATTCCACTGTTTGTGTATACGTGTACTAGGGATGTGAGAGTGTAGCGAGTGGGGCGACGCGAGCGGTGGGACAGGCGCGGGCGGCGACGGCGGCGAAGCGCCAACATCGATGCACACAGTGAGCGATGGATGGTACGCGTCCACTGGCTCCATGCCTTCGTCCGCCGCGCCCACAGTCACGCCACTACGTGCACTCAGCATGAGGTCCAACTGTCTGCCGTTACAGTTAGGTATAGAGTTGCACTGAGTGAATTCACAGAAGGCCATAAAATATCAAGTCCGCGCGACGTTGCCGTTGCGACTAGACGTGCGAGTGCGTGCGCGCCGTGCACCGCGGCCTTGAGCCATGTCGCGATCTCCGCAACGACACCCTAAGGATACTGATTTGAAATGTAATGCGTGTAATGTTGTAATTAGTGAATTGTTGGCTTTTGTGTGTAACAAAGTGGACACACTTCCAGAGACAGCTATAGTGCAAATATGTATAAGTGCATTTGCCGATGCGGAGATTGAAAGTGCCAGGCAACTTGTTTACAAGCTGCTGGCACCTTCACGGAAACTTATGAGAAGAAAAGAAGGTAACCAGCAGATGAGTGTGCAAGAAATAATTAAGATCGTGAAGGAAACAGATCCCGAATGTTTACCGATTTTTGTGGCTAAAGATCTCAATAAATTACCACCGGTCACGTTTGACCATATAGATGTGACTACATTCCTAAAGGAAATTTCACTACTTAAAAAAGAAGTCGCCAGCTTGCGAAGAGACAATTCGGAGTTATCCTCGCAAGCGACCAAGGAGGAGGTGGCATCACTTAAGTTCGAAATACAGCAGTTAAAAGACATAGTTTAAGACGCATTATCGAAGAATGAGGGTGAAAATGCTAAAGAAATATTGAAACGGACAACGAATACTTTGCCTATAATACCATCTATAAGCATTAGTGAAAAGGAGGTGGAAGAAATATTCTCCGAAAGCATTGATTTCGAAGGAACACCGCGGCCGAAGCAAGTGTTCGGCGCGGGGGCAGCGCGAAGGGGGGAGAGGGAGTGCAACAGCGAGTGTGGCAGCGAGCGCGTGCCGTCTCCGGTGTCGCGTGAGAGCGAGACAGCGATAATCGAGCGGCGAGTGGGTGGCGGAGGCGGCAGCCGTGCAATGCGCTGCGCGCCTCGTACACTCGCGAGCGAGTTAGCGCCTACGTGCAGCGACTCGAGCGTAATTATAACAGCTAAAAAGCGGAATTACACGATGGCTGAGGCTGTTAAGAATGCAACGAATACTAGTAACAATTCCAAGCAAGGTAAAGATTATTGGTCAACGGTGCAACACAAACGTCGTAAAATTATTAATAGGAGGGGAGTCGCCCAGCCCTTGGAGCAATTTAACTTTAAGGCAGCCGAGAGGAAAATATCCTTATATGTCTCTAGAGTACATAAGGAAACCACTCCTGGGGACATAGAGGCATTTATTAAATATAAGACTGACCTTAATGTGCAAGTTTATAAAATAAACAATATAAATAATGAATTTAATGCCTTCAAGGTCATTGTTCCGTTAAGAAGTGTCGACCTGTTCCTGAACGATAATGGTGATCGTTTCTGGCCTGCGGACATTGTTTTCAGGAAGTTCTGGGAACGTAAGCAAGTCGGTAATAAGAGATCAACAACGAACGCTGAGCTTATTAAAAACTAATATGGATTGCTCGACCATTAAG
This sequence comes from Catocala sponsa, assembly GCA_963564715.1. NCBI lineage: Eukaryota > Metazoa > Arthropoda > Insecta > Lepidoptera > Erebidae > Catocala > Catocala sponsa. The sequence goes on from OY751352.1 coordinate 3,002,567, forward strand.
CTTGTTTCATGTAACTGTAGATCACTCAAAAGATCTTTAAAGGAAATAGTTCAGTTATGTAATAGTCATCACATTATAGCGCTTCAAGAAACATGGCTGTTTCCACATGATCTTGGATTATTAAACACGATTCACAAACAATTCGGCAGTCACGGTATATCTGCTGTCGACACGGAGCAAGGAATGGTGCGAGGGAGGCTCTACGGGGGAGTAGCTCTCCTGTGGGATCGAAACATATTCCCTAGTACTGATATTGTGCAGTGTAACAATGATCGCATGGTAGCGGTTAAACTTGTGCTCGGGGATCGGAGTATTCTAGTATTTAGTGTATATATGCCTACCGACTGTGAAGACAATTTACCGGTAATGGCACAGTCTCTGGCTAATATAAGTGCGATAATTGATAGTGCGGATGTTGAAAGTGTGTTCGTATTAGGGGACTTTAATGCGCACCCCGACACGCGTTTCTACAAGGAACTAATGGACTATTGTTTTGAAGAGTTGTTATCTTGTATAGACTCTAAGCGATTAGATATAAGCACGTATACATATGTAAGTGATGGAACCAGTTCGCAGCGATGGCTCGATCACTGCCTTGTCTCAGCGGCGGCCGAGTCATCGGTAAGTGACGTATACGTATTATATGATGCCTATATGTCGGATCACCTACCATTAGTAATAGAGGTAGGAATTAATAGTATTATTTGTAAAAGACTGATAGTAGATAGTGGGACTGATTGCAATTTAAAGTATAGGTGGGGCTGTAGAAGTAATGAACAATGTGATAAATACTGTGAACTATGTACTGAAAATCTAGGTTTACTATATCAATCAGAGGAGTATAACTTGTCATGTAAGAGCAATATGTTATGTAATGATGTAGAACATATAAGTATAATTGACAGGCTTTATTGTAATATAATTAAAGTTTTATAAACTGCCGCTTAACGCACATACACATGTAATAATAATAGAAAACGTTATATAACCGGTTGGAATTATTATGTTAGACAGTACCACGTCCAGGCTAGGCAAACATTTTTACAGTGGAATACATATGGTAGGCCTAGTTCAGGATATTATTACGATCTAATGCGTACAGCGCGTAAAGACTTTAAAGCTGCCTTGAAATATGTTCAAAATAACCAGGAGAAGATTAAAATGAATATGTTAGCGCATCATGCTTCGTCTAAAAATTTCGCGGGTTTTTGGACGGAAGTTAAAAAGCTCAACCCAAAAACCAGCACACCAGTCAGTGTAGAGGGTGAATCTGACAAGAGAGCTATTGCAAATAACTTTAGTACGCATTTTAATGTAAAACAGACTTTAATTAATCCAGCAGTATCTGTGCCTTCGTCAAGTTGTTGTAAAAGTGTTGAGTAGGGGGCTTTCCAGGTGTCGACTGATGATATTGTTGAGGTTCTCAGGACAATGAAGCGAGGGAAATCCCCAGGGCACGATGGCTTGAGTATTGAGCATCTGCTATACGCAGGAAAGTAAATTGCTGATACCTTAACTTTACTGTTCAATCTTTGTGCACGGCACCAATACTTGCCTGAGGAACTTATACGTACATTGGTTGTACCTATAGTTAAGAATAAAACTGGGGATGCTACTAGCATGTCGAATTATAGACCCATTTCGCTGGCAACGGTTGTGGCCAAGGTGCTTGATTGAGCGCCTGCTACATAAAAAGTTAAGTCCCGCACTTAGCCTAAATGACGGGCAGTTCGGTTTTCGTCATGAAGTTTCAACAGACATGGCTATCTTCTCCCTGAAACAAGTTGTATCGTAATATGTGGAACAGGAGACAAGTGTTTACGCTTGTTTCCTTGATCTAAGCCGTGCTTTTGACACAATCAATCATGACTTGCTACGGGAGAAACTAGATAAAACTTATATCGCGCCTAGAGTTGTTGGACTGATTAGATATTGGTATTCTAATCAGGCGAACAATGTCAGGTGGGAATCAGCTAGGTCGGATAGCTATAAACTATCCTGTGGCGTTAGGCAGGGGGGGTTAACCTCTCCTGACCTATTTAATATCTATATGAATGACTTGATTGAGGAGCTGAGTGGGACTGCGGTGGGACTTAGGCTTGGAGACAGGTATGTCAACAACCTGAGCTACGCTGATGATATGGTCCTACTCAGCCCCTCAATTAAGGGTTTAAGGAAACTGATGGCAATTTGTGAGAGATACGCTAGAGAACATAACTTGGTGTATAATGCAAAGAAGACAGAATTGTTAATATTTAGGTCAGGAAGAGGTCCACAAAACGTCCCACCAGTTTGGATAGGAGGTCAGCGAATCAAAGTAGTAGAGAGGTTTAAGTACCTTGGTCATATACTGACGTCAGACTTCAAAGACGATGCCGATATAGACAGGCAACGCAGAGCGCTGTCAGTAGTGGGCAATATGATAGCCAGGAGATTTTTTAAAGCCAACACTCAGACGAAGGTACATCTTTTTAGGACATATTGTCAGTGTTTCTACACTTGCCAACTCTGGACGCGTTACACGAAGAGGTCTCTGGATGGTATTCGTGTCCAGTACAATAACATCTTTAGACAGCTAATGGGTCTTGCGCCGCATTGTAGTGCGTCGGGTATGTTCGCAGAAGCTGGGCTGGATACGTTTAATGCCATCCAGAGAAAACGAATCGCTGGATTCATGTCGAGGGTTGGTTCGTGTACGAACAGTATTATCAAAGAGTTTTCTGAAAAAACTGTATACTACCACAATGTACAATAAATGGTTACAGATTGCAGCGTAATAATTGTATCTAATAGCGTCATTTTTAGTAATAGCGTAGAGAGGTTATATATATTCATTTTGTTTGTTATGTAACTTCATTTATTTTCTTTTTAATACGGATATGTTTTCTTTTTTGTTCCTTTTCTGTGTAAAATATGGAGTGTAAAGATTCCGAAATAAAGATTTATTATTATTATTATTATATTCATAATAATTACAAACTTTAACATTGCACGAATATAAATTGAAATCACCTACTATAACTAAATTATTACTATATTTAACACAGAGGTTTTCCAATATATTAAACATTATCATATAATCTGTCCCATCGGTTTGAGGTGGAATATAATAATATACGATACAACAAGCAAATAAAAATCGTTTATGCATATATACTGTAGCACAAATTAATTCGAACTTGTGAGTGTCTATGTCAATACCGTCCGGCATCGATACTTGTCGTAGCTCGAACCGCAGTGTGGCCACTAAAACCACGCCGCCATGTTTGCGCCCATCCGCTCGATCGCACCTTAATATTTGGTATCCAGGAAGGAAACACTCCGCATTTTGAATGCTATCGTTTAATCCAGTTTCTGTAAAAGCGAATAAATCCGATGCCGACGATTCTAACAAGGATAATAATTGTCCAGTCTTAGTACGAAGTCCTCGCACGTTCTGATATAGGATATTGAAGTTCCTACTGGGTTTGCAGTTGTGCAGGTTTGGTTGCGCGACGAAACCAAATCCATTCGCTAAACTCCACATTTAATGGCCATACTGCTGTATCATAAAGCTTTTATATCCGTATAAAGTAGTATAATACTTTGAAATTATACTACTTTACACGGATTTTATCTCTTTGTTTCATTAAACTCTATTTTACTTTCTTTTGAAACTTTATAATAATAATAATAATAATCATTTATTTAACTTAAATTGGTACAAATGGAAACAGAGCTTATGTTACATCGTAAAGGTAAATTATAAGGGGTGCCTGTACTAGGGTTAACCTGTGCCACAGGCATTAACTTTAAGCTACTATTGTCTAGACTAAGATGTAAAATTAAATATTAATAGGTTTTATATTTTAAATAGCTTAGATAGTAGCTTAAGTAACTAGTACCAGTGCTAAACAACAGTGGTTTAAAGTTTAAAAATTTAGTAGCAGTAGAGTTTAAAACAGAAAAATAAACAATACCATAAAATTCGTATAAAGTAGTTTAATTTTAATGTATTAAATTCGCGTAAATGGAAAACAAGACTCATTTTACTTAGCTAGACCTATAGGTACAGAAAAAACATAAGAACAAACTTATTCCATGAGATCCATGATGCAGTGGCTGTTTGTAACTGTTGCAGGCCTTGCTTGGGTTCGGTGAGGACCAGCAATCAGCTGAATGGGTCTGTGGAGGATCTGTTATCAGCGAGAAGTTCATCCTGACGGCAGCGCATTGCGTCTACTCCCGATCATTGTAAGTTGTTTGTCAGCTTCCGTGACAGCGAATGCCAGACGCAAGAGGTTTATCTGTTGCGAAATTCTCAATGGAAGCTCGGAGTTAGTTAGTGCCTTGGGAAACCCGTTAAGATATTGGTCCGGCGCCTGATCTCTCTTCGGATGTTCCGGATTGTGCCATCAGATTCTAACAGTGAAGAAATACAGCTCTTGTATTTGCGCACACCATTATGCACTGTTATATCTCCTGCACAGATGACCAGTTTCGGGCAAGATTAGCCGACATGACAGAGACTTGGCCTGTAGGACCTTTATATAAATTAATTGTTTGACAGAGATAAAGTAAATTACAGGAGTTCTGTAGGCTGTTCGTCCGGTTCGATAGAGTGTAGACTCTATCGAACCGGACGAACAGCCTACAGAACTTCTGTAACAAATAACGCTGTTCTCACATTGAGGCCGATTTCCACAGCATCTTGAGTTTGCATGTTACTGTATCTTGAGCTGGTTGCGCAGCGTGTGTCATACAGGTCTGACAATGAGCAAATGAAGGCTCTCGTCTTTGAACGCCTCCATATTCTAAGTAAACGTTTAACAACCGATAGATTTCATGTCTGTTATTCACCTGAGTAGCAGAAAATTAAGATTCGTGTGATAAAACAACTGTATACAGTAGACTTGAAAGTGTTTTATGTGTATATACATACAGAGTTTCATTCCTATATCCCCGGAAGGGCAGGCAGGGGTGTACTACATACATTTTTCTCTAGCTCTGGTCTTCGGCTCCACGTAATATGAAGCGAATTTATTACCTTCACTGGGCACAGTTCCAGTTCCAGATGCCAAGCTGGTACTGATAATTTCTTGACAGCAAATAAGCAATACGCAAGCGCCATTGAAGAATCAGGAGAGAAAATAATAAGTATCGAGGTATTTGACAAGTAAGTGCTTTACATTTATTTTACAGCGGTTATGTATCGTTTGCGGCGTTAGGGATACTGAAGCGCAGTGACCCTCTCGAGTACTGGAAGGTGTATAAAATAAAGAGGGCCATTAAACATCCGGAGTACAAACCACCATCCCGGTACCACGACATCGCGCTGTTGGAGACTAAAACAGAGTATGTAATTATAAGTTCTCTATACCGTTTATTATTTTATGATCAATTATTTAAAAGGTTAAGAAAAACTTCGTTAGGTAATCTGTATAATATCTGAAAAGTCTCCATAATTTTTAAAGGATGTAAAATATTATGGAGTTCTCCTGTCGATCCGTTCTGAAGAATTCGATCTTCGGTTCGATCAACTCGAGGCCAACAGAATTAAATATCGATTCCATAAAGTATCAGAATCAATTATGTAAATCGAAGATCGATCTTCGACTATTCGTATCAAATCGGTAATCAATGCGTAGTTGACTAAGGAGACAAGAAAGTAAGATGTGTAAGCGGAGAGGTCTGTTACTGTTACAAAGAGTTGACAATAGTAGGGAGGAACATGTGTATAATACGTATTATTATACTTTCAGGATAAGCTTTAGTGAGGAATTAGTGCCAGCATGTCTGGATACTGAACATTTAGATAAATCCGAGGCTGATGCTTCTGGCTGGGGCGAAATAGGTTATAAAAACGGTTTGGCCGATACGCTACAAGTTGTAAGTAGTGCATAAAACTAAGCCAATTAATTTTTATTTACGCTCCGTGCTTATTTATACGATGAAACTTAATAATAATAATAATGTTTTTATTGTTTCACAGATATTTACAACCATTAGGAACAATTTTTGTATACATGATGTTAGCTACAATTTGTGAACGCTGGTACTTAAAATAGGAAGACCTGAGCTATAAGTACCAGCAACCTTCCATGACACATTTTATATACAAAACCTACATAGAATAATAAGTTAAAACAATGTACATGTAAGAAAATAGTAAAACAAAAAAAGAAAATTAAAGCAATTCGGAACAATTAATTTAGTAAACGTTTGTGTGCTTGTGTGTGGGAGTGTGTGTGTGTTTGTGAGGATGTTTGTGTGTGAGGGTGTGTTGTGTGTGTGTGTGTGAGGGTGCGTGTAATTACATCTTAAGAACAGTGTGTGTTATTGCATCTAAAGAACCAAGATCCTTCCTAAAAGGATTTCTGATTCCTTTAGCTCCTCTTCCACCGTCGCGACTCGCATTGCTAGACGAGTGAGACACCACTATATGCAAGCGGGAAACGACAAAGGCGAGGAAAAAACTTTTGATACCGGTGAATGGCAACTATTAGTGGGTGTTATTGAATATTATATTATGTTATGCTATTACGCCAATTTATTTATTATAAATGTTATATTTATTTTAATTTATATATTTATTTATATATGTATATATACTCATCGTTTATAATTTATATGTAGATATATCTTAGGTATGTTTCTGTGTATGTGTAGTTGATGTACGTCCGAGCGTCATTTGGGGTTACCAAATAATATCAGGGTTGGTTTGAGGCATAAGGCATAAGGCAGAATAAGAAAGCAAAAATAAAAAGGTGTAGGAATACAATTAAGAGTAATCAAACTGTAAGTTGTTGTGTTGGAAGGATTCAATGTATCCAGAGCTGTTCCTAAACACATTACATATTCTGCTACTGTTGAATGGTTCCTCCTGACATTTGCCATGTCATCTGGAGACTGCTGGAATGCAGTCATTTTAAAAGGCGTAGATGAAATTAATTAACTTTGAACCAGGCAAATATTGACTGAGTAAGTTTTAGCTATCGGTCATTCGGTCAGGAATTTGATAACTATAACACGGCTTTGTTTTAGGTGACAGTATCAGAATATAATGAAACGGATTGTGCATCAGCATATCCTACCCACCGTCACTTGAAGCAAGGGTACGACCATACTACGCAGATGTGCTACGGATCACATAGTGACATTATTGACACATGTCAAGTAAGTGTTATTTAGGCAAGGCTACTACAAATAAAATAATATGTACAAGTGAAACAGTTGACCTGACAGAGATGACTGGTCTGACTTGGCATGGTACTTTAATGCCGAAGGCCAAGATCCACTTGGCCTTCGTTTGTTATTAGTTGACTCTTAATATAAATCTATCGATAGGCACGAATTTGATCATACACCTAAGTTGTATACAACAAACTTGTGCCTGCGTGAACCCCACAGATACTTGTAGATGGGTGACCGAGTATCAAAGTAGTTCACCCTTAGTTATTTCAGAATAATTGTGCTACTGGTAGTCATATTAATATTAATCCAAAACATGGTTTATTTGCGCGCCAAGTTTAATCCAATTCTGTTTAATGGTTTACGTCTCTTTCTTTCTTTTCGTGTGGTTAGTGGCCAACCTGTTATCAAGAGTTGTTCAAGCCGCCCGTAGGCCTCTGACATGGCTTAACGACTGCTGTCAATTTGACAACAACCGGGACCGACTTTTTACGTGCCCTCTGTAGCACGGAGACGCTCAGATGAAATACCACTAAGCGGTCACCCATCTATAGACTGACCGCACCCAACGTTGCTTAACCTCGCTAATCGTTTACCGATCAGTGAGTGCAACTGGCTATGAGCGCCTCAATGGTTTACGTGATTGATTATCAAACATACAAATCCACAATACAAGCCGTGATATTTTACTGTTATACCTGGCGAAATTAGGTATCACTGCGACAGAACGTTACTACGACCTGAAATGTCAACGCTATGCTAGGTTACTAACTATAAGTTATTTTTGGTTTATTAATAGTAATGTTATTTATTTGTACTTTGTCTACAAGTACATCGTGTATACCGCGCTTATTTGTCAGGCCGTATGAGTCTTACTTTATAGACAAAGTCCACTATATTATGAGCTTAACATTTGACCACAGCTTACTGTCACACGCAGTATATCATGTAACTTCATTTGTTCTGACAGGGTGACAGCGGCGGTCCTTTACAAGTGAATGAAGAGGACTGCCAGTACACTGTGGTCGGAGTGACGTCATTCGGCAAGACCTGTGGCACCCTCGGCACACCCGGCATGTACACCAGGGTGTCGCACTACGTACCCTGGATAGAGAGCATCGTGTGGCCTGATTAAATCATCTAGAGGCACTGTCGATTACTATCAGATTTGTAACAATAAATTATGGAAACATTCTTAGATTTCTTAAACAATCTCTCATATTGCTGATCTTTGATAAGCTAGTCTTGTTTATCATAGAACATAATATTTTTATGGAAATACAGATTTTGATTATAATTTTGACGTCTCTCTCTCATTTTCACCTCAAAATTTTGGATCGTCGGTCTACCTGATCCTTGCATCTGTGCATTTTAACTTATATTTATAAATTCGCTAAGAATATGAGTACGCAGCCTCTACCGAATAAAGTTTTTAATAATAATAATAATAGTTAATTCACCTGAGCTATATAATATATTTATCTTCATTAAAATAAATAAAATAAAATAAAATATCTTTATTTCGGCCATTAATGTTGGTATGTACCTACATAAAAAGAGTCCATAGATTGTTTAGTAATGGGTTAGTAACAGAATGTACTTATAGTCTATATTAGTAGTGTTAGTAAGGCCGCCCTCTAGGCACCGTGTGGTAGCTATAGGTACCTCTACGCTACGTTGTGTGAGATCTATGTATGTGTACCTATAGCTATTTCCACCCAGTGCCGTTGTATAGGACAGTCTGGTCTGTTAACAATCATTTTCAGGATGCCGTTCCGAGTGTTACGCAAGCGCTGTAGCAAGGAAGCCGCTTTTTTACGCATGATAGCGTGAAAGCCATCTGTGCGAGCTTCGGCAAACATGCCCGATGCACTACAACGCCGCGGCAGCCGCAACAGCATCCTGAAGGCGTTGTTATATAGTACGCGCAAGACGTTGTAGGCTCGGCTTGTATATGACACCCACAGGCCGCTCGAATAGAATGACTGACAGAACGCTTTAAATAAGGTCACTTTGACGTCTGCCGTGCAGCGTGCAAACCTGCGGGCTAGCATATTGCCCCTCACCGCCAACGCCCTGCGCTCCCGCTCTATATCACTGTCATCGCGTAGATCACTGGTGACAATGTGACCTAAATACTTGAAATGCTCAACCATGTTTAGTACTACGCCATTGAGATACACTGGAGGTACACGGCGGGGATGTTGTTTTTTAGTTTTAAAAATTAGGATCTCACTCTTCTTAGAGTTGTATTTAAGACCATGCACCTCCACATACGTCTCGCAGATCGATAGTAGCTCTCTCAACCCACTTATCGATGGACTGAGCAGCACCATATCATCCGCGTAACTTAAGTTGTTGACACAAGTGCCGTCTATGTGACAGCCTACATGTGTGCTGCTCAGTCGCTCGATAAGCTGGTTCATATATAGATTAAATAACAGAGGTGAGCTTAACCCCCCTTGCCTTACACCACACTCCATTTTGTACTCATCCGACAGAGTACCGACCCATCTCACCCTGTTTGTCTGGTTAGCATACCAGTATCTGAGGAGCGCTGTGTATTCCGCCGGCACACCCGTGCCCCTCAATTTGTCCCATAGCATATCATAGGCAACGAGATCGAAAGCTTTCGACAAATCGAGAAAACACGCGTAGACCGTCGTCCTCCTCGAGGTATAGTACTTGACTGTGTGTTTTAGGCTAAGTATGGCGCTCTCCGTGGATAGGCCCGCCCTGAACCCGAACTGGGCATCATGCACTTCAACGTGTTCTGAAAGGCAGCTGTTCAACACACTGTCAAGCACCTTAGCCATGGTGGTGGCGAGCGAGATGGGTCGATAGTTATTCATATCGGACGTGTCGCCCGTTTTGTTTTTAACAATGGGTACTACTGTCGTCCGCATAAGCGGCTCGGGTAAATAAGAGTGACTGAGGCACAGAGTAAAAAACAGAGAGAGTACTCTAGGCAAATGAACCCCCGCGTGCTTAAGATGTTCAATGCTGAGGCCATCGTGACCCGGCGATTTTCCATGTTGCATTCCGGAAATAATTTTAGCAACTGTCTCAGCTGGTATTTTAGTGATTCGCTCGGTCACAGTAGCCTCAGCACTTCTCCTATCACAAGACCCTGAGTTCAAGGGCGACCGCACAGAAAAGTGGTCCCTAAAAGCATCAGCAATATGCTTGTGATCAGTCACACCACCAACGCTCACCGGGAGACTCGTCCTCACATTCATTTTGTTTGTGTTTTTCCAAAACTGCTTAAAGTTCTTAGTGGTATGGTTAGAAGCAAGAAGATCCATTTTAAGCTGATCTTGCCTGTTCCGACACCATTTAAGTTTGGCCTTGAAAATTCGCCTTGCCTCCGCCATTTCACAAAATAACGGGCCACTGGCCGGGCGACCTGCCATTGTCCAAACTTGGAACTGAACCCGGGCCTCGCGGTGAGCATCCGCGAAATGTTTATTCCACCCAATTACGTAACCACCTTTCCTCCGACACTTGGCTTTACAGGTTTTTATGGCGGCACGACCTAGGGTGTCAACAATATACAGATACATTTCCTCAAGAACTGAGTGATGTTCCCTATAATCACAAAACCTGTCACAACAAGCACTCAGTTCCTGAGGAATATCTATCTGTCTAAGTCCAGAGTGACAGAGGTCATGGTACTCCCTAATTTGCTCTAAGGATCTCTCACCCCAGATAACACGATTCACAGATTTTTCATTTTTAACTTTATCTACAAGTTTAGGCTTGAGTTTATGTAGGTCACACTTGACTACAATCGGAAAATGGTCGGACCAATACATGTCATATAGTACCTTTACATTAATAACTGATTGAAGTGCAGACTCAGTGACGATGCAGTGGTCCAACCATCTATTACAGTCATGCGACTCACTCGTAAAGGTATACGTATTACTGTCACACATATTTACATCTACACATGTCCAGCTTTGATCCGCACAGAAGTTTATCATTTCATTAAAAAATAACTCACTTGGGTGTGCATTATAGTCTCCTACTATATAAAAAGCCTCAACTCCCTTGTTTTCCTCTATTTCTATTATAGAACGAATAGTACTGAGACAAGATGTAAATTCCGCAAGGTTGTTAATTGAGTTAGTGGGCATATAAACACTGAAAATAACTATAGATCTATTACTTACAGTTATGTTGACCGCACAAACCCGCACGTTATCACACTTTATCGGTAACACGGATTCAAACGCATCCTTACGCCACAATAATGCGACGCCACCGTATGGTCTCCCGATCAGTGGGCCCGCCGCCATATCCACAGCAGATGTCCCGATGCATCCGAAGTTGTCATCAATCTTGCCGAGTAACGGCAAATCGTGTGGTAACAACCATGTTTCTTGGAGGGCTACCACATCCGCCGACTGACATAAAGCTCTGACACCTTCCATTGATCTCTTGAGTGATTTGCAATTAAAACTTACTATTCTACTGAGACTGTCCATTGTTTCTATCTTTATTTTCAACTACATCATTTTTTTGCCTCATATGAAAATGCACAAAACGCCTAAACGATATTCCAGATGGCTTTGTTACAAAAAGTTTATAGGCATTATAATCCCTTTCCCGCTTCATTTTAATTTTAACTAGTGTAACTCGCTCTCGAGTCTTCTCATAAACGTAGTTAACAATATCCTGTTCAGACACCGCCTTATGCACATTAGATATAAATAACGGCACTTTGGTGTCAGCCGCTCTGAACAGTGAACTTAATTTGTCCTCAACATTAACCATCGCACTCCCTTTTCGACTAATAAAACGGTTTCTATGTCTCTCTTTCTGCACCAAAATCCATTCTTCATTATTATTATTTGACATCTTCCATTCACCATCATTTTGCATAACCTCAGAGAACGACAGACGTTTCTCAATTAAGTCATTCATTTGTTTACATCGATCAGCTGTGACATTAATGAGCTCCGGCGAGCGCGGCGCACAGTTGTTATGCGTCGATTCCGTGTTATCAACTGATAATGCGCACCGATCGATGTCCCGCTCGCTCACCGAAGTCGCTCGCGCCGGGTTCGCCGTGGCCGGCGACGAAATAATATGCGACGGCTGTTGCTCGGGGGAAACAGAAATAACGTTTGCAGAGACATTGTGCTCAGCGAATGATTCATCATTGCGCAGAGTAGGTAGTGCCATTGGCCCACTGTCAAACGTTTTAAATCTACCTCCTCTTTGCATATTAATATTCTTCTCTTGATTTGCAAAAGACGTACTCTTAATTTCCATATAACATTCATTAATCTTCTCATTTAATTCACCTTTGGTAGCATAGTGATGTTGAAAATCATCTGCACTTTTTTCAAGTAAAACTATTCTTTTGAGCAAAGCGGTAACATCCATATGATCGAATGAAACGGGCGGCAGCTTTTCTAGTTTTCTAGCTACAAAAATCGGAATCTCTTCGGGATCCGTCTCCTTAAATAAACATATGATGTCTTCTAGATCTCGCAAAATCCTTCCTGCCCGTTTTCGTGTTGTCGGTCGCTTGCTCAACGATTCAAACAGTAACGATTTTGCTACTTTGATGTCCGTCGTACTAAAAGCACTCTCACGTATCTGAATGAGGCTTTGCTCGTCCATCACATCCTATTTATTTTGGATAAAACTTAACACCTCACATATCACTATATTACAACTAGCACATTTAAGTCTTTTCGAAACATTATCCATTGTTGTAGCGGAGGTGCGTGACCTTGCTTGCGCTCGCGTTCACGGTCGAATCCGGAATGTCATATTACAATTTTCAGTCTGGTATCGCATTGATATTATAAAATGCTATTGCCGCGCAAAATAAAACCAGAAATAAACACATCGACTTGTTATTTATGCACTAGAGTACGTAAATTGATTTATATATTTAAATACTTGCGCAACATAGCCGACTACAAATTGATAAAACAGGTTTATTTAGCGTTGTGTCAATCTATTCTCACATACTGCATAACATCTTGGGGTGGAGCAGCCAAATCAATTCGCCTGCCCCTAGAGCGAGCTCAAAGAGCTGTTCTTAAGGTAGCCACACATCGCCCATTCTTGTTTTCCACTCATCAGCTTTACACCGCTTGCAAGGTACTAACCATTCGTCAATTATTATTTATTATGCACACTATACTTAAACAGCACACTGAAGTGCCGTATACTCCGGTCTTAAATAAGAAAGAAAAGACTTAGTTTGTACAAAGTCTCAAACCAGACACGCATTTGTCAATAAATTCTATGTATTCTTAGGACCATATTTATATAACAAGTTAAATAAAATATTAAATATATACAATGTTAATCATAAAAAATGTAGTATCATTTTAATGGAATACCTAGGAAAATTAAATTATACGGACACAGAAAAACTGCTAGAAGTCTTAAAATGATATTGAAAATAAATTTAAAGTTGTATTTTACTTCCTAAGCACCTTTAATCGTAGATGTACTTTTGACTGTAAATATTTGTATTAATTATGCGCTAATGTAAAATAAATTATTGTCAAGTGATGTCCTGAAACACAGGTTTATTCTAGTTCAGGCAGGCTTAAACATAACCTTTTGAACTTCATTTATTCTGTATACACTATCCGGGCACGCCACGACCGTGGCGGTAAGTCCCGTGTTTGAGGAGTGGCATGAGAGGCGGCATGGCGCCCTCACCTTCCGGCTCACACAGGTAATGACTGGCCATGGTTGTTTTGGCCGGTTCCTGTGTCGTATAGGCCGGCAAGAGACGCCCGGTTGTCACCACTGCGGCGACTGCCGCGACGTTGTTGAGGACACAGCGCTGCACACTTTGGCGGTTTGCCCCGCCTGGGCATCGCAGCGCCGTGAGTTGATCGCGGCAGTCGGATTGGTTGCCCTCTCGCTTCCGGCTGTAGTTAAGTCTATGGACCGGAGTGAGAGGTCGTGGAACGCCGTCGCCTCCTATGAGGAAGTGATTTCCATCAAGGAGGCGGCGGAGCGGGAGAGGGAGCGTTTAAACCCTCTCCCCAACCGCAGAACCGGGCGCCGGAGGGCGCGGGACGACCTCCAGCCACCCTGGTTTGACCTGGGGGTGGCGGGCTTTGTGGGCCTGCCCGCCATCCGTTCAGCACCAGGTCAGAGAGGCGGCGTGCGTGTTCCCACGCGTGCCTCTGTGTCGTGTCAGTCTCCCCTCTAGGGGAGGGGACAGTAGGGCTTTTTGTAGTTGTGACCAGTGGGTAGGTCTTTTCGTGTAGTGGCCTGCCGTTTCATACGGCGGGCCGTAACCTCGGCAGGGTCGCGACCGCATGTGAAAGTGATTCGCACGGCCCCGCCGATAGTGGTTTGTCGAGGAACACCGTGGTAGGTTTAGTCGGTATTCCGGGAGGTCCATTTTATCGCTTTAACATCTTTCTGTTACCCCGGCGAGTCCGACATAACCGCTCCGCCCGCCCCCGCGGAGGGGTAGGCGTCAAAGCACAACCCAGGTAAAAAAAAAAAAAAATCTGTATACACTATAAATTAACATAGTTTAAGTATTAATTTTAATTTAAGCTTAAATTATTTAACACTGTTGATGTATAGCGATATATATTTTTTGTATAGCACTTAATATTATTTAGAATTTTAGAATTTATTTATCTATTTCTCTATTTATTACATTACACATTTTTATAATTGGCAGCGGCTTCCGCACTAAGCTCGAGGCTTGTAACGCGGTAACCACACGTTATACATTAGTCGCTTAGCATCTAGAATATGCAAACATCGGTTTGAAAACTAATAAAATATAGAAACCTAACAAAAATTTAAGTTCTAACAAAATAACGATCGAACGAAGTGAACATATTAACATAAAAAGCGAAATACAGACGTGTGTGATGAAAATGTGTGGGGCTTTATGATTGTGAGGGTGAGTGAGTGAGTGAGTGAGTGAGTGAGTGAGTGAGTGAGTGAGTGAGTGAGTGAGTGGGAGTGAGTGAGTGGGAGTGAGTGAGTGTGAGTGTGTGTGTGTGTGTGTGTGTGTCTGTGTGTGTGTGTGTGTTTGTGTGTGAGGGTGCGTGTGTGTGTTCGTGTGTGAGCATTGTATCTTTGTCGTCAACTGTGATTGAGAAGAATTAGTTCAGTTTCTTCATAAGAGAGCTTAAAGAGCCACGTTGTTATTCATGTTTTTATTTGACTTAGACTTAATTTTTCCATTTTAGCATGTAACTTACAAATTAACTATGTTGTATATTTTGGGGTGTAAGTAGATTGCCTGTCTTTTTATAAAAGTGGAGTTTATGGCAAGTGTAGGAATTCGAAATATACGTGGTTGCGTTAGCTGAGTGAATTCAGGAGATTTTGCAATTTCTTTGTGCATTGAGATTATTGCCTTCAGAATAAATATCTGACGTACTCTAAGTACTTCGCAGTCATGGTACAGGTCATTAGTTGAATACCGAAACGGTTTTTCAGCATTACTTTTAGGACTGCTCGCTGGGCTCTCTCAAGTTGGATCATTTTGGATTTTGCTGCACCACCCCATACAAGGGCACAATAGTAAAGGAGTGATTGTGTCAGTGCTTTGTAAATTAGTATTAGAGTGTTTTTGTTTGCGCTATTACGTAGTGATTTGAATATGTATATAGATTTTCTAATTCTACCTGATAATTGGTCTATGTTTGTAATATGTTAAACGTTCATCTAATATGACTCCTAGATAGCAGATAGAGTCCGTGCGATTAATAGTTTCGCAGTTACAGAAGACTCTACTATCAGAGTCACAAGTCTGTAGTTTTAAAGAAAGGACTGTGGGTTTTGATGCAAGTGTCTTATAAAACGTGATACACTTAGTTTTTTTTAAGTTGTATGAAGTAGTGTAAGGATGTACCTTATTTTTCTGTCAATAAATATATATAACGGATCATCGATCCCAGCAGGGTTTTTAAAAGCTGTGACGTCAGCTACTATTGAGACTATTGAGAATTTTGACGACACTATTGAGAATAGTGACGTCAGCAGAGCTGACGTCACTATTCTCAATAGACGGATCACTCATTGCAAATAATGAAAGTAATAAAACACGCTTTCGATAATAAACACTTGTAATTCTTAAGCACAATCTTAATCTTAACTATGTAAAGCAACACAGTAAAACTCAATATTAAATTTAGTACTCACAAGATTACAATTTGTGAAGAGCTCTTTCCTCTGTGAGGATTCGTAATAGAATCAAAGAGTAAAGTAATACTTAGGGAAAAGAGAGCCAGCGACATCCGACTTTTTTGCCCCGAACTAATCCTATACATAGCTAATTAGCTATAGCTATTCCGTATTCTGTGCCTATAGCTATTTATATTATGTATTTTATAATCCAGAATTCGTATTTAAATTGTTTTGTATCAATCGTATTTTTGTAACATAAAAATTGCAAATAGAACAAGTAGAATGTTACATAAATAGATCCAAACAAAACAATTTAAATACAATAAGTAGGTGCATATCGTAGTATAAGAATAAAACAACAACAAATAACATTTTATTATGTTTATGTTAATTAAAATATAACTATGCAGCGGACTCTAGGTTCACAGTGAAATGCGCAGCGTCTCGGCATTTTTGTACTTGGAAAAACCGCACCACACTAAACACTAAAAGCGTCACTATCGCACACTAATAACAACAGTTTTCGATGGGAAAATTAATTGACACAAGATGGAGGAACACAGAGCTCGACTCAACGCACTTACACAAGACCTTCACAGCCGAAAAATATACAATATAGGACGAAAAACTACAAACGTGCGCATGGGCAAGATGCAGGCGCCATATTGTGACTCCAATGTTTCAATCATAGTTTTTATCCGACATTTTTACTAATTTGTATTTTATGACATTTTTATGACAAAACAATTAAAATGAGAATAAAATATGATTCTAGATAAATTAGAAATATTAAAGTATAGGTAGGTAAGAACTGACACTAAATAATAAATTAAAATTTGTTAAGCGCCATCTTCTGCGATTGATTTACAACACAAGTACGGGGCCAAAAACACAGATGTCAGTCCTATCTTTGGATATAGGAAAGGTATTGGGCCGTATTTTGGGTATTGGCCGATGACCAAGTAATACTTGCGTCATCGGCGGAAGAGTTGCAGGCGATGGTAACTATTATGCATGGTGCTTTTGAGAGTAAAGGAATGAAAATAAATGTAAGCAAGACGAAAGTAATGGTATTTGAAAAGGAAGAGTGCGTGACGATGTGTAATATTATGATTGATGGAGAAAAAGTGGAGCAAGTGAAAGAGTTTGTATATTTGGGTACTTTGTTTACAAGGGATGGTAAACATGACGGAGATATTGAAAGGAGAACGATTGCTGGCAACAAAGTGAATGGAGCCCTACGCGCTTTTATGAACAGTCGAAATGTATCCGAAAAGGCACGTTTGGCTGTTCATAGAGGACTATTAGTGCCCACACTTATGTATGGAAGTGAAAGTTGGGTATGGCAAAAGAAGCATGAGAGCAGAATAAATGCTGTAGAAATGAGAGCGTTGAGAAGCATATGTGGTGTGACTCTGAAAGATAGAATAAGAAATAGTGTGATTAGAGAGAGATGCGGCATGAAAGTGGATATAGTTACAAGAATAGAAAAGGGTATGTTAAGCTGGTTTGGACATGTAGAAAGAATGGACGAGGAAAGACTGACTAAGAAAGTTTATAAGGCTAGTGTGAATGGAACAGTCGCAAGAGGAAAACCTAGGCGAACGTTTCTCGACCAGATCGGAGGCGTCCTGGACAAAGGCCAGGTTAAGAGCTCCTTGAACCGACGGGCGTGTATGAGGAATGTGATGAAAGTGAATGAAGCCAGAGAAGTGTGTCAGGATCGTAGCAAATGGAAATCCGTAGTCTCTGCCTACCCCTCTGGGAAACAGGCGTGAATCTATGTATGTATGTATGTATTGGGCAGTGTCCCCTCCTCTGAATAGAATGCTTGACTTTTCAACGCCAAACGCGCTCAAGATGGCGGGCGTTGGGAGGTCAATACACAATCACAATGTTTCACTATTATTGTAACACACACTTCGTTAATAGCTAATTTAATTACGTTAATTCTTTACAAAAATCAACAGACCATTTTTAATATTTAGAACATTTTAATTTCAATTTAAATATTTTAATAACCAACTGTTTGACTTTTCAATTTAATCTTTAACTTGAAAGTATTCGAAATACTTTGAACTCAACAAAAATATCTAAAAACCAATTCGTTATTGCTTAGAAACCAAGTTATGAATTTAGCAATTGCTTAATTACTTCAAAATGAATGTTTAAATTATAATGAGTAATAGTTTGTCGTCTCAAACAACAACAAACCATTACAACTCTTAAGCAATAACTCGTAAAAATCGCATAAACAATGTGGTAATTATGAAATAATCTTAGTAAATAAAATAGAGACCTGATTATAAGTCAATCAGCGGTAAATTGATGTATTAAAATAATTGGTTATATGGAATTGTGCCAACATATTCGAATTACTTTAAACTCAACAAAAATATCTAGAAATCAATTCGTCATTGTTGAAAAATCAAGTTATGAATTTAGCAGTTGCTTAATTACTTCAAAATTCATGTTTAGATTATAATGAGTTTATAAGTCTGTCGTCTCGATCAAGAACAAACCATTACAACTCATTTTAAGCAATAACTGGTAAAACTCGCATAAACAATGTCGTAATCATGAAATAATCTTAGTAAATAAATAAAGACCTGATTATAAGTCAATTAGCGGTAAATTGATGTATTAAAATAATTGGTTATATGGACTTGCGCCGACACGGCCATACTGATAGGCAGTGCGTGCTCTGCACTAGCCCGAGGTCTTACTGTTACCAAAAAGCGTAATTCTTAGATCCTTGTTCCGTCTACATTCCTTATCTGTAATAATGAGAGATTTGATTTGAGATAGGCATCTGTAAACAATGCCTAACATTATAAAATATGAAATGTCAATGACATCATAATTTCATCTTTAAAATAGTTGAGATTTATATGCTACACAACAGCTGTGCGACATATTTTATAATGTTAAAATTGGCATTATGAAAGCAAATAGATATAAACGGTCTATTATAAAATAGAGCTGATATAAACAATGCACTGTGCTCTGGGCAGCCTTGAACGCCGTGGTACATAGTGTTATGTTCTTGTAGATTTTTTATGTTTATTGGAATTATTGTAATTCACAATAAGCCAATAACAGTGTTGTGGGACACTGCGCTCTGCATCGTTGTTGTCCCACCTGCTGGAGTGCCCTGAATGTCCATACAAGTGCTCAGGCCAAGAATTGATGGACGCCACCGACACCGCGGTAGAAGCGGCCACGCACTGGGCTCAATTATTATAAGAATGTACTGTCGAAACAAGAAGAATCGTTGTTCTAGTTCTATAATAGAAATTGATTGTGAGGCTAGGCACTTCCACAGTACCACACAAGCCTAAGTGTAAAAAGAATATCGTTACATCGTTTGTATTCACTGCTTACTCCACGTGACAACAGTAAATAAATAAAATCTAGCTGTAACTATTATCTAGGTACATAGTGTTTCGGCTAAATACGCAAAGCGTTAGTTTTACTGCTCATTACACATGACAACAGTTTTAATATATATAGGTGTAGGGTATAGGGAAAGATAGGTAGATGACAGGTCGATGCTGTTTATAAAACAGAGGCTCTAAAGGATTATAGATGATAGGTCGATGCTGTGCCATAGGCGGTCCCGTACGCCGTCGTACACAGAGGACTATAATTCTTTCAGGATAGGTTTATAAATGGCTTATTGGACGGCTCCACACGCCAATAGCATCTTTTATAAGTTCTACTGCTCATTCCACATGACAACAGTTTTAATATACGTAAAGATATAGGGAAGGATAGGATAAGGATAAATGTGAATTGCTTCACTTGAACAAATAGTGTTATGAACACATTATGAACCAACAATATGAAAGAATCTCACATTTTGTCCGATGTATGACGCCTGCTAATTATTTGCCTGCGTTGTAGACATCAGCGCGTCTAGGGTAGTGGTTGGCATGTTTGGCGCTGCAGAGATGTCTGAAGAGCCAGGTTGCTGATCATCTTCTGTTTAGCCATCCAGTAGCCGGACAGCTCGTGATGTTGACGGCTGCAGTTGTGTGGCATCAGTGGGGCTCGATGCGTCATCAGGTTACTCTGGTATTGCTCGTGAGACACCCTCTGCATCCGCCGACACGGCTTCCTGTTCGCCTGGCTGTCGTGCTAGCCGCAGCTGATCGTGAGCGACGCGCGGACACCCTCTGCCAATCACTCCTTTAACCAAGTACGATAATTACCAAGAACTTTACATGTTTCATACGTTTCACTGTACTTGAGGTCTAAGGAAGTCTAGTTGCGGAGATTATTTTTGATGAGTACATATTCTCCTCGCTGGAATGGAAGTATTTTCGCCTTATTTTTATCAAAACGTTTGTCGTACTGAGCCGCTGCAGTACATTTTCTGCCGTACATGTTGTTCGAGCAAGTTAAAGTCAATAGTTTCATTATCAATGTCCACTAACCTCGGTAGGTATGGCGGCACACATTGTTGGCGGCGGGTCAAGAGCGTAAGTGGTGCTACACCGGTCACTGAGGGGTGCAGTTAAAACTTAAAAGGAAGCTGTAAAGCTACCAGCACTGTCTGCTAATTGTCAGTATTATAGTTTTTTTTTTATCATTGTTAATGCATTCTTCCATGTACCCATAGTGCGTTCGACCTGCCCGTTTGCTCGGCTAAATCCTGGCGCAATTGAATGTATTTCTATACCGTAACGGTCACAGTACATGTCAAACTGACCAAGGAACTCTCGACCACCATCAACTACAATCTGTACGGGAGTACCGAACAAATAAATGTACGACACGTTTTAGTGCTGCAAGGCTACTGCTATGGTTCTTGTTGTTCAAATAGTCCAGTAGTGTGTATTTAGTGAACGCATCAATAGTTACAATCACATACTCATCTTGACCTTCTACATTCCTAATACCAAGTTTACCCGAAAGAATGGTATCGGCTCTTGTCGTCAGTGGTGCTGGCTCATGTATGCGACTGGATGCTGGCAACCGCCGATGACTTGAATCAGCACTGCTCCGTAGCCAATGCTCCTAGCGTCGGTGCAGAGCTCGAATGGTGCGTCCTCCTGAAATAGCATAAGGATAGGCGCACTAGACAAGTGTTGTATAATGTGGTTTCGTGACTCATCGTGCCGTTCATTCAACTCTCACTTCGCATTATTCTTTGTTAATTTCATAAAGGGGGCCATTACACGCGAGAAATCAGGAATAAATCTGAAATACCCAGCTAAATCATTAAACTACTTAAACTGGCGCCTAGACTCCGAAGAGTGCTTGAACTGGAGCCTAAACTTAGGTGTGACAGCTCGATTTATACAAAGTTGACACACCGAAACGGCATTACAAAGCCCAAACGTCATGGTTAAATATTCAAATAAACTATCCGGCGTAACAAAAGCAGTCTTTTTAATAGATCCCTAGGGATTTGGTGAAACCCTGCTACCATATCAAATGTCGTGAAGTATAGGCCACCTGCTAACTGATCTATCTGATCCGAGATAATCGGTAACGCATAATGATCCCGCAGTGTGTTTATATTCAGTTCGCGATAATCCACGCACCTGCGATCCTTACAGTTTTCATTAAAATTGGACCGACAAATGGAGATTTACTTTCGCCAAAAATATTATGGTTAGGTAAATGACAATATTACGAGCATTTTCTCGCTCAATCGGACGAGAACGGCCTACGGCCTACGTTCAACACACTTGCTATCGTCCTTTAAACGTATCTCAAGCACAACTAGGTGTTCGTGTAGTAATTTAAGTCGCAATCTACGTTATCGAATTTCTTACTTTAAGATTACATGTAAACTACCGGTTGTTGAACTAGTGTCGCCCCTTGAGCAAACGCTCACGGGGCGACAGTAGTTCAACAACACTACCACGCTTAAATTAGTATGTTCGACGAGGTTCATGCCTATCAACATATCTCGTAGTCTGACAACGTGAAATTGCAGTTCTATTCGAAAATTGTCAATGTCGATAGTGATACTACTGTGAATTGCCCCAGACCCTTCGAATATCTAACCATATCGATCCTTTTACCGGGTAGTTTGGCAGCAATGGATTCGCGAATCACTAAGCATTCAGCACCATTATTGAAAATTACA
This sequence comes from Catocala sponsa, assembly GCA_963564715.1. NCBI lineage: Eukaryota > Metazoa > Arthropoda > Insecta > Lepidoptera > Erebidae > Catocala > Catocala sponsa. Next base: position 3,024,987 of record OY751352.1, read on the forward strand.
AGTAGATTTAAATTACCTACAATTAATGGAATTCAATTTAGGCATACCTACAAAATTGACATTAGAAACTACCGCTCGCTCTCGCTTGTAGCATATTTCGAAAGTATGACCTACCTTCGAACAGACTGTACAAGTTAGCCTATTGGTGTTTTGTGGCACAAATATATTATCATGCTGACGCGGTTGAGGGTTGTAGCTTTTACTGATAACGACAGTCACGCGTGTCTTGATTCGGCTTTTTACAAGTTTGGCAAAACAGACGGCCTATCGAGACGCGGTCGCTTATTGAGGTCCTGGTGTGCATCCGGTGTACCAGAATGAAGTCTCATAACACTCCGTATGGAGGATGCGATCGAAATTAATTCTGGGACTGATACCACCCTCACATTCAATAATTCAATTCTTAATCGGCCATCCCCAGCACAACCTATCACGACTTCAACAGCGTCATCATTAGATAATTTATCCCTAGTGATGCGTCGCCATAGTACATAGTACCTATGCTTGAGATAAGAACTGCGCAATGTAATTTGCTACTATCGTATGAATGTTCTCTAAATCGGGAAATATCACGAGTGTATCTATTTTCTGGTTCAAAGGTTGTAATTAAAACATCGCACGGCTCCGGCCACGTGGCGGTAGATACGAGCCAATTGACAACATACAACCTCGCGCGACTCTTGAGTAAACTACCGGCTTTCATTCTCACTTCGTGGTCGCGAAAGTGATAAGTTTCCATGGCTGTGGTGACAAGCTGACACCAATCCCTAACCCTAAGATTTGAATTAGGATCCAATGACGACAAAAAGAAAACATCACTGATTTTTATTTTAGAATCGGTCGGTACCGCTATTTGATCCGACACATTTCATTATTTGCAACAACCGTATAAAAAAAATAATACTCTGCTGGCTCACCGCTACGAGAAGCATTACTTTCATTGTTAGAATCAGATGGACGGGCAGAAGTGGGGGTGAATCCCACTTCTGATAACGGATCATCGATTCCAGCAGGGTTTTTAAAAGCTGTGACGTCAGCAGAACTGACGTCACTATTCTCAATAGACGGATCACTCATTGTAAATAATGAAAGTAATGAAACACGCTTTCGATAATAAACACTTATAATTCTTAAGCACAATCTTAATCTTAACTATGTAAAGCAACACAGTAAAAATCAATATTAAATTTAGTACTCACAAGATTACAATTTGTGAAGAGCTCTTTCCTCTGTGAGGACTCGTAATAGAAGACTTCAACGCCAAACGCGCTCAACATGGCGGGCGTTGGGAGGTCAATACACAATCACAATATTTCACTATTATTTTAACACACACTTCCTTAATAGCTAATTTAATTATGTTAATTTTTTACAAAAATCAACAGACCATTTTTAATATTTAGAACATTTTAATTTCAATTCAAATGTTTTAATAACCGACTGTTTGACTTTTCAATTTAATCTTGAACTTGAAAGTATTCGAAATACTTTGAACTCAACAAAAATATCTAGAAATCAATTCGTTATTGCTTAAAAACCAAGTTATGAATTTAGCAATTGCTTAATTACTTCAAAATGAATGTTTAAATTATAATGAGTAATAGTTTGTCGTCTCAAACAACAACAAACCATTACTTACAACTCTTATTTTAAGCAATAACTTGTAAAAATCGCATAAACAATGTGGTAATTATGAAATAATCTTAGTAAATAAAATAGAGACCTGATTATAAGTCAATCAGCGGTAAATTGATGTATTAAAATAATTGGTTATATGGAATTGTGCCAACATATTCGAATTACTTTAAACTCAACAAAAATATCTAGAAATCAATTCGTCATTGTTGAAAAATCAAGTTATGAATTTAGCAGTTGCTTAATTACTTCAAAATTCATGTTTAGATTATAATGAGTTTATAAGTCTGTCGTCTCGATCAAGAACAAACCATTACAACTCATTTTAAGCAATAACTGGTAAAACTCGCATAAACAATGTCGTAATCATGAAATAATCTTAGTAAATAAATAAAGACCTGATTATAAGTCAATTAGCGGTAAATTGATGTATTAAAATAATTGCTTATATGGACTTGCGCCGACATATTATTATATTATTATTAATATTATAACTGACGTTAGAGTAATAACCCCGTTACTTTTTTTTTTTTTTTTTTTGTTTTTTTTTTTTAACGTGGGGGAATGCTATGACGCATACCCCTCCGCGGGGGCGGGCGAAGGGGTTATGTCGGACTCGCCGGGGTAAAAGAGAGATGTTGAAATAATAATGTACCTCCCGGAATACCGACTAAACCTACCACGGTGTTCCTCAACAAACCACTGTCGACGGGGCCGCGCGAATCACTTTCACATGCAGTCGCGACCCCGCCGAGGTTACGGCCTGCCGTATGAAACGGTAGGCCACTACACGAAAGATCTACCCGCTGGTACCTTCAAAATATTCCCTACTGTCCCCCCCCCTAGGGGGGAGACGGACTCGACACAGAGGCGCGCGTGGGAACACGCATGCCGCCTCTCGGACCTGGTGCTGAACGGATGGCGGGCAGGCCCACAAAGCCCGCCACCCCCAGGTCAAACCTCAGGGTGGCTGGAGGTCATCTCGCGCCCTCCGGCGCCCGGCTCTGCGGTTGGGGAGAGGGTTTAAACGCTCCCTCTCCCGCTCCGCCGCCTCCTTGATGGAAATTACTTCCTCACAGAAGGAGGCGACGGCGTTCCACGACCTCTCACTCCGGACCATAGACAGAACTACGGCTCGGAGCGAGAGGGCAACCGATCCGACTGCCGCGACCAACTCACGGCGCTGCGATGCCCAGGCGGGGCAATCCGCCAATGTGTGCAGCGCCGTGTCCTCAACAACGTCGCGGCAGTCGCCGCAGTGGTGACAACCGGGCGTCTCTTGCCGGCCTATCCGACACAGGAACCGGCCAAAACAACCATGGCCGGTCAAAACCTGTGTCAGCCGGAAGGTGAGGGCGCCATGTCGCCTCTCCAGCCACTCCTCAAACACGGGACTTACCGCCACGATCGTGGCGTGCCCGAATAACCCCGTTACTGCGTTTTGCTCGGTAACTAAGAGTTTTTGAGGCTAACATATTAGCCTTGACCAATCTTTTCCTTTAAATCCATATTTTATTCGTTTTCACTAGACTCGGCTCCAAGCCATTTATATGTATTAGAAACGATCGGTAGGTCTGCCATATAAAGAGATCATTCACAACTTCAGACTAAACAAAAATTTACGTAAGTATCATTGAAGATCCTTCGGCTTTCCTTCTTTCAAAATGATAAAATTCCATTGTTTGGACTGCCTTATGAAAGGTTTAAGGACAATTAAGAGGTTACGTAATAAAATTCAGGACAAATTCCGTAATAAATGTGTTTTGCGATACAACCAGTTGCCCCGAAACTTCATTTACGTTTTAAGGTAGAGGCCTACCATGAAGAGTAAATGTAACGAAAGAAAGATATCCGAAGAAACGTTGCTGTAAGTATTTTTCGTTCAGCCCGAAGTTGCAGATAATAATAATAATAAACGTTTATTTTCTTATCACAATATACACATATTAGGTATATAAACAGCATTAAAAAATATTACATCATTCAGTTCAGTTCAGTTCAGTTCAGTTATTTATTTCATAAACAAATATACATTTGTGTCGAAATATTCGAATACACACATAAGTACATTAGGATCGTGATTACACTTACCAAATATATAAATCAATTTTCATTCATTAAAATAATAATACTGTAACGAAAATACATAATGTCAAATCATCTGAATTGTTGGAAGTCAAAATACTATTATTGATATATTAAATTATTGCAATACATTATAAAATTAATCATTACCAATTATAATTTATTTTTATCCTTATAAAATTCGTCAATACTGTAATAACACTTCTGAATCAATAATGTCTTGAGTTTATTGATAAATATGTTCACATTCTCAATATTCTTTAATTCTGGTGGTAATTTGTTGAAAATATTTACAGACTGCACGCTTGATGAGTGTTTTACAACTTTAAGCTTTGCTTGGAAGATAGTAGGCAGATCTTTTCTCCGAGTTTTTACCCTATACTCTCTCTCAGTGTCAGTCTCAAGCTTGTTTAGATTTTTATGTAAATGAGTAAGGAGAATTAAAATATAAAGGCAAAGTACTGTTAAAATACTTAACTTGATAAAATGTTCCCTACACAATTCAGTTTGGTCTAAACGAAGCATGGTTCTCAATGCTCTCTTTTGCATAACGAATGCAGCATTCACGTTATATTGGTAACTGTTTCCCCAAAATTAAATGCTGTACCTCAGTTTAGATTCAACTAGGGCAAAGTAAACTGTACGAAGTTGAGCAATTGATAAAACATCTCTAAGAGATCTGATAGCATAACATGTGTTAACGCCCGACAGTAATATCTATTGTAACTTAGCGTTATTGCTAAACATATTGGTGTAGGCGTTTCCGTTATGGCGGTACATGAAAATAATTAATTATTATAATATATTATTATAATAAAAATGTTCTACCTACTTTTGGAATAAGACTTGCTATCGACATTCTATACGAACGCAATGAATTGTTAACATAATTGTAACACGAAAAATAGGATTAAATTCGTCTTTGATAAAAAACATAGTTTTCTTGAGCCTCAAAGCTCCAGTGTCTCGAGAGTAGACATATTGGCGACCGTGACAGGACGAAAATCTGAAGGGAGTTTGCAGTATCAAAGTCTATCTGGAGTTGGTCAGCACAGCGCCGCAGCCATCAGCCGGTTAGCACCGCGCCGCATCTAGATCTTTGGAACAAGCAGCCTACACGGGTATCGGAAACACCAGCATTGCCGGACATAGACGTATATGCAACATCACACCGCAGCACAGCAATATCATTGCAGCTAAGTGGCTTCCTTTGCTCCTAAACTTCCCATTATCTCATGTAACCTATTGCCTATCTATTAATTTGGTTTCATAACTGTGCAAACTACGTGTAAATCTATTAAATTACGGATTAACTTGTTAAGGTTACAATATTACGGCATACATAATTTTATCATTATATTCTTACAAGTTCGTTATTATATATTGTTTTTTTTACAATTCATACGAATATTTCTACTGCATATTTCAAAATATAAAAGCGTTTATTAAATTTTTAAGCGGATTTTTCGAAATTTTACCTCTCGTTTACCTATAACGGTTTTTTATTATATACTTTCATCGTTATTTCATTCTTCTCATAGCAAAACCTTACAAAAGCCTGCCGCGCCTTATAATTTGCATTATAGTGATTATTTCCGCCGAACATTCCAGCTGGGCAGCACATTACCCATACGTCGCTAAGCGTCATCAGCGCCCGCGCAGCACGCCGCTCCGCGCTGAGCATAGCTGCTAGTTCGGCCTCCCGTGCGGCAGACACCACCAACGAGGGGCGTGAGCGTATTTTTATTTGTTTTCAATTTTAACCCGGCGGTACTCGCTACTGGGTAAAAAATACCACAGGGTACTAAAAATTGGTTGTATTTTTTTTCTACGTACCTTCGAGCCGATAGTTTCCACGCCCTCACTCCGCGGGGCAGTCAGTTTGCGCGCGGCGCTTGTTAATGGCGAACGTGTAAAGTGAGTATGGGTAAAAGATACCCGGTAGCGACGATCTTCGTTACATTATTTTTCTATATGTTTAGGATTATATTTTTTGTTTTAGAGCTATAACAAGATGAATATTCCTTTACAAGATAGTACAATAGAAGCGCTGCTTCAAGAAGAAGACAGCGGAGAAGAAAATGTGTCAGAAATAGAAGATTCACGAAAGTGAAACTGAGCAGGAAGCTGATAGTTCAGGCGCGGCCTCAGATTCAGAAAATATTTTTGCCCATCTACCTTCAGATTCAGAAGTTGAAGAATATGAAGAACTGCGTCCAATAGATGAGGAATATTTAGAAGATGTGCCATTTTGATTGCCAAGTACCTGAGGCGCGGAAAGGTTTTTGGAAAAGATAGAACTACTCAGTGGCAAGTTCTGGCGCCAATGCAAGAAGTCCGCACAAGATCCCATAATATTGTTTATCATTTACCAGGACCTATTGGCGAAGGAAGATCTTGTTCATCGATTCGTAAAAATATAATTGTTGATTTTGTAAGATTACTAAGAACAAAAAGTATTTTTTGTTAATTTTTTGGGATAAGCTCTCAGTACAAATAAATAAACATTAAAACTTGCATTTGTAGTTTTATTTATGGACAATAGTACGAATAACACAAATACATTGTCTAACATTAAAACTCCAACGTCTTTTCGAAAATAACGGCAATTAAAGTCTGTGGTATTTATTACCCGGTAGCGAGTGTTCATGTTCGTAAGTACCTAGCGAGTACCGCCGGGTTAACATAATTCCGTCAATTCTTTAAGCTTTTAGATAAATTTAATTCCTTGCTCGTGAGAATTCTCTGTGAGGTTAACTAATTACGTTACTAAGCCGTATAATAAACAAATAATAATAATGGTGACGATGCAAGGAGCTTGGCGGAATTGTGTGTTAGACGTAGCTCCGTCAAAGGTCAAGTAACAAAGTTTAGAAATTATTTAGAAAAATTATCGCATCTCGATTGTTTTACTGCCACACATAGGGCAGAACTTACACTTAAATTAAGCAAGTTTGAAACTTTATCGTCAAAGTTTGATGACTTACAAAGTCAAATTGAAATTTATAATTCTAGTTTATTAGACAATGAGCTCGAAGAACGAGAAAACATAGAAAAGGAGTTCATTAGTAATATTGTAACTGCACAAAATTTATTACAATTACAGAGCAAGAATGAGGACGTCCACGAATCAAGTAGCCCTCATAATACAACTCATTGTGTTCATGAAAATCATGAAATGGGTTTCAAGCTACCTTTGATTCAAATAGCCAAATTTGATGGATCATACTTTCGTTGGATGGAATTTCGTGACACGTTTCGATCTTTAGTTCATAAAAATGGTAGAATTAGTTCAGTTAATAAATTTCACTATTTAATTTCATATCTAGAAGGCGAAGCAGCACGAATCATCTCAAACCTAGAAGTATCTTCTGATAATTATCAGGAAGCTTGAAACCTATTACTTGAACGTTACGATAATAAGCGTTTATTAATAAGTTATCAGCTCAGTACGTTATTTTATATAAATTCAATCAACAAAGAGTCCGAACGATCATTGCGCTTCTTAGTTGATCACGTGACTAAAAATCTGCGTGCTCTTTCTAATTTAGGACAAGCCACTGAGCATTGGGACGTCATAATAATCCACTTAGTTGCTTCTAAGCTAGATAGTCAAACCTTAACTAAATGCGAGGAACACCGTAACGCACTGTCAACTGATACGCATACACTTAAAGATTTTCACAAATTTCTAAACGATCATGCAGCCGTGCTCGAGGCTTTGCATCGTGGTAAATCTGATAACGTCCTAAAATCCACTCACAATAAACATTCAGAGGGTTATTCTAAAAATAAGAAGCATACACAACCTAAGTCTCATGCATACACTAGCGGTAGTAACCAGTTACAACCACAATCATCTTCATTATCATACCTCTGTCCCTGCTGCCATGCTGATCATAGAATATATGATTGCCCTTCATTTAAGGCCAAAGAGATTCGCGAACGTATAGCAGAGGCAAGTAAATTAAGATTGGTTCTCAATTGTTTAAGATCTGGTCATCCTACTTTTAAATGTCGCTTAGGTCATGCCGCGAATGTAACAAAAGACACAACAGTATGTTGCACCTTCCTACTGGTACAGCTGATAACACAAACAGTGTCAACAGTTCAGCCGAGACTTTGACCAACTGTAACAACCAAGGTACCAAACAAACTCTTCTTTCAACTGCTTTAATTATAGTAGTTAATCCCAAGACTAAAAAATCTGAAACAGTACGCACCCTACTCGACTGGCAGTCAGTCCTCTTTCATAAGCCAAAATCTGAAACAAAGGTTATCATTAGAGGATTGTCCTATTGATGCTACTAAGATTATTGGTTTTGGCAACAATGATTCAGGTAGTATAACTGAATATTGCATTGCACAATTAAAATCAATAAATTCACCATTTACTGTTATGTCTAACTTTTATGTAATGGAACAACTAACAGGTTCCATACCCAGTGTATTTATTGATATTAGATCATTTAATATTCCCAGTAATATCATTCTAGCAGATCCCAATTTCTATCAACCTGCTTTAATAGATATGCTCATAGGCTCAGACTTATTTTGGGATATTATAGGTTGTGAGCAGCGATCACTAGGCTTAAATTGTCCTAAGTTACACAGCTCAAAATTGGGCTGGTTGATTGGAGGCCCCTTGCAATATAAACATCCCAAACTTAATATTAAATGCAATCATGTAATTACTAATATTTATCATAATAAAAATATTGAACAAAATCTAAATAGATTCTGGGAGTTAGAAGAAATGCCATCCAAATCATACCTAAGCGAAAGCGAGCAGGCATGTGAAACTCATTTTTTACAACACACCTCTCGCTTAGAAAATGGAAGATTTTCCGTTAATCTACCTCTTATAGATTCCCCTGATTGTCTCGGTGACTCTTGAATATGGCCAAGAAAAGGTTTTATAGTTTAGAAAAACGGTTTAGAAGACAACCCGAAGTTGAATCGCAATATATTCAATTCATAAGAGAGTATTCACAATTAGGTCATTTATCTGAAATTTCATTAAATGAATTACAATCTAAAATTTGCTATTTCTTACCTCATCATCCCGTGTTTAAGCAAAGCAGTGAGTCGACAAAAATAAGAGTAGTGTTCGATGCATCGGCACGCACATCCTTCGGCCTCTCTGTCAACGACATCCAAATGATTGGGCCTCAAATTCAAGACTCTCTTTTTGCCATATTAATTAGAGCTCGTTTCTACAAGTACATATTAACAGGTGATGTAGAAAAAATGTTTCGTCAAATATTAGTCGATGAATCAGATCGACATCTTCAACTTATTATATGGAGAGAAGAGGAGCATAAGTCCCTTAAAATATTACGTTTAAATACTGTGACTTACAACTTTTCCAGTGCAAGCTATTTAAGCACAAGGTGCCTGTAGTATATTTATGTGGGTATGTCTCAAACCAATATCATTGTAGTGGAGGGTGTATAAAAATAAATCAGTATTTAACCAACTTGCGTGTGTTTTACTACATGGTGGCAGCGGTGTGTCGTTATTAACTATTTTAAGTGTTAAAACAGACTAGAACCTATTTAATATCGCGTATAAGTACAAGAGTACGTTGTGGTTATACGTAAATTATGGAACACGCACGTCCTCCGGGTGAGTTATCACTCGACGGCGGTCCGGCCGCACGATTCGAAGCGTGGCGCAAATGGCGGAAGTTGTTCGAAGTGTTTCTTAAAGCATCTGGAGTGAGCAAAGAGCCGAAAGAAATTCAGGCTGGTTTGTTGGTTAATCTCATTGGATCGGCCGGTTACGAGGCGTTTACGACATTTAAGTTTGACGTTGGAGAAAGTGAGGATGATATCAATTGTCTTCTAAAAAAATTCGACAATTATTTCGATGTGAAACCGAATGTCACAGTGAGGCGTTTTAAATTCTTTACGCGGAATCAAGAAGAAGGCGAAAATATCGATCAATATGTGACCGCGTTGAGGGTAGCGGGTCAGCATTGTGAGTTCAATGATTTGCACGAAAGCTTGTTACGAGACAGAATCGTATGCGGTATCATCAACAATACAGTGAGAGATCGATTACTTCGCACTGATGAATTATCATTAGCGAAGGCCATACAAATCTGTCAAGCAGCTGAGATGTCTAAGGAGGAAAGCAAATACATTGACGGCGCTTCAGAAACTGTGCAAGTGAATGCAGTTGACGGAAGCGGTGCAAGGGGCGGACGGTCCGCGAGAGGACGACGCGGCGGCAGCGGCGGCGCCGGCGCGGGCGGCAGCGCCCGAGGTGCTAGAATGGCGCGGGCGCAACGAAGCGCTTGTCGACAATGCGGCAGCGGGCGGTGTGTCGGCGGCGAGCTGTGTCCGGCACGTAACGCTTCGTGTTATGTTTGTGATAAAAAAGGTCATTTTTCGCGAGTGTGTGAGCGTAAGAAAGTAATTCGCAAAGTGTTAAATTTAAGTGTCGAAACCGCGAGCAGTGATAGTGAAGACAGCTCCAATAAAGACATGTTCTACGTTCATACAATCGCAGGTAACAAAAAACTATGTAAGTCGTCTAATGAATGGGTTGAAGTGATAAAATGCAATGGAAAAAATATTTAATTAAAAATAGATACTGGGTCAATGATAAATGTTATTTCTAAAACAGATTATGTAAATTTGGGTTTATCGATTACCAACCTTATGCCCTTCACAAAGCGCGTACATTCGTTTACAGGGAACCGGTTACCTATTATAGGCACTGATAAGCTAACTTTTGTTTTTAATGATAATCATTATATTTTGTCATTTGTTGTTGCCGATTTCAACTGTCAGAATGTACTTGGTTTGGAAGGCTGTATTACTTTAGGGTTAATTAGTCAGATACATGCCATAAATATTGATCAATTTGCCGATTTGTTTAAAGGACTTGGCAAATTGCCAGGTAATTACAGTATTGTCGTAGATAAAAATATACAGCCTGTTGTGTGCCCTACTAGGAAAATTCCTTTAGGACTCAAGGGCAAATTGATGGACGAGTTACGTAGAATGGAAGGGTTGGGTGTAGTTAGGAAAGTCACACACCCGACTGACTGGGTTAATGCAATTGTTTTAGTTGCGAAAAAAGATGGCAGCATTCGTGTTTGTTTAGACCCTCGACCTATGAACCGCGCGGTGCGGCGTGCGCAGTATACACTGCCGACAGTGCCCGAGCTGGCAGCGCAATTGCGCGGTGCTACCGTATTTAGCGTGTTAGATGCACGTTGTGGATTTTGGATGGTGCAGATCGATGATGCTAGTGCCGATCTTTGCACTTTTAGTACACCGTTTGGTCGGTATCAATTTTTACGCCTACCGTATGGTATAAACTGTGCACCTGAAGTTTTTCATGCGAGACTCAGGCAGCATTTGGAAGATTTAGACGGTGTGGAGTCCTTCATCGATGACGTCATCGTGTGGGGACGTACTACGGAGGAGCATGATCGTAGATTAGAGTGTCTTTTACAACGGGCTAGGCAAATTGGCATAAAGTTTAATAAGGAAAAATGTAAATTTGGGTTATCCGAAATTACATATCTAGGGCATAAGTTTGATGCTAATGGCATGAGACCGGATGACTCAAAAATCAAAGCTATAATGGAAATGCCTTATCCGACTGACAGGAAGGCATTGGAAAGATTTCTAGGTATGGTTAATTATTTAGCAAAGTTTATTCAAAACTATTCAGAGAGTGTGAATGTGTTAAGGGCGTTATTAAAGAAAGAATCCGAATGGATGTGGCATTCACAACACTCCAAGGCTGTGGATAGTCTAAAGAGTAAGTTGGTGTGCGCGCCCGTGCTGGCGCTGTACAGCGAGAGCGCGCCGGCGGTGGTGTCGGTGGACGCGTCCAGCGTGGCGCTGGGCGCCGTGCTACTGCAGGACGGCCGCCCGGTGGAGTTCGCCTCGCTCACACTCACCGATACTCAGACAAGGTATGCGCAAATCGAAAAAGAGATGTTGGCCATTGTGTTCGGGCTTGAACGGTTCAGGCAGTACATTTACGGAAGGTCTAACATCACTGTACATAGTGACCACAAGCCACTGGAAGCTTTATTTAGCAAACCGTTAGTCTCAGTTCCAGCCCGCTTGCAAAGGATGATGATGAGAGTGCACGGGTATGATTTTAAGGTAGTATATACTCCGGGAAAATATATGTATATAGCAGATACATTGTCTCGGGCTCCTTTGAATGAAAAGATGAATGACCAGATTTCTGCTGAAGTTGAGGTGCAAACGTGTTTTATGATTGAAAACATGCCGTATAGTGATACAAAAATTGAGGCAATTAAGAAAGAAACAGAGACGGACTCTGACTGTAGATTATTACTTAGATACATAACAAATGGCTGGCCCAATAGTAGGCGCGATGTGCATGATAATATGAAAGTATTCTGGCCGTATCGGGAAGAACTTCATTATGTTGATGGAATAATTTTGAAAGGTGAACGCGTGTTCATTCCCCGTGCCTTACGACATAATATGTTGTTGCGGGTTCACGAAGGTCATTTAGGAATTGAACGGTGCAAGAGGCGCGCGCGCGAGGTGATGTTTTGGCCAGGATTGTGTGAGGGCGTGGAGCGCGCAGTGCGCCACTGCGCGGCGTGCGCGCTGCACGCGCCCCGCCCACGCCGCCAGCCCTTGCTGCAGCATCAAGTCCCCTCGCTGCCCTGGCATAAATTAGCCTCTGACACGTTTGAATATAAAAAGAAAAGCTATATTGTTTTAGTGGATTACTTTTCTAATTATGTAGAAGTTGGCCAGTTGGCGAGCGTAAGCTCTAAACTTGTAATAAATTTTATGAAAGAACAGTTTGCCCGTCACGGCATACCGGCGGAGTTAGTAACTGATAACGGCCCTGCTTATAGTTCACAAGAATTTAAGAAATTTATGCGTGACTGGGAAATACGGCATGAGACGTCATCGCCGCATTACCCACAGTCAAATGGTAAAAGTGAGAGGACAGTTCAAACTGTTAAGAAATTGTTAAAAAAATGTGTAGACTCGGGACAGGACTTCTGTATGTCTTTATTAAATTTTAGGGCTACACCACATAACGGGTTAGATTCGCCTGCACAAATTCTAATGAGTAGGCGTTTAAACACTAAATTGCCAGTCAATTCAAAATTATTAAATGAGAAAGTAGATAATGATAAGAATTATAAAGCAGTAATGGCAAACAGAGAAAATATAAAAAAACACTATGATAGGTCGGCAAAATCAATTGAGAATCTGTTATCAGGTGATAAGGCAACATTGATCAACAATGATGGCGTTAGGAAACCGGTTACAATAGTAGAACGCTCATCTCAACCTCGCTCATATATTGTGGAGGATGAGCACGGCAGTCATTTTCGGCGTACTCGTAGTCAGTTAGTTGTGCGCACGACTTCGCCTATAGCGAATGTAGGTAATTTTTCAAGGCGGTCGAATGTCATTTCTAATGCTGGTAATAACATAACTCAAACTGTCGTTATGGGTTCAGGTATTCGTAGACGTAGAAAAAGAACAGCGAAGACACAAGGGGAAGTAGTTTCGGTCAAGGACTTGGCTTCGGCCCAGGTTCAAATACAAGCTGCAGCCAAAACTCCAAGTTTGGATGTCAGTGATACATTTGAAAGTCCCACTTCTAACACTGATGGGTCACCGTCGCCACCCGCGGTTCCTATAACGAGGTCTAACGAAAGAACTGCACGAATGCTGAAAAGATTTGTTTTTGAATAATCATGATTAATTTGGTTGTTATGTCAGTTAGATACCTATGCTTACTATGAATACTGTTTTGTCTGATTAATCTATAGAAGAATTTTACACTTGCTATTTACACATTATATAATTATTTCTAGTAGGGAAAAAGCTGTGCGTGATCATTCTAAATGTAACAACCTTATAATAATCCGATTATGTTGTCTGTTATAGTAGCTTTATTTTTTGTTCATGTATAGTCTGACTAGTAAATAAAATAATGTCTCCTGCAGGTGAAAAACATCTTTATTTATAAATTTATGATAGTATTTTTTGCTTTTGTTGTTTCGTATGAAGGGAGGAGATGTAGTATATTTATGTGGGTATGTCTCAAACCAATATCATTGTAGTGGAGGGTGTATAAAAATAAATCAGTATTTAACCAACTTGCGTGTGTTTTACTACAGTGCCTTTGGCAGTTAGGCGAGGAGTGCGACGATCCACTCATAAAAACTATAATACAGCATAACATGTACGTTGATGACGTCATTACAGGTTGTAATAGTCAAAGCGACTTAAAACGTATTAAAATTAATTATCGGACGCCTTAAAAAAAGGCTGTTTTAACTTAAGAGAGTTTAAATCCAATTTGCCGAGCGTTCTCGAATCTTGCTCGGAAGGCTCTAACGATACTCTCATCATCAGTGAGTCTTCAAATAATCTTGGCTTAGGGTGGAATTCCAAAACAAACCGTTTAGATTATTCTTTCGAAAATCCAACTGTCAAAGAAAATATTACTAAGCGCTATACCGCGTGACTTTTTTTACCGTCTTGAAAAAAATAGGGCGTGATAAGTAAATAGAGTAGAAGCCTCAGGCATAGATATTTTATTTAATTATTTTTTACTGACATAGGCTGAAATTAATCTACCATTGTACACTCCTTATGTATAATCTATTTTTCATATTAAAACATCTAAAAAGGAATCCGAAAAATAAATGAAAATAATTCAAAATCGTAAACGTATTCACCCTAGTAACGCGCTAGGTACAAATTATGAATGATTTCGTTACCTATACCTACAAATAACATAATCTTCAAGTTCAAGTGCACTCGCACTCGCCGCTCGCCGGCCGTCGCTAGCGCCGAACACCCGCTCCCACCCACACTCTCCCGGTCGCCCGCCACCCTTTTAAGTTTTAGTCGCATGCGATTAGGCAAATTGTGACGTCGCGTGATCTATTCGCAATTTCGCATTGTTTACGTTGCCGCGCTTGTCGCCGCGTCGGTCGCTCATTGTGATATCGTAAACTATAAACATGTACGAATACAATAACGTTGAGTATTTAGCAATGGTGCGGTGTTACATTCTGTCTGGTGAAAGCTTAGATGGTGCAAAGCGAATGTATGCAGAACCACAACATCTGCAATCTCGTCGCCGACAGGGTATTCCGAATCCACAAATTCCCAGCACTACTTTAATTTTAAATACAAATCAAAGCTTGCTCGACCATGGACAGTTCCGTATTCCAAGCCACGCTAGAGGTAGAGGCCGGCCACCTTTATCCAATCGTACGGAAAACGCAATATTAGAATATTTCGAACGTCACCCAAGAAGAAGCACTCGGCAAGCCGCTCGAAGATTTGGCGTAAGCCAATATGCGGTGTGGAAGCTGCTGAATTCGTTGAATATGCATCCATACCACTTCAACCGCGTGCAAGCGTTGCATGCGCCGGACCCTGGACCACGCATGGAGTTTTGTCGCTCACAGCAACATCTTGTGAAGTGATGAATCCATATTTACACGCGTCGGGATTTACAATGTACATAACGAGCACTGGTGGAGTTTTCAAAACCCTCATAAAATCAAGGAACATTCGCACCAAATTAGATTTAGTGTAAACGTATGGGCTGCAATCATAAATGACCAAATCATTGGTCCAATATGGATCGAAGGTCGCTTGACGGGAATAACGTATCTACAAATGATACGTTTAGTCATTGACACAATGTTAGAGGACGTTCCTGTAAGTTATTTACAAGGAATGTACTTCCAGCACGATGGCTGCCCAGCACATTACGAAAGATCGGTGCGCGAGTATCTAGACACTGAGTTCAGTGGCAGATGGATAGGTCGCGGCGGTCCTGTGAACTGGCCGGCCAGATCACCAGACCTAACTCCCTTAGACTTTTATTTGTGGGCCGAGCTAAAACGGTTGCTGTACACTGAGGAAGCTCGCAGTGTTGGTGAATTAAAACAGCGAATAAGAGACGCTTTTGATATTTTAAAAAGTGATATAGACACCCTTCTTAGTTTAAAAAACAATTTACAAAGACGTGCTAGTTTGTGTTTAGAGAGAAACGGTGGACACTTCGAACAATTACTGCGATATCGCTAAAAGGTACATTTTAATTATTTTGTAATTGTGTAATCAGTGTAATTTGTAAATAAGTTGATTTCAATCTTTTACATACGCCTAGTATGTTGTAGTTTACGCGTAATACTCGTACCTACAAGCCTACTATTTTATTCATACTGAAATCATGACTAATGATTAGTTTAACATGTAACAACAACTACAGCATGTTAGAAGGTCCTAAGCCCTTAAAAGTATGAAGGGAAGGTCGAAATCATCTCTAAAATGACAATTCGAAGTTAATAAAGCCTTTACGATAGAAATGCGTAGGTACCTAAGTAGTTACGCTATTTCGCTCGCACTCTTCATTCATGCGCGGTACCTATTTAACAGATTGCTTTATTATTATGCACGCGCCATGTAGGGTGTATTCATTTTATGATTTTTTTTGGTATTTTTTTTATCAAGACGGTAAAAAAAGTCACGCGGTATATTATCTACCTCATATAAAATTTTTGATCCTCTCGGGTTTGTTAGCCCCTGTATTATTATACCTAAATTAATTATGCAGCAACTTTGGCTTGACAAAGTCGGTTGGGACGACCCAGTTTCAAAAGATGTCGAAAAGGCTTGGCAGAAGTTTTCTAACGGTCTATCTCAACTAACCTTTATCACACTACCGAGGCAGATTCTATGTGACTCACCTGTTGTGACCGAGCTGCATACGTTCAGTGACGCCTCCCAAAAAGCCTATGGCGCTTGCATCTATATAAGGTCCATTGATAACACAGGCACTGTACATGTTAAACTTTTATGTTCTAAGTCAAAGGTGGCGCCAATAAAGGCATGCACTATACCGCGTTTGGAGCTCTCTGCTGCATTACTAGCTGCGCAGCTCTGCAGTGCTGTGGTTGATTCGCTGAGGTTCCCAATTGCACGTAAAGTGTATTGGTGTGACTCTAGTGTCGTCCTTGCATGGCTGCATACCAGCTCCAGAAAGCTAAAAACTTTCGTGGCGAACAGGGTAGCAGAAATACTAGAATTGACGGATATTTCTTGCTGGCGTTATGTACCTACCCTGGACAATCCCGCTGATCTCATCTCGCGTGGCGTTTATCCTGAAGAGCTTAAAAATCATGATTTATGGTGGTCAGGACCCCAATTTTTAGTCCAAGACGATTCTTTTTGGCCGACATTACCTAATGGGACCCCGCAGGAGTCTGAAATTCCTGAAATAAAATCTAACGTTGCTGCTAAAATCGATAATCAGTCAATAATTCCATTTGAAAAATATAGTAAACTGCACCAAATTAAACGGGTTTATGCATATGTTCTAAGATATTTACACAATTTGCGTAAACCTACAACGCTTAGACATTTTGGCGCGCTTAGTTTAGAAGAATTAAAGGATTCATTTCAGCTTTTATGTCGCATGGCGCAACAGGAATCTTTTTTTGTTGAATACGGTTTGTTGTCCAAAGGCAAACCTCTTAGTTCAAGGTCTAACATTTTATCACTAACTACTTTCATGAACACAGATAGATTAATTCGAGTAGGAGGCCGTTTGGATGCTTCAGCATTTGATAGCAAACATCCTATCTTACTACATTCCTCCCATCATCTCACCAAACTTATCTTTGAACGGGAACATTTACGTAAATTGTATGCTGGCCCGCAGCCCCTCCTGGCCAGCGTCAGGCAATACATTTGGCCTATCAATGGTCGACACTTGGCTAAGAGGACTGTACACAATTGCATCAAATGCAGAAGGGTACAAGGCAAGTCTTTATCACCCATTATGGGGAACTTGCCCTCTCAGCGCGTTACGGTGGATTTCCCATTTAGAAGTGTTGGCATAGATTTTGCTGGACCGTTTTTTGTATTAAATAAAAAAGGTCGTGGATCCAGGATTATAAAATGCTATTTATGCATTTTCGTTTGTATAAGATATAAATGCATACATTTAGAAGCAGTAGGTGCTCTCTCGAAGGACACTTTCATTCTCACCTTACGCAGATTCATTGCCCGTCGTGGTAAACCTGCCGAGATTTTTTGCGATAACGGCCGCAACTTTGTTGCCGCTGCTAAAGAAATTGGTGACTTTTTAAAATGTAATCACAAAGTCATAACAGAGTTCTCAAACGAAGATGTTAAATTTTCATTTTCGCCCGCTTACGCTCCAAACTTTGGTGGGATCTGGGAGGCCGGGGTGAAATCCGCTAAGTTTCACATTAGACGAGTAATGGGTAACACGCATTTAACGTTTGAAGAAATATCCACATTGTTTGCACAAGTAGAAGCCTTGTTAAATAGTCGTCCGCTTTACCCTATGTCCTCGTCCCCGAATGATCTGCTTTTCCTCACTCCAGGGCACTTCCTAATTGGGCGGCCACTAACTGCGCTACCTTCGGCGAACCTAGAAGACTTCAAGTCCACTCAGTTAAAGCGGTATGAACGGCTGGAGCAAATCCGACAACACTTCTGGCGAAGATGGCAGAAGGAATACTTGGCTGAACTCCAACAAAGAACAAAATGGCGCACCAGTGATACTCCATTGAAAGTTGGTGACCTAGTTTTGCTGCAGGAGGAGAACCTGCCACCATTGTGTTGGCGCACGGGTCGAATCACGAAACTCTTTCCTGGTCCTGATGGAGTGTGCCGCGTTGCAGATGTCCAAACCACCCATGGAACTTACCGAAGGCCTTTCACACGACTCTGCCCTCTACCAGCAACGAAGCATCTCATAGAAGGTTAAAAGTCGGATACTTTTAACCGGGGGGATGATGTTAACGCCCGACAGTAATAACTATTGTAACTTAGCGTTATTGCTAAACATATTGGTGTAGGCGTTACCGTTATGGCGGTACATGAAAATAATTAATTATTATACTAAAGAAAATGTTCTACCTACTTTTGGAATAAGACTTGCTATCGACATTCTATACGAACGCAATGAATTGTTAACATAATTGTAACACGAAAAATAGGATTAAATTCGTCTTTGATAAAAAACATAGTTTTCTTGAGCCTCAAAGCTCCAGTGTCTCGAGAGTAGACAACATGCACTACTTATTACATTTGTCACTGAATTTAGCTCTGCCTTCCAGTTGAGGAGAGAATCAATTTGCACTCCTAAAAACTTTAGATTCTCTACTATATCAATTCTATTTCCCAAAGATAATACGTTCATATGAGCATTGTTTCTAACTGTAGACTTAAAAAGCATACATTTGGTCTTTTTTACATTCACTTTCAAATTATTTATAGAAAACCAGTTTTTACAGGCAGCTACAAAGCTATTACTTTATATTCTAAGGTCAATATATCATGAGCAGTTATAACACCACTGGTATCATCAGCAAACATAACTAATTTAACATCCGGTAAAACACTTTGTATGTATGCTGTTAAATCATTTACAAATATTAAAAAGAAAATCGGACTCGGCACTGAGCCTTGAGGAACGCCTCTATTAATAGTAAATAATTTTGATTTGTGAATTTGTTCCACACCTTCTTCAACTGTTTTAATTTCAACATATTGTTTTCTGTTTGTTAGGTAAGAATTATAGAGCTGTATAATATTTTCTTTTATGCCGTAATGCTCTAACTTGTCCAGTAGAATGCAATGATCTACGGTATCAAACGCAGAACTTAGGTCTAGGAATAAGCCTGCAACCTTTAGTTTAGTATTCAGATTATTGACGATATCATTAACTAACGAGTCTATTGTATCTAATGTCCCTATACTTTTTTGATATCCAAACTGATTATAATTTATAATTTTTTGATTGTACAAATGTCTGACAAGTCTAGATTTGACCACCTTTTCAAACAGTTTTGATAAAACTGGTAATAACGTAATGGCCTGTAATTGCCTGGATCTGTTTTATACCCTTTCTTATAAAGTGGCAGAACTCTGACTATTTTAAATTGATCTGGAAATACACCTTGATTTATACATTCATTAATTATTTCAGATATTGGATGTGCTAATATATCTATATTATCCTTAATTATGCTAAGCGGTATTTTATCGTGTCCAAATGATTTCTTGCTCTTCATATTTTTTACCATCTTGTAAATTTCATTAGGTATGACTTGATCAAAAACTCTGAACTCTAGTAGTATGTTCCATAAGATACTTTTTAGCCAGTTCCCGATTACAAGTATTTATGCCTTTACTGTTGTCAAATGTTTCTGCAAAAATGTCAGCAATGTCTTTAGGATTATGAACTATTTTATTATTATATTTAAGTATTATATTATCACTATCAAAATTGTTGATTTTTTTTTCTGGTAGTATTAACTATTTGCCAAATTTCTTTGCTAGAGTTGGTTGCTTTACTAATTTGATTTGTAATCTCTTTGTTCTTAGCATATCTTATTACTTTTTTATACGTTTTAAGATATCGGATACGATATTCTAGTATTGATGAATCGCAGTTAACTTTATTTATAAAATTCAGTACCCGCTTCATTTTACTAGCTATCCTAATGCCTTTAGTTAGCCACTTTGTTCGACCATTTCTATTCATATTTTTTTTTTTTTGTTTTTTGTTATATGTAGAGGCATGTAATGTTTCTAGTTTTCTAATAAATGTGTTTATACCCAAATTCCAATCATGCTCTAAAATGGTTTTTCTGAATGTTTTATTATTTTTTTCATTATACAATCTTCGTTTGACGTATCTAAAATGAATACATTCTTTTGAAGAAGTAACCTTTATTAGACGTGCTTAACAGAAAAGAGCAGCGTGACCATCCGCCAATCCATTGTGGTCAATGTCCACAGAGATTATACTTTGATCATAGGTGTTGGTTAATATATTATCTATGCATGATTCAGAGTTATTACGTACAAATGTAACTGAGTCAACTAAATATCTAAAATTGTAGCATGTCAAAAGTGATGTAAATTTATTTCTTTCATTAAATTAATATTAAAGTCTCCACAGATAAAACATATTTTATTAAAAAAATATTGTAATAATTGTTCTAATCTTTCTATAAAATCGTCAAAGTTTTTGTTATCTGGTATTTTATAGCAAGAAATTATGTATGAGTTGGTCTCTTTGTCTTTTACCCCACATATTTCAAAACTATTTGTTTTATAAAGTCGTTTACAAATGTCTACCTCCTCAACTTGTCTATTTTTATGAGTTAACACTAAGGTTACTCCCCTGGTTTTATTCAATCTCGTGTTGTAAGAGCTTAAAATATAATTTGAAAAACTAAACTGTGATACCATTATTTGATTTTAAAAATGTTCACTTATACATATAAAGCTAATCTCATTATGCAATTAACTAATGTATATTTCCAAATCATCTTTCTTGTTATTTATTCCGCATAGGATTTCGGAATACAACATATATTGTGGGAGACTGGTGCCTAAGCTAGGCTCGAGGCCTGTGTTTCAGGACACCAGGACCCCACCCCTTTGAAACAATTTCGTTTTGCGGATTATGTATTAGTGCTGATAGATTTAATGCAGTAAACAAGTTAAAAATAAAAAATTAAATAATAGAAAAACTACACAAAAATTATTGTTGGCGCCATTACGCCGCCAATGATGTCCACGGGGACTGCGAGGGGTGCGGGAAGGACGCTCACCGGTTCAACGAACTAGCTTCCCTACCGCGACCACTCGCTCGCCAATAGTCCGCTCAACAAGAGCAATCCAAACTTGTATTTCTAACAAGATTTATTTTTTAATATACAATTTACAATTGAGTGAGTCGCCTATTTTATTTATGTTCTACACCAAACATAAGTGGCGACCGTGAAAAATTAGTCAATCTTCGGACGAATACCGAGTTTGCCGCGTCATCGGAGCAAAGGTCGTCGTAGCGTATATCCGCCGTTGGACTTCTACAACGCCGAATCGCGTAGTTCGAAGCTGTGAAGCCTTCTACGTGTACTACAAGCTGAAATTCGCGCAATCTACGGACGAAATAACGGTCGAGACGTGGTCGAGGGCAAGTCAAGGACAGCCAGGTCATCTAGGACAAGCACTGTTTGCAGCCATCGCAGCCCCCTAAGCTGAGTTCCAGCGGAGTCTACGTATCTCAACAGCGGTTTTGCCGGCCAAAAAGTGAGCCCGTTCCTTTTATTTTACCCATTGTCCTTACCCTTAGCTAACTTTCATTTGTGTGAACAGAGAAGCAAGATAGCACTTCTTGTCTTTATTTCTCATCAATCACAACTTTATGCGTTGATTGCAGCTGAATCAATCGTAGATTAGTTGCAATAAAACTAAAATATCTATTATCTACGTTATACTTACCTATTTGAACATACCCACATACCTAAGTAGTTAAAAGAGTCTTTAAACCGCCTATGAATTGCATTTTTTGCGCCTATTAACGACTTAAAAGTCTTAACTACTGTGATTACGTAGCTTTCAAAAAAATAAATCTATTTAAAGCATAATAGCTAAACCTATTTATTTAAAAAAATAAGCTTATGCCTATTTATTTAATCATTTGCACCATAAATACTCACAGTTCATAACTTCACAAATAAATCAACCCATTTGCTATCCACTCACTAAGTTGTTTACGCATAAAAATCATTTCATTACTGCATAGCTAATGATAATTAGATCACAAGTATCAACATATTCAAATAAATAATTGCTTTGTCTGATTTGCACCGTCATTCACTATCGCCTTTGCTTCCCTGCTATTTGTTTTGATTATTACTTAGGTAATTACAAGGCATACAACAATCTATTCCAGCCGCCGTGCACTCGTGAACTATCGACGGGGCCCGTGTCAGAGTTAATACTGCGGCCGGCGAAGATCGAGTGCGCCAGCGCAGACATTCGCACCTCGTGTCGCACATCAGCTGATCGAAACCGGTTTGCAACACAGCTGTGTGGAGTGAAGGAGCGTATCGTATGCAATATTTTCTGTTATTAATTGGTCATTAACTAATATATCTTTGCTTTGTTTGTTTACGTTTTAACTTCGTAATCATGGAGGCTACTTATAAGGTTTTTAATATAAAACGAGCTTCCATTAGAGGCCGTGTTACTAAATTTAGTAATCAATTAGATGAATTTAGTGGTAAGAAACTAACTCCAACAGAAGTTAACGTGTTGACACAAAGACTACATAAAATTGAAGCATTATTTGTGGAATTCGATAGCGTGCAGAATCAAATTGAAGCGTTGGACGAAGATAGTTTGAGTTTAGAGTTAGATACGCGAGAGGTTATTGAACAATCGTTTCACAATTCGATTGCAAAGGCACAGCAAATTATTACGTTAAACAGTACGACAAAATGTTCGTCAGTTGAAAGAAGTAGCTTCACCACAGCTGATGAGGACGATAACGAGGTTATTGGTTTTCGTTTACCGGTCATTAAAATAAATAAGTTTGATGGTACATTTAATAAGTGGCTGGAATTTCGTGACACATTTAGCTCGCTAATACATAATAACCCTAAAATAAAAAATATTCACAAATTTAATTATTTAAATTCCTATTTAGAGGGTGAAGCTGCTCGAGTAATTTGTAACCTTGAGGTTTCTGAAGACTATTATCCTGAGGCTTGGTCTATTCTTTGTGAGCGTTACAATAATTTTCGTCAACTTATAAACAATCATTTAAAATCTTTGTTTAACATTGAACCATTGCGTGAGTCTGATAAATCTTGACGATTCCTTGTGGATCACGTCACAAAAAATCTACGTGCTTTAAATAAGTTAAAGCAACCCACTGATCATTGGGATACCCTGATCATATATATGGTCTCAGCGAAATTAGACGGGAATACGCGTGTTAAGTGGGAAGAGTATGTACAAGCGAATGTTAGTGCCTCTGAAATGCCTAGTTTAGAGAATTTTATGACTTTTGTTAAGGGTCGCGCTGATGTTCTTGAATCTATTTACCGTAGCAAGCAGGACAAAAATTATAAGGCCAGCTTGAATAATACGCTAGGCAACAAATCAACCTCGACTTCTCACACTAAGTCGTTCGTTAGTTCTGAACAAGGTGACTCATCGCATAGGTATACAAAGTGTGTTTTTTGTGAAAAAGACCATCGCAATTACGAATGCTCACTATTCCAATCCAAGTCCGTTGATGATAGGCTTGCTGTTATATCGCAATTAAAATTATGTCACAACTGTTTACGTAAAGGTCATAATGCACGTATGTGTAAACTGCCCGGAACATGCAAAATATGTAAGAAGCGTCACAATACCTTTTTACATAAACATATGGAATCTGAATCTAAACGTGAGTGCTTGGAGCCTATTGCCATGTTTACGGTTTCATCTACAGAGACATTATTATGTACAGCTTTAGTTGACGTTTTTAACCCTAATACTAATACTTTTGTAACTACCAAGGCATTATTAGACAGCGGTAGCCAAACTTCATTTATTACCGAATCACTACAGGAAAAACTAAATTTACCGCATTTAAACTCCAACGTACAAAATGTTGTTGGTATTTGCAACACTATTGTTAAACTCAACTCGAAGCGTAGCAATATACGAATTCAGGCAAAAATTGGCTCGTTTTGTGTTACGACGTCATGTCTAATTATACCCCAAATTTCAAGTAAAATACCTAAAGCATTAATAGATATTTCGCATATTAATTTAAAGTCTTTCCAGTTGGCAGACCCTAGCTTTTATATACCATCCGACATTGAACTGCTTATCGGTGCTGACTTATTTTGGAACATTATAGGTACCAAGCAACATTCCTTGGGTAAAGGCAATCCTATCCTACATGACTCCAAATTAGGATGGCTCATCGCAGGTCCCATACCCCAGTCTCACTTTAATCATAATGTTAGGTGTAATTTTGTAAATTCTGAAGACAAGGCTAGGTTAATTGATCTTCACATTGATTTGAAAAAGTTTTGGGAGCTTGAAAGCTTGCCACAAAAACCTCTTTACACCGACCAAGAAAAGGCTTGCGAACTATATTTTTTGAAGCATACAAAACGTACTGAGGCAGGGCGTTTTTGTGTCAAGCTTCCACTTATTGACGATCCAGATTGTCTAGGCAACTCCTATTTTATAGCCAGACGGAGATTTTTAAATCTGGAACGCCGCTTTCGCAAGCTACCTGATCTTAAGTCAGCCTACGTTGATTTTATAAATGAATATTGTAACCTAGGACATCTATCCGTATCCGAGGTAGATCGACCTGATGGTGGCTATTTTGTTCCGCATCACTCTGTCATGCGCAACGATAGTGAGTCCACACGTCTTCGGGTCGTATTTGACGCATCGGCTCGCACTACATCTGGTTTGTCTATAAATGACATACTTATGATAGGCCCCACAGTCCAAGATTCTCTTTTCAATATTCTGGTCCGGTTCCGGCAATACCGCTATGTATTGTCGGCAGATATTGAGAAAATGTACAGACAAATATTAGTCGATGAGTCTGACCGAGATTTGCAGCTGATCCTATGGCGAGATGCGGAGAACAAACCACTACAAACACTCAGGCTTAATACGGTCACTTACGGATATGCTAGCGCTAGTTACCTTGCCACCAGGTGTCTCTGGCAAGTAGGCGAGGAGTGTAACGACGAGGTAATCAAAAATGTCATACAAAAGGATATCTACGTAGACGATTTATTAACTACCAGCGACGACGAGGTCCAATTACGTCGAATACAAGAATCGTGTCATGCAGTTCTTGCCAAGTCCGGATTCAATCTACGTAAATATAGATCTAACTTACCATCTTTATTACCATCTCAAGCTATCCAGTCTTGTGGGAATTTGACATTAAGTCAATCCACAAATACGCTGGGCCTAGACTGGAATCCTTCTACAGACAGTCTACATTTTCCCAAAGTTATCGAACAATCTGAAGTTGTCACTAAACGTGGTATCCTTTCTTCAACCTTCAAGATCTTCGATCCTCTGGGGCTCCTATCCTTGTCCACTATCGTTCCCAAAATTTTGTTGCAAACCTTATGGTCGCTCAAACTGGACTGGGACGATCCTGTTCCTAACAATATTGTAAAGATTTGGAAACAATTTATCGAAGGTCTTAAATACATATCTTCTTTATCTATACCTAGATGGGTATCAATAGCAGACCCAATCTCTATAGAAGTGCATTGCTTCTGCGATGCATCGCAACGCGCTTACGGTGCATGTTTGTACCTCCGATCCACGAGTAAGGAAGGGAAGGTACACGTCCATCTTCTGTGTGCTAAGTCTCGCGTTGCGCCTGCATCCAAACCCATGACGATTCCACGTCTAGAGTTGTCAGGGGCTTTGCTTGCAGCTGAAATGAGCTCATCTGTGGCTCAAGCTTTGCGACGTAAAATATCGCGATACGTCTACTGGACAGACTCTAGTGTGGTACTGGGTTGGTTGCGGATGGGTTCGTCTTCCAATCTTAAGGCTTTCGTTTCCAACCGAGTTGCAGCTATCAGAGAGTTGACTGACACTGATTCATGGCACCATGTGCCCACCAAATTTAATCCGGCTGATCTGGTATCCCGTGGAGTACATCCTCAAGATATCGATGCCTGCGATTTATGGTGGCATGGCCCTGAATTTTTATCACTGCCGATGTCCGAATGGCCTTCTTTGCAGTCACAGACTATTATTGAGATGGAGGATCTTCTAGAAGTCAGGTCATATCCAGCAGCTATTTCTTTATCCAATGACTCAAATATTTCAATAATAAACTTTGAAAGATACTCTAAGTTAATCAAAATACAACGTATTGTAGGCTATGTACACAGATTTATAAATAATTGCAGTAAACCAAATACTAAAAATAAAGGTTCTTTAACTATTGCTGAGCTTGACAAATCGCTATGTTCATTAATTTATTTATTCCATTTGGAATAATTTCCTAAAGAGCATGATTTACTATTAAAGGGAAAATCGCTAAACCCTAAATCGCATATTGTTTCACTTAATCCTTTTTTGCACGAGGGAATTATTCGAGTAGGTGGTCGAATTCAAGCATCCGAGTATAGTTTCGACATGAAGCATCCGATGCTATTAAGCCCTAAGCACCATCTCACAAAGCTCTTATTTCAGCAGGAACACATACGCCTACTACACATAGGCCCTCAAGCCTTGTTGGCTTCGATTAGAACGCGTTTTTGGCCTATAGGTGGTAAAACTGTAGCAAGACACACAGTCAATAAATGCATAGTTTGTAGGCGGTTCAAGGCTCAATCTATGAAAAATATTATGGGCAACTTACCTGTTCAAAGACTTTCCATTTATAACCGTAGGGACTGATTTCGCTGGACCATTTATGATCACGGATCGCAAGGGTCGTGGTTGCAAAATAAGTAAATGCTACCTTTGCATTTTCATATGTTTTAGATTCAAGTGCATCCATTTAGAGGCAGTTAGCGAGCTATCTAAAGACGCCTTTATTTTAGCTTTAAAACGCTTTGTGTCTCGCAGAGGACTACCAAAGCAAATATTTTGCGACAATGGTGGTAACTTTGTCGCTGCTTCCAAGGAGCTCAAAGACTTTTTTAAAATGAACTCCAACCTTCTTGCTGATTTTGCCGCTATGGAAGGAATCGAATTTTGCTTCTCGCCTGCATACGCTCCTCACTTCAACGGCTTGATGGAGGCTGGTGTGAAGTCAGCCAACTTTCATTTGAAGCGAATACTCGGGACAACGCATTTAACATACGAGGAACTAGCGTCTCTGTTCTCACAAATAGAAAGCGTCCTCAATAGTCGTCCTCTATGTCCTTTGAGCTCATCTCCTAGCGACTATTATCCTTTGACTCCAGGGCACTTTTTAATCGGTAGACCACTCAATGCACTGCCATCTCCGTGTCTGCAGTCCACTAATACCAATCGTCTTGACAGATTTCAGCGGATCGAACAAATCAAGCAGCAGTTCTGGCGACGTTGGAGTCACGAGTACATTGCAGAGTTGCAGACCCGAACAAAGTGGCGCACGAAGCTCAGAGATCTGCAAATTGACGACTTGGTTCTCTTGAAGGAGGAGAATGCTCCACCTCTTTGCTGGCGTCTCGGCCGGATAAGGAGGTTATTCACGGGAGCTGATGGAGTGTCGCGCGTCGCTGATATAGACACTGCAAGAGGAAGTGTACGACGCGCCCTCAACAGGATTGTACTTCTTCCTAAGCCCGAAGAACTAGAAATTCAGGAAAGCTGCTAAGCTTTCCAGCGCCGGGAGTATGTTGGCGCCATTACGCCGCCAATGATGTCCACGGGGACTGCGAGGGGTGCGAGAAGGACGCTCACCGGTTCAACGAACTAGCTTTCCTACCGCGACCACTCGCTCGCCAATAGTCCGCTCAACAAGAGCAATCCAAACTTGTATTTCTAACAAGATTTATTTTTTAATATACAATTTACAATTGAGTGAGTCGCCTATTTATTTATGTTCTACACCAAACATTATTTACAATTTGATTCTAATTTAACATAATTCTAATCAAGACAATAGTGAGAGCATGCATGCATGTGAGTATATATATGTGTGTGACCGTGTGTGTGTATGTGTTTGTGTGTGTCTGTGGGTGGGTTCATGTATGTGTGAGCAATAGGAGTATATTGTTGTTGAAATAATAAGAGGAACATTATTAAGCCACAATAGTAATTATTTTTTCAGTATAATCATACTTTAATATCAATAGCCAATCGCTTAACTTTTTTTTTGCATTTATCCTTTGTGAGTTTATAGATGTGTAGTAGCTTATTGGTTCTATTATATAGGTGACCACCAAGATGACAGAAGAAATGTTGAGTAAAAGTTGTTTTGTGACAAAGGTGGCCACGCACCACAGGGTTATGACGTCTTTTCCCATTGGTCAGAGACGAGTCGTAAACCCTAGTTGTGTGTTGTTTCAGTAGTGTGTGCAATATGAACAGTTGACGCACTGTCAGGACTTTACTCTCTTTGTATAACTCTCCAGTGGGATATCGATATGGTCGAAAAGATGACACCTTTAGGATGGCTTTTTGAGTTCTTTCTATTTCTAGTAGAGTAGACTTAGGAGCTCCACCCCAAGACGTAATGTAGTAGCTTATTATTGACTGAGCAAGAGCATAGAATACCGATTTCATAATATTTTTATCGACTACGTGTCTCAGGGTTTTAAACACATATATTAGTTTCCGCAATCTGCTATTGAGTGCGCTTATGTGCTTCTGAAATCTTAGGTTGCTATCAATTAGTACTCCCAAGTATTTTATATTCTCGGTTTTCGAGAGTGATACGCAGTTATAATAGTTGTTGGATGGTTCTGTACAAGTATGAGCTATAATAGTATAGGGTGAGATTTTAGAGGTAGAGAGGGTATTGTTTTTTATGGAAAACGTTATGTAATTTGTTTTCCTGTATTTAAAGTTAATAAATTTTTTCGCAGCCAGCTGGATACCGTGTTAAAGCCTAATTGCGCGTGTTTATAAACACCTTCCCACGTGCTTGCGCTGAATATCAGGGCTGTGTCATCAGCAAAGCTGATGATTTTGCCTTTGGAAAGTGCGAGCATGCTCAAGTCGTTGATATAAATGAGGAAAAGAGTCGGCCCAAGGACGCTACCTTGGGTAGTGCCGTAATTAAGGGATTGTTCGTTGCTGATGAACTCATCTATCTTGACTCTTTGGGTACGCCTCCGTAGGTAGTCTTTAAAGAGTTCTAATGGAAGGCCTTTGATTCCCAAGATTTCCAACTTACGTACAAAAATTGGAACAGAAATCGTGTCAAATGCCTTGGCAAGATCTATAAATATACCTAGAACTTTATCCCCACTATCCATTTTTGTAACTATATAGTTTGTCAAGTCATGAACTGCGACTGTAGTGGATTTGCTAGTGCGAAATCCAAATTGTGTTGGTGCAATAAGTTTATTTTTTTGTAAATAGTTCACAAGTCTGTTATTCATGATCCGTTCAAGTACTTTAGAGAGTGCAGTAAGTACAGCTATAAGCCTATAATTATCAACACGGTTTCTATCCCCAGCCTTGTAGATCGGATGGATTATGGCTTTTTTGGACACGTTGGGGAATTTACCAGTGGACAAGGCAATACATTACATATGTACGTTAGCGGAGGTACAATTACAGTCTCGTGCCTCTTTAACAAGTCACTGGGAATTCTATCCCATCCTACGGTACAGTTGTTGTGGAGTGACTTCAATATTTTAGCTATTTAATCCTCGTCTGTTGGAAGCGCTACCACGCTTATTATTTCGCTTATTATTCGTATTTAAATCGTTTATTGAACACAGTAGTTACATACGCTGTATGTAACTACTGTGTTCAATAAACGATTTATTTTATTTTATTATTTTTTTATTATTGACTGCGATCTGTTGGAATGGTTTGCCATGCTTATTAATGGTGGTGAAATGTTTATATTTTTAGCTAGTTTTTCACCAATCTTAGCAAAGTAGTCATTGACATAGTTTACGGAAAGCTGCGGTGTGTCTAAAGATTCTAATAAATGTGACGATTGATTGATTTTCTTTGTCGACCTGTTTGTGATACTATTTATAGCGGACCATAACCTTTTGGGGTTGTTATCAGCTCTATTGATTTCATTTTTTTCATATGCTATTTTATTATTCTTTAATAATTTATTATAATAATTCCTGTACCTTTTAAAAGTTATTTTTAAAATCTCGTTTTTAAGCGCCTGCTTAAATTTTTTATGCAATGTGTCCCGGTGTCGAATGCGCCGAAGCAAACCATCAGTAATCCAAGGCTTTAGTAATTGTTTACGGTTTGGGCATTTAATAGTCTTGGAATTGCAGTCGATCACGTGTTTAATTGAATGAGTCATTGTTTCCCCTGCTATATGGATCTTGGGTTTCATATACTTCACTAAAGTCTAGTTGTGTTAGGTCAGCGTGTAACTGCTCGTAGTTAATACGGATACAATTTTTCTTGGCTCTTATTTTTGGTATACGTTTGGACAGGAATAACAGAACCGTTTCGTGATCCGTTAGAGCAGAATGTGCGACTAGGGATGCTGCAGGTAATTGCGTTTTTAGCATAATATGATCGAGACATGCGTTTTGTCTCGTGGGTATTGTGTGTGCGGGTAGGAGGCCGTGTGTTGCTAATAAGTTTAAGTACGTGTGTTTACAGTATCATGGCATTGCTCATGTATGTTTATATTTATGTCTCCCGTAATTACAATATTTTTGTATTGAGAGAGACCATTTAAAGTTACATTAAGTGAATTGAGAAAATTGGTAATGTCTTTTTAGCCTGGTGGCCGGTATATCGCTAAAAGGACAGTATTTATGTCAATTTTTACTTTGAGAACGTTGGCATCCACGAGGACGACTCCTCCACAACGAATTGCAGATGCTTATGCACGTAGACAACTACTCCTTAATTTTGTGTACGATTATTGCTAGTTAAAAAATAGTTATAGTTTGTCAACTCTGTAATAGTGAGCCATATCAACACGGTTATATCTGGAGCCAACACTCAGTTAATACAATTATATCCCAGTCAAGTTTTGTTCTAGCAAGTGTTGTCATAAAGCCTGTTATATTTTTATTTATGCTTCTTATGTTTTGAGTAATGATATTAAGCGATTGTTTTGGTGTGAAATTTAGGGGAATGCAGTCTTCTATATCGCAAATAGAAGAGTCCGACACGGAGATGGCATCTATATTGTTTATGTTATTTTGTAAATTATCGAATTTTTATTACACTTTTACCCGTTTTGACATTTCTTTTTGGTACACTATATAGTACGTATGGAAATTAAATTTAATAATAATAATTATTATTTATTTATTTAAAAATGAAATTACATTGTAGTTATACACACAGTCTTATTGCTATACACGATGACAGTATACATTAACTACAATAATGGTGGGTGGAGTACTGTTCTCCTAGATAGGCTACTGAGCAGCCTGTGTTAAGGAGGTACAGTGCCGGCCCCCTACTGGTTGTCCTATTTCATCGTTACACGTCATACATGCCTATATTTGTACATAGTTCAAAATGTATGGTCTATACAAAGGCATTTCTTTTATTTAAAATAGTGTGCAGACTTGTGTGTTAATATGTGCCTGTGTGTTTGTGTGTGTGTGTGTGTTTGTGTGTATGTCTGTATGTGTGTATGTCTGTATGTGTGTATTTGTGAATGTGTTGTCACTTTATTACCAGGATTTCAGTTTCAACATAATTCAAGGTTAATAGGTATTTCATCACAGTTTTTTTGCAAGTGAAATAAGGTAAACCGTAGACAGGTAAAATTGCATTAATTTTGTTATATAAAAATGGTCCAAGATAGATGGCGAATTTTTTAATAAACGAGGTATGTGCGTGTGGAACAGTGCAAATTTTATCTTTTCTTCGTTTCGTAATTACCTTAAATGGCGTTCGGCGATGTTGGAACGTAACTATCTGTAATATATAAAGTTGCCTAACATTGAGTACGTTCCACGATTTATAGAGTTCGTTTGTTGGGAACAAGATCGGCCGAAATGTAGCAACCTTTAGTATAGCTCTGTGAGCTATCTCTAGCGGCATCATTATAGTTTTTGCCGCACCCCCCCAGCAAGAGATACAGTAAATGATAATAGACTGACAAAGTGCGTGATATACGTTTCGTATAATTAAATAATTAGTACTACATATCGTAAAGTTTTAAATATGTAGATTAGCTTTCTGATACGGCCTGAAAGGATATTGATGTAGTGCCTAAAATTTAAGTGTTTGTCTAGGACTATTCCAAGATACTTGATCTGACTAACCGAAGTTATAGCTGGGCATTTGCATGGAGATTCTAGTTGGGTGGGACAACGATGAGCTACTATAGTGATAGGCGTTCTTGGTTGCGATAATTTATTAAGAGAAAAGGAGACGAAATTAGTTTTAGATGCGTTTAGTGTCAGAGTATGTGAATAGAGCCATTTTAAGGCAGAATTGAAGCCATTTTGTGCAATAGTTTGTGGTTCCGATCATGAGTCTGAGACAAATGTGAGGGCAGTATCGTCTGCGAAAGAAACAATTTTTCCATTATGGATATTGAGATCACAGAGGTCGCTAATGAACACAAGAAATAATGTAGGGCCTAAAATACTCCCTTGTGGGACGCCGTAGTATATGGGATGTTCATCGCTTTTGTGGTTGTCAATAGTAACGATTTGCGTCCGGCCAGTGAGGTAGCTTCTGAATAGCTCGAGTGGAAGGCCTCTGACTCCAGTGTCTTCTAATTTATTTAAAAGAGTTGGAATCAGGACGGTGTCGAAGGCCTTTGCGAGATCCAAGAATATAGTTAGCACCTTCCAATGCGAGTTTAAAGTTTTCACAATGTGATTTAATAAGTCGTGAATTGCGTCACTCATCGATGTTTGTTTCCGAAAGCCATATTGTTGTGGTGATATTATTATTTTAAAGTGTTCCAAATACTTAGTCAACCTTTTATTGATAAGTCGCTCCAGTATCTTTGAAAAAGCGCTTAAGACTGCTTTTGGACGGTAATTGTTAGGTAGGTTGTTATTTCCGCCTTTGAAAATGGGGTGGATAATTGCTTTCTTAAACGACGTGGGAAAGTTTCCCGTTTGAAAACAAGTGTTAAAAATGTGACTCAGTACAGGCGCAAGAACCTGGGCATAGCGTTTAATGTACGTTAGAGGGATGTCGTCCCATCCTGTGGCCGCACTTATCCTTAACGAGTTAATGGTTATCATAACTTCATCAGGGTCTGTCAATTCTAGAACAAAGGAATTTAAATGTTTGGAAGTGCGGATGTGTGTTGAAGTGTGGTTCATACCTAAGTTGTCAGCGAGGCTTTTACCAACATTTATGAAAATCTAGTTTACCTCATTACAAGACTGGTACGGGGATGGACAGAGGGATAATAACTGAGTTGGAGAGTGTTTTGGTTTTAGTGTATTGGTTATTGTTTTTATTGTTTCCCAAAGCTTTTTAGGGTTTTGACTTGCCTTATTTAGTTAGTGCGAGTCGAATCGTCTTTTAGCTTTCTTTAAGATAGTTGTGCAGAAATTTCTGTATCGTTTGTAAGTGATGAGCAGTATGATATTATCTGGGGATTGTTTATGTTTTTTGTGGAGTGAGTCTCGATTTAAACCTGGGGTTATCCACGTGTCTTCTTCTTAGCCGGCACTCTGATAAATGATGTACATTTGGCGGATTTAGCTACACTTATTAAGGCATCTACCGCATTATTGGGGTCTTGAATGGAGAAGAGAAAGGAAAAGTCTAAGTTCTGCATAAGGGTGTCGAGAGCCTCGTAGTCAACCCTAGTTATTTTTTTTAAGCGAGTTTGATTTTAATTTATCTTTAGTGTTACAAAGCAGAGATGGACAATGATCCGTCACCGCTGAGTAATAAATGAGAGTAATTATTTTAGACTTTGTTCGTACCATTAAATGGTCGAAGCAATTTTACCCCTCGTGGGATAAGTATGTGCAGGTAAAAAGCCATGGAAGGCCAAGTTGGTGAGATATATTGCGACCGTGTGTCTAAAGATTCTGGTTTGATGTCGATGTTGAGGTCGCCTGTTATAATAACTGATTTGTAATTGTTGAGGGATGGAAGTATATTATCAAGTGCACAGAGAAACGTGTGAATGTTGTCAAATGAGGGCGAGCGGTAGATACAAATTATTGCTATCTCAGAGTTTAATTTTATAATCAGGCCTAAGGCGGAGTCGTTAAATTCTGGTTCTTCGTACGTATGTATTAAAGTATCTTTGACGTATACAACGACACCATCACTCTGATTTACATGGTTGGAGGTTATGTGTGTAACGTAGTTTTGTAGCACGGGAATACAGGCGTTACTATTGCACGATAACCAGCATTCCGTCAAAACCAGTAGATCACAGCCTAGGTCGATGCGTTGTAGTAATGTTAGTAGGTCTAAGTAATTACAATTTATGGATCGAATATTTTGCGTAAGAATCTTAAGAAAAGTGTTAGGATATTTTATATGTGTTTTCGTTTGTTCTGGGGTACATAGGTGGGATTCTGATACAGAAAAGTGGTCAACATCTTCGATAAAATCGTTAATATTAGTCATTTTTAAATAAAAAGAAGCTAATTAAAAGATGATTGTAATTGTAAAAACTATTTAAGGCGAGAATAAATATATTTAATGAAGAAGGCGCGAGAGAGTTATTTGTTATGATAGTGTATTTCGTATTTAAAAGTTGCATAATGTAATACTTTGGAATTGCTTTGATTAACCGTGGAAGATATATATGTAATGTTGGGTGGGTTGTGTAGTGTGTGAGAATAGTGGAGTACCTTAACCTAGTAACAATAATATAAAAATAATAGTGATGACATGCATTTAAAATAAGTTTAAAGGTTGAAGACAACAGAAATAATTTTAGAACTAGTCATGCGATACTTAGGCTGGAGAGCTCTTTTAACTGTGACTCATTCTTAACAACAATAGTTTGGCAGTTCTGGTCTCTTTTCACCATGACACGTCCATTGTTTGTCCAGCAGAATTGGTATTGGTTGTCCTTAGCAAAACCTCGAGCAATGTAGAAGAGGAGCTTGGAGTTAGTGTTCAGTTGTTCTGCGACATAAACTGGTACTGTACCAGTATTATCAACAAAAATTAGATACAAACAAAGGGAATATCAAAGAAACCTGGAAAATTATAAAGGAAGTCTGTAGCATGAAAAGTAGCCATGAAAACACCGTAGATTTGCTGAAAATTGATGCCACGCCAATAGAATCCCTGAATAAGGTGAATAGCTATTTTACCAGCATTGGCGGCAAATTAGCAAATGAATTACTAAGCCGAATGAATAAATCTGAGCAAGAACTATCACGTGAAGCTGCTGCTTTGAATTCTTCGCCACTAAATTCCATGTCGCTTTTACCCACAGATCCTCATGAAGTGAGGAGTATCATTATGGGATTAAGATCACATAGTGCACCTGGATGGGATAAAATCACGGCAAAAATTCTGAAGCAAAACATAGCTACACTTGCTTCACCAATTACGTTCATGTGTAATTTGAGCTTGGCAGCCGGTAAATTTCCAACTATATTTAAAAAGGCCATTATTTGCCCTATATATAAATCTGGGGATAAAAATGAACCAAATAATTATCGTCCTATCTCCCTTTTGTCAACGTTGTCTAAAATATTAGAAAAAGTTGTTAACAGGAGAGTCATGAAGTATTTGGAAAGCAACAAACTGCTCAGTGATTTTCAATTCGGCTTTAGAGCAACAAAATCAACTGAGGATGCACTTCTAGGACTAACATCGGCTTTAGTATCTTACATAGATGGAGGAGATAAATGCTTGGGGGTCTTTTTAGACCTCCAAAAAGCTTTTGATACCATATCCATTCCAATCTTAATAACCCAATTAGAGAACGTCGGCATAAGGGGTGTGGCCCTTGATTTGTTCATAGATTACCTGACAGATAGATGGCAACGTGTTAAAGTAGATGGCCATGAAAGTACTGACTCCAGCTGCAAATACGGTGTTCCCCAGGGTAGCACATTAGGGCCTACGCTGTTTCTCATATATATTAATGAGCTTTGCAAAATAGGTAACCTATCACACTTAGATTTATTTATGTTCGCTGACGACACGGTGCTAATCTTCCATGGTCAAAACTGAAAGACAGTATTTGAAATAGCTGAGATAGGTTTGGCAAACGTGAGCACGTGGTTGGAGAATAGCCTTCTTTCGCTAAACACAAGCAAGACAAAGTATATCTGTTTCAGTAAAACATCAGTTGGAAGAGCGGCCTCATCGCTCACACTCAAGATACATACGTTCCCTTGCAATCGAAACGAGATCTACAGAAACTGCAGTTGCGCAACGCTTTCATGTGTAGCCTGTATAAAATATCTGGGAGTAATGCTGGATGAACATCTTAAATGGAATATGCACCTCACGTCGATAATAGCTAGGACTAGAAAGCTCGTTTATGTCTTTAAAAACTTGCGCTCAGTAGCTAATAATGTATTACTTGTACAGACGTACCGTGCATTGTGTGAGTGCATTATTAGATATTGCATTTATGCGTGGGGAGGTGCGGCAAAATCCCACATGATTGGAATCGAGCGTGCACAGCGTATGGTACTCAAAGTAACCCTATATTTACCATATCGTTATCCAACCTCTGCCGTATACGACTTGTCTGGAGTATTATCTGTTAGGAAGATATTTGTGTATGAAGCGTTAAGAAGATACCATAAAAAAGTTGTTCCTAGCCTACCTATTCTACAAAGGCGCGTAGAACGCTTTCCTGTGCCAAGCGTTAAATCAACTTTTGCGCAAAGACATTATACCTTTTTGGCTCCCTACATATATAACATTTATTACAAAAGTCATAAAGTGCGTTCACTAAACTTACTTTTTAACAAGCACGTATGTGCTTGAGAGCCACTGGTATATGTTTATGTTATTCTTAAAAAGTTTTCTACACACGCAATTATACACACATACAGACACACACACACACACACCCTCACACATACACACACACACACACACACACACACACACACGCACATATACCACATGCATGCATGCTTTGTTAGAAATAATTAAATTAACTTAAAATATGTAAACAAATCTTTGTTACAACCTTAGTTTACAGTTACAATTTTTATCTTCTGCTTGCTTATTATTATTCTTTTTTTTTCTGTCTATCTTTGTTGATGTAATAAATAATATTGCCACTATACAAGGGGAAGACGCTGGCACCTGCAACACAGTGCTTACTAGTGCAGGTGTTAGGAAATTCTGTTTTAAACTGTATGAAACATGTCAATAAAGATTATTATTATTATTATGTACGTCGTGCAAAGGCGCATGACGTGCCTTCACCATATTCATTGTTCGGTTGAATAATAATCATTGTGAATAAAGGTAAATAAACATAGCAACTGTTGGGGCCACTATGCCCATATGAGATGGGTTTACTTTATTATTGGGTGTCGCTTTATTATACTCTTTAACAGCCGATAAGAAGTTACTTTTGACGAGACTATTTGTGAACTCAGCTATCAATGCTGAGCGAGGATTTTCTCTTTTGGACGGTTGTCGTATCACGTCGCGTACATCAGATAGTTGTAAGCTCGCATTGATAATTTTAGATAGGTCCAGCAACGCATCGTATAGCATTTTCTTTGTTTCGTTTGATCGTTTTGGTACATTTCAGATTTCAATGCTAGTTTTAACAAGTGAGCGGTCGAATGATTCCAGCTTCTCTTCCACCGCTGCTAATTTGATCGCCATCGTTGTACGCTCCTTTTCTAAACAGGTGATTTTAGTATCCAGAGAGGCCAGTTGCTCAGTTACATACGTCATTGATTTTTCTATCTCCTTATTAGTTTCTTCGATCTTGGTGTTGATGGTTTTTATGGCTATAATATGAGTCTCTAGTTGATCGAGGCGCGTATTTTGTAAGCTCATCATGTTGTGAATCATTTCTCTAATCTCTTGCTTGAAGCCGGCCAAGCTGTCTTTGGTAATATCGTATTCATCGGACGGGCAGCGGCATTTAGACCTTTGAGTAATGTTTGCCGCACTTAAATTTACAGAATACACTTCATCTGCACATAGCTGTTGAATGTCCGATTCCGAACGAGAAGAAAGATGTTGATTTGGAGGTGTGCGGGTCAGTTTAGACATTGTTGCTATTTGTACACTTTATTTTATAATATAATTCGAAATTAATTCACAAAAAGTGCTGTGGCCTCACGTGGGTTCGAACGTCGACCACGACGTCACTTAAGGCAGCGTGCTTAAAAATTTAAACTTGTACAGTGCCTATGAAATATTAATTGGCTTTTATATGTTTTGTTTGTTCCTTTGTCATGATTTTGTGTGTTAGTAATGTAGAATATAGGTAATATAGTTGTGTGTATAATGCGTGTGTTGTCTTGTAGTAGTAAGTAAAACTAGTAAATAGGTAAGAAAATATTGAATAACGTGTGGCATGCATGTCGGAAAATATATATATGTAGCGTTATATAATCTGCATGAATGTAAATAAAATATCAGTAAAACAATTTGCATGCATTAGTAGGTACAATTCTAGTCATATTTTACGAAGTTTAGCAAGGTCTTCTTCGGATTTAATTAGTTGGCTGAACAAACCGTCTTTAAGACGTACACCTTACCATTAGCAATCCAACATTGGTTATAGTTGTTATTTTTTGTGAAATCCCGTGCGAGGTAGTGCAGCCGTCTAGTCTTTGCCGTGAGCATTTCGTTAACGTACAACGGCAGTCTAGGCCCGTTTTCAATCAGGTGAGTTGTGTTTAAACGATTTTCCTTGTTCTCCTTGTTAAATTCTTTAGTCGATTTTATAAACTTCTCTTTAATCGTAGCCGGCGTGAATTCTACAATGACTGCACCCACGTTATCAGCCTTGTTCTTGTGACGAAATATATTTTTTATTTGCGCCGAACTCACAGGCTGGTTGATGATCTGGCCCAGTTTTTCTACTGTAACAGCAAGAGAGTCACGCGTTTCGGGGCCTGATGAAGGAAGGTTCTTAATTTCAAGTGACGCCGCCTTTTGTTGCTTTTCTAAAAAGTCTACCTTGGTTTCAAGCGATTTTATAAATTTTTGGTTATTGCTACACTTTTCGTTAAAGTTACGACTCGCTCGCACAATATATGTGTTTTGTCTGTAAGTGGTGGAGGCGGATGGTATGCTTGTCGGT
The DNA here is from genome assembly GCA_963564715.1 of Catocala sponsa. Lineage (NCBI taxonomy): Eukaryota > Metazoa > Arthropoda > Insecta > Lepidoptera > Erebidae > Catocala > Catocala sponsa. The sequence goes on from OY751352.1 coordinate 3,064,407, forward strand.
GATTAAACCTTGTCACCTTACGAGGGATATCATAGCAAAGTTTGGCGATAAGATCTGAGTAATGAATTTCATTATTTGTGATTTTTAACAATAATAGACAGTCTGCAATCTCACGGCGTTTTACTAAAGGTAAAATGTGAAATTTTCTACATAGACTGAGATAGTTATTGGAATGATAGTATATCTTTTGATGGTAACATAAATATTTGACGAACCGTTTCTGAAACATTTCAATGCGATCGATGTATTTATAGTAACAAGGGTTCCACACTTGCGACGCATACTCAAGAACTACTGACAAAGGTGCAGTATAAAATTTTGAGCGTCTTCGCCTCAGCAAAACACTTTGACAGCCTCATCACAAAACCTTGTCACCTTACGAGGGACTTGGAAGCTTTTTTATAAGCGAATCTATATGTTCATCAAACAATAGTTTGGAGTCATGGTACACGCCCAGATCTCGTACAGTGCTACATAGGGATAATGTTTGGCCATCTAGTGAGTGTATCACGGTTAAAGTGCAACGCTTACGAGTGTACATTATAACTGAGCATTTCCTAGGGTTGAGGTCCAGTTTATTATACATGCAATATCTTTCTAGCTAATGTAAGTCACTTTGGATAGATAATATATCTGCTTGTGATGATACGGTAGTATACATTTTCATGTCGTCTGCAAAGCATAGTATTTTAGAAGATTTAAAGCACGAATCTATGTCGTTAACGTATACAATGAAAAGTAACGGGCCCAACAAGGAACCTTGGGGAACACCGCTAGGCACCGTAACCCAACAAGAAATGTAGTTACTCACCACTGTAGCCTGCGATCTGTTATCAATGTAAGAGGAGAACCATCTGAGCAAGTCACCACGTACTCCCACATCTCTGAGCTTTAAAATTAGTAGCCTGTGATCGATACGGTCAAATGCCCTGCTGTAGTCGGTATATACGACGTCAACCTGGCTACCCTTGTCCATAGCATCTGTAATATACTCATTAAATAGTACAACATTCGAAACCGTGGATCGACCTTTTAAAAACCCATGCTGGAACGGACTGAATGATTTACCAAGCGCGGAATATACTTGATTATAAACTAATCTTTCGAATAGCTTTGCTATTAGACATGGCTTAGATATTGGCCGGTAGTTAATTATTTCTGATATGGAACCCTTTTTGTGAATTGGAGTAATGGAGGCCGACTTCCAGATTTTAGGAACGACACACGTAGACAATGATTTCGTAAATAGCATCGAAATTGGTTTGGCTATAAATGAAGCAGACTTTACTAAGAACTTTTCTGATATATGGTCTGGTCCTGCTGCTTTGGTTGTGTCTAGTTTCCAAAGCAAGCTATTTACTTCCTTGACGCTGACCGTGACGTAAGAGATATCGGCAACAGGTTTGGATTGACTAAGCCAATGAGAGGTTGAGTTTGTAGAAGAGGACTGAGTTGGGCTATGAAAAGTAGAATAAAAATATGACGAGAATGCCTCGCATATGTCCTCTCCTGTTGATATGATCTCGTCATTATATTAACGTTTCTACGAGTTTTAACAAAAGTCCAAAAGAATTTAGGGTTGAGCCTAATTGATTTTTCCGTAACATTAAGATAGTTCTTATAACAAGTAGATTCCAGAGTTTTCACATTTTGGCGAAGCAATTTATATGTTCTCGCATCGGCAACGTTGCCGTAAGTTTTAATTTTTTTAAATATTTATGGTTATATTTAATCAGTCTAATAAGAGAAGAGCTAAACCATGTTGGATATGATTTGTTACGTATGGTTTTCTCATCATCTTGGTTTAGACAACGATGCTTTTTAAGTTTTAATTTGTATTTTAAAACAAACGCCCACTGCTTTTCTCTATTACCTGAGCTCCAAAATCTTGTAAAACTGTCTAATATTTGGTCATCAGTAATCTTAGCAATACATTTATAACGAAATTTACAAGGTTCGACCATCACTTTTTCATCAACAACCTTATACCATTTTGAAACATACTTTTTACGTAAATTTGTCAAACACTTCCTTCTAACCTCCGACCGTGATTCCTTACATTTTTTACGTTTCTACCATCCTGAAGATGGAATAGAATTGGTATCGGAACCGGACAAAGGACTACAATCGTTATTTACAGTTAGTAGCTTAACGTAATATCATCTTCTGCTAGTGCAGAAGATGATATTACGTTAAGCTAGTGGTCGTGACCAGCACAAAAAACATTTCAACAACTGTTTTTATTAAGACTATTGGTTGGGAAAGGCACAGGGGTTGGAATGGTTAAAGGAGGTTTGGGTGTGGGTGCAATACTGTTTTCGAATTCCTCAATGGACACCAGACCGAAATTTTCAAAACTGGTGTTGACTTTATACTAAAAGGGCATAAATGATTAATGGGATTCCGATGTTTTGCACTTTCTTCCAATATTTCCTGCCACACATCATTTAGTTCATCCACGAACTTTTCTACACCTAGTATTAAAGGTGATGAAGATTTATCAACCATACAATCTGCAACATAGTAAAAAGATATATAAAATCAGAAAACTAAATTACAAATACATTGAATCAAGAAATAAAAACATCGATTAATTAAAACCATTTCTTTTTTATGATTGAAAATGCCGAACAGAATAGTATGTAAAAGTACGCCAAGGAACACAATTGGTTTAAAATATACGATTAAGTGAACTGTCTATTTACAACATCACAGTAATTTAATATAGAATAAGTTCTTAGCTTTTTCTTTTTCATAGAACTTAGTTGTTCATTACAATACGAGGTGATTTTTATATTTTCTAAATTAAAATCTTGTAACTGCTTCAAAATAATGCGATATTCATTATTACCACTAATAACTGTTATGGACATAATTATGACAAGAATTGCTTACCAGGATTATGTGTCCTTTAGTTTAAAATAGCCATAATACTTGAGCCGCCAGTTGAACAGCTAGTGATTTCCTCGTTGTTTATAACTAAATTTAATATGTGTTTCGATATTGACATCTTGCTTGTATAATTTGTTATACGGCTTCACAAATTAAAATAATAACAAAGCTTTTAAAAAACGAATTTCGATGATATCTAAAAACACTTTAAACTTGACAACTTGCCGTCACACATCGTCGTAGCTAACTTTAAACTGACGGTGGCCGGCGCAAACGCATACTACACAACAACGCATGTTAGCAAGTGATATTGTCGTTCGGAATCACTTTCAAGTACGATTTTGTTCGATTGAATATCTCCGAAACTACCGAGCATTTTATTTTTAAAATTGCTGTGGTGAAAGATAGTAGTATATAAAAGAGAACTGTGTTAAAAACAAGATTTCGTAGTATTATAACATCCTTCATTGTACTATGACAGTGTCGATATGTTGGTTTTAGTAAGCAAACAGCAAAATAGCGCGATCGAGAGAAATCGGTTAGTGGCAACTCGTGCGCGGTGCAGATGCTAAACCTTTTGTACAGGTATAAAATGGTTGACATTATTTAATTTTGTAAGTTATAAAGTAAATAATTAATACAAAATGTTGGTAAGGTAGTAAACAATGGTATGAAATAATTTAAACAATCTTGTTTGAATCAAGTTAATACTTTGCCACCGTTGTCTTTTCGAACATGAATTTTACCGTGTTTTATCCAAATAAAATTATAGTCTTTGTCCTTCGCTATAAGTTTAGCTTTACTCAAAAGCTTTTTATGCTCTGCACTCAGGTGGTCATTTACGTAGATTCTCCGAGATGTAATTTGGAATCCTAAGTCTGATGTAGCAAGAACCTTAACGGCGGCGCGAGCCGTCGCAATAAAATCTTTTACATATCTGTTTAAAAAACTGACGATGATCAATTTCTCGTTTGAGTTGAATTAATTGTGTATCTACAGTACACAATTATTAATTTGGGTTTTCGGGAATTATAATTTATTTTTCGACTTATGGCTTCAACTATAGAGAATAGATTCTCAACCTTCTTAAGCGGCACTCCCTTGATCTCGACGTTATTTAAAAGAGACCGCTGCTCATAAGTAGAAAGCTCATGCTTCGTCCTAGCCAACGCTGATTGTAGACAGTCAACTTGTTCTTGAAGTTTTTCAAGTCCCGAAACTGTAGCTTCAACTTCACTGACTCTGTCACCGAGCTCGTCAAGCTTACTACACGAATATTCACATGTAGCTTTCAGCTCAGACAATTCATCCTTGATGGTCCGCATGTCTTCAGCTAGCGAAGGTAGACTAAGTAACTGACGTTTAATGTCACGAATCTCACTCAAAAGGCTTTCAGTGGTGCTGTGTTCCAAGGCATGTACCGCTGGTGATAAGGTTCTGCATGCGGCACATTTCCATTGATTCCTTCTGTCTACGCCAAGTTTCCTCCAGCCAGCCTCCGAAATGCCGGCACATCCGAAATCTAGGTGTTTTTTACAAATTCCACACCCGTTAAACTGATTGTTACATAACGCGCACGACTTCATGGCAAAATCCAAGCAAGTACGCTGATGAAAGAAAAGCAAAAAATGTTTGTGATATATGACTTCGAGTTAGAATGCATGTAGTACAAGCAAGTGTTCACAACTGAACACAACTGTGTTATGACACATATCTTATCTAATGTGGGGGCCAGTCAGTGCAGACCGGCGACACTTCGACCCAGTGGGATCTTTTATGTCGACACTCTCCCAGTAACGACTGCCATAGATGTTCATGGCAGCCGGGACCAACGGCTTAACGTGCTTTCCGAGGCACGGAGCAGGCGATAATTGTCAATCAATACGCACATAATTTCGAAAAGTCATATAGTTATGACACATAAGTCTAATAATACTTTGAAATTATATTACTTTATACAGATTTTATCTTTTTGTTTCATTTAACTCTATTTTACTTTCTTTTGAAACTTTATAATAATAATAATAATAACAGACCCTTTACACCCTATATACCCCTCTGGGACAGTCGTTATCTCCTCATGAGACTAACGCGATACCGGAGGGCATAGTATACTAGCTTTTAAACTAACACCTTCGCCTTGTGATATAAACAAAAAATGTATCACCAGGTTAAATAAAAGCGCACAAACCGCAGGGCAGCTTGTGGCGAGCTGAATGTGAGTGGCGACGCTGCGGTCCTGAATGCCTCAGAGAGTCGGTGAGGGCCTCGTCCCCAGTTTGCAGTTACTGGTTGGCTGGGGTGGAACTTTAAGAGCGCCCGTAGGACTCTCGACTCTGGCTTGCCTTGATCGGCCGGTCAGAGGGGGGCCGCTAGAGCTACATGCTTGGGGGTGGAAGTGTCATTTTCAAGGGCATAACTACGGGGAAACCCGCTCGGGGTCTCCGTTTTCACGAGACCCGTGATGGCGAAACCGGCGCCGCACCGCTCGACATTCCTAGCTGCTCGCACCGGTGTTGCCCTCTGCTGCTCTGCCGTGCAGGCCCTAAAACGCAGTATGAGAAAAAAGGTGGTTTCGAGATAACCACGAAAAACATTTTGACGCTATATATTTTATATTTCTAAAGTTGCATGGTGGATTATATAATGCCACAAGGACTAAGTGATAACAAAGATTAAATTAGTAAAAGCAAAATATTATTTAGTTTATTATATTCAGAATAAGGTTTTTTTAAAAATCATAGCAGTTACTGCACACAAAATGGTACACATATCCAGATTAAAATGCGGTAAAAATACTTGATACTACAAAATCTTTTGATTTGTACGCTATTTTGCAGACTAATTTGCAGCATAAGACTTTCTTTACTGCATTCTAATTTGCACCCTAAACTAATTGTTTATGTTTGTTACGAGTAGATATGTCAAGTAGGAATTTATAAAACAATCAGACATTTATATATGTATGAAAATAACGATTATTTTTGACCACTTGAGCTAATTTTGACTTGATTATAGATTTTTCTTTTGTTTTTTCTCTTTATTTTTTGGGGACTTATGGGTATAACATACATGACAGCCCCATCATAACTCAAGCAATTATAAACATACAAGCTTACAATTAAATACTTATGTAACTATAGCTACTGTAATAAAATTATATCTAAGACAAACACTGATCAATATATAGTTTACAAAATAGTATTGCTTCTTCAGACGACGGATGAGCTAAAACAGTTTGTGCTATACCAACATCTATGACATTGAAATTTAACTTATTCATGAGCGCTTCCCTTTGTCCTTTGTTCTTGACACATTCCATCAAACCATGCTGAACATCTTCTATTCGGTTACACACTTCACAATTTGGGGAAAGAGCTTGTCCCATCAGATGTTCAAACCTTTTTGATGGAATATGCCCATAGCGTAACCTATGTAATAACGTTACATACCTTCTGCTAATATTAGCATTTAGAAACGAGGGTACGCGAGGAGGCTGGCTTTGTATCGATTTATACCATATCCCCTTAATTCTGGACTGTTCGTCAAAATATTCCTTCCAAGTTTTATGACATAAGGATTTAAATTTATATAATATTTCTGAATAAAAAGGTAGGATATTTAGATTCTCCCCTTCATTTATAGCTAATTTTGCTAATCAGTCAGCTTCTTCGTTACCCTGCAAACCTATGTGCGATAGAATCCATCGCAATCTCAGCGTCTTATGTGAACTTATGTGTAAAATCTGTCCAAGCACATCATAGGCTACTGAAACACCTCTGTGGCCAGAGGCGCATCGAGCCAAATGAAACAAGGAAGATTTACTGTCTGTAAATATAACAAAGTAGTTACCATTTATATTATTGATGTATTTTAGTGCGTCTGAGATAGCAATGAGTTCCATTGTCATAATTGATACCTTCGATTGGGTTTTATATAAAGCTTTCCGTCACTCATTAGCATAAAAATATGCTGCTTCTTGTCCAACAGCATTTTTAGAACCATCGGTATAAAATTTTAGCCAACCATTATATTTTACATTTAAACATTTCGATACCTCATATTTTAAATTTGTGATTTCATAAAATTTTTTTGGTTTCCCTAAACATTCTAAATTTATTTGAATAATATCGTCTAACTTAATTTTAGATACCCAGGTATTTAAAGAGAACATTTGTAATGGATAGTGAGATTGAATTTCATACGATTTTGTTTCATTATATGCTATTAAAAGTAGAGGCTTCTTTTTTTTTTGCCAATATCTATATTGTGGCTGTAAACTTAATTCATTCAACATACGAATAATATCATTATTTGGCTATGACATAGTTTTAATGCAATACTTATATCACAGAAATAGTCTTCGTACAAATAGTGGTGGAATACATAATTCGCTCTCCATCGCGTAAATAGGGGTAGTTTTAATGAATCCACCTATAATTCTTAAGGCCTGATTTAGAATTTTGTCTATCTTCGTTAAATGAGACTTAGCACAATTATCATAAAGGAAAGAACCATAATCGAACCTACTTCTTATTAATGCTAGATAAAGTGAGCGCAAATGTTTAGTGTGGACACCCCAAGTAGCTAGTAGTACTAGTACCTTTAATATATTAAGAAAGGAGATGGCCAATTTTCTTAGAGCACTCTGCCTAGCATCTAAAAATATATGTACATTAACGAATTTTGCTTTATTTTAAATTTAGTATACTCTGACATTAACTGTAAAAGTAACATAATCCACTAACTTCAGATTTCTTAGATATTAACAAAAACATCTTTTGGTCATGAACCTACTCGGGCTCATAATTCTCTTGTCTGTTGTGATGTATTATGATTTATGTATAATCAAAACCCTGTAAAATTAGTAGGACAGTAATGGAATGATTAAATACCTACCTATGACATGTATAATTGGGTAGACTCTTGATAAAAGGTTAGGAAGTGTCATATAGGATTGCAAAGTGTTAAAATAAAAACAAAATCTGAATAACTTTTGAATGAAATATTTAATATTCAAAAATTCTAACAAAAATATTGTCTAGAAATGATGCTGGTAGAGTGATATTAGTCTGATGTCTTGCCCAGCCTAAATACATGAGTTATACAAAGTTAGGTATTACATAAAATGATCTATTATAACATCTATTAAATACACAATGGGCAGACGTATTTGAAGCCCGCTTATAGTAAGGTAATGTTATTAGAGTAGAACTACGAGTTGGTGGTAAAATAACCGGTGGAGGTAAGATGGGGCCTCTGGTGGTGGTGAAATTACATTTTCATTTTGTATATTATCTGCAGGTTTATCAGTTTCTTCTCGAGATGAATCTTGATGTAATTGTCTATTAGCCCTCATCCAGCAGGGATGACAAACATAGTTCCTTATTATTCCCTAAAACAAATAATATTGACCTGTAACTAATATAGCTTGTGATAGCTTAATGGTGTAAATATTACATAGAATTTAAAGTCTTAATATCTTCTCGGTCTTGCATGTCAGATATACATCTCTGACTCATATAACTTACATACATATAATAATTTATCACTTTTCATATAAGGTAAAAGAATATCATTTATGAGAAACTCTTGCAAATGCCTGTAAGTTATTTATACTAATTCAATATATTTGGACATCTCACATAAAGCCATCTGTCCCCAAACAAACTCTGCTTAGTTTGAGGTTTGTAGTGTATAATGCTAATACTAAGGCAACCAGCTAGTTGATTAACACAATATTTTAAAATACATACATTATATTATCTATATAACTATGTCTTAACATGCAGACGCAGAACAAATACTTGTAGTAATTATGCAAATATTTGACAAGAGACAACATTGGGAATCGAACCCACAAACTTCAGCTTAACAGTCAGGCTGGTGCTACCCATTGGAACAACAAGCCATAATGCTCTCAAAGGTGTGTGAAGTCAGGCAACCTGCACTGGCTAATGCCATAGGCTATAGTGTCATTTCACTTATTATTAGAAAGGGCTCACTGTATTTTTTTTTTGATAATTACTTATATTTGTAGTATTTTCATACATCATGATAAATCATAACTGTTATATATGATGAAAATCATAATATTGTCTTCTGTTTACGCGAATGTTATTCATTGAAATTAAACTACTATATACGGATTTTATCGCGTTGTTTATTTGACACTTTATTACAAAATTTAGAAAAACTGTTACACCACTATAATACTATTAAACTTACTAATTTTTAAGCTAATTAAATTATTGAAACTATTAAAACTATTTATACTATTACTATACTATTATACTGTTTATATTTATGTTTACACTTTCCCCGACGTTTCGGTTGCTTTTCAGCAGCCATGGTCACGGGGAGACTAAGATGGTAGTTGTCTCAATGTTCCAGTGTAGTTATTTCAAAGTACCCGAACATAATTTAATCATGGGTGTTTCTATTTACGCAGAATGAGCTCAAAGTATCATGAAGTCTAGCTGTGGTTTGCTTCTTCTTGGGTTTGACTATTTGAATTACTGGATCCCAAGCTGGTGGTACATTCCAACCATCTTCTCTATTGAAATTAGGATGTTTCTTGATTTCAATAGCCTCGCGAAGCATCCTTGGTAAGAATCGGTGTTCTTTAGCGAGCATCTGTGGTTTGTCAAATCTCAGGTAGTGGTTGGTCCCCTGTTGCACATGTTCACACACAGCAGACTTCAACGAGCGTTGGTGTTTTACATCAGCTATGTGTTCTTTTATGCGGGTGCCTATGCTTCTCTTGGTTTGACCAATGTATGAGAGTCTGCAGTCACAATCTATTTGATAGACCCCTGCATCTTGTAAAGGTAGTTGGCACTTGACGGATGGTAAAAATTGACTTATCTTCGTTGGCGGCTTGAAGGATGTATTGATTGAAGCTCACTTCAAGATGTAGCCAATCTTGTCAGTGACACCCTTCACATAAGGTAGTATAGCAGACTGGCGCTCGACTGTGGCTGGCTTTTCTCGGGATCTGTGACAACGGCGCGGCTGTTGGAGCTTGTTGTCTTGCAGTACTTGCTTGACATATTGAAGCTCGGCGTCCAGGTGTTTCTTGTCACAGATCCCGTGGGCTCTCTGAAACAAAGACATTCCCACGGTAGCTAACTGCTTAGGATGGTGGTGAGATTCACCGTTTAAGTACCTGTATGTACCTGTTTGTATGGGTCTTTTTCCTATATACAGTGTGGCTCAAAGTATGTTCAGAATTCCTGATGACAAGGACATCTAAGAAAGCTAATGAATTATTTGCCTCTAATTCCATAGTAAATTGTATGTTGTTATTAATGGAATTAAGATGTTCTAGGAATACACTTACACTATCTGTTAGTAATATTGTAAAAGTATCATCTACAAACCTCTTATAAATCCTGGGTGTGATGGGGGCAGTCTGCAAAGCTCGAGCCTCAAAGTCTTCCATATATATGTCGGCAACAACAGGCGATACTGGGGAGCCCATTGCCACACCATCGACTTGTATGTAGAATTTATGGTCCCACAACAGATGGCCAGTTGCTACGCAATGCTTAAGTAGTTCTGCATATTCCTCAGGCATATTGTACTCTATTAGCTTCCTTTTAGTTATTTCAATACAGTCATGTACAGGTATGCATGTAAATAATGACTGTACATTAAAACTAACCATAGTTTCATTGTTTGTGAGACGTAGGTGTTTAATCTCACTCACAAAATGGTATGAATCCTTCACATGTGCTCTCGAGTTGCCTCTGAGTGGTGAGAGTATCTTCGCTACGTGCTGAGCCAGTCTGTAAGTTGATGTGTCGATCTGGCTCACAATAGGACGTAGGGGAGCATTTTACTTTTGTATTTTTGGTAACCCATACAGCTTTGAAGGTTTTACGCAAGCTGGTATTAATTGTTTAACGTCTAGATCTAGTTTTTCGGAGTATTTATGTATGATGTCTTTGGTTTTCTTCAATATTTTGTTTGTAGGGTCTGTCTTAACCTGTTTGTATGTTGTTTCATCCGAAAGTAAATTTTCAATTTTATGTTTATAATCTGACGTATCCATTATGACCGTAGCGTTTCCTTTATCTGCACGGAGTACTGTAATATCTGACCTAGACCGCAAGTTCTTCAGTGCGACGAATTCATCTTTGGGAAGATTCGGTCTGGGCACTTTAGTTCGACGCAAGACCGATGAAATATCCTGACGTATAGCCTCCAAATCTTCCTTTCTTATGTTATTCTTGACTATGCAGTCCTCGACGTTGCAAATAAATATAAACAGTATAATAGTATAGTAATAGTATAAATAGTTTTAATAGTTTCAATAATTTAATTAGCTTAAAAATTAGTAAGTTTAATAGTATTATAGTAGTGTAACAGTTTTTCAAAATTTTGTAATAAAGTGTCAAATAAACAACGCGATAAAATCCGTATATAGTAGTTTAATTTCAATGAAAATCATACCTGAAATCTTGCAGTAACAGAAAATTGCAGTAAAAGTGGTGTCTCTGGCTCAATAATGCGATGTATTATATTATGTCCCTTACTGATCGGCAACAACCAAGGCACACCATAGTGTGGCCCAGCATTCTATGATTAGAACCTTCTGAAGTTAGCAGCAAGAATCCATCCATCCATTCCATCTTCTGGAAGCTGAAAGGCAAAGTAGACTATGAGAGTATAGATATATCAACATTTTATCAATTGTAATGTAAAGAAGGTTCTAAATAAATACTTTTTAAATATTTAAAGGTGAAAATCAATTGTTTAAATGGAAATAATAATTGATTCTACAAATTATTAGATAAATATGTTTCATGGACATATATAAAAGGTTTTCATAATTTATTTTAAATAAGCACATACCTGAATTGTTCGCCATTGCACAAGCATTCTTTGGAAAGGCATGTCTAACGAAGACACAACATGTCTTCTTAGCCGTCCCGTACTCATTGTAAACAGTTAGTTAACAATGTCCAAAGCGTAAGCACAATCAAGTCCTTATTAATTAGCATTAGATAATCGTTGGACAATGGAGAAAAGATAATCGCACAGTTTACAAACAAAAATCAAAACCATGCGAAAGTTGCGAGTACAAATGTCAAATGTGACAATTAATATCAAACAAAAAAAAAGGCAGCTAGCGGATGTCGTGCAATTGTCCAGCCTGTAATGTCGTTCCGTTTCGTTGTTACAAGAAAAAAGTTATTTAAAACAATAATATTTCATAGCATTCGAATGTGTTTTTTATTAAGATTACTATAATGAATAATTATAATCATTTTACGGTCCAAATAATTTTTAATGTAACTCTGATGGAACATTTATTATAGCTTTATTATTATAGCTTTACAGGGAATGGAACGTTTCTTCAAAATGGGTGCGCTATCTCGATACGCCGGAAACGCAGAACAACTATTTATGCTTAAATATTTAATCTGAAGTTGTACAAAAATATAAATAGACCTGTAATTTTCATTTTTATTTTTATTTATATATAATTAGGCGTTTATTAATGTACATATATATGTATCCCACTGACAAGCTAGGCAGAATCTGTCCATGTCCTTTAACAGTTTTTTGTGCCAGTTCGTTTATATGTTTTCCCCACAAAAGCTATCGATCTAGCCACATACCCAAGTATTTAATGTTATCTACAGAGCCTACGGTATTATTATTTATTTTCAAATTTACCTGTCTCCTAATACGACCCCTACTAAATATACATATTTTTGACTTATTTGCTGACAACTCTAAGCCAAGTTCGTTTAGACTATTTACCATAGTGTTTAGTGCATTTTGTAAATTAAATTCACAATAATTTAGGTCTTTATTACTTATATAAAATACAAAATCATCAGCATATTGAGTGATCAGCACTTCTTTGATTCTATGAGCTATACTAGAAGTTATAATATTAAAAAGCAACGGTGACAGCGGGTCGCCTTGGGCCAGGCCCTTACTAGTACACCTTATACAGTCACTTTGCTCTTTAGAAGAACTTCTAATCACTAAACGTCTATTGCTCAAGAAAGACCACAGATATTTGCAGATGCTTTTGCCAACCTTTAAATCGTCAAGAATGGCGACCATCCTATCAATCAGGACATTGTTGTATGCATCCTGTATATCTAAAAAACACGCGACCGTAGGTAATTTTTAGATAAACCCCACTGTACATAAGTAACAAGCCTAGATAGACTGTCTAAACAAGAATGAGCTTTCCTAAAGCTCGTAGTTTGTGGTCTCAATACCAATTGCTTTTCTATGTATCAATCCTTTTATTTAGCATGTTATGAAAAATCTTACACAAACATGATATTAAAGATATAGGTCTTAGCTTTGGTTCTACGTTAACATCACTTGTAGCTTTTAGTATTGGGACAATTAAAATATTTCGCCATTGATGGGGCACGTATCCATACTGCAAAATAACATTATATATTTTAACTAAAATTTCAAAACCACAGTCAGGGGGGTTGGAAATCATGGAATAAGTAATTCCATCACCACCGGGGGCAGTAACCTGCTTCTTTAAACAATATTTTAACTCTTGTAACGTAAATGACGATTCCAGTGATTCGTTAGTAGATATTAAATTAAGTGATGCATTCAAGACAGTATCTGGAGTAAGAGAGCATAGTAATTCTTTTTGTTTTTGCTCGGTTGGGGTAAATTTTGACTGACAATAACCTTTGATCCAAGCCATCCTTTGCCATATTTCAGATATCGAAGTACATTCGCTGACACTGTTACAAAAATTGTATTAAAAGACGCGCTATTATTAAAAGACGCGCTGCCGCAACTTTATTTTCGTAAATAATTAGGTTATCAGGCGTTGGATTCCTTCTAAAGTTTCTCAATGCAAGTCTACGTTCTGCGACTGCTGCCGATAGTGTGAGACTCCACCATTGCTTGGGCTTTAATTTATTTATGGGACTAGTACAAGATTTGATAAATGGAATGTTTTTATTAGCCGATATATTAATATTGTTCTCAATGTGATCATACAAAGTTTGAATATCTGTATTCGAAAAGCAATTACTATTCACTTCTGATAGAAATGAACTAATGTCTTCTTTAAATTCTTTCCAATTAGCCTGTTTAAAATTTCGCCTCTTGGTGAAAGATAAAGAGCTTTCAAAATTTATTACTATTTCAATGACAAGATGGTCGCTACCTAGACTCTCATTTAATACTTGCCACTTAGTCATTATACATAGTAAAATCAGAAGACGTAAACGTTATATCTGGAGATGTGCTCTGGAGAACACCATTTACTAATTTAATTCGCGTAGCTGCCCCATTATTGATTGCTATAAAACCATTGTCTAATGACGTATCTAATATCTGGGTCCCTCTTGAGTCTGTTTTACACGACCAGTTAACGTGATGACCATTAAAATCCCCTAGAATAACACATTTCCTAGATACTTGCGAAAAGACATTTTCCCAATCAGAAGTTCTAGTGCGAACTGACGATGGACAGTAAATACAGATAACATCCTCTAAGACGCTACAGTTGAGTACCTTTATGTGAATAGCCTCTATGCCAGAATTATACAAATTAATTGGACATACCTAAGTACGTATAGACTTATGAACAATCACAGCCACACCTCCGTAAGAATCATCTCTATCTCTTCTATATATATTGTAGCTCTTTAATTTAATTGAATCCAACTCTGAATCTAGCCTAGTTTCACATATTGTTGCTATTTGAATATTTTCCCTATTCAATAATAATTCAAAATCAATTAATTTCGGTTTTAAACTTTGAGAATTTCACTGTAATAAGTTAATATTTGTAACCTTCTTAGGTTTATCCATTAAATAGGTAAACAAAATTTTTATATAAGTTCTCTCCAGACAAAATTCTCACAACAAATAACTTAATCTCTTCAAAAACTTCATTACAAATGGTTGACATCTTTTCTTCTAAACTGGCATCAGACAAAATTATTGTTTTCATTCTACACATAAAAAGGAGCAAATTAAATTTATCTTTATTTTTATTATCCTTTGCCTCGTTTACTCTGTCACATAAAGAGTTTACGTACATGTTTTCAATCTCTGATTGTTGTGAATTGGTCTCAATGATCTTTTTCTTCTTTTTATTTTTCTTCACTTTCTGAGTGCTCTTAGATGACTCCTCTTTGTTCAAGTCTTCTTCATTTGTATTACCCGAATCGCTTATCAACTCTTCTTGTATATCCAAAGGTTCCTTAAGGACATCACTATAACTGCTTCCAGTTGTCATCAAAAAGGAGAGAGTAATGTCAATGGATCGAATAGCATTATCTTTTACATTTTTAACAATTCCTTTTTCCTTTAAATAAATCTCTAAGGCCTTTCTATAGTTCACACTTTGTTCACTCATAATAAGCCTTATTTCCTTTTCTTTCTTGAAATATGGACATGTCTTGTTTAATGCCATGTGTGGACCTTTACAATTCGGGCACTTATATGTTTCTATTTCACAGTTATCGTGCCCATGGCCACATTTAGGGCAAACAATTTTCTTATAAGGGCAGAAATTCATATTATGGCCATAACGCCAGCACATCGAACATTGAGAAACTGGCAATATGTATCTTTCTACTTTAAATCTGCAATTATAAATAAGTACATGTTGAGGTGGACAAGGATTCTTAAAACATAGGCGCACTGTCTCACTGTCTACCCATTTGCCTTCTAAGTTTCTTCGTTTCAGGCGCTTAACTGCTATTACTCCTGGATCACTACTCAAGCTCGCGACAAAGTCTTTTTCTTCTAAACCTAAATCAACACCTTTAATGATTCCGTAAGACAAGGTATTCTGGTTCGTATATTGGGCTTTTATGTCTAATTCTTTGAGTTTCTTGTTATAAAGTAATTTTTCTGCGTGTTGTTTATCTTTAAGCTGAACGAACACTTTAAACTGCCCCTTATATTTAATTTTTATTACATCTTTTATACTTTCTTTGCATAATAATTTCGCTAGCGCCATTTGTTTTGGCAATGGCTGTAATGATGTTAAACATATCTCAAATATGTTCGAATTTTCTTCAGTTTCCTCTAAAGTATTAGTTGCGCTCACGTATTGTACATCCATGGAATCACTTCTTATCAATCTCTTAGGTCTTCTCCTAATAACAGTTACAAACCCATCCTCACTACTTTCTTCGATTTTTTCTCTCGGCCTCTTTTCTGTATTTTCTTTTGATTTGAGTATTGATCAGTATTTGCTTTATTTTCCCAATTAGACATATCTCCAAGTCCCCTTTCACCTTCTTCAATAATCTCCGAATCACTTTTATCAACATCTTCGTCTTCTAAATTATTTCCATCCATCTTTACCAAAGGTGGGTACTTCGAAATAAACCGTTCACGTTAGTCGCAGCACTACACGGACTGCGTGCGCTCACCGCTACGACTCACGCGCGAATGTTGATTATAGATGTTCTGAACACATGCCGTTTTAGCTTCTTATTATTACACTTAGATAACATGAGATCTTTCATGAAACTACTTTTAGCAGATTTTATCACGGTTTACTTTGTTTTTTAAACTAATTTAAAATTATTTTCTGACATTTCGGGTGCTTTTCAGCATCCATGGTCGCGGAGTGTCTATGTATCATGAGTTCTTAATACATTGAGCACTTTCTGCATAAACAAAAACGCTACCCGGTAAAAAATATATACCATTGATGCTGAGAAGCACCCGAAACGTCGGACAATAGTTCTAACATAGTTTAAACAACAAAATAAACCGCGATAAATCTATTAAAAGTTTAATTTATGAATATTCACGTAAACGTAAGAAATCATTATAAAATCTTTCACTATAATATACCATATACCGTACTAAAATAAACCACAAAAATATTAAAGTAGGTATGAAAAATAATAAATTCAACACATCTCTAAAAAGCATTCATAATCAAATAAAAGATATGGCAATTATAAGAGATTACTTACCGTATTAACATAAAATTGTACCTATGTCTAATGAATCCCTACTGGTCCCCAAGACACAGATAATCCTAATGTGGGATCCAGTGTCCAAAATTAAATGTCTTTAATCTTTCGCGAATTGTATACATAATATACTGTTATTAAACAGGTCTTAAATTCGCTAATACTAGAGGTCAAAGTATGAAATTGCCGATTTTTACTGAAAAATTTAAACTCGTTTTTTTCTAAGATGTACTATAATATTTATTTAATCGAAATATTTACCCTCATTATATCTATACATTGCTGCCATCTAAACGGAAATTCATTTATGCATTTACGATAGAACTCCGGGGATCTAGATTCGACAAACTGTGTGAAAGCATCTTGTACTGCCTTTTGGGTTTTTTTTATCACGTATAAAATTGTCCAAATCACGAAAAAAATGGTAGTCCGTTGGAGCAAGGTCTGGCGAGTACGGAGGATGACGTATGGTTTCTAACTGCAGCTCCTGTAGAGTTACAACGGTTTCTCGTGCAGTGTGAGGTCTTGCGTTATCATGGAGCAATAATGGTGAAGATTGATTCACGAGTCGGGGCTGTTTTACTGCCAGTTTCGCCATCATTGTTCGAAGTTCGGCACAGTAAACATCTGCTGTTATTGCATGACCAGACCTGAGAAAGCTATAGTGAATAACACCATGAAAAAACCACCAAACAGTTACCATTAGCTTTTTATTGGTAACCTTTGCTTTAGGGCACTGTCGCTGCATTTTACCTGGGGTTAGCCATTGTATTTTTCACTTACGGTTATCGTAAAGAATCCACTTTCCGTCACATGTCACAATTCGATTCAATATTCCTTCATTTCTGTACTGATTCAACAAGGCATCTTATAGATTTGATGCAAATGAGCCAATATTGAAGGCAGGGTAACGTTAAACCATGCCGCTGATTCCTGGATAGTTTGACTCGGATCGGCTTTCATCATCTCCTTCAATTCAGCGTTATTCACCTGTGTGGGCGGTCTTCCACGTGGTCCGTCCTTCAAGTCAAAGTTTCAATTACGAAAGCGTTTAATATACAACTAGGAACAGATTGTTGTCTTAACGTGATTGCTGTGTATACCTGTAATAGGCATGCATTTCAGAACTGACTCATTATTGTAACAATAATTATGTAGATGTAACATGTAATGCTGTTGGTGTACCAACGAATAAATAAACCAAAAACGCACGGTGCGTTCATTAGCAGTCTCCTCTCCAAACACAGCGTTGATATTGCGAGCCGTTTCTGCCGCGTTGTTCCGCGTCGGCACTTGTATCCAATAATGACTCGGATTTTCGAAGTATCCGTCTTTCCCGTCTACGCTGAATAAAAAAAACAATTGAAAGTCGAAAATCGAATGCTGCACATTTTTGAAAAGAAGAATCTTATAGGTATCATATGAAAAAAGTTTCACTCGAAAATCTCACACCATGAAGGTTTTATGTCAATTCAAAGTATCTATTACCATGTAACGGCAACTTCATACTTTAATCCCTATTATTTAAAACGTCGGGCAACATTTACGTATTTATACCTTTAAATATTAACGCGATTAAAACCGATTTACTTATAGTATATTATGTGATTAAAATGTTAATTTTCTTGTTTGCGTATAAACAAAATGATTATTTATATAAACCATGCATAATCAATTCAAAATACCTATCAAAATGATGCTATTTATTCGGTATCGATATCAAAACCAAATGCTTTTGGTGCATCTTCGGTTTCTGCAGCCAACAAGGGAAAATTTGGCAGCATTCGACACGCGACTGATTGAGAGACAGATCCTAACTAGAACGCAGTAAAGTGTGATTTCAAATGCAGTGAGATTTAGCATAATTGTTCAAGTTACTAATTATAATACAGTAACAGTGTGTTATACTGCTATTTAATAAGCATTTAGTTATTTTTACATTTAGAACAATACCGACTATAGTGCAGTAATTAATGAACGTACTGCAATTTAGTTGGTTTTCACTAAATAAACCTACTTGACTAACACTAAATAAAGTACCACATTCAAGCATTTGCTGCGATTTAATCTGTAGTTCATATTAAATAAATCAGTGATCAACCATGCAGTATTAACATTTTTAGTACGAAAACTGCTTACTGCGTTTTAGTTTATATGCTTAAATTTTTTTTTTGGTGTAGATTACAGATTTTATGTGGTAATAAACATATTTACTGCATTTAACTTGGTAAAGTGGCGGGTCGTCGTAGACGTATCTGCTATAACTGTATTTTAGTTAGTATTACAATATATTTTGACATGCTATGTTGATTACTGCTTTCAAAAATTTGCTTTTTTATCGTGTAAATCATCGTATCGTAAACTAAGTTACACCTGTGTATTCCTTATAGCGTGACCGTTAAAATTCAATATTCAACTAAAAAACGTGAAAAAGCCTGTTACTGCGTTTTAGGACCTGCACGGCAGTGCTGGCTTGTATGCCTATAGTGGCTATTCAGGGGGCCCATCTAGTGAGTTGGCGAGTCACCGTCTGTCCATTTGATTTATGCTATTAGAGTATTCAGGGCAGACGCCGTTTTATCATCCATAGTTACCAATATACCAGTCCATCAAACACCCATACCCATAGCCCATTTATTAGAATCCATACGTAGCGATAGTCCTACGCCTGCTGCGGCTAGTGCCGCTGTAGGTGTTCCATCCCAGCTTTGATTAAAACTCTCGAAGGGCCTCTTCACGTTGGACTCATGTCTCCGTGTAGGCCTCCCAAAAGGGCCGGGTATTTTCCTAACGTATTAGGAATATACCCGTGAAAGAGAAACAAATAATAATAATAATCATTTATTTAACTTAAACAAATAAAATACTTTGTGTATGGAACAGGAAGTGTTCTCTAAAAAATGCATGTAGTTTTTTGATTGGTAGATTTATTTCCAAAATACATGTTTATGTTAGATTTAAGACTTAATAACAAATCGGGCTTATAAATTTGCGACTGAAAAATATTTGCGCCTCGACTGAGACGTACGGAATGCCAGAGATCACGCACACACGCCCCGAGGTTTTAATACAAGCATACCTACCGTATCATGATTCATGAACCGCCTATAACTACCTAGTTCACTCTTGTCAATCACTTTTCTTTACTTATTCACTTTATTTATTAGTCCAGGTATTTCTTTTTCGGGAGGAAAAAAAATCCTTTAAAAAGACTTAAATTACGTACCTACCTACTAGTAAGTATAATCATTTTATAGTCTTACCTTTCGGAGTTTGCAGGTAATCTAAAAAAAGTTATGTCTGGGTGCGTTATTGAGGAATTCATGCAAAAAACAGCACAATATATTTTACTTGTCATATTAAATAGGCTACACTTGTACTTATTTTTGGGAAAATAATCGCGTGGTTACTATAACCTCCTGAGAACCACAACATTTTTTTTCAGGAATTTCAATAAATCTATCTGGATCGATTTAATAGGTAACTAAACGTTCTCAAAAAATGGAAAAATAAATCTATGTTGGAAAATGTAGATTTTCTCAATGTAGTATATATACGACATCAGTTCTATAACACCTAATTTGTAAAATATATACAACATCAAAAATATTTTATTAAATGAAGGTATTATTGGTTTACATTTGCTGAATAAAAGGTTAATTATATATTGTATAGTAAAACACAACTTTAAGATCGGTAACAGGTCGTTTATTTATATGTTTTAGATAATATGTTCTGTTTGTGGCGTCAAGCATATGTTCAAAATTGGTATCAGTTACATATTGTTTGAAAAATTCTTCATCTGTCCATGAATCCGTATTCAATAAAATGTATCTTAGCTGATAAATAGGTTTTTCCAAAGGAGAGAAATTACCGGTCCAAGTATTGTTAGTAGTTGCCGATGATGGTAAAGATGTTGTGCTTTGTCCTCGACCACCTCTGGCTCTTACTCGGCCTCTGGATGGACCACCACGCGTTCGGGGCCCACGCCTGGTTATGGAAAGACTACCGCGCGTAGCAGCAGTAGAAGAGCCCAATAGAAATATCAGATTCCGGACGGTTTCTTTCTTCTGTGTCCGTAGAATTTAGAGAACCAGGATCGGAGATACTACTGTCAAGATTTTGC
This sequence comes from Catocala sponsa, assembly GCA_963564715.1. Classification (NCBI taxonomy): domain Eukaryota; kingdom Metazoa; phylum Arthropoda; class Insecta; order Lepidoptera; family Erebidae; genus Catocala; species Catocala sponsa. The sequence continues at coordinate 3,085,380 of OY751352.1, forward strand.
ACTGAATAGACGTAACCTATTGGATTTTCTTCATCCGACAAATCAATATCTGAATCGTCTAAGATGTCTGAAATTAGACTATCCTGCAAAGCTTGAAAAAATAAATTAAAATAATTGTAAATGTCTTATTTTGTACAGTTACTACACTGGGCATGCTTTGTACATACTCGTCGTTGAGAACCAATGTATTACTAGTACAACATAAAGCTTTTATTGACGCATGCCGACGCCGAGGTGCGTAGGTATGACTCGAGTTCCGACCGTTTGTATGAAGAAAGGTTACTGTATATTTATGTACTGTGCTTTGGTTTAATGAATACAGTTTTCGAGAGTTGTACTTCATGGAACCTTTGCTTACTGTATTATTATTATTCTATCACATACACACAGCACCATCTAGCCCAAACTAAGCAGAGCTTGTACTATGGGTACTAGATAATGGATAAACATACATAATATATACTTTTTTTAGTAAATACATGCATATTAGGTATACATGGAAACACCCAGATCAAGACAAACATCCATGTTCATGCACACAAATGTTTGACTTGTGCGGGAATCGAACCCGCGACCTCAGGCGTGGTAGTCGGTTACACTAACCACTACTATATCTATTTATTTATTAGAATCTCATCCAACAGCGATGGTATATTAAGCACTAAGTTATCTTACAGTGTGCATATTATTGCATCACCGGAACTTATTTTAATACTAGTAGTGTAAGGCGCAAGACGCACAGAAAAGACGTAAAACGAGGATGTGTCGCAAACGCGGCGCTCCTTCAATAAATTTTCATACAAAATGTATAGAAACATCGCGACATAAAACAAACAAACGACAGAGCGCGGACGAGACGCGGACACGACGCTTCAATCAATTTTCATACAAAATGTATAGACATTTAGTATGAGAATTGATTGAAGCGGCGCCGCGTCTGCGACGCGTCCTCGTCTTACGTCTTTTCTGTGTGTCTTGCACCTTAAAAGCAAACAGCGTCTATCGGTAACTGTTCACACGCGTATTCTAAGATTCTTTGGGTACGTGCCAAGGGACAATATTGACTCTATAGAGCGTCTGGTCATTCAAGGAAAGGTGGAAGGCAGGAGAGAGAGGTGGACTGACCAAGTTAAGTCAGACGTGGGCGGTCCATTGCATGAGTGTACAAGACATGCCGCTGACCGGAAGAAATTTCAGAACATCGTGAGGCGTGTGACGTCGACCCTTCTGGACACCTAGATAGGATGATGACCATTACCATTCTGTCAAGAATGAACGGCTAAAAAGAAGTGTTAAAATAATAAGAGCACATACATGAAGATATTATATATTTATTAAAAATTAAAACAACTTCTACCCATAACATTATGGCTTATTTTTCTCCAAAACATGCTGTTTAATTTCCATATCTATATAGACACGTCCAACAGAGACCGTAGCATTATTTTTGTTTAATGTGGCGTTAGCATATATGCGTCCTCGTAGGAATGGAAAATTTTTGGGAACAAATGGTATTGCCATGTTTGTGAAGTTATACTGACCCTGTAATAAGAATAACAATTTATCGATAGATAGTACTTTGTTGCGCAGTCATTTTCATTGATATTTTATAAAAGTGCTGAACTATGAGGTTTAACTTGAGCAGCAATAGCTCAGTGAGGAAACCAACAGACTGCAATGCAGAGGGTCTAGGGTTCGAAGCCACGTCGCGCACCTCTGACTTTTGGAAGTTAAATGACTTTTCAAAATTATGTGCGTATTGATTGACAATTTTATTATCGCCTGCTCCGTGCCTCGGAGAGCACGTTAAGCCGTCGGTCCCGGCTGCCATGAACATCTATGCCAATCGTTATTGGGAAGTCAGTGCCCTCTGATATCCTGACACTGGTCTAGCTTTAGGGTATCGTTAGCCTTCCGGTAGCGGAGGTCAGATGGCAGTCGCTCCGTGTAAAAACTGATATCCAGTCAAATCCGGTTAGACTAGAAAGCCGACCCCAAGTGACTTGCGAATAATAAAGCCTAAGGAGAAGAGAGTTGAACTATGAGGTTGAGTATTCATAATATGCAGAACCAAAAGGATCGAGTGAAGTAGTGAACTAAGCACTGGGCACAGGTATATTCTATATTAACTCAGCGCCGAGCACTGTGCTCATACAAATGGCTTGTGCATTTATTTGATGAATAAAACCATCTAAATGTTATCACAGATGGTAAGTGCTTCCCACAACCTCAACATTTATCAGTTACGAGCCCGTTCGCCTCTCGAGGTTCGCCCCTTAGTAGGTATTTGTTAGGTTTCTTCTTAAATCCACCCAAATATGAGCCCCGTTAGGCGGGGCTCCGTCGACTTAATGAAAGGGGCTAAAGTTAAGGGGCGTACGGGCTCGTAGCCCATTAATGACGCAGCGGGGTCGTTAATATTATGATACACAATCTATATGACCAAACAATGGGAATACTGTTTGAAGACTTCAAAATGGTATTTAGTCAGGCAGTCGCGAGCGCTAACAATTGTCTTATGGAGAATTGGCGATAACATCTGATGATGGTGGAGTTAGTAGGGGTTCATGTACGACATAGAAGCAGAGACAAGAGCTGCCACTAGTATAGCACACTGATAACAATATTGCAATTACGACGAAGAGTAATTATTACTTTATTTTTTTAAATCTTTATGACTTTTATTAGTTTAGATTGTGCCTGTTTGTAGTAAAATACTTATTTTATATAATACTAATATACATCAGTAAATAATCAATTTTCGGTATTAATTTTGCTTTTTGAGTGAATAGGGTAATATTGTACATTTCTTTACACACAAGAGCAAATAATAATCAATACAATTCTTTTTGTGCAAACAGTATCAAAATTGTTTGCAAAATAAGGGAGTAATTAATATTTTAAATTTGGAAATAAGCAAACGTGGGTATATATAATATATCTCTCTTCGACAGCTCCATTTAAATAGCGGTTACGTCACAGCTTGTATTTGCATCTTTTTTGCTCTTTTGACAATTATACCTAAAAACGCTTCTATATTATTTATTATTAAATAGATTTCAATAATTCTTTGCATTTTTTTATTATTTTTTATTTTACTCGTCAAAATGACCACACTCCACCTGATGGTAAGCAGTCGTGTGCTCTAAGAGCAGAGGCCTCCACACCGCCCTAATAGCAGCCGAGGCGATGTTATGATTTTAGAGATTGAGTAATATAACTATTCTACCAGAATAATAAAATAATGTGAGTCAACTACCATAATGAACTGTATATAATTATATACATATATTTTATACTAACCGGTGGATAAGGACACGAGAGATTAACTAATCTACCATGTCGCTTCATCTCTGCGCCCATGAACAGATCTTTGTCTATGAAATCACAGAAGCCGTAATGCAATTCAACGAAACTAGGGCGATACCTGTTCGTTAAAAACTGGTAAAAATAAAAGTCCAGCTGAAACATAATCATATTGTGTAATTATAACAAAAATATAAAAACTGAGTAAGCTTGTAATAAACTATGGCATTAAAAAAAATTTACCCTCAAGTTATTAGTGAGAGGGATCAGAGTTTCAGTAGATATATTGAGATAATGACGAGGATCCTTTCGATTGCTACGGCGTGCAATGGGTATGAAGTACTTTAGATACAACTTGTTTATATACGTAACTATAGGACGTTCGGTGTTCATAAAATAGACCTGGAAATATAATATATAATTAGCATACGTTTGTTGCGCAAGGTTTTATGAAACAAATGATTCATTTGACTAATACACCCCACGAGCAGCGATAGCTCAGTGGTGAGAGCAGCAGACTGCAATGCAGAGGGTCTCGGGTTCGAACCCACGTCGCGCACCTCTGATTTTCGGAAGTTATGACTTTTCGAAATTATGTGCGTATTGATTGAGAATTATCGCCTGCTCCGTGCCTCGGAAAGCACGTTAAGACGTTGGTCCCGCCTGCCATGAACATTTATAGCAGTCGTTATTGGGAGAGTGTCGACACAAAAGATCCCACTGGGTCGAAGTGTCGCCGGTCTGCACTGACTGGCTCCCACATAAGATAAGATAATACACCCCACAATAACCATAAAAAATTATGTAACAGTGAGATTGCAAAGTTTACTCTAGCTTGTAACTTTAGGGCACTGCCGTTTCGGCTTGCTATTAATTTCATTCTTTTGGTGTCAATTATTACTGTGGTTAATACTCTGCTCGCCACTGTTTCGAAATAGTGTTTGAGTAAGCTGCCATCTTGTTCATTCGTCCCTTTCAGTCTCTATTATATTTAACACTGTTCCACTAGCAAGAAAATGTGACGAAATAAGATAATTTACATCCTATCCATGCCTCAATTATTGTGGCCTGAAGTTCAAGCCAGCTTCTAGTTGCGTAAGTAAGGTCGTGTAGTCTTTAAATATTAATTTTGTTCAGTTATAACTCTTCGGAGGCGGTACTCCACAACTTGGCCACATTGCTGCTTTAAAATGCCAACATATCTCGAACTAATTATTTTTGTTGAAATTCTTAAAATTGGTTGTTTCTTGTGTAAGTATTCGATTAGCGCGTACAAATTTAGTACCGTTCTCACTATGAATATATCCTTGAGTACCACTTCTCACAACTATTTTTTTTTAAAGCTGATCGAAACGTTGACTTTTTCAAATCAGGTACTGATTCTATGACCTTTTAATGGTCTTGAAGAATTTAAGCGTAAAAATGTTATCTTGGTGTCCCCTTTATTGTGATTTCTCGACAAAATCAAATCATAGATCTTCTTAAATAGAAATGCCATCCTGAGCTCAGTTATCGTAAGAAACGATGATTTGTCATTGAACATTTTTCATTAAAACATTATACAAAAGCCATTATACGGGTCCCCTGACGTCAAAAACTGCGTCAGTTTAACAGAGTCAGTAATATGCATGAATTAGTTGTGACGTTGTTTTGTGCTTTCTCGAAACGAAACACAGGGCGCGGACAGGGCGCGGACGAGTCGCGGACACGACGCTTCTATACATTTTGTATGAAAATATATTTGAGCGGCGTCGCGCCTAAAGTCTTTTCTGTTTGTCTTGCGCCTTAAATTCAAGGGACTTAGATTCAAAGTCATTATAGACAAATGGTCGCTATAACCAAGGTCGTAATAAATGTAATCCACTGTAGTAAACAAAATAAAAAATAAAATAGTGAATAAAACCTTGAAAGGGGTTGAACATTTGCAGAATATAACGAAATATTCTGAAATGCATGATTAAAAAGATATGTTATGCCATAGTAAGGAGATTGTATTGTAGGGTCTCTCAGAGTACCATAAAGAGTCGGGACTAAAGCCGAATTCCACAACAAAACTGTTTAAAAAAATATGCTTATCTAGTCTAATAAACGTCAAGTATGAACTGAAATGCAATTCAAATGTATTATTTAGGGTAATACAACTAACGATAAAATAACACTGAGGCTAGATAGGAACTACATTTATAGCAGTTTTATTTAAACTAGCGGTCGCCTAGTGGTCAAAATTCAACCAAAATTCCTAGGCTTGCTAGTTTGTTTTCTTTTTTCTTTGTTACATATAAATAAGGTACTAATTTATTGTAATAAAGAAAACTTGTAACTACCATAGTTACAAAGAATTGTACGACGACGTCAGACGAACAATACCGAAATACTACGAACGTGATTTGACTGCGTGTGTCAAATGCATGGTTGTGTGCGTGTAGTGTTTTTTTATTAATTTAATGTATTTCTAACACATATTTTATAAAAATATTAGGATTCGCCCCTTCTTCTCCATATAAACTTTAACTGTACCAAATTTCATACTCCTCCGTCCGCGCAATTTTCGTAAAAAGGGATACAAAGTTTTTGCTTCACGTGTTAATATATAGATTCTAGTCATCAAACGTAAACCTAAAAGTTATTACTTACACTTTCCGCCGAACTATTTTCATAGTGATATAAACATAACAATACAAAAATCAGCTTAAACATAATAATATGCATGTTGAAATATTCACGTGTGTGTCCAAAATATAAATTGTCATTAGTTGTAGATGTCTGATGTTATTTAAATACCGAGCGGATGATTACTATCATAGCGCATCCCTTTGATAGTAATCAACTAACTGGTAGAATATTAATAGCTTGATTTTATCTACAAATTATTTAACAATAATGTTGTTTTGGTCTTGGTTAGGATTTTAGCTAATATTATATATATATATATATATATATATATATATATATATATTTTTATACTACTATGGTGGCAAACAAGCATACGGCCCACCTGATGGTAAGTGGTCACCGTAGCCTATAGACGCCTGCAACACCAAAGGCATCACTAGCGCGTTGCTGACCCTTTAGGAAAGGAAGTGGGAAGGAGAAGGAGCGGGAAGGAAGTAAGGGGCTGATTGAGCCTCCGGTACTCTCACTCACCAAACGAAACAGTAGGAATAACAGTACATAACAGTAGGAATACTGCTATTTCACGTCGATATTCTGTGAGAGGGTTGTCTTTCCCCGGTCGAGCCGGCCCATTCATGCTGAAATCAGCGAGGCTCTACTACTCTAAAAATCTATGATACGGGTGTTGGGTATTCTATTCTGGATGTAGTGTGTAGTGTTTATGTATGAAACCAGAGGGGTGGCACTCGGTAGCGCGGGCGGCAGGGTGCTAAGCTGCGCGAACAGGGAGGTGTTGCACATAAACAAATTCGTTTTATAACATCCAAACCTTTTACAGTTCTTTTTTTATTAACTCAGTAGGACGTTAACAAATAAAAACCGGCCAAATGCGAGTCGGACTCGCGCACGAAGGGTTTCGTACCTTTATCTATAAAAACGGCAAAAAAATCATGTCTGTTGTATGGGATACTTAAATATTTATTTTAACAGAAATATGAATGGTTTGAGGTTTTGTTACATAGTCTTGACATAAACTGTGACATTATTGTCCTAACTGAATGTTGGTTGTCGGACCAAACAATACACTTACCGTCTCTTGATGGGTATTCGCTTCATAAAACAAATATATCCTTGAACCAAAATTATGGTTCAGTAATTTATACAAAACGCAATATAAACGCAAGTTAAGGCATTCACTTTGCACAAACACAATACTTCTTACACAGCTCAGCCTATTAACACAATAAATTCACACACACGCTGTCACACTATAATATGAATTTCACCCAACTCTCATTCATAGGGCTTCCTTGCACTCACAATACAACAAATAACATCCTGAATATCTCGCTAACTATGTACAGTGCACAAATATGCCACATGCACTGCATTCTTAAGACTAAACTCAATTTGGCGTTAATGTACAATAAAATTAACTACTACTTCCATATTTATATTTACCTCATTAAGCACAAAAACATAAAGCCAGACTGCGTCTATGAAGTGCTGGTAGGTCTACTCAACAAACAAATCCCTTATGGCATACATACTATTAAAAAAGCAGGTATCTTCAAGTCAACTTATCGAGTTTCTGACACACAGCTTTTCTTCTTTTCGTTCAAGGAAATCTCATTTGCAATTATTTATAAGCACTAATGGCGCTTTATCTAACTAACGAGATAGATAAAAATATCAATCGGGATTGTCACGAATTCGACGGGCTAGAAAATTGCCATAAGGTTTTAAACTCTGACTATAACTTTAAATTACTTTCCTTCAATATACGCAGCTTACAGTGAAATTTTGACCCCTTCTGCATTGCCTTAAAACGGCTAGACATCGACTATGATGTCATTGTTCTCACCGAATGCTGGCTAGCTAAATGCTCGATAGTAAGACAACTACCGGGTTATTCAGCATACCACTCTACGAATAATCTAAACCAAGCTGGCGGTGTTGTAGTATACGTCAGAGAGGTCTGGAATCCGGTTGTGTCAGAACCTTAGTGAAGTGAACCTTAGTGAAGTCTGTTTATCATATACATAAACGATCTTCCAATAATAACACCCCATCAATCTATACTTTTTGCTGATGACATTTCTGTAATTATACCTAACAATGACATTAATAGTAATTTTAATACAATTTTAAATAATACAGTTGAATCAATAATGACATGGCTTCAATCCAATAATCTATGTGCTAATATAACACTAACAAAATTTAAAAAATTCAGTAATTATAAGACACCACATGAAACATTAAATATCACGTACCGAGGTGAAAATCTATCCAGAGTAATTGATACGAAATTTTTAGGTATATACATAGATCAACACTGTAACTGGAAAGTACATGTCCAAAACGTATGCACCGAACTAAATAAATTTGTATTTGCACTCAGAAACCTACAGTACATTGCTGGAAAACCTGCGGCGCAAATTGCTTATTACGGATACGTGGAATCGATACTACGATATGGATTGATATTATGGGGACACTCGACAGAGATAAATAAGGCCTTTATTTGCCAGAAAAAATGCATACGAGCCTTGTGTAACGTGGAATCACTAGATTCATGCCGACCACTGTTTAAACATAACAAAATACTTACTCTTGTAGGCTTATATATACTGGAAATCTGCGTACATGTAAAGAAATTCTCAAAAGAATTTAACAATGCTCGTGACAATTCAATCATAGGTAAAAGGGTCAAATCAAGATCTAAAAATATTAAGGTTAATTTGCGACGTTGATATTACCGATCACCGCATGGTAATGATGGGGTTCAATAGGCTCATGCCTGATGTTACAAATGGCCGACAACGTAAAATAAATAAAATTGATTTCCCAGCGCTAATTAAAAAACTCAGTGAAAATGATTGGGCTACAGTTATGTCTGAACCAGATGTTAATGAGGCAGTTATAGCATTTGACACAATTATACTCAACACGCTGCAAAAACACATTATTGAAAAGAAATTCACCCGTTCGAAATTCACATGGAAACCATGGATTACACCAGGTCTTATCAAATGCATGAATCAAAGAGATAAATTACATAAAGTTGCCAGAAAACACCCTAATGATAAAACCAAAAAAGTTATATATAAGCGCTACAGGAACTTCTTTACGAACCTTGTACACCGACTTAAACGCGATTATGAGAGTAATCAACTATAACAAAATAAAAATAACCCAAAAGGTCTATGGAAAGCTATAAAACACATCACTGAACAAACCGACAACAGATGTAGCAACATTGAACTACTTAAATGCAAATCTAACCCTCAAGACTCTATGAATAACTGTAACGAATATTTTTCTACAATTGGTGCAAAACTGGCAACACCAATCCTCACTGATATAGGCGAAACTCAGGACTCTTTACTCGTAAAACAAAAATTAGGAGAACCAGTAGGAACCACCTTTTTCATGCATCCTACAGATCCTCATGAAGTCAATGCTATATTAGGTAAAATAAAAAGCGACAGTGCAGCTGGTCCTGATAACTTTACCCCAAAAATGATCAAGGAAATTTGTAACGAAATATCAGCCCCACTAACCTACATCATCAACCTTAGCCTTAGCTCGGGTATTTTCCCTGACAGTTGGAAAAAGGCTCAGATCATACCCATACATAAAAATAGTTCAAAACAAGATCCTGCAAATTTCAGGCCCATATCCTTGATAGGGGTATTGTCGAAAGTTTTGGAAAAGATAGCAAAGAAGCGTTTAATCTCATACCTGGCAAATCATCAGCTCATTTCCAATAGACAGTTCGGCTTTCGATGCGGGAAATCTATAGAAGACGCAGTTAGTCTCTTGGCTAAATTAGTATCATCACTCCTAGATAAAAATGAAAAATGCTTAGGAATATTCCTAGATCTCGCGAAAGCGTTTGATACGATGTCAATTTCCATACTTCTTAAAAAACTTGAATTCGTAGGCATTAGGGGTTTGCCTTTAAAATGGTTTGAGACCTACCTAATAAATAGACGCCAGTACGTGAAAGTGGGAGAACACGTCAGTTGTAAAAAATATGCCACATATGGGGTACCGCAGGGCAGTGTTCTTGGACCGACACTATTTATCATTTACATGAATGACATACATCGTGCAATTGCTCCATTTGCTGACTCCATCTGCTATTCAGATGATACTGTCATGTTGTTTCACGGTAAAACTTGGAAGATAGTTCATGATAAAGCACATAACAGCATGTCCGAGATAAAACATTGGCTTGACTGTAACCTCCTATCACTCAATGTTAAAAAAACTAACTATGTTTGCTTTTACAAGACACAAGCACCTGCACCCGAAGTCCCATATGACATCAAGATCCACTCAACAAATTGCAACCGCACAGCATGTACATGCGATGTCATTGTAAAGGTAGAGAATGTAAAATACCTAGGAATAATAATTGACAGTAGGCTCTCTTTAAAAAGTCACATTGAAGCACTTGCAAAACGTGCCAGGAAATTGATTCACGTAATGAAATTGTTGGGTAACTCTGCCAATAGTAAAGTTTTGCACATGGTTTATACGGCATTATGTGAGTCAATTCTTTGTTACTGTATCACTGTCTGGGGCGGTATAGGCGTAACCACGATGATACAAGTTGAACGAGTTCAAAGATCAATCTTGACGGTGATGTATAGAAAACCTTTTCGGCATCCGACGGACAGCCTTTACAGAGAAGCCTCGACGCTCAATGTACGACAATTATACATTTTGAATATGGTACACAAGCAACACAAAATAGCTGCTCAATCAATGGAACATTCACTACTCATAAATCGCAGAGTTTTTAGATGTCGACAAGTTCGAGTAATAACTGCACTTGCTCAACGCATGCAAGAATTTCAACTCATTTATATTTACAATAAAGTAACGAAACTTTGCGATATTAGGTATTGCTCAATACATCAGGTTAAAAGTATTGTTAAAAAATGGCTCTTAACACAATCATATTCCGAATCCGAAACCCTACTAAAAGTGATTTCATAGTTATTTAACATTACACACACTCACGCACACACACACGCACTCGCACAAACACACACATACTAGCACACACACACACACTCTCACACACACACACACACACACACACACACACACACACACACACACACACACACACACACACACACAAATACTTAACATTAATAACAAACAAAAAAAAAGGAATAAAAAATTTAACTTCTATTCTTTTCTTTTCTCATAGATTGTTTATGTAATTGTAATATAAAATTAAATATAGCACAGCAATAATAATAAAGCTTGTAAAGTAAAATGTATTAAGTGCTCTGATAACATCACGACGAACTCCACGAGACAGGCCTGACCTAGTGTGGAGCTCATTAGTAAAATTTCCTTATTCTCTTCACAGGTACATTTAATTAATAATATGTTTTTTATACTTAAGTAGAATTATAAGGAATTGTAAAATGTGATTTCTTTTTAGCAAAAATAAATAAATTATGAAATAATATAACTATAGAAGAACCTAGTTTTCACGCTTGTAATTGTTTATTAATTCGTATAAATCCCGATACAATAGTGCTAGCTGTTTATCGACAACCCTCTCAAAGCATTGACATGTTTTTAGATTCTCTTAATATCCATTTAAAAACCTTGTCGTTGTATAAAAACATTATATTAACGAGCGATATAAACATTAACATTGCTGCTGGGAGGACCGATATACACGCACATAACTATCTTAATATTTGCTCATTCCATGGACTTTTACCAGCCCATAACCATCCTAGGGGATCAAAGCGGTTCATGCTTAGATCATTTCATTATAAAAACAAATAAACCTTCCATAAAATTAGTCACTAACTCTAGTCTTACCGATCATCAAACTGTTTTGCTGAATTTACAATTATCAATACCTAGAAATAACTGCATGCTCAGCTACACTAAAGTCAATATAAAAACACTTGGAAGTGACATAAGTAGCATAAATTTTGACCCCGTTTATAATTCAAACGATGCATATGTTTCGTTAAACTATTTTATTAATTCGATGCAAAGTGCAATACAAAAAAATACCTATACAACAAACCTGCCTAGAAAATATAAAAACATCAAATCATGGGTTACGCCCGGTCTCGATCGTTGCATAAGACACAGAGACAAACTGCACCAAATGTCTAAACTCTCACGTGATAATACAATACTTTCGATATCGTATAAAAGGTATAGACATTTCTGCTTTGAAAAAATTAAAAACACAACATAAAAAAAATGAACTACAAAAGGCAGGTAAAAATAGTAAACTAGTTTGGAAATTTATAAAATCAATTACATTCCAGACAAAAACCGCTGAACAACCGTTTGAATTACTTCGTACGGAATCAAGCCCATCCGAAGCAATTAATAAACTCAATAACTATTTTGCTAACGTTGGTAAAAACCTCGCAGAAAATGCCTTACACTCTAGGAGCTCTTCTGCTCTGAATTTGATAAGGTCTTCTTCTACATTAAATTCTATTGTTTTGTTAGATACCGATGTCGATGAAGTATTAAGTATTATTTCGGAGTTACGAGACGTTTGTGCCGTTGGGTGGGATAACATATCCAATATCATACTAAAAAGATTTAAACAGCAACTGGCTCTTCCATTAAACATTTTTCAATTATGCCTACAAGAAGGAGTGTTCCCTAAACTGTTAAAAAAAGCAGTGGTTATCCCTATATTTAAATCTGGGGACAAACGAAGTATAAATAATTATAGGCCTATCTCAATTTTATCAGGCCTGTCCAAAATTCTAGAAAAATCATAAACTCTAGATTAGTAAGATACCTTGAAGATAACAATTTGCTATCGGAACATCAATTTGGTTTTAGACCTAAAAAATCAACTAACCAAGCAGTACATCAATTAACTAACTATGTAACTAGCAATTTGGATAAGGGTATGCACTCAATTGGTATCTTTCTGGACCTTGCTAAAGCTTTTGAAACTATTTCTTGCTCTATACTATTGCACAAACTTGAAACACTTGGAATAAGGGGAATCCACCTCAAATTATTTGCTGATTATCTCAGTGATCGCTATCAGTGCATTAAAATTGGTCAGTCCACAAGTTCTGAACTAAACAATAGTTCTTACGGAATTCCTCAAGGTAGCATTTTAGGGCCTACTCTGTTCCTTATCTATATGAATGACCTCTGCAGCTTGAAACTACAAAATGGTATCATAATGTCATACGCGGATGACACTGCGTTACTCTTCTCGGCAAAATTACGTATTGATGTTTATGAACTCGCTCAGACTGGTTTTAACATAGTAAATAACTGGCTTCACAATAACTTACTAACCTTAAATACTGATAAAACTAAATACATTTTATTTACAATGCGGAACATAAACATGCCAACCACTAATCCAAACATATACGCACATAACTGTACAATAAACGCCAACATTGCATGCTCTTGTTCCACATTAGCGAAATCAAATGATATCAAATATCTAGGTATCACTATTGACACAAATCTGAATTTCCGTAAACACATCGATTTATTATGTACGTATTACGTAAATATTTATTACGTATTACGTAAATTAATATACTTGTATATATTTAAGAATCTCCGTAATATAGCCGACTACACATTAATAAAACAGGTATATTTAGCTTAGTGTCAATCCATACTAACATATTGCATTACTTCCTGGGGTGGGGCTGCAAAGTCAATTTTACTCCCTTTAGAGCGTGCTCAAAGAGCAATTTTAAAGGTAGCCACCTTTCGCCCGTTTTTATTTCCAACACATCAGCTTTATAGGACATGTGAGGTACTAACTGTCCGACAATTATTTATTCTACACACGATACTGAAACAGCACACTGAACTCCCTTTTATCCCTACACCTTCAGATAAGAGAAAGAAATACCTGGTTTGTAACAAATCTCAAACTAGGCATGCATTTGTTAACAGATTTTATATATTCTTGGGTCCATTTTTGTATAATAATTTTAATAAGTTGCTAAGTATATACAGCGTCAGTAATAAAAATTGTAATGTTATGATAACGGAATATTTAGGTAAACTCAATTATGCAGACACAGAGAATTTGTTACAAATGTTAAAATTATGTAATTATACTTTAGGTACCTAAGCATTTTATTGTATGATACAATTGCTTGTACGTATACAGGCAGTTTTAGCTTAAGTTTATATTTAGTTATATTATTGTTCAAACAGATACTTAAATAAATGTCCATTTTTAAAATAGATAGACAAGTGATCGCCTGAAACACAGGTCTAACCTAGTTCAGGCAAGTAGCTTATAATAATTTAAAGATGTTTAATTATCCTTTCTTGACATAACAGATTACTGTAATTATATTATTATTTTGGTTATAAACTAGTTTATTAAGGCATTGAATTATTGTTAGATATTAAGATATAATTTGAAGTTGATTTAAGTCCACTATTGTACTCTTTATTTAGCCGAATAAATTTTATTATTTTATTATTATTATTATAATTTTATTTTAATTAAACTATTTATTTTTGAAGTGAATAATACAACTCAATATTCTGTGAATATTTCAAGCGTCTACCTGTTGCCGTTATCAATATCGAGCAAAAACGAGTAAAAAACTCACGTTTGTCGTATGGGAGCCCCCTTAAATATTTATTTTATTCTGTTTTTTAGTATTTGTTGTTATAGCGGCAATAGAAATACATCTTTTGTGAAAATTTGAACTGTCTAACTATCACGGTTCATGAGATACACCTTGGTAACAGTCGGCCAGCCGGACGGACAGCGGAGTCTTAGTTTTTAAAATAACGCCGTAGCAAAAGAGCGTATTTCTTGTCGGTGGAGTTATCGTCACATATATCTCTCCTCTGTTTTCCTTTTAACCTCTTTCTTGATATGACTCGACTCCCACTTTTTCCTTCACCTGTTGAACAAAAGTACGTCTTGATCTTCCCCGTTCAATATTCTATGACTATAGTTCTCAACAACTGTTTTGCCTCGTTAACTATACGTAACACTTCTTTATTTGATTTTCTTTCAGTTCAGCATATCTTTTTTTTTTACGTGGGTGAATGCGTTGACGCATACCCCTCCGTATGGGCGGGCGGAGGGGTTATGTCGGACTCACCGGGGGAAAGATGGTGAGTGACATCCCGGTAATACCGACTAAACCCACCACGGTGTTCCTTGACATAACCGCAATCGGCGGGGCCGCGCGAATCATTTTCATATGCAAATGCGACCCCGCCAAGGTTTTGGCTCGCCGTATGAAACGTCAGGCCACTAGACGAAAAGACCTAACCTATGGTCACTTCTAAATTTTAACCCTACTGTCCCCTTGAGGGAGGACGGACACACGACACAGAGGCGCGCGTGGGAACACGCACGCCGCCTCTCGGACCTGGTGCTGATCGGGTGGCGAGCAACCCCACGAAGCCCACCACCCCCAGGTCAAACCTTGTCCAGCATATCTACTATCTAGCTTAGCTTTGTTTGACCCATTTGCTTAACGTCCAATATTCGACACCACGGTACAGAACCAACTAACTACACATTCTCATTTATGCACGCAATGCAATGGTAAGCATGCTGATGTGGAGAAGTGCCCTTACAAACATAACTACTGCTATACTAAGAGGTGTTCAACTTAGCATAAATACTTTTGTTTTCATAATACTACTAGTGCCGGCCACCCGGCTTCGAAAAATTAATAAGTCGTTTAAAGGTCAACGTGTACGCTTTTACAATAAAATTTCAAGTGACATACAAAATATAAGTTTTAATAAATTTAAAACATTTGTAGAACGTAAATTATATTCGAAAGGTTATTACTCAGTCACTGAATATAATATAGAAGATAAAAATGCTTGGGATGGAGTTGCATCCACTCATAGGTTATTTCTATCCACACTATAACATATATTAATATATAAGGCAAATAATATAACATTGAATTGTATTGATGTAAACATTTGGCAATTGAAAAAAGTGGCCATCGACACAACGTCATAAATCTGAGGCTTTTAGGGGAAGTTTCCGGTACGCTGCAACTAAATGTTGGAACAACATTCCACCCCCGATTAGGAATCTGCAACATATTCAACGTTTTAGGGCAACACTAAAGAAATATTTATTTGATCACCAAAAAGGCCAGGAAACACAGCTGCATGACACAAGTGCTATTTATATAGCACTTGTGTCATGCAGCTGTTTATTAGACTGTGGTTATCCACAGTCTAATAAATAGCTATGTAGAGAAATTACAGTCGCGACATTAATGTCTACTTTAAAAATAATGTTGTCTTCTGTTTACGCGAATGTTATTCATTGAAATTAAACTACTATATACGGATTTTATCGCGTTGTTTATTTGACACTTTATTACAAAATTTTTTGAAAACTGTTACACTACTATTACTACTAAACTTTACTAATTTTTAAGCTAATTAAATTATTGAAACTATTAAAACTATTACTATACTATTATACTATTTATATTTGTGTTTACACTTTCCCCGACGTTTCGGTTGCTTTTCAGCAGCCATGGTCACGGGGAGACTAAGATGGTAGTTGTCTCAATGTTCCAGTGTAGTTATTTCAAAGTACCCGAACATAATTTAATCATGGGTGTTTCTATTTATGCAGAATGAGCTCAAAGTATCATGAAGTCTAGCTGTGGTTTGGTTCTTCTTGGGTTTGACTATTTGAATTACTGGATCCCAAGCTGGTGGTACATTCCAACCATCTTCTCTATTGAAATTAGGATGTTTCTTGATTTCAATAGCCTCGCGAAGCACCCTTGGTAGGAATCGGTGTTCTTTAGCGAGTATCTGTGGTTTTTCAAATCTTAGGTAGTGGTTGGTCCCCTGTTGCACATGTTCACACACAGCAGACTTCAACGAGCGTTGGTGTTTTACATCAGCTATGTGTTATTTTAAGCGGGTGCCTATGCTTCTCTTGGTTTGACCAATGTATGAGAGTCCGCAGTCACAATCTATTTTATAGACCCCTGCATCTTGTAAGGGTAGTTGGCACTTGACGGATGGTAAAAATTGACTTATCTTCGTTGGCGGCTTGAAATATGTGTTGATTGAAGCGCGCTTCAAGATGTAGCCAATCTTGTCAGTGACACCCTTTACATAAGGCAGTATAGCAGGCTGGCGCTCGACTGTGGCTGGCTTTTCTCGGGATCTGTGACAGCGGCGCGGCTGTTGGAGCTTGTTGTCTTGCAGTACTTGCTTGACTTGTTGAAGCTCGGCGTCCAGGTGTTTCTTGTCACAGATCCCGTGGGCTCTCTGAAACAAAGACATTCCCACGGTAGCTAACTGTTTAGGATGTTGGTGAGATTCACCGTTTAAGTACCTATATATATGGGTCTTTTTCCTATACACAGTGTGGCTCAAAGTATGATCAGGATTCCTGATGACAAGTACATCTAAGAAAGCTAATGAATTATTTGCCTCTAATTCCATAGTAAATTGGATGTTGTTATTAATGGAATTAAGATGTTCTAGAAATACACTAACACTATCTGTTGGTAATATTGTAAAATTATCATCTACAAACCTCTTATAAATCCAGGATTTATAAGAGGTTTGTAGATGATACTTTTACACTTGATACTTTTTTTAAGAACACATAGCTGATGTAAAACACCAACGCTCGTTGAAGTCTGCTGTGTGTGACCATGTGCAACAGGGGACCAACCACTACCTGAGATTTGACAAACCACAGATACTCGCTAAAGAACACCGATTCCTACCAAGGATGCTTCAAATCAAATCAAATCAAATCAAAATCATTTATTCATAAAATTTTGGGTGTTACATGATGATATAATATAAATAAGTTTCACCAAAATTTACCTGAAGAGGTGTATGAATTAAGTTTGTTTTTAAGATAAATTGTATTACAAAGTCATCAAGATTACATTAATAAATTAAGATGCAACATTTCAAAGAGCGGAAAAAACACAAATATAGGTTAATGTCAAAGTAATATAAAATAGAGGTAAATTATAATCAATACTTTAGCAAATACAGAAATTATTATCACAAAAAAAGTCATTCAAGCTATAATAACATTTTCTTAATAGATTACACAGGCCTGCAAAATGAAGGTCATAACTTCCTCTCTGGAATTTGATAGCTGATTCTGGAGTATTTTGATGCGCTGATTACGAATATGTACTTAGTTTTTCTCCATCACCTCCTGATTTTTCAAAAAAGCTACAGATAGAAAATTGAGAAAAAAGACAAGTTTTCACTTAAAAAATTATATATTTAAAAAAGTACTTAATTTTTAACTTAAAAAACTATTAACACGTAATAACAACTTATTGCTGGGTTAAAATACACTTAAATTTTATTTGTGGAACCTGGTCCTTTTTTCCTGGAAGCTTCTGTTGTGCGATTTTCGCTTATATTTCCGGTTTGGATCATCACGCTTCAACAACCAACAATAGTCCGCCATCATGCTGACATTCCATCTTCCTTGATACCGGACTTCAAGCTCTTTTAAATCTTGGTGAAATCTTTCACCTTGTTCTTCGCTAACGGCTCCTAGATTTTCTGGGAAGTAATCAATGTGCGAATTCAGAAAATGGAGTTTAACGCTCATATTACAACCCATTACACCAAAATTCGTTATCATTTTGGCTACTATTTCTTTATAGTCCGAGCTTTTATTGTTCCCCAAAAAGTTTTTTACCACAAATATAACAAAAACAATTCGAAGAGTTTAAACAACTTCGCGACGACATTTTAAAGTTTAGGTTGCAAGATGCGCACTTCGACTGTTAGTTTTCTAATTCAGAGTAGGTACTTATACAAAAAAAACCTTTTGTTTTCTTCATTATACCCTTTTTGAACAACATTAACAACAATTAGGCAATATCACCTAAACATCGTGTATTAATGAGCTCATTACTAAATGAAGCCAAAATGACCCGTTTTCGAAATGGTTAATGCGAATTACTTACACTTATTATGTAGTAATTAACAAATTACTGATTTGCATTCATTTCTATGTCGTCTTAAACTAATTAAATGCAATAAAAATTAAGCTGAAGTAATTAAGTGACGTTTTATAGATTTTAAAATGTATGCGCTCAGACATTTTTAGTTAAAATCTTAAATATTCAATATCAAAGAATCCTGACGTGATAGAATTTTTTTATTATTTTTCTCGTAATCAGCACATTAGAAACTATAGAAAACGTTAATCAGATCTCAGAGAGGAAAACCATTGCAGACCTGTGTTATTTTTTACTTTATTTTTAAACAAATTAATATTTAAAGATTTTATGTCAACAGGTATTTTATTATAGATTTTAGGTGCTATACATAATAAACTTTTGCTCATAAGGCTGGTTTTTGCCTTTTGTAAACACAATTTATTATTGTTGCGCCTATTACGCTTCACAAAATCTGATAAGTGCGGGAATAATTGAGGATTGCTATGTACAAATACTGCAACTTCGAGAATATACAAACACGGTAGCGTTAGAATTTTGTGCTTGATGAAATATGGTTTACAGCTTTCATCTGTCTGAAGACCAAACATGGCTCGGATACACCTTTTTTGTGCTTTGAATACAATTTCCCTATTCGTTGAATTACCCCAAAAAATGATACCGTACCGTAGCAGAGATGCCGCAATACCATAGTAAGCAGTGAGTACGGCCTCAATACTTACGATTGAAGCTAATTTATACAATGCATATGCAGAGCTACTAATCCTTTTGCATAATTCTATTGTATGATCTTTCCAATTTAATTGTTTATCAATAGTTAAACCTAAAAATTTTGTCGTATGTGTATCTGTTATTGAATGATTGTTATAGAAAATATTTAAATTGTACGGACGTGGCCTTTGACTGAAGTGCATTACATATGTTTTTATTAAATTGATTTTCAAGTTATTATTATCTAACCAGTGGACAATGGAAGCTAAAGTTTCATTAATGTCGTTTTCATAATTTTCTTTATCTACACATGGAATAGATACTGTACTGTCGTCTGCAAACAGTGTCATTGGATGTTTTGTAGATTTGGGTAAGTCATTTATGTATATAATGAACAACAGAGGTCCTAATACGCTGCCTTGCGGCACGCCATACGTAACAGATCGTGACTTCGATTTATAAATTAATTGACTCTTGGTTTTCATATTCACTCTGGATATAATGGTAATTTGTGTCCTATTAGAAAGATATGATTTAATTAAATTTAAAATATTACCTCTTATTCCGTAAGACTCTAGTTTATTTAGCAGTATATTGTGGTCAACATAGTCAAAAGCCTGCGTCATGTCAAGGTATATTGCAGAAATAGGGCCTCTATTATCCATCTGAGTAATAATATTTTTATAAAAGTCATATATAGCTAAGTTAATTGACTTATTTTGTCTGAAGCCTTTTTGTTCTTGACAAAGTAATTTGTGGGATTCAAAGTAAGTATAAATTTTATTATGTATATACTTTTCAAAAATCTTAGAAAATATTGATACAAAGGCAATCGGTCTGTAATATTCCATCAATTCTCTATTTTCTTTTTTGAACAAAGGTTTTATCATTGTTGACTTTAGATGGTCAGGATAAGTACCATTACTGATGCATAAGTTCAGGATATAACTTAAATGTCCACTTATAAGGCTAGAAACTATTTTGATTATTTTAGTCGATATGTCATCAGATCCTACACAATTGGTATTTTTTAAACTAACTATGATTTTCTGTATGTCATCTGGAATGCTCGGAGTTACGAAAATAGAATTAACTGTATTTCCTATTTTCGATGTCACATTTTTACCGCGGTCTAATATGGGCTGGATTTTGTCAATAAAAAAATTATTAAAGGCATTAGCTATGTTGCTTGGGTCAGTAATTATATTATCGTCAACTTTTATTCTAGTAATATTGTCACGTGGGATGTTTAGTCTAGAGTTATTTATTATATGCCAAGTAGCTTTCGATTTATTGTCGGATGTTTTAATTTTGTAATTATTTTGAGCGCGTTGAGTAAGTTTTATAATCTTTTTAAACAATTTGGAATAGGTGACATACAACATCTTGTTTCTATCTGATGGCTTGAATCTTAAATGCCATAACAACTGTCTTTTCTTAGCACTGCATTTCTTAAGTCCACGCGATATCCATTTAATCTTTCTATTCACTCGAACGTTTATTATTTTATAGGGAAAACAAAGATCGTAAAAAAGTTTAAAGTTTTCAATAAAATAATTATAAGCTTTATTGGGATCACATTCCCGATACATATCTTGAAAAGAAAATTTATGTAGGCATTCTTTGAATTTTTTTATATTTTCAGCACAAAAATCTCGTATTTGTCTACTCCACGCTTTAATTGTAATAGTTTGGATTGGCAATTTCAATAATTGTGAAGTATGGTCTGACAAGCCAAATTCCAACACCTCCGTTTTACATGGTTTAGGAAAATTATGAGCAAAATTATCTATACATGATTTACTAGTAAGTCTCGTTGGTTTCTTAATAGCTAAGGTCATATTATAACTTAACAATAAATTTTCAAAATCTATAGTAACACTATTTTGTTTCAAAATATCAATATTAAAATCTCCTGCAATTATTACATTTTTATAACTTCTTTTACCCAACAAATGAAGTATAGATTCTAACTTACATAAAAACGTATTTAAATTATTCGCTTTAGGTATCCGGTATATACAAACTATCACAATTTTGTATCTTGTAAGTTCTATAGCACAGCATTCGCACATACCCGAAATGGAGTGTTTCTTTACCTCTGGGAGTTCTTTCCATTGATGGTCATGCTTCACAAGTATACATGCACCACCTCGTTTGGTGTTATTTCTACTGAAGCATGCAGCTAATGAATAGTTTGGCATCACTAGTAAGTTTTCATAACCAGCCATCATGAAATGCTCCGTAATGCATAAAACTGCTACATGTATTTTC
This sequence comes from Catocala sponsa, assembly GCA_963564715.1. Lineage (NCBI taxonomy): Eukaryota > Metazoa > Arthropoda > Insecta > Lepidoptera > Erebidae > Catocala > Catocala sponsa. Next base: position 3,107,267 of record OY751352.1, read on the forward strand.
TTATCGATAAGTTCTTGTAAACAAATTGACAACCCATCTAACTTATTTATTAGGCCAGCAATATTTTGATGCAGGATATAAATATTTTTACTAACGAAAAAAGCTTGCACTTTTATTGTCGTTTTCTAGTTGGTCACAAGATTCACTTCCCGTACTTGTCTCTCTATGTCTATCTGAGTTTGTGTGTCCAAATATACTTAGGTCCACCAATATATTCTCCATAATTCCTTTAAATATATTTCGTATTCCTTTCTTGTTGATTTTGCCAGTCATATAAGAAAACATATCTAATGAGAGGTCTCTATTACTATCGAAAATATACGCACCATCAATATTTTGTAGGCCATAGTATAAAATGTTATTGAACATTTCGACTTTAAAATTATATATTGGTGCTCCTGTTACATATGTAGGCGTGCATATTACTAAATTTGTATGTGTGAATTTTTTCAAAGATGTTTTTATTGTATCTACCACAGATATGTAGTTGCAATCATCTTTTATAACATTTTGACCTAAAATTAGTATACAATAGTCATTCAAAGTAAATTTTTCTACCATTTGTTCGGCGTTGCTTATTATATCTGTTGTTGGTCTATTTGGCAATATATAGTGACAATAATTAAAATGGTCTGAGTAAATTTGTTCTATTAAAGGCAAACATTCTTTGTTTTCGGTGGTGTTGATTATGCACAATTTATTTTTACGTTTGTCACTAGTATTTTTACATTCCTTGTAAATAAATGAAGTTTGCTTAGGTATTTTATGAGAATAAGTATCAAGAGTTTGCGTTTCTTTATTTTGCATCAAAGGCACACTTTCAGAACAATTGGTTGTTAGTGTGTTCTTCTGTGGCAAACTTTTATTTCTATGCGGTGTGGTGTTCTTTTTAGTAGGGGTTGAACAAATTTTTTTATATGTATTCATTTTTTTTATCATTTGTTGAAGTTCGTATTTTAACCGAGTGTTTTCAGTGTTTAAATTTTCAATTTCTTGATGCGCACTATTTAACTCTCGTGTAAGTGCTTTATTTTGTTCTATTAAGTGTTCATTAATAGTGTCGCTATTATCATGTAGGCTCTCCGGAATACTCAATATAGTGGTGTCCAATATGGTTTTTTCATTCGTCATTGTAGTTAAGTCATTTAATGAGCTTGTTCTGCATGGCTTACGATAAGTTATATTGTTAATAGTAGAATCCATAATTACAATAAATATTTAACAGTCCGTAATTTCGAGTATATATTTCTACTAATTTTATTTTATTTCTGTGGTATTACTAATTTATGGTCTGTATTTTTTTCATGTAGCAACACTATTGTCAATGTCATTTATATGTCAAATATCTTAGTCTGCTCGCTACTAGATGGCGTTAATCACTATACTAGGAGATAAAATATAGTTTATTCTGCAGTAGCAACACTGGTATTAATGTCATCTGTCGTATTAAGTTCAGCTACTCACCACCAGGAAGCGTTAGTGGCAGTACAAAGTTCAATTTTTAAATAAATCACTTGTAATAACGAAACTCATATAGAAGAATATTTGTAGATCTTCACTATTAATAACTTTTCACTCCACAAAAGATATAAAAACAAGTTCTTACTGTTTAAAAATTGTCTAAATATATATCTTTGTGTAATAACGTCTGTTTTTAAATAACATTTCACAATTTTGTTCACTGTCTAAAAATCACTGTTATATCTTCGTTTGTGTACATTGGTTTCAGTCACTAACAATGTCACATAGGTAGTTTCGTATGTAGTCCACATTTAATTGCAATATATTGTTAAATTAGTTTAGATAGTTTTTAGCAAGATAGTTTTGCAAGCGTTATAGTTGCACGTGCACAATGACGTAGCGATGCAGGTGCGCGCGGAATTCCAGGAAATTAATTTAATTTTTATTTTACGAATTAATTTAATTTTTTATTTATAATAAAATATGACTGACGTAGCGATGCAGGTGCGCGCGGAATTCCAGGAAATGAATTGAATTTTTATTTTACGAATGAATTTAATTTTTTATTTATAATAAAATATGACTGCACGTGTGTTATCGCGATCACGGTCCGGGTAAGACTAATCGCTTCGCGAGGCTATTGAAATCAAGAAACATCCTAATTTCAATAGAGAAGATGGTTGGAATGTACCACCAGCTTGGGATCCAGTAATTTAAATAGTCAAACCCAAGAAGAACCAAACCACAGCTAGACTTCATGATACTTTGAGCTCATTCTGCATAAATAGAAACACCCATGATTAAATTATGTTCGGGTACTTTGAAATAACTACACTGGAACATTGAGACAACTACCATCTAGTCTCCCCGTGACCATGGCTGCTGAAAAGCAACCGAAACGTCGGGGAAAGTGTAAACACAAATATAAATAGTATAATAGTAATAGTTTAGTATAGTAATAGTTTTAATAGTTTCAATAATTTAATTAGCTTAAAAATTTGTAAAGTTTAGTAGTAATAGTAGTGTAACAGTTTTCAAAAAATTTTGTAATGAAGTGTCAAATAAACAACGCGATAAAATCCGTATATAGTAGTTTAATTTCAATGAATACTTTAAAAATACTGAAATTGTTAGAGTTAACTGATGTGCAAAAATAAAAATAAATATTGTATTGTTATCATATTGCTACCGTAAACGCTATTATTATTATTATTATTATTTTATATTGTCTGTTGTATTACATGTGTTAAGTTTATTCTATGTACTACCTACAAACTATCTACAAACATGGTCGCAACGGAAGACCAGCGCTATTTTTTTTTCAAAACTAGCATTTTGTTGACTTGCGACCAATTTGCAGTAAGATTTGTTTTTTCATTTTTTGTAATTAACTGTGTCTGATGTATGTAGTGCATAATTCTGCTGCAAATAAATGTATTTTCTTTCTTCTTCTTTCTTTCTATGAGTTTCTTGCCTGCTTCTTCTCATGAAAGCTCTACTCCTCCAACAGGCTTTTTTTCAATGCAAAATTTTTATTTCCGTCTATTTATTTTTATAATTTTATTTTATTAATATAATAGTGAATTGACGTGCTAAGAATTGTTTGGACATTTTTATGGAAATAAAGATTTTTGACTTTGACTTTGACTAATAAAGAGGTAACTACAGTGATTTGTGACTGCTTAATTTACCTACTATAAGCCAGGATGGTTGAGTGGAATTGCTTTTACTGCAAAAACTTTTTGTTGTTTCCAGGTAATTCACCCGAGGATGTGTGAGGTGTCAAGATGGCCGTGTCGAGCCTCAAGAAAATAATCATCTAAATTTAATAAAGCGCTGTCTATTAGTTTGTTTGGAAACGTGAAACGTTAGCTCGAGTCAGGTCGCCACAGAGCCGATGTGTCAGCTGGAGTGACAGTTACAGCTGTCAGTGTCAAATTGACACTATACTTATGTAAGTGTTGGAAACACCCGTGCGGTTGCATTCTGTTTGACAAACTCGCTGCGTTACCGATCAAATCAGTGTTAATTGAAGACAACCTCTGTTGTTTCATTATTTCATTCATGTTTGTCCATCTATATTAATATTATAAAGTTGAAGAGTTTGTTTGTTTGTTGAAACGCGGGTGAAACCGCGGGCACATCTAGTTAATAATATACATTTTGTTGCTTCATCATGTCGTCAGTAAGCGAGATGGCGTCTAACCATCCATCATATTTATTTATTCATCATTACTAGAGACCGTGGTATTCATCCAGCCACATTATTCAGAAACGATATAATAATAGCTCTATTATATATTGTTCTAATTTAGACATCCGATATATCGTTGATTTGTTGTACCCGAACTAATGACAATATGAAATCATTATAAACGATGTTTGTTAGTATAGAAATAGCGAATTTATGGCCAGTAGGTATAATGTAGGATATAATTAAAGATGAAAGTAGGATATAATTAAAATGTAAGAATATAATTATAGTCTTGATAATAAGATGAAACTGAAAATATTATTTGTATTTTAAAATAATTAGGCACGCGCGCGCGCGCACTCACACATACACACACACGCACACACACCCTCACACACTTACACTCACACGCACATACACACATACACACGCTCACATACACACACACACACACACACACACACACACACACACACACACACACACACACACACACTGGCACGCACACATACACACACACTAACATGCACAAACACACACACTCACACGCACACATACATATTCAAACGCTCACATACACACACACTTTAAATAATATACTCATCCCCGCACTTTTTGCTAATTTACCTTATTGATTGCCTTACATTTTCTTGTATCTTTGAAGTACATACTTGAAGCCAAACTTCATACAAAGTGTACAAAGTTTTTGCTTCACGTATATTAGACTGTTTGGCTTTGACTCATGCAACGTTCGCTGTACTGAGCAATATATCGAACAACGAAGGAGCTTTATTAACTTGACTATCCAAGAGTTTTGTTTGTTGAATCTCCGGGTCTAAGGTTTTCAGTCAATGTAAATGTAATTTGTAACACTTAGCTATTTATATTCAAATTGCCCCGACGTTTCCACATAGGTCTATTAAACAATATCTACTTCATTAGAGTTAGCACCATGTAAGGCTAGGCAACCAGTGCCGACGGTTTACCAACAGAACATAATTTTCTTAAAGTAGAGTAGTAGAGCCTCGCTGATTCCAGCATGAATGGGTCGGCTCGACCGGGGAAGGACTACCCTCTCATAGAATATCGACTTGAAATAGCAGTATTCCTAATGTTTCATTCGGTGAGTGCGAGTGCCAGAGGCCCAATCACCCTCTTTCCCCCTTCCCGCTCCTTTTCCTTCCCATTTCATTTCCTAAAGGATCGGCAACGCGCAAGTGATGCCTCTGGTGTTGCAGGCATCTATAGGCTACGGTGACCACTTACCATCAGGTGGGCCGTATGCTTGATTGCCACCTTAATTGTATAAAAGAAAAAAAAACTTGCTACGTTTCATACTAAAAACCCGAACCCTAAAAACTATTTAACTTGTCTAGTGTTGCAATAATAATAATAATAAGCCCCCTATAATCCAACCATACGTCCGAGTCGAACACCTGACTCACGTAGGGGGCGGACACGCAATATTGTTTCTGGTGCGGCTAACATGGCTCTGGTAACCCATGTTTATGGAGATGATACTAAGAAGTAAACGTATAGGATCGCTTCCCGGGGGCAATCGCCGGGGCACACTTGGAGCTGACGCTGGGTGTCACAGCATGCGAACCGTTGGCGACGGGGGACTGAACAGGCGGGTTCCCCTCGAACAAAATGCTACAGCCGAACGATCACCTTCACTCTCACCTACTACGTCATCAGAACATTCACTTTTCGCTAACATTCCATCACCTTAATCAACTCACAGCTTATTTCGGTCACCCAATTTATCACCATTATCCACATATTCATCCCGAACTACAAGGTCAACGGCTGTTGTGCAGGAGGCATTAGCCGTTAATCCTGCACCCACTGTTGGCCCTACCTGTGCGCGAAAAAAATGGACTGAAGATATGAACTGATTCATATGGCGCACATACCTTCTGATAACCAAATGCGAGACAACAAACATGAACAACTATCTAGAATCTTTACACCTACAATTTAACAATAGATATCCGGAAATGCAAACCACACGCCAACGAATAGGAGACCAAAGAAGAGCTATACTTAAAAGAAAACTACTGCCACAGCATGTATTAGATGAGATAGGATCCGAAGTAAATGAACACGTCATACAAACTGAGAACGTTAGCCATTCACCTATTATACACAATCACACAGCACACATCTCTCCACAAACAAATGACATTATTAGCCACGCCAGAATGAAATGGACAGACGAGATGAATGAAGACATCATTAAATGTTATTTTGAAGTAACTGAAATAGAGACTAATAAAACTGCCTACCGAAAAAAACTACATGAATTATTCGTAGAAAGGCATCCGAGCCTGTCGAACCTCACTGAGCAGAGAATTGCCGATTAAAGACGATTAATATTTAACAATAAGATATACAGCATTAAAATAAATGCATTGAAGAGAGAAATAGAATTAAAACTGATTGAGCTGAACAACCAACGCCAATCTGACAGAGAAGGTGAGGGATCCAATGCACTAGAACACTCTTTAATAGACCACACACAGCAAACCCACTTCGATAACACAATAGATAGCACATCCACACTTGCCCAAAGAATAACGAATAGTCAAAATGAAAATAGCCCTAATATTAGAGCTCTCCGCACCGTAGCCATTCGTTCGACGCTTCTTTGTCGACGTGTTCTTGGCCGAGATCAGCGCGATGTCTCCCGTGCAGAGACTTTTGGGACCACAAAACTATTTTCTGCTCTTTGCTCAATAATTTTGGCTGTACATTTCTATTCAATAGGTTAAGGGGGGTTAGTTTTTTATCTGCATTCGTTAAGTATTTGTGAAGTTGAGATTGCTCAGCTTTGGAGTAGAAGTATTTGCGTAATTTGTCTATTAGGTTATTGTGTAAGTTTTGTATGTCGATGAGGCCTCTTCCTCCACTTTGGCGTGGCAGTGTGAGACGCTGTGCGCATGATCTGGGATGATGTTTTCTGTTGGCTATCATGTGTGTGTTGATTGTGCGCTGTCATTTAATTAAATCACTTTGAGACCAATTTATAATCCCGAAGGAATAGATGAGAACAGGTATTGCATAGGTATTTATTGCCTTTATGATGTTGCGAGAATTTAACTGGGTTCTTAAAATTTGGTTTAGTCTTACTTTGAATTGTTTAGTTAACTCTAATTTTGTTTGTTTTTGCTGAATATGCTTGGATTGATGAAAACCTAAATATTTGTAAGTGCTGTGTTCGTTCATGGGTTCTATTTGTTCACCTGTATTAAGAGTATATATATATATATTGTGTTCAGTTTTCCCTCGAGTTATAGAGTGTATTTTGCACTTATCAACTCCAAATTGCATTCGGATATCCGTCGAGAATGTTTGTGTGGTGTCAGCTAGTTTTGTAAGTTCGGTGTTGTTTGCTGCATACATTTTGATGTCATCCATGTAGAGTAACAATTGTTAGAAAGTTAAAACAATTGTTAGATCGTAGAGATGAGCTCTTTAGGAGATGGAAATCATGTCCCAATAATCATTATTACAGGTTAGAGTATACACGATGCAGAAATAGAACGAACAAAATTATAATTAAAGAAAAGAATAAATATAGGCAAATAGAATTAAAACAATGTCAGGGAGATATTAGAAAAGTTTGGAACTCCATTCACAGCTGGATAGGTAAATCCAAAACTAATCTAGATTGTGTAATAATGCAGTTTTTAGGTAAAACAGACACAGTAGGTAACATATGTACAAATTTTGCACGAACATTCACCGAAGACATAGACAGACAAGTTAACATTTTTGAAGCGTGACGAATATGTAAAGCCTTGTGATAAATCTCTCCGTTACATGAAAGCAACTTCCAGTGAGCTTGAAATAATTATAAACCAATTAAGTAGTAAGAAATCACCCGGTATAGATAACATAAGAATACAAGATATAAAATACATTAAAGAAAAAATCAGCCCTATACTAGCCAAATTTATTAACCTCTGTATCCAAAAGGGAGTGTACCCAGATTATTTAAAAAAGTCTATCATTCGACCTATTTACAAAGGAGGCAGTCATTTGGACTACGCAAATTATAGACCAATTGCCATTTTATCTGTAATTAATAAAATAGTTGAAAAAGTAATAGTAAAAAGGATCAGTAATTTTTTAGAACATAATCATATAATTTCAGAAACACAACATGGCTTTAGAAAGTCACGTAGTACAACTACCGCTCTGTCAAAATTTACAGACGATATAAATTTACATTTAAATAATAAAAAGTATGTTGCTGTTTTATTCATTGATTTCAAAAAAGCATTTGAAACTTTGGATCATGAGATTCTTCTAAAAGCCATGCAAGAATGCGGAATTCGGGGTCCACTTAACAAATGGTTTCAAAGTTATTTAAACAACAGAACGCTTCGTACAAGTATATGTGAACAGAGTGGACAAGAAGCGGTAGTTAAGTTCGGTGTGCCAACTGGATCAGTATATGGACCTGTTGGGTACATTATGCACGTTAATAGCATGAGTAAAGTAATAAAAAACTGCAGTGTATATATGTACGCTGATGACACGTGCCTCATGTACGCAGACACCGACTTAGATAATATAGAAACCGATGCAAACCGATTTCGAGAATGTTGTTAAATGGGCACATGACAACGGTATTATATTAATGCTAGCAATAGATGCAATAGTAATGAAACAAGCACAGACTAGAAATAGGAATATACATACAATGTACATAGATTACAAAAAGGCATTCGATTCTGTTCCCCATAGTTGGTTAATTTTTGTATTAGAACATTATAAAATTCATCCCAGTCTCATTTCATTTTTAGGTGCAGCCATGCTCAATTGGAAAACAAAATTAAGATTAATTGAAAACCTTTTATTGACTACTGGACTGATAAAAATTCAACGAGGCATATTTCAAGGAGATGCACTTAGCCCCCTATGGTTTTGTATAGCACTCAACCCATTGTCAGATCTACTTAATGATTACAATATAGGATTTAAAATTAAATGTAATAATTCGTTTCACCTTCTTTCACACTTACTTTTTTTTTATTTTTTATTTTTTATTTATTGAACTCAAAGAAAATGTGCTACAATTATCCTTTTACATAACTTCGCCAAACTGTGTAACAGTTTGTTGGCGAATACTGCACTCATTTAACAAATTAAAATTATCTATACACACTTTTAAGACACATTAGTTTAGTATTAGGTACAAAATAGTTATTGTTAATGAAATTAAAATTTTCAAAAAAAAAAAATTAAGAAGAGATACATTTAACAATAGTAAGGCTGTTTAATCTTCAATTTGATCATTAAATATTTGTAACAATGTTTCTTTTATCCTTTTCTTAAATATATTTAAGCTGGAACAATTTTCTGGGATACTTATTTTGTTATGTAGTCGTGGTATTATATACATACGTGTTCGTTCACCGTAGTAATTACATGAAACAGGCTCTTTGTACTTATTTCTAATAGCTTGTCTAAGCATACAATGTGGAGCTTTAGGTATTTTAAACTCTTCTTTATTATACTGTTCGACACTTAGCATATATTGAACCTTTTGATGCACAGGTAATAAATTGAACAATTTCATATAGTTTTTATTACATTTCTTTTTTGTGTTTTTGTCTACAAAACTCTTTAGGAACCTACATTGTATATTTAAGACTTTATCTAAATAAGTTTTAAATGTACGCCCGTAAGAACTCAGACCATAGCTCAAAATTGCATCCACCAGTGCATGATATAACATAAACAGCGTGGCTCGGTTTGTAACATATGTCAGCTGCTTGAATTTACATAAAACAGACCTCAATTTGTTGCAAACAATATCGATATGGAATTTCCAATTAAAATGATCATCTATTGTTAAACCTAGGTATTTATATTGATTCACAAATTCTATATGTTCACAATCAATACATAGTTGCATATTATTATGTAAGCATTCATACGAGTGACCAATAATGGAGATTTCTTTAATTGATTTTCTATTATACGGTGAGTGTAGAAGCATGCATTTGGTTTTGGATACATTTAATATAATACCGTTGTCATGTGCCCATTTAACAACATTCTCGAAATCGGTTTGCATCGGTTTCTATATTATCTAAGTCGGTGTCTGCGTACATGAGGCACGTGTCATCAGCGTACATATATACACTGCAGTTTTTTATTACTTTACTCATGCTATTAACGTGCATAATGTACCCAACAGGTCCATATACTGATCCAGTTGGCACACCGAACTTAACTACCGCTTCTTGTCCACTCTGTTCACATATACTTGTACGAAGCGTTCTGTTGTTTAAATAACTTTGAAACCATTTGTTAAGTGGACCCCGAATTCCGCATTCTTGCATGGCTTTTAGAAGAATCTCATGATCCAAAGTTTCAAATGCTTTTTTGAAATCAATGAATAAAACAGCAACATACTTTTTATTATTTAAATGTAAATTTATATCGTCTGTAAATTTTGACAGAGCGGTAGTTGTACTACGTGACTTTCTAAAGCCATGTTGTGTTTCTGAAATTATATGATTATGTTCTAAAAAATTACTGATCCTTTTTACTATTACTTTTTCAACTATTTTATTAATTACAGATAAAATGGCAATTGGTCTATAATTTGCGTAGTCCAAATGACTGCCTCCTTTGTAAATAGGTCGAATGATAGACTTTTTTAAATAATCTGGGTACACTCCCTTTTGGATACAGAGGTTAATAAATTTGGCTAGTATAGGGCTGATTTTTTCTTTAATGTATTTTATATCTTGTATTCTTATGTTATCTATACCGGGTGATTTCTTACTACTTAATTGGTTTATAATTATTTCAAGCTCACTGGAAGTTGCTTTCATGTAACGGAGAGATTTATCACAAGGCTTTACATATTCGTCACGCTTCAAAAATGTTAACTTGTCTGTCTATGTCTTCGGTGAATGTTCGTGCAAAATTTGTACATATGTTACCTACTGTGTCTGTTTTACCTAAAAACTGCATTATTACACAATCTAGATTAGTTTTGGATTTACCTATCCAGCTGTGAATGGAGTTCCAAACTTTTCTAATATCTCCCTGACATTGTTTTAATTCTATTTGCCTATATTTATTCTTTTCTTTAATTATAATTTTGTTCGTTCTATTTCTGCATCGTGTATACTCTAACCTGTAATAATGATTATTGGGACATGATTTCCATCTCCTAAAGAGCTCATCTCTACGATCTAACAATTGTTTTAACTTTCTAACAATTGTTACTCTACATGGATGACATCAAAATGTATGCAGCAAACAACACCGAACTTACAAAACTAGCTGACACCACACAAACATTCTCGACGGATATCCGAATGCAATTTGGAGTTGATAAGTGCAAAATACACTCTATAACTCGAGGGAAAACTGAACACAATATATATATATATACTCTTAATACAGGTGAACAAATAGAACCCATGAACGAACACAGCACTTACAAATATTTAGGTTTTCATCAATCCAAGCATATTCAGCAAAAACAAACAAAATTAGAGTTAACTAAACAATTCAAAGTAAGACTAAACCAAATTTTAAGAACCCAGTTAAATTCTCGCAACATCATAAAGGCAATAAATACCTATGCAATACCTGTTCTCATCTATTCCTTCGGGATTATAAATTGGTCTCAAAGTGATTTAATTAAATGACAGCGCACAATCAACACACACATGACAGCCAACAGAAAACATCATCCCAGATCATGCGCACAGCGTCTCACACTGCCACGCCAAAGTGGAGGAAGAGGCCTCATCGACATACAAAACTTACACAATAACCTAATAGACAAATTACGCAAATACTTCTACTCCAAAGCTGAGCAATCTCAACTTCACAAATACTTAACGAATGCAGATAAAAAACTAACCCCCCTTAACCTATTGAATAGAAATGTACAGCCAAAATTATTGAGCAAAGAGCAGAAAATAGTTTTGTGGTCCCAAAAGTCTCTGCACGGGAGACATCGCGCTGATCTCGGCCAAGAACACGTCGACAAAGAAGCGTCGAACGAATGGCTACGGTGCGGAGAGCTCTTTCCGGAGACGGAGGTTTTTGTGATCGCCATTCAGGATCAAGTAATAGACACCCGCAATTACCAGAAACACATAACCCGTATACCTAACCTTCTCACTGACTTATGTAGACGTTGCCATAGTAGTTCTGAAACTATTCAACACATAACTGGTTCATGTAAATCCATAGTACAAACTGATTATAAACATAGACACGATCAAGTCGCAGCAATAGTCCATCAGAACCTAGCCCACAATTATTCCTTTATTGAAAAAAAAACTTCCTATTACAAATATAAGCCCAGTACTGTTTTAGAGAATAATTCCTTTAAAATGTACTGGGATGGACCATTATTACCGACAAAACCATACACTACAATAGACCAGACATAACTATAGTAGACAAAACAAAAAAAACTGTTTTCATAATAGACATAGCAGTATGTAACACACATAATCTCCTCACTACGCATGCGGAAAAAATGTCGAAGTATGTTGATTTAGCTACCGAAATAAAAAGGCAATGGCAGGTAGACACTGTAAAAATCATACCTATTGTCATATCTACAACCGGCGTAGTCCCTAAGACACTTCGAAATAGCCTGAGCATACTTGACATGCCGAAATCTACAATCACACTCATACAAAAAGCCGTTCTTCTGAACACATGTCGCCTCACACGTAAATTTCTTGCATCATCTACTTCTTAACTCTTTCCCCTCTGGCACACTTGGCTAAGGCCCGTGTGTCAGGTTTTTACCCCTTTTAAATGAAAAGGAGACTAAATATAAACAAAACTATAATAATAATAATAATGATTTATTTGCTTAAATGTGTGCAATCCCAAACATAATTGAAAACCTATTGTGCCTGGCCGCCGACGTGCCGCTGGGGGTTAAGAGGGTAAACAGACACATTTTACTATATATTTAAACGATTAAAATTTAATCATATAGTTGACTTACTGACTATATTTCTGTGTGTCGCTACAGTGAGTCGGTATCCGAACCGCCTGAAAGCTGCGCAATTAAAACACTGTGGGACTGAATCTTTCACAACTTTTCATTCGCCCGAAAGCTTAATTTTCCTTTCGTTACACGCCAATTTTCTTTTAGAGATCATCACTAGAGCGTCTATTCTAATTATTCTAGTGAACGTTTTTATTCGATTTTGCTTTTCGATTATTATTTTTATAGTTTTTTCGACCATTTTGTTTAGTTTGTTATACTATCAATATTATATGTATTTTTCTGTAAAAATAACCGTATTAGACAGATAAGAAAACAATGTTAAAAACATAAGCCGATATGCTCATAATATACGCTCACTGGATGACATTTTGAAAGTATTACGACATCTGTTGTAACTTCTGCGAGATGATAACTTATGCGTTGTATATTTTAATATACATACATACATACATAGATTCACGCCTCTTTACCAGAGGGGTAGGCAGAGACTACGGATTTCCATTTGCTACGATCCTGACACACTTCTCTGACTTCATTCACTTTCATCACATTCCTCATACACGCCTGTCGGTTCAAAGATATAAATATATATGTTAAATGTCTGGTAAAAGTTCGTTAGTATATGTTAAATTCAAAGATATATACAACATGTCACAGATATAATGCGTTGTGCATTATATCTCAAACACCCCAATTAGATTATTAAATCGTAATAATAATATAATCATGAAAATGTTACTTTTATGTACTTAAATATTTTAATTTAACGAATTAGTTCTCCTTATTGTGCACGGATAGTATTAGTATATTACAATAAATCTAACGTTATTGCCTTTATTGCATCAAAAACCTTATTGCCTTGAATTATGATACATTTTCGTTTATTTTAGCTGTTTAATAAATATAATTTGTTATAATTATTTTAGGGATAAAAAATAACCTATATTAATAATTGCTGGAATTGATTCAGTAGCTGATTTTGAACAAACTACTTTCAGGATGTGCGTTTATTATGTTACATCTATACTAATATTATAAAGCTGAAGAGTTTGTTTGATTGTTTGTTTGCTTGAACGCGCTAATCTCAGGAACTACCGGTCCGATTTGAAAAATTCTTTCAGTGTTAGATAGCCCATTTATCGAGGAAGGCTATAGGCTATATATCATCACGCTAAGATCAATAGGAGCTGAGCACCAATGAAGAATGTTTCAAAGTCGGAGGATATTTTGTCCTTTTGAGAGCTTCCGCTGCGTGCGCTGCGTAAACAGTTAAAGTTTCGCAAAAATCATGTATGACAGAATTGTTTCCCTTTAAAAGTTCTAAAAAAAAGTCCTCGACAGCATATGTCTATCTTTTAAGGTTGGCTCACTATAACCATTTTTATGCTAACGAAATTTGTTCTAAAATAATGCATTATTTGCGAAGGTATTATTATAAACATGATATTAATGCTTATCCAAATAAATACGTTATTCATCACAAGTATTTAATTTAAAACAAAATTTCCCTTTACATCATTCGATTTCAATGAATATCTTAGGAGATATCGCAGTTTTAAAATAACATTGCAGCAAAATAATTACCCATTACAGACATAGTACAAACGATGTTTCTCCTGGTTTATTCTGCGTGATTACTACTGATTCGATTTGAAAAATTCTTTTAGTGTTGGATAGCCTATTTATCGAGGAAGGCTATAGGCTATATAACATCACGCTACGACCCACGGGGGCGGCGCAGTAACGATAAACGCGGGTGAAACCGCGGGAACATCTAGTGTTGTATATGTTAAATGTCTGGTAAAAGTTCGTTGCAATTTTTCTATCCGTTTTAAAAATGACTAGCTGGCTGGAATATGCTTGTGTAGTATGGAATCCGTGGTATACGGATTCCATACTACACAAGCATATTCCAGCCGGCTACGCACTAGAGAGTTATAAAGTGGTATTTTAGCCTGGGTGGACAGAATACCTTTGGTGGTACGCTTGATGAAACCTAACTTTTGAACAAATTTTATTGCTATGCTGTCGATATGAGCTCTAAAATTCAATTGGCTGTCTATGATAACACCTAGATCACGAACCTCATTAGTCCTAGCTAGATCAGTGCCACCAACTTAAAATAAATAAATTATGTACGGACGTCCATATTTTGTATATCAAGGCAAAAAATATCGTATGCAATTGTACTAGATAATGTACACTAGATATGCCCGCGGTTTCACCCGCGTTTATGATTACTGCACCGCCCCCGTGGGTCGTAGCGTGATGTTATGTAACCTATAACCTTCCTCGGTAAATAAGCTATCCAACACATAAAGATTTATTCAAATCGAACCAGTAGTTCCTGAGATTAGCGCGTTCAAACAAACAAACAAACAAACTATTCAGCTTAATAATATTAGTATAGATATTATGTATACCTTGTAACAAATATAATAATATTGTATATTTGTAGATCAAATCAACCTATGTTCTGTATGATGGTAATCAGCTTTTAATAATCATGTTGCTATTTATATAGTACTAGCTTTTGCCCGCGGCTTCGCTCGCGTTAAGTTAGAATTTGACAATCAATTCGGGCTGTACTCTGCTTGTAATAATATAATTCAATCATGATTCGAAAGACACGTGGCGCCATTTATTATCATAAGAAAGTTATTATTGTTTTCCCCGGGAACAGTATTTTTTTTCGGGATGAAAGGTAGCCTATGTCCGTTTCGGTACACCTGACAACGTATATGCAAAATTTCAGGATGATCGGTTCAGTGGTTTAGGCGTGAAAAGGTAACAAACAAACAAACTCATTTTCGCTTTTATAATATTAGTTAGGAAGTTAGGATATAATATAACTTTTATATACTCATAACTTTTATTGTAAACATACATTTGGAGAGTCCAACATGAGTAATATGCTTAAGTTGGTTTTTTTTTTATTATGTTTTTTTTTATTTGTCTATAACAATAGTTCGGCTGAAAGTGTAAGTAACCAATTTTATTTATACTTTTGATGTCAGTAAAATCCACATAGGTTTTATACGTTATTAATATTATAATAATAATAATATTCTATCACATACACACAACACCATCTAGCCCAAACTAAGCAGAGCTTGTATTATGGGTACTAGACAATGGATAAACATACAATATATAAACTTTTTTTTTTGTAAATACATACATACTATACATAGAAACACCCAGACCAAGGCAAACACCCATGTTCATGCACACAAATGTTTGACTTGTGCGGGAATCGAACCCGCGACCTCAGGCGTGGCAGTCGGTTACACTAACCACTACGACATCTTCCACTTCGGTCACGGATTCAATTTCCGGATATATTATATTACTTTTTAAATCTTAATGAAATAAATAACTGTAACAACTGGAGCTCATATAAGGAACATAATATAACATTGAATTGAAATTAATGTATGTGCTATGTAAAACTCAGAACCTTTAAGAAATTCATTTGTTTTTGTATATATTTTTATTTGTATGGCGAATATCTTATTTGTATGGCGAATATCTTACATCTTTATCAAATTATTAACGTCAAGACATACCTGAGTAACGACTAAGTATTTATATTTATAGCACTTGGTTTGTCTTAACTGTCAATTATACTACACTAGCTTTTGCGCGCGGCTCCGCCCGCGTGATACCTACTTGAATAAAAAGTAGCCTATGTCCTTCCCCAGGTTTTAAACTATATCTGTACCAAATTTTATCTAAATCGGTTGAGTGGTTTAGCCGTGAAAATGTAACAGATAGACAGAGTTACTTTCGAATTTATAATATTAGTAAGAATAGTAAGGATATATCCTTAACATTGTAATCTGTGGATAACGTCGTGAGCAGTGTGTTTATTAATTCTATAATTTTACTCCTAAAATTGTTGTAATGTATAATACAACAGTTTTAGGGCGGTGTGGAGGCCACTGCTCTTAGACCACACGACTGCTTATCATCAGATGGAGAGTGGTCATTTTGACTAGCAAAAAAAAATACACTGTTGTTTGTTGTCCAAAAAAACAAAAAGGAAATTTAAAAAAATCATAAAAATGTTTATGCAGACCTTTTATCAAATTACAAAGTTCAGACGAAGGACGGACGGCTTTTGAATTGTCGGGGTATGTGACGTCAAGAATAAGAAGCTAATAAGAAGTTGCCATTTAAATATCTGTACATAAAACTCAACTTTTGCCGATGAGCTTTATATCTTGTTTTAATTTTTATATCTTCATGGACGCGTATTTACATTTAAGCTGACAGAATTTCTAACCAGATTTTAATTTTCATATTAGGTTTATAAACTCTATCCTATAAACAAATAATTAACATAATATATACACAAATTATTTACAAAACATATTAACTAAAGAGAAAAATAAAACAACAAAATTAAAAGGCGTCATAATATTCCTCCACATCGTCGTCAATTGGCAACGTGCCCAGAAGACTGGCAGCATTGCCACGTTGAATGGCAATACTTATTCTTTGTGCAAAGAAAATACCAGCCCTCTGGTCACGTGAAGCGTCGATCATCCGCTTAGCTAGGTCTCTATAAACAGTCTCTATAATATTAGGTTTTGATTTTTAAAATATAAAATATTTGTTGTATTTATTTTTATATTATTTTTTATTGTTCGGGTTCAGACATCATAATCCTACTACTAAGTTTGTGAGGATGGATGTATGGATGTTTGTTACTCTTTTACGCAAAAACTATAGAACAAATTTTGATGAAACTTTACAGTATTATTGTTTATACATCAGAATAACATATAAGCTACTAAAAAAAACTATCTTGACATAAATCTACACTAACACGAGCGAAGCCGCGTAGTATGTAGATATTGTTAGAGTTAATATTTGGCCAGAGATATTTGTATATTTGTAAACGCTGAAAATATTGGAGCCATAGCAACTAATAAAACTTTAGACGTACAAAATAATTTAAATATAATGTAATATTCCGTCTTTAATCATTATTGCCATGGATAAGCTTTTATTAATTCAAATATTGATACGCAAATACAAATAATTAGTTCAACAAATACCCAGTCTAATTGCCCTGATTTAAATTATAAATAATTACAGATATAAAATAACTTTCGGCTAAGAGTTACTTTGGTCAGCTTCCTCTCATAAAAACGTTTTATCTGCAACAATTAGTGATGTTTGTATTTTCAGAATTTCAAGTAAAACGTGTTATATTTTGAGTGGTATATTAAACAAATAAATTATATGTTTCACAAAATCTTGTAAAACAAGCGTATGTTTATTAATTTTACATATATTTACAGATCTATTATATTGACACCGAACATCCTTTGGTCACGTATGTCAATCAGTTATACATAAAACACTACACAATGACTGCTCGTCGTCTCAATCGGAAGGACCCTCGTCACTATGTCAACATATCCACTGAAACTATCATTCATTTTACTAACAATATAAGGGTAAAAATACATGGTCTCTTTTTTCTTGGCTTTTGAAGACTAAATTACAACTAAACAACAGTGTGATAGAAGCTTGCACAGTGAACTGTCACACGACGGTTTTTATATTTCTGATATAATTACATATTAAGAATCTGTTTCAGATGGACTTTTATTTCTACCAGTTTTTAACGAATAGGTATCGTCCCAGTTTCGTCGAATTTCATTTCGGATTTTGTGACTTTCTGGACAAAGATCCCATCATGGGCGCAGTGATGAAGCTAAGCAGTACATTAGCTAATCTCTCGTGCCCTTACCCGCCCGTAAGTATATAAACAATTATATTTATTTATTTCACACACTACTTCTAGGTTATACTAAATTGGGTACGTTTTCAGTATAATTTTTTTTGGCGTATCTTATTTTCCAATTTAAGAAAGGTACTAGCTATTCGTTCACTTGGAAAGTATTTTAGGTAAAGAACTTTGAGAAATTTTAAATTATTTCATTTTTCTATTAGCTTGCTCTACTGAAACCGATGTACTTGACATCGGTTTCTTCGGACTTAAGGCGTATTTTCATTTTTGTGTGTCATTAAGAGAGTAGAAGTTTAGACAGCCTTACCTACCTGTTAGTATAATTATATGTTAATTTTACTCATAAATCAATATTTATAATCATACAATTATGAAATTAAAAACAGATGCAATTCAACTTTAATAAATTCGTAAATAAGTACGAGTAGGTACATATAAAAATAAAATACTCGTGACCATAATCGCAATGTTGTTATCAATTTGCTAAAGTTTGCATCTTCTGTCTCTATCTTGGCTCGTACATGAATCTCTACTAACCTTACCATTATCAGATCTCCGTAAGACAATTGTTTGCGCTCGTGACTAAATTGATTTTGGCCCGAATTGTAGCCTGTCTGTCTTCAAACAGTGTACTTACTGTTTGGTCATATAGATTATGTGTTATAATATGAGTGTCACGTTTACGACGACCTGACGTAATAAATGCTGAAGCTGTAATAATCCATCCGTGATAATCGGTGGCTTCGTTTATTCATACAGATCACTACATAAATGCACAAGCAAGTTGTATGAACAGTGTCCACAGCGCTAATCAAGATAACAGAGAATATCTCTGTCCCCAGTTTTAGTTCACTACAGTTCTAGTGAACTGAACCAAAAGAATCGATTGATTCTTTTGGTTCTGCATATTATGAACAGTCAACCTGGTAGTTCCACACTTGCATAGACTATAACGGTGATGCATGATGGCGCAACGAAATACTATCTGCCGATAAATTGTTATTGTTATTTCAGGGCCAGTATAGTTTCACAAACTTGAGAATACCATATGTACCCAAAAATTTTCCATTTCAACGAGGACGCATATATATGAACATGACATTAAACAAAAACAATGAGACCATATCTGTTGGACGTGGCTATATAGACATGGAAATTAAACAGCAGGTTTTAAAGAAGGAGAAGTCGTAATGTTATTACCAACGTCCAGATTACGAATGCATGCATCAAGCCCCAACGTTATGTCGATAAAAATATATAATAAATTATCAAATAATATTAAAAATGAAGAGAAATTCAGCACGTTTATCAACAAATTAAAAGACTTTTTAATACAAAAATGTTACTATGATATAAACGAATATTTAAACGATAAATTTTAATAATTTAAATTATGAAAGTAGGTACATTTTAGAAAATAACTGTAATACTTACTTTATAATAAATTAATAATAAACTATAATAAATAAATAATACGTTAGTAATTAAATAAATATCTACTAAGCTCTAAAATTTATTTCAATATGATATAAGATAATAGAATGTTCGTTCTTCTCTCCTAATGTTGCCGTGCCCGACGGGGTCCATAATTGTTCTCTCTACATTTATAAGACCTGTATATACATTATGGAGTACAATAAACGAATTGAATTGAATTGAATTGAATGTTATTTATGTTAAACATCAAACTTGTTATTAATTTTTATATAAATACCTATACATATATCGCCATGTTTTCTTTTTGTATTTATACTACTAATGTGGCAAACTAGCATACGGCCCACCTGATGGTAAGTGGTCACCGTAGTCTATGGACGCCTGCAACACCTGAGGCATCACCTGCGCGTTGCCGACGCTTTTGGAAAGGAAGTGGGAAGGAGAAGAAGCGGGAAGGGCGAAAGGGGGTTCTTGGGCCTTCGGCACTCTCACTCACTGAACGAAACAACAGTAGGAACACTGCTATTTCACGTCGATATTCTGTGAGAGGGTAGTCCTTCCACGGTCGAGCCGGCCCATTCATGCTGAAATCAGCAAGGCTCTACTACTCTAAAATTACTACCGATGTTGCAATAATATACACACTGTTAGAAGACTTAGTGCTCTAAACACAACCGCCGTTGGATATATTGCTCAGAAAGCGAATATGCCATGAAGTACAACTCTTTTAAACTGTATTAATTAAACCAAAGCATTGTAATCTCAAAGGCTATAAACGAAGCTATTTCGCTAAATAATGACAGGATAGTTATCTTAACGGATAGTAAAAGTGCTTTGCAGCATATAGCTCGGTGCGCCTCTGGTTTCAGAGGTGCACCAATAGCTTATGTAGTACAGCAAATTCACGAATTGAATTCATCTGGTAAGTCCTTGAGATTGCAATGGGTTCCTTCTCATATTGGGCTCCAGGATACAGATGGAATGAATTACGCTGTTAAAATGTAGCTGTCAGAATACTTTGGTAACATTAAAAAGCTATGTAATAGACATTATAAATAATCATTTGACGAGAGGAGTAAAGAAAAGGGCATTCGGTATAAAACTATTCAACATCAGCCTGCTAGGATACCCTGGTTTATTAATAGTAATTTAAATATAAATATTATTGTTATAACGTATAGGCTGCGCTCAGGCCACTATCCATCTAGAAAGTTTGGACATCTCATGAAAAAAGTCGATACGCCCGATTGTGAAACTTTCGGAGTCCTTGATGATGTCCAACACTTACTGATGGATTGTGTCAAATAACAGCGCCAAAGGAACTCGTTGATGTTCAAATATAACTTAACGTGTACGATGTAGGACTTTTCATTAATATTCTAAGTGACCCTACTTCAAATGCGGCGTTAGACCTATTTCAGATATATGTACAAAAACGACTTCCTCCTATCATTACATAGCAAGTAAGTATCTTGGAATAAGCCACGATGGGGCTAACGTATTATTCTGTAATAAAAGCATCTAAATAAAAAAAGATAAAAAAATAAAATAAACCATATCATAACTGTGGGTGCAACATTGTATGGTATTTTGCTGAGAACACATTTTGTATTTCCCCGGCACCGATCGTCCATAGCCACTCCAGTCGTCCCCAAACCTCCTAGCGTAATTAACATGTTAGCGTAAGTACTATTGTGAAAGCGAATAGACTTTGTGTTTTGACCAGACTCTAAGTTTCATTTCTCTCAGAGTGATATTGTAATAATCCAACGAGTTATTTACTATTTAAGAAAGGTATTAGTTTTTCGTTTCTACTAATTTAAGAAAGCTACTAGTTTTTCGTTCACGTAGATAATAGTTTGGGTAACTAAATTTAATAAAATGTTAAAATACTCAAATTACTCAAAAATTCTCTATTAGCTTTCTCAGCATCGGGCTTTACTGAAACCGATGTCCGGTACTTAGGACACATTTTCATTTTTTGTGTGTCATAAGAGAGTAGAAGTTTAGACAGCGTTTACAGTATCATCCTGAACTAATACTGACTGTTCCATTCTAGCCTATTTTAGGAATATTATACCCATAGAACAGCTTAAAGAATAGCAATCGACATTTAGATTAGATTAACGCGTTCTCTATCCCAGAAGAAAAGTTAAAAATGTATTTGTAAGTCCACCTACAATTTCATCCTAACTTAATCATTAAATAAGTATTAAAAAATGTTAAAACGGGCTAAAAAATTACTTTTTCGGTAACCTTGTTATCTAACCATATGTCGATGAGAATCTTTTTGCTCTTATTCAGACGTCCAGTCAAATAAAAAGCATCAAATTTGCTTTTGGATTATAACTCTAACCAGAATCATGGACATATGAGTTTGGTACAAACGTGACTCCTATGGAGTCATTGGACAGGGAACGTGTTAATGCTAAATGCACGATCGAAATATGTTGCAGAAATCTAACTAAAATAATGTAAAATGCAGACCACCTTATTGTGTGAATAAATGTGGTGGATACCACAAGGAAGCGTACTGAGGCCGCTCATATTTTTATTATACTATATGTTTCTCACACAGAGAAGGGACCCGTGCCCAGCAGTGGGACAGTTTTATACAGGGCTGGTATTATTATTATTATATGTTTGTATATTACTAAGTATACATATAAGTATTTGCTGATCTTTTTTAATATTGACGTGTAACAAATGGACATCTTATCATCTTGATCTCATCTTGAGTGTGTATGCTACACATTTTGTTTTCTTTATAATTAGCAAAATATGATTGAGGCGTCTTAGATCAGACAGCTAAAGAAAACTTATGCCGTTTATTAAACATATAATTACATTTACAACAAGATATGAATATTTAAATTACCATGCTACCTCTTTTTCTTATAAAAATGTAAACTTTATTTCTGGTCTTATTTTGCGCGGCAATAGCATTTTATAATATCAATGCGATACCAGACTGAAAATTATAATATGACATTAATGAAGATAAATACATATATATAGTTCAGGTGAATTAGAACTATTATTATTATTTATTATTAAAAACTTTATTCGGTAGAGGCTGCGTACTCATATTCTTAGCGAATTCATAAAAAATGTTAAAGATCCAAGCTTCGGGTAGACTGACAATCCAAAAATTTGAGGTGAAAATGAGAGACGTCAAAATCATAATCAAAATCTTTATTTCCATAAAAATATTATGTTCTATGATAAACAAGACTAGCTTATCCAAGATCAGCAATATGAGAGATTGTTTAAGAAATTTAAGAATGTTTCCATAATTTATTGTTAAAAATCTGATAGAATTCATTACGACAGTGCCTCTAGATGATTTAATCAGGCCACACGATGCTCTCTATCCAGGGTACGTAGTGCGACACCCTGGTGTACATGCCGGGTGTGCCGAGGGTGCCACAGGTCCTGCCGAATGACGTCACTCCGACCACAGTGTACTGACATTTCGCTAGATTCACTTGTAAAGGACCGCCGCTGTCACCCTGTCAGAACAAATGAAGTTACATGATATACTGCGTGTAACAGTAAGCTGTGGTCAAATGTTAAGCTCATAATATAGTGGACTTTGTCTATAAAGTAAGACTCATACGGCCTGACAAATAAGCGCGGTATACACGATGTACTTGTAGACAAAGTACAAATAAATAACATTACTATTAATAAACCAAAAATAACTTATAGTTAGTAACCTAGAGCGTTGACATTTCAGGTCGTAGTAACGTTCTGTCGCAGTTATACCTAATTTCGCCAGGTATAACAGTAAAATATCACGGCTTGTATTGTGGATTTGTATGTTTGATAATCAATCACACGTAAACCATTAAACAGAATTGGATTAAACTTGGCGCGCAAATAAACCATGTTTTGGATTAATATTAATATGACTACCAGTAGCACAATTATTCTGAAATAACTAAGGGTGAATTACTTTAATACTCGGTCACCCATCTACACGTATCTGTGGGGTTCACGCAGGCACAAGTTTGTTGTATACAACTTAGGTGTATGATCAAATTCGTGCCTATCGATAGATTTATATTAAGAGTCAACTAATAACAAACGAAGGCCAAGTGGATCTTGGCCTTCGGCATTAAAGTACCATGCCAAGTCAGACCAGTCATCTCTGTCAGGTCAATTGTTTCACTTGTACATATTATTTTATTAGCCTTGCCTAAATAACACTTACTTGACATGTGTCAATAATGTCACTATGTGATCCGTAGCACATCTGCGTAGTATGGTCGTACCCTTGCTTCAAGTGACGGTGGGTAGGATATGCTGATGCACAATCCGTTTTATTATATTTTGATACTGTCAACTAAAACAAAGCCGTGTTATAGTTATTAAATTACTGACCGAATGACCGATAGCTAAAACATACTCAGTCAATATTTGCCCGGTTCAAAGTTCATTAATTTCATCTACGCCTTTTAAAATGACTGCATTCCAGCAGTCTACAGATGACATGGCAAATGTCAGGAGGAACCATTCAACAGTAGCAGAATATGTAATGTGTTTAGGAACAGCTCTGGATACATTGAATCCTTCCAACACAACAACTTACAGTTTGAATACTCTTAATTGTATTCCTAAACCTTCTTATTTTTGCTTTCTTAATCTGCCTTATGGCTTATGCCTCAAACCAACCCTGATATTATTTGGTAACCCCAAATGACGCTCGGACGTACATCAGCTACACATACACAGAAATATACCTAAGATATATCTACATATCAATTAAAAACGATGAGTATATATACATATATAAATTAAAATAAATATAACATGTATAAAAAATAAATTGGCGTAATAGCATAATATAATATAATATTCAACAACGCGTACGTATTACAATACCGAAATTTCATAAACTATGACTGAAATACCGACGTCCGAAACAACGAAATTCAAAATACCGAAAGTTTTAAATGCCGATAGCCGTTATATCGAAACATAAAATACCGATGTCCAAATGCCCGAAAGGATGAAACCCCGAATGGACGAAATCCCGAATGGAATTCCTCAGTTCTATGGTAGAACTAATGGGAGTTTTGGACGGATCCCCGCTTTGCGGGGCTCCTATTTCTGGGTGGGTTTACAAAAGAGAACCTAACACAACCTAACGCTGCCGAGTCGGAATCGTACGGATGACTTCGGGATTTGGATCTTCGGTATTTTAACCTTTCGGGCAAATTAACTTTCAGGATTTAAAACTTTCGGCCAATCAATCATTCGCCGTTTAATTTTTTGGGATTTCTTCCATAGGTATTATAAAATACGGTCTTTTAAATTTCGGTATTGTAGTACGTACCCTCAATAACACCCACTAATAGTTGCCATTCACCGGTATCAAAAGCTTTTTCCTCGCCTTTATCGTTTCCCGCTTGCACATAGTCGTGTCCCACTCGTCTAGCAACGCGAGTCGCGACGGTGGAAAGGAGCTAAAGGAATCAAAAATCCTTTTAGGAAGGATCTTGGTTCTTCAGATGCAATAAGTTTCATCGTATAAATAAGCACGGAGCGTAAATAAAAATTAATAGGCTTAGTTTTATGCACTACTTACAACTTGTAGCGTATCGGCCAAACCGTTTTTATAACCTATTTCGCCCCATCCAGGCGCATCAGCCTCGGATTTATCTAAATGTTCAGTATCCAGACATGCTGGCACTAGTTCCTCACTAAAGCTTATCCTGAAAGTATAATAATACTTATTATACACATGTTCCTCCCTACTATTGTCAACTCTTTGTAACAGTAACAGACCTCTCCGCTTACACATCTTACTTTCTTGTTTCCTTAGTCAACAGCGCATTGATTACCGATTTGATACGAATAGTCGAAGATCGATCTTCGATTTACAGGATTGGTTCTGATACTTTATGGAATCGATATATAATTCTGTTGGCCTCAAGTCGATCGAACCGAAGATCGAATTCTTTAGAACAGATCGATAGGTGAACTCCATAATATTTTAAATTCTTTAAAAATTATGGAGACTTTTCAGATATAATACAGATTACCTAACGAAGTTTTTCTTAACCTTTGAAATAATTGATCGTAAAATAATAAACGGTATAGAGAACTTATAATTACATACTCTGTTTCAGTCTCCAACAGCGCGATGTCGTGGTAGTGGGATGGTGGTTTGTACTCCGGATGTTCAATGGCCCTCTTTATTTTATACACCTTCCAGTACTCCAGAGGATCACTGCGCTTCAGTATCCCTAACGCCGCAAACGATACATAACCTCTGTAAAATAAATGTAAAGTCACTTACTTGTCAAATACCTCGATACTTATTATTTTCTCTCCTGATTCTTCAATTGCACTTGCGTATTGCTTATTTTCTGTCAAGAAATTATCAGTACCAGCTTGGCATCTGGAACTGTGCCCAGTGAAGGTAATAGATTCGCTTCATATTATGTGGAGCCGAAGACCAGATCTAGAGAAAAGTGTATGTAGTACACCTCTGCCTGACCTTTCGGGGATATAGGAATGAAGTAGACAATTCCAAGATTTCATATATTTTCGGTAACATATACACATAAAACACTTTCATGTCTACTGTATACAGTTGTTTTATCACACGAATCTTAAACGTTTACGTATACGTTTACTTAGAATATGCAGGCGTTCAAAGAGCAGAGACTTCATTTGCTCATTGTCAAACCTGTATAACACACGCTGCGCAGCCAGCTCAAGAGACAGTAACATGCAAACTCGAGATGCTGTGGAAATCTGGCTCTATGTGAGCACGGCGTTATGTATTATAGATGTTCTGTAGGCTGTTCGTCCGGTTCGATAGAGTCTACTGTAATCTACTTTATCTTTGTCAGACAATTACTTATATAAAGGTCCTACAGGCCAAGTCTCTGGCATGTCGGCTAATCTTGCCCGAAACTGGTCATCTGTGCAGGAGATATAAAAGTGCACAATGGTGTGCGCAAATACAAGAGCTATATTTCTACACTATTAGAATCTGATGGCACAATCCGGCACATCTGGAGAGAGATCAGGCGCCGGACCAATAGCTTAACGGGTTTCCTAAAGCACTAACTCAGGTCTAAAATGGCGATATAAAATCAGCGAAATTGAAAAAAAATCACCGAAATTTGTTGTTTTTTGTTGCTAATTAGTTGCACGCTAGCTTTAGTGTTGACTTTTTCATGGAAAAACTATAGTGAAAATTTGTTGCTACTCATACTGCAGCTAGTCTGAGTACACAGGATCAACAACAAAATAGAAAACCGGAAGTCAAGAGAAGTTGGAGATCGGTTTATAAACAAACCGGTCACACTAGCTTTACTCTTGACTCTTCCGTGGAAAAACTATAGTGAACATTTGTTGCTGCTCATACTGCAGTTTGTTTTAGTATAGAGAGTCAGCAACAAAATAAAAACCGGAAGTCAAAAGAAGTTGGAAATCGGTTTACAAAAAAAACCGGCCACGCTAGCTTAACTAACGATTTTCCCGTAGAAAAACTATTGTAAAAATTTGTTGCTGCTCATACTGCAGCTAGTCTGAGTGCAAAGGGTCAGGAACAAAATAGAAAACCGGCCGGTTTTTACCTAAACCGATTTCCAACTTCTCTTGACTTCCGGTCGTTATTTTGTTGCTGACTCTCTATGCTAAAACAAGCTGCAGTATGAGTAGCAACAAATTTTCACTATAGTTTTTACACGAAAAAGTCAAGAGTAAAGCTAGCGTGGACTTTATTTATTTTGGCATAATTAAAAAAAAAACAATTTTTATTTTTTTTTAATTTTTCTTCTTAGCATCTTTCAGCAACAAATTAGCAACAAATTGATCCCTATTCGCTTGATCGATCAGTCCACATCCAGTGATTTCCACGCTATCTTAATGAAAAGTTAGCGTTATTGCCGATTTTTTGCGATCGGCTGAAGCAAAAAATTTATTTTGTAGCAACTAATTAGCAACAAAAAAGCAACAAATATCGGTGTTTTTTTTTCAATTTCGCTGATTTTACATCACCATTTTTTTAGACCTCTAACTCCGAGCTTCCATTGAGAATTTTGCAACAGATAAACTCAATAATATTTTGTTAAACCTCATACGTCTGGCATTCAATACTGTTACGGAAGCTAACAAACAACTTACAACAATCGCGAGTAGACGCAATGCGCTGCCGTCAGGATGAACTTCTCGCTGATAACAGATCCTCCACAGACCCATTTAGCCGTTGGCTGGTCTTCACCGAACCCAAGCAAAGCCTGCAACAGTTACAAACAGCCACTGCATCATGGATCTCATGGAATAAGTTTGTTCTTATGTTTGTTTCTATACCTATAGGTCTAGCTAAGTAAAATGAGTCTTGTTTTCCATTTACGCGAATGTAATACATTAAAATTAAACTACCTTATACGAATTTTATCGCGTTGTTTATTTTTCTGTTTTAAACTCTACTGATACCAAATTTGACACTTTAAACTACTATGGCTTAGCACTGGTACTAGTTACTTAAGCAACTATTTAAGCTATTTATAAATTATAATATAAATACTATCAATATTTAATTTTACACTAACCCCGACTTTTAGTTTGCTTTTCAGCAGCCATGTTCACGGGGAGACTACGATTTTGATAGTCAACCAATATGTTAATCTAGACAATAGTAGTTTAAAGTTTCAAAATAAAGTAAAAATAGAGTTAAAAGAAACAACGAGATAAAATTCGTATAAAGAAGTATAATTTCAAAGTATTATTAGACTTATGTGTCATAAATGTGCTCGATAGACGACAATAGACTCATCCTCATTTATATGGAATGAAAGATAGCTGACGTAGCTGCAAGGGTGTTCTATTTCCAGTACTCGTACTAGTTATAAGCAGAGTAGGTAAGATAAGATAAGATAAGATTTTTATTTGCCAAAAATATATACAGAGGTTTCCTTATACAATAGACTTTATAATGTACTTATAGTATTAAAATTACCAAAACATAATTTGTAGGTTAAGGAAAAATTGCTCTTGAACTCCACACTGGGTCAGGCCTGAGAAATATACACGCTATAGCATATACTACTACTAACTATAATGGTACATCTTCATTAGGAAACGTTAATAAAAACACCTCGTCTTGCGTTTATTCTTATTTGCCTTTGACTTTGCCTTGTGACTTTACTGGACAGTCTATGCTATCGTCGGGGATAAGTGATCTGATGGGTGTACTTAATTTGACACAAAGTAGCAATTTTTATGCTAGTATGAAGTAAAAAAATAGAAAGTTTAGCTATCTAGCACAATAGGACGAGGTTGCTGACCCTTAGGCTACGGACACGAAGTCAGCGGGCGCGGAGCGGCGGCGGCGGCGGTGCGGGCAGCGCGCAGCGGCGCGTTTCAATGCATAGATTTATATGGAACTGGCTTCGAAAGAAGCAGTGTAGCGGTACCCGCGCGTCTGCATTGATGTAATATTGTGTATTTTATTTTTGGCTTTTTAACGACCGACGTTTATGTCAAAAGATGTTATCCTCGCTATTTAGACATTTCGTTCGCGAACAAAGACACTAACTATTTCTTTTACTGTTACTAATTTCTTATAACACGACACCGCGCGACCTGCCCGCTGGCTTCAAGACCGGGTCTGCATTGCCGCGCCGCTACCCGCGCCGCCGTCGCCGCCCCGCAATCGTTGACTTCGAGAACGTGGCCTTAGACTATTTATGGATCACACAAATACTTGTTCCTTGTAGAGTACGTAACCGGTAGCAGGAGATGGTATGTTTTTATGTTCTTGCTTACCATGTGAGGGAGCTCCCATCTCTCGGCAACTCGACCGCCAATACCATAGTTGCTGAAGCTTTGTAATCCATAGCATTGCTCACGTTCGTATAGTTTTCTTATAATTTTCAAATTTCCGTTACCACCTCGACACTTATACGGAAGATGTTGTATGTAATCCAAACATTCTGTGAATTTGACATTCAAATTATGTTAAGATAGACTTTATGTCTTTATACCACGGCCAACAAAAAGATTTCATCATAAGTTTAAAAAAACAACAACAAGCACTGGGACACCTGCGTAGCCAGCCTCAGCAGCGGTGACAATGGAAAGCCCCTAGTATTGACTCGTGAGCACGCAACACATTTAATAAGAAGTATATAAGCGGAGTTACAGTACTTACTGTTATAAGCTTTAGGCCCTTCTTTTTTGACAAGATATCCGTTTATGTTAACGACGTTATCTTTATACCTGAAATTATACATTGTAATCTTTATATACAGTGTGTCCGGTCATGGACTAGCGATATTCTAAATATTTATATAACAACTATTTTAATACACAAATACACTCTTCATTTGAGTCCAATCCACTTCCTCGCTATGTGGCAGTCTTTTATTTTTTTGTTGAAAAATTCTCTGTGTGTGTACAAAATAAATCATATCTCCCCAGTACAGTACCCATAATAAGCCGTTAATAAAGCCGCGATACTCGCAGTTTTCCTTAATCTTATAATGCATATGAATATGTGTTTAGTTTGGCACACAATGTTTCTTTAAGATGCTTCCAATTTAAATTGTTGTCAATATTTAAACCTACAAACTTTCTATTTCTAAATGTCATAAGATGAGTTTTGTTTAAATTAATATTCATATTATATAATGTCAACCAATTTATTATATTCCTTAATGTCAAATTCATCTCTTGTTCTATAAATAGTTTGTCTTGTCCAGTAAATATAACTGTGTTATTATCAGAAAATAATACTGTATTATATTTTGTCACTTTTGGCAGATCTTTAGTATATAAATATATTAAAAAGTAAAGGACCTAACACGCTGCCTTGTGGCACTCTTAATTTAACTTGCCTGCTTGCTGATGAATATATAGTTACTTTTTTAGCAACATTTTCACTTTTGTCGTCTTCTTGCGTCAAGGATTCGTTTTAATATAGTTGTACTTACACTTCTTCATCGTTGAGGGTACAATCCGCACAACAGACTATAGGAGTCTTGTCCTTGTAAGAGCATATCTCAGCCAACTCTGGGAGTTTATCTTCAGGATAACCAGCTTCGCGCTAAAAATAAGCATTTATATTTATTAACACCTGTGTAACTAAAAAGAAGTGGACAGAAGCACTAGCGCCTGTCACGTATTCGACTCGCGGCGCACGGCTGCGTGCGCAGCGAGCGAGACGGTGGCATCATTAGCCCCCCTCCGAGCGGCGGCGGCCTATATATAGTGGATCGCGCCCTGGGGCAGGCTTCTTCCTTCCGCTGAGCTGCACATGAAGTTAAGTGGTTCTTCCTAACAAGACCCACACAGGAAGCCTTTGTGAATCACGCCCTGATTTATATGAATTGTATACCTTGCTTTAAGTGTGTTCTACACTCAGTGTTAATAAAAGTGTTAATTGCTCTAGTATCTTTGAATCATCTCTGCTTAAAGTAACCTCAAGACACCACGGCCCTACAGCGTGGCCTGTCGTCTTCCTAACTAAAACCTTAAAGGTTACACGCCATTTACCAAAAAGCTTAGGCATCCCTGAACGCAATTTCGGTCCCGGAGAAACAAACGATACATAGTGCATAATAGACCAGAAATGATATACATAAACAAAATAGAAAACAAAATTTATAGATATTGTGATATCATCTGTCATAGGACCAAACTAAATAGAAAACTAGGTAAATGCGAAAGAAGAAGTTACCAGATTATGGGAAACATCTACAGATATAATTGCTCAGTATCAGTACAGTGTCTGGAACCTTGCTCCGCAGACGCAACAGACTCGCGTCCTATGACTTAAGTCCGCCTAAGACCATAGCTGGCAAATTTGGATATAATTTAACTCTGCTTGTTTTTTCAGGGTGTGTCATGTATGTGTGAAACTATTTGTATAAGAAATTTCACTAAACACTTTTTTTGTGTGGTTCACAGCTTTGATTAGCATTTGGCAGGTTTTATTATTATTGTTCGGCCCAGCTATGGTGAACGCACGTAGTGTTGTGACTACGTTTGCGTACTAGGACGTTGTTTAGTAAAACAATACAAGCTTTCTACCAGCAGTATATGTATTTTGACATTGTTAAATGAGTAAATATTTCCTTCTATAGTATCGACGGAGATATTTTAGCGTGATTCGGGCGTTCGGGATGAGTTCAAAAATGTTAAACTTTTTCTTCGTGTTTATATTCAGTGAGTGCAGTTGTTACAGTTACTGGTCTCGAATGCAAAGTTATTATTATTGGCAATTAATAATTAAGCTTAATTGTGCAGGTAGAATACTTATTAGCTTACGTATATATATGCATTGGCAGCTGTAGTACATTTGTATACAGAAAGGCAAGTACCATTCAGTCCTTCAGTGACGCAAGCAGACCCTGAAACAAATATATAGTTTTATAACCATCAAAATATTACCAAACATACATACATAGTTTCGTACTTAGACTTATTTTCTCCGGGACAATTTGACATTGTTGTTTTAAAACACAATAAAATAGTTTCACACTCCATACTTATTGAGTTGTTAGTTTAAAATATAGTATCTATACTGAATTTTATATCCGTTTTTATACTGCATTATTCAACTTCTGTTGTATCGTTATTTTTACTATTATTCTTTCTAATGTATTACCGTTTTTAATTTAAGATTGTGTTATTATCATCTCAGATTGCACTACTACTTACTTAAACTCTTTATGTCTTCACAGAATACTGGCGTCATTGCTGTAGTTTATAGAAAGCGAAGTTTATTGTATATCGGACACATTTCCAGAGTACGTGCTGCTACAGAGAATTACTTATCAGAAAATCCCTGTAGCTTTTTGTCTGTTTTGAGCATTGCGTACAGACTTCATGCACAAAAATTGCATTCACTACTGCTGCCATCGCTGCCACCGAGGAAGTTTTACGAATAAGTTAACAGTAGTTGTTTCAAGAATGTTTAAGAATTTGCAGGGTTGCATTGACTTGCTGTTCGGATGTTTCCATATACGATAGATCTTGTTGGCATCCATCGCCTTAGACGCACACTTTGAGGCACATATGTTCAATCCCTGACTAAGAGCCCTGCTTGTTTTGTATTTTAGAGTTTGTTTGATTATGTTATTTAGTCTGTTTGTGTAGGTTTTAAGTTTATTTTTATTTACTGTATTAGGCTGTTTACGATATTCCCAAAGCATATCTCTTTTACGTTTCGAACATTTTTGGAGGCCTCTAGTTATCCACTTAGGTCTTTTGTGGCCTGATATTTTTATTTTGTTAATCGGAAAGCATAACTTATGTAATAATCTAAATATATGATAGAATTTATTAAGCGCTTTATTGAGATCAGTCTGCTTACACACATCACAAAACGTTAAGCTTTGAAGACATTCATAGAATTTCTTAATATATTGTTTACAGTTGAAGTCACGTTTGTAAACGTGCCAGTGAGAAAATGCACAAGTTTTTTCACCCGACATTTTATTATCTGGGATGCATGATCTGATAGAGCTAATTCTTTAATCTCACATCTGCTGCCCCTGATATTATGAATGATGTTGTCTATTCAGGTCCCGCTGCATAGTCGTGTTGGTAATCGTGTACCCAGAATCAGATTATAGCTGCTAAGTATATTGCGAAAGGTGGTAGATAATTTTGTTTTCTTGAGAATATCTATATTAAAGTCTCCACATAAAATAACCTTATTATTATGTTTTAGACATAGTTGCCGCAACAACATGTCCAAATTATTGAAAAATGTAAATACTTTATCTCTTGATAGAGATAAAGTATTTACATTTTTCAATAATTGCTAGGTGGCCTGTAAATACAGACAATGGTTATGGGGTGAGCAGATAGTTTTATCGCACAGCATTCTATTTGTCGAGATAAGGCAAATTTTTAATGTCAATGGTACTAAATTTAGGTGTGTTTTTTACTAAGATGCATGATCCGCCATTTCTGTCGTTTCTTTCAAACGAAGTTTCTAGAGAATAGTTTGCAATGTTAAGGTTTAGATGGTCATCCTTTTTCATATTATGTTCGGTTATACATAGTACGTCTATAGATTGACCTTCCCCTGAGAGTTCATTTAGGTTTATGTCTAACAGATCCGATTTATTTATTAATCCATTTATATTTTGATGCATTATAAAAATATAGTTATACACGAAAAAGATTATAGTAGGAACCGTTGCTCTCGTAGTTATGTGTTGTAATCGTACTATCAGAGTGAACACGCAGATTTTGGGTTACATTGAGTATCGTTTATAGTTAAATACAGATTATAAAATATATTTTTCATACCGTGGTTATTCAACTTACCTACCACTGAATTTTGAGAACATATAATAATCGCATGAAAGTTCCAAGTTAGAGTCTAATAAGGTACCGTAGTTATATGTTTGGAGATCTAGATAAAGCAAGTTATTAAAAGTTTCGATACCCCAGTTAAACACTGTCGCACAATAACTATATTTATAAGTCGGTAGGCGCAAGATAAGGTTTGTATGTTTTAATGTTATTAATGTACCTCTTAAATGTACAATTAGATCGAAATAATTATCTGTGTTTCCAAAAAAGTCTTCTCCTATCAAGATAACACAATAATATTTTTTATTGTAGTCGACTATTTTTTGATGGATATTACTTATTAATTGTTTAATGACACAATTTGCGTAAATATAATGACAGATTTGGGCGGACAGAAACGTTTCTTAGGCTTTCGACAAAATATTATTTCTTTTGTTTGAACTAATAATACAAATTCTTTTCGATACCTGTTGATCGCTATATTTTGTAGCCTTTTTCATTGTTGTTGACTTGAATGACTCCTTCGTGTTGTTTTTGTGTTCAGATGGATCTTTTTCAGTAATCTTATCAACTGAGCTCAATCCAGATTGATCCGACGAGAGTTCCTGCATCGGGTAGTTGCTATGGGCGTCAATCGGCTGTCTGAGTTTGTTTGTTTTGCATTCGGTTAACAAGTCAATTTCTGATGCTTGTTTAATCAGTTTGGATGTAAGACTATAATTTTTATGTGTCCTTTTCATTTTCCTTTTTAGTAGAGGGGTTTTTGCATCTCCTGAGCAAATTTTCTTGTATAGTTCGATTTGCTTATTACAGTTTTCGAGCGCCACTTTTAGTTTGCTATTTTCGCTATGCATATTATCAATCTCTAAATTTGCACTTTGTAATTCATTGATGGTTTTAACAATGTGCTCTCTGAGTTTAATTATTTCGTCGTCACCGTAGAGAGAGGTATCCGGAACATGCATCATATTAGCATCAAATATTGAGGTTTCTCAAAGGGAGCTTGGAAATTGCTTTTTCCTTATTGTTACGTGATCGTCTTCCATCGTTGATAATTTCTTCGAATTTAAAATAATTTTATTAATGTGGTATCCCAAATGCTGTATTTCTATAATTTTACTAAAAATCAATTTTTGCTCTGGTATCCCTTTTAGTTTAACTATTCAGCGCTTGGGCCGGGATTAGCGCTAATTGTCACATAGATGACATTTACATGACATAAGTGACATATTAGTTGACGTAAATTTAGTTCCGCCATCCGTCGTTTGGTGGTAACGGCGGAAGTTGTTGCAAAAGTGACGTTTATTGTAATATGGCTCTTGGTCACTAGGTGTAATTGTGGCACTAGTTGTATGATAATGAGTTTAAATATTTTTCACAACGTTTACTGTTTTGATACGTATTTTATAAATTGTAATTATCAAGGTCTTTCTAATATTTATTGCTTTTAATGATTAACACTGGATTGCCGCGCACATTTATTGTTTATATTGTTTCGAGGATTTTATTCACTATTACACATTCCGTAGCAAGATTGTTATAAGTTTGTATACACTTGTTATTATGTGTTGATTACCGACTCTCATCATGTGGACTGATGTCAACAGCAATGATGTCAAGCAAACAAGAAGCAAACAGCAACGAATAGCTTAGTCAGTTAGGCGACACCACTGTTCGTAAATGCCGCTGGTTCAAGGCCTCTTTTATCGAGTGCCTTTCCTCGGTTACGTTTTATAATCGAACCAGTCGAACAACATTGATACAACACAGTAACTAGCCTGCGCATCAGGTTTTTGCATAAAACGACCTTCATTATAACTTTTTTTGAGTTTGGAATTTATTAAATTTATTAGTTGTTTTACATAAATACATAGTCTCACGTCTATATCCCTGAATAGGTAGGTAGAGCAAGCCATAGCTAACAAGCACATTTCACCAGCTCTTGGAGAGATATTGGCGTGAAGCCATGTATGACGATTGATATTTCTATACCTTAAGTAAGTTGAAATATTAGAGCATGCATAAGAACTACACATGTCAACGTCTGAATAATAATATCAGCCCTGTCTATGTACTATCCTCTGCAAGGAACTGATCTCTATTCAGCCTAGGAAGGATTAAACAATGGTATACCCAGTAGGATTGACAAACTTTTTATATTTTGCCTGCACGGATGGCTTAGAGGTTAAGATGGTCGCCTCGCCACTTGCCCCGCGCATAGTGTTGTGGCTTCGTTCCCCACACGGAACAATATTTGTGAGATCCACAAACAGTAGTTCCGAGGTTAAGTATCCTTTGTGTCCATTGTTTGATGTTTAGTAAGTCTCCAGTGACACAGGATTTAACACTAGTGCATGGTAGTTTTTTATATAGAAAAGAAAGACTGAGAATATTATGAAGAATTCTCAGATATACCTAAATGTTGCCTTACGATATTTACCTTTACCGTAGCCAGCGGTAATTAAATTAATACATTATTAATTATGTTATTAATGTTGAAATACATTTGTTATGGATTCCGATATAATCCGTAGATCATTATTACCTGTTGTTAATAAAATTATAATATGTCACTTAAACCTTGTACCGTTACAAATATGTAAATGATACTATGCACTTACCTTCAGGAAGGTTCAGCTCGCAAGTCACACAAGATAGAGAGATAACTAGACATAATGTTTGTATACATTTAAAACTCTTCATGCTAGTGCGTTCGCGGTAAACCTCCGCGCTAGAATAGTGAATTCTTCTAAAATAAAATAGCATAGATATTAAATTAATGACGTGTGATTTCAAAATCACATAAACATGATCTATATCTTAATAAAACTTGTTTTGTAGATAACTTTGACCCTGGACAAGGATATAAACTATACTTTTGTTGTAACTAATTATTATTTTTACTTATGTTGGATTAAAATTATTAATTTGATGTTCCTGGCGCTGTGTTTTGTCGTTCATGGGATATTAACACAGAAATCTTAATAATAAGGCAATAGAAATGCTATCTACTGTCTTTTAATTTGCCTTATTATTAAGATTTCTGTGGGTATTAATATAATATGTAAAATATTTTGACAATAATTACTATAGCCACATCAATAGAAATGTTTGGAAACAGATTCTCAAAATTAATAAAAAGATTAAAATATTCATTTGTAGATGCAAATTCCGCTTTTGACGCTATAGATAATCAAAGTATTATAAGTGTAGAACACCAGTATAAGTTATAGCTTTGCTTTAGCTAGGTACTGCTCTTTAGCCTGATTGCCTGTTAACAATACAGAGATAGAAAAAGTGATTTGGAAAGCATAAAAAATATCGCAGGGTGTACCACAACGTCTCATCTTGGAGCCCACATTCTTATTTTTTTATTACCTACCTAATTTATTAGGTAGGTAATAAAAAATGGGTATAACCATAAGGTCACTTTTCCCGGGGAACGTTCCACGGGAAAAGGACATATATTCAAATTACAGTTTGCTTTGTTTTTGCTATTGGTTGATGAGTCTATTAATATAAGATTAAGGCGTCTTGGATCAGACAGCTAAAGAAAACTTCTTTGGCTGTCTGATGCAAGACGCTTATCTATACTTTAATTTTATAAAGTTGAAGAGTTTGTTTGTTTGTTTGGTTGAACGCGATAATCTCAGGATTCGAATTGAACATTATTTGGGATTAAATATAATGAGCACCAAAAATAGTAATTGCGCAGCAAAATATGCTTACCAAAATATATCATAACGAGCACCTATTCGCCTCAAATCGCTGCATTCGGTCTCGGAAGGGTTAGGTTATGTTAGGTTCCTTCTTAAACCCACCCAAAAATAGGAGCCCCGCCAAGCGGAGCTCCGTCGACTTATTTTGATTTCTTTAAATATATTTTGCTGTGCAATTTGGTGATCATTTACTATTTTTGACTGCTATATATTACTATATCTGTTGATAAATTAAACATAAGCCAAATTATTTTAGAGTTGGATAGCCCATTTGTCGCGGAAGGCTATAGACTGTATAACATCACGCTAAGACCAATAGGAGCAGAGCATCAATGAAAAATGTTGTCCATACGGTAAAATTTCTCTTATGTGAAGCAGGCGATACTGCGCGGGTCAGCTACATTTACAATAAGATATGAATATTTAAATAACGATGCTACCTACCTCGTTTTCTTATAGAAATGTAAATTTTATATCTGCTCTTATTTTATAATATCAGTGCGATACTAGGCAAACAATTATAGTATGACATTAATGAAGATAAATATATATTATAGCTCAGGTAAATAGAACTTACTTTGTATAAAGCATATTATGTTTGTACATAAAGAACTTTATTCGGTAGATTGCGTAATCATTTTCTAATGGAATTCGTAAATATCAGGATATATCACGGATGCACGACCTAGGTAAACAGACAACCTAAAAATTATAGCAGGAGGTGAAAACCAACATCTTTATTTCCATAAAAATATTATGTTCAAGATAAACAAGTCTAGCAGTTTCAATTTATTCATTTATTTATTGTTAATAACAACGGTTAAATAAACCATTAGATCAGTAATATAAGAAAATGATTATATAAAAATTTAGAATGTTTTCATCCCTTATTAATATATATTTTATATATTTATTTTATTCTGTACAAATACAGACAACATATTAGCGTATACAAATATTGGTGTTAATATTACACAAAGACTAAATCTATCACCCAGCACGTGTCAGTTACATCAGCTTAAACTGTTAATTTCGTTAAACAAACTTATACATAAGAGATATTTTATGAGTGTACTCAACACTCATAAATTTTAATGTAGGTACTAAATTAATCTGATCGCCTTAATCACTACAGTGAAGTTGTGTTGATCCATCGTACCCAGGTTGGCAGATCTAAAGACATTATGTCAAGGTGGGGTTATATCGACCCAAGTGCAAACAAGTGCGAATGTGGTGCATCCCCACAGACAATGGGTCATATGCTGACGTGCCCCACGAGCCCACGCTTGATGAAATATACCAAGCAATACCTAATGCCATTCGCGTTGCCGAACACTGGGCTAAAACCATTTAAAAACTATTGCCATCGACACGATACGAAGAAGAAGAATCACAACAGTGCCTCTATGTGATTTAATTAGGCCAAACGATGCTCTCTATCCAGGGTACGTAGTGCGACACCCTGGTGTACATGCCGGGTGTGCCGAGGGTGCCACAGGTCCTGCCGAATGACGTCACTCCGACCACAGTGTACTGGCATTGCATTTCATTCACTTGTAAGGGCCCGCCACTGTCACCCTGTCGAAACAAATGAAGTCACATGAGGTTATATACATTTAAAGTCAATTGTAGCGAGCCTGCTGTCGCTTTAGTTTTGTGTAGTCAGACGCAAGTATGCAGCAGCGGCTCGCTAAAGTCGTCTCCCCGCAACCACTCACTTAGGCCGTAGCTTAATAAATATTTATATTATTTGTTACTGGTATCAGTAACTATAATTATATCCACATAGTATTTCAACATCCACAAGAACACGTATCATTATCCTACATCAATTATTACAAGTTTCCTTCTCACAGTGAGAAGAGGCGCGTGCCCAGCGGTGGGACAGTATAATACAGGGCTGATTTTATTATTATTACAAGTTGAATATCTTATAGTGTCCTTGTATAAGTTATCACGAGTGAGTTAAATTGTAACACATTAAGGTAGTTGACCTACCAAACTAAACTACCTAAACCTAACATACTCAAAAATAAATAAGATACAGACGCCCAGTGCAATAAAGGCGTAAAAAATATGCTAACTTTAAAGGAGAGTAAAAATTCCGTTTGATCTGATACATTCATTATAGACTTTTGTTTAATTTAGTAAAACAAAAACAAGTAAGATTTAGTGTATTTATTTAAATTTTAAGTAAGTATTTAAGTAGGTTTATAGATTTCTATCATTGAAAATTATCAATAATTGTTTGAAAGATTTAAAAGATTGTGAATGGGGATTAAGAATTAATGAGTTACTTGTCAAATGTCTTCTTTATGCCGATGACCAAGTAATACTTTCGTCATCAGCGGAAGAGTTGCAGGCGATGGTAAATATTATGCATGGTGCTTTTGAGAGTAAAGGAATGAAAATAAATGTAAGCAAGACGAAAGTAATGGTATTTGAAAAGGAATTGATGGAGAAAAAGTGGAGCAAGTGAAAGAGTTTGTATATTTGGGTACTTTGTTTACAAGGGATGGTAAACATGAGGGAGATATTGAAAGGAGAAAGATTGCTGGCAACAAAGTGAATGGAGCTCTACGCGCTTTTATGAACAGTCGAAATATATCCGAAAAGGCACGTTTGGCTGTTCATAGAGGACTATTAGTGCCCACACTTATGTATGGAAGTGAAAGTTGGGTATGGCAAAAGAAGCATGAGAGCAGAATAAATGCTGTAGAAATGAGAGCGCTGAGAAACATATGTGGAGTGACTATGAAAGATAGAATAAGGAATAGTATGATTAGAGAGAGATGCGGCATGAAAGTGGATATAGTGACAAGAATAGAAAAGGGTTTGTTAAGCTGGTTTGGGCATGTAGAAAGAATGAACGAGGAAAGACTGACTAAGAAAGATTATAAGGCTAGTGTGAATGGAACAGTCCCAAGAGTAAAATTTAGGCGAACGTTTCTCGATCAGATCGGAGACGTTCTGGATAAAGGCCAGGTTAAGAGCACCTTAAACCGGCGAGCGTGTATGTAGCAAATGGAAATCCGTAGTCTCTGCCTACCCCTCTGGGAAACAGGCGTGAATCTATTTATGTATGTATGTAAAATTATCAAACTCATTATGACACGTCCAGCACCAAAATACCAATATGATCCTTTTGACGCGGTACAGAGACGAGCCATGAGAATTGTCGATGGGCCCAAACTCACAGGCGGTATTGAGCCACTAAGTATCAGAAAAGACTTTGCCTCCCTTTGTGTGTTCTACCGCTTGTATAATGGATTGTGTTCTGAGGAGTTGATTGAGATGATGCCTTTAGCTACTTTTTATCATCGCACCGCTCGCCATCGGCAGGAATTCCATTCTTACACCTTACAACCTTATTGATGCCGCACCAAGCGGTTCCAAAGGAATTTTCTTCAGCGGACACTCAGGATGTGGAATGAACTCCTTGCCGAGGTTTTCCCACAAGACTACAGTATGGGGTTCTTCAAAAAGGGGGTTTAAAGGTTTTTGTAGGGTCGGCAACGCGCAAGTGATGCCTCTGGTGTTGCAGGCGTCCATAGGCTACGGTGACCACTTACCATCAGGTAAAAAAAGGCACTAGATCTAGAAGGCTATAATTGAATTGAGTTGATTTAGTAAGAACATAACAAAGAATAATCGAGTTAAAGTTAATATTAGACTGCTTATAAAATTCTCACCATACTTGCAAAATGTTATTTTGTTCTGAACTACGCGTGTCTATTTTGCGGTCAAACAAATGCCGGCAAGGTAGACACGTGTTTTTGGACCGAGTGAAATTAATGTTTGATTGCCCGAACGCAATGTGCAGAGAGCGCTTTGTCTACGCGTCACGCGTCATCGGTTTTTAAAGAGGTACACAACTATTCTACTTTTATTAAAAAAATAGTCGTATTTTACAAAATTATTTCTTTACGTTTCAGCAGCGTTACTGACTAGTGATAACCTACCTAAAAGGAACAATAGGGGTTTAGTTACATATTGTATAACAAGTGACGTATCTGCAAGTCGCGCCTGCAAGAAGCATGCCGTTTGGCTGCCTGTAGCTCGTCACTTGTGTATAATTTTCACATTTTTCTTTCTTAAATTATGAATGCAAAAGTTTTGAAGCGGCACCATGCATCTGCTGCGCCGCGCCTTCGCCTTATGCCACTCCTAAATAATTTACGCGTACGGCGTAACGCGTTCCTATTATATTCACACGTGTAAAAGCTAGATTATAAAATCTACAAGTATGATTAAACAAAAAATGTTTTTCACGAGTAAATTACTGCACTTTACATACATTATAATAATAAAAATAAATTTTGTCCCGTGTGAGGATCGAGCACCGGCAATGTTGAGCTCATTACTGCGCCATTCGTGCAGTCGAATTTATCAAAGACTGACTGAATACTCGGAGATACGTAATGGGTTAACTTTTGAATTATGTGTAACCTTCTCTTTCCCCGTTCCCAAAGGAGCACTAGCGCTATTCTTTAAATTTATTAAAACACTTACTTGACAAGTGTCAGTTATGTTATAATATGATCCGAAGCACATCTGCGTAGTATGGTCGTATCCTTCCTTTAAGTGACGGTGGATAGGATATGCTGATGCACATTCCATTTCTTTAAACTCTGATAGTACCACCTAAAACAAAACCTTTTTATAATTACAAAATTATTAACTGAGTGACCGGACGTTACAAAGCACTTATTCAGTAAATTGATTATTATATATTATGTATTAATAATTTATATTGCCACACTGTCTCGGTGGCGAATTATTAAATGCCGTGGTATGATGTCATAATATAAATTAATAAATTCTCAATTCAACATGTCAGTTTGTCGTTCCATCGTATTATGGAGGTGAAAAATAGCAAACTTGTGTTTGCCGGCACGCGGTCACTGACATTCGGTCTGCAGGAACTATTACTTACAACTTGTAGAGTATCGGCCAAAGCATTTTTATGACCCAGTTTTCCCCAGCCGGAAGCATCAGCATTATATTTCGATAATATGCCAGTATCCAGACATGCTGGCAGTAGAGCCAGACTGAAGATTATCCTGAAAATAATAATTAAAAGCTGAGATTTAAAATAGTTTGGTTCTGGATTGGCGGCCAAACATTAGATGATGCAACAGGTAGGCTTTACCTACCTGGCAAGAATCGCGGGAAGTGGTTAGATGTAGGCGACCCTAGATCGGTCGGTGTGGCAAACCTTGGGGGAGGCATATGTCTAACAGTGGACGTCTTTCGGTTGAGAAAATGATAATATTTGAAGTATTTTATTACCATATAGTAAATCACCGGATGGTTAGGGGCACATTGAATATTAATACACGCCTAGAACGGTCTAGATTGATGAAGTCCACGCTCCGACCATGACCAGTTCATATCCAAAACCCCGAGAACTTTCAGCTCGAACTCCGAAACCGTTTTGAATGCCTGGATGAGTGCGTAGATGTGGATGACTACAACAACAGTTTCGTGGATGCTGTCCATAGAGTATCATCTAAATTCTTTAAGCCCCAAAAGACCAAAGGATCAAATAAGATCGCAGGTTCAACTCGGGAGCTTTTAGAGGAAAGGTGTAGGATGCTTCTGCAATCTTCCGAGGATATTCCAGAATACCGGCGCCTCAATAGACAGATCTCCAAATTATTGACTCGCGACCTTCGCCAATACAACACAAATTCTATCCGTGAAGCGATCGAGCGGAACAAAGACTCCAAAGTGTGGGAAAAGCCAGCTATCAAAGCTGAAGACGGAGGATGGTAGAACAGTATCGTCCAAACCTGAGCTCATGAAGGAGATCGAGGTCTTCTATGGACAGTCATACGCGACTATAAGACTGCCTGTTACCACTCCAGCAACAGACCCTAGAGCTGGATTGACCCGACACTACACCGAAGATATCCCGCACGTCAGCCTGCATGAGATTAACATGGCCCTTAAACAGCTCAAAAACAACAAGGCGCCGGGTGATGACGGAATTACGACTGAGCTTCTAAAAGCCTGCGGCGAAACTGCTATTGCAGTTCTATGGAGGCTTTTTAATTTCGTCATACTCGAGGGTAAAACGCCATAGGCATGGCACAGAGGTGTGGTAGTGCTTTTCTTTAAGAAGGGCGATAAAACCCTGTTAAAGAACTATAGACCCATCTCACTTCTGAGTTACGTCTACAAGCTGTTTTCAAGGGTCATAACGAATCGTCTCGAGAGTAGGCTAGACGACTGCCAGCCTCAACAAGCCGGTTTCCGTAAAGGCTACAGTACCATAGACCACATACATACGCTGCGGCAGGTTATTCAAAAATCTGAAGAGTATAACCAGCCCTTGTGCGTGGCGTTTGTGGACTATGAGAAAGCCTTTGATTCGATTGTAACCTGGGCAGTGCTGCAGTCTCTCCAAAGGTGCCAAAATGACTACCGGTATGTCGATGTGCTGAAGTGTTTGTATGAAAACGCCTCCATACTAGTCCGTCTCTAAGACCAGAGGTCGAAACCAATAAAATTACAGCGAGGGGTGAGACAGGGGAATGTTATATCTCCGAAACTGTTCACCGCCGCGTAGGAAGATGTTTTCAAGCTTTTGGATTGGAAAGGACTCGGCATCAACATCAACGGCGAGTACATCGCTCACCTTCGATTTGCCGACGATATCGTAGTCATGGCTGAGACCATGGAAGACAAAATTGTTTACATAGATTCGGTATTAAAGGCTTACCATAGCTATGTAGCATCTATACTTAGATTCGGTTTTAAAATAAAGGTCCCCACGAGGGATGAATGGAGACAAGGTCTACAATCCCCTGACGAGGGTTTTTTCATCTGGTACACCGATGGTTCCAAAATGGAAACAGGATCAGGCACTGGTATCTACGCCAGTGACTGTAAGGTGAGTCAAAGCATGGGCAAATATGCAACGGTCTTCCAAGCGCAAACCTACGCTATAATTGCCTGTGCTCAGGAGAATATCAACAGTGGTGTCACTCACAAGACTGTGTATATTCTCAGTGACAGTCAAGCTGCTCTCAAGGCTCTGGACTCGT
The DNA here is from genome assembly GCA_963564715.1 of Catocala sponsa. NCBI lineage: Eukaryota > Metazoa > Arthropoda > Insecta > Lepidoptera > Erebidae > Catocala > Catocala sponsa. The sequence goes on from OY751352.1 coordinate 3,152,211, forward strand.
GTAGGGTGGACTCCAGACTGGTCCTGAACTGTGTTAAGATCCTCAACAAACTAGGCAGGAAGAACACAGTCAGACTGGTCTGGGTTCCGGGACATGCAGGGGTGCAGGGCAATGAGGAGGCTGATGAGTTGGCCAGAAAGGGCTCGGAGCAGCTGTTTGTGGGCCCCGAGCCATTCGTGGGACTCTCTGAGAGCACCGTCAAGGCAGCTTTGAACGCACATGGCAATGACAAACACAGGTTGGAGTGGATGGCCCTTAGGGGTCTGGAACACTCCAAGAAGTTAATTGCAAACGGAGCCATAGGCTTCATCCGGAAGTTCTGTGGATATAGCAAGAGCCAAATGTGCCTGCTCACAGGAGCGTTCACTGGCCATTTTGGCACCAACGACTTCCTGTGCAGATTGAGATTGGCACACAATTTCATCTGCAGAGCCTGTGGTGAACAGGACGAGTCCATATCGCACCTATTGTGTGAATGCGACGCGTTGGCTGGATTGAGGATGGGTCTGATGAGGGTGGCACATCCAAGCCCTGAAGACTCAGGCTTCTCCCTCTGAATTGTACACTGCGGCTTATGCAGTACATTCAAAAGGAGATAGCTAAGGGTTAAATCTTGGGGCCGACACAAAAGATCCCACTGGGTCGAAGTGTCGCCGGTCTGCACTGACTGGCCCCCACACATAAGATAAGATAAGATAGATTCGGTTTAATTTATTGGGATAATTCAGTTAATAAATAATTTGTGTTTAAGACCCAAAAAAAATGCGTACGGGCTAAGTGTGGCTTACAAAAAATGGACAGCTGTCGACCTTTTTTCAAAAGTCCAAAAATATTACGTAGAAAAACAAACTTAAAATTATATAAAGTTGACAAAAATAAGCTGGAACTTGAATTGCCCTTAACACTTTCCCAGCGAGAGTTATTTAGCCCGCGGTCCCGCCCCGCGCGAGCGATTTTTAGGGAATTTTTGCACTTTTCATAACATTATAACATCAAAACTATTTAATATTTTGATTAGCAGTTTTTTATATTATAGATTTTATAAATAAAGAATAAAATTACCAAATAAGAAATAAATCAATTATTTATTTTATTTAACTCATAACGAGCCATTTCGCGCCAAAACTTACGTATGCCTGTTAACCGCGCGCTCCGTCCTCGACTGCGCGCCCCGCCCGACACTTTTGTTCCCTATCGTATAAAAATAATGCACGAGTGGTGGCGATTTCTGTGTGCGTGTACTATATTAGTGTAGGATATTTATTTCGTTAGCGGATCACGGCTTAGCGACGTGAATTTCAAATAAACAGTACAGGAATGGGCGTCGTCGTGAAGACGTGATTCGCGAATTAGATTAAAATCGTCATCACGTTCTGAGGACGTCATCCGCTGGGAAAGTGACATCAAAATATATATTAAAATTCATTCCGAAAATACGTACTTTGTTTCGGTTTCCAACAGCGCAATGTCATGGTACTTGGATGGTGGTTTGTACTCTGGGTGTTTAATGGCCCTCTTTATTTTATACACCTGCCAGTACTCCAAGGGGTCACTGCGTTTCAGTAAACCTAACGCCGCAAACGATACCTGACCTCTGTAAAACAAATTTAAAGTCGCATATATCATACTTGCGAATTGTCTCTGTAGATAATTCCTGGGTAATTTATTTATATTATATTTGGGTTATTTATTCCATGAAGTTTTTAGTGGCATATTCAAATCTGGAACTGAGCTGTCCGTTTAAAAACCCGAATGTTTTTTGTCAAGCTCTACAGCCAGCATGTCTGGATTCTAAACAGTTAGCAAAAGTTGAGGCTGATGCTTGTAGCTGGGGACTATTGGGTGACAAAAATGCTTTGGCCGATGTGCACAAGTTGTGAGTAATAATTCCTATAGACCAAATTTCAGGGAGTGTCTAATCTTAATACAGAGAAACCATCTGCGCAGAGGATATTATACTGACAAGTCCAGTGTGCGCAAACACAAGTACACTATCCATTCCCCCACTCTCTTAGTCCGATAGGACAGAAATCTGACACGACAGGATCGACGAGCGATCAGGCTCAGGGTCAATAGCTTAACGTTTGACTGGCTGACTCTACTGGCTACTTGATATATAATTTTTGTCGACCGCATTTATGAACTCAAGCCCATCGGCAGAGCAGCAAAGCTGACCCATCTACTGCCACGATACTGCTGAGGAGGACAATTAACTTACAAATATGGAGAGGAGACGCAATGTCCCGCAGTTAGGATAAACTTCTCACTGATAACGGATCCTCCACACACCCATTCAGCTGATTGCTGTTCCTCACCGTACCCAAGCAAAGCCTGCAACAGTATAAATGGTCATTGTCTCATCGGTGCCGTGGAAAATCTTTATGAATATGTTTATGTGCGATTGTGAGGCTTCGATTTTCAACTGAAGCAAAATATTATTTGGAAATTCAGTAAGGAAATTCTCAGAGCTATGCTTGATAGACGGCAATATTACTTGCCCGCAATTATGAAAGGAAAATAACTGACAAAATGTCGGTAAAAACACTAACAACCTTTGACCCCTGATTTATTTATACCTTAGTTTAGTTCTACCAGTTTCCATAATTCTCTATTAAATTTTTCATATACAGACAGATATTGAAAGTAGTTGCACTAATCGCACGACAAAAATAGCAACGGTGTATACAAACAACACTACGTGGGAGGAGGAGGAAAGGAACAGAAAAGGACATTGGGTACCTTTCATCCAGAAAAAAGTACTGTACTAATCTATGTTGATTTGGGGCAATAGCTCAGAGATACAGTAAGTTTTTATTGCTCAGAAGAGATGCATAAGATCAATATGTGATATTGCACCAGATGTATCATGTCGTCCTTATTTTAAGGAACTAAAAATACTCCCCTTGGCCTGTCTTTATATATTAGAAGTAGGGCAATTTATTAAACAACACCCTCATGTATTCAAACGGGCAAAAGATGTTACTCGACGTGATAACATAAGAAATCCAGACCGGCTTGTGCTAAACATGATACCGAGAAGCAGTCGGCTGCAAAATAACTCATACGCCATGTGTATAAAAATATATAATAAAATCCCTAATCATATAAAAATATTACCACTAAATAAAATTAATACAAAATTACGTTGGTGGCTCATGCAGAACAATTTATACTGCCTTAAAGAATTTTTTGAAAATACCCTATTATAATTGATTCGTAATTGAGCTTATATAATTTTATTAATAATTGATATTGTAAACGTGAAATTTAATAGATATGTTTGTGTAAATGATATGACCTATTATATATTACATGTGCATGCCATTTGAAATGGCTAAATGGGCACGTACTTTTGTAAATAATTTATAACATCTATTAATGTACCCTGTTTAAAGTAAATAAAGACTTCTTATTCTTATTCTAACATACATTTACGCGAGTGAAGCCGCGGGTACAATCTAGTATAATATAATTATTATGCAGATGTCCTTTTACTATTATAATTTAAGTGAGATTTCTTGTTTACCATGTGAGGGAACTCCCATCTCTCGGCAGATCGGCCTCCAACAGCCAGCCAACCTTTCAAATCCAATAAGTGGCATTCCTTCGAGTCGGCCAGGGACTTTTCAATCTTTAAACGAGCTTTGCCTCGACATGGGTACGGAAGATATTGTAAGTAATCCAAACATTCTGTAATAATTTCATTAGCATTTTATGTAAGCGGTCTTACATTTAAAATAAACGACTTATCAACAGCGACGCAGTCTCCCCGTGACTCACTGTGACCATGGCTTTTTAAAAACCAACGTCGAGGAAAGTGTACTCTAAATAATTTAAATAGCTTTAAATAGTAGTAAAGTTTGACAGTAGTAGTTTAATAGTTTCAAAATTATGTAATAATAATATTGTAAAATAAACAACTCGTAAAGTAGTTTAATTTCAATGTAATCATGTGGGTAAGACAAACTTGTTGCGGGTTTGAAGCAGGGTTACCAACCACACTGTAAGGCCCTTCGTACACAAACCTACGCAAATGATCGATACCCGACGATTTTGGTCTCTAAACGACTACCGCAATACAAATTCATAGAGGTTCGTACACAGGTACAAATGTCGGCGACGCGTGCCTGTGTACGAACCTCTATGAATTTGTATTGCGGTAGTCGTTTAGAGACCAAAATCGTCGGGTATCGAAGATTTGCGTAGGCTTGTGTACGAAGGGCCTTAAAGTACATTTAAATAAAATTTTATTGTTTGTCACAGGTACAATATAACAGGTGGTATAAGATAAAGTATGTTTCACTGCCATATACCCATAGGGTGTATAATAGTTATAAAAAAACCATTAAATAAATGATAATTTAGCTAAATGCACATTAATGATAATAGTATAATAATATTATATTTTTATTCATATCATGTCACATAGAAAAGCAAATAAATTATACTCTTAATAAACAAAAGCAATAAATGTAATTTATACGAATCGAGGAAAAGATTGGCACAGTTCAATAATAACTGTACATTATATACTGTAGTGGTAGAGCAAAAGTTGTTAAGTACATAAGGTATATAATATAAAAAGCAAAAAAATTGCTATATTCAATTTATATTATATTATAAGTCACGGCTAAAAGTTTATTATTTTTTTTAATTTGGCCGTGCAATACAAAATTAAAATTAATATTATAAATAAAAATAATGTTAATTTGCCTTTTACTGACCCTAATATACTTAAATAGCTGTACCACGGTAATAATATCTATACAGTATTGTAACTCGGCCCTGTCCTTGAAATAATTACCTAGAACAGAGAGGTTCGTAGACACGCGTTAGGGCTGCCCGCCTACAGTATTTTAATTTTATCTACCTACTTGAGTTTCTTTCTAGTTTAGTGATTGTAAATATTATATGTATAATATATAATAAAAATGAAATTCGTAGTGATTGAAATAGAAAATGTTCAATAAAATCAAAACATCACAAATCGCACGCTTACTGCTCACAAAACAATCACACCGTCCGTTCGTCACTGCGGCGCATTCGCGACTGGTTGCGTACCAAGCGCATACCAACGCCGAGGCGCGTAGGTATGTCGCGAGTTTCGACCGTTTGTATGAAGATAGAATACTGTTAGAGATATTATTACCGTGGTTGTACAAACACTTGGCAAATCAAGTTCCAACACAAACAGTCTTATCAATTTAATAAAAAGTTTAAATGAAGAGTTGAACTACTTACTGTCATAAGCTTTGGGGCCTTCTTTTTTTGTAAGAGTGCCTACAATATTCACGGCGTGATCTTTAAATCTGAAAGTATAAATCAGAATATTGTTATACATTCACGCGAATTTTTTTTTATACTACATTTACCCAAATTAAACTACGTTTTACGGATTTTGCTTTGTGTAAATATACCCGGCCCTTTGGGAGGCCTACACGGAGACATGGGTCTAACGTGAAGAGGCCCTTCGAGAGTTTTAATCATAGGTGGGATGAAACACCTACAGCGGCACTAGCCGCAGCAGGCGTAGGACTATTGCTACGTATGGATTCTAATATATGGGCTATGGGTATGGGTGTTTGATGGACTGGTATATTGGTAACTATAGATGATAAAACGGCGTCTGCTCTGTATACTCTAATAGCATCAATCGAATGGACAGACGGTGACTCGCCAACTCACTAGATGGGCCCCCTGAATAGCCACGATAGGCATACAAGCCAGCAGCAGAGAGCAACACCGGTGCAAGCGGCTAGGGGTGTCGAGCGGTGCGGCGCCGGTTTCACCATCACGGGTCTCGTGAAAACGGAGACCCGGAGCGGGTTTCCCCGTAGTTATGCCCTTGAAAATGACACTTCCACCCCCAAGCATGTAGCTCTAGCGGCCCCCCTCTGACCGGCCGATCAAGGCAAGCCAGAGTTGAGAGTCCTACGGGCGCTCTTGAAGTTATTATTGTTATTATTGAGGCAACCGGCGTTTTAGTTAACCATAGCTGCTGAAAATAGTGAACTGAAAATAGTGTAATCATTTAAATAGCTTAAATAGTAGTAAAGTTTATGTAGTCCAATAGTTACAAAATGATGTAATAATATTAGTCTTTTTGGGTAGCCCAAGACCGGAATGTGTGGCAAACCTTGGGGGAGGCTTATGTCCAGCAGTGGACGTCTTTCGGCTGAGATGATGATGATGATGAATAATGTTTTTAAAATAAAATCCTAATATAATAGGTTATAATAATATCAGCCTTGTATTATACTGTCCCACTGCTGGGCACGGGCCTCTTCTCACCTATGAGAAGAGTTAGGCCATAGTCCACCATGCTGGCCTAGTGCGGGTTGGCAGACTTCACATAACTTCGAGAACATTATGGAGAACTCTCAAATATGCAGATTTCTTTACCGTTAAAGCAAGCAATAATTAACTATTTAATACGCATATAACTTCGAAAAGTCAGAGATGCGTGCCTTGGGTAGGTATAGGTATAAGTTAATTGCAATGTATAATATACATATGCGTAAACGTGAGGCAATAGAATTATAAAGAACTCTTCACATGCAGATTTCCTCACGATGTTTCCATTAACTTTAACATATTATTGTTTATGTTTGGGTCGGCATTTTCATGGTAGGCCTTCAGATTTTTTAAAGCTTCTAGTGAATTGTTGTACTTACTTTTCGTAGTCGAGAATGGTGCAATCCGTACAACAGATAACAGGAGTCTTGTCCTTGTAAGAGCATATCTCAGATAATTGTGGGACAGACTCGTCATCATAGCCAGCATTACGCTAAAAATATTTAATTAAATACATATATTTTAATGTTTATTCTTGACCCTAACTTTATTACCAGTAGAATAAATATGTAATATTAGATTTTTTTTAATGACGTCTTTTGGTTTCGTATGTATACTGGCTGTTTATTGTCAGTCAAACTATAAAATCGATTCTACAGTATTATCTTTCTACGTTATGAACTATGTTACATTTTTGCTACAGTGTTGGTGGAGAATCTTGATAGCGCGATTCAGGCGCCCTGGCTAACGCCATCTAGTGGCGAAAATATTAAACTTTTCCTTTTAATTTATAATTGATGAATGCAGAATTTTTTGATTGTACGAATGCAAAGTTATTTACTGTGAGATTTGTATATTAACTTACATATATATAGGTATAAGCGTCTGTAGGACATCTGTATATAGAAACGCAAGTGCCATTCAATCCCTCACTAACGCAAGCAGATCCTGAAACAAATGTGTACAATTTTATAACGGGCTAGCTTTTGTCCGCGGCTTCGCTCGCGTAAAAGCAGGTAAGGTTAGCCTATGTTAGTAATGGTACTTTTAGAAATAAAATATAGCCTATGTTACTCGGTGATAATATAGCTTTCTAATGGATGAAATAATTTTTAAAATTGTTTCATTAGTTTTTGAGTTAAATCCTTATAAACAAAATCAAATCTTTTCTCTCTATAATATTATAAGTTGGTATAGATATAAAAGTATAGATTACTTACATATATTGTATTACTTTGGGTACCTACCAGTGGTCAACGAAATGATTGCACTTGTTAAAACTTTTATCCTACTAATATTATAAATGCGAAAGTTTGTGAGGATGAATGTATGTATGTATGTTTGTTACTCTTTCACGCAAAAACTACCGAACGGATTTAGATGAAACTTTACAGTAATATAGTTTATACATCAGAATAACACATAGGCTACAATTTATAATAATTTTGTGTAATTTGGTAGTAATATAACGATAAATATCAAGTAAGTTGGAAAAAAAAATTGCCCTCTGAGAGCTATATTGGCGTGTGCTGCCTAAACCGTTGGAGTTATACAAAGATAATGTACCGTAGGATTGTTTTCTTAAATAGTTCTAAATAAAAGTCCGCGACAGCATATATTTATCTTTTATGTGGAAGCCGCTATGACCAAAATAGTGAACCATAAATACAATTAAATTGGATACTTTCTTACAATACACATTTTAGAATATTCATCAAACTTTTATTAAAATTGATATATTTATCGCTTTAAGTATTTAATGTAGATTTTTATTTAAAACTAGCTGTTACCTGCGACTTCGTCCGCGTGGATTTTAACTAAAAAGTATTTGTCTCTGCGAAACCCTATTTTTTTCTAAAAAAAATAAAATAATAAAAATTCTTAGTGGCCTAAGTTATTCCTTATAACATCAGCTATCTGCCAGTGAAAGTCCCGTCAAAATTGGTTCAGCAGTTTCGGAGATTAGCCGGAACAAACAGACAGACAGACAAAAATTTAAAAATAGATATTTTCGTATAGGTACCTTATATACTTTCATATGCATTAGATAAAAAGCTGTTATCTTTACATTACAAACAGACACTTCAATTTTATTTATTTGTATAGATGATCTGTCACGAAACTTTTTGTAGCAGACCAAATTCCACGCGAGCGAAGCCGCGGGCTAAAGCTAGTAACTCATATGTTATTCCTTTGTATGTAGGTGCTTTTTTTAGTGGCAATAAATTATTGTTATATATAGTCTCACGAATATATCTCGAAAGAGGTATGCAGGTAGCGAAGTATTATACGCGCATTTCCATAGCTGTGGTTTGAAGTCTCACGTAACATCGGGCGAGCTTATTGCCCTCCATCAGATATAGTTTCAGCTGATACTAAAAATTTCTGATAAGTCAAACCCCATTACACTAAACTTTATCTAGGCATCGCATCGAGCCTTCATGCACAGTATTTTCAATAAACAAAATTTTAACAAAAATGAAAATCGACTTCAAATTCTAAAACTTAAAATGCACTAAAAAGTTAATAAATAATTGCATATTCTTGTGAATAATTAAATTATTGTTATTAATGGAGTCGGTGTCAGCCAAGGTAGGTTTGTAACTAATTAAACATGAGATGTCTTACTATAATCATAACATAACATTGGCATGCACAATTACACACATAGACGCAGCACGCGGCGCGGGCGGCTGACACCGACTCCAAAGATAACAATAATTTAATTATTCACAAGAATATGCAATTATTTATTAACTTTTTAGTGCATTTTAAGTTTTAGAATATGAAGTCGGTTTTCTTTTGACGTGACAACGTCTAATAAGTCGATGAACGCCGCTGCACGCACGAAAAAGGATGACTCATTGTCCCGTTACGCTCATTGTCCTGTTACGCCCATTGACCCTCATCGGAGCGAGAGCGCTACACGAGCGAGCGAAAGGCACGTTATGACGTTGTCACGTTAAACTATCGTCCGTAAACCGACTTTACAGACAACCAATCTTTTTGTTAAAATTTTGTTTATTTCTCGGTTTTTAGTGAACCTTGCCAAAAATGAGAACATCATCAATGTAGCCAAATACGCATTATTAAGCATAACTCGAAAACGAATGGTCAAATCTTGATCAACATTAAATGGGACCACATGGGAAGCACCAGCTTTCAAATAAAAAAAGAATCATCAAAATCGGTTTACCCTGTCGAAAGAAATGAGGTAACAAACATAAAAAAAAAATACATTAGAATTGAATCCTCCTCCTTTTTGGAAGTCGGTTAAAAATACTACTTACCAAACTAATTAGTAAATTAGGAGTAGGGTAGTTGACTAAATTTTTTGTGAGTCAAATAGATTACATTACATTATCCATATTCAAAATACAAAGAATTTTTGAAATCTGTGTCATCCTAACTAATATTATAAAAGCGAAAATGAGTTTGTTTGTTTGTTACCTTTTCACGCCTAAACTACTGAACCGATCATTCTGAAATTTTGCATATACATTGTCAGGTGTACAGAAACGGACATAGGCTACCTTTCATCCCGAAAAAAAATACTGTTCCCGAGGAAAACAACAATAACGTTCTTATGATAATAGATGGCGCCACGTGTCTTTCGAATCATGATTGAATTATATTATTACAAGCTGAGTACAACCCAAATTGATTGTCAAATTCTAAATTAACGCGAGGGAAGGCGCAGGCAAAAGCTAGTAATAAATAAGATAGAAGCGGATCAAATCTGGTTACTACCAGACCTCTGGTTACTACCAGACTTCTGGTTACTACCTATCTTATTTATCAAATGACAGAAAAGGTATGCACGATATAAACTGTGACGTAACCACTATTTAAATGCTACTGTCCATGTAATAAAATGTAATAAAATACTATTTACCTCATTCTGCAACCAAATTTGATTCTGCTTGCACAAAAAACAACCTTTATTGTTATTTTATTCTGTGTGCAAAATAATGTAAAAAATCAAACGTGTGCAACTACCTTGTTAGTTCGCATGTCTGGCAAAAAAACCTTCTTGATCGAATAGCTCGACGGCCTCGATGGCGTAGTGGTTAGTGTAACCGACTGCCACGCCTGAGGTCGCGGGTTCGATTCCCGCACATGTCAAACATTTGTTTGCATGAACATGGATGTTTGTCTTGGTCTGGGTGTTTCTTATAATTATTGAAACTATTAAAACTATTTATACTATTACTATACTATTATACTATTTAGATTTATTTTTACACTTTCCCCGACGTTTCGGTTGCTTTTCAGCAGCCATGGTCACGGGGAGACTCCCCGAGGTCTCCCCGTGACCATGGCTGCTGAAAAGCAACCGAAACGTCGGGGAAAGTGTATAAATAGTTTTAATAGTTTCAATAATTTAAATAGCTTAAAAATTTGTAAAGTTTAATAGTGATTATAGTAGTGTAACAGTTTTTCAAAAAATTTTGTAACAGTGTCAAATAAACAACGCGATAAAATCCGTATATAGTAGTTTAATTTCAATGTATGTATTTGTATGTATTTACAAAAAAAAAGTATATATGTATGTATGTTTATCCATTGTCTAGTACCCATAGTACAAGCTCTGCTTAGTTTGGGCTAGATGATGTTGTGTGCATGTGATAGAATATTATTATTATTATTCTCTTTATTTACACATTTTTCATGTTTAAATATATAAAAAAGAACACATTTAAAAATATAAAAACTAAGAAGACCCACCGGCATCGGGAACTAGGTCCAAGCTACCGGTGATTAGGGCTCGGGCGAGAGGAACCTCCTCACAATGCGTGCCGTGTCAAGCAATACGGCCTTCTGCATCAGAGACTTAATCCAGCCGTCTAACGCGAGCCTCTTCAGATTGTGATCGAGACTCTTGGAAATCAGTCCATGGACTGATACGACTATCGGTACAATGATCGCCGAATCCACATCCCACATGTCGACAATCTCGTGCGCCAGATCCAGATATTTAACTTGTTTATCCTTTTCAGCTTTCACGAGATTCCCGTCATGAGGAATGGTGATATCGACGATCATTGCACGGCGCTCTAATCGGTCCACCACCACAATGTCAGGTCTATTGGCTACAACAGTCCTGTCAGTAATGATGGACCGATCCCAGTAAAACATTGCATGACAATTTTCGAGAACGGGGTCGGGCACATACCTGTAGTACGGTACTTCTAAGTCCACGAGATCGTATTTTAAAGCAAGTTGCTGATGTATTGCCACTTGGTTGTGTCTATGCAAGTACTCGCCATTAGCAAGACGAGAACATCCAGAGATAATATTTTTGAGAGATACTCCGGGGTGGTGACACGCCCGACATATGTCAACCGTACCATCCTTCAGGATATATCTCCGGTAGTTATTCGTCATCACTACTTCGTCCATAATTGCACAGACAAAACCTTCGTTTTCTCCAAACAGGTCACCGAATCGTAACCAGGACACGGACGATATTAAATCTACGTCGGGCCCATATAGAGCCCGATAAAACCGTCCATGTAGCTCCTTGCTCTTCCATACAACCTTGCGATCCTCAGTTGTAAGCACCACCGGTTTGCGCCGGTTCTCTTTAGCCAGAGCGAGCGGGGTGAGGCCAGTATCCACTGCCACCACATCACGATGAACATCCACGTTATTGTGGAGAAAATATTCTCGGAGATTGCACACCTCACGGTTATGGAAGGTCTTGGCACATAAAAAGCCACGACCCCCACATTTCCGCGGGATGTACAACCTCATTACAGAAGAACGGGGATGGTGCATTCTGTGAGAGGTTAGCAGTGACCGGACTTTTATGTCCATGGCATCCAGTTCTGTTTGAGTCCATCTGAGTATGCCGAAGGAGTAAGCAACTTATTCTTATTATTATTATAGTTAATTATGCGATAGATGTTGCTAGGTATCGCCTTAGAACATAAAGCCCACAAATGTTCAATGACTTTGAACCTTGCTGTCTTCAGCATGAATGAGCCGGCTAGATCTTACCCTCTCACAGAATTTCCAACGTTTTTTTTAAACTAGTAAGATACGTCTATTTCGTTTTATTTGGTGAGTAAGAACTTGGAGATCAATCACACCCTCAGTCACTTTCTTCCCCGACCCCTTCTCTGCCTCCTCGCGTCTCCTTCACATAGGATACAGTAATCGCTTTTCATCAGACTGACCGTGTGTTTGCTTGCCACCTATTTCGTTTACGGAGGACACTGTAGATTATGTTTCTTTTAAATTATTTCTGTGATGTCAAGAAAACAGCGAAATCCATGAGCAGTTACCGATTTGACTTGATTTAGCATCAGGTGAGCTGCTGGTTCATTAGCTACCAAGCCAAGAAAAGCTTAATTGGTAAAGCGACGCCATAGTTTGTGGCGATTCGTTGGTTCAAGTCTTGTATCATTTTTTATTTGTTTAGAGTTTTATATAACCGAACCAGTCAGACAACATTGATTGTAAACCGTAAATAGCCTGCGCATTATGTTTTTGCACGAGGTGACCTTTATAAGTAATTTATTTTGCTAAGATTAGTAGTTACTTGTTGCTTTTATTGTTTTACATCTTTGTTTTTTCCTTATTCGCAACATCCTAATTCTAACTAATATTATAAAAGCGAAAATGAGTTTGTTTGTTTGTTTGTTACCTTTTCACGCCTAAAACACTGAACTGATCATCCTGAAATTTTGCATATTCGTTGTCAGGTGTACAGAAACGGACATAGGCTACCTTTTATCCCGAAAAAAATTACTGTTCCCGAGGAAAACAATAATAACGTTCTTATTGTAATAGATAGCGCCACGTGTCTTTCGAATCATGATTGAATTATATTATTACAAGCAGAGTACAACCCGAATTGATTGTCAAATTCTAAATTAACGCGAGCGGAGCCGCGGGCAAAAGCTAGTAAATAACAAAAGTAAATTAATTTTTTTTTGGATGCAAACTCAAACTCGTTCGAGTTTTACCGTGCATCATACTATATTCCCAAATATCTTAGTTATCTCGTTTTTAAGCTTGGTGGTCTTGTACTCGACTGCTGTGCATGAGATCTCGATTCTGATTCAGGTCTAGTAAAGTGTTAACGAATATATCCGACAGAGAACCAAAGTCATCGACACAGCTGAGAGAATTAGCAAGCTGAAGTGGCAGTGGGCTGGCCATATCGTGCGAAGAGCCGACAACCGCTGGGGTAAGCGTGTTCTTGAGTGGAGACCGCGACTCGGCAAACGTAGTGTAGGACGCCCTCCGACCAGGTGGGATGACGATCTGCGAAAGACTGCAGGCAGATGCTGGATGCGGCAAGCTGAAGACAGGGCGCTATGGCGCTCTTTGAGGGTGGGCTATGTCCAGCAGTGGACTATTATAGCCTGATGATGATGAAAGTGTTAAAGGTTTTCTATCAAAAAACTCACAGAAGTTGCTCGAAATGTACCCAGTGATAGGCTTGGCCCTATTACGTAGGTCATAAAACTATACCTACTAGGACTAATGTGGGTGTCATGCACCTATACCTAGCTCTTCGAATATTTCGTGATCAATAAGCTTGACTACGACTATAAGTTATTAAATCTTCGGACATAATCAAGAATGAAACGACTTATGTTATTACTAGCTGACCTGCGCAATTTCGTCTGCTTCACATAAGAGAATTTGCCCCGTTTTTGAAACATTTTCATTTATACTCCGGTCCTGTTGGTTATAGCGTGATATTATATGGCTTATAGCCTTCCTCGATAAACGGGCTGCCCAACACTAAAATAATTTTTCAATTCAATCTAGTAGTTTCTGAGATTACCGCGTTCAAAAAAACAAACTCTTCAGCTTTATAATATTAGTATAGATTAGCACAAGTAAATATGAAGTACAAGTACAACACAATTTTATTGGTTTATTGATACTGGATAGTCAATATCCATGCCAAATCACACATTTACTCTCAATAGATGCAATACTGTATTGTTTGAATGTTTGCAACGCTGGATTCATTCCTAGAGCGCGACTTGTTTTATATTAGAAAATAAAGTTTGAGCAGAAAGAACACTTTAAGATGTAGGTATATACATATACATATGTTGGAGGGATATACAGCGTGTAACAGAAAGGTATGGTCATATTTTGGGCCATAACGTATATAAGAAAAATGACCTCATTTCCGGGTTCACGGAGGTCACCGAGTCAGTTATTAGTGTTGTTAAGGTATCGACTAGAAAATACTGATATTGATAAATCGATAAAGAAGAAAATGCTATATGTTAGATGTTAGAGGAAATAATGTATACGGATTTATTTGTCGCAGTTTTCATTGTGCAGGGACTATATTATCTGACCTTTAAATATGATCACGTCTTTCTGTTACACATTGTATACGGTGGTTTTAAATGGGCAATATTTATATTGTGAGATGCGTCAGCAATGTATCGGCAATATTGTACATAATTCTTTGGATACCAATAGGCAAAATATCGACGTCTATATGAAAAAGACGCCGATGTTTTGTATATGGGTAATATGACTCTGATTGCCGTCCAGTATATAACAGCCACATATTGCCAGAAGGTTATTGTCCGTTTAGAAGACCTTTAAGTAAAATAGTGTTCGATTGTCTTGGCATTTGTTTAATTTACCATTAACTAAATATGCTATAAATAAATTATTGATTACGTTATTAATAAACAATACAAAATATCGGCCTCACTTATGCACATTAAGGAATCCGTGGGTCATTATTATCTGTTGTTAATGAAATAATTAATATAATATATAATAATATATATTCTACCACATACACACAAAACCGTCTAGCCCAAACTAAGCAGAGCTTGTACTATGGGTACTAAACAATGGATAAACATACATATATACTTTTTTTTGTAAATACATACATATTATAAATAGAAACACCCAGGCCAAGACAAATATCCATGTTCATGCACACAAATGTTTGACTTGAGCGGGAATCGAACCCGCGACCTCAGGCGTAGCAGTCGGTCACACAGACCACTACCGTTACAAATATATAAATGACACTATGCACTTACCTTCAGGAAGGTTCAGCTCGCAAGTCACACAAGATACAGAGATAACTAGACATAATGTTTGTATACAGTTAAAACTCTTCATGCTAGTGCGTTCGCGACAGAGGTCCGCGCTCGAATGCGCCTCTTTTGTGAGATAGATAAACATTCGCCTTATAGATAAGGCTATGAACTGAAGAGAGGTCATGGGTACGCATCTGACTTATTACATTATTAAAATTTAGGTTAACTACCTCCCTGGCGCAGCGGTAGTAAATGCGACTGCTGTGCATGAGGTCTCGGGCTCGAATCCCGGGTCGGACCAATGTAACGGTCCCGCAATAAATATATATTCCGATTATGACAACCCATTAACAGTACTAACCTAAAATATTCGCAGTATTTATAAGAACATAGGTAGTTTAAACGTCTTTATACACAGGCTTAGTATAGAATGTGATGTCATTATTCTTACTGAATGTTGGCTGTCAAATAGAATTTGCAATCTACCAGTATTACCAGAATACAATTTTTTTTTTGCCACGGATGAAGTGCCAGAGGTCCAAGACTACAACAGTCTCGTCATTAAAATAGGTATAGATATTGCGATTATAGCAATCTATAGACCACCGTCGTTTAGAAAGTTAGATATGTTTATTAATGCCTTAAATCATCATCATCAGGCTATAATAGTCCACTGCTAGACATAGCCCTCCCCAAAGCGCCCTGTCTTCAGCTTGCCGCATCCAGCATCTGCCTGCAGTCTTTCGCAGAGAATTAGCAAGATGAAGTAGCAGTGGGCTGGCCATATCGCCCGAAGTACCGACAACCGCTGGGGTAAGCGTGTTCTTGAGTGGAGACCGCGAATCGGCAAACGTAGTGTAGGACGCCCTCCGACCAGGTGGGATGCCTTAAATAATACTTTACAATACCTTTCGTCTTATAAAACTATTATTATAACCAGTGTCTTA
The DNA here is from genome assembly GCA_963564715.1 of Catocala sponsa. NCBI lineage: Eukaryota > Metazoa > Arthropoda > Insecta > Lepidoptera > Erebidae > Catocala > Catocala sponsa. Next base: position 3,168,499 of record OY751352.1, read on the forward strand.
AATGCCAATCTAAACGGAGGCTGGCCATCTTCGCGGGAGATATTATAATGCACAAGTACATAATATATGTGGGCAAACACAAGAGCACTCTCTGTTCCCTAACTCTCACGATCCGATGGGACGGTAATCCGACACGACCGGAGAGAAAGGCACGAGGGTGTCAAAGGGCCGGCGCTCACTGACGGCGTGGCATGGCATGACACGGCAGGTTATGCTGCGGCATCCCGCGGCGTTCCGTGGCATGCCGTGGCATCCTGCTGAAAGCCCAGCCACTCTGGCATCAATCAGTTTTGCTCCACGCGGATTCGAAGTTGGTTGTGTCGTTATGGTTGACTGGGATTTAACTTCAATTTTCAATTACTTTAATAAAAATAAATTGCAAATATTGCAATTAAAAATATGGCGAAGTTTGATCTCATTATCCTTTTGATAAGGCTGACGTGACCGCCGTGAACCGAAATGACCGCTACACAAGTTTCAACCTTATTTCAACTAGCTTAGCAATCATAATTCCTCGACACAAAGTGACCCATTTGTCTCGCGGGATGCAATGGCGCGCCGCGGCAACCCGTGGAATGAAACGGCATGACACGTCTTGCCGCAGCATTATAAAGTAACATGAATTCTAAATTCATTGAAATAAGATTCAAAATTACTTGATTAGTAATAAAATCCTTTGTCATGATACGCCGTGCCGTGCCGGTAGTGAGCGCCGGCCCTAACACTGCCAACTTCCTGACTCCAGGCTGCTATTAAGATTTCTTAATAGAAAACCCCAAAAACTTTTTGTTGGCTCGACCCGGGATTCGAACCCAAAACCTCACCGCACAGCAGTCGCATTTACCACCACTGCGCCACGGAGGCAGTTGGGTGTATCACACCACAGTCACTGCCGACCCCTTCAGGGATACAGACGTGTCACTGTTTGTATGTGAATACGTCAAACTCCACTACCATTACTCGGTCTGGCTTGAGGAAACACAAGGGCCGTTTTTCCATACAAACGTAGTCCCCTGTTTCCTCCCTGGATAATGCCAGTAGAGTAATAACTTTTTCCAAAAAATGTTTCCTTCTTTTCATAAACTAATTATTGAAAGACAAATGAGCCTTCAAAAACCTCAATAATTGAACAGATTTTCCGCTGTGTTTAAACATCCAGAAAACAAATTTGACTAGATTATATAAAAATAAGAAAACATAGGAACACGGCCAAAGCCTTTCTTTAATTTTTAATGAAAAAAGTAGTTAAGTTGGTCAAATTTTGGAGTAGGAATCAGGGGACTACGAAACGTTGATTTTGTGTAGCTGCAGTTGTGTCTATCGCGCTCTGCGGGCACTGCGTGACAGCAATAGATTTTAAAATGTCGAGCTTTAGATGTCGATGATGTTGATGATGATTGCGATGTCCACTTTTGACTTGCCTGCATTGCATTTTAACCTTTTTCTTTTTTTTTGGTACCCAGGAAAAATGCTTGATGCACTATCCGCCGGCTAGGGGACGGCACCGGCGGGGTGTGTGGGACTCCCCAAACTGGTATACCCACTAAAAAACCTGGGGTGTTCCCTCTCTCACCCAATGGAGGGGCCTGTTGGGAGCTCTTAAAAGAATTGAGTCATCCATAGCAGGCCCCCCCGCGTGGGTGCGGGCCGGGTCAAACGGACCCGACCACCTCTCGTCCCCAGGGGAGAGCCTCACCGCTCTCCCCTTTCGACATTGGAAGGCGCGCGGGAACACCGCGCGCGCCCTCTCGGGGTTCTTAATTTGTGGGTGGCAGGCCCCCCTGAGCCTTGCCACCCGGAACCCTTACGTGGGGGGCAAGAGAGCGACATAAGCGCGTCTCCTGCGCCCCCTCCTCCCGCGGCGGACTTCCGGGGCGTAAGAATCTTCCTCACGGCCCCCGCTCCGCCGCCTCCTTCTGCGAGATGACAGATTCGCAGAAGGACCTCATTGCGCCCCAGCACCTGTCGTCGCCGACCATCTTGGATACGACGGTCGGCAACGAGAGGTCGGGGCCAATCGTAGCGACCAGGGCACAGCGCTGCGCGGCCCACGCCGGGCACTCCTCCAGCGTGTGCTGCGCCGTGTCCCGGTCACACTCCTCACAATGGTGACACCTGGTTGTAGGCTCCCTACCAGCTATCTTGCAGAGGTTCTCTCCGAAACAGCCGTGTCCAGAGAGCACCTGAGTAAGCCGGTAGGTGAGCGGTCCGCGCCGTCTGTCCGTCCACTGTTTTAGTACCGGACGGACAGTCTCGACGGTCCTCACCCCGTAGCGGGGCTGGGCCAGTCTAACTTCCCACTTTGCCTTGAGGACCAGTCGAGCCTGGGACCTTCGCGTTTCCACCTCCCTGTACGTGGGTTCTTCACCCTGGAGCCGGAGGTCAGCGCGCCAGTAATACACTGACGCTTGGACCTCCGCCTCCAAATCCCAGGGCGGCGATGCCGCCAAAACGCACGCCGCCTCAAAGGAGACGGTGCGGTACGCCCGTGACACCCTGATCGCCATCGCCCTCTGAGGTCTCCTGAGGAGGGCGACGTTTCGGCGATCAAGGGCGTCGGCCCAAATGGGCGCCCCATAAAGGGCCATCGACCGCACCACCCCCAAATAGAGGCGGCGGCAGACAACACTGGGCCCCCCGATATTCGGCAGCAGAGAGCTTAGCGCTCCCGCCGCCGACATCAGCCGGGGGGCCAAGCGACTAAAATGGACGCGAAAGTTCCAGCGGGCGTCGAGGTGGAGCCCCAAGTATTTCATGCTCGATTCCACCCCGATGCGGACCCCTCCAACGATGATGTGGGCATCGGGAGGCGGCGCCCGCCGAGGCCCGTGAAATAACAGGGCCTCGGACTTTTCCAGCGCCACCTCCAGTCCCAACATCCTAATCCTGCCGACAACCAGGGCCACCCCGGCCGTGGCAAGACGGGCAGCTGCCCCGTAATCCTCTCCCCGGGCCGTAACCAGCGTGTCGTCGGGGGGCACACCCGGGGGCAGGGCGCCCCGCAATTGCATTTTAACCTAACCTAACCTAATATGGCGTGTGTATGCCACATTTAACCAAGCCATTAGGCCCTTGTTCGTAAGTGACAGATGTGAGGATGGTAAATAACCTTAGATCTGCCTAGAAACACTATGGACTACTGATCACTGAAACCCATCCCCAATGGCCGTTTTGACCAAAATTGCGTGAATTGCCTAATCTCCTCGACCCTCCAACCTTCCAGCATTGCTATACTGCAACAATAGCTGACGCAGTTGCCTAATTTGATCTCCATGTACCGTTTTCGGCTTAATTGTATTTATTATTGTTTTTTAAAATTATGTATGTATGGAGATTCAAATAAAACATTTTTCTTTCTTTCTTTCTTTCTCTTTCTTTAGGTGTCGACATTTATGGATCAGTCGGTGTCTCAGAGACCACAGCACCTCATAAGATATAGGGTACAAGCAAGATACAAATGTCAATAAGGGGATAAAATACATACATAGATTCACGTCTGTTTCCCAGAGGGGTAGGCAGAGACTACGGATTTCCATTTGCTACGATCCTGACACACTTCTCTGGCTTCATTCACTTTCATCACATTCCTCATACACGCCCGTCGGTTCAAGGAGCTCTTAACCTGGCCTTTGTCCAGAACGCCTCCGATCTGATCGAGAAACGTTCGCCTAGGTTTTCCTCTTGCGACTGTTCCATTCACACTAGCCTTATAAACTTTCTTAGTCAGTCTTTCCTCGTCCATTCTTTCTACATGTCCAAACCAGCTTAACATACCCTTTTATATTCTTGTAACTATATCCACTTTCATGCCGCATCTCTCTCTAATCACACTATTTCTTATTATATTTTTCAGAGTCACACCACATATGCTTCTCAACGCTCTCATTTCTACAGCATTTATTCTGCTCTCATGCTTCTTTTGCCATACCCAACTTTCACTTCCATACATAAGTGTGGGCACTAATAGTCCTCTATGAACAGCCAAACGTGCCGGCGATAAAATAATACTCAGAATAATAACAAATTAAAATAAAATTTATTGATAATTATAAATTAGTACAAATTATTAAAGTTCATCATAGGAATAAAATAATTAGTCACTATTATAGAGTAGATTCCCGACATTATACACATGTCGTCTATGTTTTAGGCATGCGTTGTGGCGATGAGTTTGTCAGCATGCGATATTGTTCTTGACCACATGCGGTAGAATTTTTGTCAGCATTTTACATGGTTACTAGCATGCGGTAAAGTTGTTGACAGCATGCGGTAGAGTTGTTATTAGCATGCTATAGATTTTTTGTTCGTATGCTATACTGCATCCCGACAACAACTCTATTGAGTTGTTGTCGGCATGCAGTATAGTTGTTATCAGCATTATCAGCATGCAGTATAGTCGTCGCGTGGTTGTTAGCATGCGTTAAAGTTGTCAGAATGCAATGGAGCTAAAGTCAACATGCGATAGAGTTGTTGTCCGCATGCGGCAGAGTGGTTGTCCGCACGCAATAGAGTTGTTGTCAGCATACGATGGCGTTGTTGTCCGCATATTGAATGGTTGCCAGCATGCAATAGAGTTGTTGTCAGCATGCGGTTGAATTACTGTCGTCGGAGTCGTTGCCTCCGTCATGTGCACGGTGTGAGTGCATACCGTTCACGACACTTCCACCTTTTCGCGTGCTTTGCGCAAAATGCTCTGTAGTTCGGATGCCGACGTCGTTTTGTACTGTAAAATGTGTTAGCATTAGATATTTTATTTCTTTATTTTTTATATGGCTTATTGCTCGTTGCGCACATATCAGAGTGCCCAGTGCGAGATTGTTTTATGTTAACGCGATCGACACGTTTTCCGCGTTTGGCCCTCTGATTAATTAAGAGCTTGAAGCGGGCCAATCGCAGCGCCGAACGTCATAAACGTGTCGATCCTTAACGTAAAACAAACTCGCACTAGGCACTCGTTCTAAAGAATTGTGCGTAACGACACTTTTTAAAAATAAACAGATTTGTGCAAAAGGACCAGTAAGCCTTTTATATTTATTTATTTGGACATCCAGTAGTTGTTACATTATTTCTACGTCAATTATAATGGCCTTAATATTACTGATTTATAAGAATCAAATCAAATCATGCACCGCATGTGCATGATTTGATTTGATTCTTCATTCTTAGGTTAATGTGCAATAACAGCTTTGTAACAGCTTTAAATGTGTTCATTCACTGACCCTGGAACCTGACCCTGGAACCATCAAAGCCGAGATGCAACCTGTGGCAAGAAAATATATCTTTACCTACTCCTCTCGTGTCACCTGCTGAGAGCATTCCACCCGGACATCAATTGCCATAGTCGGTCTGGAAGTCGCTAAATATACTCCGAACCCAGGTAGGTCGGTGCAAAGAAAACATGTTTAGGTGGAAACTCTCAGACGATACCGATCTGGCTTGTGTGTGCGGTGCAGGATAAACGATGTCCCTCCTTACATCGTGCCCTGCGTGCCCGACATCTTGCACGCAGGAGGATCTGATGACAGCTTCTGACAACGCACCTAGAGTAGCTGCTTTCTGGGCGGCAAATATTTAATTTAAAAGTGTTTGCCAACGATACGTTAAGAAGAAGAATATGCAATCATAAAGTCCCAGGTCAGGGTATTTTAATTAGGATATTGATGTCACTAGCATTACGGAGTTTACGAATGTCCCCAGAAGACGGTAATAGTCTGATCCCCTATTGCATGGGATAAAGAAATAGCTGGCGAAATATTATATAATAATATAATAATATTTTATCACACACACAACACCATCTAGCCCAAACTAAGCAGAGCTTGTACTATGGGTACTAGACAATGGATAAACATACATATATACTTTTTTTTTTGTAAATACATACATATTATACATAGAAACACCCAAACCAAGACAAACATCCATGTTCATGCACACAAATGTTTGACTTGTGCGGGAATCGAACCCGCGACCTCATGCGTGGCAGTCGGTTACACTAACCACTACGCCATCGAGGCCGACAATATTGGTGTATGATACCTGTACATATAGGGATAAACTGGTGTGAGTTTATGTAATGCAAATATATATGAGCTCTAAATATTTTCTAATTAAAAACGTATTTTTTTAAATATCCAGGGCATGTTGCATCATACGGTTTCTGTAGATGGAGGAAAAACAAATTAAGTAGTTTACCAATATGACGGTGTTTCGTGCATGCATGCGTGAATATGAGTGTGCGTGCAGGTGTGCGCACGAGTGCGTGAATGCGTATTTTTGTGGCGCAGCAGTAGTGAATGCGACTGATGTGCGTGAGGTCTCGGGTTCGAATCCAGGATCGGGACAGCAAAAAGCTATTGGGTCTTTTTGTTAAGATAACTTGATGGCAGCCCGGAGTTAGGAAATTGACGGTATTAGACTCCCCCGTGCCTCGGAAAGCACGTAAAGCCGTTGGTCCTGAGCCTTATCTCTGTCCGGTCGTGTTGGATTACCGTCCCATCGGATCATGAGTGTTAGAAAACAGAGAGTGCCCTTGTGTTTGCGCACATACTTGTGCACTATAATACGTCCTGCGCAGATGACCAGTCTCGGTTAAGATTGGCTGCTGTGACTGATATTCGGTCTGGAGGACATTATATGTGTGTGTCGTGTGGTGTGTATGAGTATGGTTGTGCGCATTTGCGACCTCACCGTGGTGATTTACGAAGAGACGATGGCGACTCACCCCGGACACGTTTCGCTGGACGAGGATCTGGCTATAGAGACGCTTTCCTTCATCAGCACCGAGCGCTCGCTCCAACTGATTGCGCGACAACCCGAACAGCTGATAGCCAGGCATGCGCAGTGCCTTCTGCGCAGATGGACTGAAACCCTTGGCCTCTAGCCACTCCATCACCTCATCAGGATTCGACTTCTACAATACGATAATTATTTTAATTAGTGACTAGCTTATGCACGCGGCTTTGCTCGCGTAAAAGTAGGTTAAGTTATGCTAGTAACAGTACTGCTAAGTAATAAAATATAGACTGTGTTACTCAAGGATAATATAGCTTTCTAATGATAAAATATTTTTTTAATCGGTTTAGTATTGTTTGAGTTAAATCCTAACAAACAAACAAAAAATCAAATCTTTTCTCTTTATAATATTAGTATTGTTCGGAGCTACTCATCAGCGCTTTACATTTGTGCATTGTACGCACATTTGAGACGTTAATTTTATAATTTTATTCGACTTTGTAAATCAGTTCGCAATCGAGCAGCGACCGAGCTCAACTACCACTAAACCATTAAGTTTACCATTTAATTTACCATTTAGTAACCACTTGTTAAGTATTAAGTGTTTTTTACCAATATTAACTTTATAATAAATATTTTCTCTTAACATACCATTCCTAGTATCTCTTTAACGCAGTTACTCCTTAAAACTACTCTATTAAACATAAAAAGAGTCGCTCCGCTACAAGTATAGATACATTTATACCAATATTTTAAAGAGGAATAATTGATATAACTAGCGGTCGCCTAGTGCTCGAAATTCGACCAAAGTTTGCCTGTAAGATATTGCTGATATAATAATATATATTGACATTATTATCTCATATATGTAACCATAGTTACGCGCTTTGACTGCGTGTGTCAAATGCATGGTTGTGGTTTTTCATTAATTTAATGTATTTCTAATGCATATTTTATATAAATATTAGCATTCGTCACTTCTTCTCTGTATAAACTATAAGTGTGCGAAATTTCATACTCCTCCGTCCGCCCAATTTTCGTAAAAAGGGATCCAAAGTTTTCGCTTCACGTATTAATATATAGATATTATCTTGCGTTTACCATTGAAAAACTACTTAATACGGATTCTATCGCGTTGTTTATATTTTAAATTACTAGTATTACATAATTTAGAAAACTCTACTGTTTAACGTTGTTACTTGTAACTGTTTTCTTCTATTTCAGTTGCTTTTCAACAGCCAGCCAACACCGGGGCAAGTGTGAACTTCAATCAAATTGTTTTAATTAATTTAAATAGACGAAATGATTTGTTTGTAATCCATAAACTCTGAAAATACAAAACCGGTTTTAATAATTCGTTCACCGTTAGAAAGATACTTTAACCAAAAATAGCATAGACTATATAACATCACGCTTTGAGCCACCGGAGCAAAGCAGTAATTATAAACGTGATTGTAGCCGTGGGAGACGAATCGTCTTTTATAAAGCTGAATTTTTTAAGAAATATCAAAATGCCTAATCCCTATTAAATGAGGCCAAGAAGCTATTCAAGATATTTGTAATACTCTGTCTTATAAGGAGGAACAATTGACATCACTCTATGAGTTTTATTTTAGTAAAATGGGTCCCTAGTTATTTAAGAACATATTTGTTAGCTTCTGAATTATGGGATGACATAGTCATTGTTTGACTAGAGCCATAATAGAAAATGTTTAGGTTTTTTATGCGATGAAGGCGATAAAAAATCCATAAGTTTGTTTTATTTTGTTAAAAAAACATATCTGTCATAAAAAAAACAATTCCTATGATACGAGGAAACATTCTAAATACGGACACAAATAAAGTCTTTTAGACTTGGAACGACCATATTTGCACACACAGTTATTTTGTCTCAAGTGGGTATCGAACCCGCAACATGGCGTAATGGCACTCATGAAGCAATCGCTTAAGCCACTACCGTGCTGTCAATTAGTAACGGCGAGTTTTCCCACTTATGAAAATGGTCTGGTATATTTTGTCCATAGGTAAAATAATACACGCAATGACCTGGTCAATGAATATATCGGGTGTCTTCTTGATGTCCAGCAGTTTGTTTCTGCGCTGCGTGATCTGAGGCAGTACCATCTTCAGTTCTTCGTTAAGGTCACCAGTATTACTGTTCATGGACTTTGTGACTGCTGAAAATAATTTGATTAGTACATGAGTTGTAGTGCTCTCAAGATTAAGCAGTAGGTCCTACTATTTCTACGGAAAGAGGCCAAAACTTTCGACGGAATATATATATATATGTCGGCCTCGGTGGCGTAGTGGTTAGTGTAACCGACTGCCACGCCTGAGGTCGCGGGTTCGATTCCCGCACAAGTCAAACATTTGTGTGCATGAACATGGATGTGTGTCTTGGTCTGGGTGTTTCTATGTATAATATGCAGGCATCGATTGCAGGGGCGCCGCGTTTTACGTCTTATGTCTTTTCTGTTTCTCTTGAGCCTTAGTGTTCTAAAGGCATTATTATATTGAATACGGAGGGCCCTTCACGCCCTTTGAGTGTAATTAACCCACATGCTGCATGTGTAGAACGAAGTACAATATTCTGTGAATAATATAATCTTAACAGATTGTTTGATAATGTGTAGATAGAGTAAGTAAGAATTTTATTTTTCAAAATATAGGTACACAAAATAAAGACAAAATATTATAACACAGCAAAAAAAAAAGAAGTACATATATAATGAAAAACGAGGTTACCACTCAGGTTTGTTGTTGGTTTGCAGTTTATACCTCAAACCAACCCTGATGTTATGTGGTAACCTCAAGTGACGCCCGGACGTACATCAGCTATTCTTTAAAATGTTACAAATTCAAAAAATAAAAATATAAAAAATACATACGTAAGATATATATAAATTATAATTGATGAGCATAGGTATGTAATTAATATAAATAAAATATAAATTAAATAAATTGGCGCAATAGTATGATGTACATATTTTTTTTAATAGTTGCATTGCCTAGCTTGCTTTTTCTGCTTTCTAGCTTCACTGCATTGGCCGCTTGTGTAGTATAGATGCCAACCTACTTTACTCGACTCTTCAAGACGAGTAAGGTGCAATGGTCTTAGGGGAGAGCGCAACAGTCGTGCTGCTGATCTGCAACACGCCCCTTTGGTCTGGATTTCCTCTCACACGGGAGGTTGTAGTCTAGCCAGCTGCAATCAATCGGCTGCGGTGTCCGCTCATGCGGCCGCCAGGCGAGTGTCCTTGGGTGAAGAGGCCTCCAGCCGGCAGTGCTCGTTTCCCATCTCAGTGGTTTGGGGTGGAGCGACTAGTGCTGTACGTCTCGGGGGCAGCTCACTTGGGGGCGCTATACCTAGCTGGTAGCCCTGGTGCCTGAACAAGGCACCCCCAACGTTGAGGGCTCCATGGTGGGTGGGGAGCCAGCAGGTGAATACTAGATAGACCAAATATGGATTCTGTCACAAGAACAACCAAGGGCTTGACCGATAAGGGCGAGCAACATAGGACCTCTGGACCCTTAGGGGGAGAGGTTAGTGTTAGTGTAGGAGCTGCACGTGCGAGCACCTACATACCCAAGCTACATGATCGTGATGGCCCTAGTGGCCGTCCGAGCGTGAGCCAGGGGAGTGGTGCTCACACGAGCAGTTTTAAGGGATGGAGAGGGGGTAACCCTGGAAAGGGCTACCAATGTAGAGGGCGTGGCAGCCACAGAGGGGGTCAGACACGCAAGGAATACCCGAAGGGGGATCCCAGCGCGACACCTTCGGGGAGTGGGTGTCAGCCCTCCAGGATCGGGGAGGCTAGCAAGGAGCAGTCGGGCGAGGCACACCCTAAAGGGGAGCCGAACTCGGCTGCACACTCTGCAGGCCATACCCGGGACAGGAAGAGGTGCAGCGGGTGTGCCAAGCGCAAGCGGCGTGAGCTGCAACGGCAGTTGGCACTGGAAACCGATGCAGGCTCTTCAAAAAGGGTCAGGGAAGCGAGCGATGATGCCGTCGCTCAGGTAGGCGTAGGCAAGCGAGCCAAGACCCAAGGCGACTCCTACAGGGAGGTGCTAACGGGGGTGAAAATGGCCATTGTTGCCGACAACTTCCCTGACGTTCTGCTTGGTGCAGAACAGGTGGAACTCATAAGGGTGGCCATTTGGGACCAGCTAGAGGCCACGCCGGATCCTCTGCCGGCCATTAGTGTCGGTGCAATGCTTGGAGGAGCTCTGCACGTGCCTTGTGAGGGTGAAGGAGCTGCAGAGTGGCTTCGCGGGCTCAACGGCAAAACCGTTGGGAACATGAAGCTGAGAGTTATCAGCGCCAAGGAGCTTCCAAGACCGGTGAAGATGGCCTGGAAGACCAGGAATACCTGGTGCCTAGATGCCTCCAGGGTGCTGAACATGCTGCAGCGCCTCAATCCCTCTCTGAGGACCTGCGAGTGGAAGGTGCTGGGCACGCAGGTCGAGGAGACGCACACCAGGCGCATCGTCCTAGTGGACAGTGTGTCGGCTGCGGCAATAAAGGCAGGCGGCTTCTGTCTTCGTACTGGCATGGACAAGAGCACGTTCAAAATCCTCGAGGATGTGAACGTGCAGAAGGTGTCAGCAGTTGCCGGTGTGGGGGAGGAGGCCCCTGATGCGACGGCACCACAGGTGGGGGACGGGGAGGAGCCTGTAAACCCGGTGGTGATTGAACCAGGTACGGTTCTCTTCACATCATCGCCATGTGCGTCTCCGAAGACCGACGAAATAATCGGACAAATAGATTATTTAGATCTGTCGTCGCCGGAGGCTGCAGAAGTGCTGATGGAGGAAGGGAGCGAAGGGGGCGGCCAGTAGTGACTGCCATTATAGACGCCACCATATAGGCAGACCGAATGGCGGGACTAAGGTGCGTACAAATAAACCTTCATCACTGCATTGGGGCGATGGCCGTTCTGGCCCGCCACCTGCGGATAAAGGAATTTGATATTGCTCTGATCCAGGAACCCTATGTTAAAGGGGGAATGGTTAGAGGTTTGGGTGGGACGGGAGGTGAAATTTTTCACAACTGTTCCACTAATGATATAAGGACGTGCGTTTATGTTAGAAATGGCATAAATGCAATGCCCTTATACAATTTCTGTTCTTGGGATCTTACAACAGTTAAGATCGATGTGCGAGGGAGCGGAGGGCGGGATACTGTAATCCTGACCTCTGCATACTTCGACTATAAGGACAAGGAAACTGTATCGAAACAGATAAAGGACCTTGTTGAATATGGCAGCCGGGAGAACATGGACATGATCCTGGGGTGCGATGCCAACGCGCACCACACAGTCTGGGGGAGCACGGATGTGAATGTAAGAGGGGAAAAACTACTGGAGTATGTGGTAAGTACCTCTTTACAAATACTAAATAAGGGAAACAGGCCAACGTTCGCTAACTGTAGGCGGGCGGAGGTAATTGACATCACGTTAGCCTCTAACAGGGCTAGCACTAAGATCGTCGAGTGGCATGTGTCTGATGAAATCACCTTGTCAGATCATAATTACATATGCTTTAAGTACAGGACGTTGGTTCCGGCTCCTACAGTACGTAGAAGGAATCCCAGAAATACGGACTGGAACTCCTTTAGGAGTGCCTCAGAGTAGATTTGGAGGATTCTAAGGGTAAGCTCAATTCTATATTAGACATCGAGTTTACAGCAGACAAATTGGTCCAGACTGTGAACACGGCCTGGACAAGTAACTGCCCTGAGAGGGAGCTTAGGCCCAAGAGGGTACCATGGTGGACGCCAGAGTTGGTCAAGCTGCGGCTAGAAGCCAGACGAGCGTTTAACAATGCTAGGACCAGTAGGGACTACAGCGGTTACGCTCGTTGTTTGACCAACTATAACAAAGCTGTGCGGAAAGCCAAACGGAAGGCTTGGAGAGCACACTGTGAAAACATCAGTACGATTCCTGAAGGAATGAGGCTCTCCAAAGCTTTATCGACTGTCAGAGCACACCCATTGACAACCATTAAGGATGGCAATGGGCGGCGAACAGAGTCTGGTAAGGAGACCCTAGCAATTATGCTAAACACACACGTTCCGGACTGCAAGATAATAAAAAAGGAGCAGGAGGACCCGATCAGCCTGGTTGAACGAAGCTGTCGGACAACCAAAGCAGATTGGGACAATGCTAGGAAGGTAGTGGATGAAGGGAAGGTCGGCTGGGCTCTAAATGGTTTTCAACCATTCAAGTCACCTGGTCTAGACATGGTTTATCCCATCATCCTACAGCAGGGAGCTGCACTCTTGGTTCCGCATTTGTGCAGTTTATACAGAGCCTGCATAGCATTTGGATATATTCCAAAGATATGGAGGCGTGTTAAAGTCATCTACATACCGAAACCGGGCAAAGCAGACTACGAAGAAGCCAAGGCATACAGACCTATCAGTCTTGAGTCGTTCTTCCTGAAAGCCCTGGAGAAGTTAGTAGATAGACATGTCAGGGAGGGAGCGTTATGGAAATTCCCCCTCCACAGGCTACAATGTGCCTACCAGTCGGGAAAATCCACTGAGACGGCACTACATTTTGTGGTAAATAAGGCAGAACATGCATTAGATAACCGGGAAGTATGCATTGCTGCATTCCTGGATATTGAAGGAGCCTTCGATCGGACCACCTTTGATGCCATTAGTGTGGCATCGGCAAATCACGGCATAGAGCCAACCATTTGCAGGTGGATCGATTGTATGCTCAGGGGTAGAATCATAAGGTCTGAATTGTTAGGAGATGAAATGTATGCTACGACAACCAAGGGCTGCCCTCAGGGTGGAGTACTCTCACCACTCTTATGGTGCTTGGTAGTCAATTCACTCCTAGAACAACTCAACAAAGGTCCGTACTTAACGGTCGGATATGCGGATGACTTGGTGATACTCGTAAATGGAAAGTTTCCGAGTACGGTATCTAGTCTTATGCAGAAGGCCCTGATTATGGTCGAAAAATGGTGCAGCAGCAATCATTTATCGATCAACCCAGGGAAAACTACTGTCGTGCCGTTTACTAGGAAGAGGGATCTCACGGAGTTGGGAACTCTCTCCATGTATGGTACGCAGTTACGTTGGTCCACGGAAGTGAAATATCTAGGCATGATCTTAGATAGCAAACTAACGTGGAAACCTCATGTAGACAAAGTCATAGTAAAGGCCCAGCGGGTCTTTGGCATGATTCGATCTACTTATGGGAAGACCTGGGGGCTAAAGCCCAAGGTCATCAAGTGGCTATACATGATGATGATAAGACCCATACTCACGTATGGAAGCATTGTCTGGTGGCCAAGAACCAAACTAGCTACATGCAGGAACGCGCTGTCGAAGGTGCAGCGATTGGCCTGCATGGCTATAACAGGGGCGTTTCCGACCACGCCAACGGCAGCGTTAGAGGTCCTGCTGGATCTAATGCCGCTACACATTGTTGTCGAGTCAGAGGCGATAAAGGCGCTACATAGGCTATCTGTGCATGGGCTGTGGAGCGTCAATATGCCGGTAACTCGACACACAAAATTGGAGATCTCAAAAGATCTCAAAGGATTATGAGCATGGGATGCGACAAAATGCAACCATTGCACATATTCAAAAAGAATTTTAAGATAAAGGTCTCCACGAGGGACGAATGGAGACAAGGTTTACAATCCCCTGACAAGGGTTGTCTCAACTGGTTCACTGATGGTTCCAAAATGGAAACAGGATCGGGCGCTGGTATCTATGCCAACGACTGTAAGGTGAGCCAAAGCATGGGCAAATATGCAACGGTCTTCCAAGCGGAAACCTATGCTATAATTGCCTGTGCTCAGGAGAATATCAACAGTGGTGTCACTGACAGGACTGTGTATATTCTCAGTAACAGTCAAGCTGCTCTCAAGGCTCTGAACTCGTGTAGGGTGGACTCCAGACTGGTCCTGAACTGTGTTAAGCTCCTTAACAAACTAGGCAGGAAGAACACAGTCAGACTGGTGTGGGTTCCAGAGCATGCAGGAGTGCAGGGCAATGAGGAAGCTGATGAATTAGCCAGAAAGGGCTCGGAGCAACTGTTTGTGGGCCCCGAGCCATTCGTGGGACTCTCTGAGAGCACCGTAAAGGCAGCTTTGAATGCTCACGGCAATGAAAAACACAGGCTAGAGTGGATGGCCCTTAGGGGTCTGGAACACTCCAAGAAATTCATTGCAAATGGAGCCACAGGCTTCACCCGGAGGTTCTGCGGGTATAGCAAGAGTCAAATGCGCCTGCTCACAGGAGCGTTCACTGGCCATTTTGGCACCAAAGACTTCCTGTGCAGATTGAGATTGACACACGACTCGATCTGCAGAGCCTGTGGTGAACAGGACGAGTCCATATCGCACCTACTGTGTGAATGCGACGCGTTGGCTGGACTTAAGATGGGTCTGATGGGATTGGCATATCCAAACCCTGAAGACTTTAGGCTTCTCCCTCTGAATTGTACACTGCAGCTAATGCAGTACATTCATAACGAGATAGCTAAAGGATGAATCTTGGGGCTGACACAAAAGATCCCACTGGGTCGAAGTGTCGCCGGTCAGTACAGACTGGCCCCCACACACAAGATAAGATAAGATGATGTACATAAATTTAATATTCAATAATAATAATAATAACCTACTAACGGTTGCCATTAACGGTTTAGCGAATTAGTTATAGTTTAGAGAATATACTTACATTTCATAGTGTCGGTGCGTACTGGAGGTGGAGTGGTAGGCGGCGGAGGGGGTGGTGGCGGCGGCGGCGGGGGAGGGGGTGCAGCCTGTTTCTCTGTAACGCACACATACACACGTGTAATCATATCGGATGCTTCCGTCATTCTGAATGACATGCATGCACATCTGAGAGTTCCCCATAATGTTCTCAAAGATACGTGAAGACTGCCAACCTGCACTGGGTGAGAGTGGTGGACTATGGGCATAACCTTCTCGCACTGAGAAGAAGCACGGGCCTCTTCTTAGTATTAAACTGTCTAGTTCCGTATTAAGCTGTCCCACTGCTGGGCCCGTGCCGAGCAGTAGAACTGTTTAATACGGAGCTGATTAATATCAGCTCCTTTGCAGGACCATTCCAAGCGATAGTAGACACGATATCCCCTTATCATAATGCGAAGAGAAAATAACTATAAATATGAATATAACTATAAAATAGTTTACTATAACTTCGAATTTCGATCACGGTAACTAATTTAAAAGCAGAAATATTATAGTGCACAAGTTTGTGCGCAACAAGTGAATTCTCTATTCTATAACTTTAATGATAGGACGGCAATTCGACACAACTAGAGAGAGATCAGGCGCAAGACCAACGGCTTTACGTACTTTCCGAGGCACGGGGATATTCAACACCGGCAACTGCCTAACTCCGGACTGCTACTGAGAATTTTTAGATAGAATCCAATAACTATTTGCTGGGCCTGGGATTTGAACCCGAAACCTCATGCATCAGTCGTACCCACTACCGCTGCGCCATCGAGGCAGTTAACACCGCTCACTTGACACCGACTCTTCTTAAACAGGTGTTGCTGCCAATTTAAATCCTTCTGCCAGCATAGGTTTTCTATCTGTAGGCTTCTTGGAGAGGTTTAAGAAGCCTTGAAAGTCTAGAAGTCCTTCTCATCGCGAAGGACAACATACAACTGTTTGGCTCAATCTTTTATAGGATATAGTCTCCCGGTTGCTTATTTTAAAATACTACTCCCACACTTGGAATTAATCCTGTGTACCGGGAGACTTCACAAGAATTCAAACAACGGACACAAAAACCCAGACCGGGCACAACTATTTTTAAGTCATACAATTTTTTGTCCCATAGCATAGCAGCGATAGCTCAGTGGAGAGACCAACAGACCGCAATGCAGAGGGTCTCGGGTTCGAACCCACGTCACGCACCTCTAACTTTCGGAAGTTATATGGCTTTTCGAAATTATGTGCGCATTGATTGACAATTATCGCCTGCTCCGTGCCTCGGGGAGCAAGTTAATCCGTCGGTCCCGGCTGCCATGAACATCTATGGCAGTTGTTATTCGGAAGTCAGTGCCCTCTAATATCCTGACACTGGTCTAGCTTTAGGGTATCGTTAGCCTTCGAGTTGCGGAGGTCAGATGGCTAAATACTGATATCCAGTCAAATCCGGTTAGACTAGAAAGCCGACCCCAAGTGACTTGGGAATAATAAAAGCTAGGGAGAAGACAATTTTTTGTCCCCTATGGGGGTTGAACCCACAACACTCGACACAATGGCAATGTCTTGGTGACCACTTAAACCACTACGCTATGAGTCTACTCCAGGTCGAGCGAAGTTCTAGGTTCAGTCACTTGTGTAAGACTCGGCCCCCGGGCGCTAGACACCATGCTTTTTCTATTAAGTCTCCATGCCATTTCCTAAAGCATTAACTAAAGTTCCCACTATCTATGGGCGTCAACGTGATAAAAATGTCGAAGGGCCATGATATCTTTAAATTTTACCTTTATTATCCAAAAAATAATATAACTATACCAGATGTCCTGAAAAACGACAAAAAAATTAAAAAAAAAAATTATCCCATTCTCGAATCCACTTGAACACACACACAAAATGTCATCAAAATCGGTCCAGACGTTTAGGAGGAGTTCAATTACAAACACGCGCACAGAAGATTTATATTATAAAGATATTAAGTTTAGTGTGTTTCCTCTTCTCGAGCTCTGGCTCGGTGTACCTCAGTGTAGCTCAGTACCTCCGCTAACAAAAACTGTGACTATTGTTTATTTATTTATTTATTTATAAAAGGTAAAGTTACAGAATACAGACCAAGTAGTGATTAGGATTATTTTTACATGAAAACATTTTTAAATCTGCACTCCAATTACTACTGTACACAGCATTCAGAATTTATACAGGTTCAAACATGTAAGTGAACGTTACAATAAAAAAAAAAAAGAAGTTACATACAATATAGTTAAGACTAGGAGTGTAATGTGAATTTTAAGATGTATTCAATTTGCGCAAGGATTCTATGAATTTGCTGTGACTATCCACAAATATATCAACATGAGCGCAAATATCATTATACTGTCTACACATTCGAAACAGTGGATTATTTTGGGACACATTATTGTTACACGTTGGTATTCGAAACAGCTGCGGAGTACGCACAGATCGAGTAGGTACCTTGAAGTGTAACTGACTTAGGAGAGTACTATTAAATGAGCCCTTCAAGATTTTATATAAAGTGGACATGTCGCTCATCCATCTCCTTTTATCCAATCCAACCATGTTAAAGTAACGAAGTCGAGCTTCGTATTCAGGTATTTTACGCCTTAAACCGCATTTCATGCATAGAGCTCTGACAAACCGCCTCTGTATAGACTCTATACGGTCTATATGAATTTTGTATATCGGAGCCCACCCGGATGCGCAGTATTCAATAATACTTCTAATTAAAGCATAGTATAGAGTAATCAATGAACTTAATCGTCTAAAGGGTTTTGAATTTCGGAGTACAAAAGATAACATGCGGTTAGCCCTATTACAAACCTGATCGTAATGTTGTCTGAAAGACATAGTTGAATCGAAAATTACCCCCAAGTCGCGGATTTCCTTTACCCTGTCTATTACAATGCCCTTGATATTATAATTGTAATTGAGCGGTGTTTTGTTTTTTGTAAATGATATAACCTCGCACTTTTTTATGTTTAGAGACATAAGATTCTCGTCACACCATTTGACAACAGTATTTATATCCGATTGAAGTGCCTCACAGTCTCGGTGATCAGAGATACGTCTAAAAATTTTAATATCGTCAGCGTAGGCTAAACATTCACTCTCAATTTTACTAAGTAAATCATTGACGATGATGATTGATTGATGTGTGTATTGCTGCCTGTTTTTTAATTATTGGAATATTTATGTTGGAATCTAATTATGTAGCGCAAATTCATTAAATTACCTATATGAAAGGTTCGCTTATACTTTTCGATGTACAAAGAAAATATTATTAGCCTCTCTACCAATGCAATTGTCGAAAATAGGAAAATGTAAAAACTTTGTTCAAACAAAAGTAGACTCTATCATGCGTTTAAAGTAGTCTGGAGTCTAAAGGAAAAAGAAATAAAATTGTTTTGAGATCAGAAGCTAAGGCATAATGATGCGTGTTATATTTCTTAAGATTAGATGCGGATCTTTTGAAAATTTTCTTTAAAAGACACTATAAGAAAGAAATTATGGGTAAACGTTACGTCTGGCATAAAATTACAATAAAAGTTATATTCGGAATCTTTCCTTTAATTATAACCTATTTGAAAGTTATAAATTTATCATATCTTGGGATTTATCCAATACTATGCACAAAAATTACACATTTACATTCGCTAATTCAAATTGAACTTTTAGATAAGCTACAGTAAAAATGTTGCCTATAATACTTATGTCAATCTTTATAAGAAAAACCGGGGTTAAGACTATAATTAGAAATACTTTATATGATTTAAACGATCATACATTTTATACAGGAGACCGTGAACTTAAGAACAATAGGTTATGTTATACTGAAGGCGGCCATCTTTCGCTAAAATAACAAATATTGGTAAATATAATATTCAGATATAAATTCAACACAAAATACAAAAAAATATTAGCACACTTACCGTGACATAGTAACACACACACACACACAACATATATGAATAAGCGAAGCACACAAGCACAACGAGGTTACACGTACACAGCAGTCACGGACTGGTGACATTGGGTATTGTATCACGCATTACTTTTTTATCATATTGCGAAGATTATTATCTCCGATAATCTGAATGTAGTACCTCATCGGCGCCATAGTTAATTTGATAACTAATCGTTTCAATACTAATTGCTCAGATAGCGGGAGGAGAAAGGTTGAGGATTAGACAAACAGACCAACACCACGTTTGAATAAAAAATTGAATTTAATAGTATAGTAAGTAAATACAGACACGGTGCATTATCTCGGCGGAACGGACACTGCCAAACCGCTCACAATATATTAACAATATGAAAATATAACCTTATCTTTTTACATTCTCATATCTAGACATAGATAATTTATTATATTTTAATATATTTGCGATTTTACTCACAATCTAATAATTTAAAATACATATATGGATACTATGAGCGCGCCTGGTCTCATCGCTACGTATATGATTGGAGGCGCGGCGCGTCGCAGACATCGACGCAAGCCACTCCACCATATTGTACGATACGGATACATTTACAAAGTAAATAATTTAAATCAGACTTGTATGATAATGTTGCGCGTGTCGCGGATAAAAGTCTCAACGCATGCTATATACACGAATGTCTAGAGCGACACTTAATGGCTCGCACGACCTTTATATATCTAGACTGGGGTGTTGTGCAAACGAACACGGACGATGACTGAAGCGGTGTTGGGAAGCGCGGGAGGAGCGCCCCGCGCCTCCACACGAGCACATACACGCACACACACAAGCGCAGGGGTTGCGGAGGCGCCGGTACTGTCGACACTTTGGTACTCTAGGTTGGCGCGCCGGCTAGAAGTAGCGGAACTCGCCCTTTTTGCCGAGGCGCTCGCGCCGAACCCAGTCAGCGCCGGCGCCACCCGGGGCCCCCGCTCCGCCCGCCCCTTGACCACCGCCCGCCCTACCAGCCGCACCAGTGGGACTGCTGCCGCCTGAGCCGCGTCCGCCAGCGCCACTCTCCTGCACATGGATAAACAAAATGTTACTCACTCAGGCCCTAATTAAAAACCGTCAGGCAATCTGCCGTTAAAGGCTAAAGACTCATGACGTGACCAAAATAGGACCTATCCTATTTTGGTCACGTCGTGAGCCTTTAGCTTTGATTTCATTTTCATTTCATTTTATTTTGTTTCGCACTGTGTGTTGTTTATTTATATAAAGACATCGCCCATGCTAAGAGTAATTCCTGCATCGTGGGCGACTTTACAAACATTCAAATAACGGACCAAACAACGTCGAAACTTGAAACAATCATTTGTGGATCACACAAATTTTTATTCCGTGTGAAATTCGAACCCGCAACACTCAGTGCAGTGGTTACCTAAACCACTAAGCTATCCATTAAGTCAAGACGTTATCTGTGTACATTTTATATTAATATTCTCGATGAAAACGATTTATCAGCACAATTTCAGGACAGGAGTGCCATTGTGGCACTATACTTTTCATTTGTTCGCAGTATTTTAGAGTTAAACTCTATTGTCTGGGATCCGCACTAACAAAAGTATACCCTGATGTTAGAACGTGTGCAGCGTAAGTTCGCTAGATATCTGTTTTCAAAACTGTATGGGTATTACCCGTATTTATATCCTTCTCTCTTCGTATCGGGCATGGTAGGAATAGATACACTTGAATTGCGACGTAAATGTGCCCTCATGGTACATTTCTATTCGTTGTTGCACAATAGGGTTGACAACCCATCCGCGTTGTGTCGCTGTGCCCTGTCCGTGCCCGACCAGTACACGAGACTGCGATCGCGTCGATTGCTGGCGGTGCCGAGGGTGCGTACTTGTACTGCTCAGTTTGCTCCGACCAATCAGGCTATGAGACTTCTCAACTCTCTGGTGGCTCAATATCCAGAAGTTGACATATTTTTCGATAAAATTAATAAATTTGTTAAATACTGTCCACTATTTTTAAGTTGTAAATAATATGTTGTGTATGTATTATGGCTCACTGCACGCGTTGGGTAACTGTAAGTGCAGTGAGCAGTTGATGCAAATAAAATAAAATAAATAATAAATAAGACGTTATCTGTGTACATTGTGTATTTATATTAATGTTCTCGATGAAAACGATTTATCATTATGCGTGTTAATTTTCATCTAAATCCGTTCAAATGATTTTACATGATTAAGTAGGTAATGTTCATCTAAATATGGAAAAGGAGACCGACCACCTTGTATGGGACCCTGGCCTGGTCGTGAACAATTTTATATTGTAATAACAATATTAATTTTGAGTAGCCTAAACTAAGTAGAAAACACTATTCTTTGAAGTTTAGTATCAAGTTCGTTAAATAATATTAAACACATTGTTTAAAATAAATATTTATTTTCATCACCTTCATAAGTTATTAAATTATTTTCCAGAAACTGGGCTGGTGGAGTGACATTTTCATATCTTGCCCAGCTTAGGTACCATATTACAGACATTATGTGAGCACAACAACCAACAGTCCTTCGGCCGACTATGCAGTTGCGGTATTACTGCCTTATTGCTTCCAGACTGTGTGTTTTATTTTGATATAATATATAAATAAAATACGTAAATTTCATACTACTGGATGGTAACCAATATTTATTATACATATATTAAAACAAAACTTTTAATATTTTAGTTTGTATAAACGATTTTTCACGTACAAGCCAAATATAGACGGTCTCATTCCACATTTTAAAAATCCATAAATTAACCTAAATATTTTTTTCTCTTTATTATTCTTCAAAGTCAAGTAAACGACAACTCCACCACTAGGTATAATTTCTACAATGCGGAAGTCTTAACAAACACTCAAATAACGGAACCAAAGGACATCCAAACTCGGCACAACGATTTGTGCATCACACAAATTTATTTATTTATTTATAAAACAAATCACATATGTTATTACATGAAAACCTAATGCGACATAGTGGCCATTAATACATTATAATAGTAACTATACATTTTGTGACAGATATTGTCACCCTCTCAAATTCCGCCAACGTACAGCAAAATATATCTAGACGTTGTGCAACTACATTCAGCAGTTTAGCAGCACACACCACCGGTGCGTATTTTAAGACATCTGTGCGAAAAACTGGCAGATCTAACAGCCTTCCCCGGGGCCCCTGTCGTGACCTGGACTTAGGTACAAGAAACTGGAGCGATGCTAATATTGTTGGGTTGTTTAATTTGCCTGTTATAATAAGGTAAATGTATTTAAGCAAATCGTAGTTCCGTCTCACCTCGAGTTTATAATATCCTACCATTTCTAACACAAAAAGGCTTGGATCCATAAGAGGATAATAGTCGAGTCTCGCTGATTTCAGCATGAATGGGCCGGCTCGACCGGTGAAGGACTACCTCTCACAGAATATCGACGTGAAATAGCAGTGTTCCTAATGTTGTGTTTCGTTTGGTGAGTGAGAGTGCCGGAGGCCCAATCACCCCCTTACCCCCTTCCCGCTCCTCCCCCTTCCCGCTCCTTTTCCTTCTCACTTCAATTTTTTCCTAAAGGGTCGGCAACGCGCAAGTGATGCCTCTGGTATTACCGTCCATAGGCTACGGTGACCACTTACCATCAGGTTGGCCGTATGCTTGTTTGCCACCTTAATTGTATAAAAAAAAGGATAGAAGGGGTATACTCCGTATTGATTCGTAATGTAGGTAATATTTATTCCGCGTGGGATTTGAAACGACAACACTCAGCATAGTGGCAATGAGGAGGCGACCACTATGCTATCCATGTACTCAACTAGTTCTAGCTACACATACCTGGTAGTGTGTGTAAATGGGGTTGGGGTACAAATGTGGTGAGGACGGTGGCGACAGCGCAGGCGCCACAATGGTGTGCGGCACATGCGCAGTGATGCCGCGCCGGTTGCGCGCCTTCCACCACTTGCGAGAGTCATCCAATACCTGATACATATACATAATTACTATATAAAGATACATGTGGTAGTTGTGGTTGCGATTGCTTTGCATTGACCTTGGGTTTGATTCCTTCGCAAAGTGTTTTAGAGATTTTCTGTCAAGAAATTTCGCTAGGCAAGACGTTTGGCATGCTCGCTGTCTCTTACGTGGAACCTCAAACCATGGCTGGTGAAATATTATGTAGTACACCCTAGTGTAGTCTCTGCCTACCCCCTCGATAGACGAGCCTATAGAGATATGAAATTCTCAGTAATATCATAATGTCTAGATATCTGGCAAGGTATACAGCTAAAGCTCATCTCCGACATGATAACTAAACATGATTGGTGAAATGATGTTGCGTTATTTATGTCCGTCTATCTGTCTTCTCGGGAAGACACAAGGAGCAAAAGTGCGATCTATCGGCCTCTATGGCGTAGTGGTTAGTGTCACCGACTGCCACGCCCGAGGTCGCGGGTTCGATTCCCGCACAAGTCAAACATTTGTGTGCAATGTTTGTCTTGGTCTGGGTGTTTATATGTATAATATGTATGTATTTACAAAAAAATAAATATTATATGTATGTTTATCCATTGTCTAGTACCCATAGTACAAGCTCTGCTTAGTTTGGACTAGATGGTGTTGTGTGTATGTGGTAGAATATTGTATTGTATTGTATTGTATCTCCAGGTCCGCGATGAGGGGTCAAATCAATCTTTATATTTGTGTCCCTAAGAAATTAGAAGAGGCTAGCAATAGTGAGTTCAATCTCTCCACCTGTTTTCTACGATAAGAGAGATCGAACTAATTATTGTCCGTCTATCTCCCATAGTTTCTTCAGGGGAAAACACTGACATAAACCTAGAGGAGACATACTGCTATAATCTTTGATTGAGACCTTTGATTACTTTTTCTCATTGCAAAAAATCTGCATCGAAGACTGAATGCAGGTTTTTTTGTAATGAGTGTCTGGAAGAGAGAGAAGGCAAAGAGAAGAGGCTGGGGAAATAATGGAGATACCTTTGCCGATAATGCACACATATTTGTGCAGCACTTATTTTTCTGGTTATACAGGTCTTTAGAATAATTTTCTTCTATGCGCGTTACGAAATCTGAAACTGTCCATTGTGTGGGTAGACGGCAATAAGCTGAATAGCATTTTTTTTGGTTATATAAATCTTTAGAATGATGCTGCTATGCGCGTCACGAATTGAATAACTGTGTCTGAAGACGGCAATAGCCTGTATGGTGCTGACTTTTTCTGGTTACACAGGTATGTAGAATGTTGCTGCTGTGCTTACCTCCAGATACTCTCCGCGTACGACAGTGAGTTCTTTGTCGTTGTTTGCTGTGCGTGGGTACGTCACACGGACTACACGTCCTCCGCGGGCTGCAACTCCTCGCGCCCATGCCTCGCCCAAATCATCTACAAACATATTAAAAAGGTGATTAATTATGATTACCCATAGTATAGTGATTGATACAGCTTATTTTACAAATTATATCTGTACTAGTTTTCACCCGCGGCTTCGCTAGCGTAAATGTAGGTTAGGTTAGATTAGGTTTGCAAGAGTTATTTTTCTGAATGAAAGGTACCCTATGTCCTATTCTGTACCCATGACAACGTGTATGCAAAATTTCATGTTGATCGGTTGAGTAGTTAAGGCGTAAAAGCGTAACAAACAAACAAACTCATTTTCGCATTTATAATATTAGTAAGGATGGATACTCCATACAGATATAATTTGTAAAATAAGCAGTATTGTAAAATTACCAATTAAAACGAGTGGTCGTGAGTTTCTTGGCCGTACATTTCATTGTTTCTACGCCCGTTCATTGCTGAATATGGCATGGTATACTTTGTGACCAAATTGATTAAAATATTTAATGATATTGATTTTATTTTGGTTACTCTTTTCATGGTAAAGGTCGCCGGAAGCGGTTGGATGCGGGTGGCCCAAGACCGGTCTGTGTGGAAAACCTTGGGGAAGGCCTATGTCCAGCAGTGGACGTCTTTTGGCTGACATGATGCTAATGATGATGACTCTTTTCATGAGTGTTTTTAAGACATGTCGCACTTGATGTTATTTCTGGGTCGCAGGGGATTTTATAAACATTTAAACAACGCACACTCAGCCTGGAAACAATTATTTGTGTATCACACTAATTAATGACCCATGTGGGAATCAAACCTACAACACCTGGCACAACAGCAGTGGCGAAATGACCATTTAAACCACTACGCTTTCTATGTCGTCGAGTTTCTGATTACGACCCTATCTTCCTACCTCCAGGCTTCTATTCAAAATATCTCGACAGAACATCCTAGCAACTTTTTGTTGACCTGATCTGGGCTCTGATCCCAAGACCTCATGTAGCAGACGTACTCACTACTCACACCGTTAGTAAAATATCTAGCCATTAAAATGGCTTACGTGGGTCCAAAGGAACCTACATCATGACTATTAGTATCTAGGAGAAGATTAGGCAGCAAGGTTAAATAAAGAAGTAGGAAACTCACCATCATCTCTATCAGCACGGTAGCCCTGTTCGCGATCAGGCGAAGACGCCGCAGACCCAGAGTCCTCGCGACCCATCGCCCTCATATTCCTGAAAAACCACATCGTATTCAATGAGTACAGAATATTTCAGTAGCGTTAATCAGTAGAAGACTAATGGACTGCAAAGCAGATTCTTCGAGATCAATGCTAAGTCACGCGTCGATGTCGTTTTGAAGTTAGATGCATATTGATTAGTTAATTACGGCTCGATTTAACGGTGACGGAAGACAGCGTGAGGAAATCTGAGGACTCTACAAGTCTCTCTCTCTAGTTCTCGAAGATATGTGAAGTCTACCAATCCACACTGGGCCAGCGTGATGGTCTGTAGCCTAAACCACACTGAGAATAGGCCCGTGTCTAATAGTGCAACAATTCATAAACAGAACAAATATTATAATTATTTAAACACACTAGTTTTGTCTCGAATAAACATTCGAATAAACACTCGAATAAAAATGCGCTTATTTGTATTCGAACTTCATTCGAATACAGTTTGCTTCAACAGTTAAGCAAACTGTTTACCATACATAGTAGATATCACGTTGTTGACAGAACAACGTGATATCTACTATGTACGGTCAAGGATCTTATCGGATGGTCTGGTATCTAGAACACAAATTTAATCTTATCTTGGGTACCAGAGTCCAATGCAACAGTTCAATACAAAAATTGTTTTTTTGTATTTATGTGATTTTATTGTAGCTATTTGGATATAAAAATATTATTATTATAAGGACCCAGTTAATTGCAATCCGAATATGTTCATCTCTAACCCCGGTTTGCTTTACACATACATACTCTCATACCAATCCGGTGTCTTACATACACAATTAACCGAAAATATTTCAGATCCTACGCTATAGTAGGCAAGCCTTTGCCGTTTACCGAGTACAATTTCAGACTTCTTGCTGCTACTGAAAATTCTTTAATCGACCCGCCTAATAGAATTAGAGTAGTAGAGCCTCGCTGATTTCAGCATGAATAGGCCGGCACGGCCGGGGAAGGACTACCCTCTCACAGAATATCGACCTGAAATAGCAGTATTTCTACTGTTGTATTTCGTTCGGTGAGTGAGAGTGCCGGAGGCCCAAGCACCCTCTTTCCCCCTTCCCGCTCCTTCTCCTTTCCACTTCCTTTCCTAACGGGTCGGCAACGCGCAATTGATGCCTCTGGTGTTGCAGGCGTCCATAGGCTACGGTGACCACTTACTATCAGGTGGGCCGTATGCTTGTATGCCACCTAAGATGTATGAAAAAAATATATATATTTTGTATAAGCAACCTTCCAGCCAGGGGTCTCGGGTTAAATTTCCGGAAAAATTTTAGTAAAAGTTTTTCTGTCAATAAATTAGCAGTATGAGCAAGGAACTGTGCTTGATAGTTGGCAATACACTCGCCCCCTAATACATGGAATTTATATACAACTAATCAAATTGGGATGTAGTAAACCTTTGACTATAGAGGCGATATACCATGAAAGTATGAAGACAAGCTCTATTGCCGTCTGACACTGTGATTCACCCATTACACGTATTACACTGCAAAACAAACAAGTAAGCAAGCGTAGAAGCAATCACAAGTATGACGTCACCTGGGATGGGTTGGGTACGGGGCGTACTGTTCCGCGTAGAGGTCCGGCTCGTCGCGTTCGTAGCGCTCGTAGCGTTCACCCCCCGTTCCCTCCGCCGCGCCACGCCCCGTCGAGCTACGCCGCGGCGATGATCTACGATGCACACACACACCCACACATATATTACATAGACACAAACACAAACACAATGATATAAACATTGATTTCAGACGAACAAAGAAATACATTCAATGTGCAACAAAAACGCGTGGTCATACACAAAAGTCGTAGTATTGATCTAATTCCTTAAAACCATAGCTGGTTTACAGAATATTGTCTTCTGTTTACGCGAATGTTATTCATTGAAATTAAACTACTATATAGGAATTTTATCGCGTTGTTTATTTGACACTTTATTACAAAATTTTTGAAAACTGTTACACTACTATTACTATTAAATTTTATTAATTTTTAAGCTAATTAAATTATTGAAATTAATAGTTTCAATAATTTAATTAGCTTAAAAATTAGTAAAGTTTAATAGTAATAGTAGTGTAACAGTTTCTAAATTTTGTAATAAAGTGTCAAATAAACAACGCGATAAAATCCGTATATAGTAGTTTAATTTCAATGAATATTAAACATTTATAAATCAATACCCAGAATAGGAACAAGCTTTAAAAGTTTGAGACGTATTATAGTTGGACGCAGCCGAATTTAAGTAGAAATACATCGAGGATTTCGCTCTTACTGTGTTCCAATGGTGAGTATGGTTTCTCGACCCGTTAAAGGCGCTGAATTTGTAAATGCAAAGGACCGCATGAATTTATTCCTGTATTCGCTTCTTTTTGAAAGGTCACACACACAAATGATATACCCTGAAGTCGCAAGCACTCCTAGGCTACAGATAATGCATATTATTATAATCAAGAGGCTATGGTGCTTTTGTTATCGATGAAAGTGGCACTAAAAATACTATACTAGTAATTCGTGATATAAAGAGACAGTAACACTGCAGAAAGCACTTTTAACATAAATATTTAAACAAATAATAATACCTCCTAAGTGGCTGATCGTCCACTTGGTAGTCAGGGCTCCACCCATCCATGAACACAGGCTGGTATGGCGGAATTGCAGTCTTCCATTGCTCCCTGTTAAAAAACCGGACAGAGTGTTATTGGTTTTTATGTAAATACATACTTGAGAGTAGTAAAGCCACGCTGATTTCAGCATGAATGAGCCGGCTCGACCGGGGAACGACTACCCTCTCACAGAATATCGACGTGAAATAGCAGTATTCCTACTGTTGTGTTTCGTTCGGTGAGTGAGAATGCCGGAGGCCCAATCAACCTCTTTCCCCCTTCCCGCTCCTTCTCCTTTCCACTTCCTTTCCTAAAGGGTCGGCAACGCGCAAGTCATGCCTCTGGTGTTGCAGGCGTCCATAGGCTACGGTGACCACTTACCATCAGGTGAGCCTAGTTGCGAGTACGTAAACGCGTATTACACCCAAATGTGTATTATAACCGTATTTGTCTAGGGAATATTAATGCGTAAAATATCAAATGGACATCGCACTAAGTAGGCTACTCTCGATTATTATTGATATTAGTACAATACAAGTAATCAAACAGTTGTCGCCCTGTGCGATGTATCGCCCGAAGCACTTAGGTACACACTCACTCATAGCCTAGCGCCAAAACTTTCTTGTTTTCTTTTTATAGAAGAAAGCTGCCGCACTATGAATTGTTACTTGGAGACGAGGAAACTCGCTACAACCAGAAAGCCATGCCGGAGGCTTGGGATCAATACAATGTCTGTTGGCGCCTTACATCTGGCCACACTCAACCGGGCGACAACGGCGGACACTGGAGGCGCGCGCGTAGCTCAGGAACGTCCCCCCGCGCCTTTCAGTGTCCGTCATTGTCGCCCGGTTGAGTGTGGCCAGATGTAAGGCGCTAACATGTCTATAACGCTAAAAGCACCTTCAGGTAGTCCCTAAAGGTGCTTTTAACGTTATAGACATGTTTAACTTTCGTGCACTGGAAGGAACCTTCTATCTTATAACCACAAGTTCTGTTGTAGGTTTCCTGTATCATAAACTTGGAAGCATACGTTCGTACGACAACCTGTCCCTACTGATACGACATAGTCGCCGTAACCAAAATCGGTCGGGAGGTATCATTAATTATTATCATATCATAAACTGGGTTAGTTATGGAGTTGCTATGACCAATCTGGCGTTTTGGCAGAATATAGCATACCAGTTATTTTCAAAAAGCGATCTATGTAGTATCTGTATGACTCGAGTATTGAAACAAGCATATGAATGTTTGTGTTAATTCGTCTTATTTTTTTTTTATATATTGGTACTGTCTTCTTACTTATGGGCAGCGAGCCCTCAGGGTGGAGTACTCTCACCACTCTTATGGTGCTTGGTAGTCAATTCACTCATAGAACAACTCAACAAAGGTCCGTACTTAACGGTCGGATATGCGGATGACTTGGTGATACTCGTCAATGGAAAGTTTCCGAGTACGGTATCCAGTCTCATGCAGAAGGCCCTGGTTATGGTGGAAAAATGGTGCAGTAGCAATCATTTATCTATCAACCCAGGGTAAACTACTGTCGTGCCATTTACTAGGAAGAGGGATCTCACAGGTTTGGGAACTCTCTCCATGTATGGTACGCAGTTACAATGGTCCACGGAGGTGAAGTATCTAGGCATGACCTTAGATAGTAAACTAACGTGGAAACCTCATGTAGAAAAAGTCATAGTGAAGGCCCAGCGGGTTTTCGGCATGATTCGCTCTACTTATGGGAAGACCTGGGGGCTAAAGCCCAAGGTCATCAAGTGGCTATACACGATGATGATAAGACCCATACTCACGTATGGGAGCATTGTCTGGTGGCCAAGAACCAAACTAGCTGCATGCAGGAACGCGCTGTCGAAGGTACAGCGATTGGCCTGCATGGCTATAACAGGGGCGTTCCCGACTACGCCAACGGCAGCGTTAGAGGTCCTGCTGGATCTAACGCCGCTACACATTGTTGTGGAGTCAGAGGCGGTAAAGACGCTACATAGACTATCTGTGCATGGGCTGTGGAGCGTCAACATGCCGGTAACTCGACACACAAAACTGGAGACTTCAAAGGATCTCAAAAGGATTATGAGCATGGGATGCGACAAAATGCAACCATTGCACATATTCAAAAAGAATTTTAAAATAAAGGTCCCCACGAGGGATGAATGGAGACAAGGTCTAAAATCCCCTGACGAGGGTTGTCACATCTGGTACACCGATGGTTCCAAAATGGAAACAGGATCAGGCGCTGGTATCTATGCCAGTGACTGTAAGGTGCGCCAAAGCATGGGCAAATATGCAACGGTCTTCCAAGCGGAAACCTACGCTATAATTGCCTGTGCTCAGGAGAATATCAACAGTGGTGTCACTGACAAGACTGTGTATATTCTCAGTGACAGTCAAGCTGCTCTCAAGGCTCTGGACTCGTGTAGGGTGGACTCCAGACTGGTCCTGAACTGTGTTAAGATCCTCAACAAACTAGGCAGGAAGAACACAGTCAGACTGGTCTGGGTTCCGGGACATGCAGGGGTGCAGGGCAATGAGGAGGCTGATGAGTTGGCCAGAAAGGGCTCGGAGCAGCTGTTTGTGGGCCCCGAGCCATTCGTGGGACTCTCTGAGAGCACCGTCAAGGCAGCTTTGAATGCACATGGCAATGACAAACACAGGTTGGAGTGGATGGCCCTTAGGGGTCTGGAACACTCCAAGAAGTTCATTGCAAACGGAGCCACAGGCTTCACCCGGAAGTTCTGTGGATATAGCAAGAGCCAAATGCGCCTGCTCACAGGAGCGTCCACTGGCCATTTTGGCACCAACGACTTCCTGTGCAGATTGAGATTGGCACACAATTTGATCTGCAGGGCCTGTGGTGAACAGGACGAGTCCATATCGCACCTATTGTGTGAATGCGACGCGTTGGCTGGACTGAGGACGGGTCTGATGGGGGTGGCATATCCAAGCCCTGAAGACTTCAGGCTTCTCCCTCTGAATTGTACACTGTGGCTTATGCAGTACATTCATAAGGAGATAGCTAAGGGTTAAATCTTGGGGCCGACACAAAAGATCCCACTGGGTCGAAGTGTCGCCGGTCTGCACTGACTGGCCCCCACACATAAGATAAGATAAGATATGGGCAGCGATAGTGAGCGAGCGTTGGACTTCCAAACAGATATCTCGAGCTCGATCCCAAGGCGCGTATTTCCGATTTTTCGAAGTTACGTGCGTATTATATAGTTAATTATCGCTCGCTTTAACGGTGAAGGAAAATATCATGAGTAAATCCGCATATCGAACAGTTCTTAGGGACAATCTTCTTCTCCCTAGTCTTTATTATTCCCACGTCATTTGGAGTCGGCTTTCTAGTCTAACCGGATTTGACTGGATATCAGTTTTTACACGGAGCTACTGCCATCTGACCTCCGCAACCCGAAGGCTAACGATATCCTAAGGCTAGACCAGTGTCAGGATATTAGAGGGCACTGACTTCCCAATAACGACTGCCATAGATGTCCATGGCAGCCGGGACCGACGGCTTAACGTGCTCTCCGAGGCATGGAGCAGGCGATAATTGTCAATCATTCTTAGGGACAATGTAGATATATATTTTTATACACTGTCTATTCAATTCAATTAACCTGTCAATTGTTGGAACGCTAGACATATTTAGACCTATTGTGTGGCCGCTGGTGTGCCACTGCATCTCAATAGATTATGTTATTGGTGTACTTGCAGTATTGGCGTAATTAAATGAGCAGTATTATTCAAATAAGTCGACATAAATATTATCTTGTCCAATGATAGAATCAATAAAACGTAAACTATTTATCTATAGCCATACGGTACACAAAATGGAAGCAGCGGACGGATTATTTTGAGCAAGCTAATTTACATTAAGGTCGGATTAAAATTGATGTTTTTCGTGGAACAGATAATGATAAGTGCCTGATAAAGGGCAGATATATATTGATAGAGCGGTCATGATATAGCCATCTCTGAGGCCAGGCTTTTTGGTTCGGTCAACTAACAAAATTGTATATTAATCTGTCAATTGCTGGAATACCAGACATAATTGAAAACAGTTTTGGCTGACCGCCGGTGGCCCGCTACAGCAGCAAAAGATAGTAATAGTAAGTAAATATCTATATAAAAAGAACTCAAATAAACCCAATAAGAACCATATTAAAGGATACAAGTTCATGTGCAAGTTGAGGCAATGGTATGTCTAAGAGCGACGTGAATGTGTGGATTGCGTTTATCCCGCGCGTAACTCATATGATGCCCAGACATGTAGAGCTCGCGAATAATTTGCGCATGTAGCTATCGTCTCCTTGGGTCACATCACATCGCAAAATATGTAAAAATTCTCATAGTCAAATATTAGTCAAACGGCCTTTGAATTTTAGTCAGGATAATATTTCTAGAACATGCCAGATACTGCCACATAATTTTGCCTGTATTATGAAACTTGAATTATTGGTTATAAGATGAGGTAACAATAGATTTATGAAGTACCTGGGTATGAGCCAAGCATCACCAAGTGAATGCCATAGCTCCGTCTCCTTGCTGGTGACGCAGTTAGCCAGCAGGTTGAGTGCATCACGCGTCAACAGCGGCTGCACAACTCTTGAAGGTAGTCTCCCATCAGCGGCATCCTGTGCCGCGTCCACGATCAGCGCTAAAGGCGTGAAGAGGAAATGCACCAGTTCTGGCGCATTAGGGTCATGGATATGCGCGCGGAGTCTCGCCAGTAGATTAAACGAGAGCTTGAATTTCTGGAGGACGTCTACGAAGTCGCGTTCTGGTGGTGGTCTTGTACGCATAGCGAGCATTCCTTCTCCAGCGCCAGCTGCGCGTTTGCTTCCACCTCGCGATCTTCTTCGTCTCTCCAGCTCCCGTGACGCTGCCGCCGCGTGCTGCAGCCTTGCGATGAACTTTTCAATATCATCGAAACAGCGATTCAGTATCGCGATGTCCTGCTCGTATAAGCGCTCAGAGCCGGTTGAAGATGCGTCGTCTCTTTCGCCGCCTGAACCACCGCGCTCGCCGCGTCCCAGCTGCGCCGACATTTGCTGGAAAACACACAAGGATGACATTAGCTGGAGGTTGGTTAACTCTTTCATTCTTTCGTAGGGAGAAACTCACTCCAAGGACAGCCTCCCATTGTTGTTTAGTGAAGGTGTGATACATCCGCGTCATGTTGCCACCGCTCCTCACCGCGGACTGCAGTGTGGAGCATACGCAGACCGCGCGCACTTATCTTTTGATAACGCAACGTAATCCACATTCCGCCCATATACATATAGTTATAACATCAAATATTGCCTAAATAATGTAGTGATCGTAAATAGTCAAAAGCTATTTAATTTCAAGAGTTGTACCATACTTCTATGAAATGTTATATCAAATACACATTGCTAATAGTGACTGGACATTTGACTAGAAATAGAATTGATTAGAATGTAAATTTAGCCTTTAATTATCCGGATTAAAAATAAAACTGCCGATTAGATAATATCTATGCTATTTATTACATTTTAGTGCGGTCGCTTTTTGTTTAATTAAAATTACCGCCATCTAGTATCAAAACAAATTTGTATGAATAGTTAATTAAATCTTTATCGTAATCTACTATCTTTTGCCCGCGGTTTTGCTCGCGTTATATATGTAGATTTTGGTGGCAAAATTTAGACAGAAATTCTAAAGAATTTCTGAAATTCTAGACAGAACGTTTACTTCAATTACGTCTTCCCATTCCGTTTGTCCTTTTCGTAATTTGTACGAGGTGTCTTTTTATGGCTACTTATGTTTTAATACGCCAAGAGAGAGAGTAAAATCATTTCTTTTAATACTATTTATTTATTTATTTATTGTTAAGGCACTTCAACGACTTATTCACTAAACATTCAGCAAGGATGACATACATACGTTATAACCAAAGTGAATTTGTCACTTACAGGAGTGCACAGCACTTGCAGAAAGGTAACATAGTTAAAGAAAAGAAAATACATATCAAATACGTTATGCGTCTCTAAAGTAAAATTACAGACTATTTGACATAATTAGTAATTAGTAATATAAACCAACAACAATGCGTCTTGGAATTAGGTACAACAGAAGATACAATAATATAAAAATGTAGGTAGGTTATTAAAATTAGGGAATAGAGTGGACTGAGAAAACAGTAATGGATGCGTGTATTTATTCATTGCTTGATTACAGATAGGATGTATCTTACGTTTACAGGAATGTTATGCATTGAAATTTAACTAGGTACCATAAACGAATTTTATCGCGTTGTTTTTTTATTAATCATTATTATTACATAATTTTGAAACTTTAAACCACTATTGTTAAACGCTTTTACTAGTCACTGTTTACTTCTATTTAAAACATGAAACTATTTAGATTTAATTTTACACTTTTCCCGATGTATCGGTTGCTTTTCAGCAGCCATATTCACAGAGAGACTAAGATGTTGGTTGTCTCAGTTATTTCAAAGTACCTGAACATAATTTAATTTCTGGTGATTATTGGTTCAATACCTACTTGTAAATTTCATCATGAATAGATGTCGTAAATGCAGGAATTAAAAAAATATTTGCCATAGGTATATGTAAACACCAGACTTTGCTACACTTATCAAATTAGTATCAAATAATCATATCTTTGCATATCGAAATATAATATTAATATTGAAATCTGTATCTAATCTAAATAATCATTAGATATATTTATAAAATTTGTATTATATATTTGCATCGGTATATTATAATAATTATTGTAATAAAAGTTTATAGAAAAATACCGCGCTAATAAATGAACATATCTTATCCTACTAATAAATGTGAAAGTTTGTGAAGATGGATGGATGTTTGTTACTCTTTCACTCAAAAACTACTAAACGGATTTTGGTGAAACTTTACAGTATTATTGTTTATACTTATGTACACACAGCGACATATCAACCTAGACTGTTTAGACTTTGATCTATTAGAAGTTGAACGCTGCGAATCGTGCGAGAGAGTGCGTTATATTTTTGTTATTTTGTCTCATTCACGTTGAACGGGACGCGACGCTCTATCCTTACCATTACATTGACACCACTATGCACAGTCCCTTTCCAACAATACTCTATTTTGTATGTAGCGTAGTTATGCGTATATAGGATGTCTAACTTGATGTGCAGTCGTGTGTACAGCAGAATAACATATAGGCTACTACAAAATCTACATTAAAGCGATCGAAACCGCGAGCAAAATCTAGTTAATTATATTCGACTACCTTGCTAGTGGTACCGTAATAATTACGAGTTTTGTACGGTGTCGCGGTTCGATTCCCGACCCGGGCAAAGTATTATTTAGCAGCACCGAGTCTGGTGCTGGTAGACAACAGGCTCAGACGTGATTGCTTTTCAATCATATCAGGCATTTTAGCAATGCGGCTGGCAAGTGAAAGCTATCTGTAGATGGCGCCCTCATTGATTTGTCCCTTGATCATTTTAGCAATGGGGCTGGCAAGTGAAAGCTATCTGTAGATGGCGCCCTCATTGATCTGTCCCTTGATCATTTTAGCAATGGGGCTGGCAAGTGAAAGCTATCTGTAGATGGCGCCCTTATTGATCTGTCCCTTGATCATTGTAGCAATGGCGCTGGCAAGTGAAACCTAACTGTAGATGGCGCCTTCATTGATCTGTCCCTTGATCATTTTAGCAATGGGGCTGGCAAGTGAAAGCTAACTGTAGATGGCGCCCTCATTGATCTGTCCCTTGATCATTTTAGCAATGGGGCTGGCAAGTGAAAGCTAACTGTAGATGGCGCCCTCATTGATCTGTCCCTTGATCATTTTAGCAATGGGGCTGGCAAGTGAAACCTAACTGTAGATGGCGCCCTCATTGATCTGTCCCTTGATCATTTTAGCAATGGGGCTGGCAAGTGAAAGCTAACTGTAGATGGCGCCCTCATTGATCTGTCCCTTGATCATTTTAGCAATGGGGCTGGCAAGTGAAACCTAACTATAGATGGCGCCCTCATTGATCTGTCCCTTGATCATTTTAGCAATGGGGCTGGCAAGTGAAAGCTATCTGTAGATGGCGCCCTTATTGATCTGTCCCTTGATCATTGTAGCAATGGCGCTGGCAAGTGAAACCTAACTGTAGATGGCGCCTTCATTGATCTGTCCCTTGATCATTTTAGCAATGGGGCTGGCAAGTGAAAGCTAACTGTAGATGGCGCCCTCATTGATCTGTCCCTTGATCATTTTAGCAATGGGGCTGGCAAGTGAAACCTAACTGTAGATGGCGCCCTCATTGATCTGTCCCTTGACCATTGTCAATTTGTCATAGATAGTTGTTGAGGTTTGTTGTGATTTGATGCGAGTGGCGTTTTTTGTTGTATCAAGTTTCTGGGTACTCTCTTGTAGTTATGTACATTGTGTTTACATTGTTATATTTATAACTTGTAAACAATACTATTGTGTATATTTTGTAATGTTTATATTTGTACACAATTGTAATGTTTCTTTCGGAAACTGGTGAGTAGCACAACACAACAACGCGTCATTTTCAATAAATTCAGTTATTATGACTTCCACTTTCCATACAAAAACGTCTATGTTTTGGGACAGATCGACGACAGCGCCACTTTGTCAGTTGCCAACCCTATTGACAGATTAAATGAGGGTCCTCTCAAATCTATCACAGCTGCTGCCAAAGCCGTATTTGGCGGTCATAATTGTAGGTTTCCATAGTTACTGTAGAAGTGACTATAGACTGTGATGTCAAGAGACACTATCCATTAGCACCTCTAGCCGTATTGATAAAGGTGGCATAGATTTTTAATAATAGTCTTTATCTACCTATGACGTAATCAACATGACACATAATTATGACGTCACCAACATTATTATCATTGACATTCTTTATTCGATAAGTAGCCACCGTTTGTCGCCGGATACCATAAATACATTTTAATAATGAACTTTATGCGATCTACATAGGGTAGACAATTGTTTAAAAGTCAAATTTCACCAACCATTTTGGCTTGATTCAATATTTTAGACCTGATATTCGCACAGTAATGGAATATCG
Source organism: Catocala sponsa (assembly GCA_963564715.1). Classification (NCBI taxonomy): domain Eukaryota; kingdom Metazoa; phylum Arthropoda; class Insecta; order Lepidoptera; family Erebidae; genus Catocala; species Catocala sponsa. The sequence continues at coordinate 3,206,189 of OY751352.1, forward strand.
CAGCTTATAACCTTGTGTTGAGTTCTTCCTGTTAATATCGTTCAGATAAACAAGTTTTGTTTCGTGATACAGAATGTGGCGGTTGCTGGTTACTTGTTGTAATTGCTCACATACTGTATAGGTCCTGCGAGAATACCAGCGTTGCAATTTCAGCTGCAACAGTAGCTGACACAGGTACCTAATTTGGTCTCGATACTATACAGAATGATTTTGAAATCGTGTAATTCCTTTTAACCACGCATTCTACTGGTGATATAGAATAATCCTGACCATATTTTTTTTATTAGAATTATGTTTTTGGAGAAATGAATGTATAGATTTTTTTTGTGAAATGGTTTCAGATAGTCATATGTTAACCACCCGACACAATCTTAATATTTTACTAATTAAAAAAAAAAACAGCAAAAACTGATGTCGTAAATATTAAGGGACAATAAAAAGGACCGCCCGTTATTATTTACGACAGTAATTACAGATATGTTATTTTTTTTAATTAGTAAAAGATTAAAATTATTTCGGGTGGTTAACATATGACTATCTGAAACCATTTCACGAAAAAATACGGAACATTCATTTTTCCAAAAAAAATATGGTCAGGGTCAAACAAACAACATTTTGTGATTCAGAAACTCATTTAAGAAAAATTTAATTTTCCACCACCTAAAGAAGTACGACTTATATTACTACAAGTGTTCTTACAGAATAATAGTCTAAATCACATGCTTCAGAATAATAGTCTAAATCACATGCTTCAGGAGCATTTTTTGGTTGACAATTTATGTATAGTACTTATTTAATGTGTAAATTTTTTGTTTTATTGTCTTATTTATAATATACTAGATGTGCCCGCGGTTTCACCCGCATTTATCGTAACTGCGCCGTCCCCGTGGGTCGTAGCGTGATGTTATATAACCTATAACCTTCCTCGATAAATAGGCTATCTAATAACAAAATATTTTTTTTAATCGAACCCGTAATTCCTGAGATTAGCGCGTTCAAACAAACAAACAAACTCTTCAGCTTAATAATATTAGTATAGATGTATATTTATCTTATAATATCGTTTCAGGATATCCTGTGAAGATATTATACATGTGTTTAAAATAAATAAATAAAATTTACTTATTTATTAAAAAAGACAACTCCGGCACTGAGAATAAATTTTGTGTCGTAAGGGCTTTATAAACATTCAAACAACGGACAGAAAGAACATCCGGACTCGGATCAACCATTTGAGGATTTTTGTCCCGTATGGGATTCGAACCCACAGCGCTCGTCGTACAAGTACTGGCGAAGCGACCACTTAAACCAGTACACCATCCGTGCAGTAAACAAAGTATGCCCGTATATATAAAAGAGTGGCTGTAAGTTTCTTAGACACCTAGCCACTAATGTAAATCCAGGCTGATTGGTAAAAGACTGGACATATTGAAGGAGGGTATTCAGTACTCGATACTGGATCCGAATATCTAAAAACTTGGTTGTCTGTAAAGTCGGTTTACGGACGATAGTTTAACGTGACAACGTCATAACAAAATTTCTTTCCCGTAACGTTACAATGAGCGTAACGGGACAATGAGTCAGCCTTTTTCGTGCGTGCAGCCGGCGTTCATCGATTTATTATACGTTGTCACGTCAAAAAAAATTGTTTGTCTGTAAAGTCGGTTTACGGAAGATAGTTTAACGTGACAACGTCATAACGTGCCTCTCGCTCGCTCGTGTAGCACTCTCGCTCCGATCATAACGTTACAATGAGCGTAACGGGACAATGAGCGTAACGGGACAAGGAGTCATCCTTTTTCGTGCGTGCAGCCGGCGTTCATCGATTTATTATTATTTGTTTTCTTTTTTTTTTTTTTGCTCGTCAAAATGACCACACTCCACCTGATGGTAAGCAGTCGTGTGGTCTAAGAGCAGTGGCCTCCGCATCGCCCCCACAGTAGCCGAGGCGATGTTGAGGTCTCTACTTTGACGGCCTGAGAAGATGCTTTTTCACGCCCCGCTTAAAGAACCCTGGATTGAAGGAAGAAGGAAACACGTGCCTTGGCAGAGAATTCCATGCCTTGGTCGTTCGGCAGAGATATGAGGACCCAAATCACGTCAAAAATAGGCACTTAAAATTTGACCTAGTTATCCAATAAAAACTTAATGTGCGGACGCTCTTGCGCATATACCAAAGCTAAACAAACCTCCGCCCCCGCCCCCAGCTACCGCACCCCGCACTCTCCTGAATTTGCACCCCCGCCCGTCCTTTTCTTATCAAAGGTTAAGCCTCGACAGCTGTGTGCGCAGTTGTCCACATTTTATGGATATTTCATACACATTTTCATAAAGGTTTTCTTTGCAGGTTATACAGATTTTATTTTTATTTATTTTTTATACGTTACGTCTGACCATAAATTATCATGTCCTTAAGTATGTACAACGTTTAACCAGTCACACTGTATTTATAAAGGACAATGAATAATTTGGCCTATGAACACACATTCTACTAAAACAATATTTTTTCAAGTTCAACTTCTAATCGCTCAAATTCCAAACAGTCTAGGTTGATGTGTCTCTGTGTGAACCATTCATCCAGAAAAGAGTATTGTTACTTATCTAACGTACATTCACGCGAGCGAAGCCGCGGGCAAAATCTAGTTTTCTGTAAGCCTTTATTATATGCAGCATCATTATTAGAGAATCTAGCATTGTTATGCATTATTATAAACAACATTTTTTTAAATTAGAATATTTTAGGTTTTGTTGCAATTTAAAACTTATTAATATTTTAGATCTATATTAACTTATATCTATACTAATATTATAAAGCTTAAGAGTTTGTTTGTTTGGTTGGTTGAACGCGCTAATCTCAGGAACTACAGGTTCGAATTGGAAAATTCTTTAATTGTTGGATAGCCTATATATCGAGGAAGGCTATAGGCTATATAACATCACACTACGACCAATAGGAGCGGAGCATCAATGAAAAATATTGCAAAAACGGGGAAAATATTGCAAAAAACGGGGAAAATATTCTTATGTAAAGCAGGCGAAGTTGCGCGGGACAGCTAGTTATATCATATTATATATGAAAATTATTAATTTTATTATAATCACTCAAACAAAAAATGGTGGACGCCATTCTGCCAATAGGCCTGTAGTGTTTTAGGTTCCATGGTAAAAGCGAACATATTACTTATAGCCTCCCATATGCGTAGAAACTAAAAGGTATTGCTGACTATATAGTCTATATAAGAGCAGCGATAGCTCAGTGGGGAGACCAACAGACTGCAATGCAGAGGGTCTCGGCTTTGAACCCACGTCGCGCACCTCTGATTTTCGGAAGTTATATGACTTTTCGAAATTATGTGCGTATTGATTGACAATTATCGCTTGCTCCGTGCCCCGGAGAGCACGTTAAGCCGTCTATCCCGGCTGCCATGAACATCTATGGCAGTCGTTATTGGGAGAGTGTCGACACAAAAGATCCCACTGGGTCGAAGTGTCGCCGGTCTGCACTGACTGGCCCCCACATAAGATAAAATATAGTCTATATAGTCTGATTTACATTTCTTTTAAAGGACTACTCCTGCACTAGTAATAATTTCTGTGTCGCGGGGGAGTTTACAGACATTCAAACTACGGACACGAAGAACACCTAGACTCGGAACTACCATTTGTGGTTCACACAAATGTTTGTCCCGTGTGGGGATCGAACCGGCAACACTCGACGCAGCGGCAGTAGCGAGGCGACTACTTAAACCAATATGCCATCCGTGCACTCGAAACAAATAAAAATAAATACACACCTGTCTTCGCGGTCTCTCTGTCTCATTTTCCCGTTCCCGTTCTCGCTCCCGTTCGATGATGAAGTCTCGCGCACCTTCACCCGTGCCGCCTTCCCGCACACCCCTGCAAACACCATACAAGTTAAATCACCGAACAGGCACATCTATGAGCATACTGATTTCGATAAATTTCGATCGTATTTTCTTTATATCCATCCACAAAGCTCGTGACAACATTCTGCTGAACTGCCAAATTGGAAGGACCACCTTCCAATTCCGGAGAATATTCATAAACTCTTTTACACGTACACACAAAACCAGTAATGTATGTAGAACACTGTGAAAATCCTCACCGAGAGTATGCGGAGGCTGGTAGAACAAACTTCTGTCTGATATAAAACATTGGTCGTGAATGCGCTCACATCTCAATACTACAGATACTCGAATGCAGATAAAATACCCTTCGACGATAAGATTAACCCTAGATATATTCAGAATCATTGAGATAAATCATCAAGTTATCGCATAAACATAGTAGTATGCTATTTATTGTTACTGTTATCAGTGACACGTCATTTTTTAACTTGACGACTGACGGTTCAAGGCGATCTTAACAAGTTTCTTTATCCCATCTTAAATTCCTTTCGGTGACAAACCTGATATTGTATGCAATCGTAGCTTACGGTAACTGTACATCAGGCAGGCCGATTCGTTGTTTGTAACCTTCATAGTATAAAAATGACAGTTTTCAGGCTGTTTTGTAGAAGGTGCTCAAGAGACTCCACAGTGCAGTCACCATGACTGTGGAGTCTGTAGTGCATTTGCAAAAATCGATCTAGAAGGTTAACGTAAGTTATTCTCAATAAAAATCGATCTAGGAGGTTAACGCCGTAGTGAAGGCCGCGGCTGGGAGAATGGGGATCTCCAACCCGCCAGCCGTTGAGTTGGAGCGACGCCCTCTGTTGTACCAGGTGGTCGTCCAGGAGTCGTCGCCCGCAGACACAACATCTCTGCATTAGGCACTGCTGGGTGGATCACTGATGTAGTTTCAGTTCCAGCGACCCACCCACCATACAAAGCAGCGAGCTGGCACTCCGTGGTGGTTTTAGTCGGTAGGCCCGCAGTCTTGACATAAGCGTCTCGTCTCCCCTTCAATGAATAACCAATTGCGAAAAGGCACACCCGTTCCGAGATAAATAAATACGATTGATTTTTACTTAAAATTCATTTCCTGGCCTTGTCTCACGTGAGAATTTACAGTCATAATTACTGGCTACAAATTACACCCAGACTTAGTACTGTTATTAGTGAATAGGACATGACTTAAGGATTAGAAACATAGCAGACAAAAAGTGGAAATTATACACATTTGCCTTACTTTTCCATACGAAAGCTGTTCCACTTGTAATACCATCAGCCCTGTATAAAAGCTGTCCCAATATTAGGCACTGGCCTCTTCTCAATGTAAGGAGGTCATAGTCCATCAAGCTGTCCCATTGTGGATTGGCAGACTTAACTTCGAGAACGTTATGGAGAACAGACATGCAAGTTGACTCGCGATGTTTTCCTCCACCTTTAAAGTAAGTGATAATTAACTGTTATTACGATCCACTTACTTGAGTGCATTGAGTTCTTCCACCAGCGCCTGCGCGCTGACGTCATGACACTGGAATATGTGAAGCTCCCGCCTTGGGGTAGTCTCATGATGGCCACCGCCGCTACTACGGCCGCCTGACCCGGCACCCGCGCTAGCCGAGTCACTTGGTGCTCCCACCACGAATGCCAATACATTATTGTACAGTTCAGCTGGTTCTGGTGAAGTAAACGCTGTCGGAGAGTGTACCCAGGAAGCTGGAAAACGCTCCATCACTGACTGTGAACAATATTTTGTGTTTTAGGTATAGTATACAACCGATTGGCTTGGTATGGACATGTTATGCGAAGAGATGATACGTATGTAGGTAAGCAAGTGATGAATATAAGGGTAGAGGGACGAAAAGGGAGAGGAAGGCCAAGGAAAAGATGGATGGACTGTGTGAGGATGGATATGAAAGGGAAAGGGGTAAATGATCAGATGACGGGTGACAGAGAGGAATATAAGACATACTGCGCCGACCCCAAATAAATTGGGACCATGGCAAGAGGATGACTATACGACCGATATATTTTTTTTTTATTTATTTCACGTTACGTACGTTACATTTATAATGAAACTCACTCGTCTAAAATATTATGTGACTATATTACCAAACTCACAGCAATTACACGGACTATTGAGAACGTCTTACTCAGTTGAATGCTAGTTCCTTACTGCTGAGCGATCTTTCGCCGAGAGAACGAGTTATTTCTCCCTTCCACAATAACCCCACTATTTAAAAATGATGGTTGGCTGTGTTGCCAGTTGAGTAAATAAAAACTCCTGAACAGAATTGTTAACAAAAATAAGAAATCATTATTACAGGTGCAATACCTAAGACAATAGTTTAGTTAACACTTAACAACAATGAAATAACATGCGTGTTTATGCATCGCCAATAGATAATACACAATTGGTGGCCCTACTAATAATAATAATAATAAGGTTTTGATGCAGAAGGCAGTGCTATTAGATACGGCACGCATTGTGAGGAGGTTCCTATCTCTGGAATCCTAACCACCTGCAGCTTGGGCCCTGTTCCCGATGCCGGTGGGGTACCATATATTTTATATTTTTAAATGTATTTTTTATATTATGTATATTTAAAAATTAAAAATGTATTGAAAAGTTTTAAATAAAGAGTATAATAATAAAAATAATTTATTTTCACACCACAATACAATTGGAGTAGGTACATTTGATATCAGACATAAATTTAGTTGACGTAGAAGTACTGTGGGAGACTGGTGCTTAAGGTAGACGGAGAGTCTGTGTTTCAGGACACCAGGTCCCCACCTCACGGACAAGTTGCATTAAAAAATAATAATCAAAAAACTTACTGAATTTAACTAAATTATCCTAATCCTGACTAATATTATAAAAGCGAAAATGAGTTTGTTTGTTTGTTACCTTTTCACGCCTAAACCACTGAACCGATCATCCAGAAATTTTGCATATAGGTTGTCAGGTGTACAGAAACGGACATAGGCTACCTTTCATCCCGAAAAAATACTGTTCCCAAGGAAAACAACAATAACGTTCTTATGATAATAGATGGCGCCACGTGTCTTTTGAATCATGATTGAATGAAGTATATTATTACAAGCAGAGTACAACCCGAATTGATTGTCAAATTCTAAATTAACGCGAGCGAAGCCGCGGGCAAAAGCTAGTAGTTTCATACATCAAGTTGATGCGATATGGTATTGAAATAAAATATAACTATACCTTACGGTCATATTTTAGAAAATGCAAATTGTGGGTGTTCAACAAAGATGTAAATTATAGATGCAGTTTACTATCTATACTAATATTATAAAGCTGAAGAGTTTATTTGTTTGAACGCGCTTATCTCAGGCACTACTGGTTCGAATTGAAAAATTATTTTAGTTTTAAATAGCATATTTATTGAGGAAGGGTATAGGCTATAAACATCACGCTACGACCCACCGGGGCGGCGCAGTAACGTTAAACGCGGAGGAAACCGCGGGAACATCTAATGTTTAAATATGGGTACTTTTTGTGACTGTTCCACAAATAATGTCACCATATCGGAATTATAAATTTAGTATTATTACGCTCTATTAGGAGAGGCCTATGCCTAGCAGTGGACTGCAGCAAGCTGATCAATTGATTGATTGATTATTACGCTTATTCATACTGCAGATTATGTACTATCGTTTTCTATAAATTCTGTGAGTTCACACCTACTATGGAAAAATTTTCATGCGACAAAGCACAGCAAGGGTACAACTAAGAGCAGCGATAGCTCAGTGGGGAGACCAACAGACTGCAATGCAGAGGGTCTCGGGTTCGAACCCACGTCGCGCATCTCTGACTTTCGGAAGTTATATGACTTTTCGAAATGATGTGCGTATTGATTGACAATTATCGCCTGCTCCGTGCCTCGGAAAGCACGTTAAGCCGTCGGTCCCGGCTGCCATGAACATCTATGGCAGTCGTTATTGGGAGAGTGTCGACACAAAAGATCCCACTGGGTCGAAGTGTCACCGGTCTGCACTGACTGGACCCCACATAAGATAAGATAAGGGTACAACTATGATTTAAACATTTACGTGTAAAATGATATCACGTAAATATTCTACAATACTAATCAAATGATAATAAGGTTTGCATGACAATCAGTAATATAGTTTATTCGTTTGTTTTTGGGCTTCGTCACTAGTCAGTTTATATGTTGGCCATCACTCACACTATCATGCAACGTACAACGCGCAAGCGGCACTCTCAAGTCATTAATGCCTCTCTACAATTAATTTTCTTAAAATAAATAAAACGATTGTATGAGAAAATAGGTGTATCAGCTTCATAATTTCAAGATATTTATTCTCCATTAAAACATATGATATTTTATTGAAAAATATTTCGTCATAGGGATCTATTATATGACCATAATTAATATGATAAAGTGGATATAGTGACAAGAATAGAAAAGGGTATGTTAAGCTGGTTTGACATGTAGAAAGAATGGACAAGACTGACTAAGAAAGTTTATGCCAGCTATTATGAATGGAACAGTCGCAAGAGGAAAACTTAGGCGAACGTTTCTCGATCAGATCGGAGGAGTTCTGGACAAAGGCCAGGTTAAAAGCTCCTTGAACCGACGGGCGTGTATGAGGAATATGATAAAAGTGAATGAAGCCAGAGAAGTGTGTCAGGATCGTAGCAAATGGAAATCCGTAGTCTCTGCCTACCCCTCTGGGAAACAGGCGTGAATCTATGTTTGTATGTATGTAATTAACATGACCACCTATTATCCTAATAAATATTATAAATGCGAATGTGAGTTTGTTACGCTTTCAAGCCTTAACTACTCGACCAATCATCACGAAGTTTCGCATAGGCTTAGTCAGGAGTAATCGCTAATCAGGTACAAAAAAGGACTTGAAATCTGAAATCAATGTCATTATTTCAGTCAAACTATTAAGGCGGGTACAGACTGCTGTAACGTAACATGCAATGTAACACGCAATGAAAGAATTTGCCGTCCACATTGTCGCAATGTATCATGCAATGTAACATAATTCCCATAGTGTGGACGCCTTGCGCGCACGAACCGTGCACACTACGCGCACGGACAAAGCATTTCAATACGTGCGCGCTGCGGTCCATCATTTGTCGGTTTTTTCGCGAACACAAAGGGGCGCGCAGTGTGCACGGAGCCCCAGTGTGGACGGATTGTGTGTCTGTACTACGGAACGCGTGTTCTCGGCAGACTGAGCTATGTTCGTCGCGCGCATGCCGGAAACAGATGCGAGTAGTTACATGCTCGGTTCGTGCGCGCGCTGCGTCCACACTTATGAAATGCTCCTTACATGTTACATTGCATGTTATGTTACAGCAGTCTGTACTCGCCTTTAGCCGCATACATTTGTCAATTTACTTGTGTATACTGTGCATGCCTTTTACACAGATACACATAAGAACTATGTTATATTGTATGCTTTGTCAACAATGTTGTATATAGGTATATTGCTCTCATAAAACAGAAACTTAACTCGAAACTTAGAAGTAAGGCAATTCGAACTCTAATAGTGTGTAAGTTAGAGTTCAAATTGCCTAACTTCAAAATTTCGAGCTGTGTCTAATTTATCAAGAGAACGATACATACTATTGGCGTTTCAATAATAAAAATAAATACACAGAAAAACTGATTGAGAAGAAATTTAATAATGTTGTCTTCTGTTTACGCGAATGTTATTCATTGAAATTAAACTACTATATACGGATTTTATCGCGTTGTTTATTTGACTAGACTTCATGATACTTTGAGCTCATTCTGCGTAAATAAAAACACATATGATTAAATTATGTTCGGGTACTTTGAAATAACTACACTGGAACATTGAGACAACTATCATCTTAGTCTCCTCGTGACCATGGCTGCTGAAAAGCAACCGAAACGTCGGGGAAAGTGTAAACACAAATATAAATAGTACAATAATAGTATTAATAGTTTCAATAATTTAATTAGCTTAAAAATTTGTAAAGTTTAGTAGTAATAGTAGTGTAACAGTTTTCAAAAATGTAATAAAGTGTCAAATAAACAACGCGATAAAATCCGTATATAGTAGTTTCATTTCAATGAGAAATTTAATATTTATCAAATATTCTGTGAGCACGTACCCCTGTTTCATAATCCATGACCAGAACCCACTGGCCCTCCAAACATAATTGCATCTTTTGGCTCCATATACCTGTAAAAGATAACGATAAACATGTTATACGATATATATTTTGGTGCATGCTTGTATAAGCAAAGGGATTCAACGATTCAACGCTACAGTCTGCTTATTAGGCTTTAGGCTATCACTGTTCTTGAAGGCATCACAGCCAAACAAATACGCTTATTTTACTAATATTATAACTGCAATTAGCTGCTTATAGCCAGTTGCACTCACTGATCGGTTAACAATTAGCGAGGTTAAGCAACGTTGGGTGCGGTCAGTCTATAGATGGGTGACCGCTTAGTGGTATTTCATCTGAGCGTCTCCGTGCTTCAGAGGGCACGTAAAAAGTCGGTGCTGCTTGTTGTCAAATCTATAAGCCATGTCAGATGCCTACGGGCGGCTTGAACAACTCTTGACAACAGGTTGGCCACTAAACACACGAAAAAAAATATGTCTGCAACTGTGAGTTCATTTATTACATTTTTACGCCTTAACTTCTCGACCGATTATTATGAAATTTCACATACACGCTGTTAAGAGCTCAGAAAAGACATAGGGTATCTTTCGTTCAGAAAGAAGTACTGTTCCTTCGGATAGCTTGTATATAATAATAATCCTTATCCGTACTAATATTATATCCTTACAAACATTATAAATTCAAAAGGAACTCTGTCTGTCTGTCCGTCTGTCTGTCTGTCTGTCTGTCTGTTACCTTTTCACGGCTAAACCACTCAACCGATTTAGATGAAATTTGGTACAAATATAGTTTATAACCTGGGGCAGGACATAGGCTACTTTTTATTGATGTAGGTACCACGCGGGCGGAGCCGCACGCAAAAGATAGTATAATATATAATGCCTAAGGGAGTTGATTAGGGCCTCATCTCCAGCTATAAGCAACTAGTATTAGTTTGGTAGGACGGAAATTGTGATTTGTGAGTGCTTGTCAAAGGGCCCGGCATTTTACTCACATCTGCCGGGGCTGCATGATGAATTCGCGAGCGATCTCCGCGCCCCGGCCATAGACCGTGTGAAGAAACACCGTGATAAGTTTAGTTGGTAGGATCCAGGACTTTCTATCTTTCCCCGGGTGAGCCTAATATAACCCCTCCGCCCGCCCCCGCGGCATGCGTCAAAGCATTCCCCCACATAAAAAAAATAAAGACCATTTTACTAACGCAACATAATATTAGAAGATACCCTGTTACAACAAACATAATGTACACTAATATTAACTTTTTCTTTGTTAGTTATGTTAACACATAAGTGACGAGTTGTCTTGGTGATAATAAAGATCTTTAAACCTAAACCTATTATAAAGCTGAAGAGTTTGTTTGTTTGTTTGTTTGAACGCGCTAATCTCAGGAACTACTGGTTCGATAGCCTATTTATCGAGGAAGGCTATAGGCTATATAACATCACGCTATGACCCACGGCGCACTAACGATAAACGCGGGTGAAACCGCGGGAACGTCTAGTATTAGATAATGATTGCAAGATAAGTCATTACAGACGATAAAATCAAATCAAAAATCTTTTTAATTTAGGTCCCAAAGTAACACCTAAGAACATCATGGTTTACTAGTTAGTAAGTTTACTGAGGTCACATTTATGTTAGTTGCTAGATCCAGGCAGAGTTGAATGGTTGAGCCTATGCGAAAGTACCTACTTGCAAGAAACCTTTCTTATTTAGGGGTACCTTCCTCCTAATGGGGACCTCCACCTAAAGGGCTGAAGTAATTCGCAGCCAAACAACTCAGACAATCTTGCTTTCCCCAAGACTAAACGAGTTTCAAAACCCGCTGTTTTCTATGATCACCAATGTAGATATACGCTGAAACTGGCAACACGGGAGTTTCAGTTGTAGAAGCGTGGGAAGGACCAGTCCCAAAAAAGCCAAGCAACCTTGTGTTGTTTTTCGCAGAAAAGGTATGTGATTTTTGCTTCTTGCTTTGACACCAATTTTTATAGTTTGATGGGTTGAACCGAAAATTAAATTACTATCATAACTAAAACTGGTAACCGCTTTCCATTAAGCTGGTAAGTAGTAGTAGTAAGCTTATTTGTCATCATGGCAGTATACAAATTGACATAAATACCAACCGTTGGTTTTTTCTAGCTGCAACAATCTACGCATCCCATCAGCTGGATACACGATACCAGTTTCTCTGGTCACCGTGAATGTGGCTAGATGCTCCAGGACATACACCGAGCGCTCCCCGGTGCTGCTCGCGTCTCCCATGTTGCCTCCTCCGCCCCGCAAGCCCGCTAGCTCGTCGAATTCGTCGAGCGTGCGTTGCGCGTCGCCGCGCGATCGCGCTGTGCCGCGCGAGCCCATGCCGGCCGTCAGTCACACCGTCACGCAACGTGCGATGGGAACATATCGTCGCAACACACGCGGTACTCGCTTCGTTTACACTGTTCCGTATTATCTGTAGGCAAAGATAAACGTATATTAAATAACTTGCACATCAAATTTTAATTTACATTAAAGTTAAATTTTAAATTATATATAGGGCAATAGCTGCCGAAATACACCTCGTTTTAAATCCACATTTCGTCAGTTATGGGCTTAGGTTCCCCATAATAGTCGGCAAACCTTTTGCCGTTTATCGGGCAAGTTCTAGCGAGCTGCTACTCAGAATTTCTCGACAGAAAAGCCCAATAACAATATTCTTTACACACATCGAATCTGAGACCTCACGAACAGCTGTCACATACACTACCGCATATCACCACATACCGTTGCGCCACCGAAATTTATATAAATATACAATTTTATCATTATTATTTACATCTTTTTTATACACGTCGTAATAATGTCAAATGTATAATTTAATAAGAAATAATTACACCTTTCACATAAGACAGAGTCCCTAAGTCACAGGGGATTTCTCATACATTGACACCACAGATACAAGATTAAAACAAAATCGTAATGACAGACTAGCAATTATCTTTTAAAAATAACAGGAAAAAGGAATATTAACTAAATCACCACTTTATAAACCAATATTATAATTCAATCAAGGCTTTATGAAGCCTCTGTTCTCGGCCAACTCTCTACAGTTTTGTTTATCGAGTAAATAGCAGAGTGTTGCGCGCGCGCGTCCGGTCGGCGCGTATGGCGGCCGCGTGCGCAAGCGCACTCTCACTTGGTGAAATCGTCCCCCGGGCCGCGGCCCACACTGGACGTGCTCATCTTAATAATGAGGGTCCTGGTAGATGTATCTTCTTGATGTTCAAGCAACCACTACGAGAAATCAACACGTGAAATGCTATCGTTTTGTTTGTGTTTCCTTTTTCACATCCCATTTCTTCAGTGATCACCTCACCATTTCTAACATGAGCTTGACATGATCTTTTAAGGATAGCATACTATACTCATTCTAACTTCTAAAGAAATGGTCACGTACAATGGGGTAATTGGAAATATATTTAGACGGATACAATATTAATCCTTATCTTATATCTTAGGAGTTGTCGCAAAATAAAAACAAAATCGCGTGCGAAAATAAATTCAAGCGCTAATCTCACATCGATGACGGGACTCGCTTAATGTAACAAGCTGAATGCGACTCTGATGCTCTGCTACCCGTGCGAAGCCGGGGCGTGTCGACAGTAATAATATAAAGTAATCACAAAAATAATAATATCATACATACATACATAGATTCACGCCTGTTTCCCAGAGGGGTAGGCAGAGACTACGGATTTCCAATTGCTACGATCCTGACACACTTCTCTGGCTTCATTCACTTTCATAACATTCCTCATGCACGCTCGCCGGTTTAAGGTGCTCTTAACCTGGCCTTTATCAGTCCTGTTTTATACTGGGCACAGACCTCTTCTCAGTGTGACAAGCGTTAGGCCATAGTCCACCACGCTAACCCAGTGCGGGTTGGCAGACTTCACTGTATATCTTCGAGAATAATTTCAAGAAAGTTCATTTCATTAACATTTAACAAAATTTTAACAAAAAAGAAAACCGACTTCAAAGAAGAATGTTCTAAAACTTGCAAAATGCACTAAAAGGTTAATAAATAATTGCATATTCTTGTGAATAATTAAATTATTGTTATTAATGGAGTCGGTGTCAGCCGAAATGGGAATGAAATGGGAACACACGGACAGCACCAGCTTTCAAAAAAAAAAAAACATCAAATTCGGTTCACCCAGTCGAAAGTTATTCGTCTGTTTTTATTTTATAAACATAAAAAAAACAGACGTATTGATAACCCCCTCCTTTTTTTGAAGTCGGTTAAAAAGACTACACTCGCACTAGGTTTCAGTGTCAGGGGGCTTTTACAAACATTCAACAGCGGACACAATGAACACCCAGACAAGAAACAACCATTTGTGGAGCATACAAGTTTTTATTCCGTGTGGCGATCGAACCCACAACAACGTAGTGGCAATGACGTAAGTGCGTTCAATGTGGTCACCTACCGGATACCATAGCCTTGAAATAGTTTATCAAATTCACACTTACTTATATAACAAAGCTTATTAAACCGATAACAGAAGCAAATAACCATTAAAAGTATAATCAATAGGCATGATCCGTGTGCACGTACTAAATAGTCATATCTTAATCCTGCTAAACTATTCGCAGTTGTTATCAGTGATATCATAGATAAGCTGCTATCAACAGTTATCAGCGCAACATAAATGTTTTGAAACACTCCGTAATCAGAGACCTACTCAGCATTCGAGAATTTTAATATCCGTCGTAGGTATTCCCAAATGTATGAACACATTTGGGAATACCTACGACGATAGCGTAGTGGTCAAGTGGTCGCCTGCCAATGCACCGAGTGTTGTAGACTGGGATCCCGACCGAGGCAAACATTTGTGCGATCCACATGTTGTTCCGACTTTGGATGTTATTTGAATTTTTGTAAAGTTTCATGTGACGCAAGAAATATTCCTAGTTTCTTGTCTGTTTAATGTGACGCAAGAAATATTCCTAGTTTCTTGTCTGTTTGAAAGACAAGAATAATATTTTGAAAATTTTCTGCATTTGTTACAAAAGATCTCGGGGCTCGATGTCCGGGTGAGACAAAGTGTTATTGGATGTTTTCGTACGCTCCCAAGACAGGTTGCCTAATCTCAGAAATATCCGAATTTTAAGTGCAGATTCTAGAGTTGCCTTGTATCTTTCGTCCGGATTAAACTATTTTTAATGTTGCCACAATTTAAGTTATTTTTCAGTAAGAAGGATTTGGACGTCTCTAGTAGTTAGCTCTAGAAATCCTGTCTATGTTCCCTTATGAAAGACATCGACGCGTGCGTTTTCTTCCCGATACGCGGTAGAAAGCTGGTCCCGAAATTTAACTTTATTTTGCTGAATTCCATGTTCTCGGGGAGACTAAGATGGTAGATGTCTCAATGTTCCAGTGTAGTTACTTCAAAGTACCCAAACAAAAGTTGCTGAAAAGCAACCGAAACGTCGCCGTCGGGGAAAGTGTAAACATAAATATAAATAGCTTTAATAGTTTAAATAATTTAATAAGCTTAAATATTAGTAAAGTTTAATAGTAATAGTAGTGTAACAGTTTCAAAATTATTTAATAAAGTGTATGTATCAGGCAACGAATCGTTCGTGCGATACTGCAGTCTCTCGATGTTCGGAAAGCCAGTGGACCTGACAGCATCCCAGCTGTGGTTCTTAAAAAATGTGCAGCGGAGTTGTCTCCCACGCTTACGCGCCTATACCGGACGTCTTACGCCGCAGGCATTGTGCCTGAGGCTTGGAAGGAGGCGAACGTTCAACCGATTCCTAAAAAGGGGGACCGTTCCGAGCCAAGCAACTATCGACCCATAGCTATCACTTCGGTGCTCTCCAAGGTGTTCGAGCGGATTATAAACACCCAAATTGTCCGCTACCTGGAGGATCAATCGTTGATCAATGATCGCCAATACGGCTTTCGGGCTAAACGATCAACGGGTGATCTTCTAGCGTTCGTCACGCACCTCTGGGGTGAGGCTATGGACAAGCACGGCGAGTCTTTGGCTATCAGCCTTGACATAGCCAAAGCTTTCGACAGAGTCTGGCACCGGTCTCTTCTTTCCAAGCTTCGGGCCTATGGCTTGCCCCCTCAACTATGCACCTGGATTGCAAGTTTCCTGCAGAAGCGTCGTATTCGGGTCCTTTGCGACGGTCGCGCTTCCAAATTTATGCAGGTCAATGCAGGAGTGCCTCAGGATTCTGTCTTATCCCCTACGCTCTTTCTTCTGCATATCAATGATATGTTGAATCTCGGCAACATACATTGTTATGCGGACGACAGTACCGTGCATGGGAGATATCTCGGACATCCTGGGGCCAAATAGGCTGCGGTTGAGGGGAAAAGGCAGAATCTTGTCGTTGAACTTGACCAGACCTTGGACCGCATCTATGAATGGGGTTCCAAGAACTTGGTCGAGTTCAACGCCAAGAAGACCCAGGCATGCGCGTTCTCAACAAAAAAGTCTCCGTTCCTTCCCTCCCTTCTCTGAAGAACACTCCACTGGTGATACGTGACAGCCTCTCCATCTTAGGTGTGGATCTTTGCCGCTCCCTTAATCAAAAAACCTATATCAAGAGCGTCATTAAGCAAGCTTCGCGAAAACTCGGAGTTCTGAACAGGGTGAGGCGGTTCTTCACGCCTGGGCAACTGCTATTGTATAAGGCACAAGTGCGCCCTTGCGTGGAGTATTATTCTCATCTTTGGGATGGCTCCGCGCAGTACTTGCTGGACGCTCTCGACCGGTTACAGCGGCGGGCTGTCCGTATCATCGGAGATCCAGAGGTCCCGAGTTCACTGGAACTTTTGCAACTCCGTAGGGACATTGCCTCATTGCCATGTTTCTACAGAATATACCACGGGGAGTGCTCTGAAGAGTTATTCCACCTTATCCCGCCTTCCCCTTTCCTATCCAGAACAACGCGTGCTGGGCTCAGATGCCATCCTTACACGGTAGAGTCGATTAGAGCGCGTACCAAAAAGTTTGGGTCTTCATACCTCTGCCGAACGACCAAGGCATGGAATTCTCTGCCAAGGCACGTGTTTCCTTCTTCCTTCAATCCTGGGTTCTTTAAGCGGGGCGTAAAAAAGCATCTTCTCAGGCCGTCAAAGTAGAGACCTCAACATCGCCTCGGCTAAAAAGTGTCAAATAAACAACGCGATAAAATCCGTATATAGTAGTTTAATTTGGTTGCCTATGTTTGATTTTATACATTACTAGATGTGCCCGCGGTTTCACCCGCGTTTATCGTTACTGCGCCGCCTTTGTGGATCGTAGCGTGATGTTATATAATCTATAGCCTTCCTCGATATATAGGCTATCCAACACTAAATAAATAATATTTCAATTGGAACCAGTAGTTACTGAGATTAGCGCGTTCAACCAAACAAACAAACTCTTCAGCTTTACTCGTATAATATTAGTATAGATTTTACACACAAGAGCAGATATCAATCAAAACAAGACTTTTTGTGAAAACAGTATCAATACTAGTTGGAAAATAAGAGAGCAATTAATTTCTTAGATGTGGATAGATGAAGAAGTAGAGTCGTAGTAGGGATGTTTCGTTTTCTCCCTCGCACAGTTGCGGTGAAATAGCGGTTACGTCATAGTTTGTATCGTGCATCCTTTTTCTATGATTTGACAATCACCCCTACTACCAGACTTGAAACGCTTGTAAAATATTTATAATCGATAATAATATAATATCAGCCCTGTATTAAACTGCCCCACTGCTGTGTACGGGCCTCTTCTCAGTGCGAGAAAGGTTAGGCCATAGTCCACCACGCTGGCCCAGGGTTGGCAAACTTCACATGTCTTCGAGATCATTATTGAGAACTCTTAGACACGCAAGTTTCCTCACTGTGTTTTCCTTCACCGTTAAAGAAAGCGATAATTAACTATTTAAAACGCACGTAACTTCGAAAAGTCAGAGATGCGCGCCTTGGGATCGAACTCGAGACCTCTGCGTGGCAGTCCAACGGTTTCCCACTAGGCTATCACTGAATGGATTTTAAAAATTATCTCTATTTTAGAGTTTGGCTAATTTAATTATTTAATTTCAATAATAATAAATCGTGATTCAACTACCCTACTATTGCTGAAGCAGGAATTGTGTTTAAAAAAAATCAACGGGTTCCTGAGACTAGCGTGTTCAAACAAACAAACAAACTTTTTAGCTTTATAATATTAGTATAGATTTGTATTTTTATTAAACTACTTAAAAAATACAAATAAAAATATCAATGGGTTGCACTCCGGAAGTGCCGGCAGAAGTGAAAACTTGAATATTAACGTTGTGCATTTTAGATATTTTGGAATGGTTAGGGAATAATATTGCACGAATTGCTTTAATTATCAGTATAAAAGTACTATCATTTATGTGGTAAAATACAATATTCATTTATTGCGCAATCGTACACAAACATGACAATTCTCCCTCTGTCTTACGAATTTTCGATCAGGTCACGTGTCCTGACGCGAGTTTAACATTTTTTACCCATCACAAAAAAAGTGCACAACGCAGCTAAAGAATTTTTCACTTCAAAAATGTATATTCAATCGTATACGGTATGTAACTGCTGTTATTCACAAATCGTATTGTTCAGTTTATGTGGCACTGATAACAGATAAGTGCACTCGAGATTGCAGAGAGTTTACACACAAGCAAGTTATACTTGACAATTGATATTATTTTAAACTGGTTCATACGAGGTTTCGTTTCTTAGAACATTGCTTTTTTTACCGACTTCAAAAAAAGAAGGAGTTTCCAAATTCGACTCGTCTTTTTCTAATTTGTAGGCGATAGCCTTGTGGGACACCGTTGGACGGCCACGCAGAGGTCTCGAGTTTGAATCGAGTTAGTCCTCTGACTTTTCGAAGTTATGTGCGTATTAAATAATTAGTAATCACTTTAACGCGTAATAGCTCTGTGGGGAGACCAACAGACTGCAATGCAGAGGGTCTCGGGTTCGAACCCACGTCGCGCACCTCTGACTTTCGGCAGTTATATGACTTTTCGGAATTATGTGCGTATTGATTGACAATTATTGCCTGCTCCGTGCCTCGCAGAGCACGTTAAGCCGTCGGTCCCGGCTGCCATGAACATCTACGGCAGTCGTTATTGGGAAGTCAGTGCCCTCTAATACCCTGACACTGGTCTAGCCTTAGGGTATCATTAGCCTTCGAGTTGCGGAGGTCAGATGGCAGTCGCTCCGTGAAAAAACTGATATCCAGTCAAAACCGGTTAGACTAGAAAGCCGACCCCAAGTGACTTGGGAATAATAAAAGTTAGGGAGAAGAAACACTTTAACGCGAAACATCGTGAGGAAAGTTGCATGTCTGAGACTTCTCCATAACGTTCTTGAAGACAAGTAAAGTTTGCGAAAATGAGGCCAGCGTGGTGGACTATGGCCTTACCCTTCTCACACCAAGAGGCCTGTGCCCAATAGTGGGACAATTTATTTACTGAGCTGATATTATTATTATTTGCTTGTAACATGGAATATAGACAACTAAACTATACCGTAACCTCAAATAACGGTTAGACCGACCAGTATCTCAGATCAATATTCAAGGTGTATAGTAGTTATTACTATGGCAATATAAATTCAATGGTGTTATCGCCATAACTCGTAAAACGCGCAAATACGCTCGCAAACATTATTAATACGCGTTGTGGCGTATCGATCACGGATTTATTACCTATTTAAGTAAACGATTTGGCACGCGCGTACCTATACTCCCGATAAAATATTTCATGTACATATTTTTATGTTTATTTACACTTGTACATACTCGTAGGATTCTTAAAAACAACGGCTTTTATAAATGTATTGGTTAGCAAATAAACTTGTCATAATGGGACCTATAAAAAATAGCTGGTGGAAATTTTATTTTTATTTTGTTTTATTAGGGGAGCTTACAGCTACATACAAGTAGTTATATAAATAATATTAATAAAAAATATTAATCAATAAACGCCAATAAATAATATTAATCAATAAACGCCAATAACAAGCTTCCACAATTAGTTCACAGCTTGATTATACGACAGCTTAAGCACATTTAGCATTTTACTTAACAAATGGATTTACAAGATAAGAGCCAGTAGTAGTATCCAATATTTTTAAATTAATAAATAATCAAAAAAAAACTTGGTTAAAAAGGATCTGGCAGAATATTTACTAATAGTAAAGAGATCAAAACGATTGTCAACATTTAATTTGTTAAATTCAATGAGTACTCTAGGCAAAAAGCTATTTACTCTAAAATTAGTGTGGCACGGAGGTCTATATAACAAGAGATTTCTACGTAAATTTCTTACTGGAATTCTTAACTTTATTTTCGAAAGAAGTTCAGGACAGTCGATCTTACCCTGAGCAATATTGAGGAGAAAAGTTATGTCTGAAATGTTACGTCTTACATGCAAAGGCAGAATATGCAGTTTTACACAGCGCTGCTCATAGGTGAGGTCGGCTAGATGGGACAATTTAAATTTGAAACCTAAATATCGAATAAATTTTCTTTGAATCATCTCTATCTCATTGGAGTAGTAAGCGTAGCGCGGGTTCCAAATCTGTGAGGCGTATACAAGGTGACTTCGTACATAGGAGCAATGTAGTAGTTTAATGGTTTTCATATTTCTGAAGTCATTGGAACAGCGAATCAAAAATCCTAAAGCCCTAAAGGCTTTGTTGACTATTTGGCTAACATGCTGATCAAATAAAAGCTTGCTATCATGCACTACACCCAAATCTCTAGAAACAGTTTTCCTCTCTAAATTATGGCTTTTGATCGCATAGTTATATCCATATACTTGACGCTTACGCGTAAAACTCATAGAGAAACATTTAGAGACATTCAAATCTAATTTATTACGAGAACAATATGAATCGAGACGTTGGAGGTCCTCCTGCATTAATTTGGCGTCCTAAACATTATTAACTGTACGGAGTGTAATTCGCTTCATTTAAATTTTACTAATTTTGCTTGCGACTTTATTTGCTCGGTAATAGGTAGTTCATTTTACTCAATAAAAGGTACCTTGTGTCTTTTTTACTCTTGATAATGTCTATGCGATATTTTATGATGATCAGCCGAATAGTTAGGAAGTGAAACCATAACAAACTTGCCACTGCCCGCACGCCAAGTCTTGTGGATTCGCATCCCACACATGACAAAGAGTTGTGCGGTCCAAAAATTATTGAGCCGAATCAGGGTATTCTGTGTCCGTTTAAATGTTTGTTAAGCCACCGAGACACGGAAATGAAACTCATAGCAATGGCGGCCTTTTTAAAATAATAGTAGAGCCTCGCTGATTTCAGCATGAATGGGCCGGCTCGACCGAGGAAGGACTACCCTCTCACAGAATACCGACGTGAAACAGCAATATTCCTACTGTTGTGTTTCGTGCGGTCAGTGAGAGTGCCGGAGGCCCAATCAACCTCTTTCCCCCTTCCCACTCCTTCTCCTTCCCACATCCTCCTTTCCTAAAAGGTCGGCAACGCGCTAGTGATGCCTCTGGTGTTGCAGGCGTCCATAGGCTACGGTGACCACTTACCATCAGGTGGGCTGTATGCTTGTTTGCCACCTTAATAGTATAAAAAAAATTTAAAATAAATACATAGTTAGCTATTTTTAATGCTATTTCATAACAATTATTATTTGTAAAAGCTAAGTTCATAATTCATTAGCTGGCCATGTCACCTTTGTAAATGATTACTGCTCCACTTCCTTAGCTCGAAGCATAATGATATATAGCCTACTTGATTTTGCCCGCAGCTTCACTCGTAAATGCAGGTAAGGTTAAACAGTTCTTTATCTGGATGAGTACCCTATGTACTTATTCTATTTCCCTGACAACGTGTATGCAAAATTTCATGAGGATCGGGCTAGTAGTTGCGGAGTGAAAGCCTGACAAACAAACACACTCACATTCGCATTTATAAATAAGTGAAGATTTTAATTCTGGATAAAGTAGTCTTCTAATCCTAATCCTAATCCTAACTAATATTACCTATAATAGCGAAAATGAGTTTGTTTGTTTGTTACCTTTTCACGCCTAAACCACTGAACTGATTATTCTGAAAATTTGCATATACATTGTCAGGTGTACAGAAACGGATATAGGCTACCTTTTATCCCGAAACAAGTTACGGTTCCCGAGGAAAACAACAATAATGTTCTTATGATAATAGATGGCGCCAGGTATCTTTCGAATCATGATTAAATTATATTATTACAAGCAGAGTACAACCCGAATTGATTATCAAATTCTAAATTAACGCGAGCGAAGCCGCGGGAAAAAGCTAGTAGTATTTAATTGATAAAAATCGGCCCAGTAGTTTTTGAGTTTGTTCATTGCAAACTAAATTAAAAATCTTTCTCCTTTATAAACATTGTATCAATTTATAAAATAATATTCTTTATTACTTTATAACTATTAATTTTATTATGTCTACTGCAGCTACGTTATCTGACCAACTCAGAGACTTTCTAAAGAAATGCCAGTGTGAGAGCATGATGAAAAAGTTATACTAGTATGGTAGCAAGAAGTATTCTGCCTATACATTAAAGAAGTAGGCTTGAAGGTAATTTTGCTATGAGGGACGGCAACGCACAGTCCCTAAGTTCGATCCCAAGGTAAGCTAGCGATGACTATTTAAGACGAACATATCTTATCTTATCTTGGGGCCAGTCAGTGCAGACTGGCGACACTTTGACCCAGTGGGATCTTTTGTGTCGACACTCTCCCAATAACGACTGCCATAGATGTTCATGGCAGCCGGGACCGACGGCTTAACGTGCTCTCCGAGGCACGGAGCAGGCGATAATTGTCAATCAATACGCACATAATTTCGAAAAGTCATATAACTTCGTAAGTCACAGGTGCGTATCTAAATTTTTTGAAAGTATGTGCGTATTCAATCCTAACTAATATTATAAATACGAAAGTGAGTCTGTTTGTTTGTTACACTTTCACGTCGTCACCACTTGACCGATTATCATATTACTAGATGTTCCCGCGGTTTCACCCGCATTTAATATTAATGCGCCGCCCCCGTGGGTCGTAGCGTGATGTTATATAGCCTATAGCCTTCCTCGATAAATAGGCAATCCAACACCAGAAGAATTTTTCAAATCGAACCAGCAGTTCCTAAGATTAGCGTGTTTAAACAAACAAACAAACTCTTCAGGTTTATATAATAGTATAGATTATAATCTCGCATACACGTTGAATGGGGTTCAGAAAAGGACATAGGATACATTTTATGTAAGAAAAAAATTCTGTTCTCCAGCGGAACCGCGGGCAAAAGCTAGTAATTGATAACCAAAACATCATGAGAAACCTGCATGTCTTAAAGTTTACCGAAATGTTCTCAAAGATATACAAAGGCTACAACTCGCACTGGGCCAGCGTGATAGACTAAGGACTAAATTTTCTCCCACTGAGAAGAGGCTCGTGCCTATCAGTAGTTTATGAATAGAGCTGATATATAATAAACTAGCTGTCCCGACAGACGTACTGTACAAAAGAAAAAAAATCTCGAACTCACTTGAACACACACAAAAATTTTTATCAAAATCCGTTTAGAAGGAGTTGAATTACAAACACACGCACAGAAGATTTATATATAGCTAATGTTGTGTTATGTGCTAAAACTATATGTGTTATTACGAAGTGTTATTTTTTTATTTCTGTTGTATACATGTTTTTTCTTTCTAAATGGCTTTATTTGGCATTGTATGGAATCATCTATACATATTATAGCCACACCTTTCTGATCCACGCGACACCACACGTGACGATAACGTGATGATCTTAAATTAATATTTACACTACGCGGCTCATAGCCCTACGGGCAAGAGGTGAGGTATGCGGGAGGGAACACGAACACGACTCGTTTGGAAACTAATAGGAATGTTGTATGAGGTGAGAGTGTTTCGCGGCCGTCTATGCCTCCGCTGGCGGGTGGAAGGGGGACAGAGCACGCACAGCACACACAATCTGCTGACCACACAACGTGGTGAAGTGTTATAATAAATGTAAACAACTTTTAGCACTGTACGATATTTTTTATTACTCGTTTTTTTTCTATAGATACAAGCAGAAATTGACGTTTATTGCCTCACGGGTTCGGCCGAGATTACACATCTATACTAATATTATAAAGCTGAAGAGTTTGTTTGTTTGTTTGGTGGTTTTTTTTATATTTTTCTGATAGCTATTATAACTTAGCCTGTTACCTAATTCCGGCTTGACGTTGACTTCTGGGACACTCTGTATACTAGATTTATGGTGGCGCGAAAAATGAGTTAGCTACGCTCATCGATCAAATATACCATAGATGGACGATCGTCGCTCGAAAAACGGCCCCAACAAAACTGTGCATAAATCAGTCGTATGCGCTATATTATGCACCTGTCCTACTCACTCTTGCGTGCGCTGCCCGTAAGCGAGAGCGAATCGACACCACTACTACGGTGGAGACCGTGCCATATACTTAGTACGCTTGCGTATCGAGAGTAACACACTTAGGACGCTTTACATTGACGCGTTTTAACTAAACTATTACAAAGTGTTTCTCAGTGGGCGTTCAATAGTTATTCCGGTTTATTTCCTGGATTGCATAATAAATGCAGACAATTATAAGTAAGTAGTACTGGTCAGTGCCACATGTTGACGCGGTTTTTGTATGGGAATGTGCATCTATGGTATATTTTATCGAAGACTACGCTTTATTATAATAAGTATAAAAGCTGGGCATGGACAACGGACTGCAGACAGTCGAGAGCAGCCCTACCGGCCATTGCACCATGTCTGACACACCGCCTGCTCAACCTACAAAGATTGGACCTTCGGACCATCGTGGGGATCCTAACAGGACACTGTCCCCTGAACAAACATCTGTACAACATCGGAGCAACAGACAGCCCACTCTGTAGGGGATGCCTGACCGAAGAAGAATCTGCTGCCCATGTAGTCCTGGAATGATGGGAGTAACAGCACAACGTAAGGAAATCGTCAAAAACCCGATGTCACTCCGCGAAGCCTGCGAAGACCCCAGAAAACTTCTGTGCTTCTGGGCGGAGTTGGGCTCGATATCTCCATAACCGGCCGACTCTCACGCATAATGGACCAACATGGAGTTCAAATGCGGAAAAGGGAGTCCAATTACAATTACAATGAGTTAAAGCAAATAAAATACTATTATGTAATGAAACCGTTATTATATGTCCTTAATTTCGGCATGACGAGAAGTGGCAGCGTAGTGAGGGATTAAACCTCACTTTATCTCGTACCGAAATTTTATTTATTAATTACTCCTTCATTTTGCAACCAATTCTAATGCTGTTTTCACATAAAGGTGTCTTATGAATGCTTTTTGCTGTTGCATATAAAATATTGTGCAAAATCAAAATATCTATCTCCATTTAGGTCACGAAGTAACACTTATGACAGAGCAGCGATAGCTCAGTGGGGAGACTAACAGACTGCAATGTAGAGGGTCTCGGGTTCGAACTCACGTCGCGCACCTCGGACTTTCGGAAGTTATATGACTTTTCGAAATTATGTGCGTATTGATTGATAATATAATTATCGCCTGCTCCGTGCCTCGGAGAGCACGTTAAGCCCTTGGTCCCGGCTGCCATGAACATCTATGGCAGTGGTTATTGGGAGAGTGTCGATACAAAAGATCCCACTGGGTCGAAGTGTCGCCGGTCTGCACTGACTGGCCTCAAGATAAGATAAGATAACACTTACGACAGGTTACAATAGCCGACTGCTACCTTCCTCTTAAAAGAAAAGGCAAATCCAGATTCCACATCTAAATCTTCACAGTTTTAGACCAACGAGACAACCTTAAAGTGAAACAGCATTATCGGACATCTCTATCACTCACACGATATATTAGTAGGTATCAAAAGGTTTTATTTGCAAAGCCTTTACAAACATCACGTAAAGTCGCATACCTCTCCGTCGCCGCATACTTCAATGGTTACGTAATCGACCGTATTTTTTGCTCACACCAACATTCGTGTAGAAGTTGATGAATAATGATTACTGCTATTTATAACCAGTCTTCTGAATCTTTGGTATATATATTTGGTGCAGATTGCCTATGTAACCTTGTGGATAGACCGTTAGACAGTCAAATTCAGTATCCATTAAGACAGAATAACCTTTTCAACAAAATATACAGTCTTCAAAAATGCGGACACGAAGAACGTAAGACTCGGACCAATTTTATGTGAATCATATAATTTTTGACATGTGTTGGACTTGAACCCACATTACTCGGTGCAGAAGCAATGGTAAAACGACTACAAGGTTTAAACCACTACGCCCTCCGTGCAGTTTTTTTATTGGGAATAATCTCATACACACTCTGACCATTGTGTGACCTGAAGCGGATATTGATTTATTGGTCTGTTATCCTTATCACGTATTCAAACAGCCACATTTAGCAAGTTGTGTTTACTGTATAAATCGTTAGTTATCACTCTATTTAACGGTGAAGGAAAACATCTTGAAGAAACCTACATGTCTGAGAATTCACCATAATATTTTTTAAGATGTGTGAAGGCTTTCAACCCGAACTGGGCCAGCGTGGTGGACTATAGCTTAACCCTTCTCAAAATAAGAAGAGGCCTATGCTAAGTGGGACAGTCCTTTAAATTATATAATAATAATAATAATATTCTATCACATACACACAACACCGTCTAGCCTAAATTAAGCAGAGCTTGTACTATGGGTTCTAGACAATGGATAAACATACATATATACTTTTTGTTTGTAAATACGTACATATTATACATAGAAACACTCAGACCAAGACAAACATCCATGTTCATGCACACAAATGTTTGACTTGTGCGGGAATCGAACCCACGACCTCAGGCGTGGCAGTCGGTTACACTAACCACTACGCCATCCAGGCTGACAAAACAGTTTGTATGCAAGGCTGATATTATTTTCTCTTATCACGAGCTTTCTCTAACATATTAATTTAAGAAATTACCCGGGTCTTTCGAAGGCTTACCCGGAGAGATGGATTCAACGTAAAGAGGCCCTTCGCAAGTTCTAATCTAAAATGAAATGGGTATAGACTCTAATATTCCAGGGTTACGGGGATGCGTGTTTTATAGACCGTTATAATGGTAGATATGGATGAATAAACAGTGATCTTGTTGATGTGCACTCTGACTCGCTTGGTAGGTTCCGCAGAATAGTATCTGATAATGTTTAAAATTTATTTATAGTTATGTAATCACATTATTTTTGGTCTATGTACATTTAATTTTAAAGAATATAATGTGTTTGATAATGTACTTAGTTTACTCAATGTTAGTATTAATTATTTTAATTTTGCTTTGTATTTAAAGTTTGTCCCTATAGTTGCTATTTATGTTTACTGAACATTTATTGTTAAGTTGTGCATGCTGTGCTTACCTATAAAAGATTGTCACACTCGCTCAGTCTGATAATCTCAAGTTTTTTTTAAATTGTATATGTGTGAACAATTGTTGGTTAGCCATTAAAATAAATAAATAAATATTATTATTTCCACTGTTAAAACAGATGCGTTTCTACCTTTAAGTGGCAGGCTTGAAGGTAGAAACACTTGAAACATGTATTATAAAAATTATCAACGCCATGGTAACAATACTTTCTGCAAAATAATAAATGATGAAATTAAATATTCCATATGCACGAAAAGTCATAGATGAGTACGTAAAATCAAACTTAAAATCTCAGAATCCGTATTTAAAAATCTAGGCTATCGCTTTATTGATAACTTTAACTTGATTTAAGTCAAGTTATTCAACGCGCTGAGTTGCGCGGGCGCATCGTTACTCAGTGTAATGGCGCGTGCAGTGACGTCACTCGGCGGAATGCCGTCTAATCACTCATTACATTAGGCTTCTTGTTACTTAACGAGCGGTTGCATTCGCACACACACACACACTAATATATAACAATAAACATTATACATATTGTGTAATTTCAGCTAGCTGTCTAAGTGTGCGTGATTTCATGCTTCATTACTGCAAACATTAATAGTTTGTATGTACACTTTATAAACAGAAGATTGCTGATTTGTACAAAGAATTGTTTGCCTCGAAACTCGCCGAGGGTTTTGGGTTTGATTTCAATACACAAAAAAGAAAAAAATTGGGGCACTCTTTGGGGACTGCCGTTAGAATGAAAACTTTAATCCTTGATCATAAAAACTTCTTTATAAACCAAAAAAAAAAAGAATTTTCGGATCGAATGCTAGTTTCTGATATCCTCTTAGGGGTTATTAAGGGGGTAAAAATTTCGTAGGACGCACCATTTCTGAGATATTGTTAATATTCTAAAACAATATTATAAAGCGTGGAAGCGTGACGATGACGCGAGTTCCATGATTTTTGTTCATCCAAGAAGTGCTCAACGCGCTTAAAAAAGTTTTCACTCCAAAAAACTAGATTTTTTCGTAGTTTTACTATTAAACGTATGGAGTTCTTATATCTTCTTCTTCTTTAAAAGACAACTCCCGCACTAAGAATAATTCCTGTGTCGCGGCGACTTAATAATAATAAACATTCAAACTCCGTTGTTTGTTGTTTTGTTGTCACAAAGAAAATCCAGACTCGGAACCACCATTTGTCGATCATAAATTTTTTTGTCAAAACACGAGACTGTGGCACCTGCGAAGCGACCAATAAAAATACTACGCGATAATCAGTGACAATGAATTAATCAACCTTCGAATGCGGGGTCACAAATGTTGAATATTCAATTCTCTTCTGGAGATATTGTACGCCAACTTGTATGCGACAAAACCGCTCATACAAGAATGTTGAAGATTGCAGGTCAACCGGAAAGTCGCGAGGTAGACAACTACGTCACCTTGAATCGAAACGACATACCTACGGTTTGTTTACCATCTAACTTTATCATTTTAGCACTTTCTCAATCTAAACGCATGTCATTGAAACACCATTTTAGTCTCCCCTTGAACATGGCTGCTGAAAAGCAACCGAAACGTTAGGAAAAGTGGAAACTTAAATATAAATAGTTTTAAATGCTTAAATAGTTAAATTTTAACAGTAATAACTTATAATATCAGTCCTATATTAAACTGTCCACTGCTGGGCACGGGCCTCTTCTGAGTATGAGAAGGTTTAGACCATAGTCCATCACGCTGACCCAATGCAAGTTGACAGATTTTTATAGAGAACTCTATATGACTTCATATATCTTTGAGAATAAAAATATCATATATGTGATAAAGGTCGCGGGAAGCGGTTGGATGCGGGTGGCCCAAGACCGGTCTGTGTGGAAAACCTTGGGGGAGGCCTATGTCCAGCAGTGGACGTCTTTTGGCTGACATGATGATTATGTAGAACTCTCAGATCTGCAGGTTTCCTCACGATGTTTTCCTTCACGGTCGAAGCGAGCGATAATTAACTATTAAATACGCATATAACTTCGAAAAGTCAGAAATGCGTGCTTTGGAATCGACACGCTAAAATCCGCATAAAATAGTTTAATTTCATTGTATAACATTCCAGTAAACGTAAGACAACACAGATACGCGCTAAATCTTTCTATCTAGCGTACTGTTGAATTATTCTGTGTGGAACTTCAGCAATGCGTCATAGATCACCGCAGAGTGACTTTAGTGTACTTGAAACAATAATAGAGAATAGTAAAACCGCTTGAGTGTTAGACATAAGTATATAGTGTGCATGAGATCTCGGTTTCGAATCCCAGGCCAGGCCAACAAAAATTAATGGAGTTTTTCTGCTAAGAAATATCAATAGTTGCCTAGATTAATTGGCGTTGTGCCATCCATGTCCCTCAGAAACCACGTAAAGCCGTTCTCTCTCCGGTCGTGTCGGATTACCGTCCCACCGGATCATGAGAGTTAGGGAACAGAGAATGCACTTGTGTTTGCGCACACACTTATGCACTATATATCCCCTGCACTGAGAGCCAGTCTACTTTATGATTGGTTGGTGGTGATTTTAATATTAATTTTCTTGGGCAGTCCTTTCTTTCTATGAGGTAAAAGACTTTAATGAAAAACGTTCATTGTTTTAAACCAACCTGAATCACCTTACATTCTGCTCTGGTGAATTTCTAAATAGGGTCATATTGAGTGATTTGACACCCGACGACTGTCGGTAAAAGATTGTATTTCAATGAGTTTCAATTCTTGAGAGCAAGGGTTAACGCCGACGGACGGAGTGGCGGCGAAGAGGCTAATTTAGTAACAATTAAAATTCAACCTAAAGTGCTGCAAAATACGACTGTATTTGGTACAATGAAATAAAATGACCGCGCTTTGAGTCGCTCGCCGTCATTTTATTTAGTACGTTCGTAGTGGTTAGTGTAACCGACTGCCACGCCTGAGGTCGCGGGTTCGATTCCCGCCCAAGTCAAACATTTCTGTGCATGAACATGGATGTTTGTCTTGGTTTGGGTGTTTCTATGTATAATAATTATATATGTATTTACAAAAAAGAAGTACATATGTATGTATGTTTATCCATTGTTTAGTACCCATAGTACAAGCTCTGCTTAGTTTGGGCTAGATGGTGTTGTGTGTATGGGGTGGAATATTATTATTATATTATTGTTATGATATATACAGAGCAGCGATAGCTCAGTGGGGAGACCAACAGATTGCAATGCAGAGGGTCTCGGGTTCAAACCCACTGACTTTCGGAAGTTATATGACTTTTCGAAATTATGTGCGTATTGATTGACAATTATCGCCTGCTCCGTGCCTCGGAGAGCACGTTAAGCCGTCGGTCCCGGCTGCCATGAACATCTATGGCAGTCGTTATTGGGAGAGTGTCGACACAAAAGATCCCACTGGGTTAAAGTGTCGCCGGTCTGCACTGACTGGCCCCCACATAAGATAAGATACGATATATACACAACATACAAACATACAAGTATATGTGTAAATGTATGGTTAAAGACAATGTTCTCGCTTCCAAATTACAAAGAGAAAGTTAAATTACTGAGCAGCCGGCGCGTATCGTCATGGATCAAGACCCTGTGTTTAATTTCAGACTAATTAAAAACAATAATAGCGACGATAATGAAGTGGAAGAACACTGAACTGCCACGGAGTGGCATCGAGTTCGATCCCAAGGATCACCTCTGAATTTTCGCCTAAGGTCGCGGGTTCGATTCCCTCACAAGTCAAACATTTGTGTGTGTTACAGTACAATATCTTTGTGCTGTATCTACAATCTACATCGCAATCTTATGATCTTTATCGCACGTTCAATATCTATTAAATGTTTCTACTATCCGGGATCAACACGTAGTCGTTAGTATATAAGATACACCTTTGGATAATTATACCCAGACTATACTACAACTTTGTCTCATTTATACCTAATCATATACTGCCAAGAAGTTTGGCAAATTGGTGACCCCGACGAACGAATACGCAGCAAGAAACATGGCACAATCACCATGCAAGGCGAACATAAATCAGCAAGGAACACTTGAAGTAGCTGCTGGCACCTCGGTTTTATCTCGCATTCCGGAATTTTGGAAAGACCAACCAAGATTATGGTTCACGCAACTAGAAGCCATATTAGCACCACAGAAGCAAGGAGACGAATACAAATACTGTACAGTAATAGCAAAATTATCCAAGGAAGAAATACTACAAGTTAGTGACCTAATCACTTCACCACCGACTACAGATAAATATAAAAACATCAAGGAACGTTTAATTGATTGTTACGAAGAAACAGAACAGCGACAGTTTCAAAAATTAATATCAGAGACAGAACTCGGTGAACAAAAACCTTCGCAGTTATTACGTCAAATGCGAGTCCTCGGGAGAGGAAAAATCAGTGACGAAACAATTAAACTACTATGGTTCAGGCTTTTACCAACATCAGTTACTACGGTTCTAGCAGTTACGGAAGACATGGAAATTGACAAACTGAGCCAAATTGCAGATAAAATAATAATGAATTCAAAAGTAACCGAAATATCAGCTGTTAGCAACGACACTTCAAACGACAACAATACAGCATGCATTTTAGCCCAGCTAGCAAAATTACAGATAGATATTGACGCAATTCAGCAAGGTCAATATGGCTATCGACCCAGCACGCACAATCATTTCAAGAAACGTCAACAATTCCCGATTATGAGGCCGAGAACAAACTATAGAGGAGCAAATCGATTTTGTTACTACCACGAAAGATTCGGAAAATATGCAAGGAACTGCATTAAACCATGCGGTTGGAAACCAATGACTTACGTACGGAACCAGGGAAACGAATAAGAGCACAGACAACGGCGAAACTCTGTGCAATCCACCCATCCAATCGCCTCACCATTACCGACCGAAAAAGTGGTATGAAGTTTTTGATTGACACGGGCGCAAATATTTCAGTCATTAGCAAGCAACAGAGATATTCAATTTTACAAAATGAACAATACACACTATACGCTGCAAATGGGACTAAAATTAGGACTTACGGCGAGAAGACGCTTACCTTGAATTTAGGACTACAACGATGTTATAAATGGAATTTTATAATCGCCGATGTTACACAACCAATAATTGGAGCAGATTTTCTAGAGCACTATAAACTATTAGTCGACATAGCAGGTCGCAAACTTATCGACAAAGTTACAGAGCTGACAACGCATGTAACTTCAGAAAAAGCGACACAACAAACAATTCGTACTATCGCAGTGGGAACGAATTCACGTATTACGCAACTTTTAAACAAATACGAAGACATCACGAAAGAGTCCTCTCTACGCAATGCGCCCAAACATAAGATTGAACACCACATTATCACTACAGGACCACCCGTCGCAGCTCGGGCAAGACCATTACCTCCAGAAAAATACGACATAGCCAAAAAGGAATTTCAAAATATGATAGAGCTCGGAATTTGCCGACCGTCAGATAGCCCATGGGCAAGCCCATTACATATGGTAAAAAAGAAAAATGGCGAATGGAGACCGTGCGGAGACTATCGAATGCTCAATAGCACGACAGTACCGGACAAATACCCACTACCAAGATTAACTGACTTTACATACATATTAGAAAATAAGAAGATACTAAGCAAGATAGATATACGCAAAGCATACCACTGTATTCCTGTTAAAGATATAGAAAAAACAGCCATCATCACACCTTTCGGACTTTTTGAGTACTTAAGAATGCCTTTCGGATTACGCAATGCGGCACAAACATTTCAACGATTCATGGATTCCTTATTTAGAGATTTAAACTTCGTATTTATATTTGTAGACGACTGTCTCATCGCATCGGACAACGAAGATTTGCATTATCAGCATTTAGAAACGGTTTTCAAACGTTTACACGAGAATGGAATAACCATTAATCTCGAAAAATGCGAATTTCTCAGAAGGGAAATAGATTTCTTAGGTTATCATATAACGAGCAAAAGCATAATAATATTTTTTTTTTTTTTTTAAAGGGGGGTGTACTGTTACAGTACAATATCTTTGTGCTGTATCTACAATCTACATCGCAATCTTATGATCTTTATCGCACGTTCAATATCTATTAAATGTTTCTACTATCCGTGATCAACACGTAGTCGTTAGTATATAAGATGCACCTTTGGATAATTATAACTAGACTATACTACAACTTTGTCTCATTTATACCTAATCATATACTGCCAAGAAGTTTGGCAAAGTGTGCATGAACATGGATGTTTGTTTTGTTCTGGGTGTTTCTATATATAATATACATGTATTTAAAAAAAAAAGTATATAATATGTATGTTTATCCGTTGTCTAGTACCCATAGTACAAGCTCTGCTTAGTTTGGGGTAGGTGGTGTTGTGTGTATGTGGTAGAATATTATGTCTATATATTAATACGTGAAGCAAAAACTTTGTATCCCTTTTTACAAAAATTGCGCGGACGAAGGAGTATGAAATTTGGCACAGTTAATGTTTATATGGAGAAGGAGGGGTGAATCCTAATATTTTTATAAAATATGCATTAGAAATACATTAAATTAATGAAAAAACACTACACGCACACAACCATGCATTTGACACACGCAGTGAAAGCGCGTAACTATGGTTACATATATCAATATATAATGACATAAAATTATATCAGCAATATCTTACAGGCAAACTTTGGTCGAATTTCGAGCACTAGGCAATCGCTAGTTATTATTAATCTGTCAAGTCTTAGAATACCAGACATAATTACAAAACTGTTGTATCTGGCCACTGGTGTGCCGCTGCGATTCGGTAGGTTAAATAGTTAATTATCGCTCGATTTGATGGTGAAGGAAAACATTGAGAGTTAACCATAATATGCTCGAAGATATGTGAAGTCTGCCAACCCGCACTGGGCCAGCGTGGTAGACTTTGATCTACGCCTTCTCTCACTGAGAACAGGCCCGTGCCCAGCAGTGGCACAATTTATATATAGGGTACATAATATATTATTTATATGTATCTATACTAGGGTTACCAAACCCAAATTTAAAAAACCAGGATTTGGAGTTGGAAAATACAGGGCAATTCAGTTTCAAAACAGGACGCAGTAATCGAGGTGCAATAGTTAAATTAATATGTAGTGAAAATAGGTGAAATAAAATTCCACTGTGAATTTATGCGGGAATAGAGGTGCGCGAATTTTAAAATTTAAAATCCCAGGACGCTGCTTTATACTATTCAGGACGTCTCCCAGGACACCACAAAAACTAGGACATGTCCTGGGAAAACAGGGCGGTTGGCAACTCTAATCTATACTAATATTATAAAGTGGAAAGATTTGATTTTATGTTTCTTTATTTGTCTGTAAGGATTTAAATCAAAAACTACTAAACCGATTTCAAAAATTCTTTCGCCTTTACAAAGCTATTTATTACCTAGTAACATAGACTATATACTATTGTTTTAAAAATACTGTTGCAAACATAACCTAACCCGCGCGTAAAAGCTAGTCAAACATATTAAAAAAATACATACGGTACCAATTAAAAAGCTCCTCCTTTTTTGAAGTCGGTAAAAACTAGTTTTCTCCGCGACTACGCCCGCGAAGCGATGTCACACATCACCTTATGCACTATATTCACATCTCGAACCGTTGCTTAGACTTCAATTTGAAATTCAAACTATCAAACTATGCAATTCTCATCCAAATCAGTTCACTAGTTTTTAGCGTACAAAAACACGTGCACTTCGTTTGATATTTAAAACAACAAACACTCGTAAACCGTTTACGAATGTGTGTGACTCATACACACACGCACACATACAAACGATTTTCTTACATAGCGATGTCGTTACGTACATATCCTTAATTTGAATGATTCAATATTTAGATAATGTAATCGTTCAATGAGTTAAACTACATCCCTTGAAGGTAGGCAGGGATGATTCATTTCGATATTTCACCTGTTTTGCTTCACGCAGACGATAGATCATCATCATCATCATCATGTCAGCCAAAAGACGTCCACTGCTGGACATAGGCCTCCCCAAAGGTTTTCCACACAGACCGGTCTTGGGCCACCCGCATCCAACCGCTTCCCGCGACCTTTACCAGGTCGTCGGTCCTTGACGATAGATAACGTAGACAAAAAGTAGGGTAGCTGACTCATGTCTTTTTATTATTTGTGCCAAATATTTACATCAGCCAAATTTCAAAAATATAGAGAACTAGATTTGGTCCGCAGCTTCGCTTGCATAAATGCAGGTTAGGTTAGCTTAGATTAGATTATATTCCCTGGGGACGAGAGGTGGTCGGGTCCGTTTGACCAAGCCTGCATCCACACGGGGGGGCCTGCTATGGATGACTCAATTCTTTTAAGACCTCCCAACAGGCCCCTCCATTGGGTGAGAGAGGGAACACCCCAGGTTTTTTAGTGGGTATACCAGCGCGTTTCTTGCTGGGAGCCGCACACACTCCGCCGGTGCCGTCCCCTAGCCGGCGGATAGTGCATGAAGCATTTTTCAGGGTATCAAAAAAAAAAAAGGTTAGATTATATTCGTGGCAGTAAGTCCCGTGTTTGAGGAGTGGCTGGAGAGGCGGCATGGCGCCCTCACCTTCCGGCTGACACAGGTAATGACTGGCCAGGACAGCTAATGACGTGTTTGGATTAAACTTCACACACAAATGGACCATATCCTGGATTCACAAATAGAATATATTTTATATCCTAGAATAGACTCTCATGTGATTAACATGAGCAAAGCCACGGACAGAAGCTAGTTCATAATATTAACAGGACAACCACCACTATTATTCTGAAATAGTAAAACGCCGTTAATTTGGTATAAGGTCACCCATCTACAAGTTGATTTTGGCAACTTTACCTAACCGGAGATCGGTTCGAATAATGCAGTCGTCGTTGCTTTACGGACGTTTTCCTGAACTATCCAAATACGAATTACCTACTTTGACATACGGTCACCGATCTTCAAGTTAACATTGGCAAATTCACTTAACCGTACTGCATCGATTTGATTAACGCAGTCGTAATTGTAACACTAGCGTTTTTGTGGAATAGCTAACGAAATATATTGCCATATGGTCACCTATCTACAAGTTAACCTTGGCAACTTTACTTTACTATTAATCGATTCAAATAACGGAGTCGTCATTGTCTTACAAGTGTTTTTTCTGGAATAGCTAACTACGAAATTCTTTGATAAACGGTCACCCATCTTCAAGTGGACCTTAGCAAGTTTGTCATTGTTTTACACTTTACTATATATGCAGTGGT
The DNA here is from genome assembly GCA_963564715.1 of Catocala sponsa. Classification (NCBI taxonomy): domain Eukaryota; kingdom Metazoa; phylum Arthropoda; class Insecta; order Lepidoptera; family Erebidae; genus Catocala; species Catocala sponsa. The sequence continues at coordinate 3,243,078 of OY751352.1, forward strand.
GCTTCACAAATTGCGTTTTGCACGTGGGATCGATAATAATTATTATATGAGTAACTTTTCCATGAGTCAACGTGATTCAATAAGCATTTGTGGGTGAATGTATACTTCAACTTCAAAATTCATTTATTGCGAACATGAATAATTTAATCCTAATCCTAATTAATATTATAAATGCGAAAATGAGTTTGTTTGTTTGTTACGCTTTCATGCCTTAACTACTCAACCGATCAACATGAAATTTTGCATACACGTTGTCAGGGGTACAGAATAGGACATAGGGTACCTTTCATCCTGAAAAAATAACTGTTGCAAACCTAACCTAACCTACATTTACGCGAGCGAAGCCGCGGGTGAAAACTAGTAATATTATAAATTTGAAAATAACTCTGTCTGTCTATCTGTCTGTCTGTCTGTTACCTTTTCACTGCTAAACCACTCAACCGATTTAGATATACGAAATTTGGTACAGATATAGTTTAAAACCTGGGGAAGGACATAGGCTACTTTTTATTGATGTAGGTACCACGCGGGCGGAGCCGCGCGCAAAAGCTAGTAATATTATAAATTCGAAAGTAACTCTGTCTATCTGTTACCTTTTCACGGCTAAACCACTCAATCGATTTAGATGAAATTTGGTACAGATGTAGTTTAAAATCTGGGGAAGGATATAGGCTACTTTTTATTGATATAGGTACCACGCGGGCGGAGCCGCGCGCAGAAGCTAGTAATAATAATATTAAATTCGAAAGTAACTCTGTCTGTCTATCTGTCTGTCTGTCTGTTACCTTGTCACGGCTAAAACACTCAACCGATTTAGATGAAATTTGGTACAGATATAGTTTAAAACCTGGGGAAGGACATAGGCTACTTTTTATTGATGTAGGTATCACGCGGGCGGAGCCGCGCGCAGAAGCTAGTAATAATAATATTAAATTCGAATGTAACTCTGTCTGTCTATTTGTCTGTCTCTTACCTTTTCACGGCTAAATCACTCAACCGATTTAGATGAAGTTTGGTACAGATATAGGTTAATATCTGGGGAAGGACATAGGCTACTTTTTATGGAGGTAGGTACCACGCGGGCGGAGCCGCGCGCAAAAGCTAGTAATAAATAAAAATATATCCTACTTATATTATAAATGTGAAAGAGTGTGAGTATGGATGGATGGACGTTTTTTACTCTTTTACGCGAAAACTACTAAACGGATTTTGATAACAAAATCTAGTCAAACATAATAAAAATTTACTGAATTCTAACTACTTAGTTCTAATTAATATTATAAAAGCGATTGTGAGTTTGTTTGTTTGTTACGCTTTAATACTCGACCTCACGCCTTAAATACTCGACCGACCATCATGAAATTTTGCATAAACGTTGTCAGGGGAACAGAAAAGGACATAGGGTAGTTTTTATCCAGGGAAACGTTCTGTTACTAATCTTACCTAAACTAACCTACATTTACGCGAGCAAAGCCGCGGGTAAAATATGGTAATAAATATAAATTAGTAGGTTTTGCCCGTGAACAGTCCTTTTTGGATGAAAGTACCCTATGTCCTTTTCTGTAGCCCTGTATGCAGCTAAATTTCATGATTATCGGTCGCATAGTTAAGACGTGAAAGCGTAACAAACAAACAAACTCACATTCGCATTTGTAATATTAGTTACAATAAATACACTATAAAAATATATAAATGTTTTCTATCGGAATACCTGTATTTACATAAACAAGGTATATAACTATAGTGCATACATCTATACTAATATTATAAAGCTGAAGAGTTTGTTTGTTTGTTTGCACGCGCTAATCTCAGGAACTACTGGTTCGAATTGAAAAATTATTTTTATGTTGGATAGCCTATTTATCGAGGAATATCTATATTATAACATCACGCTACGAGCCACGGGGGCCTCGCAGTAACGATAATCGCGGATGAAACCGCGGGAACATCTAGTTTAAACATATGCATGCCTGTCGCCCACTCTGTGTGCGCGGGCGCACGCGTGGCTGTGCAGGCTGTGCATCAAGAGATTATATACCCACTCACACTTTACTATCACCAGACGTCTCGATCGGTTTAAGATAAGCAAATTAAATAAACCTTGATTGTTTTACTGAAGAAGAAATGTGCCCAGCTGGACGAGATGTCCATAAAAATGTACTCTTCTGTTTTCTTCCTGAATAATGGCACCATATCCTAACTACTATTATGAATGTGAATGTGAGTTTGTTTGTTTGTTACTCTTTCACGTCTTAGTTTATATGGAGAAGGAGGGGCAAATTCTAATATTTTTATAAAATATGCATTAGAAATACATTAAGTTAATGAAAAAACACTACACGCACACAACCATGCATTTGACACACGCAGTCGAATCGCGTTAGTATTATTTTGACATTGTTCGTCTGACGTCGTACAATTATTTGTAACTATGGTTACCTAAGTATAATATTATATTATCTGTGCCTATACCTTATTTATATGTAATAGAAGAAAACAGAAAACAAAGTAGCAAGCTTAGGAATTTTGGTCGAATTTTGACCACTAGGCGACCGCTAGTAATGATAATTATTTACATTTCTTTATTTATCTATATAAGTGCATTCATTTGCTGATAACTTATAGATTCGTGTACACATTGTCAAAAAAGGACATAGGTACCTTCCTGGAAACCTATATCCTTTTCTGTCTCCTTTTATGGTAGTATGAAAGGGGTTTATAGTTCACCACAGTGAAGATGTGTATAGTGTACTTCACACATCTTCAAGAACATTATGAAGAACATGTATTTGAGCCACAATAAACATTTGAATTTGCATATAGGAGCAGCGACAGCCTAGTGGTAGAACGTTGAACTGCCTCACAGAGGTTTCAAATTGATCCCAAGGCGCGCATCTCTGAGTTTTCGAAGATATATGCATATAAAATAATTCATTATTTACTTATAAAAAATAAAAAATAAAAAAAATCTCACAGGCAGGCATGTCTGAGAGCTTAATATTGTTTATTGTAGCCTCACAATATTTGCCTTTGAGCGAGCATTGAAGCGAGCGCTAATTAACTATTCAATTGATATTACTACAATGCTGAATGTATACAGCCTTGGTCGTGCCTTACAGGTGGGCAGAGACTTGTCCGCCAACTAAGATTTAAAAAATCAAATTCCTGCATATTTTAAATCAGTACTTATATATCTACTCAATCCACTCCTCGAATGGATTGAGTAGATATATAAATTAAATTACAGTTTATAACTAGGTTTTAGTTGATACTATATACGTCTTGAAGCTAAAATGTTCTACCATTGTTCAATTTTGTACCTTAAAGATATAGATTATTGATATAGATTATATGATAATTGTTCACATACTTATTGTATTTCTAATATTTCCAGTAACTGTGCACAACCCTTTGTGTATTATATGGAGTTTATGACGCCGTGTTACTTTATATCCAAAAGTTGCATGGCTCCTAAGATACAGGTTACCCACCTAGTTTAGGAGTCTGATGTGACTGACCGGTATTTGCGACCATATTAAAACTTAGACTCCTATTTGTTTATATATAATATGTTCTATGCCTAAGTTTAAGTGTTAGTTGTCAGTATGAAAATAAATAAATTTATTAATTTAATTTTAAGATATAAAAGCTATTTTAGCATTAGTAATATTGCGACTGTGTCAATGCTACATCGCGTATCCAGGAGCCTACGTTTAATGACGGTATACATTTCGCACGTTTTAACGACTTTGATACTACGATTCTGACACCTGTAAAGTGTATACGCTAGGAAGAGTGAGCTAACATCTATACTAATATTATTAATCTGAAGAGTTTGTTTGTTTGGTTGAACGCGCTAGTCTCAGAAACTCAAATTGAAAAATTATTTTAGTACTAGCTGTTACCTGCGACTTCGTCCGCGTAGATTTTGACTAAAAAGTGTTTGTCGTCGCGGAACCCAACTATATTTCTCTGCCCAAGTTACTTAAATGGCGTAGTTTTTATAGTGTAAAGCTAGATAATAGCATGGCTTACTCAAAAACAATATTTAAATATGCGTCGTTAGATTACACGCTGTCACAGAATGCGTAAGAAAAATAAAGATTCACAGCTCCTCCCCCGTAGGTGATAGCGTGATAATACGCCCTGTAAGTAATATTCATGCAAAATTTGAAGTAAATCCATGCAGTACTTTTTGAGTTTAGCCCGGACATACATACAGACAAACAGACAAACAGACAAAAATTCTAAAAACTATATTTTTTTTTTAAATATTCAATGTACAGTTTTGACTTTCCTACGATTTTATTATATGTATAGATTGGATAGCCCATTTGCCGGGGAAGGCTATAGGCTATATAACATTACGCTAAGACCTACGGGGGCGGTGCAGTAACGATAAACGCGGGTGAAACCGCGGGCACAGGTAGTATTAGATAAGAACAATAGTATACAATTTCTAATATGAGTGAGCGTGATAGTACTATGTGATACTATACTATGTAGACGCTGTGCTGCATTCGTGAAACAATGTAACCAGTGCAGTGCCACCAAACAATCTTTAATTTTATCTCATAATTTTTTTACTAACTTATTAGCTTTAATCTTATCTCTCAGTGGGAAGACCAACAGACTGCAATGCAGAGGGTCTCGGGTTCAAACCCACGTTGCGCACCTCAGACTTTCGGAAGTTATATGACTTTTCGAAATTATGTGCGTATTGATTGACAATTATCGCCTGCTCCGCGCCTCGGAGAGCACGTTAAGCCGTCGGTCCCGGCTGCCATGAACATCTATGGTAGTCGTTATTGGGAAGCCAGTGCCCTCTAATATCCTGACACTGGTCTAGCTTTAGGGTATCGTTAGCCTTCGGGTTGCGGAGGTCAAATGGCAGTCGCTCCATGTAATAACTGATATCCAGTCAAATCCGGTTAGACTAGAAACCCGACCCCAAGTGACTTGGGAATAATAAAGGCTAGGGAGAAGAAGATTAATTGAATATCATACCTTTAATTTATACAATATCATAGACTAGATTTTGCCCGCGGCTACGCTCGCGTTATTGTAGGTTATGTCTTTGACGTTCATAAGTGTTACTTTGTGACCTAATGAATAAACATATTTTTGATTTTGATTTTTGATTTTCGTCTTGAAATTTCCATCCCTCGAGCACAGTCCCTTTTTCTGGATGAAAGGTACCCTATATTCTTTTTTGTATCCCTGACAGCGCATATGCGAAATTTTATGATGATCGGTCGAGTATCTAGTTAAGACGTGAAAATGTAACTCATATTCGCATTTAAATTATTAGTAAGGATATGAACAATGGCGGATTTAGAGGTCTGGAGGCCTCGGGGCAACAAAGGAGTGGAGGCCCCTTGGCCCCAAATTATTTTCCAAATAAAATGGTAAATTTTTTTCAGTCGAGTTTTCCAATAAATAATTTATTGTGAAACCAAGTATAGATTCTTTTATTATTTAACAAACATATAAATATAATCCGAAACAAGAATTATCTGAAATTAAATTATAGCGTTAACGGACAGAACGTTCCGAGCTTTTTTCGCCGAAAAATTGTTGATGATTTCGCTGAAATCCAGTTCCCGAAGTAAATCACTTTCATTTCTTAGGAGAGAAAGCTTTGATAGACAGTCTAGTCTCTATTGTGGGAGCCCCTCTTTTATGGGAGCCCCTCTTTTTTGGAAGCCCCGAGGCTGTAGCCCCGGTTGCCCTCCCCTTAATCCGGCCCTGGATATAAACTTTGTTTGTATGTAGGGATACCTCGATTCTAAAAAAACATTTCACTAACTAAACTTACGAATATAATGTACATCATTAGCAATCATTTGGTGATGGTACCGTCCTCTTACTCGAAAGCAGCATCCGAGTTATAGCACTCTTACAATGTTTCACCAGGTGCTAAAGTGCTGGAGTCTCTCCCCTTCCATAATTTTCTATGGAATAGTAAAATAAATAATAATAATAATAATATCAGCCCTGTATTAAACTGTCCCACTGCTTCTCACTATGAGAAGGGTTAGGCCATAGTCCACCACGCTGGCCTAGTGCGGGTTGGCAGACTTCACATGTCTTCGAGAACATTATGGAGAACTCTCAGACATGCAGGTTTCCTCACGATGTTTTCCTTCACCGTTAAAGCGAGCGATAATTAACTGTTTAATGCGCACATAACTTCGAAAAATCAGAGATGCGCGCCTTGGGTTCGAACTCGAGACCTCTGCGTGGCAGTCCAACGGTTTCCCGCTAGGCTATCGCTAAAACTGACGAATATTTCCTTACACCACTGGTCATACAGTTAGATTAAAATAATCATGGATAAAATTTTTAATATTGGATGTGTCTAGTCCTACCAATATTATTATAGAGGTCAACCACCTCCCTTACCCTCAGGCCCTATAGAGTTGGTGCCAGTATACCTATCAATGGCGTAGTGGTTAGTGTAACCAACTGCCACGCCTGAGGTCGCGGGTTCGATTCCCGCACAAGTCAAACATTTGTCTGGGTGTTTCTATGTATATATAATATGTATGTACTTACAAAAAAAAAGTATATATGTATGTTTATCCATTGTCTAGTACCCATAATACAAGCTCTGCTTAGTTTGGGATAGACGGTGTTGTGTGTATGTGATATAATATTATTATATTATTATTAATATTATTGCTTTGCCCAATGTTGTAGGTATATAATATATGGCAGACTTATAGCTACGAATCAATTGTGTACCCTGTCGGGCACATCATTCTAAATATATTAGAAGAGAGGAAGAGGACTCGCTTCTAAACATATTTACATACATACATACATAGATTCACTCCTGTTTCCCAGAGGGGTAGGCAGATACTACAGATTTCCATTTGCTACGATCCTGACACACTTCTCTGGCTTCATTCACTTTCATCACATTCCTCATACACGTCCGTCGGTTCAAGGTGCTCTTAACCTGGCCTTTGTCCAGAACGCCTCCGATCTGATCGAGAAAAGACGATAAATTATTATTGCTACTTATTCTTCTTCTTCTTCTCCCTAGCCTTTATTATTCCCAAGTCACTTGGGGTCGGCTTTTTAGTCTAACCGGATTTGACTGGATATCTGTTTTTACACGGAGTGACTGCCATCTGACCTCCGCAACCCGAATGCTAACGATACCCTAAGGCTAAAGCTATTATTGCTATTTATTAATTTTGAAAATATTTTCGTACATGTTTTTATTTATTTATTTATCTTACCTAAAAAATACAATCTAGATATCTTCGAGGTATAGAAGAAAGAGATGACTAAGTAAATGTGCTCCGTAGTCAACCACAACACATAAAACGGGAACGCTAATAAAAAGGATAGAATTGGATCTGTATCTATTAAACAGCTGTGTTGTATAAAAAATTTCTGTACCGTTGGGTTTTCAAACAAAATATTTCTATACTAGTATTATAAAGAGTAAAAAATTGTGCTTTTGTTTATATAAATATCTCAAAGACTACTGAACCGATTTTGAAAATTCTTTCACTCTTCGAAAGCTACTTTATCCAGGAGTGGCATAGGCTATAAGATCATGCCACGAGCAACGGCCAGTACGCATCAAGGTGGGTGAAACCGTGAGGGATAGCTAGTCTATGAAATTTTTATTATGGCAAATTATTGGTTTTTGTCCATAAATCCCCATTGCTAAGTTGATGTTTGGTCAATGGGGATTTGTGAACTAAAAGTTCACAGATCCCCATTGATGGGGATACTCAATGGGGATATGTGGAATAACCCAATTAAAGCCAAATCTGATGATATTTAATATGTACATTGTACAGTTGCTTGACATTTGACATAGTATGTTTTAAATAATAAAAAACAGTAAACATTAGGTTATCATGGAGAATTAAAGTATAACTCAGTAAAATCACTAACCTATATATTTTGACGGAAATAAATAACTGATTTTTGGCTTGACTGAAGCAACGAATCTGGGAAGATATTAATGTACGTTAGTTTGAATGAACATATCTTATGTTAAAATTAATTCATGTAGATTATTAGTAATACATGTTACTAGTAAAAGCCTGTGGTGAACAGGACGAGTCCATATCGCACCTACTGTGTGAATGCGACGCGTTGGCTGGACTTAGGATGGGTCTGATGGGATTGGCATATCCAAACCCTGAAGACTTCAGGCTTCTCCCTCTGAATTGTACACTGCGGCTAATGCAGTACATTGGGACTGACACAGAAGATCCCACTGGGTCGAAGTGTCGCCGGTCGGTACTGACTGGCCCCCACACACAAGATAAGATAAGATACTAGTAAAATATACCGGCATTGGTTAAATTAAACAATTCAAGAAATTAAATTTAAAGGTAGAAACAAGATAAGTATTCATAGATCCCGGTACCGAACTATATAAAAATACGGATGCTCATTTGTATTTGCCAGCATTTTTGTCCAGAAAAGTCACTTTCTTATAAGAAACAAACATAAAACTTCTTGATTAGGAATACTGCATTCCTAAACCAACAAACATTTTTTGTTGACAAACCAATAAACATTGAATGTTTGGCATAAACCTTATCTTTACCAAAACATTTCCCTTGGATAGAAAAATAGTTTATGAATCACAACCAAATGATCGAATGATCAAATGTATGGCTGACCAAACGGATCTCAACAATAAAGTCTTTAGACCGGCACTACCAACTCATTAGGATGCGCACGCGCACCGGAAATCCATAACTGCTGTAACTGTTGCTTCACCATGTATAGCTTCTGACGGTTTATCGACAAGGCTTCCCGTTTCCGTCCAGGTCCGAATCTTCATTAAAGAATGACTGGCTGGTCATAGAATAGTGTTAGCCAGTCTTCAGTTAATGTTGTTATCAGTAGACGCACAGCGTACGTGCGGCGGCAGCCGGCCCCGGAGCAACGACCCGGCAGATGCTCCGCGCACCTCACGCCATCTACCGAACACTACACACACTGATGACCAACAACCGTACTCACTGTTTTTCTCTTCTACATAACATTCTTCGTGTTCCTTCGTATCCTCCCTAATGTACAATGTTAACACAACAGCGTACTAATGAATGACGATGTATACAAATATGTCACCGATTTACTTTTTATCGATTCTTATTGTAATGCCATACACGTTACTCGTAACAGAAAGTAATAAACCAAACATTCGAGTGGCACAACGATGGGTAGCGTAAAAGCAGCTGGTATGTAAGTAGCGGCGTATGACACACACATCGAGTCTGCGGGAAAGCGGCGCGGCCTCGATCCCGAGCGGCGTGCGCGGGCGCCGGCTGTGACGTGTCGCTCCCGGAGCGCGACGGCGCCCGCTCCACCACCTCACACCCTCACCACACTCCATCCCCGCACTGTACTCACCCCGGACTGCGCTCCTCGGGAACACAAAGTACGCCTGATACGTAAGCCCGTATGTTACACTCGCGACTATACTTCGCGCCTCAGCGGCGTTCCAGTGTACACTGGAAGTTGAGGCGGTGCGGCCGCCCCTCCACCTTCCCACCGTCACACCTGAGCCGAGCGAGCCTTCGCAGGTGCGAGGGACGCGGGGCAGGGGAGCAAGGCTTCGCGGAGGCGGCGCGGGGCCGGGCGCGCGGGCGGCCGCCAGTCTCTGGCTGTTCGCGACGCGGAGCGCGCGTCACTCGAGTTGATAAACATGTCCGCGAACGGGTCGGCGGCCACCGAGCCGCGGCTCTGCCACGTGCGGAAGACGCCCGACTTCGACGGCTATGGATTCAACCTGCACGCCGAGAAGGGCAAACCGGGTCAATACATCGGGAAAGTGGACGACGGCTCGCCGGCTGAACGCGCAGGACTAAAGCGAGGTGATAGGATCCTCGAGGTGAACGGTCACAGTATCGCCGGAGAGAGTCACAAGCAGGTGGTTGCTCGTATCAAGGAGCGCGGGGACGACGCGGAGCTACTGGTTGTGGCGCCTGCGCCGGGTGAGCCAGTGCCGGACCTGGATGCGCCCGCGACGGATCGCACGACGCCTACGTCCGGCGGCGCGGGGGACGCGGCGCGCGACAGCCCGCCGCCCGCAGAGCCACCCCGGCTCAACCTGCAAATGACCGCGGCCGAGATGCGCGCGCATCTTGCCGCCAAGAAAAAGATTGACCCGAAGAAAGTGCCTATGGACCTCAAGTCCAAGTTTGACATCGTTAAGAAACTGTGATGATTGTGTTGTGAGTGGAGTGTGGGGTGTTCGCGTGCCGGTGTTGTGGTCGCGCGTCGTGTGCTGGTCGTGTCGCTCGCTCGCGCGGGGGAGCGGCGCCGCGCGGGGGGCGGTGTCTGTCCCGCTCGCCGCGCGGTCGCCCGCGGCTCGTCCCGATCGCGCGCTGTTGCCAACTCGCGCGGCGGCGACGCTCGTATGAATTAGAACAATGACATCGGTAGCGGTACGGGCGCAGGTTGCTCGCGCGCCTTCCCCGTTTTGTACAATTAATGTAAAGTTTATTTACCATATAAATTATGTTATATAATTTATAGCGTTCTATACAAATTGCCATTGAATTAAATAAAGTGTTGTTGTATATACCTTAGGTACCTAGCAGCTATACATATGTTTTATAGTACATAGGAATAATACATTGTGTGTAATTTATTTAACGAATTCTAATGTTTTGATTTTTATTAATTTGATTATCTAAAAGCGTTGCTAGTACTTTACGTACTCGAGTGCGATTATTGTTTGATTTTATTATCAATAAAATGTATTTAAAAACTTGAACTGTGTGTATGTGTGTGTGAGAGATAGAGATGACATCCCATAACATTATACGTATAGCATAGAGTATATACGGTATTGTGACATTTGCAATCTGTATGTAAATCTACATAACACTATACTATAAGTAGGTACGTTATATACTTGGTATAACGAACCAGTGTTAGCATATAATTTGAGGCTCTTAAGTTATATACTAACTAGTTTTCACCCGCGGCTTCGCTCGCGTAAATGTAGGTTAGGTTAGGTTTGCAACAGTTATTTTTTCTCGATGAAAGGTACCCTATGTCCTATTCTGTACCCCTGACAACGTGTATGCAAAATTTCATGTTGATCGCTTGAGTAGTTAAGGCGTGAAAGCGTAACAAACAAACAAACTCATTTTCGCATTTATAATATTAGTTAGGATAATAATAATTTATTTATTTATTACAGTGGTAAAACATGAATACAGTCCATAAAGTACTTCATATAGGTAATATAATATAATATGGGTGCCTGTACTAGGGTCAACCTGTGCCACAGGCGTTAAGGGCACTTACAATATACTACTAGGAACATAATCATAATAATCATAATCATTTATTTGTCAAACATAGGTATTTACATATAAAGATCTTGGATACAAAATATTTAGTGCGCTATGCTTTGCCAATATTGACATACAAATTAGTAACATAAAAAAATATTAAATTGTCATAACTACGAACTAAGTTACAATTAGCAAAGTTAATTATTTTGTTCTTGGTGTGAAGTTTTTAGGCACACATTTACGCCAAGATAAAGCTGGGTGCGGGGAGTTTACTTAACAATTAGAACAGAAAAGACATTCTTAACGAGTCTCATTTAAAATCCTTAATATTACTTAATATGTTTTGTACTTAAAATTACATTAAATTTAAAGTGATTTTAAATACTTTAATTAAGATATTATCTTATCTTATCTTATCTTGTGTGTGGGGGCCAGTCAATACAGACCGGCGACACTTCGACCCAGTGGGATCTTTTGTGACGGCCCCAAGATTTATCCCTTAGCTATCTCCTTATGAATGTACTGCATTAGCCGCAGTGTACAATTCAGAGGGAGAAGCCTGAAGTCTTCAGGGTTTGGATATGCCAATCCCATCAGACCCAACATAAGATATTAACTATTATACGACCTTTCTAAAGCCACAAATGGCCTGTATTTTTTGGCGGAATATTAATATTGAGCTACTAAATAAATAAAACCTATACTATTTTTTAAGACTGAATAGTTGGTTTTGTAAATTTGTTTGCCAACGCCAATCATTGAAACTACTGATCAAATAACAAAATATTTCTGCATTTTATAGTCTATTTTTGTAGTGAAAACTTCTTTAGGCGCGTTGAGCACTTCCTGGATGCACAAAAATCTTTTTTTTTTGTTTATTAAGAAGTGTTTATGATCAAGGATTAAAGTTTTCACTTCTATCGGCAGTCACCAAAGGCTGCTCCAATTTTTTTTTAGATATGTTATAGGCTCTCTAATATAAGGACCTTTACAAATAAATCAGGTGAAACCGTGGACACTGTTCTTATCTTATCTTATGTGGGGGCCAGTCAGTGCAGACCGGCGACACTTCGACCCAGTGGGATCTTTTGTGTCGACACTCTCCCAATAACGACTGCCATAGATGTTCATGGCAGCCGGGACCGACGGCTTAACGTGCTTTCGGAGGCACGGAGCAGGCGATAATTGTCAATCAATACGCACATAATTCCGAAAAGTCATATAACTTCTGAAAGTCAGAGGTGCACGACGTGGGTTCGAACCCGAGACCCTCTGCATTGCAGTCTGTTGGTCTCCCCACTGAGCTAATGCTATATATCTAATATCTGAGATGCTATATATCTAATAATAATACATGTTTACATACAATCCCACTTCTGGGCATGGGCCTCTTCTCAATATATAAAGTGCTAGCTCAGAATACATCTCGATTGATGCAGGCAGACTACAAATAATCAAAAACAACTTGCTGATGAACTCTCAGATATGCAGTTGCCTTCATATTTTTTATTCTCCACGAGCCGTATCTATTTATTAACTACATAAATATCGACTGCCCCAGCGGCACAGTATTGTATGCGACTGTTATTCATGAGATTTCAGGTTTGATACCCGGCACAAACAAAGTGTTGCTAGGATTTTCTATCAAGAAATTTTTAGTATCACCACGAAGTCTGGATTGTGCTCGGTGAGCGATAACAAGCACGCGCCCCATATTACGTGGGACCTGAAACTATAGTATATAATCTGTATAGATTATATACTATAGTTTCAGGTAGTTTTAGTATTAATATTATAAAGCTGAAGAGTTTGTTTGTTTGGTTGAACGCGCTAATATATTTCAGGAACTAGTGGTTCGAATTGGAAAATGCTTTTTATTTTTCAAATCAAATCATTTATTTCGGGCTGCATAGGCCCTAAATAAATACCTTAACCTAAATTTACAATTTTATAATACATACAACACCATCTAGCCCAAACTAAGCAGACCTTGTACTATGGATACTAGACAATGGATAAACATTACATATATACTTTTTTATTGTTTTGTACATACATACATATTATACCTACATAGAAATACCCAGACCAAGACAATCATACATGTTCATGCACACAAATGTTCGACTTGTGCGGGAATCGAACCTGTGACCTCAGCCGTGGCAGTCGGTTACATTAACCACTACGCCATCGAGGCGAAATGTGGATTTAATACACATCTTGCGTTGAGGATATATATATATATGTCAGGCTATACATGTATGTATGTATCTACTACCTACATAACTTGGAAGTGTGAGAACTACATGCCGCAGAATCGAACACGAGACATTTTCTTACTGCGTTATTACTACTGAAATGCAATCTTCCTCATAGCTTTGACATTGATTTTTTCTGTAGAATTTTAAGGCAATGCTACTAATATCTATCCAGAAAAAACTATTGGCAATGAATGAACAAAATAATTAACCTCGATCTTAACATCCGTGTTCATCCGGAAATGTCTGTTGAAGTCGGAGGTTCTATCGACTTCGGATTAATCCAATAATTGTTGTAACTATGTAACGTGAAAATAATATTCTTTCTTTGCTTTGTATGGAAAGAAAGAATATTATTTTTAATTACCTCAAGCATATAATTATCCCCGTATAGGTAACGATGATATGCATCTACATTTAACCAGATAGTGTTTTAGTCTCGCCACTGCCACTTCGCCGAGCGTGGGTTCGAATCCCATACGAGACAAAAACTTGTGTGATCTTCAATTGGTTTTTCTGAGGCTGGATATTCATTGTATCCATTTTTTGAAAGTTTGTGAAGTATCCCGCGATACAGTTTTTTTTTCTATTGCGGGAGTCGTCTTAATCTATACCTATATATATATATATATAGATATAGATATATATAAATCTCGTGTCACGGTATTTGGCCGGGCTCTTCCAAAACGGCTCGACCGATTTTTATGCAATTTTTTATGTAGGTATCTGTATTTGGTAGGTATGAGAATAGGTTGTAAAGTATGTACCGCTAGGTGATTAGGGTGTCCCTATCGAGCAGAACAACGTTTTGCGGGATCAGCTAGTAAAAAAAAATGTATTTGCCGTGGCATCTTGTTACCTCAGTCATGATTTCTATAGCAACTATGATTTATGAAAAATTTATTTGAATGATTTGAAAGTTGTATGATTTCGCAATCGAAAGTTGAAATATATATCTATCGGCTATCATTCAACCACTTTATTTCGCAAAATATTGATTTCATATTGGTTTAAATGTTCATCTTACCGCTGCTAGTCCGTCGAATAATGTCGGTTTGATCCCCACGTAAGTTACTACATACGCATACAAAAATTTGTATGATCCTAAAATTATTAAACTGAGAACGCTTTTTATGTCCGTAATTCCAGACGATTCGATTTTACACATTCATAATAACGCATTATTAATATAGTGCCTGCTTAGAAACTGTCCCACTACTGGGCATGGACCTCTTTCCTGTATAAGTTGCTTTAGACCTCCACCTAGCTGACCCAGTACAAGTTGGCACGCTTCACACATCTTCGAGAACATTATGGAGAATTCCTCACGAACTTTTCTTACTCACCGTTTAAGCTATAATTATTATTTACTAGCTTTTGCCCGCGGCTTCGCTCGCGTTAATTTAGAATTTGACAATCAATTCGGGTTGTACTCTGCTTGTAATCATATAATTCAATCATGATTCGAAATACACGTGGCGCCATCTATTATCATAAGAATGTTATTATTGTTTTCCTCGGGAACAGTAATTTTTTTCGGGATGAAAGGTAGCCTATGTCCGTTTCTGTACACCTGACAACGTATATGCAAAATTTCAGGATGATCGGTTCAGTGGTTTAGGCGTGGAAAGGTAACAAACAAACAAACTCATTTTCGCTTTTATAATATTAGTTAGGATTAGGATAGGAAGTTAGGATTAGGATACAGTAAATACACCTTTCTAAATATTGCTGTGTAAATTTCGTGATAAATCTTTTGATAACACTACGAAGAACTCTCAGCCATGGAGGTTGCCTCACGATGATTTCCTTTGCTGTTAAAACAAGCGATAATGAATGTACACATATCTTCAAAAATCAAAAGACAGTGGTGCGTGCTACGGGAACGAATTCAAGACCTCTGCGTTGCAGTATGTTAGAGTAGTAGAGCCTCGCTGATTTCAGCATGAATAGGCCGGCTCGACTGGGGAAGGACTACCCTCTCACAGAATATCGACGTGAAATAGCAGTATTCCTACTGTTGTGATTCGTTCGGTGAGTGAGAGTGCCGGAGGCCCAATCACTCTCTTTCCCCCTTCCCGCTCCTTCTCCTTCCCACTTCCTTTCCTAAAAGGTCGGCAACGCGCAAGTGATGCTTCTGGTGTTGCAGGCGTCCATAGACTACGGTGACCACTTACCATCAGGTGGACAATTTTTTTTATGCGATTTAGGTGGCAAACAAATGTTTGTTTACCACCTAAATCGCATAAAAAAAAATTTAAAACGTATTCCACTAGACTGTTTTTTTCCTAAATACACATTTCTAATATCTAATCAAATCAACATCAACATACAATTCATCGATAACTACTCAATAAATCGAATCATTCGAATATAAACCAGCACATCGCTATTTAGTAACATATTTGTAATTTTGTAAGGAAATATAAAGAATTATTTAAAACAGCAGACGATATAAATCCAAGGAGTAGACGAGACCCCCATAGACTTTATTTTATTTTATTTTTATTTTATTTTATTTATAAGGTTCACCAACAATTGATTACACTGTTACAAGATGTGATACATTCATAAAACTCATTACTAGCGTAACAATCTCTTACAGGTAAACACAGCATGCATAATTTTTATATCTTAAGTTTACAATTACCAGTTCAAAGACAAATCAATCAATACAAGAAAAAATATATAGACAGAATTAAAAATAAATAAATAAATAAGTACACAAACAAACAAACAAATCAACCAACCAACCCCAATACAGAGAGAGCATTAGGCGTTATGATAGTTTGAAATAATTTTTTTGATCCTATTAAGTGAGTCAGCATGCACGTCAATTAGATCACTTAGGCTATTTAACAATTTGCATAGTCGGGGGATCGGAGAATTTGCGCCGAAGACGGTTCTACGGAGTGGAGGATGTAAAGGCGTGATGGGAGCTCGAGGATTTCTGGCGGGGACACGGAGTTTTAAATATTTCAGCAATTGGGGACAATCTATTTTATGCTGTATAATTTTAATTAAGAAAAGGGAATCAAGAATATCTCTTCTTTTCTGTAAAGACATCATTTTAAAGTGAGAAAGCCTGTCATTATAGGACACCTTTATCTTTGCAATCCCAGAAGAATATGCCAAATGCCACAAAAACCTTTTTTGAACCCTTTCTAGCCTAAGGGCGTGGGTGGAGTAGTGCGGCCTCCATACTGTGCTACAATATTCTAGTGAGCTGCGGACAAGACAATTATAAAGTGAAATCTTAGTTTTACTGTGTCGAAAGCTAGTAACATTTCTAATAACGAAGCCAAGCATTCTTGATGCTTTTTTAATTACATTTTCAATATGGGGCACAAAGGTTAACTGCTTATCGAATAATATCCCTAGATCTCTTATCATGTCTACTTCCTGGATTTGTGAATGGCCAATGTGATAATTAGAAGAAAGTAATTTCATCTTCCGGGAAAACTTTACGTGATAGCACTTTTTAATGTTCAAACTCATATCATTCTCATCGCACCACTTCGCTAACACATTAACATCTCTCTGGAGTAACTCCGCATCAAGGACTGAGTCAATTAATCTACAAAATTTAAGGTCGTCTGCATACATGTAACAGTCTGAGTATTTGAGTCTATATGGAATATCATTAACAAAATAGTTAAATAAAATTGGACCAATGTGGGAGCCCTGGGGCACACCAGATGTAACGTTGTACATTTTAGACTGAAAGCCGTTAATGACTACAAAAAAGGAACGATTACTGAGGTACGATTCTAACCAGTTACGTAAGGAACCAATGATTCCATATGCGGTAATCTTCTGCAAAAGTATATGATGAGGGACGCGGTCAAACGCTCTACTAAAATCGGTATAAATAACATCGACTTGTTTCCCAGAGTCTATTGCACTCGCTAATGTCTCAGTAAAAGTCACCAAATTTGTGCAAGTAGACCTGGAACCCACAAAGCCATGCTGGGAACTGCTGAGGTACAGCTTAAGGTGCGCCTGCAGATAAGGGCAAATAAGTGACTCAAAGATTTTGGCAAAAGTAGACAGGATAGAAATTGGTCTGTAGTTACCTACATAATTGGTGTCACTACATTTGTGTACAGGCACGACTTTAGCTTCTTTCCAAATGTTGGTAAATATTCCTGTACTAAGCGATCGATTATATATTAGCAGTAAAGGAGCTGTTAAAGGACGCGCACACATGGATACCAAAAAGGGAGGAATCCCGTCAGGACCAGCACCTTTTTTACGATCTAGAGACTTTAGTTTGGTTAGGAGAGCATCATACTGGATAGTGGGGGCTGATAAAGGCAAACTATAAGCAAGCAGGCTCTGCAAATATTCTGAAGCTACAGGTTGATATGAGCTCTTTGGAGTGCTGTACATACAAGAAAAGTGCGCAGCGAACATTTCTGAAATTTCAATACCGTTTGAAGATGACGTTATATCATCGGACATTGTGAGGGGATAAGGACTTATGCCTCCCCTTTTAACTTTGATATAAGCCCAGAAGCGCTTCGGGTTATTAATTATATCATTTTCTAAGTCTCTAGTATATTTGTTGTAGCAAGAAGTGGCCAAAACATTGCATCGCTTGCTCAATAACTTAAGTTCAAGTTCATCCATAGGATTGCCATAAATTTTATGCCGCCTTCTTAGCTTTTCTTTTTCTCTTAGCGTTCTTATTAAGTTTCTATCAAACCAGAGAGGGTACGACTTTCGTTTGCGTGTGTTATTAGGAGCATACTTTTTTATAAGAGTATTAAGTTTGTCATAGAAGCAACTAAGCATATTATTTACGTCGAGAGCTCCATCAAACAAGGAACTCCAGTCCGTCTCATCTAGATGTCTACAAATACTGTCATAGTCTAATTTAAAGTAATTAATCCTGTCGCTACTCTTGTATGGAAGTCTGGTGTCCTTGTAAGATGTAAAGGAAATTTCAATTGGGGGATGAAAAGTATCGACAACACTCAGTGGATTATTGGCAAGTTTTACGCATCCTGAAGTTAAAGAGGTCAACACAAGGTCTAATATACGCCCCGACTTGTTTTCAACATAATTAAGTTGTGTTAGTTTATTTATATGAATAAAATCAGTTAATAAGTAACCTATACCTGGCGCTGTATAACCATTATCTGACTCACTTACTAAGCTCCAGTTAATGATTCCTAAGTTAAAATGGCCCACTATGCAGACTTGTAAGCCCGATTGTTCTAATACGTTATTACAAGAGTCTAAGAAATATTCTACGGTCGTACGAAGCACAGGTGGGGGCAAATAAACTGCGCACAGAGCTAGTTGACAAACAGAATTAGCGATTGAGACATTTATAGTTACCCACAGATCCTCACAATGACTCTCCCAGACAGACATGTGCTTCGAATTTATTTTTTTCAGTACTGCTATCAACACACCACCTCCATTCTTTTTGATACCATCCCTATCTCTTCTATAGACTACGTATCTGTTATCAAATAGCTCTGAGCTCAATACAGAATCGTTCAGCCATGTCTCGGTCAATATAATTACATCATAAGCTTCGCAAGATAATTGACGATAAAAGTTATGAGTTTTGGTGCGTAGGCCTCTTGTATTCTGATAATATATTCTTAAATCATTGAATTATAATAAATAATAAATTCTAGTACATTGACTTAAAACAATAAAAAACATAACAATAAAATTACAGTAGTTTGTTTAAGGTGTCCTTGTTCCTAGCTAAAATGTGATCAGAATCTTGATCTTTTCGCATGAATACCCGGCCACCACGCACCCAGACATATTGATAACCAATCTCTTTAGCTCTGATCCTAGCAGCAGCGTGAAGTGCTTTGTTGGTAGCGGACAGGTGTTCCATTATGTAGATGGGCGACTTTGGTCCGGTGTATCCTAGATGCGTGGAATTAAGTTTGTTATTGGGGTTGGACCTATTGAACTTGATAGTTGCTGCGATTAATTGATCACGTGTGCGTTGGCAAATAAGTTGCACCACTATGGCTCGCGGACGAGTGTTATTGGTATTATGTTTCGCAACTCTAGTGTAATGTTTAATATCCTTGTCTTCGATGCCGCTTCCAACAACCTTAGATAATTGTGATACGATTTGTAACAGATTTTCTTGCTTTTTTTCTGGAACACATTGAATTTCCACATTACTAGAACGTGTCTGCTGTTCTAGTTGACTTATACGTACGGTCAAGTCGCTGATACTGGCTTTCATCTCCGAGTTTTCTTTCAGTAACTCCTTCATACCCTCCTTCGACGCCGCGTACTCTTTTAGAAGATCTTCGTACTGCGAGTTCATAAAGGCCATGGATTTATCCATTTTCTCCATTTGCTCTTTAATAGGTTGCAATTCCTTATTCAATATGCTCTTCATATTTTCTGTTATTTTAGATAAAATTTCTTCCTGTTCACTCTTTACTGCGTTTTGAATAAGTTGGCGTATGTCATCCTGCGATAAAGTAAACTGAGCAGCCGCCTGAGGTGGAGATCCAAGGGCTTGCCTTTTATTGCCTCTTATGGTTGAGATGTTACGTAGAGGAGTCCTGTCCGAATTACCGCCTCTTGGTCCTGAGTTTTTACATTCGGGACATCGCCATTTAGCAGGTACAACGAAGTCATCAGCCAAAGATAAACAAATGTAATGATACGCTTTGTGACATTTTGCACACTTAGCGTACTTTTCGTTATCTACGACTTGGTCACAACATTCCCATAACAATATAGAACTACAGGATATCTCAGCCATAGCGAGTAAAGTGCTTAATTCGTCTTAATCAATTCCGTAACTCTCTCAGGATAAACAAATAATTGTGCTTAGTGATGTTGCAAGGTTGAGTAAATATAATAAAAGCTAGTGATGTGTGTACGCATATTTAATAAGATACCTTGTCACTTAAAAGGGTTAAATACTAGATTATTTAAAATACATTTATATAAATGGCTAAATGAAAATAATTTTTATTGTCTAAAAGAATTTATTGAAAATAAATTGTAACTTTGTGCCTACCAGACTATGTGTTAAATGTATTGCGTGCTATGTTAAGCTAAACATGTGTAACTTATTTCACAATTGTAACATCTTTATATACCATGTTTGATGCAAATAAATATTATTATTATTATTATTATTATAAAAAACACTGAATGAACAACGAATACCCATGTTATAGGTATTTGCGATAATGTTGACGCGACCTTCATACAGTACTTCCTCGTATTGTTAGTTCTGTGAGAGAATTGGTCAGCGAGACGAGAGCAACAATGTCGGCTCACGTGTTTAAATACAGTATTACATCGATTCTCGCCATACTTGACTGCACCGATGGCGTAATGGTTTAATTGATCGCTAATGCCACTGAGTCTAATGTTCAATCCCCACACGGGACAACAATTTGTGTGTCCCATAAATAGTTGTCCTGAGTCAGACCCACGTTTATCGTGACTCCGCCGCCCCCGTGGGTCATAGCGTGATGTTATATAGCCTTCCTCGATAAATAGGCTATCCAACACTAAAAGAATTTTCAAATCGAACCAGTAGTTCCTGAGATTAGCGCGATCAAACAAACAAACAAACTTCAGCTTTATAATATTAGTATAGATTATTATTTTCAGCCTGTATTGTCCCACTGCAGGGCAAAAGCCTCCCTTCCGCTTTTCCACATATCCCTATTAAGCGCTAGTTTGCACCAGGCTCTCCTGTAGTAAGTTAATTCGTCTTGCCATCGACGTTGTGGTCTACCACGTTGCTGCTTAGCTCCCTCTGGGATCCAATCTGTGCTGATTTTAGCCCAAACTGCTGCGGCATACGGCAAATGTGTCCAGCGCAATCCCATTTTAGTTTAACGGCTTTCTGGGTGACGTCTGCAATTTCTGGAGCGTAGTGTGGAGTTTTTAATTGGGTCCGTTAACCGTACCCCTAGGCAACTACGCTCCATGGCTCGGTGGCAAACCTCTAGCGTGGACCTTTGCTGACCAGTCAAAGACCATGTTTGTTGTGTTTGACTAAAAAGCTTTATTTAAAAGCTGCGGTATACCAATGTAAGCTTTATGAAGCTTATTTAGTTATAAGGATTAAATAAACTTTATAATAAAGTTGTCAAAACCCAGACTATTCGTGAGACTCTGAACAATGCATATATCCATGAGCTTACGTTTGAAACATAATGGAACCACACACTACTAATATATATTTGCAACGTGACACCAAGCATTTTTATCACCCCGCATAGATAACACCGATATCACATGCGATTAAAATACTTCATTCTAAATTATTAATTATTGCTCAATTAATAATTACACTCGTTTTATATAACAATACATCATTAGCGTAATTATGGAGTGTTATGTAACTATGTAATAAGTAATAATAAATAATAATAATTTATTTACCAAAAAATTACAATTTAGTACACTTACAAATGATATTGGTGAAACAATAATATTTTATAAACAATAAAAGTAAGTGTTTTTGTGGAACTCTGGTACCCAATGTAAGATATAACTTGTGTCATGGGTACCAGCGCTCTTCAGTAACACGTCATACATGGCATATTCCATTGGCAATGACAAAGGTGTGTGTGTGTGTATGTGTGTGTGTGTGTATGTATGTGTGTGCGTGTATGTTGTGAAGTGTTTAGCGTGTGCATATATATCAGTACATACATATATCTTTTATTTATTAAACTTTCTGTCTCATCATAATTTTGTGTCTGTAACCATTTTAAAACTTTTGCCTTGCATTCTATTAAGTAATAATTGAGTAGCTATAGTTTTCAATAGCCATGTTGGTAGTGTTCAAGAAGCCGTTAAATAAGGTTGGTTGGTCATGCAAGTTCTTATGAATACTTGTATTCAACGTTTCTTGCGTTAATATTAAGAGGTATGGGGTATCAAAACATTTACATAGGACTGCATGGCGTAGTGGTTTCAGGGGTCCCCTTGTCACTGCCACTAAGCCGAGTGTTGTGGGTCCGGTCCACACGGGACAAAAATGGTTTTTCCGAGTCTGGGTGTTACATGTGTCCAGAGTTTGAATGTTTATAAAGTCTCCCGCAAACAATACATAAAATATTCCCAGTGTCTTTTTATTCCAAATACTTAAGTCAAGAAAAGTTTTTAATAAATCTATTGCTGACACGCTAAGCCCAAACGAAACATCAATGTACAAAAGAAATAACTATAGCTGAGACCTCCGAAATCGTAATCTTGTATTCCCCTGTCTCCTCCTACATAACTAAACCCTTTCATAAACAAAATGAGTTGGATTTTGTCTTTTTTAGTATTATTTCTTCTTTCAGTTTTCTTTTAAACGAATTTTGTAATTTTTGAACTTTCCTAATTCTTTAAAATGTTAAGTACGCGCATTTCCTCTTAACTGAATATCTTTTGGCGTTTTGTGTTTCCTATGAGAATTTTAACAAGTGCCTTAAAAATAAAAGACTAAACACAACAGATATTTGAAAATAATATGGGGATAACTGCATTAATATAAAAAGAAATTTGTTGGAATGATACAAAGCCAAAACAATAGTTTTGTCCGTCTTTATATTTGGTCGGCCATCACGTAAAACAACTGAACGGAATTTGATGCGGTTTCAAGAGAGAATAGATTCGTTGTGCACGCGCGTCGCCAACAGAAATCAAAAATTACAACGTGCATTGTTATTTTTTGCCGTTTCTCAGGTAAACTTTTTCATTAAACCTGTAGCTTTGTGATTACGCTCGGACAGATCGCAATACCGATGGTTCAATTGGCCTTTTTGTATGATATCCTCAGTACCTGCATTTGAAATATGACCGGTATCATTATTATGAGAAGATCAATATTATTCATTCTATTTATTTTAAAATGACATCGCTCGCACTCTGATTAGTTTCTGTATCGCGGGGACTAATATTACTTAGTTGTCGGCCTCGATGGCGTAGTGGTCAGTGTAACCGACTGCCACGCCTGAGGTCGCGGGTTCGATTTCCGCACAAGTCAAACATTTGTGTGCATGAACATGAATGTTTGTCTTGATCTGGGTTTTTCTATGTATAATAAGTATGTATTTACAAAATAAAAGTATATATGTATGTTTATCCATTGTCTAGTACCCATAGTACAAGCTCTGCTTAGTTTGGGCTAGATGGTGTTGTGTGTATGTGACAAAAATAGTCCCCCGCCGTGTCTGTCTGTCTGTCTGTTCGCGATAAACTCAAAAACTACTGAACGGACTATCATGTGGTTTTCACCAATAGACAGACATATTCATGAGGGAGCTTTAGGTATATAATTTGTTAAGGTTTTGTACTACCCATGCGAAACCGGGGCAGATCGCTAGTTACAAAATTAAATGTAAAAGTTTGTGAGTATGGAAGGATGTTAGTTACTCTTTCCCGCGAGCAGCGATAGCTCAGTGGGGAGACCAACAGACTGCAATGCAGAGGGTCTCGGGTTCGAACCCACGTCGCGCACCTCTGCCTTTGGGAAGTTATATGAGTTTTCGAAATTATGCGCGTTCTCGATCAGATCGGAGGCGTTCTGGACAAAGGCCAGGTTAAGAGCTCCTTGAACCGATGGGCGTGTATGAGGAATGTGATGAAAGTGAATAAAGCCAGAGAAGTGTGTCAGGATCGTAGCAAATGGAAATCCGAAGTCTCTGCCTACCCCTCTGGGAAACAGGCGTGAATCTATGTATGTATGTGGGTATTGATTGACAATTATCGCCTGCTCCGTGCCTCGGAAAGCACGTTAAGCCGTTGGTCCCGGCTGCCATGAACATCTATGGCATTCGTTATTGGGAGAGTGTCGACACAAAAGATCCCACTGGGTCGAAGTGTCGCCAGTCTGCACTGACTGGCCCCCACATAAGATAAAATAGTCTTTCCCGCAAAAACTACAGAACAGATTTTGATGAAACTTTACAGTATTATTGTGTATACATTTCTGCGGGTATAGCAAGAGCCAAATGCGCCTGCTCATAGGAGCGTTCACTGGCCATTTTGGCACCAACGAGTTCCTGTGCAGATTGAGATTGACATACGATTCGATCTGCAGAGCATGTGGTGAACAAGACGAGTCCATATCGCACCTACTGTGTGAATGCGACGCGTTGGCTGGACTTAGGATGGGTCTGATTGGCTTATCCAAACCCTGAAGACTTCAGGCTTCTCCCTATGAATTGTACACTGCGGCTAATGCAGTACATTCATGGGGAGATAGCTAAGGGATAAATCTTGGGGCTGACACAAAAGAACCCACTGAGTCGAAGTGTCGCCGGTCTGTACTGACTGGCCCCCACACACAAGATAAGATAAGATAAGATTGTTTATACATCAGAATAACATACAAGCTACTAAAATACATAAATCTACATTAACGCAAGTAAAGATGCGGACAAAATCTAGTTATAATATATTTACCGCATCTCAGTTATTTTACGGTAGGTATACTATTAAATATAAACAAGCAATATTTTCCGCAAACCAATCGTAAAACTTGCTAAGTTTCGAAACAATTTTATCGAATACTTACGTCATAGGAAATACATATACGTGACACACATATGACATACGTAAGTCAAAAATCATTTATTTATTCAGGTCACCAAGTAACACTTATGAATGTCAAAATATATAGGTTAGTAAGTTTACTAAGTCACTGGAGCTACATTTATGTTAGTTGCTAGGTTCAGACAAAGGGTTGAGCCTATGAGAAGATACCTGCAAGAAACTCACGGCCACCTTTTTTAAATCAGCAATTAATTATAATTTTAATATTTTACAACTTATATCAACAAGGTCTTGCAGCCATCATATATCATATATTACTAACTATAAAAAACTAAAAATATTAATACCAATAATATCTTATCTTATCCTATGTGTGGGGGCCAGTCAGTGCAGACCGGCGACACTTCAACCCAGTGGGATCTTTTGTATCGGCCCCAAGATTTAACCCTTAGCTATCTCCTTATAAATGTACTGCATAAATGTACTGCATGTACAATTCAGAGGGAGAAGCCTGAATTCTTCAGGGTTTGGATATGCCAATCCCATCAGGCCCATCCTCAGTCCAGCCAACGCGTCGCATTCACACAGTAGGTGCGATATGGACTCGCCCTGGTCACCACAGGCTCTGCAGATCGAATTGTGTGCCAATCTCAATCTGCACAGGAAGTCGTTGGTGGCAAAATGGCCAGTGAACGTAGTACGGGAAGACTAAAAAGCAACTAAAACGTCAGGGAAACTGTAAAATATAAATAGCTGTTATATTAAATACATAAATAGCAGTAAAGTTTAACACAAGTAGTTTAATATTTTTAAAATAATATACAAAAGTCTTTTATAATAAACAACGCCATATAATCCATACAAAGTAGTTTCAATACTGTTCATTTTCCAAAATTTTCCAAAGGGAGAGGAAGGCCAAGGAAAAGATGGATGGACTGTGTGAGGATGGATATGAAAGGGAAAGGGGTAAATGATCAGATGACGGGTGACAGAGAAGTATGGAAGCGAAGGACATACTGCGCCGACCCCAAATAAATTGGGACCAGGGCAAAAGGATGATGACTGTTAATTTTCCAAAATACTGTAAAAGTTTTACCGACCGACCACCCTAACATACTTTGATTATTTTATTAAAAGCTGGCAACCCTTGCATTGCATGCTTGCTTTCCTCCTTGGCAACATAAAAAATCATCTTTATATTCAGTGACAAGGTAAAGGCAATACGTGAATGGATTTGGTATAAAGAATTTCGTCATTAGTCACTCTTCGTGTCTTGAAAACATTGTGTTTGAACGATTCGAAAGTGGCTGGCCATCAGTTCCACATGTCAAACTGAGTCCAAGGTTTGTGCAGTTTCATCACGTACGTGGTTTTATTGCCGGATATCATTAAAAGTAGACTATAGAAATAGAGTTGTTTCTCGAGATTTATTTAATGTGACAAGACTTATATAGAATCGCATTAGGTGTTGCTTAACGGATATTATATATTTCTTTTTTTACACAACTAAGGTGGCAAACAAGCATACGCTTCGCTGATTTCAGCATGAATGGGCCGGCTCGACCGGAGAAGGACTACCCTCTCACAGAATATCGACGTGAAATAGCAGTATTCCTACTGTTGTGTTTCGTTCAGTGAGTGAGAGTGCCGGAGGCCCAGTCACCCCCTTTCCCCCATCCCGCTCCTTCTCCTTCCTACTTCCTTTCCTAAAGGGTCAGCAACGCGCTAGTGATGCCTCTGGTGTTGCAGGCGTCCATAGGCTACGGTGACCACTTACTATCAGGTGGGCCGTATGCTTGTTTGCCTTTATGTTCCGTGTGGTGATCGACCCCACACCCCCACACTCACACTCAGATTTCTTTATTTTCTCTTCCATATTCTATGCTTTAAATACGTTAACTTAGGGTATCTAAATACGTTACCTGGGAATTACTAAGCAGAAAAACTCAATAAAACTGTTCCAATTCGATAATATATTTGCGTAATATCTATAAAAACATTTTATACGCAATAACTGCCTGGAAGATGTTGCAAGATTTACTTGAAAAGAGAAACTTCGATGAAATAGTTCGTAATCGTTCTATATATTTTAACTTCTTGAACGTCTAGGGGATATACGTAAATAATAATTAAAAATTAATTGTGCAAACAATACACAAACGGACAAATGTATGTGCGCTCGACACTTGACTCATTAACGAGTCAAGTGTGCAGCGGACATACATTTTTAGTGTTTTTTTTTTTTGATGACTCATTTTTGCGGACAGCGTAGGACATACGCTGTCCGCAAAAATGAGTCATCAAAAAAAACTCGACAGTTGACGGGTTAAAATATAAGCAAAGGCATAAGCAGCGATAGCCTAGAGGAACACTGTTGGACTGCCCCGTAGAGGTCTCTAGTTTAATCCCGAGGCAAGCACCTCTAACTTTTCGAAGTTACGTGCGTGTTAAACAGTTAATAATATCGCTCACTTTAAAGATATAGGAGGAAGCGTAGAATCGTGAGGAAACCTGCATGTCTGAGAGTTCAACGTAATTTTCTCGAAGATATGTAAAGTTTGCGAACTCGTATTGGGTCAACGTGATGGACTATGGCCTGACCCTTCTCATACTGAAACCCTTACCCAGCAGAGGGACAAGTATATACGGGGCTAATGTATACTAATATTATAAAGCTGAAGAGTTTGTTTGGTTGAACGTGCTAATCTCAGGAAATACTGGTTCGATTTGAAAAATTATTTTAGTTTTGGTTAGCCCATTTATCGAGAAAGGCTATATAACATCACGCAACGACCAATAGGAGCGGAGCATCAATGAAAAATTTTGCAAAACGGGGAATATTCTCATAAGTGAAGCAGGCGAAGTTGCGCGGGTCAGCTGGTATTTTTGAAAGGCGCATAAAAGACAGATGGTTAGTCTGACGGTAAGTGGTTACGTAGCCTATGATCGTTTGCAATACTAGAGCTATAGCTCGTGCGTTGCCGGCCTTAGCCAATGGAATCAAAAATAGGATAAAAGGAAAGGATTAGGAAATGTAGTGTATAACCACCTAGACCTTTTCCTTACCAGGCGAAACGAAGTAGCTGTATTAGTATTCTTTTGTCAGTCTACAGTTTCCTAAAAGAGTTCGCTTCTCCTTTAGGTGAACTGGTTCTTTGGTTCTGACACGAAATAATTGTCAATAGCGCTGCTCCTTCAAACTTTACCTTTAAATGCAAATAAGATAACGCGCATATTATAATATAGCCATGAACCATTTATAGTTGACTAGATGTTCCCGCGGTTTCACCCGCGTTTATCGATACTGCGCCGCCCCCGTGGGTCATAGCTTGATATTATATAGTCTATAGCCTTCCTAAGTAAATAGGCTAACCAACACTAAAATAATTTTTCAAATCGAACCAGTAGTTCCTGAGACTAGCGCGTTCAAACAAACAAACAAACTCTTCAGCTTTATAATATTAGTATAGATTTGTATTTTTATTAAACTACATACAAATAAAAAAAATCAACGGGTTGCACTCCGGGAGTGCCGGCAGAAGTGAAAACTTGAATATTAACGTTGTGCATTTTTGATATTTTGGAATGGTTAGGGAATAATTTTGCACGAATTGCTTTAATTATCAGTATAAAAGTACTATCATTTATGTGGTAAAATACAATATTCATTTATTGCGCTATCGTACACAAACATGACAATTCTCCCTCCGTCTTACGAATTTTCGATCAGGTCACGTGTCCTGATGCGAATTTAAAATTTTTTACACATCACAAAAAAATGCACAACGCCGCTAAAGAAGTTTTCACTTCAAAATTTTGGTATGGCGTAGAACATGTGCATGAGTAAAATAACCTTTTTCCGGATCGGACAAAGTGTTATTATATTTCTATGTCAAGAAATCCTTAGTAGCATTTCGAATTCTCACTAATTTGTTTGATTATTACAATTTCGCGCTTTAACTACTCGACCGAACATCATGAAATTTCGCATACACATTGTCAGGTACATAAAAAAAACATAGGGGACCTTTCATCCAGAAAAAGTACCGTTCTCAAGGGATAGAAAATTATCAATATCTATATTCAGCGAACGCCTGGACTCACCGTCTATTATGTGCAAAATGTAGCTGTACCCTCCATGGATAGGCAGAGACGACTCCACGGATAGAAACTATAAGTATGTATATTTTCGATTGTATGTAAACAACGATGATACGGATATTGCAATAATAAGATATACTTCGGCCTACAATATGTTTATTCAAAATTATATAGCATTGATTTTGAACAATCAATTTCAAACAAAACATATCATCTATATAAAACGTATAGGAGATTATACTCTATTCTTACATACTTATAAGGGTAAATATCTTATACATTTTATATTGGCAATATGGCCTTTAAATCTTGCCATTCATTAAGTGTAGTAACAGGAAAATTGTGTTATAAATTAATTTTGCGGTGTTAGGTATTATCTTTACATGAAGTGGTGACGTCATGATAGTTTTTTAATGTTATATCACTTATCTATTTCTTAAATTACACTTCATTTGGTTAGGTATTTAAGACTGCGCCGAGCGTAAGACAGATAATGACAGAGCTCGTGCGGCGCATATTCAAATCGGCGCGCGGCCGCCATAATAAAATTGTATGGAGGATTTGAAGTGCTTTTTTAAATAAATATGTATCTTTATTGTCAACCAAGAACTTAAATATTTGAGACGGACAAATTGTAATATAACTATTTATGTTTCGTTTAATCCATAAAATAGGATAGATTTCTACTGTTATAATCTAAAAACCATGTAACACGAGCTTACGTTTTGCATTTTTTGTGCAAATTTACGTAATTTTGTAGGCGAAAATATTAATTATTTTAAGTTCTTTCAACGGAGTAGTTGTAAACACATTCATTGTTATGGTAAATGTATATTTTGTATTTGTATTAAACAAAAAGTGTTGATTTTATTCACTTAACTGTGACCGCCTGTTTTGGCACATTTCGCCCGGCGCAGTCTTAACTAAAGGTAAACAATCTTGATTTGACTTTTGAAAAATATATCAAGCAACAATAAACGACATTTCAGGTCTCTACTTATGATGTCATATGCTATATACACAGATGACCTTACAATAAAGTTGGCTATTTAAACGTGTGAATACATACAACAAACGTAATATGTGTCGTGACTAATTAAATTGTGTGAGATCTACGTCATTTCATTACAGGCCTATAAAATATGTCTTTAGTATCTTAAGTTGACGCGAATTGTAATACAAATACTTGGTAAGAATTATATCGCAGGTGTGCACACTAAGAAGAAGAAGAAGAAAGAAAGAAAGAAAGAAAGAAAGAAAAATTATTTATTTGACACATACCACAAACACATAATAACAAGTATAAAATAAAAAGAAATACTTAGATACAAACATAAACTTAGCGAAACTAAACCAAAACAGAAAAATAAACAAAATACATATAAAGTGTCAACAGTAGTGTCAAATAGGGCCCAGTTCAGCATGTGTCAGACGAAAGCCAAACGCTGGTTTTCAACTGGGTCCTTTAGTGACTCACGGATATAAACCATCTATAATATAATCAAAGAAAATATAAAAAATGCGTATAATATACCTATAAACAGAATAATATCAAATTTACACATAGACACAGATAATGTACCTAATACAAGATCTCACAACACAAAATTATATATATAAAAAAACAGGTGTTCATGTCAGCTGAAAAGTAACTTTATTAAGATCACTTACCGTCCTGTTCTATAAACCTACAACAAATTAATGATTTGACTTATAAATGATTTTTGATTTTCATGTTCGGGATAAAAAGGCTATGTCCTTCTCTGGGGTCCAATATATCTGCTTGCCATATTTCGCCAAAATCAGTTTTTGGGTTTAGACGTAGAAGCGTAACAGTCAGACAGAGTTACTTTAGCATCCTTACTAATATGATAAATGTGAATGAGAGTTTGTTTGTTACGCTTTCACGCCTTAAGTACTCGACCGATCATCGTTAAATTTCACATACAGTGGCACAGGAAAGGATATAGTACATACTACGGAAAATCCTAACTAATATTAAAAATGCGAATGTAAGTATGTTTGTTACGCTTTCACGCCTTAAGTACTCGACCGATCATCGTTAAATTTCACATACAGTGGCACAGGAAAGGATATAGTACATACTACGGAAAATCCTAACTAATATTAAAAATGCGAATGTAAGTTTGTTTGTTACGCTTTCACGCTTTAACTACTCGACCGATCATCATGAAATTTCGCTTACACGTTGTCTGGGGTACACGAAAGGTCATAGTGTACCTTTCATCCAGAAAATGTCCTGAGCCCAAGATATAAAAATTTATAGACAAAATTTAGATTAACATAATAATAATAATAATAACTTTATTGCAGATAAAATCCATATAAGAGAGACAATAAAATACAATTATTAAATACAAATTTAAAAAAATTTTAATGTCAATGTCAAATTAACGCGAGCGAAGCCGTGGGTAAATATAGTTCATAATATTGGCCTTGCACTTCTATTTAGTCAAAAGGAATACACAAATTCGTCAGTAGAATGATGAAAACAAGAGTCTGCAGAATAATAACATAATATTATTTTTCTTTTAAAAAGGACAACGCTTGCACAAAGCATACAATCTGTACTGGGGAACTTTGCAAGCATTGTAACCAAGTACACCACGAACAAACAGTGGCATTGGCGAGTCGACCAGTTAAACCACTACGCCATTTATGCCAATAGCCAAATGTATGGCAAGCAATAAAGTAGTGTTGATGCCACAGGAAGCGCAGGCGCCACCGTGTACAAGTTCCCATGTCACTCGTATCGCGGTGGTCGGTTGTCGTGCGCAGGCGGCGACGGCCTTCTCACCGCGTCGCGTGATAAGCGGAGGTCGTGATGTGCTTATGCCATACAGGGTTGTCAAGTTTTAAAGCGATATGCTTCATTTATATTGCCATTTATATAATATCAGACCACGTGTATAAGCTGTCCTACTGCAGGGCATGGGTCTATTCTTAGTGTGAGAAAGGTTAGGTCATAGTTTACCACGCCGGCCCAGTGCGTTTTGGCATACCAAATCTTCAAGAACATTATAGAGCACATTTAGTAAAGCGGGTTTCCTCAAGATAATTTTCTTTGCTGTAAGGCGATCGATAATTAACTATCTATTTACCGTGGGAGAGCCATGCTTCGGCACGAATGGGCTGGCTCGACCGGATTGATACCACGGCCTCACAGAAAACCGGCATGAAATAGCTTTAGCATTGTGTTTCGTCGAGTCAGTGAGGGTACCGGAGGCTTAACCGTCCCCCCTCCTTAAAATACAACTCAATTTAAAAGGAACGCAACGCACTTGTGACGCCATGTATATGGCGTGGTGTCCATGGGCGGCGGTAATCATTTACCATCAGGAGATCCGTCTGCGCGTTTGTTTACATTTAAAAAAAAAAATTATTTTTGTAACTCATGATACTTATGCGTTAAACGAATATCTTATGGGGTGGAAGGCGGTGACGGTATATACAGTTCAAACTAGCACAGGCTTCAACGACAACCTCTTATTTTATACGAATATTTTACTATTTGTTTACTTACCTAAAAAAACAAATGGGGCAGTCTTTGGGATTGGCGTTAGAAGTGAAAACTTGAATCATTGATCATAAACACTTCTATACAAAAAAGGGGCGGGTCGGATTCCTCTCTTAGCGTCTCTCTTTTTGCGTAGGACGCACCATTTGTTAGATATTGTTAATATTCTAAAATAATTCAAAAATGGAAAGCGTGGAAGCGTGACGATGACGCGAGTTCTATGATTTTTGTTCACCCAAGAAGTGCTCAACGCGCCTAAAGAAGTTTTCATTTCAATAAGACCATTTTGTAAAAGTTTATGAATAAAAATTAACATTATCTATATATTAATACGTGAAGCAAAAACTTTGTACCCCTTTTTATGAAAATTGTGCGGACGGAGGAGTATGAAATTTGGCACAGTTATAGTTTATATGGAGAAGGAGTGACGAATCCTAATATTTATATAAAATATGCATTAGAAATACATTAAATTAATGAAAAAACACTACACGCACACAACCATGCATTTGACACACGCAGTCGAAGCGCGTAACTATGGTTACATATATCAATATATAATGACATATATCAGCAATATCTTACAGGCAAACTTTGGTTGAATTTCGAGCACTAGGCGACCGCTAGTTATTATTTAATAAGTTATGTGCATTACTTTGAAATGTCGGAGGTGCGTGTCTTGAGGTCGAGCTAGAGACCTCTGGATGCAGCCCAACGGTCTCCCACTAGGCTGTTTTATTTATTTCCTCTAAAAGCCTATAAAAAGGTGTGCTTTCTACCCTAGGCGCAAGTATGTATATATAATATATTCTATCACATACACACAACACCATCTAGCCCAAACTAAGCAGAGCTTGTACTATGGGTACTAGGCAACGGATAAACATACTTAAATACTTTTTTTTGTAAATACATACATATTATACATAGGAACACCCAGACCATGGTCTGGGTGTTCCTATGACAAACATCCATGTTGATGCACGCAAATGTTTGACTTGTGCGGGAATCGAACCTCAGGCGTGGCAGTCGGTTACACTAACCACTACGCCATCGAAGCCGACTCAATCAAAAATCAGACACAACCGGAGAGAAAAGAAATCTTTGTTAAAATTACAGAAAAATTGTCTGCAGGATCTAGTACATAAATCTAAGACTTGCAGGAACCCAGCATCGATTTCCAAGTAACAACCTTATTCAATAGCGTATAAGCCGCTACATGTCAGTCGATGACAATGTCAGCGGTAACTCGTGACAGCCCTAACAGTTAGTGAATGGAACAGTGACCACGGCAGTCACACAATGGCACAAATAATGCTTCGCTTGCGCGTGACACACGGCACTTACGAGTTTTACACACAACAACAAATTGTTTTCGACAACAAAACCATTTGTTGTTCGTGCGTTGAGTTATTGCATCAGTATTTGTAACACTTAAAGAGTTGCATATGTATATACTCTCGCTTCTGTAGGGGTAGGCAGGTGTGCTGCATTCATACTTCATTAGAGAACTCTCTTCTCGTTAGCCTTTATTATTCCCAAGCCACTTGGGGTCGGCTTTCTAGTCTAACCGGATTTGACTGGATATCAGTTTTTACACGGAGCGAATGCCATCTGACCACAACCTGAAGGCTAATGATACCCTAAAGCTAGACCAGTGTCAGGATATTAGAGGGCACTGACTTCGCAATAACGACTGCCATAGATGTTCATGGCAGCCGGGACCGATAGCTTAACGTGCTCTCCAAGGCAAGGAGCAGGCGATAATTGTCAATCATACATACATACATAGATTCACGCCTGTTTCCCAGAGGGGTAGGCAGAGACTACGGATTTCCATTTGCTACGATCCTGACACACTTCTCTGGCTTCATTCACTTTCATCACATTCCTCATACACGCCCGTCGGTTCAAGGAGCTCTTAACCTGGCCTTTGTCCAGGACGCCTCCGATCTGGTCGAGAAACGTTCGCCTAGGTTTTCCTCTTGCGACTGTTCCATTCACACTAGCCTTATAAACTTTCTTAGTCAGTCTTTCCTCTTCCATTCTTTCCACATGTCCAAACCAGCTTAACATACCCTTTTCTATTCTTGTAACTATATCCACTTTCATGCCGCATCTCTCTCTAATCACACTATTTCTTATTCTATCTTTCAGAGTCACACCACATATGCTTCTCAACGCTCTCATTTCTACAGCATTTATTCTGCTCTCATGCTTCTTTTGCCATACCCAACTTTCACTTCCATACATAAGTGTGGGCACTAATAGTCCTCTATGAACAGCCAAACGTGCCTTTTCGGATACATTTCGACTGTTCATAAAAGCGCGTAGGGCTCCATTCACTTTGTTGCCAGCAATCGTTCTCCTTTCAATATCTCCGTCATGTTTACCATCCCTTGTAAACAAAGTACTCAAATATACAAACTCTTTCACTTGCTCCACTTTTTCTCCATCAATCATAATATTACACATCGTCACGCACTCTTCCTTTTCAAATACCATTACTTTCGTCTTGCTTACATTTATTTTCATTCCTTTACTCTCAAAAGCACCATGCATAATAGTTACCATCGCCTGCAACTCTTCCACCGATGACGCAAGTATTACTTGGTCATCGGCATAAAGAAGACATTTGACAAGTAACTCATTCATTCTTAATCCCCATTCACAATCTTTTAAATCTTTCAAACAATTGTCCATGTATAGGTTAAACAGCCAAGGTGACGCTACACATCCTTGTCTAACACCTTTATCGATGCTAAACCACTCTGTGTAGGTCCCATTTATCCTAACACAAGCTCTGGAATCATCATAAAGAGATTTCAAAGCTCGCGTGAGGTTGCTATTCACTCCATACATGGACAATGCCAACCAAAGTTCATTCCTCACCACTTTATCATAAGCCTTTTCCAGATCCACGAATGCGCAATAGACCTTTTAACCTTTGGCCAAAACTTTTTCGGCTATGCTCCGTAAGGAAAAGACCTGATCCGTACATCCCATACCCTTTCGAAATCCCGTTTGTGCATCCCATATTTTCTTGTCGGTTACTTTCACAATCCTTTCAATTAACACTTTTGCATACAATTTACCGACGACGCTGAGCAAGCTAATGCCTCTATAGCTTTTGCACTCTTGCTGTGAGCCTTTTCCCTTGTATAAAGGTACTATGACGGCCTTGCACCAATCACTTGGTACACGGCCGGTATTCCAGCACAAATTAAAAAGGCGGCACAACTGAGTTGCTATAAGACCCTGTCCAGCTGTCAGCATTTCGACTTTACAGTCGAAATGCTGCAGCATGCAGCGAAAGCATGAAATCAGGAAAGGCTGGTGGGTATGATAGGATTACTCCTATCATACCCACCAGCCTTTCCTGATTTCATGCTTTTCAATGCTTTCATTATTTCATCCATACTAATAGGGCTTTCATCACTACTATCATTATCATTCATTTCGAAACTTTGCCCTTGCCATTCCTCTCTTTCAAATAAACTTTCAAAATATTCCTTCCATCTCTTCAGTACGCTCTTTTCTTCATTCAGTAAACTTCCATTCTTATCTCTGATTTATTTCAGCTCTGTGGTTACGGTTTTACCTCGAACCGAGCGAATGGATTTCCAGAAGAACTTCGCGTTGGTCCGGAAATCTTCAGATAATCTTCTATCAAACTCGTCTTTCAATTCCTCTTTTTTTCTTTTAATTACATCTTTCACTACCTTATTCATTCTTATAAACTTATTCCTAGCTTCATTCACATCCTCATTCGTTGCTTCTTGCATTCTTTCATTGGCTCTGACAGATAGCCAGTCCAACCATGCCTGCTTCTTCTCACGTACTACCCCTTGCACATCTTTATCCCACCACGCATTCTTCGATTTTATAACTTTTCTCTTCTTGCTCACACCGCATACTTCTGACGCTACAACAACCACTTCATGCTTAAACGACTGCCATAATTCTTCTATATCATCAGTGTCACAAAATCTTTCAAATATTTTCCTCAATTGATTTTTATACTCGTCTTTCAATACTTCATCTTGCAAATTTTCTACTTTTATTCGTTCTTGGACACTTGTTCGGGTAGGTATACGGTGTCGCCATCCTTTGAAGAGGCCACGTATCCGGCTCATAATCAAAAAATGGTCGGTATGGACACCAATACCTCTATATATAGTGTCTAGGACATTCTTTCTCAATCTTTCATCCACTACAACAAAGTCAATCATACTACTTCTTACATTCTTTGCTTCTCTTGTATACTGGTGGATTCTTTTGTGGGCAAACATAGTGTTTGTCACACAGAGATTCCACTCCAAACATAGCTCAAGCAACCTTTTTCCATTCTCATTTACGCTTTCGTCCCCATACTTGCCTAAAACCCTTTCGTATCCTTTACGCTTTACTCCCACCCAACCATTAAAATCCCCTAACATTATCAACCTCTCGTGTTCCTTGCATTTCCTCAAGACATCTCTTAAACACTCCCAAAAAATCTTCTCTTTCTTTCTTTTTCTTTCTTTTTTTTATTGTCAATCAATACGCACATAATTTCAAAAAGTCATATAACTTTCGAAAGTCAGAGGTGCGCGACGTGGATTCGAACCCGAGACCCTCTGCATTGCAGTCTGTTGGTCTCCCCACTGAGCTATCGCACTTCATTAGACTACTTCATTAGAGAACGATATGCTAATTCAACTATCCCGTCTATATTATCGTAGTAGCTTTGCCTCCGATGTCGTACGCGTGGAATTTGTTTATTTTAATTTCTTTGCATGTTAGAAGAAGCTGATCTACACACATAGTAAAATAGCGAATGTATATGTGCTTCTAGGCGGCGTCGATATCAAAAATATCTTATTTATTCATAGTTCATTCCACAACCTGAGCGTCCGCGGAAGAAAATTCCTTTGGAACCGCTTGGTGCGGCACCAATTAGGTTGTAAGGTGTGAGACTAAAATCTCTGCCGATGGCGAGCGATGCGATGATAAAAAGTAGCTGAGGGCGTCATCATAATATTATTATTAATTTATTTGCAGACTGTTAGGTCCATAGGATTAGTGTTACAAAAGCAACTTATTAACTATTGTTAGTAAACATACATACAATAAATACAAATGACAATAAAATACAGATAAACACAAATCACGGGACACTCAGACAGACATGACAAACAATATTAGTTACCTATTTTCTAATTGAGTGTGCAGTCTCACCCATCGGCCGAGCATCTGACAGTCCCACGGGTTTGTCAATGCTCTCAGCATGCTGTGGGAGCTGGCGCATGTTATGTGTCGGAGCGAGGCGCATTGCTTCCGGATTATGGCATAGAAGTCGTCAACCCTCACGTTGGCAAACATGCCTAATGCGCTACAAAATCGCGAATTTCCAAGAATTAATACATAAATGGAGACCTGAGAAAAATGTAGGTAAAGGAAAAGCAATATTATCCTCTCGCTGTTACACACATACATTGTCTGATACCTACAAGGTACTCTGACTGCTCGGATGGCGTACTGGTTTAAGTGGTTGCCTCATCACTGCCATTTTTTTTATACTACTGTGGTGTCAAAGAAGCATACGGCCCACCTGATGGTAAGTGGTCACCGTAGCCTATGGACGCCTGCAACATCAGAGGCATCACTTGCGCGTTACCGACCCTTTAGGAAAGGAAGTGGGAAGTAGAATGAGCGGGAAGGGGGAAGAGGGTGACCGTGCCTCCGGTATATTGGTACATTGCACCAACGAATCCCACACGGGACAAAACATTGCGTGATCCACAAATGGTTGTTCGGAGTATGGGTGTTCTTTCTGTCCGTTGTTTGGATGTTTGTAAAGCCCCCCGCGACACAGAAATTATTCCTACTGCAGGAGTAGTCCACGTACCACGGAGCTCACACTTTAATGAAAAAGAAACGAAATGGGTGTAAAAACTCAGGATTCAACATCTTCGTCTTAAATGTAAAAGTAATGAAAAGAAATGACCCCTACATCTTGGTGGTCTTTTGACCCACAGAGCCCATATTCAAAATCGACCGAGGTATGACCCCAAGGTGTCTGCACACCAAGTTACAAGTCAATCGGTTCAGTAGTTCCGGAGTTATGCCTGTCACTAACATCAATCTGTCACTAACACACAGACCGTCACAAAGTGTTTTCATTAGCCTCTTCGAAGAAGACTCAGAGGATAATAAAAAAATAAGTGGTCTATAATACCTACTTCACGCTAGCTATAGTTGTAAGTCTCACGTTAGAGGACAAGTCTTTGGCGATTGCTGGAACAGTGCCAAACTCATTACTGGTACTGAAAATTTCCTTGGCAGTAAACTTGATAGCACAGCTTTGACGACACGAATGACGTAGTGGTGTAAATGTTTGATTGTTATGGGCTCGATCCCTATACAGGCCAAAAATTTGTGTGATCCACGAATACCTGTGCCGATTCTGTCTGTTCCTTGTATATGTCGATTGCATGTTTTAGAGTATCCCGCAGCACTGTAATTATTCCTAGTGCGGAAGTTGTAAATAAGACTCATTCACACTCAAACAGTTTTAACTAAAAGAACCTTCACTTACAACTTAAGAAATACAGATAAAATTACACAATATTTACCTAGAACTGAATATGGGAAGAAAATTAATTTACATGCTGGTACAAAAATATTTAATAACTTACCAAACGAAATAAAAGTTTGTGAAAGTATGTCTCTTTTTAAAACAAAACTAAACACATTCATAAGAGGAAACGTTTAGAAATAAAAATAATAGAAATCCTTGACATTTCGTTTCTTCTTTGGGTCATTGCCACTGTCTTAAGTGTAATTTATATGTAGTAGATAGTTTATAACATCAAACTACCTCCTAATTACTTAATATATAAAATGTAATGCTCAATATTTAAGTAAACTGTA
Organism: Catocala sponsa; assembly: GCA_963564715.1. NCBI lineage: Eukaryota > Metazoa > Arthropoda > Insecta > Lepidoptera > Erebidae > Catocala > Catocala sponsa. The sequence continues at coordinate 3,282,695 of OY751352.1, forward strand.
AAGTTTGTTTTTGAGTAATAAAGTTCTCTAAACCGAAGAACACTTCGCTGACAGTGGTGCCGTACCGCTAATATCTTTCTACATACATACAATTCTTCTGCACGTGAGTGCCACTGAACTCCTTCTGAAGAGTTAGACCGCTTTTGATGAAAATATTTGTGTTTTTATTTTTCAAAGACAACTTCCACACTAGGAATAGTTCCTGTGTCGCGGGAGACTTTAACAATGGACACAAATAACAACCAGAGTCGTATCAACCATTTCTGGAATATACAATTTTTTGTCCCGTGAGGGGATCGAACCCACAACACTTGGGGCGGTGGCAGTGACGTGGCGATCACTTAAACCACAATGCCATGCGTGCAATTAGTGCCGTGTGTGTGTTTGTATAGTTCAGTGGTTCAGTGGATAGTTTAGATACACAATCAGATCCGGTAGGTCTAAGAATTTGTCCAGCTTTTGGGATTAGGGCTAAAAATTCTAATGCATATATTCTTTTAATTTTCACCTGTTAGGGTAATATCATACTAGCGGATTGCGAGCGTCCTCAAATCGGAGCGGGCGCGCAACGAATACGTTACGGGCGGGCAACGAACACGGCGCTCATGCGCAGCGAATTCGTTGCGGATGCGCAACAAGATCGCCGCGAATAGCAGCGTGGATGCCATTTTGTACTGTCTCGTACAAACGCCAGCCCGTCGGCCCCGCCTCACTTCAGGCTGTAACGAGACACGAATGTGAGAAGACGTATGTATCATCATGGCATCATTGGGAGACTCAGATATTGATACAGATTTATTTATAAGTGAAATTCAAAGTCGTTACGTAATATGGGATCAAAAAAGCAGAGAATATAGAGACCGTAATTTAAAAAAAAGGCATGGCAAGAGATTTGCAATCAATTTTGTTACTGAATGTATTGTACGTCGTTGACTCGCTACAAACACGCGACGAAAACGTTGCGTATCTGCCACGCGACCGCAACGTCCTCGCTGTGCAGCCGCGGCGTGTTCGCGACGCATTCGTTGCGCGCCCGCCCCGCCCTGCAGCCGCTCGCAAACCGCTAGTATGATAAGGCCCTTAGGGTTTCAATGTGAACATACTAAACTCGCTATATCTTGCTATTGATCATAGACTACGGAAACCGATTACCATTACTGGCCATATGCATGTTTACCACCTTTGTTTATACTAATCTTAAGAAATATTATAAATGCGAATGTGAGTTTGTTTGTTTGTTACGCTGCCACGCCTTAACTACTCAACCAATCATCATGAAATTTCGCTTACGCGTTCTCAGGGGTAAAGAAAACACGTAGTACCTTTCTTCCAAAAAATAAGTATTGTTCCCAATTCAAAATTCTGGGCAAAAGCTAGTATATTTATATAAAAGAGATTTCAATAATTTTTCACCATGAGAGAACTGCTTTATCCAGCAGTATCATAGCCTATATAATATCACGCTACGAGCCACGAGAGCAAAGCACCAATCATAAACTTAAGTAAAACTGAGGAGAGAGTCTGCTAGTTGTATCATGTATGTATACTGGGTGTAAGGGACGGTGTACCGAAAATTGAAATAGTAGATTCAGACCATTATTCTGAGTTAAAAATCGTTGGAATTTTTTTCAACAATCCCAATTGCTTTTCTGCAATTTTTCATTTTTCTGCCTGTCACATTTTTCTACAATACAGCAATGTAATTAAATGGTCGTGATTTAAATAGATCAGCTGTTTTTTGCGTGCGGGACGCAGACTTCATTCGTCGAGTGCGATGTATTGGTAGCAATCCATTGCGTACCGCGTAATAATGTTAATCTACATAACATTTTAATCTTGAGATTTTTTATTAATTGTAGTTTACGTCGTGATAAGTACTTATAGAAAGACGACTTGCTTAAGTTTTCGGTACGCCGTCCCTTACACCCAGTATAAAAAATGCAATCGTTATTACCAACACCAATAGCGCAACTATAACAACATGTACAAACCCGGAAGCAATGCATATTGCGTCGAGTAATGTTTGCGCACCAAATTCACACACGTTCACATAAGATTTGCGCCACTCTGGCGCCGAGGTGCAAATTTGACGCGACGTATTTGGATGAAACACAAAAATATCTTGACATCTTAAGTTTTGCACACAAAACTTTTGCCGCTTATTTTGCGCTAATTACTTACTTATTATGCAAGCAAGGTAGATGCAAGCAAGATGGCTTACTATAACCGGTGATTTTTTTTTGTTTAAATATGCAACTTCCGCTCTCAAAACAATTCCTGTATCTAAGAAGCGCAAGGAAAATTATATCGTAGAGATTGTATGACTTGAAATGAACAAAGACATCTGAACATGGACTAAGACATGCATAGACTGCCAAAGGTCGAAGATCAATCGACATACTGTCTCACAACTGAGCGTATTTCCCCGAGCAGAATGAGCAGACATTGTAGGACCACTGCCGATATCTCAAGAGTTTCGGTACTGCGTGACCATCAAAGACCGGCAAACAAAATGGCCTGAAGCAATACCCGTGGAAAATATCACCGCTGAAACTGTCGCTGCAACATTTATTAGCGGTTAGATTGCTCGATTTGGCTGTCCCGTTACAATAACCACATATCAAGGACGCCAGTTCGAGTCGGATCTTTTCTATCTGCTGACAAAGCATCTGGGAATTAACAAGATCATACACTCCTATCATATGCAAGCTAACGGGCAAATAGGAAGGTGGTGCAGATGCCTAAAATCGGCTCTCAAAGCAACAGTCCCAACTGGGTAGAAGAATTACTTGTGGTCATGCTCGGACTTCGCACAGCAGATCGTGAGAAAACTGGCGTAAGCGCAGCGCAAATGACATACAGCGCAACATTACGATTAACAGCTGGCATTTTCGCTGACAACAGCAAAATGTCGGTCCACAACGCCGTATACGTCACTCAACTATCAAATATCATGCGCGCCTTACGAAACGAGACAGTGAAGTCAAACACGAGTCGGAAATGTTTTGTGCACAAAGAGCTACAGTCCTGTGATTATGTTTACCGCAGAAGAGACATGATCAAGAAATCACTGACCGCTCTGTATGAAGGTCTCTATAAAATCTTTAAGGTTTCCTACAAAGTCTTGAAGGGTGAAGGAAAATGTTTCACCATCCAGCTCCTGGACAGGACCTTTGTCCACGGATCGTCTAAAACCTGCATTTATCCTGGCAGCTACAGGCGACGAAAACAACGTACACAATATGTCGAGAGTGACATCAGAGCCGACGCTTGCATCTGACACTCAGCGTGCATCAGCAAAACGATAGCGCGCCGATATGTCACCCGATCCGGCCGTGAAATCCGACCAGTCATTCGAATTGCAGCCCAAGCACTACTGCTCATATACTTATAAACAATTAACTAATTGATTGCAGCTACCTGCAATCAATTAGTTAATTGTTTTTATACTTAATTTATCAGGCTCTTTACACCTGTTAGAATTATATACCTACCTATTTTATGTGCGTGTTAATTTTTACTTTTCATTTTCCTTGTTTTCCTATAATTTTGTCTTTTATAACCTGTAATATCTTTTATGAATGTTTTTTTTCTTTTCAAAGGGGAAACTATTGCAGGCATATTACAACTATGTCACCTCAATATCTTAGACCTACGGTCTACGACCTCAATTATTGTACTGAATTATTATTCAATGTTTTTACTTAGTCGTACATATTTCTATCAAAAATAAGCACTCGGAACTCGCAATCCTAGTTTTCACTTCCTTTCATCCAGGAAAAAGGACTATTATTTATTATTATACTAGCTTTTGCCCGCGGCTTCGCTCGCGTTAATTTAGAATTTGACAATCAATTTGGGTTGTTGCTTGTAATAATAAAATTCAATCATGATTCGAAAGACACGTAGCGCCATCTATTATCATAAGAACGTTATTGTTGTTTTCCTCGGGAACAGTAATTTTTTTCGAGATGAAAGGTAGCCTATATCCGTTTCTGTACACCTGACAACGTATATGCAAAATTTCAGGATGATCGGTACAGTGGTTTAAGCGTGAAAAGGGAACAAACAAACAAACTCATTTTCGCTTTTATAATATTAGTTAGGATTAGGAAGTTAGGATTTATGAAGGACCGAAGCATAGAAATTAATTGATAAAATTACATTAACGCAAGCGAAGCCGCGTGCAAAATGTAGTTGATAATAAACTTGTCATATCTGAGTAAGTGACCATGTTTCCTCTTCTATTCTCTATTAGTTATTTATTCTACAACATAGATATATTTAGATATAGCGATGGGTGAGCGTGTGAGCACACGACGCGCCATGTTCGCTGTACCTGCGCACGCGCAAGCCTCACCGCCTACATTATACATGAGGGTGACAGGGACGCTGCTCGTGCCAAGCATGACCACTGCTTGTTACCACGATATCCGCTTTTACCGAAGAACACAATTTTACTATTTTAGATACATAATAATATACATGCGCTCCAACTGCCTCCGTGGCGCAGCGGTAGTGAATGCGACTGATGTGCATGAGGTCTCTGGTCCGAATCCCGGGTCGGGCCAACAAAAATGTATTGGGTTTTTCTGTTACGAAATCTCAATAAATTGAAAAATTATATACCTAAACCTTCCTCATGAATCACTCTGTCGTAGTATTCCACTTTCAGCACCAATTTTTTCGGCACCTATGGTTTCGGGCACCTAAGCTATTCCACTTTCAGCACCAATAGGTATTTTTGCTTGGTGCCTAATGTGGAATAAAATACCTATTGGTGCTGAAAGTGGAATAGCTTAGGTGCCGAAACCATAGGTGCCGAAAAAATTGGTGCAGAAAGCGGAATACTCCACTCTGTCTATTGGTGAAAACCGCATAAAAATCCGTTCAGTAATTTTTGAGTTTATCGCGAACGGACAGGCAGACGCTGATTTCGACCCAGCTATAGCTAAAGCATTGCATACATTGCAGTAAGCAACAGACTGCAATGCAAAGGGTCTCGGGTTCAAACCCACGTCGGGCACCTCCGACTTTCGGCAGTTATATGACTTTTCGAAATTATGTGCGTATTGATTGACAATTATCGCCTGCTCCGTGCCTCGGAGAGCACGTTAAGCCGTCGGTCCCGGCTGCCATGAACATCTATGGCAGTCGTTATTGGGAAGTCAGTGCCCTCTAATATCCTGACACTGGTCTAGTCTTAGTTAGTCGTTAGCCTTCGGGTTGCAGAGGTCAGATGGCAGTCGCTCCGTGTAAAAACTGATATCCAGTCAAATCCGGTTAGACTAGAAAGCCGACCCCAAGTGATTTCGGCTACTGATGAAAACTAGTAGTGACAAAATGGTAACGCGAAGCGGCTATAACGTTATATGCGCACTGATTCTTAAAGCATTGTAGCATCCTGCTCTTATCTTACAAAGTACTTAACGTTTTACAAATATTATGATGAGGCAGTTTTTTTTATGTTGTAGTAGGTTCGGACCAGGATGTTGCGGATGCAGATACGGATTTTTGAAGACTCACATTCGCGGATGCGGATACGGATGCGGATGTCCAAACTCCAAATCGATGCGGAAGCTCCGCAATTGCGGATGCGGATGTTGATGAAAATTGCCTTCGCATGTTCAAGACTGTTTTGCAAAGGTTCACAAATTAAACTCGTACTACTGGACATCTGATTTCTTTCTTATTGTAACTTACGCTATATCTGGATACGCATTAACATCCGCCTCGATTATTGTGGATGCGGATGCGGATGCAGATGTCCAAATTGATGCGGAAGCTCCGCTATTGCGGATGCGGATGCGAATATTCGCAACATGCCTGGTTCGAACATGTCGTCAGCACCCTCGTGAGTCAACTACAGTTAATCTAAATCAGCTTATCTACCTGATAAGAATATGCTTATGTTGGCTTGTTTTAAACACATTACTACAAGAAACAAAACCATCAGACGTGCGTCATTTTACACAGCTGCATTTTTCGCAGTAAATGATTGACGTCATACGTTGTTATTTATTATATTTATAGCAATGTGTAGGTAAACAAGGTATGAATGTAACTAAGTATAGTCTAGCAAGTCATCTTCTTCTCCCTAGCCTTTATTATTCCCAAGTCACTTGGTGTCGGCTTTCTAGTCTAACCGGATTTGACTGGATATCAGATTTTACACGAAGCGACTGCCATCTGACCTCCGCAACCCGAAGGCTAACGATACCCTAAGGCTAGACCAGTGTCAGGATATTAGAGGGCACTCACTTCCCAATAACGACTGCCATAGATGTTCATGGCAGCCGGGACCGACGGCTTAACGTGCTCTCCGAGGCACGGAGCAGGCAATTATTGTCAATCAATACGCTATGGTCTAGCAAGTCATATTAGGGCTTATAAAAGAGATAGCCCATAATTTCTGAGGTCGTTGTCATCAAAATCGATGACAGGAAATCAGAGAGGATATACAGCGTGTATCAAAAAAATGTGGTCATATTTTAGGGTGCTGAAGCATTACTGATAAATAAAACCATGGGCTTAAAAAGGATTTTTTTATGATATAGGAATTGTAGGATGCAAGCGAGCAGATGGATCGCCTGATGGTAAGCGATTACCGCCGCCCATGGACACCCGCAACACTAGAGGAGTCACAAGTGCGTTGCCAGTCTTTTAAATTTGATCCTCCCCCCTCCGGATGGAGGAAGGGGAGGGAGGGGGGTTCGGCCTCCGGTACCCTCACTGACTAGACGAAACACAACGCACGCGCTATTTCACGCCGATTTTCTGTGAGGCCGTGGTATCCCTCCGGTCGAGCCAGCCAATTCGTGCCGAAGCGTGGCTCTCCCACGGTCATCCAAAATGTATTTTAATCCATTCCATTGAGATATACAATTCGAAATATACCTTACTAGCTTTTGCGCGCGGCTCCGCCTGCGTGGTACCTACAGCAATAAAGAGTAGCCTATGAGCACATAGGCTACTCTTTATTGCTGTATTTTGGTACAGATATAGTTTAAGACCTGGGGAAGCATCCCCAGGTCTTAAACTATATCTATACCAAAATTCATCTAAATCGGTTGAGTGGTTTAGGCGTGAAAAGATAACAGACAGAAAGACAGACAGAGTTACTTTCGAATTTATAATTATTAGTAAGGTTTTAGGTTTAGTTTAAAAGCATTTCCCATGCTAAAGTATGATGTTAATTATAGCAGAAACAAAAAGACAATCCATGAAGTAGAACTTGAACGTGGTAAAAACAAGGTAAAAGAGGCAAAACGAAAAAAATTGGTGTCTGTAAAGTCGGTTTACGGACGATAGTTTAACGTGACAACGTCAAAACAACATTTCTTTCCCGTAACGTTACAATGAGCGTAACGGGACAATGAGCGTAACGGGATAATGAGTCATCCTTTTTTGTGCGTGCAGCCGGCGTTCATCGATTTATTAGACGTTGTCACGTCAAAGATAGTAAACATACAAACATACATAGATTCACGCCTGTTTCCCAGAGGAGTAGGTAGAGACTACGGATTTCCTTTTGCTACGATCCTATAGTATAACTGCCTACATTATTTTTATAGCTGTAGTTGGTAGACAATCTCGTAGCTACCCTAATACTAAATACTGACTGTGCTTGGACTCAAACTACTAACTTAGACAAGACTAGATAAATCTCGCTATTGCCACTGCGTGTTGCGGGTTCGATCCCGATACGGGTAAAAATTTGTTTGATCCACAAATAGTCAATCAGTAATTTGACTGCACAGATGGCGTAATGGTTCAACTAGTAGACTCGCTACTGCCACTGCGCCAAATGTCATGGGTTCGATCTCCACACGGAACAAAAATTTGTGTGATCCATAAATGAAACTTAAAACCAGCGCTGGTGCACTCAATTTGGGTGCTCAGCTAATACTGAGGTGGTGACCCTTTTCGGCGAGGGCATACACATTTTGTTTTTTAATATGTATAATATGTTAGTTTATTTGGTTTTAATTAATTGTGTGTGCTCTGTACGAAATAAACAAACAAAAATGATTGTTCCGAGTCTGGCTATTTTTATGTCCGTTGTTTGAATGTTTTTAAAGTCTCCCGCGAAACAGGAATTACTCCTTGCGGGAGTTATCTTTTGCGAAAGGAACACTTCGAATACCTAGTACAGGAGTTGTACTTTAGTATTAAAAAATCTTGACGTAATTACATTTCACACTATCTTGATATCTTATGTGTACAGTTAAGCCATTGTAAACGTTAGGTTATCACGAGATGACTAATAACGTAAGATGAAGATGCTGTGACTCACAAACTGAGTCATCCGCAAACATCTTATTAATATCATCGCTAACTATGGCGATTTAATAATAGAGATGCTGATAAGGAGTCACAGGCTCAGTAGTAACGAGATGGGTGTAAGAACCCAGTATTCAACCTCTTCGTCTTAAATGTACATCATGTGACCTTGTGACCCTTATATCTCAGGGGTCTTTTGACCCACAGGTCCCAAATTCAAACTCGATTATATGACGTTATGACTATATATATATTGCTATATATATTGGTGTCTGCACACCAAGTCCAGTGGTTCCGGAGTTATGCCTGTCACTAACAGACAGACACACAGACTCACATAGTATTTTCATTACCCTCGCAAGAAGACTCAGAGGTTAATAAATGTGACGGATGTTAGCGATAGAGCTCGGGTGCAATTCATGGACTTGTAATTTTTTTATTAGTTTTACCTATCAATATGACTACGCTCTTCCTGATAGTAAGCAGTCGTATAGTCTACGACTAGGGCCTTTTGTACCACGTCCGAGTTGTAGTTATCTCTTTCACACATTGATATTTCATTCGGGCTCAGCGAGACAACAATAGAACTGTTAGAAATCTTTGAAGATCGCGCGGTTGATATTATCAATTAATAGTAGTTGCCTGCGGCTCCGCTTGCGTAAATTATGTTAGGTATAGGTATGTATAGGTTAGTAATAGTACTCTTTTTAGATGATGGGACCTTATGTCCTTTTTTGTTCCCCTGACAACCTGTATACGAAATTTAGAGTAGTAGAGCCTCGCTGATTTCAGTATAAATGGGTCAGCTCGACCGGGAAAAGACTACCCTCTCACAGAATATCGACGTGAAATAGCAGTATTTCTACTGTTGTGTTTCGTTCGGTGAGTGAGAGTACCGGAGGCCCAATCACCCCTTTACCCCCTTCCCGCTCCTTCTCCTTACCACTTCCTTTCCTAAAGGGTAGGCAACGCGTTAATGATGCCTCTGGTGTCGCAGGCGTCCATAGGCTACGATGACCACTTACCATCAGGTGTATGTTTGCTTGCCACCTTAGTTGCATAAAAAGAAAAATAATTTAATGATGATCAGTCGAAAAGTTGAAGCGTGAACGCGTGACAAACAAATAACCGAATAATTAAAGTCACATTCAAATTAATAAGTTAGGATATAAATCACAAATGTAATAAATCTACTCGGTTCAAAAATGATTACCTACCATTTTGGACGTTAAGTCGCACAATAACAATATGACAACTAAATTATAAATAGGGATAGTATTATCAGTTTTCACGCTCCCTCGGGCCCAAGTCTGCTATTTTTATAAATTCGTCATTCCGATACGAAGTAACTGCAATTCCATTGTCATTTTGCTAAAAGTTGGTAATCTACTAAATTCATAATGGTCGATCATTGGTCGGTCCATGGTCTCGTAATAGGACTGTGGTAGAATTACATGTTGTATTGCCATTATTATAAAACACGTTAGTAGAAGTGATTTTTGAAAAACTACTACTAAATTTGAACATATATTCATGCCAGATTTCGTTTATATATATTTTTACATATTATTTATTAGTGTTAAAAGCAATTTGATCAAAGGAACTGTCAAAATTTTAGCAGATGCGTATGCGGTAATACGTCAGTCATTCATTTGTCATTACGTCATCATGTACGAGATTACCATTCTATGCCATTTTTGCTAGGTTTACCATCGGAAAGTCATAATGACGCCATTATATTAGTAGATTACCAAACTTGTCAAAATATACAATAAATTATGAAATCAATGATAGACATGCCGACACTATTGAAATAGCAGACTTGGGCCCCTGATATTTTGTCTGCATAGATGGCTTAGGGGTTAAATCAGGTTAAATGGTCGCTTTGCCACTTCAGCCGCGCCGAGTGTTGTGGGTTCGATTCCCACACGGGACAATTTTTTTTTATTTATTTATTTATTTCGTTCTCCATTTAATGCATGAGCTCAATGTTCTTAGTGTGGTCACTTTTTATGCGATCTAATCATGATAAGGGCACATTTTTATTCAAAACTTTGGTAATTATTATTTAAACAAACCGCTAAGGTTCATGACGTGTAACTACATTTCTCACGGAATTAGAGATAAATTACGTAAAATCCTTTATTATAACTACACAATTATATTACACGTTTTTTTATCTGTGCATCAGGTTTTACGCAGATTGTAGAATATTAACGAGATACAGTTTTCCTGTTTACGTCAAGATGGTCAGATATTACTCACTGTCGTAATTGCAGTCGTAATTATGAGTCATGTGTGACCACCAAATGCTACTTGTTAATATTTACCCTTAAAAAATCTTGTTCAAGCTTTTAGGACAAATAAAATAAGTAATAATATAATATTCTATGACATTCACACGGCACCATTGTCTAGTACCCATAGTACAAGCTCTGCTTAGCTTGGTCTAGATGGTGTTGTGTGTATGTGGTAGAATATTATTATCTATATATTAATACGTGAAGCGAAAACTTTGGATCCCTTTTTACGAAAATTGGGCGGACGGAGGAGTATGAAATTTCGCACACTTATAGTTTATACAGAGAAGAAGTGACGAATGCTAATATTTATATAAAATACACTACACGCACACAACCATGCATTTGACACACGCAGTCGAAGCGCGTAACTATGGTAACATATATCAATATACGAGTATAATGACATGACATAATATATATCAGTTGGTCGAATTTCGAGCACTAGGCGACCGCTATTTATTATTAATTATAATCCCACGTATCCCAGACCTGGAGCTAGTTCTGTTTACATCAAAACCATTTTTTATACCTGGTGAAATACTCCTGATACCTACCCCCTCGCCACAAAGTGAGGCGAGAGGGTCAAGTCTGGCCCTCCCAAGACTTCGGGCCTACCGACTAAAACCACCTGTGTGTGTGCCAACTCGCTACTTTGTATGGTGGGTCGCTGGAACTGAAACTACACCAGCGCCCATTTCAAAACCACCTTGCCTAACCTGAGATCGAATCTGAGACCTCACCCGCAACAGTCTCATTCACTACCACTGTGCCGCTGAGACAGCAGAAGATACCTACCGCAATTTCCTAGCCACATGGCATAAGAAACTATAACCGGCGAGGCTTTTTTCTCTATGATTGAGTATCTACGAGGGTCAAACCACTTTCCAAGCGCAGTAATAAAGCCCTTCAAATTTAGTAATATCCTGCAACAAATGTATGTAATCCACGGGAAATGATTAAATCCATATTCGCACGTATTATGCAACAAAATCAATACTGAATTTTTTTTAATGACCACTTCCGTACAATTCGTTATTCCTGTATGGCAGGCGACTATGTTCTGTGTCCTATTTTCAAGAAACAAGTCGCGTTTGCTACGGACAGCTAAATTTGGACATATTTTACATAGATAATGTGTCAAAATTAACTCTTCGTAGAAATTAAACTACTATATACGGATTTTATCGCGTTGTTTATTTGACACTTTATTACAAAATTTAGAAACTGTTACACTACTATTACTACTTTACTAATTTTTAAGCTAATTAAATTATTTAAACTATTAAAACTATTTATACTATTACTATACTATTATAGTATTTATATTTATGTTTACACTTTCCCCGACATTTCGGCTGCTTTTCAGCAGCCATGGTCACGGGGAGACTCCGTATATAGTAGTTTAATTTCAATGAATAACATTCGCGTAAACAGAAGTAGGTAAACGACTCGTATCTTCATATAGGAACCGAACTTTATTAACATTTCATTTCCTTTTTTTCTTTTTAAATAATGACGAAACCCGCACTATGAATAAATCATGTATGGCGGGGGACTTTACAAACATTTAAACAACAGACACAAAGAACACTCAGACTTGGAACAAACATTTGTATATCACACAAATTGTATATCACACAAATTGTATATCACACAAATTGTATATCACACAAATTGTATATCACACAAATTGTATATCACACAAATTGTATATCACACAAATTGTATATCACACAAATTGTATATCACACAAATTGTATATCACACAAATGTTTGTCCTGGTGTTTTTTGTTGTGGGGATCGAACCGATCGCCACTGAAACCGCGCTGAATGTTGTACTCGTCGCAGCTTCGCCATCCGTACAATCAAATTTAAAAAACCGGCCAAGTGCGAGTCGGACTCGCGCACGAAGGGTTCCGTACCATTATCTATAAAAACGGCAAAAAAATCATGTCTGTTGTACGGGAGCCCCCCTTAAATATTTGTTATATATTCACTTTAAAAATAAATAATTAAATTAAAATATAACTAAATATTCTATGAATATTTCAAGCGTCTACCTGTTGTCGTTATTAATATCGAGCAAAAACGAGCAAAAAAAACTACGTTTGTTGTATGGGAGCCCCCTTAAATATTTATTTTATTCTATTTTTTAGTATTTGTTGTTATAGCGGCAACAGAAATACATCATCTCTGAAAATGTCTACTGTCTAATTATCATGGTTCATGAGATACAGCCTGGTGACAGACGGACAGACGGACGGACAGCGGAGTCTAAGTAATAGGGTGCCGTTTTACCCTTTGGGTACGGAACCCTAAAAACAGGGACAAAATCGCCTCTACTTGATAAACCATTTGTGGATCAAGTATGTTTGTCTTGTGTGGGTTTCGAGCCACAAAACTCGAAGTAGTTGCACTGGCGGGATGGTCACTTAAATCACTATGCCATCCGTGTCATTGTGCCAGGATCTACATCCGGAGTAAAGATGTAGGTGGTCACTTCATCACTACGTACAACACTCAGTGCACCGAGTGTTGTAGGTTCAAAACCCACATGGAACAAAATATTTAGTGTACCTTATTTATTGGACTAATCTCACTTTTTGACCTCATATAAGTACCTACATATGTACGTGTACATACAAGGCCAAATTCCATATGACCATAACTTTTAGTCACACACAATTTAGCCCATATAAATACCGTTTAATGTACAATCATTACAAGAAACATGAAACGTAGTCAACTAAACTTGAACTGAACTGGTTTAACCTGTGTTACACTGATGCAGCTACACACACGATCAAATCACTATGTACATAATCTATACTAGAGATGTGAGTGTGAGTGGAGTGTGGTCATTTTGACGAGCAAAATAAAAAAAAATACTAATACTAGCTGTCTCGACAGACGTTGTCCTGTACATAAGAGTGTAGAGCCTGAGTAGTAGAGCCTCGCTGATTCAGCATGAATGGGCCGGCTCGACCGGGGCAAGACTACCCTCTCACAGAATATCGACGTGAAATAGCAGTGTTCCTACTGTTGTGTTTCGTTGTGTGAGTGAGAGTGCCGGAGGCCCAATCACCCTCTTTCCCCCTTCCCACTTCCTTTTTTTCCTAAGGGTTCGGCAACGCGCAAGTGATGCCTCTGGTATTGCATGCGTCCATAGGCTACGGCGACCACTTACCATCAGGTGGGCCGTATGCTTGTTTGCCACCTTAAGTGTATAAAATAAAAAAAAAAAAAAATAGAGAAAAAAAAATAAAAAAAACATCTAAACCATTCTCGAATCCACTTGAACACACACAAAAAGTTTCTTAAAAATCGGTCCAGCCGTTTAGGAGGAGTTCAGTGACACACACGTACAGTAGAATTATATATATAAAGATTATAAAACTGAAGATATTGTTTGTTTGGTTGAACGCGCTAATCTCAGGAACTACTGGTTCGAATTGCAAATTCTTTTAGTGTTGGATAGCCTATTTATCGAGGAAGGTTTATAGGCTATAAAACATCACGCTACGACCCACAGGAGCGGCGCAGTAACGATAAACGTGGGTGAAACTGCGGGTACATCTGGTTACTAATACATCGCTTCGGTGGCACAGCGACTGCAATGTAACTCTGTGCTTGAAGTCTCAAGTTCCATTACCGAGTCAAGAGAAGTGTGACTGGATTTTCTCGTCAAGATAATCTTGATAACAACAAGGAGCTTGCTACTGTGTCTGGTGGACGGTAATTGAAAGAAAGAAAGAAAAACTGTTTATCCTACTTCTAACTAATATTAAAAAAATAAATGTAAGTTTGTTTGTTTGTTTGTTACGCTTTCACGCCTTAAATACTCGACCGATCATCATGAAATTTCGCATACACATTGTCAGGGGAACAGAAAAACACATGAGGTACCTTTCATCCAGAAAAAGTATTGTTACTTATCTAACCTATCCTAAAATACATTTACGCGAGCGAAGCCGCAGCCAAATCTAGTATTCAATAATGAATACTTCTGACAAACTGCGAAACAGTTTGCTCACAGACGTAGCTCCCCAATTATTCGTTTACTAGATGTTTCCGCGGTTTCACCCGCGTTTATAGTTCCTGCGCCGCTCCCGTAGGACGTAGCGTGATGTTATATAGCTTATAGCCATCCTCGATAAATAGGCTATCCAACACTAAAATATTTTTTTAATTCGAACCAGTAGTTCCTGAGATTAGCGCGTTCAAACAAACGAACAAACAAACTCTTCAGCTTTATAAAGATTCACAATATTATACTATTTCTCTTTAAAACATACATTCGTTAACCTTTTGACCGCCACAGCATAAAAGTAGCGTCGTGCCCCTACGCCAGGCGATGATTAAGGTAGTTTTAAATAATAGGTAAAAGGAACACAACAAACATATTTTTGTAAGTTTATTTTGAACGTGTAATAGTCTTATTTTCGACGTGCCGTGCCGTCGGGGGCGTCGTAAACACGGTTTAATTTTACGTGAATGGACGTCCGTGGCGGTCAAAAGGTTAAGAAGAAAATTAAATCAAATTTAAGCAATTAAGTTGACTTTAAGCTCTGTATTAAACTACTGGGCACGGGCCTCTTCTCAGTATGAGAAGGGTTAGGCCATAGTCCACCACGCTGGTCCGGTGCGGGTAGGCAGACTTCACATATCTTCGAGAACAATATGAAGAACTTTCAGACATGCAGGTTTCATCACGATGATTTCCTTCACCTACTTTAAACTTATCCAGAAGAATCTTTGTAACATAAAAATAGACTCGTCCTTTGGTTTTAAAACCATAGCTGCCCAAAGCTGGGTGTAAAACCTTTGTGCCTACCCCTTTATAGATAGCATGAGTCCTAAAAACAACATTTAAGAGGATTTACGCTTTTTTTTTTGTATAGGTGGCAAACGAGCAGGCGGACCGCCTGATAGTAAGCGATTACCGCCGCCCATGGACACTCGCAACACCAGAGGTGTCACAAGTGCGTTGCCAGCCTTTTAAATTTGATCCGACCCCCAGGGGGAGGGGAAGTTGGGCCTCCGGTACCCTCACTAGCTCGACGAAATACAACGCAAGCGCTATTTCACGTCGGTTTTCTGTGAGGCCGTGGTATCACTCCGGTCGAGCCGGCCCATTGAACACGTGACAATGACACACTAAGATGACATAGTAAAATACAGATAAAACCCATACAATTGTTTTAATTGCAGTCGTAAATGCTTCAGTGAATTGACTACGTAAATACTGATAAATGGGCGTTAACCTTCATTACGAAGAACATTTACACTACGATAACCTGCAAACTCACAAAGCAGCTGAACTTACAAATTACGTGTGACGATTAAATTTCGTTCACGACGACCAATCTTAACATTCTTAACGGAGACTTGACATCTGCGCAAAAGATATTATAATCCACAAATGTGCAGTCAAAGTTCAGGTCAAAATATAAATTAAAAATGGTTATTTAGCATTAAAAGTCTGTCCGAAGAGGAGAGCTCGTAATGAGTCTGGCATGAAACTCATGGCCACTCTTTTCAATCATCCTTAACAATACAATTTTATAAACTTATTTTTCTTATACGAGCTGCTGTGTGTGGTTATTACAATGGTTTATTACAAGAAAATAAATCTTCTAAAGTAAATGCTTGGGAAATCTGAGAGATATATATACACTCACAACAACAAATAAAACAAGAAAATGACTGACCCTTCAAACATGACACATCTTTAAACCATGATAAAAATAACATAGTCACTTCAAAGGCGAATTGTTTAATTCCCTTGTATAGTTCCCACGATAAGACGCTATATTCCTGTTTCTTTGTGTTTATAATAACAAACGGAACCTAATCTTCATCATTATACATCGGGCGAGTAAACTCGCTGTCGTGTTTTCAATAGAAACGTGATAACATCTGATTACTTATACTTCATTACACAAGTGCACAAGTTGTTTATTAGCTTCCCTGTAGTGATGTTCGATTTCTATTACACTCGAGCGACTCGAGTTACTACGGCAAAAATAATCGAGTCAAAAAGATATCGACTCGATTTCACTCGGTCTCACGTCACTAGCTCGCGTTGCCGCTGCGCGCTGGTGAGACAGACATAAATAAAGAGGTTATAGCGTTTACGTGTGATAGAAAATAAAGAAAGAATATTTATTTATTTGACAAATACATAAACAGGTTAAGTACAACATAAAATAAATAAATTTTGCCAAATGAGACCTAGTTCATACCAGGCTAAGGAAGCCTTTTTTTCTAATTTGGGTATGGGAATGCTTTTAGACATGCCTCTCCGCGGAAAAGGGAAGCCGAGAGGTTATGTCGGGGTCACCCGTGGAAAGATGGAGTTCGGTACTATCGACTAAATTGACAACGGTGTGCCACCTAGCTGTTTTGTATGGTGGGTGGGTCGCTGGCACTAAAATTACCTACATGAATGAGCAAGCTAAGTAAGCCTGGCACTTGATTAAACGTGGACGTGCATTGCGAAAAGCTGAAAAACAAAAAGAAAACGATTGTGTGTTGTGAACTGTTGTGTTATATAGTTAATTAGTTGGACTGTGTTATCCGCACTTAGCCCCACAATTGGGCCATTGTGCGTAAGTAACCGACGCGAAATATTGTTCGGTTACTCATATCCCCTCAGCTCCATCCAGAAAGACAATAGAGGACCGATGTTGCGCAGTACCTCCTTCATCATTTCTGGACTGTTTAGAAGTTTCGCTTGTTGGTTGCTCACGCTTTTACAATGTAGAAGCACGTGAGCCGGTGTCTCCTCGGTCTCCATGCAACCTCTACTTAAGGAACTGCCAGTGATACCGATGTTGAATAAGTGTTTGTTGAGTGAGCAGTGGCCTGTTATTATACCCACTAGGTGGCGTAAGTTTTTCATTGTGGTACGTAGCAGTTTGCGTGACAGATGTTTGTCTAAGCATGGACGGGCTTGCTTCGTCTGTCTACATTCCTTTGTGTTATAGGTATATGCGAATAGATAAGGCATTGGACTTGAGATCGAGAGGTCGCGGGTTCGAATCCCACCCATTGCACTACTAACGTGAACCCACTCCTAATAGAAGCATTCTAGCTTAGCTTGAGGGGTTAACAAGAATACTAGTCATTGAAACACAAAATGCCAGTAATGTTTTCAATAAAAAAAACAGAGTGACTCGGCACTCGAGTGATATTTGAGTGGCTCGATTAACTCGAGTGGTAAAATCGGGCTCGAGTCGCATCACTACTTCGCAGCGCCGTTTACAGGTGTGTGTATTTAATCATCATCACCTTGACACACAATGGAACGTTATGGAGACTAGTATCACTCAACATTAGTTTGTTAACATACTTTATAGAAAATTAGCTTTTGCTACGTCTAACCTTGCGTGAATCCTAAGGAAACTTCTTCTTCTCCTTAGCCTTTATTATTCCCAAGTCACTTGGTGTCGGCTTTCTAGTCTAACCGAATTTGACTGAATATGAGTATTTACACGGAGTGACTGCCATCTGACCTCCGCAACCCGAAGGCTAACGATAGCCTAAAACTAGACCAGTGTCAGGATATTAGAGGGCACTGACTTCCCAATAACGACTGCTATAGATGTTCATGGCAGCCGGGACCGCCGGCTTATCGTGCTCTCCGACGTACGGAGCAGGCGATAATTGTCAATCAATACGCACATAATTTCGAAAAGTCATATAACTTCCGAAATTCGGAGGTGCGCGACGTGGGTTCGAACCCGACACCCTCTGCATTGCAGTCTGTTGGTCTCCCCACTGAGCTATCGCTATCGCTATCCTACGGAAACTAATGCCTGGATAAAAAATCATAAGTATTCAATGTCTTATGAGGAAACGTGGTCAGCATTTCGTTCGTATTTTTTTTTTATATTTTTTTTTATACAACTAAGGTGGCAAACAAGCATACGGCCCACCTGATGGTAAGTGGTCACTGTAGCCTATGGACGCCTGCAACACCAAAGGCATCACTTGCGCGTTGCCAACCCTTTAGGAAAGGAAGTGGGAAGGAAAAGGAGCGGGAAGGGGGACAGTGGGTGATTGGGCCTCCGGCACTCTGACTCATCAAATGAAACCCAACAGTAAGAATACTGCTATTTCACGTCGATATTCTGTGGGAGGGTAGTCCTTCCCCGGTCGAGCCGGCCCATTCATGCTGAAATCATCAAGGCTATTCCTCTCTGATTACACTTAATCAAGAAACAAGTCTTTTAACTGTGGGCAGCTAACCATGCCGAAGAGAATTTGTCTGGACTGGTGGGAATACGTACATTTGCTATATGTACTAGGTACCTTCCTGGGGGATTGTCACAAGTATGTAGATCAACCTGTAACTTATCATACAAATATAGACGCTCGCTTAGACGGGGTTAGTCCCATTTGCCACCCCCAGCATTGCCCCCTCCGGTGGCGAAAGGGACATTTTCCAAAAAAATATCCCATTCGCCACCGGGGGTGATGCCTCCAGTGGCGAATGGGATTCTTTATATTGAAAATATCCCTTTCGCCACCAGAGGAAGGAATGCTGGGGGTCGCGACTGGGATTAAACTCATCCCAGTTGCCACCCCTGGTGGCGAATGGGATTTTTTTTGAAAATGTCTCATTCGCCACCAGAGGGGGCAATGCTGGGGTAGCGAATTGGACTAACCCGATTAAACTCATCCCACTTGCTACCGCCGGTAGCGAATGGGATATTTTTTTTGGAAAATGTTTCTTTCGCCATCGGAGGGGGCAATGCTGGTGGTGGCGAATGGGACTAACCCCTTAGACGTAGGGTGGACTTAGAATGGGTCTGATGGGATTGGCATATCCAAACCCTGAAGACTTTAGGCTTCTCCCTCTGAATTGTACACTGCAGCTAATGCAGTACATTCATAAGGAGATAGCTAAGGGATGAATCTTGGGGCTGACACAAAAGATCCCACTGGGTCGAAGTGTCGCCGGTCAGTACAGACTGGCCCCCACACACAAGATAAGATAAGATAAGATAGGGTGGAATACGCTAGTTTCTTCAAACACATAGTAACACATTGACCCAGAATGCAGGTGATAAAAACACTGGCCGTGAGTTTCTTTGCAACTTCGTAGACGGAACTTTTGACATGTACATGTTAGTTGACCGCTAAATGTACGTTCACACTATCGCTGTTTTGAAACTCTAATAGTGAATGCGTGTTTCGGTTCAGTATCGTTTTTCTGATTCAATAGTATAAACTAGCGGTCGCCTAGTGGTCAAAATTCGACCAAAATTCCTAAGCTTGCTACTTTGTTTTCTGTTTTTCTCTATTACATATAAATAAGGTATAGGTAACCATAGTTACGAAGAATTGTACGACGTCAGACGAACAATGCGGAAATACTACGAACGCGATTCGATTGCGTGTGTCAAATGCATGGTGTAGTGTTTTTTCATTAATTTAATGTTTTTCTAATGTACATATATTTTATAAAAATATTAGGATTCGCCCCTCCTTCTCCATATAAACTTTAACTGTTTCCAAATTTCATACTCCTGCGTCCGCGCAATTTTCGTAAAAAGGGGTACAAAGTTTTTGCTTCACGTATTAATATATAGATAATATCAGCCCTGTATTAAACTGTCCCACTGCAGGGCCTCTTCTCAGTGTGAAGAAGGTTAGGCCATAGTCTACCACGCTGGCCCAGTGCAGGCTTGCAGACGTAGCATATCTTCGAGAATATTATGAAAAAAAACGGCCTCGATGGCGTAGTGGTTAGTGTAACCGACTGCCACGCCTGAGGTCGCGGGTTCGATTCCCGCACAAGTCAAACATTTGTGTGCATGAACATGGATGTTTGTGTTGGTCTGGGTATTTCTATGTATAATATGTATATATTTACAAAAAAGCAATATATATGTATGTTTATCCATTGTCTAGTACCCACACTCTACTTAGTTTGGGCTGCTTAGTATGGTGTTGTGTGTATGTGATAGAATATTAACTCTAAGTCATGCAGGTTTCCCAACGAAGTTTGTCTTCACCGTTAAAGCGAGCGATAATTAACTATTTAATGCGCGCCTTGGGAACGATCTCGAGACCTCTGCGTGGCAGTCCAACGGTTTCTCAGTAAGCTGTGTTTTTTTAAATAATAGTTTTAATAATCTATACTAATATTATAAAGCTGAAGAGTTTGTTTGTTTGTTTGAACGCGCTAATCTCAGGAACTACTGATTCGATTTGAAAAATTATTTTAGTGTTGGATAGCCTATTTATCGAGGAAGGCTATAGGCTATATAACATCACGCAACGACCCACGGGGGTGGCGCAGTAACGATAAACGTGGGTGAAACCGCGGGCACATCTAGTGTTATATACATACAGAGGAGCAAACATGTTTTGCTGCAATATACAACTATTAGTAATTTGACGAAACAATATTAAACTGCACTTCGATGCTAAGGAGTAAACACCCAAATCATTTGGATATACATAGATGCTTATAAAGTTTATAAGGCTAGTGTGAATGGAACAGTCGCAAGAGGAAAACCTAGGCGAACGTTTCTCGACCAGATCGGAGGGGTTCTGGACAAAGGCCAGGTTAAGAGCTCCTTGAACCGACGGGCGTGTATGAGGAATGTGATGAAAGTGAATGAAGCCAGAGAAGTGTGTCAGGATCGTAGCAAATGGAAATCCGTAGTCTCTGCCTACCCCTCTGGGAAACAGGCGTGAATCTATGTATGTATGTATGTACATAGATGCTTGTAAAAGGGCAATTTTACTGCAACATGTAGCAGCAATGTTTCAACAGTGGCCTTGCTGCCACAAATCATTTGAATACATGGCTTTGATGGCGTAGTGGTTAGTGTAACCGACTGCCACGCCTGAGGTCGCGGGTTCGATTCCCGCACAAGTCAAACATTTGTGTGCATGAACATGGATGTTTGTCTTGGTCTGGGTGTTTCTATGTATAATATGTATGTATTTACAAAAAAAGTATATATGTATGTTTATCCATTGTCTAGTATCCATAGTACAGGCTCTGCTTAGTTTGGGCTAGGTGGTGTTGTGTGTATGTGATGGAATATTACCTATATATTATTATTATTGATCATTCCAAACATAATATGCTAGTCGAGCCACATGTTTTGACGTACAGTATTTAAGTTTATAGTGACATTACCCAAACTCAAAAATACAATGAATTTTTAAACATACTTAAAAATAAATAAATTTAAAACTGGTAGTAGGGGTAATTGTCAAATGGCTGAAAGATGATGCATGATACAAACTATGACGTAACCACTATTTAAACGTAGC
Organism: Catocala sponsa; assembly: GCA_963564715.1. Lineage (NCBI taxonomy): Eukaryota > Metazoa > Arthropoda > Insecta > Lepidoptera > Erebidae > Catocala > Catocala sponsa. Next base: position 3,304,582 of record OY751352.1, read on the forward strand.
TGTCCAAGGGAGATAGCAAGATACTCCACTAGGATCCCAGTTTTTCTTCTTAATTACTGCCTTATTTTGCAACCAATGTTGATAGGTACTCTTTGCACAAAAGTGATTTCCTTTGATTGCTATTTGCCGGTATGTGTAAAATAATTTACACCCTCAAATGTGTCCTCCAGCCCGATTTCGGCCAGAGTGGCCAGTCTTAACGGAGACTGGCCATCTGCGCAAGAGATATTTTAGTGCACAAATTTGTGCGCAATCTCAAGTGCACTCTCTGTTCCCTAACTCTCAAGATCCGATGGGACGGTACCTAATCCTACACGACCGGAGAGAGACCGGGCGCAAGACCTTTACGTGCTTTCCGAGGCACGGGGATGTCTAACACCGCCAACTTCCTAACTCCGGGCTGCTATTGAGACTTCTTAACGGAAAAACCCAATAACTTTTTTGTTGGCCTGACCCGGGATTCGAATCCGAGACCTCATACACAGCAGTCGCATTCACTCCCGCTGCACCACGGAGGCAGTTTCAGACACCCTCAAACACAGGCAAGTACCCTATTCTTTGGATAGCCATAAGCAAAATATTGACAAATTTTCTATAATATTGCTGTTAATACTGGCCAGTATATTGCAGCCACGCATTACAGTAAAATTATGTCCGTCTAGAATAACCTTCTCACAGAAAACCGATCGAAAACATATTTTATATAGTTATACTTTTTATGATATGGAAATAATACAGCAAAGAATTTTGTAGTATATTATATTGGATGTAAACTTAAAATTAATTTCATGTATAACCATAAATTGCTTGTCGCAAGCGATATTGTATTGTAAGCGATATAAATATAGAGAAAATAACACATTGAAACGTAACACGAAATACTTACTAACTTGGTGAAAAGACGACATCATTATAACATCTAAGGGACTATAGAGTATATAGACTATAGAGTATAGAGTATATAAACTCTATTAACCGCAGCATAGCAACAAGTGGTTGCTATACTTCTATCTTCTGTAAGGTGGTGCATTTCAAGGCATATTGCTCCAGAACTGAAACAGAGTAGTAGAGCCTCACTGATTTCAGCATGAATGGGGCCGGTTCGACTGGGGAAGGACTACCCTCTCACAGAATATCGACGTGAAATAGCAGTAGTCCTACTGTTGTGTTTCGTTCGGTGAGTGAGAGTGCCGGAGGCCCAATCACTCCTATTTTCCCATCCCGGTCCTTCTCCTTCCCACTTCCTTTCCTAAAGGGTCGGCAACACGCAAGTGATGCCTCTGGTGTCGCAGGCGTCCATAGGCTACGATGACCACTTACCATCAGGTTTGCCACCATAGTTGTACAAAGAAAAAAGTCAGATAGACCACTGTATCTTATCTTATCTTATGTGGGGGCCAGTCAGTGCAGACCGGCGACACTTCGACCCAGTGGGATCTTTTGTGTCGACGCTCTCCCAATAACGACTGCCATAGATGTCCATGGCAGCCGGGACCGACGGCTTAACGTGCTCTCCGAGGCACGGAGCAGGCGATAATTGTCAATCAATACGCACATAATTTCGAAAAGTCATATAACTTCCGAAAGACAGAGGTGCGCGACGTGGGTTCGAACCCGAGACCCTCTGCATTGCAGTCTGTTGGTCTCCCCACTGAGCTATCGCTGCTCTAGACCACTGTAACTATTTACTCTGAAGCAAGAAATCGCATGCTGAGCTGTGATAGCCTAGAAGACAATAAGATCGCCACGCAGTCCACAAATCGAATCCACAGCACATACCTTGCGGTGTTATGTATGTATCGATTCGTCCAATATCAATTCATTTTGTTTACTCAGACTTTTTACTATCCAGACTATAGAATAGAATATCGTTTATTTCTGAGTATATGGTATTACAGGTGGTACAATAGCAGAATAGTTCACATATACTGCCGTGTACACGGTGTAGAAATATTAATTACTTATTACAAATTCACTACAAATACATAAATAAAAAAAAGAAAAGAAAAACATATAATACTATTTAAATTAACATTATTATTATTATTCCCCATTATAACATAACATATCTATAACTTATAATCTAGGAACTCTTTATTAGTGTAGAAGCACATATCCAGCAGCCATGAGAAAACTGTGCTCTTAAATTTATTTAAAGGCAGTAGTCTGATATGTGGTGGCAGTTTATTAAATATAGTTACGGCCATGCAGGGGACATTACGACTGTATAAATGTAGTCTTTGGGTTGGCACTAATAAATGGTTTGGGTTTCTATCTTGTACCCTTTTTGAAATTCGTTCAGTTTACGGAAATAGGTCGGAATATTTTTTGACAAACATGCAGACTTCAAAAATGTAGAGACATGGTAGTGGAAGTATCTTTAATTTTTTAAATAATGGCTTACAGTTAATGCTATCTAGTCTGGATAGTAAAAAGTCTGAGTCTGAGACATGAATGGACGGGTTAGGGCAGGGTTAGGGCATCTGCCCTAACCCTAACAACGGTCACAAAGAACATTCAGACTCGGAACCACCATTTGTGTATCACACAAATTTTTGACCTGAGTGGGATTCGATTCACTCGGATGGCGCGACCTTGGCGAGGCGACCACTTAAACCACTGCGTCATCCGGGCAATTTAGAAATATGACTGATATCATTTAATGCTTAAAACCTCAATTAAAGTTCGTCGGTACAACAAATAGCGGAATTACCAATACCAGTTATTTGAACAGATTTAATGTTGAAGACTTACAATCAAAACAAAGTCCTGTGATATCTTATCTACGATGGCGTGCGATTTGATCTAAATTGCAAGTAGCAGTTAATGATGCTATCTTCAATACAATATATGCCGACATTGCTTTTTATACAAAAATAGACAGCTGCTTTATATTTATTATATTACAACCACATTCCATGATTATAATACAACAAGATGTTCCCGCGGTTTTACCCGCGTTTATCGTTACTGCGCCGCCCCCGTGGGTCGTAGCGTGATGTTATATAGCCTATAGGCTATCCAACATTAAAAGAATTTTTCAAATCGAACCAGAAGTTCCTGAGATTAACTCGTTCAAACAAACAAACAAACTCATCAGATTTATAATATTAGTATAGACAAGCTGTTACCTGCGACGTCGTCCGCGTAGATTTTAACTAAAAAGTGTTTGTCTCCGCGGAATCCTATTTTTTTTCTAAAATCAAAGTTGCCTAAGTTACTCCTTATAACATCAGCTATCTGCCAGTGGAAGTCCCGTCAAAATCGGTTCAGCCGTTTCGGAGATTAGCCGGAACAAACAGACAGACAAAAATTAAAAAATAGATGTTTTCGTATAGGTAGCATATATACTTTCATATGCATTAGATAAAAAGCTGTTATTTTGACATTACAAACAGACACTTCAATTTTATTTATTTGTATAGAGTATAGATTAGTATAGGTTAATCAGTGCTCCGACCACTACCAAAGAATTCATTACCCAGAATGCGTCTTGGAGATTCTGTACTGGTATGGAACATATCTATTATTCTGACTGCACAGCTGACGTGGTGGTTTAAGTGGTCGAGTGTTGTGGGTTCGAATCCCACACGAGATAAAACTTTGTTTTTGGTTTAAATTGGTTTAAAACATGAGTATTAAATATAATAATATTCTACCACATACACATAACACAATCTAGCCCAAACTAACCAGAGCTTGTACCATGGGTACTAGACAATGGATAAACATACATAAATAATTTTGTTTTTGTAAATACATACATATTATACATAGAAACACCCAGACCAAGACAAACATCGATGTTCATGCACACAAATTTTTGACTTGTGCGGGAATCGAACCCGCAACCTCAGAAGTGGCAGTCCGTTACACTAACCACTACGCCATCGAGGCCGATGTGTGATCCACAAATGGTTGTTCCGTATGTCGGTGTTCTTTGTGTCCGTTGTTTGAATGTTTGTAAAGTCCCCCGCGACACAGGATTTCTTCCTAATGCCTCCTGCATTGTCTATTTTAGAAGATGATGATGTTTCGAACTGCGGAGAAAGACCATTAAAACTAGCAGCGCTTCGAGAGAAAAAGTTATTTCGCCTATAGTTGGTTGATACGAGCGATATATGTAGAAGCCGACATTATCTCAGTCCTGCGTGTAGTATTTTAAAGTTTATATTTGAAAAAATATGCCTTCCGCACCAATGAGTCTATTCTGCGAGATCTGAACATAAAAACTATCCACCATCTATCTACGCAGAATACTGGAATTTTTCGGACACATTGCCCTCAAAGACGGTCACAACATCGAACAGCTGATGGTGACAGGCAAGGTTGACGGCAAAAGACCAAGGCTTTGTGGATACCAATCTCCACAAAGCCCTCCACGAAGCAAAAGACCGGAACAGATGGAAGGAGTTAGTCCATGAGAAAGTGATTCAGCGGGGGAGTCACGACCCTCAGTAATGAGGAATACGATGCTAGGAGGAGGATTTGAAACAAATTGAGGGCAATCGATGGAGCCATTAATAATTTTCATGCGATGACAAATAAATACATTATGTAGTAAACTAACTATAGCAATCATCATCATCTCAGCCGAAAGACGTCCACTGATGGATATAGGCCTCCCCCATGGTTTTCCCCACAGACCAGTCTTATGCAACAAGCATCCAACCACTTCCCACGACCCTTACCAGGTCATCCGTCCGCCTTGGGGGCCTATCCCTGCTGCGTCTTCCGATGCGTGACAGCCCCTCTAGCTCTATTTTCCCCAACGGCCATCGGTTCTGCGCGCTAATATCCCCTACCCACTGTCACTATGACAATAATAGATGATAATGTGGCTTCTATCCGCGATACTCACTAGACTTCAACATTAGACGTTGAAAAGAATGCCACAGCTGATAAACCCATTCCAAAGCAGATATACTAGAAGTTTAATTCTAACATTACGTACAGATAAGCACGTACACAGGTGTGTTAAGCGATCGAAGTGCAAGTTGTTAGCCACGTCAGCGATTACCGCTTATCTGGGCCGCTATCTACGCATCGGTACTGACACAAATACAGGTACAACGACACTCCACGTTGGACATGATAACAATAACATAATCATAGTAAATCTTTGAGGATGTAGGCAGTGACGGCTTATTGGTCGTTCCGCACAAATCTGTTTGCAAGAATTGTGCATGGCGAGACTTTTTTATATAATTTTTTATACAACTACGGTAGCATACAAGCTTACGGCTCACGTGATGGTAAGTGGTCACCGTAGCCTATAGACGCCTGCAACACTAGATGCATCACTTGCCAACCCTTTAGGAAAGGAAGTGGGAAGGAGAAGGAGCGGGAAGGGGGAAAGTGGGTGATTGGGCCTCCGGTACTCTCACTCACCGAACGAAACACAACAGTAGGAATACTGCTATTTCACGTCGTCATTTACCACCATGTATGACGGAGCATCGCTTAAGAACGGCTAAACCGATTTGGATGCATTTTTTATGTGTTTGTATTTGATAGGACAATGTTTGTATGAATTTGCGAAAAATCCCGCTAGAATTATCGAAAATTTCGACCGTTCACGGACATTAGTAAAATTAAATAGTTGATGCGTCCTCCGTGGTTAGTGGATTTGATTTCTAAGGAAAAGGAATTAAAGATAAGATGATATTGAATTAAAGGAATGGTTAAAGTAAGTATCTATATAAAAGCCTCCTGCATTTTGATGTAGAAGTGAGCCCTCTGCTCTTCTACATGGATAATAATAACAAAAGCAGTAACGCAGTTTCTACTGTTATACCTTACATTATAAATAACTTGTAGCATGCATAAAATAACAAAATAAATAATAAATAAATAAAGAAACACCTTTTACCATAATAGATTATAGATAGAAATAGGATAGCAATTGCTTTCAAACACGTAATCTATACTTTTTTTTATGGATTATTATGATTATTATTTTTTTGTTTGTTTGTTTGTTACGCTTTCACGCCTTAACTACTCAACCGATCAACTTGAAATTTTGCATACACGTTGTCAGGGATACAGAATAGGACATAGGGTACCTTTCATCCAGAAAAAAGAACTGCTGCAAACCTAACCTATCCTACATTTACGCGAGCGAAGCCGCGGGTGAAAACTAGTATGGTAATAGTTGTTTACGACACAACAGTGTGATTCTCAGAACGCGCGGGTCCGACTGGTTTTTTTTTGTAGTCGCTACCCTCATTAATGATTATTTAGTCATTAGAACAGTATTTGAGTTACTAAACATAGTGTATTAATATATACATATATTCTTTCTTTTTCCACTGTACTGATTAGCCGCTCTGGCACTTGTATTTCTTAGTATCCTAATCCTAACTAATAATATTATAAAAGCGAAAATGAGTTTGTATGTTTGTTACCTTTTCACGCTTAAACCAGTGAACCGATCATCCTGAAATTTTGCATATACGTTGTCAGGTGTACAGAAACGAACATAGGCTACCTTTTATCCCGAAAAAATTACTGTTCCCGAGGAAAACAACAATAAAGTTCTTATGATAATAGATGGCGCCACGTGTCTTTCGAATCATGTTTGAATTATATTATTACAAGCAGAGTACAACCCGAATTGATTGTCAAATTCTAAATTAACGCGAACGAAGCCGCGGGCAAAACCTAATAACTTATATTTAACTTGTGTTTCTCAGATAAATGAATATTGTATTCTTTTGCGAAAATAAATATATTAAACCATACCTATCTGTATACTGTTATGTTATTCCTATAACCTTGTAAGACTTCTCGCGATTTCATTCTTACCGGCATCAAATAATACGCAACGGAGCTTTGCCACTAGTGGTGTAATTAATTTAATGTCACACTTGTTAGTATATCGATTGTGATCAAACTGAGTTTAATCGAATTAGCGATCCTGGACGGTTACTCCAGCAAATCACCGCCTACGCTTTGGATACGTAATAAATAAATGTACATGATATTCACACAAACCTACTTTGCTCTATATCTATGCTAATCTATACTAATATTCATGTATACAAAAATTGTTCCTAATGGTTGTACTTATCTGTGAAACAATAAAAACATTATTATTATTATAAAGCTGAAGAGTCTGCTTGTTTGGTTGAACGCGCTAATCTCATGAACTACTGGTTCGAATAGAAAAATTATTTTAGTGTTGTATAGCCTATTTATCGAGGAAGGCTATAGGCTATATAACATCACGCTACGACCCATGGGGGCGGCGCAGTAACGATAAACGCAGGCACATCTAGTATATCTATACTAATATTATAAAGCTGAAGAGTTTGTTTATTTGTTTGTTTGTTTGAACGCGCTAATCTCATGAACTACTGGTTCAAATTGAAAAATTATTTTAGTGTTGTATAGCCTATTTATCGAGAAAGGCTATAGGCTATATAACATCACGCTACGACCCACGGGGGCGGTGCTGTAACTATATAAAATTGTGTGTGATCCACAAATAGTTTGTTGGCCTCTATGGCGTAGTGGTTAGTGTAACCGACTGCCACGCCTGAGGTCGCGGGTTCGATTCTCGCACAAGTCAAACATTTGTGTGCATGAACATGAATGTTTGTCTTGGTCTGGGTGTTTCTATGTATAATATGTATGTATTTACAAAAAAAAAGTATGTATGTTTATCCATTGTCTAGTACCCATAGTACAAGCTCTGCTTAGTTTGGGCTAGATGTATGTGATAGAATATTATTATATTATTATTATTATTATAGTTGTGCCAAATTTGGGTGCTATTGCTTGGATGTTTGTATATTCCCTTACTATACAGGCACTGTATCTATTGCAGGGTTATCTTTACGAAATATATTACACCGCCGGTACTAGTGCCGCAGCGATCTTTAGGCCATAACAACCACTTATGTACCATATTCCATAAAGGAGTTTCTACACTAAACAATTTAATGGTCCCATTTCTGTTGTCACAAAATTCTCTAAGCTAAACTAAAAATCACTAAAATTTAGTTTAGTCCTCTCAAATGACATTTCGTATTCTGAAAGCGTTAAAAGTGACAGGACTAAAAAAATTTCTATGATTTTGACGTGACAACGTCTAATAAATCGATGAACGCCGGCTGCACGCACGAAAAAGGATGACTCATTGTCCCGTTACGCTCATTGTCCCGTTACGTTCATTGTCCCGTTACGCTCATTGTAACGTTACGGGAAAAAAATTTTGTTATGACGTTATCACGTTAAACTATCGTCCGTAAACCGACTTTACAGATAACCAATTTTTTTAGTTAAGTTTAGAGAATTTTGTGACCACAGAATTGGCACCATTATCTTCTTCTTCTTAGTCTTTATTATTCCCAAGTCACTTGGGGTCGGCTTTGTAGTCTAACCGAATTTGACTGGATATCAGTTTTTACACGGAGCGACTGCCATCTGACCTCCACAACCCGAAGGCTAACGATACCCTAAAGCTAAACCAGTGTCAGGATATTAGAGGACACTGACTTCCCAATAACGACTGCCATAGATGTTCATGGCAGCCGCGACCGACGGCTTATCGTGCTCTCCGAGGCACGGAGCATGCGATAATTGTCAATCAAAACAATTTATTATATGATCCGAGAAATTGTTCGGAATGATCCCTGCCGCCTCTTTTCGCCATCGTCCTACGCGACAGCATTTTCACTCCCATCATATAAATGGTTGGCAGTCCACAACTGTGCGTTTCTCCAGGAATTTTCTGCCTCGCACAACAAAACTCTGGAATGAGCTGTCGCTTACGGTATTTCCGGACCAATATAACCTTCAACACTTCATGAAAAGAGCGTACTGCTTTTTAAAAGGCCGCCAACGCACTTGGAACTCCTCTGGTGTTGCAGGTGTCCATGAGTGGCGGTAATCGCTTACCATCAGGCGATCCGTCTGCCCGTTTGCCCCAAAACCAAAATAAAAAAGATTATAATATATTACAAAATTATTTTTAAATAACAATGTCACTAATTTAATTAAATTAACATACCTATGCAATAATTAGAATTATTTTGAAAATGTACAACATTTCGCATGCCACATTGTGACTAAATGGAAGAGCTGAATGTATTAATTATACCACAACATCCTTAAATGTACTTCATTTTCTGTGAAATAAATATAATTTATCAGTCAGGCCATGTGTTTATTTGCCAACTTTTATCTCATAAAATGCCTATCTTATTTTAGCATTGCATCATGCCCACATCAGTCTTTCAGCTTGCAGATATTATAGAAAATGTTTGCAGTTAATTTTCGCATGTCGATGTTGATATGTTGATGTAAACATAACTAGCCACGGCCTTGCGGTGTTGTATATTTGCTCACCGTACTATGAAGACAAAGGTATATCTTCCTTCACAATATTATGCGAATGAGTTTGTTTATTTGTTTGTAACGGTTTTACGCGTTAAATACTTAACCGATCGTCGTGAAATTTTGCATACACGTTGTCAGGGGCACAGAAAAGCACATATCTTTCATCATGGATACGGACAGCCCGCCGCTGTAACCTGTCGAGAGCGTCCAGCAAGTACTGCGCGGAGTCATCCCAAAGATGAGAACAGTACTCGACGCAATCCTCCTTCTGCAATAAATGTGCCTCAAGCTTATTTTCTTTAGCAAAACAATGCTACAAGTTATAAAAAAATGTTTTTATAACACATTGTAGTGTAGTACCAATCAGTACTGTAGGTACTTTATCAGTAGCGTGACAACCTCACGCTTATTTAGAAATAAATACGTTGCTAATGATTACTGAACAAAAAGTTAGGCACGCCTGCAAGCAATTTACGATTGTACGTTACTCACAAATTATACCTACTTGTATTGACATAGTTTTGTATGCTTGTTTGCGAGCGGTAAGATAGGGTCCCGGATTTGACTCTCAGATAGGGAAAAGATTTTTGAAGTGAAAACTTCTTTAGGCGCGTTGAGCACTTGACTGAACTGAACTGAACTGTAAACTAAAAAATGATCCAAATAACTGCACTCTAAAAATAACTTATATTAGATACCGTAATTTTTGTAACAAATTACTAAAAAAATTAAAACTTGAATATGAAAAACAAGAATTTTGCAAAGCCAAAAATAATCGAAAAGCTACGTGGAAACTTATTAAAAACATTATAAATACAGATTGTACGGTAAACTCTACTACGGATTTGCTTAATCTAGACAAAGATTATGTAACATCGGTTAATAAAGTTAATGACTTTTTTACTAACATAGGTAGTGATCTGGCTCTACAGCATTGTACTCAAGCTTCAAACTCACTCGCAGATAATATTCCCCCGCTAAATTCTCTTACACTACTTCCAACAGACGAAACTGACGTTGCAAATATTATATATGGCATGCGTAGAGACGCATCTGCTGGATGGGATGGAATTACCACCACGCTACTGCAACAATGTGGCAGTACACTGATTCCAGTTATTACTTACATCTGTAATATCTCTATTTCAACTGGCAAATTCCCCAAAGTTTTTAAAAAGGCCATCGTCCACCCTATATTTAAAACCGGAAACAAAGATAGCATAAACAATTACAGGCCAATATCAGTCCTACCGGCATTATCTAAAGTTCTAGAGAAACTCCTTAATGCTCGCCTTGTCAACTACCTAGAACGACACAACATTTTAGCTCCAAATCAGTTTGGTTTTAGACATGGGAAATCCGCGGAGGACGCAGTGGCATCGCTTGTCGATGATATTGTGAGTAAGTTAGATACTCAAAACAAGTGTATTGGAGTCTTTTTGGACCTCACCAAGGCCTTTGATACCGTCTCTATTCCCCACCTCCTGAATAAACTCGAAAGGATGGGAATACGTGGACACGCACTTGAGATGTTCAAAGATTATCTGTCTGATAGAACGCAATGTGTCAAAATCGATTCTATGGTGAGTGACGAGAAGACTCTAACATTTGGAGTTCCGCAAGGTTCAATATTAGGCCCTACTCTTTTTCTGACATATATTAATGCCCTTTGCAAGCTCTCTCTTCTTAATTGCTCTATATATACATACGCCGACGATACAGCCCTCCTTTTCCACGGTCGTACCTGGCCTGCTACTTTTAGATTGGCGGAGCAGGCACTTAATAATGTAATGAGATGGTTAACTGCTAACCTATTAACCCTAAATGTCTCAAAAACAACTTATCTGACGTTCTCGATGTCATCTTCGAGCCAACCCTCTCTAGAATCTTTCCAATTTAAGGCTCATTCCTGCACAAATAACCACTTTTCTACCCTGTGTGATTGCCCATGCCTGTCTAAATCGAGCTGTGTGAAATATCTCGGCGTTTATATAGACAATAAATTAAACTGGAAAACTCACATAGACAAGCTTACTGCCCGTGTGCGTAAACTAATATACGTTTTTAAAAAGTTACGTTACTCTGCAGAAAAGCAGACTTTAAAAACAGTTTATTTTGCTCTATGCCAGTCAATTCTAAGCTATTGCATATCAGTATGGGGAGGAGCCGCAAAGACTTACTTTTTGGAACTGGAACGGGCACAGAGAGCTGTACTCAAGGTTATGACCTGTAAACCATATAGATACCCGACGTTTACACTCTACAGGGAATGTAAAATACTTACCGTGAGGCAGCTTTTTGTATTCCATACAGTTATTAAAAAACACGCCTCTCTAAATTATGACCATAGCAAACTACAACGACGACGGTCTAAGCAAATATGCCCAGTACAGAAGAAATTCAGAACCACACTTGCGAGGAGACATTATCAGATTGTCGGGGGTCACCTCTATAACGTCATAAACAAGGCTTGCAACATATATCCTCTATGCAAATACGCCTGTAAATCTGCTGTAATCAAGTGGCTTCTGACCAAAAATTACACTGAAACTGAAGATTTATTAACCTTATCTATCTTGTAGGTAAAGGGTCACCATCTAATGTACATAGACGCACTCACATACATACGCACACACGCATACACATACACACACGCACACACACACACACACACACACACACACACACACACACACACACACACACACACACATGCATGCACAGACACACACACCCACAACACATGTGAACACAAACACGTACGTGCGCGTACTCGCGCACAGCTATAGCAAGTACTCCCAATTGCATGTCTGCCACGTTCGTTGAACAAAAATGGGAAATTCTTTGTGAGGGCGCTGGTACCCATAACACAAGTTTAATCTTATCTTGGGTACCAGAGTTCAATGAAACAGTAATATATAGAAATTGTTTTTATTGTATTTATGTCATTGTATTGTGGCTATTTTTGAAACAATAAATTTATTATTTATTTATTTATTTATTTACTTCTTGGGTGAACAAAAATTATGGAACTCGCGTCATCGTCACGCTTCCACGCTTTATTATTTTTTTTAGAATATAAACAATATCTCAAAAATGGTGCATCCTACGCAAAAAATAACGAAATTTTGAGCCGTAAGAGAGTATCAGAAGCTAGTTTTTTTTCATTTTTTTTTTTGTTAGTTTGTAAATATGTGTTTATGATCACGGATTAAAGTTTTCACTTCTATCGGCAGTCCTCAAAGACCGCCCCAATTTTTTTTAACTTCCCGGGCATTTTGAATACTTCCTGTGTGGCGGAGGATCTTACAAACAATCAAATAACGGACACAAAGGACACCTATACTTAAACCAACTATTTGTGGATTACACCATTTATTACCCATATGGGATTCCAATTATTATATTTTATATTATATTATATTCTACAGGCAGATTCCGGATGCGGCAAGCTGAAGACAAGGCGCTATGGCGCTCTTTGGGGTAGGGCTATGTCCAGCAGTGGACTATTATAGCCTGATGATGATGATGATGGGATTCCAACCTACAACCTACCTAGTGTCGAAGCTACTATTTTTATGGAGTATTCCACTTTCGGCACCAATTTTATCGGCATCTATGGTGTCGGCACCGAAGCTATTTCACTTTGAGCACCAAGGTATTTTTGCTTGGTGCCGAATGTGGAATAAAATACCTATTGGTGCTGAAACTGGAATAGCTTAGTTGCCGAAACCATAGGTGCCGGAAAAATTTGTGCCGGAAGCGGAATACTCCATTTTTATTTATGGTTTACTAGCTTTTGCGCGCGGCTCCGCCCGCGTGGTACCTACATAAAAAATAGCCTATGTCCTTCCCCAGGTTTTAAACTATATCTGTACCAAATTTCATCTAAATCGGTTGAGTGGTTTAGTCGTGAAAAGGTAACAGACAGACAGACAGATCGACAGACAGAGTTACTTACGAATTTATAATATTAGTAAGGATAAAAAGGCAACTTCCGCTCTAGGAATAATTCCTGTGTTGCGGAGGATTTCAGAAAACACCAAGAGTCAGAACAACCACTTGTGGATCACACATATTTTTACCCCGTGTGGGATTCGAACCCACAACACTCGGCTCAGTTGCGACCACTTAAACCATAACGCCACCCATATGTATATTACCTACCTATGTCATAAATATTTCTGCCTCCGTGGCGCAGCGGTAGTGAATGCGACTGCTGTGCATGAGGTCTCGGGTTCGGATCCCGGGTCGGGCTAACAAAAAGTTATTGGGTTTATATATCAAGAAATCTCAATAGCAGCCCGGAGTTAGGAAGTTGGCAGTGTTAGACACTCCCGTGCCTCGGAAAGCACGTAAAGCCGTTGGTCCTGCGCCTGATCTCTCTTCGGTCGTGTCGGATTACCGTCCCATCGGATCTTGAGGGTTAGGGAACAGAGAGTGCACTTGTGTTTGCGCACACGCTTGTGCACTATAATATCTCCTGTGCAGATGGCCAGTCTCCGTTAAGACTGGCCGCTGTGACCGAAATTCGGTCTGGAGGACATTATAAATATTTATTTTCTGTAAGGACAGTCTTATTAGCAGCACAATGCAAAAATAGCAAATGGTAGACAAAAAAAATAATAATTATTATTTATTGTAACAAAAAGTTGGTAACAATTAATGTGTGAGCCCTGATTCCCAAACTAGCGTGAGTTGTGTTGGGAATCAGTTCCTTCCCAGAAATAATTATACAAAATTGTTACAATGCAGTTTGAAGTTAAATACAAATAATATTATAAATTATTTAAGAACTATGCTGAACATATTACAGTAATAATTATGTGTGTGTCAATGTCTTCTTCTTCAATTTGTCGAAATTAAATCAGTTGTGGAAGGATTTGAAAAGACATATAAATCGAATCTAACGACTGTACATCGTGGTGTGCCCCAGGGCTCTGTAGTAGGCCCAATCTTCATTATTTTATTTATAAATGATCTGACAGACAGACAGACATTAAGAAAGTTGAACCAGAGACAAAACTAGTGATTTTTGCTGATGATACCAATGCCATAGTAGCTGCAGATAACATAACAAACTTAGAAATTAAAATACACACAGTGCTTACAGCTTTTGGAAATTGGTTTGGGGCAAATAATCTAATACTTAATACAAATAAAACAAAATGTATACTTTTTCAATCTACAGCTAGAAATAGTGCAAGCCTAAGTGTTGCGTCTCAGGGTGCAAAAATTGATGTAGTAGAAAGTGTCAGATTTCTAGGCGTTATTATTGACTCGTTCTTGAATTGGAAACAAGAAATAGCCTCACTTACCAGTACAATTAGTTCAGCTTGCTATGCGATTCGAAGTCTCAGAGAGGAATTAACAGTAGCCCAACTTAAAATGGTATGGTGGTAGTACGCTTTAGTAGAATCCAAGCTTAGGTACAGTATCCAGTGTTGGGGCAATAGCTACAATTATAACATACGCGCAGCATTTATTTTACAAAAACGGGCTATACGAACGATGCTACGGTTAGAACAAACCGAGTCAAGTAAAACTCACTTTTTGGAACTGGGAGTCTTAACGGCTCCAAGTCTCTATATTTTAGTATTATTGGGGAACTTTATCAAACACCTTCATAGTTTTGAAACAGCTACACAGATAGAAAACAGATTAACAACTCGCAGAAAAGATCTTCCTACAATAATACAACCTAAACTAAATATAGTTCATCATAGCACTCGTTATCAAGCTGTATTGTTGTTTAACAAATTACCAACAGAACTAAAAGTTATACAAAATTCAATTATATTTAAAAATAAATTAAAAACATATTTACTAAGAAAATGCTATTATTAGTATAGATGAATTTTTAAATGATAAAGAACATATATTGTAGTGATCATCTCATCTCATCTTCTCGAATAGTAATTATATTATAAGGATATACATTAACCTCCTGAGAACCACAACATATTTTTTCAGGAATTTCAATAAAATCTATCTGGATTGGTTTAATAGGTAACTAAACGTTCTCAAAAAATAGAAAAATAAATGTATGTTGGAAAATGTAGATTTTCTCAATGTAGTATATATACGACATCAGTTCTATACAACTAATGTGTAAAATATATACAACATCAAAAATATTTTATTAAATGAAGGTATTGCTTTTATTTGCAGAATAAAAGGTTAATTATATATTGTATAGTAAAACACAACTTTAAGATCGGTAACAGGTCGTTTATTTATATGTTTTAGATAATATGTTGTTTGTGGCGTCAAGCATATGTTCAAAATTGGTATCAGTTACATATTGTTTGAAAAATTCTTCATCTGTCCATGAATCCGTATTCAATAAAATGTATCTTAGCTGATAAATAGGTTTTTCCAAAGGAGAGAAATTACCGGTCCAAGTATTGTTAGTAGTTGCCGATGATGGTAAAGATGTTGTGCTTTGTCCTCGACCACCTCTGGCTCTTACTCGGCCTCTGGATGGACCACCACGCGTTCGGGGCCCACGCCTGGTTATGGAAAGACTACCGCGCGTAGCAGCAGTAGAAGAGCCCAATAGAAATTTCAGATTCCGGACGGTTTCATTCTTCGGTGTCCGTAGAATTTAGAAAACCAGGATCGGAGATACTACTGTCAAAATTTTGCACTGAATAGACGTAATCTATTTGGTTTTCTTCATCCGACAAATCAATATCTGAATAGTCTAAGATGTCTGTAATTAGACTATCCTGCAAAGCTAGAAAAAATAAATTAAAATAACTGTAAATGTCTTATGTTGTACAGTTATTACACTGGGCATGCTTTGTACATACTCGTCGTTGAGAACCAATGTTACTAGTACAACATAAAGCTTTTATTGATGATTTCTTCGTTTTTGTGAGTTCGAACATAAGAAAATTGTGTAATTAGGATAAATGCATCAAAACAAACAAAGAATTATCAAAATCTTTACAAAAAACATAGTATTTCATATGCAAATCCTAATAAACTTACCACGCGGTTCCGGTACCGACGCCATCGTCCACTTGAAATGAACAATAAAAAATATCTACGCCACTTCCTCAGCCAATCAGTTCATTATGATGGTCAGATGGTTTGACTATTTAATTAAAGTAAAAGTTTTAGCAACATTAGATGGCGGTGTAGGATTTTTTCTTTCTATGTTGTAAATATACAACAGTTTCACTCAGGAGGATAATGTTGATATTTTTGAATTTATATTGACATCTAAATCCATTTAAGGCACATTTCTTTTGACATTGCTAATTATATTGTGTATTCTAGCGTTTATTTTTTGACTTTAACACTGTTCTGACTGGTTTTTATATATATTTTTTTTAACAAGAAATGAATGAAATTGTGTGTTAATTGTTTAATTATTGTTGACCTTATTATATTATATTTCAATTGTATTTAAGTTTCTCATAATATTAATGTGCTTGTTTTTGTTTTTGTTTTTATTTTACTTGATGCAAAATTATTTTCAACACAAATGTAATTTGTTCTGAAATAAATGACTTATGACTTATGACTTTTTCGTCTTAGCGTTTATCCCGGTTGCATCCGCGGCGTTGGCGTTGGAACCCAGGGTCCGCTTTCCTGCTAAGTCTTCTCCATTTCACACAATCTTTAGCGTCCTGTGGTGTGAGCTTGTTGGCGCGCATGTCATCTCTTACGATGTCAAGCCAGTATTTCTTGGGTCTGCGCCGTTTACTCGGGCCAGGTGGAGGTGGCATGGCAAAACATTTGCTCCCCACGTAACATGCCGGTTTTTGTAAAACGTGGCCGTACCAGCGTAGGCGACTCTCTTGCAGCTTATCTGCTATGTCACGGACATGAAGACTGTCAATGTAACGCGCATTTATTACTGAGTGTGTGAGTGTGTGGTAAAAGGGGAAAGGGGGTGAGAGAGGGAGGACTCTTGTCCTCGACAACGGACGGAATGTGACAATCAAGTTAATTAGGCTGCTGCTACACTCTTTAAATCATAACAGTAGATCTTCTTTTCTGGGAGAGATTCATACTCAGTCAAGCCGCTCAAACAAGCTGAAGTCAGTATGGATGGGCCCAGGGCTCTACTACTTAATACAAATTTAGCTATTCCTCGACCTATGAAGGCTATTTTGGTTCACGCCTATACCCCAAAGGGGTAAACAGATGTGTTATTACACATTGCACTAAGCTAAAGCTAAAATAAATAATAATAATATAATATTCTGTCACATACACACAAGCAAGCCTAGTGGGAAACCGTTGGACTGCCACGCAGAGGTCTTGAGTTCGAACCCAAGGCGCGCATTTCTGACTTTTCGAAGTTATGTGCGTATTAAATAGTTAATTATCGCTTGCTCTAACGGTGAAGAAAAATATCGTGAGGAAACCTGCATGCCTGAGAGTTCTCCATAATGTTTTCGAAGATATGTGAAGTCTGCCAACCCGCACTAGGTCAGTGTGGTGGACTATGGCCTAACCCTTCTCACAGTGAGAAGAAGGCCCGTGCCCAGCAGTGAGACAGTTTAATACAGGGCTGATATTATTTGTTTACACACAACACCATCTAGCCCAAACTAAGCAGAGCTTGTACTATGATATGGGTACTAGACAAAGAATAAACATACATAAGTTTTGTTTTTGTAAATACGTACTTATTAAACAATGAAACACCCAGACCAAGACAAACATCCATATTCATGCACACAAATGTTTGACTTGTGCCGGAATTGATCCCGCGACTTCAGGTGTGGCAGTCAGTTACGCTAACCAATACGCCATCGAGGTTGCTCCTACTCCTATTGTTATTTAGAGAGCAATAATTTCAAATAATGTGTAATCACTCGTTAATTATTAAGTGGCAGTAGCTTAAGTTATTGGTTAACGATGACCAAGACTTACAATTGGACGTACTTTCTGAAAAACGTTCCAACGCACACTCGGGTCAAAATCGAGCTATTATTAGCAAATTAGTCACGGGGTTACTATTTACTAGCTGCAAAAATTTGGTAGCTCTACTATCACTCTAAATATGAAATCATGACTTAGTAGCCCAACCCAACCCACATGTATGAAGAAGCAATACGGGATTGAACTTCAATCACCATTATTTCAAAATGTTAACTTTGTAGGTTGGAACGTTTTTCAGAAAGTACGTTCAATTAAGGAATTAATCTTATAAAGAGACAAAGTTTGTACTAAATGAGCAGAATGTATTCTGTAAGTGGGCTTTTGAAGAAACACTTGATCTTAGTTAAACGTTAAGTTTTAGTTTTAGTTTTTTGTTTTAGTTTAAGACTAAGGTGGCAAACAAGCATACGGCCCACCTGATGGTAAGTGATCACCGTAGCCTATGGACGCCTGCAACACCAGAGGCATCACTTGCGCGTTGCCGACCCATTAGGAAAGGAAGTGGGAAGGAGAAGGAGCGGGTAGAGGGAAATAGGTTGATTGGACCTCCGGCTCCCTCACTCACCAAACGAAACACAACAGTCGGAATACTGCTATTTGACGTCGATATTCTGTAAGAGGCTAGTCCCTCCCCGGTCGAGCCGGCGCATTCATGCTGAAATCAGCAAAGTTCTACTACTCTAACTTACTTCTACCCACCCCTTCAGAAATATAAGCGTTCGACATTTACCTTCCTTTAGACATCGCACTAGGTATAACTACTGTGTCGCGGAGAACTTCACAAACATACAAACATCAGACACAAAGTACACCCAGACTCGGTACTTTTTTCGATCACACAATTTTTTACGTGATTGGATCGAATCCACAATTTTTTACGTGATTGGATCGAATCCACAATTTTTTACGTGATTGGATCGAATCCACAATTTTCGGCTCATTTGCAGCTGCGAAAACGTAAACTTAGTAGTTTTAAGTGGTCGCTACGTAGCTGCTATATACTCTTTTACAAATAATATCTTAATAGTAAAATAAGGTACCTCATTACCGTTAATGTGCTAAAAATCGTAAGCGATGTCCTCCATTCTATGTTTGGGTATGACGAGGTCTTCTACTTTTCATTTGAGCTGTTGTTTTGCTCTAATAAGCCTAAAAAGGTAGGCTCGCCTAATAAGGACCGGTTTCTAGTAAGGCCTATTTTTAACCCCCCATGCCTCTAGCTCGCCCTTTAGATTTGTCCTAAATGCTTTCAAAGATACTCCACTGACCTACCGTTAAAATACAACGGCACCATGAGGTTTGATGACCGGATCGGGTAAAACTTTATTGGGTTTACTGTCAAATAATTATACGTAAATAGGCCCCTATTAAATAAGATCAATTTCAAAGCTGGCATATTCTGGTATATGTCATAGCAGCGATAGCCTAGTGGGAAACCGTTGGACTGCCACGCAGAGGTCTCGAGTTCGAACCCAAGGCGCGCATCTCTGACTTTTTGAAGTTATATGCGTATTAAATAGTTGATTATCGCTTGCTTTAACTGTGAAGGAAAACATCGTGAGGAAACCTGCATGTCTGAGAGTTCTCGATAATGTTCTCGAAGATATGTGAAGTCTGCCAACCCGCACTAGGCCAGCGTGGTGGACTATGGCCTAACCCTTCTCACACTGAGAAGAGGCCCATGCACAGCAGTGGGACAGTTTAGTACAGGGCTGATATTATTATATATTCTGGTTGAATCGTTAATGATTTAAATGGTAGATGTGGCCTACTACGTGGAAATATGATCATTGATCACCTTTCTGCACGTTATGTTGTCATAATTATCATGGTCCAGCGAAGTATTACCCACATGGCACCCCTTGATTAATCGTTCGTCTGTAAATACCTACATTAATTTTAAAATAACTATATATCGATAGTTTTGCTTTACTAACGAACATGAAGTTCGTTATTACATTACTTTTTATTTTATGATAAAGGCATGTTAATATGCCTTAAGTTAATTATAAAACACGATGATATTTTCAAAGCTAAGTTAATAATTACAATTTTGATGTTCATAGCCCTTTTGACATTCATAAGTGTTAGTTAGTTAGTTGGACATGTGTTATCCGCACTTAGCCCCACAATTGGGCCATTGTGCGTAAGTAACCGACGCAAAAATTTGTTCGGTCACTCATACCACCTCAGCTCCGTCCAGAAAGACAACAAGGGACCGGTATTGCGCAGCACCTCCTGCATCGTCTCTGGACTGTTCAGCAGTTTCGTCCGTTGGTTGCTCACGCTTTTGCAGTGTAGGATCACGTGAGCCGGTGTCTTTTCGGTCTCCATGCAGCCTCTACATAGGGGACTGTCGGTGATGCCGATGTTGAATAGGTGTTTGTTGAGTGAGCAGTGGCCTGTTATTATACCCACTAGGTGGCGTAGGTTTTTCCTTGTGGTACGTAGGAGTTTGCGCGACAGATGTTTGTCTAAGGACGGGAGTGCTTCCTATTCATAAGTGTTACTTTGTGACGTAAATTAATAAATGATTTATGACTTTGATGATATCACTCCCTAGTCAAAAATGTAGTTAGTAATTATATATATTCATCAGCGATAGCTCAGTGGGGAGACCAACAGACTGCAATGCAGAGGGTCTCGGGTTCGAACCCACGTCGCGCACCTCTGACTTTCGGAAGTTATAATGACTTTTCGAAATTATGTGCGTATTGATTGACAATTATCGCCTGCTCCGTGCCTCGGAGAGCACGTTAAGCCGTTGGTTCCGGCTGCCATGAACATCTATGGCAGTCGTCATTGGGAGAGTGTCGATACAAAAGATCCCACTGGGTCTAAGTGTCGCCTGTCTGCACTGACTGGCCCCCACATAAGATAAGATATACATTCATATTAGTTACTTTTTGGCATGAAAAGAACTGTCACGATCATATGCCGGTTATGATCAATTACGTATTAAATCGATATCGATAATCGAACGTAGATCAATCCTGTATAACATCGATCCTGTATATAAACAGTCCCACCGCAAAGGGCAGAATAGACAAAAAACAAAATGGACATCATTAATGACTGAATGGCAACCACGTGATGACAAAAGAAAAAAAGGCAGGCAGGCAAAAATGTGGTGGTATTTGGATGAGGAAGACTAGAGACAGAAAAGGATGGAAGCAGCTGGAGGAGCCTATGTATCACAGGACACGCTGATCACTAAACTGGGTTACCAGATGTGTTAGTTTATAAGCAACCCTTCTTTGAATCCTAACTAATATTATAAAAGCGAAAATGAGTTTGTTTGTTTGTTACCTTTTCACGCCTAAACCACTAAACCAATCATTCTGAAATTTTGCATATACGTTCTCAGGTGTACAGAAACGGACATAGGCTACTTTTCATCTCGAAAAAGATTACTGTTCCCGAGGAAAACCACAATAACGTTCTTATGATAATAGATGACGCCACGTGTCTTTCGAATCATGATTGAATTATATTATTACAAGCAGAGTACAACGCGAATTGATTGTCAAATTCTAAATTAACGCGAGCGAAGCCGCAGGCAAAAGCTAGTTATTTTTATAATGTTTAATTACCAGCAATAAAGGCTTAATAATAATAATAGGCTATAGTCCACTACGCCGGACTAATGCGAGCTGGCAGGTTTTACACATCTTCGAGAGCATTATGAAGAAATCTCAGACATGCAGGTTTTCTCACGATGTTTTCCTTAATCGTTGAAGCGAGCGATAATTACTTATTACTACGCATATAAGTTCGGAAAGTCAGAGGTGCTTGTCTTGGGATGGAACTCGATACCCTCGCGTGGCAGTCCAATATTCTACCTTCGCTATCGCTGTTGTCATTATTTCATTTTTGATGGGAAAATGTCGTTTGGGTGATTTTTGCCCATAATTGCATAAGATATGACAATACTATCCATGAATTAATACGTGAATAGAAAACTTGGTTGCTCTTTTTAAGCATATTGCAAGAAGGAGGGCAGCATATTTAAAGCTAATATTGAGAAGGAGTACAAAAATACAAAAATAAGAAAGTCATCGTAAAATTTTATGAATTACAGTTCAATGTCCACCACACGTAAATTATATTCGAAAGGTTATTACTCAGTCACTGAATATATAGAAGATAAAAATGCTTGGGATTGAGTTGCTTCCACTCACAGGTTATTTCTATTCACAATATAACATATATTATATCATATAAGGAAAATAATATAACATTGAATTATTGTATTGATGTAAACATTTGGCGATTGAAAAGAGTGACCATGAGTTTCTTGCCTGCTTCTTCTCATGAAAGCTTTACTCCTCGAACAGCCTTTTTTCAATGCTAAATTTTTATTTCCTTCTATTTATTTTATAAATTTTTTTTATTAATGTATTAGTGAATTGACGTGTCCAAGAATTCTTTGCACATTTTTATGGAATTAAAGATTTTTGACTTTGACTTTGACTGGGCAGCCTACTAGTCATAATGGGGCTTATAAAGGAATGTTAATAAAAATACACTTATTAGGAAATACATTACTATTTATTTTACAAAATAAAAATCTAAAAACAATAACATATTTATAACTATGCACTTATTTTATCGTACAACTAAACTAAAAACAGAACAATATAACAACGAACTAAATAAACAGCATATTGGAAAACATTTATTATAAAATCCCATAAATTAATCATATGTCAATCATAGTAATCACATAATTCCTCACTTCTTCATATTTCTAATCAATTTAATCACGTATGATTTCTTTGATTGATCACACATTTTTGAGCCGATCGGCCCATACCCATTATTCGAAACTCTGTAAACCTATTCAGCAATATTACGCAATAAATGCCACAAATTTATTTGAATGATCAATCAAAATCATTATCTTTACATTAAGAATGATAATGATAACGATTTTGATACAAATTCTAAAATGAATTTTGAGCCTTGGCTCAATGTTGCTTAATAAATTATTATGATTGATTATTTATTGAAATCGAAATCGATTAGGAATACCTATAAAAGTATTTGATCTTTCAGTTACCCAGTATTATTGCATATTAGCTGCCATTTCAATAAGAAATATTATGCATCATAGTCACAATAATTTATACTTTCCATCATATTGTACAAACCCGATTTTTTTATATGTAGCTGCATGGTTTTTCATTTGAGCTTTTGACGAGATAGAGCGACAGAAAAAATGATGTGCTCTAAAGTATCTTGGCGGTATCTTCATATAGGTACTTAAACCCAGATGCCTGACTTGCGTTACAAAAGTGCTCTAATCAGGTCTTACCATGTCTTAAGTGTGCTTTAGTCTTGCATTTGTCAACGTTCTTTTCATTTGTCAATTTCTCAACATTCCATGCAATTAATTAATTGAATGCAATCATGCACAACACTAGTTGATACTACATCATAGGTTAAGATGACGTCATTTGACATTTAATAGATGTATTAGTATATCTTATGTACCTACTATAATGTCCTAAATTACTAAAACTAACACAATTTTGTATCTAAATCTTGTTTTACATTAATAACTGTATAGTATCTACTAGTAAAAGTATGTACTAATATTAGTACAGTGATATAAAAATAATAGGTATGTTATTAAATTGCATCTTAATATTTACAATATATAAAATAAATGAGTATGGCACATGATATGTTCCCGTTGGCGTCCAGAGGCGAATAGTTCAACTGACCATTCAAAACAATTGGTAAGTATTATGAAACATGTAGTAGAAAAGCCATCATTGTAAATAAAAAATATCGTGGTACACAAGCCATGTACACAGTACTGGTTTTATTTAAATTTACAAGTACACTTTTTGTACTACTACAGTGACTAACTGGGATAGATATTGTCTGCTTTGTGGTAAACGATTAATACATGTGGTAGGAAATTATACCTGTGTCGCAAGCATTTATAAACTATGGCCTATGCCTGCTACACCAAGGAAAGCAAACCTGTTCCTTGACTTATAAATTTCTGTCTTTACACCTCTGGCGCCCTACAACCTTACAAATAATCGGTCAGTCATCAATCAACTCAGTATACCTGTATTGAACGCTGTAATCCTACTTGTTCTACCAGAATGTAACATTTGTTGAACAAATGTACTACTTATGTACTAGTGTACTAGTCAACGGTCTCGTCCAGCGAGCGTTACAATCATGCATGCATATATTGTACGTTTTAAATTAAGTTTCTAATTAGGTACGATAAAATTATCACTCTTTAATGGATAGTTCTGTTTCATAACCATGTTTGAAAATTGATTAGAATCTCATAGTCATAAAGTCAAATTAATAATAATAATATTCTACCACATACACACAACACCATCTAGCCCAAACTAAGCAGAGCTTGTACTATGGGTACTAGACAATGGATAAACATACATTATTATTATTGACAGTCAGATAATTTTTAACCGACGTAGGTACATATATGGCAGTCTGACATTATGTTTGATATATAAGATCTGTCAAAGCGTAAAACATGTTCTCCAGATAAAAGTTATCCAACGCGGTTTAAATTTGGCACTATATAAACATAATAACAAAACATCAACGACTTTCACATTCAGTGACGGTAATGAATTGTTACGTCACAAGTGACTGTAGTTACTATTACTTTAAAAGGCTACAATATTTCGCTTGTATTAAAACAATATCTAATCAAATACCAAAAAATGTAGCAGAGATTATTGCCATTACTTACTTAAAAATGAGCCTTATCTCAAAAGAGTTAAATTCATTTTACTGTAGCACATTAGAAACTTGATTAGAAATGTACAAAGATAACACCATATAATATAATTCAAATCAAGGTGATAATTGACGAATGCGGAAAATATTACTACTACAAAATATTACCAAAAATTATGTAGCATTTTTACACACACAACTTTTTTTTTATATACAAACTGCATTGCAGACTTTTCTCTTTATATTTCTATATCATATATATCTGCCTAGCTAGTGCCTGCATCAGATAATATTATAAGATAAATAGGAATCTTCGCTGTTGCATATTTAAATAAATAAAATAAATAAAAACTCTCCGTTCAATTATACAATTTTGGACCAAAATTTACCAAATTTTGTGCTGCTATAGATCACGATGGTATTTTAATATCAATGTAAATTATATAATTAGACTATAATATATAATTAGACCTTTTAACAGAGACCTGTTATTCGTAAACTTGATATGACTTGAATGGGGAAAAGGGAATGAAGTATTAAACCATATTAAAACTTAATTGCATATTAATACGACAAGCAAAATAATGACGTCATTCGCCAATATACCACTCTGTCTTTAATTCAATCTCTACCTATCGCTCGCTTTAAACATACACACACATACTTCTTAAATAATCTACGAAATGAGCGTTACAACATCACATAACGGTTATCAATATCATTGGTGATGTCACACTAACATAACATAAGCGTCATCATATGACACTACCGCGGTACTTCGTGACATGAAATGCAGATGGCACTGTGCGTTCGGCAGTGTTCGGGCGCGCTCGGCAATCCTCGGCACTGCTCGGGAGTGTTCGCGCGCTACGAAGCGTCACGTTTCGCGATGCGGGCGGCTATGGCGGCGGTTAAGGCTGAACCTTTGCCGCTACCATCTTCTGCACCCATTAAAGTAAACTGTAAGTAAAAAATAGTATAAATGAATTTATTTGTTTTATCTTATTTTATGGCAACTAGCTTTACAGAGGGAGGTGCCTCTACCCTACAGAACATCGTAACCAAATCTCACTACTTACTAAATAGACTTACCGGAGTAAGTAAGCGCTCTCTTGTTGACAGGGAGATAGGTACGGTCGGCCAAGGAAGTGGTCTATCAGTTTTGACAAGTATCTGTGTATAGGTCCCGTCACGTAAAAAGAACGCTGACCGACAGTGGAGGGGATGTGTCTGCGCTTGGGTCAACTGAGGAACCAATAGCGTGCGCGCATAGACATACTGCCGGACCGTCCCCCCGTCCCGCGCCTTCATACCGCCAATCTGATCGATAAATCGCTCAGTGCGCAGGTAAACGGCCAGCGTTCTTTTTACGTGACGGTCACTATATCTGTGAGATCTAATTATCGCTAAGGTTGACTTTTGTTACTTGACACATGGCATGACAGAATATAATCTTTACTAATATTATAAATGCGAAAATGAGTTTGTTTGTTTGTTACGCTTCAAGCCTTAACTACTCAGCCGATCAACATGAAATTTTGCATACTCGTTGTCAGGGGTACAGAATAGGACATAGGGTACCTTTCATCCAGAAAAAATAACTGTTGCAAACCTAACCTACATTTACGCGAGCGAAGCCGCGGGTGAAAACCAGTACATGATAAAGAGAGCAATGGTCACTGTCATAATATTATTGCAAGGGGCAATCGACCTTGTTGTTTCAAAACGTTCAAACAACCTTAACCGTAGGTAGACCACATTTTTGGCCGACTGTGCTATCGGCCACTTGCTAAAAAGATTCTGGAGTAACTTCGTAAAGATCGTGATCGCAGGCCCGTGCCCAGCAGTGGGACAGTTTAAGTACAGGTTTCGTATAATATATAATTATGTAGAATGGATTCCATTCTTGACCATTAACCTTTTAACCGCTTACGTCGGATTAATCCGACAAATATTTTCGTCTCCATTTCGCCAGCGTCGTATATTTCCGAGCAGATACCACAGCTCGTTTAATCTGCTTTTTTATTTAATTACGGTGTTTTCTATCAAAAAAAATGTTTATATTGTGTAAATGGATAATTAAGTAATCATTTACAATTTAATACACTTTAGTCTCATAAGTAGAAGTCCTAAAAATAAGTATTTATTTTTGTAAGTATTTATATTCGATTCACTGTGCCGGGCGCTGGGGGCACGACAACTGTTATGAATTGAACTGTTATAAAGGTTAATATTATTATTACTAGCAAAGTTTAAGGTTTCTAGCAACAGTTAGAATGCCAAACATGATTAAAAAGAATTGTGTCTGGCAGTTGAAGTTGCCAGTGCCGGCAGTCAGCAGCAAAAGTTTGTCAGAATCTCCATAGTAATTATATCAACTATCTATCTTTGTTAAGCCAAACGATCAAAAGCTAGCCTATTAGTTTTGGCTTATAATATCCTGTTTATGAGTTATGTAAAGGATGTATCATAGTATACCGGATGATCAGGTGCGAGAAGTGCGATGTACTTCTTCATGAGGCCAGAGATGCGAGGGTGGCGCTTGAACACGGAGCCGTCCACTGCAACAGCGTTGTGCGGCCGATCCATACGACGGAGCAAGGTCGATATGCCTGCAAAACATGTCATTAGATCAATAACCATTGTATGTAATTAAAGCAAATATGCCTATATAGAAGTATATTCTCGTTGACTGCCGTATTGGTATCGTGGCATAAGTTTTTTGTTTAGGTTCCAGTCAAGGTGCCATCGTTGCCCGGTAGATGGCAATAGACACGACCCCTATATGATAAAATGCAAGAATCTGTCAAGAAGTTTTAAGTAGCATGCACGGAGACTACAACTATTACATGAGACTGGAAAATATAGTTAGCGGAATGCGTAATACATCACATCGGGGATACGCATTCTGCGTATTTCTCGTTCACTATTTACTAACAGAAACAGTTGGGGTGGTTTTTACGTACAGGGCTTTACTGAATTGTGCGTGCAGGGTACTACGTACACAGTATGATGGACACAGATGGTACAGAAATATTACAAAAGATCTAAAAAAAATGGTCATCAATCTCAACTGAGACTATACGAATCATCGTCGATAAAAGTCGAAACCTGAACATAATTGACAGTTATCGTGTATCATGTACAATTTTCGAATATTGAAATTGTGTTGTAATTTTCCCAATGTAATGTCTGCTGATACTCACAAACAGAGACCAGTTGCGCGGCGCGGTTGGAGATGATGTTGGCGACGTGCTGAGCGACAAGCGCGTCGGCGTGCGAGATGGCGCACGCGCACTTCGCGCTCAGCACCTCCAGCGTGCGCTGCACCTCGCCCACACACGACTCTCTAAAAACACACACACACCTTCAATTAAAAACATTGAACACAAATATGGAAGCTCAAAATCTTCGCTCAAAATCTTCCATTCAACTTGGAGCAGACCCTGGATAATAATGGTACCAAATCCAGGCAGGCTTTATGATGCAGCGAAATCCAATCATGACACCCCCCTTGCTTACTTCTTATGATTTAATTGAGAAGTGCCTACAGGAATTTGGCGCTTAGAGTGTCTATTCAACTATGGTAGGACCGGCAACGGATAAAAAACCTTGCATCTTAAGACTGCGCCGAGCGAATTGTGCCAAAACAGGCGGTCACAGTTAAGTGAATAAAATCAACACTTTTTGTTTTATACTAATATAAAATATACATTTACTATAACAATGAATGTGTTTACAATTACTCCGTGAAAAAACTTAAAATAATGAATATTTTCGTAACGTACGTATTATTACGTAAATTTGCAAAATGAAATGCAAAACCGTAAGCTCGTGTTACGTGATTTTTAGATTATAACAGTAGAAATCTATCCTATTTTACAGCAACGAAACATAAATAGTTATATTACAATTTGTCCGTCCCAAATATTTAAGCTATTGGTTGACAATAAAGATACATATTTATCAAAAAAGCATTTAAAATCATCCATACAATTTTACTATGGCGGACGCGCGCCGATTTGAATATACGCCGCACGAGCTCTGTCATTATCTGTCTTACGCTCGGCGCAGTCTTAAGAATCTCAAGTATCTTCGGCCAGGCTTTACCTTAACCTACCTAGCAACTTACTCAAAAGTAAATTTAAACATCCTCAGTAAATTCACTAATAAACCGACATTTATAAGTATGACCTAAATAAATAATACTGACTTTGGCATTAGAGAAAATATTAGTCAAACCAACTATGTGTTCCTAGCAGGAATCAGGTAAGTTGTTAAAAGGTCATTGTGTTGTCAGCAAAAAGACTAGTACTTTGTCCCGAATTTTTACTTAGTATTAAAAGGAAAGGAACTCATAGCCAGTTGCACTCACTGATCGGTAAACGATTAGCGAGGTTAAGCAACGCTGGGTGCGGTCAGTCTATAGATGGGTGACCGTATATATTCCGGTATTTCATCTGAGCGTCTCCGTGCTTCGGAGGGCACGTAAAAAGTCGGTCCCGATTGTTGTCAAATTGACAGTAGTCGTTAAGCCATTTCAGAGGCCTACGGGCGGCTTGAACAACTCTTGACAACAGGTTGGTCACTAACCACACGAAAAGAAAGAAAAGAACAATAACATACTGTTCAATTATGCTGACGTCAGCAGACTCCAGAGCCCCAGGGATAGGAGCAGCCGGGAACAAGTTGTCCTGCGCAAGCGCAGCCAGAGTGCACGAGAAAATGTCACCCATATACTTGCCGCTTATGTACTTCTCAAAACTGAAAGAAGTAAACGTGAGAAATTAATAATGACTAGAAACAAATATAGCAACGTAGTCACTATTGTTCCATCGAAATTAAATCTTCTGTAATGTGTTAACATATGTTATTACTAGAGATCGGATAATAGGATGCATATTTACCTAAAGTTCAGGTGTTGGCTATTATGGAAAGCGGTTTTTAAAGACAAAACCCCGTGATTCCGGGATTAGGAATTTAAGAGCATACTCCCTAAGATGTAATTAGAGATTGGCTATACGAAAACATATTTACCTAAAGTTTAGATGTCGACTATTATTAAAAGCACTTTATTATCGGAAAGAATCTGTGGTAATAAACCTGACTTGACACAAATCACACAAATTTAATATAAAATAAATCCGAGTAGTAAAGCTATCCCGGAATACCGGCATTTTATTTTTAATAAAATATTCTGAGAAGCGGTTCCATAATACGTTAGCCAAAAATTTACTTTACGTAAATATTCGATTATCCAATTACCTTTCATGATTCTTTTTAAGTAATTGACTCCTGTGTTCTTATTTATCACTAGCTGCAATTTCGCTTGCTTCACATAAGAGAATTTTCCCCGTTTCTGCAACATTTTTCATTACTGCTCCGCTCCTATTGGTCGTAGCGTAATGTTATATAGCCTATAGCCTTCCTCGATAAATGGCCTATCCAACACTAAAATAATTTTTCAATTCGAACTAGTAGTTCCTGAGATTAGCGCATTCAACCAAACAAAGAAACAAACTTTTTAGCTGATAATATTAGTATAGATAAGACGAGACTGCTAAACTGTGCTAAAATACTGTAAATTCATTATTTGTTTAATTGCCTGTTGTTCTGTTCCAATTCATTTGATGTTAAATACGGCTTTTTGGAAGTTGAAGATATTGAGATTTTTGCCTTTGCTTTAATAATCCTAAAGATACCTTCTTGGATAACAATTTTGCCACTAATCAATCAATATATTTGCCACTAATAATGACGCATTAGAATTCTATCAATTTTCTAATGCCTTTGGTTCGCCAGAGAAACCACCGTAGTTTCCAATAAAATGTGCATGTACTTACGTGAAAGAAGTCTGCATTAGGGATCTGGAATCCACTTCCTTGTCTATCTCGGTCCTGATGAAGTCCAAACAGCCGTTGTCTCCAAAGGCTCCCCATTCGATATCGACGCACACGTCGGTGACGCGGTCATGCACAGCCTCCCAGTGCTGCACGCGGGATGCTCGCTCCATGTAGCAACCATTGGAACCTGTGCCCAGGATCACACCGATCTGGAATATGATTTATTAACCTCTGAGTCTTCTTCGAAAAGGTTAATGAAAACACTATGTAGGTCTGTGTGTCTGTCTGTTAATGACCGGCATAACATCGGAACTACTGGACTGATTGATTTGTAACTTGGTGTGCAGACACCTTGGGATCATACCTCGGTCGAGTTTGAATATGGCCCTGTGAGTCAAAAGACCCCCGAGATATAAGGATCATTTCTTTTCATTACTTTTACATTTAAGAAAAAGAGGTTGAATCCTGGGTTTTTACACCCATCTCGTTGGAATTGTGGGACTCATGAAACACTAACAATTGTGCAGATCAATGTAGATAAAGATAATTATATATTTATTTGTATGAAACATGTGTATTTATACAAATTGACAATTTACATGTAACTAGCTTTTGCCCGCGACTTCGCTCGCGTCAATTTAGAATTTGACAATCAATTCGGGTTGTATTCTTCTCGTAATAATATAATTCAATTCTGATTCGAAAGACCCGTGGCGCCATCTATTATCATAAGAACGTTATTGTTGTTTTCCTCGGAAACAGTAATTTTTTTCGGGATGAAAGGTAGCCTATGTCCGTTTCTGTACACCTGTCAACGTATACACAAAATTTCGGGATGATCGGTTCAGTGGTTTAGGCGTGAAAAGGTAACAAACAAACTCATTTTCGCTTTTATAATATTAGTTAGGATTATATCATTAACAACAAATAATCATTTTCTAAATACAAACCCAAACAACCACATAATATATATCTATTACTAGATGTGCCCGCGGTTTCACTCGCGTTTATGGTTACTGCGCCCACGTGGGTCGTAGAGTGATGTTATAAATATAGCCTATAGCCTTCCTCAATAAATAGGCTATGCAACACTAAAATATTTTTTCAACTCGAACCAGTAGTTCCTGAGATTAGCGCGTTCAAACAAACAAACATACAAACAAACTCTTCAGCTTTATAATATTAGTATAGTATAGATTACATTGGCATAATATGTCGAATAATCTTAAAAACATAAGCGATCTACTAATTTAGCTAACGTTGCCATCGTAATTTATATAGATTATTGACGTGGTCATCTCGCTACTGCCGCCATGTATCTTGCTCACAACCCTCAGCAGAGAGAAGCGGCCAGGATATACCACGCGCCTCAGCACAAATCTGTACCTACGGCATCAAATGCAAGACATACATTGTGTGGTCTCCAAAATATTGTTCTGTAGGTATTTGTGTATTATTTGTGTACGTTAAATCAATGTTTAAAAAGCGCTGTAATTTAGCAGAAGAACGATATATGTGTGCTTTGCAATTCAGCGAATAATTTTTCAAAGGTCTGCAAACCACAAGTTATTCTACAAGACATATTTTTGAGTAGTAGAGCCTCGCTGATTTCATCGTGAATGGGCCGGCTCGACCGGGGAAGGACTACCCTCTCACAGAATATCAACGTGAAATAGCAGTATTCCTACTATTGTGTTTCGTTCGGTGAGTGAGAGTTTTAGAAGCTCAATCACCCTCTTTCTCCCTTCCCGCTCTTTCTCCTTTCCACTTCCTGCTTTCCCAAAGGGTTGGCAACGCGCAAGTGATGCCTCTGGTGTTGCAGGCGTCTATAGGCTACGGTGACCACTTACCATCAGGTGGGCCGGGCCGTATGCTTGTTTGCCAACGTAGTTGTATAAAAAAAAAAAAAGATCATCATAAGCCACGCCATCATATCATCATAATTATTTGTGGAAGAAAACATGCTTATTACTATAGATAGATAAATTAACATGCGTTAATAGTAGTAAGAATCATATACCCCGACTTCTCGATCCATATGAGCTCCAGCGACCAGCGTGCCAGTAGTATCATTCAGTAGCACCCTCACGGTGATGTCCAAACCCCTCGCCCTGAGGCATCGCTGCAGTAGCGCGGCTACATCCACTCCCTCCAAGCCGCTGCACTTGAAACTCTTGGTCCACGTGATAAGTTCTCCAGAAGATATGGAGTGCTGCTTCATGGGGAATGAGAATGTGAATCCTGGAACAGCAAGACACTTTATTACAAACATGTTTTTTTTTAATAAATGAGGTAGCAGTTTCCTTTTCTTTTGGTGACTATGCGAATAAGTCGGTTCGTACGGGCAAGTAGTACTTTTTACGGGAGACCGGAGTCAGAGTAGTAACGTTAAACTATACTACATTTCTGAGTAGTAAAGCCTCGCTGATTTCAGCATAAATGGGTCAGCTCGACCAGGGAAGGACCACCCTCTCACAGAATATCGACGAGAAATAGTAGTATTCCTACTGTTGTGTTTCGTTCGGTGAATGAGAGTGCCGGTGGCCCAATCACCCTCTTTCCCACTTCCCGCTCCTTCTTCTTCCCGTTACTTCTCCTTCCCACTTTCTGTCCTAAAGGGTTGGCAACGCGCAACTGATGCCTCTGGTGTTGCAGGCGTCCATAGGTTACGGTGACCACTTACCACCAGGGCCGTATGATTGATTGCCAAAATAGAAGTATTAAAAAAAATTTTTGCTCGATAATTAATCTTATCTTATCTTATGTGGGGGCTAGTCAGTGCAGACCGGCGACACTTCGACCCATTGGGATCTTTTGTGTCGACACTCTCCCAATAACGACTGCCATAGATGTTCATGACAGCCGGGACCAACGGCTTAACGTGCTTTCCGAGGCACGGAGCAGGCGATAATTGTCAATCAATACGCACATAATTTCGAAAAGTCATATATCTTCCGAAATTAAATAATAATGTTACTCTACAGGATCTTCTATTGTGTTTTCATCTTATCTTTAATTTATTTTTCATTGGCTCGGCAATGCGAATGATATTGTAAGCAACCATAGGTTACAAAATTAACAATATGATGAATGTTTTGATTATAACCCTCGCGTAGGACAAATGTTTGTGTCACTCGGTCACACAACTGACAAATTTGGGCTATAACTTATGAAGCTGCTTGAGAGGTTAAGCAATCAAATACAATAACAAGCTGCACCGATCAGTATTTTTACGATATCGTAGAAGTATTCCACGCTAGCTCAAGAGCATCAAAATCTGTACACATTGTGTCAACTATCGTTTAGCCATTTTGTCTCAGTACAGACCAATGTAGGACGTATTATTTAAGTAAGAAACATAAATTAAGGTGTGTACCTAAAGAGAACTCTTCTTTTTCCATGTCCAGTTGGTGCACGAAGTCCAGCACGCAGTCAGCCAGGAAATTGAACAGCGATTCGCCAGTTCCAAGTCTTAACTCATCACTGAAACACAACAGAATCCGTGTCAAACAAAGTAACTCATATAATCTATACTTGATATTATAAAGAGAGAGTACGAATTTTGTAAAATTGATATCTAAATTCTTTGGCACACTATGCCATGACTATGCCAAATGGGCATAGATTCAATCCAGGCAAAATCAGGATGAGCCACTAGTAATATATTAATACCGAAAGACCTTGATACTATTCAGAATTTCTTGCCAGAAAAATTAATAACATAAATATTGCCCTATTTTTAAGAGTAGTAGAGCCTCGCTGATTTCAGCATAAATGGGCCGGCTCAACCGGGGAAGGACTACCCTCTCACAGAATATCAACGTGAAATAGCAGTATCCCTATAGTTGTGTTTCATACGGTGAGTGAGAGTGCCGGAGTCTCAATCACCCTCTTTACCCCTTCCCGCTCCTTCTCCTTCCCACTTCCTTTCCTAAAGGGGGCGGCAACGCGCAAGTGATGCCTCTGGTGTTGCACGCGTCTATAGGTTACGGTGACCACTTACCAATAGGTGGGCCGCATGCTTGTTTGCCACATTAGTTATATAAAAAAATACTCGGGCCTCAACTTTGAGACCTGATGCACACGTCCCAAAAGCGGCAATATTACAATATCTGGATATAACAAGAAAGTACTTACTTAATGTGATATTGTTTGACCTGCTCTCTCACCAGCTGTCCGGCATGCAACTCCAGCAACAGAACTCTGAAGTTAGTGCCACCCAGATCCAGAGCCAAGAATACTCCTTCCTCTGCAAATACGAGTAAAGAGGCATAAGGAATGTGTCAACATACACATCAACTGAGCGTCGCTGTTGCCTATGAACCTGTGCTTTAGTGGTATAGTCCCACTCTTGCCAGTGAATTGTAAGAAAGATAACACCATTCTTGCATTTCACCCAGCAAGTGGGCATTATAGAGAACCAAATATTTACTTCTCTTTGGTATTTGATCCTCCACAAATAGTTTCTTTTAATCCTATGTTTAATTTCATTTTCTTAGAGATGACAAGCGTAAGTTATACCTCTGATATTGCAGCCGATCATAGGCCCCGTTAATCGTTTACCTTCGGGCGGACCGTAAGCATGCTTGCCCATGTTCTTTTGTATAAAAAAATAAAACCTTGCATTCTAAAGCATAAATTGGAAGTTTTGTAAATTATGTGTTTGCATTTAATAAAATACTTTTCGTATATAAAATATATATGTTGGCGGCTTAGGCCCGCCGCACCCTAACCTATTGTTACACCATGGTACCCAAGTTATACAGTATACAATATCCATAAAATGTGGACACTACGCACACAGCTGTCGAGGCTAATGACCTTTGATAAGGAAAGGACGGGCGGGGGTGCAAATTCGAGAGAGTGCGGGGTGCGGTAGCTGGAGGCGGGGGCGGAGGTTTTGTTTAGCTTTGGTATATGCGCAAGAGTGTCCGCACATTAAGTTTTTATTGGATAACTAGATAAAATTTTAAGTACCAATTTTTTTTAGATATTCGGTTCCAGAATCGAATACTGAATACCCTCCTTCAATATGTGCAGTCTTTTACCAATCAGCCTGTATATGCCTGACTTATAACTTTACTACCTTTTGCCCGCAGCTTCGCTCGCGTTAATTTAGAATTTGACAATCAATTCGGGTTGTACTCTGCTTGTAATAATATAATTCAATCATGATTCGAAAGACACGTGGCGCCATCTATTATCATAAGAACGTTATTGTTGTTTTCTTCGGAAACATTATTTTTTACGGGATGAAAGGTAGCCTATGTCCGTTTCTGTACACTTGACAACGTATATGCAAAATTACAGGATGATCGGTTCAGTGGTTTAGACGTGAAAAGGTAACAAACAAACAAACAAACTCATTTTCGCTTTTATAATATTAGTTAGAAAGTTAGAATTAGGATTAGGATGCCAATCAAAATTAGGGCAAAAAGTATTATTAAGACAAAAGAATTATGCCTAACTGGTCATGCCAAATTAAATAAGGACAAAAAAATTAGGCGAAACAAAGGGATCCCTACCAAAACTTGTTCTGTTACTAAGAATTATCTTATCGCATTGGCCAATAAAACATTTGCCAATGCGATAACTAGGCAAATGAAATGGAAAACAAACCTGTGCCATCAGGAAGCTCTGGCACGTAAGTGTTCTCCATCTGAAGACTGGATGGCTCCATGCGTAGACCAAGTTCCAGTTCATCCTCGAAGACCTGCATCACACGTCTCAGCACTGACCCGTCTAACTTCAAATCGGTGAGGCGGGCTGCAATCTGGAAACAAACATAATAATATAATAATCAGCCCTGTGTTAAACTGTCCCACTGCTGGGCACGGGCCTCTTCTCAGTGTAAGAAGGGGTAGGCCATAGTCCACCACGCTGGCCCAGTGCGGGTTGGTAGACTTCACATATCTTCGAAAACATTATTGAGAACTCTTAGATTTCCTCACAGATTTAGGTTTCTGTACGATGATTTCCTTCACCGTTAAAGCAAGCGATAATTAACTATTAATACGCACGTAACTTTGAAAAGTCAGAGATGCGCGCCTTGGGATCGAACTCGAGACTTCTGCGTGGCAGTCCAACGGTTTCCCACAAGGCTATCGCTGCTAGGAAACAAATATAAAATATAAAATGATGAAAGATCTCATGCTCTCACCGTGTCTTTTATCATGTGATAAGTGCATTTTCTAAGACAACAGTCAAACATCATTTAGTTTCCTTTAAAGCACAAAGAATAAATACTGCGTCGCGGGGAGCTACACAAACATTCAAACAACGGGCGCAAAGAACATCCAAACTCGCAACAACCATTTGTAGAGCACAACGTAGTAGAGCACAACGTAGTAGAGCACAACGTAGTAGAGCACAACGTAGTAGAGCACAACGTAGTAGCAGCTGCTAGGCGACCACACCCGCACCGCACGCGCCGCGTGGCGTAATACGCGTGAGGAGGGGATCGTCAATGTAATTGTGTAAATAAATCATCATAATTTGTAAATACTAAATAAGTACTACATAATTGAGAAGTAAAATAATATTGTTATAGGTATTTCTAGAATAATATATTAAACTAGCTGTCCCGACAGACGCTGTCCTGTACAAAAGAGAAAAAAAAAAGCATATCTAAACCATCATCGAATCCACTTGAACACACACAAAAAGTTTCATTCAAATCGGTCCAGCCGTTTAGGAGGAGTTCACTGTCAACACACGTACAGAAGAATTATATATATATAAAGATAGGTAGGAAGGCAGTTCACAGAAGTAAAGGTTTTCGTTTATTAAGATTTTGTAATAAATTTGTATTTACGTAGGTAAGTTATTTTAAACGAAATTGGAAATCTGTAAAAGAGAATTAATTCAAAGGATAGAAATGTGTAACAACGCATTTCTATCCTTTGAATTAAATGTTTCATTAAGTTTATTTTTCGCTTTTTAGTGCTGATGTTTTTCTTTTGAAGTCGGTTTTACTTTTTTTTAAGTTTGTTTATTTTCAATTTTTAGTTAATTTATAGCATCATGGATAGACCAACTAAAGGTGCCGCCCGCATAAGGGAAAAGAAAGACAAGGAATCATTTGAAGCAAATAAAGAACATTTATCCAAAAATTGCAAACGGAATGCCATATCTCGTTCCCAAGAATCACCATGAATCACAATCACACGTCATGCTAGATTATCTCAGATGAAAAATTACATGCGTTCTCAATTGTCACAGGAATCGCAAATGATAGGACCCGTCGAATTATTCGTATTCATGACCGTTTGAGCGGTGAGTTATCTGAACAGCACGAACATCGTTTAAGTATTATATGAAACCGACTGCCTAACGGGAATCCCGAGCAGCGCGAATATCGTTTAAATGTCATACGAGACCAATTGACCAATGAAACTCCCGAACAGCGGGAACATCAGCTCAGTGTTATTCGAGAACGGTTGAATAATGAGACTCCCGAACAGCGCGAACATAGACTCGATCTAATAAGTTTGGCTAAAACACAGGTTAGAGTGGATAGCCCTTAGGGGTCTGGAACACTCCAAGAAATTCATTGCAAATGGAGCCGCAGGCCTCACCCGGAGGTTCTGCGGGTATAGCAAGAACCAAATGCGCCTGCTCACAGGAGCGTTCACTGGCCATTTTGGCACCAAAGACTTCCTGTGCAGATTGAGATTGACACACGATTCGATCTGCAGAGCCTGTGGTGAACAGGACGAGTTCATATCGCACCTACTGTGTGAATGCGACGCGTTGGCTGGACTTAGGATGGGTCTGATGGGATTGGCATATCCAAACCCTGAAGACTTTAGGCTTCTCCCTCTGAATTGTACACTGCAGCTAATGCAGTACATTCATAAGGAGATAGCTAAGGGATGAATCTTGGGGCTGACACAAAAGATCTCACTGGGTCGAAGTGTCGCCGGTCAGTACAGACTGGCCCCCACACACAAGATAAGATAAGTTTGGCTGAATTTGCCGTTCGCTACGAAACCGTTTCGAGTACATTTTGGGACGATGATAATGGTAGTGCTAAGGGACTAAGTAAACGAGAGTACGTAATACATCCAATTACGCGATAATACAAGAATGCGAATCGGAAATCAGGCGGCAGTTCTACGCACTCGCTACTACACTTTAAATAGTGACCGAGAAGGATTTTATTACAATCTGCTTGTATGTCACATTCCTTTTCGCAATGAAAGTGAACTCATTGAAGAGGGCGAAACAGCTGAAGTTTGTTTCTTACGCCGACAATCAGAGTTAAGGCCTCTTCTACATAATTTATCTGTAGAACAATTCGCCCATGCCGAACAAGTCATCCAACAAGCTCTGGTTCAGGCTGTAGTCCTGAAAATTGTGAATCAGGATAGAGACGTCAACGGTTTTACACAACATAATGTAAATATTTACGCCGAAGATCAAATCAATGTGTGTAATCATATGTCTTAAGCAACTTTATTACACACTAGCTATCCACGCCGCGGCTACGCCCGCGTTTAATTACGTTTTCCCGTGGTAAAAGTAGCCTATGTCCATCAGGGATAATGTTGCATTCTAATGGTAAAAGAATTTTCAAAATCGGTTTAGTCAATCCGGAGATAACCCCCCTACAACCTCACAAACCTACAAACATACTTAATAAATACACGTCGAAATGACAACCTCCTCCTTCTTTTCTTAAAGTCGGTTAAAATGATTAATACTTCTAGTTTCTAGCACTCACTCTGTTGTCTCCAGAGAAATCAATTATCGATATCGACAAGTCTCTATATATTATTCTAGAACAAGAAATCACCTAACTCCTAACCGTTAAAGAGTTGTACCTTCTTTCATCAGCTCAGCGTCATGAGATGATGATGACTATACGCAAATGTATAAATAGCTTTAGAAAATATATGGAAAACTTTGTTAATACCTATAACATTTGAGGGTTGCCCTCGATTTCCCTGGGATTCCATCATCAGATCCTGACTTGGTGCCAATGGGACCACCGTTGGGATATCTCCTTTCCAACAAAAAAGAATCATCAAAATAGGTTCATAAACGACGAAGTTATCCGCGAACACACATAAAAAAAATATATATATTCGATCGAATTGAGAAACTTCGTCCTTTTTTGAAGTCGG
The DNA here is from genome assembly GCA_963564715.1 of Catocala sponsa. Taxonomy (NCBI): domain Eukaryota; kingdom Metazoa; phylum Arthropoda; class Insecta; order Lepidoptera; family Erebidae; genus Catocala; species Catocala sponsa. Next base: position 3,344,540 of record OY751352.1, read on the forward strand.
TTAAAAACAAAGTTCCTTTACGCGTCTGTCTGTTCGCGATAAACTCGAAACTAAGAGTAATTCATGAGGAAGGTTTAGGAGTAGGTTTTATACTACCGGGGCGAAGAATATTTTCTTTTTATACAACTTGGTTGGCGAACAGTCATACGGCCACCTGATGGTAAGTAGTCAACGTAGCCTATCGACGACTGCAACACTAGAGGCATCACTTGCGCGTTGCCGACCCTTTAAGAAAGGAAGTAAGAAGGAGAAGGAGCAAGAAAGGGGAAAGGGGTGATTGGGCCTCCGGCACGGCACTCTCACTCACCGAACGAAACACAACAGTAGGAATACTGGTATTTCACGTCGATATTCTGTGAGAGGGTAGTCCTTCCCCGGTCGAGCCGGCCCATTCATGCTGAGATCAGCGAGGCTCTACTACTCTTCTTATATAATATATAATTATTCTTATATAATAACACTGCTGGGTACGATTCTTTACTCATTTTGAGAAAGGTTAGGCCGTAGTCCACTACATTGCACGCAACTAGCTATTTAATACGCACAAGACGAAAAGTTAAATGTTCTAGTTCCAGTGGTATTCCACAAGGCTATCGCCGCTATATATTCTTATACTATTTATATAACAAATACACTTCGAGATTGTTGAGGCAATAGAAATATAAGAACCAATCAAGTTAATAACTATTTTATTTCCAACGCAAAATACTCAAATGTATCTTCAACGAACGTATCATCAATCGTAATTGAAAACTTGTAATTGCTTGCGTTCGTTGCAATGATCAACGAGTACTTAACGGTACGAGAGGGCCATCAATCGTTGGCTTTGACACTTTAATAAACTTGTACAGCAAACATTTCCCGTTATAAAGGCTGGGAGAAAACATTGTTGGTAAGCTGTTGCAGTTTGTATTATTAGAAAGCTGATCTCGAATATCAATGCACAACGATTTAGTCAAAGACTTGATTAAATGAGGCCTTACAATAGTGTATGATGTATGTAAAAAGGATATTTGACCTAAGACAGATAATTATAGGTATAACTTTGACTGGTGGTGGGCTTCGTGTGCCTGCCCGCCACCCGATCAGAACCAGGTCCAAAAGGCGGCGTGCGTGTTCCCACGCGCAAAGCATAACAAACAAACTCACACTCACATTTATATCTAACTAGCTTTTGCGCGCGGCTCCGCCCGTGTGGTACCTCCAACAATAAATAATAGCCAATGTCCTTCCCCAGGTTTTGAACTATATCTGTACCAAATTTCATCTAAATCGGTTGAGTGGTTTTGCCGTGAAAAGGTAACAGACAGACAGACAGAAACACAGACAGAGTTACTTTCGAATTTATAATATTAGTAAGGATAAATACTAGCTGTCCCGCGCAACTTCGTCTACTTCACATAAGATAATTTTTGCCCGTTTTTGCAACATAAAACTATCCTATCTTTTAAGTTGAACCAAATTACAGATAATTACGAAGTTTAATCAAAATCAGTTCAGTAGTTTCAGAGTTTATCCCGAACATACATCGTGACACGAAATTTTTAAATATTAAGATTAGTTAAGATTTCCGGATAGCCAAGATGAAGTGGCAGTGGGCAGGGCACATAGCGCGCAGAACCGATGGCCGTTGGGGCAGAAAGGTTCTAGAGTGGCGGCCACGCACCGGAACACGCAGCAGGGGTAGGCCTCCCCAAGGTGGACCGATGACCTGGTAAAGGTCGCGGGAAGCGGTTGGATGCGGGTGGCCCAAAACCGGTCTGTGTGGAAAACCTTGGGAGAGGCCTATGTCCAGCAGTGGACGTCTTTTGGCTGACATGATGATGATGAAGATTTCATGTCTTTCCATTTACTGAAGTCTATAAAAATTATCAACATTATCGAAGGATTACAAAATATGCACTGTCATAAAGCGATATACTTTTATTGCTAAACGTAGTTTTATCGCTAAGGGTCGTGGCACAGTACAAGGCGACGCGATACGATGGGATGCGTGCACGCACGCGGCGATACATGAGATAGCTCGCGTGTGCTGATAACCCGCAGGTTATGTTTGCACACGTTATACTATTTGTTAGTTATTATCAACTGTCAACAAGCCATAAGCTATAGAAAAGAGTCTACTCGTTTTCCTCTTTTTTATACAGAACCCAAGAGCGTAGTGTGAGTGTAGCCGCCCGGGGCGGAAAAAAATTACGTTTCATCTAGGAAATGGTACTGTTCCCGAGGAATAGAAATTTATTAATTAACGCAAGCGAAGCCGCGGACTAAATCTAGTAGAAGATAAATCACAACACCACACACACATAAACACATACCGTACCTTTATTTCATCTCTTTTTAATATTATCGTTTTTGTTTATATTTTCCGTCTTTAAATATAATTGTTTGTCTTTGTTATTAATACATTAAGATTTATTTTTAGTCACAAGCTATGTTTTTTTTATGGTAAAAGAGGCAAACGAGCAGATGGATCGCTTGATGGTAAGCGATTACCGCCGCCCTTGGACACTCGCAACACCAAAGGAGTCAGAAGTGCGTTGCCGGCCTTTTAAATTTGCCCCAAGGAGGAGAAGGGGTTGGGCCTCCGGTACCCTCACTGACTCGACACAACACAAGCGCTATTTCACGCCGGTTTTCTGTGAGGCCGTGGCATCAGTGCGGCCGAGCCGGCGAGTGAAAAAAAAATGTATTAACCGCTACAAGACGGAAAACGCAGTTATATATACAACTACTTAACGCTGTGCCTTAGTGATCAACCTACAAGCCACCATTGCTTTGGAAATGTTGTGTCAACAATACATAGCTATTAGCTAGCGATACTGACCTATATTATAAACTGGCTGACTGGCTGACGTGTTCATAATGACAGCGCAATCAAAGCCCAATCAAAGCGCCGCCATCGAGCGTACAGCGTATTTTAATGTAAATTTAGTTTTTTTTTTATACACTAGCTGTCCCGACAGACGTTGTCCATTACACACACAAAAATAAATTAAAAAAAGAACAAATATAAACCATTCTCGAATCCACTTGAACGCACGCAAAAATTTTCATCAAAATCGGTCCAGCCGTTTAGGAGGAGTTTAATTACAAACACATGCACAGAAGATTTATATATATGTACTAAAGATATAGCGATCGTATTATAACTTAAATTTTCATACTTATTTAACTCGATTTTGGCAATCACATGAGAATCGGATGGCGTAGTGGTTTAAGTAGTCGATTCACCACTGTTACTAAGCCGAGTGGTGTGGGTTCGAATCCCACACGGGACAATAATTAGTAAGAAACAAATGGTTGTCCCGAGTCTGGATGTTTTTTGTGTCCGCTAATTGTAAATCCCCCGCGACACAGTGTATATTACAAGATTGAAAGCTGCCTTTAAAAAAAAACAAACAATGAAAGCTGGCTAAAATCACATGTAGACAATAGACACAAAAAAAAACACACAGGCTTGAAATAGCTATTTGTAGATCCTATAAGGAATTATCCCACAATACTACGTTGCATTGACAACAAGTATCCAACTAGTTCCAAACCACAGCGCCATCCGCGTAGTTACATCGCAAATGTTACAGCAATTACACAGAGGTTAGTTACAAATCATCTCATAGTCTACCGATAGCCATGTCTCCACACTTTAACAGTGCGATCTTGATCCATACAATAAAACCAATCATTGTATGGATTATCGATACGGCTACTGTAGGCGTATTATATATTTTACAATTCAATAAAATTCTTTATGATTCTATTGTACGCCCGCGATAACATTATACGGTAGCAATTATTATTATTGTCATATTTTTACAGGGGGGAAAATATCAATGTATTATGAAATATTTTTCAGTGGTAATATAATAATATTCTACCACATACACACAACACCATCTAGCCCAAACTAAGCAGAGCATGTAATATGGGTACTAGACAATGGATAAACATACATATATACCTTTTTTTTTGTAAATACATACATATTATACATAGAAACACCCAGACCAAGACAAACATCCATGTTCATGCATACAAATGTTTGACTTGTGCGGGAATCGAACCCGCGACATCAGGCGTGGCAGTCGGTTACACTAACCACTACGCCATCGAGGCCGGCAAATGATATGCCGATGATATGCCGTTTCATGGTTTTCATAATATATGATATCATGTCGGCCGCGATGGCGTAGTGGTTAGTGTAACAGACTGCCACGCCTGATGTCGCGGGTTCGATTCCCGCACAAGTCAAACATTTGTATGCATGAACATGGGCTTGGTCTGGGTGTTTCTATGTATAATATGTATGTATTTACAAAAAAAAGTATATAAGTATGTTTATCCATTGTCTAGTACCCATAGTACAAGCTCCGCTTAGTTTGGGCTAGATGGTGTTGTATGAATGTTTTAGATTATTATTATTATTAAATCTACCCCTTCAGGGATATAACCGTGAGACTAAACATAATTATATGCAGCTTATAGAGTTACCGGAACGGGAAATGAACCAGTGACATACCGCGAGGGGTTCAATGCGTCCGGATCATTGAGTCATGTCCTGTCAGTCTATGCAATATATTCGCACGCAACAAGTCGCTAGCTCACTGTTACAAGATACTATGTTATTTTTTTTAAGTTCGGGGAAATGTGGTTTAAAATTTGCATATCAGTAAAAATAACTTAAAAGGTAACATAGAACTATTTGCGATTTAATATTGTGAGGTGGTAAGTGCTTCCATCTATTACTATATTAGTCTAAACAAAAAGGAATGATATATAGAACCATGCAATATTCATAACTCATTTTTTTCAAAAATGTAACATAGAACCTTGTAATATTGGACCAGCGAAGAGTAGCAACATAGTTCAATATACAAGGTTATTCTTAGTAAAGTGAAAACCTCTTAGGGGGTGATTGTACTTGTTATTATAGACAACTTTTGTTCTGGGACATTGAAGAAATCGCGCAAAAAAAATCTGCTGTTCCATACAAAATTGGACTTTGCCCTCGGCAAAATGTATGGAACAGCTGATTTCTTTTTCACGATTGCGGCAATATCTCAAAAAAAAAGTTGTTCATAATAATAAGTACAATCACCCCCTGAGACGTTTTCACTATACTAAGAACAACCTTTTATATCAGCCCTGTATGAAACTGTCCCCCTGCTGGGCACGAGTGCATGAGCCTCTTCTCACTGTGAGAAGGCTTAGGTTATAGTCTACCACGCTGGCCCAGTGCGGGTTGGCAAACTTCACATACCTTCGAGAACATTATGAAACACTACATATGCAGGTTTCCTCACGCTGTATTTCGTCACCATTAATATATATAATATCAACAACAATCCCACTGCTGGGTACGAGCCTCTTCTCATTGTGATAAGGGTTAGGCCATAGTCCACCAAGCTGGCCCAGGGTAGGCAGACTTCACATATCTTCAAGAACATTATGGTCCACTCTTACATATGTATGCAGGATTCCTCACGATGTTTTCCCTCACCGTTAAAGCGAGCGATAATTAATTATTTAATACGCAGATAACTTCGAAAAAACAGAGATGCGCGCCTTAGGATCGAACTTGAAACCTTTGCGTGGCAGTCCAACGGTCCCACTAAGCTATAGCTGCTATATATGGTTCGATATAAGCTCATACATTTATCCCTGGCGGGATAAGCAGAGATATTATTACACTCGCATTTTACCAGCTATCTCTTGAGGTCTATATAAGAGAAAGACTCTATCGTCGTGTGTCCAATAGGTTCATATCCAGGTGGAAAAACATGGGATATCATGAACGTAAGCAAACATAAGCGCAAAGTTATGGCGCGGATTAAAAAGTTTTAATTCCAAAATTATTTTCAAAAACGTAAATGATTTTTGTAATATTGTCTTAGGTTTACGCAAATGTTATACATTGAAATTAGACAACTTTATACGGATACGAACGTCGGGGAAAGTGTAAAATTAAATCTAAATAGTTTTAAATCTAAATAGTTTTAAATAGCTTAAATAGAAGTAAACAGTAACTAGTAAAAGTGTTTAACTATAGTAGTTTAAAGTTTCAAAATATGTAATAATAGTGTTTTATAAAAAATAAACAACGCGATAAAATAAAGTTGTTTAATTTCAATGTAAATGATTTTTGTTAATTAAAGACAATTTACGCAATCAGTATCCCGGGAGACTTTAAAAACATAAAAACATCGGGCACAAGGAACTCCCTGATTCGAATAGTAGAAAAGCGTCCATTTACAATTATAATCACTAATCGTGCAAACTAAGGTAACAATATCATTGGTTAAACATTAAACGAATTTAAAGTATTCTTTAAATTAAAATGCCATGATCTATACTTCTGAACTATGATTGAATCAACTAACTTTTAAATATAGCGCCTATAAAAAACTAACATATGTTATGATTTAGAAACAGAGTAAATCAAAATCACGTAATGTGTATCAACTTAAGTTGCTAGCTATACAAAAATCCTCTTAAATATGATAAATGCGAATGTAATTTTGTTTGTTTATTTTGTTACGCTATCACGCCTGTTATAGTATATAGCAACATGTAAAGTGCAAGTCTGCATCCGGCCTTATTGCGACACTTGGGAACAGCCATGCACGCGGAGCGCCAAACTGCTGACACGCACAACGTGATGTGCAATGTTCGTCATAGGTACCTCATGCGACCGGATATCAATTTTACTTAATGTCTACATATTTTTATTTCAACATTCTGTATCTAGCATCGATCGGAACCATTCATTTAAATAAGTAATTATTATAACTCTGTAATTTCTATTGATTAAAGTTAGTATAAAATCATTTTGGTTTTTTTTGGGTCCTCCGGCAGCGACTTACGTAATTGGCGCAGTCGGTAGGATACTCGAGGCGTCTCGAGCTAGCTAAATAGGGATATTCTCACATCGAATACCGTCACGCTAATTCGCTACCGCCGTCGTGAGCGATCGCGTTCGCCGAGTATCCAGAAAGAAGAACCTGAGTTCCTGCCCGGAGGAGAAATCCAGACATCGATCCCAGAGATACCGAAATGCAGTTGATGTAAGTACACTTGTAATCGTTTCTATGTGTTGCTTTCAACTCCTTGTCCTTATAATTAGCTTAGGTTAGTTAGCCACCATTTTTTTTCCTAGGCAAACTACTCCCAGAGGGCCTGCGCGCTCTAGACATGCACGTAGGTTAAATATAGATTTAAATAGAAATATTAGTGGCGATTCAAATAGTACAAGTAGTAACTTAGAACGTTCATTTTTGTCATTGAATACAGAATCCATTACAATGGCAGATGCTGATTTGATTTATAAGACTTTGCGTCTAGTGCCAAGTTTTGATGGCAATCCTCATATTTTACCGAGATTTATACAGCTTTGTGATCAAATTGTATCTGAATATATTGTGGCCAACCCCGATAATCATTTAGCAAGGCTTTGCCTTATTAATGGTATCTTAAACAAGATAACCGGCCAGGCCGCGCAAATAATAAACTCTAATGGTATACCTGAAGATTGGGCTAGCATTAAAAAGTCCTTAATTAATAATTTTTCGGATCAAAGAGATGAGACTACGCTTTATAATGACCTCATGTTAGCTACACAAGGGAATAGTTCGCCTCAGGAGTTTTATGATCGTTGTGTTAGTTTATTTTGCACCATCATGACATACGTAACGTTGCACGAAACCATCGATACTACGATTGAAGCCAAGCGTACGTTATACAAAAAGTTAACAATGCAGGCATTTGTTCGTGGTCTAAAGGAGCCTTTAGGCTCTCGCATACGTTGCATGCGTCCTGATAGTGTTGAGAAGGCTCTCGAATTCGTACAAGAGGAATTAAACGTAATTTATTTACAGAATCGTAGTGAACCGAGTAATGAGCGAAAGTCACATAATAATTTACACAAACCATTACCAATTGCCTCTACTAGTAATAGTAATAATTCAATGCAAAAACAGTTTAATTTTCCTGTACGAGGCGGGCCTGTTAGCAATTTTCAGCCACCGCAACAGATATGGAAACCGAATATTTCTCAGAATAATCCAACAAATTTTAACAAACCTGTCCCGTATGGTGTAGGAATACCGTCGCGTACGCAACAAATGTTCCGCGCGCCACCACCTTCTTATAACCGTTTTAATAATAATTTTCAATTGCAACCGAGAAGCTTTCCACAAACGAATACAGGCCCTAAGCCTATGAGTGGCGTTAGTCATTACGTCGCAAAAGAAAAACCTTCGTTTGGACAAGTATCTGGTCATGATTGGCGTAAAAGCGGTAATCCGCCGCCATCTAACTACTTTAAGACTAAAGAAATGAATATTAATGAATGTGCAGATTATGGTCAAGAATATTATTATCCCGAATACTATAATGAGTCTGAGTATAATCCCTACGTTGATAGTATGGAATATTATAACTCACAGCATATTAGTAACGCGATTCAGGAAACCGATTATAATAGTTATGTTAATTATCAGCCGTCATACTATGACAATCCTCAGCCTGGACCTAGTTCGGAAAATGAACAGGATTTTCAGAAACGCGGGATACTAGACAAGTCAAAATAGAACTCAATCTTCAAACTCAACGACAGCTTCCTTATATTCAAATTCTGCAACCACCTTTAAAACTACTCATTGATACAGGAGCTAATCAATCTTTTATTAGTCCTAACGCTGTAGAAACATTTTACAATAACTTTCCTTTAAATATTGATCCGTTTGAAGTTACAAATGTTCATGCTACAACGCGAAATAATTATTCTATAACTGTCCCCACATTTGATGAATTTCAGGAATCTGAAAATATTAGATTATTCATTTATAATTTTCATGACTATTTTGATGGACTTATAGGGTTAGATTTGTTAGAGAAATGGGAGGCCAAAATTGATCTTAAAGACAAGTTATTAATAACGCGTAATTCTGCTAATCACATTTATATGTACAATTCACGAAACGTAAACTTGTATGAGGACGTTATACCTGCTAATTCCTCTAAAATACTTCGAGTACCGATTAATTTACATGATGGAGATGCATTCATTAATGAACAAATTATTTCAAAATGTATTATTAGAGATTGTTTAACTACAGTTAGGAATAATCGTGGGTTTTTAGAAGTTTGCAACCCCACTTCTCATGATTTAATATTTTCAATGGACCGCGCCGTCCAAGCAGAAACCTATAATATCGAGTGCACACGTACCGAACAACTACGTTGCGATTCCCAGTATGCGAAAAATGAGCAAATAACGGAACGCGCTACAAACGTTATATCCCGTCTACGTACAGATCACCTCAATGAGGAAGAGCGTATTAATTTAGAAAAATTATGTGGGAAATATGCCGATATATTTTACATAGAAGGGGAAGCTTTAACATTTACTAATAAAATTAAACATCGCATTCGGACTACAGATGATATACCCGTACATACTAAAAATTACCGATACCCGTACGTTCATAGAAATGAAGTAAAAGATCAGATAGACAAAATGTTAAGTCAAGGTATCATTAGACCATCGGAGTCTGCTTGGAGCTCTCCTATTTGGGTCGTACCAAAGAAAGCAGATGCGTCCGGCAAAACCAAATGGCGTCTCGTAATAGATTTTAGGAAACTGAATGAAAAAACGTATGACGATAAATATCCCATTCCCAACATTAATGACGTATTAGATAAATTAGGCAATTGCCAATACTTTACAACTCTAGATCTTGCAAGTGGCTTTTACCAGGTCGAAATGGACCCTATAGACATCCCCAAAACAGCATTTAATGTGGAAAATGGACATTACGAATTCTTACGTATGCCGATGGGTTTAAAAAATTCTCCGTCAACATTCCAACGTGTTATGGATAATGTCCTCAAGGACCTCCAGAACACTGTATGTCTAGTCTATTTGGATGACATAGTTGTATTCAGTACCTCGCTTCAGGAACACATAATCAACCTGGAAAAGGTCTTCAGGAAATTACGGGAATCTAACTTTAAAATCCAGTTAGACAAATCCGAGTTCCTTAAGTTGGAAACGTCTTACTTGGGTCATGTTATAACTAGAGAAGGCATCAAGCCTAATCCAGACAAAATTATTGCCATCCAGAACTATCCCATTCCAACTACTCCTAAAGAAATAAAACAATTCCTTGGTCTAGTAGGGTACTATAGAAAATTTATACCGGATTTCGCACGTATTACTAAGCCATTAACACAATGTTTAAAGAAAGGTAGGAAGATTTCTTTTACTGCGGAATATACTGAAAGTTTTGAAAAGTGTAAAGCTCTTATAGCTAATGATCCCATTCTGCAGTACCCCGATTTTACTAAAGATTTCATCTTAACAACAGATGCCTCGAATGTTGCATTAGGTGCCATTTTATCACAGGGAACGGTGGGTTCGGATAAACCTGTATGCTACGCATCTCGCACTCTAAATGAGAGTGAGGTAAACTATAGCACTATCGAAAAAGAACTCCTTGCGATAGTTTGGGCTACAAAATACTTCAGGCCGTATTTGTTTGGCAGGAAGTTTAAAATAATAACTGACCATAAACCACTTCAGTGGGTTATGAACTTAAAAGAGCCGAACTCCAGATTAACTAGATGGAAGTTAAAATTATCCGAGTACGATTTTACAGTTATTTATAAAAAGGGATCAAACAATACAAATGCCGATGCCCTTTCCCGTATTCAGATTTATAACGAAGAAACATGTTCTATGGCCGTAAATTTATCTGAGCGTCCACCTTCAGTAGCAAATTCATCTACAGTTTCCGCCCACACTAGTCAAGAAAATCCTATTCTAGAAATCCCCATAGTTGACGAACCGTTAAATAAATTCCATAGACAGATTTGTATTAATGTAGTTGGAGATATTAAAAAGCGCCCATCAGCATCCAAACCCTTTGAAACACATACTAGAACCACTGTGCAAGTATCTCGATCTAATTTAGAAGCCGATGTCATAAATGTTATTAAGGAATACGTTAATCCTAAGATTAAAACCGCTTTATTAATAAATCCCACTTTAGCTATGTACGATATCATACCCATCATCCAAGATAAGTTCAAAAGTTCTTCAATGAATTTAGTCTTAACTAAAATAGAGTTAGAAAATGTCAAAGAATATCTGAGACAACAGGAGATCTTAAAACATTACCATGAAGGAAAGACAAACCATCGTGGCATAAATGAATGCTATTTAGCTCTCTCACGTCGGTATTATTGGCCGAAAATGAAAGACGAAGTAACAAAATTTATTAACAATTGTACCATTTGCGGCCAAGCAAAGTACGATCGCCATCCTATCAGGCAACAATTCAATATAGTTCCCCCTGCTAATAAGCCATTTGAGACTGTTCACATAGACTTATTAACAATTCAAACAGAAAAATACTTAACAATCGTTGACGTATTTTCCAAGTATGCGCAAGCGTATCATATACGTGATGGCACCGCTGTTAGTATTTTACAAGCTTTATTAAAATTCTGCACACATCATGGCCTGCCTTTAACTATCGTATCGGACAACGGTACCGAATTTTGTAACCAATTGTTTAATGAATTTGTTAATTTACATAAACTAACTCACCATAGAACGTTACCACACGCCCCTAACGATAATGGTATTGTAGAACGATTCCATTCAACGTTATTAGAACACTTGCGTATTCTTAAATTAACTCATAAAGGCGAAGATGTTATCAATCTGGTTCCCTATGCTATTCTAGCGTACAATAGTGCAATTCACAGTTTTACCAAATGTCGCCCCTTAGACATAATAACTGGACATTTCGATCCACGTGACCCTTTTGATATAGATCTAACTAAACATATCATGCAACAATATACACAGAATCACAGAGATCAGATGAAGTTAGTTTATGAATTGATAAATGAATCCTCCTTGACAGATCGTACTAAAATCATTGAAAACCGCAATAAAGATCGCGAACCTGAAGTTGAGTATCAACCTCAGCAACGTATTTTCGTCAATAATCCCTTAGCAGATCGTCAAAAAATAGCGCCTAAATATACTCAGGATACCGTATTAGCTAACCTACCTATTCATATATATACATCAAAAAAACGTAATCCCATAGCTAAAAGCCGTCTGAAGCGGATACCTAAAACCGCGCAATTGTTACAGGGTGCTACTGGTCCTGACTGCTCGTTTGATAGCAGCCCAGGAAATAAACCCGGAGATAACACTGGAAAGCCTGGATGATGGCCCAGGAATACTACCCTTTCGGCTTGGTGCAACAAAGCTGATAACTCATTACCATACATTTTTACAGTATATTAAGATTGAAGAGATAGAGAGTAAGATTAGTTTATTAGGAAATGATTTAGATAATTTTAGACAAAAACTAGATATAAATGCTTATGCGATATATGAACTTCAAATAGATTATCTTTTAGGCAAACTATTAAGAGTAGAAAATCATTTAGAAACCTTAAAACCGGATCGTGTAAAGCGAGGTTTCATTGATGGTTTAGGTTCTATCATAAAAGGTGTTACAGGAAATTTAGATTATTCGGATGCAATTAAATACGATAATGCTATCAAAATCTTACAGGCAAACCACTTTAAAATTAGAGACGAGTTTAATAACCATATGAGTTTCAGCAGGAAATGGATGTCTCAACATTCTGATATTATCATGCAATTAGTAGCGAATCAAGTCAAAATTAACGAAACGTTAACATTACTGTTAGACAAGAATGCTTATAGTGATAGTAATCTTGTTAGATTTGCAAAATTTGGTCAATGTTTAACCATATTAACTGAAAATTTAGACGAGATATTAAATGAGTTGATTAGGATAGAAAATATTTTAGCATTTATTCATAGTTCTAGTTCTCATCATTCTATGGTCAATATCGATAGTTTACGTTACATGGTAAAGAAATTAGTTAGAATTTACGGTAATGATAAAGTGTTAGAATTAGAGCTTAGAGAATATTATGACATAATTAAGCCAGGTTATTACTATTCGGGCAACCAGATAGTAATAATATTTAAAATACCTATATTTGCAGTAGATAGTTATGATCTTTATAAGTTATCAATAGCTCCTAACAAATTTAGACAAGCCCTTATCCCTCCTTATCCGTTGATCGCAACTAATAGACAGGGTTATGTGTACATAGAGGCAGAATGCCCGAAGTATAGTCATTGGTATCTCTGCGAAAACAAGATGGACCACCAGTTGCGGCAACAGCCGGATTGTATCCAGAATCTCATCATTAACCAAGCCCTTGACGGAAGCTGTGAAGTAACAACCATATTTCTGGCAAGAATATCCATGGAGGAGCTGGATGAGAAGCACTACATTATATCTTTCCCTAACGAGACAAGAATACACACGTTATGCGGACGCGAAGATTATAACGTTTTGAATGGGAGCTACCTGGTTACGATACCCGTTAACTGTTTCCTGTACACTACCGAATTTACTATTACAAATCTGAACGATCGTGTAGAAGGCCAACCCGTAAAGATAATGAAATTACATTATACAGAAGATATTAAGCCAGATACAGCTAGGATTCATCTCAAGTCAATTGATCTATCGAAACTACACGACACGCAATTCAGCATGATGTCGCAGCCTCCGTTACAACTGCAATCAGTACCAGTTGAATACATATATCATACAACTATTCCGTTGTATCTACTACTATCCAGTACACTTGCACTTGGAATATTCATCATTTGGAAACGATGCAAGACGTTTCAGTTGAGAGCAAAAAGAACTGAAGATAAAATCTACGAGGAACCCGCAGAATCCGAAACACCAAAGATACAGTCAGCAATATTTTCTCATTTCAAAGTTCAAAAATAATTGCTGATCTGACGGTGGAGGTGTTATAGTATATAGCAACATGTAAAGTGCAAGTCTGCATCCGGCCTTATTGCGACACTTGGAAACAGCCATGCACGCGGAGCGCCAAACTGCTGACACGCACAACGTGATGTGCAATGTTCGTCATAGGTACCTCATGCGACCGGATATCAATTTTACTTAATGTCTACATATTTTTATTTCAACATTCTGTATCTAGCATCGATCGGAACCATTCATTTAAATAAGTAATTATTATAACTCTGTAATTTCTATTGATTAAAGTTAGTATAAAATCATTTTGGTTTTTTTGGGTCCTCCGGCAGCGACTTACGTAATTCGCCTTAACTACTCGACCGAGCATCATGAAATTTCGCATACCCGTTGTCAGGGGAACAGAAAAGGACATACCTTTCAATCCAAAAAAAGTACTGTTAGCAACGTACATTAACGCGAGCGAAGCCGCGGGCAAAATCTAGTATATATCTCTATATCTCATTCTGTATCAAGCCGTTGTCGAAGGCGAATTAAAAAATATTCAATAATCGGACACAAAAATACATTGAGCCTCGAAACAAACATTTGTGGATTTGGATTTGATGGTGTCTCCTCCTGTGTAGGAAGAACTTCACACTCAGAACACGCGGCATAATGGTAGGGGCGAAGCAACCCTTACGTCTGACGTCTGTCCTTGACGTCACGGATACACCAGTGCAGAAAAAAAGTTATATGTTTTCAAAACGCTTACCTTCTGTGCCCTTATTTTATCATCAAGCCTCAATGGTGGAGGCAGGAACAGCTCCTCCCAACAGCGCGTATCTCCATTAGTATCATTATGCGCAAGCGCATCGCCGTTGTGCGCAAGCGCGTGTCCGTTCATGCACCCGTTTAGCGCCGACCTCTCCACCGTTGTTGACATGTTGCAATACTTGTGTTATATTTGGTTGATCTGTTGACAAAGAGAAAATAACTTCAGAATGATAAATGACTGTCTCTGAGGAGTAAATGAAAGTAGCAATACGGATCATTGAACTGTGCCCGAGGTGGTGAATTGTTTTTAAGGCACCTTTGCCTGCTGTTCAGGAATATATACGACTAGCTTTTGCGCGCGGCTCCACCCGCGTGGTACCTACATCAATAAAAAGCCTATGTCCTTCCCCAGGTTTTAAACTATATCTGTGCCGAATTTCATCTAAATAGGTTGAGTGGTTTAGTCGTGAAAATGTAACAGACAGACAGAATTACTTTCGAATTTATAATATTACATAGTAAGAAAGTAAGAATTTTGTCGCGTTGTTTATTTTAAAACATTAATATATGAGTAATTTTGAATTTATGACACTAATATTATTGAACTTTACTATTATTTAAGCATTACTATTTAGCTAATTCAAAGTCTATATTCAATAAATGACAGTAAAAAAAAAGGGGCAGTCTTTGGGCACTGTCGGTAGAAGCGAAAACTTTAATCCTTGATCATAAACATTCCTTGATCATAAACACTTCTTTATAACAAAAAAAACGGGTTGCACTCCGGGAGTGCCGGCAGAAGTGAAAACTTGAATATTAACGTTGTGCATTTTTGATATTTTGGAATGGTTAGGGAATATTTTTGAACGAGTTGCTTTAATTATCTGTATAAAAGTACTATCATTTATGCGTTAAAATACAATATTCATTTATCGTACACAAGCATAACAATTCTCCCTCCGTCTTACGAATTTTCGATCAGGTCACGTGTCCTGACGCGAGTTTAACATTTTTTACCCATCACAAAAAGTGCACAACGCCGCTAAAGAGGTTTTCACTTCAAAAAAAAAAGGGGGGGCTGGCACGGAATCCTGATACTCTCTTCGGGGTTATTAAGGTGGTCAAAATTTCGTTATTTTACAGACATTGCGTAGGACGCACCATTTCTGAGATTTAATATTCTAAAATAATTCAAAAATAGAAAGCGTGGAAGCGTGACGATGACGAAGCGTGACGATGACGAAGCGTGACGATGACGAAGCGTGACGATGACGAAGCGTAACGATGACGCGATTTTTGTTCACCCAAGAAGTGCTCAACATGTTTGATATTTTTACTACACTACACTGAACGCAAGGTGAGCCAATGACTTGCGAATATATAATGCCTAAGATTAAGAAAGACTAAAATAATATCAATTAATTATTTTAGTCTTTTTTAATATGTAATTTTATCTAAGAAAAGACAACGCCCGGAATAAATCATGTGCCGCGGGGAATTTTACAAATATTGTAGGTACTATACTCACAGATATTCAATATTTTTCTTAGTCACAAATTATTTTCTCAAGAGAGGTTCAACGCTTATCTCCGCTTCTTGATGAAGTATGAAATGCCACAGTCATTCCCCGTTTATATACAGTTGGCTACAATAAACAGTAGATATAGATTATACCGAGAAATGTGAACAACTATAGGTCTCAACGTAACGGAAAACTAATGCACATTGAAACAATACAATAGCTTATATAATAATATCAGCTCTGTATATAAGCTGTCCCACTGTTGGGCACGGACCTGTTTTGAGTATGAGAAAGGCTAGGTCATAGTCCGCCATGCTGTCCCGGTGCGGGTGGACACACTTCACATATCTTCGAGAACATTATACAGAACTCTCACACATGCAGGTTTCCTCACGATGCTTTTAATATTAATTTCTTAACGTAATTCCTATTTCTTCCCAAATTATTTTCCTTTTCTGACTCTGATTTTTTTGTATGGCCGATTTTGTTGTACCGTCAGCCGAAAAATATTTTAAAATACCTCCTTGATCTCTCGGTGAAACTTTGGGCTTATGATTGCATGACATCACCAGCGCCAGATCGCAAAGATAAAAAATAATTTTTAAACATGTTTTGTTTTGCTAACCATATGCTCAAAAATGTAGGACGAAAAAGGAATAATTATAAAAGAGGGGCGAATTAGGAACATTTTGGAATGTGGGACGTAGTGTACGGGCGAATGCGGAACAAAACGTGCGTGCTGCTACCTAGAATGCCAAAGAAAAACCTAACTAATATCACATTGGTCATTGAATGATCCGGAAATAATAAAAAGAACAAATATTGTACGGCAGTCGTATACAGTACACTACCGTTGCGCCACTTACGCTAAAAGGCGCCCGTGTTCCCACGCGCTCCTCTGTGTCGTGTGTCCGTCCCCCCCACAAGGGGGGACCAGTAGGGTGAATCTAGTGGTGACTAATGGCTAGTCTTGTTGTGTAGTGGCCTGACGTTTCATACGGCGGCCCGAAACCTCGGCGGGGTCGCGACCGCATATGCAAGTGTTTCGTGCGGCCCCGCCGATTGCGGTTTTGTCGAGGAACACCGTGGTAGGTTTAGTCGGTATTACCGGGAGGTCCATTCTTATTATCATTACTATCTCTTTTACCCCGGTGAGCCCGACATAGTCCCTCCGCCCGCCTCCGCAGAAGGATATGCGTCAATGCATTCCACCACGTAAAAAAAAGCTTATATCTTTTAGCAACTATTATTCGGCACTAAGCACCCTAAAACGTGGGACTTAAAAAGTTAAACCTAGCTGGCGATGTGCTATGTGTATATTATATAATACATCTCTGACTACCTCTTTGGAATATTTCAAGCGTGAGTCTTGTGGTATATCTTATCTTATCTTATGTGGGGGCCAGTCAGTGCAGACCGGCGACACGTCGACCCAATGGGATCTTTAGTGTCGACACTCTCCCAATAACGACTGCGGCAACCGGGACCGACGGCTTACCGTGCTCTCCGAGGCACGCAGCAGGCGATAATTGTCAATCAATACGCACATAATTTCGAAGAGTCATATTATTTCCGAAAGTCTGACGTGCGCGACGTGGATTCGAACCCGAGACCCGCCGCATTGCAGTCTGTTGGTCTCCCCACTGAGCTATCGCTGCTCTCTTGTAGCATATAATGTGTACACACTTGGCACCGTATCGCTTGTTTAACAATGATAATGCAAATTACTATAAAGTCATTTATTGATGTTTAATAAACTCAAACAATATAATACATTCTTCTATTATTGACATTTATAGACGGAAAATAACATATTAGCAGCGATAGCTTAGTGGGGAGACCAACAGACTGCAGTGCAGAGGGTCTCGGGTTCGAACCCACGTCGCACACCTCTGACTTTTGGAAGTTATATGACTTTTCGAAATTATGTGCGTATTCATTGACAATTATCGCCTGCTCCGTGCCTCGTAGAGCACGTTAAGCCGTCGGTCCCGACTGCCATGAACATCTATGGCAGTCGTTATTGGGAAGTCAGTGCCCTTTAATATCCTGACACTGGTGTAGCCTTAGGGTATCGTTAGCCTTCGGGTTGCGGAGGTCAGATGTCAGACGCTCCGTGTAAAAACTGATATCCAGTGAAATCCGGTTAGACTAAAATGCCGACCCCAAGTGACTTGGGAATAATAAAGGCTAGGGAGAAGATAGACGGAAGATAACATATAGACTTACTCCTGTATATTCCTATATTATATACTCGCGGCTATAGGTATATTACACGCACATTTCACCAAAATATTTTGTAATAAGTAACAGACTAATTTGCAAAAAATCTTAGTAGCTGCGTGTAGTTTGGCTTGTGGCCGCTAGATGGCTATACGCTCAAAGAAAACTTGCCTGACACGGGAGTCAAATCCACGACCATACGATTGCACGCATATAAATGCGCCAACTAGAAAAAAATAAAAAAATAAATACAGAATTGCTAGTTATCTTTATTAAAAAAAACCTTAGTAAAGTGGCCAGGGCTGTCTCAGGCACGCATTTCTATCTTTTTGAAGTTATGTGCGTATTAAATAGTTACATAATTAGATTTCACGGTGTTTATCTAAATTTAGGGGCATATGAGGAACAATTTTTGGGGCGAATGCGTATTTTTAAATTTGGGACGAAACATGAGGGTCGAATGTGGAATAAACTAGCAGCACACAGTCTAAAACTGCAACCAATAAACAACAATAGGCTTAATAAGTAGGATCTATAACATAATTAGTAAAATGTAGGTGTTATACCTCTGCTTACTCTTTCGGGAATGTGGACGTGAGACTATGTATGTGCTGATAGAAATGAGAGGGTATAGAGGAACGAGCCTATTATCATCATAGTTCTGCGGTCACAAATCAAAAGTAGACACAACTACTAAGACCTTTTGCAAATCAATCGATTGTCTATGAGAAGATCAAAAGATCAAAAATACTTATGGATATCTTCTCAAAGGTACCTAACCATTGTCTGAACCTAGCAAATAAGCTAAATCTAACTTCAGTTAACTCACTAACCACTTCTTCTTCTTTTCTTATTTTCGTGTGGTTAGTGGCCAACCTATTGTCAAGAGTTGTTCAAGTTGTAGGCCTCTGACATGGCTTAACGACTGCTGTCAATTTGACAACTTTTTACGTGCCCTCCGAAGCACGGAGACACTCAGATGAAATACCACTAAGCGGTCACCCATCTAAAGACTGACCGCACCCAACGTTGCTTAACCTCGCTAATCGTTTACCGATCAGTGAGTGTAACTGTCTATGAGCGCCTCAACTAAACTAAATCTAACCACTAAGCTTTTATAATTGTTACTTTGTGACCTAAATGATTTTGACTTTGACTTTGATCCCGGGACCTTACGGTCGGAGATAACAGGGACACAAACGTGCCAGTAGAGCAAAATAGCACAGATAACAAGAATAACAATTTGTGTTATTAAATAATTTACTACTGCCTCTTGATATCACTTTTACGAGAACATTCAAGAATATTCTAGTAAAACGCTTCTCTGTTTTATCAATAGAAGTTACATTTAAAATACATATTTATACGTTTAATAACAGGATAATTAATTATTTACCTAAACAAAGCAACAATCATAATTTACAACTTAACTAATATTAACAAACCTAACCACTTAAAATAAAACAAAATGAAAAGTAACAAAATATGGGACTGTAAAATTTAATAAAATGAAATGGCTGGTTCAGGCAGCGTCGTAAAATTCCTCAGCATCGCTGTCGACCGAGAATGTGGCCTGAAGACTGGCAGCATTGCCACGCTGAATAGCAATGCTGATTCTTTGAGCCAAAAAAGGTTACATTTAGGTTATAATAATATCAGCCCTGTATTTAAACTAAGAAAGACTGACTAAGAAAGTTTATAAGGCTAGTATGAATGGAACAGTCGCGAGAGGAAAACCTAGGTGAACGTTTCTCGATCAGATCGGAGGCGTTCTGGACAAAGGCCCGGTTAAGAGCTCCTTGAACCGACAGGCGTGTATGAGGAATGTGATGAAAAGGAATGAAGCCAGAGAAGTGTGTCAGGATCGTAGCAAATGGAATTTCGTAGCCTTTGCCTACCCCTCTGGGAAACAGGCGTGAATCTATGTGTATGTGTATTTTTCTTTATTTTATTTAATAAGAATAATAATAATATCAGCCCTGTATTCAACTGTCCCACTGCTGGGCACGGGCCTCTTCTCACTATGAGAAGGGTTAGGCTATAGTCCACCACGCTGGCTTAGTGTGGGTTGGCAGACTTCACATATCTTCGAGAACATTATGGAGAACTCTCAGACATGCAGGTTTCCTCGCGATGTTTTCCTTCACAGTTAAAGCAAGCGATAATCAATTATTTAATGCGCATATAACTTCGAAAAGTCAGAGATGCTCGCCTTGGGTTCGAACTCGAGACCTCTGCGTGGCAGTCCAACGGTTTCCCACTAGGCTATCGCTGCTTATTTAATTAAATTTTATAAAATTGATTGAACAGCCTGACTATACTTTTCGATGTTTAAGAATTTATTGTGTAGCGATAGCTTAGTGGGGAGACCAATATTTCAAGCGTGAGTCTTGTACTATATAATGTGTACATACTTGGCACCGTATCGCTTGTTCAACAATGATAATGCAAATACTATAAATTCATTCATTGATGTTTAATAAACTCAAATTTTCTATTATTGACATTTATAGACGGAAAATAACATATAAGCAGCGATAGCTCAGTGGGAAGACCAACAGACTGCAATGCAGGGGGTCTCGGGTTCGAAACCACGTCGCGCACCTCCGACTTTCGGAAGTTATATGACTTTTCGAAATTATGTGCGTATTGATTGACAATTATCGCCTGCTCCGTGCCTCGGAGAGCACGTTAAGCCGTCGGTCCCGGCTGCCATGAACATCTATGGCAGTCGTTATTGGGAAAGTCAGTGCCCTCTAATATCCTGACACTGGTCTAGCCTTAGGGTATCCTTAGCCTTTGGGTTGCGGAGGTCAGATGACAGTCGCTCCGTATAAAAACTGATATCCAGTCAAATCCGGTTAGACTAGAAAGCCGACCCCGACTGACTTGGGAATAATAAAGGCTAAGGAGAAGAGGATGTTAACTATCCCACTCTTGGGCACAGGACTCTTCTCTCAATAAGAAGAGATACGTCATAGCTAAACCTAGCCACGCTATGCTGTGGCTAGCTCTGACAATAATTACAAAACTTTTACCGCGGTTTCGCTCACATTAATGTAGATTAGGTTAGTAACAGTACTCTTTTCCGGATGAAAGGTACCCAATGTCCTCATCTGTCCCCTTGACAATATGTTTAGAAAATTTCATGCTGATCGGACAAGTAGTTACAGTGTGAAAGCGAGACATACAAACTCACATACGCATTTATAATATTTGTTAGGATCAAGGAAACATATAAAAAAAAATTGGGGCAGTCTTTGGGGGCTGCCGATAGAAGTGAAAACTTTAATCGTTGATCATAAGGGCGGCTCGAAGGCTAGTTCCTGATACTCTCTTAGCGGTTATTAGGGGGGTCAAAATTTCGTTATTTTTTGCGTAGGACGCACCATTTCTGAAATATTGATAGTATTCTAAAAAAAAATAATAAAGCGTGGAAGCGTGACGATGACACGAGTTCCATGACTTTTGTTCACCCAAGAAGTGCTCAACACGCCTAAAGAAATTTTCACTTCAATAATTTTAATCCATATGTTATTGTTTTGTTTCACCCGGAAGTTCTGCGGGTATAGCAAGAGCCAAATGCGCCTGCTCACAGGAGCATTGACTGGCCATTTTGGCACCAACGACTTCCTGTGCAGATTGAGATTGGCACACAATTCGATCTGCAGAGCTTGTGGTGAACAGGACGAGTCCATATCGCACCTACTGTGTGAATGCGACGCGTTGGCTGGACTTAGAATGGGTCTGATGGGATTGGCATATCCAAACCCTGAAGACTTCAGGCTTCGCCCTCTAAATTCTACACTACGGCTAATGCAGTACATTCATAAGGAGATAGCTAAGGGATGAATCTTGGGGCTGACACAAAAGATCCCACTTGGTCGAAGTGTCGCCGGTCTGTACTGACTGGTCCCCACACACAAGATAAGATAAGATATTGTTTTGTGTCTAAGTGTTCTTTGGGTCGGTCTGTTTTCTCCAAGTTTTTCAAGTATGCAAAGCAAGGACTTTCCTTGCGTTACTATCGATGCGGGAGTGATAGCGATAAAAAAAAGAAATATGCTGGCCTCCACTACATGGAACCTATAAAGAGATAACAGCGTGGTGACATACGCGAATTATACAACAATCAAATATGTCTAGCCACCAATATCTTCTGATAATTAAATAATTACTACAAGTGATTATACGATATACGATACGCAACGATTAAGATCCAGACATTGATAAACATAAATAACATCTAAGCATTTAGTTGAATATACTTTACATTAGTATCAAGAGTAAGGCCCTTCGTACACAAGCCTACGCAAATCTTCGATTCCCGACGATTTTGGTCTCTAAGCGACTACCGCAATACAAATTCATAGAGGTTCGTACACAGGTACAAATGTTGGCGATGCGTGGCTGTGTACGAACCTCTATGAATTTGTATTGCGGTAGTCGCTTAGAGACCAAAATCGTCGGGTATCGAAGATTTGCGTAGGCTTGTGTACTAAGGGCCTAAGGTTTGGTTTACTTGACATTTTTGTAAACAAATATAGTTTACAAGTAGAGCTATGTATTGTCTTTTTGTCATCTCTATTTATTAACAAAGGGATATTGTCTAAAAGCAGTAAGTGAATGCTTCTAATTTTCTTTTATTTGTTGTTTATTTTAAAAATGTCCACTTGAAATAATGCCTTGATAGCGCGTGGCTACGAACATTCAAACACACATTTTTGTCTCGTATGGGATTCGAATCGACATCACTTAGCGTAGTGGCAAGGCTACTACTTAAACCGGTACGCCATCCGTGCAGACAGAGTATTACTAAACAACACTCACAGAATTAAATAGATTCCATTTTCGTAATTGCATTTTCGGTTATCAGCACGAACACACAAACAGGCAAACAAAAAACTAAAAAAAGTATTTTTGTATCAACCTTTTCTCAGTAGGTACCTACTCTGACCCATAAGGACAGAAAAAAGATGTCACTATTTTTTAACCAATATATTCTTGTTATTATAATATCGCGGAACGATGAGCCAATTATACTCGTAGTATCTTTTATATAGTAGCCACACAGCCGTAAACTGTTTACGTAAATCAGTGTATATAAATACGGAGAGAGGTGTGGGAGTGACGCAACGGCGCGCCCACTGGCGCCAACGTCCAACCCTGACACCAACGCGTCATGTAAACACGCCAACATTGGACAAACACAACAAACATTCGACGAATAAAACGTTTATAATATTTACCAAATATTGGCGACCAATGCAATATTATAATAATAATAATATTCTACCACTTCCACACAACACCATCTAGCTCAAACAAAGCAGAGCTTGTACTATGGGTACTAGACAATGGATAAACATACTTATATAATTACTTTTTTTTTGTAAATACATACATGTAAATACATACGTATAATATGTATGTATTTACAAAAATAAACACTCAGGTCAAGACAAATGTCCATGTTCATGCACACAAATGTTTGACTTGTGCGGGAATCGAACCCACGACCTCAGGAGTGGCAGTCGATTACACTAACCATTACGCCATTGAGGCCGACAATGTATCACTTCATTGTTTAAAAAAAAAAGAAATGATACTTACTGGCACATACATTCTTAATAAAATTCCGGAACATAATATTTGTGATTGCTTAAAATCTGGGTAGTACTAAGTACATCTTGACATTTCAAATAAATATTTACATCCAAACTTAAAAGCGGATTGAAAAACACCAGCGAAATAACTGTAGGTACCTAATCCTAGATTGATATTCGCATAATACATAATGAAAATACATAATTAACATACGTTATGTAAATTATAGACAGGTATTATAAAAATGACAGGCCGTGTCCGCAAAACTACTGCAACATAATCAAACGTAATCATAGCTATTATCTCCGCCATGATGGACGGAGGATATTACGTCAAACGATCGTGAAAAATAACCTCGAATTGCGTATGCATACCAAAACTTTATAAACAATTTGTGTCAGCGAGAGATTAAACATGGATGCGATCATTTTTATATAAGTAATCTGGATTTTACGCTTTATTATTTATGTGTAAGACTGCATGTCGAAAATTAGCAGCCCTAGTTAAAATATATATATTTTTTTATCCGACTAAGGTGGTAAACAAGCATACGGCCCACCTGATGGTAAGTAGTCACCGTAGCCTATAGACGCCTGCAACACCAGGGGCATCACTTGCGCGTTGCCGACCCTTTAGGAAAGGAAATAGGAAGGAGAAGGAGCGGGAAGGGGGAAAGATGGTGATGGGCCTCCGGCATTCTCACTCACTGAACGAAACACAACAGTAGGAATACTGCTATTTCACGTCGATATTCTGTGAGAGGATAGTCCTTTCCCGATCGAGCCGGCCCATGCATGCTGAAATCAGCGAGGCTCTACTACTCTTAATTCTGCATCTGTACCTACTCAAGTTCAATTCTGCATCGAACTAGAAGTCTGGAAATATATAAGGCAGCAATCGGCTCATCCATCATTACGAGAGACCTATAACTAAGTATATTATTATGCTGAAATGTTTATAACATCTCTGCCTTCGCCTTTGGAGATAAAGGCGTGTTATTATGTAAGTACGTTATCTATCTGTACTAATATTATAAAGCTGAAGAGTTTGTTTGTTTGTTTTTTGAACGCGCTAATCTCAGGAACTACTGGTTCGATTTGAAAAGTTATTTTAGTGTTGGATAGCCTATTCATCGATGAAGGCTATAGGCTATATAACATCACGCTACGACCCACGGGGGCGGCGCAGTAACTATAAACGAGGGTGAAACCGCGGGCACATCTATTCCTATATAGAAGGACGTTTCTAAACAGACATTTGTCACATAAAAGTAACTGCACGAATGACATAGTGCTTTAGGCAGTTGCGACTACCGTCAGTTAGGGTTATGGCTTCGTATACCACGCAGGACAAAAAGTTGTGTTATTTACAAATGAATGGTTGCTTTCTAGATGTTCTTTGTTATCGTTGTTTATAAAATGCCCGTAGCGCACACCTTACAAACAGTATTTACAGTGCGGGAGCCCTGTTTTAAAGAAAACTATAAAACTCTACTGTTTTCCATCAAATCAAATCAAAATCAAAAATAAATTTATTAAAGTTAGGTTACAAGGTAACACTTATGAATGTCAAAGCTACACTAAATTTTTCTGTGAATTTACATTTACTGCCACGGTCAGCAAAGCAAGGGTGTAGGGCTCATGAAAAGAACGGGCAAGAAACTCATGGCCACTCTTTTTAATCGCCAAGTTTACAATAACATTTTGTTTACAAATCATAACTGTAAGGTGCTGCAACCATTTCTCCATGAATTACTACTGAACATACTCAAGCATTTAATAAAATTTGATGGTAGCCTCTAAAGCAGCAGTATGGTAAATAGGAGCATCCACTTACATGTACATAAATAATCAAGACAAGGCATGATTGTAATCCATAGTTAAACCTAACTGATTAAATAAATAAAATCTGAAAATAGTATAATAGTATTAAGAAGACACCGGCTCATTGTCCTTACTCTGAAGAAGCGTGAGCAACTAACGGGATATGCTTCTGAACAATCCAGAACCGATGAACGAAGTACTATCTCGTATTTTATCGACTGGGCTGAGGTAACCGACCACCCTTCCGTCGGTTACTTGCGCACAATGAGAAGAAAAGTGCAAAATAAGCGTTTTCTACACTTAACCTCTAACAGTTAAATAGCATTATCAATATATGCCTAGTGTTACAAAGGAAATAATCAAAGAAATAGCTATGTTTGAATTAGCGATGGCGTAGTTGTTAGTGTAACCACCGGCCACGCCTGAGGTCGTGGGTTCGATTCCCGCACAAGATAAACATTTCTGTGCATGAACATGGATGTTTGTCTTGGTCTGGGTGTTTCTATATATAATATGTATGTGTTTACAAAATAAAAAGTATATATGTATGTATATCCATTGTCTAGTATTGTACAAGCTCTGCTTAGTTTGGGCTAGATGGTGTTGTGTGTATGTGAGAGAATATTATATTATATTATATTGAAACAAAAGAGTTTTAAACTGACATCACGTTTCGTTGATGGCCGCTCTCTAAACGTAAAATATATTTTTAACGTGTCCCCATTATTTTTGTACGTTGTAGAAATAAAATACGACTTTTCACTTTAACCCACTGTTATAGATATGACTAGCTTTTGACCGCGACTTAGTACGCGTGACATATGGAAGTAGATCAGCTTCTTCTTACGCGCAAACAAAGAAAAGAATAGGTGCCCACCTATTGTCTTTGTTTGCACGAAAAAGAAGAAACCTACACACATAATTCTCAACTTCTAGGTGGCGTATCAAGATAAATTTCTTAGCCAGTCTTTCCTCGTCCATTCTTTCTACATGTCCAAACCAGCTTAACATACCCTTTTCTATTCTTGTCACTATATCCACTTTTAAGAATGCTTGATGCACTATCCGCCGGCTAGTTGACGGCAGCGGCGGGGCGTGTAACCTAACTAATATTATAAATACGAATGTGAGTTTGTTTGTTATGCTTTCACGCCTTAACTACTCAACCGATCATCATGAAATTTCGCATACATATTATCAGAGGTACTGAAAAGAATATAGAATAGCTTTAAGAAAAGTACTATTTCCAAGGGGTTAGAATTGATTAACAAAATCTATATTGACGCGAGTGAAGCCGCGGGCAAAGTCTAGCAATATACGGGGTGTCCCAGAATATGTGAATCAAATTGTAACGGGAAATTCCTTTCAAATGTACAAAATGAAAAATAAAAAATTATGACCTTTGTGTAAAAATAAAAAAACAAAAAAAACAAGATTTTCGTTGGTGCCAAAAAAATACACCAAAATAATGCTGCGGATTCAAAACTAAGTCAGTTTAAAAAAAAATCGTTTGTAGTTTGACGAATCAACAAATAATAAAAGTGGAAAAAAATGAAAATTAGCCATAAAAGAAGCACCTGTAGTTGTAAGTCTGAAAAAGTCGTACTTTTTTAAAAACTTTGATTTTTATTTTACACAAAGAACCTTACCTAAGGAATCTCCCGTTACAATTTGATTCACATATTCTGGGACATCCTGTATATAAGTAGTCATTAAAATGAAGAAATACTGCTTTATATTATACGAATGAACAATTACTCTGTTTATTGCTGTCGTTAAAATATGTAACGCCTATAAAATTATGGGGTCAGTGAACCATGAGACAATGACGTCACAGGTAAATATTTACAAAAGCTACAGACAACGTATAGGTCACAATATATCGCGCTTATACCACCGAAAGTGTAAGCAGAAGTACCTTATTGGTCGCTTCGCACGAATTAAAAGCGGCGCGGCGGTGGCCCAATGGGAGTTTTCCGTTTTCGGCACCAATTTTTTCGGCATCTATGGTTTCGGCATCTAAGCTATTCCACTTTCAGCACCAATAGTTATTTTTTTTCACATTCGACACCAAGCAAAATTACCTATTGGTGCTGAAAGTGGAATAGCTTAGGTGCCGAAACCATAGGTGCCGAAAAAATTAGTGCCAAAAGCGGAATACTCCGCCCAATGGATAAGACATTGGACTTGCGATCGAGAGGTCGCGGGTTCGAATCCCATCCATTACACTACCGACAAGTACCAATTCTAGCTTAGCTGGAGGGGTTACCAAAAATACTAGTAATTTGTAACCCAATTTTGTAACCAAAAAAAATAATAATATGCGACAAGAACATTTTTTACGTGTCAATTTGCAGACCCTCTTTTTCATATCGGTTCGTTTTGCACTCAAATTATATAGATGTGTGCGAATCGACACTTAGAGATACATTATTTTATAAAATGACATTTCTCACAATTCGTGCGAAACTACCAATACGCCGCAGAAGTACATTACACGTAGATTTTGGCATTTTTATACAAGAACTAGATTTTGCGTGTGGTTTCGCTGACGTTAATGTAAGTTATGTCAGTAAATATACATTTTTTTGATAAAATCATGAATCATAACTTTATTTGCAAGAATATGGTCACCTACAGAATATGGTCAGAACAGAATAGGACATAGGGTACCATATTTGCAAGAATATGGTACCCTATGTCCTTTTCTGTTCCCCTGACAACGTGTATGCGAAATTTCATGATTATCGGTCGAGTAGTTAATGCGCGGAAGCGGTACAAACAAACAAACTCACATTCACATTCATAATATTAATTAGGATGTGGCAAAGAGCAGCGATAGCTCAGTGGGGAGACCAACAGACTGCAATGCAGAGGGTCTCGGGTTCGAACCCACGTCGCGCACCTCTGACTTTCGGAAGTTATATGACTTTTCGAAATTATGTGCATATTGATTGACAATTATCGCCTGCTCCGTGCCTCGGAGAGCACGTTAAGCCGTTGGTCCCGGCTGCCATGAACATCTATGGCAGTCGTTATTGGGAGAGTGTCGACACAAAAGATCCCACTGGGTCGAAGTGTCGCCGGTCTGCACTGACTGGCCCCCACATAAGATAAGTGGTTAGGATGTGGCATCATATTTAAAATTGCATACTATCATTAGGTTTGTTCCGCATTCGAAAAAGTTCCTAATTTGCCCCTCTTTTTTAATTATTCCTTTTTCGTCCTACATTTTTGAGTATATGGTTAGCAAAACAAAACATGTTTAAAAATTATTTTAAATCTTTTTAATTTCGGGCTCGTGATATCATGCAATCACAAGCCCAAAGTTTTGCCGCAGAACAACGAGGTAGTGTAAAATAGTTTTCGGCAGACGGTACAACAAAAATTCTATACAGAAAAAAACCAGGGGCAGAAAAGGAACATAATTTAGGTCGAAAAAGGAATTACATTAAGAAATTAATATTTATTTTAATTTCGGGGCATATGAGGAACAATTTTTGGGGTGAATGCGGATTTTTACATTCGGGACGAAACATGAGGGTCTAATGCGGAATAAACCTATCATTATTTATCTAATTTGTGAGCTCACTCTTCTTAGTATGAACACTTTGTTACGATATAAGTACGGTGAAGACACATCTTTGATTGTAAATTTATGTACATGTCACAATATTGACGTCAGATGGACAAACAAGTGATTAATCGCGCGGGTCGGCGGGTTATCACTGCGGTATCGCCGGGTCCGCTCCCGGGCAATGCCATTCACGCCGGATCACACCGGCGCGGTGCTCAGAAGAACATATGGGTACTATATTAATACGTTATTAGGCTATTTTATATTATTGCTAACCTAATAGATAAATTATAGAGATTTTTATAATTGTAGGGATCAAATATAATCACTAAAATTTACTTTGAGAACCAATACACTCGTAGCCAAATATAATAGGTTTCAATTATGGACCTAAACCATTCAGACACCCACTCAAACATACACAAAAAAATCATCAATATCGGTCCAGGGATTTAGCACTTTACTAATCTAGAAACGTGTAGAAGAATTATATGTAAGAATCCATTAATATTATAAAGCTGAAGAGTTTGTTTGTTTGAATGCACTAATCTCAAGAACTACTGGTTCGATTTGAAAAATTATTTTAGTGTTGGATAGCCTGTTTATCGAAGAAGGCTATATAACATCACGCTATGACCCATGGGGGCCGTGCAGTAACGATAAACCCGGGTGAAACCGCGGGAACATCTAGTATTATATAAGA
This sequence comes from Catocala sponsa, assembly GCA_963564715.1. Taxonomy (NCBI): domain Eukaryota; kingdom Metazoa; phylum Arthropoda; class Insecta; order Lepidoptera; family Erebidae; genus Catocala; species Catocala sponsa. The sequence continues at coordinate 3,374,613 of OY751352.1, forward strand.
AGTTTGACTTGTGCAGGAATCGAACCCGCGACCTTAGGCGGCCTTGATGGCGTAATGGTTAGTGTAACCGGGTTAGTGTAACTTGGGTTTGCGGGTTCGATACCCGCACAAGTCAAACATTTGTATGCTCGCACATGGATGTTTGTCTTGGTCTGGGTGTTTCTATGTATAATATGAATGTATTTACAAAAAAAAGTATATAAGTAATTATGTAGGTATGTTTAACCATTGTCTAGTACCCATAATACAAGCTCTGCTTAGTTTAGGCTAGATGGTGTTGTGTGTATGTGGTAGAATATTATTATTATTCTCTTTATTACTTTTTCTTTCTAATAATTACATTTTTAAATATAAATATAAAAACTGTACATATTTAAAAATATAAAAACTGAAATGACCCACTGACATCTGGAACAGGGTCCAAGCTGCCGGTAGTTAGGGTCCCAGAGAGAGGAATCTCCTCACAATACACGCCGTGTCGAGCAGTACTGCCTTTTGGATCAAGGACTTGATCCAGACGTCTAACGCAAGCCTCTGCAGGTGGTGGTCGAGGCTCTTGGGTATTATTATTATTTAATGTTAACCCATTCACAGTCCCGTGATAGACACAATAGAAAATCAATTGTTATGTACCATATGTGGTTCATCGGACAGGGAACGAGTTAACTAATGTTAAAAATGCGAAAACAAGTTGTAAATCGTATACAAGTTGTCAGCGGTACAGAAAAGGACATAGAATACATTTTATCCAGAGAAAAGTATTGTTTCCGAGTCGTCGAAAGTCGAGTTGGGTAAAATCTAATATCCAGACTTCAAAAATATATAGGTAAACTTAAAAATATCTCCTTACAGATCGCGCTCTGTATGATAACCGGTCTGAACATTGCGCGAGTGGCGTCGCAGTTACAAGTTGTAGGTCTCTTTGGTGACAGGGGGCGGGGGCGGGACGCGTCTTAGCGACTGTACATGCGCAACAATTCGGAGACGCTATGTTCAGTCCGGCCATCGTAGATTGCGCGATCTGTACTTAAATATTTTGAAGCCACACAAATGCCTCTGATAACAAAGAAATATACCTACTAAGATATGCCCAAAACATTCTGACTAATCATACTTTACTGAATATTCTAGTAAACTATCTTAAAGGTCAATAACCTAATGCATATTTTTTTTAGTTTGGGAGATCATAACACTTGGGTATCATTGGTATAAGACTAAGTATATACATATATATTTTGGGACAGTGTTCATTGGTATATAAAAACCCAAAATAGTTTTTATATATCAATAACCGCGTTATAAAATGTTGGGGCTATTGCTGTCTATTGAGCAAAGTACACATAGCGACACATCAACCTAGACTGTTTGAACTTTGAACTATAAGGCTGAGGCTACAGTAGGCAGCGACTGTGAAAGCGAAACGATATAAACATGGAATGGCTACATTATAAGCGAAAATTTTTAATGAATTCGCGTCACTTTCGCTGACAAGTTAATGTAGCGGATGCCGTGATTACACTAATGTTGTTTCTATCGCATAAACAAATCAAAGATTAATAGCGATATATGGCGTACGGTGTAGCCATAAACGTGAATATGAACTATTTGTTTTTATCGCTTACGTATCGCAGGTCGTGTCGCGGACTAATATAGCCTCAGCCTTAGAAGTTGAACGCTGCGAATCGTGCGAGAGAGTGCGTTATATTTTTGTTATTTTGTCACACGCTGAATAGGACGCGAAGCTCTATACTTACCATTACATCGACACCACTATGCACTGTCCCTTTCCGACAACTCTCTATTTTGTATGTAGCGTAGTTATGCGTACATAGGATGTCTAACTTGATGTGTAACCGTGTGTACCAGACACTGAACTGCTATTAAGAGTTTCTTAACAGAAAAACGCAATTACATTTTGCGTGAGCCGAGAATCGAACCCCATGATAATCTATACTAATATTATAAAGCTGAAGAGTTTGTTTGTTTGGTTGAACGCGCTAATCTCAAGAACTACTAGTTCGAATTGAAAAATTATTTAGTGTTGGGTAGCCTATTTATCGTGGAAGGCTATAGGCTATATAACATCGCGCTACGACCAATGGGGCGGCACAGTAACCATAAACGCGAGTGAAACCGCGGGCACATCTAGTAATAAATCCTAATCCTATCCTAAATAATATTATAAAAGCGAAAATGAGTTTGTTTGTTTGTTACCTTTTCACGCCTAAACCACTGAACCGATCATCCTGAAATTTTGCATATACGTTGTCAGGTGTACAGAAACGGACATAGGACTTTCATCCCGGAAAAAATACTGTTCCCGAGTAAAACAGCAATAACTTTCTTATGATAATAGATGGCGCCACGTGGCTTTCGAATCATGATTGAATTATATTATTACAAGCAGAGTACAATCCGAATTGATCGTCAAATTCTAAATGAACTCGCGCAAAGCCGCGGGAAAAATTAAGTAAATAATAAAGTTAAAAAGTAAAAACCTTTTATTATTTTGTAATTAAAGACTACTCAACCCCTTGCTACTAAACCGCTGTACGAATTTAAAAAAAACTTCGCAAACAGACAGACCTGACACAGAATATTTTTCCTGGGGGATTCAAGCCAGCGAAGCCGCGGGCAGAAACTATTCAAGTAATAATGAACACCAACACAAGCATTTAATGGCTACAGATAAAGATTAATTGAAGATCTTAAGATAAACGCAGCGGCACAATTCAACGGTCACAACGTTCATAATTAGTATGAATGCCTTTGAATGAATGCCGATGTGCTCTTGTGCATGCGTTCGCTGAATCACGAGAGCGGCTTGAATCATGATGGGGACTTCAACACTATCTCATACAGCATTATTATTATTTGCGTTAAAATGAGACAAAGCTATACAATCTGTAATGCGCTGCCTCATTCCCGCGTATGCAATGACAATAGCTTAAGAGATGATGGTAAGGTGTAACCTCTATTTTATTTTACTTCGGGGAAAATAAAAAATATATATATGAAAAATCCTAACTAATATTATAAATACGAAAATGAGTTTGTTTGTTTGTTACGCTTTCACGCCTTAACTACTCAACCGATCAACATGAAATTTTGCATACACGTTGTCAGGGGTACAGAATAGGACATAGGCTACCTTTCATCCAGAAAAAATAACTGTTGCAAACCTAACCTAACCTAACCTACATTTACGCGAGCGAAGCCGCGGGTGAAAGCTAGTAAATAATAAATAATGAAAATAAATGCCTTACATTTAGCTGCCAGTGCGCAGAGTGGGTGAGGTCCAATGTTGGTTCAATCCACACGAGACAAAAATTTGAGTGATCTACATTTAATTGTTCTAAGTCTGTGTATTCTTTCTGGCCTTTGTTTGAATGTTTGTAAAGTACTCCGTGACACAGGAATTAATCTCAGTACGTGTGTCTTATCGTCATACAATGCGTAAGATGCACGCGTCAGTCTATAGATGGGTGACCGCTTAGTGGTATTTCATCCGAGCGTCTCCGTGCTTCGGAGGGCACGTAAAAAGTCGGTCCCGGTTGTTGTCAAATTGACAGCAGTCGTTAAGCCATGTTAGAGGCCTACGGGCGGCTTGAACAACTCTTGATAACAGGTTGGCCACTAACTACACAAAAAGAAAAGAAGAAGAAGAAGTCCTGCTTTGGACTCCGTTTGCCACGTTTCGTCGCCTGGTCGCTCAACATGATACGCGACTTGCGCTGCGATTGATGCTGTGTTCAACGCAAAAAGTGTGCTTTGCCCTAACTAATATTATAAATGCGAATGTAAGTTTGTTTTTTTGTTACGTTTTCACGGCTCAACTACTTGACCAATCACCATGAAATTTTACATATACGTTGACAGGTGTATAGAATAGGACAAAGGGTACCTTTCATGCACTCCAAAAGTACTGTTCCGAAAATTATTGACAAAACCTACATCAACGCAAGCGAAGCCGTGAGCAAAATCTAGTATGTAATAAATTAGTAGGCAGCAATCGCACTGCATCGAACGCACCGTTTGTCGCATAAAAGAACCGAGCCCTTAAGATTCGTAATCTGCGCTCACACATAGTGCACGTAAAATTATCAAGGCCGCATAAACTTCATTGATGGGATTAACGAAATTGGACTACATGCGAATAGCATATTTAACGTTAATTAAACAGAGTTAAATTTCCAATGACAGTATCAACAATGATAATGTAAAGATTACGAATGTCCCAATGTAAATAATAAATGATAGGCAATATATATTATAGTCAATGCCAGTGTCAATGCTTAATTCATAATTAATATCTATATATTAATACGTGAAGCAAAAACTTTGTACACCTTTTTACAGTTTTTAAGAAAATTCAAAATTATGTAATAAAGTGTTAAATAAACAAAGTTGTTTAATTTCAATGAAAACTTTGTAAACAAACCTGCATGTCTGACACTATGTATAAAGAATTAAAAAAATAAAGACGTTCTCTCTTGTTCTCTTCTACGATAAAACATCCCATTCTCTTACATGTCTTACATGGCAAACAAAAAAATCATTTTTAAACCATACAGTTACTGATTTCAGTCTATATTCTTCTATCTTTAATAAATAGAGATGATAAATAAAGAAAGACGATGCATAGAGATAGGTAGGACCAATTGTCTATATCAATATTTATTTATTAAACAAGTCAAATATATCAAACTCAGATCAAAATGATCTTGTCCAACAAATCTAGCGTTGCATAGAAACATGGTTCTAAAAATGTACCGGGGTGGATCCCCGGTTAGAGACCAGGGCCCAATACATGAATGCAACAATTGGGCAGCTGACAATGGCAACTGAAGCAAATTCGTGAATGTTCTGTCATGAGAAGCAGCGAGACAAATTGGTCCTAATATAGAGATCACATGAGTGATCCGAACATCAGCCACTCGCATGCAATAGGGCTATCAAAACTTCAAATCGTATAACAAACATTTTAATAAAGAAAGTTATTTGAATTGCTTGTAAAAGAGGAATAGGGCTAAGCCTCTTCCTTTTTCACAATTTGCTGTGCCCGAAAGGGTCCATAATGATCTAATTTATTTATAAGTACACTTTTGTACAACATTATGAAATGCAATAAAATATAAAGTTCTAGCTTTTGCCCGCGGCTTCGAGGCAACGGTATTTTTCTGGGAGAAACCTTATTTAATTTTTCTGTACCCCTGCCAACATTAATGTGAAATATCATGATGATCGGTTGAGTAGTTACGGCGTAAAGGTCTAAGAAATAGACAAACTCACATTCACACTCATGATATTAGTTACTATTTAGACAAGCAATTTTGAATTAGACATAAAATCCTTACTAATATTATAAATGCGAAAATGAGTTTGTTTGTTTGTTACACTTTCACGCCTTAACTACTCAACCGATCAACATGACATTTTGCATACACGTTGTCAGGGGTACAGAATAGGACATAGTATAGAATAACTGCACAGATGTGTAGCGGTCAAGCGGTTGCCATGCCTCTGTCGCTGCCGAGTATTATGGATTCGAATCTCACACCTTATGATTATTTGTGTCATCTACAAACTACTCAGAGTTTATACTCAATACTCAATACTTTATTGCATTTCACAATGTATACTTAGGTGGTAGTGCTTTTGGTTTGAGTATACTTTGTATTCCCGAACCTCCTCGATACAGGATTTGAACACGAGAGCAGAAAATGTATTTTGTAGAGCGAACGTACTTCTCAGACCACTTCGGATTGAACGAAAGTAAATCAATTATTTTTATGCCAGTACTAGCGAGACACTTAACAAAACATGGCTCGTTCTTCATATCTTTACCCTAGACGTCCTCGAGACGACTCGACTATGCAAAAGTAAAATAATTTCATCTATAAGACAACCCTACTAGCTCGATTTGACTCTTATAGCCTCGTCAATAGACTTCAATCAACAATGCCAAGTTTGTGCACAGCTATCAAAAATAAATTACTTTCATTTGAGGAGCTTCCTAAAACATACACATACATGCATAGATGTTAATATATCTCGTTGTCGAACCTATTTTATTGGCGCTACAACCATTATGAATGTAACAAATTGATTTGACTGATGAAAAGTGGTTGATTTATCTTAGCCTATAGAAATACTCTGTCCTGGATTAACACATAGTATACTATTTAGGAAAATCGACTCTTGATAACCGAGAGAAAGATCTTATGGAATATCCTAGAACCCGTGCAGAGACCTGATGAAAGCTGGCAAAACCGCAATAATGCCGAAATCCAAGATCTTGTAACGGACTTGGGTCCGTAAGATGACTGATGATGAAGAGGACCGAACCATGTTTGGAAATAATCGAGGAAATTACAGCGCACTGAGTCTGCTGGCTTGGTCACGTTGAAAGAATGGGACAGGATCGCAGAGGCATGATATCTGGGCCGACCGAAAGAGCGACGTCCAGTCAGCCGTCCCAAAGAAATGCTAGAGTTGTACTGTAGATGCGGAACTACGAGACCCAACAATTGCAAAAAACCAAATAAAGGACCGAAGATCATGGCGTTCTCGTATCGGCCGCCAAGGCACACTTTGAATTTCTGAGCTAACAAAGTAAGTATACTGTTTATTTGTTTTTTTATTCTATCACATACACACAACACCATCTAGCCCAAACTAAGCAGAGCTTGTACTATGGGTACTAGACAATGGATAAACATACATATATATCTACGGTTTTTTTTTGCCAATTGATCCTTTTAACGTTACAAATGAGAAAGTTTGTGTAGAAGTTTGTTACTCAATTACGCGTAAACCAGTAATCGGATTTAGATGCAACTTTACACATAGATAGACCATATTCTGTATCAATACATAGTATTCTATTGTCCCTTTAATGCGTTAACACGGGATACAAGCAAGTGAAGCCGCGGGCAAAACTTAGTTTGATATAAATGTGAAAATGTATATTGAAGTTTGTTACTCGTTCACATAAACCGTTGAACAGATTTGGATAAAATTTGGCACACAGATAGACCATGTCCTGGATTAACACATGGTATTGTTGTGGTACTTTTTATTCCGGTTATGCATTCCCATGGAACTCGCGCAGGCAAAACCGCAGCAGCTAGTAAGAAATAATAGTGAATGATACTACTAGCGACATTCCAATCATTCACCGACTGCTGTCCAATTGATAGTGTCAGCTTATACTTAGTGTGACATTATTCATTCATTGAAAGTTGTCATTTATGTTATAAAATAACGTTTATATACAATCTACGTACAAATGTAGGTCATTGCAGTGCGGCCACCGGAATCTGTGCCCGGGCCCTGGTCTCTTGTACCTCAGCCAAGAGACCGGGCCACGGCAAAAGGCACTTCCTCTTAAGTGAGTTATAAAGCTATATCTAACTAATGTGGGTGCCACTTCTGCTTACTTTGGGCATATAGACGCGACACCATTACATTTTTTTTATACAACTAGTTTGGAAATCATGCATACGGCCCACCTGATGGTAAGTGGTCACCGTAGCCTATGGAGGCCTACAACACCAGAGGCATCACTTGCGCATTGCCAATTTAGGAAAGGAAGTGGGAAGGAGAAGGAGCGGGAAGGAGGAAAGAGGGTGATTGGACCTCCGGCACTCTCATTCACCGAACGAAATACAACAGTGTACGAAACACTGCTATTTGGCATTGACATATTTGGGTTGTAACGGCACCCTTACCCCAAATGACGTATGCGCTGTATAAATAACGCGGAATATTTGTCGACACACCCTATATTTATCCCTCGGTATTGACAAGACGTAAACGGAGAGCGACTCGAATCGTCGACTGCCAGGATATTTGAAATCGGCTAGACCCCTTGGCGCTGCGTAGAGATGTGGCCTCGCTGTGCATCTTCTATCGCTTTTACTATGGGGAGTGCTCCGAGGAATTGTTCGGACTGATCCCTGCCGCCTCTTTTCGCCATCGTCCTACGCGACAGAATTTCCATCCCCATCATTTAGATAGTTGGCAGTCCACAACCGTGCGTTTTTTCAGAAATTTTCTGCCTCGCACGACTAAACTGTGGAATGAACTGTCGCCTGCGGTATTTCCGGACCAATACGACCTACAAACCTTCAAGAAAAGAGCGTACTCCTTTTTAAAAGGCCGGCAACGCATTTGTGACTCCTCTGGTGTTGCAGGTGTCCATGGGCGGCGGTAATCGCTTACCATCAGGCGATCCGTCTGCTCGTTTACCTCCTGTCTCACAAAAAAAAATCTCTTATCGAAAAACCGTCCTCACACCTACAAACAAGAGTCGTTGAGACGCGTCAGTATGAAAGCCTACTGTAACAAATTAGGTAGCAGCCCAATAGACAAGGCATTGGACTTGCGACCGAGAGGTCATGGGTTTGAATCCTACCCAACAACAAGTAATACAAGTAATCTGTTAACCCAAACATTCTTTAAAAAAATAGATGTTTATGTATTGTATGTGACGCAATCACTAAACTTCTGAATAAATTTTCTCGAAATATGGCAACACAGTAGATTCAAATAAATAAATAAATATAATGTTGAATCATAGACCTACGTCTGTATATTTATAAAGACATAATCAAAGTGGTATCAAAATTAATTTTTTTGGCGACATTTTAATGAAATAACGACCTTACCCTACTTTATAAATGAAACTGAAATTATTATACACAGGAAAAAAATCTCTAAATGATAGTAAAAACCACTTCAAAATCCGTAGAGTAGTTTAGAAGAAATACGTATACAAATAAACAGTCAGCCAGTCAGTCTTAAACCGGCGAGCGTGTATGAGGAATGTTATGAAAGTGAATGAAGCCAGAGAAGTGCGTCAGGATCGTAGCAAATGGAAATCCGTAGTCTCTGCCTACCCCTCTGGGAAACAGGCGTGAATCTATGTATATATGTATAAACAGTCAGACACGAATAGCGACTTGACTTTATACTATTCAGATATATACATTTCTATAAAACATTGTTATTGGTGTTATAAATGGAGTGCCTACCGCTTTTAAATATCGACATCAATTTATGTCAAAGTCTATTTATCAAACGTACCGTCAACAAAGATTAGGTTCCGATAAGGCCGAGATCAGACGATCGATAGAGCGCTGTTCAAATTATTTATTATCATTAATGTATACTATTCCTATTGTATGCACATGAGGGGATCCCAAAACAGATCATAGTCATTTTCGGGAATATATACATTTATTTTTATACAAACTGTCACCGGTGACTTTGTTTACATTTCTATGAATAATAGAAGCGTAGGTATCTATCAGAGGCGTCTTTACCGAGTGTGCAGGGTGTGCGGTGCACACGGCGCAGCGGTTAGGGGGCGCCGCGCCGCCCTCGGCACTTTCAATGAACCTGCGCCCGTGTTATGACGCCGGATGTTATAACTCAACCCCACGTAAAAATTATGGGAATCTTAAATGAGTAACTTAAAATGTCTACGTTACAAGCTTTTATCAATTATTTGTATGGCGGATATCTTACATCTTTATACAATTCTTAACGTCACGACATACCTGAGTAACGAGTAAGTATTTAGGTATATTTATATATTCATAGCACTTGGTTTGTCTTAACTGTCAATTATGCTATATAACATTGTAATCTGTGAATAACGTCGTGAGCAGTGTGTTTGTTAATTCTATAATTTTACTCCTAAAATTGTTGTAATGTATATTACACTGTTGTTTGTTGTCCCAAATAAAATAAAATAAAAAGAGCTCCGGTTTGCATACATTTTGTATGGCATCCGGAGCTCTTCTTATATGTCTCGAGTTACTGCAAAGCAAGGCGCGCCATGAGCGGCTCTTACAATAGTAACTTTTGTTAAAACATGAAATAAACCTTAAAACAGATAATTATACAGTATCTATAGACAACCCTTTCCGATCCATTAAGGGCTTTTTTCTCTCTTAACAAACATGCTAAGAAAAATAATAAAAATTATCTATATTATCGTAAAACGCCTACATAATATTTTTAAGTACAGTATTGATAAGAATTTTACCCTTAAATTACCGAAATTTCGCACAGATTGGCAACACTTCACTAAACTGCGGGTTCTTTGATGTATTTATTTTTCTATTAAAATTTTCCGGCTTTTCTGTCAAAGGTTAGCCGTCATACGAGCCGCCTCATCGCTCGCTGCGTTTGTTCCTAGACAATCGCACCGCGTTAGGGATGTAACTCTTCTTCTCCCTAGCCTTTATTATTCCCAAGTCACTTGGGATCGGCTTTCTAGTCTAACCGGATTTGACTGGATATCAGTTCTTACACGGAGCGGCTGCCACCTGACCTACGCAACCCGAAGGCTAACGATACCCTAAGGCTAGACCAGTGTCAGGATATTAGAGGGCACTGAATTCCCAATAATGAGTGCCATAGATGTTCATGGCAGCCGGGACCGACGGCTTAACGTGGTCTCCGAGACACGGAGCCGGCGATAATTGTCAATCAATCCGACACACTCTACTGCTTCTTTTCTTAAATAAATATTACCTTTTCATTTATATGTAGTTGACAAAATATAAACTAAACACAATGAGTCATAGCCCTCAACAATCGTAAGACTGGTAGCAGTGCCATACTGATTCATTGGCTTAAATGGCTAATTTGCGACGTGGCCGAACAATCGGGAATCTCACAAGTACCGAGGGATTGCATCAATAGACCGCTAGCGGTAACGGCCTTTATACGGTTATTTACTGCAATATGCAATACTAGCTTTTTCCCGCGGCTTCGCTCGCGTTAATTTAGAATTTGACAATCAATTCGGGTTGTACTCTGCTTGTAATAATTCAGTCATGATTCGAAAGATACGTGGCGCCATCTATTATCATAAGAACGTTATTATTGTTTTCCTCGGGAACAGTAATTTTTTTCGGGATGAATGGTAGCCCACGTCCGTTTCTGTACACCTGCCAACGTATATGCAAAATTTCAGGATGATCGGTTCAGTGGTTTAGGCGTGAAAAAGCATTTTAATTGATTTTTAAATATATTTTGGTGACTATTAAATGCTGCTGTTAATACCTAACTAATATTGGTATCTACTTAATAGTTTAAATGTACAGTCAACCTCTTTGCATATTAATATAAATAAACTTTGACATATTTGTCTGCCGTGCATGGAATTAATAATCACTTACGTACATAACAAGTGCTTATAAATTTCGCAATGCCATGTAAATTGTAAACGTGCTGAACCACTACTATCATCTGCTGAAATTCTTACAAATGCAAATGCTAATCCTAATCCTCATCCTAACTAATATTATAAAAGCGAAAATAACTTTGTTTGTTTGTTTGTTTGTTAACTTTTCACGCCTAAACCACTGAACCGATCATCCTGAAATTTTGCATATACGTTATCGGGTGTACAGAAACGAACATAGACTATCTTTCATCGCGAAAAAATAACTGTTCCCGAGGAAAACAACAATAACGTTCTTACGATAATAGATGGCGCCACGTGTCTTTCGAATCATGATTGAATTATATTATTACAAGCAGAGTACAACCTGACTTGATTGTCAAATTCTAAATTAACGCGAGCGAAGCCGCGGGCAAAAGCTAGTAAACTATAAATACGTGATTGCAGAACATCCAAATACTACAGTTCAGACCGAATTTCGGTAACAGCGACCTAATAAACGTAGACTGGCCATTAAAAAGAAGCTCATAGGTTCATCAGTTTATGGGTGGAGATGCATACTTCATCCAAAAAACTTGATACAATTCAAGATGCTATTTAAAAACCATACTATAATATTCAATTTAATAGATACAAGACCAGATACAAGAAGATATGACAAAGAACGTATGCGGCAATTGGGAATCTGGGTCTCCCCTTTCAGACTGTCTAACAGTCCAAAAGGAAAAGACCCAGGTCACCGTTCTGTCACCAGAACGTAGACATTATGAAGAAAACTGAAAAGTACGCAAGAATAGGGGACGCTATATCATAAGTTGGGATTGTGACAGAGTGCCTGATGGTACATCTTTTGCTGGCCATTATTTTTAAACTATGTTAGTTCACCTTAATACCGGCATCGGTCGAAAACAATACTTTTTTCTAGATGAAAAGTACCTTATGTCCTTTTCTGTAACGTGTATGCGAAATTTCATGATAATCGGTCGAGTAGTTAAGGTGTGTAAGCGTAACAAACAAACTCACATTCGCGTTTATAATTCTTACTAGCTTTTGCCCGCGGCTTCGCTAGCGTTAATTTAGAATTTGACAATCAATTCGGGTTGTACTCTGCTTGTAATAATATAATTCAATCATGATTCGAAAGACACGTGGCGCCATCTATTAACATAAGAACGTTATTATTGTTTTCCTTGGGAACAGTAATTTTTTTCGGGATGAAAGGTAGCCTATGTCCGTTTCTGTACACCTGTCAACGTATATGCAAAATTTCAGGATGATCGGTTCAGTGGTTTAGGCGTGAAAAGGTAACAAACAAACAAACAAACTCATTTTCGCTTTTATAATATTAGTTAGGATTAGTTAGGATGAACAGACACCGACCAGCTTCAATTTTATTATAATTTATTATAATTGGTCACATCTTCTTTGACACAACCACGCCCTCTTATCAAACACCACATTCTTCGAGAACATTACATAGGACGACAAAACAATCCGGTTTCCACACGATGTTTTCGTTCTCGCGTAACCAGCGGCGATAATTAAATATATAATAATACTATTGATATTCTCAAGAGATAATGTCATTTGTTATATAAATATTGTAATAAGGTAAACAACGACATACTGGTGTGATACACGAACTCGCAGCACAGTTAATGAACTTGAACAACCGACCTTGTGCCATAATGAGCAAATATATTACCGGTTGAATATAAATAAAGGTATACTGAATCATGATTGGTAATCGTATTATTAAAACTTCTTAGGTGGGTATGCAGAGATGTAGGTATCATTGTCACGGCTTCCTCTTTTCTTTTTAAGAGCATAGCTCTTGTCAGTAGAATAATCGCCACCTTTTGATACGTGTCGACTCCCACTTTCTCTTCACTTGTTGGACAATCGTGGTATCGGTCTTTCCTTTTATCTCCTTGCGTTAAGTTTCGCTTCTATAATGGTTTTAAAATGTTCGTCATGTCGTATCAAGTGGCCTATTAACTTGTAATGTTCTTATAATAGAGCAGAATGATTTTCTCGGTGAAACAAGATTAAAATATATTAAGGCTTATTGCCACTTTCTGAATTAAAGCAGAGTTTCCAGAGTGATTTAAGGAGGTATCGCACAGCAGAAACACTGCTGAGATTTTGCTGAAACTGGGACAGTCTCATTGAAAAATTATCTCCTCACACAGAATATGGTAGGCTATTCTTGTTGACGGGTTGTGACCAATTGTCGCAGTTCTGATCTTTCCGAGTATTCTGTTACTTCAATTAAATTGCAAGAGCATGGTAACATTGACGAGACTGTTTAATTTTATTGGATTTGTAAATGCTTTTGTTATTTGTTCAATCTTTAGACATCCACTCTTTTTATACCAAAAAAATATTTTACCAAGAAAATATTTGTAAATATGCTTAGCAACTAACAAAAATGTAGCCTTTTTATACCTCTGAATACCCTTCGAGGAGGTACAGTCGTGATGTAACGATATAGCATCGAACAAGTTCACATCTATTACTTAAGTAAACATAACGTGGCAATTGTTGAAGGCGTGGCTGTTTATCAAGTAGCGACTTCATTACAAATGCGAGACACATGTAATATACGGTGCTTTAAATCTATATTCATTCATACTATAAAGAAGAGATTGTTTACATAATATTGTCTTCTGTTTACGCGAATTTTATTCATTGAAATTAAACTACTATATACGGATTTTAGCAGCTAGACTTCATGATACTTTGAGCTCATTCTGCGTAAATAGAACACCTATGATTAAATTATGTTCCGGTACTTTGAAATAACTACACTGGAACATTGAGACAACTACCATCTTAGTCTCCCGTGACCATGGCTGCTGAAAAGCAACCGAAACGTCGGGGAAAGTGTAAACATAAATATAAATAGTACAATAGTATAGTAATAGTATAAATAGTTTTAATAGTCTCATTAATTTAATTAGCTTAAAAATTAGTAAAGTTTAATAGTAATAGTAGTGTAACTGTTTTCAAAATTTTGTAATAAAGTGTCAAATAAACAACGCGATAAAATCCGTATATATTAGTTTAATTTCAAAGAGATTGTTTGTTTATTTAAACGCACTAATCTCTAGAACTGCTAGACAGATTTGAGAAGTAGCTCTTTATAGTGATAATCCAATAGTTAAAATTCGACCGCAATTCGTGGCTTTTCTTTAACTTAGATCTCACAACCTTCTGTGCGCGCATTATACTCAAAAATAAGTGCAAATTTCTTATTCATGTATAAATATAGATTTCGCGAGTACTCGCAGACGAAGTTAAGGGCAAATACTAGTATATATTATATTATTTTAAATAGGTTAAGTATATAATATACAAGTCACGTAAGTCTTCTTTTATTTGAATTGTATATTAAGCAGACTATCTTGTTGATACTGCGGCGTTTGTGCTTATTTTTGCTTGATATCATGGGCTCTCTTTCCAAAACCGGATTGTGACAAACTTTTCTCCTAGTCCATCCCACTGCTGGGCACGTCTTTTCTTAATGTGAGAAGGGTTATCCGTAGTCTACCACGCTAGACCAGTGCGGGTTGACAGACTTCACATATCTTTGCCAACATTATAGAAAACTCTTGAACATGTAGGTTTTCTTACGATGTTTTCCTTCATCATAAACACAATCCATCTTGTTAAAACTCGCCGCCCCTCACTTGATCGAATCACTTCGAGTCTAATAATAGACGATATTCAACGACATCAATATGTGGTAATATTTAATGAAGTCAAATATTTGGTCATTGAGTGACTTTTGTACAGACAAATTGTGTAATATATAGATAGATAGATTCACGCCTGTTTCCCAGAGGGGTAGGCAAAGACTACGGATTTCCATTTGCTATATATAAATAGTGATAACGGAGTGGGATTCCCTTGGAATGCCCATTATTTGAACCCAAGGCCTCTGACTTTTCGAAGTTATATCCGTATTATATAGTTATCTAATGATAATAATAATATTCTACCACATATACACAACACCATCTAGCCCAAACTAAGCAGAGCTTGTACTATGAGTACTAGACAATGGATAAACATATTATTTATACACTTTTTTTGTAAATACATACATATTAGGTATACCTAGAAACACCCAGACCAAGACAAACATCCATGTTCATGCACACAAATGTTTGACTTGTGCGGGAATCTATTCCGCGACCTCAGGCGTTGCAGTCGGTTACACTAACCACTAAGCCATCGAGGCCGACAATATGTCTGTCTTTTGCTTTTCTTTTAACCACTTGATACAACCCAACTCCTACTTTCATTCACTTGTTGGACTAAGGCATCTAGGACATCCTCTTCTTCTTCTTTTTTAAATATTTCCTACTAAGATAGTCTTAAAATTAGTCGTATCGTATCAAATGGTCAATATACTTACAATTTTTTTATAATGGGGCAAAAATGTCTCGTTATCTTACGGTCGAACAAGAACAGACCAACATGAAAAATATCTCCTAGCATTGAAATTAAACTACTATATACGGATTTTATCGCGTTGTTTATTTGACACTTTATTACAAAATTTTTGAAAACTGTGTGTACCACCAACTTGGGATCCAGTAATTCAAATAGTCAAACCCAAGAAGTAGCAAACCACAGCTAGACTTCATGATACTTTGAGCTCATTCTGCGTAAATAGAAACACCCATGATTAAATTATGTTCGGTTACTTTGAAATAACTACACTGGAACATTGAGACAACTACCATCTTAGTCTCCCCGTGACCATGCCTGCTGAAAAGCAACCGAAACGTCGGGGAAAGTGTAAACATAAATATAAATAGCATAATAGTATAAATAGTTTTAATAGTTTCAATAATTTAATTAGCTTCAAAATTTGTAAAGTTTAATAGTAATAGTAGTGTAACAGTTTGCAAAATTTTTGTAATAAAGTGTCAAATAAACAACGCGATAAAATCCGTATATAGTAGTTTAATTTCAATGAATAACATTCGCGTAAACAGAAGACAATATTATATATCCTAGCTATAGAAGATCGCATCTATGAGATATATTCCAGCATCAAACCAGAGTTACCAGAGTTACTTAAGGAGATAGATCACAACAGAATCTCTACTTTAAGATCTTTTCCTTCCTCTTCTTCCTTTAATTTTTCCTTCCAAATTAGTTTTTAACTTCCGCACTGAGAATAATTCCTGAATCGCGGGTGACTTTACAAACATTCAAACAAGGAACACAAAGAACATCCAAACCCTGGACAATTATTATGGATCACACAATTTTTTTTTGTCCTGTGAAGGATTCGAACCCACAACACTCTACGCGGTTGTAGAAGTACATGGTACACAATCGCTCAAATAAGTGAGCTATCTTCGCATCCTTAAAGATAGTGACTGTCCTCGTCTACCACCCGTCTGTTCAATGAATATTTAGTGCAGGACGTGTCTCCTCACACGCTCCCTATTCGCTGCACTCAGCTCAGTTAGACGGTTATTTATAGCCGGTTATACAATAAACCAGGCGGGGAACAAACGCGATTGAATTCGATGCAACACCTCCAAGCAAAAACTGATGGATAACATCCTGTGATCTTTCTAGTTTCGATCTTCTATACGTGCAGTCTCACACTTATATTTACGTAAAATATTTTTTCAAATCGAATCAGTAGTTCCTGAGATTAGCGCGTTCAAACAAAGAAACAAACTCTTCAGCTTTACAATATTATTATAGATTATGATTTAGCATCGAATATCTAAAAAAACAGTGCGTGTTTTGAAGTATGAACCGTGAGCATCTTAAACAGTAAGTTTGTTTGCTTCTTTAGTATCTATACTAATATTAGAAAGCTGAAGTTTGTTTGTTTGAACGCGCTAATCTCAGGAACATGATATTGAAGTTTCTAATTTTTTTCTAAACTAAATAGTTTGCGCGAGAGACACTTCCAAAGTGGTAAAATGTGTGTCCCCCCTCCTGTAACTTCTAAAATAAGAGAACGATAAAACTAAAAAAATATATGATGTACATTACCATGTAAACTTCAACCGAAAATTGATTTCAACGAGATCTAGTAAGTAGTTTTTTTTTAATACGTAATAAATCGTAAACCGCAAATACACTATTATTAAAACATCGATCAAAGTTACAACGAACTACAAGAGCTTTTATATTATGTTACTTGCTGCGACGGAACCCTTCATGGGCGAGTCCGACTTGCACTTGGCCGCTTTTTTGTTTCTTTCTTTTAAAGACATCTCCCGCGCTAGGAACAATTCCTGTATTGCGGCATTACAAACATTCAAACCACGGCCACACAACATCCAAATTCGGGACAATAATATAATAGTAATAATATAATATAATATAATAATACAATCATTTGTAGATCACAATTTTTTTAACCCGTATTTAAACCCACAGCCCTTACCATTTTTATTTAATTTTGCATATATGCAAAATGAAATATCATATACTAGCTTTTGCCCGCGGCGTAGCCCGCGTAATCGTAGATTATGTTAGAAACAGAACTTTTTAAAAATAAAATATAGCCTATGTTACTTGGTGATAATATAGCTTTCTAATTGAGAAATATTGTTTTCAAATTGATAGCACAGTTTTTAAGTTAAATCTTTACAAACAAACAAAAAATCAAATCTTTTCTCTTTATAATATCTATACTAATATTATAAGGCTGAAGAGTTTGTTTTTTTGAACGCGCTAATCTCAGGAACTACTACAGGTTCGAATAAAAAAATATTTTAGTGTTGGATAGCCTATTTATCGAGGAAGGTTATATAACATTACGCTACGACCAATAGGAGCGGAGCAGCAATGGAAAATGTTGCAAAAACGGAGAAAATTCTGTTATATGAAGCAGACGAAGTTTCGTGGATCAGCTGGTTAGTAGATATAGATAAAGTAGCAGTGTTGAGGTGACATCTTCAACCACTGCGCCATCCGTGACATCAAGTCGTAGATAATAATATAATAATAATACTTGAAGGCCGCTATACTCAATACTTGTTGCATAGTTCGTAAGTTTTTGCAGGACGAGCCCCTTTTAATAAATAATGCCCCAAATGAACCCCACTTGATCTAGACCCGTGGTTTTTATTAAATACCGAATTTTATTTCGAGGGAAAACAAATTAAAGCTACCAAAATAATATAATATTGTCTTCTGTTTACGCGAATGTTATTCATTGAAATTAAACTACTATATACGGATTTTATCGCGTTGTTTATTTGACACTGTTACAAAATTTTTTGAAAAAACTGTTACACTACTATAATCACTATTAAACTTTACAAATTTTTAAGCTAATTAAATTATTGAAACTATTAAAAATTAAATATCAATAATTTAATTAGCTTAAAAATTTGTAAAGTTTAATAGTGATTATAGTAGTGTAACAGTTTTTTCAAAAAATTTTGTAACAGTGTCAAATAAACAACGCGATAAAATCCGTATATAGTAGTTTAATTTCTACCAAAATAATAATAATAATATTCTATCACATACACACAACACCATCTAGCCCAAACTAAGCGGAGCTTGTACTATGGGTACTAGACAATGAATAAACATACATATATACTTTTTTTTGTAAATACATACATATTATACATAGAAACACCCAGACCAAGACAAACATCCATGTTCATGCACACAAATGTTTGACTTGTGCGGGAATCGAACCCGCGACCTCAGGCGTGGCAGTCGGTTACACTAACCATAACGCCGTCGAGGCGATCATGGAGTAGATATTTTGGTATCACACCTTCCATTATAATCGCGAGAGTATATTGCTGTAAACAACGCGCGGCCTCTCCGGCGAATCGCCGCGCGCCTTTGAGCTGCGCATACGCACATTATTTAATACATATCTATTTACGCAACGAACCACGCTCACCGCGTATCACACGACATTCCATCTGATAAAGATTAGATCTAGTTCTATTTAGCGATATATTCAGCTAATTTTAAGAAATTATATATAATATAATATTATTATTTTTCTGGTGGCAGACAAGCAAGTGGCCCTCCTGATGGAAAGTGGTAACCGCTGCTCATGGACTTCAGCAAAGTCAGGACAAAGCAAAGCCGCTGACTACCGTGAAAGAAGAACTCTCTTTAAACCTCGTTTGAAAAAGGACATGTCATAGCGCTCGGGAAAATTTGGAAATGCCTAACAATATAATAAAATTGTAAAAATATATTGGACTAGCTTTTGCTCGCGGCTTCGCTCGCATAAAAGGTAGGTTAAGTGTAAAAGTACTTTATTTAATCCTGCCTAACTAATATTATAAAAGCGAAAATGAGTTTGTTTGTTTGTTACCTTTTCACGCCTAAACCACTGAACCGATGATCCTGAAATTTTGCATATACGTTGACAGGTGTACAGAAACGGACATAGGCTACCTTTCATCCCGAAAAAAATTACTGTTCCCGAGGAAAACAATAATAACGTTCATATGATAATAGATGGCGCCACGTGTCTTTCGAATCATGATTGAATTATATTATTCTTACAAGCAAAGTACAACCCGAATTTATTGTCAAATTCTAAATTAACGCGAGCGAAGCCGCGGGCAAAAGCTAGTATAAAATATAGCTTGTAACATAAGTTGTATTTTGTTTTAAAAAGTACTCCTTCACCTAACCTTAGGCGCCACCAAAGGCGCTTTGATAAGATAATATCTTTCTAATGGTGTAAGAATTTTAATAATCGATTGAATAGTTATTGCGTTAAATCATTACAAACGAACAAATAATCAAATCTTACCTCTTTATAATCTTTATATACAGGGTGTGTCGTAAATAGTGGTCCAGAGTAAAGGAGTCGATACACTGTATTCTTATGTATCACATACCGAAATTTTAACCATTTTTTTTATGCCCCTAAAGTCATATGATTTGCTGAAGATGAGTATTGAAATTGGAAACAGATTAATTTCTTTAAGTACCTTTGACTTTAAAACATAAAAAATGGTTTGGATATGATAGTACACATATTCAAGAGTAATAATAAAAAAACAGAATTAAAAAATATTGATATTTGTTGAAATGACAGCCAAATTCGTGAAGCAAGGTGCAGAAATTTAAAAAAAGAACTTTTATTTTTTGTTAGGAGACCCTTAACTGAAAATGCTTAAAATTTCGGTATGTGATACATAAGAATACAGTGTATCGACTCCTTTACTCTGGACCACTATTTACGACACACCCTGTATATAAATCTTCTGTGCGTGTGTTTGTAATTAAACGCCCCAACATAAATGAAATTAAATAGTTATAGTGTTAGTATTAGTATTTGGTTTATTTTTTTTTTTTAGTTATGTACGTATTGTTCTGCTTTTTATTTTTTATTTTTATTTTATTTTATTTCTTCATGTTTTGGGTGTGCTCTTGTGTGCCAAAATAAAAAATATTTCTTTCTTTCTTTTTCTTTCACCTAAACGGCTGGACCGATTTTGATGAAATTTTTTGTGTGTGTCCAAGTAGATTCGAGAATGGTTTAGATTTGGTTTTTTTTTTCGTGTTTACAGGACAACGTTTGTCGGGACAACTAGTATTAGTATAGATTAATAAAAACTAAAACTAGGTAATAATAAAAATAAAATCGTTTGCTGGTTTTGCTGCCTAACAGGGTTTTATGTTGATATATTTACTTTTATAACAACTACATATGTACATATAAATGCAATAAGAATTTGAATTGTGTACTCGTGAGTACTCTCTGACGAGATCAGAGAAATAATGGAGAACAGCCGGGTTATGAGTATCCTGAAGCGAGAAACAAGCATGAAGCATCTGCTGAGGTTGAATCACTACATATTATAAAACAAAGACCTCCGCCGCGTCTGTCTGTCTGTCCGCGATAAACTCAACAACTACTGAACGGCTTTTCATGCAGTTTTCACGAATAGATAGAGTGAGTCATGAGGAAGGTTTCGGTGTGTAATATGTTAAGGTTTTGCACTAACCGTGCGAAAACGGGGCGGATTGCTAGTCTATACAAATAAATAAAATTGAAGTGTCTGTTTGTAATGTCAAAATAATAGCTTTTTATCTAATGCATATGAAAGTATATAAGGTAACTATACGAAAACATCTATTTTTAACATTTTTGTCTGTCTTTCTGTCTGTCTGTTTGTTCCGGCTAATCTCCGAAACGGCTGAACCGATTTTGACGGGCCTTTCACTGGCAGATAGCTGATGTTATAAGGAGTAACTAAGGCTACTTTGATTTTAGAAAAAAATTGGGTTCCGCGCAGAAAAACACTTTTTAGTTAAAATCTACGCGGACAAAGTCGCAGGTAACAGCTAGTAATGCAATAAAAATATGTCACGAACTTTGTCAACCCTTTCGGGAGTGAGAGATATGAGTAACTAGCTGTGCCATATGATTTCACCTACGTGTATGATCACTGCATTGCTCGCATGGCTCGTAGCGTGATGTTATATAGCCTATGTTACCACTGTATATACTAGCTATCTAATTATGAAAGAATTATTAAAATGGATTTAGTACTATAAGAGTTTATCGATTACAAACAAACAAATAAATGTTTCCTCTTTATAATATTAGTATAGACTAGCTGTTACCTGCGACTTCGTCCGCGTAGATTTTAACTAAAAATTGTTTGCCTCCACGGAACCCTATTTTTTTTTAAATCAAAGTAGTTTAAGTTCTTCCTTATAACATCAGCTATCTGCCAGTGAAAGTCCCGTCAAAATCGGTTCAGCCGTTTTGGAGATTAGCCGGAACAAACAGACAGACAGACAAAAATTTTAAAAATAGATGTTTTCGTATAGGTACCTTATATACTTTCATATGCATAATAAAAAGCTGTTACTTTGACATTACAAACAGACACTTCAATTTTATTTATTTGTATAGATAGATATGCCAATTCTTTTTTATTTAGGACTCCCTCAGTGGTCCAGTAGCACTCTTACATGACTGGCAAACGTGTAATGCTTGGTTTGGTGCCCGAATTACAATTCAATTCGTTTATTGCACTCCATAATGTATATACAGGTCTTATAAATGTAGAGAGAACAATTATGGACCCCGTCGGGCACGGCAACATTAGGAGAGAAGAACGAACATTCTATTATCTTATTATCATATATCATATTGAAATAAATTTTAGAGCTTAGTAGATATTTATTTAATTACTCACGTATTATTTATCTATTATAGTTTATTATTAATTTATTATAAAGTAAGTATTAAAGTTATTTTCTAAAATATACCTACTTACATAATTTTAATTTATCGTTTAAATATTCGCTCATATCATAGTAACATTTTTGTATTAAAAAGTCTTTTAATTTGTTGATAAACGTGATTGAATTATGTGAGCACCAAGTCGGCAATTCAATATTCATTTACATCGTACCAAAACGATAAAAGTGGAACTTTTGCGCTTATGTACTGATTAGACAATATTATACAGAGTTTTTCTTTAGGTAATTTTTTATCAGCTGCTTTTAGAAAACCTGGTAATCTATCTGTCATGGTTGTCGCATCAAAATGGCACCTTTTCGCTAAACTAAAAACATAGCTGGTGAGATGTAGATATATAAAACAGCTCTGCCTTCCCTCTCATAAACAAATCGGCATAAGTATATTTATCTGACTTTCGGCAGTTATATGACTTTTCGAAATTATGTGCGCATTGATTGACAATTATCGCCTGCTCCGTACCTCGGAGAGCACGTTAAGCCGTCGGTCCCGGCTGCCATGAACATCTATGGCAGTCGTTATTGGGAAGTCAGTGCCCTCAAATATCCTGACACTGGTCTAGCCTTAGGGTATCGTTAGCCTTCGGGTTGCGGAGGTCAGATGGCAGTCGCTCCGTGTAAAAACTAATATCCAGGCAAATCCGGTTAGACTAGAAAGCCGACTCCAAGTGACTTGGGAATAATAAAGGGTAGGGAGAAGAGGATTGCATACTGGAGCGGACCGGCGATTTTATGCAATCCTATTGGTTAATATTTCTTCGCTCCGCAGCCTCGCTCCACTTCAATGGACAAGCAGCCTAATAGGACGCGAACCTTTTGCTGTCTACCGGACAAAGTAACTGAGATTTTCTTGATAGAAAATCCAGTTACGAGTATGCCTTACCCCAAAATTGAACTCGAGGCCTCGTGCACAGCAGTGGCTTCACGAGCGCTGCGCCACCGAGTTAGCCTGTTATTCGCATTTATGCCATTTTTTATAGGTATATCATAAACATCTACATACCTTTTTAAGATAAGCATACTTGAAGTTACGTAAGTTCAACACAGTTATTATTACTGTGTACTTAAAGTTTGATTAAAAACGATTTGCTTCTAGTTTATGACGCGTTCGCGACGCAAGTCATTAATTAATAGTGAACTGCGCAGACGCAGATGTTTTTAATTCGCGTCAGCTGATAACGTTATCATGTTTGCATCAGCTTCTTTCACTGTAAAGGTCAGGGGAGGGGTAAGAGTCATTGCTAAGGTCCGACAATTGGATCTTAATCATCACAGAGAGTGACCATAATTTTATTCACCAGTAGATAGCTTAGGAGCGATAGCCTAGTGAAAGACCGTAGGACCGCTCGCAAAGGTATGGAATTCGATCCCAAAATACGCACTTATTTTAGAAGTTATTTGCAAGTTTAAGACTGCGCCGAGCGAAATGTGCCAAAACAGGCGGTCACAGTTAAGTGAATAAAATCAACACATTTTGTTTAATACAAATATAAAATATACATTTACCGTAACAATGAATGTGTTTACAATTACTCCGTGTAAATAACTTAAAATATCTAATATTTTCGTCTACAAAATTACGTAAATATGCACAAAAAATGCAAAAACGTAAGCTCGTGTTACGTGATGTTTAGATTATAACAGTAGAAATCTATCCTATTTTACAGCTTAAACGAAACATAAATAGTTATATTACAATTTGTCCGTCCCAAAAATTTAAGTTATTGGTTGACAATAAAGATACATATTTATCAAAAAAGCACTTCAAATCCTCTATACAATTTTACTATGGCGGCCGCGCGCCGATTTGAATATGTATTAACTGTAATAATATACATTAACTGTAATCGTGGATTTAGAATCGAAACAGAAAAACAAAAAAGGAGTCCATCTAAGTTTGACATATCGAAATAATAGTTACATCAAAGTTATAAATAACGAGTTTAATTGTAAAAAAATCTGGGGTTATCGTTGATTTATTCCTAGTATCACATTCTTACTCCATACTTAGTACCTGTATGGGTGAAATAAATGTGATATAACATATTTTAATTTTATGAGATATTTAAACCATACGTCCAATATCGCATCTTGGATTCCATTTTTGATAAAGAAAATATATTAAGGGTTTGCAGAATGAGATTTAAGCTACGTTGCAACGTGATAATATAATACCAATACAAATTTACAAAAGTATTTCTCGGACAGTTGTTTTTACCTCGAATTAGTTCGACTTTATCCGATCCATATTGTCGCGTCACTATGACTGAAAGTAAAAATATTACCTTAGTGCGTAACCATGGTATTGTAGTAAAATGCTATTTTATTTTGGGATCAAATATAATGACCACCAAAAATAGTTATTGCACACCAAACTATGCTTTTAAAATATATCATAACGAGCACTTATACGCCTCAAATCACTGCATTCCGTCTCGGAAGGGTTAGTAGGTTATGTTAGGTTCCTTCTTAAACCCACCCAAAAATAGGAGCCCGCGAAGCGGGGCTCCGTCGACTTATTTTGATATCTTTGCTGTGCAATTAATATTTTTGGTATTAAAATGCGGTTTTAATTTTGGTGATCATTTACTATTTTTGAATGTTATATTTTACTATATCTGGTGATAAGTTAAACATAAGCCTTTTATTTTGATTTTTAATTTATTTAAGACTATTAATAGAAATGGAAAAGACTATTAATAGAAATAATAGACTTTCAATAGAAATATAATAATAATAATAATAATAATATTCTATCACATACACACAACACCATCTAGCCCAAACTAAGCAGAGCTTGTACTATGGGTACTAGACAATGGATAAACATACATATTATATACTTTTTTTTTTGTAAATACATACTTATTATACATAGAAACACCCAGACCAAGACAAACATCCATGTTCATGCACACAAATGTTTGACTTGTGCGGGAATCGAACCCGCGACCTCATGCGTGGCAGTCGGTTACACTAACCACTACGCCATCGAGGCCGACAATGAAGTGTTTAGTTAATTATGTTTGTGAAACGTGAAATGTTTAGTTAATTATGTTTGTGAAACAATTACATAATGTCTTGTATAGATTCTAATTATTTTTAAATAATCTTTAGTACCATAAGTAATCATTGTTTATTTAAGCAATTTATACGAAATGTGCAGAGTTACGTGCTATGAAGTGTCAAAAGGGACTTCGTATTTGAAACAGACTATACACAGTTATGTACATATGTACCCAAACATTTTGTAGAATCAAATATTTATTCAGTAGATCCTATTAACACGGCGTTCACACTTTTTTATATACCTATATACACTTATACTGTTATTTACTTGCGTTTACTTGTTGTCATAATAATGATCTCATCAAAAATAATGATTCCAGTTGATGGCGACGTCGGCGTCGGCGAAAATGATTTTAGAACGATTTGACGAGTAATTAAACGTTGAACAAGCGCGTGTAGACGATTAATTTATGAACGTACCTACTTCATTTTCAGGCACACACACATACACACACACTCATAGTTACAATGTGTTCAATTGTTATTAGGGTTGTCAAATTTGAAACGTTAGGTATCAATTTGACATTGAACATAATCAATCAAGTCAATATTTATGAATAGGTACATAAGAGTATTTATATATACAATTATACATAAGAATATTTATAAAATGTAACTTAATAACAAAACTAATCAAAACATATCCTTTGCAGAAAAATACAAAAGTACTTACTTTATTTCAAAATATTTTCAGTGCACGATAAACTATGATATTACTCAAAAAAATATGCCTGAGACATGGATTTAACGACGATATTTAAATTTAACAAAATTTAATGAATTATTATTTTTACAGTGATCTGTTAGTTAAGTCTTTGTCAATATAATATACCATGGTTATGAAGTACTGTTTAATGTTTACGCGAATATATTATAACTAAAACACTGCTGCTGAAAAGTAGATAAGTATAGAAAAGTAAAAAAACGTAGATTTAAAAGTTGTATACACATAATAAACAGGTTTATAAAGTAGTTTATTATTATTTATCATCGTCCTACGCGACAGAATTTCCATCCCCATCATTTATATAGTTGGCAGTCCACAACGGTGCGTTTTTTCAGAAATTTTCTGCCTCGCACGACTAAACTGTGGAATGAACTGTCGCCTGCAGTATTTCCGGACCAATACGACCTACAAACCTTCAAGAAAAGAGCGTACTCCTTTTTAAAAGGCTGGCAACGCATTTGTGACTGCTCTGGTGTTGCAGGTGTCCATGGGCGGCGGTAATCGCTTACCATCAGGCGATCCGTTTGCTCATTTACCTCCTGTCTCACAAAAAAAAAATCTCTTGTCGAAAAACCGTCCTCACACCTACAAACAAGAGTCGATGAGACGCGTCAGTATGAAAGCCTACTGTAACAAATTAGGTAGCAGCCCAATAAACAAGGCATTGGACTTGCGACCGAGAGGTCATGGGTTTGAATCCTACCCAACAACAAGTAATACAAGTAATCTGTTAACCCAAACATTCTTTAAAAAAATAGATGTTTATGTGTTGTATGTGACGCAATCACTAAACTTCTGAATAAATTTTCTCGAAATATGGCAACACAGTAGATTCAAATAAATAAATAAATATAATGTTGAATCATAGACCTACGTCTGTATATTTATAAAGACATAATCAAAGTGGTATCAAAATTAATTTTTTTGGCGACATTTTAATGAAATAACGACCTTACCTACTTTATAAATTAAACTGAAATTATTATACACAGGAAAAAAATCTCTAAATGATAGTAAAAACCACTTCAAAATCCGTAGAGTAGTTTAGAAGAAATACGGGTACAAATAAACAGTCAGCCAGTCAGTCTTAAACCGGCGAGCGTGTATGAGGAATGTTATGAAAGTGAATGAAGCCAGAGAAGTGCGTCAGGATCGTAGCAAATGGAAATCCGTAGTCTCTGCCTACCCCTCTGGGAAACAGGCGTGAATCTATGTATGTATGTACTTATTATTATTGCCATGCTTATTTAAAAGTATTATTATATTCCAAACCATTTTTGCACTTATATTAGTAGACTCCAGACTAGTCCAGACGTAGCCCTTTCGAATAAAAACGTGCGTAACTTTATTTGTAGCGAAACTTATCCATTCACGTACACATAATTATTTTAATAATTGGAAGTAAATAAAAATAAAATTACATTCAACTATTTGCAAAAGAGTCACACATTTAAACACGACAAGTTCTCATTAATTGCAGAACATTTATGTCACGTCTATAATAGACACACTATAAAACTATTTTATTATTTTGTATATCAAAGAAACTCGCTCAAAAAGCTTATTGACCTTCACTATCAGTTCAATGTCATAATATTTATCTGTAGATATTTAAGTCTTTGCTATATTGTTAAAACAAAACAATTTTTATAGAGGCAATAAAATTTGATGATATCTATGCAGATGAAATGCATTGTCATAATTTGTTGACAGAAATAGAAAAAACAAGCTGTGTTAGAAATTTATATAAAGAAATAAATTCAATGATTCTGGCCGTCATATAAAAGTAAAATAAAGCTATCCATTCAAAATTCGTATGCACTTTTCGAATTTTGATTTCCGCACATATAATCTTTATAATCTTTTAAAAAACGATCAGTGCGTTCTAAATTCAAAACACTGTCAACCATATTCACATACATAAGTAATTTATTGCTAATTTATACCGTTGATTAAATTGTCATGTATTAGGTATAAATGTTTTCTATTACACCGCAAAAACATGCTGTACCACTAATCTTCATTCTAATCTATCTAATCAACATGGCTTGGGGGAAAATTTTATGAATAATTCGGAATTAAATCGACAGCTACTTTCGATAGTAGAACGTCGTAAATCTGGGGATACTCACACGTGGTACGGCTGCCGGCTCTGACCGAACTCCCGCGTCGAAATAGCGCCAAGGTCGATGATAATGTTGTGAAAAATAGTGTTCGCGAGCGATCCGTGTGTTTACGGCGACGGTCAGTCGGCTACTGACGCGAGGAAACGTGTGTATGTAACTGCGCACGACCGTGGACTGCCTCCCAGCAAACACTCCTGACTCCCAACGATGCTTAGTACACGATCAGATAAGAAGTCCCCCTGTTTGGCTTAAATGCCACTACTACTTTAGGGGGACGCTGCTCGACTAGGTTCACGACCGATCGCCACTTGTTGTTCACAAACAGACTTGATACTAGATTGGAATTTTGACGCACTATGATTAGAATGCCGGTAGCTAGTGTGTTGATTTAATTATGTAAACGCTAATTCAAATATCGTTGATTTGTTCGATATTCAAAGCGTCGCTTAGTAAGATACAAAGCGACTTATTCATCGATCAAATCAACGATCCACTATATATTTTAATCGATATCAGAATATCGATGAAAAGAGTGGTTTATTCATCTCTGGAATAAGAGACAGAATTGTTAACGTATTTTAGTCTCAGGTTTATATCCCTTAAAGAGCAGCGATAGCTCAGTGGGGAGGCCAACAGACTGCAATGCAGAGGGTCTCGGGTTCGAACCCACGTCGCGCACCTCTGACTTTCGGAAATTATATGACTTTTCGAAAGTATGTGCGTATTGATCGACAATTATCGCCTGCTCCGTGCCTCGGAAAGCACGTTAAACCGTTGGTCCCGGCTGCCATGACCATCTATGGCAGTCGTTATTGGGAGAGTGTCGACACAAAAGATCCCACTGGGTCGAAGTGTCGCCGGTCTGCACTGACTGGCCCCCACATAAGATAAGATAAGATATATCCCTTAAGGAGGTAGGCAGATGTGTCTTATAAAGATAATTTAGCCAGGTATTATTATTAGGTCCCTCACGCTGCTACAAAGAATTTCTTTCTATATAGAAAACTCCAAGAAACTTGCCATTTAGCCATTGTAGCCAATAAAGCGGTCCAATTATCTCATTCCCTTTCTTTCCAGTTCCATCATCAGATCAAATCATGCGAAAAATTTTACGAATCAACTGCGACAAATTTTACGCATTTTGACATTTTGGTTGACAGTTAATCACTTAAGGGATTCTAGGTCAAACAAGAGAAGCAATAAATGTTATTTGTACTTACATTGTGTCGGGATAAAAATGTCTAAAATCGTCCTAATAAAAGACCTCTTTATGGTATAAAATGCCTTTATCTGTTAAGAAAATAACTTTAATGTCTTTGTTTGCCTATGACTATTTATTTTCAAGATAGCTGTTTCTTACATCACCACACATGAAGTAAAAAAATAAAGTATTTGTACTATCATAATATTCATAATCAAATTAACTCACTGCAACACAATTAAATGACAAAAATCCTGCAATGAACATGCATACATACAAATATATCAACAGACAAACATTTAAATATATATACATGTAAGTTTGAACTGCACGGATGGCGTAGTGCTCCCAGTGGTCGCCTCGCCGCTGTCGCCGCGCTGAGTGTTGTGGGTTCGATCCCCACACGGGACAATAATAAGTGGACCACACAAATTATTATCACACCCAGGTGTTCTTTTTGTACGTTGTCTGAATGTTTGTTAAGCACCCCGTGACACAGAAATAAATCCGCAAGAGATGTCTTTTTAAATAAATAAACAAAATTTTAACAAAAAAGAAAACCGACTTCAATAAAGAATATTCTAAAACTTAAAATGCACTAAAAAGTTAATAAATAATTGCATATTCTTGTGAATAATTAAATTATTGTTATTTTTGGAGACGGTGTCAGCCGCCCGCGCCGCGTGCTGCGTCTATGTGTGTAATTGTGCATGCCAATGTTATGTTATGATTATAGTAAGACATATCATGTTTAATTAGTTACAAACCTACCTTGGCTGACACCGACTCCAATAATAGCAATAATTTAATTATTCACAAGAATATGCAATTATTTATTAACTTTTTAGTGCATTTTAAATTTTAGAATATTCTTTATTGAAGTCGGTTTTCTTTTTTGTTAAAATTTTGTTTAATTCTCGGTTTTTAGTAAACCTTGCCAAATATGAGAACATCATCAATGTAGCCAAATACGCATTATTAAGTATAACTCGAAAACGAATGGTCAAATCTTGATCAAAATTAAATGGGACTACACGGGAAGCACCAGCTTTTAAATAAAAAAAGAATCATCAAAACTGGTTCACCCAGTCGAAAGTAACGAGGTAACAAACATAAACAAAAAATACAGACGAATTGAGTACCTCCTCCTTTTTTTGAAGTCGGTTAAAAAGAGAATAAATGCAAATTTTAATTAAGGTTTATAGGTACCTTAATGAAAACTTACAATCATCGAATTTTGGCTCTGGCAGCCAACCGGAGACTAGCCATCCGCATAGGAGACATTACAGTGCACAGGTGTGTGCATAAACACAAGAACACTCTCTGTTCCCTAACTCTCATGTTCCAATCCGACACGACCGGAGGACCAGGATTGACGGTTTACGGGCTTTATCAGACACGGGGGTGTGTAGCACCACCAACTTCCTAACTCTGGGCTGCTACTGGGTATTTCTTGGCAGGAAAACTCAATAAATTTTTGTTGGCGAGTTGTTCGAAATCCGGAACTCGAACCTAAGATCTCATGTCGCATACACTACCGCTGCGCCACTAAGGCAAGTCTAAGTTTTAATTACTTCCTCTGTGGCACAGAGGAAGTCAATGCGAGGTCTGGAGGTCGACCTCACTTTGACGTTCATAAGTGTTACTTTATCACATGAACAAATAAAAAATGTAGTAATTATCGCTCGCTTTAACGGTGAAGAAAAGGAAACTTGCATGTCTAAATGTTCCCCATAATATTCTTAACCTTTTTTTTTACGTCGGGTATTGCATTGACGCATACCTCTCCGCGGGGCGACGAAGAGGCTGTGTCAGACTCACCGAGGAAAAGATATCCCGGTAATACCAACTAAACCTACCACGGTGTTCCTCGACATAACCAGAGTCGGCGAGGCCGCGCGAATCACTTTCACATGCAATCGCAACCCCGCCGAGGTTTCGGCCCGCCGTATGAAACGGCAGGCCATTGCACAAATATACCTACACTATTTAAAAAAAAAAAAAACCTACTGTCTTGTGGGGGACGAAGGTAAAACGACACAGAGGCGCGCGTGACACACACACACCGCCTCTCGGACCTGGTGCTGATCGGGTGGCGGGCAGGCCCACGAAGCCCACCACCCCCAGGTAAAACCTCAGGGTGGCTGGAGGTAATCTCGCGATAATGTTCTTAACCTCTCAACCAACGCTAGGACGCCGGCATCCGATCTTAATCAGACTATTTAAAACGTAAACTTTGTTATGATAGTCTTCTTTTGTTTAAACAGCTTTTATTGTATTTACGTATTTTTGATAACTGGATTGTTTGATAAAGATTTGTGAAGTCTGCATACTAGAGACACACATGCTCAGCAGTGTGACAGTTGATAATCAGGGCTGATATTATTTAGACGAGTTCTTGTTATGAACTTTTCAGTGTTTACACATTTATGATCTAGCTGGATGACACTTTGTGATGGGTTATAATTTTTTTTAAACCACTATACTTTATATGGCGTGGAGGGTTGGTAACCTGAGATACAGGAACCATCCTAGTTCAGGTATCAACCCCCCATAGTATATTTCTGCTTGTAATAAAATAATTCAATCATGATTCGAAAGACACATGGCGCCATCTATTATCATAAGAACGTTATTGTTGTTTTCCTCGGGAACAGTAATTTTTTTCGGGATGAAAGGCAGCCTATGTCCGTTTCTGTACACCTGACAACGTATATGCAAAATTTCAGGATGATCGGTTTAGGCGTGAAAAGGTAACAAACAAACATTTTCGCTTTTATAATATTAGTTAGGATTAGAATTAGGATTAGGATTGTTTATCAATTTTCTTTATGTTACTATGGCGAGAAAATAAACGTTATTATAATTATTATTATTATTTTAATGATTGTACTTTCTCTATTGTTCAAACAGCTCATAGCTTCTCGGGCAATAGTAGTTGTGGCTAAAAATTTAAATACCTACTAGATGCACACTCTACTACGTTGAAATATTTTAATTTCTGGATGGTAGGTTGTGATCCGACATCGGATTTGTAAATGTAGTATTATCACGCTCACTCATATTGAAAGTTGTACACTATCGTTCTCTGTCTAATGTGCGAGTTCACTTTTTTAAATGTGAACACTTTTTTGTATGGTCACTCACTTTTTTATGCGTTCTAGGGTTGGTAGGATTCGTCTATCATTTAAATAATTTTAGTTGTAGCTGAGTCACGGTAATATTGTCTAACAGTATTGTAACTCGGCTCTGTCCTTGAAATAATTACATACAGCCGCGTTGTCCGCAAACGCACGAGAGGGCTGCCTGCCCACCTATGTACATTGTTTTAATTTCATCTACCTATTTGAGTTTTTTCTAGTTTAGTGATTGTAAATATTATGTGCTTTATCCAAAAAAAATAACATTTGTTGTGAATGAAATAGGAAGTGTTCAATAAAAATCATGTGTTTTTTAATTAGTAGATTTAATAAATAACAACCTTATATGTTTGAGACTGAAAAATATTTGCATCTCGACTGAGACGTACGAAAAGCTTTATTGTTAAATTTATTTTTATTTATTTATTAGTATAAAATAATAGTATAAAAAAATCCGCATTCGGATAAAAACTTTAATAAAAAATACTTTTGTTTACAGTTGCATTTTGCCATAATTCTTATGTAAGTACGTGTACTTATTTCAATCAAATATTAGCAAATCGCACGCTTACTGCTTACAAAACCGTCACACCGTTCGTTTAGCGCTGCGGCGCATTTGCGACTGGTTGCTACGCGCGTTCCGACCGTTTGTATGAAGATAGAATACTGTTAGATAACATTACCGTGGCTGAGTTGACAAGTGGCTTGAATTTGACCACATTATTTTGTTTGCATGTAATTGCAATGTCAAAGGTGCTGGAATGTTTTTCAGTAAGTTAATTTGACCATTGGCTTATCTCGGCTGACCTGATATTGATAACGTAGGTAATTAATTTTTGTGATTGTTCTTACCTAGTTACCGGTGGCGCCGTAACAACAAACACATACCTACTCTGGGTATTTTTAACATACATATATTATTATATAGTCTTATGCCTATATCTTCCGACGATGTAGGTAGCTATGGCGCTTATCACACGGCACCGTGCACCGCCGCGGAAGGCGCTGGCGGTAAAGTGGATTTCGTAACGGTGCCCCGCGCGGATGGATTTAACGCGGTTTTGACCAGTTTGATCATTTTTAAATTGCAACACGTCCTGCACCAACGATGATCCGCGCGGTTATGCAGCGTCCCGTGTATGCGGAAGGCAGTGCAGGGGGGCGGTGGCGGTGAGAGCATCGCTCGAACGCACGGTCGGGCGGTGCACGTGTGTTAGGCTTCAACGGATTTAGTAGAGGCCAATGCGACATGTTCAAAGTCGCTCAGCGAGCTATGGTGAGAGCTATGCTCGGAGTTTCTCTGAAGGATAGGATTCGTAACGAATACATCCGACAGAAAACCAAAGTCATCGACATAGCCCAGAGAATTAGCAAGCTGAAGTGGCAGTGGGCTGGCCATATCGCGAGAAGAACAGACAACCGCTGGGGTAAGCGTGTTCTTGAGTGGAGACCGCGACTCGGCAAACGTAGTGTAGGACGCCCTCCGACCAGGTGGGATGACGATCTGCGAAAGACTGCAGGCAGATGCTGGATGCGGCAAGCTGAAGACAGGGCGCTATGGCGCTCTTTGGGGGAGGGCTATGTCCAGCAGTGGACTATTATAGCCTGATGATGATGATGATGATGAATGCTACATGAGATCCGCTTCACCGCCTACCGCGGCGGTGCGCGGTGCCGAGTGTTAATCACCTATGTATTATACCCAGATTTTCCCAGCTGTGGTTTTAGGTTTCACACAATAGGAGGCGAGCCTATTGTCGTCGACCGGACCCAGAGCCAAACTTCTCAGTACCACTGAGAATTATAAGTCACTGAGAATTATAAGTCACTGAGAATTATAAGTCACTGAGAATTATAAGTCACTGAGAATTATAAGTCACTGAGAATTATAAGTCACTGAGAATTATAAGTCAGAAAAACTTAATAAAACTTGGCCTGACTCGGAACAAAGACCTGATACCCCGTGCACAGCACTTGCATTCATTGTCGCTGCGCTACTGAGGTAGTCGAATATTTCAACCGGGTGTTTTAGTTTTCAAGATAAAGACATTTTAAATGCCCGACAGCCAAGGGCATCGCCAAGGGAGGGCCAGGGAGGGGCAGCTGCCCTTCTCCCCCTAGAGATTCTAAAAAAGTTACCAAATGTAAAGCAACCAAAGTCTCTTTGACTTGACTTGCTTGATCGATCATTCCCGTACGTCGAAACTCGAATTAATTCACCAATTCCATTTCTAATATTCCGTACGCTCAACATTCTCATTCTGCTCTATGTTATGACACGGAAAAAGCGTTGAAAATTTTGATCGCTCTTCCGTGCACAACGTGTACGGTCGAGCGATCGTTTAGCAGCCTCAGGAGACTAAAAACCTAGCTAAGAAGCAGTATCGGTGAAAATCGCCTCAATGGTCTGGCCATGATGAGTGTGCACAGCAAACTTATTCTAAAATTCTTAAATTATTTAAACTAACAAGATTTTCATAATAAAGTGGTTGAAAAGTTTTCAAAAAACCTCCGAAGATTATGTTTTAATTAATTATTAACCTAATCAAACAAAGAATCTTTTTCGACCACTATAATATTAAAATCTGGTAATTACAAAAAAATACACTGTAATAATAATATAATAATAATAATATTCTACCACATACACACAACACCATCTAGCCCAAACTAAGCAGAGCTTGTACTATGGGTACTAGACAATGGATAAACATACATAATATACTTTTTTTTTTGTAAATACATACATATTATACATAGAAACACCCAGACCAAGACAAACATCCATGTTCATGCACACAAATGTTTGACTTGTGCGGGAATCGAACCCGCGACCTCAGGCGTGGCAGTCGGTTACACTAACCACTACGCCATCGAGGCCGACTGTATATTCAAATTCAAACTACCAATTTATTTTTATTCTATTTTTCTGTTTTATTTATTGTACAGTCAAGGACTCGTGAAGCTTTACACGTTGGACTCTGTCCCGTTATTATTACAATCGCTGTAGATGTAAGGCTCGTACTACAAGTGAAAAGCTTCATGTGCTCTCGACTTTACCTACAATTCATACTTTTCTCATTCTCCATATCAACTTGCCCACCCTTGGGCCATCGGCTGGCGACGCCCTTGCCGACAGCCCGACTCTATGTAAGCTTGAAATACTGCCGATAACACCGTAAACGTAAACTATGGGGACGGCAACCTGAAAAGTAATATAATACGTTTCCAGAGTATCACCAGAAACGTCAAACACGTAATTCACAATATTTTCTAAGTATTGAACAGAGCGCACCCAAATAGCTTTGTGGTTATTGAAATTAAACTACTGTATACAAATATTATCGCTTTATTTATTTGATACTTTATTACAAAATTTTGAAAACTGTTATATTATATCGGTCGCCAGCACTCTTACCCATGAACGGCCCATGCGTCGTACTCGTAAATTAGTCTACTTATTATGGTGACTGTCGGCTTTGGTTTTGTGGAATTTGGCAATTAATTTGTCACAAATCATAACAATTTAGACACCACCTCGGACTGCAATATGGTGTTGCATTGTTTTTATTATGTTTACACGTAAGTAAATGCTCAAATTCTACCATCAATTACTATTAGAGGCTACTCTTTAAATATTACTTTTTGCTTGAGTGTTTCATGAGTGCTAAGTGGCGAAATGGTAGCAGGGCCTGTCATGATTTCTTATTTTTATTAATAACTAGTTTTCACCCGCGGCTTCGCTCGCGTAAATGTAGGTTAGGGTAGGATAAAAAATAAAAAAGTTTGCATCAGTTATTTTTTCTGGATGAAAGGTACCCTATGACCTATTCTGTACCCCTGACAACGTGTAAGCAAAATTTCATGTTGATCGGTTGAGTAGTTAAGGCGTGAAAGCGTAATAAACAAACAAACAAACAAACTCATTTTCGTATTTATAATATTAGTTAGGATTCTGTTCGAGAGTTTTTATTTACTCAACTGGCAACACAGCTAACTATCATTTTTAAATAGTGGGATTATTGTGGAATGGAAAAGTAACTCGTCTCTTGGCGAGAGATCGCTCAGCAGTGAGGAACTAGCATTCAACTGAGTAAGACGTTCTCAACAGTCCGTGTAATTGCTGTGAATTTGGTAATATAGGTAGTCCCATAATATTTTAGACGAGTGAGTTTCATTATACTCCATATAAAACCAATTTTTAAAAATAAGCAATATTTTAAAAGTGGCGATTAAAAAGAGTGGCCGTGAGTTTCTTGCCAGTTCTTCTAATGACTCTATTCCCTTGCTTTGCATAACTTGGCTACAGGTAAATCTAAATTTAATAAGTGTAACTTTGACGTTCATAAGTATTACTTTGTGACCTATATGAATAAATATTTTTAATTTATTTATTTTACTCGCAGGGCGAAACGCTACTCTGAAATCGGTTGCCATCAAGACGGTGATAGTTTCACAAGCGAACCATCCACCATATAATTGGCAACCACGAACTTACACACAAAGATCTTAAGATAACATCTCAACTACGTCTTAGTCATTTATCTCTATTTTCGTTGCCTTATTTACATACTTGTTATTTACTCGAGATGTTGATATAGGCAATTAATTATACTTGCAAATATCTAAGTGATTGAGCATGGCGATCGATAGACACGGTTCACTCGAACTCGTTATTCGATCTATCTCGTGTATAAGGGTGAGCTATCTTGCCTATTTAGCTCACCCCTATCCACGAGACTGATACTGATGCCTATCTTCGAGAAAAGATGGCACTTCAAAATGTTTCATCATCATTATCTCAGCTGAAAGACGTCCACCTCTCCCACAAGATTTTTTACACAGACCGATCTTGGACCGCCCGCATCTAACCACTTACCGCGACCCTTACCAGATATCCAAGATCTTTTATTTCTTTAACCTATTGAGTCGCAGTGACACACCGGCGCCCAATACAATTGGTTTTTAATTATGTCTGGTATACCAAAACTTGGCAAGTTAACATTATTATTGTTTATATGTGTAGGTTTTACGTCGTTAAATATAAGCATTCATATCTTAAGGATTGTGGCTAACAATTCCTTTGCTTTATTGAGCTTTGATGAGATAATTAGCTTTTTTTTTATACATCTAAGGTGGCAAACAAGCATACGGCCCACCTGATGGTAAGTGGTCACCGTAGCCTATGGACGCCTGCAACACCAGAGGCATCACTAGCGCGTTGCCGACCCTTTAGGAAAGGAAGTGGGAAGGAGAAGGAGCGGGAAGGGGGTAAGGAGGTGGTTGGGCCTCCGGTACTCTCACTCACCAAACGAAACACAACAGTAGGAATACTGCTATTTCACGTCGATATTCTGTGAGAGGGTAGTCCTTCCCCGTTCGAGCCGGCCCATTCATGCTGAAATCAGCGAGGCTCTACTACTACGCTTTTGTTAGACTGTTGCAAGGTATGTACATATGTATATTAAAGTATGTACATATACTATACACATTAATTATTAGAATGAGGGTAATACATGCGTGAGTCTAAAAGGCTAAGCAGAGGTGTGTGTACATTTTGCAATTTTTTTTATTTTACTAATGTGGCAAACAACCATACGTCCCACCTGATGGTAAGTGGTCACTGTAGCCTATGGACGCCTGCAACACCAGAGGTATCACTTATTCTTAGGTCTCACGTAATATAGAGCCTATTGACACCTGCAACACCAGAGGCATCACTTATTCTTAGGTCTCACGTAATATAGAGCCTATTGACACCTGCAACATCAGAGGCATCACTTATTCTTAGGTCTCACGTAATATAGAGCCTATTGACACCTGCAACACCAGAGGTATCACTTATTCTTAGGTCTCACGTAATATAGAGCCTATTGACACCTGCAACATCAGAGGCATCACTTATTCTTAGGTCTCACGTAATATAGAGCCTATTGACACCTGCAACATCAGAGGCATCACTTATTCTTAGGTCTCACGTAATATAGAGCCTATTGACACCTGCAACATCAGAGGCATCACTTATTCTTAGGTCTCACGTAATATAGAGCCTATTGACACCTGCAACATCAGAGGCATCACTTATTCTTAGGTCTCACGTAATATAGAGCCTATTGACACCTGCAACACCAGAGGTATCACTTATTCTTAGGTCTCACGTAATATAGAGCCTATTGACACCTGCAACATCAGAGGCATCACTTATTCTTAGGTCTCACGTAATATAGAGCCTATTGACACCTGCAACATCAGAGGTATCACTTATTCTTAGGTCTCACGTAATATAGAGCCTATTGACACCTGCAACACCAGAGGTATCACTTATTCTTAGGTCTCACGTAATATAGAGCCTATTGACACCTGCAACATCAGAGGCATCACTTATTCTTAGGTCTCACGTAATATAGAGCCTATTGACACCTGCAACACCAGAGGTATCACTTATTCTTAGGTCTCACGTAATATAGAGCCTATTGACACCTGCAACATCAGAGGCATCACTTATTCTTAGGTCTCACGTAATATAGAGCCTATTGACACCTGCAACATCAGAGGTATCACTTATTCTTAGGTCTCACGTAATATAGAGCCTATTGACACCTGCAACATCAGAGGCATCACTTATTCTTAGGTCTCACGTAATATAGAGCCTATTGACACCTGCAACATCAGAGGCATCACTTATTCTTAGGTCTCACGTAATATAGAGCCTATTGACACCTGCAACACCAGAGGTATCACTTATTCTTAGGTCTCACGTAATATAGAGCCTATTGACACCTGCAACATCAGAGGCATCACTTATTCTTAGGTCTCACGTAATATAGAGCCTATTGACACCTGCAACATCAGAGGCATCACTTATTCTTAGGTCTCACGTAATATAGAGCCTATTGACACCTGCAACATCAGAGGTATCACTTATTCTTAGGTCTCACGTAATATAGAGCCTATTGACACCTGCAACATCAGAGGCATCACTTATTCTTAGGTCTCACGTAATATAGAGCCTATTGACACCTGCAACATCAGAGGCATCACTTATTCTTAGGTCTCACGTAATATAGAGCCTATTGACACCTGCAACACCAGAGGTATCACTTATTCTTAGGTCTCACGTAATATAGAGCCTATTGACACCTGCAACACCAGAGGTATCACTTATTCTTAGGTCTCACGTAATATAGAGCCTATTGCTAGACTCCGTGATGCTATTGAAAATATACTAATAGATAATTTTAATAACTGAGACCACACGATTACATGGCTCTGAGACCAATAAACCAGTCAAAAACAATTTTGTATTACAATAACTATAAACCTATCAGTTATTGTCAATTAATAATAATCATTAATAATTAATAATGATCAATCAGAGCGCCGCGCAATGATTATCGATGTCACCATTCCGCATGACGGCAATCTCGCGAAAGCTGAAAAAGATAAACAAATTAAATATCTCGATTTAGCTCGCGAGATTGTCGACATGTGGGATGCGGATTCGGCAATAATTGTGTCGATAGTCATATCTATCAATGGTCTCATTGCCAAGAGCCTCGATCACCATCTAAAGAGGCTCGCGTTAGGTGCTTGGGTCAAGGGTTTGATACAGAAGGCAGTGCTATTAGATACGGCACGCATTGTGAGGAGGTTTGTCTTTGGAATCCTAACCACCGGCAGCTTGGACCCTGTTCCCGATGCTGGTGGGTTACCATACATTTAAACGTATTTTTTATATTATGTATATTTAAAAATTAAAAATGTATTGCAAGATTGAAATAAAGAGTATAATAATAATACCAGCCTCGTATTACACGGTCTCATATATTTTCAGTATGTGAAGGTTTAAGCCCTAGTCCACCACGCTGGCCCATTGCAGGTTGACTGACTTCATATATCTTTGAGAACATTATGGAGAATTCTCAGACATGCAGGTTTCCTTACGATGTTTTCCTTCGCCGTTAAAGCGAGCGATAATTAATTACTAAATACGCGCCTTTGTATCGAATTGAAGACCTCTGCATGGCAGCCTAACGGTTTCCCATTAGGCTATCCCTGCTCATATATGTATATGCATTTTTGCAATACTAGACAACATTGAAAACCTATTGTGTCTGACCTCCGGTGTACCGCTACTACTCAATAGGTTAATTCCATAATAACTATAAGCAAGTAAATTTAGGATATTGTTATATAGCGTCAAGACGAATGAGTACTAAATGATGACGCGGATTGTGAGGATAGCACGCTTTGAAGTATTACTGACGATAGATTGACTATTAGGTACTGAATTAATAATCATGCTGATTGATGCTATGCTAAATTTAGAAGCACTAGCAACTTACAAACAAATTTTGCATAATATTTTCTTGCTATCTTATGAATCCATCTTCTCTAGAAAGTCCAGTGTAATTATGTGTGCAAGTTTCTATGCCACGTTAACTAGTTATACTACATTCTGTTCACATAGCGGTATAGTTGAGACCTAATATGGAGCCCTGTGGAGCTCCAAGTACAATTTTACCTCGTTTAACAGAGGGTAAATCAACATTTTATCATTATGTGTGTGAATTGCTTAAATTATTATCAACAGTTTATTTTTCTTTTGTAAAAAGATAAACAACATTTTAACAAAAAGGAAAACAGACTTCAAAAAAGAATATTCTAAAACCTAAAATGCACTAAAAAGTTAATAAATAATTGCATATTCTTGTCAATAATTAAACTATTGTTAGTTTTGAAGTCGGTGTCGGTAAATGGGACCACACGGGAAGCACCAGCTTTCAAATAAAAAAAGAATCATCAAAATCGTTTCACCCAGTCGAAAGTAACGAGGTAACAAACATTAAAAAAATACAGACGAATTGAGTACCTCCTCCTTTTTTTGAAGTCGGTTAAAAATACAACTCTCGCACTAGGAAAAAGCCTGTATCGCGTGAAACTTTACAAACATTTAATAGACACAAAGAACATAAAGACTCGAAACAACTATTTATGGATTACAGAACTCTTGTCCCGTTTGACGATCGAAGTCACAAGACTCAGTGCAACGGCCGTGGCGAGGCGACCACTTAAACCGCAACGCCATGCTTGTAGTCAATTGTCGGCCTCGATGGCGTAGTGGTTAGTGTAACCGAATGCCACGACAGAGGTCAAAAAAAAAATTTATGTTTATCCATTGTCTAGTACCCATAGTACAAGCTCTGCTTAGTTTGGGCTAGATGGTGTTGTGTGAATGTGGTAGAATATTATTAACTAGATGTTCCCGCGGTTTCACCCGCGTTTATCGTTACTGCGCCGCCCCCGTGGGTCGTAGCGTGATGTTATATAGCCTATAGCCTTCCTCGATAAATAGACTATCCAACACTAAAAGAATTTTTCAAATCGAACCAGTAGTAATCACGCAGAATAAACCAGGAGAAACATCATTTGTACTATGTCTGTAATGGGTAATTATTTTGCTGCAATGTTATTTTAAAACTGCGATATCTTCTAAGATATTCATTGAAATCGAATGATGTAAAGGGCAATTGTGTTTTAAATTAAATACTTGTGATGAATAACGTATTTATTTGGATAAGGATTAATATCATGTTTATAATAATACCTTCGCAAATAATGCATTATTTTAGAACAAATTTGGTTAGCATAAAAATGGTTATAGTGAGCCAACCTTAAAAGATAGACATATGCTGTCGCGGACTTTTTTTTAGAACTTTTAAAAGGGGAACAATTCTGTCATACATGATTTTTGCGAAACTTTAACTGTTTACGCAGCGCACGCAGCGGAAGCTCTCAAAAGGAAAAAATACCCTCGGATTTTGAAACATTCTTCATTGGTGCTCCGCTCCTATTGATCTTAGCGTGATGATATATAGCCTATAGCCTTCCTCGATAAATGGGTTATCTAACACTGAAAGAATTTTTCAAATCGGACCAGTAGTTCCTGAGATTAGCGCGTTCAAGCAAACAAACAAACAAACAAACTCTTCAGCTTTATAATATTAGTATAGATTATCTTTTGGCCAATGCTCACAACACCTGGTGCATTGCCAGGGGCAAGGCGACGACTCAAACGCTGAAGCCTTTCGTGCAGACAGTCGATGCTAAGTATATTATTTACTTCCCTTTTTATTCACTTGGTTTTATGATAATTATTTTACCATCAAGTAAATAATTTTCCACCGATTCAAAAGTGTAAGTAATTATATTCTTTCCTTACATAACGAACTCGAAGGGAAAATAAACAATAGTTTAAAAAAACTAAAAAACACGCCTCATTAAAAAAAACCAAACTTAAAAGTAGCAAATAATTTAATA
The DNA here is from genome assembly GCA_963564715.1 of Catocala sponsa. Lineage (NCBI taxonomy): Eukaryota > Metazoa > Arthropoda > Insecta > Lepidoptera > Erebidae > Catocala > Catocala sponsa. Next base: position 3,417,655 of record OY751352.1, read on the forward strand.
ATTTTGATGTAAAAAAGTTTCTGTTTTCAGGTTGTTTTTTTTAATAAAGCGTGTTTTTTATTGTTACCTACCATTATTTATTTTTTTCAAAATTATTGTATCAGTCCTCAATAACTGTGCAAAGTTTCAAATCAATCCGTCGGTTTGAAAGGGGTGAAAATCACGTTCAAAGATTCCTTTACATAGACACATACATACCAACCTAATAAAAGCGTGATAAACAGATATCCCTTTGCAGGCACAAACATCAAAAAGACATAAGAGTGCTGCGAATTTGTAATTTTTTATTACAAACCACTACTTACAAGTTTCTCCGTAACATAGGTTTCCTTATAACCTACATAGACGAACAGAACTACACTCACTATAGTGCACGGATGGCATACTTAGTTAAAGTTGTCGATCGAATCTCACAGGGGATAAATATTTGTGAGCTCGACAAATCCTGCCGAGTCTAGGCGTTCGTTGTGTCTGTTGTTTTAAAGTTTGTAAAGTCCCTCGCGACACAGGCATTATTCCAAAAGAAATAAAATTCAAGCTTTTTTCAATTCACATCTACACCTTCAGCACACTATACTCGTTCTATTCTTTAAAGAAACACCACAACTGCCCAATACTCACATTTCCACTGTAATATGAACAAAATAAATAACAGTAAGATAATTTATAATCATTACCCTACACAGGTTTTGTTTATCCATGAACACCATCCGTTATTACTAAACAGTTAATCCGATGAAAGATAGCACTTACTTAGAGACATTCCGAGATATGCACTTAACACATTATCAAACCAGGTGCGCATATCAAGATATGAAGCTATTGGGAAGCCCTGTAGGGGTAGATTTATGTAAATGAGTTTTATCGTGCTTCTGATAGGTGTCTAGAATGTTTGTCTCGGTGTCGCAGTGTTAGTGAAGCTGACTGCTGTGTGTGAGGTCTCGGATTCGATCCGGAATCTATTAGGTATTGGGCTTTTCTGTCAAATAATTATCAGTAATAGCACGGTACAGTTCTTTCAACTCACGAAGGCGAGCGGGCTTTACGTGTACATGCACAGTGCGGTAGTATGCGTATTTGACAGAGCGGTCAGTTGCGAGCGACACTTACACACACACATACATAGCCCGCTCGCCTTCGTGAGTTGTAAGAACTATAGACAGCAATAAGCTCGCCTTCAATTACGTGGAGCTAAGACTAAAGCAGGCTAAGTGTGGATGAAGTATGTCTCTTCTTAGCTCCTCCATGATAGGTGTGAGAGTTTGTATCTCCTATGAACATCCTTATCCTTTCCTTATCCTTATCCTTACTTCATATATAAATGCGAAAATGAGTTTGTTTGTTTGTATGTTTGTTACGCTTTCACGCCTTAACTACTCAACCGATCAACATGAAATTTTGCTTACACGTTGTCAGGGGTACAGAGTAGGACATAGTGTACCTTTCATCCCGAAAAAAATTACTGTTCCCGAGGAAAACAATAATAACGTTCTTAGATGGCGCCACGTGTCTTTCGAATCATGATTGAATTATATTATTACAAGCAGAGTACAACCCGAATTGATTGTCAAATTCTAAATTAACGTGAGCGAAGCCGCGGGCAAAAGCTAGTAGTTTTTATAAAACTCACTTCGTACACTGGGATTCATATGCGGACAACTTTACAATCATGCAACCAACGGATACAATAACAAAGTCTCGGGCATGGCATTTCAACGAAACTGAAATCATTTTCTGGTCCGTTTTAAAAATTATTCAGCGTCCCAACTTCTCTACCCAATTAGGAGCTGGCCAAAATGTAGTAACAGCGTATTCTAACTCCTAAATCTTAGTCATATATCTTTATTTACGCATACAGTCTGTAGGTACCTACTTTATTTTTGGTAGAATACTTTGCGGCCTATCAAATTACCGATTACACATATATTTTGTACGTACGCTTTTTTTAGCATTATGAAAATGAAAGCCACCATCAATTTTAAGGATAGTATAGATATCATACTGCACGTCTTAGATTCGTGGGTAGCACATTGCACTATGCTCTGAGACCAGGCTTATCATAATGGGTTTAAGCAACGATAGCCTAGTGCGAAGACCTTTGCACTACCAAGCAGAGGTCTTTAGTTTGATCCCACGGATAAAACATTACGAACTAATCTGTAAATTTCAGAATTTCCGTTTGAGAAACTATGTGCTTGTCTAGAGCAGCGATAGCTCAGTGGGGAGACCAACAGACTGCAATGCAGAGGGTCTGTTCGAACCCACGTCGCGCACCTCTGACTTTCGGAAGGTATATGACTTTTCGAAATTATGTGCGTATTGATTGACAGTTATCGCCTGCTCCGTGCCTCGGAGAGCACGTTAAGCCGTCGGTCCCGGCTGCCATGAACATCTATGGCAATCGTTATTGGGAGTGTCGACACAAAAGATCCCACTGGGTCGCCGGTCTGCACTGACTGACCCCCACATAAGATAAGATAAGATTTGCTTGTCTAACAGTTAATTATCGCTCGATTTAACGGTGAAGAAAAACATCGTGAGGAAATCAGCATGTCTGCCAGTTACATACCTAATATTTTCGAAGATATCTGAAGTCTACCAGCCCGTACAGGGCCAGCGTGGCCTAGTCCTTCTTCCACTGAGAAGAGGCCAGTGTCCAGAAGTTTTAAACAGGTAATTATTATTAGTGTAAAAATTGATGTTTGAATATATAGATGTTTGTTACTCAATGACGAGTACCGTAAACGTCTTTTAAAATGAAACATGTCAGATAGATAGACCCAGGACATGGTCTATCACACATAGGACGATTTTATCCCGAAATGCTTTCTGTGGGATAAAAGTCATGGCCAGAAACTAGTAATTTATACATACTATATATATGTATAAATTACCAGAGACAAAGAGATAAATAAAAGAAATGAGAAATTAAATTACATCGTACATCCTCTAGTTAACATTATTATGGCAACACTACCTATGTATATAAGGTCAAATTTTTTTTTGTGCAACTAGAAAATTTTATGACATAATTAAATTGTAAATTTTAATAGGGGGCAGACACTAACTCCTGCAACAGTTTTTACTAGTCAGAGAATTCTAAATTATTGTAGCTTAATTTGTGTCAATAAAGAATTATTATTATTAAAAAAATTCAAGTGTTGCAAAATAACATTACAGTTGAAGTATTATTCAACGGGTACACATTGACGGGATACAAGTATCCTATGTGTTAATCCAGTATATATCTATCTATCTGAGTGCAAAGTTTTATTTAAATCGGCCCACAGTTTATGCTTGATTGAGAAACAAACGCCTATACAGACATTTATAATAAATAATAATGATAGGACAATGGGTTGGGATTTACAATTTTCAATATTCATCTCCATTTTCAATGGATAGGAAATGGTAAAATAAAAATTCTCTTTACTTTAAGTATCCATGTTTTAACATATTTATACAGTGTAGGTAAATCACAAGTTATTTGTTCTGTTGACGAGATGGCGCTACTGTGTGCAATTACAAACTAATCACAAAGCCACATCAAAATCACATTATTTACAATGTATTAATATTTACACAATCCACATTAATCATTACATTAAAAATAAAAGGGTAAAAATAAATGCGTTCCAATACAAAATTATAACATAATCATATTTACAATGTTATTATTAGAAATCCTATTACATCGAGTTTTTACTTAAATAATATTAATTTAGCGAGAGTTGACTGGCATTATGAAACCGTTGCACGTTAGCGATTATCGCTGTTGCCATGATCGACGACGCGGCCGTTAGCCCATAAGTGTACAATCACCGGCATAAGTAGCTTAATATTAAATTAAGTTCTAACATTTAAACAATTTATGAATTAAAACTTTCTATTATAATGTATTTATAAACTATCATTAGTTCAACAATCCTTCAACAATTACTGTAGTAAAGACATGAGAACGATGATTACTTTGAGTGCTAGAAGAATTCAAAACCTTGCATTTCATGAGATCCAACCCGCTGACAGACAGACCGGCATCCACGGGTGCGGAACTCTAAAACAATTGCTGTTTTATGTCCAGCCACGTTATGTCTATAGGTTCTTTGTCTAAGATATCGTCTGCGGATTTGACACTGGCAAGCTTGGACTGTAATGGCATAGAAAAAGCTAGTTAGCGAGACCCATGCAAAAAAAAAACATTTTCGCCTACATCAACTCTCGTTAAACAAACAGAAAGGTTGTATTGTTAGGTCATAGTAAATCTTATAGATAAGTAGAACGTACACGCATATAAGTTAACACATTTATTATCACAAGGTGAGGCACTTCTCTCCGGCACAACCACGGGTGCCGTCGTGGTCTTACACATACTGCTGTTCTGGTTTTTAGAGTACCTGACTTATAAAGTCTATTCTAGGTATTTGACTTTTTAGATCAATGGTTTCTGGGTACTTGACTTATTAGATCAGTAATTTTCTTTTTCTTTGCCATAGAATTCTTGCAATAGGAATAATGGCTGTGTCGCGGTGGACTTTACATACATTCAAACAACGGATACATAGAACACCCAGTCTTAGCACTCCTATGTGTGGACCACACAATATTTTTTACGTGTATATATCCACCATCCTCCACCGCGAACTTGGTATCGAAACTGTGAAAGAGGAAATTAAAGACAAAGTTAAAACCTACAAAGACAAATTGCAACAACATCCAAATACACTCGCACAACACCTCATGGACGATATAATCCCGGGAGTACGCAGACTAAAGAAAAGAGTACCATAGGATTAACTCGAATTTTTAAATTATGAGAATATGGCACTGCGTATATATCTCGCACGCTACCACATCTCAACCAACATAAATATTGCTGAATGTCCTCAAGACAGATTGCAATAATAATTTTTAAAAAATCTTGTACATATATATATAATCTAACCCACAGCTCTATGCGTAGTGGAAGCTTTAAACCAACACACACAAATTCACTTTAACACACACTATTCTTTGAAATTAAACTACTATATACGGATTTTATCGCGTTGTTTATTTGACACTTTATTACAAAATTTTGAAAACTATTACACTATTAAACTTTACTAATTTTTAAGCTAATTAAATTATTGAAACTATTAAAACTATTTATACTATTACTATACTATTATACTATTTATATTTGTGTTTACACTTTCCCCGACGTTTCGGTTGCTTTACAGCAGCCATGGTGACCATGGCTGCTGAAATAGTTTCAATAATTTAATTAGCTTAAAAATTAGTAAAGTTTAATAGTGTAATAGTAGTGTAATAGTTTTCAAAATTTTGTAATAGTGTCAAATAAACAACGAGATAAAATCCGTATATAGTAGTTTAATTTCAATGAATAACATTCGCGTAAACAGAAGACAATATTCCACACTATTCTTGCAGTCAAAGTATTAAGCTATGAGTAAGCGTGATTATACTTTATTAATAATTCAGATGTCATCAACTTAAGACGGGTCTACACCCGTGTTAAGTTTAGTTGATGACATCTACCTACAGTTGATCCCGGTAGAGATAAATAAAATCTGTAAGAACGAAATATGTTATATTTATCACTTTTACATTTAAATATTATAATTTACGAACGTACATAATAACATATGCTTCCATATATTTTTTTACCGGACCGGTGAAAACGTCGCGGTTGACACCTTTTCACATACATAGACATGTAGCTTCGTATAACGTACGTGACTATGTATGTGTGTGACTGTATCCTCACAACGGGTGCCCGTATAAAAGTCGGACGCATCTAAGATTTAAGATTTCAGCTAGTAATTTTCCTGTAACTTTTAGCAGTTCAAACAGAAGATAATAGACCCTCGCTGATTTCAGCATAAATGGGCCGGCTCGACCGGGAAGGACTACCCTCTCACAGAATAGCAGTATTCCTACTGTTGTGTTTCGTTAGGTGAGTAAGAGTGCCGGAGGCCCAATCACCCCCTTCCCCCATACCGCTCCTTCTCCTTCCCACTTCATTTCCTAAAGGGTCGGCAACGCGCAAGTGATGCCTCTGGTGTTGCAGGCGTCCATAGGCTACGGTGACCACTTACCATCAGGTGGGCCGTATGCTTGTTTGCCACCTTAGATGTATAAAAAAATTTAGAAATATATATACAAGTAAACTGAGAACACATTTTAATGAATTTTAGGCTTTTTAATTTTGACTAGCGTCAAGTACCCAGACTCCAACTGACCCTGTAATAGTAGTCCACTAAACTCACAGTATGGGCAATAACACGACATATACACAATTTAGCTATATCTGTAGGTACATAAGTTATTACACATCAACTAATGAGAACATTATATTTTATTAACTATCTTACGTAAACATTAAGAAATTAATTTTAGGCCGGGTCAATCTTCATTTAAACAAAATTAATTTTAGGCCGGGTCAATCTTCATTTAAACAAAATTAATTTTAGGCCGGGTCAATCTTGATTTAAACAAAATTAATTTTAGGCCGGGTCAATCTTCATTTAAACAAAATTAATTTTAGGCCGGGTCAATCTTCATTTAAACCAAAGCCTGAAAAGCTACCTTAATAGGTGCCCTGTCCAATGTCACACATATAAAAATAACAATAGATTTTTCTATTGTGTCTATCATGGAACAGGGAAAGGGTTAAGATGGTACAGTCGCCGACATAAGTCACTGAACATTTGCGAGATATTTAAATATGCCAAAATCTATACAAATAAATAAAATTGAAGTGTCTGTTTGTAATGTCAAAATAACAGCTTTTTATCTAATGCATATGAAAGTATATAAGGCACCTATAAGAAAAAAATCTATTTTTTAAATTTTTGTCTGTCTGTCTGTTCCGGCTAATCTCCGAAACGGCTGAACCGATTTCGACGGGACTATCACTGGCAGATAGCTGATGTTATAAGGAATAACTTAGGCTACTTTGATTTTAGAAAAAAAAATAGGATCTCGCTGAGACAAACACTTTTTAGTTAAAATCTACGCGGACGAAGTCGGAGGTAACAGCTAGTTCGTAATAAAAGTGTAATAGCAACAATGGATAGGAGATGGTTAATTTAATTTGGAATTTGTGTTTAGAATATTTTAATACAAGAAAGCTTCTTATGCGGGTGACAGTACTACATATACATTTCGCCACATACATTTTAGGTATCCATGTGTGGAAAACAAGCCCGTAATTAAATTTCTAGAGTTGTCTTATTAATTCTAATTTTATCAGGCCTAGGAATCTAACCCAGACCTTTATCAATCATAAAGATCTGAGACCGCAATACGCAAACATAACGTCGAAAATGTCTAATCTTTATATATACAATATCAATCTGCTGTGCGTGTGTTTGTAATTAAACTTCTAAACGCCTGAACCGAGTTTGATAAAAAATTTTGTGTGTGTTCATGTGGATTCGAGAATGATTAAGATTTGGTTTTCTTTCTTTTTTTTTCGTGTGTACTGGGCAATGTCTGTCGGGACAGCTGGTATATATGTATATATATATATATATATATATATATATATATATATATATATATATACTAATTTCACACCCAGGATGTGACGTAAAGCTCCTAAAAAATAAACTCCATGACGGACGGAACCAAAGACGTATAAAATCAAAGACAGCAAAGTACAACAAGGTAAAATTTTAAAGAGATAAAAAAATCATTCTATGGGACTCATAGTAAAGAGGTTCTATATGTTTTGAATTTAGCATGTAGAATGATTGATATTTTTTTGGTTTTTTTAATTAATGTCGCCAACCTACTGCAATATTAAGCAAAAGGTGGTTGCAATTGTAGTTTGCACTTTTGCTGCCTTTGATCCTATACGCCTCAATTGTAACGGAAACATAAATTCGAATATTGTATGACCACGTATCAGAATGTGTAAAACAAATAGTTCGTGCAACTGAGTGCAACATACATATGCTTCTGAGATTTTTTGTCTGAAAAAGCAATACCACTTCGCCTTACATCGAATCCGAGACTTTATGCATAGCAGTATCTTATGTTATGCTATGTGTGGGGGCCAATCAATACAAACCGGCGACACTTCGACCCAGTGGGATCTTTTGTGTCGGCCCCAAGATTTATCCCTTAGCTATCTCCCCATGAATGTACTGCATTAGCCGCAGTGTACAATTCAGAGGGAGAAGCCTGAAGTCTTCAGGGTTTGGATATGCCAATTCCTTCAGACCCATCCTCAGTTCAGCCAACGCATCGCATTCACACAGTAGGTGCGATATGGACTCGTCCTGTTCACCACAGGCTCTGCAGATCGAATTGTGTGCCAATCTCAATCTGCACAGGAAGTCGTTGGTGCTAAAATGGCCAGTTGGTACCAAAATGGAGAACGCTCCTTTGAGCAGGCGCATTTGGCTCTTGCTATACCCACAGAACTTTCGGTTGAAGCCTGTGGCTCCGTTTGCAATGAATTTCTTGGAGTGTTCCAGACCCCTAAGGGCCTTCCACTCTAACCTGTGTTTATCATTGCCACGTGCATTCAAAGCTGCCTTGACGGTGCTCTCAGAGAGTCCCACGAATGGCTCGGGCATTTATGCATAGCAGTAAAGAAAAGAAAAGAATGGACGGGGCAGGACTGACTAAGAAAGTTTATAAGGCTAGTGTGAATGGAACAGTCGCAAGAGGAAAACCTAGGCGAACGTTTCTCGATCAGATTGGAGGTGTTCTGGTGTTCAAAGGCCAGGTTAAGAGCACCTTGAACCGACGGGCGTGTATGTGAAATGTGATGAAAGGGAATGAAGCCAGAGAAGTGTGTCAGGATCGTAGCAAATGGAAATCCGTAGTATCTGCCTAACCCTCTGGGAAACAGGCGTGAATCTATGTATGTATGTATGCATAGTAGTTGCATTCACAACCGTTGCGCCACCAATGCAAGGAGAGCCTGAACTGGCAATCATAATATTTATTTATCAAGTTTTAATAAATATTTACAGTTAATTACAGAAATGTTTACTTATTGCTTAAACGATAACCCAATACAATATTATAGCGAGCGATAAAATAATTAAATTAATGAATTATCGCTAGTAATTAAATATTTTAAGTTTCAAAAACGACAAAAACTCATGAAGCTAGTTGCTTGCTGCATACAGGATTCAAAGATCTGTATTACTTATAAGTCAATTTAAGCCTTTGCATACTCACAAAGTGTAAGTGTATGCGCCATCATGCCATCCTACTGTCTATTTTAGATTTATATTAAATAATATATCTTAGCTCAAATTATTTCCTCTCTATAATATTATTAAGTTATTATTGTTATTATCTTTAGTTTTTATAGTCAGTAGTATATGGCATAATGGCTGTAACACCTTGTTAATCTGAGTTGTAAAATTATAAATTATATTTAACTGGCGATTTAAAAGAGTGGCCGTGAGTTTCTTGCAGGTTTCTTCTCATAGGCTCTACCCTTTGCCTGAACCTAGCAACTAACCTAAATGTAGCTTCAGTAACTTAGTAAACTCACTAACCTATATACTTTGACGTTCATAAGTGTTACTTTGTGACCTAAATGAATAAATGATTTTTGACTTTGACTTTGACTCTACTTAATCATTTTTAACCCCATCTCCTACACCACGTAAATAATCAAATGGCAGTACAACATTCTTATTGGTACTTCTTAGTCGTACACTCTTGACAGAGTGGTCGTGGTCATGTCTCGGTCGAATCTTGCGCCACCGCATCACTCGTGATACGACGCCATGTATTTCTTTGTTTGGCGGCCTGGGAGCTGTCATTGATGTTCGAGTGTATCACAGATTTGATGAGGTCCGTCCACCTTGTTGGAGAGCGCCCACGGGATCTTTTGCCTTATTGGTACATACGTAACTAAATAACAAATTTTAACGTATTCGAATGTTTCAATATCTCCAATTTACTATCGATATTTCACTATCACTAATCCAAGTATGCTTGCTTTGCATTTAAAAACTAGCTACAAATGTAAATATATCTTTATTTGCAAATATGTTATTAAATATAAAGGTGTTAGCTCAGTGGGGAGACCAACAGACTGCAATGCAGAGGGTCTCGGGTTCGACCACGTCGCGCACCTCTGACTTTCGGAAGTTATATGACTTTTCGATATTATGTGCGTATTGATTGACAATTATCGCCTGCTCCGTGTCTCGGAGAGCACGTTAAGCCGTCGATCCTGGCTGCCATGAACATCTATGGCAGTCGTTATTGAGAAGTCAGAGCCATCTAATATCCTGACACTAGTCTAGCTTTAGAGTCCTTCGGGTTGCGGAAGTCAGACGGCAGTCGCTCCGTGTAAAAACTGATATCCAGTCACATCCGGTTAGACTAGAAAGCCGACCCCAAGTGACTTGGGAATAATAAAGGCTAGGGAGAAGTTATTAAATATATAAATAGCTAGGTTTAGTAGCAAAATAATAATATTGACTTTAATCAGAACTACTTCAATCAAGTCACCATTAAAGGTTGAGTCATTTCTAAGTATATACTTCACTGAGGACACTCAAGATCTCGGTACGAAGGCGTCATTAAGGCTAACTGATACACACATACTTAATTACTTAATTCTATTTTTATTTACACAAGAAACAATCTGTATAGATCCTTAACTACATCCTGTGACTATGAAATTGCCTTTTATCCAATATTGTCTTATGTTTACGCGAATAATATACATTGAAATTAAACCTATTTTATACTGATTCTACGGCGTTTTTTACTTTTAAAACACTATTATTACATACTTTTTAAACTTTAAACTATTATTGTTAAGACTGCGCCGAGCGTAAGACGCGGTTGGACTGAATGAGAGAGCTCGATATTAAAATCGGCGCGCGGCCGCCATAGTAAAATTGTATGGAGGATTTGAAGTGCTTTTTTGATAAATATGTATCTTTATTGTCAACCAATAAATTAAATATTTGGGACGGACAAATTGTAATATAACTATTTATGTTTCGTTTAAGCTGTAAAATAGGATAGATTTCTACTGTTATAATCTAAAAATTCACTTAATACGAGCTTACGTTTTTGCATTTTTTTTTTTGCGTAATTTTGTATGCGAAAATATTAATTATTTAAAGTTTTTAACAAGGAGTAATTGTAAACACATTAATTGTTATGGTAAATGTATATTTTATATTCGTATTAAACAAAAAGTGTTGATTTTATCAACTTAACTGTGACCGCCTGTTTTGGCACATGTCGCGCAGGCGCAGTCTTAAGCACTGTTACTAGTTACTTCAATTTAAGGGATTATATTATAAAAATATTTATATTTAAATTTACACTCACCCCGACGTTTCGATTGCTTTTCAGCAGGGTTTAAACGTAAAATAATGCTTTACTAGCCGTATAAAGTAGTTTTATTTCAATTGTCGTTTATGACCGACATCGAATTCCGTGGTGTCTGTACAAAATGCGATGGTTATTTTAAAAATCGAGGTTGAGGAGTTAAGGATGGTTATTTTTATAACTATATTTCGAGTATAGACTATAATATATATTATTAATAATAAATATCAACAACCTTTTGATATAATCTGTAGTTAAAATTTTATCAAATTCAAAGACAAGCCATAGTGGACTAAATTTGAAAAATAAAACATAGAATTCAACTTGGCTATAATATTGTCTTACGTTGAACATGGCCGCTGAAAAGCAACCGAAACGTCGGGAAAGGTGTTAATTTGAATCTAAATAGTTTTAATATTTTTTTAAAACTTAAACTATTAGTACAGGTTCATTATTAGATGAATATTTTCAAAATTATGTAATAAAGGTGTTAGCTCAGTGGGGAGACTAACAGACTGCAATGCAGAGGGTCTCTGGTTCGAACCCACGTCGCGCACCTCTGATTTTCGGAAGTTATATGACTTTTCGAAATTATGTGTGTATTGATTGACAATTATCGCCTGCTCCGTGCCTCGGAGAGCACGTTAAGCCGTCGGTCCCGGCTGCCATGAACATCTATGGCATTCGTTATTGGGAAGTCAGTGCCTTCTAATATCCTGACACTGGTCTAGCCTTAGGGTATCGTTAGCCTTCGGGTTGCGGAGGTCAGATGGCAGTCGCTACGTGTAAAAACTGATATGCAGTCAAATCCGGTTAGACTAGAAAGCCGACCCCAAGTGACTTGGGAATAATAAAGGCTAGGGAGAAGAAGATGTAATAAAGGTGTTAATAAACAACGCTATAAAACCCGCATAAAGTAGTTTAATTTCAATCTACTTGGCCATTTAAGAAATATTGATGAAATAGTCAGTATTAAAACCACAACGTTACCGACTACTTTTATACAAAGCGGCAACTTCATATTTAAAAACCTACTATATAGATTTTTTACTTTGGTAAACAAACAAACTCATTACAAAAGCTTTCAGACATTTTTTCATTCATTCGGATTATATTCGTTCTATATTTTTTTATGCGACTATGGTGGCAAACAAGCATACGGCCCGCCTGATGGTGTAAAGTGGTCATTGTACCCTATGGACGCCTGCAACACCAGAGGCATCACTAGCGCGTTGCCGACCCTTTAGGAAAGGAAAAGGAAGTGGGATCGAGAAGAAGCGGGAAGGGGGAAAGAGGGCGATTGGGCCTCCGGCACTCTCAGTCACTGAACGAAACACAACAGTTGGAATACTGATATTTCACGTCGATATTCTGTGAGAGGGTAGTCCTTCCCCGGTCGAGCCGGCCCATTCATGCTGAAATCAGCTAGGCTCTAAAAATTAATTAGATATGACTAAAAAGGAATGACAATGGTGCCAATTCTGTTGTCATAAAATTCTCTAAACTTAACTAAAAATCACTAAAATTTATTTTAGTCCTGTCACTTTTAACGATTTCAGAATACGAAATGTCGTTTGACAGGACTAAACAAAATTTTTGTGATTATTAGTTAAGTTTAGAGAATTTTGTGACAACAGAATTGGCACCAATACCGTCGTCGTGGTCACCGAGGCAGTATAGAGCATCAAAAACGATTTTAGAAACAATATTAAGAGTAAAATACTGTTCTATTGGAGCACATTTGCAAAAACCGATTACTCTCGATGCAATAATGCTGCTAGTGAAACGCACTCTAAGTTTATGTATGAAGAGTTCATCTCATAAAATAGTTAAAAGCAGTTTTTTGGGCCCACGTGAAGGATGACAGGTATAGCTATCTACTATAGTTCCAGACTCGACAGTCTGGAACTATTACAGAATTTTTGACAGATAACCAGAAAACATTATCTAACCTAGATCTTTCCAATCGGTTGTCACATATGCTGACAACATAATTATTTTATTTTATTGCTTACGGTGCTGAACAATTTACCTGCGTTGTTTTTTTATTAAATAAGGGAGCTTTTTAACCACTTGCAAGAAAAATCCATAGTCTCTGCTTACCCCTATGAGAAATAGGCGTCAGGTTTTGCATTTGTATATTTACTTATGTTATATAAACCGATTTAAAACATTAAATAAGAAATGATTATGCCAACAATAGATTCAAAGAAAACCAATTTTACTTTTAATGTTTATCGCAAATATAATTGCCATAAATAATAGAAAATACCTTTATGTATTTTAAAGCGACCTATTTCTATTTACGAATTATATTTCTTTCTATTATTATAATCAAGGAGGTAAAACGGTAAAGCAACCTGTGGACATTACCCAAACCACGACTAAGCGTTGTCTAAATTAATACTATAAAAATAAACTTGTATTGCGTTTGTAACGTAGAAACTCCATAAATATTAATAAAATAATAATAATATCAGATCTCTATGTCGGAGCGTCGAGAAAATAATGATTGGATTACAATTTATTTCTGCAATTGGAGTTAAATAAAGCGCCATCTATTGGTTTGTTTCGGAACGTTAAGCGTAAGCTTGAGTGAGGTCGTCATAGAGCCAATGTGTCAGTTGCAGTGACAGTTATAACTGTCAGTGTCATATTGACGTTATATAAGCGACGGAGACTCGTGTGCGGACAAATTCGGGTGACGAACTCGCTGCGTTACGGATCAAATCAGAGAAAATCACAGTAAACCTTTATAGTTTATTTCTCTTGTATTTGACTATAGTATGTACGAAGTATAGTACCACGCCTATATTTTGTTGCTACATCATGTCAAAAGCGAGTCAGCCGCCTATTCTCCGACATGTATATAAACTGTTCCACTGCTGATCACTGGCCTGTTTTTAGTGTGAGTACGGTTAGACCATAGTCCACCACGCAGGCCCAGTGCGGGTTGATGCAGCATAAATGGGCCAGCTCGACTGGAGAAGGACTACCCTCTCACAGAATATCGACGTGAAATACCAGTATTCCTACTGTTGTGTTTCGTTCGGTGAGTGAGAGTGCCGAGAAACCTAATCACCCTCTTGCCCCCTTCCCGCTCCTTCTCTTTCGCACTTCCTTTCCTAAAGGGTCGGCAACGCGCAAGTGATGCCTCTGGTGTTGCAGGCGTTCATAGGCTACGGCTACCACTTACCATCAGGTGGGCCGTATGCTTGTTTGCCACCTTAGATGAATAAAAAAGAAATTTAAAAAAAGAGATCCTAATGAAGAACTCTCACTTAACTTACAATATTTTCCTTCACCGTTGTAGCGAATATATAAAATATTATTATTTCCAATAATTTGAAAAAGCAAATTCAATCGTAGGTATATTTATCTCTCAGGCCAAAATTCGGTAGTTATCGCGCTAACGCTAGTGGCGCTTGTTTTGGCGCCATCCAGAATAATCTAGATATTATTATAATAAACAAAATCACTACAGTATTCTCTGTTATTAGACTTTGGCGATTTGTAATCAATCTCAATCGCATCTCGTAGTCACCCGTGGCCAAGGCCAGCGCAATTTGGATTTTACATACACCTGAGGTTCATGGTACTATCATCAAAAATTTTATATCGTGAACAATATAAGAACGATATTAGTAAAAAAATATTCCAGCGCTCATATGCAGAGCAAATGTAAATTATAAACAAGGAATTAGTTAAACCATGCTCGGCAAACCGTGCCGCCGGCTTTTATTATGCGTTTTTATGTAGCAAATTGAAATCCGTAGTCTCTGCCTACCCCTTTGGGAAACAAAAAATTATTTACAAATATAGCACTGAAAATCAAATAAATTAGTAAATTAGCGAAAATGTAAATATGTCAAAATGGGAAACAAGAAAAAATGTGTACTGCGTTTAATGTCGTGTAACATTAAACAGAGTTAGAGACGGAAGATATATGACTATGACAATATTATACTAGATGTTTCCGAGGTTTCACCCGCGTTTATCGTTACTGCGCCGCCCCCGTGAGTCGTAGCGTGATGTTATATAGCCTATAACCTTCCTCGATAAATAGGCTATCCAACACAAAAATAATGTTTCAAATCGAACCAGTAGTTCCTGAGATTAGCGCGTTTAAAAAAACAAACTCTTTAGCTCATTAGTATAGATAGAACCGGCAGAGAAGACCTATATTAAAATATATCAATTGAAGGAGAATGTCACAATAATATTGAATTAAGAAAATAACAATTAGAAAAAATAAGACAATTTCTTCACTAACAAAAATGAATAAGAAACAAAGATTTCAAGACATTGGCATTATGCTCCATTTTGCTGCCACAATTGGACCCAATGCCATAATTTGGGTCCAATACTAAAATCCATAGTTGCCTGATAGACAAGTCCAATAACTGCCTAGGCAGTTTAGAGTCCAGATCAAAATTTAAAAAAAGTTATCAAAAGAAAATCCTTTGAGCCAAAATGTCTAAAAACATTTAATTTTTATCCATATGACAGGCATCGGCCTTGATACCAAACCAAAATATTTCAATCATTTTAATCGCGTTATACAAAACATAGTGATGAAAAAAGCATATAAAAAATTACAACTCCATACTAAAACCAAATTCAACGTAGACTTTTCGAAAATAATATTTGTTGTCAAATTCTCTTATTTCTAACCTTCACTTTAAATTCCTTTGACTAATACGTTTGTTTACAAATATACTATTGAATATGGTTTACGTATGATTCAAAATCTTTTCCTGTTTGTTATGAGTCTAGGGGCCGGAATAGGTAGAGTTTTTAAGTACAAAATTACGGCAAATATGCTACTACGAAATCTTAATATGGATATGCCTTTTTTAATCCTGGGATTGATTTAGTATTCTAAATTTGTTTAACTTCTTTGGACACAAAACATTTATTTTCATTCGAAAAAACATAATTAAGAAATAATTTATTTATACAAATATATAAAAGTGATTAGTTCCTGCATTGAAAAAATTATGATAGTATATTTTGATTCTTTAGTAAATGATGTGGACGATGAACCTTTAGCTTCCACCAGTGTTTTTAACATAGTTGAAATAGATTCTGATTGATTTGTTGTTATTTCATTTCATTAATTTGTAGATACTGTTTAATAAAAAAATATATACTCAGAGTCAAGTTTGTTTCATTTTTCCATCTCTCTACTCTCTTTGCACATAAAATAGAAAATTATTAAACTTTATCAAGCCGCCAGGCGGCGAGTACTAATATTCTGTCAAGCGCCATTTGCCAGCGTGTTACGTGTAACGCTACTTAGTTTGTGTGTAACACAGGAAAAAAGAGTTTTATAAGATAATAATATCAATCCCGGAAGTTTGAGAAAACAATTTTTATAAATCCCCATTTCCGGGTATAAAAGGCATATCCATGTTAACATTTCGTAGGTAGTTTAACGTCATTTGGTACTTAAAAACTCTACCTATTCCGACCCCTAGTTATGACGAATCGTTACTCATAATGAATGCTAATAATTATATAATATGGTATGTTATAAGCTACTTATTACTTTATATCAGTCTGTGCTCCACGTTTCCTCGCATCCGAGCGATAAACCTGCAACAAATAACATTTGTATTAAGATAAATAATAATACAACTGACCTTTCATATCTTTATAGTTAATTAAACACTTCTGCTGAATTTTCATAATATAAACAATGTTGGTTTGGGTCTGCCGTATTATCAAAGATCTCGTGTAGATGACGCCTCGTGATGCTTTAAAACGTATCGAATATGAATCGTAATAGGTCAGTTTGTAGATAAATATAATAAACATCAATGAAAGGATACTACGATATTGTATAAAAACTAGCAACACCGAGTGCAAAATAGTAATGATAATTTTTAACCGAATGTTCATGTAATATTCCGGATTTTCTTGAGTTAGCTTACACGACTTCTAGACACCCTTTTTATGCAAAACACTATAAAGTATTGCGGATATTAGAAATATTGAATAGAAGAACACCATATCTCGACTGAAAATTCTTTTCTTTCCTGTCCACTTAAACGTGTCCCTTTAATATCATGGGAAGTACGAGATTCTGCAATAAATAAGGTAGTAATGCTGCTCTTCAAATAGCTTTTCAGTAATTTTTTTTTTTTTTCAATCTTTCGAAAGACTAGGTTCCTCTATGAGTAATTACTGTGCGCCGTGGGACTTTGCAAACATTCAAAAAGGCATACGGAATTGTTAATTTCTTTTTCAATGCTATGTTCAGTCTATTAAGATATTATGGTAAGGCTTTTGGTTGTGTTAATCGAGAGCCTCAAAAGTCAGAGTAATACATTGTGTGACATTATTTAAATGACACCTTAATTAACCCTAACACGGCGCTATCGACAATGTTATAAAATAAGCTACGCTTTTAATATATTTTAAACTAGAGGATGCCCGCAGCTTCACCCGCACATGTTTTTTATTTATCCATTCTTCCCAATCCCGTGGGTATTTCGGGCAATCCCTTCTTAGTGCACCCCTACAGTACCCAAGGAACATACATGTCAAATTTCAGCTTCTTGCGCCCAATAGTTTCGGCTGTGCATTGTCTGTCAGTCACTCAGTAACGGAAGAGTTTTATATAATATATATCGATTTTAAAGTGGTGTACTAGTCACACAGGGTCAGTCATAGCTCGTATAGTAAATCAGTGTAGTTAAAAATTGATAACATGAGATAATGAAGAATATATCTATTTTCTAAATGTTTATGATCGCTATGATAATATAATGTGCAATAAACGGAAAGATCTACGAGTAAGTAATTACAGTAAGGCGTTTGATTGAGTTAAATAAGAATCTGCAGACTTCGAAAATAAAACATTGCTCTCATACGGCGCTTTGTAGACGAGGCATTTGACAGCGTATATGTAGTAGTGCAGAATACGATATTTTAACGATGTATTATAATTTTAAAAGGAATACTACCGGGTCGCATGCTATGACCTGTATGGGAATAAAGAATTGTGTTCAATATTTAGGACGAAAAATATATCAGATATACAAACAGGTATTGCTTATTGGTAAGAATCAACTCGCATCCTTATTGGTTGTTCTTTAACTTTACAGTATACATCAGCGATGCTTGTTATTAAAAAAATATTTGATAATTTTGCGATTTACCATTCAAATGTCAACACTGTCTCCTACTGATTATTATTTAAACAACAATTGATAATAGCGCGATAATTTTTTAGTTTTGTTATGAACGATAGTATTGAAAATCTTATAATTTTTTTTTTGTTATTGATTTCTGTGACTTCTTTGCATATAGTTCTCGGGTCCAAGAGGTTATCCTTGGAGCACTCCTTAAATTTAAATTATCAAATATCGGCATATAATTAAGAGTAGGCTTATCTACATGATTTAGTATTTATATGTTGATTAATTTACGTTTAATAATGACAAATAAGCACACAATCTCAATTTATTTGAAAATTAATCATAATTATGTATCGCCACATATTATCAGTACCAGTCCGAACTGACTTTAATCAGAAAGTCAGCGTGCGACTGAAATATCAATCGTAATAATATATTACTCTGATAAAGTATTCTATATCTGAATTTTTCATTGAATGGCAATGATGAATGCAAATGGAGTATAAACCCATTTATACGTGTTCTCAAGGTCATTTTTAAAGTAAGTTAAATGTATAGCGAAGGATCCGCTATAGCTAATAAGGTAAGTATACATTTTTTTATTTATTTATTCAAAATTTACATTTAAAAATAAATAAGTTAGAAGCTAAACTTGAAGAAAGTTGTCCAAACCAAAGATGTGTTTACACCAATACATATTATGTTTTGAGATCTGTGTTAACAGAAGGATCATTATATCATTGCTTATTTAAAAAATTACAAACTTTTCAAACATAGTTTGATTACACGGATGGTGTAGCGGGAAGGACTGTTTTGGGTTCTTATCCCACATGAGACAATTATTTGTCTGATCTAAGAATAATTGTTGTGAGCGATTGTTTTATTAGATTGATGCGCTGGATGTATACGCGTCTATCTATTAAATATATCTATAATAAATTGTATTACAGTACGCCTTGTATTACAGTCGATGCCGATATTTTCTAGCAAAAAACACAATAACATTGTCTAACCTAGGAATCCTTTAGACTTTACAATCGATACTTCTTGAACGTATGCCACGTGACTAACGAACCAGTTCACTTAGAAAAACCGTGTTAAGACGAAAGGAGAACAGAATGCACAATAACGACGTGCTTTTATACAACGAAATTAATTACTAGTGTAAAAGTGTTCTCTTGTGAGTGAAATTTACATCTCTTTATGACAAAATAAACTCTTTAACAAGAAAATATAACATGTGGCGCTTTCAAATTAATATAATATCTTACATATTGTTACAGCCAATGCCATCTCTCGGCAATGTGGGGAAGCGCCCAGCTTTCTAATAATTTATTACAGCGCCATCTATTGACGTCTTCCTGAACTACGTAGCTTGTCAGTACGCGAAGAGTAGAGAGTGCTAGAATTTTCTCGTATGGCGCCGGGTATGGCGCTTCTAGAAAATTCCAGAAACACTTATAATCAAATATAAGACGGAGCACGCTCACCGCCATGTCAGTTCAATCTTAAGCGGTAAACATCGGAGCGAACGTAAGCAAAAATGTCACAGAGTTTAAAGCAGTTAGAGTGGGAAAGTGTTTAAGTAGTATGTTGTAGTGTTTTAAATTTAATTGTGTGTTAGAATAATAGGAGTTTTAGTCGGTAATATTGTTTAAATTGTTATACCTCGAACCTAGCACATAACAATATCTTAAAATTATGTCTGTACGTGTCGAAGCTTGCTGTTAGTTATAGTGTTTCTAAAAATATGGGAAGGACCTTAGGCTCATTTTTCATTAATGTGTCAAATTCGTTTAATATCAACCCCGGCATAGCTATTTTCATAGGTCATATCTTGCATGTATTGGTTTATTTTTATAGAAAATTTATCAGAAATAAGGGTTAAGTGTAAAATCTGTAAGACAACTCCTACAATGAGACTAAAGCCTGTTTATTTTACACTCGGCCTTTATTTAGGTAAAATATACAAAAATGAGTTCATTTATTGTATGATGTAAATGTTTTGTATAGTTTTACCTAACATCCCACATCGCAGGATTGTCCCGAAATCTCGGGATGTGGATAGTTAAATTCCAATGAGATAAACTAATTAGTTTATCTCATTGGAATTTAACCATCCACATCACTCGGCACAGGGACAAAGGCGAGGCGACCACCTCAACGACTACGCCGTCCGTGCAGTCAAAGCAAAAAAGGGCATGTAAAGGAAAAGCACTTAAAGTGCGTAACTACATAGCTGTCACTTGCCTTTCGCCTTAACAAGGCCAAATGTTAAGAATAATCTTCTTATCCATAAAGAAGATATAAAATAGATTTACGTTTGGCATTCAACTATATATCTTTCTATCCTTTGCTTTCAGAAAGGACTAGGCAATCCAACATCTAAATCATGAAACGGTCTCAGAACGCTTACCTGTAGACCATTCTTAACCCGTCACACGTCATTCTTATCAAAAGGATTAATGTATCATGGTTCATCAGTAATAATATCACCCTCCTTCCCCCTTCACGCTCCTTCTCCTTCCCATTTCCTTTCCTGAAAGGTTGGCAACGCGCAACTGATGCCTCTGGTGTTGCAGGCGTCTATAGGCTACGGTGACCACTTACCATCAAGTGGACCCGTATGCTTGTTTGCCAACATAGTTGTATAAAAAAAAATATTATTAAATCTAATAGTTTCAAAATCTTCTTACAATATTAGAAGGAAAACATTGCTCTCACATAAGAGCTCAACCATAGAAATATAAAAAAGAGGAGAAGTGCCAAGGTGGCGTGTCGGTGTCCGCGCGATATGCCCAAAGCGGTCATGTCATAAGCTAATGGCCATCTCCGCGAACTAGTACACTTTTGACCGTGATCGCGACAAATTATAAGAACGCCGTCTTGTTCAGTGGTTTGTTGTAAAAACCGAAGCTCAAACCAAAACTTTGTGAAGAATGGAATCACTTACCATATGTAAATACAAGTATTTTACTATATTTGTCTTAAAAATCATGAAAAACAACAAATCGTAAAATATTTCTTGCTTTTATTATGTTATTATTGTTTTCAAATATCACAGCGACTGTATTATTTTTCAATACATACATTGCTCTTTAACCACTACCTAAATTTGGCGCGAAGTGACTGGACGAGCAATGTAAACATCACAAAACGATACTTTATTAAGGGAATGCATCGCGTAGTACGGCCGCTGCTTCTTGCACCGAGTGTGCAACGAATTAGTGATGCGCTTGTGCAGATCCACTAACGTAGGCTATCGACAACAATTGATTAATTGCTATAATGGTTTATTTTTCAATTTGTCAACCGTTTCAACCCGGTTGGAAGATCGATGTATAATTATGTTTTTACTTATTTTGATCATTTTGCAGCCTAGTAGAGAAATAGAAATGCGTAACCAACTTTCGTAAAGTAAGTAAATTTAATTTAAGGTTAATAAACGGTGGAGTGTTTTTGTCTTTGAATTATTATAATATATGCTATGCCTTATCCTCGTGCTATTTTCTTACATTTTTATGGTTTTGTATTTTACTTCTGGCAAAGCTTCGATTGCGTTATGGTCATCAGCATGTTTCAGACGACTTGCCTAAATTAAGTCAACATATTAATTATGCTATTTGTTTATCATGCAAGGGTGTGTGTTTGTTTTCATATATTTAACTGTTCTATTCTTTAGTAGAATTTTTTAATAAAAAATTCCTATTATAAGTGGGGTATTGCGTAACATACTTACAGCAGGTATCGGATTAATTATGACAGTTCAATAAAATTTCTTACATTATTTACTTTGTTCAGCAGACTAATTTTTCTAGCATATGAGGCAATGCATTATTTCAAAATCATTGAGACCTTGATTGGTAGTGTGTTACGAAATTCTGGTGCTGCTTAATACATGGTAAGATTTAGAAGTAGCTTAAGATATATGTAAATGATAAATAAGTTGTTTTTGTACCTTTTCAGCTTCCCAAAAGATGCGAATTTAAAAAAAGGATGGATTGATGCTACAGGCAGGTCACCAAACTGGTTCCCTAAATAAATAGCACCATATGCTTTTTTTGAATAGTTACATTAATTATTGCTTTCATTTTTGTTTATATTTAACTGTGACAAATTTCATACTCCTCCGTCCACCGTCCGCGCATTTTTCGTAAAAAGGGGTACAAAGTTTTTGCTTCACGTATTAAATTATAAATATTAATGAAAATATGCTCATCTACTAAGCTGTAAAGAATACATTAATAGTAATAGTATTTATCATGATAATAATGTAATTAATTAAAAAAGCTTTAATACACATTTCTAGATCATTCGGTTTAAATGAAATATCATAAAACCAATATATCGCGATAAAATCCATAAACTGTAGTTTAATTTCAATGTGTAACATTCAACCCAAGAAAATACCTTAGCAGGGTTCAACAACACCTATTTTTTGTTGACGCGGTGGAAGCTCTGCGAGTCGTCTCGCGACCCCGCCCGGGATTCGGCGCACCGTTTGGTGCTGGCGGGCCCCGTCTAACACACTATCTCGCTACTTTGGAGGCGCACATAGACACGGCGCTGCCTCCACTGCCTACACTCTGTATTGCGACGTCATCGACGCCCGTACCTACGGCTAGGGAGAGGGCGATGGATTTCCCTCTCGCGCTCTGCCGTCTAGGATTCAATAACATCTACTGTTTCAGTACCTAGTCAATGTAACCGAATCTTTGTCTTCATTTTTTGATTAACTAAATAATATATATTTTTAGCATCATTTTGTTTATTTTTATTATAATATTTTCTGGACATGCCGTCTTTTTATTTCTTTAATTTTCAGGACCCTAAAAAATATATTGGAAGATAGAGAAGAACAAATGGAAGAATCGATAACTTTCCGATTTAGTCAATCATTAGTGTATATGTAAAATAAATTGCTTTTGCACAGTACAACGATAGCGTCCGATGTTTTTGTGTGAGTAAGTTGAACGGTGCATGGTAAATACACGCTATGTTTGACAGGATAAGGTTCATAATTGATTATTTTGTACGTTCTGATTTAAAAACTGCGAGTGTGTGCGCGACTGCGTTTCTATTGCTTTTACTGAACTGCACGTGTAGTAGTAGCCGGGTGGTAGGGGTAAACTGGAGACACAGGTTTCCGATATATTTTCGTCTACAGGGCATATCTCCTTGTTTATTATATCTATGAGCTCAACCTAACGAATTAGTTTCAAGATAGCAAAACGAAAAAACTGTTAAAAAGAGCACATAACGAATTGGACTAGATCTACGGTTCCAATTAATCACAATACTGAAGTCATACAGGCACAGAGTGTAAACCCAGAAAGCTCAAATGATCATCCGCTAAAATGGCGCACATGAGGCCGACTTTAATAATAATAATAAATTATCAGAATTTTTGAAAGGAAAACTTCTTTAGCGGCGTTGTGCACTTTTTTGTGATGGGTAAAAAGTGTTAAACTCGCGTCAGGACACGTGACCTGATCGAAAATTCGTAAGACGGAGGGAGAATTGTCATGTTTGTGTACGATAGCGCAATAAATGAATATTGTATTTTACCACATAAATTATAGTACTTTTATACTGATAATTAAAGCAATTAGTGCAAAATTATTCCCTAACCATTCCAAAATATCAAAAATGCACAACGTTTTTTTTTTTTTTTCTTTTAAATATAAGAGAAATTTATTAAAATCAATTCTATTATCGTCATATAACTAACCTGAGAAATAAAAACTGTCCAAAACGCTAAAGAAAGGCGCTTAGCTGAATAAAATGTTGATAGTGATATAGTTACCGTTACTACAGTGAGTAGCGGGCAGTCGATGCTATATGCAGGTGGTCTTGAGATGCATGGACAGCAGGCCCTTGGCCACGAACCCGCGCCCACACAGGCTGCACACGTACGGACGGACGCCGCTGTGGTACCTACAACACAAATTATAGTATTAACAGGTTTACACTACTCATATAGTGACATGTAAAAACGTTCTTCTCCCTAGCCTTTATTATTCCCAAATCACTTGCGGTCGGCTTTCTAGTCTAACCGGCAGCACTGTCGCGTTAAAGCTAGGGCTTTGCTATGGCTAATACATAATACGAAATAGCGAAAATATAGCAAATATTGCTAAAATTTCGCTATGGTTAGGCTATTGCAAAATCTCTCCGTCCTTCGTAGTCCCCGTCAAAGTAAAGTGCTCTACGTCAACGATTCTTGTTCATCGCCATGAATTTGTAGTGTCACAAAGGAGACCGTCCATATTCGACTTGCACGTGAACAATCGTCTTATAAACAAAGTAAAATATTAAAAGCTTTGTTTAAATATATAATAAATATTGGTTACCATCCAGTAGTATGAAATTGACGTATTTTATTTCTATATTATATCAAAATAATACACACAGCCTGGAAGCAATAAGGCAGTATTACCGCAACTGCATATTCGGCCGAAGGACTGTTGGTTGTTGTGCTCACATAATGTCTGTAATATGGTACCTAAGCTGGGCAAGATATGAAAATGTCACCCCACCAGCCCAGTTTCTGGAAAATATTTTAATAACTTATGAGGGTGATGAAAATAAATATTTTTTAAACAATGTGTTTTATCATATTATTTAACGAACTTGATACTAAACTTCAAAGAATAATGTTATCTACTTAGTTTGGGCTACTCAAAATTAATATTGTTATTACAATATAAAATTGTTCACGCCCAGGGCAGGGTCCCATACAAGGTGGTCGGACTCCTTTATAAAATAATCAACAATGTCATAGAGTTTTGTAAAGTTTATTTTCAGCCGTGTTCATTATACCTACGAGAAATCAGACTACAATTAATTTTAAAATAATTGAAATTATCGGGATGTATTGGACCTACTGAGCAAAATGCAGTACAAGATCGATAGGTACCATGTTTTGCATTTTGCGGTTTCTTGCAAAAGAGTAAGACTGTTTGTACGCGCCCGCACTAGGGCGAGCAAGGCGAAGGGGAGGGACGAGGGGCGGCGACGCTCGCGCAACACACGTCACTACTCTATGGCCGACTCCGCAAACAACGATCGAGTGTGATTCATGTTAATATTTTATATCTCAGTCCTATTTAACAATATTATATGTACTACTGAAAGCGAAGTTTGTTTATATCCTGAACACTGTTCATTGTTACCGTTTGTAATTGTTTAATTGGCAACCTATCTTCTTCTTCTCCTTAGCCTTTATTATTACCAAGTCACTTGGGGTCGGCTTTCTAGTTTAACCGGATTTAACTGGATATCAGTTTTTACACGGAGCGACTGCCATCTAACCTCCGCAACCCGAAGGCTAACGATACGCTAAGGCTAGACCAGTGTCAGGATATTAGAGGGCACTGACTTCCCAATAACGACTGCCATAAATGTTCATGGCAGCCGGGACCGACGGCTTAACGTGCTCTCCGAGGCACGGAGCAGACAATAATTGTCAATCAGTTGGTCTCCCCACTGAGCTATCGTATCGTAAAAATGTTAAACAAAATAATATAAAATAACTTCAAAAACTGAAAAGCAAGCTAATAATTTTCTTGACTTTAATATTACTTGACTCTCTTATACATACCGTTCGTGTATGACGAGAGTAGATCTCTGACTGAAGGCCTTCCCGCAGTGCGAGCACACGTGCGGCTTCTCGCCCGAGTGCACTCTCTCGTGTAACGTCAAGTTGCACTTCTTCACGAAACCTTTACCACAAGTCCTGCAAAAACATACAAAACAATTATACAGGTAGTCTATGTACGGATTCTTTGTTTGATAGATTGATAGAATTGAAAGAGGCTTAGAGATTCAGAACTAATATATTGATATAAAGGAAAAATGATAATGTTATGTTATAATGAGTACACACGCGGCGCGGTTGGTGTCCGGTAATGAACTAAATATGAATTATATGAAATTAACAATATTACAAAAATATGCTGACACGGGCGCACGAGCGTACAAAGTAGCGATGTACGGTGAGACCGTACAGTCTATCATACTGCAAAATCATGCGTAAATAATTATACAACATGTAACATAATAAACACACATCCTGAAAGTAGTTTGTTCAAAATCGGCTACTGAATCAATTCCAGCAATTAAATATTTTTAATATAGCTAATTTTATCCCTAAAATAATTAAAACTAATTAAATTATAGTCACCCATTTATTAAACAGCTGAAATAAACGAAAATGTATCATAATTCAAGGCGATAAGGTTTTTGATGCAATAAAGGCAATAATGTTAGATTTATTGTAATATACCTATACTATCCGCACACAATAAGGAGAACTAATTCGTTAAATTAAAATATTTAAGTACATAAAAGTAACATTTTAATGATTATATTATTATTATGATTTAATAATTTAATTGGGGTGTTTGAGGTTGTGCATTATATCTGTGACATGTAGTATACACATCTTCTTCTCCCTAGCCTTTTTATTATTCCCAAGTCACTTGGGGTCGGCTTTCTAGTCTAAACGGATTTGACTGGATATCAGTTTTTACACGGAACGACTGTCATCTGACCTTCTCAACCCGAAGGCTAACGATACCCTAAAGCTAGACTAGTGTCAGGATATTAGAGGGCACTGACTTCCCAATAACGACTGCCATAGATGTTCATGGCAGCCGGGACCGACGGCTTAACGTGCTCTCCGAGGCACGGAGCAAGCGATAATTGTCAATCAATACGCACATAATTCCTAAAAGTCATATAACTTCCGAAGGTCAGAGGTGCGAGACGTGAATGACTTATCCATTGTGCTACCGCAATCATTTATATAAAACTAGCTGTCCCGACAGACGTTGTCCTGTACAAAAAAGAAAAAAAAAGCATATGTAAACCATCCTCGAATCCACTTGAACACACACAAAAAGTTTCATTCAAATCGGTCCAGCCGTTTAGGAGGAGTTCACTGTCAACACACGTACAGAAGAATTATATATATCTACTAGCTTTTGCCCGCGGCTTCGCTCGCGTTAATTTAGAATTAGACAATCAATTTGGGTCTTACTCTGCTTGTTATGTAATATATAATTCAATCATTATTCGAAAGACACGTGGCGCCATCTATTATCATAAGAACGTTATTGTTGTTTTCCTCGGGAACAGTAATTTTTTTGGGATGAAAGGTAGTTTATGTCCGTTTCTGTACACCTGATTAGGGTTCCGCAAATTTTAAAAAGTATCGATACCGATAAAAGTATCGGATCAAAAGTATCGATACTACTTAGTATCGAGTACTTTTTCTTTGCCTCGGGAAACGTGTTAAAATCTCAAAAAAAGTACATACATAATTAAAATTTTTCAAAAATAAAAACGTCTACATTCTGTGCTAAGAATACTAACACAATACTTAACAACTACATATTGAATACTACTACGTACTAATTTATTTTGTGAACCCCCAGTCTTTTTCGGTACAATCACACTATCAGACATAAATAATAATTTATTGACGCGTGAACCGGTGAGACGGTTTCTTGCAGACATTATCAAGGCCCCAGCCTTTGAGAAAAGTCTTTCAGACGGCACTGATGTTCCGGGTATTATTAGGTATTTAGTGGCCATGGTATATAATTTAGGGTACACCGTTTTCATCTCGCTCCATAGTATGAATGGGTCCGACTTTAAAGAAGACAGGACTTGCAAGGTATATTCCAGTTTCATCTTTATCAATGCCGCGGCGCCTATAATTAATTAGATATCATTCATGAAATCATCCCGTTTCAAAATACCAAGATCCGATTAAAGTACTTAACTGACCACACATAACCGCTGATTAGGAGATTCGCGGATTCCTCTAATATAGAATCTGGATCAATAATAGTGAATAGTAAAAAGTATCGAGTACATTAAAGGAACTTGAAATTATAATATCTGGATAGGAATTAACAAATAAAAAATAGGGGTTGATCGTAAAGGGGTGAAAAATTGAGAGTATTATGAGATTTTTTACTGTAAGTCACCAAAAATTTAAAAAAAAAATTTGCCAAAAAATTAAAGTTTATAATTAACAAATAAAAAATAGGAGT
Organism: Catocala sponsa; assembly: GCA_963564715.1. Lineage (NCBI taxonomy): Eukaryota > Metazoa > Arthropoda > Insecta > Lepidoptera > Erebidae > Catocala > Catocala sponsa. The sequence continues at coordinate 3,446,195 of OY751352.1, forward strand.
TGATCGTAGAGGGGTGAAAAATTGAAAGTAATATGAGATTTTTTATTGTAAGTCACCAAAAAATTTAAAAAAAAAAAATTGCCAAAAAATTAGTTTATAATTAACAAATAAAAAATAGGGGTTGATCGTAAAGGGGTGAAAAATTGAGAGTATTATGAGATTTTTTATTGTAAGTCATCAAAAAATAAAAAAAAAATTTTGCCATAAAATTAAAGTTTATAATTAACAAATAAAAATAGGAGTTGATCGTAGAGGGGTGAAAAATTGAAAGTAATATGAGATTTTTTATTGTAAGTCATCAAAAAATTAAAAAAAAAAATTTTGCCAAAAAATTAAAGTTTATAATTAACAAATAAAAAATAGGGGTTGATCGTAGAGGAGTGAAAAATTGAGAGTAATATGAGATTTTTTATTGTAAGTCATCAAAAAATAAAAAAAAAATTACCAAAAAAAATTTGTTTTTAATTAACAAATAAAATATAAGGGTTGATCGTAGAGGGGTGAAAATTTAAGGTTGTATGTATTTTTGTATGCTGTGTCATAAAAAAATAAAAACAAAAAATTTTGCCTAAAAAATAAAAAATAAAAATTAGGGGTGGACTACCCTTAACATTTAGGGGGATGAAAAATAGATGTTGGCCGATTCTCCACCCTGGCCGACAATCACGCTAAGGATCACAAAAATCGGTCGAGCCGTTTCGGAGGAGTTCAAGTTCGAACCCCGTGACACGAGAATTTTATATATTAGAAGATATATTAATACGTGAAGCAAAAACTTTGTATCCCTTTTTACGAAAATTGCGCGGACAGTGGAGTATGAAATTTGGCATAGTTAAAGTTTATATGGAGAAGGAGGGACGAATCCTAATATTTATATAAAGTATGCATTAGAAATACATTAAAATAATGAAAAACCACTACACGCACACAACCATGCATTTGACACACGCAGTCCAAGCGCGTAACTATGGTTACATATATCAATATGTAATGACATATATCAGCAATATCTTACAGGCAAACTTTGGTCGAATTTCGGGCACTAGGCGACCGCTAGTAAAGTTTAAATTGCAATGTATCTTTGTAAGAGAAGCTGTAGAATTAGTGACTTACTTGCAGACGTTGGGTTTGTAGCCGGTGTGTATGCGGATGTGGAACTTGAGGTGTTCCCGCGAGGAGAGGGCCTTCCCGCAGACGTTGCAGAGGAAGTTGCGCTCGCCCGTGTGCGAGCGCAGGTGTCGCCGCAGCGAGTTGACGTGCGCGAAGTGTCGCGCGCACACGGCGCAGCGCAGCGCCACCGCGCGCCCCAGGGCTTCAGGGTGCGCGCGCGTGCGGTGCGATAGCAAGTACCTGCATACGTCATACACATCAAGCTCTTTCTGTCACGTACCCAATCAAACCACGATCACTATATAGGTAAAATACAAACAAAATTTTAACAAAAAAGAAAACCGACTTCAATAAAGAATATTCTAAATCTTAAAATGCACAAAATTTAATAAATAATTACATATTCTTGTGAATAATTAAATCATTGTTATTAATGGAGTCAGTTATCAAAATTAAATGGGACCACACGGGAAGCACCAGCTTTTAAATAAAAAAAAAATTATCAAAATCGGTTCACCCAGTCGAAAGTTATGAATGAGGTAACAAACATGAAAAAATAAAAAAAAATACAATCGAATTGAGAGAGCTCCTCCTTTTTTTGAAGTCGGTTAAAAGCCAGCGTCCCCCGTCAGTCTGTATGTCCGCGATAAACTCAAAAACTACTGGACGGATTTATTTACGATTTTCTCCGATTCTAGATGCATAGTTTGTAAGGGTTTTGTACTACCCATGCGAAGCCGGGGTGTGTCGCTAGTAAATGATATAAGAGAGCCGTCTCGCATGACCTGATAAATGAGTTATAAAATACTGAAATTATAATTTGATCGCGATTTAAAAGAGTAGCCTTGAGTTTCTTGCAGGTATCTTCTCTAGGCGCAACCTTTTATCTGATATATGATATAACTAGCTTTTGCCAGCGGCTTCGCTCGCGTTAATTTAGAATTTGACAATCAATTCGGGTCGTACTCTGCTTGTAATAATATAATTCAATCATGATTCGAAAGACACGTGGCGCCATCTATTATCATATAGGTTATATAACATCACGCTACGAGCAACGGGAGCGGAGCCGTGATACCAAAAATTTGTGAAACCGTCATGGACAGCAGGTGCAATATAAAACAACCAACCTCATGTAAACAAATCCTTCGGGGCAGAGGTCGCACACGAATCGCTTGTTAAGAGGCGCTGTCTCCGCGCCCTCCCCATAACTGTGGGTCTCACCTGCAAACATAACATTACACATGTTTAAATAAGTCAGGAAAAGAAAGGAACAAACAGACTGAGAAATATTTATACTAGTTTGAATCTGGAATTACCCTCAAACTTAAAAATTTAAATCATAGAAGAAATGTGTGTGTACTTTACGGTTCTAAAATCTTCGATCCTATATTTACATAGAATGTGATAGAGTATTATTATTATTATTTTATTAGATTACTATAAAATTATTGGACTACAAAAGATTACAACAAAAAATCTGCTGTTTCATTCATTTTGTCGAAGTCCAAGTCAAATTTTGTATTGAACAGCTGTTTTTTTTTTTACAGTAATGTGAAGATATATAACCGTGCTTGAGTATCTGGTGCACGTCGCGGAAGGTCTTCTCGCAGAGCGTGCAGCGGTAGGGCCGGCGGTCGCGCTCCCAGTGTCGCCGCCAGTGTGGCGCCCACTCGCCGCGGGACACCGTCTGGAACACACACCGGGTACCAAATAAGTCAGAAGTCTTTCAAATCTGGTAGTAATTGTCCAATAGCGGGATAAAGATGGTCAATATTGTGATGTAACCACTAATGTGAGTGTGCAGGCGTGCGAAGAAGATACCGAGATATACTTACTGCGGACCCACTTCTTTTCATTCACAAATATCTATTGCATAATTATAATTTTATGACCAATTTTAATAATTATTGTTTTCACAAAAAAAAAATATTTTAATGTGCTATTCTTACTAAATAATTATTATAAAAATTCTACTGTTAGTTTGTTCATTTGTAAGACTTTCAAGTATTACTCCTCGATCGATCATAATGAAATCTCGCACATCAGTTTCCAGGGATACAGAAGACATGGGGTACCTATCATTCAGTACTACTCTCGAGGGATAGTTTATATAATCAAAATCAAGATCAAAAATAAATTTATTCAAGTTAAGTTACAAGGTAACACTTATGAATCTCAAAGTTATACTACATTTATTTCTGTGAATTTACATTTACTGCCACGTTCAGCAAAGCAAGGGTGTAGGGCTCATGAGAAGAACGGTAATAACGTAATTAATGAACTTTAGGGAAGTATTCTGTTATAAAAACCCTTTATTTTAAACAAACAGCGAAGGTCACGTTTGGGAGTGAGATGAGCAAAACAGAACCATTGAGAACTCCGACATGAATGCATACTATTTTACACTCTCTTCAATCTATCATTCTACTCAGAAGTAATAGTTCTGGCTATTGAGCATATGGATAATGGAATCATACACAAATGTATAACTATAAAGTTAATAACCTACAACAAGTAGATGATATCCTCTATCCTATCTCTATCTATTGAATAAGACCTTCAAAAATTTGACCATAGGGTCTCCATAGAAAATTTCCGTACAAGACTTCAAGCCTTAGATTCGTAGATAATCATATATATAAAAATTAGTAAAGTTTAATAGTAATAGTAGTGTAAGTTTTCAAAATTTTGAAATAATGTGTCAAATAAACAACGCGATAAAATCCGTATATAGTAGTTTAATTTCAATGAATAACATTCGCGTAAACAAAAGACAATATTATATATTGTGTATTTTGTTTGATTTCCTACAAGATTTGAGTGTAAATAATGAAAAAAGGAGCTTCTGCTTAAACTCTTATTTTGTCTTTAATTTTTGTTGTTGCTACCAAACAGCGAAACATTGCATACTTAGGACATGAGTTGCGTCATGATCGATACCATTTGCTGCATACCATCATGATGACCAAAAAACAGGAAAATCGCCAAATTTATTGAGTCGATTATAAATTCTCTTTTCACTATTTGTTTTAAGTTTTGTACAAATTCACTAACATTCGTGATTAGTATAGCATGAAATAAAATGTTCACCACGAAATACCTATTTATGTTATCATTATTAAAATAAATAAAATAAAAATAAATATCATTTATTTCAGACGTTACAGTCCATAAATTGTTAGTAATAAGTTAGTAACAATTTTGTGCTTATCTTCTATGTTAGTAATGTTAGTACCTATATAACCCTGATTTATTTTACTTTATTATACCCAAAGCCACTCCAACCATGTGCCTTTGGATGAGACAGTCTGGTCTCGCAACAATAGTCTTCAGGATGCCATTCCGACTGTTACGTAAACGTTGTAATAAGGATGCTGCTTTCTTACGCATAATGGCATGAAAACCATCCGTATGTGCTTCTACAAACATGCTCGACGCACTACAACGCCACGGCAGCCGCAATAGCATCCTGAAAGCGTTGTTATATTGCACACGCAGGACGCTGTAGGCTCGGCTCGTGTATGACGCCCATAGACCATTATTACTACCGAAATTCGGTCTAGAGGATATTATCATTATAAGGTCCTCTAGACCGAATTTCGACTATCTGCGCAAGAGATATAATGATAATGGAGATGAACAAACACAAGTGTACTCTCGAATCCCTCACTCCAATAAACCGATTGGACCACAGTCCAACCGGAGAGAGATCGGGCGCGAATCAACGTCTTTACGAGCTGTCCGTGTCTCTATTAACCATTTTAATAATTATTTGTCTGTTTCTCACGTCACAAAGGCTGACAAAAGTATTGTACATAGAATACAAAGGACACATTACACGTGAGATTAAAAACAATGAGCCGAATGAGAGAATTGTTTGGCAAAAAATTCATTAACTTTTAGCACTAGACCGACTCGTAATTCGAACTTTCATACATAACAGTCGCATTCAGTACTCCTGAATAACTGAGACAGAACGGAATATTAAAGATGAGACCAGCATCAAATATATAAATCATCTGTTAACACTACGCTAAGAGAACCAATAATGCAAATGGCGCAAGACTGGTCTGTGTGGAAAATCTTGGGGGAGGCCAATGTCCAGCTGTGGACGTCTTTCGGCTGTGATCATGAACTAAACCAATCATATACCTTCCGACATCTGGTGCATCGCAGTGGGTCCTGGTCGGGCGGCGGCGGCGCTGCAGGGGCCTCGTTTGCTGCCGAGTCACTGTTATGCTGTCTGCAAAACATACAATATCTTACAGTCAAACTGTTGCTTTAAACACAGTGAATATTTCATAAACTTATAATATGTATTATAATAAAATAATAATTGTAACTCTTCGATGTCTGTACATACATGGGAGATCTTTAAGAAAAATGTATACGCTTTCTTTATAAGCGTTATAGAAGACAAAACAATTATTTTAGAATTTTTGTCTAGCTAACTGTGTGCACCAGAAAGGCAAAGGTGCGTGAAGAGCGTGACGGATTGTCAAGCATACTACACAACCTTAAAGATGACCACGACCACTCTGTCAAGAGTGAAACGACGTAGAACGAGAACTGTATGTTTGCACGAGCATTACGTATCTTGACCTATCTTATGTGTGGGGGCCAGTCAGTACAAACCGGCGACACTTCGACCCAGTGGGATCTTTTGTGTCAGCCCCAAGATTTATCCCTTAGCTATCTCCTTTTGAATGTACTGCATTAACCGCAGTGTACAATTCAGAGGGAGAAGCCTGAAGTCTTCAGGGTTTCGATATGCCAATCCCATCAGGGCCATCCTCAGTCGAGCCAACGCGTCGCATTCACACAGTAGGTGCGATATGGACTCCTCCTGTTCACCACAGGCTCTGCAGATCGAATTGTGTGCCAATCTCAATCTGCACAGGAAGTCGTTGGTGCCAAAATGGCCAGTGAACGCTCCTATGAGCAGGCGCATTTGGTTAAAACAGCATTACGTAAAAATTACAGCATCAAATTGAATTATCACAGTTGCATAGCTGAAGGTCTAAATTAAAATTTGGTTCATGTTTCATCTTGATATGCTAACTAACATTTTCAAATTCCATGCATACAAAATCGCGGGCAAAAGCTGGTATTATGAGAGGTCAAATGCACTATGTCTTGACATTTTAAAAGTGCTTGGGTAGGGTTCCTTTAAATTTTGCAAAATAGTTTTTCAGTAGCTATCTACCAAATGAAGACAGTTTCATTAAATATTTCAAACTCCTTAAAAATATGTATAATTGTATATGGAACAAAATAGCATTAAAATGTCTAAATGCAATGTGCCAAAATATTTTATACTGGTTGAGGGTGAATGTATCATGTTCCCGTAATGAATAGGGCTTCCAAGCAACAAGAGAAAACAGTATGCTATCAGCAGAGAGATCAGAATCATCTTTCAGTGCAATCACTGACAGCATGGTAACTGCCTTTTTTAAGAGTTAACTACGCAAAAGTATTTAAGGTATGCATGATAATCTCTTAACAACAGGCCAACAATTTGCAATATTACTAACATATTTAGCAGATAATTTATTTCATATTGTTATCATAATGATGTATTATTTACTATTACATTTATATTTTGTTGCTGCCAGTGGACTCTTTCTAATGGCACTAAGTAAATGATAGTCTCACGAAAAAGTTAAAAATGAGCTTGTTTAACATAGAATAGAATAGAAATATTTATTTGCATAGAATGTAGGTTTAAAGTAGTTGATATAAAAATACATACTTATAGTGCTGTATCATCTCATTTCTACTATAGCATTGGATCAGACAAATGCAACAATGGAACACATTAATTTCTGACAATAGACTATCAGAGTTACATGGCTGATCTTCTAATTCCTCCTTAACAACTTCCACCTGGAGACCAGGCACCGTTTCTCTATCTACCACAGCTAATGCCCCTTCCGGCAATGCAGTCATAAGATCCTCCCATCCTTGCAACTCAGCCTTTTTCTTTCTTCCTCGCTTCTGCGTTACTTCTCCATTTATCGCAGACTTTTTATTCTTTTTCGTTTTAAGAGTTATAAGTGATATGTCTTCGCTATCAGAGGATATGTGGTCAAAATTATCAGATTCAAATTCAAGAGCGTAGCTATTCTTTTCCTTTTTGACGGGTGATGGTATGATATCAAGACTTGGTTCCTTTTTTATCTGCACTTTTTCATGATTACTATCTATTGATATATTATCGTTTCCAGTATCGGTTTCTGTTTGAGTGCTACGATCACATAGCTTCTCTATTTGTAGTTTTGTGGGCGGTGGAGAGTTACAGTTTTTGACTATTGACAAGTCGATAGTTTCGTCTATACAGGTGCCCGAAGACAGTAGTGCACGCAACCTGAAATTGTATAAATAAATATGTTAAAATAATATAATATCTTATATACAATTTTTCAATTATATGATGGCATACTAAAGAAATCTATACAACAGATTTCCTAAAAGAAATCCTTACAAATATTATAAATCCGAAAGTAACTCTGTGTAATATTGTCTTCTGTTTACGCAAATGTTATTCATTAAATTAAACTACTATATATGGATTTTATCACATTGTTTATTTGACACTTTATTACAACATTTTGAAAATTGTTACCCTACTATTACTAAATACCGAAAGTAACTCTGTCTGTCAGTCAGTCTGTCTGTCTGTATGTTACCTTTTCACGCTCAATCCGCTGAACCGATTTTGATGAAATTTGGAATGGAGATAGCCTGAGACCCTGGGAAGGACATAGGCTATATAACATCACGCTACGGCTCACAGGAGCGGTGCAGTAACCACAAATACCACTGATGCAGGTAAGACCAAGGGCACAGCTAGTATTCAATATAATTTTATCTAGTTATTGACAAAGTAGCATCAAACTAAGGTCAATCTCAGTAATATGTCTACATAGTAAGATAGTAATGAATATTTGTATTTGTACCTATGTAATTATGAACTATGTTTGCATGCCATAAGACTGTGATGGCAAATGTGTTGTATCTAATTTTGTGTCATATCATCTGTATAAACCACATTTTCACAAACAAACAATTAGTATTTATTATAGATACTTTTCAAGCACGAAAACCATATTCATAATATTGTTTGATAGATCAAATTATTGAAGCATTAAATGGTAAAGTTATATACAAATTACATATAGAAATCATTAAATACTAATAACGGACACTGAATGAATAATCTACATAACAACAAATAATGTAATTGACCGGTTTCAGCTGACTTAAAAGGACGTAGGTACCTACAAGTTAAAAACTCACCTGCTTTGAACTTCTATAGTCTCATTGCAAAATTGGTAGAAGTCGTTTACTTTGCAACTACATTTGTCGCAGATTTTCTGAGGCAGCCTGTCATTCTTGAATATCTATACACAACCAAAATTATCATATTTATTACATATAGGTTAAAATATAATATAAAAGATGTAGCAAGTTGCAACAAATTTTACCTTTATTGGTAAATATAACGACATTTTCAGATACAGAGCATTCTCTTCGTCGAAGATATTATTATTCACAAATTTTGTGGAACAACATAATCTACAAATAACATCCATTATTATTAAAAAAAAAAAATAAACGATCCTCCCGTGATGTTTATTCCGCAGGAAAGTGACAGTTCGGCCATTTGTCAAATATTGACCTTTCGAAAGGCCGTGTTGCCAATTAAAGTGGAAGGTATGAAGAGAGACCTAAAACAAGAAAATGTATATTAGTCGTAGTTATAAATATGTCTGCATGAGAGGCAGGGGTGGGCGGAGGCGGAGATGGAGGATATGAGGTGCTGCGCCAAACTTTTGATTAATGAACACAATGTTTGTAAAGTTAACTTACTTCAGTTAAATTACTAATATTCACAACATTGAGAACTTTTGTAATGTGCTGTTAACTTTGTATTAAGTAGTTCTCGATATCAATGAAGTATTTTATTGAGACTCATGTTTTTGTTTGTATATCATATCGTTGAAGGATTGCTTTTGAAAACCTAGTTCAATACTTCGTATATTCGTTATAGATACTTAACCAATTCTAACTTATTAAATGTCTAGGTATCTACCTGATAGTTAAAAATCAAGTTTATTGAAATACAAAAACGTTAGCAGCAGTACGTAATTTATCATTGGATTAGTTTATTATTTCTTACGTAAAACGTTAACACAGTAATTAAAATATTTACATTGAACAATTTATTTAGCTCAATACTAGAAATGCGTAGGTAACGTATCTCTAACACTAACCATAACTGATTAAAATACAAACAACGTTGGCTTAAAAAAACAGTAGAGAAATAAATAGCTACATAAACTATATATATAGACATGATTAATAAAGTATTAAGTAATTTATATGTACCTAATAAAAAGAAGTCACATGTCTTGGGAAAACGATTTAATATGTACCTAGATAATGAATTGCATAATAAATTATTAATAAATCGATTAAACCATAGCTTGTGCAATTATTGCATAGTATAAAATAATAACATTAGAATCAGCTCGGTACGGCGCGCGGCGTAACTTCCTGAAGCGAGTAGTTTTCGCGCGATAGCTCGCGATAAAAGCGTTGACTGCCACTTATCTTTATCTTTATCGTGCGCCTTCAACAAATAAAGTGTAAAAAACGAGATAAAACCGAGGTACCATTGTGACTGAAACGAAGGTGCATACGTTTATACACGCTCACTCAGTAACTAATAACTCAAAGAATTACCACGGTGGATGGTAGATGGGCGCAAACGCAGAAACAGGTTGTTGCTGAACATAGACAACTTGCATGCCTACGCTCACTATGATGTCATAGACTATTAAAACTATATTTAGAACTCATCACACACCTATCTGATAACTGAAGAAGCTGCCTGTTATGTTCACTATAATGCATCAAATTAACTAATTTTATATGAAATGTGTATAGCCTGCCAACCCGCACTGAGCCAGTGTGGCAGACTATGACCTAAACATTGGTACACTGTGTAGACGCTCGTGTCCAGTTGTGGAACAGTTTATAAAGAGGAATGATATTATTACTATTATTTTATATGAAATTTGTGAAGTCTGCCACTAATATCCCCACTGGGCCAGCGTGGTAAACTATGGCCTAGCCCTTCTCACACTGAATAGAGGCCCGTGCTTAGCAGTGGGACAGTTTATAAACAGGACTGATATTATTATGGTTTTCTATATGAAATGTGTGAAGTCTGCCATCATGTACCCACTGGGCCAATATGGTAAATTATGGCCTAGCCCTTCTCACATTGAATAGAGGCTTAGTAGTTGAATAGTTTATAAATAGGACTGTTATTATTACTAATTTTATATAGGCAGGTATATTTTGTGAAGTCTGTCATCATGTGCCCACGGGGCCAGTGTGGTAAACTATGGCCTAGCCCTTCTCACACTGAATAGAGGCCCGTGCTCAGCAGTGGGACAGTTTATAAACAAGACTGTTATTATTACTAATTGTATATGATACTAGCTTTTGCCCGCAGCTTCGCTCGCGTTAATTTAGAATTTGACAATCAATTCGGGTCGTACTCTGCTTGTAATAATATAATTCAATCATGATTCGAAAGACACGTGGCGCCATATATTATCATAAGAACGTTATTGTTGTTTTCCTCGGGAACAGTAATTTTTTTCAGGATGAAAGGTAGCCTATGTCCGTTTCTGTACACCTGACAACGTATCTGCAAAATGTCAGGATGATCGGTTCAGTGGTTTAGGCGTGAAAAGGTAACAAACAAACTCATTTTCGCTTTTATAATATTAGTTAGGATTTGTGAAGTACGGGCGCGGCGCAGTCACGATAAACGCGGGAACACTCATTGCAGTGGCAGTGGTAAGGCGATCACTTAACATCCATGCAATTTTTAATTAATAACTAGATATTCCCGCGGTTTCGTCCGCGTTTATCGTTATTGCGCCGCTCCCGTGTGTCGTAGCGTGATGTTATATAGCCTATAGCTTTCCTCGATAAATAGGCTACCCAACACTAAAATAATTTTTCAAATCGAACCAGTAGTTCCTGAGATTAGCGTGTTCAAACAAACAAACAAACAAACTCTTCAGATTTATAAAATTAGTATAGATTAATAATTATATGTAATGTCATTATTTATATTTCATTAATTATTGTGTAATTCATTATTTTTAATTGATTACCTTTACGTAATTTTGTTTAATTTCGCCAACTGTATATACATATATTTTGTACTTTGCATGCTGCTCATTGATCTAACACTTTTGTATCTAGTTTTAAGCAGTGTGTATCGTGGTTGGTCCAAAAAAAAATTGAGGCAGTCTTTGGGGACTGCCGATAGAAGTGAAAACTTTAATCCTTGATCATAAACACTTCTTTATTAACCAAATTATAAACCAAAAATAATTCAAAAATGGGAAGCGTTCGGTGACGATGACGCGAGTTCCATGATTTTTGTTCACCCAAGAAGTGCTCAACGCGCCTAAAGAAGTTTTGAGTCCGGCCGTTAGGGTCCCATACCGGTAAGCCCCCGGCCGGCACGCACCCACATTGAAAAATTTGTTATTTCGCTACGCCCCCGGCCGAGGCGGTCCTATTGTAAAACAACCGGAGAAGACACTTGAGTAAATACTGTCGCAACAATTAGTTTACATTTTTTAAACATATTTTAGGCTTAAAGTATTTAGCATATTTTCTTGGGCTATAATTGATATGAACAATGAACATACATAATATTACGCCTGGCTCTTCCTGAGATATCCGACTGTAATGTGTCTTACGTTCATATTGTGTTAGGGGGACTTTGGTATATTTAAACAAATAAACTAATGACTCTAGCATTAGTTAGTTCACAGGGATCATTACATCACCGTTTTTGACATGACAACGTTACCGAAACTTGTAAAATTAAAGCAGTTTTAACAAAAAGTAACAATTAATTTCAAAATCATTGGAAAGACGTCAATAAAACTATCGTAATGGTCTTATCGTAACTGAGCTTCGAAATAGGTAGGTACTAACCAATTTGGTATCTTTGCCAAGTAATTGAACTATCTTTGTCCCCGCTCAAGCCGGGCTAGCTGAAGTACTTACCTGCAATCCTCTCGCAGAATATCGACGGAAAAACAATAAAAGCGCTATTTCGTTTGTTGAGTAAAAGAAACACTTCCTTAATTTCCTTCGTCTCAACTAGAAACACGGCAAGACCTAAAGCTATATCGCTAAAGAATTAAGCAAAAAGCTTTTGCCCGCTTCGTACACTTAGGAAGTGTTTTTTTTCTCAATTAAAGGTACCCTATGTCCTCTTCTGTACCCTGACAACGTGTGAACTTCTTTAGGCGCGTTGAGCACTTCTTGGGTGAACAAAAATCATGGAACTCGCGGCATCGTCACCGAACGCTTTCCATTTTTGAATTATTTTTTGGTTTATAGAGAAGTGTTTATGATCAAGGATTTAAGTTTTCACTTCTATCAGCAGTCCCCAAAGACAGCACCATTTTTTTTTGTTTGTACAGGACAACGTCAGTCGGGACAGCTAGTTTTTTCTATAAAACTACCTACGACTACCTAACACTACTCAAACCTGGCATACTTTACATAGGTATTATTACTACTTGATGCCAGTTTAGTAGTTTATATTTATAATCTGAAAACCTTGACAAAGTCCACTCGACAAGCAACAATCACACACGGGCACCTACTCGGTATTGATAAAGGAAATTTAGATAAGAATATCGTCGCTTTAATTGGTTCATGGAATAAGCAGTCGACACTACACTTGATGATAGACAATTAATATTATTTACCAAGAAATAGCACCTGCTTAGTTCACGGAACTCTTAAACATCTACGGATTATAAAACTGTAGAAAGGTTATATAAAAGTTTTTCTTTTTTCATATAAATTGAACGAATTAATCCATACAAATAAATAAAATTGAAGTGTCTGTTTGTAATGTCAAAATAACAGCTTTTTAACTAATGCATAAATATGAAAGGGCTGAAAATGATTTTGACGGGACTTTCATTGGCAGATAGCTGATGTTATAAGGAGTAACTTAGGCTACTTTGATTTTAGAAAAAAAATAGGGTTCCGCGGAGACAAACACTTTTTAGTTAAAATCTACGCGGACGAAGTCGCAGGTAACAGCTAATCTATACTAATATTATAAAGCTGAAGAGCTTGTTTGTTTGTTTGAACGCGCTAATCTCAGGTACTACTGTTTCGATTTGAAAAATTATTTTAGTGTAGGATAGCCTATTTATCGAGGAAGGCTATAGGCTATATAACATCACGCTACGGCCCACGGGGGCGGCGCAGTAACGATAAAGGCGGGTGAAACCGTGGGAACATTTTCTAATATATATTTACAAACGTATTAAAAAAGACACAAATAATTATAATACTAAATATTTACAAAAATGGTTTAGGCATTGTAGAATTCTAATTCAATCTAAAAAGCTATTTTGTTTTATTTCTTCTTCTTCTTCTTCTGTGTCGCGGAGGACTTTACACACAAACTCTATCCGTGCAGACAAACTGGTGCTGCAGTGATAGTAAATGCGACTGCCGAGCATAGACTTTGGGCAAAGTCGGACAGAGTTATTCTGATAAGAAATTCTCAGAAGCAGTACGGAGTATGGTCCTGGTCAATAATAATAATACCTAATAATATCGAATAATATTCTATCACATGCACACAACACCACCTAGCCCAAAGTAAGCAGAGCTTGTACTATGGGTACTAGACAAAGGATAAACATACATATATACCTACTTTTTTTTTGTAAATACATACATATTATACACAGAAACACCAAGACCAAGACAAACATCCATGTTCATGCACACAAATGTTTGACTTGTGCGGGAATCGAACCCACAACCTCAGGCGTGGCAGTCGGTTACACTAACCACTACGCCATCGAGGCCGAGTCTATACTAGTAAGTATTATAAAAAGGAAAGATTTTGTTTGTATGTATGGCTATCAAAAACTAATCAACCTATTTTAAAAATTCTTTCACTAATAGAAAGCTATCACCGAGCATGTAACATATGCAATATTAAATTTTTTTGAATAGTACCTGCTTTTACGCGAGCTAAGCCGCGACCAAAAGGTAGTTGAAATATAAAAACACTAGATGTTCACGCGGTTTCACCCGCGTTTATCGTTACTGCGCCGCCCCCGTGGGTCGTAGCGTGATGTTATATAGCCTATAGCCTTCCTCGATAAATAGGCTATCCAACACTAAAAGAATTTTTCAAATCGAACCAGTAGTAATCACGCAGAATAAACCAGGAGAAACATCGTTTGTACTATGTCTGTAATGGGTAATTATTTTGCTGCGATGTTATTTTAAAACTGCTATATCTCCTAAGATATTCATTGAAATCGAATGATGTAAAGGGCAATTTTATTTTAAATTAAATACTTGTGATGAATAACGTATTTATTTGGATAAGGATTAATATCATGTTTATAAAAATACCTTCGCAAATAATGCATTATTTTAGAACAAATTTCGTTAGCATAAAAATGGTTATAGTGAACCAACCTTAAAAGATAGACATATGCTGTCGCGGACTTTTTTTTAGAACTTTTAAAGGGGAACAATTTTGTCATACATGATGTTTGCGAAACTTTAACTGTTTACGCAGCGCACGCAGCGGAAGCTCTCAAAAGGAAAAAATTCTCTCCGATTTTGAAACATTCTTCATTGGTGCTCCGCTCCTATTGATCTTAGCGTGATGATATATAGCCTATAGCCTTCCTCGATAAATGGGCTATCTAACACTGAAATAATTTTTCAAATCAGGCCAGTAGTTCCTGAGATTAGCGCGTTCAAGTAAACAAACAAACAAACAAACAAACTCTTCAGCTTTATAATATTAGTATAGATTTGAATGCTTCAGCTATTCCACACATCATTCGTATGATAGCCATATGCAAAATATAGACGTTTAATATAATATGGCTTTTATAACCGGCCAGTATATAGCAGCCTTACATTGCAATAATTGACTCTTTTACTTTAAATTGTTGTTATATAATATACTAGCTTTTGCGAGCGGCTCCGCCCGCGGGGTACCTACTTGAATAAAAAGTAGTCTATGTCCTTTCCCAGGTTTTAAACTATATCTGTACCATATTTCATCTAAATCGGTTGGGTGGTTTAGCCGTGAAAAGGTAACAGACAGACGGACAGACAGATAGACAGACAGAGTTACTTTCGAATTTACAATATTATATTAAGTAAGGATTGTTACGCTAATTACTTGTGCATTTGTTATTTTAGATTATAACTTCAAATAGTTTTTTGTCGCTCCTGTATATTTATGTGGAAACTGCTTTGGATTAAGTGTAGTTAATTTGAACATGTATCTGTTTGTTTGCCAAATAAAAAAAAAAAAAAAAAAAAAATGGAAATAAAATTATTGTTTATGATTTCTTCTTTTCTGCAATAAATAGATTTTCATTTGTATACCTATCCTTTTTACTTTAATTATAAGAATACCAACTGCACGGATGGTCGTAGTGGTCGCCTTACCACCGCCACCGCGCCGAGTGTTGTGGCTTCGAATCCCACACGTGACAACCTTTGTGTGCTCCACAAATGGTTGTTCCGAGTCTAGGTGTCCTTTGTGTCCGTTGTTTGAATGTTTGTGAAGTCCCCCGCGACACAGGACTTATTCCTAGTGCAGGAGTTATATTTTTAAAACCAGCATAATTGAGACCCACCTACTTCAGGTACATATACAGTTCTTTTTCAGGACATTATTAAACGTGTGAAAGTTTATCTCTGTGTGTGATAACAGAAGTAGGTTCAGGTGCGGCCGCTATCAGAGATATGAACCGGCCCGACCGACGCGACGATTATGATACCAGTCCCACCCAGAAACGGCGACTAGATGTGTGTTATTGGCCAAAATAATGTCCTAATTCTGAGATTAGAGGCCCCTTTAAGGTGGTTAGTCCACTTCAGGAATTTTACAACTAACTTTGCACATTTCATTTTATTTTTGTCTCTCTTTTTCTTTTCGTGTGGTTAGTGGCCAACCTGTTGTCAAGAGTTGTTCAAGCCGCCCGTAGGCCTCTGACATGGCTTAACGACTGCTGTCAATTTGACAACAACCGGGTCCGACTTTGGGTCGTTGGGCGTTACACACCGCAAGCGTTACGGACCGCGGTGTCAACTGCCCAAGAGCTGTTTTTGAAGTGGTCGTTTTACACCGCGGTGTGTAACACCCAAGGACTTTTAGCAATTAGTCGATTGGAACCGCACAATAAAGTAGGTACAATTTTCTTATAGTACAACCAGCAACAAAATAAAAATTACATTTGTTAAAAGTAAATCAATTACGAATACTTATCATGTTATACCACTGTCAAATTATTTTTTTTTGCAAAGTAAATACATAGACTAGTCAAAAATATGTTAAATAATGCAAAAAGCTGCCAGTATGCGCGTACATATACCTTCCAAGAATCTCAGGTAAGATTAACCCTTTGTTAAAAAGTAGACTTACCGGCCACTTAAACAATAGAACCACCCTGGCGCACGGGCTCGTGCTTCTGATTGGTAGATGCTTCTATAGACAATTAGCTTGCACTGATAGTGACTGGTAGTAAGGGTTACAGTGCCGTAACTACTTTAAGAGTGATAACGTGACGGGATAAATTGTTGTGGTGTGTTGTGAGATTTGTATGGTAAGTACAAATATATATATTAAACATTTATTTTTTTATTTAGTTTGGTGCGCACATTATTACAAACATTAAATATTATAAGTTAACTGAACAAAAACCGTAGAAATTTCCCATTATACTATCTTGACTAGGCTGATTGGCATTCCTTTAATATTTTTAGTGTCGTTATTGTAATAACTACTATTATCATTGCTTTACGCATTTCTGTTTATTTTATTTTTTTGGGGAGCTTACAGTTATAGTACACAATAAGCTAGCTTAGTAAATAGTAGTACAACATGTCAAAAGCAAGCTTCCAAATATTGAGTTAAAGCATTTTAATACATTTTAGGTTCTACTCAACCTTATTCACTAGGAAATGGTCATTTATAAAGACATGATATTTTTAGGTCGCTGTTATTAACTACAGTAAAAATGTCCGATTACCCGTCAACCTCATATGGGCAACCAAGTACTGTCGACTTTAGAAAAACGAGAAGAGGGGCCCAAATGCTGTGTCGCGCTGGTTATAGCTATGTGTTGAAGAGAACGAACAAAGACGGTTCTGATTTATGGAGATGTACAAAAAAAAACAATAAATGTAATGCCACACTCAAAGTCAGATCTAATCCATTTACAATATTGCATGAGACTGCGCATAATCATCAACCCAGAGACGAAGCAGAGGCAGAAATAGACCAACAGATGCTTTTATGTACTGAAACACTGCGAAAGGACATCAATAAGCCAGTAACACAAATTTTTGGGGATGCTGTACAGAACCTTATCAGTAAGGGAATCGATTTATTGACACCTTTACCTCAATTTGATAACATAAAGAAAAAACTTTACAAAGCTAGGAACGATTCGCAAGGTGCTAAAAAACTTAATTTTCATAAAGCTTGTGAAGTTGAAATACCAAAAAAGTATGAAAATTTATTGTTTGCCGAATATAAAGACGAAAAGAAGCGAATTTTTATTTTTGCAAAACAAGAAATGATTAAATATTTGAAAGAATCGACAAGATTTCTTATTGATGGCACATTCAAAATTTGCCCGAAGTGTTTTTGTCAAGTATACACTATTCATGCAGATGTCGGCAGCAATGAACAATATGTCAATGTGGTTCCCGTGCTATACGCATTGCTTCCCGACAAAACAAGGAACATATGAAATTTTATTTCAAATTATAAAAAGTCAAGTGAAAGAATGGAAGCCTTCGCAAATTTCTATGGACTTTGAAGTGACTGCGATTTTAGCAATAAAAAATTTATTTCCTGAAGTGAACATAGTTGGGTGTAATTTTCACTTTAGCTGCAGTTTATGGCGTAAAGCTAAGAAACTGGGAGTGCTTAAAACAAAACTGGGTGTAGTTCACGTAAAATTATGCACACAATTATCACATTTACCTCCGAACTTTTTGGATGAAGGGTGGCTATACGTGATGGGAGAAAGTCCATGTAATACTGAAGTCACCAAATTCAATGATTATTTTGTTAAGACATGGCTACAAAATTATATACTCTCTGAAACATGGAATACATTTAATGTAAGTGATAGAACCAACAATATGGTGGAGTCCTGGAATAGCAAAATAAAAAAAATCATTCCAGAAAAACCGAACATAGCACAATTACTTAACGGAATACAAAAAGATGCCAATTTTTACTATTGTAAATTAAACAGACCAGGTGACATACAGATTTCGAAAAGAAAAGCTAGCACCATCGAAAATAATCGAAGAATTCGTAATGCCATACAAGAGTTATTGGCTGGAGAAATAACTGTAGGACATTGCTTAGAAAAATTGAGAATTTAGTTTAAGTTTACATCTAATACGTTATTAAACTATATTAGGTCTTATTTTACCTTCGTTGATTTTTTAAATGTTATGCATGTGATTTTTTAATTTTATTTTTCTTTTTTTACTAGTCTAAAGAAAGTTATAATGTACAACAAAATCTGTGATTAATAAAAGTTAGTTTTAAGTAGAATGAGTAATGTTGATCAAACTGTGATTTAGGACTTGTCTATCTTTATGTAGTAAAAGGCCATTCTTATATTACTCTATCTGTCATTTTATTATTTTTGTATACTGTGATTGTTGATTTTTAAATTATACTATATTTTTACACATTAATTCGTTTTTATTCACTAACCACTTTTCTACTCAACTGTACGAACAAATAATAAGCATCAAAATTTTAATATGAACCTAAATCGTCGTTTCATTCTGTGGTCCGTATCAACCTATTCCAAAACATACCATGGGCGTTTGACACCGCTGTAACCACTGTGGTGTGTATGAACCTATTCAGTATCAGTACTTGGGCGCTACACACCGCGGTCCGTAGCGTTCGTGGTGTCAAAAGCCTAAAGACCCCCGACTTTTACGTGCCCTCCGAAGCACGGAGACGCTCAGATGAAA
The DNA here is from genome assembly GCA_963564715.1 of Catocala sponsa. Taxonomy (NCBI): domain Eukaryota; kingdom Metazoa; phylum Arthropoda; class Insecta; order Lepidoptera; family Erebidae; genus Catocala; species Catocala sponsa. The sequence continues at coordinate 3,465,440 of OY751352.1, forward strand.
TACCACTAAGCGGTCACCCATCTATAGACTGACCGCACCCAACGTTGCTTAACCTCGCTAGTCGTTTACTGATCAGTGAATGCAACTGGCTATGAGCGCCTCGCCTTTTTGCCTGCACGCATGACACTGATAGTATTTCAAGAGATCGTCTCACCGTCGCGCGTCGCACTAGCGTCGAGTGTTATGAGTCTCATTCCATCCCCACATTGGACGAAAATTTTGGGTCATCCTCAATTAGTTATGAGTCCGGTTGTTCTTTGTGTCCGTTCTTTGAATGTTTATAAATACTCCCGTGACACAGAAATGAGTGCTAGAGTGGGAGACGCTGTATTATAAAAAAAAATTGGAACTGTCTTTGGGGGACTGTCTTTGGGGGACTGCCGATAGAATTGAAAACTATAATCCTTGATCATAAACACATATTTATAAACAAAAAAAAATGGGTTGCGGATTCCTGATACTCTCTTACGGGTTATTAAGGGGCTCAAAATTTTGTTATTTTTTTGCGTAGAACACACCATTTCTCAGATATTGTTAATATTCTAAAATAATTCAAAAATGGAAAGCGTGGAAGCGTGACGATGACGCGAGTTCTATGATTTTTGTTCACCCAAGAAATGCTCAACGCGCCTAAAGAAGTTTTCACTTCAAAAATAACTTTGATATCTTTTTATCGTCATTCTAGACTGCTATAGGCACATTCTCGGACGTCTACATACGTAGTCTAGCTCCTATATCTCCGAAATAATATGATCTTCCAAAAACTTTTATTGTCAAAATGATAATATAAATTATTGAAACAACACATTATCGCGTTTATTTTATTTTAATAGTGCTACTACTTTTACATACTTTTGATGCTATTAAACTACTACTAAGACGACCTCTATGGCGTAGTGGTTAGTATAACCGACTGCTACGCCTGAGGTCGCGGGTTCGATTCCCGCACAAGTCAAACATTTGTGTGCTTGAACATGGATGTTTGTCTTGTTCTGGGTGTTTCTATGTATAATATGTATGTATTTACAAAAAAATAAGTATATTATATGTATGTTTATCCATTGTCTAGTACCTAGAGTACAAGCTCTGCTTAGTTTGGGCTAGATGGTGTTGTGTGTATGTGATAGAATATTATATAATTGTTATTACTACTACTGTTTTAAACAATTAAAATTACAAAACTTTTTCGATTTACACTTTCTCCGAGCGACGTTTCAGATGCTTTTCAGCAACCATGGTCTAGGACAGTGGCTGGCAACCCGCGGCTCGCGAGCCGCATGCGGCTCTTTGACTTCTCGGCTGCGGCTCTTCCACAAATGTTTAGTGCAGGCACGTAATGTTACTTTTTATCTGGCCTTAAAAGTAAGTGCCAAATGTGATTTAATTTACTGTTATTTAAATTAAGACTTATTTTACAAAGGCAAGCTCGAGAGTGTACATTCAATCCAATCTTTTCCCTAATAATGTCCCCTGCTAAAGCAAAGCTTAAAATAAATGGCTCTTTGAATAGATTTCACTTGTGGATTGTCTATATTTGGCTCTATTGGACGACAAGGTTACCGACCACTGGTCTAGGAAGTACTCGAGATTGGATAAACATGAAACCATTGTGGATACAATGGTTTCAGGTTTAAAGTAAATAAGTGATTTCCAAGCGACCATTTTGAACGCTAGCAATTAGATACACTTTTAAAAACTAATGTCCATAGACAATATGGATGACTAACATCATAGACAACGTACGGTTATAATTTATATTCATCTCACGTAATCTTGTGGTAGGTTATTATTACATGTATGTATTATTAATGACCAAAGTGCTTTAAGCCTACGGTTACTTGTCTCAAAAATGGCCTTATCCTTTTAGCACTAAATTGGCTTCTTTGCTTTTCTTTTGAATGAACTTTTGATCGCAGGCGCCACATTTTTTTAAAGCAGTATAAAATATACCCAATTATAGGTAAAGAAAACCTGCTTGTCTGAGAGTTCTCTATATTGTACTACAAAATATGTGAAGTCTGCCAATCTGCACTGGGCCAGCGTGGTGGACTATGACCTAATCCTCACACTGAGATGAGCCCGTGCCATGCTATGGGACAGGTTTTATACAAGGCTGATTATGATTTATCTATACTAATATTATAAAGCTGAAGAGTTGGTTTATTTGAAAGCGCTAATATCAGGAAGTAATGGTTCGATTTGAAAAATTCTTTTAGTGTTGGATTGCTTATTTATCAAGGAAGGCTATTGGCTATATAACATTACGCTACGACCCACGGGGGCGGCGCAGTAACGATAAACGCGGGTGAAACTGCGGGAACATCTAGTTAATAATATATTTAACTTGAGTTCTAAACATTAGCTTAATCAAATTAAACAATATTGATTGACACTTTAAGATATTACTGCATTGACTCCTTACGTCCGTTCGACATAGAAGGTCCGCACTGAAAATCAGCGCTTATTGTGGGCTCTTATTATATGGACCACAATACAGCAATATAGCTGAGTGCGTAGCGATTTGTCACAGATTGAATGTACTTATAAGTTTGTTTCTTTTTTTTTGTATTTATCTATATTATTCTATGTTTTTTGAAGTGAAAACTTCTTTAGGTGCGTTGAGCACTTCTTGGGTGAACAAAAATCATGGAGCTCGCGTCATCGTCACGCTTCCACGCTTTATTATGTTTTTTTAGAATATTAACAATATCTCAGAAATGGTGCGTCCTACGCAAAAAATAACGAAATTTTAACCCGCCCCTTTTTTTTGGTTTATAAAGTACTGTTTATGATCAAGGATTAAAGTTTTCACTTCTATCGGCAGTCACCAAAGACTGCCCCAATTTTGTAATTTTCTTTTGTACTGTTTGTATCTGTGGCAAATAAATGATATTTCTTTCTTTCTTCTTTATTTTATTACTGTATACTTCTGTTAAATAACTATAATTGTTTTAATAAGAGAAAAAGCATTGTGAGGAATCTTCTATGTCGGAGAATTCTACGTCATCTTCTCGATGATGTATGTAGTCTGCCAGCTATTACCTACACGGCTTCAGCTCGAGCAATTGTGGTCTAATCCTTATCATGCTAGAAAGAGGCTCGTGCCCAGCTGCTGGACAGTTTATAAAGTTGAATATTTTAAATGTATACTTAATGATCGTGTAAGAAATATTCGTAGGTAATCTCCTTACTCATTGTCATGATGTTAATATTTGTTGTAGATCTCTTAATTTATGGAAATTTAATTGCTATGTGTCTGTATTATGTGTTGTAACTGAAAGGTCGTCGCATTATAACGTTAAGAATCTTAAGGTCACATCGTAAGAAGTAAACACTTAAACGCTTTTCTTTAACAGTCCATTATAATATCAGTCCTATATTAAACTGTCCCACTTCTGGACACGGGCCTCTTCTCAGTATGAGAAGGGTTAGGCTACAGTCCACCACGCTGGTCCGGTGCGGATTAACAGACTTCACATATCTTCGAGAACATACATACATAGATTCACGCCTGTTTCCCAGAGGGGTAGGCAGAGACTACGGATTTCCATTTGCTACGATCCTGACACACTTCTCTGGCTTCATTCACTTTCATCACATTCCTCATACACGCCCGTCGGTTCAAGGAGCTCTTAACCTGGCCTTTGTCCAGAACGCCTCCGATCTGATCGAGAAACGTTCGCCTAGGTTTTCCTCTTGCGACTGTTCCATTCACACTAGCCTTACAAACTTTCTTAGTCTGTCAGAACATTATTGAGAACTCTCAGAGATGCAGATTTCCTCACGATGTTTTCCTTCACCATTAAAGCAAGCGATAATTAACTATTTAATAATAATAAGCACATAACTTCGAAAAGTCAGAGATGCGCGCCTTGGGATCGAACTCGAGACCTCTTCGTGGCAGTCCAACGGTTTCCCACTACGCTATCGCTGCTTAAATGTTAAACAAATAATTGACTGCACGGATGGTGCAGTAGTTTAATTGTTCACCTCGGTTCCCATACGGGACAAAAATTTGTGTGATCTACAAATGGCTGTTCCGAGTCAAAAAAGAGTTAATGTTTGTATGTTTGTTACTTAACCACACATAAACCGTACAACGGATTTGGATTAATTTTGACATACAGATAGACTATGTGTTGGACTGACACATAAGATGCTTATCTTTTAAAATCTGCAAAATCGTGAAATTGTATTGATGGAGTAGGTTAGAGATATATGATACCCATATTTCGCTCTTTATATTGTAATCCCCATATAATAGGAAGCAAACCTCTACTCATCTACTCCCAGACTGAAGCTACTGAGAATTTCTTAAAAGAATATCGCAAACATTAGCGCTCTACGCTGAGATACCAACGAGACAGTGTCATAATATCGTTGTAACTCATATGAGAATAACCGCCGCCAACCTTGAAACATTTGGTAAACACGAGATGAAAATCGATACGACAAACTTGAGAGTGAACTTTGCAATTGAGTAAAACGGGCGGCACACACGCCGCTGAACTCTGGCTTAACTTTAACCCACATAACAAAGTTCAATGTAAACACAATACGACAGAAGTTTCGAAGTTCCAGTTCACGGCCGCGGAGGGGCCGGCGGGGCCCCATACCCACGCGGCGGCTTCGCTCGCCGACTACCCCCGCGAGTCGCGGGCTCCAGCTTTCACTGAACATCCCACCTCACCCCAGCCGCCGATATTCATACATTCCATTTTATTGTATTGCACTTTTGTGATTCATCAGCTGTAGTACACTCGGACACTGTGACAACAATTGATTTGCTTTTATCGTACATATTCTGTTTGGTTTTACTTTTGATGAATGGCTGCGCGGTGAATGTAAGCCGACATTTTAACGGTCAAATTCGAATTTTATATCGTCAGCTGACTTTCGGGATTTTAATAGGACCTTGTTGCGATAGGTCAGTAAATATTATGTGTTTTCCGTTTGCTGGTTTTATTGATACTGGATGGTATAATTTGATGTTCGCTTAATGACGTCAGAGTGAAATCGAAGCTGGAAAGGTTTATGCAATATAATAAAGCGTTCGGCGTAGTGTAGTATATTGGAGAGAAGTAATCGATAATGATGGCTGTAGGATGAGTTCGGAATCGATTTTTGAGTACAACACAAAGTGTTGTTGGGGTTTTTTTTATAAAGAGATCTTCAGTAGCGGCACTGAGCCTTGCTATAGGTACATGTAGTCAATATACGTTAGGCCTACGCCCTATTACGTGATTTTAAGTCGTTTGGGGTAGAGACTTTTATTGGTTGCTACTTGTATTTTTACAGCGATCTCGCAGTAAGGTAAATCGTCGCTTCGCGTGATCAGAATGCTGCTGCACCTTTTACCTATAGCGTAAGAAATTTTCTTTTTTGAAGTGAAAACTTCTTTAGCGGCGTTGTGCACTTTTTTGTGATGGGTAAAAAATGTTAAACTCGCGTCAGGACACGTAACCTGATCGAAAATTCGTAAGACGGAGGGAGAATTGTCATGTTTGTGTAGTATAAATGAATATTGTATTTTACCAAATAAATGATAGTACTTTTATACTGATAATTAAAGCAATTCGTGCAAAATTATTCCCTAACCATTCCAAAATATCAAAAATGCAAAACGTTAATATTCAAGTTTTCACTTCTGCCGGCACTCCCGGAGTGCAACCCGTTGATTTATTTTTTTAATTTATTGAGGTAAACAAACAATGACACAATATATGGTCTTCAATAATTTTACCAAATAAATATAGCATAACTGTGGCACCAGTAACATTTACCACATATTAATCAATCCGTTTGCCATTTAACGTGGCAATGCTGACAGTCTTTACGGCACGTTTACAGTCGAGATATTGAGGAATATTACGACACGATCTAAACCACAATGTATTATATTCCTTTGCATTTTGTGTATCGTATTATTTATTTTTGCTTGTATTTAATTACGTGGAACTTTGCTTTGGGATCTTACAGAAGTGTAGATATGTATGACTGTGTTATGGCCAATTTCAATGTCCAAAAACAAATCATTTTACTACCAGACATTTTTGGCACATATTCTATCAAAATATTTATATCATAATTAAACTGTCCGTAGCTAAAAGGACTTGTTTTTATATATTGAAACCCATCTTTAGTTATAAAGTTGCACCCATCGCCGACAAAGTCAAGGAGAGACGCCTCCGCTGGTACGGACACGTACTCCGTCGCCCAGAAGATCATATGGTGCGAGTAGCCCTTGACTTACCCACGGCGACTCGACGACGGGGTAGACCACCCGCCACCTGGCTGACAACAGTCCAAAAGGACATGCAGGAATTTGGAGTGGGTGCCTCAATTGCTCAAAACCGGCAACAATGGAAGAAGCAGGCAAGGAGAGCCGACCCCAGATGACGGGACAAGGCTTAGGAAGATAGAAACCCATCTTTAGATAAGTTGTACGCAGAATAATTTACTCTTCAATCTGGATCTTCTGTCCATCGAACAGAAGTTCTAACTAAATATGTATTATAAATTTTTTATTTTGTCTTCTAGTTCTGCAGTCCTGAAGTTAGTACAGATGGCTTTGATACCATTATGATTGGTTTTCCTGATGCACAGGACTCAGGAAGGCGCCAACCATATCCTGGAAGTATGGATTGTACCTTTTTGAGGCACTGGACACATAGATATACCTGGCTACGTGCCGCGCCGGTTCCGTCTGGTGGTAGACGGAACATGAAATAAAAGCTACAGATGTGAGACTTATATATGCATTTTATTTCTTAAAAACATAACTTAATACTCAATACTCAATACATTTAATGCACTCCACAAGTTAAATAGATGTTACAATGGTATAATATAAGAAACATGTGTGGGCCTTGTCGGCACGGCAACATGTAGGAGAGAGGAGGAAGTTTTACATATTTTATTATTTACATATTTTACTTATGATTGATATTTATTGACTATTATAATATATAGGTAATTTTATTAAGGTGCGCTTACTATAGTTAGATAGATATATTACTATAATTATTTTTATTATATGGTATTCTATTATATAATTATTATTATATTATTTTATTTATATGGTTTAATATTTTTATTAATTATTATATATTACTAGATGTTCCCGCGGTTTTACCCGTGTTTATCGTTACTGCGCCGCCCCCGTGGGTCGTAGTGTGATGTTATATAGCCTATAGCTTTCCTCGATAAATAGGCTATCCAACACTAAAAGAATTTTTCAAATCGAACCAGTAGTAATCACGCAGAATAAACCAGGAGAAACATCGTTTGTACTATGTCAGTAATGGGTAATTATTTTGCTGCAATGTTGTTTTAAGACTGCGATATCTCATAAGATATTCATTGAAATCGAATGATGTAAAGGGCAATTTTGTTTTAAGTTAAATACTTGTGATGAATAACGTATTTATTTGGATAAGAATTAACATTTATAATAATACCTTCGCAAATAATGCACTATTTTAGAACAAATTTGGTTAGCATAAAATAGGTTATAGTGAACCAACCTTAAAAGATAGACATATGCTGTCGCGGACTTTTTTTTAGAACTTTTAAAGGGGAACAATTCTGTGATACATGATTTTTGCGAAACTTTAACTGCTTACGCAGCGCACGCAGCGGAAGCTCTCAAAAGGAAAAAATACCCTCCGATTTTGAAATATTCTTCATTGGTGCTCAGCTCCTATTGATCTTAGCGTGATGATATATAGCCTATAGCCTTCCTCGATAAATGGGCTATCTAACACTGAAAGAATTTTTCAAATCGGACCAGTAGTTCCTGAGGTTAGCGCGTTCAAGCAAACAAACAAACAAACAAACTCTTCAGCTTTATAATATTAGTATAGATTGTAGATTATCATTATTATCAGTTTGTAAAAAGAAAAGGAATTAAATGTCCCAGATATTATTATTATGAATGTATGTCATGTTTGTTTATATATTATGTATTTATTTGTATTTATGTTATTATTATGTATATTATTATAAGTATTCATTTAAATTTCCATTTATTATGTTTCATATACATTTATCATTTAGGTATTCATTTATATGGTAGTAACATTTGGTTAATAGAAAGTGTTTTAATTTTTTTATAAATATACTGTCTTTAATTTCATTTTTTATTTGCGGGGGCTTTTAGCTTATTATATATTTTTATCGACATGACATGTGGACTAGATGAGTGCATTTTCAGACGGGAGCTTGGTAGGTTTAATCTATTTTTATGTCTTAGTCTCTGGTTTTTGTCTTCTCGTGTTGTATAGAAACTTTGGTGACTTCTAACAAACTTACATATTTCTAAAATGTATAGGCTAGGTAGCGTTAATATTTTGTGTTCTATAAAGTGTGGCTTACAGCTATCAGTATCTTCTATGTGTACAAGTATTCGTATAAGTTTCTTTTGAAGGGTAAAAAGTGAAGGGTGAAAAACTTAAAACCATTATTATATATTAATCCATTCTAGTTAGTAACTCATTAAATACAAAATTAAAATATTGACGTAGGGCATAATCTTCTATCGACAATTGACAAAAATAAATATGTTCCGCAAGTAATCGTTGTCCCGAGTCTGAATCAAAGAAAGAAAGAAAGAAAAGAAAACAGAATGGGCTTTGTGTCCATGTCTTAAATGTTTCTAAAGTTGCAAAGTCCCTCGCGATCCAGGAATCATTCCTACATAGTGTGGGAGTTGTCATTTTGGAAAGAGGGAAAATTTTCATTTTTTCTCAATAGGTACAATAAATAACGCAGCGATAGCTCAGTGGGGAGACCAACAGACTGCAATGCAGAGGGATTTGAACCCACGTCGCGCACATCTGATTTTCGGAAGTTATATATGAATTTTCGAAATGATTGACAATTATCGCCTACTCCGCGCCTCGGAGAGCACGTTAAGCCGTCGGTCCCGGCTGCCATGAACATCTATGGCAGTCGTTATCGGGAAGTCAGTGCCCTCTAATATCCTGACACTGGTCTAGCCTTAGGGTTGCGGAGGTCAGATGGCAGTCGCTCCGTGTAAAAACTGTTATCCAGTCAAATCGGGTAAGACTAGAAAGCCGACCCCAAGTGACTTGGGAATAATGAAGGCTACGAGGGAGAAGAAGGTACAATAAATAACAAATTACATAAACATCATTTTTGTTACGATTGTTATAATATAACATTACATTGAATTGTTTATTGCACATAATACGTAGAAAATAAAAAGGACTGGAAAAACTATTGAAGAAAAAGCTGTATTTAATAATAATAGGTAGTTTAATGAAGTAGCCATATTGTGGGAACAGAAACACCTGCTGTGTCGTCAAAGTGGTTCAAGGTATTTATTAATATTGGTCAAGTATATTAGGATTTATTTTATAAATAAGCATTTTCCATGGTAGTAGAGCCTCGTTGATTTCAGCATGAATGGGCCGCCTCGACCGGGGAAGGACTACCCTCTCACAGAATATCGACGTGAAATACCAGTATTCCTACTGTTGTGTTTCGTTCGATGAGTGAGTGTACCGGAGACCCAATTACCCTCTTCCCTCTTCCCGCTCCTCCTTCCCACTTCCTTTCCTAAAGGGGTCGGCAACGTGCAGATGCTGCCTCTGGTGTTGCAGGCGTCCAAAGGCTACGGTGACCACTTACCATCAGGTGGGCCATTTTTTTTATACGACTAAGGTGGCAAACAAGCATACGGCCCACCTGATGGTAAGTGGTCACAGTAGCCTATGGACGCCTGCAACACCAGAGGCATCACTTGCGCGTAGCCGACCCCTTAGGAAACGAAGTGGGAAGGAGAAGGAGCGGGATCGGGGAAAGGGGGTGATTGGGCCTCCGGCACTCTCACTCACCGAGCGAAACACAACAGTAGGAACACTGCTATTTCACGTCGATATTCTGTGAGAGGGTAGTCTTTCCCCGCCGAGCCGGCCCATTCATGCTGAAATCAACGAGGCTCTACTTGTAAGAATAAACAACTTCCACACTAGAAATAATTCCTATGTCGTAGGCGACTTTACAAACATTCAAACAATGGACACAAGGAGCACCGAGTCGGCACAATATTTATAGTCCACACATTTTTGCGATAGGGTTCGAACCCATAACTCTCGATGCAGCGGCAATGGCAAGGCGACAACTGAAACCACTACGCCATCCGTGCATTCTCACTCTTAACTGTTATCGACTATACGCTATGCGTGCAGTTGTGTTCTTTCATCTGATGCTCTGAATCCTTGTCTATAAGAAATAAGAATAACCACTGCCTTGCCTATAACTGTATTCGAATGCAATTATAAGCACAACTGCTCCATAGACAAGAGTAACCGTTTACCATCAGGCACGATCAGGTAGGATGTTTGCCAAATAAAAAAAAATTCTCGAGTTTACTGACACTTTGGCGCCAAAAAAACTAGCGTCGTTTTCTTTCATAATTTTTTAGTCTGAACTTTTTCAAAGCTTGAAGTCAAAAACCTGATCTATTTGCGTCCTAATAGGCAAAAAATCATCGGAGGCATTTGCTATTAAAAAGAGTAATAGTGTTAGACTTTTGAGCACGTTACTAAACGAATCGATTTTTTCGATAGTGGCAATTTTCTTGACTTCTACACTTTAATATAGAGGGTACTGTTATCGACATGCCTATTAAATATTAATAGCAAATTATGATTTGCGTTTTTGGCCAAAAATTCGAAATCGCAGTAGCTTTTTAAATGTTCGCCTTGTTACTACGCGGTATCGAGATTCGTAAGTCCTGAAGGCTATTTTGCTGGAAGTAGAAGATTTAAAGGACATCTACTTTTTTTCTTTCTACTTGGTAATTATTACCCCTAGGATCCGACAGGAGTTAAGTCTATACTAATATTATAAAGCTGAAGAGTTTGTTTGTTTGAACGCGCTAATCTCAGGTACTAATGGTTCGATTTGAAAAATTCTTTTAGTGTTGGATAGCCTATTTATAGAGGAAGGCTATAGGCTATATAACATCGCGCTACGACCCACGGGAGCGGCGCAGTAACGATAGACGCGGGTGAAACCACAGGAACATCTACTAATTATATAATCCTCAAATATTTGTACGAAGACTGGGGTTCACCTTGTTTTAAGGTTCGTAAAATCTCCAGCGATACAAGAATTACATTAGTTCAGGACTTTACTTCATCACTTATATTATAACGAGGTAAAGTTTGCAAGTTTAGATGTAGGAGACATCCAAACTTGCAAACTTTACCTCGTTCGTAATTGTCGAAACTAATCATCTGATTTCAATATTTTTTTTACTATTTGAAAGGAACATTATTCCAGATTGTCATGTTCAACCCAGGCGAAGTCAGGGCGAGCCGCTATTTCGATATAAATTAGTATCGCTTAATGATGTTTCAACAAAACGTGTTCCCGCGGTTTCACCCGCGTTTATCGTTACTGCGCTGCCCCCGTGGGTCGTAGCGTGATGTTATATAACTTATAGCCTTCCTCGATAAATAGGCTATCCAACACTAAAAGAATTTTTCAAATCGAACCAGTAGTTCCTGAGATTAGCGAGTTCAAACAAACAAACTCTTCAGCTTTATAATATTAGTATAGACTAGCTGTTACCTGCGACTTCGTCCGCGTAGATTTTAACTAAAAAGTGTTTGTCGCCGCGGAACCCAACTATATTTCTCTGCCCAAGTAACATAAATGGCGTAGTTTTTATAGTGTAAAGCTAGATAATAGCATGGCTTACTCAAAAACAACATTTAAATATGCGTCGTTAGATTACACGCTGTCACAGAATGCGTAAGAAAAATAAAGATTCACAGCTCCTCCCCCGTAGGTGATAGCGTGATAATGTGTAGCCTATATGTTGACCCGACCTGTTAGTAATATTCATGCAAAATTTGAAGTAAATCCATGCAGTACTTTTTGAGTTTAGCCCGGACATACATACAGACAAACAGACAAAAATTCTATAAACTATATTTTTGGCTTCCATATCGATTGTAGATCACGCCCCAAGTATTCTTTTAAAAAAATATTCAATGTACAGTTTTGACTTTCCTACGATTTTATTATATGTATAGATTATCATCATACAAAATAGTCCAGTATATTCTTTACACAAGAGTACTTTTTATTGCTTCACTCTCATAATCCGATAAATCGGCAACCCTACACGGCCGGAGAGAGATCATGAACCAACGGCTCCACATGTATTCCAAAGCACGAGGGCACCATTAGACGGATTTTATACTTTTTTGCCAACTAGTATAACATTACTGCCGCTATGGCGTAGAGGTAGTTTATACGGATGCTGTTCATAAGGACTCTGACTCGATCCCAGATCAACCAAAATAATCTCTTCTCCCTAGCCTTTTATTATTCCCAATTCACTTGAGGTCATGTTTCTAGTCTAACCGGATTTGATTGGATATCAGTTTTTACACGGAGCGACTGCCATCTGACCTCCGCAACCCGAAGGCTAACGATACCCTAAGGCTAGACCAGTGTCAGGATATTAGAGGGCACTGACTTCCCAATAACGACTGCCATAGATGTTCATGGCAGCCGGGACCGAAGCGGCGACGGCTTAACGTCCTCTCTGAGGCACGGAGCAGGCGATAATTGTCAATCAATACGCACATCATTTCGAAAAGTCATATACCTAACTTCTGTAAGTCAGAGGTGCGCGACGTGGATTCGAACCCGAGACCTTCTGCATTGCAATCTGTTGGTCTCCCCACTGAGCTATCGCTGCATCAACCAAAATAATATTGGGTTTTTTATCAAGGAATTCTTAGTAATACGCTCGCCCCTATCTGGCCCCAGTAACAGCACCGACAACTTTTGAGTAGCAGAGTTCAAGCTACTGCTTACTGCTACCATGTTTTATTTACGTTCACTGCTAGAAACATAACAAAGGATTATAGAGTAAGCCATATTACGGATAACGAAACTAAGGCATTGCTACTATCCACTACTATAAAATGAATTTGTTAGGTACTTGATAAGTCTAATCGTATAGGACTTTGGAGTTTGGTCGGAAGTGATTCCTGGTATGATGATGATGAATAAGCTCGAATAGTTATTTTATTATTAGAATAACTGTTTTTTTTATGATACTAGATTATGCACGTGGCTTTGCACACGTAAATATAGGTTACATTAGTAACAGTTATTTTTTTCTGGATTAAAAGTAACCTATCTCCTTTTCTGTACCCCTGACAAAGTGTACCTATATTTCACAATGATCGGTCGAGTTGTTAAGGCTTGAAAGCGTAACAAACAAACAAACTCACATTCGCATTTATAATATCATAGTAAGGACTGCCTACTTCAACTGCTTGGTGAAGCGGTAGTGAATGCGACTTATATGCATGAGATCTCGGATTTGAATCGCCGGTCGGGTCAATAAAGTTTCCAGCAATTTTTTTTTTATTCTGCTTATGTGGCAAACAAGCATACGGCACACCTGATGGTAAGTGGTCACCGTAGCCTATGGACGCCTGCAACACCAGAGGCATCACTAGCGCGTTGCCGACCCTTTAGGAAAGGAAGTGGGAAGGAGAAGGAGCGGGAAGGGGGAAAGGGGGTGATTGGGCCTCCGGCACTCTCACTCACTGAACGAAACACAACAGTAGGAATACTGGTACTTCACGTCGATATTCTGTGAGAGGGTAGGCCTTCCCCAGTCGAGTCGACCCATTCATGCTGAAATTAGCGAGGCTCTACTACTTTTGTCAAGAGCTTCTCAATAGCAGCACAAAGTTTCTTTTTAGTTATTTAGTTCTTAATAGGCTTGCGTTTGACTGCAATCTCACCTGTTGTGAAGTGACGATGCAGTCGACGATGGAGCACACTTGCCTAGAAGATACCTATTCACTCGCGACTGAAAGACACTCTGATACTCATCGGGAAACACAGACTTAGGTAACGAGTTCCACTCCTTTGCGGTACGCATTATAAAAGTGGAAGGAAAGCGCTTCGTGCGTCAATGTGGTATATCCACCATGCACCTATGGCGCTGGTTTGATTGTCTGGTCGTCCGATGATAGAATGGAGAAGGAGGAATCAAATTATGCAGTTCTACTGCACACTCTCCGAAATGTATCCGATAGAAAACCGAGAGATTGGCAACCCTACGACGATATTCCAAGCTTTCGAGTCGTGCGGTGACTAGTTGGTCATCGCCGATAAGTCTTCCGGCCTTCCTCTCAATTGATTCCAAAGCCTCCAGCTGATATTTTGCAGAGCCATCCCCATCTCAGGTAGAGGTGAGAACAGTACTAAATGCTTGATACAAATTAAGCAAATGTTCAAAAAATTGTGTAATCCACAAATAGTTTTTTTAAGTCTGGATGTTAGTGGTGTCCGTTAAAAAAGTCCCCTACAACACAAGAATTATACATAGTGCAGGTGCGTAGTCTTTAAAACAATAACCATAAGTAGCTGAACATCAAACGAAATGTAAACGTGTTTTATGAGTTAAAAATCTTCATAATTATTTTGTAATTTTGAACAATAATTAAACTACCTTGCTTTAAAATTAGTCTAGTCTGTCAAACTCATAGTCATAATATATAGGCTATATTTTTTTATAAGTTTGACAGAGTGCGTATTGGCATATTTGATGACTAATTTCATAAGTATCGTCACCAAAAAATTTACAATGGCGTGTTTATGAAGCGTTTTAATAACTAATGCATGAAGACTGAAAGCGTAAGTACCACTGCACGGATGGGTAGTGGTTTAAGTAGTCACCACACCTCTGCCACTTGTGGGTTCGATTCAATGAGACATAAATTTGTGGGATCCACAAATACTTGACCTTGCTGTTATTAGCGCACATTGTCTGAATGTTTGCTGAACTCCCAGTGCGGGAAGTATCCTTTATGTCTATATTATTATTGTCAATGAAAGACTAATTGCAGTTATTGATATCTAAGGCTATATATAGCCAAACAACCACTCTCTTTTAGCATTACTATTGCGTATGCAAAACCGGACAGCGCGTTTCAAACCGTATAGTTTCGCCCCATTCTCACTTACGCAATAATAACTCCATAAAAAATGACGCGTGCTAACGATTTAAAAATTTTAGCACCCCAATTATTATGCTCCAATAAACAGAGTGTTTTCTACATAGGTATGTCTCCTATCTTATCTAAGGCGATTAACACACGGCACCGCGCACCGCCGCGGTAGGCGGTGAAGCGGATCTCATGTCGCATTGGCCTCTACTAAATCCGTTGATGCCTAACACACGTACACCGCCCGACCGCGCGGTCGAGCGGTGCTCTTTCGCTTTACCGCCACCGCCCTCCGCGGCGATTCGTGGTGCCGTGTGATAATCGCCTAATAGATACGCATATATCGCTGGTCCAATATTACAAGGCTCTACGTTACATTTTTGAAAAAATGAGCTATGAATATTGCATGGTTCTATATGTCATTTCTTTTTGTTTAGACTAATATAATAATAGCTGGAAGCACTTACCACCTCACAATATTAAATCGCAAATAGTTCTAAGTTATTTTTTACGTTATTTTTACTGATATGCAAATTCTAAACCTCATTACCCCAAAGTTAAAAAAATAACATTGAACCTTGTAATAGTGAGCCAGCGATATCTAGAAATAAAAAGCTACTTGTAATTTTTTTACAATTATGATGGCTGACGTGCCTTTCTGATGGTAAGCGTATACCGAGATCGCTGGCAGCAGTGGCAACACCAGCGGTTTTAATCCCATATTGGCAATATATATACCTTGTTAAAATACGTGTGGAACGAAAGCTAGATGCTATTTATACCTAATATGTTTCTTTCAATAATTACATTGTAGATAGCATCATCATCATTACTGTGATAATTTATGTGGTTAAGGCTCACCATCTGTTGGTAGTAAACTTATCAATATACAAATATAGTAACAGTCTTAAAATTACGCTTACAGTGTTAAATATAGCTTGATTGAATATTACAATGTCTTGAGGTGTATTACCGTCTCGGCAAGCACATAAAGCCGTTGGTTGTGCGCCTGATCTCTCTGAGTGTCAACCATTGCATTTGACTATGAGAATGAGGGAATATACATAGTGCACGTATTGTTTTTGCGTTTTCACATGTGTGAATCATTTATCTCCTAGATCGTTACCGTCAAGATGGCCGCTATGACCGAAAATTAGTCCAGAATTATTGTAATATATAAATGTATCAGCTGTAAATACTCTATAAAGAACCACCAAACAGGTGGAAACATTTAATAGAAAAACGTTCAAAGAACATGGACGTATTAGGTCAACATTATTCTAAAGTAAGAAATAATAAAAAGGGATACCAAAAACCGGCCAAGTGCTAGTCGGACTCGCGCACGAAGGGTTCCGTACCATTATTTATAAAAACGGCAAAAATATCATGTCTGTTGTATGGGAGCCCCCTTAAATATTTATTTTATTCTGTTTTTTGTTGTTATAGCGGCAACAGAAATACATCATCTGTGAAAATTTCAACTGTCTAACTATCACGGTTCATAAGATACAGCCTGGTGACAGACGGACAGACAGACGGACAGCGGAGTCTTAATAATAGGGCGCTGTTTTACCCTTTGGGTACGGAACCCTAAAAAGGATATTGAACTCCACGTGTTAGCAATCGCACAAACACGTAGGTATCGTACAGGTGTAAGATATGCTCCAGAAAGTACACACCTAGTGTCTTATCATCTGACACCATTTGATACGCTTACTTACCTTATCTGTAATGTCGAAATTCTTCCACGTATTTCACATATCCTAGTCAAGTAAGTGTTATCAATATACGCTACATATTTCGCATTAATAATAAAATATACAGATCCGCAATTTTTGATGTTCTCTCAACTGATTAAGAGACATGCAGTTCAGTATTTGCTGTCTCTATAATGGGCAGTTTGAGTGGTAAAGCTGAGATGTTATGAGAAAACAAGAATTTATCTGTGAGCTGGTAATTATAATGTAATAAAGGTGTATCTATCTGGTGAGTAAACAATACATCTAGTCGTGGTAGTGTTGTCGGTGACAGCAGATAGCGACGCGGTGGCGACGGCCCCGGTCGCTCTCCGGTGCGGGCGCCGCACCGCACCAGCTTATCACCGATACCTTGCCGATTGGCTGAGTGAAGTGTTTGCGCGGCTGATACGGCCGACGGGGGCCAATCGATTCCCCGTTCCGTCGAATCTTATCACGATCATGGTGGACGCCAGTGCCTCGTGTCACTACACCGATATCATATCTGAAGATATCGACGAAAGTATAAATATGGGCCCATCGATCGATCGGGTCTCTATCGGACTGTGAGCTGTGATTACGATTGACTGTGGAGTCAAGCTGCTCGTGTTGTTCTTGTGTTGGAGTCCTCGCATCCAGGAACCCGGTAACCCGTCGCTGTATTTGTGTCGTTCCAACCGTCTCTTGGTGTATCTATTTACTCTATTTATCCCTATTTCTGTGGCTGTTAAGACTACGCACTCCGACCATCGACGTGGCAGCCGTATTACGTATATATCTACCGACATATTGCGATTTAAATATTCCATTACTTAGCGCGCTCACGCCGTCCTTTGTGCCATAAGTTTCGCGGTTAAATTAGTGTCACTGTTATTAAAACAAAACGACAACGATTACGTAATAACATATGGTGGTCCAACGAGCCACATGTGCCGGCTCGATCCGTGTGATTTGAACCAAGTACATACATATTATCATCTTAATGTGACGATAATTAAATTGCGTCTACATTCGCTATATAGCTATACAGGGTCGCTGACGTGACAGGGAAAAGCGTTGCTCTTATCAGAAAACATTAGCCGCACCTTTTCGAGTGGTGATAGCGAGCCGCCCGCCTCCATATCGAGCGCGCGCACTGCGATTGTCACACTGAACAAACACGCAGCAGACAATATTCATGTATTTATAAATATTTCGTTTTGTATTTCAGACCGCATCTCAAGATTGATTCACCGAACCACGTGTACTTATGGCTTCACGTCTGAGTTGGACAGGGGATCTTGACAGTTTGATGTCATGTGCTGCCAGATCTATCTTTCCAGCTCACGCGTGAAGTCGCCTCGTCATTGTGTTCTCATCTCCAGCTGTACTGAACATTCTCAAGAATCTCGATTGTCTGCAAACATCTACGCGTGAAGGATCAAGTGGAGGTGTGATCTCTTCACTTTTTATGGTTAAAGTGAGATTCAACTCCTCCAACTTAATTCCGAAACGCATTTTCGACTATCGACGGAACTACAAAAGAAGATCTTTATACCATTTTCTGATTTTAATAACTGTGTTTTTTGTGAATTTTAAATTTTAAGTTAAAACGCCTATCAATTTTCATAATTTTCAAAGTCTTATAAGTTATTCATGTAAATCTGCATAATCTTGTTATGTATGTAATATTTTTTGTTATATTTGATTATAACCGTGTTAATTTAAATCGTCGTATTTATTTACACCCAGAACCTAACACTCGCCTGTAGTTACCAATTTCAAACGCTGGCGCCACTGTGCCCGGCAACGCGAGCATTATGAAAGACCCAACGTGCCGCGACTAGTCTGAAGTGCGCCGCAAATCACTAGAAAAAAATCACAACACCCAAAACAAAAAATGGGCAAAAAAATGTTGGTAACACCGGTGCGCTAAAAAAGCTTGCAAACTTCACGCACATAACCTGCGCTGGACATCGACTCGTCCGTATCTCTAAACTCTGGGAAAATGTATATTGATTTTTCAAAGAAAAGTCAACCGATGTAACAAAACACCGTTCGCGGAGTGTTTATACGCGTACAGAAGTGCCGTAGTCGATGTGCAGTGTCGTCAAGATGATGCGACGGTGTTCGTCGTCGCGTTCCGAGTGAGATCGGAGAGAGTGTTGCGTCGCTCGGCCGACGGCCCGGAGCCCGGCCGCGGCCAGGGCCTGGGCGCGCCATGGACGCCGGCGCTGCTGACCCGCTGCGAGTGGCCAGGCCGTGAGTATCTGCGTCTCGTCCGCACCGCGTTGCAGCGTGCCGTGATCTTTCCGCCCGCGTACTTACGTCGTGGATTATTTCGGTCTCCGCGAGCCCATCCGAGGTTGCGAAACGTCCCGTCCGCGCTCGTTTCTCGCTCGCGCCGAGCGGACATTCTCTCGCTCGTGCGGTCGCGGCGTCACGGCCTCCGCGTTGCGCCATTTCGAAACGGTCGCATCGTCCGCTCGCGCTAGTGCTCGCGCGAGCCGAGCGAGGACACAGCGGAGCGCCGCTGATAGCGATCGAGCAGCGAGCGCGGCGGCCGAGCGTGACCACCTCCGCCCGCACATGCCCCGGTGCCACCCGTATGAATGACTCGGACAGCCGGGATCGTAAATCAGAATCGTGTTTACAGTTTTTGCGGGGCGCACGAAACCTGTCGCGCCGCCCCCGAGACAAAGGGCAGCGCGAGAGGCGCACTCGTCCTCGGGCCTCGCACTCGCCGCGGCCCGGCCGTGGCGCTCACGAAACGCCCGAGTGAATTATGGCTAGGTGCATATAACCCATGCAATACACACTACACATACCTAACATACGCGCCTACCTATCTATAGCTATATGCAGTGAAGGCTGCGAGTACGTACCTACCTACTCAAACAAAGCATTTTGCCCACAAATCCATACTGCTAGCCTCGCACAGCCAGCGCGAGCGTTCTTTGTGAAATTTTGTGCGACACAGTCGCGAGGTGATGTCATGTGTGTACTGTCGGGTTTGCTAACATCTGTGTGATTGTCAATTGCTCATTTTAGTGTGCATTTTGAGGTTAGGTCGTGATTGGTGCCTTTAGTGATATTGCAAACGCGGCCCGACGCCCGAGCCGCGCGAAGAGCACCCCCACATGATAATAGTAGCACAGCAGTGCAGTGTGAATGCATCAGTGTGTCACTGTGGACATGGATAGTGAGAGTGTGCCGCTGGCTGATGTTAAGTGCTTATTGTCTGTCTCACTTAGTCAATGCAGCAATTCCAAGTTGATTGCTCAGTAAACAGTTTAATTAGTGTTGGATGTGATTGTGCCAGTGAGTGTGAAGTGGCTGTGGCCAAGCGAGAGGTGCAGTCCATGTAAGCAACAGCCGGCCTAATGCTCAGGTGATGTTCAGTTGGCTGACAACTGTATGACATTGTATCCCATACCTACCTACACTCGGGTCATTTACCTGCTTAGCAAACTATTAACAAACTGGTAGGAGTGATAAAACTAGAAGGACTACAGGTTTTCAAGTGACTGAGTTACATCATTGCTTGATTGCACACAT
This sequence comes from Catocala sponsa, assembly GCA_963564715.1. Taxonomy (NCBI): domain Eukaryota; kingdom Metazoa; phylum Arthropoda; class Insecta; order Lepidoptera; family Erebidae; genus Catocala; species Catocala sponsa. Next base: position 3,485,730 of record OY751352.1, read on the forward strand.
AGTTGTTTTATCTCTATATTCTTTGGTGAATAGTGTTAAAACTGGATAGTTCTCTCATGAGCTAGTTTTTTTTATATCGGCACTCATTTTATTTAAACATTCTGCCCATATTTGTCACAATTTAATTATGTTCTGTTGAGTGTTATTTCCACATAAAAACCATTATATCAATATCATTTTACCTGCAAATCATCATATAAAGTGATAGAATACACAAATAAGTACCCATTTATCTCTATTTGTATTTATAAACAAATGCTCATATACATGTAATTTGCACACATAATCAAATGTTTATATGTATTAAGAACATTTAATACATAGCCATTATGAATCAATTTATGATATAATAAACATGTATCCTAAGATCATTTTGATTTACAATTTGAAGCACATGCTTGAGAAATTAATAGCCAAATAAAGCATAAATTGATAATATAAACAAACATAATGATAGTATGAATGTGTACATCAATCTTTTTAGTGATCAATAATTGATTGATTGAATTGTAGTAGGTAGTAACACTAAAGGATTGTGTTGGTGGATATGATGAAATATTTTAGTGCTAATAACAATTATGTGTCAAACATTGGTGGTCAAGTTGTCAGAGCTAGTAGGTAAGTTATATAAATAACTCAGAATTAATATTTACTTGCAAACAACTTACTATATCATTCATTTGTGTATAGTAATGTATTGCTTGCTATAGTATACATACTAGCTTATCTGTTGTTTACACAATATTTTAATATAGATTTCATTTTATTTGCACACTATTCAACATTACAAACTGTAGTAAAATTAAACTTCCTAGAGGAATTTTATGAATGAATATGACATGGATATGATTTTTAATTGTAACATGATTATTTATATCTATATGGCATGGAATAATTACTTTGTTGGCTATCTGTCACTAAGCATAAGCATATTATGTGTCACCCATTTCATATATTTACTATTTCATTTATAACCGAAACTTATTGTTACCTATTTGAAGGTCTTTCAAAGCAGACACTATAGACAATGGTTGAATTGTCAAGCTTAATTACTATTTTGTATAATAATTTAACTAGACAATTATAGTTTGAAACAGTTTGGTAGAGAATGAAAATCAGTGATTTTTGTGGTTAGGATGTGTGATCAGTAGCATAAAGTGGTCTGAGTTCACTGGTAGACATTTTACCATTTTGCATCATTACGCTCTTGGTATTTTAATTTTAACATCTAAAGTTTCTCAATCAACATGTAGGTTGCTGGTTCATAGAAAGACTAATTTTGCTCACAACAGTTATCAGCCTTTTAGGAAATATAGCCACACAATAAACTATAATAATCAAGGTAATGCACCAGAAAGTCCATAGCCAAACAGACAAATATTAAATTTGCATTAAATTTTCCATAGTTTTGTGTAATAGTAAGTGATAGTAACAGGACATTATGCCTGCTGACACATGATAGTTTGTCCTCGCAATTATTTACTATATTTTCCTTTTCTGATTATTACAGAGCTGAAAATGTTATAAATAGCAGCAAATTCATTTGAACAATGTTCTTGACACTTTTGTGTTCTGTTGAAATAATATATACACAAGTTTTGAAAGTAAATAATGATATGTGCTTTGTTAGACCGTGTATGAACACATATTCTGTTATCATTTTACTTCTATTGAAACTACAGTTAAGAGATAGGGGTTGTATTTGTGCTTGCCATGTTTTGATCAATATACAGTAAAGTAATAAAGGTGCAGTTCTTTCAAGTAGCTATGTAGCTGTGATAACAATGACACTAAGATAGACAGACTGGTATCTAGTACATTGCCACACACCTTTTTTGCCAATGCTCGGCTATCTTCTTAATTGGGTTTCAAGTTCTTTCTGTTCCAGATTTTATGAGAGTTTGTTCAATGAGTTAGTCTTACAAACAGACAATTAATTATCCATTTATGATATTACTCTAAATTTAATCTTTTGAATGTGAACATATTATCTGTTTAAGTAGCATTTAAGTTCTAGTTTTGTAATTGACTTTTATCTTGCATAAACATTTACTGAAGGGACGGCGCAACGGTTTAAGCGGTTTCCACTTACCTGCCAGCGTGCTGAGTGTTGCCATTGAGAGTGTATGATAAATTTTTATGATCTACAGATGTTCATGACACAGTTCCTATTCTGTATAGTGTTTAAAACCATGCTGTCCCAACTTTGTAAATGAAACCTAGGTACAAGAATGTGAGTGGTAAAAGAGTTGTCTTATAAAAGTCTGAACTACTTACTTATATAGGAACATATACTGGTTACTGGAGAATTAAACAGACTATGGATTGTATGGATATTTGCTTTTGCTACAAACCTGGCATAGCTAGTACTCAAAGTTCTCTATTCATACATAAATTAATCTGCATGTACACTATTGTTTATTTAGGGTATATTTAACCAGGCCTTTCTCCAGAACGTCTCTAGCTTGGACTAAGTGACAGTAAAACTAATATTACACCTATTCTATTGTTTGTTTGTAGGGAATAATCTCTGAAATTATTGAAATCTTATTAAAAATTCTTTAACTAACAGAATGCTAGACTGTCCTTGAGGAATATAGACTATTTCAATGACATAACACGCGAAAAAAGCCCAGACTGTTGGGATATGGCAAAACTAACTAACCTAGATATATTTATAACATTATTATGCATTACTTTGTGTGCCTCACAAATAATTATTTCACTTAATGAGTCGTACGCCCCATGGTATAATTTTGCGTTCACGGTTAAGGGGAACGTGATGTCACGGATTCGAATCACCAGTCTCAGAGGCGGGGGTGTTGTTTCTCTGTTATGATATTCTTTGTACCATAGTCTAAAAGTGTACCCTCTACCCAAAGTGACAAAAAATGGGAGTGCACAATTCGTAAGCGGGGGTCCACGGAAATTTATTTGCTTTCGATAGTGAAGAACTAAAATGTTCGCTTGACTTCACCGACTGTTCGAGAAGCTCGGCGACTGTTACTTGTAAAAACTTGCATATTCCATATTCAGTACCAGTGGTTGCCGTGGTAAAGGTTCAGTTCCGTGAATTTCCAAAAAAAATCCTCAGCTCATAGAGATTTGATAAATTTTTTTACTTGCATGAACTTGTTTAGCTGCAAGGGTCCACCGGAACCAGCTAAATTTTGAAAGTGGTCTATGAGAAAAAAGTCTGGGAACCTCTGCTCTAGGCGGTACAGTAGACTTGCCCCGTGAGTTACGTATCGTGCTGTCACAGTCATCCGTGTGAAGGTGACCGAGATGCCACGATGTTTTAAATCTATTTAGTACTAAACGTATTTTGTGAGTTGTCGTGCAAGTGGCCCTTAGACATGGTTCAAGAAATGTGTGGTATACTACTGGTTACTTCTTCTGTCATACAATACAGACGTGAGATTATGTACAAACACACAAAGACATCATACATTATTCTTAAAAGTTTTACAAACACATAAGTTTGTTTCAATAACATTAAAAGTACGCGCGTAGCCCCCGTTTCGGCGAATTACGTCGAAAATTGGCCATATTATTCATACGTAGACTACTAACACAGAATTGGTAGCCACTGTCGAAATCTTCATGGAACTCATCATCACACATCACGGTGTTATTGTGCATTTATTTTTTAATTTTTTGACTTTTCTCACAGTATCTAATTGTGTTGATAATGTGGGAACAAACGATAAATAAAATTTAAATATATCCTTATGTGCACCTTGAGCAAGCATGTAATAAAATTGTATGACCCTGCTTATAATATTGAATTTGTTTGTATGTTTGTAAATTTCTCTACCATACAAGAATTATCCTAGTACTTGTTGCCTGTTTAAAGAAATATATATTATATAAAGCTGTATGTATGTAGAGTCACCTCTATTGTGAATGGGTAAGCAGATACCACAGATTTAACATACCTACCTTTTATTTGCTCTCACCTGTTTTGTATTTAATGTAGTGTGTATGTATGTATGTAATGTAATACTATCCAATTTTCACACAACTCCAATTGTGAACAGATATTGAGCTAAAAATCAATGAAAATACAAACATTTTGATAATTTTTGTTTAGCTGTACAAACTAATTCTAGTTTATAAAAATAATTTTCAGCTGACAAATCTCGATATTTTTTGGGTTAGTTAGAGATATGTATTTAGTTTTAAAATCATTAAGGTTTAGGCACTAGATAAACGACAGTCGAATAAATTTGTCATTTTTTGTACAGAAATTGTTAAATTAAATGCATATGTAAGATATGCAAACCATAAAAAAATTGGCCTTGTGGCATGCAACTTGTTGTTTTCTAACATTATTTTCTTTTGAATACAAATGTTATGCAAAAGAGGAATCATATAATAATAATAATAAAGTTGAATACACACACACACACTACTACAGAAAGCAGTTACCTTAAATACATGCAGAATTGTCAGAAAGTTTTTATCTATAGATTAATAATTACACCACCAGAGTTGTTTTGGTGAAAAGTCCGCAATTCTGGTCAATTTCCCCAGAAATGGACAAGGATAAAACCAATAAAATATAAATAATAATAATAATTCTTTATTTGTAACAGCAAGGTGAATACAAACATGCAGCCCTGATTCCCAAACTTGCGTGAGCTGTATGTTGGGAGTCAGTTCCTTCCCAAAGACAATTTAAATCAAAATAGTTACAAGCTGATTAGTAGATACAATTTATTTTTCTTTTAGTTAGATACAATAATACCTAATTATAGTACGTGAAAGGCAATTTCTGTATCGCGAAGGACTAAACACAAAGAACATCCAGACTCTCGGTACCTACAACTATTTGTGGATCACATAATTTTTGTCCAGTTTAGATCGAACCCAAAACATTCGGCACAGTGGTAATGACAAGACGACCACTAAAATCACTACGACATCCGTGTTTTTATGTTATTTTTTTTCAATTTGGTATTTTATGGATATCTCGTTGGCCCAATGGCATGGGCTTTTGCTGATCGCGTGGTGATGAGTTAGAGGCTCGTGTCGGGAAAATTGGAGAAACGCTTTTGTTAAATCCGCAGTATTAAAACTGTGCCGGGAGCTGTGCTCGCTAGACGACTATCGACCCGTGTCTCCGACTGTTGCTATGTGTGGAGTTGATATATTTCTGCCAACCCTTTGGGGCTATATTATGTGTGAGACTAATATGAGTGAGAGCTAAGTTTTCTGAAAAAGCTTATATAGTTCTTCTCGATAATTAATCGTCGGAACCTCTCCATGTATTTTCTAGAACTGAAGCCAGTTGAAAAGTAGATGAAGTAACCAACATGTATGCCAACAATCCTGTGCTATGAAAACGATAAAAACGTTATCAGTTTCCAAGCAAAGTCGCTGAGAAAAACTAGTTTGTTAACTAAATAATTAATGTGTCTTGATAATCTTTAGAGGGTATTAAGCTTCATCTACAAATTATACAATAATTCTCATGCATATTAAATATATAGGTATTATTGTTTGTGTGTGTGTGTTCCTTATAATTATGTATGTATATGATTTCTGTGTGTGCGTGTTTAATAATTATTTTCCTATGTATATACGTTAATTATTATTATATTTCCTAAAGTAGGTATTCGTAGTCTCCTTGTTAATTTACACGAAGCTACTTGAAAACTTTCATCGTACAGACCAAAATAGGTGTTTCACAGTGCAAAAATTTGTTTTATATTATAGTTCTCCAGACCAAATTTTCGCTCATGGCGGCCAATTTTAACAGTGGCTGGCCATCTAAATATAAGTATATATTATAGTGCTCAAGTCTGTGCGCAAACACAAATGCACTCTGTTCCCTAACTCATATCCCGAAGGGCTGGCTATTCGTCGCGACTGGAGAGAAATCTGTCTCCAACGGGTTCACGAGCTTTTTAAGCGTATGTAGCAGCGCCAACTTCCTATCTCCTGGCTGCTACTAAGAATTTCTTATCAGAAAAACTAACTCTTTGTTGGACCAATCCGGGATTCGAACCTGAGACCTTATGCATAGCAGATACACTACCACTGCGCCACCGAGACTGTCTTTTTTATTATTATACGTAGGTACCAACAAGCATACGGCCTACTTGATGGTAAGCGGTTACCATCGCCTATAATCGCTTGCCACACCATGGGTATCATATTCGTTGTCGACTTGGGAAAACGCATTTTACATAGAATTAATAAAAAATCTTCCTGGTGATGTAGCCGTACTGTATACGACTGCCTGTGCATGAGATCTCGTAATCGACTTCCTAGTTGAGGAAAGGGTTGCTGGGTTTTTCTGTCAAAAAATTATCAGTAACAACACGTGGTCTGGAATTGTCTGAAATCGTGATAGGGTCCTTTTAAAAACATTCCTCCCTTTTAAAAACATATGGAGAAATTGCATTATGTGCGTATTGATTGACAATTATTGCCTGCTCGGTGCCTCGGAGAGCAGGTTAAGCCGTCTGTCCTGGCTGCCATGAACATCTATGGCAATCGTTATTAGGAAGTCAGTGCCCTCTAATACCCGGACACTGGTCTAGCCTTAGGGTATCGTTAGCCTTCGGGTAGCGGTGATCAGACGGCAGTCGCTCCGTGTAAAAACTGATATCCAGTCAAATCCGGTTAGACTAGAAAGCCGACCCCAAGTGACTTGGGAATAATAAAGGCTAGGGAGAAGAAGATATGGAGACATTGCATTGTGTCGATAATGGCGTGAAACCAATGTATGAAAGAAAATGAATGGCGAGGTAGGTCTATGTACCTCTTGAGTCTTCAACGGTGTTTTTACTCTGTTGTATCTTCTCTGGTTTCTGTTAAGAAGGTGATACGTTACCGTATCTAGCCGGATCATTATCTTTGATTAGTTTTGTTTTTAAATTTCAGCTGCTACACTAGGTATGAATCTTGTGCCGCGGGGAACTTTTCAAACATTTAAATACCTAATGGACAAAGAGCACCCAGATTGGGTACAACTGTTTGTAGGTCACACAATTTTTGTCTCGTGTAGGAATCGAACCCACGGCGCAGTAGCAGTGTGGCTGTAAAAGTATACCTATTACATTTCTATGTCTCAGAATTTTGTGCGGGTGTGTGTGAGGTGATTTCATATATGTGTGAAGTTTCATGCATGTGTGTGTTTGTAATTATAAAGACAAGCATTGCATTAGTGTGCGTTCATTGCGTTAATGTCTGACCTCCCTCTAAAAGCATCTAAAAATTGATCATTTAAACAACACGTCAGTTCAATATCCAGGGTAGGTTTGGTAGAGGTACATTTTAACAACATTTCTCTTTTTATTTATTTACTATATTTTGCCCGCGGCTCCGCTTGCGTAAATGTAGGTTAGGTTAGGTTAATAACAGTACTATTTTCTGGATGACAGATGTAGTACAGTTTTTTCTGGATGAAAGGTAATGATCGGTCGAGTAGTTAAGGCGTGAACGCGTAACAAACAAACTTACATCATTTATTAATGTATGTATACTCTCGCCTATTTCCCAAGAGGGTGTGCAGAAGATACGGATTTCCACTTGCAACGGTGCTGACATATTTCTATTATTTCATTTTCTTTACGCACGCTTTTCGGTTGATAGAATTCTTATCTTGGTCTTTCTTCAGAGGATCAGTTCTGATGAAGTAGTAATTTTTCTCTAATAGATTATGTCGAAATGAAATGTCGTTTGAACTTGTAAATAACTAGATGTGCCCGCGGTTTCACCCGCATTTATGATTACTGCGACGCACCCGAGGATCGTAGCGTGATGTTATATAGCCTATAGCCTTTCTCAATAAATGAGCTATCCAACACTAAAAGAATTTTTCAATTCGGACCAGTAGTTCCTGAGATTAGCGGATTCAACCAAACAAACAAACAAACTCTTCAGCTTTATAATATTAGTGTAGATTAGTAATCAGTATCAGTGAAATAATCGCCACATCTCTCTATCTTCTGCTTGCCTTTTAACCTCTTGATACGACTCGACTCCTACGAAAAATACCGGCAATAAGAAAAAATTATAAAGAAAAGTACGATTAGTCCGAATATTCTCCAATAGGAATCTAACTTATAGCTCAGCCTTATTCGCTTGAGAAATCAACGACACAGAAATCGGCCGTAGCCTAGGTGAACGTTATCAAACCTACTGGTCAAAGAATTTTCGCCTAGGATTGTCCATCCCCTGTGCTTGTTTGAAAACAAAATATACAAGTACAGGTAACGAAGTTTTCCCTAAAAATCCTAGATAGATTTGATTGTAGAGGAGTCGTCTACCTCTAGTAGTATGGGTATTGGAATAACGCAAGGCCGATATATTTTAGTTTTTATTTTTTCATACATACATTGTCCATACGGATGGCGTAATGGTTTAAGTGGTCTGCTCGCCACTGTCACCAGTCACCACATATGTAGTGCTGTGACTTTCATCCACACCGGGACAAAAATTGCGACTGTTATTTGAACGTTTGTAAAGTCCTCTGTGATGAAAAAATTATCCCTAGTGGTATTTTTGAATAGCTCAATAAATATCGATACGTGACAACGAAACCATATGGAATTGTTCGATTGGCTAAAAAGGGCAGGAGCCAAAAGAGTCTTTTACTGCGAAAGTGGCCAATTCAACAGACGTCTGACAGTTAGCGATTTAAGCCTATGACCACGTACGAACAAACATGGTTAGGTGCATCTAAAGTCATGGTAAACTAAGGAGTCTTTATTAGAGGATGTAGTTAGAGAACATTTATGAGCAGCGATAGCTCGGTGGGGAGACCAACAGACTGCAATGCAGAGGGTCTCGGGTTCGAACCCACGTCACGCACCTCTGACTTTCGGAAGTTATACGACTTTTCGAAATTATGTGCCTATTGATTGACAATTATCGCCTGCTCCGTGCCTCGGAAAGCACGTTAAGCCGTTGGTCCCGGCTGCCATGAACATCTATGGCAGTCGTTATTGGGAGAGTGTCGACACAAAAGATCCCACTGGGTCGAAGTGTCGCCGGTCTGCACTGACTGGCCCCCACATAAGATAAGATGAGATAGAGAACGTTTGACACAGACGAGAGAACTGCACCCGATAGTCTACATAAATAAGTTTGGCATATGTCCCCGAATGCCTTTATGCCCGAAGGGGTACGCTAAGGTGGCACACCCACATTTCGCCAGCTTTAGATCCAACGTAATAGGATGCGATGTGAAAGCAAATTAAGCACGAGAGCTTTGCCAGAATTACGACAAGTGCAAAAGTAGTCTCCGCGTTCCCCCTTTATATTTGTGTTCTTTTCTACTTAGCTCAAAACCAGCGCTAGGTCTTTGACGCCTAGCACATGCTGTTGGTAACCTTTTCAGCAATACATGCTTTGTTTGGACAAAGGCCAGGTTAAGAGCTCCTTGAACCGATGCGCGACGGGCGTATATGAGGAATGTGATGAAAGTGAATGAAGTCAGAGAAGTGTGTCAGGATCGTAGCAAATGGAAATCCGTTGTCTCTGCCTACTTCTCTGGGAAACAGGCGTGAATCTATGTATGTATGTATGCTTTGTTACCTTGCTGAATAAATGATTTTCTTTTCTTCTTACTTGTCGTTAACATCTAAAGATCAGCATAGTACTGTAATTTGAATTCCAATTAGCACACAAGATAAGTCTTTACGTTATTTGACTGGTCCTAGAATACTAGTTATTTAAGTAGTGGCTAGTTTTTTTTATAGATAGCTTGGAAAGCAATTATATGGCCCGGAAACGGTTACAGTAGATTATGAGCATTTGCACAACACCAGAGCGCCAATTCTCGTGAATAAAACATGTTCAAAATAGAGTTCCGATCTAGCCTCAGTGTCGTATATCTTATTCTGTTAAATTAAAATAAACGTCAAGTTATGTTCACATTTTAACATATTTTATGACGAGAATTGGCTGCCTGAAATACTCACTTCTCACTTGCACGTTGCTTAAAATGCACTTGTTTCTATTTACCTGGTTTCCTGAGTTACAGCGAACGAAATTAGTGTAGACTAAGTTTGTTGGGTCTACCTGTGGGTTAGATCGGACCCAAGATAAAATTTATGTGATCCACATGTAATTGTTTAAAGTCTAGGTGTTCTTTGTGTCTGTGGTTTACAGTCCTCGACAATACATATGTGTCTTGGTGTGGTCTTCCAAAACACCTGTCTAATCATCAGAAATATTCCATTTACCTTGACCACAAAGAGAGAAATAACTTGTAAGTTTCCATCCAGTAGAGACTTTCGATAATCTATTACTTAGAGAATTGCAAAAATATCGAAGATCCTATAGGACTGCGATCCCTCACAATCGGAGAGATCAGGCACAGGACCAACGGTTTTACGTCCTTTTCGAGGTGCCCGTACTACATAACAGATAGGATAGCCCGGCGGTTATTGAGATTTTTTGCAACCAATAAATAGCTTTTGTTGTTGGTCAAAAACCTCATACACAGTCTTATTAAATACCGCTGCACCACCAAAGTAGTTAAAGCAAATAATATGTAGCATATAAATATAAATGCAAATAAGTTATTTAATTGGCAAACAATAAATAATTGGCAAATTGCTAATCTAAGTGTTTCGTTGTTGATTCTTCATACGGTTCGATAAATAAAGTTATTTTTACTTAAACAGCTTATCATCAGCCGTTTGATGCCAACGACAGGCTAAAGGCTTCCAATGCGTCGTGTATCGGCATTTAACTGGAACTCCAATGACATGGATATTTTACCTCTTTGTTTGCGTTGATACATGTGACTCCTGTGTTCTAGAGTTCGATACCAAGATCATAGAAAGTGTTTTTGAGAGCTTCTGTCATTAAATTCTCAACAGCAATACGAATGGAACTGCGCGGTAGAATGCGATAGGCTCGTGCTCCCTATGTCGTGGGATATAAAAACATAGTTGGCAAAATCTGGGTGTAAAGGCGCTTCTAAACGGGTATTATTTTCAGCAATATGTGGCTGTACCATAGTTGACGGCAACGTTGCCAGCTATAACACATACTGTCCTAAATTCGGCAATATTCTACGTACGAATCGGCTTTATAGTCGGACAAAACATACATAGCCGTCGCTTTAAAATGTTGCGATAGCTGGAGTATATTTAAACATACTGCAGCCATATATTAAATATTGCTCGTTTAGTAAGTGCCTCAATCGACCTCTGTAAACCCCTTCGAGGATGCAGGCGTAAAACTACATACCTGATATGTGTGTTAAAATTAAATAGTTACTCCAGAACATTCAATAGCAGAAAAAACGCCAATTATAATAAAAAATACAGTTAATCTTGAGATCCTGGGATAGGTAGCCTTATGGGATGGGAACAGGCAGGCTTGCATTACGTAGGACTTGAAACAGCTAAAAAAATAGGGTTGATTTACGTTTATGCCCACCCCTTCTAGAATATACTGCCGTGGCTCTATGCATGTTTTGTTTTTTATTTAGAACCTTCGCTTGCAACACAACACAAAAAAATGCTTCAGTGTTGTCAGGAACTGCTTAAAACTTAGTAACGTGCACCCTCGTGCCACGGCGGTATTCATTTACACAGTTAGTAATAACGTTCATAAACATGTTAATTCTTGCTGTATCGCTATGAATTCTGTAATTTGTGACGTAGCAACGCGTTACGTGACTAATCTGTGTAAAAAAATCTCGTGCTGATACCACTCGGCGTTCCGATTACTCCATGAGTATCGACTGGTCGTGCTTGAAATGGACAGGGTCGGCAAGCCATTCGTCTAAATCGCCTGTCTCTTCGCTCCCTCGTTTCAAACTCTAGCCAATTACCTAATCGTTTAACTACACGTGGAACTACCACAGATAAGAAAGCGCACAATTCCGCAACGCGTTCTCGGCAACGCAGACTCATATTAGACATTGGCCTCTGACCGGTGACTAGGGTTGCTGCATGCAAAATTCAAACTGTTCGAACAATAGACATTCAAATCAATTGGTGAATTCTTAATTTAATTTTAAATTTGTTACCGGAAAGGAATATATATACGTGAGCGTTGTATTTTTTAAATTGTCCGCTGCGATTCGATTTGCTCTTTGTGAAGTTTTAAATATCGAACAGTTTTCCAATAAAGGTAAATAGTAATTTCTTTAACGGTTCAGAAATAGGTACATCTTTTTATTAAAAGAGATGAGACCTCGTTACTTTTTTAAACTTTCATAATGGTTCGACGATTCAACAGCACGGTGCGCATAGCAACAGTAGCTAGCGTGAAACTGTACACATTATACGGTATCTGCAACCTGAAGTGCGTCATTCACCTGAGACAATGAGGAAAGACGAGAATAACCTTACAAATGTTCGAATGACAACCCTATCCTTGACATCTGACATTACTCTATCAAGCACGATTGTGAATTCGCTAAACACAAGCCTGTATAGTTATAAAAAAGATTTTTTACGCTCAGAACGGAAACCATGCAGCCAGGCAAATTTATTCATCCGCGCAACCATCCTACTTGCTTAAACGTCAGATGTGCTATGTATACATGTCGTATACTTGATAACTCGTAGCTTAGTCAAATATATACACCTACTTGTTTTGGATTATATGTAAACTATGCAAAAGCAGTCGATTAACCTAATCTAAGACTACACACTTTGACTAATTAAGACGGCGATAGTTACCTGTTTAAACTATGTAAGTATTGCCTGCTATGTGTAAAATCTATATATTAATACGTGAAGCAAAAACTTTGTACCCCTTTTTACGAAAATTGTGCGGATGGAGGAGTATGAAATTTGGCACAGTTAAAGTTTATATGGAGAAGGAGGGGCGAATCCTAATATTTTTATAAAATATACATTAGAAATACATTAAGTAAATTGATGAAAAAACACTACACGCACACAACCATGCATTTGATACAAGCAGTCGAATCGCGTTCGTAGTATTTCGACATTGTTCGGTTGACTTCGTAGAATGCTTCGTAACTATGGTTATATGTATGTGGAGTAGGTGACTAAATGAAATGTGATTATAAGGGTATAGTTTATCTATATCTATACAAATAAATAAAATTGAAGTGTCTGTTTGTAATGTCAAAATAACAGCTTTTTATCTAATGCATATGAAAGTATATAAGGTACATATACGAAAACTTATTTTATTAAAATTTTTGTCTGTCTGTCTGTTTGTCTGTTTGTTCCGGGTAATCTCCGAAACGGCTGAACCGATTTTGACGGGACTTTCACTGGCAGATAGCTGATGTTATAAGGAGTAACATAGGCTACTTTAATTTTAGAAAAAAAAAAATATTCCGCGGAGACCAACACTTTTTAGTTAAAATCTACGCGAACGAAGTCGCAGGTAACAGCTAGTAGACAATAAAACCTTAATAACGATCAAATTTAAATTTTAAATAAATTATAGGCGAATTTCGACCACTTGGCGACCGCTAGTATATATATATAAAACAATGTAAGAAGATCTCTGAGACCTTCAGATGTCTTAGTAACGCTAGATCATTTTATGGTTTGAAAGCCGTTTTTGTCTGTAAAGAAATTGAGCGTCTGGCTCCTAGTAACTGGGAAAAATATAGATCTGCGTCTTTCAAGATGCACCTTAATACACATAGCATTACATAATCTAATGCTTCAAAGACATGGTTAAGGCGCTCGTATTCGATATATTGGTTTCTTGGAACTTTTCAAGGACTCATTTTACGTTATAACAAGAGTTTTAATTTAGTATATTAAAATTAAAAGTAAGTAAGGCACGGCTATGTCAGAAACGTTATAATGAACATAACACCCGATAGAAAAGTGTCAAAGACGCCTCTAAATACTATTTGAAACATTAATTTTATTACTAAATTATAAATAATATGAAATTTATAGAATATATGGTCATTAAATGCCGGACAATTAATATTTTCCATTACGTTTTATTCCTAAAATAACCTGTGTACTCAAAATACTGGTTAGGTTACCTAGCTTTAAGGGAACCTTACATAAGCGAGCGTGCACGAAGAATGTGACGAAAGCTTATGAAACAAAAAAGCCATGAAAATATCCATAGTGTCTGCTTACCCCTCCGACAAATAAGTGTATTTTGTAGATAGTCAAGTTATAACCGAGTTAATGTATAGTACAAGATAAAAGGTAGGTCTATCAGTGAGCAAAAAAGATGTCTCTTCGATGTGATCATTTTGTTGAAGTCTATTGTATATGTAGTAAATTGAAATTATAATGACAGCGAACTAAGTAGGTGCTCGACAATAGTGTAACGTTAGATAAAATACTTTCTAAACTCGGAATAAATTACCTATCAAGTAGGAACTCTAGAATTCAAGTAACCGTTGTAATTATAACGTTATTTCTTAACGTTTTTCGAGCTTGGTAACTAGCTGCCTTCGTAAGCGTTTTTATACCTATAAAGTGGCAAAAAGAATATTGCCTGCTTGCTGGTAATCGGTCACTGTAGCCTGTAGACGTTTGCAACAACAAGGGTATCGATCAAGCTTTGCCAACTTTGCAAAAAAGAGCTAGCTGAGCTGTCAACGCAAGAGACAAAGACGATTAGTTCCATGCTATTAACAAAGAGCGTTTTTTGGTCTCCAGAAACCTTAATCATGGCAGAAACAAGATTTTTTAAATTACTTCTACAGTCGCTATCCTTTACTTAAGATACAATGCCATTGTCGATTACCAATATAATAATAGCTCTCCTAAATATTAACATCAAAATATCGGATTGTGGAATAAATTCCACGCCATTAATACTTCAAAAGATAATAAAGACATTTTAAAGACACAATTCTATTGTAAAATTCATGTTTGGCTGACAAAGAACATTTTCGTAGGTACCAAGGGACAGCACCGTTTAATACATACAATATTCAGGAGCTGGTTGACTGAGGCCTGTTTTAAATATACCTAATACTTAATAAGTACGTTGGCAGATCGCCGTCATCGATCGGCAAACCATAGCAACGTTACAGAGAATTGTTTCCTCTCAGTGTCTTTACATTACACACTTACGTAACAACATATGTTCGCAAAAACTCATTTACGAAATACGAGTGTCGTCGGTTCGAAGACTTAATTAACTATTCTGAGATAGGTACCCGAACGCAACGCTCACGATCCACCCGTACGACTGTAACCAACATTTTTAGAACGTTTTTTCGCCTATAAATTATTCATTAGCTGCAAGGGTCATGCGAGCTGATTCAAGTGCAATCACTTTTAGGATGGACACAACTCTTGAAATCTGTACGCTATGCGGTGTACCAATTACTTGTATATCTGTATATACGTAGGAGTGTATATATGTATATAGTGGACGGTCGTCCAGTCTGTGGTGGAGCGATCGGGTTCGTTTTTACGGGCGGCCGGGCGCCTCCCTAGTTTCGGTTTGTCTCTCCCTGTCAGTTCGCACGACGCCCAGGCCTTTATCATAGCATCGACCGACACATTTAATGACATCACTGTGTACCTACGTACATACATTATATACAAAACTGTATGTGTCTAGAAATATGTAAAACAGTTGATTCTACATACATATTTGCATGGTCAAGCATTTATTTCTAGAATTTATTCAGAAAAAGTCGTAAATCGTTGTTCAACTATTTGAATGCTTGAAGAAATCGGTTTATATACTATCTCTGACTGAATATTTTTCTCAAGCGCTCAAATTTCTGACCTACTGGATACTGCATAGATATATTCTGCAAAATTCATAGTAAATATTTGTTGTAGTGACACATGTATACAATGTACACATATGTATAATTATACATGTTATCTGTATGAGGAAGTGTCCTCCGCCGATGACGTGGCATTGCGAATAAACAAACACATACAACCGAATTTTATACTAAAACCGTACGTACCGTATGCAACTTGAAGCTCAACTAGAAAAAAACTATTTCTGCGTCTAAGCAGGTCAATAAGAGTTTGGGAATGTGGGTCAACGAAATATGGTTTGCGTTCAGCTTGTGCAGAAACCGTTTTAAGTTGAGCTGCTGGCAACGTCGCGTCGGATGAGATAAAGAGGCGTGAAGACGGAGCTGCGGAGGTTCGCTGGGATATGTACCTACCGCTATATACGTTATATACCACACACACATACACACTGTCTACGTACATACGAGCATATATAAACGTAGTATAGAGCTTCGTTCATTTAGTACGCCTTACAGAGTTATCACAATATGAGCGTCGGGTGTATAGTTTAATCATCAAGTCAATATCTGCGGCCGCTGTTATCTCGGATAGAACTGGGTCATTGTACTTGGTCTTCTCGGGCGCTGCGCGTGAAAATGCACCAATATGACTCGATCATATACTACATACGTATAAGTGAAACCTTTCGCACTCTGAGTAAGCGAGAGGTCCAATGATAGACTGGCATGGATGGATACTAGCACAATAAGCGTAGGTGATCTCTGAAATCCATTGCACTATTGACGTGAGCTGGGCACAAGCACTGTGCTTAGTTGGAAGGTTTAAAAAATACTAGCTGTCTATATAGTTAGTAATATACTCGACGTACTCGAAGGTGACTTCAATGAGGCCGTTTCAATGACTTTCATACCGTCGTCCTTGACGGAATGACTACGCAAGAAATACCGAAGACTCACGCCCGGGCTTAACATACGAAATGTAGTATTATGTTTAAAGCCTAGCGGGGTAGGCAGACATGTAATTAGTTCTAGTTGAAAGGTGATGGTGCACCTTGCGTGGGCTGTTATCACACGACTCTTTTGCTAACAAAGTTCTGCGATGGGCAGGTGAAGCCTTTTTTATCTACAGTGCGTCGTATGCGTGTGTGCCTATGAAAAACTCGTTATAAAAACATTGGCACTGACAAATTGCTAAACACTTCGTTTGTCAAAAACTGTTCAGTAATTTAATTAATTAGTTACGGGTGAACACGCGAAACGTACCTCGTGAATAATAATTTCGTAACTAGTTGCCGCACCTGGTTTTGTCTGTGTGTATCGAAATAGGTTTTGTAATGCAGACAACGCCATCTAGTATTGTCGCTGTTATATAATCTCGTATATATCTGTTTTTTTAGACTGTATTTGCACATACTTTTGTATCAGCCTCTTAATTTGATACAATCTCACGGCTTGGTTTTAGCTAATAACATTGGACACAATCGTGACATTAATACTGAACTAGCAACTCGACTAACTAGTAACTCAAAAATAATCGAATAAGTATTGCGTATAATTGCATTCGAATAAATTTCGTATACAGTTCTGTACAACGCGATATCTACTTTGCGAGGTGAAAACCGAGGTTACGCACTTGTTGGGTGTTGTTAATATATTCGAATATATTTCGAATGCACGGACATTATACTGTACTCTGGCAAATAGCATTATACTTAATTTAAAGTTTTTATATTGACCCAGGTGATAAAGCTTCCAAATAAAAGAATCTGTCCAGAAGTTTAGGGTTTCGTTTGAGCATACATACAGACAAGAAATTCAATGACTATTTTTTATATCATTAACTTGCCGATATTACGTAGCAATTACATTGTTTTTTATATATCCGATGCTATGTTTTTGAGTCCTTTACGGTTTTACTATATGCATACTAGCTGTTCCCGCGATTTCACCCACGCTTATGATACCGCTTCGCTTCCTAATCTTCCTTAAGAATTATCTACACTAATATTATAAAGAGGAAATATTTTTTTGTTTGTATTGAATAGGCTCCAAAACTACTGAACTGATTTCCAAAATTCTTCCACCATTAGAAAGCTACATCTTCACTGAGTAACATAGGCCATATCATATTTTCAAAAAAAATTGGGATCCCTACTAAAATTGAAATAATGTAACCCAAGGTGTGAAAAACTGAGTCATAAAATGTCTGTCATCGCATGCGCTGCGGAAACTATTGATAATAGAACAAAAAAATGTTCTACAATATTATAGAATGTATTAATATCTACAAAAAGTCCGCGATGGTATCGCGTATGTCTAACTATTATAGTTATGTCACTACAAGTACTTTTTTACATTTTAAAAGTTGATAAAAGTTCCGTCTAAATTCAGATGATGTTATTGATACCTTTATAATAAACCGTTATTAGTAATAGTATTCGGTTACTTATGTCGCCATTGTGAATAACAAGGGGAAATGAGCATAATTTATTTACACTATAATAACGCAAACGAAGTTGCGCGGGTCAGCTATATCATTCTTTAATACCGACTGGTAGTTTAAAGATTAGCTCGAATTAGTTCAAACAAAAAAATAAACTTCAGCTTTATAGTATTAGTATAGCTTAATAAACGGAATCAAACAATTCAACGTTAAAAAGCCCTCGTAACTAAATGACTGCAGCAATATTGTAAATTATTAAATATTTATTAAATACGGGATACAAGGAAAAACACGAGATTGGCTCGAGAACCTACCTCTACCTCGTTAATCGCTATCAATACGTTGAAATAGTAAGTACTACTGGGAAATATAATTTTTCATCTAGATCAGAATTTAAACTAAATTGCACTGGCGTGCCTCAAGGGAGTATTCTTGGACTCGGTTTTGTTTCTAAAATGCATTACTATTCAATGTAACTACCGATAAATTTCTGCCATATGCCGATGATATTACCAATATTGTATACAGTAAAAACTGCCTCCGTGGCGCAGCGGTAGTGAATGCGACTGCTGTGCATGAGGTCTCAGATTCGAATCCCGGGTCGAGCCAACAAAAAGTTATTGGGTTTTTCAGTTACGAAATCTCAATAGCAGCCCGGAGTTATGAAGTTGGCGGTGTTAGACACCCCCGTGCCTCGGAAAGCACGTAAAGCCGTTGGTCCTGCGCCTGATCTCTCCGGTTGTGTTGGATTACCGTCCCATCGGATCATGAGAGTTAGGGAACAGAGAGTGCACTTGCACTTGCGCACACACTTGTGCACTATAATATCTCCTGCGCAGATAGCCAGTCTCCGTTAAGACTGGCCGCCGTGGCCGAAATTCGGTCTGGAGGACATTACACAGTAAAAATAATTGAGATATTAAAATTAGGAAAATAATATTTGAAGAAAATAATTAATTGGTTAGATTGAAATGATTTACAAGAGAAAACAAAACTAGAATTATTCAATTTCAAACTTATTATAGTACTACTGCACTTAAAATTAGATAAGTAAATAACATGGTTACATATGTCAATATATAATGACATATTTCAGCAATATCTTACAGGCAAACTTTGGTCGAATTTCGAGCACTAGGCGACCGCTAGTTCCTACAATAGGATTTGTCTTTTTTATGAATAATATAATCTTTGTTTAAATTTAAATCTATTTGTTTAAGTCTTACATTGTCTAAATTCCCCTTTAGAAACTATTTGGTGCATATCACTGGTATGACTTAACCAGGCTAAGATAATGCTCTCATAATAAGGAGTGATTCGCTAGAAGCAAAAGGATCATTTAATATCCAGAAAAATGAAAATAGTAGCAAAGCGTGTTCCAATTGTTTTCTTATACGTTTCATACATAGGCGTCCCTATCTATTCACTAAACACACATTTTTAATCCCTGGGAAAATAATAAATGTTTTTACTAAAAATGTCTGCGCATATATAATAAGCTACCGAATAGTTTTAAGGAACAGAATATAAATGAGATCAGTCGTAAATTAATTAAATTATTAATATTCGAATGCTACAGTATAAAACAATTTTGAGACGACAAATATTTTTCTGATGACTTTATATATTAATTTTTGTATTTTATAATCCATTGACTTCATTGTATGAACGAATATCAGTCTAATTAAATGAATTAATGAGTTGATAATAAATTGCACTTTGTGTAAAGCTAAATTGAATGTATTTAAAACATTTTTACGCTAGGTAATGTGGTATTTCAGATCTAGAACTTTTATGTAAATATGTAGCTAGAACTTTTATGTAGGTACTTACTTTATTTTACCAACTATTGTATGATTTAATAAAGAAACTAGATATAAATAGGCTAAGATGACCCTGTTTGTTTTGTTTTTGTTCGGTTCCTATTGACAAAATTTTCAGTAAAAAAAAATAAACGGGTTGCACTCCGGGAGTGCCGGCAGAAGTGAAAACTTAAATATTAACGTTGTGCATTTTTGATATTTTGGAATGGTTAGTTAGGGAATCATTTTCAACGAATTGTTTTAATTATCAGTATAAAGATACTATTATTTATGTGGTAAAACACAATATTCATTTATTGCGCTATCGTACACAAACATGACAATTCTCCCTCCGTCTTACGAATTTTCGATCAGGTCATGTGTCCTGACGCGAGTTTGACAATTCTCCCTCCGTCTTACGAATTTTCGATCAGGTCCACGTGTCATGATGCGAGTTTAACATTTTTTACCCATCACAAAAAAGTGCACAACGCCGCTAAAGAAGTTTTCACTTCAAAAACTTTAAAAGATTTATTATTTTATATAGACAAGTAAATGCAAAACAATTGAATAGTAGTAGTTCAAATGTTGGAATGAAAATTTATATATGACTAGCTTCTGCCCGCGACTTCGTCCGCGTGGAATAGTTACTTTGGGTTAACGCTAACTTTAACCCGCGACTTCGTTACCTTTTTAGGGGGAGTTTTGTCCATTTTACCTACACAGGTCATTTTCAATTATAATCAATAACTTGTATACCTATTTTTATACTTATAAGTCCAGAAATGAGCAAATTCCATATAAACTTCATCCCCCTATTTCACCCCTTAGGGGTGGAATTTCAAAAAATCCTTTCTTAGTACACCCCTACAAATTAAAACACACATGCTCTCCAAATTTCAAGTTCCTACGACCAGTGGTTTAGACTGTGCGTTGTCTCTAAGTCAGTCAGTCAGGACATCTTCCTTTATATATGTATATAGATTTCACCAAATTTTCAATAATCATTATGGTTGAATTTCGACCATTTGGCGAACACTAGTTATTTGGAACAGATGTTTTCATAATTATGAGGAATGTGATGAAAGTGAATGAAGCCAGAGAAGTGGGTCAGGATCGTAGCAAATGGAAATCCGTAGTCTCTGCCTACCCCTCTGGGAAACAGGCGTGAATCTATGTATGTATGTTTTCATAATGTAAGACCGTACTATAGAATAAAATTATGATATAAATATACTAAGACAAGTGCTTCATTTGATTCGTTCAATAATAACAGTAGGTATAATAGCACGATTCAGAACAACAATACAATGCCATCTATTGAGAACAGGTGTAGTATTATTTAATAATAATCTGTATATTAATACGTGAAGCAAAAACTTTGTACCCCTTTTTACGAAAATTGCACGGACGGAGGAGTATGAAATTTGGCATAGTTAACGTTTATATGGAGAAGGAGGGGGGAATCCTAATATTTTTATAAAATATGCATTAGAAATACATTAAATTAATGAAAAACACTACACGCACACATCCATGCATTTGACACACGCAGTCGAATCGCGTTCGTAGTATTTCGACATTGTTCGTCTGACGTCGTACAATTCTTTGTAACTATGGTTATCTATACCTTATTTATATGTAATAAAGAAAAAAGAAAATAGCAAGCTTAGGAATTTTGGTCGAATTTTGACCACTAGGCGGCTATATTTAAAAAGCCGTCGGCTTATAATAAATCTAGGTTAGATTCTTAAGCTATGTTTAAAAAAGACAACATCCTCACTAGGCATGATTTCTATGGACAACTTACATTCATATTACGGACACAAGGAACAGCCGGACTCGGAACAGCTATTGGTGGAACACAAAATTTTACCTCATTTCCAACTCAACAGATTTTTAACTTGTCAGATTTCCAACTCGCCAGACTGTCATGATACTATGTACAATTAAATACACATTTTCAAAAAGATACCTACGTACAATTACTACAAAGACATATTCAATTGCTATAAAGAGTCTTTCAAAAGCAATAATAGCATAGAACGCTGTAGACGTATTAATAATAGGATTCCTAAAAATCCATCAGTATTGTATTTTAGAACATTATAGAAAAAAGATGCATTTTTCAAGATAAACAACTAAAGAACAGCGTGTAGGTATCACAATCCTACAAAGAAACGTAGACAAGCAGAAATTGATAAACATAAAAAAATCATCATCATCATCAGGCTATAATAGTCCACTGCTGGACATAGCCCTCCCCCAAAGAGCGCCATAGCGCCCTTTCTTCAGCTTGCCGCATCCAGCATCTGCCTGCAGTCTTTCGCAGATCGTCATCCCATACAAAAAGTACACCAAATTAATAATAGAAGATGGATTAATTAAAGAATAACAAATGTAGATGAAATATTAAATACTCTATGTAATACATTACATCATCATTCAAAGTGAATTATATGAAATTTTGAAAGATTTTTCTTTCTTTTAAACATATACATACATAGATTCACGCCTGTTTCCCAGAGGGGTAGGCAGAGACTACGGATTTCCATTTGCTTCTTTTTAAATAAACATTATTTATCTTTTTTTAATAAAATTTTCTTTTTCACTGTACCTTTGTGATAATATTATGACAATCTGTCGAGTTGCAAATCAAACGAGTTAAAAATCTGTCGAGTTGGAAATGAGGCAAACTTTTGTCCCGTGTGCGACAAGTCAACACTCACCACAGTGGCGAGGCGAACATTTAAAGGACTACGCCATCTGTGTAGTAATGTAGATAATATGCATACCTAGGGAAAAGCGAAGGATGAAAGCTTCCTTCCTTATATACGGACGGTTACGGGGTACCTAGGAAAACCTCTCCCTAGGTAGCTCCGTAACCTTGGACCAGCCCTCGCTGCCGACTTAACCAGGGAAGGTTCTAGGCTATCTATAAAATCACAAAAAAACGGTTCTGTTTTAAATACATACATGCACAGCAGGTGATATCGCAGGGTGCATTAAATAAGGTTATAAATCAATTCGATTACACCTATTCTGTGTAATAAAAACCACAGCAACTTCTAATAATATTTCTACTATTCAATAGAATTAAAATGCATTAGGGTGTTTATTTGATTTATCAGTCATATAAATTAAATTGTTATTTAACTAGATGTTCCAGCGGTTTCACCCGCGTTTATCGTTACTGCGCCGCCCCCGTGGGTCGTAGCGTGATGTTATATAGCCTATAGCCTTCCTCGATAAATAGGCTATCGAACACTATAATAATTTTTCAAATTGAACCAGTAGTTCCTGAGATTAGCGCGTTCAAACAAACAAACTCTTCAGCTTTATAATATTAGTATAGATTATATTATTTTAATTGATTGAAGCCAGAGAAGTGTGTCAGGATCGTAGCAAATGGAAATCCATAGTCTCTGCCTACCCCTCTAGGAAACAGGCGTGAATCTATGTATGTATGTATAAATTTATAAAAACCAAATATTAAAATTATTGGCAGTCGTTGATTTTTATTAACATATTGAATATCATATTGAAAATAAAATTAATTAACGAAAAATTTCCTAAAAATGCTAATTAATTTGAATAAATTATTTCTCAGTTTTTAGGAAACCTATCGACTAATTGGCAAGAAGATCATTATCTATAACCGCGTTGTTTAAAAAGGTTAAATTGAACTCTCAAGTTACGTGTATTAAACGAATGTTTTAAGATTAAAATTATTACAAAGTTGGCTTCGTATAATAAAATAAAGATTTAATAGTAGATAGCGAAATAAAGATATATTTCTCGAGACATGAGTAAACAATACATATAGGTATACAAGGTTAAAATAAATAAAAAAACAGTAGTTCAGTATTGTTTTGCCATTATAATAGAAGAACTGAATATAAATCACGCAAATAAAATGATCATAATTATATTGAAAATATATGAAAATTAAAATTACCTTATTATTTATATTAATCGAATTATTAAGTAAGGTAAAATAATTCAAATTAAAGAACGTGTTATTAATAGCATGTTATATTTTATTAATAAAATATTTTCATTTAGGAATTCCTGGATGTTATTGTAAGCTTTGTCTGCCAGAAAGTTATATACCTAATTTATTTTTATAACATTAATATTTTTCTCATTCCAACTTTTGGGTATCATATTGCAATTCATTCAATCCATAGAAGATACACTTTTGCCGCATAAGCGTAGGCAGAAATTATTCTATTAACATAATATATTTTCAGAAACTATAATATTAAATTCTCAACCAAAACCCGATTTAGAAAACCAATTTATCATGATCTCTACTTTGTATAGGACTCACTACTAAACTAGGGGTCAGGCGGGATCTCGGGAAATACTCAACAGATTTAGATGAAATATACTTCAGTTTTTAAGTGAGAGTCAGTTGCTGTATATTAGTATAAGTTTCATTAAAAGCCGGCTAGCCATTCTCAATTCATAGGACACAAACATACAGTCAGACAAAATTAAATTTAATTAATCGTTTTATGTTGTATTTTTTATTAATATTATTGAATGTAGATACTTCTTGTCCTCCACAATTTGATTATAGTATTGATAGATAGATTGTAACGATCATCTCTTAGTACTATAGTTTGTGATGCAAAAAAGGCGCATTTTCTTTCTCATACTAATATTTAAACCTAAAAATATACATTTAAAGTGCCGTGTGACTATGATTGCGTACAAGTGATGTTTGACACAGTAAAAATTTTACACTATCGTGAAAACAAAGCGTATCAAAATCCACATAGTCGTTATCGAATTGTAACGAATTTATAAACACGACTAACAGATGACTTGTAAAATTGGACACAAATATTCTAATAGGAATCAACGTTAACCAAACAAATCAGAATTTACTAACATTCTACACCTGCCTAGTCCTGAATACGAAATATATTTTATATATTCAACTTTTTAAACCACTTTTTTAATTCTCATTCTGGTGACTAATGATAAGTTTAGAACACCATATTGATAGCATTTTTTCTACAAATACCTATGCATTTTTTTAACGGCTCCTCTGTTCCTATTTTAAATATTTATATTTAGTTAGTTTTCGAATACAGAATAAGCATAATCTTGTTATTGAATATGGGTGTTAGTCATTTGTGATGTCACAAACACATACATACACTCACACACACGCATACACACAAATCAATTATTGTGCACACTAACATGTTCTTGACGGGTCAGGGAGGCGAGGGACGAGAACGCAGATTTTTGTGGTATGATAACCCTTTCTGTTATTTATATGTACATATTCATGCTTGTTTCCCGGAGAGGTAGGTAGAGTTCGAATTGCCTGTTGCCAAGATATGTATATACTCTCTAGCATTTAAAAAAATTACTTGTTATCTTACAGAATCCGTTATTCCTGTCTATACTAGTAACATTATAAAGAGGAAAGATTTGATAATTTGTTTGTTTGTTAAGATTTAATTCAAAAACTACTTAACCGATTTAAACAGTTCTTTCATTATTAGAAAGCTATACTATTACCTAGTAGCATATGCTATAATTTATTTATAAAACACTGTTACTAACCTATCCTACTTTTATGCGAGCGAAGCCGCGGGCAAAAGCTAGTCATATATTTTTGATTTTAGTTCAGTTGTCATTTCTAGTACTTAGTACATATTAACTAATGATAGTTGACGTAACCTCCTTTTTTTTTAATAGAAATGATTTATTTTCATTAACTGAGCTTAATCTAGTCACAATAACAATATTATTGGAGCGATCCTGTTAGGCATACCATTGCCTGTGTTTGTTTTGTATGTATTTATAGGACACTAGGCCTATTTTTGTGTTAAACTTTATAGGTAACTAGCTGTTATCTGCGACTTCGTCCGCGTAGATTTTAATTAAAAAGTGTTGGTCTCCGCAGAACCCTATTTTTTTTCCTAAAATCATTCCCGTCGAAATCGGTTCAGCCGTTTCGGAGATTAGCCGGAACAAACAGACAGACAGACAGACAAAAATTTTAAAGTAGGTGTTTTCGTATAGGTACCTTATACATTAGATAAAAAGCTGTTATTTTGACATTACAAACAGACACTTCAATTTTATTTATTTGTATAGATATAGCGGCCCGATGACGGTGCCTGCCTTCGCTCGGATTGAACATATTATATATCCATCTGCCTCCGACTGCCTCCGTGGCGCAGTGGTGTGGATGCGACTACTGTGCATGAGGTCTCGGGTTCGAATCCCGGGTCGAACCAACAAAAAGTTATTGGGTTTTTCAGTTACGAAATCTCAATAGCAGCCCGGAGTTAGAAAGTTGGCGGTGTTAGACACCCCCGTGCCTCGGAAAGCACGTAAAGCCGTTGGTCCTGTGTCTGATCTCTCTCCAGTCGTGTCGGATTAGGGAACAGAGTTCACTTGCGTTTGCGCACACACTTGTGCACTATAATATCTCCTGCGCAGATGGCCAGTCTCCGTTAAGACTGGCCGCCGTGACCGAAATTCGGTCTGGAGGACATTATTATTATATACATCTGGGCTCTTATAATTATTATTAACATTACGTTTAGTATTTAAAAAGTACTTTTCCAATAATAAAGGAATTATTTAAATCGGATAAGCAGTTCCAGATATCAATTTAAACACTAACTCTTTATGATATGACTAAAAATAAAAATTTACCAGAATCTTTATTAACTCCGAGTCTTCTTCGAAGAGGTTAATGAAAACACTATGTGGGTCTGTGTGTCTGTCTGTTAGTGACCGGCATAACTCCGGAACCACTGGACCGATTGACTTGTGACTTGGTGTGCTGACACCTTGGGGTCATACCTCGGTCGAGTTTGAATATGGGCTCTGTGGGTTAAAAGACCCCCAAGATATAGGGATCATTTCTTTTCATTACTTTTACATTTACGAGAGGTTGAATCCTGGGTTTTTACACCCATCTCGTTTGTCACAAAAAATATATACAGGCGATAATTATTGGAGAGAAAACAAATGAATATACTGTAAACAGATTGAATCTAAAAAAATAGTATATAAATTCGATTGTTATTCGAATGAAATCGTATGTGCACGATTTCATTCGTTAAAAGATATATCGTTTATATGCAATCTATACCAATATTATAAAGCTGAAGAGTTTGTTTGCTTGTTTGTTTGTTTGAACGCGCTAATCTCAGGAGCTACTGGTTCGATTTGAAAAATTATTTTAGTGTTGGATAGCCTATTTATCGAGGAAGGCTATAGGCTATATAATATCACGCTACGACCCACAGGGGCGGCGCAGTAACGATAAACGCGGGTGAAACCGCGGGAACAGCTAGTGCATTATAAGGTCTTAGCCAGCAGGTTGCAAATCTCAAGGAGTCCTACTAGTACATTGACACCGTTCTAACCGCGCTCACATAACGTGCGCGCTATAAACTATAATATATGCTATAAACCTCGTCAACGCGCATAAAACAGGCTTGGGACTATACCTCATAGAGTACCATACGACGTATACTCTGGCTTAACGCTTGTATGTCTTTAGAGGGCAGGCAGAGGTGTGTTTTCCCACATTTTGATTGCTATGGTTCTATAAATTAGAGTTACCAACCATACTGTTAAAAAGATTAAAAAGAATATAAGTAATATCTATACTAATATTATAAAGCTGAAGAGTTTGTTGGTTTGGATGCGCTAATCTCAGGAACTACTGGTTCGATTTGAAAAATTATTTTAGTGTTGGATAGCCTATTTATCGAGGAAGGCTATAGGCTATATAACATCACGCTACGACCAATAGAAGCGGAGCAGCAATAGAAAATTTTGCAAAAACGGGGAAAAATTCTCTTATGTGAAGCAGACAAAGTTGCGCGGGTCAGCTAGTGTTATATAAAGGTGTTACACAGTATCACAGTAGGTATAATATGGACCCTGTAGTTAGTACACGGCAACGTAGAAGAAAGGAACACTATTTTTAGAATTCGAAGAACTCTTATACAACAGCTTTGTCCGTCCGTCCGTCCGTCCGTCTGTCTGTCTGTCTGTCTGTCTGTCTATCTGTCTGTCTGTCTGTCTGTCTGTCTATCTGTTATACTACTTTCAACTCAAGAACCCTAAGAGCTAGAGACTCGCGGTCAACGCCATTCGACTCAGCATAGTCGATATACCCCCGAAATGACTATGACTGACCTATGATCTCAAGGTCACGTGATATCATTTTTTCGAACTCTTAATATTTACGGCAATTCATGGTCGTTTCTCACTTGTTATACATTAAAATAAATTTCTGTTTAAATTAATTACTGCACTATTTGTTTTATATAATTTTAAATTAAATGTTTACGTTTCTAGATTTACTCCATTTTGATAATACCTACTTATATAAGCAATTAAATTATTATTTAAATTTTATTAGGTAGCCGGTACTCATCCTTATTTTTTTAATGTGTAGGATTGCATTTAGACGTCCCTCTCTGCAGTGAAAGGGGAGCGGAGAGGGTTCGTCGTACTCACCCGGGGAAACACGGAAAGGCCCGGGTCCTACCGACTAAACTTACCATAGTGTGCCTACTTCTGCCTTGAATGGTGGGTCCCTGGAACTGAAACTATTTCAGCGACCAGTCTTTATTCGCTCTATCTTAAATTATCATTTCGTTCTCCATGAATTTAATTATCTCTATGACAAAGTGTTTGATGCTTTGTCCTGTTTTCACGCGACATGGTGCTATTTTAAGTGTTATGCTTTTTCCTAGTCTAGAAATCCGAAATTAATCCTAGTAGGGTTGCTTTTGAAGGATAAAGAACGAGTCGGTATCGATGGCGTAGTGGTTAGTGTAACCGACTGCCACACCTGAGGTTGCGGGTTCGATTTCCGCACAAGTCAAACATTTGCGTGCATGAACATGGATGTTTGTCTTGGTCTGGGTGTTTCTATGTATAATATGTATGTATTTACAAAAAAGGTATATATGTATGTTTATCCATTGTCTAGTACCCATAGTACAAGCTCTGCCTAGTTTGGGCTAGATGGTGTTGTGTGTATGTGATAGAATATTAATAATACTTTATTTTTACCATTACAACCAGCATTTTTTTTAATAATAACATGGCCTTGTTCGGGCTACGATAGCGGTCGGCCACAAACATGTTATTGAAAACTATAGCACGGTTTACAGTTTCATAATTAATTAAATTTACTAAAATCGTGTGACGGTATCTGAAACTTAGATGTTATAAATATTTAGGCACACCCCCTCGCCGCAACAAAACTCACCCCTGCCGAGGGGTGGATTGTGACGCCCTAACAACACCACAATTAAATCCAATCGTCAGAGTCCCATGTTACAACGTACACGATCGTAAATATCATTTAATTACATTATTATCGTTTAAATTTTGTTATGAACATCTGGTTTTGCATACCGTTAAAGGATATAGGCAGAAATATAGGGCTTCATATCTTTTAAAATTTATCTCTACTAATATTATAAAGCTGAAGAGTTTGTTTGTTTGAACGCGCTAATCTCAGGAACTACTGGTTCGATTTGAAAAATTATTTTATTGTTGGATAGCCTATTTATCGAGGAAGGCTATAGGCTATAATTCCTGTCACGGAAGACTTTAGCAACATTCAAACAACGGACACGATGAATACTGAGACTCGGAACAATTTTTACGAACAATTTTTACGAAGCGAACAATAATACTACTATGCTATCCGTGCATATAATTGTACTGTATCTGGGAACACCCAGAAACAGCAATTATATGCAATCATTCAAACATTTTGACTAGAGCCTCGCTGATTTCAGCATGAATGGGCCGGTTCGACCGGGGAAGGACTACCCTCTCACAGAATATCGACGTGAAATACCAGTATTCCTACTGTTGTGTTTCGTTCGGTGAGTCAGAGTGTCGGAGGCCCAATCACTCTCTTTTACACTGCCTGCTCCTTCTCCTTCCCACTTCCTTTCCTAAAGGGTCGGCAACGCGCAAGTGATGCCTCTGGTGTCGCAGGCGTCCATAGGCTACGGTGACCACTTACCATCAGGTGGGCTGTATGCTTGTTTGCCACCTTAGTAGTATAAAAAAAGCAACAGACAGAGTGTTCTCTGTCTGTTGTTTTTTTTTGTTTGAAAGTTTGTTAAGTGTTTCGAGATATAAGCGGCAGTTGTCTTCTTTTCTAAAGTATTAATAACCTAAATTGCCTGCATAAACAAACCTTAATTGGCGATTTTTTTATACACCGATCTCCGTGCAGCTACTACGAACTTCCTGATCAATTAACTTAGTCTGACACGGAAATCGAACACGAAACCGCTTAATCACAAACAGTAACACCGCATACGCCGATTTATGTATCAACTAGATATACCCGCGGTTTCACCCGCGTTTATAGTTACTACGCCGCCCCCGTGAGTCGTAGCGTGATGTTATATAGCCTATAGCCTTCCTCGATAATAGACTATCCAAAATTAAAAGATTTTTTTAATTCGGCCAGTAGCTCCTGAGATTAGCGCGTTCAAGCAAACAAACAAATTCTTCAGCTTTATAATATTAGTATAGATAGATTTACTAACATTATCGTCCAAATTATCACCGTCATATCAAAATTTAAACAAACAAATTTCGTGAACATCTCACGAAAACTTGCATAACGGCATATCCAATATAAAATGTTACAACGTTTACTACATAAAGCCAATAATAGCAAGCAAAGTAGCGACATCGTAATAATTCAAGTGAGGTTTTATGAATGGAGTTCATTCAACGAGATCTTTATGTTTATTACATGTAGCATAATGTGTTCGATGCGAGTATTACCGCTTCATATGTGATCAGCTGTTACTAAAATATACGAAAAGGAATTTGAAACGTATAGTCAACTGTCCTAAGGTCAGTTATCGCGTGATATCGGTAGGTTAATCAATGGTGTAAGTTGTAACTCTGGAATCAATTGCTGTGTTTTATTTAAAGCTGGTGATGTCGTGTTTGTTTTTTAAGAGGCGGTAGTCCCTGACACAGATTAGATAGAAACAGATACATGGCGTTTGAATTGACAAATTTATAGGCAGACATGCGGCCCGCCTACTGCAATTTTAGATCAAGTATATGACCAAATATGAACTCGAATTAATAGAACTTTATCAATGATATGCAGAAATAATGCGTATATTATGTTCCTAGCTCACGTAATGTCAAAACTAAAATCTCTCCCAGTAAAGTAAAAGTATGACGTTCTACTATTAATCTTAAAACAAAATCGGTTAAACTATGTATATATTATACCTACTAGATGTTTCCGCGGTTTCACCCGCGTTTATCGTTACTGCGCCGCCTCCGTAGGTCGTAGCGTGATGTTATATAGCCTATAGCCTTTCTCAATAAATAGGCTATCCAACACTAAAATAATTTTTCAGATCGAACCATTAGTACCTGAGATTAGCGCGTTCAAACAAACAAAATCTTCAGCTTTATAATATTAGTATAGATAACTTTTAAAGCGCAGTTGTTCAAACGATAGCTGTCTCTTTTGAATAGTAGAGCCTCACTGATTTCAGCATAAATGGGCCGGCTCGACCAGGGAAGGACTACCCTCTCACAGAATATTATCGACGTGAAATAGCAGTATTCCTACTGTTGTGTTTCGTTCGGTGAGGGAGAGTGCCGGAGGCCCAGTCACCCTCATTCCCCCTTCCCGCTCCTTCTCACTTACTTTTTCTCTTCTTCCTTTCCCAAAGGCTCGGAAACGCGCAAGTGATGTCTCTGGTGTCGCAGGTGTCCATAGGCTACGGTGATCACTTACCATCAGGTGGGCCGTATGCTTTTTTGCTACCTAAGTTGTATAAAAAACAAACTCTACTTTTTTGCGCCTTATTATTTCAAATTGAAATAAAAACATGCATTTTGATAGGCAAGGACTAATAATCTACACGCATGCTTCTTTATTTGTGTGTCTGTCAGTTTTCGTGTATTTATCTACTCTGTTAACAACTGTTTAAAGAGTTTATGAATTCAGTAAATAAATTAATTTAGTATTCATTCCAGTCTTGACTCGCATGAATATTTTAATGCGACACTTAGCAGGCTATTAATTAATTTTACCTAGTTTGTTCTGATCGAGAAGCCTATTCCTCAGTCTTACTTTAGTTGGAGGGTATCAGCAGTTAACAGAAACGGAAGCTATGTACAACTGAACTGCCACGCTTGATATGGTATGGCTTGATGTGGATTATGTCAAACTTCATTCAACAACGATGAGATAATTTCTGTGGAACGAGAATCTACGACAGATATCTATTGAAATTAAACTACTATATACGGATTTTATTTGACACTTTATTACATCATCTGGAAACTGTTACACTACTACTATTAATCTTTACTAGTTTTTAAGCTAATTAAATTGTTAAAACTATTTTTATTTAAGTTTACACTTTCCCCGACGTTTCGGTTGCTTTTCAGCAGCCATCGTCACGGGGAGACTAAGATGGTAGTTGTCTCAATATTCCAGTGTAGTTACTTCAAAGTACCCGAACATAATTTAATCATTGGTGTTTCTATTTATTTATATATCTATCTGAACGTACACTACGTAAAGAGAAAATCGCTAGTATTTTTGTTGTCTCAAAAAGTACTGAACCGATTTGAATAATTCTTTTACCATTTGAAAGCTATTATATCCAGAAGTAACATAGGCTATATTATGCTACGGACACGGGAACGGTGCAGTGATCATAAACGTGGGTGAAGCCGCGGGGCAGTATAGTAAAATAACTAAAGGAATTATTCGATAGCCATAAAGACATTAAGTATGTCGTTCGATATTCCGTGAAGACTGAATGTCAGCAGTGTATTCAACTCCGAAATTGATTTATATTTATTTTAGACTGTAATTACTGCCTGTAGTAACGTGTAAACAGAATATATCGTAGTTTACTCGTATTAAAAAATATAAGTTACGCTTCTGCAAATACATCCTCGTTATTTGTCACACGAAATTAGAGCTGTCATTTCATTTAAGTTTTTATAAATGTTGTATAATTAAAACACTATGTTCGTGCTACTTTCTCACGATACGCTATTTCGACAATATTTTCGATAGATCATTTGCTCATAAATAGATTATGACATTAATTCCGATAGTTTAATGGGCGACGAGAGTGTGTGACAGCAGAATCAGTATGAGTGCCTGTGTGACTGAGAGAAACAGCAATTTCCAATATTCTCCTTCTTTATCTAAGTCTGTGTTTAGAAATTATTTTTTTAAATCATCTAGAGATAGGAATGCCTGTGAGAATAAAAGTTTCTGTCTGTCAATACTTGTCAAACATGTAGAGACATCAAACTGAATTTATTATCTTACCAAGATTTCTATAATTATTTATTCACAGGGCAATATTAAATTTCAGGCTATTTTAATAATCAATAAATAATAATCGGTCGCGCTAAATCATAACCTAAATTAATAAAACGAATTTTCCCACGAATCTGAGCTTCTCATTATATATGCTTATATTTAGCTTATGTTAATGCAAAACCAAATAACTAACCCCGAGATAAAAAAATATATTATATTATATACTCTATAACGGTACGAAATTCTCAGGACACTAGTTCGGCTAGCAATTACAATTTTTTTTTAACTGTATCAAAAGCCTTAGTAAATGGAATTCGCGTGAGAGTGACGCAGAAGAATTGCGTGACTTGAACGTAATGCAGCTACTTGTCCGAAGACGTTACATTTATCAGCGCAAAACGATGATCCGACGCCACAAATCAAACAGACGGCGTACCACACACGACAGTCGACAGCGGTTTCTTACGAACAGTTTTTGAGTCCAACCACTTAACGTCGGCTCTTAATAAACTCCATCCCAAAACGAAATGTTTTATTTACTGCTCGTTCCGGTAATAAATGTTATACGTATTTATGTAATCGCTCGTAATATTAAGGTTTAAAACATTAAATTGCTGTTGATTTATATTATTCAAACTCCAGCAGCGTAGTATTTGTGATATCACTCGACGCGAACAAAGATCGGTTTTGGAACGTTTTTATTTTTAATCGCCTTTATTTTTTTGAGTGCGGGGTGAAGGGCGACTCCCTTCACTGTTGCAGCATGTTCTAAATAAGGATCGTGTACAATGTAAGAACGTTGTGTGTTTCCAGGGAGGAGGGCGAAGAGAAGCCAAAGCCGACGGAGAACCAAGACGACGGGTACGAGACGAGTAATAGCGGCGAGGCGGCGCGCCGCAAGCCCTCGAGCGCGGAGGGCTCGCCCGCGCCGCCTGCCGAGCCCTCGCCACCGCCTGACCCGCCCTACGAGCCGCTCATGCGTCACTACGAGCCTGAACCGGAGCCCTACAGGCATTTCGAGCCACCGGCGCCGCCGCCCCCTCACCAACCCGAACCACAACACTACCAGCACTTCCCATTCCCGAAATATGGTGGAGAGCCTTACGCGTTTAAGCGTGAACCAGAAATGCCGTACGACATGAGTCAGCACCAGCCCCATCAGCAGTATGGGGCTCCAGGGCTGCAGAAACGCGACGACGATATTTATAATGGAATTAAGAGAGAGTGCGAGGACCCTTACTCCTTTGTTGAGGAGGAGGCGATGTGTGCAATGCTGGCGGCGCCGCAGCATCATGCGGTGCCTCCACATATGCACCATGAGCACGAGCACCATGCTCACGACCATCACATGATGCACCCGCAACAGATGATGCTCAACCAACCCAAGAAACGAGGACGGAAGAAGAAGATCAAGGACGAAAATGGGTAAGCATCCTTTACTAGTACCTATAGTTATTAGTAACCAATGACCAATGGAAGTTGAGCTCTTATTACAACAAGTTTCACTGCTTTCGAAAGATCAGTCATTGGCGGACTTCTTTCTTAGCGAGCATGTAGGCCAATTTCATATTTATAGGACCGCAATAGTTTTTTGTTTGTACGTACCACAAAACTTTCTTGCGCGATAACGAGCGCGTTATGGGCTGGTTGCCATAGCAACAGCGACAGTCATCACTATGAATAGCTTTCCTATTATCAACTCTAGTTGAACAATATACAAGAGATTCGAGAAATATTAAGTTTAGGTATTTGTTTCCCTTTTTACCGTTCACAAACTTTTATGGTATTTTTATTTAGATTACCACACATTTTATTTAGCCACCTAGATTGTATACACTTCATATACGCATTACCTCGCTGATGCAGCTATAGATTGGTTACTAGGAAGTACAGTTAGCCTTCCTATGATACAATACATGGAAATCCCTTTAATAAGGACAGGGCTAGTTTTATAGCAGAAAGCTAAAATTCCTTTTCAAAATACAAAAACTAATGAATGGAGTGAAACTAAATTTTACGGCACTATTACATCTAATCGCTTCTACACGGATAACTTATCAGAGACTAATTAGCTATACCCCACGATAATGGCGAAATCGTAATTAAAAGTCCATGGTGCCTATATACTTAAGGTAAAACCAAACTAATGAAACGGCAAATAAACTGTAGATTGTTCGCAGAAGTATCTTTTTTACTGCTAAGGTACGGTTAGCGGTTACCGGAACCCAGTGGTACCCAATTAGTTTTTCCCGTGTATTATTTTCCTGGAAAGCACTAAAACGGTTACCTTATTGCAATTTTAGGGTAGGTAGTTGTTTGCAATGATTGCTTCGTTGCTTCTGGCATTTGCGCTTCTGCTTCCGTGAGATCTGAGTGTCGATGTCCGTCGGCAGTGTTATTTGGGTTTCTTGTCAAAAAATTCTCAGTACCAGCATGGTAATGGTACTGGGTGTAACGTTTAATGTCTTGTAAGCTATCGAATATCACTATAGGTCCTAGGACCATCGTATAGCAACACTTTATGACGTAATGTACGTTCGTTTTGCACACAAGTCTGCATTTCGAATTGTTGAAACATGCGGTTTTCTCGCCTGCTATCTTAAGAATAGATGACGTCATTTACCAATAGTGAATGGATTAAACCACAATATTTTGTCGTTCAACGTCAATGGATTCAACTCGTATAATCGTATGCTATGTGTGATATACATGCTTAAGAACGTCGCGGTGTCTTTTATGAAATGAGACCAAGAATACAACTATCTATAGATTGCGTAAATTATTATCTCGGCAAGATCCAATCAGCAGCACTGGCGTTAAGACTAAGCCGAACAAACCACGCGATCCGTGCAGTTAACGAATCATAGAATTAATGGCCGATCATTATTTTCTATGGATGACGTAATTCCTATATTTTATTGACGACGACGACCATTGAGTTTTCGAACAACAGTGCTATAGTGGGATATGCCTCATTATATTTGTTAGGTAGGTTGTGATGCAGTATGGTGACACAATTAGTGTGTGCGTGAGCGAGGGCGATGACCCCGCGCCCGAATTAGCGATCCGCGCGTCGAGCCCCGACCCACTTCGTGCACGGCGCGTCTCCCCGCCGCCACGGAACCCAACCGAGCGGGCACTGCGACCCACGCGTAATATACTTCAACTGATGCAATACGTACTGTACCTATGCCCTTTACGTTGTTCTGTTCTCATCGCCAGTTGTTGCCATTCCGTTCTACCCGAAATGTATTCCGAATGTACTCAAAATAGTATGAAAATCAAATTTGTGCTACATACACATTGTACTTTAGATATTATCATAATTGCATAGTCAACAAGGAACCTGGAAAATCACAAAACGGTTGATCAAAAACGAAAATCCCTATCTCTTGTTTTTTGTATAAACCGTTCTTTTTTTAAATCAATTCGTTTTTTTAATATCCTTTTACCGTCGGTTAGAATACTATGGTACAGATACAGAAAAATACGATGCTCTCTCGTTTACGCCATCTTTGTTTGTGTCATTTGATCCTCTCGCTCGCACACCGAGCATAGAGGATAGATTTACGTCTTTGTCCGACAATATAATTGTGTGGTGTTACCACGAATTCTGCGTGACACAGAAATCCCATTTCCTCTCATTGTCGGTATTAAAACTTATCACATGACTTCTTAGTTCTGAGATTGTGAAGAGGCATATACTTGACTATACGTATGCCTCCGCAGTCTAACGCAAGGTTCCTATATCAAGAAGCGACTCGTTTTACCTGCGAACAATTAATTTTTGACACATTCTATGAAAAATATCTCAAAATGTAACTGTCCGTAGTTAAAATGACTTGTTTCTTGCTATAGGACCCGGGTCTAAAAGTCCAATTCTAGCAAAAAAACTGTTCAAATAGTTTACTATCTCTACTAAACGTGATATACTACTCTACTAAACGTGAGCGGAAATGCAGTTTGTGTTCACATTTGACGTATATTTTAACTTAGGCGAAATCCATTTTTAATATTTATTACACTGAGACTGTATCAAAACCCTATTTTGAAGTTTTAATTACGAGAATTGGTCATCTAGTTGTTGATGAGTTGGTTCGATCTTCACACGGGTAAAAATTTCGTGATGCTAATTGTCAGTCCTGTTTCGAGTCTGGGTATTTTTTGTGTCCATTGTTTTAATGTCTAATGACACAGATTATCTCTAATTCGTATTTCTATCTTCATATATTATAAAACGCAACATCTCTGATCTTTATCCATTGGTGTGCTTTTAACTCAAGAATCAGTAGGCCAATTTACATAAACTTTTTTAGTGTGAAAACACGTTATCTGTCTAGTTTTCAGTATAAACTAATGAGTTTATACTGAAAACTAGACAGATAACGTGTTTTCACACTAAAAAGTATCTATCATTATAGATACTTAATTTAGAGTATCAACAGTAAAAATATTAGTGCACCATATCAGGAGATAAATGGTAAAAAACAAACCACCGTCGTTCCAACAAATAGACACCAAGTCTAGTACAAGATTTAGGAAAAGAGTCGCCACGATTGAATATGGCATTCGCACATATCACAAAATATATCCACAATATAATTTAAACTCTACGTAACATAATGTTGAATATTGCTTACAGGCAGGCATAATAGAATCTCACCCCCTCCCTGGCATTCGAGTGAAATCTTATTTGCCGGGACAACTTTAAGGTGCTGACCCAATATTTAGTAATTAATATCGAAGCAACAAGTACGCGATCGATTCTAAAGATACTGTTTCTAATATAAATGCAAAACCTACTCAGGCAGTATGTTGTAAAGTTTAGTGTGGTGATAGTTTTCATTCTAGCTGTTTATCTATGCTAATACTATAAAGAAAAAAGATTTGTATTTCTTTAACAATTTAAAAATATTTTCAACGTTAGAAAGCAACTTTATCCAGAAGTAACATACTTAAACATAACATCACGCTACGAGCCACAGAAGCGGATCGGCAATCATGAACGTGGGTGAAACCGTATGGACTTACTTAGGTACTTACTCCGTTGGCTCAACGACCCAAAATGTGTCTGGGCCTCCAATACGCCACTAGAGAACGCCACTTTGCTCGATCTTTGGCCACTTCTCGCCAATCACCAGCTTGAAGGTCCCTCAGATCCAACTTCACAACATCTTTCCAGCGGTATCTGGGGCGACGTCCTGTTGGTCGACCCAAATATCCCAAATAATGGGAGAAGACCGTGGTGTACAACCGTATGGACAGCTAGTATAAATTATTTTGATGGTTAGAAGCGGTTAAAATTTCAGTAATGTGTGTTTTAGTCAAAAGCAATTCATCACCCCGCATTGTTTAGATTTGTGCAAGCTCATGCTCGCAATTGTATTTTCCCAGCGGCACAAGATTTATAACATGGTTTTTAAGTGAAGAGAAACAAATATAAAATTCCTTGATAGCTGAAAGTGGTCTGTTAATGCTAATCAAATGTGGTTAGGCACGCAGAGATGATGTTGTGTGTAATCATCGTGTCAAGTATAGTATACGGTTACGGTATGCGCTTGCGCATTAAGCAACTGATAGCGGCGTCAACAAGACGCGCTAATGATGCGTGTTGTGTTGTTGCGCCGAGGCGAGCGGCGCGTGCGCACACAAACCGCGATGTGTTTACGTCGCGGGGGTATTTCTGTACCGGAACCGATGTAGCGCTATCGCTAGCCAAAAATCTGAGCGAAATAATCAGATCAAGGTGGAATCGTTGAGACGTAAAACTGGTGCTTTTCACTTTCAAGAGATCTTTTTGTTTAGGGCTGGGTAGACGTGCAAACTGATTGGCTACGGTCCGAAGGCGACGTTGCTTTCCACTTGTTAATATTATGACAATAAAATAGAATAATGAGAGTTCCTAGTTAACCTGACGTCGAGAATCGAAGTCATTTTTTGTTTGGTTGATGGTTAATACAGCGTGTAACTGGTCATATTGTTAAGGATTCTGAGTAACCTGACTATAATAGCGTCGCTTAGTTGTTAATTTATTTAGTTGAAGCGCCAGTAGTCTAATGGATAAGCATCAGCAAATATTGGACTTGATTTTGAAAGTCGTGGTTTCGAATCTCACCGATCGCATCAACGTGAACCTATTTCTAACACAAGCATATTTGGTTAGCTAGGCTGGTTAACAAGAATACCTACTGGTTATTTGTAACCCAAATTGTTAGTAATCTCTTAAATAAATAAGGAAGATGATTTTTCTCGGCATTGCGAATATATCACTTCCACAAGTTTACAAAAGAGAATCTTAGTTAATAAACTAATTTATGTTGCTTTCATGTCCAAATTTGAAAGTATATAGGTATTTGCTTATAAAACTAATGTTGAGCTAATTGTATTATTATCTTCTTAACTACATGTTCCCGCAGTTTCACCCGCGTTTGTCGTAACTGCGCCGCCTCCGTGGGTCGTAGCGTGATGTTATAATATAGCCTATAGCCTTCCTCGATAAGTAGGCTATCCAACACTAAAATAATTTTTCAAATCGAACCAGTAGTTCCTGAGATTAGCGCGTTCAAACAACCAAACAAACTCTTCAGCTTTATAATATTAGTAGATATAGATAGAAGATAATAATACAATTAACTCTTACCCGATGTTTGACTTCCGTGGTTTTAAAGAAGTGTAACTATTCCACAGCAACCATCTCGCTTCGGCAAATAAAATATCTCTGTGTAAAAAAATCACTTCGTTCCGTGCGCAGACGCCGATAGAACAAACCAACAGTCTTTCGTCTCTATATTATTATTAGATGGAATAGTTTTTGTCATTACATAAAATGTCTCAACAGAATGAACAGTTATATACCTAAACCGACCGTAACTAATAAAATTCCAAAATGTCGACCAGACGAAAAGAATTTGTATGTCCGCATAGAGAATAATAATTTCGATTTTATCTTTTGTCAACTTGAATATTCGTTAAGTAGCGCAGAGATAATGCATTCTATTGCTATGCATGAGGTTTAGGGCTCGATTCCCGAGTCGACCTTTTTTGTGCAGAATTTTTCAGTAACGTCACGGAGTTGAGATTTGGTGCAATAGGTTTGCGTCCTCTTAAATTGATCTAAAACCGAAGATGACAAATTGTTTGTAATACACTTCTACCCACCCCCCTTCAGGAACATAGGCGTGAGATATATGCTTTTCGATTCTAATATACATATTACCGAAAAAAAACAGTTACTTTAAAAGCTGCGTTGTAGGGAACAGGAGCTAATGAAACTCGAAGAGCTTTTTTTAATAATATTTTTTATTTTAAGGGCTTTTTTATTTTAACAATAAAATGTCAGCCCCATCGTTCCCTATACTAATCTAACTATAAAGATTGAGAAATAAGAAATAATTTGTGCAAAAAATAGCTACAGCTGTTTTTGATGTAGGTTCACCTAAATCACTTGATAATGCTCCAATATCTTTTATATTTATCCTTACTTCCTTACTAATATTATAAATTCGAAAGTAACTCTGTCTGTCTATCTATCTTTCTGTCTGTCTGTCTGTCTGTCTATTACCTTTTCACGACTAAACCACTCAACCGATTTGGATGAAATTTGGTATAGATATATTTTAAAACCCGGGGAAGGACATAGGCTACTTTTTATTGATGTAGGTACCACGCGGGCGGAGCCGCGCGCAAAAGCTAGTTTCAAATAATTCCACAAATGAGTTCCTCTGCCTCTGATATCTCTCACACACAGTTGCTAGCTGTAAAACTGAAGAGATCGCACGAACTATTAGTGGGTCACGCGTTGATACGTTTAGCAAATTTTCTAAACTTAGCCAAAGCTTGCTTGCTGCGACAAGGGGCCTATAGCAAGCGATACTTGCTCAAACACACGTCTACATATCCCAAGGGATAGACAAATATTGAATTACTAGATTTTGCCCGCGGCTTCTCTCGCGTAAATATAGGTTAGGTTAAGTAAGGTCCTATTTTCTGGATGAAAGGTACCCTATGCCCTATTTTGTACTCTTGACAACGTGTATGCGAAATTTCATGGTCATCCGTCGAGTAGTTAAGGCGTGAAAGCGTAACAAACAAACAAACTTACTTTCGCATTTATAATATTAGTTAGCATTATTACTCCTACGTAATGTATTGTGTGCCTGCTGCCACATCACAAGACGGGGAACTAGATTTTTCCCGCAGCTTTGCTCATGTTAATTTAGATTTCGTCAATAAATTGCTGTGCCCCGGAAAGAGTACTTTATTGCTGGATGAAACCCTATGTCCTTTTTTATAGCCCTGACAACGTGTATGCGAAATTTCAAAATGGTCGGACGAGTATACATACATAAATAGATTCACGCCTGTTTCCCAGAGGGGTAGGCAGAGACTACGGATTTCCACTTGCTACGATCCTGGCACACTTCCCTGGCTTCATTCACTTTCATCACATTCCTCATACACGCCCGTCGGTTCAAGGAGCTCTTAATCTGACCTTTGTCCAGAACGCCTCCGATCTGATCGAGAAAC
Source organism: Catocala sponsa (assembly GCA_963564715.1). Lineage (NCBI taxonomy): Eukaryota > Metazoa > Arthropoda > Insecta > Lepidoptera > Erebidae > Catocala > Catocala sponsa. The sequence continues at coordinate 3,527,528 of OY751352.1, forward strand.
GTTCGCCTAGGTTTTCCTCTTGCGACTGTTCCATTCACGAGTATAACTCACTCAAATTCGCAATTATAATATTAATTAGGATATCCCAGTTAAATCCAGGATTAAAACTTTACGATCGCTCGTAAATTCCAAGCGCAATGAGGCGATAGAAAGTAAGTTGCAATAGAAAAACTAAAGAAAAACGTGTTGTTGAGAGCAATGTCAGACGGTGTGACAATACGGCTTTCACGACAACAAATGCAAATGTGTTCCGCCATTTTATATGCACTTTGTTCGTCGGACAATACTGTCTGGTGCGCATGGTTGCCGGCCACTGGGTTACCGTGACCCGCCATACCTACAGAGTGCCCAGCGAACACACCTTGCGTCTCGGCACTAGGTACTTCCACATACCGAACAAATTATATAATTTCTTGGCTTTGTTGTACTTTGGAGAGATTGTGGTGAATGAAAGTCTGATGGACAATTTTAATCTCTTTTTTTTATTGAACAATTGAAGAAATAGTTGTTTTGTTAGAGCAGCGATAGCTCAGTGGGGAGACCAACAGACTGCAATGCAGAGCGTCTCGGGTTCGAACCCACGTCGTGCACCGCTGACTGTCGGAAGTTATGACCTTTCGAAATTATGTGCGTATTGATTGACAATTACCGCCTGCTCCGTACCTCGGAGAGCACGTTAAGCCGTCGGTCCCGGCTGCTATGAACATCTATGGCAGTCGTTATTGGGAAGTCAGTGCCCTCTAATATCCTGACACTGGTCTAGCCTTAGGGTATCGTTAGCCTTCGGGTTGCAAAGGTCAGGTAGCAGCCGCTCCGTGTAAAAACTGATATCCAGTCTAATCCGGTTAGACTAGAAAAGCCGACCCCAAGTGACTTGGGAATAATAAAGGCTAGGGAGAAGAATTGAAGAAATAGTTGTGTTTGTGACTTAGTACCGTATAGCACAAGTTATAGATTAAATAATACAAAACTTCATTATAGGAATACATGAAGGAATGATCGCTGATTCGGTTAAAAAATACTGATAATAACAACTATATTCATTCCAGTACAATATGTACTTGTCTTACGTTTACGTGAATGTCATATATTGAAATTAAACTAATTATAAAAATATGGCTAGTCTCCTTCTTTCTTTTTCATGTAGTTAATGGCCAACCTGTTGTCAAGAGTTGTTCAAGCCGCCCGTAGGCCTCTGACATGGCTTAACGACTGCTGTCAATTTGGCAACACCCGGGACCGACTTTTCACGTGCCCTCCGAAGCAAGGAGACGCTCGGATGAAATACCACTAAGCGGTCACCTATCTATAGACTGACCGCACCCAACGTTGCTTAACCTCGCTAAACGTTTACCGATCAATGAGTGCAACTGGCTATGAGCGCATCTATATGGCTAGTAATTATCGCGGTTTTAAAATATGACTGGACTGAATGCGTACAACAAGGGATACCTACTTGAGATTTGACAGACCTTAGATATTCGCAAAAGAACACCGAGTCCTACTATAGAAACTGCGCGAGGTTATTGTATTAAAAACATATATCCTAATATCAATGGAGAAGATGGTTGGAATGTACCACTTCTCAAACCCCAAAAAAAAAACAGCAAGGCTTCATGATACTTTGAGCTCATTCTGCTTAATATAAACATAAAAAAATAAATTAGGTTCGGATTCTTAGAAATAATTACACGTTAAGACAAGACAATGAGCCAACGACCATCTTAGACTCCGTGAAGATGGCTGCTGAAAAACAACCGAAACGTAAGGAAATTGTAAAATACTTAAATCGCGAACAAATCTGTATATAGTAGTTCAACCTGTAAATTTTTTGAATGCCAAACATAATTAGAAACCTATTGTGTCTAGACGCCGGTGTGCCACTGCGACTCAATATGTTTATTTCAAAACACAATCTATATCAACGTAATCGGTGACTATCATACACATTCCTTACACATGTTATGGTATACTACGAGCTTTCATAGTTGCACCTCTAACGATCAAAAGCGTCGGATCTTTAATCATCAGCTTGTCTTTCCATTAAATTTCTAAAAGCTTTAGCGGTATCGTCGATGAAATAATGAAAACGTATAAATTAAAAAAGATGCCGACGTGAACTCCGAAAACTCTTGTTAGCCATAGTCACGTTTCCGACGCACAATTTCTTTACCAGTCACGTTTTCTTACCGCGGTTTATTTTTAAATAACTCCTCGCTGGCGGAGCGATTTTGAAAGCGACAGCCTTAGGTTCAAAACCCGTGTATGGCAAAGTGATTTTCTGTCAAGACATTTTCAGTAGCATCACGGAGTCTGGGAATGTGTTTGGTGGTTCTCTATTATGTCGGACCTAAATTATAGTTTGCTAAATGTTCTTTCACGTACAGCCGTTATCGTGATAATTTAAGATAGACCGACTTACTTTCGCAATCTTGCTATTAGTATAGATTACAAACAAATAGAAACTACTTTATTTTGGATTCATATTTGTTTTCTGGGTTTCGTGTAATAGGGGCAAGCCTATCATCATCTTCTGGGCACGTTGCCAGAACTAGGTTTGCCTAACAAAAAAGTTCTTACCACCGAAAACTTGTTAACTTTAGTTTGAACCTAGTACTTCAAAGTAGTATTCATGTTTTATGACTGATCGGTCTAGTAATTCTTATTGTGGTTCATAACATAATAATCATGCTTACATATTCTCGAGAAGGTAGGCAGAATTGGATAGTACCCATATTTCCTAAGAAAAGTAAAAAAATCTTTATTTTAGTAAAAATATATTAACATTTCTTGGATATGTCAATTTTATTTAATTATAATTTCTAAAGAAAAAGGTTATATTTAGTATTAATAAATTACTTTGAGTAGTAAAGCTTTCATGAGAAGAAGCTGGCATTTAAATACCTACGACATAAAGTTGGATAAACTTATTGATTCATGCCTGTCTTATTAGTTCTTGCCGGGTTCATAGTACTAGTCAGAATTTGCTTATATAAAATTACTAGATGTTCCCGCGGTTTTACGCGGTATATAGCCTATAGCCTTCCTCGATAGATAGGCTATCCAACACTAAAATAATTTTTCAAATCGAACCTGTAGTTCCTGAGATTAGCGCGTTCAAACGTTAAACAAACTCTTCAGCTTTATAATTTTAGTATAGATATCACCCAAATAATAATCGTTTCGTATTAGATTTGAAACTACAATAGTTCAGCGCGGCGGCATTAGACTAGCTATCAAGAGGTATTCGTAGGTTTGAATTCTACTGATAAACCACTGACGAATCCAGTTCTAACACAGCCATTCTAACTGCTAGCTGGAGGGATCAACAAGAATACTAGTAATTGCAACAGAAAATACTAAAAATACATGAAAGAAAAAATATGTTTACCTTCCTTACTCTTAATTACTTAACTTTCTCAAGCGCTACTTTGTGACTTTTGTAACTAAATCAATGGTGTCATGAGTTTCGGAGTTGAAAAGGGAGGAATTAGGCAAATGTTGTAGAGAAAGGACAGGCTAGGAGCATTCATGAAGGGTGTAGTGAACTCCCACTAACTGAATGAAGCAAGGGTAATATGGCAGGGTCGTAGCTAAAAATACGTAGTCTCTGCCTACCCCTCCGGGAAAAGACGTATCTTTGTATGTAGGATTCAAATTCTAAGTCGATTTCAGATGAGTAAATTGTGTGGTATCCAAGAATAGATGACACCACTTCCCGTGGGCAGTAAAAGTGGACAGTATGACTCCAACGGCTGAATGAGCGTTCGGCTTGCCAACTCAGCTCATTAAAAAAACTATTGAGGATATAATAATAAGTGCTTTATTTCCCACAAGTGATTAAAATTTGAAATAACGTAGATTCATTCCTGTATTTTGCATTTTAATCTATTGAGAAATCACCATTGCTCGCCGAAGCACAATAGGTTTTCAATTATGTGTACTTGCACTCCAGCAATAGTCAGGTTAAAAAAGTTTAAATAATAAGATTAAATTCTGTATCGCGAGGGACGGAGACAAAGAACCGCCCCGATTCGGCACAGGTTTTATCTTATAATGAAACCTAAAAAAACACAACTAGTAATGTAATTGTAATTAAAACCTACACGCATTTTATATTTTCTAAATTAATGTATAAAGTGAAAACAGCTTTTCGTATGTACAGTAAATAGGTAAATAATAATAGTACTATTAAAATATTGATAATATAATACAATATTTTTAATCCAACCATTGTTTTTCGGTCTTGGGTCTATTTGACAAACGATAGCAAAGTTTGCAATGTTTTCGACAACGTTCACTCGATCAAATGTAAAAAATAAAAATATCAATGGTTCGTTCGACCAAATCTCTTTTGGTCAATTGTTTAGTCGATCAACTAAAGAATGACCAATAGTTCTTTCGGTCTTGTGTTAAACGGTCAAACGAATTTCGGCCTCCAGTGGTAAACTCTTTGTGCATACACATTTTTGTCCCGTGTAATGTTTGAACCGCCAACACGTGGTATAGTGGCAATAGCTAGGCGACTACTTAAACTTCTACACCATCCGTGCAGTTAAACCCAGGGGTATAGGTAGAGGTGTATTACACTAATTAGTAGCAATATTTTTAGTTCTCACGTATTTAAAGTGAACTTGTTACCGCCCACCGCATATTTCCACATTCTACTGAGAATTTTCTAACAGATAAACCCAATAGCGCTTTGCCGTATCTGGACAATAATAATAATAATAATAATAATATTCTATCACATACACACAACACCATCTAGCCCAAACTAAGCAGAACTTGTAGTATGGGTACTAGACAATTGATAAACATACATACTTAATTTTTTTTGTAAATACATACATATTATACATAGAAACACCCAAAGCAAGACAAACATCCGTGTTCATGCACACAAATGTTTGACTTGTGCGGGAATCGAACCCGCGACCTCAGGCGTGGCAGTCGGTTGCATTAACTACTACGCCATCGAGTCGTGATATGAACCCAGGTAATCGTGGTCCTACGCAAAACAGCAAGAAACGACCCTGCTTATAAACTTTCAATTTATGGACATGGATCTTTTTTCAGTATGCATGCAGCAAAGCGTTAGATTGCTAAGAATTCGCAATCTCCATCCTGCTCCATTCTCCTTCTCCTGCCTCCTTCCGGTAGGCAGCGACTTGGTTGTTTTTTTTGACATTGCTTCTGTAATGCTAAGAAAACACAGCCATGTGTAACAGCCACGGTTCTCGCTTAATATCAGGTGGGCCGCTGGCTCGCCTGTCACCGATGAACGCAATAAAAAAAAAAAACGGTTTGCACTCCGGGAGTGCCGGCAGAAGTGAAAACTTAAATATTAACGTTGTGCATTTTTGATATTTTGGAATGTTTAGGGAATAATTTTGCACGAATTGCTTTAATTATCAGTATAAAAGTACTATCATTTATGTGGTAAAATACAATATTCATTTATTGCGCTATCGTACACAAACATGACAATTCTCCCTCCGTCTTACGAATTTTCGATTGGGTCACGTGTCCTGACGCGAGTTTAACATTTTTTACCCATCACAAAAAAGTGCACAACTCCGCTAAAGAAGTTTTCACTTCAAAAATTACGGTTGGCAACCATCACTCATGAATACTCTCAGATATATAGATTTCCTAATGTTATTTTCCATTTCGTTACTAGTAGCGATAATACACTATTTAAAAGCAAGAGGTGCATACCGTGGGATTAAACTCGAGACCTCTGTACCAATCCAACGACCTCCACACTAGGCTATCGCTGTTAAAAATCTATACTTGCGTATAAGTAATAAAACAGTAGATATGAGTCGAACATCCCTACATGGGTCAAACAGAATACGAATATTCGGCCGAATGTTCGGCAAAAATTTAGCAATTTATTTTAATTCTTTGCTTCTTGTTTTACCCCGAAATATGTTCTTTTTTAAATAAACTATTGTGAATAGAGATAAAAAAAATTGCTTAAAGTAAATTTATCAAAATTGAGTTATTAAGAAATCTAAATATTTTTATTTTATAGTAGTGCACCGCCATCTAGTATGATATAAATAAACTACTTAACAGGTCTTGTATCGATTTCCGTTAGATGGCGTCAATTACCGGCTTATACCATTTTAGTTTTGAAATGGGTATGCATTTTTGCAACTCACTGTACATATAACATTCACGTAAACGTAAGACAATACATTTTCCAATATATTCTATTACGCTCAGTAACAGTATTTTTTTTTCTGCATAAAAAATACCCTAGTGTCCTTTTCTGTTTCCCTGACAACATGCATGCGGAATTTCATGATGTTTAGACGAGTAGTTAACGCGTAAAAAACAAACAAACTCATATTCGCATTAATAATAATAATAATAATGATATTCTATCACATACACACAACACCATCTAGCCCAAACTAAGCAAAGCTTGTACTATGGGTACTAGACAATGGATAAACATACATATATACTTTTTTTTTTGTAAATACATATATATTATACATAGAAATACCCAGACCAAGACAAACATCTATGTTCATGCACACAAATATTTGACTTGTGCGGGAATCGAACCCGCGACCTCAGGCGTGGCAGTCGGTTACACTAACCACTACGCCATCGAGGCCGACAAAATAAATATTGTTTAGGCAGTTAGGATTAGGACGTAGATTTACATTGTTTTTGGCCTTTCGGTTGCTTTTCAGCTGCTGAAATCTGCGATCATGACCATCATCATTAGGTTTTATGTATATGAATATTAATCTGATATGTTTTGTGCAGTATGGAGATTAAAGCGGACGGCGTGTTGGACGGCACGTTGGTCCCGCGGCCGGTGAAGGAGCGCAAGAAGCACGACCGGTTCAACGGCATGAGCGAGGAGGAAGTTTCCCGTCGGACCCTGCCCGACCACCTCGCTGAGAATCTCGACATCATCATTGTGAGTATGATCGCCGTTGTATTTACTATCCACCATATTAGGTAACGTAACGTAACACAGTATTAGTAAGGTGTGGTCATATTTTATAGTAGTCACATTTGACGTAGTAGTTTAAAAGATCGCTTCACCGCGGCCACTGCGTCGAATGCTGTGGGTTCAAATCCCATACGGGACAAAAAATTGTGTGATCCACAAATGGTTGTTACGAGTCTGCGTGTTCTTTGTGTGTGTTGTTTGAATGTTTGTAAAGTCCCCCGCGATACAGGAATTATTTCTAGTGCAGGAAATGTCACATACTAGCCATGTAATAGTGCATGGATACCTTAAGATCCAAAATCCTGTGAACACTCGAATTAGAATGAATATGAATGAACTAGATGGCGTTGTTTTATAAATATTGCAACGTAACGGCATGGGTGAAATTTATAAGAAATTATAATCTCAACCTAAAAGGCACTCGGAACACAATGACAAAATAATGTTTGCGTGCGAACCGAATAGCGAGTCATCGAAAATATCTATAAAATAAACTACCCACCATAAATTTATAAATTCATTTGTAATTCTTTGCTTCTTGTACCTGAAAAGTGTTATTTTTTAAATAATTTATTGTTAATAGAGATTAAAAAATTGTTTAAAAGTAAATTCACAAAATTTTAGTTATAAAAAAATCTACTTCATAGTAGTGCACCGCCATCTATTACGACACAAATAAACTAGTTAACAGTTCTTGTATCGATTTCCGTTAGATGGCGTCAATTATTACTTATACCATTTTAGTTTCGAAAAGGGTATGGATTTTTGCAGCTCACTGTACAATGGAAGACCGCGACGTATAAATCCGTTTACATTATTTTCACTAAAATACAGCTTTTTCATTTTATCGATTTATCAATGTCATACATTCTAGTCAATATTATCGATACTAACAGCTGACTAGGGTGTTCCCCTTGAACTCGAAAATTCACAGCCTCAATTTTGATAGTGATGTAATGCGTTTGTTTCGATATTTAAATCTTTACTAATATAGATGTTCCTGCGGTTTCACCCGCGTTTATCGTTACTGCGCCGCCCGCGTGGGTCGTAGCGTGATATTATATAGCCTAATAGCCTTCCTCGATAAATAGGCTATCCAACACTAAAATAATTTTTCAAATCGAACCAGTAGTTCCTGAGATTAGCGCGTTCAAACAAACAAACAAACTCTTCAGCTTTATAATATTAGTATAGATTAAGTGTTAATTTTTTTCTCTCTCTCTTCAAATGACAACTCCATCATTGGGCATAATTCCTGTGAGCCTTCACAAACTTTCAAACAGCAGACACATAGAATACCTAATTTATGGATCACACAGACTTTTGTCCTGGGTGGGGATTGAACTCAAAACATACAGCGCATTGCAGTGGCGAGGCAACCAATACTGGATTACACTACGCCGTCCTTGCAGGGTCTATGTATTGTCATCTCTATTTATAGAATTTAGTCTGAAAGTCGGTCGTCGGCCTCGATTGCGTAGTGGTTAGTGTAACCGACTGCCACGCTGGAGGTCGCGGGTTCGATTCCCGCACAAGTCAAACATTTGCGTGCATGAACATGGATGTTTGTCTTGTTGTGAGTGTTTCTATGTATAGTATGTATGTATATACAAAAATAATGTATATATGTATGTTTATCCATTGTCTAGTACCCATAGTACAAGCTCTGCTTAGTTTGGGCTAGATGGCGTTGAAATAAACTCATCATATATTACATGACTAAGAACGATAGTGCACAATTTTAATATGAATGAGCTATATTTATAACTAGCTGTAACCTGCGATTTCGTCCGCGTAGATTTTAACTAAAAAGTGTTTGTCGCCGCGGAACCCAACTATATATCTTTGCCCAAGTTACTTAAATGGCGTAGTTTTTATAGTGTAAAGCTAGATAATAGCATGGCTTACTCAAAAACAACATTTAAATATGCGTCGTTAGATTACACGCTGTCACAGAATGCGTAAGAAAAATAAAAATTCACAGCTCCTCCCCCGTAGGTGATAGCGTGATAATATGTAGCCTATATGTTGACCCGACCTGTTAGTAATATTCATGCAAAATTTGAAGTAAATCCATGCAGTACTTTTTGAGTTTAGCCCGGACATACATACATACAAACAGACAAAAATTCTAAAAACTATATTTTTGGCTTCGATATCGATTGAAGATCACGCCCCAAGTATTCTTTTAAAAAAATATTCAATGTACAGTTTTCACTTTCCTACGATTTTATTATATGTATAGATTTAGATGTCATGTTGACATCGTGTGTCAGTTGACTACTTAACCTTCAGAAGAGTGACCATATTTTTACATGATATCTCGTATCTATGCATGATTTAAGTGTTTGACTATTTTGCTTGTAACATCCAGAGAGGTGGTAGCTTTTAACAATGTATAATTGACGAAGTGCCCACTTACCAGTCGAGTTTAACAAGTATCCATAAAACCCTTTACATTGTTATTGTTTTGTTAATAATACAAATAGCTAGTTGCATTCACTGATCGGTAAACGATTAGCGAGGTTAAGCAATGTTGGGTGCGGTCCGTCTATAGATGGGTGACTGCTTAGTGGTATTTCATCTGAGCGTCTCCGTGCTTCAGAGGGCACGTAAAAAGTCGGTCTCGGTTGTTGTCAAATTGACAGCAGTCGTTAAGCCATGTCAGAGGCCTACGGGCGGCTTGGACAACTCTTGACAACAGGTTGGCCACTAACCACACGAAAAGAAGAAGAATACAAATAGAAATAACAATGATAAATCACATAAAATAAGCAGATATTACAACTATTTTACTCTTAGCCAAAGGTTGTAAATTTAGACATTGACACCCTTGTTCTGATTTTTTAATGACTTCTACCGCATTAGGTTTAGATCCGTAATTGCGGAGGACTTATGCAAAACAGATTCACCTCACCTTCTTGATAATGTAACACTTAACTTAAGAACTATTTTGTAACTATTTTTGTGAGAGAGATAAAATAAATTATTATTGTCTTTATTAATTTTTCTTTCTATTAATTACATTTTTAAATATAAATATAAAAACTATACATATTTAAAAATATAAAAACTGAAATGACCCACCGACATCGGGAACAGGGTCCAAGCTACCGGTGGTTAGGGCCCCAAAGAGAGGAATCTCCTCACAATACACGCCGTGTCGAGCAGTACTGCCTTTTGGATCAAGGACTTGATCCAGCCGTCTAACGCAAGCCTCTGCAGGTGGTGGTCGAGGCTCTTAGGTATTAAACCATTGACTGTAATGACTATCGGGACAAATTATTATTATTATAAACATTGAAACATTGGACACAAAGAACACCCAGACTTGGAACAAATAATATAATAATATATAATATATTCTACCACATACACACAACACCATCTAGCCCAAACTAAGCAGAGCTTGTACTATAGGTACTAGACAATGGATAAACATACATATATACTTTTTTTTTTGTAAATACATACATATTATACATAGAAACATCCAGACCAAGACAAACATCCATGTTCATGCACACAAATGTTTGACTTGTGCGGTAATCGAACCCGCGACCTCAGGCGTGGCAGTCGGTTACACTAACCACTACGCCACCGAGGCCGGCAACAAAATTTTATTCCATGTGACTGAACCCATAACACTCAGTGCAGTGACGAGGCGACCACTCAAACCGCTTCGCCATCCGTGCATCCTTTGGTGACGGAACCCTAAAATTTAATATAAACACGTCCTTCCATTGAGTAGTTTCACATTTTATTGGCATTAATAAATTCATGTAAAAATGATAACAGGCGGTAATTTACTGTAATATGGCTAATTTTAAAGCTATCATTATGTCCAAGTATTGAGAAACGAGATACGAATCAACATAATTTATTCACTATCGTTTAAATGACTATCACCTGCTAGAGGCAGCAAGGCTTGATACCTTAGGGTACTGAGTTGTTAATTTACTTATAAATAAGTTTTTTGTATGGTAAGCAACCTTGGGTGGCTTACTATGGATGGGGAAGAGCGTTTAATGTGTGAATAAAAGTATTGTCTTCGTCACTGCCGGTTGCGTAAGTTTGTGGAGGTTTTTTTTAGTTATGGTTTCGATTCCTCGGTCGGATAAAAGTTAGATATCTATATCTGTATTAATACGTGAAGCAAAAACTTTGTACCTCTTTTTACGAAAATTGCGCGGATGGAGGAGTATGTAATTTGGCACAGTTATAGTTTATATGGAGAAGGAGGGCGAATCCTAATATTTTTATAAAATATGCAGTAGAAATACATTACATTAATGAAAAAGCACTACACGCACACAACCATGCATTTGACACAAGCAGTCGAGTCGCGTTCGTAGTATTTCGACATTGTTCGCCTGACGTCGAACAATTCTTTGTAACTATGGTTATATGTACTTTATTTATATGTAAGAGAGAAAAACAGAAAACAGTAGCAAGCTTAGGAATTTTGGTCGAATTTTGACCACTAGACAACCGCTAGTTGTATTTATTGTTAGAAGATTAGCAATGTATCCGGAATTTGTAGTGCGTGCGACTTATGTGTTTTTAGCTATTCCTAACCTAAAGCCACAATTGTCGAAATATGCTTCAAACCTCTCTCCTTACATATTCGGGGTATGGGCCTGAGACTATGCAACTGTCGTTTGATATAATAAGTATAGATAAAATAAATACTTGACTACTTGACACGGATGGCGTGGTGGTTTAAGACGTCGCCTCGCCGCTGCCACTGCGCTGAGTGTTGTGGGTTCGAATCCCACACGAGACAAAAAATTTTGTGATCCACAAATGGTTGTTCCGAGTCTAGTTGTTTGTGTCTGTTGTTTGAATGTTTGTAAAGTCCCCGCGACACAGGAATTATTCCTAGATCGAGAGTTCTCTTTTTAAATCGAACTAAAGAAAGAATAGTAATGTACTTCAAATTCAAATTCTTTATTAACCTTATATATCAAATATAAAGAGCATGCATGTACATTATAACCCTTAAAACTAAGATATTTTCTTTAGAAATTGCGTTTGGCTATGTACCTAGATTAGTTTATTTAAGGGATTAATTATAATGACCACCAAAAATACTAATTGCGCAGCAAAATATCCTTACTAACATATATCATAACGAGCACCTATACGCCTCAAATCACTGCATTCCGTCTCGGAAAGGTTAGGTTATGTTAGGTTCCTTCTTAAACCCACCCAAAATAGGAGGTCCGTCGACTTAGTTTGACCTTTAAATATACTTTTAGTGTGCAATTAGTATTTTTGGTAAGCATATTTTGGTGTGCAATTAGTATTTTTTTGCTGTGCAGTTAAATACTACCCGTTTTTTAACAATAAAGTTCGGTACCTTCTGAACTAGTTGAAACTGTATCTCAGAAGGTACTGTATTACAATAATGTTTTGTTTTTGTCTAGATCGGCATCAACCCTGGACTGTTCGCGGCGTATAAGGGCCATCACTACGCTGGCCCCGGGAATCACTTCTGGAAGTGTCTGTATCTCTCTGGATTGACACGTGAACAGATGAGCGCCGATGAGGATTACAAGGTATGATGATTAATATATCAGCACCGATTAGGGACTATCCCACTGGGCAGTTCACAATCTTCTTAATATGCGGGAATAAAAAAAATGTTTGCATAGTGTGGACGTGTAAAACATTTCTGCCTAGCACTTCTGGCGTATATCGGGTGTAAGAGAGCGTACCGTAAAATGAAATAGTAGATTCTTTCAAATCATTATTTTGAGTTTTCTTTGAGGAAAATATATCACTGTCTGTGAATTATAATATAATGCGTAAACTCCATCCTTTTTCAGGCATTATCCTAGTTCAGGCAGGCTTAAACATAAACTTTTGAACTTCATTTATTTTGTATACACTATAAATTAACATAGTTTGAGAATTAATTTATATTTAAGCTTAAATTATTTAACAATGATGTAATATGTATGATATAGTGTAAGGATGTATTTTATTGTTTCTGTCAATAAATAAATATTATTATTATTATATTAAATAAAACATATAACTAAAAAGCAGCAAAGTCATTGAATCATACGTGATTTGATAACTACTTTTTAAAAGTGATTCTAAATCTTTAAGAAATAAACGATTTTAAGCCTTATTAAACAGTTCACGAAATCATACACGAGCGCGGTGCGAGCCATTTCCTGCGTGGTCGGAATCTTGTTTTTTTTATTGTGAATTGAAGCTTGCGTTGTGACAAGTACCTATAGGAAGAAATTTACAATATTTTTCGGTAGGCTCTACCTTATCTATCATCATCATCATCAGGCTATAATACTAATATCATATGAATTTGATTGGCTCCTTAAATGATTTTGATTCTCAATTGGACCCGATAGGTGGCGTTGCGATCGGGTTCCAGGATTTTCCATTTAATTGTTCACTTGTATCCGCCAGTTTTATACCTATAAGTTTGTTTTATATTTTTCCAGCTATTGAACTTCGGTATCGGCTTCACGAACATGGTCTCCCGTCCCACAAAAGGCTCAGCAGATCTCACCCGGCGGGAGATCAAGGAGGGGTCTGCCATACTCCTGGAAAAGCTGCAGACCTTCCGTCCCAAGGTCGCGGTGTTCAACGGAAAACTCATATACGAAGTATTTTCGGGGAAGAAAGACTTCTGCTTCGGTAAACAGCCAGACACCATTGCGGGGACCAATACTGTGAGTTTGCATGTACCTGTCGTCCATGTTTCGTTTGTCATGTTTACATTATGTGATATAGTGACTAGTAGGTGCCGTGCGCTTACAGCTTCGATTTGATATGCGGTCCAGTTGCTGCATAGAGTCAGGTTTTTAGAGTTCGAAAAACTCTTATACAACAGATTTGTGCGTCCGTCTGTCTGTTATACAACTTTCAACTCAAGAACCGTAAGAGCTAGATTCTCGCGGTCAACACCATTCGACTCAGCATAGTCGATATACCCCTGAAATGACTAGGACCTTTGACCTCTGACCTGTAGGTCACGTGGTGTCACGTGACCTTTGCATATTACTTGAACCATTTTTTCGAACTCAAAGATTTACGGCAATTCATTGCCGTTTCTCACTTGTTTGTTACGATCTGGGTTCATTACCTGGATCAATTAAAGCACTAAGTATTGAGTTTCTCTGTTACCTAATTCTCACTAGCATCACATAGTCTGATAAATAATATGCCTGGTAGGCGGCAACATACTCGCCGTTACGTGGAATTAAAAGGCAGACGAGTGATACAAATATAGCGTTCGGTATAACTTTTAATAGCTAAAACGTCGTTTCTTGACATAGGATCCGCGCTTAAGTGTGGACACATTTTCAGGCAACCTATGATTTTAATTTCTGGAGATGATAAAATGTCATATCTGTGTCTAGCTAGCAGTACACTATATTTATTTATTAGGTAATTCAAGATAGATAGAAAAATAACTATATATCGTTACTCCCACAGTACATGTGGGTGATGCCATCGTCATCGGCGCGGTGCGCCCAGCTGCCCCGCGCGGCCGACAAGGTCCCATTCTACGCGGCGCTGAAGAAGTTCCGCGACTACCTCAACGGTCTCGTCCCACACGTGGACGAGGGAGAGCTCGTCTTCCCCGACAACACCAGCCGGAGGCCACAGGAAGAAATGGAGATACGGAGGTGAGGACAGAACACCTGTATATGTGTTTAGGGAGTACTGTGATTGTTGTATTGTTAAGCTGGTCGTTTAAGGTGTGAGCCTGTTGTATTTAGTGTGGGACAATAACTTGTGGTCATATTTGAGAGTGATAGAAAAAGAAAAAAAGAAAGAAAGAAAATATATTTATTTTGGCACACAAGGGCACACACAAAACACGAAGAAATAAAAAACAAAAACAATAAAAAATAAAACAACAATAATAAAACTAACACTATAATTTAATTTCTGCTCACTGGAAACACCAAACCTTCCGCTAAACGGAAACTGCCTCCATTCAGGTCAAGGCTAGTATTGTCAGTGAGCAGCGGTAAAAACAATAATATAATATTAAATTATTTAAATATAACATAAGTTTAAAAAGTAATGTGGAAGTGTGTGTGTCCCATCAGTGCCAAAATTTGGACATCGCTCAGCGTACGTTGCGATTCTTCTGTTTGTGGTTCTTCTTCTTAGTGTCAATGGTTCTAGTGTTATTTGGATAATATTCGGCCATTCTAATTGCGCTAGGAGTGGCCGAACAAAGCTCTGATATTGAGCACGTGTATGGGCAGGAATACAAACAAATATGCTATCGTCTGCTCCAGCTCACCACAGTCATAGAAAGGCCGGGGTCCCTGAACACCCACCTACACAAGTTCGTTCAACAGCGGCCAACCTGGGTGCTAAGTCTACCATGGCAGAGTGTGACCAAGTGGTAGAGACTCCTGATTGACTGATTACTACTCCGCTCCTAAAACTTGTCGCGTGATATCATATCGATGTTCAAAACTGCGAATGTGACATTATGTTCAAAGATCTGAATTTTATTTTATGTCGTTACATACGTTAAAATACCTTATATAGTGCCTCGGAGAGCACGTTAAGCTGTCGGTCCTGGCTGCCATGAACATCTATGGCAATCGTTATTGGGAAGTCAGTGCCCTCTAATATCCTGACACTGGACTAGTCTTAGGGTATCGTTAGCCTTCGGGTTGCGGAGGTCAGGTGGCAGCCGCTCTGTGTAAAAACTGATATCCAGTCAAATCCGGTTAGACTAGAAAGCCGACCCCAAGTGACTAAGGAATAATAAAGGCTAGGGAGAAGAAGATATAAGTTAAAACACGCGATCCTATAAATAAATTTTGGCCTAAAGTTCTAATCCTGTTATTTACCGAATCGTTTTGCAAAATTGTGAACTTAAAAAAATTTTGGTGTACAGTATCAATTATAAAGTTTTTGATGTCTCCTGTAAAATATTGTGAATGTTGCATTCGTGGTATTGAATGCCAAACGATGATATATCATATAGTCTATAACTTTCCTCAAGAATAACAGCTCTTATAGATACAGAGTTTCTTTTTAAATCCTCCTTCTTGGTCCAGAGATGAGCGCTTTGGAACAAACTCTTCAGTTTTATTATATTACTATTAATAAAGCCCGATTGTAGCCCAAACTATATATATATATATAGTTTTTGAAGAAATACCATGTATATAGTTAATGCCGGCAATCACGTAATAATTACAAAAAACAAAGTATATAAGTATGTTTATCCATTGTCTAGTACCCATAGTACAAACTCTGCTTAGTTTGGGCTAGACGGTGTTGTGTGTATGTGATAGAATATTATATTATTACTAGATGTTCCCGCGGTTTCACCCGCGTTTATCGTTACTGCGCCGCCCCCGTGGGTCGTAGCGTGATGTTATATAGCTTATAGCCTTCCTCAATAAATAGGCTATCCAACACTAAAATAATTTTTCAAATAGAACCAGTAGTAATCACGCAGAATAAACCAGGAGAAACATCGTTTGTACTATGTCTGTAATGGGTAATTATTTTGCTGCAATGTTATTTTAAAACTGCGATATCTCCTAAGATATTCATTGAAATCGAATGATGTAAAGGGCAATTTTGTTTTTAATTAAATACTTGTGACGAATAACGTATTTATTAGGATAAGGATTAATATCATGTTTATAATAATACCTTCGCAAATAATGCATTATTTTAGAACAAATTTGGTTAGCATAAAAATGGTTATAGTGAGCCAACCTTAAAAGATAGACATATGCTGTCGCGGACTTTTTTTTAGAACTTTTAAAAGGGAACAGTTCTGTCATACATGATTTTTGCGAAACTTTAACTGTTTACGCAGCGCACGTAGCGGAAGCTCTCGAAAGGAAAAAATACCCTCCGATTTTGAAACATTCTTCATTGGTGCTCAGCTCCTATTGATCTTAGCGTGATGATATATAGCCTATAGCCTTCCTCGATAAATGGGCTATCTAACACTGCAAGAAATTTTCAAATCGGACCAGTAGTTCCTGAGATTAGCGCGTTCAAGCAAACAAACAAACAAACAAAGAAATAAACAAACAAACGAACTCTTCAGCTTTATAATATTAGTATAGATTTGTTTCTCTTTCACGGGTATTTCCCAAATATGTTAGGAAAATACCCGACCCTTTGGGAGGATTACACGGGGACATGAGTCCAACATACAGAGGCCCTTCGAGAGTTTTAGTTTAAAGTGAGATGAGACACTAGCCGCGGCAGGCGTAAGAGACTATTGCTACATATGGAATCTAATTATTCTGGTCTATAAGGATGGGTGTTTGATGGTTTGGTAAAATGCAAACTATAGTTAAAAAGCGGCGTCTGCCTGATATACTGTTCTAGTACAAAGTCGGAATGGCAGACGGTGACTCGCCGACTCACTAGATGGGCCCCCTGAATAGTCGCCATAAACATACAGGCCTTAAAAGCAGCAGAGAGCAACACCGGTGTGAGCGGCTAGGGGTGTCGAGCGGTGCGGCGTCGGTTTCACCATTATCTTATTACTAGATTTTGCCCGCGGCTTCGCTCGCGTTAATTTAGAATTTGATAATCAATTCGGGTTGTACTCTGCTTGTAATAATATAATTCAATCATGATTCGAAACACACGTGGCGCCATCTATTATTATAAGAACGTTATTATTGTTTTCCTTGGGAACAGTAATTTTTTTCGGAATGAATGGTAGCCTATGTCCGTTTCTGTACACCTATCAACGTATATGCAAAATTTCAGGATGATCGGTTTAGTGGTTTAGGCGTGAAAAGGTAACAAACAAAAAAATAATTTTCGCTTTTATAATATTAGTTAGGAAGTTAGGATTAGGGTTAATTCAATTTTCTTCATCGTTAATCTATACGTCTGTATCAGTGATGTGTTTATACTGTGGAGATATTTTTAAAAACAAATTGGGTCAACTATTCAGGTTTGTCTGAATACATAACAATGGCATTTCGATTTTTTTGTCCGTATTGTTTGTAGAATTTTTGGATATAGGACAAAAAGCTCATAACAACCAAAGTCTATTCCAAAGAGTAAATTTATAGCACGGAAATTGATATGAATTATTCATTAGGAACTTGTAAAAGTTGTTGATGCTTCTGGAATATCCAGGTTTACTTATGTGAAATATGTTATAATTACTTATTATAGGCATATAAATATACCCCACTATTGTAAGGGCCTCGGCGAGTCCGACACTACTCGCTGTTGCCGACGCGGCTTTCCAACCGCGTCGACAGAAGCGGGTGTGCGTAATGAATTTCCCAGCGAAAAAAAAAGAGGCATATAAATATACACAATCGTGGCGGTAAGACCCGTACTTAGAGAGTGGCTGGAGAGGCGTCATGGCGCCCTCACGTTTGGTCTGACGCAGGTGCTGACCGACCACGGTTGTTTCGGTTGGTACTTGTGTCAAATAGGCAAACAGGAGACGCCCGGTTGTCATCACTGCGGCGACTACCGCGTCGTTGTAAGACACGGCGTTGCACACATTGGTAGGTTGCCCTGCCCGGGCCACGTAACGCCGTGTCATGCACGCGGCAGTCGGTAGGGTCGTCCTCTCGCTCGAGGCTATGATTCTGTCCATGGTTTCAAGTGAGAGATCTTGGAATCCCGTCGCCTCCTTCTGTGAGGAGGCGATGTTAGTGAAGGAGGCGGCGGAGAGGGAGAGGGAACGTTCAATCCCTCTCCCTAACCGTAGAGCTGGGCGCAGAAGGGCGCGAGACGACCTCCAGCCACCTTGAGTAGAAGCCTGCGGGCGGTGGACCCATTGGGGCCGTCTACCGCCCGATCAGCGCAGGTCCGAGTAGGCGGCGTTCGTGTTCCGTGCACGCCTCTCGATGTCGGAAGGGGGAATAGGTCCCCCGCTTTGTCGTCGGGACTAGGTACCCCAATTTTTGTGTTGATGGTTGTGTGGGACCCGCCACCTCCATCGGCGGGTGGAACCTTTGGCGGGGTCGCGATTCGAATGCGAGATTGATTCGCGCGGCCCTGCCATAAAGGTGTGAGGAACACCGCGGTGGTTTTAATCGGTTCAGCCCAAATCCATCGTAGGGGCTGGATCCCGACATATCCCCATCGCCCGCCCCAAAACCGGCGATGGGAAATGTGCACATTTCGCCGCGTAAAAAAAAAGGTATATAAATATATAATATCAGCCCTGCCAACTCCTGGGCACGGGCCTCTTCTCAGTGTCAGGTTAGGCCATAGTGCACCGCACAGATTGATAGACTTCAATTACCTTTACGAATGTCATCTAGTACTCTTAAGCATGCAGTTTTCCTTACGATTAAATATAGAATACACACATATTTTCGCAAAGTTAGAGGTGCGTGCCGTGGTATCGAACCCGAGGTCTCTGCCTCGCAGTCCATCGTTCTCCCGCTAGACCATTGCTACTTGAAGCACAAATTAATTCACATATTTAAAATATTATGTCCATGAGCGGTGGCTAACACTTACTAAACGTACCAGAAGCAAAAAAAGAATGTAAGAATAAAAGGACGAAATACTGTTTATGCAGAAACGACCATTAAATTTGTCATGTGCAAGTTACGACTCTTAATATGACCATACATTATTGTTACACGCTTTCACTATACTTGAACCGAACCCAATTTATTAGATTTATATAATAACAAATAGTTGTTAAATTCTAGGCCGATGCGCCATTTTGGGAGCCCAGACACAATGCGTTTGACATAGTGCTGGGTTCGGGCTAACGAACAAAATATTAATGAATTTAAAAAATATGTTTTTAGGTACATAGCTACTTGTTATATTATATAAATAATATGTTAAAGGGACTATTTATCTTAAAAAGCATTGCTAAAGATTTATTTATCCTCGCCAGTTTTGGTAAAAGTAAACATTCTATTCCCTCTGAAAATGTATCGTGTTCAGTTCCTTCATACGTATATTGATTTATTACATACAAAACAGAATTTTAAAACAAATTTTATGTAAAAAGGTCATCATGTTTTTCATTTTGTAATTAATCTATCCTTTACCAAAGATTCTGACAAAAAGAAATAAACAAAGTTACTAATGAGAAGTATTTACAGCGATGGCAACCCAAATGTTCAATTTGACTTAAATGTATGATTGCTACGTAATACTAGCAGTTTAGTAGCATGGCCGTGTTTCCTTGATGTCGCTTCAGCAATTCCAGGGAATCCCAACCGAGCCGCAGTCTCTTGTAAAGGGGAAGAGTATAGACTATTCTGAGATGCGGTTATATAATAATAATAATAATATTGTACCACATACACACAACACTATCTAGCCCAAACTAAGCAGAGCTTGTACTATGGGTACTAGACAATGGATAAACATACATATTTATATACCTTTTTTTTTGTAAATACATACATATTATACATAGAAACATCCGGACCAAGACAAACATCCATGTTCATGCACACAAATGTTTGACTTGTGCGGGAATCGAAACCGCGACCTCACGCGTTGCAGTCAGTTACACTGACCACTACGCCATCGAGGCCGACAATATATATATATATATATATATATTCAAATACAGTTTGCACAAGGCGTTATCTGCTTCGCATACTTAAGGCTCACGAAATGTATAGTCTTCTTAATAGAATGGAATATAATTTGCATGGAATTGACCTGGTCACTACTATTCTGATCTTAAGACAGTTAACCAATCAGGCGAATGAAATACCATGAATAGTGGTACTATTCTGATGGGGCTAGCACTAAGAGGTAATTAAATGCAGAACCTTACCTTAATAGGAAGCATAGTGTAGGTTGAAAGAATAGGATATACCTTGCTGGTACTGGTTCGTTCTGAAGTTGCTATAATAAATATGTACCGTTTCACCCCGGTAGACAGCTTTTGTCATTTCAACGCTACTTGAAGCAAATTCAGTGGCCACTCATTCTTTGGCGTAAGGCAACTAATTTATTGATGAAACAAAGTCGCATACCCGAGCCAGCTTTATTGCAACCAGACAGGTTACAATCAGGATAATTAGGGAGTTATCCTGATTCTAGAATAATCTCGCTACAATAGTCACGGTGCTAATGTAACTAGATTATTCGAAACATTATAGAAAATATTTGCTTTAGTAATAATTTAGTTGATAGACGCTTATTATATGGTGTAAGTTAAAATGTTACCGCGATTATTTCAGTTTATAGAACCTTTGACTACCAATCTTGAGATTTTGGGTTCAAATCCCGGACCAGATATGAAGGATTTGGATACTTTGTTGTCATTCTCATAGCAGCATGGATACTCCGGTTATGACTTGGGTCTAAAGCATAACTGGCCAAACTTGGTTGATACACAAGTCTGCCCAACCCTCTAAGGAAAATATGGCCGTCATATTGTGATGACATATCAACCTTTTGCTTATTATTATAGTAGGTTCTCTAGTATTTTCCTTCTGAATTTCCATTTATCTGTCTCAGATATATTTTAACAGAATAACACCCGATTTTTGAAAGTATAATCAATGACTTGTCAAAATGAAACCCATGTCAAGCGATTTGATTGGCTGTTGATAACTCAATCAGCCAACCACAGCAGTTGACTTGTGTTTGAATGTATGTTAACTAATTACTATATTGATCTGTCTCTCAGAAACCGGGGGTTAAAGTACTTTTAACATAGCTAGGTATATCTATGATAAATTTGTCACCAAATTGTGATCACCAGACAATATAATCTATGGTATAATAACCCAGAATAAGCAAATGTGACACTAGGTCTACAATGCTGGAAAAATAACTAAACGCGTCGAAGTTTTATTAAACACAGCTATTAGTTAATTAGTAATAGCTTTAATATTAAAAAAAACAAGAGTATTAGTTCGCTTTACTATCTGAAAAGTTGCTAGCATGTCCAGTTTAGTAAAGAGTTTATTTTTTTTATATCTATTGAACGTATAGTCCATTTATTTTCAAATTCTCCAATTGTTTCAGCCAAACCAAGAGGTAATATTACTTCACTGCCAAAAACATTATATTTAATAGTATCACAATGAATTGTAAAGCTATAGCGAGTTTGAGACGTATTTTTTACGGAAACGAAATGTAGATTGCTATTATTATTGAATCTTTTTCGTTTTGCACCCGTAGTACTAGATTTCATGGGATATGCGATGAACGTCGTCGGCGTGGCTTAGTTTAACATGCGCTTCTTGTAGATATATACTTCTGTCAAGTAATGGACAGCGCCGAGCGCAGACAGTATTGCAGCATTGTCAGCTCGACGGTATAAGTGTCATACTAGTTGTCACTAATATGTGCAAAATATGATACATATAGTAGGTACTTAGTGTGTTTCGAACTCTGAGTATTTTGAACTGAAAAAGCAAAGAAATAACTGCACGGATGGTTTAATTTGACACCTCGCTAGTAGAAGTTAAGTTGTGTGTGAATTGTGCAGTGTTTTTTATTTTTGAATATTATTAAATTTCCTCTCAGCGTTATTCTTAGTGCGAGAGTCGTCTTTAATGAATACTTATGATGTATAGAAGCACTCGTTGACGTTCAACGTAGTCAAGCTAAGCTATGAATACTGGTACTCAAAACTACTGATTGATTTAGGCATGCCCTGTGCATATTTGTTTCAATTCTGGTCAGAATATAGCTTACACTTGATTTAGATTCGCACGTGTAGATTCGCATTCGTCATGTTAATGTTCGGCATTCGGGACTGCGAATAAAAAGCTTTTGCTGAAAATGTGGTGATATCATGTGCAACTAATAATATCATAGATCTAAAAATAGTTTATTTTGCATTAATAATAAAGATCTTACAGATTTATAAATAAACTGTTACTAGCGGCTTTTTTCTCTTGACTATCTAAAAATCTTCTTTCGAAACCGTTAACCTTTTGAACGCCATTGTCGCATATACGTGACAAACGAAATCTTGCCCTTAACGCCAACGTCATATATGTATGACAAAAAATACGTCGCACCTTAACATAAAAATAAACAATAAAACTAAATAAAACATTACTTTTGTGGTTAAATAAATATTAGTGTCATGAGTAGGGTTTATTAGAAAATTTAAGACGAAAATAAAAACACAGTTGATATTCGATAAAGTTTTGGAATCCCTATACTTTTGAAGGTCATTTTACAGAAAAAGTGGCTTGGCGTCGGGAGTACGGCGATATGTTTATACTCTGGCGTTCAAAAGGTTAATACCCAATAGTTGCATTACCAGTTCCTTAAAATAAAACCTTTTCTCTCTTTAATTCCTTTAGTAAAAGAACTACATATATTAAAATGTCCTTTTGTACTTAATATATAATTTTGCCCTACGGCTAGTAAAATACAGCCTAGTAAGTAGTAATAGGGCAAGATTTTGCACTTTGCACATAAAAAGGCTAGACCGTTGTGATGATGGCTTAGCTCAGATCAACTCTACGTTTGCATATCTTAAGCAATTCGCTTGGACCATATTGCGAATCTATTCGATGCGATTCTACAGTTTCTGGGATTGAGTTTGGTGACAAATATACATATATCAACTTTGTATTTATCTTATAAATTATGGGTCGAAGGCTCGAGTCCCCTGTCTAGGATTGCCTAAGTCCGTGGCCGAAAACATATCACTCTACCACAGTGGGCTTTGAGTCACGAAATAGGTGAGTTTGAGAAATATAACTGAAAGCGCTTATCGCTCCTTCGACCCAAAATACTCAACCGGCAAAGCCGGCAAGCAAAGGCAGACGCAGTGAGCGAGGCTCGTTGCAGACTGACCATGGAGCCGGAGCCGGGAGACACCATCATTCTGGAGGACGGCACCGAGGTGCCTTTAAAGAAGAAGCGCGGCCGGCCCAAGAAGGTCAAGCTGGAGAATGGAGAGACTGCACCGGCGACCCCACGAGCGCCACGGGCTCCGCGGCCACCCCCACAGCTAGACCCCTCCGGGGGTGAAGTGCCCCCCAAGAAGAAGAGGGGGAGACCCAAGAAGATTCGCCCTGACGAGCAACAGTTCTTGTTGCAGCATCAACAACATCAACAGCAGCAGGTGATTGTGCATATCTTTTATTGACTAGTCTAAGTGGACAACTAGCCACTACTGCCGCGTCACGTGTTATGGGTTCGATCCCCACATGTGACATAATTTGTGTGATCCCGTTAGTCATTTCAAGTCTGGGTGTTCTTTGTGCCCATTGTTTCCATGTCAGTAAAGTCCTACACATCAATTATGTTATAGCTAAAGCATGTGTTGCTGAAATAAAAGAGGAAATTGATGTAATATTATCTTAAATTTACGCGAATGTTATTTATACATTGAAATTAAACAAACTTTATACGGATTTTATCGCGTTGTTTATAATAGTAATGTTTATGATAATATAATAGTAATAATAGTGTCTTATAAAAAATAAAAAACGCGATAAAATCCGTATAAAGTTTGTTTAATTTCAAAGAGGAAATTGAGAAAATGTATTTTTTTTATTTCTTAACGATAACTTACGCACTTATTTTTCGATTAATATATTAAATATTATGGCATTGAGGCACCAAGTAATAATACATATCTAGCTAAATGTTCATGTATCTCTTACCACCGTCAGACTAGGTATGAATAGAACTCACCAAAATATAATTTTAATGTTACATATTTGTGATTACAGCAAACGAACGCATTAGTCCAGCAAGGCAACACGATCAACTCCTTACAGCCAATACACGCTCACTCGCACGGGCACGAGGGCGGGTACTTGCCCCACGGCGCGGGGGGTGACTTCCCCCCGCAACTCCCCTCCCCGCTGGCGCAGGGCAGCTTGTTGTACCCGCATCAACAACATCAACAGTTAACCAATGACGCACCTAACTATTTTCAACAACAACCGCCTAATCAAGGTTTGTATAGCCTTCGAATTGAAGATTAGTAATGCGTATGGTATATTCATTCTGATAGCATTCGAATGATATTCGAATGTGCTTGTAAACATAATGATACTTTGTAACGTCAAACAGCGCACGCATAATTATGTGCAATGTTGGTAATACTATCGAATACAATTCGAATGCAATTGTGCATATTACCAATAGAGTTTATCATCATATCAGTGAAAGAAAAGAAGTCAATATCATTATAAGGTGTATGCAGTGGTTTGCTAGGTAGCTCTAAGTTGCCATTAACGTGAAAGAGTCGAGTCTGTACCAATCTCAAACGTGGTCATATCACTCAACGTATATCAAAATACTAGTTATACCTGGCGACATTTCGCTATGACTCAGTCTGATTTTCACCTCGCGGTACACTTGGAATTTTCCATTTAGGTAGGACCTTGAGTTAAAATCTATCTAAAATTCCAAGCCAATCCATCGACAACTTTTCGTATTTTGCAGACATAAACATTCAGAACTGAAGTTTATATATCTGTTTTATAATCTTGTACATATCTGTGTTATGTATATGTGAACCTAAAGCTAAATAGCATGTGTATATGAATGTGTGTGCGTGTGTGTCCAGGTATGGAGTCGCCGCTGGACGTGTCCAACCCGCTGGCGAACATGGCGCGCGGCTACGCGTCGCCG
The DNA here is from genome assembly GCA_963564715.1 of Catocala sponsa. Taxonomy (NCBI): domain Eukaryota; kingdom Metazoa; phylum Arthropoda; class Insecta; order Lepidoptera; family Erebidae; genus Catocala; species Catocala sponsa. Next base: position 3,553,074 of record OY751352.1, read on the forward strand.
GGCGGCGGCGGCTACGCGGCGTCCCCGCGCGGCGTGTACGCGTCGCCGCGCAGCCAGGGCTACTCGCCCAGCCCCGCGCGCCCCGCCGGCACGCCGCAGCCGCAGGTACTCCTGCCTTACTAATACTTCATACTTTGAGCTAAAAACCAAATATACTTGGCTTTTTGCATTGCCTGGGTAATGTCGACCATAAGTCAGCTAAAAAAAACACTTTATTGACAGCATTTTAAGTTCAATGTAGAGGCGTAGCTACCACCGTATCAGCCTGGGCCCCCGTATGAATAGTACGGGGGCCTAGGCTACAGGGGCCCCCGAAAGTTAATTTCCTAAAATGTTATTCACAATCTAATCTTTTGTGCCCCCAACACATTTTGACACAGGGCCCATCTTAGGCAAGCTACGCCACTGGTTCAATGACTTGAATCGTCCCTAAGAAGAGAACGGGGCCTACGACCGATCCTTGGGGAACACCAAACTCAATCGATGATAAAAGCCGAAATAAGTATCTATCGCAACCTACTCAATTAATCTGATGCCTGTTGATCAGGTGTGACTAAATAACGTTATTATGGACCACGCCACATTTGTTGATAGGTTTATTTTCAGCAAAAAAAATTATATGGTCGACTGTGTCATAAGGCTTACATAAATCTATAAAAGTGCTTTTAGATTATTGGTTATATTTTTGAAGTAAATTCATGAATTTTAATGAATAGGAATAGGATGTTAAATTTTGCCGTATTTAAATTTACGAATCTAAATGCAATTATTTGTATCTATGTCATGTTACAGCAATTTTTTTTCTTATTCGTTTTGGATAAGTAAAGTCTTGCCTTCGTCGCTATAAAATATACACGCAGCTACTCAAAAATAGATACCAATAATGAACACTTTAAATTTAATCTTTTTTTAACGCATATTCATGTTCGTCTTAGTGGAGTGTTTATTGAATGCTTAGAAGACGCAATGTCATCTTGTCATATGACCAATTCACAAAATGATGTGTAAAAAGTAAATTTACGTGACAAAAACCGAAACTAGCTTTTCTTTTAGTCCGTTGTTGGCAAGGTCTCTTTTTTGCTACTTATACTGATTGATTGTTGTGTGTAGTTCCCGTCGAGTCCTGCAGCGTTTTCGGCGCCTTCGCCCCCGCGCGGCGGTGGCGGTGGCGGCGGCTACGGCTCGCCGGCGCCGCGCCCCGCCACGTTCAGCGGCCGCAGCCCGCTGTATGCGCACAGCCCTGCGCCCTACCAACACCAGCAAGCACAGGTAAGCGTCTCAGCGGTTACACACACCTACATTTTGTCTGCATTATTATTATATTGTGATCATAAAATGTGTTTACAGAATGACCCTTGATCATGCCTTAATTACATTTGTTATTAACACATGGATGATGATCAAATAGGAAGCAGGAGATACGCATTTTTATTTTTCACTTAGGTATCACGTGTCTTTTTTACTGGTATACCTGTATATTTGATCTATATAATCGAGATGATAAATAAGGGGTAGTATTTAACTGCACAGCAAAAAAATACTAATTGCACACCAAAATATATTTAAAGAGATCAAACTAAGTCAACGGAGTGCATGGGCAAATATGCAACGGTCTTTCAAGCGGAAACCTATGCTATAATTGCCTGTGCTTAGGAGAATATCAACAGTGGTGTCACTGACAGGACTGTGTATATTCTCAGTGACAGTCAAGCTGCTCTCAAGGCTCTGGGCTCGTGTAGGGTGGACTCCAGACTGGTCCTGATCTGTGTTAAGCTCCTTAACAAACTAGACAGGAAGAACACAGTCAGACTGGTGTGGATTCCGGGGCATGCAGGAGTGCAGGGCAATGAGGAAGCTGATGAATTAGCCAGAAAGGGCTCGGAGCAACTGTTTGTGTGCCCCGAGCCATTCGTGGCACTCTCTGAGAGCACCGTAAAGGCAGCTTTGAATGCACACGGCAATGAAAAACACAGGCTAGAGTGGATGGCTCTTAGGGGTCTGGAACACTCCAAGAAATTCATTGCAAACGGAGCCGCAGGCCTCACCCGGAGGTTCTGCGGGTATAGCAAGAGCCAAATGCGCCTGCTCACAGGAGCGTTCACTGGCCATTTTGGCACCAACGACTTCCTGTGCAGATTGAGATTGACACACGATTCGATCTGCAGAGCCTGTGGTGAACAGGACGAGTCCATATCGCACCTACTGTGTGAATGCGACGCGTTGGCTGGACTTAGGATGGGTCTGATGGGATTGGCATATCCAAACAAAAAAAAAACCCTGAAGACTTCAGGCTTCTCCCTCTAAATTGTACACTGCAGCTAATGCAGTACATTCATAAGGAGATAAGAGCTAAGGGATGAATCTTGGGGCTGACACAAAAGATCCCAGTGGGTCGAAGTGTCGCCGGTCAGTACAGACTGGCCCCCACACACAAGATAAGATAAGTCAACGGAGCCTCGCTTCGCGGGGCTCCTATTTTTGGGTGGGTTTAAGAAGGAACCTAACATAACCTAACCCTTCCGAGACGGAATGCAGTGATTTGAGGCGTATAGGAGCTCGTTATGATATATTTTAGTAGGCATAATTTGATGCGCAATTAGTATTTTTGGTGGTCATTATATTTAATCCCATAAATAAGTTTACGTCGTACCTGATAGTAAGCAGTTACTGTAGAGCATTTATAAAAAAGTATTATTACGTGCGCATTGTCGATCTTTCAAATAGAGAATAACTGTGCTGCCAATTCAAACGATGGAGAACATCGACAGTACCATTTCTGCTCATATTGCATTGAATTAATGAATGAATGAATTTATTGTTTGATTGATCATAACATAACATACATAAGGTACAATTTTAAATGTAAGCATATCAGTCACGTTAGGTACAAATTGTTTGCGGCTGGTACTTAAAATACGGGCCCCGCGCTTGCTTAATCCGGCACTGGTTCTTTCACTTTTGAATATTACATATACCTGTTAAGAAATAACTTGACGCTGCCGTGACCACCTTGCTAACTGTCCCCGTTGTTGGCAGCAGTCCCCCGCCCCGCAGGCGCGCTTCTCGCAGTCGCCGCACCCGCACCACCCGCACCCCTACTCGCACTCGCCCGCGCCACAGGTAACTATACTATCCACTCAGTTATATGAGCTCTGCCTTCGAAGCCTTGGAGAACATGTGGGACAAGTTGTACGTAACGATCGTTAGCAAAAGATTTACTGCCGGTTTCTTCTTTTTCTTTTTCGTGTGGTTAGTGGCCAACCTGTTGTCAAGAGTTGTTCAAGCCGCCCGTAGGCCTCTGACATGGCTTAACGACTGCTGTCAATTTGACAACACCCGGGACCGACTTTTTACGTGCCCTCTGAAGCACGGAGACGCTCAGATGAAATACCACTAAGCAGTCACCCATCTATAGACGGACCGCACCCAACGTTGCTTAACCTCGCTAATCGTTTACCGATCAATGAGTGCAACTGGCTATGAGCACCTGTGTACTGAGCTATACGAGATCTGCACTTTCAAGTGGGACATGCTGTTCGTTCATGGTCACCAAAACATGTACAGTTCGAGACTGTTCACATGGTATACGTACATATACTACGTGGGATATAAAAGAAACTTCTGGAATTGTGTGTATAATATATGGGCCTGTGTCTATGTATTAACAAACCTGTTTACGAATTCACTATATTATGCGAACCTACAATGATAAAAAGAGGTGAAATCATTAAGTGACGTATGCATGAATTAAAATGAAAAATTTCAATAATATATTTCGTTAATCTTAATTGAATATGTGTCTAGTTATTTTTAAAGAGACATTTACAGTATCGTTCTAACCGAGTGTTTGTGTACAGTCGCAAGGCCGGCCATTCTCGCGGTCGCCGGCGCCAGTGGGCAGCGTGGGTGGCGTAGGCGTGGGCGTGGTAGGCGGCACGACGCCGTTCCCCGCGGCGTCGCCGGCGGGCGGGCTGCACAGCTACACGCCTTCGCCGGCGCACACGCCGTACAGTCAGCACTCGTCGCCGGCGCCGGCACCGCGCACGCCCACGTACACGGAGCCGCACCACTTCGCGGGCGGCAGCTTCGGCGGCGAGCTGTCCAGCGATATCGGCGCCGCCATCTCGTCGCCCGGGCCCGTATCGCCCGGCATGGCGGCGCTGGACTTCGAGCCGCCGCGCGACGAGCGCCGCGACGCGCCTCGTGACCCCGAGCGCGACGCCAGCCCCATGGGCAGCACCGACATGCATCCCGGCTCCAATAGTAACTCCTCGCTCTCCGACTATAATAAGGTATGTCCTACTCTTATATTTACTTCGAGCCGCGCGATGAGCGCCGTGACGCGCCGCGTAACCCCGAGCGCGACGCCATATAAAACCCTAATCTTGCATTTTTATGATTTAAGTAGTTTGCGTTGAGATAAGTACTTATAATATAATTGTGAAAATTATTGTAAAGGAATTAAGTTAAATAAATAATTATTATAATACACGATATAATAAGGAAATTACGTTTGTTGGCAGACGTCAGCGGGCAGCGAGATGTCGCCGGCGGGCGTGGGCGGCAGCTCGTTCGGCGCGGCGCTGTACGAGGGCGAGGCGCGCCTGCAGTACCCGCACCTGCACCACTCGCACAGCCCCACGCACGACAAGCAGGACCACTACCACTACCCGCAGGACCAGGGTCAGTACCTTAGAAGACCACACCCGTATAAGGAATCACTCCTGTGTTTCTGGGGACTTAACTAGCATTCGAAAAAGAATACCCAGACTGGGAATAAATATTTGTGTTACACACATTTTAGCCCCACGTGTGGATCAAAGATAAATAAATCAACGCATTGGCAGCGGCAACAGTTCTTAACGACTAATGCTTTTCTGCTTACCTATATTATGATGCAAATGTACTATCAAGGAGTGGAACTCTTTGCATATGTCTAAGTTTTCAAATAAACTAGCTGTCCCGACAGACGTTGTCCTGTACAAAAGAGAAAAAAAAAAGCATATCTAAACCATCCTCGAATCCACTTGAACACACACAAAAAGTTTTATTCAAATCGGTCCAGCCGTGTAGGAGTTCACTGTCAACACACGTACAGAAGAGTTATATATATAAAGATATACTCTTAATAACTTTTCACACCGGCCGTGGTCACAAGTCAGCTTGTGATCAAGGCCGGTGTAACTTGGGCGAAACGTCAGACATTAAAAGGTAAATATATTTTCACGTTAATACCTACATATATACAAATAAATAAAATTGAAGTGTATGTTTGTAATGTCAAAATAACAGCTTTTTATCTAATGCATAAGGTATATACGATATACGAAAATCTATTTTTAAATTTTTTGTCTGTCTGTCTGTCTGTTTGTTCTGGCTAGTATCCGAAACGGCTGAACCGATTTTGATGGGACTGTCACTGGCAGATAGCTGATGTTATAAGGACTAACTAAGGCTACATTGATTTTAGAAAAGAAAATAGGGTTCCGCGGACACAAACACTTTTTAGTTAAAATCTGCGCGGACGAAGTCGCAGGTAACAGTTAGTATTAAATACAATCCTAGCGGAAAACCTCGAATCGCGAATTAATAGATCCTATCTAGAGTTGCTTTCTCTTCGACTGCGTCATCGCTTAACCTTTGGTATGCGGAAAGGGGTCGGGTAACTGTACCCGTCGTGTGCGGCAAAATGGCGCGACTATAGAGCGCAATTAGTAGTGTTCAGAATTTATTAAATATTGAAAAAAATATTTGGCAGGCATATATCTGGCTTTTTTATTTGATAGTTTAAATACCAATGTACCTTTTTATGCTATATTTTGTTACTAAAACTTGTTTTATAATTTCCTTTTTTATAGACAAATCTGTGTGGAAAACCTTGGGGGAGGCCTATGTCCAGCAGTGGACGTCTTTTAGCTGACATGATGATGATGATGAGACAAATCTATAGGCACGGCCAGTTTCGGAGAAAGATTATTCAAAATTATACAGGATTTATATTTTGATTCACACTGCTAACAGTTCCCAGAATAGTAAACTATAATTTTAATATAATAATAACTTACCTTTATAAAGAATTTTAGCACAGTACACGATTTCGGTACGAAACTGTTGCTTCACTCTCAACGTTCAAGAACTGCTCGTACTAACGGTTTTCCAAGGTTCATTTAAACAGTAATGTTATATACTGCTCGTTCGTTTATTGAAGTTAAGTAAAAACACAATTTAAACTCTAAATACATATATTTTAATATCAAAATTAAATAAAGTTTATCATAGGTGACCAGTGCACTGATCAGTGCTTACGCATACCAAAGGTTAACATCAGGTGAGATTGTAGTCAAATGTAAGTTTATTACTAAATAGTATGGCACAAAGTCATAAAATATAATATGGTAAATCAATCGTTCAAATTCATAAAATCTATAATTAATAACATTACCGCAAAAATCACTACATCTGTTCTATTATTGTATCTTAGTAAAGCATTTGATTTTGTACAGCATTTGATACTTATTAAGAAATTAGACAAATCTGGAATATGAGGCCAAGCTTTATTATGGTTTAAACAACAGAAGATAGTTTATAAGAGTAACTAAATTTAACAATGTTAGTAACAGCGTAGAAAATCACGATTCTATTGGCTATTCAGACATTATCAAAAATAATTTTAATTTAGGCAATGGTTTTATATAATATATATTTAATTAGGAATGTCAAATATTGGCAGAAGATTCGGCTTAAAACAGAAAAAGTATTGCCGCACCTTATCTTTTAAAAATTTGCATTTATTGCTTTTTTTATTAACCCGACAAACATTATTATGCACAATTAATTAATCTAAAATTGCTTCAATTTGATAAAAATCATACTTTTAATGATGGAATCTCCCCTAGCAACAGCACAGTGGTTCGCCAGCGATACGCACAGGTAAGCGAACAACATAATGCCCTGATCAGAATTGTTTTTATAAACGTTATGTATGCACGTTCCAGGAGCCGGCGTAGCGGACAGCCCTCGATTAGATCAGCTACACCAGCATCCCTCCATGTACCCTAGCAATTTTAATAGGTAAGTTACTATGTTATTTATAAGCCCATTAATACACGAACAGAAAACCTTTTTGCACATCTTTTGAACATATGGTACGAACGGAGGAGTGAACATTTATAGTTGGGAGAGTGCAGATATATTTACGATCGAATTTCGATCTCTAGTAATAATAACATAATTTTGTAAGTGAAAACTTCTTTAAGCGCGTTGAGCACTTCTTGGGTGGACAAAAATCATAGAACTCGCGTCATCGTCACGCTTCCACGCTTTACATTTTTGAATTATTTTAGAATATTAATAATATTTCAGAAATGGTGTGTCCTACGCAAGAAATAACGAATTTTTACCCCCTTAATGACACCCAAGAGAGTATTAGGAGCTAGCATCCGACCCGCCCTTTTTTTATGATCAAGGATTAAAGTTTTTACTTCTATCGGCAGTCCCCAAAGACTGCCCCAATTTTTTTTGTAAAGTTGTGTCATGTCAGCACATTCTCGAACGTCTTCCGTATCTCGCATTTGATGAAATAATAATATCAGCTCTGTATATTAAACTGTGCCACAGCTGGGCATGGGCCTCTTCTCGGTGTGAGAAGGGTTAGGCCATAGTCCACCACGCTGGCCCTGTGCGGGTATGCAGACTTCTCATATCTTCGAGAACATGATGGAGAACTCTCAGACATGCAGGTTTCCTTACGATGTTTTCCTTTACCGTTAAAGCGATAAATAAATATTTAAAAAAAAATGTGTGTGTGTACCAGAGTACACAGGTAAGAAGTGAAACTTCTTTACGACATATCATTTTTCTACTATTTGCAACTTCACGAAAATGGGGTAGATAAGGCTTAAGCCTTAAGAAAAACAATTTTTTCCGTATTAAATTAAAGCTATTTTATTATTATAGACATGCATAATTGGAATTATCTTTTCAAAGTAATACAATTATATGATGACAGTTAATCTTGTAGAAATGCAACGATTTTATAAAATTAAAAATGAATAAATAAATCATTAAAAACGAATAATTAAAAAAGATGTACGTATACATATTTTTATTTTCTAATCGTGTTTTGTTTTATTTTCAAATTATTATTTAATTTATATTTTTTATTGTTTTTAGAATTAATAATGTTCACTAGATTTACAGTCATATTTATTACTACTACTACTATACTTGCTAAGTTTAACAGATTTATATACATTCACTGATACTTACAATCAAAAAGTGAGGTTAACCTCAAATAAATATTAAAATCATGCTCATACGTGTTGAATTTATAAAACGAAATATATAATCACTCTCACTTTTCTTGTAAATTCACTTAAATTTGAATAAGTCTTTTAATTTTATCACTTTCAAATTAATATATTGTTATTCTTATTTCAAACCAAACTTCAAAACTAATATATTGTTGTTATTATTATAAATATATTACATTATATTCTTTACGTCACTATACTAAACTTTGATAAAAAAAGCAACATGGCGCGTAACCGACAAACGTGACGATTTTTTTTTACACTGCTACAAAATTTCTCCCATACGTCGATAAAGAAGTTTCACTTCAAAAAAACTAGTAAAAATAAAAATGAAGGTGCGCTCCTTAGAAACGTACCCAAGATCTCTGCGTGGCGTGGCTGTCCAATAGTCTGCCGTTAGACTATAGTTGCTTGATGAAATAGGAGATGTTAATCATATACTTGTGCGTGTTGTTCCAGCAGATCGACTCCCCCGGGCGGCGGGCCCGGCGGGCCGGGCGAGGCGTTCTCCCCGCTGCCGGCCGCGTCCTTCCGCCCGCCAGACACGCACACGCCGCACACGCCTCACACGCCACACACGCCGCATGGTGACCACACGCCGCATCACCATCAACCTGGTTAGTACTTCATGTCTTGATAGTACAATGCGCAATATAGAGGCACATCATATAATAATTGCGTAAGTAATATCCGCTCGTCGATGAAAAATTGGCATAATTCAAATTGTTAAGTAAATGTAAATATTCGAAAAATCTTTGATTCGAATTGTCAGAAATCGAATTAATTTTTTTTATTTTTTTATCTATCTATTGATTTATTAGAACTTTTGGATTTGGCCTAGTTTCGGCAAAATAATGAGTTTCGGCTTAGTTTCGGTTTCGACTACCTATTTGAAATAAGTAGTAATATGTTCATTAATCATACGTTTAGTTCAAATATCAAAGACTGAATAATTAATACTTAAGTAAATTAAAAAAAATATTATGACTGACTATTTGTCCACGAAAACATGACCTTATATGGAAGTTTCGGTTTCGGCCGAAACTGAGACCGAAGCCGAAATTCAGTTGCGGTTTCGGTCGTAAAAACTAGTCTTGGTCAGACACTAGAAGCCATACGTAAATTGGAATGTACAGTTCATTATTCATTACTTTGCCTTCCTGCAAGAAAATCACGTAATTTCGCTACAGTCATACATTATAAGTATAGTACTAATATTTTATTTGTTTTTTGTAACACTATAAGATTAATGAAACTAAAACTACTTTGATATAATAAAATTAAAATAAATTTTGTATGCAATAACAGCTGAGCTATTGAAATGTTTTCCAAATTATAGTGAAGCGTCATCAGCGCTTTGATGTGGTACTTTTTCATTTGTTTTAGGCGACATCCTTGTTAGATAAAATTATTTAGTATCTGAAAATTATTAAATATTTTTATGTTGTCTATAGGTATTACTATTTAATATTTATTGTGGACGTTACGACCGTCATGAAGAAAAAAGACGTACCTAACAAATATATATTTTTTTAATATGGGCTTCTGCAAAAATGGCACGGTAAAAATCTTAATATAGAAAGAAACGATTATGAGGGTAGTATAATAGTATGTTAATATTACTGGTGTATAATCAATAATATACCAACAGGTTCACCAGGCGAGTACGTTGGCGCAGTGAAACCAAAGCCGCAAGACGTGGCGTCAAAATCACTTTCGGGGCTGGAGTCGCTGGTGGACCAAATCCCGTCCATCGCGGAGGGCCCGGGCGCGGGCGTCGTGGGGGGTGCAGGCGCGGGCGCGGGGGGCGCGGCGCCTGGCGCCGGCAGCGCCGCGCCCGCCGACCAGGCGCCCGCCGCCGTCACCGCGCTGCCCGACTACGCCAGCGCGCTCTACCCGCCCTACGGCGCCTACGGTGGCGCCGCCTACGGCAATAATGGGTATGGCCACTACAAGATATTTTTAATTATTTTAATAACTCCCTCATTAGGTGTAATGCCTTTATCGCGGGGGACTTCAAACAACGGACACAAAGGACATCCAGACTCGGAGCAATTATTTGTGAACCACACAATTTTTTACCATCACCGACCACTACGTCATCCATACACAGACTCGACACTAGATATAAGCCTGTTATTTGAGTTGTGTGCAGAAGGACCAGTACATAATGATGTGTGTTATTGTATCAGATACGGCGCGCCGTTCGTGGGCTATGGCGGAGGCTGGGGCACGGCCGTGATGCGGCCCACGCCAGGCTACCTGTCGGAGTGGCAGTACGGCTACCCGGCCGGCGTGCCGCCCGGCTACGCGCCCTACAACGCGCCCTACTACAACGGGTACGCGGGCCCGCCGCCCGCGCACCACCAGCAGGTACCGCTTACATAACTCTACATCATGCGCTCGCCAGGCTACCTGTCGGAGTGGCAGTATGGCTGCCTAACCTACAAGTGAAAACTTTTGCATAATCGCAAAAAATTGTGCTTAAATTAAATAGCCTTTTAACTGTCGATATGTAAAGCAGTTAACGCTCAGCTACCTATCGGACTGCCAGTATCAAGGAAAATACGTTTACTTAAAAAAGGAATCATTATTTTACTAATATGTAAATTACATGACAAATTACGTTATTCCTGGTTTCCACCACAGCAGAGAAGCAAGGATATGTGTGTGATTAGTCGCAGGGGATCTAATAAGGCACATTTCTTCGCTTTAAGACTGCGCTGAGCGAAATGTGCCAAAACAGGCGGTCACAGTTAAGTGAATAAAATCAACACTTTTTGTTTAATACTAATATAAAATTTACATTTACCATAACAATGTATGTGTTTACAATTACTCCGTGTAAAAAACTTAAAATAATTAATATTTTCGTTTACAAAATTACGTAAATTTGCACGAAAAATGCAAAAACGTAAGCTCGTGTTACGTCATTTTTAGATTATAACAGTAGAAATCTATCCTATATTACAGCTTAAACGAAACGTAAATAGTTATATAACAATTTGTCCGTTCCAAATATTTAAGTTATTGGTTGACAATAGAGATACATATTTATCAAAAAACAAATTTTCTATGGCGGCCGGCCGCGCGCCGATTTGAATATGCGCCGCACGAGCTCTGTCATTATCTGTCTTACGCTTGGCGCAGTCTTAATTGTAACTGGGCGTTACGCTCGCAAAGTTGCTTTGTAGCCGTCTGCGAGAGAAGTTTTTATGACGTCACACTCACAAACCGAACTTTACGTACCAGTTATACCAGTGGCGATGTCTAACGCGCGTGTCACGTGTGTTGCAGACGCACTACCTGTCGGCGCCGCCGCTGATCGACCTGCACAAGAACGGCGAGCACGCGGCGGGCGTGCCGGCCGTGCCCTCCGTGCCCTCCGTGCCCTCCGTGGGCTTCGGCGGCTTCTGTTAGTGCACGCGTGCGCGAGCGTACCGCCCGCAACGTGTGCCCGCCTCACCTAACGTGTCCTATCGTTCGTACGAGGTAGGTATTTTTAATTTTTGTAAGCGGTCGACAGTATTGTGCGTGGACGACTCCGGGCGATATACTTTCCTAGTGTAAGTAGCAAATTGGACTGAGCTATCGACTCGAATGGACGTTTCTGAATAGACAATGTTTTTGTAAAGCAATCGTTAGTGATGTAATTTAATCCTTTTCAATGATGAGCTTAATTTGTAGGGTTTATTTGTAAATATTGTATGTATTTTCGTTTCGGTCCATCACATTTTTGTTTTATGTATTTTATTTAACCGATCGCTAGGTACATCACAGTTTATGCTATATTTATGTATCGTTCTGTTGTGTCGAGTGATGTTTAGTTGGTATAGTGTAGGAGCGCGCTGTGGTTTGACGGGGGCGAGCGAGCGCGACTGATCGTACTTAATTTATTCGGAATGTCTGTGATCTTCAGTGATGTCTAACAATAATGGCCATCGATATTGCCATACTGGAACAACGGTTCGGAATTAGCGCGGGCGTGTCACGTCCTATGTCACGCGTCACGCGGGACGCGCGTCACGCCCGCTATACGAAGTCTTGCCAATGATGTGTTTCGCGTTCTAGTCACTTACTAATTCGTGTCGGCTAGTCAAATTCATAAAAACGTCGTACCGGTCGCATACCCTCGCTCCCAAACAAATTGCTCGAATAAAAATATGTTTTTATCTAAGTCACAAGAACGGCCTATGAGATATATAATTGTATACTTTTTATTTAGAATTTAGTTTGACGTCGCATTGTGTGACGCTATTTATAATTCAAGTTTAGCATTTGATAACGTATATTTTACAGTCGCGAGTGAGCGGCCATTAATGTGAGCGGTCGTTGACCTTTACCATGGCACGTGTAGCTATCGCTAAGTGTGAGTGACGAGTACATACACACTCCGCGTGCGGGGTCAACGGCCGCGTGTTGCCATGGACATCGTGCATTTTACTAAACGTTACCCGAACAGTTACATTAGCTTCGGATCGCTAGTGAATAGCATAATTTTACATAATATTGTACACCTATATTTTATTATACACGCCATTTTATTGTAAGGCTATACTTCGTGATACTGAGCGGTGTGTCGACGCCTTCGATGTTCTTTATATTTGTATATGTGTACTGACGTTGTTACCACGTAAAAATAAAGTATCCAATGTTGATACGAACATTTTTACACTAGAATTTTAACACTTAAGCGGTTCCATCCTAGTTCGACGTACCGCTCAGTGCGACGGAACTTGTTGTACCGTATGACTGGTTATGCCCTTCTAGTAGGATTAATTTAAAGTTAAAACGATGCATAATGTTTACATAGGGTGCTGATGGGTTCAATTGTTTCCCTCGTTTACAAGTGAGTACGGCTCTGTACAACGCGTTAGGTCCGTATTATTTAAGTCTTTTTTTAAGTATGTTGTTGAAGTTTTCTTTTGACATTTTGATGGTGTATTATGTGCCGGGTCGTGTATAGAACATGATAGGGGTCCTATTCTAGTAGTCGACATTTAAGTCCTTCCGCATTCTATTTTATAAGCGCATCGGTGTGCAGGCGGACTGTTGTCTGTATATAGCTGGTATACATCGGGGGAGTAATACAAATGAAGGATAAAAAAAAAATGAAAACAATCTTGTACAAAAAATCTTAAAATTAGTAAAGTCTTTTCTTTGCACAAATGATAAAAGTCTTAAAGTCTTTAAATATAAGCTAAAAAACGAAATAACATACGTAATAAAGACATATACGTTAATGATAGGTTACTTGGAAGAATTTATATGATAATTATTGATGCGTGAGTAGTCACCGCGGGGGTTTGGTCTCGTAGATCGGTCGGTCGGATAGTGCTCAATGTTGCGTGCGTATTACCGCGTATGTGCCGGTACTGCCGCGGTACGACCTACGGAATGTATCACCGAACTATTCACAAGGCGACACACTCTCGTCGATCTGTACTTAGTACTTTTAGTACGTATTTTATATACAATGGTTATGTACAATGAGAATTGATGATTTATACGTTTTAAACTCGTATTACACAATCAAATCTATGATGATTTCGACTAAGAGACAGCGATGTTTGTTGGTAGGAACATGATATATTGAAATCAAGTATTGCTACAGAAAATATCTTAAGGACAAATTAATGGCACGGAATCTGCAAAGTCAGTTAAATCGTAAAGAAGGACTATTGATATTTACCAGTAAGCTTAGTGCGAACGCAACTACAAAGACGCTCACTCGCTTTTGCTTGCCGTACCTAATAAAACGGCGAATTAACACTATCGCTGCTACAGTTGTCCAAAAGCCTTCAGATTATTAGTCTAGCCAATTCAGTCGTCAAAAGTTATATCCCATACCAAGACACTCAGAAAACGATAACGATCGCTTTGTACATGCGTTACCATAGCAACAACGACAGTCGTGCGACAGTTTCATAGGTGTCAATTCTCGTTGAACATATTATAGGCGAATTAAAACAAGGTGAGAGTGTCGAGTTAAATGTTTTAGATGATCTCTAGTATTGTTCTGGTCTGGCTTAGGATTAGGTTTTTAATTGTGTTAAGTCGCGTTCGTACCGCGGCGCTACTGCAATGCGTCTTTTAATTGTTTTTTTTTTTCGTAATTTCAAATGGGGAATCATGATAATTTAAAAAAAAATGAAATCAACAGGGTATTTAAGATTGCTTAAGATATATTATTTTATATTTATTATTATTACTTATTAATGCGCAATGCGTGCTTGCTGCGCCATTGTGTTTAGTGTTACTGATGTTTTTTTTATTTCTGCTGTCGGCACTGCATGCGTATCGGCGCAAACGTCACAGTTGTGACGTCATTGTGATGATGACGTCACTTACCAGTAATCTCAAATGAATGTCTTACAACATAAACCTAGCATGTGCTGGACCCGATAAAAGATATATGATAGTGTTGTTACCGAATTTGTTTTTTGTCACTATAGCTTATGCTAGGTTTGTAGCTTGTAAGACGCGTGTATGTTTGTGTGTCGATGTGCTTGCGATGCGGACCGCGAGTGACATCTCTGAGCGGCAACACTCTTACGTTCACAATAACATGCCTTTGTACATAATGAGTGCTTTATTACGCTTTTTTGATATTATATTTTTATTTAAAAATATTACAATAACTATTTCTATATTTTTGCTTTTATTTTGTACATTAACGAGGTCGTGTATTATGTGTATACTGTATGTAATTGGATTGTGTCGTATCGCGTTGTGGGTGTCACGTGACATTCGCATCAGTGTCACGCGGCACTCGCAGCGATACTGTGATGACGTCATTGGTGTCACGACTACCAGCCAGTCGTATATAATGTCCCAAAGTCACCTTCGCGTGTAATTTGCCAATTACAAGCTATACGGGAAAGTTAGCTTTGTTTTTATAACTAGATTTTTTTGTCTATTTTTGTGACGCATTTCTTGGTTGGTAGTCGTGATGCGATTGGATGTAATAAAGGCCTACACACACGCTGCCACTGTAGTCTTAGCGCATGCAGGACGTGTCCTACCCTGGGGGTATGGCATGCCTCATTCGCTATAGAACCATTTTAATGTTTAATGTATGCGGTTGATTATAAAACATTATATTTATTCAACTGGGATTAGCCGTTTTATACCATCAATCTAGCTAACATATATATGGTCTGCCTAATGGTAAGTCTTCTATGGCCTGTAGACGTTTGCAATACCAGAGATAATCACGCATTGCCGACCATTTAAAATAGGAGTCGATCAACTGAGCACTGAACAAGAACATCACATTGCTATACTGATGACAGTGTGTTTATGGAGCCAGAATACTATGCATTGCAGAACCACAACGCACGGGCGTTTAGCTGCGGTCTGTAATACATTCCCAATAGAACTATAGAACTGCTTTAGCACTTTGTGAGTGTAAATCCAGACTATAGATAGTTGCTGCTAAATCCTTATGTTGTGTATCTTCGGTGAGTAATGTTCTGAGCCACATATGACTTTGTAATTTCAGTAGAAAGATAGTTGTTTTTACGCTGGTCGTTGCATAAGATAGCAAGCGTCTTCTATAAGCTACTGAAACAATGTATCATCAGGTAGTTTGTGTGTTTGTTGCCCGTGTCAATGTCGAATCAACCGCGTACGTTAAAACATTAGCTGTATATCTCTTAGTTTTTCTCATCTCTCGAATAAGACTTATCGGCCAATATTCCTTCCCACAACGGAGTGCAATGTCGAGAGATTAAGTGTTCTGTCTCGTAATTATTCGTCTCTATTGTTATTATTATATTTTTTATGATTAATCGTACTTACGTCGTGTATAAGTGTCGTGAACGACAGCCGCTCGCACTGAACCGTTCGGCTAACACGAGTGACTTTCGACTTTCCTATCAGGTGCATAAAGATTAGATTTGTACGATAGACGTAGAGGCGAGTGGATTCAGGTCGTGCTGGACTAAACCGTAGTTGTTAATGTAAGTCTCTATCAACGAGTTAGTGTTAGTGTTGTACACACCGCGGGGCGGGGCGACGGGTGTCACGCGTCACGAGACCGCGTGTCACGTGACCGCGTGACGCGTGACACGCGCCGCGCCGCCGCTATTTTATCTCTCTAGATGTAGCGCGGGCGTAGTGCGCGGCGACGCTTATATATAAATCATTGTACTTAAGGTTGTCGCGGCTAAGCGCCGCCGCGCACTGGCCCGCCGCCTGTATTTGTTAGGGTTGACCAGTGTATGCATTGAGTCGCTCAACTATTTGTACAATATGTATATTTTTGTAAAATTCAATTCTAACTCGTGGCAATATTATGAAATTTTAAAATTTATCTATAATATAAATCTTAATACAATTGTTATACATCATTATCTTACAGTTATGTTCACTCATTATTATAGTATCATTGAAACTTAACACGTGTGCATCAACATCCACGTTCCAGGGAGAGATGTACAGGCGACACTGGCATTACGTCACTTAAAATACGTTATCCGCAGATAGCAATATTAGGCTTGGGTGATATCTCCGTGATAGAAAAAAATTATTGATAAACTTCATTTTTTAAAATTATGATTACATTTGACGGAACCGAAGTAGTGTCTGTATAATCTCGACCTTGACTATAGTTGCACGACTCACAAGCTCGCACTGATGTCGAAGATCCGGACCGCGTATATGTCTGCCACCCATCCCTGAAATGTATTACTTATAGTAGCTTGCTCTCAACACTTATGGAAGGGAGTCTACAGTTCAAAGAATATTGGTTATAGACTGACTATTTTTGATTTGTATGAAACCTTCACGCACAACTGAAGTTTCATCACAGTCTTTTTAATAGATTAATTAATCAAATATATTATTAAATTGTTTAATTAACATCGTTAATGAAATATAATAAATTATTGCCTTGGTATTGTTGAAAACAAACTTACAACTATTAAAATGTTTTCTCTATGAAATGTATATTGCTCTCAACCTCAATGACTATTTAAACTATTATTTATTTTATTTAATGCAGTCTTTTTATTGATTCCTTTCTTCTTTGAACGTTATCTTTAGAATTCTTGAAAAAACTCTAATGTACTGAAATGTATCGTCGCATTACTATGAATGATTTACTCAATAATACTTTTTATAAACAGCATATAGTAAAATGTGATCAGATTTCAGGCATGTTTAAACAGTAAGGACTGGCAAAGTTTATAATTGTGTGATCCGCAAATGATTGTACGAATCTGGGTGGATAAGGTTGTCTTTTTAAAACAAACGAAAAATCAAATAAATAAATTAACTAGCAAGAGATTACTTGTCAATATTATCTTATAATGAATTGTTGTATAATATTGATTATAAGCTTAATAAATGATTTTTTTTTTCCAGCTTCCAAATCTATAACTGCTTACAATCAGGCAGGCAAATAATACCTAAATATTATGAAAGTTACATTTTATGTAGCTGAAGCATTATTGTGAAAGTAAAAAGAAATGAAAACACTAAAAATACCTAATATATTAATATTTCAATATCTGCATGGAGAAATAACATTTGTAATCATTATGATTTTTTCATCATGAATTTTATCATATGACCCCTAGAATGTGACCGCTTACTATAACATGTTGTATTAAACATATGAGTTTTGTCTAGATTCTAATTTAACGGGAGTCCTTATTCATGACGTCAGGAGGCAAACCTTAAACGACTAAGTGAGGTCTCCTGGTATCATTTCTTCAAGAACCGAACTCATGACTAAAGACCTTAGTAAATATGAGTAACCAGTTAGAAAAAAGTTGTATATACAATGCAGGGCTGGTTAGCAGATGTCTGCCGGTCTACTGGTCTTTTATGTATGATAAAGCGCCTCGCGCGCCGCTTGGTTGTGACTTAGTATCGCTTAACCCCCCTCCCAACTCCGTCTGCTGCCCGTGACACTATGTTGTACAGCAATGTTGCTTAAGCACAGTATTGTCGTGCCAAAACATAAGTAAATGCAGGAGTGACAAAGCAATATTAATAATAAAATAGTCTCGAATGAAAAGCAATAAAACCAGCGAGTGAACTTCGCAGTTATCTTCGCCTCTCTCTCTAAATATATATAAATATTCATTTACAATAGTGTCGGTATAGTTGCGTTCAAATAATAGCATTTATTATATACGAAATATATATCCCCTGTGTCATTAATCTTGTGATGTTACGGCCGATATTAATAAACAATGTTATAATAATTAAATCTTAATAATTAATTCAATGCCCAGTACATTGAATATGATAATTTATTTTTGTTTTAGAATGAATAGTTTAGAAAATATTGGTTTTGTAATATGGATTTAAATTTATTGTTAGACAAACACAGCGCTATAATTGGAACATTCATAAGCCAAATGTTACTGTATTTATATAAAACTAGCAGTTACCTGCGACTTCGTCCGCGTAGATTTTAACTATAAAGTGTTTGTCTACGCGGCACCCTATTTTTTTTCTAAAATCAGTCCCCGTCAAAATCGGTTCAGCCGTTTCGAAGATTAGCCGGAACAAACAAACAGACAGACAAAAATTTTAAAAAGTAGATGTTTTCGTATAGGTACCTTATATACTTTCATATGCATTAGATTAAAAGCTGTTATTTTGACATTACAAACAGTCACTTCAATTTTATTTATTTGTATAGATGTTTTATACCATAAAAATCTTTATGAATCGCTACATTTTAGACAGATTGTTTATTAATTTCGACCGTTGATATTGATACATAATAGCAGAATTTTACAACTGTTAACCTTCCTAGTAATATTGTTCGATATAATTTGGTGCTGTATTCCATTATCAGCGTGCTTGCATTTAGAGTAAATGATAATTGTACCGGTTTACATTTTAAATGCCATATTTAATTATGTATAGATAGGTATAAGTGACTAAACGACAGTTTTTGCTGACTAATAAATCTCTTTGCCAATTTTTCTCTAACCATGATGTGAAATTTCTGAAAGATGATTGATTGGTAAAGGGCAGGTGTATCAAACGCCTTTTCTCGTTCAAATTTGTAATACGAAGCAATCAGTGATAAAAACATACCTTTTTACCGTTGCGACAGTTCAATTGCTTTTCTTATGTTGCACAACTTATAAATACAGTAATACCAAATTTACGTGGCTTATAAATTCTCAATAGTGCTGTATCTGTTCAATTTTAAACACAAAACCTATTGGAACTGCGTTGTATTGAGCGTTGTCTTCCAATTTAAAATATTTGAAATTGGAAGTCAACATACACCAGTCTTAAAAAATGGCGTTTGAGTCACTTCGCTGTTTATCCATCAATATGATTTTTGATGCAGGGGTCGTCTTACTCAGAGGGCGGAGTATTTCCTAGCTCAATTTTATTAATTATTATAATTATACTTGCTTGTTATTCGTCGTTGAAATATCGTTATTTTCAACCTTGGCTGCCTAATGGCTCCAATGAAATATACCGTTGATGTTATGAGTACATAGAAATTAAATATAATCGCATATCATAATGGTGTCGTGATCCCAATGCGGGGACAGCCAAGGGTGTTATTCCACAGCCAGCATTACTCAAACAACTCGCATTTTTTATTACGGTTGGTTGTTTATGATAGTTAAGAAAGACGCGACGCGGCTTTGCTATTCTCATTAAACATAGGTACTATACAGTGATAAATGGACGACAATTTGGAGCCCTTATTAGGGTTCCATCCAAGCATGGCCTAATTAATCTATCAATCAATACATAAACTCTGCCCATAGATGTGACTACGTATGGAGCCTTATACACACACTATTTTACTGGATGCAATCTCAAAATGGTAGAAATATTTGAATGTTCCATTAATTTATTATAATAATATTAGTAAAAAGTAAGATTATCAAAAAGATTCAAAATAACAGCATATTGGTATAGTTTCGACCAATCACATGATGTTTCCGGTATGGAGATATGTATTAGATTGATGGGTTATTTTGGGTTATTGCTGTGGAGTATCGAGCGCCACCACACATGTCCGTTCAGCAGACCTCGAATAGAAACATTTCTCACTGTATAATTGTTTCAAGTTGGTACGAGCTAAGCGTGGTCTATAATTAAAATAACAGTGTGCGTATATAGTACCATTTTATATACCTTCTATTTGAAGTTTTAGCGTTTAGAGGATTTAAAAAGGTACTACATAAGTACCTACGGAAATAATGGAACTACATTAAGTTGCAATTCGTTTAGTCAATTATTTAAGGAAAAGAATAGTACCGCAACGCGTCTCCAATGTTCTACATTATGAAGTACAATTTACCCTAACCTCTATTGCATTAATTAAACGTGTTTATACAGTTTAGTGACTGTTGAGCGATGTCGTATGTTCTCACCTGATCGTGATTGGTTTGTGTCCGTGTTTAAACATAAACGCTAGCGGTAACACTAAAGTTGATACGTTTGTACAGTTCTTAATGATAAAAACTACTTTTCGTAGTGACTAAGCAAAAAATATTTTTAGTATAATAAGATCTAATCGAATTACATCATAGTGTAACATAATAAAAAAATATTCGATGATTTTTTCAAAATTTCATTTTTATAAAAATCTTATGCGCGGTCCTCACGGAAATTATTTTGTTTCAACTAAAATAATCGTAATGTCTCGTCTGAAACTCGGCTCCGTGGTATGTAATTAGAAATTAAACAGGAAGAATTTTAAATATTGAAATACAACATTAATAATAAATAAGTAATGTATTATAAATAGATTTAAGGTAAAAAGTTATTATTAACATTGTATGGAAAAATTGTGACAAAAATTATAGTCATTTGTAATATTATAGTGTTGTTTTATTCATCATACATCATTTCCCCTAAGATCTAGCCACCTGCATCATCAGATCTAGATATGTGCGACTACGACAAAATATCGAATGATTCTAAACTTGCAATGTAATTCGATATCGTTTCATAATTATTCGAATCATAATTTAATATTTGAAGCTCGATTTGATGCTATCATGTTGATAAGAGCGTAGGGTACTTTGTTGAGTGTCTGTTAATCAATCAAGTTTTATAGAATGGCTCGAATCACATGATTATTACTTTTTAAAAGATTTATTAGAATGATTAGTCGAGTAATCGCACATCACTTGTTTAGTAGTAAAGTATGCTGTTGTCATCTTTTCCTACGCTGAATGATGAATAGGAGAGTATGGAAGTCTCTTGGGATGGATGGAAAGCAAGAAGACGCTGATGCTTATTTCGCCTGGTACAATGACTGACCGATAGTAAGCAGTTAAACCAAGAGACCTCAATCCTATTCGTACTATCATTGCGTAAGGTAGTAGTACATACCAAAACTAATTGTTTTAAAACCTGTGGGTTCAAGTTTATCCCCTAAAATCCCTATCATCGTCGTCACCGGCGGGATCATGTTCGTAAGTAAATACAGGCTGATTGGTAAAAGACTGAACATATTGAAGGAGGGTATTCAGTACTCGATTCTGGACCTGAATATCTAAAAAATAGGTACTTAAAATTTGACCTAGTTACCTACCAATAAAAACTTAATGTGCGAACACTTGCGCGTATACCAAAGCTAAACAAAACCTCCGTCCCCGCTCCTCGCTACCGCACCCCGCACTCTCCCGAATTTGCACCCCCGCCCGTCCTTTTCTTATTATATCAAAGGTCATTAGCCTCGACAGCTATGTGCGACTCGCGCAGTGTCTACATTTTATGGATATTTCATACAAATTTTCATAAAGGTTTTCTTTACAGGTTACACAGATTTTATTTTTATTTATTTTTTATGCGTTATGTTTGAACATAAATTATCCATTGCAGAATCGTGATCACAAAGTATGTAGGTACCTGCAATGTTTAACCAGTCACACTGTATATATATAGTATCTCGCTTATTTCCTCTAAGGGTAAGTAGTAGACCTCTACTAGATATACTGGAGTATTACAGCTCGTTTCGCTATGGTTTTAGATCAAACGTAATAAAAGCCTACTGCGGTCTACCGGGCACAGTTCCAAACTGCTATTACTAAGAATTTCTTAGTCAAAAATTCAAGTAACATTGCCTGACTCGAATAGAACCCGAAACCTCATGCACAGTCTTCGGACAATTTTCTAGGTTCTTCATTGCTATTGACAATTTCTTCACAGAACAAACCTCTTGGACTGACCGTAGAATTGAAACCAGAACTTCAAGATCACTATAAAATAAGTGCAAGCTTATGTCAAGGATTCAATGAGGCGGCTTTACGCAGAATTGTGTTACAAAGGCCAGTCGAATAATCTTAAACATATATTATGGCCAAATTATACTTTTGATATCTTAAGTTCTTTTTATTTGGGAGGAGGAGGCCCAATAACCCCCTTCCCCTTCCCGCTCCTTCCCACTTCCTTTTCTAAAGGGTCGGCAACGCGCAAGTGATGCCTCTGGTGTTGCAGGCATCCATAGGTTACGGTGACCACTTACCATCAGGTGGGCTGTATGCTTGTCTGCCACCATAGCATGTAGTATAAAAAAAAAATTTGCTTCTAGTAGACGAGTTATTCGACCTGAGGGTTAGCAGTTACCGTCGCTTTATATACTTCTGAACAAACGGCCTAGCGCTCGCTTATTGTGACAAAAAAAGGCTTCTTTAAACGTCACGTTCAGGAGAGCAGCTGCAAGATGACTGCACCGTTGGCGCACTAGTACTGCGCTGAATGTTGTGGGTTCAATCCCCATACGGGCCAAACATTTGTGTGATGCGCAAACATTTGTGTGATGCGCATATATGTAGTTGTACCCAGTCTGGGTGTTCTTTGGGTCTGTAGTTTGAATGATTGAAAAATCCACCGCCATACTGGAATTATTCCTAATGCGGAAGTTATCTTTTAGCAGTCCGTAATTTATTCCAAAGCCATGTAAGAAATGAACGTTGAAAGCTTAGGTGCTGACGGAAACCAGTTTCCAAAGGGTTAATCATTATTCATTTGTTGATACGCAGAAAGTACTGTTACCTACTATGTCGTTATCAAATACATGTTTCAAGTACCTATTATCTTTAACCTTTTAACTAACAGGTATACTAATCTATGCTTTTAACCGCCCCACTTCATAACAATTGTCGTGCCCCCAGCGCCCGGCACAGTGAATCGAAAATAAATACTTACAAAAATAAATAGGTACTTATTTTAGGACTTCTAATTATGAGACTAAAGTGTATTAAATTGTAAGTGATTACTTAATTATCCATTTACACAATATACAATTTTTTTTAAAGAAAACAACGTAATTAAAAGCAGATTAAACGAGCTGTGGTATCTGGTCGGCAATATACGACGAAATGGACACGAAAATATTTGTCGGATTAATCCGACGTAAGCGGTTAAAAGGTTAACTTATATTATTACTTATTACAATGGCCCAATATTTATTAGAGGCAACTTCAACTTCCAACTTTTCTCGGTGTCGAATGGCTCCATCGAATAGTAGGTATTATACTTTTTCTGCCAGCACTAGCAATACGAACTGTCAAAGAGAAAAATGTGGAGGGAAATTTAAATTTGGAATGTCTGTTTTTATGCCGTAAAATCTTTTAAAATAATTTTATAGATATGCAAAAGATGTTTCGTTTGTCCTTCTTTTATGGGTCGGCGAGTGGCATAGTCTTTTTACCCCTGAAGACGAGAACGAAATCGCAGATACAAGCAGAAAATTAAAAACAAATAAATCCTGCAAAAGAGCAAGACTGTTCATTGTTACCGTTACCGTATGTAATTGTTTAATTGGCAACCTATCTTCTTCTCCTTAGCCTATATTATTCTCAAGTCTCTTGGGTTCTGCTTTCTAGCCTAACCGGATTTGACTGGATATCAGTTTTTACACGGAGCGACTGCCATCTGACCTTCGCAACCCGAAGGCTAACGATACCCTAAAGCTAGACCAGTGTCAGGATATTAGAGGGCATTGGCTTCCCAATAACGACTGCCATAGATGTTCATGGCAGCCGAGACCGAAGGCTTAACGTGCTCTCCGAGGCACAGAGCAGGCGGTAATAAAATTGTCAATCAATACGCACATAATTTCGAAAAGTCATAATATATCTTCCGAAAGTCAGAGGTGCGCGACGTGGGTTCGAACCCGAGACCCTCTGCATTGCAGTCTGTTGGTCTGCCCACTGAGCTGTCGCTGCTGCTTAATTGGCAACCTATATTATAACGCCAAAGTAAATTACTAACTATGACTAACTGCATTTACATCACCATACCAATTATCATCAGAATCAATTCAGCGGTGTCTCCTAACACAGGTATAATTTCTTACTTAAGAGGATATCTCCATCCCTGGATACGTACGTATGAATGTGATATCGAATTATTTTTTTTTTCGCCGCCAATACTTAGCAATCTGCGTTACATTAGCATTTATAATAAAAATGCTTATGCTTAGTGTTTGAGTTTAAACATCAATATTTGTATAAAATATAATTAGCGGTGAACGGAACCATATAAACTGTCCGTGTGCTCGATAGATGGCGTAAGGATCGAGTTAGATCGCGATATGGTTTCGTTCACACGCAGGGTATATTTTATACAAATATTGATGTCTAAACTCAAACACTTAGTGATAAAGTAGTAGATGTTGGCAAAGAACTGAGTGTAATATAAGCTCTACTAGAGTTGTCCTTCAAAACTAGTTAAGTTTTGCAGGAGTTACCTTATCTACCACTGCACTGGTAAGATCAAGAATTAATGACTACCAGTGACAGAGATGAAAAGACAATTTGCCAGCTGGTTAAGGTAACTTCGAACATAACAACAATTCCGCATTGCTTTATTTAATTTTCTCTATTTAATTACTAAATTAATCATTAGAGCTAAGCCAGGGGGGGACACTGCCCAATATCTTTCCTATATCCAAAGATAGGACTGACATCTGTGTTTCTGTTTTTGGCCCCGTACTTGTGTTGTAAATCAATCGCAAAAGATGGCGCTTAAACAAATTTTAATTTATTATTTAGTGTCAGTTCTTACCTATCTATACTTTTATATTTTTAATTTATCTAGAATCATATTTTATTCTCATTTTAATTGTTTTATCATAAAAATGTCATAAAATACAAATTAGTAAATATGTTGATTAAAGACTATGATTCAAACATTGGATTTGTAAGTCAGTCACAATATGGCGCCTGCGTCTTGCCCGTGCGCACGTTTGTAGTTTTTCGTCCTATATTGTATATTTTTCGGCTGTGAAGGTCTTGTGTAAGTGCGTTGACTCGAGTTCTGTGTTCCTCCACCTTGTGTCAATTAATCTTCCCATCGAAAACTGTTATTATCAGTGTGCGATAGTGACGCTTTTAGTGTTTAATGTGGTGCGGTTTTTCCAACTACAAAAATGCCGAGACGCTGCGCATTTCACTGTGAACCTAGAGTCCGCTGCATAGTTATATTTTAATAAATTTAAACATAATAAAATGTTATTTGTTGTTGTTTTATTCTTATACTACGATATGCACCTTATACTTATTGCATTTAAATTGTTTTGTTTGGATCTATTTTTGTAACATTCTACTTGTTCTATTTGCAATTTTGATGTTACAAAAATACGATTGATACAAAACAATTTAAATACGAATTCTGGATTATAAAATACATAATATAAATAGCTATATGCACAGAATATGGAATAGCTATAGCTATGTATAGAAGGATTAGTTCGGGGCCAAAAGTTCAGATGTCGCTGTTTCAAATAGGGTTGGCTGAAATTGGCCATAAGAGGGCTCTCTTTTCCCTATGTATTACTTTACTCTTTGAGCTAAGCTGTGTAATAAAAGAGAATGCTGGTTCCTTTAGAAAATACTAGATGTCGCTAAATGTACCAAACCGTTATACCATTATTCCATATCTAAAATAGCTACAAATGTGACCGCTCTGTAAACAATATTTTATAGTAAGTACAATAAACGTAATTATTATTATTAACTTTGACATGCTAACTATTGTTTTTTCATTACATTCAAAAGGAACGGAACATCAACATCTTATTTTTAACAAAGACAGCTGAAGCTGCGGCTAATATTCGCGAAAAATTTAAATGTAGGTATTACCATAATAATAATATGTATTACTCTTCACTATTTAGTAGGGGAAACTAAAGACAAGATATTGCTTATTTATAGAAGCGATACCACATTTCATATAGGTACTTAATGTTGTACCAGTAGGCAAAACTGTAAAAGATAAACACTTTATAAATATCATTATAATAGTTAATTACATAATATCTTGAGCATTATTATTTTAAAGGATCATCATTACATTCTCGGTATTGTTTGTTCTTTGTCTGTAAGAATACAGAGAATGACAACCTACTACGAAAACATCGGAGAGAATAAAACATGCAAAATTTATACAAATATGAAACTGTACTTTGTATACTTAAATATTTTTTAAAACGGACACTGCCATGCCGTTGGGTTCAAACTCTTTGTCACGGTGAACTAACGTATATATACAAAGTCACAGATATAAAGTATATCCTGGTACACTCAGACTCGGAACAATTATTTGTGATTCACAGAGACATAAGCGTCTGTAGTGGTTCATACAAATAATTGTCATATTTAGGATTAGAAACCCACAATACTTAGCGCGTCGGTAGTAGTATATCGATCGTTAACACACCACGCTATGCGTACAGTTTAATTTCATTTTTTTTTATATAAATATGTTTTGAAATCTTAAAGTTACAATTACATGATTAATTTGATATTCGACACGTGTCATCAAACAAACAGCAAAGCGAAGGACGCGCAGAATTTTGCTTTTGCCTTAATGTTGGCCAACAGCACAGATGATTTTACTCATGACAGACAACATGCTCGCTAGTAAACTGCTAGCATTATCATAACTGCAGTGACCGCAACTGACAAAGAATGTCATAATCATAGACAATTGGGGTCTTTATAGTGTCACAATTACTATTAAAATTAGATTATCTTCAAAGTAAAATATAAGTAATTGTAAAAGAAAATCTTTACTTTACTTAGCGATAATATTTTATTTTCTATTTGTTTAATAAATACCTCTGAGATTATTTTTTAATATAACTTTTACTTTATTTAATCAGAGTGTCACTTTCGCGACATTACACAAAACTCAATTTTGATGGCTTCGAATCCATAGACAATTCGAGCTGTCCGAGAGTCTCCGAAAAGATCGGTGGATCGCCTGTAGATTTCGGTGTGGATTGCGATGTCGGATATTGGCAGCGGTGACGAGGGGATTTCTAGTCAGAGTACGTATTTATTTACAGCGGTGTAGAATCTGGGACGTCTAGCGTTTCGCGCCGCGTCCGTCAACCGTCACTGTCGACGTCTCCGACTATCCTAACGTTCAAAAGTAAATATCTCATTGTTCCCGTTTCAAAATGGCGAATTCGGGTCTGTTATATCTCCGACGCTGAGGCCTCCGAAGGATCCTCGCGCGGGACGGTCCCTCGGCAAGCGGGTGGCGGCGCGACGGCCCGCCCGGGACCGGCTCCGGCCGACCGCCGGCGAGGTTGACGACCTATCGATTTTTTTGTCTGCGACCTCTCGTCGTCGGGCGGGCCGGTGTCGGCGGCCGAGGCGGCCGAGACGCTCACGGCTCGGCTCCGGCGGGCTGCTAGCCGCGCGCCGCAGCGTCGCCGCACCGCGTCGCGCCGCGCTTTGTGCTCCGCCGCCCGTGGTCAGCTGAGCGCCGCGGCACCATGGCAGGTCAGTGGCCGCGCCTCCGTCTGGCTCTCGTCTCTTCATACTTTACCCACTGACCTCGCTAATCTTATTAGAATCGGTGCGGTTTGGTCCACATCGACAGACGCGCCTACAATTATCCTACATTTAGTCGAAGGTTCTTTGTTCTCGCCGGCGAGGTTACCCCTCGGTGATCATTTCTTCAATCGCGATATCCCTGTGTTTAATTGTGCAATAGTGAAAGTGTTACCTGTGCTCTCTGGACTGTCAGTACACTTGCATTGAACAAAGACTTGATGTTAGGTAGGTATTCACAAAGTGTGTTACTGAACAAAGAAATCAGTGCTCCAAACTGTTTGTAAGAAGATTTGTGATGAATTATGAAGATATATGAACAGTATGTGGTGATGGTGTAATGGAGACACTTCAAGATCCAGTGCAGTTAATGTTGAGTGTGCCCAAAGTGAATGCTGTCAGTGTTATAACAGAACTGTTTCATCACATACAGAAGCTACCTAGAAGAATGTCACTATCCCATTTTGAAGTCTCTGGTAACTGGTAATCCTCAAAAAACCAGCCCCATATTGAAGAATCACATGTGATATAATTTAGTATAAAGTTTCTATATATATGAGTTGATCATTGTGGCTATTGGAGCTGGAAACTACAGCAGTTTCATGGTTTATCTATGTCTTGGTTTGATTAGGTTATTAGTGCTACCCAATAGCACAGCTGCTACAAACATTCAGGCCCATTTGTAGCAATTGTCTACCATCTCTATTACACCATTCTGAACACTAGAATACATTCATAAAATTGACTTCATATGCTTGTCTATGTACACATAGCAAATAACATTCTATATTACCAAATCACATTACCACAATTTGCATTTGCTTTTGTCATACAACACACAAGCAAATTAGATGTTTCGTAATCTGTATAAGATTCTGATTAGATCATGATTGTATCAATTGAATGATTCCATTCTGTCGAATTTATTTAATGTTCTTTATTACCGTAATAGAATCTAAAACTGAGTCATAATAAGAGCTTTTATCTATAAAAATGAGTTAATTGGACAGATAAGAGTACTCAACTAGAATTGGCTAGGTCTAAGAAGAGTTTGGTTGGTAAAATGTGTGATAGCAACAGAATCTTTTGTTGATTTAAATAGATTAAAGGAGACCCAATATAATCTGTTGCAAAATTAAGACTTGAGACAGTGTTGATGTAATGTCAGTTTCTATCGCAAATGTATGAAGGTGTATAAGTGCTCACACTGGTTGTGGTTTGATTGAGGACCAAAAGGCAAAAATATAGGCAACTGACTAGGCTACATTTTTATTTAGATATCTGTGGAGAGAGAAACTTTAGGCGTTTCCTAAAGAGTGCCCAGCCTTGTAAGGTTCTATAATTTAATTTTTTACATTCCTAAAAATCGGCACAGGAGCTGTACCGTGGGGCCTGCAAGCCAATAGCCCTTTCTTGGCATAGAAAGCTAGCATGATCAATTAGTGATACTATATTCTCTTTCAGTTTCAGTCAATCTTTTTACCACCAGTAACTTTCATAATTGTGCAATTGATTGTTGCAAATTTAATATTCACATTAACACTGCAATGCATTAATGTACTTTTTGTCAGGAAATTGCCTGTCTGTTGGGCTGCATGCAAGTGAAACGGATTCATACATGATCGAGTTCAAGCATTGCAGCGTGAATTTAATTATTTTGCTATATTTCAGTCAGTTCACTTAATAATCAAATAATTTTGCATTAAAATGCGGTTTTATAATAGCGGTTGAATGTTTATTATTTTAACTTGTTAAATGCTCTGCGTTGAAATGTTGAGGAGTCTGTAAACTGTGTTATGATCCTAATTTACATTAATTTTCTTTAGTTTTATTAGTTGCAGTCTCACCAGAGTTTAGTGTAATATGTTGTATTCAACTATCTTGCGGGTTTAACAACACATCTTTGTTTTTATTATGAAAACAAATAAATATATGACATTAACATGTAAACCAGTGCGGTGCTTGCTTAAAACACGTTATAAAATTGGCAAAGAATGTTTCATTTGGAATTGGCATGGTTTCAATTTTCTTTTGACATAAATTTTAGTTAATATATATTTTAGTTAAGTATATGCCGATAATCCCTTTTCGGCACATATTTCTTTTATTGTGCGTTGAATATTATTGATCTTTGTTTATTAATGTCATTTAATGTTGAACTTCAATTATGCATAGTTTAACACGGTAATAGTAGAGTTTGTGTAAAGGATAATGTAGTCAAGCTTGTTAGTTCTGGCTATGTATTATATTACATACTACATAGTCAGCACAAAAATACCATTAACGCTACTGGACATAGTCTTTCTTCATCTTGGCTGTTATCCAGCACAAGCAATGTTTAATCAGCTGGATCCAGTTAGAACCTGATTATGTGGATCCTTCATACATTTAGATTATCTCTAATTTTAAATTGGATCTATTGCCATTTTAATTTCTTAATTCTTTACAATATGTCATAGGTGTATAGTTTTCTTTTCTATAACTCATGAAAGGTACAGGGAGACAAAGTACAAATAATCCTAGTTAAGGTTCGATTAGCGTATTGCTGTTACAGATAAATGAATATCAGATCTGTAGCCACAATTATAATCTATTAATATATCTATAAACATCCAAAAACAAATTAATCATTTTGTGTGCCTCAATTTAGCCATAGACTAATAAAAGACCCTCCCGATATCCTATTCACACACACACATATTCGTTTTCAAATAAACTCGTCTATTCGTATCTAATCGAATACTGGTTATTTTTATGGAAATTAGTTTTATTCGCAGACAGGTTAAACATCAAAACAGAAGTGAAGTTGTTTAATAACAACTTGTGACGGCTCCGAGCGGCTGGTCAACTTGCATAAATATAATGTAATTAGCGATTCACATTTGCTGATCAAAAATCTATACGCCATAGTTTGCTAATTAAAAACGAATGAATACGTGAATGACAAGCCCACTATTTGCTGTCTTTTTGTCTGTTGTAATAAATCAGTATAATTAAATTTGATTGGAATCGTTGGGTGTGTTGAAAACGGACTGCTCGAATATAATTCTTGTTTGGTTCAGGCGCGGCGCGACGCTGAAGTGAAATCTATTAGGACATCCGAAGCTTTTATGTAATAAAGAAATAGACGGCCCTCCTCACACATTCGGTACAAATGCGAAATTAATCTATGGACCATAGTTTTGGAGAGACAGACCGCAGGTGAACGCTGTTGGTCGTTAGGGTCTCGCTCCGGAGGCGCTAACGCGACAGGCTCGGTGATTACGTCAGCCCCCTCTCAATCAACTT
Source organism: Catocala sponsa (assembly GCA_963564715.1). Classification (NCBI taxonomy): domain Eukaryota; kingdom Metazoa; phylum Arthropoda; class Insecta; order Lepidoptera; family Erebidae; genus Catocala; species Catocala sponsa. Next base: position 3,584,470 of record OY751352.1, read on the forward strand.
TGATCATTTGCACAAAAGAAGCCTTTGTCTCTCACATCGTAATGATGCAATCTGTCTGCAAAGTTAAAAACTTGTTGCTAAACGAGCGCGAAATTAACTAATTATCTAATGAGTGTTTAACTATTTGACGTATTTCAGCGCACATTTGTAGCAATGGTTTATAACGCTAATGTCGTTTCGTTTCTTCATTCATTACCAACCGTCTTGCGGCTGCGGTTTTTTTTAATGAAAAACACAGGTTTCACTTTTTTGCGCGTCTGGCTTATGTCTGCAACAATATCGTCTGCTGCCAATGACCCGCCTTGAACTACTTACATAACGACTTTAAGTGTCTCTTGGCACACACTCTTATGCCTTATTGGTAGCGCTTAACTTTGTAGTAGTCACCCTAGATCGGGCCCCGCACGTCCGTCTCACTTATTTAGCCGACTTTAAAAATGGAAGTTATCTTTTTATTAAAGTTTTTTACGACTTAACAATTAATCGTCTGGTGGTTTTGATAGTTTTTTTTATAACGAATACGTTTTGAACTTCGTCGTCATCGCGTCTGTGGACACGGTCTATGATATTATTCAGGTCGTGCGTAAACTTGAAAAAAAATATTTAATAATAAATGCGAATTGGGAGTGAATGGTCGGGCATACATACGTGTCGTGCGACGACGCTTGTGTATGCCAGTTATTAATACGACACATGAATGTGACGCGGTAGATATTAATGCTAGCTAATATATTAGAAACAAAGGATAAGAATCGAGATAAAAAAGAAATATTAACGTTTAGCGCTATCGCGGCTGGCTCACTCTCAGTTTTATGATGATGGCCTAGATATTCGTCTCTCAATTTTTTAGAACGTGTCTATGTTTAGACGCCATATCAACCTAGAATTTGGGACGAATCTTTATATTTGTAAGAGCTACTCTCATCAAGCGGTCGTATGGGGCGATAAAGTCATTTCTATAAACAACGTACCACGCGGGTACTACTCCGGAAATTGGGTGGGATATAGTCTGGCTAGAAGACGTTAATACTAATATGTATATCATTGATTTATCTTCCACTAGCTTTTACCTACCACCTACATCAATAAAAAGTGGCCTATGTCCTTCCCCAAGTTTTAACTATATCTGTACCATATTTCATATAAATCGGTTGAGTGGTTTAGCCGTGAAAAGGTAACAGATAGACAGACAGAATTACTTTCGAATTTATAATATTAGTAAGGATTAGTTGTCCGGAGTTTGATTGTTTTTGTGTTCGTTATTTCAATATGCAATACAGGGATTGTCTAGCATAGAAAAATAGAGTTTGAATAATCTATGTACTAGTGTATACTCTGTTTCTACATAATACTATCGGTTTCCGTTGTAGGGTTGATTGTTCGATATTTTACCACAGACTTGTGCTGCAATAATTGCACAACACTACTGTCCGATTGATTATATTTAGGGATAACGTATGACATAACGGCTGATGAATGCTTTCCTACAGATTTATTATTTGCAAAGTTATGTCATAACGCAGCAAGAGAGGCCATAAATCGTCTAATCCACTATGATACTCGGGCTAGCTCGTTATCATAATTGTAACGTTGTCAGCTATTCAGCACGCGATATTTTCGCCATACTTACCATCAAAAATGGCCAGAATGGATTTTTTATGAAAGTTTTTTCCGGTTGTTCCGTAGCATGTAGGCTTATCCGTGATCGATCAAATGTATAGGAGATAAGCCTGTTTGGTTTAGCTTGATGGATAGTCAACTAGGGAAAAATAGTCTACCCACTTCAAATATAAAAGTGAGAGGATACTACCAAATTAGTATAATACGGCAAATAAAACAGCGCCGTACGTTTTTCAAGGATCCTGGCAAATACCGAGTCTGCGGCATTTACTCGTGTCTAACATATTTGTAAAATTTGTTATTCATAATTGCTGTTTAAATAATGATTCATTTCGATGTCTGGTCTCAACGGTGATTTCAAGTATACGATACTTCAGATTTAAATCCTACGTTCGTATTTATCGTTTACTTAGCCATATTCATATTAACATAATACTGCATACTGCAATATGTATATTTTCCTTTGTTAATAGCTAAAGTAGCTGTGGGAACATTTCGCACGTAGATACAGCGTTGGTCGCTAATCAGTGCACATTTAGCACTTGCCGGTCGAGTGAGGCTTGGGCAACAGTGGTCGCACCGCGCACCGGTGTCAGTGTTCGGCGTAACCCTAGCCGCGTGCGCCACGACCTTCTCTGCCTACTCGCCTGTAACTCGCAACACATACATAATATACCCACTTTACATATATGCTAACCGATTATCCTCAAACTATACAAAAATGTCAGCAGTTATTGCGCAGCGGATTGCGTTAGGCGCTGTTAGCGGATCTTTAGCATGGGCACCCAAATCATATGGATCCGAGCGATCTATTGTCTAGGCAGCTTCCCGGAGGCGTTTTGTAGGCGCGTCGGTGTATCATTAGTCAATCTTCAGCTGAGACTAATACTATATGACGTCTCGCTGCGTCATCTGTCATGTTGGACACTTCGGACGTGAATATAAATGGTAGGTGGGGAAGCCATGATACACTTCGGAGATAATCGAAATAAAAGCAAATTCGATTCAAGGCTTTACCCACGTAGACTGGTCCAAGATACGGAGTTTTCAATACACTCACGTGAGCGTATGGGAATTTAGTGATGTATCGTGAAATTAATGTGGCGGTACGATTTGCATACCCGCTTAGGGCGGAATAAATTAAAATAATTTATGCGCGATAGAAGCATAAGTACATGTACAGTGGAATTTAATACGTGCTCACTTATGCATACGACACAGACTGGATAAACTTTTCATTGTAATCGCCAATATGATTTTAATTCATATTCGAGATGAATAAATATTCCATAATTTTGATAAAAAGACAGTCATATACTATCTATTATCGTTACCACTATGAGTTGCAGAGTTGCACCGAATGGCGGGCTATTCGTGAAAAACTGATAGTCAGCGATGGTTGGTTTGACTAGTAATATTTCAAAGGAATTTGCTTAAAACGTTACACCATTTTCTTGGATCTTGGCTTTGTCGATTTAATAGTAAATTATAACTTAAATAGATATATTTCTTTGAGGTCTTGATATTCGAAAGCTTTCTTTGCCTCATACTACCTACATCATATCCATTCTTTTATTGCCATCAAACTCTTCCCCCTCTTTACAGTCATCTAGCATTAAGTATATTTTACAGGATCGATATTTTTATTCACAGTTTGGTTTATTCATGCAATTCTGAGCCCCAACAACAAATTTGAAGAGCAAGAGCCGTTACACTTCATTTATTAAGTAGAACATTAATCAGCACGCTTAGTCTTAGCTTAAGCTTCACTTTTGTTCCGTGCCGAGACGGCCACGTGTCCTAATGTTAATCGATCCAGTCCTTCGCTACATTTATCTTTCTTTATCCGTTAGTGATAGAGCATCCCACGCGAATTCTTATCCGTCTAGACTTGTGCTAGTTTCCTATATAATGAAAACGAATACATTCAGTTACGAGGAGTAAAATATGGAAAGCTGTATCTATTCTTCTTTCTTTGTCTTTAAGTAAGAGCATTTGTTGTTGAACGGTATCAAGTTAGGCTATTTGGGTTTAAGTTAACGGGGAATTAGAAACACTCAGATGTCCATTTTACTTAGGCTTAAAGATTATGAAACTGAAATTAGGTGGGTAGTTTTAATTAAAGCATTACAGGTTTTGAACTGATATTTCGAATCCATTATGCGAATGTTAAACCATGCAGTGGAACGGTAAGCCGCCATAATCCTTCGTCCCTATTTTCCACATTCCATAATTTACATATTAGCATGTTATGGTACCTTATGCAATGGCTGCGCCTACGGATTCAATAGGATTACTCCTCGCATCATCGGCCATATTGGTATGCAAAGTTATCGAATCACTTGGAAGGATGTTACCGACTACACCTGCAGTTATTATATCGCTAATGGAGCGCAATTCGAATAATTAAATGCAGCGTGCGTTGCGTGCTCGTTGCCCAACTGCACCAACGGTAATTGTTGTTCGAATTTATTAGAAGTACGAACACAGGCTGCCCTAGTTTCCCGACCTCTCCTGGCGTGCTGTTCGCTTAGTACCTCACCGGCTAATTGCTGCTTTAGGGAATTTTCTTGATAGAACTATATAAATTTCGGCAATGCTTTGGTGCAGTTATTTTCATTTAGGAAAATGCCTTATCCTTCCATAGAAAATATTTGAAGATTGCCCAACCTACCAAGCAAACTTAACTAGATTTGTGACGTGGTAGGGATTTCAGTTGTGTTTATGGAGTTGTTATGCTGTTGGTCGAGGGTTTATGTGGTGATTGCCAGTGCCTGTATAGCACTGACGGCCCGCTATAAAACTCTAAATTTTTTAAGTGTTCATTCATCACCAGTGATCGGATAACCGGGCGCTAATATACCTAAACTTCACTTTTATTCCCACGAAAGAATAATACGGACATGCCTTTCAGAATAAATACAAGTAATATTTTTAGTCGTCTGTTCGTATAAAATACAATAAATTTGTCGATTCGATTACTAATCTGTTAGATAGATCAATCAATTTCCACTACTTGACCACTACCTTTGCAAATTATCATTTTTTATTGATATTCCATTTGTTTTGAATAAAATAAAGATACTAAATCAAAATAACCGCTGCTATAATTTCATTTAGTTGTTTTTACAAAATTGTTCAATCCCGGGATTACTTATTTATTCAGAAAGGAATGTCCATATTATTCTTTCATGGGAAGAAGTTTAGGTACATAAGCGCCCGGTTATCCCATCACTTTTCATCACTTACCATTGGGCATAATTATGCGTGTGTGCCACCTTCAGTCAAATAAAAGTTACAATATCTAATTGGAACCAACAGTCCAAAAGGATTATTGGCCTTTAGTTAAGCTAAATTAGTAAAGATTTCTAATTTGAACACTACCGTTTAAAAGCGGTATTCAAAGGCTTTTATTGGCTTTATCACGGTTTATAAAATAATTTATTATTATATTAAACCTATGTATTTATATTGACTGTTTCCTCGACATTTCTACTGCTTTTTAGCAGCCATGGTCACTGGAAGTCCTGCCTATATTACGTGTAACCGAACACATAGCTCGCCAAGATGGCCGAGAAATGCATATCTGCCAATATCCTTAGAAATGCATATCTGCCAATATCCTTAGAAATGCATATCTGCCAATATCCTTAGAAATATACAGACAGGACTTAAGCCACAATTATCAACACGTACAGTATCCAAAATGATCTCGAGTGATGTATAAAATTTGTCAATAAAAACATGAAAATGTAATGACGTTTAATTTATTCGACCCTATGGTAATGTAATGATTGTAATCGTGTGGGGAGGTCATCCGCTAGACGGCCAAGGTGAAAGACTGCCAAATGGCGGGCTTAATAAATTACGTCTAGTGTAACCTGTTCTAATTTGCCTTGAAGATTTTTGCTATAGTAGACGTGAACAATTATGTATGACCGTGGATGAAGTGGCATTGACTGCTGCTGGTTTAATAGTCGCCTGTTAAACCGAGTCATGTGGGTTCGATCCCATTGGAGTAAATCTTGGAATGACAAATAGTTGTTTGGAGTCTGGATGTTCGTTATGTTTTTGGGGGACAGGGATTAAAACTAGTTTTTAAGGAAATATTTTTGACCTCCCATTGGATACTTGTGTGATGCTATGCAAAAACTTGATCGTTTAGTGATTGATATTTGGTATGTTTCAGAATATCATGGTCAAGGCATGGACGCGGGCGGGAACAATTTTGACTCCGGTAAGTAGATTTTTTATATTTTACTAGTTGTCCTTCGCGGTTTTACCTACGTTTATGATGACTGCTTCATTCCCGGGGCTTGTAACGTGATGTTATATAGCCTATACTTTCCTCAAGAATGAGGCAATCAAACAACAAAGGCTGTCTAAATATGTCTCCGTTTTAGAAATTAGCGCGTTTAAACAAACAAACTCTTCGACTTGATTATATTAAGTAAAGTTTAGCTCTTGTATCTGTGTCTCGCGATTTCACCTGCAGTGCTATTTAGTTATAATATAACCTTGCGTACGGCGCTGTCGCAGCGGCGAAAGATCAGATTACTTCACACTTGTATTTACTTAGCTGCATTATGCTACACCAGCGCTCTAGGCTAAGACGGTCGTCAGGCAGAACTACTTAAAGGCGGGCAAAGTAACGTTTTTTCCATACATTTGCCAATATAGGAAAAGTGAGCTCTATGATGTATTTTTAAATCGGTTAAAACTTTGAGTCGAAATAACTCGAAAATAATTTTGGGGCTCAGTGACACAAACAGCGGATGCCTTGGGTTTATACATGACCATAAATGTGTTATGTAGTGTATACAAGTAGTAGAGCTTCGCTGATTTCAGCATGAATGGGCTGACTTGACCGGGGAAGGACTACCCTCTCACAGAATATCGACGTGAAATAGCTGCAGTATTCCTACTGTTGTGTTTCGTTCAGTGAGTGAGAGTGCCGGAGGCCCAATCACCCTTTTCCCCCATCCCGCTCCTTCTCCTTCCCACTTAGAGTCGGCAACGCGCAAGTGATACCTCTGGTGTTGCAGGCGTCCATAGGCTACGGTGACCACTTACCATCAGGTGGGCCGTATGCTCAATGCCACCTTAGTTGTATAAAATAAAAAATACCATTAAAATCAGCGCTGCGGTCTCGGTCGTTCGTAAGATAGTTTCGACCAGCTCATAGTTACTTACAGCGACAACATTGTATTTAGGAGAACAGCATAACTGCTACGCTCTGTTGGGTCTTAACCTAGCCATTAGCTGTTAGATAGACTATAAGCTTCTTAATAAATATACTATAAAATGCAATTACTTTAAAAAAAGGAATGTGCCCAAAAGCAGTCAAGAAAGATAATCATCCGATCACTTGGTATCCACATTGTTTAGACCAGAGGTTACCAGTTTTTTTCTCATAGACCACTTAAAAAATTTAGCTGGTTCCAGGGGACCCCTTGCAGCGAAACAAGTTCATGAAGTAAATATTTGATCAAATCTCTACTACGGGTTTTTTTTTAGAAATTCTCTCTCCCGTCGAGTCTCCCGTGGACTCCTGGGGTTCCACCTGGACCAATTTGGTTTTAGAGTATTCGGAGCTTAGTTAACACTAAAATATAATTTATATTTTTTCCATTTCAGTGTATTGGGTTCTGTTTATTTATTTTATTTTAATATAATATTGTCTTCTGTTTACGCGAATGTTATTCATTGAAATTAAACTACTATGTACGGATTTTATCGCGTTATTTATTTGACACTTTATTACAACATTTTGAAAAACTGTTACTGTTAAACTTTACTAATTTACTACTACTGTACTATTACTATTAAACTTTACTAATTTTTAAGCTAATTAAATTATTGAAACTATTAAAACTATTTATACTATTACTATACTATTATACTATTTATATTTATGATTACACTTTCCCCGACGTTTCGGTTGCTTTTCAGCAGCCATGGTCACGGGGAGACTAAGATGGTAGTTGTCTCAATGTTCCAGTGCAGTTATTTCAAAGTACCCGAACATAATTTAATCGTGGGTGTTTCTACTTACGCAGAATGAGCTCAAAGTATCATGAAGTCTAGCTGTGGTTTGCTTATTCTTGGTTTTGACTATTTGAATTACTGGATCCCAAGCCGGTGGTACATTCCAACCATCTTCTCTATTGAAATGAGGATGTTTCTTGATTTCATTAGCCTCGCGAAGCATCCTTGGTAGGAATCGGTGTTAAATAAACAACGCGATAAAATCCGTATATAGTAGATTAATTTCAACAACAAAAAAAAATATTATATTTTATGTATGTTTACTGGTTTTCCAGCAACAGATAAACATTAGTTAAATTGGGATAGTTAATTTATTTGAAAGGATATACTTCCATATTAATTTGGTTAAGACTTGATAATGGGTTTCAGATATAATTAATGAAACTGCTCAAGAGTAGACAATAAATTAGCTACATGATGACGACAATATTTTAACCGTAAGCTACTGTTCATATGTATGCATACGTAATATTATGCTTGTTTATAGATACTTGAACAATTCGGTAACGTCTACGTAAAGGTGAGCTATTGAGTCACACTTGTGGACAGACCCCTTGCTACTATGAACAATTTTTTAACTGAAAGCCCAATAACACTTCCCTATAACCTAGAATCGAAGTCAACATCTCATGATTGGCCGGCAGTCTTACACCACGGATTCATCCCGACAATTTATACAAATAAAGAGTTTCTCCGAAAAGGGAAAAGGGCTAGGAAATTAAAAACCGTAGTTTTTTATGCAACTGGTTTTGGAGATATTATAAAAGCTTCTTTGAGTCTATGGGACGCGGCGTTAACTCAACCACGAGTAAATAGGCACATTTCCGCCGAAAATGGTTTAATCATTTTTCTCACTAAATTTGATACTGGAAATTCGTTATAATACAATTCTGCTAATTTAAATATTCTATTTAATTCGCTGGATGCCAATAAATATTATTTCGTCAGAATAATTTTAGCAGTTGCCAGATGGGATTTATGCTTAAAGTTACGATGATGATGTCTTGAGTTCAATTCTCAAAGTTGAGTGACGTTAAGTTTTTTGTGAGGAAATGTTCAGAAGTAACACCAAATCAGGATAAGTGATAGCCAGACAGAAATAAAATTGCTCTCTAGTGCGTGGGATCTAAAGATTTCTACCGAAATGTAGGTGTGAGCTTTGCCTATGCGTGTATAGATATTTATAATCAGTCGAAAACAAAAAGGCTAGGCTTTATGATATGGGACCTTTTATTTTCTTTTTTTTCACGTGGAGGAATGCTTTGACGCATACCCCTCCGCGGGGGCGGGCGGAGGGGTTATGTCGGATTCGCTGGAGTAAAAAAGAAAGATGGAATAAGAATAATGTACCTCCCGGAATACCGACTAAACCTACCACGGTGTTCCTCGACAAAACCACTATCGGCAGGGCCGCGCGAATCACTTGCACAGGCGGTCCCGACCCCGCCGAGGTTTCGGCCCGCCGTATGAAACGGCAGGCCACTACACGAAGAGACTTACCCTAAGGTCACCAATAGACAAAAATCCCTATTCTCCACCCCCCCCCTACAGGGGAGACGGACACGACTCAGAGGCGCGCGTGGGAACACGCACGCCGCCTCTCACATTTATAACCAGTCGAAAACAAAAAGGCTAGGCTTTATGACATGGGACCTAAAATTTAGCTAATGAAATGTGCCGTGTAACACACCTTTGCCTTCCCTCTTTAGGAAGTATGTATACAAATATTTGCATTAAAACACAGGCAATAAGATTCATATATGCATAAAAAAAAATAACGCATTAAGAAAAAATACTTGAACAAAGGAATTTAGGTACAGAAAATTTCTTTGGGTAAGTTTATCCTTTGTTCTGTTAGACGTCGTCCATCATGGTAACAATCAATCACCTGGTGGCGTGCTGCTAAAATGTACGTTTCACCTAAAGTCTCTCTTGAGGGTAAGCAGAACCGAGTGATGATTATTAACAATGCTACTTTGATAAATGTCTTATAATAGCCATGCATGCGACTACTGTAATAAGACTTGCGACTACTGTAATAACTGTGATAAGATCTCGAAGCTTTTTAGCTAGGAGACCATATTATTATGCTAATTTTTGAAGCGGCATAAGACTTTTGGATCCGAATTATTGCCGTTGCACTGCCGATGTCCACCTACTTCTATCACAAGCATTCCAGCTTAGCTGGAAGAGTCAACATGAGTACTTTAATTAAACACATATTGCTAGTAATTTCATAGCATTCTGTTAATATGTAATAGGTGGTCGACTGGAATATAATATGTATGAACACAACAAATAAACAGTAAAGAAGTTAAAATGTAGGATTTGCAAGACACCGTCTATTCATTTCTTTATTTAGCTCTATCGTAAAAACGGTAATACGTACACACAGCGACACATCAACCTAGACTGTTTGGACTTTAAGCTATTAGAAGTTGAAAGCTGCGAATCGTGCCAGAGAGTGCGTTATATTTTTGTTATTTTGTCTCACTCACGCTGAATAGGACGCGACGCTCTATCCTTACCATTACATCGACACCACTATGCACTGTCCCTTTCCAACAATTCTCTATTTTGTATGTAGCATAGTTATGCGTATATAGGGTGTCTGACTTGATGTGTAGCCGTGTGTACAAGCTTCATACTTAGGGTATAATAATAATACAATATCAGCGCGGTATATACACTGTCCCACTGATGTGCATGGGCATCTCTACAGTGTGAAAAGGGTTAAACCTTTCGATTTATAGCATAAAGTCGAAAAAATAACAGAACGTAAAAATCGGCCTTATGTGAGCCGTGTTTGCGCAATAAATAATGAAATTTAAAAAAATTCAAATTCCAAAAACAGCTCTTTTAAAGAAATATGATCAGAATTAATTAAATAACGACCGTATCTAATTTTCTTATACATTGTATATCCTCCTTTTAATGTCAAAATTTGAAAAGTGTTTCGTAATTTGCGTTTTGGAATTTTGTTTATTATAATTAGGCATTAAGCCAGGATAAGCTTAATAATAATTATTAAAAAAACAAAAATTCAGGCTAACCAGCGGTTTTTAAAATGAAAATTATGTTGAGAATGACTCATACTAAACTTAAGTATTACTTAAACTGTTTTTTCTTTATCAAGTTCCCTTAAATTGTAAAAATATTGAGTAGGTATCTGAACATCATAGACAGTAAATTCTCAGAGTTGTCTTTTTAAATAAAAGAGAATGAAAATAGCGGTTTCATAAAATTCGCTTCCGTACAAAATATTTGTGAGTAGTCAGTTGATATTTGCTACTATTTTTAAATTCAGAAACCGAGGGTAGTTTCACAATTAACTATAACGATAACCAATGACATCGAAGCTGTCAAATCAGCGGTTAATAGCGTATTACGCCATGTGGCCAATTAAGAGTGGCAAAGTCGCCAATAATTGACATTTTGCGGTAATTAAATGTAACTTATTCGGGCTTAATTTTGAAATCAACGGAAGTAGATCTTCTGGATTACCAGTCACAATGGGCGTGCCACAGGGCTCGATTTTGGGACCCTTTCTGTTTTTAGTGTACGTAAATGATTTGCCGTTCTTTGTTCAGGATTTGTGTGACATTGTTTTATTCGCGGATGACACATCCCTTATTTTTAAAGTAGACCGAAAAGCACCAAATTTACGTGCTGTTAATGATTCACTCGCGAAAGTCCTGGATTGGTTTACGACGAATAATTTACTACTTAACTCTACAAAAACTAAATGTGTCAAGTTTACATTGCCAAACGTAAAGAGTCCCAACGTGAATATAATTTTAAATGATGAAATTATTACTTTTGTTCAATCTACAGTCTTTTTAGGATTAACTTTAGATCATAAAGTTCAGTGGGGCGCTCAAATATCGTGTCTTGCAGGGAAACTTAGCTCAGCCGCATACGCAATTCGGAAAGTAAGACAGCTTACTGATATAGATACTGCAAGACTAGTATATTTCAGTTACTTTCATAGTGTCATGTCCTACGGTATATTATTGTGGGGCAAGGCAGCTGATATTGAGACAATTTTTATTCTTCAAAAGCGTGCAGTATGTAGCATTTATAATTTAGGACCACGAGTTTCCCTGAAAGATCGATTTAAAGAAATAGGCATACTTACTGTTGCGTCGCAATATATATTTGCTAACATTATGTTTATTAAACATAACATTTACTTATATAATAAGAATAGTGATATCCATAACGTAAACACTAGAAATAAGCATAAGTTAGTAGGCCCATATCATCGTTTACATAAAGTTCACAATACATTTGCGGGACTCGGTATACGTTTTTTTAATAAATTACCTATTAATATCATTAATTTACCATTGTTTAAATTTAAAAACGCCGTTAAAAAACAACTTATTCGGAAGGGTTATTATTCAGTCAACGACTACTTAAATGACAAAAACTCATGGAGCTAGTTGCTTGTTGCATACAGGATCCAAAGATCTGTATTACTTATAAGTCAATTTGAGCCTTTGCATAGTCACAAAGTGTAGTAAGTGTATGAGCCATCATGCCATCCTACTGTCTATTTTAGATTTATATTAAATAATATATCTTAGCTCAAATTATTTCCTCCCTATAATATTATTAAGTTATTAATGTTATTATCTTTAGTTTTTATAGTCAGTAGCATATGGCATAATGGCTGTAACACCTTGTTAATCTGAGTTGTAAAATACTGAAATTATATTTAACTGACGATTTAAAAGAGTGGCCGTGAGTTTCTTGCAGGTTTCTTCTCATAGGCTCTACCCTTTGCCTGAACCTAGCAACTAACCTAAATGTAGCTTCAGTAACTTAGTAAACTCACTAACCTATATACTTTGACGTTCATAAGTGTTACTTTGTGACCTAAATGAATAAATGATTTTTGACTTTGACTTTGAAATGTTTCTAATACATTATATTTGACTGCACGGATGCCGGTTTAAGAGCTCGCCTCGCTAATGACACTGCGCCGAGTGTTGTAGGTTCGATTCCCACACGGGACAAAAATTTGTGTGATGCTTGTTTCGAGTATGGATATTGTTTGTCTCCGGTGTTTGAATGTTTATAAAGTCAGGAATAGTTCCTAGTGCGGAAGTTGTCTTAAAAAATAAAATTAAAAGTGTATATCTTAGATTGAATTCCTTTCAATATGTAAATATTGGTTCGAAAAAGGACTGCAAAGATAAAATTATGTTCCATTCATAATACACTTTTCTCATATTCTATAGAGTGCATGGAAACATTTTGAATATAAAGCCCAAATGAATTAATAACATTTAAAAACCGCAAAATATGACAATTATATTACAACATTGCCGTTCGGATCGGATTTTACGGCACTATTTTGACATTTGTCAAAATGACGTCACAGATAACAGTAACTTTACCCACTTAACTTCAGCCGGTAATGGTTATGGTCACAGTTTGAACCTATACGTTGTATTAATGGCGAAATATTGTTATTGGACTTTCACTTTGACGATTATTTTATTGGTGCAATAGACATATTGTTATATGCTGTGGTCATTGTTATGTTACTGTTAAAGTTTAGACTTACTAGATGTGCCCGCGGTTTCACCCGCGTTTATGATTACTGCACCGCCCCCGTGGGTCGTAGCGTGATGTTATATAGCCTATAGCCTTCCTCGATAAATGAGCTATCCAACACAAAAATAATTTTTCAATTTGAACCAGTAGTTCCTGAGATTAGCGCGTTCAAACAAACAAACAAACTCTTCAGCTTTATAATATTAGTATAGATATGTACCTATTTTAAAGTGCTGATTGAAGTTTTAAAAGTTTATACAATAACTAAATTAACCCGGCCTCGTTTTGTTGCGACTCAGTCTGATTTTCTTATTTGCCGTTCCCGTAGGAGCTGTGGGATAAAAAGTATACCTATGTATTTATATAAAACACTTGTATAAAATACAACTTGTAAAAAGTCAATTCATCGTGCTTTTCGAGAAATATTTCGTATATTTGTGTCCCTAAAACTGGAAGAATGTTTTATAAAAAAACAACTCATTGAGTTTTGTACAATAATACCTACTGCATTTTAACATATTTTGTAAAAATATTAAATTCATTGATAACACTAACAATCAAAATAAATATAGGCTCTTAGTGTTAATGTTGTCCTTCAGACCAAATTTCAGTCATGGCACACAAGTGCACTATTGTTCCTTCACTCGCAATCTGAAAGGACGGCAATTCGTCGTAACCGGCGCGGCGGTGGCGAACGACCAGGTGACTACGAGAACTAATTTGTGTGACTCGTAAATTTTTGTTCAGAATTTATCTTCAGTATCATTTGTTTTAATATTTGTAAATTTACCTGCGTCGTAGAGATACATAACACATAGTACAGGAGTAATCGGGTCTACAATAAGCAGCTACGTGCGATTGCTACGAAAAGAAGTGATTCTTATTATTGAAAATTGTATTCGAATGTGGATTCGTCGTTACTGATTAAAATTCGAAAAGTAATCGAAAATTCAAAAGTTGATTCGATGATGGCACGATTGAGTCATTCGCGATCGTACTGACGATGTTTTTGTATGTGGCGAGTGATAATGATGATTAATTTATTTTAATTAGTTCCTTCCCCTCATATTTTTAAATCGCCTATCCTCTCGTATCTAGTCGTTGCGAAGTTTATAAAGGTCCTTACAAAATCGATTGCATTTGCGGGAGCAGACAACAAAAAGAAATACTTTTAATGGCGCCGATATTCGCAACAAAGACTTAATACTAATGGATAACGAGTGAAATCGTAATTTGACGTCGAAAACGTCGGGCCGCGCCCTTTAGCTATCCTGTTACAGTCTGCATATTCATCTAGGCTTAGCGCCAGGCGTGCTACATTTCAGTCGATGCTTAGTGGATTTTGGGATGTTTGCGCTGATTTTTATGACTAATCACGTTCCCGGTTTGGATTGGTCGGGAATATTTTTATTCGGGTTTTATGTTAGGAATCTGAAAATCTGCAGAATAGGGTGAGCTAAGTCAGTTTCTTTTATTATTTAAGGCAGATGAAGACCTGCACCAAGTTATAACTCAATAAACAAAATTTTAACAAAAAAGAAAACCGACTTCAAATAAGAATATTCTAAAACTTCAAATGCACTAAAAAGTTAATAAATAATTGCATATTCTTGTGAATAATTAAATTATTGTTATTTTTGGAGTCGGTGTCAGCCGCCCGCGCCGCGTGCTGAGTCTATGTGTGTAATTGTGCATGCCAATGTTATGTTATTATTATAGTAAGACATCTCATGTTTAATTAGTTACAAACCTACCTTGGCTGACACCGACTCCAATAATAACAATAATTTAATTATTCACAAGAATATGCAATTATTTATTAACTTTTTAGTGCATTTTAAGTTTTAGAATATTCTTATTTGAAGTCGGTTTTCGTTTTTGTTAAAATTTTGTTTATTTCTCGGTTTTTAGTGAACCTTGCCAAATATGAGAACATCATCAATGTAGCCAAATACGCATTATTAAGTATAACTCGAAAATGAATGGTCAAATCTTGATCAAAATTAAATGGAACCCGCACGGGAAGCACCAGCTTTCAAATAAAAAAAGAATCATCAAAATCGGTTCACCCAGTCGAAAGTAACGAGGTAACAAACATAAAAAAAAAATACATACGAATTGAATACCTCCTCCTTTTTTTGAAGTCGGTAAAAATAAATAACATACAAGCGTTTTAAATGTGGTTGTAAGGGTAATTGTTAAATGATAGAGATTAGTTTCGTGTGACTTGAAACTTGAAAAAAGAATCGTCTCCCTTGCTTTAATGTATTCGCTTGTATTTACCTCCAAACCTTATACATAATTACAGATAAGTATTATACTTTGAAGATATATGAAGATTAATAAAAATAATTGAAACAAATTTAGGACTTACCAGTCTTGACAAAAAAAACCAATTTTACATTACACAGTTTTGTCCTGTAGGTATATGGATCGAACACTAGGCACACTTAAACATTGCCAACTGCAGTCAAATTTGATCTATTTAGTTGCGGCAGCACACCAGTGGCCAGAAATAATAGATTTATAATTATGTCTAGTGTTCTAAGACATGCCAGATTAATCAGCAGTAGTCAGTGTTTTAGTAGAAATTTATTAACATGAGATCTAAGAGGCTTATAGTCTAGTGTTACTAAAGTGTTAAGTGGTAGTCATGCTTTTAGTTTAGTACCTGGGTAATTAAAAGGGAGTTGGGTACGTGATAGGGGGTTGGAGGGGTGGGGCGTTGCAGTGCATACGCCCATCCTATTGCGTGCATCGAACGTAATCTGTCGAACATCGATTCTAACTGTGCTTACTCGGCAGCTCTGCTCAATAGAACTTGGGCGTTGCCTTTGTTAATATACCTTACAATATGTTCCCGCAGTTTCACACTCGTTTATCGTTACTACGCCGCCCCCGTGGGTCGTAGCGTGATGTTATATAGACTATAGCCTTCCTCAATAAATAGGCTATCCAACACTAAAATATTTTTTTAAATCGAGCCAGTAGTTCCTGAGATTAGCGCGTTCAAACTTTTCAGCTTTATAATATTCGTATAGATGTGACTTGAAATGAGCTTTTAACTACGTTTAAATATATGTCATGTTAACAGACTGCACGGATGGCGTAGTGGTTTAGGTGGTCGCTTCGCCACTGCCACTGCGTCGAGTGTTGTGGGTTTGAATCCCACACGTGACAAAACTTTGTGTGATCCACAAATGATTGTTCTGTCTGGGTGTTCTTTGTGTCCGTTGTTTAAATGCTTGTAAATTCCTTTCCGACCCAGGATTTATTACTAGTGCGGGAGATTTTTGAGTTGGCTGTCTTTTTATAAAATTCAGTCAGCCAATCACAATAGTTGAAATGCATTTGACCGTCGTTTAACAAATCATGATAATCTGCTTTACTGAAACCGAATGTAATGTGAAATTAACTTGTCTGTTTGTCAGTTAAACTTCGGGACGGATTTTGATCACACGGCCTGCTAAATAAAAGCGAACTAGGTCACATTGTTACCGTACTAGATTGTACAAAATTTGCACAGGTGGTGTGTATGTTTTGTGACAATAGACTCAATTAGAACAAGACGCCAGAGCCGTTACTGAGCACAGCTGATTTTTACAGTAAAGAGGTCGGTTCATTTATGCGTAAGACGCTTGCGGCAAACACACTCCGTTTGTTGCGTCGCCCAATAAGACACGCGTCTCACGCGGCGATTGACGCTGCGCTGAACGCCAACACCAAACCGTAGCAATCGCTTTATCCTTATCTACTGATATTATAAATGCGAATGTGAGTTTGTTTGTGTTATGCTTTCACGACTTAACTTCTTTACTGATCGTCTTGAAATTTCGTATAAACTTGTGTCAGGGGAACAGAAAAGGTCATATAGTACTTTTCATACAGAAAAAAGTACTGTAACATAGCCTAATCTAACCTAACCTACAAAATCGGTCTAAATCTATCTATACTAATATTATAAAGCTAAAGAGTTTGTTTGTTTGAACGCGCTAATCTCAGGAACTACTGGTTCGAATTGAAAAATTATTTTAGTGTTGGATAGCCTATTTATCGAGGAAGGCTATATGCTATATAACATCACGCTACGACCCACGAGGGCGGCGCAGTAACGATAATCGCGGGCACATCTAGTTGTTTAATAAAATAATGCGATCAACGCAGCGTATTACGCTGCATGTAAACAATGTAGCATACTCGTTAGTTCGTAAATGAGGCCATTTGTTTTAATTATTTTTCTCGGAACTGATGCGTCTTGGCATTCAATCTATGCGCTTACAAGTAGGCTTAAAATAGTCAATCGAACAATATAATTATATAAATTTTAAGCTAAGTACTATACGTAAGCTAAGTTATGACAGGAAAAGTTCAGACTTTGTGAACTTGATATATTTTCTTCTTGAGATAAGATAAGATACTTCGTCGGGCAAGTCGACTCTCGTATCTTCATCAAATAATTGGCGGAGTTTTTCCCCATTTAAACCTTTTCGCATTTCTTGTATTAAAATGGAAGTGTGCATTTGATTCAATAAACTAAACGAGTAAGATATGGATTACATAAATACAGAAAAGCCAGAGAAGGGTGTCAGGATCGTAGCGAATGGAAATCCGTAGTCTCTGCCTACCCCTCTGAGAAACAGGCGTGAATCTATGTATGTATGTAAATACAGATGGCCAACTCATTACAACGCTGAACAACACACGCACACACATACACGCGTAGTGAGCATTACAACTGCTTTCGCGTGTTATAGTTGCCGACTCTAGTGAACGGAATGAGATAAAACGTGCTTGGGTTTTAAATTGAAACCCTTGCTAAACCGCATTAAAATACGTCCAGTACTTTATATATGACGGTAATAAAATATACTAACATTAAAACAGTGTGCATTTTAGTTTGAACGCTCTAGTGTATACCGAGTAGATTTTGAAAACATCTCTCATGAGAAGACAGCTTTGTTACAGTTTTATGATACGACTTATGATTGTAGATATAAGTCTTTAGTTCCCAAAGTGGTCCAGGGGTCCAGGAGTCCACGGAAGCCTTGATGGAGGTCTACGTTGGCGTGATAAAAAAATGGGGGTTCACAATTCGTAAGCGGGGGTCCGTTTTTTCACCTATCAATGTAGGCAGATAATATTTTAAGAAGCTCAGCGACTGTTACTTGTAAAAAACTTGCAGTGGTCCTCGAACCTACCGATTGTTCGGTAGAGAATTACAAAAAAAAATGTTCAGCCCGCTTACCGTGGTAGGTTCAGTCCCTAGAAATTAAAAAAAAGAGAAAAGGTTTGCTCCTAGAGATTTGATCAATTTTTTTTATAAGTGCCAAGGAATATGGTAGAAATGTAGCTGCGGGAACCAGCTAAATTTTGAAGGTGGTCTATGAGAAAAAAGTCTGGGAACCTCTGATATAAGTAAAATTAAATGTGATTCAACGGTACAGCGATAGTAAATGCTGTGCAAGAGATCACAGGTCTTAAGAAAAATGAAATTCTGAGGACCAGCACGTAATATAGAACTGACGAAATATAAGTGAAATACATCACTGTCTATTCCTCCCGAGATACCGGCGAGAAGACTATGTATTATTGTTAAACATGAATTGTACTGGCCATCTGTACAGTTTTATTTTGTGACCTAGGCATCAAAAGCAGACTTTAATTAATTAAATTCACACATGGCAACGAAATTTGTTATATTACGCAGAAGTTTATTTTTGTACGTGACACGTGTATTGTGCCAGAAACCCGCGGTTTTTGTAAGCTTGCCGGTGGAGGTCCTTTTTTGGGGGTTCCGTACCCAAAGGGGAAAACGGGACCCTATTACTAAGACTCCGCTGTCCGTCTGTCACCAGGCTTTATCTCATGAACCGTGATACTTAGACAGTTGAAATTTTCACAGATGACGTATTTCTGTTGCCGCTATAACAACAAATATTAAAAAACAGAGTAAGAAAAAGATATTTAAGGGGGCTACAAAATACAAACATAGGGGGATACAAAAAACGTGATTTTTTTGCTCGTTTTTCCTCGATATTGATAACGGCCACAGGTAGACACTTGAAACATTCACAGATTATTTAGTTATATACTTATTAACTTTAAAAATAAATAATTAAATTACAATTAAACAAATATTTAAGAGGGGCTCCCATACAACAGACATGATTTTTTTGCCGTTTTTATGGATAATGGTACGGAATCCTTTGTGCGCGAGACCAACTCGCACTTGGCCGGTTTTTATTATTTCTAGTTTTGGTTTACCTATTATTTTTATTATATAAGAGATAACGTGTATGTGCCTACATTATGCTTATTGACTGTATAATAATCTAGCCGTCTCCCGCGGTTTCACCCACGAATTACTGCTCGTCTCCCGTGGCTCGTAGCGTAATGCTATATCTATAGCCTCCTAGTGACCCGCCCTGGCTTCACACGAGTAGTACAAAACCTTAACAAGTTATACACCTAAACCTTCTTCATGAACCACTTTGTCTATCAGTGACCGCATGAAAATCACTTTAGTAGTTTTAGAGTTTATCGCGAACAGCCAGACAGACAGACGCGGCGGGGGACTTCTTTTATAAATATTTAAATGTAATCTTACATTTAAATATTATAATTCATTGACGTAGATAATAACATATACTTCCATATACAGTTTTTACCGGACCGGTGAAAACGTCGCGTTTGACACCTTTTTACATACATAGACATGTAGCTACGTATAACGTACGTGGCTATTTATGTGTGTGACTGTGTCCTCACATGTATAAATAAAAATGGGATTAAATATAATGGCCACCAAAAATAGTAATTGCGCAGCAAAATATGCTTACTAAAATATATCATAACGAGCACCTATACGCCTCAAATCACTGCATTCCGTCTCGGAAAGGTTAGGATATGTTAGGTTCCTTCTTAAACCCACCCAAAAATAGGAGCATAACGAAGCGGGGCTCCGTCGACTTATTTTGATCTCTTTAAATATATTTTGCTGTGCCATTTGGTGATCATTTACTATTTTTGACTGTTATATTTTACCATATCTGAACCGATACCCAAAAATAGTCGACTTATTTTGATCTCTTTAAATATATTTTGCTGTGCAATTTGGTGATCGTTTACTATTTTTGACTATTATATTTTACTATATCTGGTGATAAGTTAAACATAAGCCAATAAATATTATATATTTTAATTGAATACAAGTTTACTAGTCTTACCTACAATTTTGGAAGGATTTTAACTCTGTAGTTCCGTTGTTCATGGTGTCGGAATTAAGAGTATTAAAATAATTAAAATTCTAATTAAGTGTGATAAAATTCGTAAATAATAGGTTAATTTAAATGTTGTGAAATCAATTTCAACTTAAATATCAAAATGCCGTGACACGGCTACACTAAATTTACATTATGTTATGTAAACATGAAAATGTATGAGCGGTTTGTTTACATATATTATACATTAAATTTGATTAATTTATTCATTAGGCTGCATATACATAGGTATATTATGTATAGGCAGTAGTTTCTGACTTAATAGAGATTAAGCCTATTAATAAATACAGTCAAGTGCGAGAGGGATTCGCTCACCGGGGGCTTAGTACTTTAGAAGAAAACGTATAGACAGTTTATTTAACTATCTATACGTTTTCTTCTAAATTACTAAGATACACGTAGTCTGACGTCAACATTTTAAAAGGGGTAGGTAGGTGTATAGAAAATAATAATAATTTATTGCAGACCAGCATCGATCAAATATACCATAGATGCACGATCGTCGCTCGAAAAACGGCCCCAACATAACTGTGCATAAATCAGTCGTATGCGCTATATTATGCATCTGTCCCACTCACTCTTGCGTGCGCTGCCCGTAAGCGAGAGCGAATCGACACCACTTCTACGGTGGAGACCGTACCATATACTTAGTACGCTTGCGTATCGCGAGTAACACACTTAGGACGCTTTACATTGACGCGTTTTAACTAAATTATTACAAAATGTTTCTCAGTGGGCGTTCAATGGTTATTCCGGTTTATTTCCTGGATTGCATAATAAATGCAGACACTTATAAGTAAGTAGTACTGGTCAGTGCCACATATTGACGCGGTTTTTGTATGAGAATGTGCATCTATGGTATATTTGAGCGAAGCAGACCAGGGTCCATAAAGTGTTAGTAACAATTTAGTTAGTAAAAATAAAGCCTGTTGCCGTCAGCTATTGTCTTAAATCCCTTGTAGTAGGTAGCGAGCTTGTTACTGAGAATTTCTTTAGTAGAAAATTTAAACACTGCCCGACCCAGTAATCGACACTAAGACCTCACGCACAGCAGTCGCGTTCTCTACCGGTGCGCTACTAAGGTCGTATAGAGAGTCATTTACTTAACTGCGTCAGTTTGCATCGCCTGACTACCTACCGACTTAGATTTGTCTGTAGGTATTTAATATTTGCTGATCTCCTATAAATTGTGCTAAATAAAGATATTATTATCTTTTTCTGTTATCTTTACATAAACTTCCTACACTACGTAAAAGCCATACTACTGCAATATTTTGCATATGGTCCGGCTATTTGGCCAGGTAATTGGTGTGGCCGACGCATTAAAATGTTTTTGAGATTTCCGGCCAGTAGTTAAAATATTGCAGCCACTTACTGATGCCAGGCGTATAAAAATGTTGCTGAGATTGCCAGACTATAGTTGAAATAATTGTAGCAATTCGTGGAAAATATTATAGCCTATTTAAATGCAATGCGTGAACCGTTAATCCATAACGCCTGCCTTCTGGCTTCTAACCTAACACTGTTGTATTTGATGTCCAGGTCAGCAGCCACAGGAGCAGGAGTTGGCGACGAAGATGCTCCAGATCCAGTCCAAGCGGTTCTACCTTGACGTGAAGCAGAATCGCCGCGGCAGGTTCATCAAGGTTGCAGAGGTAAGATTAAAATACTTCTCTGTTCTTCGACCAAATTGAAAAGATATATTTTGCGACAACTTTTGCAATTTATATATTATTTATGATATATGTCACACTAGACGTCGTGCCCTGTGTCGGACTTTACAAACACATAATCCACGGACATAAAATCACCTAATCTCACAATAAATTGTGTATCATAGACAAATTTACGCGACACGACTGCGAGACCGAGGCTGCATCCAGTTGGGCAGTTCCTCTAAAATGTTTATTTTAATAATTGTCTAATCTGTTACCCAATTTATCCTAACTCTCTCTCTAACTGTAAGTAGAAGACGGAACGTTATTGTTTTTTTCCTCGGGAACAGTAATTTTTTTCGGGATGAAAGCTAGCCTATGTCCGTTTCTGTACACCTGACAACGTATATGCAAAATTTCAGGTTGATCGGTTCAGTGGTTTAGGCATGAAAAGGTAACAAACAAACAAACTCATTTTCGCTTTTATAATATTAGTTAGGATATTGAATTTGGAAGATAATATGAGCAAAATATTAAAAAGAATGTATTTTAGCTACCTATTATAATAATTGAAATTATTTACTTTGATAAGCCAAAATTTTATTTTGTAAAAGACGATCGATTTGGATTGATAGATCCTGCCATTAGCAAATATAATAACGGTAAGAATAAGCTCGCCCTGGGAACTACCACCGTCTCATACGGGCAACTGGCTTAAAGTAGTAGACCTATGCTATTTTGTCCGGCAAGTAAAATCAAAATCAAAAATAAATTTATTCAAGTTAGGTTACAAGGTAACACTTATGAATGTCAAAGTTACACAATTTTTTTTCTGTGAATTTACATTTACTGCCACGTTCAGCAAAGCAAGGGTGTAGGGCTCATGAGAAGAGCAGACAAGAAACTCATGCCCACTCTTTTTAATCGCCAAGTCTACAATAAAATTTTGTTTACAAATCATGACTGTAAGTAAGGTGCTGCAAGGTAAAAATTCGAACCCATACCTCTGTCTTTAAAATGACCAAGGTTGCAAACGAGACAACTATGATTTATGACAGGAGCAAGAAGACGGCTTCTAGATCGTGACGTAATAGTACAGTTGACTATTGCTACAAGAGCAAGGTATTTTGTTACGTCACGGGCTGCTACAATACGCTTAAATCTCGTCTGCCTTGAGGATGATATATACGCTATTCAATGTATAAATTCCTAAAACAAAAGAGACAACGCACAGACACGATATCAAACTGCCCATCAACCAAACACGCATCAAAACTATTAATTTAACTTTTATTATCGTCCAACATTCCGTTCTCTACAGACAAAAAATATAGTTGTTTGGGAGAAAACGTGCGTCGCACTAATATTTGATGGATGGGCTCGTATATTTTTGTATCAGTCAAGTTGTCGTGAGTAAATGTGTGGTATGCTCTTGAAATTACAGTACATGAACATCAGTTGCATGTTCTTGTAATAAGATTTTATAGTCAAACAATATGTCATGTATACAACGTCCAAGTTAAAAAGAGTACTTATTTAGATCAAATAGGTGCATCTGTAAACATCAAAATCTATTGGTTAGTGGGTTTTCTAAGTGATTGAAGCTACATTTAGGTTAGTTGCTTGGTTCAGGCAAAGGGTTAAGCCTATGAGATGCCTGCAAGAAACTCACGGTTAGTATTTTAAAACGCTGATTGAGTATACTTGCTGTATTATACAACTCATATCAACAAGGTTTTGCAACCATTCTCTATAAGAGTTAGTTAGTTATTTCTTCAAAATCAACTCTCGCGCACGAAATGTTTACTGTGTCGTGGGAGGACTTGATAAACATTCAGATCTCCTTATCCCTAGCCTTTATTATTATAGATTGAAATTAAACTACTTTATGCGGGTTTTATAGCTTTGTTTATTAACACCTTTATTATATCTTCTCCCTAGCCTTTATTATTCCCAAGTCACTTGGGGTCGGCTTTCTAGTCTAACCGGATTTGACTGGATATCGGTTTTTATACGGAGCGACTGCCACCTGACCTCCGCAACCCGAAGGTTAACGATACCCTAAGGCTAGACCAGTGTCAGGATATTAGAGGGCACTAACTTTTCCAATAACGATTGCCGTAGATGTTCATGGCAGCCGAATTATGTTGAGAAACATTCAGATAACAGATATAAGGAGGTGTTCCTTAGCTACAGCAACCATTTAGGTTTGTAGAAAACACATTTTTTTTTGTCCTTTGTGGTATTCGAACCCACTACATTCGTCGTTGTGGTAGCGGCGCGACGATTACTCATACCACTACGCCATCCCATCCCCGCAGTCAACTTTGTATAATCATATTAACAGGTTAGATAGCACATTTATATACTAAAAAAGTCGTATGGCTCTCTAGTTATAATCGTACAAACGGACATACCACAGGACAGACACTGTTTTATAATATGTAAGGAAACGAATGTAATATAAAAAATATTTAAGTATAATATGTATAGCAGTGATATCCTAGTGACAGACCGTTGAGTTGACTGCGACGCTGAGGTCTTGATCTCAATCCTAAGGCACGCCTCCGAGTTTACGATAGTTATGTGCGTCTTAAAATAGTTAATTATCGCTCGCTTAAACTGTGAAAGAAGATACCGTAACTTCGTATGACTTTAGCCATGAGGGGTGACATTGGCCCTTAATTGGAAAAAGTTTGAAGTTCCCACCAGACCACTATCATACTTTTTGCCGGAAAAATACACGAGAAAATCAATAGATAGCACTATAAACTGTCAGTAATGCAGCTTCTTCCAATTAAACAGCATTTTCCAATTAAGGGCCAATGTTACCCCTCAGGGCTAAAGTCATACGATGTTACCGGTATCGTATGTATGATATCGTATGGGACATTGTGGTGAATTCCCCACAATGACCCCAACGCTATGTGAAGTATGCCAACCTGCACTGGGCTAGCATGATAGGAATTTAGCCTAAACTTTCTCACACTGACACGAGGCCAGTACCTAACAGTACGACAGTTATTATCTATATATTAATACGTGAAGCAAAAACTTTGTACCCCTTTTTACGAAAATTGCGCGGACAGAGAAGTATGAAATTTGGCACAGTTAAAGTTTATATGGAGAAGGAGTGACGAATCCTAATATTTATATAAAATATGCATTATAAATATATTAAATTAATGAAAAAACACTACACGCACACAACCATGCATTTGACACACGCAGTCAAAGCGCGTAACTATGGTTACATATATCAATATGTAATGACATAAGTAGATATATCAACAATATCTTACAGGTAAATTTTGGTCGAATTTCGAGCACTAGGCGACCGCTAGTTAAAGAAAAGATATGAAAATAGTTTCGGTTAAAGACCTTTTTTTAAGTGAACATCTAAAACGGTTTCTTAATTAGAACGGCCAACAAGAATAAGAGTAATACCCTTTTCAACTTTACGTTAACTTTTGACGAAAACTTTTCGACGATGAAAAGGGTGTGCGTTTGCCGTAAAAAATGCGTAAAACTCTTTTCACTCGTTGCTATGCGTAACTTTGACAATCGTTACCGTAACTTTGACATTGACGGGTGTAACTTTGTAACCTTAATTATTAAATTGTTGTTTTATATGAATTAAAACTTTACCTGGTAAGGATTTTGTGTTGACATATGGTAATTTTCATGAGTAAATTAATTTAATCAATATAGGCGCCAAGGGGTGGCCAAAGGTGTATTATTACACTCACATTTTGCCAAGCATGGTTTTATTTATTTATTTTTCATGGAAGACTAACACTATTTTTATACAAAAATATAACGTAGCATAATACAGCCATTAACAATCCTCACTTATAAGCTATATAGTAAGTACATATAAGACTGTGGAACACAATATTAGAAATATCTTAAAATTACTTTATACATTACACTAGATGTGCCCGCAGTTTCACCCGCGTTTATGATTACTGCGCTGCCCCCGTGGGTCGTAGCGTGATGTTATATAGCCTATAGCCTTCCTCGATAAATGAGCTATCCAACACTAAAAGAATTTTCAATTCGGATAAGTGGTTCCTGAGATTAGCGCGTTCAACCAAACAAACAAACTTTTTAGCTTTATAATATTAGCATAGACTAGATGTTCTCGCGGTTTCACCCGCGTTTATCGTTTCAGACTATATTCATTCTTTAATCTATACTAATATTATAAAGCTGAAGAGTTTGTTTGTTTGTTTGTTGTCTATCTCATCTATCTGTTACTAGCGATAGGTATTTGACATTAGCTTCATACAAGATACGTAAAAAGTTTATCTCCAGTAAACAAATCCACAGATAGATAGGATATTGAAAACGGTCGTAAGTTCTAAGAAAACGCCGTTTCGTTATAACTGAAGTTAACTTACTGTATAATATATAAGGCCCAAGATTTAAGTTATAAATATGTCCCCACCGTACTTGGATCACACGAAAAGTGTCCACACTAAGAAGAGTGAGCTCACACAACACATTTGTATAATAAAGGACGATACACTTTTCAATATGAGTGAGCGTGATATCTTATTTATAATTCAGACGTCATGTTAGTATTGTGTTACATAGTAAATTAACGTCCAGAAAGGTGATAATATTTTAACGTAATGCATCTATGATTTTCATCTTTGTATATGGCACAGGAAGTTTACTTCGGATTATTAAAGTACTAGTTTTCACCCGCGGCTTCGCTTGCGTAAATGTAGGTTAGGTTTGCAACAGGTATTTTTTCTGGATGAAAGGTACCCTATGTCCTATTCTGTACCCCTGACAACGTGTATTCAAAATTTTATGTTGATCGGTCAAGTAGTTCAGACGAAAAAGCGTAACCAACTAAGATTAGTAGTAGAGTAGTAGAGCCTCGCTTATTTCAGCATGAATGGGCCGGCTCGACCGGGAAGGACTACCCTCTCACTGAATATCGACGTGAAATACCAGTATTCCTACTGTTGTGTTTCGTTCGGTGAGTGAGAGTGCCGGAGGCCTAATCACCATCTTTCCCCCTTCCCGCTCCTTCTCCTTCCCACTTCCTTTCCTAAAGGGTCCGCAACGCGCAAGTGATGCCTCTGGTGTTGCAGGCGTCCATAGGCTACGGTGACCACTTAACATCAGGTGGACCGTATGCTTGTTCGCCAACCAAATTGAAAAAAAAGAACTTTTGCACACATGTTTTTATAATGTTCGTTAGGATGACCGTTGAGCAGCGATAACTCAGTGGGTAGACCAACAGACTGCAATGCAGAATGCAGAATGTCTCGGGTTCGAACCCACGTCGCGCACCTCTGACTTTCGGAAGTTATATGACTTCGAAATTATGTGCGTATTGATTGACAATTATCGCCTGCTCCGTGCCTCGGAGAGCACGTTAAGCCGTTGGTCCCGGCTGCCATGAACATCTATGGCAGTGGTTATTGGGAGAGTGTCGACACAAAAGATCCCACTGGGTCAAAGTGTCGCTGGTGTGTACTGACTGGCCCCCACATAAGATAAGATAGGATGACCGTTTATTTAAGTCACATGTTACATAAATATATAAGAAATAATATAATTTACATGGCCAACTGTTATCCACAAAGTTGTGCAGTATAAAGTCTTCTAACAAAAACTTGATATAAGTAAGGCCTGGCTAGAATCCAGAACCATTTATATAAGGTGGACGTCCGTATGTCTGAAAGCATTGTAGTGTTTATATCGTACATATATCCAGTGTCAGATTTTGTTAGCCGCTCGTAGATTTTATATAGATATATGTCTAGTATCCTAGAGTGCGTGACGGGTACTTCTCTTCCCTATTATTTTAGTAAGTACAATGGATTTTTAACATGTAACACCTAATCTATATATTAATACGTGAAGCAAAAACTTTGTACCCCTTTTTACGAAAATTGCGCGGAGCGATGAGTATGAAATTTGGCACAGTCTCCTAATATTTTTATAAAATATGCACTAGAAATACCTTAAATTAATGAATAAACACTACACGCACACAACCATGCATTGACACACGCAGTCGAATCACGTTCGTAGTATTTCGACATTGTTCGTCTGACGTCGTACAATTCTTTGTAACTATGGTTACATATACCTTATTTATATGTAATAGAGACAAACAGAAATTAAAGTAGCAAGCTTAGGAATTTTGGTCGAATTTTGACCACTAGGCGACCGCTAGTTTGATTTAATACATGTCCAGTATGCAGTTTTATTTCTTTCTTACTTCTTTAAACACAAGTCTTACATAATTCTTGTCGCAACGGTATTTTCAAACACCCAGACAACAAACAATGGAAGGCATTGGACTTGCGATCGAGAGGTCAAATCCCAACTATTGCACTACTGACGTGAACCCACTCCTAACACAAGCATTCTAGCTGAGCTGGAGGAGTTAACAAGAATACTAGTCATTTGATACAAATCATTTTTTTATAAAGAAAAATATTGGGGCAGTCTTTGGGAACTGCTGATAGAAGTGAAAACTTTAATCCTTGATAATAAACACCTCTAAAAAAAAGTTCGGGTCGGATTCTTGATTACTCTCTTAGGAGTTATTAAGGGGGTCAAAATTTCGTTATTTTTTGCGTAGGACGCACCATTCTGAGATATTGATAATATCCTTACCAATATTATAAATGCGAAAATGAGTTTGTTTGTTTGTTTGTTATACGCTTTCACGCCTTAACTACTCAACCGATCAACATGAAATTTTGCATACACGTTGTCAGGGGTACAGAATAGGACATAGGGTACCTTTCATCCAGAAAAAATAACTGTTGCAAACCTTACCTAACCTAACCTACATTCACGCGAGAGAAGCCGCGGGTGAAAACTAGTTCTAAAATAATTCAAAAATGGAAAGCGTGGAAGCGTGACGATGAGTACTATGATTTTTGTTGACCCAAGAAGTGTTCTACGCGCCTAAAGAAGTTTTCACTTCAATAAACACAAATATGTATCGATCTCACATCACTCTGCGCAGTTTCAATGGAGAGACGACCATTTAAACCGCTACCCCATCCGTGCAGTAATTTATGTTTTTAATTTTTTTACTCTGACTAACCTTACCCTTCTCACAGTGAGAAGAGGCCCATGCCCAGCAGTGGGACAGTATAATACAGGGCTGATTATTATACGCTGACATTGCCGGCCAGATTCGGATATGGCATGAGCAGGCAAAACCAGTGGGAATAATTCTCACAAAGTGGTAATTTTTTTGTAACGCCCGGTTTTTATATTCAGAAACGATAATTTTAGTTACGGACATTTTGATATATTATTCATAAAATATGTTTAAAAAATTATCTGTCCTAAGGTAAAACAACACATTTGTGAATATAGTAAACGTGCCTAAAAGAGATTATCAACGTCGACGATGTCGTTTGGAATATAATTAGAAACATAAAAATCCGTTGAATCAGCACTGCCTAGATTCATATTCTTATTAAACTTTGAGTCTTCTTCAGAGGTTAACGAAAACACTATGTGGGTCTGTGTATCTGTCTGTTAGTGACAGGCATAACTCCGGAACCACTGGACCGATTGACTTGTAAATTGATGTGCAGACACCTTGGGGTCATACCTAGGTCGAGTTTGAATATAGGCCCTGTGGGTCAAAAGACCCCTGAGATATAGGGGTCACAAGGTCCCATGAAGACGAAGAGGTTGAATCCTGGGTTTTTACACCCATCTCGTTTAAATAATAGTCATTCTCTATAAAACTTTCACTTTTATAATTTCTTGCCAGTTTTACATTAGCCATATATGACCACATCTTTCGTACACGTTATACATTTGTTAACATTAGCACACACGAGTTGTTTGTTTTCAGGCCACATATCAGTCATTAGCAATGTAACAGTTTTAAACTCACAAGAATAAAAAACGCACATGCAAACGGAAGGATGCCACGGCCATTAGGATTAGCTGTAAAATTAACGATCGCGGTTGCAGGCATTTGCAAACACCCTACTGCTATCAATTCTTTGAGCGTTGTGAGTTTGATTCCCGTAGGGCGTAGGGTATAGGGCAATCCTAACTAATATTATAAATGCGAATATGAGTTTGTTTGTTACGCATCCACGCCTTAATTACTCGACCAATCATCATGAAATTTTGCATACACGTTGTCGGGGGTACAGAAAAGGACATAGTGTACCTTTCATCCAGAAAAAAGTACTGTAAGTAACCTAACCTAACCTACATTTACGCGAGCGAAGCCGCGGGCAAAATCTAGTAATAAATATATTAAAACGTAAGAGACAAGTCTTTCGGTATGTTTGCCTATTGGCAAGGATTAACTTGATAAAATTTTCCCCGTAGTCGCGCGTTATAGATTTAATTACCACAGAAATTGATACTCATCACAGAAATAGATAGTATTTAATGTGTAAAATTTGTAATATTGTGTAAAACTAATATTGTGTCTTAGTTACATATTATGTATAACTTAAAACGTTTTGGGATATCCTGTAAAGATATATAAATACATAAATGTTAGATATTTCTCATTAGTAAGTTCTGTTTAAGTCTTTTGGTATTTTCACATTATGGTCGTATATGACATTAGCTTTTGGTACCTGGGCCATAATAGCAATAGGTAGCAATGGAAGGAAGCCTCCTTTTTTAAAATGAGCTCAGTAGTTTTGGCGCTACGGTGTGACATACAATCATAACGCATAATTTTAGTATTTTTTTAAATTATTTGCTGTGCTGCGTAAAAAAACATTCTGATTACCAATAATCTCTTTCTCTAAGCGTAAAGAGGTTACGATAACCGCCTACCATCTGGCCAAATACACGTTTGTCTACTTAGTGGTATAAAAACCCTAGATTTTCCTTATGCAAAGTGTAGTCTGTTTGTAAAAATCGATAGTCCTTGGCATTATTGATTTATGCAGCGGCTGAAATTGCTCAGTACGGAAACAACAGCCGGTATGTGTTAACCGTAAATTATAAAGCGTTTGGTTAATTAAGCGTCATACGTTGCATTAAACACAGCGTTAATCACAGCGTGCGTCCTATTGAGCGGCGCAGACGCGACGAACGAAATCTAATCCTTTATGTCGCAAGCTGTGATTGACGCTGCTGCGTCCAATTCAACGTACGACGTATTAAGACCTTGTCCAGAAGGGGCGAATTCGCCGCGAAACGTTACGCGCGATATCGTTCGCGCGTTAGCCAGATACTAGACGCCAATACATTGCGTCCACAAGCATCGTGCGAATTCAAAATACGCGCGTAAATCGCGCGCACTTCGCCAGACTCTCGACTCGCGCTTGATTCGCGCTAATTGCGCGCGAGTCGAGATAATAGAGATGCCTTGTTGCGTCCAGTTAACGCGCGAACTCCAGAGCGAGTGCATGTATTGAGAGAAATGGATGTCTATATTCGTCCCCAAATGCTCGCGCGTTGGTACGCTTCTTCTAGACGCAATGAGCGCGCGTGATACGGGCGAGAGAATCGCGGCGAATTCGCCCCTTCTGGACAAGCTCTAAGAGCCTGCGCAGACGAGGGACAATGGCGGACAAAATGTCCGCGGTTCGCTCTTATTAATACTAGAATAAGGTTGCACTTTGTCAGCGTAATACCTCATGTCGCCTAGCGGAATATATGGACAAAGTGCAACCTTATTGTATTACGAATAAGAGCGCACCGCGGACATTTTGTCCGCCGTTGTTCCTCGTCTGCGCAAACCTTAAGACTGCGCCGAGTGTAAAACGCGGTTGGACAGAATGACAGAGCTCGATATTTAAATCGGCGCGCGGCCGCCATAGTAAAATTGTATGGAGGATTTGAACTGCTTTTTTGATAAATATGTATCTTTATTGTCAACCGATAACTTAAATATTTGGAACGGACAAATTGTAATATAACTATTTATGTTTCGTTTAAGCTGTAAAATAGGATAGATTACTCTAATAATCTAAAAATCACGTAACACGAGCTTACGTTTTTGCATTTTTCAAATTTGCGTAATTTTGTAAGCGAAAATATTAATTGTTTTAAGTTTTTTACACGGAGTAATTGTAAATACATTCATTGTTATAGTAAATGCATATTTTATATTTGTATTAAATAAAAAGTGCTGATTTTATTCACTTAACTGTGACCGCCTGTTTTGGCACACTTCGCTCGGCGCAGTCTTAAAACGAACCGAGCGTTTTGTAACTTACCGTTAACACATACCTGCTGTTTTCGTACCTACTGTTATAAGCAATACCGATGGATATGTTGCCAAAAGGCGATTTAATTTTGTAAGAATATTAATTAAATGTGACAGTAAAGGGGCTGCCACGGTGGCGTAGTGTACGAGAAACTGCTGCTGCTATCCAAAAAAACATTCTGGCAGACTGGTAGGATAATGCGGCTTTATCATGTACTAGATGTGCCCGCGGTTTCACCCGCGTTTATCGTTACTACGCCGCCCCCGTGGGTCGTACCGTGATGTTTTTTTCTTATACAACTAAGTTGGCAAACAAGCATACGGCCCGGCCCACCTGATGGTAAGTGGTCACCGTAGCCTATGGACGCCTGCAACACCAGAGGCATCACTAGCGCGTTGCCGACCCTTTAGGTAAGGAAGTGGGAAGGAGAAGGAGCGGGAAGGGGGTAAGGGGGTGATTGGGCCTCCGGTACTCTCACTCACCGAACGAAACACAACAGTAGGAATACTGCTATTTGTTATATAGCCTATAGCCTTCTTCGATAAATAGCCTATCCAGCACTAAAAGACTTTTTCAAATCGAACCAGTAGTTCCTGAGATTAGCGCGATCAAACAAACAAACAAACTCTTCAGCTTTATAATATTAGTATAGATAAGTGCTATCAAAAAAAAATGTTCATTTAGGTCACAAAGTAACACTTACAAACGTCAAAGGTTATCGGTTAGTGAGTTTACTAAATTTACATTTATGTCAGTTGCTGAAATGGTTACAGCCATTTTAAATCCACCGCTTTGAAGGAGCCCCAAAAGAGCTATAAGATTTCCACAGTGGTAGATGCTGTGTGGCTGTGTCTATTTTAGTTTGGGGCGTTTTTAGACTATGTACGATGTACCATGTCGAGTTACTATGTAAAGTAAATCCACGGGTTTAAATACAGATCGTGAAGGAGTAAATAGCCTCACGCCCGGATTGCAGGAGGGGTGTTGATGGCTGGTTATCGGGCTTGCGGGTGGCGAGCTATGAGCATTCGTCTTACCAGAAACAGCTTACGAATAATTGTGGATCCCCATTTTTTTGGCACGCCGATATAGACCCCCGTTGAGTCTCCCGTAGATCCCTGGGGGGTTCACCTGGACCACTTTGGGAACTAATGGTCTAAAGTGGATTGGCGAATTTAATAATGTCCAAAGCCAAAAACGAGTTTTCAGTGGAAATGGCTTTATGCAAAGGCATTATTATTTCAACGTTACGTAACGTAATATAGAGATATTACGTTATCCATTACGTATAAAATGTAGATAAAAATTTAAAACCAAACTTTTAATGATTGGCATCCGCTTCAGATTTTTTACAATTTTCTGATTTGGTATATGAAGCGAATGTTGTAACATGAACCTCAGTTTATAGAAATGCGACGTAACTATAGTGTATGCCATTACTTTCCCAGTCAGGCAAAATCTTATTGGTTTAAAAAAAATAAAGTAAAATAAGTATTTAGAATGTCTTGCTAGAAAGCAAGACATTCTAAATAATGAAATGAGATGAATGTAATGAAAGTGAATGAAACCAGAGAAGAGTGTCAAGTTCGTAGCAAATGAAAATTCGTAGTCTCTGCCTACCCCTCTAAGAAACAGGCGTGAATCTATGTATGTATGTATGTACATTCTAAATAGCAGCATGGAGCCTGGAATTATGTTCAGGAGACGGTAGTAGTAATACGCTCGCTTCCTACCATGCGGGACCTAAAACGTGAAACTTGAAATGGCTGTATGAATGGAAAGTGGTCGTAAAACCCCTCTGCCAACGCCTAGTCTAGGCATGGGTTTATGTATGTAGTATGTAGTACATACAGATTTTCGCCCAATTTACCCTTGTTCCAGTAATCCGAATTTTCCAATAATTCCGGCACTCTTGTATGTTATGTGACCCCATTAGTGCTTGGTTAGCGAGATTGTACTGTGATAATAGTATAAACCCTATTTACGAACTGCCCCACTGTTGGGCATGGACCTTTTTTAACTATAAAAAGGGTTAACCCATAATCCGCCATGCTGGCCCAGTGCAGGTTGGCAGACTTCACAGAAACCATTGTGGATTGATGATTGTGGACCACCTTCTCATACAGACTTCTTTACCATATTTTCCTATGCGGATAATTTTAAAAAGTCAGAGCTGGGTACTGTGAACTTGAGATTTCTGTGTGACAGTCTTTTATCTGATTCGTTGCGGTTTGTTTTGCTGACAAAATGTGTTAATATTTTTATTTTACTATCGAGATGGTAAACTAGCTTGCTATACATTGTATGATAAGCGGTAACTGTAACCTTTATTAACTTGTCATATCTGGTATATCACTGGCACGTAGCCGAATTTAAGGAAAAGCAATAAAAATGCGACGAACGGAATGTGAGTCTTGCTCACCGAACCAATTTGCGTTGCGTTGTTTGTACTCTTACGCTGGTTTCCTATAAAATGAGGTCATGCGTATCTCACCAAATAATTAGCAGAGGAATATTCTTTCATCCATACTAATATTATAAATGCGAAGATAGCTCTGTCTGTCTATCTGTTAAACTTTCAAGGCTAAACTATTAAACCCAATTTGACGAAATTTGGCGAAGAAAGACATATGTAGATCGTATTCTGGTAAAGGACATAGGCTATCTTTTATCTTAGTATGTGATCCCGAAGGATTCACGCAAGCAAATCCATGTTAAAATAGTTTATTATTAGGTGTGTTTATCTGCCGTACCTACTATTGCTAGAGACGAAACGCCGTTACCACGCAAACTCACTGCACTTATTGATCTCTTGGGTTCAGAACCAACTATTGATCTGTTTGTGGTTTACTAAAAAAGATTTACAGTCGGTTTTCTTTTCAGTTTATTTCTATTGTTGAAAATTTTATTATATTCTTATGTTGAGTTAGCATTATGCCCTGTAGATGTCATATGTAAACTAAAGACGGTACGCTTTCAGCGATCATTTCTCCCACGTACGTGCAAGCTCTGGAATGAACTGCCAGCTTCGGTGTTTCCCGAGCGCTATGATATGTCCTTCTTCAAACGAGGTTTAAAGAGTTCTTCTTTCACGGTAGGCAGCGGCTTTGCTGTGTCCTGACATTGCTGAAGTCCATGAGCAGCGGTTACCACTTTCCATCAGGTGGGCCACTTGCTCGTCTGCCACCAATGGCAAAAAAAAATATAGTTGCTAAAATATGGTATCGATTGAATCACCTACATATTGAAAGAGGTGGATCAAACCACGATGTACTATTGATATACATCGGCAAAAAAGTATCCTAAAAATATCAACAAAAAGTATCCTAAAATATCAACAAAAAGTATCCTAAAATATCAACAAAAAGTATCCTAAAAATATCAGCAAAAAAGTACCTTAAAAATATACATTAATTTTGTAATACGCAATCAATCCCGGTAATGCGCAGGCGATGACCTGCATCTATTATACATTATACGGTAGCCCTCGTTGAGTCAAGGGGCATAGGTACGATGGATCTAGTCTATGTACAATTAGGTGAGCTTCTTATTTGCGCCCGTTTGGGATAAATTAATAATTACAGTATTTCGTGGGTTGTTAACAGTATAATTATTATTATATTTAGTCGAGCCGCGCCGAGGGTTCAAAGCACACACGAGCGAAAAAATGTGTAATCCAAAATTAGTAGTTTCGAGTCTGCGTATTCTTCGTGTACCTTGTTTGAGTGTTTGTAGAGTATTTAAGGCGTGAAAGCGTTACAATTAAACAAACTCCACGGATGATGTAGGGGCTTCAGCTTCAGTCCCTACACGGGACAAAAACTTGTGTGATCCACAAATGGTTGTTCAGAGTCTGCGTGTTCTTTGTGTCCGTTGTTTGAACGTTTGTAAAGCAGCCGCGACACAAGAATTATGCCTATGGCGTGAGGTGCCATATACAAAAAAAAAACTCATTTTGATTTCTAATATTAGTTAGATTATTTTGTTATTTTAAAATGTTGTATATTTTGTACAGATCGGTGCAGATGGCCGGCGCAGTCAGATCTTCCTGGCGATGTCGACGGCAGCAGAGTTTCGTGACCACCTTTCCAGTTTCAGCGACTTCTATTCATCGCTCGGCCCTCCCAACCCAGACAATGTGCCCGACGATGGGAAACTCAAGTCAGAAATGATGCTCAAGGTCCGTGGTAAAACATACATCATACTCCTTTATTAATTATTATATACTAGCGAATCGCTGCGGCTTCGCACGCGTAGTACAAAACCTTAAAAAATTTACGCTAAAACCTTCTTCATGAATCACTCAGTCTATTGGTGAAAAAAAAACGCATGAAAATCCGTTCAGTAGTTTTTGAGGTTATCGTGGAGAGACATGCGGTGGGGGACTTTGTTTTATAATATGTAGCAGGGATGTTGCGAATATTTGCATCCGCATCCGTAATTGCGAAGCCACCGCATCGATTTGGACATCTGCATGGGCATCCGTAATAATCAACGCGGATGTTAATGCGGATCCAGATATAGCGCAGGTTGCGACAAGATAGAAAATGGGTGGCCAGATGAATCGATGATTCTTCAAGTGAAGATGAGAATCAAGATACACTAGAAAAGGGTATAGCAACATTTATGAATCTTTGCAAAACAGGCTTGAACCTGCAGAGGGGATATTAGATACTTTTTATTAAATAAGATGCAACATTTTTATCAACATCTGTATCCGCAATTGCGGAGCTTCCGCATCGATTTGGACATCCGCATCTGCATACGCATTTGGATGTGAGCCTTTAAATATCCGTATCGCTCCGCGGATGTCAAAAAATCTGCATCCGCAACATCCCTGATATGTAGTGACTTCGTTAACAGTAAAATACTAACTTAGTGTGCCTTTGTTTGATTTTGTACATTATTTACACACAAAAGCTATCAAAAGCAATCTTTTCGTTAAAATAGTATCAAAATTGATTCCGAATATAGTAGGTAA
This sequence comes from Catocala sponsa, assembly GCA_963564715.1. Classification (NCBI taxonomy): domain Eukaryota; kingdom Metazoa; phylum Arthropoda; class Insecta; order Lepidoptera; family Erebidae; genus Catocala; species Catocala sponsa. Next base: position 3,621,809 of record OY751352.1, read on the forward strand.
TAATTTAGATATACATAGATATAAGAAAACATGTGAACGTAGTGGGGATGACTCGCTATCTCCCTCGCATAAGTGCGGTTAAATAGCGGTTACATCATAGTTTGTATCGTGCATTCTTTTTCTATCATTTGACAATTACCCCCTACTGTTTGAAATTATTGTATCTTATTTATTTTTTAATAAATTTAGAGAAATCTTTGTATTTTAGAGTTTTGGTAACGGAAGTAATTGCTTAAATAATAAAAATATGCGAGAACTATGTTGTACTAAATTCATTAAGTATTTGATATTTTTACTCAAAAATACTAAAATCGGTATCGTTAGCCTTCGGGTTGCGGAAGTCAGATGGCAGTCGCTCCGTGTAAAAACTGATATTCAGCCAAATGCGGTTAGACTAGAAAGCCGATCGCAAGCGACTTGGGAATAATAAAGGCTAGGGAGAAGAAGATTAAAAAATACGAAAATTGAAGTTGGGTTCTTTCATCGCATTAGGACTAAACGCGGTCTCAAAAGAAAACAGCGTAAACAAACAACACACTGCAGGAGGAAGGCGTGCGGGAGGCGGGAAGCGCTTGCAATTTTAAACTTGTTAAAATATGATTATTGGAAAACGTATTAAGCTTTGTAGAAAGTGGTAAAACGAAAAATGTTAAGTATGATGTAAAGGAGACACGGGTAAAAGGTTATTAGTATTTTTCATTTAACTCTGTATATAATTCTTCTATACGTACATATTATGCGTCACTCAAGTCCTCCTAAAGTGTTAAACCCAATTTGATGTCATTTTTGTGTGTGCTCGAGTGGGTCCCTGGTTGGGGTAGATTCACAATTGGAGCCGGTAGGTGGCTCTGTGATCGGTTCGGTTGAGCAGGATTACATCTGCCGAGTCTGCTAATCTTTATATTTGAAAAACCAGCTTCTATAGATACGTTTGTGTTCGCAAATCTCGAAAACTTGTAGTTTTTAGACAACGTTGCATTTTTAGTTTAATGTTTTTAGACACCTTTTATTTAGAAGGTCATGGTATGTATGGTGTAAGGTCAAGGGCGCAGCTCACTTACTGCAACTATATTGTTCGCCGACACATTCAAATATCATTCCCATACAACATCGTTACTTCAGACTGAGTGTTGGTTACGGCAGCCATCGAGACTGGACATTTGCCCGGTTGTATAGTGCATCTTCCTACTCTCTCACTCTTGTAGTCAGAGAGCGCAGTCCAACGTAGCCAGAGAGAGATCGATACGGGACCAACGAGCTTATGTGCTCCAGAAGCACGTGGTATGAATCATCGCCAACTTTCTAACGCCAGGCTGTTACTGATAGTTTCAAGTTACTCGAGTGTCAAGGATCTAATATCTATTCACCTAATATTCGAATATTCGAATATTAGGTGAATGGATATTAATCGAATAAATCGAAAGTCTGAATTTTCTAATTGAATCACTAGTACCCTTGCTATGTTGTATATCAGGGCCTGGATTTTCTGTCTTCTCTTACATATTTTCTTTTGTGTGTTAAGACTTAAGTTATCTGCAATCAATGCCGGTGAATTTACGTCTTTGTGGTATTACCTTTAGAACATACATACGCTTATCTCCCTAAGGCCACATTTACGGAGACGCGTGGCGTCGCGTGTGGCGTGGTGTTTTGCGGCGCGTCGGATGTTTTTTAGCGGCACGCTTCATCGCACGCGTAAACACAAACATAGGGCAATATCTGTTATTCTTCCAATTGAAAGAGCACAAAGAGCACTCCTAAAAGTAGCTACACATCAACCTTTTCGCTATCCCACATGCCTTTTGTATCAATATTCTAAAGTATAATATAATGTCCTCCAGACCGAATTTCGGCCACGACGGCCAATCTTAACGGAGACTGGCCATCTGCGCAGGAGATATTATAGTGCACAAGTGTGTGCGCAAACACAAGTGCACTCTCTGTGCCCTAACTCTCATGATCCGATGGGAGGGTAATCCGACACGACCAGAGAGAGATCAAGCGCAGGACCAACGGCTTTACGTGCTTTCCGAGGCATGGGGGTGTCTAACACCGCCAACTTCCTAACTCCGGGATTATTGAGATTTCTATACAGAAAAACCCAATATCATTTTGTTGGTCCGACCCGAGATTCGAACCTGAGACCTCATGCACAGCAGTCGCATTCACTACCGCTTTGCCACGGAGGCAGTATTCTAAAGTACTAACAGTCCGGCAGCTTTTTATAATGCACACCGTACTAAAACAACATACTACTCTTGATTATAACCCGGAACTTACTAACACTAACCGACGAAAAGATATCATTTGTACTACTCTACTCTCCGTAAATGAGGCCTAAATGGGTTAGATAGAGTTGTGTTACACCCATATTTCACCAGCTAAGGTTTGAGGTACCTCGTAAAAGGTTAGAGCGTGCCCCCTTATTGTCGTTTGCCGGGCGCAATTCCAGACTGGCACTGAGAATTTTTTGACCTAAATCTCCCAATAACTTTTTGAACGACCAAGGAATTCAACCCGGAAGATCTCAAGCGCGACAGACGCATACAATCCTGCGGCGCTCCTAAGGCATTCCTTTTCTAAAACAGGAGTGAATATAGTATGCCAGTATTAAGCCATAGTCTCTCTGCCTTCCTTTCTGGGAAACTGGCGTGATTATATGTATGTTAATAAGGTTTATCTTTAGGTTAAAGGTCGCATGACCATCCACAATCGCGTGTGGTAACAGAAACATGAAAAGGTTTTAGTTTAAAAAATCAACACCAATGATTAGAATCGGAGGCTTGTTTGAGCTTTTCGCTTTAAATAGCCCATAGCATGGCATTAGAACTAATTTCTTGTTAGTTTACTGATGCAGAGATGAGTTAAAATCCTTGGAATTGTAATCTTTTCATTGGGAAAAGTTTTAGACGTTGTGAGATAAGAACTTTTGTATGAGGCTGACCTGATAAGTTCCCCGCGGTTTCACTCACGTTTATAATTACTGCTCCGCTCCCATGGTTCCTGGCGCGATATGTTGTGGCCTTTGTTACTTCTAGATACAGTAGTTTTTTTATGGTTGAAGAATTTTTAAAATCGGATTGTTAGTTTTTGAGTTTATTCATTACAACTCAACATCGCCTCGGCTGCTATGAGGGCGGTGTGGAGGCCACTGCTCTTAGACCACACGACTGCTTACCATCAGGTGGAGTGTGGTCATTTTGAAGAGCAAAAAAATATATAAAAAAACATTAGAGAATCCTTTCTCTTCATAATAATAGTATAGAAAACGAGTATAAACACGGTCATGCTTTATTTACATACCTATTTCGGACGAAGACGTTTTGACCAGGTTGTACCGTTCCTGGTTACAAGCAGACCACACATGCGACCATGGCCAGTGCAACCTAGTCGAAACATTAATTCTTCTAAAATGCATGTAAATACTGATAATGATCACGTTAATACCCGTTTTAGTTGTATATATATATTTTTTTGTACAACTATGGTGGCAAACAAGCATACGGCTCACCTGATGGTAAGTGGTCACCGTAGCCTATAGACGCTTGCAACACCAGAGGCATCACTTGCGCGTTACCGACCCTTTAGGAAAGGAAGTGGGCAGGAGAAGGAGCGGGAAGGGGGAAAGAGGGTGATTGTGCCTCCGGCACTCTCACTCACCGAACAAAACACAACAGTAGGAATACTGCTATTTCACGTCGATATTCTGTAGAGGGTAGTCCTTCTCCGGTCGAGCCGGCCCATTCATGCTGGAATCAGCGAGGCTCTACTACTCTATGTATACATATATATAACTTTATATATTCGTATATTATGAATCATGCAACGTAAAAGTGTAAAAGTGATAAGAACTTTTAACAGAAGTTCTGCGTTATCCCCTATAATCCCGTTTTGAGTAGAAGTGTCATACTGGTGTTGTTATTGTTAGTTTATGTTCTTCTTTATGTGTGTGCAAGTCTCTATGTTGCATTGGAAATTACTGGTAGCTTAAATAAAACGGATAGATTGTTCTAGAATAGAGAAATTTGTTGTTTGAATATGCTCGTAATTTATACTCGTGACTTGATGACAGCTTGACATCACATATGTACGGTTGAAATACAGGTGATTCAAGGCTTTCCACGTTATTAGTGCCCCTAAAAAATCAAAGATACATTTAGTCATATTACAAAGTAACGGTTAGAGACCGTTCTGGTATTCGTATTAGTTAGTATGCTTACGTAAGCGATATAGTTACACAAAATTTCGGGAAATCCCCTAACATTCTCTTCGCATTAGAGCATTGAGCATAGACAAGTAGGGTTGCCAGATAACTATGTACCTATGTACGTTCAATTCAGAATCTACTGAATTTTACAAAAGGTATACGTAAAGTAATTAAATGAATATCGCTGACGTAATCACCATTTCAAATGCCTTCCCGTTCCTCATGACATCAAAAATAAGAAAAGTAAAAGCCTTCTTTCTGGTGCTTGCTTAATATTTGGACGACCCCTTATGAACATGAAACTTACACCTATCAATGTGAATTCAGACTGACTTCTTGCCATGTTCAGCAAAGCAAGGGCGTAGAAGCTATGAGAAGAAAAGTTAGGAATTTTTCTTTATATTTCTTTCAGTGACAGAGTCCTGTGTGTCACTAAAGCTGCTGGCCAGAGATTGCACTGGTACCATCATTATATCTTCTTCAGTCGTAAAGCATATTTGCGTACTGGCTGAAAAGCCAAATAGCCGTCTTTGACCGTCCATGCTTTATTTTAAGCAGTGGTTATTTCGTTGACATTGCTTCTGCTGCTACAGATAAATCTATGAACAGCTGCCGTTTACCATTAGGTGGATCGCCAGGTCCTCTGGCACGCGTCGCCTCCTCGTTGCCTCTGCGCCAAGCGTGTGGGTTCAACAAAAAATTGTGCGATTTACAAATTGTTGTCCCGACTCTTAAGTGTTATATGTGTATGTTGTTTGAAAACATCTGCCGCGACACGGCAATTATTTTGATAGCTGTGCTTTTACTTGTCGTTCTGTTGGTTCAAAGGCCATAAGTTGACTGCTGATCAATAGATCGCAGCTTCTGTCCTATGGTTAGACATAACGCTATTGTATTTTCCTGCAACAAAATTTATATAAGTTGATAGTCTGTACCACAAGTTTGTGATCGGCAAGAGAGGAATAAATAATCCTCGTATTCAATGCGACTTGTAACAGGCTGAACTTGGTGCAAATCTGCTTAATTCTACCAAACTTTGTTGGTGTGTATTACGCTTTTTTTTGTTGTTGTCCTAGAATACTAAGGCTTCTTAATCTTTAGAACTCTTGCTGAATGAGAGTTGAAAAGAAAAAGTTTACTTCGCGACGATGAACTTGGAAAACTTGGATTTGTTTTACGATTTACTCAAAATAATTGAGTGTTCAATTGTTTTTGTTGAGTGGTTGGGATTGTGGACATTCGTTTTTTGATTAGCCTGTCAATTGTTGAATGCCGGACATGATTGAAAATCTATTGTTTCTGTCCGCCAGTGTGCCGCTGCGACTCGATAGGTTAATTCGTAGTTCGAATCGTGCGAGTCTTACGATGTGATTACTATAATTAATATTGTTGTTGTGTGTAGTGTTGTTTTATAATTTTAGTACATATATATTTTTGTTACTAGGTTTTCTTAGTCAATTTTGACATCAATTTTTTTAGTTTTATATATGTTTTATAATTTACTAGCGACCCACTGTGGCTTCGCACGCGTAGTATAAAACCTTAACAAATTATACACCTAAACCACTGAATCACTCTGTATATTGGTGAAAACCGTATGAAAATCCATTCAGTAGTTTTTGAGTTTATTGCGAACAGACGCGGCGGGGGACTTTGTTTTATAATATGTAGTGATCATTGATAATATAATCGTTCCGATGCTGACGACCAGACAAACTGCTTTTATCTTTACGTGTCGATATGGTTAAGCTGACAAGTTAATAACTCTAATGTACATACAAAATCTCACGCCATTGTATTTAATATATTATTAATTTATTTTTATTATATATATAATTTAATTAACATGCTATGTTATTATGTTATCAATTTTAATATTTGCAGCATCTTATAAAGGCTTTCTATAAAAGATTATATTTTAAATTCTAAATTTGTTCTACTTTATTTATTGTTACTCAATTAAAACTACTGCCTTAAAAGTGATAGTGGCATAGTGGCGGAGATAATAAAAAATCTATTGTGTCTGGCCACCGGTGTGCCGTTGCGACTCAATAGGTAAAAGAATTGTTGTATAGTAGTGACTATATTGATTGTCTTATATAATTTAATAAAGAATTACGACTAAGTATGCAGGACAACCCTTGAGCCAATAGATCATTACTTCCGATTAGAATGTGACTGCGAATATGTGTCGTAACAATTTAAACTAAACAGATGTGCTTGCATTCGTCACATTGTAATTCGCTGTGCGATGCGCGATGTATCAAACTGGAAGCGCATGCGCACAGCGAATCAAAATCTGTCGAACATATTCGTCAGATTTAATTCATATTCGTGCGCACTTGTCTATATTTTTACAAATATGTCAGTATGAACTTCTACTACAAATGTTGTACCCCAAGAATACTACCTACTCAGACTAAGATCACACAAATGTTTATCCGATGTGGGTTCAAACACATTAACTATCATATATCAGAGTGACACTATATCAAATGTATTGGTCACGTTCATTTAAGAACGGCATGGCGCTTAATCTGTTAAACACCACCACGACAATCTAATTAACAACCACGGATGTTTCATCCGTGCAATAAATTACTCTGAGACTTCACATATGAAAGCGACACCTTCTGTACCACCAGGTTCTTCATGTTCTACTGAATTATTTTTTGTTCTTGACATTCAATCACGTCATTATTTCCGGCAGGATAATCGGCGGTACTACCTGGATCTGAAGGAGAACTCACGCGGGCGCTTTCTGCGCGTGTCACAGACCATAACGCGCGGCGGGCCCCGCTCGCAGGTAGCGCTGCCGGCGCAGGGCATGATCGAGTTCCGCGACGCACTCACCGACCTGCTCGATGACTTTGGCACTGATGATGGAGGGTATGTATCACCTACAAACACATACATAAGGAATAAAATGTTGAAGTGCACACATCCGTATCACGTTACTGCGTGCGTGTACGCATTTATAATTGGACGTACTTTCTGAAAAACGTTCCAACCCACAAAGTTAACATTTGGAGATAATCGTGATTGAAGTTCAATCCCGTATTTCTTCTTCATACATGCGGGTTGGGCTACTAAGCCATGATTTCATATTTAGAGTGATAGTAGAGCTACCAAATTTTTCCAGCTAGTAAATAGTAACCCCGTGACTAGTTTGCTAATAATAACTCGATTTTGACCCGAGTGTGGGTTGGAACGTTTTTCAGAAAGTACGTCCAATTGTACGTACAAAGCTCCGTGCTTGCATATATTTTCAATACCAAAAACTCACATAGATAGTCGAATGTTGATAATACATACTACAATTCATAAGTACGTAGGATGTTGACACAACACCTAACTGTTTGCGTATACGTATACGTAGAAACTCCGTACTCATTTCTAAACACAGACATAGAGCTAGTTATCGACAGTTGATAATGCACACATCTGTACGTATACCTTGTCGCACGTTCAAGTAACTGCATGCGTGTACGTACACGTATACGCATTGATCACTGCATTAGATTGCCGTGATTAGCCCGCGGCTTCACACGCGTTACTCTAGATTTTATCAATAAATTTCCATCCTTCCATCAATATTATAAAGCTGAAGAGTTTGTTTGTTTGTTTGAACGCGCTAATCCCAGGAACTCCTGGTTCGATTTGAAAAATTATTTTAGTGTTGGATAGCCCATTTATCGAGGAAGGCTATATAACATCACGCTACGATAAATATAAGCGAAGCAGCAATGAAAAATGTTGCAAAAATGGGGAAAATTCTCTTATATGAAGCAGACGAAGTTGCGCGAGTCAGCTAGTGATAACTATAACTACGGCTTCAAACATGGGGTGCTAACGTATTGAATATATTGACGTAATATACCTACTCATTTATGAATTTACTAGCTTTTGTCCGCGGCTTCGCTCGCGTTAACTTAGAATTTGACAATCAATTCGGGTCGTACTCTGCTTGTAATAATATAATTCAATCATGATTCGAAAGACACGTGGCGCCATATATTATTATCGTAAGAACGTTATTGTTGTTTTCCTCGGGAACAGTAATTTTTTTCGGAATGAAAGATAGCCTATGTCCGTTTCTGTACACCTGACAACGTATATGCAAAATTTCAAGATGATCGGTTCAGTGGTTTAGGCGTGAAAAGGTAACAAACAAACAACCAAACTCATTTTCGCTTTTATAATATTAGTTAGGATTAGGATAAACGTGTACTCATATAGACATATATGTAGGCGTCAACAACTTTAATTCGAATATTCGATTGTCATCCGAATGTCGATTTAAGGGACAACGATTAACGACCTTCGAATTTTTTTGTGTTTTATGGCAAGCAATGGCTTGGTTGTTTTCTCGGTATTTATTTGCTATCCTTTACTATAATATGGGCTCTTGGCTTGTTTACCACCAATACCAATAAAAAACAATAAAAATTAAACCAACATACTATAAAAACTGGTATGTCGTTGGTAATTAAAACTGCATTCTTATCTCGTCTATTGATTGACATTGTATGTACTACATAATTCATTTACGGTTGCTATAATCTCATATGCGCGCTTTCTATTGCTTGTTCCGTATGGCTAGATAATACTTCAACTAAAAGTCACAAAGCGATGTATGCTGTTTAAAAAGGCACTTAAAATTTCGTCTACTACGTGTAACCTAAAAAGAAAGATAGAGCTATTTCATCTTCGCTTAACCTGTTAAGTCGCAGCGGCACACATGCGCCTCAATACAATAGATTTTTAATTATGTCTGGTTACATAAGACTTGACAGGCTAAACTTCGAATATCAAGCAGATGTTCTATTTTCTAAGCTTACTTCAAAATATATGAGTTACCTACCTACTTTACTTTATCCTTACTAATATTATAAATTCGAAAGTAACTCTGTCTGTCTGTCTGTCTGTTACCTTTTCACGGCTAAACCACTCAACCGATTTAGATGAAATTTGGCACAGATATAGTTTAAAACCTGGGGAAGGACATAGGCTACTTTTTATTAATGTAGGTACCACGTGGGCGGCGCCGCGCGCAGAAGCTAGTACTATATAGTTTACCCTCATTTTTATTCTGTAACTTTAATATTAATAGTACAATTAAATGTATAATTTAACGGAACGAAACTAACGTCTAAGACACAGGCTTGGCTTAGTTCAGACGTTAGGGTTCATTGAATATTGTAGGTTATCTTATCTTATCTTATCTTATCTTGTGTGTGGGGGCCAGTCAGTACAGACCGGCGACACTTCGACCCAGTGGGATCTTTTGTGTCAGCCCCAAGATTTAACCCTTAGCTATCTCCTTATGAATGTACTGCATTAGCCGCAGTGTACAATTCAGAGGGAGAAGCCTGAAGTCTTCAGGGTTTGGATATGCCAGTATTCTAGGTTAACAAGTTGTATGTATTGTCGTGTATTTGGTGTCAATAAAGAAATTATTATTACGTCTGCTAGTCAGATATGCGTTAATCGCTAAAGTGATTCAGAGGACATATGGCACACAGACCAAAACATAGAAATTTCATTCTTATGGCTGTGTCACAATGCCCGCGGGCGGAGCGACGGCCAGCAACTAGTATACTTACTATTTGTTTTATTGAAGTGAAAACTTCTTTAGCGGCGTTGTGCACTTTTTTTTTATGGGTATAAAATGTTAAACTCGCGTCAGGACACGTGACCTGATTGAAAATTCGTAAGACGGAGGGAGAATCATGTCATGTTTGTGTAAGATAGCGCAAATAAATGAATATTGAATTTTACCACATAAATTATAGTACTCTTATACTGATTATTAAAGCAATTCGTGCAAAATTATTCCCTAACCATTCCAAAATATCAAAAATGCACAACGTTAATATTCAAGTTTGCACTTATGCCGGCACTCCCGGAGTGCAACCTGTTGTTTTTTTTTTGAAAAGCAAACTTCCGCACTAGTACATTATCCTGAGCCGCGAGAATCTTTATAAACATTCAAAGTCATACAACATCTAGACACCAAACAACTAGGGTGTCGTTGGTAATAAACGTTTGTGGACTACACCATTTTTTATTCCGTGTGGGTATCGAACCCATAACATTCGGCGCCGTGGCAATGCCAAGACGACCACTTAATCCCGCGTAGATTTTGCACACTGATAGCGTTATTAATTAACTCAGGATCATTCCGGTACCCGTTCTAGGTAAAAAATGGACGAGGCCGCGGTCAGGAGCTAGCAAATTAAATCAATATTATACTATATATACGTGAAGGCTGAAACGCCTTGATCTTGCAGTACATATTTAATTTAATAATGTTGTGTGCGACCCTTCAGCTGTAAGCCATCGATCGTATTGCACCCTGTACTACTGAAACACTACGATTGTTACACCAATGTAAAATGCATGCGCTACTATCGATCCGTCACAATTATAACCATTTTACTAGACAATTTAGACCATTAGTTCCCAAAGTGGTCCAGGTGGACCCCCAGGGGTCCACGGGAGACTCGACGGGGTCTACGTTGGCGTGATAAAAAAATGGGGATTCACAATTCGTAGGCGGGGGGGTCCACGAAAATTTATTTGCTTTCAATAGTGAAGAACTAAAATGTCCACGAAAATTTATTTGCTTTCGACAGTGAAGAACTAAAATGTCCACGAAAATTTATTTGCTTTCGATAGTGAAGAACTAAAATGTTGGTTTGATTTCACCGACTGTTCGACTAGCTCAGCGACTGTTACTTGTAAAACTTGCATTTTTCATATTCAGTACCAGTGGTTTTTCGATGTTTCGGTAGAGAATTTCTAAAAAAAAAGGTCAGCCCGTAGATATTTTCTAATTGCATGAACTTGTTTAGCTGCAGGGGGTCCACCGGAATCAGCTAAATTTTGAAAGTGGCCTATGAGAAAAATGTCTGGGAGCCTCTGATTTAGACCGTTCGCTGTTGACTTGCTATGTTTTAGAGACGCCTCCGTGGCGCGATAGTGAATGAGGTCTCGGGTGCGAATCCCGGGTCGGGCCAACATAAAGTATGTAATTAGATTTTCAGTTAAGAAATCTCAATAACAACCCGGAGTTTGGAAGTTAGTGATGGTAGATATAGCCGTTGGTCCTGCGCCTGATCTCTCTCCGGTCGTGTCGGATTACCGTCCCATCGGATCATGAGAGTTAGGGAACAGAGAGTGCACTTGTGTTTGCGCACACACTTGCACACTATAATATCTCTTGCGTAGATGGCCAATCTCCGTTAAGATTGGCCGCCGCGACCGAAATTCGGTCTGGAGGACATTAGAGACGCGTTATTGATCTTCCTGAAGTTGGCAGACATCTATCTTTTAAACATCTTAGAATTAAAATTTGAAAAATATTACATTGAAATATCTCTCTCTCTCTTCCTGGCTAAGTATTTTACATGATGGTAGAGTCAGTCTTCTTTATTTTAGCCTTCCACTTCGTTGTATCCTTGACATTGTCGTCGGACAGCTTGCATTCCATCTATGCTGTATAATAATAATAAATTTTTATTCGGTAAATAAAAGTCTTTACAAAACACATTACAGGCTACTTATTATATTAAATTCACATTAAAACTATATTTAATCTAAAGGAAAACATTTACAATTTAAATATTGGACACAAAAAGTCTTGTTTATAAAGTCTGTTTTTACATTTTATTACCTGAACTAGGTCAGAGAACTGTGTTTCAGGCTGTTACTCATATTGTAATACAGATGTACCTGCCGATATATCTTTGAACATATAAATAAATGTTATGTATATTTAGGTTAGGTAATAAATGGTGACGGTATTGCTGCCTACCGATCACATATATACGATCTGCTGCTGCAATTTTGCTAACAGAAAAGCCTCTGAAATCCAAGTCCTTTGACCTTTTACATTGCAAGCAAACTAAAGCGCATTTTATACCACAGGACCAATGAAATACTCGTGCTATGTCTGTTTTAGAAACTAAAATTAGTTGATATAAACTGCAGCTATAGCCTGACATATATTTACTAGCTTTTGCGCGCGGCTCAGCCCGCGTAGTACCTACATCAATAAAAAGTAGCCTATGTCCTTCCCCAGGTTTTAAACTATATCTGTACCAAATTTCATCTAAATCGGTTAAGTGGTTAAGCCGTGAAAAAGTAACAGACAGAGTTACTTTCTAATTTATAATATTAGTAAGGATATAGCCTAGTTAACTGATGGGCTGCTACGCAGAGGTGTCGTGTTCGATCTCAAGAAACGCATCTCTGACTTTTCAAAGTTATCAAATCAAATCAAATCATTTCAAATCAAATCATTTATTTCGGGCTGCATAGGCCCATAGATAAATACCTTAACCTAAATTTACATATTATATAATTTTATAATACATACAACACCATCTAGCCCAAACTAAGCAGAGCTTGTAGTATAGGTACTAGACAATGGATAAACATTACATATATACTTTTTATTGTTTTATAAATACATACATATTATATCTGCATAGAAACACCCAGACCAAGACAAACATTATATACTTGAAGTTTCCTTCACCGTTCAAGCGAGCGATAAATAATTAACCATTAAGGTTAATAATGATCTGAACGGTGAAGAAAAATATACATCATCGCGAGGAAACATATGTCTGAGAACTCTCTGTGACGTTCTCGAAAATTTGTAAAGTCTGCCAACCAGCACTAAACCAGCGTGGTTATAGTCTAACTCGTCTTAGATGAAGACGCCTGTGCCCAGCACTAGGATAGCTCATATACAGGGCTGATATCACTAAACTAAAGTATCTCTTTCTCGAAGCATATGAGGTACTTCTAGTTACCTTAGAAATATCGATGTGCGCAATTGCCGTGCATAAATGCGCGCTGCGGCCTTGACCTTGGTAAAGTACCTTGCAATGGCCGATGCATTCAAATGTTTTGTGATGGCCGGGCTATAGATTAAAACATTGCAGACACATATTGTAGAAATTAATTTGGCCGTTTAGAAGCCCTTTAGTAATCGTCATAATCTTTCACATTTGAAAACTTAACTACGAATAGTGCGAAAGTGAGTGAAAAGAAAGGAAGTGAGTTTGTTTGAATGCGCTATTCTCAGGAACTACTGATTCGAATTGAAAAATTATTTTGGTGTTGGATAACCTATTTATCAAGGAAGGTTATAGGCTATATAACATCATGCTACGACCCACGGGGCCGACGCAGTAACGATAAACGCGGTTGAAACCGCGGGAACATCTAGTACCTACATATACTTTCATAGTGTCACGCCAATTACCAAACCCAGAGATATCTCCTATTACTGAAATTCGGTTTGTTTTCGGTCATAGCGGCCAATCTTCACGAAGACCGGCCATCTGCTAGTACATAATAGTGCACAAGTCTGCGCGCAAGCACAAGTGCACGCTGTATTCCCTCACTCTCATAATGCGATAAGACGGTAATCCGACACGACTGGAGAGAGATCACGCTCAGAATCATCGGCTTGACGTATTTACCAACGCAAAGTCGTCTGCACAGCGCCAGCTTCCTAACGCCGAGCTGAAAATTTATTGACAGCAAAACTAACTCTTTGTTAGCCCGACCCGTGATGTGAACTTAATACAACAGTCGCATTTGTCACCATATCGCCATCGAGGTATTTAGGATAACGAGGACTTCATTAACAGGTTAGACTTTTTGAAGGCTAGGTCTCTACTAATTGGTGATTACCAATTAGTAGAGACCACGGGGCTTTTACAAACATTCAAATAACGGACACAGAGAACATACAGACTGGACCCTATTATCTCTGTGGACAATTTCCAATATTTTTTGTACCGTAGGTACGATTATCGGACACTCAACTCTATAGAAGCGATCAATTAAACCACTGCGCTATAATATAAAACTGTGTGTAATAATAATAATAATAATAATCTTTATTTGCATAAAACATGTGTGTTCCAATAAATAGGTCTTAAACGATAGCAGTCTCAACATGTTTTGCCATTACTGGCATACAAATGTATTTTGTGAATAAAATTTTATGTGCATGCAATCATAGTAATTAATGTTGAAAATTTTAAATAAAGGTAATAAAAAATAAAGAAATGTCAAAAGGTTAATGTCATACTGAGAATGTCCGAGTAAAATATTATATAAGTCAATAGTAATAACATTATTGCAGTAATTATTAAGTATCGTTTAGGTAGTCACTGATATTATAGTAGCATTTTTCTGTCAACATTTCTTTAAGTCTCCTTTTAAATGGGTTTACATTTAATGTCTTATACTCATTTGGAAGTTTATTATATATTTTAGGTGCCATACAAAATATACTGTTACCCAAATGAGCAGTTTTGGCGCCGTGTGAACGTAGGCGATCATTGTCGCGCCGGTTGCGCTTCACTGTGTCAGATAGTCTTGGAAATAGCTCTGGGTTTGTTTTTACGAACACGCATACCTCTAATATATATAAGGAAGGTAGAGTTAATATTTTATGCTTTTTAAAGTGTGGTTGACAGCTGTCTGTAACTTTTAGCTCGAACATAGCACGTATACATCTTTTTTGGAGTTTAAATATTAATGTTTTATCTGTCGAATTTCCCCAAAAAATTATTCCATATCTTAGGATGGATGCCACTGATCCATGAGACGCTGTAAGTAAGGTATCTGTATTAACTGATGGTGCTAGTTTATATAGAGCATAAGATGACTTACTTAATCTACTACTAAGATGCTCAATGTGATTTTTCCAATTTAGTTTTTTGTCTATTATAAGCCCTAGAAATTTAGTACTGTCGACTTCCTTTATTAACTTATTATTATAGTTTATATCAATTTGTGATGGAGTATTTATGCGTTGGCTGAAGTGCATTATGTAGGTTTTATTTAAGTTAATTTTTAAATTATTATTAATTAGCCAAGAAATTATCGATGTCAAAGAATTATTTATGTCATTTTTATAAGTGTCACGATTTTTGCAAGCAATTGTCAGTGTACTGTCGTCAGCAAAGAGAGTCATAGGTTGATTTATGGATTTTGGCATGTC
The DNA here is from genome assembly GCA_963564715.1 of Catocala sponsa. Taxonomy (NCBI): domain Eukaryota; kingdom Metazoa; phylum Arthropoda; class Insecta; order Lepidoptera; family Erebidae; genus Catocala; species Catocala sponsa. Next base: position 3,637,051 of record OY751352.1, read on the forward strand.
ATTTATATAGATAATGAATAATAGGGGTCCGATCACGCTCCCTTGTGGGACGCCGAACTTAATAGAGCGTTCACTTGAGGTGTAGAGCACTTCTGTTTTAGTTTTATTGTCTAGTCTCGAGATCATTGTGACTTGCTTTCTATTAGTAAGATACGAGTCTAAAAGGTTTAAGACATTTCCTCTTATTCCATAGCATTCCAGCTTGTCTTTTAGGATAGTGTGATCTACGTAGTCAAACGCCTGCGTCATATCGCAGTAAATAGCACATACTGGCGTTAATATAATATAATAATAATATTCTATCACATACACACAACACCATCTAGCCCAAACTAAGCAGAGCTTGTATTAAGGATGTTAGACAATGGATAAACATACATATATACTTTATTTTGTAAATACGTTCATATCTATACTAATATTATAAAGCTGAAGAGTTTGCTTGTTTGTTTGTTTGAACGCGCTAATCTCAGGAACTACTGGTTCGATTTGAAAAATTATTTTAGTGTTGGATAGCCTATTTATCGAGGAAGGCTATAGCCTATATAACATCACGCTACCACCCACGGGGGCGGCGCAGTAACCATAAACGCGGGTGAAACCGCGGGAACATCTAGTATATGTATATTCCTATAAAAACCGACCAAATGCGAGACGGATTGGCGGATCGAGGGATACCACTACCAGTACCACTTGGCCGGTTTTTATTATTTCTTGATTTTGCTAGTATACCCTACTACATTCTGTTTTTCAATTTCAATTGAGCAGAAAGTATTTCTTGCTACATAAAACATAAAATAAACACATTCTGTAGTCTCTAGTTATTCATATATATATTCTATGTTAGTAGTAGGTATGTTAGAGGTGATAGCCCCCTAGAGGTAGGTATTATATCTATATATTAATACGTGAAGCGGAAAATTTGGAACCCTTTTTACGAAAATTGGGCGGACGGAGGAGTATGAAATTTCGCACACTTATAGTTTATACAGAGAAGAAGTGACGAATGCTAATATTGTTATAAAATATGCATTAGAAATACATTAAATTAATGAAAAAATACTACACGCACACATCTATGCATTTGACACACGCAGTCAAAGCGCGTAACTATGGTTACATATATCAATATATAATGACATATATATCAGCAATATCTTACAGGCAAACTGGTCGAATTTCGAGCACTAGGCGACCGCTAGTATACTTAACTCTGCCTAGCTCTTCTAGGAATAGTCTCATCAGCCTATAAGTGCGCCTATGTATGTATGTAACTAAAAGGCGTGGTCATACACCGGTTGGCATGGATTAAAATGGTTTATGTAAACTTTGTACAATCGAGGATGGAATAACCGTGTCTTATCGCGTGTACGTTTTGATTGATATTGCGTAAATACGACCTACTTTCACACGAACATTATCGCAGGAAATGATTGCTGAACTCATTAATGAAACCGAACCTACACTGTTTACACACTTGCTTACCGTTATCATTATTTGTGCGAATTTAAAGATAGATGGCATATTTTTTTATCCGTTATAAAAGACGATTTCCGCACTAGGTACAGTCGGCCAAAATGTGGTATACCACCCTACGGTTGAGATTTATTTGAACGTCATGAAACAATAAGATCGACTTTCCCTTAATAATCCACGAATAATAAAGCAAATATATTATTTTATGTTATTATGCCAGTAATAAGCAAAATAATAATATCGGTTAGACATTGATATATGATTTTATGTTTATAACTTGCAACACCGAAACCAACTGTCATAAGGTCATAACACAAATCGGCTTCCTTGCTTACTCGATTTGCGTGATGGTGTTTCTTTCGTTGTGATTTTGTTATTTTATTACAAACTGAGCATATTAATGCTCATATTTTTTGTGTATGATAATGATGATGATGTGTGACGACCGTGTGTGTGAAAAACATTTATTTAAAATGTTGCCATCGGTAAAAATAAAAAATATTTTATCTCAATAATGGGGTTATTGAGATAAAATATTTTTTATTTTTATATTTTTATATAATTAAATTCCTCGATTAGCATTAATGACATTGCATACTATCAATAATTTAAATATGGTTTTAAATATGGGCACTCGTGGCCAAACTTACTATAGGTAGTGGGTATTCCCCTTTCGTGTAACGTCACTAGTCGATACAAATTTAAAAAAGAATGACGTCGCAACCGCATAACGCATTAAAGTTCGGGAGTGAGGCTTGTTTTAACAAAACAATTAAAGATGACCAAAATACCTAGGTACCTATATCTTAGTCAACTTTAATTGTTTTTTTTTAAACAAAAAATACGTGAGCAATATTTTTTCCTAATCTAAAAAATGTAGTATGTCTATTGCTGCGTCAGTGTCGTGGGGGACTTTACATACGTTCAAATAAGAATACCCAATCTCAGAAGAACTATTTGTAGATCATACAATTTTTTGTCCCGTGTGAGGATCGAACCCACAGCACTCGACGCAGTGGCGTGGCAACCATTTAACTACTACGCCATACGTGCAGTCAGATCAACTTTTGGTCGTATCTTATAATATCAAACCTGTATGTAAACTATCCCATTGTTGGGCAAGAGCTTGGTTTGAGAAGGACTAGGGCATAGCCTACCACGTTGGCTGGCTGGTTGATAGACTCTACACATTTTCCTGAACGCAAGTCTGAGAGGCCTACATAGTTGAGGGGCTCTCAGACTTGCAGGTTTTCTCTCGATATGTGCCTACACCGTTATAGCGAGCGATAGTATAACTTCGAAAGGGCAACCAATCTCAAATATTTAAGAGGTAGCTAAGGACTAGCAACTAATCAGAAAAAAAAACATCACCTATTTTACTCAACGTTGTGTGTTAATTGAATAATAGTTAAATAGCAATGGCGGCCTATTGATCAAACGTTAACGATCATTCAAGGACTTGTGAGCTATTCAGTAGTGGAATAGCTAAGTATGGGTTAACGATCTTTTTATAAGTCTGTACACTTTTATTACTAAGTCGTTCTAACTAAATAAGTACCCTTGGCGTCGAACGCGTAACTTACATTTTTAATATAGAAGAATATAAATGTAAAATGTTTCCCATACATTGTTATTATTATTGGAAATAATACGTGAAGCGAAAACTTTGGATCCCTTTTTACGACATTTTTACGTAAATTGGGCGGACAGAGGAGTATGAAATTTCGCACACTTATAGTTTATACAGAGAAGAAGTGACGAATGCTAATATTTTTTTAAAATTATGCTAAAAAGTACATTAAAGTAATGAAAAAACACTACACGCACACAACTATGCATTTGACACACGTAGTCGAAGCGCGTAACTATGGTTACACATATCAATATGTAATTATCAGCAATATCTTACAGGCAAACTTTGGTCGAATTTCGAGCACTAGGCGACCGCTAGTTATTGGAAATTAGTAACATTTTTGATTTTAATGGATTTCTTTCTCTTTTCTGATTCTTGCCTCTGACGCCGTTAGATGGGTCCCGGCGGAGGCTGAAACTTGGTATGGTTCGCGACAAATTGACTTTTCTACTTAGGAATATAAATTGGGGATATTTTCTATTAACATTTTCTAATTAATTATTAATTTTAATTAATTTCTGAGGGCTTAGTACTGTCTTACGTTTACGCGATCGTTACACATTAAAATTAAACAAATGTTTACGATTTTTATCACTTGTTAATTATGTTAAAGTTGTTTACAATTAATATCAAGCTTCAAGTGACTGTTACAACTAGCATTTAGTGCTGCTGAAAAATGTCGGTGAATTCTATCGAGTTAAAATGTAATAAATACTAGTGCAGACAACTCATTTAGATGGTCTATAATACGCGTTATAGCACATGCTCTTAAACGCACTTTGTCTAAGCCAGGTGTATATTGCAAAGATACGTTTGAGTGCAAAAAATAAGCAATATCGCAATACACATAAAGGGTATATTTTAAGTGCATGGCTCAGCTTAAGTGAGTTAAAAAGCATGCGCTCTAACGCGTGTTATAAACTCTAGTTGAGTTTTTACATTTTAACTCAATCGCCACGTTGCACAAATTGTAAACATACAAAAACTTTAAACACTTTTGACTTGATAAAATCCGTAAAAGTAGTATTTTAATTTCAATTTGCTAACAAATTTCTTACTGTTTTCCTTCATCTAAGTTTACTATGGGTGTTATATGATTGTTTTTGTGTTACAGTTTCAAAGGAGAGCTGCCAGAGGGCCGGCACTTGCGTGTCGACAACAAGAACTTCTATTTCGACATCGGACAGAACAACCGCGGTATTTACATGAAAGTCAGCGAGGTGAGAATATAATGCAACACGAACTTAATATAAGATTTCAATCGCTTGCTACATTTGACCATCGATGGATAGAGCCATTAATTTACCACTGTTTATACCAGTAGTTCCCTAAGTGGTCCAGGTGGACCCCCAGAGGTCCACAGGAGACTCGATGGGGGTCTACGTTGGCGTGAAAAAAATGGGGGTCCACGAAAATTTATTTGCTTTTGATAATGAAGAACTAAAATGTTGGCTTGACTTCACTTATCAATGTAGGCAAATAATATTATAAGAAGCTCAGCGACTGTTACTTGTAAAAACTTGCATATTCCATATTCAGTACCAGTGGTCTTGAACGTACCGATTTCATAGAGAATAAAAAAAAAAGGTCGGCGCGTAGAATTCTTCACCAATATATATACGAATGCCAAGAAATATGGTAGAAATGGTAGATGCAGGGGGTCCACTGGAACCAGCTAAATTTTAAAAGTGGTCTATGACAAAAGTCTGGGAACCTCTGATTTATGCCTATAATATGTAAGAACTAAAACTATTTTATAAAGTGCTTATAATAACTTTTGTAGACTCAAGCTACACATATCTGAAGGGTATATTAGCTTCCATATGACTATGCGGCGTGCATTTAAAAAATAACATGAATAGCTTAGTTGACAAATCGACGACACGGTTTGTTAACCTTCGAGTCTTCTTCGAAGAGGTTAATGAAAACACTATGTGGGTCTGTGTGTCTGTCTGTTAGTGACCGGCATAACTCCGGAACTACTGGACCGATTGACTTGTAACATAGTGTGCAGACACCTTGAGGTCATATCTCGATCGAGTTTGAATATAAAGACCCCCGAGATATAGGGGTCATTTCTTTTCATTACTTATACATTTAAGACGAAGAGGTTGAATCCTGGGTTTTTACACCCATCTCGTTGAGATCGCAGGTCCAATATCTGCTCCGGCGACTTTTCTCGCTCATAATTGCTTTTTTGTTTTAAACGTCTAGTCGTATATGAGTCACGGCGCACACCGGTGGCCAATAGATATCTCGTATTCTAAAACTCGACAGATTAATTAACAACACCTAAGTAATAAATACAGTGTCTTGGTCTTTACAAACATTCAAATAATCCACACAAAGAACACCTAGACTCTGGACAGCCAGCATGACTGTTCCATTGGGCGAGGCGACCATATAAATCATTAGATGTGCCCGCGGTTTCACCCGCGTTTATGATTACTGCGCCGTCCCCGTGGGTCGTAGCATGATGTTATATAGCCTATAGCCTTCCTCGGTACATGGACTATCCAACACTAAAATATTTTTCAATTCGGATCAGTAGTTCCTGAGATTAGTGTGTTTAAACAAACAAACAAACTCTTCAGCTTTATAATATTAGTATAGATTATGTTAAAATCGAGCAAGTCATAGGTGGCACATTTAGGCAAGGCATAGGTGAAAAGTTTAGGCAAGTCATAGGTTTCACGTTTAGGCAAGGCATAGGTGGCACGTTCGGGCAAGTTATAGGTACGTTTGGACTAGTCATAGGTAACACGTTTGGGCAAGGCATAGGTAGCACGTTTTAGCAAGGCATAGGTGGCACGTTTTAGCAAGTCATAGGTGGTTTGTTGGGTAAGTCATAGGTGGCACGATTGAAGTGATAGGTTATGTTTGGGCAATCGAAGACGGCGTGTGATGTACTAGCGAGGGAGTGAAGTATCCTACATCTGGTGTTACAGGTGAAGAGCAACTTCCGTACGGCGATCACGGTGCCCGAGAAGTGCTGGACACGATTCCGCGACATCCTCGCCGACTACTGCGACAAGATGTGTCGCGCGCACCAGCCCACCGACTCACATCAGGTAACCGCCGTGCACACATAACACACACACACACACACGAGACATATTTTTTTTTAAAATAACGTTATATTTCTATAATTAATTATATTCTAAGAATTTTTTAATAAAAAAAATAAAACGACTAGGTAATTTATTTTAAATGTAATAGTAGCAATTTATTTTGATTTTATTTGAAAAAAGAAATATTTTAATTTGTAAAGTATATAGTTATTTTTCAAGGGTTACTCGCAGTATGTTTTTGTTTCATATTTTTCAAAGATTGCAATCCTAATTTTTTTTATTATTAGTCTTATCAACCTCCTCAGCTCAGTTAGAATGTTTGTGTTGAGTGGGTTTACGTTGGTAGGGCAATGGCTGCGATTCGAAGTTGTCTCTCGATGGCAAGGCCAATGTCTGGTCCTGGGCTACCTTAAGACTTACTAGCTGTCATGTTTAGAGACTTAAATGATACGTATCAGTGAGTCTTTAAGCGCTCGGTTCGTTTATGCATTATACAATGCGTTTAACGCGTTGCACGTACTATTGTATTGCATACTAGCCATCCACCACTTTTATGATTACTACTCCTTTTACTAGCCTTTCTTATTTCTGGATAAACTTGCTTTCTACTGGTAAAATATATTTAAAATCGACACAGTACTTTTTGAGTTAATTCATTAAATTAAATGAAAATGAAATAATTTTTCTTTGAAATTAAACTACTAATACGGATTTTATCGCGTTGTTTATTTGACAACAACAAACCACAGATTCTCGCTAAAGAACACCGATTCCTACCAAGGATGCTTTGCGAGGTTATTGAAATCAAAAGACATCCTAATTTCAATAAAGAAGATAGTTGGAATGTACCACCAGCTTGGGATCCAGTAATTCAAATAGTCAATCCCAAGAAGAAGGAAACCACAGCTAGACTTCATGATACTTTGAGCTCATTCTGCGTAAATATGTAGAAACACCAATGATTAAATTATGTTCGGGTACTTTGAGACAACTACCATCTTAGTCTCCCCGTGACCATGGCTGCTGAAAAGCAACCGAAACGTCGAGGAAAGTGTAAATATAAATAGTTTTAATAGTTTCAATAAATTAATTAGTTTAAAAATTAGTAAAGTTTAATAGTAATAGTAGTGTAACAGTTTCTAAATTATGTAATAAAGCGTCAAATAAACAACGCGATAAAATTCGTATATAGTAGTTTAATTTCAATGAATAACATTCGCGTAAACAGAAGACAATCCTTACTAATATTATAAATTCGAAAGTAACTCTGTCTATCTGTCTGTTACCTTTTCACGGCTAAACCACTCAACCGATTTAGATGAAATTTGGTACAGATATAGTTTAAAACCTGGGGAAGGACATAGGCTACTTTTTATTCAAGTAGGTACCACGCGGGCGGAGCCGCGCGCAAAAGCTACTATTATATAATTTATCTTTACAATAATTAGTACAGTACTGTTCCTTGCGATATTCTCCACTTTTACGGTTACTGTTCAGCTTCCTTGGCTATATCGTCATAACTTTCGTAAAGTATTGAACTATAAAAAGAAAAATATGTACTCGTAGTTCTTGAGATTAGCGCGTTCAAACAAAAAACAAACATACTCTTCAGCTTTATATTATCAGTATAGATAAAGCAATTGCTACGCTTTTTGGATGCGTATGCGTCTTATGCACCGTATGACGCATAAACGAACCGATGTCGTCTGATCTAGGTTGAGCCTCACCATAGTAATTAAACGTTTTTTATATGAATTTAGTACTAAGCATACGCAATTATCATTTATTTATCTATGAATGAATGACTTTCTTTTCTATATACTACAAAAATCTCATTACACATTTTTTCACTACCAAGCGGATTTGAGAATATTTTAATGTTCTTGCAATGCCTGTCCACTTATTCTTCGGTCTGCTTGAGAGAGAAAAGGCTAGTTCTTTCAAATTACTGTTCTGATTTCATCAAGTGCAATATTTTTTTAGGTTTTAGTCAATCTCTGTATAAGTGCATCCCTGTGAGTAGACGTTTTTTAAGCGTGACATTGTCTGTTAAAGTGGCGACTAACTTGAATCGCATTTAGATGGCGTTGCAGATGAAGTCACGTCTAAAAATATATTAGAAAGACTGTTTGTAATGTTTGATGTATAATCGTGTAGTTGTTACTTCTTACTATCTAGGAGTATTCGCAAGCGAGATGATTTGATGGCAAAGATGTTAAGTGTTATCACCTCCCGTGTACACGCAGGGTGGCGCGGGCAGTGCGGGGCCCGCGGGGGGCGGCGCCGGCGCGGGGGCCGGGGCGCCGGGGGGCGGGGCCGCGCCTGCGGGGGGCGGGGCCGCCGACCGCGCCGCGCCGCGCTCACTCGACTTAGTACGTACGCATACTATACCTCCTCTCGTACGTACGCTCTACACACACACAAGCACGCACACGAATACGCCCGCAGCGCTTGATAACTCGCTTTTAACTCTAACGTGAAAAAAAAAGTGTGGTTGGTCATGTTTAAGAATAGTAGAAAATTAACCCGTCCCGATAAAGGACAAAATATTTTAAGTTACTCGATGTCGCTTGACTGAACTTATCAGCCAATTCACTTTAGTCGGTCTCATTAAAATACAGTTGTCGCGAATTTGGAGATTATTATGTTAATTATTGTAATTTGCGGCGATAAGTTGGCAATATACTAAAGGAATGTCGTTGGAGGTAGCTAACCTCACTGTGAGCCAAAGTCAATGTCAGCGCAACTAAAAGTGGTGTCACGATGAAAGCAAAAAAAAAAAATATCTAATTTTCAACGTTGTTTGATAATGTCCATCAGTAATAATTTTAGTGATCATATAGATATAATATGTTAAAAGAATACCTATCCAATCAAAACAATGTTATTACCAAAAAAGAAATCAATAATCATGAATATAAAAAGCGTGTTGTAAGTTTTAGACATATTGTAAAATAATAATATGTGACTCTGAAAGATAGAATAAGAAATAGTGTGATTAGAGAGAGATGCGGCATGAAAGTGGATATAGTTACAAGAATAGAAAAGGGTATGTTAAGCTGGTTTGGACATGTAGAAAGAATGGACGAGGAAAGACTGACTAAGAAAGGTTATAAGGCTAGTGTGAATGGAACTGTCGCAGGAGGAAAACCTAGGCGAACGTTTCTCGACCAGATCGGAGGCGTTCTGGACAAAGGCCACGTTAAGAGCTCCTTGAACCGACGGGCGTGTATGAGGAATGTGATGAAAGTGAATGAAGCCAGAGAATTGTGTCAGGATCGTAGCAAATGGAAATCCGTAGTCTCTGCCTACCCCTCTGGGAAACAGGCGTGAATCTATGTATGTATGTATGTATAATAATGTTAGAAGGTAATAGATAGAGTTAAAAAAACAATTTTAAATTTTATCTTTATAAAATATATGACGACAACAAAATGATGTAAGACGACAAAATTTGTAACCATTCTCAATGGTGGATATATTTTTGAAGCCGAAGTTTACTTAGGGTACAGAATATGCTACTATCCTTAATTAGGACCATACCTTAATGCTACACATATATTTATTAAATACAATTTATGCTATTTTTATTTCGCGTGGCGGCTTGTAACTCACTTAACACAAAAGTTACTTTTAACCGCTAGAAACACACTGACTAACCGATAATAACTAATTAGTTTAACATTGATTAATGCTTATTATAATTATTTTTACTAATACAATGACATCGTATTATTATTAAAAATATGATGCGATATCAATTCCTTTTACATTAATTTCGCGTGGCGGCTTGTAACTCACTTAACACAAAAGTTACTTTTAACCGCTAGAAACACACTGACTAACCGATAATAACTAATTAGTTTAACATTGATTAATGCTTATTATAATTATTTTTACTAATACAATGACATCGTATTATTATTAAAAATATGATGCGATATCAATTCCTTTTACATTAATTTCGCGTGGCGGCTTGTAACTCACTTAACACAAAAGTTACTTTTAACCGCTAGAAACACACTGACTAACCGATAATAACTAATTAGTTTAACATTGATTAATGCTTATTATAATTATTTTTACTAATACAATGACATCGTATTATTATTAAAAATATGATGCGATATCAATTCCTTTTACATTAATTTCGCGTGGCGGCTTGTAACTCACTTAACACAAAAGTTACTTTTAACCGCTAGAAACACACTGACTAACCGATAATAACTAATTAGTTTAACATTGATTAATGCTTATTATAATTATTTTTACTAATACAATGACATCGTATTATTATTAAAAATATGATGCGATATCAATTCCTTTTACATTAATTCGCTTGGGGCTTTTAATTATAAACGTATCTTTAAAAGTACTATGTTCGTGTAGTAAGCGGTGATGTCTTGTAACAGGGATGTGTACAGCTAGCTTAACCTTTTATGGTTCAAAATCTAAAAGATCCAAACCTACACTTACTTTAGTAAAGAATTAATATTTATAAAAGAAACTGATCTGCTCATTTGTCTAATACAGAGGTTCCCAGACTTTTTTCTCATAGACCATTTTAAAGTTTAGCTGGTTCTGGTGGACCCCTTACAGCTTCATTTCTACCATATTCCTTAATTTGATCAAGTCTCTACGGGCTGACCTATATATATATATTTTTAATTCTCGTGTCTGATTCTACCACGGTAGGCGGGCTGACCTTTTTTTTAGTAATTCTCTACCGAAGACTCGGTAGGTTCGAGACAGCTGGTACTGAATATGAAATATGCAAGTTTTCAAGTAACAGTCGCTGGGCTTTTTAAATTTTCGTGGACCCCGCATACGAATTGTGAACCCCATTTTTTTTTGTCACTCCAACGTAGACTCCCGTTGAGTCTCCCGTGGACCCCTAGGGGTCTACCTGGACCACTTTGGGAACTAATGGTCTAATACGTGGCTGTTTGTTGATCACCACGCAGATCATTCGATCTGCGAGATTAGCCAATGTCGCTGCCGTCATCATACTAATGACGGATCAAGCTATCAACATATCTCAACTATGACTGGCGGCTTTAAAGGCTTCGGCTTTTTCGTGCCTTGAAGAGCATGTAAGGCACGTACACCTGTCATGAACAGAAATAACTTCATTCTGAGCTGGCGTTCTTTTTATTCAGTGGGAACAATAAAAAGAAGACTAGCTCAGAAAGAAGTTCTGTTTATGACAGGTGTACGTACTATGTCTTTTTGCCTTAAAATATAAATTATTATATTTCGGTTTGCTGAGGCTATATGTCACTCATACCAATTCTTCTCCCTAGCCTTTATTATTCCCAAGTCACTTGGGGTCGGCTTTCTAGTCTAACCGAATTTGACTGGATATCAGTTTTTACACGGAGCGGCTGCCACCTGACCTCCGCAACCCAAAGGCTAACGATACCCTAAGGCTAGACCAGTGTCAGGATATTAGAGGACACTGACTTCCCAATTTGAAAATCGCATTGGTTTCTTATTATCACTATCTGGCTATAGAAAATCGGTCCTTGCTATTTAGCAAGGCTATTAGCTGTCAAACAGTCCCTCGTTACAAAGCGGACTCTGCTTGTAAACTATACCTAATAATAATAATCACATTCGCTATTAACATTACTACTTATTAATCGTTGTTCAACATATTTTAGTTTTAATTGTTATATGTCACTCCATTGTCAATACGTTTGAAAGGACAATATTAACCCATTCGCTGTCCCGTGATAGACACAATAGAAAATCTATTGTTATGTATCATATGTGATTCATCGGACAGGGAACCTGGAAAGAATTTGTTTTTGTATCATCAGAGAGCTTACCTAGCCTATCTCGATGATCTCATCATAAATAGCTGAACATTTAACAAATCTGTACCGGTATTTTATAAAAAAAAAAAAATCTTATTAGTTCTAAAGTAATTACTTGTGATTAAAAAACTGCAGTATAAAATGAGCAATTACCATCACTGTATATGATAGAGCACTTTAAAATCTATGTGTGAATATTGACTTATGCCGACTACCATCATCGCTTTGACAAGTTTCACTCTTTATTTATTTGACAGCTCAGAATCTTTCCCACCTTTCTACTTTTTTTCAAAGACAAACTCATATATAAGGTTATTCATAGTAAAGTGAAAACCTCTCAGGGGGTGATTGTACTTCTGTTCTGGGACATTGACAAAATCGCGAAAAAAAAATAATCAGCTGTTCCATACAAAATTGGACTTTGACCTCGGCAAAATGTATGGAACAGCTGATTTTTTTTTCGCGATTTCGGCAATGTCTGAAAACAAAAGTTGTTCATGATAACAAGTATAATCACCCCCTGAAAAGTTTTCACTTTACTAAGAATAACCTTGTATAGTTTATACTTTTTAATTTCTCTGTTGAACAATGATTATTTTTTACTAAACTACGTCATCGTCATCGCATCGTCTCGCTTGTGCTATTATATTAAGGCTTACACTATATACATACGTAACCTCTCCGCTACATAAACGCAGACATAATATAAAAGCATCTTACCTTGCGCGTATATATATGCGTTCCGGAATATGAAGGGTTTAAAAAGCCTTTGTAAACCGCAATGTAAAGGATTTGGCACAGTGGATGCGTTCTGCGGTCTGCGGTCAGGTCAAAGTGAACGCTGCCCACATTATGTATGAACAACATTGTCGGTCAGGGCAATCGGTCAGCGGTCCGGACAGGGAAACCGGTCAGCGATGCGGGCAGGGCAAACAGCGGCATTTGACTGCGTGGTTGCCCTACCCGCCGCCCGCCTGCCCGTGCCCTCTGTCTGCCACCCGCTGCCCGCCTACCTGCCCGTACGGGTCCTGCCTTCCCCTGCGTTCTTGGATCATGCTCGCACGGTCGGATCGCTTATCTATACAAAATATATAGAGACCGACAATGTTGTCCATACATAATGCGGGCAGCGTTCACTTTGACCTGACCGCAGACCGCAGACCGCAGAACGCATCCAGGGTGCCGAATCCTTCAAAGTAGCTTATGTAAGGTGTGCTGTTTGCGTCATAATGTAACAAGTTTGCGCTTCAGAGTAATTATAGACTGGAGACGCTTTGCAACAAATATGTTTGAAGTGTGTGTTAATAACTTTTATATATTTGCGGTAAATGATTTTTGTAATAGTTAAATAACGCGATCATGATTTTATTATGTACTAGACGTTCCCGCGGTTTCACCGGCGTTTATAATTACTGCGCCGCCCCTGTGGGTATGTAGCGTGATGTTATATAGCCTATAGCCTTCCTCGATAAATAAGCTATCCATCAAAAAATATTTTTTCAATTCGAACTAGTAATTCCTCAGATTAGCGCGATCAAACAAACAAACTCTTTAGCTTTATAATATTATAGTATAGATTTATATGTATTTTCTAAACGCTTGAGTTTACGGTCAAGATTGCACTGGCAGTGGTCGTAGGCAGACTAATCAGTGACCATAGCTAATCCTTTTACCTATTAAAATCTTGCATACCTATGTGTGCGATCGTAATAGCACACGTTGTACTTTAAAAATATAAAATATATATAGGTATTATAAATTCTAAATTTTGCTATTTAATGCACTCATGTCATTTGTATATGCACCATCCAAAAGTTTCTTGGTAGATTTTCTACAAATAAACATTTGGCATTACATCCGTCTATGCGCTTTTTCTTTTTGTGCCTAAAGTTTCAAAATACAAATATACATACATACATAGATTCACGCCTGTTTCCCAGAGGGGTAGGGTACAAATATATTATTAGGAATTTACATAAGTGTGAAATTATAAGGTATATTTGCATAATATTGTCTCACTTGTCCAAAAGCGACTATCAAATATACTTCCGGAAAAAAATGATAATCCAGTCTATAATTACTCTGAGGGTACAAATAGCAAATATGTACATTATATATTCTTGCTAAAATACTAAATATAATGATCGAGCTTTCTGTATGCATTAAGTCCTAATTGATTTTTAATTTAAGATATTCTGTACAAATATTTTAAGGCTAAGTTCCTATATCAAGAAACTAGTTGTTTTACCTAAGGACTTTTTTTATACGTCTAAGGTGGCGAACTAGCATACGGCCCACCTGATGGTAAGTGGTCACAGTAGCCTATGGACGCCTGCATCACTTGCGCGTTGCCGACCCTTTAGGAAAGGAAGTGGGAAGGAGAAGGAGCGGGAAGGGGGAAAGAGTGTGATTGACTGCTAATCTTTTGACACATATTCTATGAGAAATATGTCAAAATTAAACAATTCGTAGCCAAAACGACTTGTTTTTTGAAATAGGAACCGGGCGTAAATGAAATCGAGCTCTATATAAGTTGCAGTTTTAAAAGTTAAAACTGGTAATGAGTTGTGTATATGCGACGTTTTGGGTAATGATGGTGTGGTTTTGTGCGCAGGACACATTCACGGGCAGCGCGCCGAACCGGATTTGATGCGAGGGCAGCAGCGCGTATTACTGAGCTCGCCGACGATGCCGACACCTGCGGGCGACCCGCCACACTCTAGCGGTTACAACCCATCATAATAACTGCGTACCTATCAGTACTTGCTGTACGTACTCGTACACCTCACTATGCTCCGTTCCGGTCTCCGTACGTTCAACATACGACTACAACTGATGCTTTATTATTATGTGTATATAGTATTTTATATGATTATTATGTAGTTATGTATATTTGACGCTGCGACGTATAAGGGCGTCGCGCGACGTCCCCCGCCGTCAGCCGTTCTCAGCATGGTACTAAATGATGTTTGCACTTTGACAATTTTATTTCTTGTTGATGATTATTATTGTAATAGGTATGCGTTGTACGGGATAGGAATGTCGGCGGCTGTAGTCGGGACCCGCGGGCTTTTTCAATACAAAAACATGTTCGTGGCCTTTTAATCTAAATTATTACATGTGCGCCCCTAGTGGGCTCGCGCTTATTGTTTCGGAAACAAATAACTAACTATAGACGGCTTTGAGCTTTATTTTAAAATTATCACTTCTTTTCTTCTGTTTCTTTTTGTCTAATTTTGTGTAAATAGTTTTCGGCACATGGTGACGAGAATGAAATGGAACGAATTATGGTTCATATAACGAGATGGAGTTGTAATTCCAGAATATAAGTCATATTATTTTTGTTAAGTTATATGATAATAAATAGCCAGGCGATATGTCGATATATTTGGTATTACTCGAACTACGGAACTATGTGAAAAAGTTACATCCCTGGTTCGGTCATATTGTAACAACATAATAAAAATTTCAATGAAAGGATTATAAAAAAAAGTTAAAATGCCCACTTATCTAGTTTGTAGGTGTATGTGTTTTTTTTTATATTGATTATTTAATTATAGTGTTTTTTTGTCTGTTTACACTGAGATACGACAGCACGGGTGTGTGCGTAAGGTGTTCTGTGTCGTGTGCCGTCCCTTGCAACACTTGCCTCCTTACATTGACGTAATAACACGTCAATCACATCATTTTCCATAGTCACGGTTGAAGGGTTCTCATAGCATGGTTCGAATATTACACTTGATTACTTCTGCCACCGCAACACCGTTAGGGACGGTTCACAGCTGACGCCCACAATATAACATAAGGCACCGGGTGTTTACAGGGCTCGTATTAAACCGGCGCATGCGTCGGTTACTCGAATCATTAGATAAGTGACGCACTGCTGTGATATACTTGTAGGCGTACGATCCGACGGATTTAAAATGTTATTTCGTGTGATGGACGCGGCCGCGGTCCATGTCTTATTTTTCTGGTAGGGTTTTATATGTTGCTTCATTAGACGCATTTCGATTCTAAATTGAAGTAAAACAAAATTTCGTAATTTTTCGTTTATAAATTGTTTTTGGACGTTTAACGGTCAAAATTGGTGTAGAAATATATAAAAAACGTAATTGGCTATAAAATTTGGTACGTAAGACAACGCTTATAATTGTTTATCGTGTAGAAAAAGAGGTTTGAGAATCATCAGCATGATAATTTCATACACTTAGATTTTCAAAATTTTCCACTCGGAGAATTAGCTATTCCATAATCTGTTCAATACAAATTACTAACTTCATACAATTTGTTTAGACGCATTGTTTATTCTCAGGCCGTCGAAGTAGAGACCTCAACATCGCCTCGGCTGCTATGAGGGCGGTGTGGAGGCCACTGCTCTTAGACCACACGACTGCTTACCATCAGGTGGAGTGTGGTCATTTTGACGAGCAAAATAAAAAAATAATAAAAAAATATTTATAGAAACGGTCTATTTCACATATAATTGCCATTAAAATTAGAAGATTCGATGTTCTCAAACCAGCGCCATCTTTAATTAGACACGTGAATATATGTTGTTTGTATCGTTATTTCCGCCTATATGTGCCGGACGCGGCCGGGTGCATGAGGATAGGCTAAGTTTGGTTATGTAAGCACCCTGTGTTATGAGCGACCCGCGCCGGAGCCTACTGCATCACTAATATGCGTACAACACGGGATTTCTTACACACTGTGACGGCCTCGATGGCGTAGTGGCGAGTGTAACCGACTGCCACGCTTGAGGTCACGGGTTCGATTCCCGCACAAGTCAAACATTTGTGTGCCTGAACATTGATGTTCGTCTTGGTCTGGGTGTTTTTATGTATAATATGTATGTATTTACAAAAAAAAAGTATATATGTATGTTTATCCATTGTCTAGTACCCATAATACAAGCTCTGCTTAATTTGGGCTAGATGGTGTTGTGTGTATGTGGTAGAATATTATTATTATTACCTATCTCTGTACTTTTTAGAACACTGCTAATAAAAGCAGGACTTCTTCTTTTCTTTTCGTGTAATTAGTGGCCAGCCTGTTGTCAAGAGTTGTTCCGCCCGTAGGCCACTGACATGGCTTAACGACTGCTGTCAATTTGACAACAACCGGGACCGACTTTTTACGTGCTCTCCGAAGCACAGAGACGCTCAGATGAAATAACCTAAGCGGTCACCCATCTGTAGACTGACCGCACCCAACGTTGCTTAACCTCGCTAATCGTTTACCGATCAATGAGTGCAACTGGCTAGGAGCGTCTCAAAAGCAGGACAATAATATATCTAATAATAAAATAGTAGGAACGATCACTTCGGTCACCTTGCCACTGCGATAAGGGCTATTTGTGCTCACCAGGCGGCGCCACTAGCAAATAATCTATTACCAAAGTCTCTAACTGCACCTCAGAGACCAGAAATTCTTGGGTTTTAGTTGTTATGAACAGCAACAACAGTCAGTACCAAATAATTAGACAACTGGCCTAATCTCCTAGTCCAAAAGCTTCCACAGGTCAAAAACAATCGTTCTATGGAAAATCTGAAGATCAGTCGAATCCTAGAGATCCCACACAATACGCTAGGTGAACTTAGTCTTAAAGATCAGACCTCTAAAAATAAATATACCTACTACCCCCTCTGTCTGCCTACCCCTCTGGGAAACAGGCGTGAATCTATGTATGTATGTATGTAAAAAGAAATACAGTGTTGTACGTATATCAGTTGCGCGTGGGCGCGTGCCGCGGGGTTTAGTGTGCGTGTGTGTGTGTGTGTGTGCGTGCGTGTGTATATATGTATGTAAGTATGTATATGAGTGCGCGGGACGCAGTAGCTTAAGGTCAGCACTACATCAGGCGTCGGGCGTGCCTTCAACTTACTTTACTAATGTATTTATGCATTTTTTTTTGTTTTTCATTATTATCATTTTTTTTATTATGATTACAACACCCCCGGAGTTTCACCTTTTATTGGTAGCTTTGTCGATTACGTGCATGCGGACGTCGCATCAATCGCTGTTGCTTCATGACACTGCCAAACCTCATTTGTACTAGCGGTATTATGATTTACGAGATATTTTATTAAAATTTGGATTAAAATACAAGACCAATTTTTACTTTGCCTATAAATAGATATGATCACTGCCTCCTTAATAAAAACTTCTAGTAAAGTAGAATTATTATTCTATATATTACTGAAAAAGTCAAACGACAATATGCTTATAAACTAAGTCAGAGAACCATCTACAAAATATGTATAACACTTCAAAACATGTCTTAGTATTCGCATGTAGCGGACCCGACAGACATTGTACTGTTCAAACGTTGGCTTGTCTCCAGCGCCACCTATTGAGTCCAATTATGAGACTAAACCATCCTAAAACCCTCATAAAATTTCATCAAAAGCGGTCCAGCCGTTTAGGAGTTCAGTGCCATACATACGTACTATCCAGTTTCATATGTTGAAAATATCTATATCACCCGCGAGTACCAATGATGTTTGGTATTTAAACTACATTTATATTAAGTATCGATTACTGAAATTGTTAACTAATGAATTTAAATTAATTAACTTTTAGCTTGGCGTTTTTATAACAATCAAATGTTTTTATCTTGTGCCCAGATGTAATGAAATTTTTCGTCTTATATTGATGTGCTATTCGGTGGGAATATACTTTTTTCTGCGTATTGCAAACCTATAACATTAATTCAGTCAATTGTAGTAATTGAGAATAATTTTTTTCTGTAGTTTTTTGTAAACAGGGACAGATTTTAAGGGCTGGACGCCCAGAGCAACAAAGCAATGGAAGCATTGTTTATTTTTGGAACCAAGCTAAAAAATGTATGCCCTTTTTTATGTGGAGGCCCGGGATTGAAGGCCTGTTCCTGTCCCTTAAATTCAACCCTGGTCATCAGTGTAAAATTTAACGTCACATTAGCTGAAAGTAACGTCGTGCTGGACAAATTCTAAGTTCTTTTATTATTGAAACTTGAAAGTTGAGGAATAATCATAGCATAGTTTAAAGATATTTCCACCGAATTGGGGCTTAAAGGACGTAAGGGACATTCTTCTTCAGAATTACATAGCATTCGTCAGCAATACAAAAATCTATAAACAACATGTCACTTACGTCATTTGGTCCGTTAGGTATCGCGATATTTTTAGTTCAGTCTGTGATACTGAACGTTGGTATTGTAATTTGACTACTGTGATCACATTATATGACGTACACTTCAGTCTATAATGTATGTACCTCGATGTGAATGCATATACGACAGTATATCGAAAGCGATTCTCATCACAATCTCGTGTGCTAATATTATTTTCAATATTGCGTCTATAAAGCGAGACTTGACATCCCAAACGATAGTACTACAATCAACTCCCGTACCATGATATTCGTGTTCGTATATTAATGATAGCTTTACGCGGACTTTGTCTTAGCAATAGCGACAGTCGCTTTTGTGTGAGAGTTTCAAAATACATGTCAATTCTCGTTGAACAGACAGTTTTTGTTAAGTGAGTGCGCTCCGAAATTTCACCGTTTTTGACTGATATATTGATTATTAGGGCAGTATAATTATGTATTGAACAATAATTGTATATTTTTTCAATATTGTAATGTATATGTATCGTTAAAATTAAGTTTCAAAATGCCATTGTAATAGGGAAACAGCATCGCCATGAATGAACCGAATGTAAAGCCGCTAACCCACGTTTTGTTTCGTCGTTGAGTTGTTCACCGCAGTGGGTAGGCGGTTTATTCAACGAATAATCGTTTCTGTCTCTATATGTAACTGTACTAGAGTCGATATTGGTACACACGGAGACTTATTCTGACATTATTATTTAATTAACTGTGAAGTTTTAAACAGAATACAAGTATGTGGTTAGTGTTAGTCACACGCTAGTCCCTCGGACCTCATCAGATCTGCGGGGCGCGCGTCCTACACGACATAAGAAATAGTGTATTTTTCACCCTCTAAGATTACATAGAAATAGTCGGTCGGACACGTCCGACTGCGTCCGGAACTCGTCGGCGTTCCAGCCGTAGTCGAATGCGATCTCTACGTAGGTTAATTTACAGTACATTTTCCTCTGGAGACCATTATCTATATAGAGTGACATAAGTTGGTGACGTCCGATAAAGTGTTACATATAGAAGAAAAAAAATAAAAAATACCTATATAAAAAAATCACTTCTCTATACGAATAAATATAGACGTATAATTGTCAGCGGGCGCGGCGCGGAGTTGTCGTTGTAACATAAGTTAGGATAGTTTCGTTTTAGTGGGGGCCGCCGCGACGAGCGTGACGTCACGCTCGGGGCGCGGGGGGCCGCGCGAACTTCTCCGGTGACCCGAACCGCTTGTGTGTGCGCGTGCGCCGCGACTACCGACGCGAGCACGTGACGTGCTGGCACTCCCTTAGACCACTCATTCTAGAATCCTCCAGTTGAAGCCAGTTCATGACTTCATGGCTCATGAAAATCTGTCGAGTTGAGTACTACGTAGTGAGTCAGTGTCGGTCGGTAGACGCGAATGCGCATGCGTGAGGTCGCGCGGGGCGGGGCCGCTCGCTGCCCCGCCCCGCGTCTAGAGGCTTAATTTTAAATCAAACAACTTTATGGTACAAAATGTAATTTTAGTTCCATAGACGTTTAAGATCTACAGAGATTTATATTTAGACTTGATTAAAGAGGTGATTATATTCGCTCCGGCGCTCAGTCAATAAAAAAAAATATACCTAATTAAATTAATGCTATATGTATAATGAAGATATATGTAATGATAAAATAGTTTATTGTTGTGGAGCCAGCTATAGCGTGGGTTACACGTCGGCAGAGCGGCCGAGTGTCAGTGCTGCCCCCTGTGATACCGCGCCCCCGCCCCGCGCCCCGCGCACCCCCACGCCTCCCCGCGTCCGCCCCACACCCGCTTGCCAGTCATTACTACTTGTTAACTTAGGTTTATTAAGATGGCAATAGTGGCATACGTTCGTGATTGTCAACACTTGTCTGTCCATTGAGGACTCTCCGCTCAGCTTTTGCTTTGGAACTGTCAAACACTCAGTGTATCGTCGAAACCGAACCTTGTGCAGCATGTCCTGTGACGTATCCTCACTAACACCCACACGTCAGCTCACGCACTCCGTTGTCCTAGAGTCCCATATCACCGAACGTATGTCCGTTTGTTCACTGCTGTGTTTGATCAAGTTCGATATGTCGCGTGTGCAGTCTGAGGTGATAGTCAATTATTATAATATTCATTACGCGCGACGCACCGTCGGCAAGACACCCCGGCACACGGGCGGGTCGAGTCTCGGTGCGGCCTCGAGACTCGCGAGACTCGACGCCGTGACTCCGTGTGACGCCGACGATGCCCCCCGCGCCGCACCCCGCTCCCTAAATGTTAACTAGGTCACTATAGATACGGAACGATTCAAACTGCTAAACTTTAAAATTAAAAAAGAATCAGAGTTATAATAGTACGTTAGTTTTAATTATATTTCTGATATTAATTGATGTTTTGCTAAAAGATAATTTATATGGTTCGATGTGGCGGTAGTGCGACGCGTCCAACGCACGGCGCTCGTCGAACCCTTTGTTTTACTGCGACACTCACAGAGACTCACACCATTAATTGTTTTACTGTTCCCGTTAACACTGCAGTATACATCGCTCGACGATGCGGGCCGGGCCAGGGTCGAACGACCACGCGAAGTAGACACGTAGACGCTAGTGGAAGTTCCACCTCTGACTCGGCTCTTCCACACCGATTACCGTCTTATACCGCCAATGTACAAATGAAATCATTTTATAATTACATGTAAGCAATACCACAGTACCTGAGATTGAAATAAATGAAAAAAAAAATTATAAGAAAAATGTAATAGTATGAAAATAGCGGTTGTACACATTACAAAGTAATCGGCGGTCTTGATGAGCAGTAACAAAACAGGATAGGTTTGCAACTCCATATTGTGGATTTAGTTACGTATGTGTTATAATTTCGGGCGGTCGGCTAGAGCACACGGCGTCGGGACAGGACTGTTTGCAGCGAAGCGATGCGACGGCTAGTGCGCACTCGTGCGGGCCGCTACAGTACGACTCGGTCGGGCACACATGTACAGACACACTACTGTCCCCAGTTAGTGTAAACGGTTGAAGGGATCACATGCGAGTGATAGGAGTTGATTTAGGCGTAGGGCATAGGCCAGCCCGCGTGGCGTGTGTGGAACTACATCTCACTGCGACTATTGAAGATCACATCCTGAATATTTAACGGTCCGCACACTGCAGACGGGTTTGTTTAATGTATGCTTAGGACGTGCCATAACACGTTTGCGGTATCATAGTGCGCGTGCGCGGCCGGCGACGAGCATATACGTCTCTACGTGCGCACGCGCCCGCCGCGCATGCGCGGTCGCCGCGCGGGTGCGACCGCGCGGTTTCATCACATGTATGTATTAGGGTACCCTTTGTATTTACGTCCATGTGGAGGAGGAGACGGCTTCAGTTTCACTTCATTGTACTGTTACAGAGGATGGTCAGTGACATTATTTGAAAATTTCAGTTTCTCGTACGATAAGTGTGACCCGACAGTGGTACGGAGCCGGCTTGGCGGCCACGTACCACTGGCGGATGGTATGATAAGAGAGCTAAAGATTTGGTCGACGTGCTCTGTGAAGGCTCCGCGACGGCCGAGCCCGCACGCGGCGCCTGCGCACTCGACACAGCTCGACTGAGAGTCGTCGCGACGCGTCACGAGTGACACGAGCTAAGATATCATGAGAGTGAAGTTGGGAGATAAACAATGATACTGCCAATTGATTGTAGTTTATATTTAATAATGGTAAATGATTTGTAGTCTTAAATGAAAAAAAATAACAATTTCGAAATATTGTGTCCTAAATATTTTATGTATCTATAGTATCGATACATTTGGTGGTTCGGTGTTGTTCAAATATTCACGCGCTCGCCTGTCGGGTCGTCGGCCGCTGCTTCGCGAGGTTCAGTTCAGTCGGTGCTTCTCGCACTCACGACAATAGCTACCCGCACTTGCTACACCCTTGTTTGATACGATCGAGTGTTTGGACATAATCGGCCACCATGTAAATGTTTTCCTTAGGGTGAGGACGATGGATACAAACTGTGTTCTGTAGTGTACCGAGCGACAGGGCGTTGTCTAGATAGGTTTGCACTTGGCGCGAGCGCGCGCGCGCATGTGCCCGCATGCACGAGCGAGCGGCGTGCGTGCGCGCATGCATTCGCGCCGCTAATAAACGCGACTGCGTTCGCGGATGAAGCTAAGTTGTAAAAAATAGATTGCAATATAAATGTGGTTGTTAGGTTAAAAAATGGTCACGGCATATTGGGTGTTGTGTATGGAGAGGGGAGAGACTAGCGAGGCTAGATATCGGCGGAAAACGATGCTCGATAAAATTCGTCCCAGACGGACAAAAATTATTATTACTATAATTTGCATGTTTAAATTTATTTTTTATATAACGTGACACCTATAAGGTGTATTGACGATTTTCTTATTAAAACTTAAGACACCCAATATGCAACGGATTAGTCGGTAATGTCGATATCGTATCGTGTGGAAAAGTGGGACTGACATGGCTCATGTGATGAGGATAAAATTGTATTGATTTATATTCATGTTTTCTAAATTTCTCAATTCGTGTAAGACACGGCTTGCTTCAATTGTGACTGGTTTGATGTGTGTCGGTGTGCGGGCGCGGGCCAACTGTCGCGCGACTCGACGCTAGGAGCGTGCGGCGCGCGGCGGCGCCGGCGCGCGACTGCGCACCGAGGCGCTCGCGTTGTGTCACGCGCATGCGCCACTCATAACATCTCGTGACCCAACGCTTAACTATTAAGGAATAACAGCTAAAGCCAACACAACGCGGGCGCCAGTGAGATTTTGTATCCAAAGATTGTATAGTGTGATGTATAACTTCCTATAGGTTTATTATTATACTAGTATTTTATATACTTGTTATTTTTCTATTGTTTGACACTAGATGGTGTAACGGTAATGTTTTGAACATTGACAGATCTCCCGATCGAATTTGGAATGTGAAAGAAATAAAATGTTTGCTTGTAATTTTGTATGTCAGTAAACTGGCAAGGCAGATGTAAATTCAAAATTCGATGGATAATAGCAGTGTCTGTAACATTGGTTTATATATTTATATGTATTCTGTGGAAGGGATTGGTATTCCGCGTCGCGTCCCAAGCTTTACACTTGAAAGATTGCCAAGCAATGTTGTACCTAAGGTCGCGGCGCGGAGAGTTGAATATCGTATGTGAAGAGAGGGCAGTCAAACTGCAGCTATATGGTGCTTGTGTGTACTTACGATGGAATCATATTATTTCTATTTAACAACTAAAATTAAACGCCTATTTATTTTGTATAAGTGAAACTGAAATTGTTATATTTTTAATCAAAATTAATTTGTCAGTTTGTCCATGTCTTAGTTCTCTCAATCATTGTGAGCACAACACGTTCATGTGTCGATAAGGTTTAGTGACGTGTGGTCCAGTGTGGACGTGTTGTGCGACAGCCGTCGTGACGTGAGTGACGCGTGACGTGGCGCGACGTCGCGTCGTGTCGCGCGCTTCGCTGTCGCGGCACGAGGCGACGTCGCGCCGCCGGCCCGACGAGGGAATCGCTCGACATACACAAGGCGGAATATTGGTGCGCGACTGCGACGCGCGGTGTGCCGTAGGAAAGTTTTACGATAAATGGTGAAAAAATAAAGAAATTACAAAAATTACTGTATTTTATTTGTGCCCTTTCTATTTTTGATCACAGTATTGAGAGTAGGTGCAATGAAGCCTCAAAAAATAAGTCACAAATTAGGCAGATATAGATTTAAGATATAGGTAGGCTCAAATGCCAAATTATGGCTAGTATTAAACAATTTTAAGACGATTTTGTTTTCATTAATAAAAAAAAAAGCTTGTTTTGTATGAAAAATTAATAAATACGGTTGGAGACAGGGAGATCTTTTAAAAAAACAAATTTACGTTTTATCTCACTTAACTATTGTCGATAATGAAACTCCGTTTGAAACACCCATCCCTACAATAAGGCGAATAGTTAGTGCCCTCAACGCCACGAGCTTGTATACAAGTAAATCTGTGACATCACAAGCGAGTGGGTTTCAAGGTCAAAGTGACTTAGTGTAGTGCAGCGTTGTAATATTACGTAGGCGCACGTGTCCTCACAGTGCAAAATGAGTGGCGAATATTATAGTCCTGACGAATTATTGCGAATACTACCAACTACTTGATATGAAGTAAAAGGATTACATTTAGAAACAAATAGGGATGTACCCTATATAACATACCTCTCATAAATCTATGACTTCCTTTATTACTGACAACATATTTTAAGTAGGTATTCTTACTATTTTTTTATAAAGTAAAACAAATTATGAAAATGCCATATCAGTTTTTATTTGTCTTCGTAAATTGACGATTAAACTTCAATTTAAACGTGATTATTTTTTATCGATAGAAAAGCATCCCATACCTACGTTTTAGCTGTATGTATTTATTCATTTGTAGCGTGGCGCTGGGCGAGACATTGCGTATTATAGGCATGGGCGTCGAAAAGGTTAATTTTCACTGTGCACTTATTCTAGCTGTAAATAAAATTTTCTGAAGAAATAGATTAAAATATTCATACGCACGAACAAAATAAAGATTGTTTTGGCGTATGGCTAACATGTAATCAACAAATCTTTTTTTTTTATACAACTATGGTGGCAAACAAGCATACGACCCACCTGATGGTAAGTGGTTACCGTAGCCTATGGAAGCATGCAACACCAGAGGCATCACTAGCGCGTTGCCGACCCTTTAGGAAAAGAAAGGAGAAGGAGAGGTAAGGAGGTGATTGGGCCTCCGGTACTCTCACTCACCGAACGAAACACAACAGTAGGAATACTGCTATTTCACGTCGATATTCTGTGAGAGGCTAGTCCTTCCCCGGTCGAGCTGGCCCATTCATGCTGAAATCAGCGTTAATTAGTTTGAATGATTATTGTACGATGTCAACATCGCACATATTCGCGCTCACGCTGTGCGCACTCAGCAATCATATTTTTCACGTTTAAGTTAACATTTGTATCATTCAGTCGTCATTACGATCGCGTTCGGCTCACATCATTAATTTAATATTATCAGGTTTTCAGGGCAATAAATCAGTTATATCAGTTAATCAGCTTTTCCCTTTTTATAATAATTTAAAAGGTGTGCAAACCGTACATCTTTTTTGGTCCTTCGAGCTACCGCTAGCGGGACTTTATCGCGAGTGTACTTGTGAAGTGCCCGTTGGTCAGCGCCCCTCCTGTGGATACCGCCCGGCCACGTAAGTGACGCAGCAGCTATCGGTGAGTGATCCCTCTATCATTGCAAGCAGCAAAGCTATCGTCATGGAGGATCTCCTAGCAACTCAGCAAAAGATCATAGGAGGAATTGAAAAATTTCTCACAAATTTCAAGAAAGACGGTGCGGAGCGCAAGACTCCTACGTATATAAAGAATCGTCTGAGCTCTTTAGAGTCGTATTGGCAGGAGTTTCAGAATAACCACATCAAGTTGTGCAAGTACGACGAAAGAAACTATGATTATTTCATCAATGACGTGTATAAGCAGACGGAAGAGTACTACATTAATATACGATCATATATCATGAATCAATTCCCTTCCGATTCAAAAGCAGCCGAAAAATCTCTTCTACGTCCAGGGACGCCTTTGGGAGTACAACAGCAGTCCCCCAGTGGCCTAGTGGTTACGCCGCAAACATCATCGCGCTCGGAGATACCCACTCAGCAGCAAGCAGCCTTCTCAGGTTCTCGAGAGCAGGGAATAAGCAGCAAATTAGAAGAGATGTTCAGAAATCAGAAAAGTAATTTCAAAGCTTTCACTAGAACTGTGAGCAGCATTGACCTTGAAAATATATCAGAAAAATGGGAATTTGAGGATATTTTGCAAACAATTCAGAATCGTTGGTCAGCAATTGACTCTCTGCATTGGAAAATTGACAGCGAGGTCTAATGAGGAGAACATAGAATACGAACAGACTTTCAGTAAACATGAGCAAAAGTATCAAGAAATCAAGAAAGATGTTAGCCGTAGAATGTGGTCCACTAGTTATATGGAGAAGTCTACGCCTAAGATGGACGTACCAACATTCACAGGCAACTATCATCAGTGGGTGTCTTTCAAAGATTTATTTGTTGAAACAGTTCATAACAATAAATCAATGCCAAACGCTCAAAAACTACAATTTTTAAAGGGCAAGCTTAAAGGAGAACCAGAAAGATTGATCCAGCACTTAACAATCAGTTCAGACAATTATCAGGTGTGCTGGGACATTTTATCTCATCGTTATAATAACGCCAAGCTTATTTTCAATTCTCATGTCAACATCCTTATGAGTTTCCCGACCATACAGCATCAATCGGCAATGGCCATCAAGAAGATACATGACACGGCCAACGAGTGTTTGAATGCCATAAAGACCCTAGGAGTTGACATAAGTACCTGGGATCCATTAGTAGTGTATATCATTTCCAATAAGTTAGATGCCGACACGCATAATGTTTACATCGAATCACTGAAGAGCCCCAGGGACCTACAGTCGCTTCAGGAATTACTAGACTTTCTGGAGAGTAAATTTACATCCCTAGAATCATCAAAGCGCAAGCAGGATACGGGCAAGTCTAGTCATCAGCAGGAGACATCGTATCAAAATATCAGAAAGCCATTTTTTAAGACGTTTAGCAGTAATACAGATACAAATAATAAAACTATCAAAAACCTATTTCAACATAATAAGACAAATTTCCGTTCTAATTTACCTATGTGCCCAGTTTGCAATAAAAATCACGGAATATTCCATTGCAACACATTCTTAGAATTACTGCTGAATATGAAATTAGAAACAGTGGAAAAACTGTCACTATGCAAAAATTGTCTTCACAACCACAAGGGCAACGAATGCTTATCAAACAAAAAATATCGTACATGTCTGGGCGATCATAACACAATTTTACATGATACTTATAAATTATTTAATTTAAAACCAAATGAAACTATTAAAGGAAACAAGCAAATATCAAGTCAGCAAGAGAAGGGTGCCTATGCAACACAGGGCGAGTCAGGCGAAATACTCTTAGCAACTGCCCAAGTGAAAGTCCGAGCGGCAAACGGATCGTACAAAGTGTTACGTGCCCTTATAGATCAAGGCTCCCAAGCCCCTCTTGTAACAGAGAACGCAGCTCAGTTATTGGGCCTGCAACGTCAGCGTTGTAAAGGCATAGTATTTGGAGTAGGTGCCAAAGGCAACACGTGTAAAGAAATGTTGACGATCAACCTGTCATCGATTCACAGCGATTATTCAATCAGTACAGACGTAATTATCATGAAAAATGTAATCAATAATCTGCCCAATAGATCATTTGAAAAGCCTGCGTGGGAGTATATAGAGCATATTCAGTTGGCAGACCCAGAATACTATATCAGTCGTCCTGTAGACTTATTATTAGGTGCAGATATTTATGACATCATACTCATGGGTGGTATTATCAAAACAAATGAGTCTCTGCCGATAGCTCAGCAAACGCGCTTCGGGTGGATCCTATGCGGGAACGCAGCCAATATGAAATCCTTAAACTGTAGTGTGGCTTTATTGAATTATGAGGAGTTTCAGAGGTTTTGGTCGATTGAGTATGTCAATGATGATAGCGACATGACGTCCGAGGATAATCAGTGTTTAGAGTTATACAACTCAACAACAGAGCGGCGGGAAGATGGTAGATATGTAGTCCGTCTCCCCATGCATACAGATGTAAACAATAAATTGGGGCATTCAAAACATACAGCAGTTGCACAATTTTTTCAATTAGAACGTAAGTTCAAAAGGCAAGAAAATATCGCAAACAATTATAAATCATTTATACAAGAATACATCAGTCTGGGTCATATGCGCTTAACAATGAATAGTAACAAGATGCCGAGTTATTACCTACCGCACCATTGTGTACAACGTTCTGACTCTACGACTACGTCACTTCGTGTCGTATTTAATGCGTCACAGTCTACGTCATCTGGCTTCAGTTTAAACGATCTCATGTTTAGGGGGCCAAACTTACAGAAAGATTTGTTATCTTTAGTGATCATTTGGCGACAGTATCAATACGCCTTTACTGCTGACCTAGAAACAATGTTTAGGCAAATTTTGGTTCATCCGGATGATCAGAGATATCAAAGAATAATATGGCGTGAATCCGCTGAGATGCCACTTCAGGATTATTAGTTAGCAACGGTCACCTATGGCACGAAGGCAGCCCCTTTCCTTGCCATGAGGACGCTAAAACAGTTAGCAAGCGATGAGCGACATCGATTTCCAGTAGCATCTAAGGTCTTGGATGACCAGTTTTATATGGACGACTTATTGAGTGGAGACCATAATATTCATGCAGCTAAACAGTTACAAGCAGACCTCATAAATCTACTTAAATTAGGGGGATTTAATCTACGCAAGTGGATCTCAAATACGCCCACTTTGTTAGAAAATATATGTCAGAATACATGTAACCCAGAAAACTTTGATTTTAAACATTTAGAATCAACAAAAGCTTTGGGGCTTATATGGATTGCACAGCGAGATGTGTTCACGTTTCAATGTAAGATGTCAGAGATATCAGAATCAAGACCAACCAAAAGAAATTTATTAGCAGAAATTTCAAAAATATTCGATCCTTTAGGGTGGTTGGCACCAGTCACTATAAAACTAAAGCTTCTTTTTCAAAATGTTTGGATTGCAGACCTACAATGGGACGATAAGGTGCCAGATAACATATTTGCAGAATGGTTAAAATTACGGTCAGATATAGATAACATCAATCAGTTGGAAATACCAAGATGGATTGGCAGAATGGAAAGGACATTATTCAGATTCACGGCTTTAGTGATGCTTCAATAAAAGCCTACGCATGCGTTATATACGCCAGAATACAGAGAAAAGATGCAACATCTGTCATTCTTCTAGCAGCAAAAACAAGAATCGTACCTATAAGCAAAACAACCAGCGAAACATCATTGCCTAGATTAGAACTTTGTGGAGCGTTATTACTTACAAGGCTGATGGTTAAAGTTAAACAGAGTTTGAGTAGCCACACGCTTCAGATATACGGATGGTGTGACTCCAAAGCAGTATTAGGCTGGATACAAGAGGATCCCAATCGTTGGAAGCCGTTTGTTTCCAACCGAATTAAGAAGATTATTGAAATAATGCCATCAGACAGTTGGCAGTACGTCAAATCCAGCGAAAATCCCGCTGACTGTGCGAGTCGTGGTTTGACCGTGTCACAGTTGCGAGATCATTCACTCTGGTGGCAGGGACCAACTTGGTTAGTAACGTACAGTAATCAAAATGTTAGGAATCAAACTACATTTGAAACACACTTGGAAGCAAAGAAAATTAAATTATCAAACGTTTCCCAGACAGATAAACATAATATAATACTTAAAAAGCACAGCAGTTTTTCGCGAGTATCTCGTGTCCTTGCTTGGATACTACGCGCAATTACACGTGATAGACGCAAGCAAGCGTTCTTAACAGTAGAGGAGCTTCAATCAGCAAAATTAAAAATAATAAAATATGTACAGCAAATAGAATTTACAGAAGAGATTGAACGACTCGAGCAGCATAATCTGGTTAAACCAAAAAGCAAGAAGCTTAAACCCATTTTTAGATAAGGACGGTTACCTTAGAGTTGGAGGGCGTCTAAAGAACGCTAACATCAGCAAAGACATGAAACATCCACTCATTATTCCACATAGCAGCCATTTAACAGATTTATTAATAGATTATGCTCATAAACAAACTTTTCACGGGGGAGCACGCCTTACTTTATCATGGCTTAGACAACAATATTGGATATTGGGAGGAAATCGAGCGGTCAAAAAACGTTTACACCGATGCGTACCATGTTAGCGACATAGTCCAGTGAAACAGCAACAAATAATGGGTGATTTGCCGGAGTCCAGAACAAATCCTACCCGACCGTTCTACCACACTGGCGTAGATTTCACGGGCTTCGTAGATATTAAATCAAATAAAGGCCGAGGTATCAAAACAACAAAGGGCTACGTGGCAGTATTCGTCTGCATGGTGACCAAGGCTATGCATCTCGAATTAGTATCAGATTTATCATCAGCAGCATTTTTGTTTTGGAACAAGAATATTTTAATCTGAAATCAGTTTTAACGAAGGAATTATTATCTGAAATCAGTGAAATGCAAATCACGTGGTATTTTAATGCTCCCTCTTGGCCTAGTGCTGGGGGGTTGTGGGAAGCTGCAGTAAAAAGCCTAAAACATCACTTGCGTAGAGTAGTCGGCGATCAGAAACTCACGTATGAGGAGTACGCTACCCTACTATCTCAGCTCGAAGCATGTCTCAATACGCGACCCCTCTGTGCAATAACCGAAGATCCTAATGATATAAATTATCTTACACCATCTCACTTCCTGTCTAGTGGGCCCATCTTAACAATAACAGAAACAGAGCGAGACCAAAGAACCAGATGGCAGTTAACACAAAAAATATTCAATGACGTATGGGTCCGTTGGTGTACAGAATATTTAGCAGGCATATCAGCAAGAAGCAAATGGCGAGTATCCCACCCTAATATTCAAATAAATCATTCATGACGCTAACTTGCCCCTTGGCAAGTGGGCATTGGGCCGTATTGTTGAAGTGCATCCAGGGAAGGACGGATACGTGCGCGTCGTTAGCCTCAAGACTAAAGGCGGCATAATCAAACGGCCAATAATTAAATTATCTATTCTACCAGTCAACGAATCATCAAATCAGAGCAATCAGCAGCAATACAAACCTGAAACAGCTGTCAGAACAGAGGAGAGCCAAAAAACATTTAAAACATCTTGCGTAAACTTTGTAAGCTTGATATTTATGTTGTTTATGTTATTTGCCTCACCGCCAGTTCATGGCGCTTACAATATTTCGGCGTTACAGAATAACAACAGCATTTATTTTGACAAGTTATCAGACATGCACCTAATTCAAGATAAATGGAAAATAGTAGTTTATTATAACATGGAACCATACTGACAAGGAATTAAAATATTGAAAAGCTATTACGATTATTTATCAGATCTATGTGTAGCAATACAAAAACAATGACATTGTGACGTCATCCTTATACAATTACATCACGGCATCGTCGAGCTAGAGTATTATGACACCATGTTACAGAGTCAGCACTTTGATAAGAGCGCACGCGCGCGGCGCGGCCTCATCGACGGTGTTGGATATATTGCAAACAGTTTGTTCGGCGTAATAGATGAACGTTTCGCCGAACAATATCAGAGGGATATAACAATGATTAGAACCAATCAGAAACATATAGCTCAATATTGGAAAAATCAAACATCAGTAATAGAAGCAGAGAACAATGTTTTGAAGAGAGTTGAGAGTACTATGGAGAAGCAGCACAAGATCTTCAATCAACATTTAATTCGTTTAGAACAAGCCACAAGTCAACTTAAAATTGAAATCCGTTTTGCGGAAAAGGTAAACGAATTTATGGCAACAAGTATCATGGCAAACAGCATGCTCATGAATTTAATGAACATCCAAGACAGCTTATTGGATACCATTACTAATGCCCAACATTTTAATGTATACCTTCTCACACCCACTCAACTAAAAGATGAACTCAGTATTATCTCAAGTCAGCTGTCAAAGGAGCTGTCATTACCCATTCACAACATTCAGACAGACCTTCCTCAAATTTATAAAATATTGAAAGTCAAAGGACGTATGACGACAAAAAATTTTATTTTTGAATTCCAAATACCATTAATTAATAGAGACAGCTACGACATTTATAAAACAATAACAATTCCTCGCCGCAATGGCGAAAATTGTATGATCCATGTCATCCCTGTAGAAAGTTATTTGGCTATGAATATCTTGAAAGACACCTATATGGCGATATCAGAGAATGATTTACAGAAATGTCTACAAATCGACTCATATACGAAACTGTGCGATTTACAAAAACCAGTATTACAGAAAAAGACATCTGGATTTTTGTGTTAAAGACACGCATCTAAAGGTATGTCAAACCATTTCTAACGTATGCCAAAACACATGGATAACGCTATTTCCAATAAATACATTTATGTTTACTTGCTGCGGTCAATGCACTCTAAGAATAATATGTGGGCATCAGATTGCGAGCGAGCAATTAAACGGAGTCAGCATTATAGCACTCGGCAGCGATTGGGTAATAAAAAGTGACGGATTCACGGTTACTTCACATAAAACGCAAACGAATCAAATAAACATACAACCAGACGTGGTAACAGCAGAGATCTCGCCTGTCAATTACCTCATTAATATATCTATCCCAATAAGTGAGTTTAATGAAAGCAATAGTTTTTCTGGAACATTCAAGGGTATCGAAGAGCAGATCGAGTAGATGAAGACTGCAACGGAACAATTAAAAGAAGACAATGACGGGCTATCGTTTCATGACATTCACCACTATGCAGCCATTTACGTGGTGATAGCAATAGGACTGGCCCTGTTCACGCTCGCGTGGAGACGCGCGCGCGGGCGCACTGCTCGCGCCGGCGCCGCCCCGCCCGCACACAGGAGTCGCCAGCAGATCAGCAGCACTAGTGAGATCAGTATACAGAGTGAAAGTGTAAAAGCAGAGCCTAGTGAAGTGCAATGTTCAAGTGCAGTGAAAAAAGAGTCAAAAATAGACGTGACGAGCACAGCCAGCTCGCCTATATTTACTAAGTGCAGTTTTCGAAAAATTGATCTAGAATAATTGTCGGGAATCTCTGTAATATCATCTAGCCTTAAGCATAATTGTATAATGAAACTCAATCGTCTAAAATATTATGTGACTATATTACCAAACTCACAGCAAATACACGGACTATTGAGAACGTCTTACTCAGTTGAATGCTAGTTCCTTACTGCTGAGCGATCTTTCGCCGAGAGAACGAGTTATTTTTCCCCTCCACAATAAAATAACCCCACTATTTGAAAATGATAGATGATTGTGTTGCCAATTGAATAAATAAAAACTCCCGAACAGAATTATTAACAAAAATAAGAAATCATGACATTCGGCCATCCGATACCATACTACTCCTGGAGCACAACCTCAACTAAAATCACTCAGTTTTCATTATCACACGATCAAGATATGGTGTTAGCGAGAATGAAAAGTATATATCCACTTCCCTATGCATAACAGAGAAACATCCCGATCATCGAATTTCAAACAAAATTAAAAAAATGACTATTGAAGAATTGCTTTTATATATTAAATGAATATTGTAATCGCACATACTTTAAAACGAAACGTCTATTAGCAATATAATAATAAGTACTGTATAAAATTATACAATGTATTTATATTTAATTTATCTTGACTTATGTAATTATTAAACTGGAAATTGACATTGTTTATACTATTTTATTTTTTTATACAGTTAAGATATTATTTATTTCCTTCGCATATTTATAATTATTGTTCCTATTGATAATGAATATTATGTCTATTAATTATTGTTATTTTTTTTGTGCTATCTAATAACATTCGTAAATGAAATCAAAAATAAATTTATTCAAGTTCAGGGCAACACTTATGAATGTCAAAGTTACACTAATT
Organism: Catocala sponsa; assembly: GCA_963564715.1. Taxonomy (NCBI): domain Eukaryota; kingdom Metazoa; phylum Arthropoda; class Insecta; order Lepidoptera; family Erebidae; genus Catocala; species Catocala sponsa. The sequence continues at coordinate 3,671,800 of OY751352.1, forward strand.
CTTTTTTTGTGAATTTACATTTACTGCCACGTTCAGCAAGGCAAGGGTGTAGGGCTCATGAGAAGAACGGGCAAGAAACTCATGGCCACTCTTTTCAATCGTCAAGTTTACAATAAAATTTTGTTCAAATCATGACTGTACGCCCACTATCTTATCTTATTTTATGTAGGGGCCAGTCAGTACAAACCGGCGACACTTCGACCCAGTGGGATCGTTTGTGTCGACACTCTCCCAATAACGACTGCCAGATGTTCATGGCAGCCGGGACCGACGGCTTAACGTGCTCTCCGAGGCACGGAGCAGGCGATAAATGTCAAAAAGTCATATAACTTCCGAAAGTCAGAGGTGCGCGACGTGGGTTCGAACCCGAGACCCTCTGCATTGCAGTCTGTTGGTCTCCCCACTGAGCTATCGCTGCGTACGCCTACTAAAGGCGAGGTATGATGTACCTTAACCTTTGTAACATCCTCTGTAATCATGTCTCATATGCATACGAATAAACTTCTACTTCAACGTCATCAAATCACTTCAACGTCATCAAACCATTTCAACGTCATCAAACCATGTCAACGTCATCAAACCATGTCAATGTCATCAAACCATGTCAATGTCATCTAACCATGTCAATGTCATCTAACAATCTCAATGTCATCAAACCATCTCAATGTCATCAAACCATCTCAATGTCATCAAACCATCTCAATGTCATCAAACCATTCAAATCATTTCACCAAATTTATTTCATTAAACCATTCCACCAAATCATTCCATCACCAAATTATTTCATCAAACCATTTAATCAAACCATTTCATCAAACCATTTCATCAAACCATTTCATCAAACCATTTCATCAAACCATTTCATCAAACCATTTCATCAAACCATTTCATCAAACCATTTCATCAAACCATTTCATCAAACCATTTTATCAAACCATTTCATCAAACCATTTCATCAAACCATGTCATCAAACCTTTTCATCAAACCTTTTCATCAAACCATTTCAGCAGACCATTTCAGCAGACCATTTCATCAAACCATTCGATCAAATTATTTCAACAAATCATTTCAATAAATCATTTCATCAAACCGTTTTATCAAACCGTTTCATCAAACCGTTACATCAAACCGTTCCATCAAGGCATTTCATCAAGCCATCATAAAATCATTTCACCAAATCATTTCACTAAATCATTTCACCAAATCATGGGTCTTTATGTAAGGCTACTTTGACCTCTAACAATTCTCACAGAAATTTCGTTTGCACCAGAACTCTTATTATCACTTGTGTGTACCTATATAAATTCACTTCTAACCTCACAATGAAACCTCATACATAATAATCAAAACATACATGTACATTATTTAAACAAATCCAAATACCAATATGGTCTTTACGAATCCAACATCGTCATTGGGTCAAATAGCTGTCAAAAACATATCAACCAAATATTTCTATCTGTATTTCACATTTCCTAACATTTATATCAATCATAATACAATACTCATACCCATACCTCACTCTTATTATCACATCTCTATATCTGTCCTATATCATCCATCTTATTTTATGAAGGATACCTAAATGCATTCAAAGGTAACAAAAAGATTTTTAATATCGTTCAAAAACCTATACTAAAACCAAACCAATATACAATCTTATTTTAAATCATTGACTATTAATATCATTCAAATTCAGACGAGGAGATTATGGAAAATCAAAACAAACGATTACGTATAGATGATGGCGAAGACTTGTGGCAGGAAGTCACACGAAAATCGAAAAGGAAATCTATTAGTTGCGAAAATATTAGACCTGTGGAACCTGTGCTGATTTCAATTTATTCTAAAGTCAAGTTCCCGAAACAATTTTCATTAGCACGAACATTGAACCAAAATGGTATAAATGGCATATTAAAGGTAAAATATATTAACCCATATAAATTGTTAGTTACCTTCGACACTGAATCAAATGCGGACAATTTTATATCTTGCACTGCACTTGATGAGCTTGGTTGGCGTAGACAGAAAACGTGGGAAGTCGGCCTATCCTATGGTGTTATTAAAGACATTGATTTGGATCTCTCGGCAGAAGATCTCGTGAACAATATTCGTTCTGATAAAACCCTCATTGCTGTTAAACGCCTTAACAGAAGAGACGATGAGGGATGGAAACCGAGTGAATCCATAAGACTAGCCTTTAAAGGTTCTTGTTTACCGAGCTATATTTACCTTTTAGAACTGAGAATCAATGTCCAACCGTACGTATTCCCAGTCACACAATGCTCGAGATGTTGGAGATACGGCCACGCGTCAAAACTGTGTCCTTCGAGTAAACCATTGTGTCCTAAATGCGGGGAATATAACCACGTGAATTGCGAGACAACACTCTTCAAGTGCATCAACTGTTCTGGTAAACATATGGCACTGTCGAAAGAATGACCGATATTCAAAAAAGAAAAACGCATCCGGGAAATTATGTCAGATTTTGGATGTACGTATCAAAAAGCCTTGACTATCTATGTCCCACCAAGTCCCACTCGTCCTATCAATGATGAGTCCGAGGTTCAAAATACAAACACCCACGCATATAACGCGCCGCAAAGTAGCAATCGGAGCGTCATCCAGGAATCAGAACGCGAAATTTTACTGCCGTCTACAACACCGGTGAGGAGTCAAGCCAATGTGTCCCAAAATAATAAATCAGTTAAAAAAAATAGCAAGAAGAAGAAAAAGATTCCTCTCCACCTATCAAGCAATGTTACAGCTGACATGTCAGTTTCATACTCATATGAATCAGCCGATAATTATCTACCAGAGTCGACAAATGCTTGTAGTGCCAACACCTCCCCTGCTTCAGCCCCTGTTATCAACAAAGAACGTGGGAAAACTTCCTTCAAGGACCTATGGCAGAATCTAAAGTATTTGATAAACAACGCTAAACAAGAAATAGTTATAAAATTGAAAGACTGGATAAAGATAATTACTGACTGGCTAGATACATTTTGCCGTAACCTAATACTACTTTAATAATGAATTTGTTTATGTCGGCTAATGGATAAAATAGTAAAGAAAGTCATTAAGCTAAATATTATTCAATGGAATGCTCGCAGTATTAAGCCTAAAATAATATCATTTGAGCAGTTGTTAATCCAAGAACATGTGCATATCGCTGTGGTAAGTGAAACGTGGCTCGAACCAGATTCTTGTTTCAATATTAATAACTATTGTATTTTTCGTCGCGATAGGGATATCTCTTATGGAGGAGTAGCTGTGCTGATACACAAGTCAATTCAGGCGCAATATATCGAGATTCATAACAATAACTTTGCTTTAGAAATTATTCATGTAAAACTGTTTAACTGTAGTCAGTTAGAACATATCATAGGCGTTTACTGTCCACCAGACGTTTCTACAAATTCTCATACATGGGATTACTTGTTTTCTATCGCTGGACGAAAATCTGCTATTTTAGGTGACTTTAATGGCCACCATTCAAATTGGTCGCATAAAACGGATACTAGGGGTAACCAAATTTTCGATTCCATATTAGACTATAACTACATGATATTAAATGACAGTACGCCTACTCGATTTCAACTTGTTGATGGTGTATTAAGGCAATCCGCACCCGATTTATCTATTATATCGTCTGATATGTATTTAAACTTTGATTGGCGAGTTAGTAACGAGTCATTGGGTAGTGACCACTTAATTATAAAAATATCTGCTACGGTAAATTCAAATGTACAATATCAAATCAAAAGGAATTTTAAAAGGGCTGACTGGAACAAATACCAATCGTATCTGAAAGATAAGTTTGATTGTATCAATTTTACAACAGGAAGCCCTCAAACAGCTTACGACACTTTTGTAAACCATTTATATGACGCTGCAGAAAAATGTACTCCTTATATAAAATATAGTTCCGTTCCTTCTAATAAGTTCTACCCGAAGCCGTACTGGAACCCTGAACTATCGAGGTCAGTTGCACAACCTGGCACTAGCTATGTTTAGACGGAACCCAACTCCATCAAACTACATCACGTTAAAAAATAAAATTAGCATATCTCAAAGGCTTATTAGACAAGCTAAAAGACAAATGTGGCAAAAGTTCTGTACCTCAGTAGATGAGAGCATGTCTGTTAGTGACTTGTGGATTAAAATGAAATGGATAAAAGGTTACAGAACACCTAAACATTTCTTTAATCCAGAAAAAGTGATGGACCTTCTACATATATAGTCTAACCCCTGATTACGTTTCTCATCGTCAACCTATATTTACATCCCAAAATGTATCACTAGACGCCGAAATCACCCTGTCAGAAGTTAATAAAAGTATAAAAGCTAAAGATACTGCTCCCGGTTGTGATGAAATTTAATTTAGTATGATTAAATATCTACCCGAAAACGCTAAATTATTTTTAGTTAAATTATATAATATGTTTTTTGTAACAAGCTTTGTCCCCCATCAATGGCGCGAGATCGGAATTGTTCCCATCCCAAAACCTGGAAGGCACGTTAATTCTATTTCGGCATAATTAATATCATGTCTACGCAAAATTTTACATACAGTTTTACAGAAACGAATAGAATGGTATTTTGAAAAAAATAATATGTTTTCGAGCGATACATTAGGGTTTAGAAAAGGCAGGTCATGTCTAGACAATCTAAGCCGGTTAGTTACTAGGATTCAGACCGGATTTTGTAATAACTGCGTAACAGTTGGTTGCTTTCTTGATGTGGATAATGCGTACAACAACATAGATATCAGTCAACTATTACTCAAGCTAGATCACTTTGGAGTCGGAAGTAGAATATGTAGCTACCTTTGGCAGTTTCTTCGAGAACGTCGCCTTAAAATAACATCAAATAATATAACCGCAGTTCGTAATACCAATCGTGGATTGGCTCAGGGTGACCCCTTGTCACCCTTGCTGTTTAATATAGCCACAATAGATATATGTAAGCAAATACAATTTGATCATATTTACACATCACAATTTGCAGATGATTTTGTTATTTATTTTTCTATCAAAAACATAACCGACGCTGCGAATCAATTACAGCTAGCAGTAGATTTTGTTACTAAGAGATTGGCCGAGATAGGACTGGAGATTTCGCCTACTAAAACTAAAATCTGTATATTTAGAAAAGGCCATAATAAACACAACGTTACTATTAAAGTTAATGATTCAATCTTGCAAAATGTTAGTAATATTAAATATTTAGGATTATGGCTCGATTCTGCCCTAAGATGGGCAAAACATATAAATGAACTTTGTGAAAGAACATCAAAAATTTTAAGCATTTTTAAATATTTAGTAGGCTCGGATTGGGGGATCCATCCCAAACATTTAAGAAAAATGTACCTTTCCCTTTTAAGAAGTCGGTTAGACTATGCTTGTTTTTTATATGGCGACAGTAGTCAATGTCATTTATATAAATTGGAAAAAATCCAAAATCAAGCGATGCGCATCATTGGTGGCTTTATTAAATCAACTCCTATCCACGTGATGGGCAGTGAGCTTGGCATCCCACCACTACATACTCGTAGATGTTACCTGGGTGGTAAATTCTTACTTAAAAGTAAATCACTATCGAGTAACATTATAACTATTCATTTATTAGATAAGCTATTTCATTTTATTCGTTTATGGAGCAGAAAAAACAAACCCATTTTAATTATAATGTACGAAGTGGTAAAAGATGTACAAACTCATTGCAGTCAAAATTTAGAAATGTTTACTAACAGTATATGGACGAGTTAGATAGACATTTCAAAAAATATTAAAACTGACATTGACACTGTAACCAGATCTAAACAAAAATATGAAACGCCTATTTTAAGGAATCTCTGTTCTCAATATTTAGATTCGCGTTACCTTAATTGCTACCAGATATTTACAGATGGGTCCAAAGAAAAAGATGAAAGTGGAGCAGCCTTGTTTGACCCGCAACAGGATAAATTCGTGCTTTTTAAAACATCAGCACAATTATCAATTATGTATACTGAACTAGTCGTTATCAGTGAGGCGTTGTCTTATATCCGTTCCATTATTCATGAAAATTTTGTTATTCTTTCCGACTCTAAAAGTGGATTGCTACATATAGCTCGGTGTACCTCGACATTTCGAGGCACACCGATAGCTTATACAATAATTAACCAAATTCTAGAACTAGTACGGAGTGGCAAAACTATTCATCTACAGTGGATTCCTTCCCACGTCGGACTAGTCGGTAACGAAAAGGCAGACCAACTTGCTAAACAAGCCTGCGCCTAGGGCATTTCTATTACAATTCCATCTTATTTTACAGACTGCTTATATCTGGTTAGGCGATACTGTAACAAGTCTTGGCACGAGTATTTTGATCAGAGGTCAGTAGAACGCGGTATATGGTATAAGACTATACAACCGGAACCACTAGTAATTCCTTGGATTAATAACTGTTCACTGAGCAGACACCATTGTATAACAGCTATGAGGTTACGTGCTGGTCACATTCCATCCAGGAAGTTTACGTTTCACATGGGAATATCGCCAACACCAAATTGTGAAATATGCGATGTAATCGAAGACGTACAACATGTTTTGGTGGAATGTTCCCGCAACGATCAACTTAGAAAACAATTATTGGGAAGAAAATATTGTAGCATGGGACTATGTAATAGTCTCCTGGCTAATCCTATGTCGGATAAGGCCATGAACTTATATAAGTTATATTATAAATACATACATAATGTGCAGTGATAAAACGTGGCTATAATGGGGCGACATAGTCAATGTGACTAAGCTCCGCAAATAAAGAAAAAAAAAAGAAATATATACATTCAAAAATTATGTCAAAATTCTAAGAACTTCAATCAAATTCAATCACAATGACATGATTTAGTGTAAAATTTCATTACCTCTATTGTTTACATAAGTTACCGATGTCATGCCTGATGCCTCCCTAGTCCCTCCGATAGCATTACGTTCTCATGCATTCATTTCTAATAATGGTGTCAAATTTTTAAAACGATACCTTTGTAAGAAAAGTAGACTTGATTATGCAGCTATAGTTAAAAAATGCTCTTATACTAAATAAAATGGCTTCATAATGATTAGCAAATTATAATAGAATTATTAAATTTATAATCCAATTAACAATGAACATAAATAATACTAGTAAAACGTATAGGCTGCAACGCAGGAAATACTACAAAAGTCAGAATAATTGCCAAATATTTGTCTCTTTGACCATACTATAATTTAGAGAGATAGTTCATTGGAAAGATTACAATTTGAATCTACTATTAACCATATAATAATTATAATGTGTACTATAAAATTAAGAGTGAAACCGCGCGCATCTATAGTATGCGTAACGGGTCAGATAACATGACTGCACGTCGTCGGACACCCATTGCGACACAATAATGGAATGCACAGTTATAAAAACAATCAGAAATATAACTCAAAATGATAATGGTTTATTTTTTAATTAAGTTCATTAATATGCCTTTAAAATTATTATGATATATGCCAAATTAGAAAACCAAACCGAATTTGTATATATTTCTATGCTATCTTAGAACGTAAACATGTTCAAAGACAAACAACATACCTATATGCATCTAAAAACGTATAATGGAATTAAAACGTATGATCTTTAAGAATCGGCAAATTATTATATATCCCATTGTAATATAATTTCTTTAAATCGTATTTGTTTATTGTCAACAGGCATATTTGCCCAAAATCTTTTCTATGATAGTTATATTATATATCATTATCTAGTATTATGTTTCAGTTAAAATTAAAAAAACTTTAAACTAGTTATATCTAATGTGCACAAAAATAATAGTAATTGTCCGCGACAATATTTATAGAAAAATGTCAGGACCTGGAGTCATCGCGTCGTCCGATTTTATGGTTTCAAAATAAAAATATAATATCATTAGGACTGAATCGATATTATCATGCTTAGATGACTAAACATTGTAAAAGTCAGTAATGGACCATAGTAGCACGCCCTATCACATAAAGTATGGTTAGCCTCTAATATTTCAACTTCAAAAAATTACCTATGCTACGCACATATGACACTGATCATCTCAATAATGTACACCATGTAACTTGAATGTACTTGGCTCACTAACGAGACAACTAATCTGGGCTAGTCGACACATACATGACATATGTATGAGGCGAACCTAACCTCATTTTAATTTAAGCACATTTAGCTAGATCATGAAGCATACATAATCTCTGCTAAAAAGCAAAAGGCACACAAATATAAAAAAGGCATATTAATCAAAGCATACTTGGCTAAAGCATGAGGCACACATAACCTCTCCTATCAGCATGAGGCACACAACCTCTTCTATTAGCACATAGATACATAGATTGACGCCTGTTTCCTAGAGGGGTAGGCAGAGACTACGGATTTCCATTTGCTACGATCCTGACACACTTCTCTGGCTTCATTCACTTTCATCACATTCCTCATACACGCCTGTCGGTACAAGGAGCTCTTAACCTGGCCTTTGTCCAGAACACCTCCGATCTGATCGAGAAACGTTCACCTAGGTTTTCCTCTTGCGACTGTTCTATTCACACTAGCCTTATAAACTTTCTTAGTCCTTCCTCGTCCATTCTTTCTACATGTCCAAACCAGCTTAACATACCCTTTTCTATTCTTATCACTATATCCACTTTCATGCCTATTAGCACGAGGCACACATAACATCTTAGTAGCATGAGGCACACATAACCTCTTAGTAGCACGAGGCACACATAACCTCTTAGTAGCACGAGGCACACATAACCTCTTAGTAGCACGAGGCACACATAACCTCTTAGTAGCACGAGGCACACATAACCTCTTAGTAGCAAAAGAGGCACACATAACCTCTTAGTAGCAAACGAGGCACACATAACCTCTCTTAGTAGCGAACGAGGCACACATAACCTCTTAGTAGCAAACGAGGCACACATAACCTCTTAGTAGCAAACGAGGCACACATAACCTCTTAGTAGCAAACGAGGCACACATAACCTCTCTTAGTAGCAAACGAGGCACACAACCTCTTAGTAGCACACGAGGCACACATAACCTCTTAGCAGCACACGAGGCACACATAACCTCTTAGTAGCACGAAGCGCACATAGCCTCCAAGTCAAGTGGCAATAGCCTCCAAGTCAAGTGGCAACAGCCTGCAAGTCAAGTGGCAACAGCCTTCAAGTCAAGTAGCTTTATAAACCAGCAGCGCTTGTTTAACAAAGAAATTACCTCAATACTACAAAAGCTATTGCAAGTATTTTACTCGTCAATCTACGTAATAACACTGCATCCCAGCCAAAGACTGCTGAAGAGTATATCACTATAATCACTCAGACTAGGTAAGCGGAAGCGTTACACCTAAGCAAACAACGGCATTATGCTCCAGCAAAAACACTGACGAAGAGTAGCCTCGTCCAAGTATTTCACGCAAGAGCACAATGCACTCTTAGAACTAAAAAAAAACACTATCAGGGAGTACCCTGACCAAGTATTCTCCAGATCTAATGTAATAGCTAATGTTTCAAAAAAAAAAATCATAGGTTATATCATTTTATCATCCAAGCGCTGCTTATTTACAATGCATATTTCAATTATTTACTAAAGAATTATAATGTAGGTATATAATAATATGCAATGAAATAAATTATTTACACTCGTGCGTGTAGAGTTTTCAACCAATAGGCAGGCGGACCTCTGGTTTGTCGGCATGGTTGCCTCCAGAAAGTAAACCTTACTCATTAGCTGAATATTGAGGGTATTCCCCAACAGCACTCCAGTTAAAGAGTTACTAAGTGTATTTCAAGGTAACCGTTCAGTTTTAACACTCGAAAATACACCAAGTTGTGATAATTCCTATGGGAATCGCGTATAATGTCATTGTGTGTAATAATGTGGGTAGTTTATTACATTTGTGTAGTGTATTGTAAAGTGTACTGTAAAAGTCGACACATTATGATGGCAAATGACAATAGGTTATACTAAAGTATTATACTTATCAGTTTGTTCACAGTTAAACATTCGAAATAAGTATCTACTAATTAAACTTTTAAAAACAAGATAGAAATAACGCCATTACAAAAAGATAATTATCAAAAATGTTTGCGTATACTTACGAATCCCACTTCTGAAATATAATGAAACTCAATCGTCTAAAATATTATGTGACTATATTATCAAACTCACAGCAAATACACGGACTATTGAGAACGTCTTACTCAGTTGAATGCTAGTTCCTTACTGCTGAGCGATCTTACGCCGAGAGAACGAGTTATTTTTCCCCTCCACAATAAAATAACCCCACTATTTAAAAATGATAGTTGGCTGTGTTGCCAATTGAATAAATAAAAACTCCCGAACAGAATTATTAAAAAAAACAAGAAATCATGACGAGCATGTACGATGTCAACATCGCACATATTCGTGCTCACGCTGTGCGCACTCAGCAATCATATTTTTCACGTTTAAGTTAACATTTGTATCATTCAGTCGTCATTACGATCGCGTACGGCTCACATCATTAATTTAATATTATCAGTTTTCAGTGCAATAAATCATTTATATCAGTTAATAAGTTTTTCCCTTTTTATAATAATTTAAAAGGTGTGCAAACCGTACAATTATAATTATTAACGATTCGAATATTTAGATTTCACTTTTCACACTTCTGCTGACTACCTACATCTACACTTATAATAGCGCCATCTTTAAACCATGTCGCACGTTATTAAGGTTTTGAATCATGTTCGGTACCTCAGTAAGGAACACTGATGTAGGGTGGTACCATCTATTGAGTGTAAATTTGTTAGAAATTTCTTGCTGTAAAAGAGGGCGCTGTCATAACATTTTGTCTTTATTTTTCTTTTTATGTAAACATTTATATTTTGACATAATCTGTCAAACTGCATTGCAGTTTGACGGCAGTATTCTGGTGGATACATAATACATATATATTTTATAAAACATTGATGTGATGTGTTTCTACTTTCTAGCCGATACGTAACGTAATTGATGAGGTACTAAACTTAACAGTATAAGCTCAGTGGACAATCAGAGCTTAAGACTCTTTCCAATTAACATCTACATAATATCTATACTAATATTATAAAGCTGAAGTGTTTGTTTGTTTGTTTGAACGCTCTAATCTCAGGAACTACTGGTTCGATTTGAAAAATTCTTTTAGTCTTGGATAGCCAATTTATCGAGGAATGCTATAGGCTATATAACATCACGCTACGATCCACGGGGGTGGCGCAGTAACGAGAAACGCGGGTGAAACCGCGGGCACAGCTAGTTTTAGCACAGTATAAATATGTAGAAATACGTTACCGAAGCAATTATATATTGACAGCAGGCGTTTTTATTAAACTAAGATTCCCTATTTCATTTCTACTATGAGGAAGATTTTAATTAGAAAGTAGGTAAGAATAAAAGAAAATATTTTTATTTGTATCTCCTTATCACAATACAATAACATATAAATGTATACAGAACTATATAGTATGGAGACCAAATTAGGTACCAGCGTCAGCTATTGTTGCAGTTAAAATTGCAACGCCGGTATTCTCGCAGGACCAATACAATATGTGAGCAATTACAACAGGCGAACACAGGCGGTCTGTGACCTGTAATAACAATGTGTGCTGAATAAATTAATAAATAAAAAAATACTAGCAGTCTTTGGGGACTGCCGATAGAAGTGAAAACTTTAATCCTTGATCATAAACACTTCTTTATAAACAAAAAATAATTTAAAAATGGAAAGCGTTCGGTGACGATGACGCGAGTTCCATGATTTTTGTTCACCCAAGTAGTGCTCAACGCGCCTAAAGAAGTTTTCACTTCAAAATAAAACATTATCTGCATAGAGAACATCGTGATCCTTTAATCTAAGATGGCGCCGTGCACTCAAGAATAGACAGCCATAATTAATACACTATGCACTATAGTTACAATAAATTACTAGCACAATATGATTATCACACATTGCCCGCATATCTGTCGTTCCATCGCTTTGAAAGCGCGATCAGATCTCGATTAGGCGGTGATACGCGTCAAGGGAGGGCGGCACCGCCGCGGAGGCGAGCGGGGAGTCAGTCTCGCTGTCAGCCGCCGCCCAAGACCTCTGATGTAGATATCGCTCCCTCCGACACACTTGACAGCTATAACGTTACTACTGCGAATAGGGTGCACCTTGGATATATTTGCGTGAGGTATTCCGTGTGTGAATCGATCTCACACCACTCAACGTGCCTGACAATGGTGAGGCCACCACTAAACCCACATCTTGGTCTTTGCATGTACAGTAATACCCCGAAATTACGCGATAGGTGAGACTGAGCGATAACCGCGTAAGTCGAATTCGCGTAAGTCGGGGTAGGTATAGTTAAGCATAATTATAAATACATATTGGATTTTACAAAAATAAAATGGCGAACTGCAGTTATTGTGATGTAGAAGGCTTCATAAAATCTAAAAAAGTAGTTTGACGACTCAAAGACTCTTTCTCCTGGAATATTGCCTATATTCCTGAACAATAGTGTAGGAGAAAGTCTAAAGTCCATATTTGAGAGTTGTGCGATGATCAAACAAAATACGAATTGACGAGATTTGAAAATCGCGTAACTCCGAGTTCGCGTATGTCAGGGTAGCGTAAGTCGACGTATTACTGTATGTAAGGGTTCATAAAATCGGATGAAACGGTAAGACCGCAATTTCAAGTCAAATTTAAATATCATTTATTCATGTAGATTACAAAGGGACACTTATGAACGTGAAAATATACCTATTGGTTAGTGAGTTTAGGTACTCAGTTTACAGTAAAGTTACTGAAGCTCCGTTTAGGTTAGTTGCTAGATTCAATGTATCCCACTGCGAAGCATCGGATTCTCAATATGAGAAGATTGAGCCTATAAGAAGATAACGGCCAAAAACTTTTTTGCCTATTTAATAGTATAACTTTAGTATTCTACAACACATATCAACAAGGTGTTGCAGCTATTATACCATAAACATATTACTAATTATAAAAATAAATAATAACTATATATAATTAATATTAAGACCAACAGACTGCAATGCAGAGGTCTCGGGTTCAAACCCACGTCGCGCATCTCTGACTTTCGGAAGTTATATGACTTTTCGAAATGATGTGCGTATTGATTGATAATTATCGCCTGCTCCGTGGTTCGGAGAGTACGTTAAGCCGGTCGGTTCCGGCTGCCATGAACATCTATGGCAGTCGTTATTGGGAAGTCAGTGCCCTCTAATATCCTGACACTGGTCTAGCTTTAGGGTATCGTTAGCCTTCGGGTTGCGGAGGTCAGATGGCAGTCGCTCCGTGTAAAAACTGATATCCAGTCAAATCTGGTTAAACTAGAAAGCCGACCCCAAGTGACTTGGGAATAATAAAGGCTAAGGAGAAGAAGGTCTTATTTAATAATATCGCTTTACATTGACGCAAATCTTATACATTAAAATTAAACAATTATATACGGGTTTCTCGTAGTTTGAGATTATTTTCAAACTATTATACTACTTTAACACTTATTAAGATTGATTGCGTTCTGTGGATTTACACTCTCCCCAAAGTTTTGGTTTCGGCTTGTTCCATCCGAGGTAGTCGTGTTATACGCTCTCGTGTATCGGCGGGAGGGTCGTCGGAGTGCCATCGAGAGGACTTTGATCTCATCGGCTCTCGGTTCTGCTTATTTGCTTATTAAAGGATTTACTTAATTGAATCGGGTCTTTGTGCGGCGACGGACAGGAAGCCGCCACCATTATTTTTATTTTATTAAGAGTGTCACGCGCACATTGAACGAACGTCTGACTTCTGAGTGACAATTTTTCTTCTTCCTTTTGATCTCTTTGATCGATTTCAATTATTTTTTACTGCGTTGTGAAGTAGCTATGCATGCAAGGAAATTCTTAATAGCCGCATGGAGTCAACAAATGTGCCCTGTAGACGGCAATAATCTCGAGCCCTATTATTTTTGAGGTCTATAAATATACTTGACGAAATATGGGGTCTTACAGGGGAGAGGCGTACAAAATGACATACTAGTTATATAATTTGTCATAAAATCTTTATTTATTAATATTTTTTTACGTTTTAGGTAGCTATATATTCTTTGGTTCATTACCTTACTAAAATTAATGAGATCAATCAACTTAAAACGAAAACAATAGAATTATTAATCATTTGTAGAAACTCGAACAAAAATGACCGTTTTGTCCACCCTAGGCGGGTAAAATAGCATACGTGATGCGGACGAAATCGCATACCTTTGCAGTGAAAATCAGTCTATTACTTGCAGAGTTCACACCTAAATCTCTTCGTCTTTTTGGGAACATCTGCACATGATGCATGAGCCCATTTGTTACAGCTCAAGCATTGTAACCAAACCTCTCTTGGTTTGGACCTGGAGCAGAGGTCATTGCAATAAATGCAGGGGCAATCTTCATCATCATCTTTTGCTTCAGTGTAAGCTTGTACTGAAGAGAAATCATTTTCACTGTCCGAACTAAAATCCAAAACTTTTGTAACCTTTCTCATTTTTTTCTTTAGAATAGGTGGACGTTGAAATTAAGAACAAGACTGTTGATTTTTTGCGTGGTTTTCGTTTACCTTGTCCAGCTACATACATTCATTTCGGCACTGGAGACAGTACACTGACTGGAACATTGATATTCATGTCTTGAAGTATCCGTCGTTTGGTGCCGTAGGTATTGCAGTAGCTGTGTCTCCAGATTTGGCTGCTGAGATTGTATGTGGGTTGCCTAAAGCTTATGTACTTGCAACTATCAGTGATGTCGAACTGCTTTCTTCAACCTGAGATAGGCCTGCTGAGTTTGCTGAGGGTATGCATAAGTCTACTGCTGCCGTCAAATCTTCTTCGGGCTCTACCCGATCTTGTTGCATGGGGATGTTTGTCGTCTCAGCAGCCCCCAACAAATAATCTGGAAATATGTTTGGATCGACAGGCCAGAGACCTGTTTTTTGACACCCATTGACTGCAGTTTGGACCGTTGCTGCTTTACCATAAGCTTTGTTAAGTATCGCACCTATTTGAAAGTGAGTAACAACTCTGCCTGGATGGCTCTATAACAAAGTGCTCACTTCTTGATTCATTTCTTCATTGCTTACAGCTTCAATAGCCTTTTCCATGGAGTATTTATCCCAACATTGTCGGTTTGTTTTTCTAGAATAATTGCGAGGCATGGTGTTCGATTATTTGGAAGAAGAAAAAATAGATGGGTCAAACGACATACTATGCCATTTTACCCGAACAAGGGGTATGCCATTTTGTCCACTTTATAACCTCAAACATTAGAAAACAATAACTAAAAATGTAATAACAAATTTGAGATTTCAACACATTCTCGGGGTTTAATTATGTAAAATTGCAATTAACTAACGCCAATAAAAACAAATGAACTTGAAAAATACTTACTTTTACGAAGAAACAAAATCCATCTGAGTAAAACTCGTGACTGCAAAAATCAAACAAACAAGTGTCCACCCCTCACACGGCCAGACGGACGCCACTGGCGACGCGACAGGTTGCGACAGGTTACTAAACGGCTACCTACACGTAATCGTCAAAACTAATTCGTCTGTGGTTTCAGAGAAAAGTGTGTCATTTAACCCGCCTATGTCATTTTGTACGCCTTTCCCCCACCTCTATCTACAGGGACATAAAGCCATGAGTTTATGTTCGTTGTTCTCTAACATTTGCGATGAAATCTGAATATGCAAACAGAGTCTGGTTCATTTATTTTAAAACCACGAGCTCACTTTGAAATGTTACTTTGCAGCGGTTGGTACGTTTACCAAAATCCTGACTCTTCAAGAAGCCGTAACAACAAGAGAGAGAGAGCCGTAAGAACAAATATTTGGAGAGTCGGAAAGAGCGAAATAAGCTATTTTATCTTATGTATTTCTTCAAAAATCTATAAATTGATATAGTAAAATATAGTACCTATATAAGCATCTACTTCCAAATTCCACGCGTACGAATCGCAGACAGAAGCTCGTGTTCAACAAAGAGATTACACAAAATCGATTTTCAAAAGGTGTTACGCGATGAACAATTTTCATATTCAGTAACTATATATGTTAATTATCTAAAGCATATAAACTGAGATATTACAGAGCCCTTTTGTAGTCAACATTGGAGCTTCTTCAAGCCTCTCATACATAATGCATTGCATTAAAATAACCGACATAAATTACGAAGTTGAGTCACCTGACGCCCTCCGGCCCTGGAGGAGGCTTTTATATGCAAACGAAGACAGGTGGCGGAGGGACATTCCTTTGATTATGATAAACGTAGAGTTCAGAATAAACAGCGCTCAACGCCCCCTCTGAGAAGCATCGCATAAATTAAATGGTATTTTTTGAGATAATTTGTGTTATATATTTAACTATATTATCTTTACGAGAACGTGTTTCTAAATATATACCTTACTTATTGAGTCGTAGCAGCACACCAGCGGTTAGACAATAGGTAGGTATTCAATTATAATTAGCATTCCAACAATTGGCAGTTTGATATTATAAAACGGGGTCGCCTAGACCCCGCTTGATAATATAGGTAATATAATTAACACACTTTTACAAGATAAATTTAACTTCAAAGGAGTCGTATGTATTACTAATTAATTATCAAATATCATGTAAAAAATGATAGTAAAATATTTGTTTAAATGTTGTTATAGAGAGAGTGTATGAACTGTTAACTATAGGTAAACTTATTGTCATTCTTTAATCTTTGCACTTGATGTAGCCTCTTTCTTGCAGAAGACTTACAGTTTACTTTTTCTAAGAAGACAATAATCGACGCATTGATTAGTGGATTACACAATATAGGGATTGAATCTACAACACTTGACGCATTGGCAGTGACCATTTAAACCTCTATAATAATAATAATCCTTTCCTAACTAGTAATATTATAAAAGCGAAAATGATTTGTTACCTTTTCACGCCTAAACCACTGAACCGATCATCCTGAAATTTTGCATATACGTTTTCAGGTGTCCAGAAACGGATACAGACCACCTTTCATCCCGAAAAAAATTACTGTTCCCGAGGAAAACAACAAAAATGTTCTTATGATAATAGATGGCGGCACGTTTCTTTTGAATCATGATTGAATTATATTATTACAAGCAGAGTACAACCCGAATTGATTGTCAAATTCTAAATTAACAAAAAGTAGTAAATAACAAAAGCCTTTATTAACAATCTTATATGTTACATTTCATCTTATAACTACTTATGTACTACTAATATTAAACATGTTTGTTTATGAAAGCAACGTAATTAAATGTTATTATTTGTATTAGACACCGGTTTCGTGATTGTCTTGCTCTTTGGCATAGGCCTTCCCAAGTCTTCACCACAACGATCTATCCCTTGCTATCCTCATCCAGCATGGTCCTGCTACCTCCTTGATATCAACCTCCCATCTTTGATGTTGCCTACCTTTACTTCTCTTTTTATATCTAGGGCACCATTCACTTTGTTCGTCCAGTTTTCTGTCTTACTTCTTGTTAAGTGTCCTGCCCATTTCTATTTCAGTTGTTTGATTTGGTATTTTATGTCTATAATCTTGGTTTGTTTTCTGATTGTTTTAAACCTAATTTTTACTTTTGATTTTATGTTTAGTATGCTTCTTTCCATTAAACCACTATACCAACAGTAGGTATAATATATTCTGTATTAATTAAAGACAATAGCACACACAAACGCATCGGCATTTCTTATAAAAACGCTGTTTACTGCGTATGTTCACGACGACAAACGAAGGGGACTGAGCACACTCTATGCCCTCGTTACCTACCACTCCCTTTGATCCACAACTACCTTTATATTGGGCTCTCTGCCTACCCCACCACTCATTTGTACAGGGGTGAACATATTTGTGTAATTACTTTGATTGATATTTAAAACAGTGGTTGAAAGGAAGATAAACATTTTTAAGTGGCGACGTTTGATATTTGACTTTGTATAAACAGAATTCTTTATGATTTAATTTTGCTTCGGTATTTCGGCAGTAGTGAGGCATGAGGTTGTAGGTTCTATTACCAGCCCTGACAATGTGTTGCTATGATTTATTTTGCTAAGAAATGATTAGTAGCTTCTCGTAATATGGCATTTTGGTATGAGATGTTTTATTGCCGAGTCAGGCATAGTTTTATATTGACTTCCGTCAAAAAATGATCATGATTTTTTGCTGAGAAATGCTTTGTAGCCTCTCGAACTCTGGAATTTTGGCATGAGGTCTCTGGTTTTAATTTCTGGGTTAGGCAAAGTGTTACATACCTATTGTGTTTTCTGTTAAGGTAAATGCTCAGTAGCAAGCACAGGGTCTGAAACCGTGTCCTATGCATTCCTTAGACACTAGTCCGCAGAAGCGATGGAAAGCCACAAGCCGAAGGTAAAAGTCAACATAATAATATTATCAGCCCTGTATTAAACTGTCCCACTGCTGGGCACGGGCCTCTTCTCAGTGTGATCATAGTCCACCACGCTGGCCCAGTGTGGGTTGGCAGACTTCACATATCTTTGAGAACTCTTAGACATGCAGGTTTCCTCACGATGTTTTCTTTCACTGTTAAAGCAAGCGATGATTAACTATTTAATACGCACATAACTTCCAAGTTAGAGATGCGCGCCTTGGGATCGAACTTGAGACCTCTGTGTGGCAGTCCAACGGTTTCCCACTAGGCTGTCGCTGCTAACTCAGTCAATACTCAACTCAATGTAGTACAGCTAGTAATCTTAGAGCTATCTCTTAATTATGAATCCTATCGGGCACAGCATTGTAGTTATATTAGGTGAAACAAACTCACTCACTTTTCCATTTATAATACCTATTACTAATAGACATAGACGCTGAATTCGGCCAAGCCGCGTTACATTATTGTCAGCTTATTCAAAATATATCATCTTGAAATTCAGTACCATTTTTAGCAAGCACATTATGTATATTTAATTTAAGTAGATATTGTTTTCAAAACACGATTTATACCTAAAACTACGCTTGATATAAATTAGCGGTTTGATAAATTACCTCAGAAATGTTATTTAAATAGGACGTTGGACAGGCATGCGGAGGTCTCGAGAGTTCGGTCCCAAGGTACGCATCTCTAAATTTTCGAAGTTATACGCGTATTTAATCGTTAATTATCGCTCGCTTTAACGGTAATGGAAAACATCGAGAGAAAACCTACATGTCTGAGAGTTCTCCATAACGTTCTCGAAGATATGTAAAGTCTACCAACCTGCATGGCTAGCGTGGTGGACTATGAAATAAACTAGGGTCAAGACCTTTTTCACACGGAGAAGAGACTCGTGCCCAGCAGTGTGACAGTTTATAGGTATACAGGCTTGTTTTTTTATTTAGCTACATTTTTATACTGATTTTATTTTATTTCTAGATGTTCCCGCGGTTTCTTCCGTTACTGCGTCGCCCCCGTGGGTCGTAGCTTGATGTAGGTAATATAGCCTATAGCCTTCCTAGATAAATAGGCTATCCAACACTAAAATAATTATTCAAATCGAACCAGTAGTTCCTGAGATTAGCGCGTTCAAACAAACAAACAAACTCTTCAGCTTTATAATATTAGTATAGATTATATTACAATTTACTGTAACTAGAAATTTACTACATTTACCATAAAATACAAATTCAATTGGTTTATTTGTAGATAACGGGTAGATATACTTATTAGGTATGTCTTGTTACATAAACAATCAAATAAGATCATGTCAAATTTATAAATCCAAGGCAAACTTTCAGGTACTTTCGGGCACTTAGGTCTACATATGAACTACTAGTGTTTCTCAAAACCCAATAGTGTCTTTGGTAAAATCTCCGCGACATAGGAATAATTCTATTTACAAGTACCGTAACTTCGTATGACTTTAGCCCTGAGGGGTAACATTGGCCCTTAATTGGAAAAAGTTTGAAGTTCCCACCAGACCACTATCATATTTTTTGCAGAATAATAAACGTGGAAATCAATAGATAGCACTATAAACTGTCAGTAAAACAGCTTCTTCCAATTAAACAGCTTTTTCCAAATAAGGGCCAATGTCACCCCTCAGGGCTAAAGTTATACGAAGTAACCGGTAGTCATTTTAAAATAAAGACTAATCTCCAACAACTATAATGAAAACTGTTGTATTAACTCCACAAATAATATTTATATCCTCAATCTCTATTTCGTTTGCCTACTCTGTGCCGCGACATACAAAATGCGACTGGCAAGCGTCGAGCAAACATCCACGAGACTAACCTAATGAGAGCGAACGAGACAAACATACAACCACACCGCAAGTTAAACAGAGACGACTGTATATGGCGGCCGAAAGCGCAATACCTACTATACAAAACGGGAACGAGACGCTGTTATACGTATACCATGAGTTTAAGAGAGAGGGGTATAGGTGCTCAGTGTTGCTTGGATAGTGAATAATTTAGTCGCGACCGCCCTTTCGCTTTGCCTTAAAGCCTGGGTACACATCGATTTTGAAACAAGTTTGCTCTTTATGTAACGCTGTATGTAGCATATAGCATATAACGGAAATTATACGCTATATGCTTTATTTACTATGCTATTTCACTTTAATATAGGTTCATTAAGTTTGATGTAGATTTTCTACATAGCTTACGTAGGTAGTATCTTATCTTATCTTATCTGGGGGCCAGTCGACACTTCGACCCAGTGGGATCTTTTGTGTCGACACTCTCCCAATAAAGACTGCCATAGATGTTCATGGCAGCCGGGACCAACGTCTTAACGAGCTTTCCGAGGCACGGAGCAGGCGATAATTGTCAATCAATACGCATATAATTTCGAAAAGTCATATAACTGCCGAAAGTCGTAGGTAAATATATTGATACATTAACAGAATTTTTTTAATGTTACTAAATTTTGCCCGCGACTATGCTCACTTTAATCTAGTTTTTGTCAATAATTTTTTACACCTCGGAAATAGTACCTACTCAGTCTGGGTGAAACTACTTTATCCTTTTTTGGTTCCCTGACAACGTGTTTGCGAAATTGCATGATAATCGATCGAGTAAAAAACCATACTCACATTTGTATGTATAAACTCTGTTCTGCTACTGTGAATTTCTGAACAGATAGTCTCAATAGAGCCTTAGTCAAACTTCGAATTAGAAACCTCATGGTCACAAATACATACATACATAGATTCTCGCCTGTTTCCCAGGGGGGTAGGCAGAGACTACGGATTTCCTACGGATCCTGACACATTCATCACATTTCTCATACACGCCCGTCGGTTCAAGGTGCTCTTAACCTAGCCTTTGTCCAGAACGCCTCCGATCTGATCGAGAAACGTTCGCCTAGGTTTTCCTCTTGCGATTGTTCCATTCACACTAGCCTTATAAACTTTCTTAGTCAGTCTTTCCTCGTCCATTCTTTCTACATGTCCAAACCAGCTTAACATACTTAACCTTTTCTATTCTTGTCACTATATCCACTTACATGCCGCATCTCTCTCTAGTCACACTATTCCTTATTCTATTTTTCAGAATCACACCACATATGCTTCTCAGCGCTCTCATTTCTACAGCATTTATTCTGCTCTCATGCTTCTTTTGCCATACCCAACTTTCACTTCCATACATAAGTGTAGGCACTAAGTCCTCTATTAACAGCCAAACGTGCCTTTTCGGATACATTTCCACGGTTCATAAAAGTGTGTAGAGCTCCATTCACAAATAAAAGCATATATTTATGACACACCTGCTCACGAAAATTCAGCCTGTTATTACTCACTAAAAAAAACAGGCGGTGGCTGCTGGACTACATGTCCCCTAATATGCAATATACGCCGAGTAATAATTTATTATTCAATATTCCTTTTCCTTATTTATATAAATGATCTGTTTACCACAAACAATAAAACAAACTTGGGTTTAGTTAGCTTAATGATACTGTGAAAATGTTAAAACATATGAATCAGATATTTATGTAAATGACTTGAAGTGTTAGACAACTCATTAAATAACCAAAAACCAAAAACCAAATACAAAGAAAATTATTGAGTCTGTGATAAAGTCCCAAAGTTTGCGACCAATCTTGAAGTATCAAGTTTGATCTTCGCTTTGTATAATATGGTATATGATTTTTCTGGTGGCGAATTCTCGGTAGTATCTAGTACAGAGAATGGTGTGTTCTCGGTAGATTGCAATAGACTCGTTTGCTTTTATATAGGAGCAGAAAGAGTGCTCGTAAAATATGGTCACATGGCGCTTCCTCTAACCTCTATGAGGTAATACATCCATGGTTCTATCAAATGCCGCCATACAGGAGAGACGAGGGCAACTTGCGTCTGAAGTCGAGGACTCTCTAGTATTCAGAATATGGGTGTATGACTTTCTGGCTGCTCCTTCGAAGATAAAGCTGTGAATGTGTAAATCAGGCCAATAAGTAGGTATATAGTATATAATAATATGTATTCACAAACCATATATTAGTTTCCAACCTTGGTTGTATCAAGGACGATTTTCCGCGCACAAGTGCGCGTAGCCGCGCTACTAAAAATCAAAATATTCTAAAAAAACATTACTCAACCTAGGCATCTAAGCCGGGACATAACGATACCCGTAGGCGGAGCAAATATCGCTGTTTGTTAAGACAATATTATCAATCAAAAATCTGTCTTTACATTTTAAAACTACCCCTAAATATTTCGACCACCCTTTTATAGATTGAAACATGTTCAACATATGGTGAAGTATTACGATACACCAGAGACTCGGTGCCCCATGTCACAGGTTCGGTCCCGTATTCCCAAACCGATTACACTGTATCAATATTGACGCGGTCGCCGCCGGCGTAGACTTGAGCTGCAGAACCCCGTGTAGACGAAGCGTAATATGTACTACTATTTGTAATCATAATGAGTATTATTATAATAGGCGATTATATTTTAATAGCGATAGGCCGCTTTTATTTACGCTCATAGCCAGTTGCACTCACTGATCGGTAAACGATTAGCGAGGTTAAGCAACGTTGGGTGCGGTCAGTCTGTAGATGGGTAACCGCTTAGTGGTATTTCATGTGAGCGTCTCCGTGCTTCGGAGGGCACGTAAAAAGTCGGTCCCGGTTGTTGTCAAATTGACAGCAGTCGTTAAGCCATGTCAGAGGCCTACGGGCGGCTTGAACAACTCTTGACAACAGGTTGACCACTAACCACACGAAAAGAAGAAGAATTATATTTTAGTCTCTGGTATGATAAAGATTAGTAGTTAGAGTTCAATGAAATGACTGTACTTACATTTAGATTAGTTATTAAGTTCCTAATACGGGCGGCTTGAACAACTCTTGACAACAGCCACTAACCACACGAAAAGAAGATGAAGCTATAGGCTTGTCGGAGATCGTTGGATTACCAAGCAGAAGTCTCTAATTCGAACCCAAGACGCTATGACACTTCGAAGTTATGTGCGTATTAAATAGTTAAGTATCGCTTGATTTAACGGTAAAGGAAAATATCGTGAGGAAACCTGCATGCCTGAGAGTTCTATAATATTCTCAAAGATATATCACATACACACAACACCATCTAGCCCAAACTAAGCAGAGGTTGTAATATGGGTACTAGACTATGGATAAACATACATATATACTTTATTTTTTCGTAAATACATACATATTATACATAGAAACACCCAGAGCAAGACAAACATCCATGTTCATGCACACAAATGTTGACTTGTGCGGGAATCGAACCCGCGACCTCAGGCGTGGCAGTCGGTTACACTAACCACTACGCCATCGAGGTCGTATGAACTCTGTCAGCCCGCACTGGGCCAGGGTGGTGGACTATGGCCTAACCCTTCTCACACTGAGAAGAGGCCCGTGCCCAGCAGTGGGACATTTTAATACAGGGCTGATATTATTATTATTATATAGTTGAAAATAAAGAATATATTTGATTTCATATCCATGAGTGTATTTTTTTTTATACAACAAAGGTGGCAATCAAGCATACGGCCCACCTGATGGTAAGTGGTCACCGTAGTCTATAGACGCCTGCAACACCAGAGGCATCACTTGCGCGTTGCCGTCTCTTTAGGAAAGGAAGTGGGACGGAGAAGGAGCGGGAAGGGGGTAAGGAGGTAATTGGCCCTCCGGTACTCTCATTCGCCGAACCAAACAACAGTAGGAATACTGCTATTTCACGTCGATATTCTGTGAGAGGGTAGCCCTTCCCTGGTCGAGCCGACCCATTCATGCTGAAATCAGCGAGGGTCTACTGCTCTACTACTTACTAATATTATAATGAGATTATATAAGATTTCTATTTTGTAATTGGACGTACTCTCTGAAAAACTTTCCAACCCACAAAGTTAACATTTTGAGATAATCGTGATTGAAGTTCAATCCCGTAGTGCTTCTTCATACATGTGGGTTGGGCTACTAAGTCATGATTTCATATTTAGAGTGATAGTTGAGCTACCAAATTTTTTCAGCTAGTAAATAGTAATCCCGTGACTAATTTACTAATATCTAATAACTCGATTTTGACCCAATGTGTGGGTGGGTTTTTCAGAAAGTACGTCCAATTGCAAAAACGAACAAAACCATGTCCATGAGAGGTATTCATCGCTTTCTATCAGCTAGACCTGCACTTCTGCACCAACGGCAATAAAACCAATCAAGATTTAAACCCCCGACCTCTGCACTCAATGCCATCACTTCATCAAACGACCGATTAGCAATTTAATAACAACCAATTCAAAACAGGTACTTAAATATATCTAACAATATCTTTACCGATCATGTTATATTGCAAGTTTCCGGCGCATAATGGCGGGGGAAGCAGGGGAACGTAATTAGTTTGTGTCGTCGATGTGCCGGACACGTGCGGTGATATTGTCGGGCACGTGTCGGACACGCCTCGTTGGTAGTGTTCCTACAGGTGATAATATGCTATCTATATTGACTTTGAAATTAAACTACTTTACTACTAAAAGTTAGTAATTCTATAATAATAATCAATATCTATACTACTATTATAAAGCTGAAGAGTTTGTTTGTTTGTTTGTTTGCACGCGCTAATCTCAGGAACTACTGGTTCGATTTGAAAAATTATTTTAGTTTTGGATAGCCTATATCGAGAAAGGCTATAGGCTATATAACATCACGCTACGACCCACGGGGGAGGCGCAGTAACAATAAACGCGGGTGAAACCGCGGGAACATCTAGTATTTATCTATAAATGCGAATGTAAGTTTGTTTGTTATGATTTCACTCCTGAACTCCTCGACCGATCATCGTAGAATTTCGCATACACGGTATCAGGGGTACACAACATGAGATAGGGTACCTTTTATCCAGAAAAAAGTACTGGTACTGACCTAACTTAACCTACATTTACGAGAGCGAAGCCGCGGGCGTAACCTATTAGACGATTAGCTCCCAAAGTGGTCCAGGTGGACCCCAAGGGATCTACAGGAGACTCGACGGGGGTCTACGTTGGCGTTACATAAAAATGGGGGTTCACAATTCGTAAGCGGGGGTCTATGAAAATTTATTTGATAGTGAAGAACTAAAATCTTGGCTTGACTTCACCGACTGTTCGATAAGCTAAGCGACTGCAAAAAAAATCCCATATTCAGTACCAGTCGTTTTTCAATTTTTCGGTAAAGAATTACTAAAACAGAAGTCAGCTCGTAGAGAATTAATTACATTTTTTGTTCGCATGAACTTGTTCAGCTGCACGGGGTCCACCGGAACAAGCAAAATTTTGAAAGTGGTCTATGAGAAAAAAGTCTGGGAACCTCTGTATTAGACTATAAGTGTGATACGGGCGCTACTATCAAATGAATTGGACATTTGATTGAAATAAGTGTTCACTCACTTAGAGCAAGGTGGTTCTACAAATCCTTTGGTAAACTAACTACTTCCTCGAGTTGTCAAGGGTCAAGAAACACATATATTACATATACTTAGTATGTAGATACTAACTGCCTCCGTGGCGCAGCGGTAGTGAATGCGACTGCTGTGTACGAGGTCTCGGGCTCGAATCCCGGGTCGGGCCAACAAAAAGTTATTGAGTTTTCTGTTAAGAAATCTCAATAGCAGCCCGGCGTTAGGAAGTTGACGGTGTTAGACACCCCCGTGCCTCGGAAAGCACGTAAAGCCGTTGGTCCTGTGCCTGATCTCTCTCCGGTCGTGTCGGATTACCGTCCCATCGGATCATGAGAGTTAGGGAACAGAGAGTGCAATTGTGTTTGCGCACACACTTGTGCACTATAACATCTCCTGCGCAGATGGTCGGTTTCCGATAAGATGGCCGCCGTGACCGAAATTCGGTCTGGAGGACATTACTATTATTATTATGTTGATACTACATTCTGCCTGCGACTTTGCTCGCTTTAATCCTTAGGGAATGCAAGTGACGATACAAGCTATGAGACCGTTGGAATGCTACGCAGAGGTCTCGAGTTTATTCCATGGCACGCATTCCTGACTTTTCGAAGTTATATGCATATTGAATAGTCAAAGTCAAAAATCATTTATGGATTTAGGTCATAAAGTAACATTTATGAACGTCAAATTCTTTTGGTTAGTGAGTTTACTAAGGTACTGAAGCTAAATTAAGATTTAGACAAAGGGTTGAGCCTATGAGAGTGTATGGCTATAGCCAGAGAATTGTATGTGGCACGGTCGAAACATAAAAATATTTAGGTAATATATATTGTTTTACGTTTACGTGAATGTAAGTACCTAATAAATTAAAATTAACAACTTTATACGGATTTTATGGCGTTGTTTATTTTTTAGAACACTATCTATACTAATATTATAAAGCTGAAGAGTTAGTTTGTTTGTTTGAACGCGCTAATCTCAGAAACTACTGGTTTGAATTGGAAAAATCTTTTAGTGTTGGATAGCCTATGTATCGAGGAAGGCTATAGGCTATATAACTTCACGCTACGACCTACGGGGGCCGCGCAGTAACCATAAACGCGAGTGAAACCGCGGGCACATCTACTTATTACATACATACATAGATTCACGCCTGTTTCCCAGAGGGGTAGGCAGAGACTACGGATTTCCATTTGCTACGATCCTGACACACTTCTCTAGTTATTACATAATTCTGAAACTTGTAAACTACCTACTATTGTTACACATTGTAACGAATTACTGCTGGGTAACTACTACCTATTTAAGTTATAATAATATATTAAGTTAGTATAGTTTAATTTAAACATTAAAATATTGTTAAGATGGCCGAACAATCTATACATCTATACAAATAAATAAAATTGAAGTGTCTGTTTCTAATATCTAAATAACAGCTTTTTATCTAATGCATATGAAAGTATATAAGATACATATACGAAAACATCTATTTTTAAAATTTTTGTCTGTCTGTCTGTCTGTTTGTTCCGGCTAATCTCTGAAACGCCTGAACCAATTTTGACGGCACTTTCACTGGCAGATAGCTGATGTTATAAGGAGTAACTTAGGCTACTTTGATTTTAGAAAAAAAATTGGATTTCGCGGAGACAAACACTTTTTAGTTAAAATCTACGCGGATGAAGTCGCAGGTAACAGCTAGTAGTTAATAATATTGTGGCCACAAATTACGGTAAAAATATTGGCGATATAGCCTCTAATAAACATCCAAACATACCTATACTTTCTCACAATTTTCTCGGCTTGGGAATCGAACTTGCGACCCGCCATTACACACACCAGGGCAAACTTATGCTACAGGACCAACGGTTTAAATAAACGCTTATTTTGTAAAATATAGATGTTATTGGTGAATCCCACGATATTTTAAAACGTTTATATAAAAGCAATTCCGTGGCACACGCCGCCAAAGATAGGCAATCAGCCATTCGGTTAAATTATTTGACCGTTGCCATGCCAACGGATAATGAACATTCACTGGTTTGTTGGTTCGGACGTATTGCAGCCGTAATGTCCTGGATTGCATCCTCGGATCTGGCAGTGTTATTGTCTCTGTCATTCGGCAACTCAATTCAATTCAATTCGTTTCTTGCACTCCATAATGTATATACAGGTCTTATAAATGTAGAGAGAACAATTATGGACCCCGTCGGGCACGGCAACATTAGGAGAGAAGAACGAACATTCTATTATCATATATCATATTGAAATAAATTTTAGAGCTTAGTAGATATTTATTTAATTACTAACGTATTATTTATTTATTATAGTTTATTATTAATTTATTATAAAGTAAGAATTAAAGTTATTTTCTAAAATGTACCTACTTACATAATTTAAATTATTAAAATTTATCGTTTAAATATTCGCTTTTATCATAGTAACATTTTTGTATTAAAAAGTATTTTAATTTGTTAATAAACGTGCTGAATTTCTCTTAATTTTTAATATTATTTGATAATTTATTATATATTTTTATGGACATAACGTAGGGACTTGATGTATGCATTTGTAATCTGGACGTTGATAAGTTTAGCTTATTTTTGTGTCTTAGTGTATATTTTGTATTTAAATCTTCCCTTCTTGTGTAATAATGTCTGTGTTGTCTGACAAATTTACGTTTCGAGAATATACATAATATAAGTCTTAATTTGCCCGGTATCGACTAGCTTTGATACTTAAACATTTAGGGCAATGTTGATTTACATAACACTTTTGACTAACCCTTTGAATACATAAGTAAGCTGGACTAGTAATTTATTTATTTACTAGCTTTTGCCCGCGGCTTCGCTCGCGATCTGTAACTTTTTATAGTTGATTCCTAGTTTGGTAAGTAGCATAACGGTCGAATAATATTTTAAATAACTCTTGTTCGTAATAGTACATAGTCTATTTCCAGCGCAACGTTAGTGAACTGCGGGTGACATAAAGGGCGACAAACTTATTATTTGCGGTTGGTACAGTAACCGTGTCTAGGGATTGAACCGCAAAATTAAGTTTGTTTTTTATTGTATATACTATTCCGGGATAAAAGTACCCAGTGTGGTGCCCAGGATATTAAAGTATAATAATACGAAGTTTCATCGTAATCGAACTGGTAGTTTTTGCGTGATGCTTGAACAAACAGACAAACAGACAGATAATAATCACATTTTTGGGTTCGGTTCCGATCTAGTAACACCCCCTGCTATTTATTTTTTTAATATTTCCAATGTACAGATTGACACCACTTCTTGATGACAACACTTCTACAGATTAATTATATGTATATAGATTAGGCGTACCAATAGTAAGTATACATAATTCTATGTTACCTTTTTTAATACGCGTGTGTTCCTTATTGCACCGTCGATATGTACAGACATCGATGGTACGACGATAGGAGATATTTAGGAAAAACAATGTGGTTTTTATAAGAGCTGTCTGTCCGTATGTTTGTACGCGCATCACGCAAGAAATAGATTGCGATTTTTACAGATGTATTTATTTATTTAAATAAATAAATAGTCTGAAAATCTAACTTAAAATTTGGTGCATGTTGCATCTTAATACGTCACCTGGAAGCCGACTAATAGGTATACGCGTGGATCAGCTTCTTTTTATGTGCAAAAAAAAAAAATAAACAAGTACCTACTTCCAAATTCCACGCGTACGAAGAAGCCGCGGGCAAAAGCTAGTTATAAATAACTTAATCCAAATAAATTCATGAAAGCAAACGTGAAATTCCGCTACTTCATTTAAATGTATGACCGGATTACATTTAAGCTTTATCACTTCATACAAATGGGAATGTATGCGCAAATCTGAACACAAAGAGAGATACCTTCAACTGACTGTAGACTGAGTCTGCGGCGTATCATTCAAGATGAAAGGTCTCGGAACATCCTCATGTTTTGTGGTTGTTCTGCATTGTACAATGTTCGGTTCCGGTTTGAGCCGCCTCGTTGTCTGCTAGTGTTAAATACTTTTAAGGAGAAGTTTCTTGTTTCGAGGTTCAGTCGTCACTACTGCAACTTCGGATAGAATAACTTGATGGATGTTCGGATGGATGAGTGTGATCCATAAATTGTTGTTCCACGTCTGGGTATGCTTTGTGTTGGTAGTTTGAATGAAAAAAAAACGAAAAACTTTCTCAGTTTTCCGTCACACAGGTATTAAATTTAGTTCTTAGTTTTTAAATAAAATATATAACATAGATAAAAAATAATTAGCTCAAAAATTAGTAATGTTTAATAGTAATAGTAGTGTAACAGTTTTCAAAATTTTGTAATAAAGTGTCAAATAAACAATGCGTTAAAATCTGTATATAGTAGTTTAATTTCAATAGATAAAAAATACAACATAATTTAAAAAAACATTAATTCATTAAAGAATAATTTTTCTGAGTGTAACGTAGAAAATGGCACAAGGCTGTCACACTTGACGGTTTTTTTATATTTGTTGTTCTGCTTTAGAGTTTATAGATAAGTACTATATTTTTATTGCTTTAGGTTTAAAGTTTGTCCGTAT
This sequence comes from Catocala sponsa, assembly GCA_963564715.1. Classification (NCBI taxonomy): domain Eukaryota; kingdom Metazoa; phylum Arthropoda; class Insecta; order Lepidoptera; family Erebidae; genus Catocala; species Catocala sponsa. Next base: position 3,702,336 of record OY751352.1, read on the forward strand.
TGGTTTTACTATAGAGCAAAAATAAAAATGTTTTATCGAATCGTGGTTCTGGTATTTAATTTATTTTAATTATTGTTACGATATCCATCATAACATAAGTATAATTTAAATTTGGCTATGAGAATAAGTGGAAGCGTAGTTCAGGGACTGGTATGTACTATCGGTTCCAGCGACGGATGACCATTTCAGAAAAAATTTCGCTTGCACATGTTGACCAGTTGAGTTTAGTGGTCAGCCGTCGCTGGAGTCGATAGTACCTAGGAGACCTACACTCAAAGAAAAAGCTTGCTAGAAAGATACACCTGCCTTGCCTTTGTTCCTTTTAAAAGCTTATTGTAATCTATGTTTGATAATTAATCTAGCTAGCCATTACTTATAAGAATGGCAGACTTGGACTTGGAAATCAATAGAAACCCCATTTACTCGATTAAGAAATCGCAATAAGTTCATCGATGCAACATAATATATTTATATATATATAACACAACACTTACAAAGCATAACAATAGCAATAAACAATAGTCACAAAGAACACATATTCGGAAAAATAATTAGTAGATTACACTAATTTTGTCAAACCCACAAAACTCGCTCTGACTATGCCGAAGTAGTCCCATCAAACTAATATACCATTCGTGCAATATAAAATATTTACTAAAATCCAATTCGCCTTAACCAAAGATCATTCACGTCTTAAATCGTCGCACACCTCGGCATTCATTAACGCGGTGATTCTCGGCAACACCCACAAACATTGATCCGGTATTACCTCACAATAGCACGCTACCGGTGTTCCAATATTACTCCTAATCTCAACTAATCCACTACTTACAGTTCCGACTATCCATAGTTCCGAAGGGGAAAGGATAGACGCTTCCTTGCACACCTCTATTTTTTTTCCAATGCCGTATTTTATTTATTGTCATGGAGGAATATTGTGTATAATATAATAATTTTGCGCAATGAATGCGTTTACCTGGAATAGGAATGTGTCGTGATGGCATAATAGGTGCTTATAGATAAGTAGGTATTGTGTTGTGTTATTAATAAAGTTTATTTCGTATCCTTCCTTGGGTATTGTTGTATATTTCATATTTGAGTAGGCTCATGGTTTATTTTTTGAAGTGTTATCTAGTGTAAATAATTTAGTGTCATTTCCAATCGTTCTATACCTGACGACAAATCGCCTTATATACTCAGAGCAATTTTATTCATATTGTCGTTTACTGGACACGTTTGCAGACTTAAAACCGGCTTTTGTAAGACTAATCAACCATGCGTAGATAATTAGTCTTTTAAAAATACATCGCTACGTATAAAAAAAATTTATACGTAGCGATGTATTTTTATTAAAAATGCACTTATGTCAAGTGATTAGATTGGTTGATGCGAATTCAATGGATTGTGGTAGAATGACATGTTGTATTGCCATTATTATAAAACCCGTTAGTAGCAGTGATTTTTTTAAAACTACTACTAAATTTGTACATTTATTCATACCAGATTTCGTTTATATATATTTTTCCATATTATTTATTAGTGTTAAAAGCAATTTGATCAAAGAAACTGTAAAAATAGCAGATTATCGCATACGTCAGTCATTCATTTGTCATCATGTAAGAGATTACCATTCTATGCCATTTTTCAATGGAGGGTCAGTGGTTGACCATCGGAAAGTGATAATGACGCCATTATATTAGTACATTACCAAACATGTCAAAATTAACAATTATGAAATCTATGATAGACCATTCTGATACTATTGTAAATAGGAAACTTGGACCCCAGTTCGGAAGACCTTAAAAAGAATATAGTTAGAATTGAACTATCGTACCATATACGATGTTCAATAATTTTCGTCGCTCGCGCCATGTTGAGCTCGTAATAGGCTTACGGCCTCCGCCATTGTCCACAGACGATACAATTCTCCGTTGGAGGATTATTTCTATTACAGAGCGTGGGTTCACTCGAAAATCTTGTATTTTGTACAATTTCATGTGGCGAGGATTACAGGACGTATTCTGGTAGTATGTTATTCAATATAATAGAATTATATGCAATTTTTTGTTTGTTGAACGTCGCCTGAATATGTTTTTTTAATGTTAGTTGCTTTTGTAAGAGTGCTGGCACTGCTGGCTGTCTTGGTGGCGTAGTGGCAGTGAATGCTGTGCATGAGGTCTTGGGTTTAATTGCCGGGGAAAGTGTTATTGTATTTTTCTGTCAAGAAATGTTTAGTCGCAGCACACAGTATGGGCTGTGCCCGGCAGATGGCAATAAGCTCATCCTCTATTACGTGAGACCACGGTGTTACCTTAACTGGAGAAATATGGTTGTTATACATCTCTGCGTTATCTTTCGGGGATATAAGCTTAAGACTATGTCTAAAGGCAGAAACATACTTACGTGTCGTGGCGTGTCGTGATGCGCCAGAAGCATATCGGTTTCATACATTTAATATGGTTAGGGACATATTTGTATGTCGTGTTGTGTCGCGACACGACATGCAAATGCATGAAACCGGTAACACGACACGCCACGACACGTAAGTATGTTGCCGCCTTTAATTAATACATGTAGGTCACAAAATAACACTTAGGTATAAACGTCTAAGTTTAGTAGTTAATGAGTTAACCTAAGTTACTGAAGTTACATTTATATGTTAGTTGCTAAGTTTAGGATAAGTAAGGATTGACCTTATCAAAATATACCTGTAAGAAACTCACGGCCACTCTTTATAAATTGCGATTGATTTTGATATTTTTGAACGTATGTGCGAGGTGTTGCAGCCACATGTCCTGTTAAGAAGTTTCCTGAAAAATGGGGCCATAATATAATGCACCATGAAAAAATTGAGGACCAAAAACGATTTATGCCATTGATTACAAAAATAAACTTTTACTACCTACTCTTAAAGATTAAAATTTAAATGTAGATTGTTTTTAAAACAAATTAGATCAGCTGAGTGGCTTTTGTAATAAAAATTATTCTTTCCATTTTCGGTTTTTTATTTTGGGCTCCCATTTTATCAATTTTTTACTATAAGTACTCGTATTAGGTACTTACTGAATATAAATATTCATCCTAATCCTAATCCTAACTTCCTAACTAATATTATAAAAGCGAAAATGAGTTTGTTTGTTTGTTACGTTTTCACGCCTAAACCACTGAACCGATCATCCTGAAACTTTGTATATACGTTGTCAGGTGTACAGAAACGGACATAGGCTACCTTTTATCCTGAAAAAAATTACTGTTCTCGAGGAAAACAACAAAAACGTTCTTATGATAATAGATGGCGCCACGTTTCTTTCGAATCATGATAGAATGATATTATTATATACAAGCAGAGTACAACCCGAATTGATTGTCAAATTCTAAGTTATCGCGAGCGATTATTATTTTTATTAAATTTGTATTAAATTATATTGCAAATACTTAAAAAAAATAAGTATGTTATTAACCTCTCCACGTAAATTGTTCTTGTTTTAAGAAAGGGTTCATATTAATCATATTTGTAACGGAATGCTTGTAAATTGAACCCGCGACCCCTCGATCGCTCCTAAATCGCTAAACACATGTCAACTATCATCAAAACTAAGTCGTTAGACATATGATTAAGTTCAGAATACGACCGCGGCTCAAAGAATTGAGATTCGACACGTTTCCGTGTTCACACGATGTTTAGTCGATGGTAGAACAATTTTATTTCTATGTTTCTAAATCAATATAGACGGGGTTGCCAGCTTTAGATATGATTTTCTGTACTTCTGTGTATCTTCTCCCTAGCCTTTATTATTCCAAAGTCACTTGGGGTCGGCTTTCAAGTCTAACCGGATTTGACTAGATATCAGTTTTTACACGTAGCGACTGCCACTCTCTGCCAGGAGGTCATCCTCAACCCGAAGGCTAACGATAACCTAAAGTAACAAACTTTGCCTATCTATACTTATATTATAAAGCTGAAGAGTTTGTTTGTTTGTTTGGTTGAACGCGCTAATCTCAGGAACGACTGGTTCGAATTGAAAAATGGTTTTAGTGTTGGATAGCCTATTTATCGAGGAAGGCTATAGGCTATATGATATCACGGTACGACCCACGGGGGTGGCGCAGTAACGATAAACGCGGGAGAAACCGCGGGCACATCTAGTTTATAATATTAGCATAAACATAAATAGTTATACGCCCTTATCATAAATAGAATAGAATAGAATAGAATATTTTTATTTGCATAAAATGTAGGTACATAAGTTGGAATATTATATAACTAGCGTTTGCCCGCGGCTTCGCTCGCGTTAATTTAGAATTTGACAATCAATTCGGGTTGTACTCTGCTTGTAATAATATAATTCAATCATGATTCGAAAGATACGTGGCGCCATCTATTATCATAAGAACGTTATTGTTGTTTTCCTCGGGAACAGTAATTTTTTCCGGGATAAAAGGTAACCTATGTCCGTTTCTGTACACCTGATAATGTATATACAAAATTTAAGAATGATCAGTTCAGTGGTTTAGCGGTGAAAAGGTAACAAACAAACAAACAACCAAACTCATTTTCGCTTTTATAATATTACTAGTTAGGATTGGAGCCATATACATTTTGTCAAACTGTGACATGCAAATCTTATTTAAAATCAAAAACACATTAACATCATAAATTATTCTTAATTTGTAAATTATTGCTAGATTAATAAATTGTTATATACACATGCACATATATTACGCTTTTACTACAATTTACATTTATTTTTGACAACATGTCATAACGAGGTAGAGAGGTATTACAGACACGTTTCACCAGATATAGTTTTAAATCCCACGTAATGGACAGCGAGCTTATTGTCGGCTACTAAACAATTAAAACATTTCCATTACACATTACCCGACGCGGCCACCAAACCCGAGACCTCATACACGGCAGTCGCAATCACTATCACTGCACATCAAACTCATAAACAATCAAAACATCGAATGCATAAAAAAATATTAGTACGCAAAAATTACCCCAACGGCTTAAAATACTTCTATTACATTGTTTACGTTATGGGGTCAGGATTGACCCCAAGTAGTAACAGTTAATAAACAAGAAGTAATGAACCGGCGGAACACAAACCAATAAACATTATATTAAATGCACTCCGATGAACAAATCATATAAAATACGCGTGGATAGCAAAATACGTAATAACGGACATAGAATACAGAAATACAGATGGGACAAGTTGGTAATGTTTATACCTATTCTTAGGTACTAGCTAAACGAAATGAAATGAACAATTTATTTCGCTAGAGATATGGTTTACATTAGTGGTGGTAAATAATAATATGAAGGCTCTTTGCACATCTCGCACTTGTCAGGCATGCGAAAATTTACATAGTAAGTATCACAACTAAATTAAATATATTTTAGAGAAATTACTATGATTAATAATATAATTATACAATTATTTTGATTATAATACGAATATCATACATTTATATGGAGGCAATGTCATTAGTAATTATAAGGGAAATAATTAATGTCTACTATCCTTTAGCAACAGTATTTTTCGGGTTGATATTTAGAAGTATCAGGTAGGCAGTGGCTTTGCTGTGTCCTGACATTGCTGAAGTCCATGAGCAGCGGTTACCACTTTCCATCAGGTGGGCCACTTGCAAGTCTGCCACCAATGGCAATAAAAAAAAAGTAGTAGAGTCTCGCTGATTTCAGCATGAATGGGCCGGCTCGACCGGGGAAGTACTACCCTCTTATAGAATATCGACGAATATTATCAACCAGGTTCCCCATTATCATGTAACTCGATATCCAATTCATACAATTTGAACTTTTAAATGCTGCTCAAAGTTTATAGTGACTTCACACTTTTTATTTAAAGTTAGCACAACTTAAATTTCTTACAGTAACACACACATAGGGTGGCCACCTTTATTTTGACAAATAGAGTACATTTACTATCTGAGATAAAATAATAAAGTACAAGCTCCGAAAATAAAGTATTATTTACTAGCTTTTCCCCGTGGTTGTGCTCGCTTGGAAATAACACTTTTTTGCTGGATGAAAGTTACCTTGTGTCCTTTTCTGTTGCCCAGACAAAGGATATGCGAAATTTCATGATGATCAGTCGAGTAGATAACGAGTGAAAGCATAACAAACAAACAAACAAACTCACATTTGCATTTGTAATTTTAGGATTAAGAGCTGGATTATTGAACACTAGTTTTCACCCGCAGCTTCGCTCGCGTAAATGTAGGTTAGGTTATGTTAGGTATGCAACAGTTATTTTTTCTGGATGAAAGGTACCCTATGTCCTATTCTGTACCCCTGACAACGTGTATGCAAAATTTCATGATGATCGGTTGAGTAGTTAAGGCGTGAAAGCGTAACAAACAAACAAACTCATTTTCGCATTTATAATATTAGTTAGGATTTAACCTGTGTTGGGGTTATCTCGTCGTTGACGGTAACCGGTAGTTATTTGTATAGTTGTAGGTTTAGTAAATAATTCACAACGCACCACTTTACGTTAAATAGTTTATTTCACTATAAAAACATATGTCTACGGATATGTTTAGGTATCTGAGTCGCACTTTACGTAATACTAAGTTATTATTATAAACACTGATATATGATACACATTAGCGCGTGACGAATGTTTAGGTACGACTAATTAATTAATTGTTTGGTAAATACGAATTGTGCTGTACGAGCGTTATTGGCTCGTACAACCTGCTTTTTTGTTACCATATTTTTGTTAATACTAGTAATATCAAACAAGTATTTATTAACAAGGAACGCCTTAACTGCATCTTTACAATATAATATGTTTATATTGAGATAGATAAATTGTTTTTAGTCAATTTAGGGAATCTCTATAGCGTTGTTTAAGAAAACTTGTAAATATTGAGATAGGTAAAATACAGTATTTTCAAGTACTTTATTTTCCTAAAAAGTATAACGTACCGTTACCCAAAATAACGTACAATACTTTATTATAAAGTACGGTTGGCAACCCTACAACACAACATAGTAGGCATTAAACGATCACCATTCCTTTCTACATCATAATCATTGTGTCGCCCGAGGCGAGGCGAGATCGCAGATTCATTTTATTGTTCGTTCCCTCGGAGGGGTAACAAAAAACTCGCGCAATATGCTCCTCATAAGTCCCTCCCGTCGGCTCACATCAACCTCAACGCTCACTCAGCGCTCACTCAACGCTCACTCAAATTGGCGTTTCATTGTTTTGACAATCGCCGAATGCTTGGGTAATCGTATTACCCGCGAGGGGTTATACTCGCCGTCGATGGGGTAAGATTGGGTTTAGTATATTTTTATTATTTTTGTCCGGCGGCAGTCGCATTCAATTTGGCTCAGGTCTTTTTCAAGCCGTCTGAAGGATTAAGAAATAAAAATATTTGACTACACAGTTGACGTCATCAGTCATCATTGCTACAAAGCTGCATGTTGTGGGTTCGATCCCCAGACGGGGCAAAAATTTGTACATACATACATACATAGATTCACGCCTGTTTCCCAGAGGGGTAGGCAGAGAATACGGATTTCCATTTGCATCCTGACACACTTCTCTGGCTTCATTCGCTTTCATCACATTCCTCATACACGCCCGTCGGTTCAAGGAGCTCTTAACCTGGACTTTGCCCAGAACGCCTCCGATCTGATAGAGAAACGTTCGCCTAGGTTCGTTAAAAAATTTGTGTGAGTCACTTGATTCTTAGAGTCCGTTGCTTAAATGTTTGTAAAGATCTTTGCGACGCAGGATTCATTTCAAGTGCAGAGTTTGTCTGCTAATATTTCCTAACTAATATTATAAATGCGAATGTGAGTTTGTTTGTTATGCTTTCACGACCCGATCATCATGAAATTTCCCATACATGGTGCCGGGGGAACAGAAAAGGACATAGAGTACTTTCATCCAGAAAAAGCACTGTTGTTAACGTAACCTAAGCTACATTTACGCGAGCAAAGCCGCGGGCAAAACCTAGTAACAAATAACAATAATAATCATTATGGTATAGGTAGGATTTTTAATAATCAAGATAAGTATAGATAGGTATTTCAATATGTCTATCTAAGATGACAATTATCATCGCAATCTAAATTGGCTGCGGGCGAGTGACGTGGAGGCGCTAACAAGTGTCACGCTGTCATCGTTCCCGCGTCGCCCCCAGCGAGTGTCACGGCGTGACACCCGCGTGACATCGTCGAAGCCACTCCTATTAGCTGTCGACTGCATGACGGCAATTTCTTGCTCAATAGCGTAGTAGATAAAAATATAAATGATATAAGACGTCTGCTCGAACCCTAACTAATATTATAAACTAGATGAAAAATTATTTTAGTGTTGAGTAGCCCATTTATCGAGGAAAGCTATAGGCTATATAACATCACGCTACGACCAATAGGAGCGGAGCAGCAATGGAAAATGTTGCGAAAACTTAGAAAATTCTCCTATAAGAAGCAGACTAAGTTGCGCAGGACAGTTAGTAGAATATAAAAATGGCCATAGTCTACCACCAGTCTACCGTGGCGCAGCGGTAGTGAATGCGACTGCTGTGCATGAGGTCTCGGGTTCGAATTCCGGGTCGGGTCAACAAAATGTTATTGGGTTTTTCTGTTAATAAATCTCAATAGCAGCCCGGAGTTGGGAAGTTGGCGGTGTAAGACGTCCCTGTGCCTCGGAAAGCACGTAACGCCGTTGGTCCTGCTCCTGATCTCTACCCGGTCGTGTCGGATTACCGTCCCATCGGATCATGAGGGTTCAAGAACAGAGAGTGCACTTGTGTTTGCGCTTTTCTATATGTGATAGAATAGAATATAGAACATACTTGTGCATTATAATATCTCCTGCGCAGATGGCCAGTCTCCGTTAAGGCTCGCCGCCGTGACCGAAAATTCGGTCTAGAGGACCTTAGTATAAAGAAAAGAACACGTTGATCCTGAGAGCGAGTTGGTAGACTTAACAGCCTGCTACCAACTGTGGTAACGGCTGCTAATAGACAAGTTTATGGAGAATTCTCAGACATCCGGGTTTCCTTATGATTTTTATTCGTGAACACAATCGACAATGAACTATTTAATATGCACATAACTTCGAAAACTTAGAGGTGCCTACCGTGGAATCGAATTAAAGACCATGCGGCAGTCTAACGCTCTTATCACTAAGCTATCGCTGCTCTACTAAAATGTAGGTAGGTACTTCAACGTCCATTCAATAGGTATGCAAATTAACAATAAACCAACGACAATCAGGACCAATCAACATAAACAACACAATTGTTCCGCGGTCGCGTACCGTTACCATACGTTATTGTTTAATTAAGCCCGCTAACTCCCGACGTCCGCCATTGTTGCAGCAACAATATGGCGGCGGCGGCGCGTCCGTTGCGCGCGCGCACCCGCCACGTCACTTCCGGCCGCGACAATGCGCGCGCGCCGCACAAAAGCGCAGTGCGATATTATTTCAACTATTATTTTCAACTAAATAACGTCCCGCGATTACGATTTGTAAGAGGCTCGAGTTACTTCATTGACGTTGACTTTGCACTGATTGCCGTTATGCAGCAGTTCTCAAACATTTTAATTTTGCGTACAGAAAATATAATTTTTTATTCTGTGTAGATTATGTTTATAGGAAACATGATGTCTGCATGATGGTAAGGGGCTGTAGCTTAAAATTACATACAATATCAGAGATAACACAAAGGTATCACTTGCATACCCTAAAGAAAAATAATTAAGATAGGATAAAAGAAAAGGAATGGCAAAGGTTCTTCCATGTTCTAAATTAATTGGTCAACTTACAATGTTCTTGCATCGGTTTCTTGCTAAAAGATAGGACACTACTTCACCGAGAGGGCCTACTAGTTCGTACCTATCAAAAGGATCTAAAGCCGGATTGCCAACTTTTCTACATACACACATAACACACACGATATTTTTACGTCTGTATCCCCATACACGCTTAATTTGCCAGGTAATGTGTTAGGTTCAATGTCTATCGGGCACAGTTGCAGACGCTGAGCTGCTTCTGAGCATTTTTAAAAGGAAAACCTAATAGGATAACGTTTGCACTTGTAATAACAGCATTCAAAATCGATACATTTCGTTCCGCGCCCGAATGCTGGTTTAGCTTTGAGCACCGCTGTCATCGCGAGGCGTTTCAAGGTTATAATTACGAGTGAACCGTTGCTGCGACCCCGCGGCGCCGGGCCGCAGCGCTCGCTGTGCTTACGTGTAATTGAACATTATTGTTATAATCATACCGAACTGCTCACATGCTTGTGCCAACTTCAAACGGCAGCTGTTCGGCGTGGGATCAATATATTTTGTTCCGTATTCAGTTTTGTTGATCAAACTAATTAAGGTACTACCTTGATGGTATGGCACATCTTGGCACAGCCACTATCGGAAAATTGAAATGTGTTTACGTAGTGAATTAGTTTGAAATTAGTCGCAAATTAGCATAATTGGTCGATCCGCCGTTTAAAAGATTAAACAGATTTTCAGTGATGTTGACTGTGCTATGATGAGCTTTTGATAAATTATTTATCACATTATAAGTTGACTTTAAAGATGGTTTTTATACAAATGTGTTTTAGTTGGCCAGACTGCATTGCAGCTATTAGCCAGCATTACACATATATAATACTAGCTTTTGCCTACGACTTAGTCCGCGAGGATATTCTACCACATACACACAACACCATCTAGCCCAAACTAAGCAGAGCTCGTACTATGGGTACTAGACAATGGATAAACATACATATATACTTTTTTTTGTAAATACATACATATTATACATAGAAACACCAAGACCAAGACAAACATCAATGTTCGTGCACACAAATGTTTGACTTGTGCGGGAATCGAACCCGCGACCTCAGGCGTGGCAGTCGGTTACACTAACCACTACGCCATCGAGGCCGACTATAGGTCGCTCGTGCACCTCTACTTTATAAGTATCAAATAATTTGCTTAGTTTGTAGTTTACGCCAATGCGCAATGTATTTTATAATTATTTGTAGTCAGTATACGATTTCCTATAGAGGTGGTTGTCTACTTATTGATATTCGAAATCCCCAACGTTAGAGGACACTGAATCCAGCCAAATCATGTTACATAACAACAAAAATATCACATACTACTAAAAACAGCAATATAATTTTAGAATTTACAACTGAAGGCCGAAATTCATTTGACCGTTTAACACAAGACCGAAAGAACTTATGGTCATTCTTTAGTTGATCGACTAAACAATTTACCAAAGGAGATTTGGTCGAAGGAACCATTGATATTTTTACATTTGATCGAGTGAACGTTTGGACGAAAACATTGCAATCTTTGCTATCGTTTATCAAATAGACCCAAGACCGAAAAATAATGGTTGGATTAAAAATATTGTATTATATTATTAATATTTTATTATGATCCCCAGTGTTAAACTCGTAATTTTATTGTATGTGATGTAATTAATAACTGCATAAATGCACCGGGTGAAGAGATTTTTCCCCGTGCGGTCTTAATCATGAGTAAGATTTGCTACAGTTTTGAGGTACGATGTACCTTAGACACTGTATAGTTTTAGGCTGTTCACAAAGCCGCCAAGGTCTCTCCACTAGTATGCCACCCAGCGTTACTCGGTCTGTAATACTTACTTAGTAATACTAGACAAAATCTTAACAACACAGTCCCTTGACGTTGCTCGCTATAGACTCTCTCCACTCACTCTTGATAATCGCTGCTAGTGAGATGTGTACAGTCACCTTCAATAAGATGTACGAAACAAAGGTTCATTAAAATGTCTACATCCTATATGCCCAAATCTTGTATTAATTTATTGTGGCTGTGATGTCCACTAATTTTACCTTGGGTATTAAATAAAATACCAAATAATTCAGTAAGTAGGTACACAGCTCAGCGGCGTGTCTGCTCACCACGAGTGACAGGTCGAGAGTGTGCAGGTGGCGCCACCGTTGATCTATGTACTACATTTAATTGTATATCTGTATACATCACAGTGGCAAAACATTATATTTACTGTAAATTTTATGTAAACATCTATTTAAATTTTTGTAAACGTCAATGTTGTATAAGTTTGTATGCCCCTTATAATTAATCCAAAATTGTAAACTATTGTTTAATAACGAAGTAAATATAATAAACTAGCTTATGCTCGCGGCTTCGCTCGCGTAAAAGTAGATAAGGTTATGTTAATTACAGTACTTTTTTTAAATATATATCTATGTTACTCGGTGCTGTGATTAATATAACTTTCTAAAGGTGAGGAATTTTTTAAATCGGTTGGTTAGTTTTTGAGTTAAATCGTTACGAACAAACAAACAAAAAATCAAATCTTTCCTCTTTATGATACTCTTTACAATATTGGGGATATTGGATGTAGGTATTTTAATGAAACGTTATCTTAAAACGGGCATAAAACAATAAAACACGAGTATTTCAACGTGTATATTTTATTAGTTACACTCAATATTGCATTTGTTAGAACTATAATAATTAACTATACTTATATACCTATGTATGTATATCTTATGTACATTCTATGTTTGTCACTTATGCATATAACTGTAATACAAGCATTTGAATCTTCCCTTTAAATCAACACAAGCGATTTACTAACGGCCTTACTTAAAAAATGGATTAAATATAATGACCACCAAAAATAGTCATTGCGCAGCAAAATATGCTTACTAAAATATATCATAACGAGCACTTATACGCCTCAAATCACTGCATTCCGTCTCGGAAGGGTTAGGCTATGTTAGGGTCCTTCTTAAACCCACCCAAAAATAGGAGCCCCGCGAAGCGGGGCTCTGTCGACTTATTTTGATCTCTTTAAATATATTTTGCAGTGCATTTTGGTGATCATTTACTATTTTTGACTGTTATATTTTACTATATCTGGTGATAAGTTAAACTTAAGCCCTTAAAAAGATCACTGACTAATACTTGCTATCTCTTAACTGAATAGCTCTCAAGTCCTTAATCAATGATTACACCGCTGTTACTTAACTATTTTTTAACCAATACTTAACGTTGAGTAACGTTTATAGGTATTTCTGATTAGGCGCTAGTTAACACTTATCTACATCTTAAATATTTGAGACTGGTTTATGAGTAAGGCTGTTCATGAATTAATTATATCGTAATTTGATTGTACAGTCAACGACATAAGTCGCTATGCACATGCGAGATTCTGAATGACTCTATAATTTGTATTAATAATTATACTCCATTTTAAAGTAATATTAGTTGAAGGATGCTTAATGTAATGTCAATTTAAATTTGCCATTCTTCTGGGCGGTAATGTGTCCAGAAGAATGGCAAATTTAAATTGAGTCGACTGTGATGCGGAGGAATTCTATGACGCCTAGAGTATTATTTTAGTTTTAGTATTCCTTATCTGTTTTATAATATTTTAGGTATAAGTTAGTTTTAATGAATTGTATACATATATTGATAATATTTTAGTAGTTTAAAATTTAAAATAAAGTGATTTGAAAATGCAGAAAAGTGAACTTTAAACTTTCGCGTTGCGGCATATAGTTATACCTATATATAATATATAACGGGTATTAACGCGATCATGCATAATGTTTACCTTTTATAGGCTTGTCGTTTCGGCCAGGTTACACCACCAAACGTCAAGCATAAAAAAGGTAAACATTATATATTATTATGATCGCGTTAATACCCGTTACGTATTATATAAAATGGTGTTCGAATCTGATTTATTATTCGGTTACTCATTTCGCTGACTGTACAAATAGCGGATGTTTAGAGATTGATTAGCATAGCATATGATTGTACAAACATCGATATCACGGACAAAAAGTACACCTAGTCCCAAAAAATCTATCGATGGATTGACAACAATTCCGACTGAGAAAATAAATGACAATTTTAAATCACATCGAGTAAATATTCTATCATACTATTCTTAAACAGTTATTATAAATTCAATTATTTACATTGTCAATATTTACATAGTAATTTGCTAATTAATGTTACATATAATAATTATTTATTAATGAGTTAATTCCATATTGTGTAACTAAATAGTATAAGTACCTTTAGTAATTAAATGCACATGTCGCAGTCAAATTGTAAAATCCTTTTTATTACAATGTGTCTAAATTCCACTTCACATACCTACATAGGTATATGTACTATCGACTTGAGCGACGGATGACCACTCCTAAGGTTAAAATCGCATAGCAGGCCAACACTTGGTACCCGTACCCGTGACACGCCCCTTTTTTTGTTTGAGTTTTTTTACACTTTACATTTGTTTACCGATTCTAAAGCGATACAAACTCAACTGGTCAACATGTGCAAGCGAAATTTTTTCTGAAATGGTCAACCGTCGCTCAAGTCTAAAGTACTTATCTGAAATAATATTTTGTTGTTTATTTTATACTAAGTTTAGCTGTACAGATGATCAGTTAGCTGTCTTATCTTTTGTTTACTCTAATACTTCTCCGGTTAAGCTATTCCAGAATGTGAGAAATTGTAGGTTTATGAGGAAAATTCACACTGGCCTATCGTTTTGTAATTTTGACAGAGTTACATCTGTTCTTAGTGATAGTTATAATTGATACTGTGCTCACATATTGTATAGGTCTTGCGAAAATACAATTTCAACTGCAACAATAGCTGACGCAGGTACCTAATTTGGTTTCCATACTTTATATATTTATATTTTGTTGTATTGTGTTATGGAGATACAAATAAAAACATTTTTTCTTTATTTTCTTGATAGTAAACTAATAGAAAATTTGTTTTGGAATAAGGAATACGCAAGAAAAAGAAAAGATCTGGCTACACTAGATTGTAAATCGCCAGTACATTCGAGAAAAGTAAGATTAGAATGAAGAGACCGTGGCAGTTTTGCAATGAAACTGTGGTATCCAATAAATGTAAAGACTTTTATTTTAAGGATACATATCATTTTTTTGTTCGTAGTGTTGCCTAAACTATCAGATCGATGTGGTTACAACATGTGAAAATTCGTCATTTTGTATAGCGTCTAGATGTTTTATCATAGTACCGATAATACAATTTAACTGCGACATATTAAATCTTGTTTTCAGAATATTTAAATATTCATATTATTGTATATATTAATTGGCTAATTTAATATTAAACATTAATTTAGGAGATCTTACAAAGAGATTCGTATTTACAATTAAAATATTTTTGTTGGATATCACACAAAATATACAAGCGATACATGACACTATCGATAATAAAATCGAATCGTTAGAAGTATCGAAAGTTAATAAAATATCATCGCCGATGAGTGTGGGAAGGACTACTAATACTATTGTTGAATATTCGACTATGATTAGATTAACGAATTAATAAAAATTCGAATGCTGGATAAAATTGCCGAAACATTCGACTTTTTTCTGAATTAATTGCGCTTCGTTATGTAATAAATTAATTTATTTTATTTTCAAACCATCGTAATGAGAATGAGATCGTATATAAACATGCCTAGCTTCCGTGGCTCTGGCTTCCTAGACATACATAGGCGCTCTCTCTGGCTTCCTAGGCAAAGATTACAGATTTCCGTCTGCTACAATCCTGATACGTTTATTTTGTGGTCGTGAATTAGACGGGCTAAACCACCACGCTAGAACAGTACGGATTAGCGAACTTCATACATCTTCGAGATTGTTCTGGCTGCTTTATTTTACATTTACAGGTTCCCTGTCCGATGAATCACATATGATACATAACAATAGATTTTCTATTGTGTCTATCACGGGACAGCGAATGGGTTAAAGTGATAAATAACTATTTAATACGCGCATAGCTCCGAGATCGTGGGATCGAACTTGAGATACCTGCGTAGCAGTCCAGCGGTCTGCGCAATAGACTATTGCTGCTACGAATATATAACTTATGGCAAGGCAAAGCAAATTCCAAAAAGACACTAAGTTTTTAAACCAGAAAAGTATAACGCTACACTTTTTTGTTGATCAAGGGATCTACTTCAAAACCTGAATATCTAATTTACGTTTAAAATATGTCCCATATAGACCAGCGCCTCCAAGGACGGCTCAATGCTACATAGCGCTGTATTGTCTGTGCACTTTCATCAAGAAATACACTACTACGAGAAAATATTCCCAAAAATACACTAACATCAAATCCTTCATCAATTCACTCCTTATTATCTCCGTAGTTGTTGAAGTACGCTGCCCCGGGTCACAAGAGCTTAGAAAAAAACGTATTGGGTGCGGTCATCCGTGATGGATCCAGAATTCTTGGGTAGGTTGAACCCAGGAAGGGCCTGAAAGCTGCCCTACTAGCTTCTTCGGTAGGGCTTGTTGTTGCTTCCTGCGTTGATTCATCCTGAGTGTCAATCGAAGAGTCTCCGTTGTTGGAGCTGCCTGCTCCCAAATGCAGTTTCCTCGTATGCTTCTTAAGGTCAAAGTTTCTACAGAAACCTTTGGCGCAGATGCTGCAAGTGAACGGCTTCCGCTCATTATGTGTGTGCATGTGGAATGTCAGATTGTATATCTGGTGGAAGGCTTTATTGCAGATGTTGCATTTGTAAGCCTTTTCTCCACTATGGGTAAGTCTGTGGTTCTTGTAGTTTCCTTTCTGGTGGAAGCCTTTACCGCAAAATTCGCATACGAAGGGCTTATACCCAGCATGGATTCGTGCATGTGTGTTCAGAGTGGAAGAGCGATTGAAGGCTTTGCCGCATGTCAGGCATTTGTGAGGCTTTTCCGATGTGTGGATGATCTTATGTCTACATAAAGTCGACGCTTGCCTAAAACCTTTACCACATATCTTACAGACGAAAGGTCTGGCACCAGTGTGGACAGGCATGTGTCTTGTTAAGTTGTAATGTGCGTTGAAGACCTTACCACAATCACCGCAAGCAAAGCTCTTATTTTTTGCCGGCGATGGCGTCGGTCCCGTAGTTGAGGACACAGCGTGGTCTGCAGCAGGAGGCCTTGGGCTTGGAGGCCGTTGAACCGGTGATGTTGGCGGTGGAGGCCTGGGTAAATGCAGCTGGTGGGCGTAGGTCAACGAGACTAGGTCAGGTCCGTAGTATAGGAGAGGATAATGAGATACCAGCTGTCTTCTAGTAGCTGGTATGTATTGCTTGAATGCTGAGTCTAGGAGTTGAGCTCCATATGATAGGAAGCCAGGTGGTGGTGGCGGCTCGGGAGACACAGATTTCTTTCGATCAGGTTCCATGAGACGCGCAATGGAGAAGTTCAAGACTGGGGTAGTGGGAGTGTCCGGGGACTTGGCGCGTTCGGGAGAAGATTCCCGAGGACCTTCGGGCCGGGCGGAGGACTGGAACGGCTGCATTGTGGGTTCTTCTTATGATATCTTGATCCTGTAAAGAAGAAGTTATTGTTAATGAGTGCATTAAGTATGAATTGGTTACAGAATTAAGATAAACAATTGACCAGATTTATCCAATGATAGAAATTTAGACACAACGCCAGGATTCGATGTATCTTCATATGTACCAAAGTGTATTTCTACATAATTTGCCAATATTTTTTCCAAGTTAACACGTTCAGCGCCACGTGTATATATATGTCATTATACACCCTAGTGCAACTGTCACAGGCCAGTTTATATCTGGTTATACACCTTGAGTAGTCAACTTTAGAGGCCAGTGTATCATTGAATACACACCACGCCGAACTTTGACTGACTTTGTAGCCCTGGCCCTCACAAATCGTTTGGTGTATCTGGGGTGCAAAATGTACGGCGTGGTGTATATTCAATGATACACTGGCCTCTGAAGTTGACTACTCAAGGTGTCCAGATATTCACTGGCCTGTCAGAGGTGGACTAGTACATATACACGTGGCGCTGAACGTGAATCCGTTGAAACATCCGAACGCAAAATACGACGAATTTTTTGTTTTACAGTAAACTATTATACTCGTCACCGCTGTCTGTATTTATTAATAATTGCAGAAATTAATTATTTCTGTGTAATTCGGTATATGTAAGATATACGTATGACGTTCAAGACTTTGGTAGCAATCTGTAAAAACATATCTAAGATCTTTAGCGCACCAGAAACGTACACATACAGTACGCGAATGTAACTCATTGAAGTTAAACTACTTTAAACGGTTTTATTGTGATTTCCTTTATGGATTATATAGGTACTTGTATTTACAATTTTCTATCGTTAGGGTTCCTTTTCAGTAGACATTTAATTTACACTCCAAGATTGAGACCTACAGAGCATTTCAAATCAATAAACATACATTATATGTATATATATACCTAAAGACAGCCAAATATACGTCACACACCTCTATCTAACTTTTCGAAACGATATAATGAGATGCAATGTATGTATGTAGATGAAAGACACATACATAAAAGCTTCCTACTCCTACACACGATAGTACACCACAATTAGGCAACCAAAGCGCAAAATCACAATCCATACGAGATGCATCTTCAAAGAGTGGTGGGTGTGTCGGTGGCCTACGGCGCGACTAACGACTGCGACAAAACATCATCGACTATTGTGCTTGTTTTAAGTAAATTGGAAAGCGACACGACGGGGTGTCGCGTCGCGCGGTCGTGCGGTTGACGCCGCCCTCCCCCCCCCCCCCCGCGCACTTCCCGCCTTTGTCGAAGAAATGTTCGGCACAAATTATTTTTATAAATGAGAACTTTTGAATCGTAAGATTGAAATGGCTTTGTGAGTTTCTATGCCGAAGTGAGTTCTGTTGGTGTTTGTGGTGTCTTGGTTAAATTGGCGTTTGATGGTGACAGTTAGTTGAGAGTGGAATCGATAAAATTTATATGTATTAACGTTTCAGTTGATTCGAATTGTGTTTCAAAAGGTATTGAATCATTTAATAATATAATATTATATAATATAATATTCTATCACATACACACAACACCATCTAGCCCAAACTAAGCAGAGCTTGTACTATATTTACAAAAAAATATTATATATATACATATATATTTTTTTTTGTAAATACTTACATATTATACATAGAAACATCCAGACCAAGACAAACATCCATGTTCATGCACACAAATGTTTGACTTCTGCGGGAATCGAACCTGCGACCTCAAGCGTGGCAGTCGGTTACACTAACCACTACGCCATCGAGGCCGACTTGGTTCTGTAGGTTTAAAAGAACGGCCATTAACGCAAATGGATTTTGGAGTAAAGGGTTGAGATAATCTATGCCTTTTTTGTTATTTAGGTAGATGTTTCTGGCACTCTCGCATCGTAATCACTAATAGTAATAACGAATGCAGTATCGACATGAATCTACAACAAGGGAGGTTGACAAGATAAAACATTAGTAATTTAAATTACCTATTGTAATAAATTTCGACTGTTTACTGGCAAATCGTTATTTATTAGATACAACGAGTATCTTTACATCGAGTCTCTTATTATCACAATAATGACTTCCTCAGCGGCGGTGCTATAGTCTATGCGACTGTTGTGCAGTAGGTCTTAGATTCGATTCCTGGCTCGGAAAAGTGTTATTAGATATTTTTTGGATAGGACTGCGCCTAATAAACGACAATGGGGACAATGGGCTCGTCCCCTATTACGTAAGACCTAAAACTATACCTGGTCAAATCTTCGGGATCATAAGCTTGAGACTATACATGTATTTAGTCTTCAACGGCTAAATAATACAAAATCTTTCCCACGCCCCCGCCGCTAATAAAAGACATTTTTCTATGCCTCAACACTACATACAAATAATTCCTATACAAACCAACTCGACCACAAAACATTTAATTTGAACGGCAAACTCTACGCGACAGGGATTGTTCCGACCGTCGGTAATTGCACCTTGTATTTTACCCGCAGCATATTCGCAGGGTTAACGCTGCGCGCGCGCGTCCATTGTGCCGCTAATTGCTGCGATCTACGCTCAACCCTTCGCCCGCCGCGGCATTGTTTCAAGCGACACCCTCAAGTGACTCATTTGTTGATGACGTCTTTAGTCACGGGATAATTTGTGCTTGACTTCATTTGGTTAATTATTTTTAACGTAATATTTAAAATCGATAGCCGTGTAAACAAATTGTCGGGTTTGTTTATTTATTTCTGTCTCTCTCCATTCTTCGTGAAAGCTCGTTGCTTTATGGTCTCTCTTTTTACATTACTTCCTCCAATACATTTCAAATTGTACACACTTCTATGGAGATTTCTATAAGTTCTGACTAAATCAGCTTCGTTTTAATTTGATTTACACTAGTTTTATACAGAGTTTCCCAAACGTCGAAGTCAAGCTGGAATCAGGTAACAGTCTAAGTTCTAATAGCTATCAGAAAAATATAAAAATACGTATTTTGAAAATTATAGGCATTTTAAAAGAAATCTAAAAAATCTACACCTATGACGGTCTTTGCACTTCTGTTACCTACTACAGATATTTACTTTCTGAATTATTTTTTTTGTTATGTAATCTCGAATAGTTAATGCTTCTTTAAGCTTTTAATTTTTTTGATTATTAAATATAAGTATACCTATAAGTAATTTGATTGAACAAATCATTGATAGCTTAACCACATTGAAAGTTATAACGCTTTCTAAAACACTTTTACTACACAATATTTACATTTTAAAAAGAAAATTAGCAGGGTACTCTCCTGTCTCTAGATTGCTTATGCATTAAACTTCTCTAAAAGAAAATTAGAAGGAAACAAAAATATTAAAAACCGTAGCATTGCAATAATAATAATAATATTCTATCACATACACGCAACACCATCTAGCCCAAACTAAGCAGAGCTTGTATGATGGGTATTAGACAATGGATAAACATACATATATACTTTGTTTTTGTAAATACATGCATATTATACATAGAAACACCCAGACCAAGACAAACATCCATGTTCATGCACACAAATGTTTGACTTGTGCGGGAATCGAACCCGAATAAATATTATTCACGCACAATTTACCAGGTGCTTGCAGAAGAGGAAAAGAAAGCAATATGTTGTGCCAACAATAAGTACATATTGTGTAGCTCAGCCACTGAGCTTTTGTTTATCGCTTCGAGTGATCGCATTGTTTATGTCGCTGCGCAGGCGCACAGTACCCAACGTTATTGTTAATTGTTCGCTATGAATAATTGTTGACGATTGTTCTTATTAGGGTAGTTTTAAGTTGTGAGAAATATGTGAAACGCTTATGGTTTTTTTTATATCGAGTAGTCTTAACCGACTTCTGTAGAGTTAGCGAATATGGTTTTGAGTGCTATATAATTAGGTCTGTTCTGTTAAAGGACGTTATTATAAGTAAATTTTTGAATAACACTGTTTTTTATTTTATAATGGTAATGCTTGCAATAATTGTAAAATAATGTATTACAGTCAAGGCTCGAACCTGGTCAAAACTATTTTTAACTGTCAAAAGTATTTCTGAGTAAAAGTATCTATGGTTAAAACTATTCCTCACTATAAAGTATTAGTTTGATAGAGGTTTTTGAGGGAAGGGTCTGCTATTACTGAATGGTTAAAAGACACGTCCGAATCGGAGTTCCAGTCTTAGCTTAGCCTTGTAAACTAACCTATCTGAGTCAGAGTGCTCGGATGCAGAATGTTAGCAGTAAGCATTTTGTAAAATATCGAACAGTTTTTTACATAATATTGTTTTCTGTTTACGTGAATGTTATTCATTGAAATTAAATAAGCAACGCGATAAAATCCGTATATAGTAGTTTAGTGTTTTACATAATACAGGTCAAAAGTAGTTCTAACTACCAGTTCGGCACAACTAATTTTAACCGATATTTTAGTCACAAGCTCTTTTAACCAAACATAAGTGCACCTACTATTTCCTCACTCTTATAGTCTGAGAGGGCGGCAAATCGGCACGAGCGACTGAATTTACATTTGTCAAGTAATTGTATTACTTACAGTAAATACATTGTTACATGTTGTATATGTCACAGGCAATTTGCAAACGGCCGTTTTACAAACGGCGTCGTCCGTTTAAAACGCTCGCTGTTTTAAAATATGCCGAAGGCAAAATGTAAATTGCCTAATGTCACAACATTTGATAAACTATTCAACAGCATAACGAGCACCTATACGCCTGAAATCACTGCATTCCGTCTCGGAAGGGTTTGGTTATGTTAGGTTCCTTCTTAAACCCACACAAAAATAGGAGCCCAAGCGGAGCTCTGTCGACGGCTACCCTACTATAACAGTCAACGAGCGTTTTTAAACGGCCGACGCCGCGCGCCGTTTGTAAAACGCGGCATCACACAAACGCCGTTTGTAAAACGCGGTATCATACAATTTGCCTGCGACATATATAAGGGGTCTAGAATAAATGTACCAATTAATAAGTGGTCTAAGTGGTCGCGCCGGCACTGCTGCCGCACAGAATGTTGTGCGTGTGGACATTGTCCAATAGGACAAACATTTGTGCGATAGTTATTCCGAGTCTGGGTGATATTTGTGTCCGTTGTTTGAATGTTTGAAAGTCCTCTGCCACTCAGAAATAACGCTTTTTTTAAAGACATTGCCCGCATTAAGTGTAATTCCTGTGTCGCGGGCAATATAACATATGTTAAGCAAGGCACAGAAAGTACACCTAGACTCGGTGCACCTAGTTGTGAGCTACACAAATTTTTGTCCCGTGTGGAGATCGAACCCACAACGCTCGTCGCAGTGGCGAGACGACCATCTCAACCACTACGCCATCCGTGCAGTCAAATACAATCATAGTTCGGGAGCTGCCTTAAAATAATGATTACTTTTAAAGATTTTCCGAAAAAAAGAAGTGTCATTAATAATATCTATGAAGTCTATATAAATACTTATTTGCTAGTTTTATCATACGAGATATTACAAAATTGGTCGATAGTACCTACCTATATTCTCAATTTATAGTAATAATCCTAAGCACATCTCATTCATTAGATAATAATCTCCTCTCTGTAACATATCAGCATCTCTTCATCTCTCGTTATCACCTTATCATCTCAATCACTTATCACTCCATCCCTTTGTGGCTAATCAGTGTCAATATCATAATTACTCTTATGTCGCTTATCGTTTGTAAGGATCGCATTAGATCTGATACAGCTTTTCGATGGTCGCTCTTTAGATAATAAGGAGATTAGGCACAGATTGGTAAGAGTCAGGAAAATAGATCTTAGGTATTAAAACTTAGAGTTTAAAATGCATTGTCTGGTACCTTGTTCATTCTCTTAGGGGGTTTATTGAAATCATGAGTGCAAATGTGTTTGCCGTAAGTGTGTCTCGGGTTGGGTTCCGGGTGGAACAAAGTGGTTTATGATGGGTATAGAGGTAGCGGCACTATTAAATTGACCTTAAAATCTAAACTCTCTTTATGTATATTACGAGCACTTAAGAGTGTAAGATTTGAGATAGTTAAAGTAAGTATCTGGAAAATTAGTGCAGAAAGCTGAAATTTATAATCCTACATCATACCTACATCAATAAAAAGTAGCCTATGTCCTTCCTTAAATTAATTATATTAAATTATATCTGTACCAAATTTCATCTAAATCGGTTGAGTGGTTTAGCCGTGAAAAGGTAACAGATAGACAGACAGAGTTACTTTCGAATTTATAATATTAGTAAGGATATCCTAACTAATATTATAAATACGAATGCTTATGAGTTTGTTTGTTACGCTTTCACGCCTGAACTACTCAACCAATCGTCATAAAGTTTTGCATTCACGTTATTAGGTGTCCAGTAGTTAAAAAGTACTGTTTTCAAAGGATAAAAATTTATTGACAAATTCTAGACTAACGCAAGTGAAACCGCAGGCAAAATCTAGTTGATAACATTAGTAGTAGATTTGATTCCAATTCAAGTCCTTGCATAATCACCGTCTAAACGCGCTCACTTCCAGTCAAACATCGCCGTCACTTGTAGTGACATCTGTCAACTAAACAACTCATTACCGTCCCATTTAGCTCGGGAATCGAACCCGAATCAAGCCATCAATGTTTCCGACATCCGTCACTCCTAATCCCTAAATGCTTTAATCGCTACATCTGTCTTTTTCTAACACGGTGTATAATATATTTCGTTCCTACTCTCATTTCTATGATATTTCAATTTGACAGAGGTCATTAGGGTTGTCTAGTTTATCGAGGCCCTTCGCGTTTTGATGTTTGCAAACAATTGCTTTGAGCGGGGGGTGTGTGAGGGGTCTTGTTATGGTGGTTTGTATTTATACCCCTGTTGTAGGGTGGCATGTCTATTATGGGATTGCGGTGGAGTGGTGTTGCTGATAATTGAAAAGTTATGATTGTGTGTGGAAATCGTTTATTTCCCTCAATCTTTAATAAAATGTTTATATTTCGATTATGGACAAATTGGTTATTATGGTGTTACTGATGATTATATATTTAAGTATACATTAGCAGATTCCATGCACGTCGTTCTGTCCGAACGCTAGCTTTAAATTAAATAAAAATCAATCGCAGCGCCATCACCGGATCCAATTGGGAATCAAACCATCTAGAGAACCACACACAAAGTGTAAGTAAGTAGTAAGTGAAGTCTGCCAACCCGCACTGGGCCACCGTGGTGGACTATGGCCTAACCCTTCTCACAATGAGAACAGATCCGTGCCAAGTAGTGGGACAGTTCAATACAGGGCTGATATTATTATATTAGTTTCTGCATGCGACTTCACCCACGCGACTTCCTCTTGATAGATGGCACTAACTAACAGAGTGCCACTGAAAATTACCTTACAAATAAACGTAATCATTTCGCTTGACATGGGAACCGAACTCCATCGTGTATGAGCCTAAGCGTCAAATTTTCTTTAATAATTTTTTTTACACCTTAGGTGGCAAACAAGCATACGGTCCACCTGATGGTAAATGGTCACTGACCGTAGCCTATGGACGCCTGCAACACCAGAGGCATCACTTGTGCGTTGCCAACCCTTAAGGAAAAGAAGTGGGAAGGAGTAGGAGTGGGAAGGGGGAAAGGGGTTATTGGTCCTCCGGCACTCTCACTCACCGAACGAAACACAACAGTAAGAATACTGCTATTTCACGTCGATATTCTGTGAGAATAGTCCTTCCCCGGTCGAGCCGGCCCATTCATGCTGAAATCAGCGAGGCTCTACTACTCCAAAATTATGCCTCGAGATTAACGAAGCAATTATGTCAAGTGTTATTTATTGTATGAATACATACACATACATAGTCTACATACACTAGATTCATACACTTTATTGAATTAACCACACAGCGTGCGCATGCCCGCATTTCACCGATAAAAGTTATTAAAATATACGCTTCGCACTCTAGTTTAGTGCCCTTTTAACATATATACATAGATTCACGCCTGTTTCCCAGAGGGGTAGGCAGAGACTACGGATTTCCATTTGCTACGATCCTGACACACTTCTCTGGCTTCATTCACTTTCATCACATTCCTCATACACGCCCGTCGGTTCAAGGAGCTCTTAAGAACGCCTCCGATCTGATCGAGAAATGTTCGCCTAGGTTTTTCTCTTGCGACTGTTCCATTCACACTAGCCTTATAAACTTTCTTAGTCAGCCTCGTCCATTCTTTCTACATGTCCAAACCAGCTTAACATACCCTTTTCTATTCTTGTAACTATATCCACTTTCATGCCGCATCTCTCCCTAATCACACTATTTCGTATTCTATCTTTCAGAGTCACACCACTTTTAAATGGCGTAAATATTTTTTATAGCAATATAATACCTTTAAACAGCCACACAGAGGTCTCGAGTTCGATCCTCAGGCACGCACCACTGACTTTTCGAATTTATGTGCATGGTAAATAGTTTTGGTTTGTAATAGTTAGATTGATTGTCAATTATCGCCTGCTCCGTGCCTCGGAGAGCACGTTAAGCCGTCGGTCCCGGCTGCCATGAACATCTATGGCAGTCATTATTGGGAAGTCAGTGGCCTCTAATATCCTGACACTAGTCTAGCCTTAGGGTATCGTTAGCCTTCGGGTTGCGGAGATCAGATGGCAGTCGCTCCGTGTAAAAACTGATATCCAGTCAAATCCAGTTAGACTAGAAAGCCGACCACAAGTGACTTGGGAATAATAAAGGCTACGGAGAAGAAGGTAAATACTTTTGGTTTGAAAGAAATCACAAAAGACATCTTCAGGGAACCTGCATGTCTAAGAGTTTTGCGGAGCGATTTCGAAGATGTGTGAAGTCTGCTAAAGTCTGCTGTAGAAACCCGTGCCCAGCAGTGGGACAGTTAATATATAGGGCTGAGATTATTATAAATTTAGCTGTTGCATTGGTGGCACGGCAATATAATTTATACCGCTGCCATGTTCCTTAATTATAACAAAGACAAAAAAAAATGGGGCAATCTTTGGGGACTGCTGATAGAAGTTTCACATCTTTATAAAAAAAAGACCAGAAAAGAAAGAGGCGGGTCGGATTCCTGATTTTCTTAGGGGCTATTAAGGGAATCAAAATTTCGTTATTTTTTGCGTAGGACGCACCATTTCTGAGATATTGTTAATATTCTAAAATAATAAAAAAATAGAAAGTGTGGAAGCGTGACGATGACGGGCCTTCTTTTTTTTTTGACCCTGGAAGTGCTCAACGCTCCTAAAGAAGCTTGCACTTCAAAAAATTTATTGAATATTGCTCGGTTATTTCGTAGTTGCCAGATGTCCTGGAAACAAATTTAACGAAACTAAGTAAAGGAACGGTTTTGGATAAAATTTTACAAACAGATAGCCCATGTGCCGTATTAACATTCTTCCTGCCGGTGTACTCTCCCATGTAATTCGCGCGAACCAAACAGGTAGAAATTAGAATTCTAAGTTTAATATTATAAATGCGAATGTGTGTTTCTTTGTTTGTTACGCTTGCACGCCTTGACTACTCGTCCGATCGTCATGAAATTACTTATACATTTAGTCAGGGGTACATAAAATCACATAGGCACATATCATCCAGAAAAAAGTATCGTTCCTGAGGGCTAGCTAGTTACCTATAAGTGATATAGAAAATACGTTTTTAATGTCATACCGTCGTCATTTTCAATATCAAAAAGAAGTCTTTATAAATCAAAATGAAGTTGAATTACGGACATCTGTGACATAAATTATGATCCGTTTACACTTGATTGCATTTCGTAAGACGTTGACGAGATAGGACTCGACGTCGAGTGTCGCCGGGAGGCACAGCGAATTATAAGAATTATGGTTTTGAAGTGGTTTATTACCGTCATACTTAAAAATGAATAATAGGCAAGCTCAGAGTAATATTTTGTCAGTTTATTTCTTACTAGATGTGCTCGCGGTTTCACCCGCGTTTATGTTTACTGCGCCGCCCCCGTGGGTCGTAGCGTGATGTTATATCCTAACTAATATTATAAATGCGAAAATGAGTTTATTTGTTTGTTTGTTTGTTACGCTTTCACGCCTTAAATACTCAACCAATCAACATGAAATTTTGCATACACGTTGTCAGGGGTACAGAATAGGACATAGGGTACCTTTCATCCAGAAAAATAACTGTTGCAAACCTAACCTAACCTACATTTACGCGAGCGAAGCCGCGGGCAAAAGCTAGTAGCCTATAAGCCTTCCTCGATAAATAAGCTATCCAACAACAAAATAATTTTTCAATTCGGACCAGTAGTTCCTGAGATTAGTGCGTTCAACCAAACACAAATAAACAAACTCTTTAGCTTTATAATTAGTATAGATAAAATGATCTATTAAATTTCTAAATGATATTAATAGGTACGTGAAAGTAAAACTTTGTGGCCTTCAAGCAGAATTGCTCGAAAGGAGTGTGACATTTGACATTACGATGACGTGTTCATCACATACGGAGAGAACCCTCATTTGACATAGTTAAGGTTTATATGAAGAATGCATGCAAAAATAATATCAGCCCTTGTACGGTGCAACCGTACATTGCAAAATTACTTTATGTTATGTCAGCATTTTCGCCACAACGCATTCGTAATTCATTATTTACCTATATATAAAAATCAGTTCACTACCGGTCATCAACCGCGTCGCGTGTAACTCACTATCATTATATCATTTTCTATTAGTTTGTACTTAGCATTGGAACTTAGTCTATACTTAATATTATAAAGCTGAAGAGTTTGTCTGTTTGTTTGTTTGTTTACTTGAACGCGCTAATCTCAGGAACTACTGGTCCGATTTAAAAAATTCTTTCAGTGTTAGATAGCCCATTTATCGAGAAAGGCTATAGGCTATATATCATCACGCTAAGATCAATAGGAGCGGAGCACCAATAAGGAATGTTTCAATATCGGAGGGTATTTTTTCCTTTTGAGAGCTTCCGCTGCGTGCGCTGCGTAAACAGTTAAAGTTTCGCAAAAATCATGTATGACAGAATTATTCCCCTTTAAAAGTTCTAAAAAAAAGTCCGCGAGAGCATATGTCTATCTTTTAAGGTTGGCTCACTATAACCATTTTTATGCTAACCAAATTTGTTCTAAAATAATGCATTATTTGCGAAGGTATTTTTATAAACATGATAATAAATACGTTATTCATCACAAGTATTTAATTTAAAACAAAATTGCCCTTTGCATCATGCGATTTTAATGAATATCTAAATAATTACCCATTACAGACATAGTACAAACGATGTTTCTCCTGGTTTATTCTGCGTAATTACTACTGGTTCGATTAGAAAAAATATTTTAGTGTTGGATAGCCTATTTATCGAGGAAGGCTATAGGCTATATAACATCACGCTATGACCCACGGGGCGGCGCAGTAACGATAAACGCGGGTGAAACCGCGGGAACATCTAGTCAATAATAAACATATATTATTCTCTATTCTATCTCCTCGTATCATTCAATAACATCGTATTAATCAAAAGGTGTGTGGTACCGTACCATACAGCCCTGTATTCAATTGTCTCACTTTTGGGCACGGGTCTCTTCTCAGTGTGAGATGGGTTAGGCCATAGTCCACCACGCTGGCCGACTGCGGGTGGGCAGACTTCATATATCTTTAAAAAAATTATGGAGAACTTTCAGATACCTACGCAGGTTTCCTCACGTGTTCTTTTCATTCACCGTCAAAGAGAGCGATGATTAACTAAATATTATGCACGAAACTTTGAAAAATCAGAGATGCGCGCTTTGAAATCGATCTCGAGACTTCTGCGTGGCCGTCCAATGAAGTCTGCCAACCCGCACTAGGCCAGTGTGGTGGACTATGGCCTAACCCTTCTCATAGTGAGAAGAGGCCCGTCCCCAGCAGTGGGATAGTTTAATAGAGGGCTGATATTATTATTTGTTTCACTTTCAAGGGTATATTCCTAATACGTTATTATTATTATTTTTATATGAGGAAGAGCGTTTCACTACTACAGCGACCATTTTTTATAATAATTTATGTTCTGGTAATATCTATACATATAATAAAATCGTAGGAAAGTCAAAACTGTACATTGAATATTTTTTTAAAAGAATACTTGGGACGTGATCTACAATCGATATCGAAGCCAAAAATATAGTTTTTAGAATTTTTGTCTGTTTGTCTGTATGTATGTCCGGGCTAAACTCAAAAAGTACTGCATGGATTTACTTCAAACTTTGCATGAATATTACTAACAGGTCGGGTCAACATATAGGCTACATATTATCACGCTATCACCTACGGGGGAGGAACTGTAAATCTTTATTTTTCTTACGCATTCTGTGACAGCGTGTAATCTAATGACGCATATTTAAATGTTGTTTTTGAGTAAGCCATGCTATTATCTAGCTTTACACTATAAAAACTACGCCATTTAAGTAACTTGGGCAGAGAAATATAGTTGGGTTCCGCGGCGACAAACACTTTTTTGTTAAAATCTACGCGGACGAAGTCGCAGGTAACAGCTAGTACCTATTAAAAATGCTATCTCATTCATATTAACCTCAAAGGATTGTGTGATTCCTTCTCATAACATATCTTAGGATACGTTTACAAGTTAAATAGTAATATTGTATCTCTAACACCTTATTGAAAAGTATTTACGACACTAATACGTGATAATCCGTCCTAATCTGTACTTGTCGACAGTTCCGACGGAAGTGCGACTGTGTCGGCGCATTTAATCGCTCAGTGAATGTGCCGCCTTATGTTTGAATCCACTTTCTTTTAAACGATTTGCATTGAAAGTAAAAGGAATGTAAAAAAAATACGGAGAAATTACAATTTGTACAAAATTTGTAAAATGTCCTATGCCATGTGTTTGACGAATCGTCTTGAAATAATACGGAATATGTTCCAATTTATACAAAAAGTATAATCTATACTAATATTATAAAGCTGAAGAGTTTGTTTGTTTGAACGCGCTAATCTCAATAACTACCGGTTCGATTAGAAAAATTCTTTTAGTGTTGGATAGCCTATTTATCGAGGAAGGCTATAGGCTATATACATACCATCGCGCATCAATAAGCGCAGGTGAAACCGCGGGAACATCTAATAACTAAACAGTAGTTGGCCGAATGGCATATATTTGACCAATCGTCATGGGTTGGATTTACGAGTCGTGAAGCTATTGGATTATTCTCTCAGGAAATTGTGACTAAGAGCACGGGCACTGAGATCTATAACTTTGTGAGTTTGTGTGTATGTAGAGGGTATCTCCGACACTAATGCACAGATTTTAAAAAATCTTTCACTATTTGAAAAGTACATTATTCTAGATCAGAGGTTCCCAGACTTTTTCTCATAGACCACTTTCAAAATTTAGCTGGTTCCGGTGGAACCGCTGCAGCTACATTTGGTACTGAATATGGAATATGCAAGTTTTTACAAGTAACAGTCGCTGAGCTTCTTAAAATATTATCTGCGTACATTGATAAGTGAAGTTAAGCCAACATTTTAGTTCATCACTATCGAAAGCAAATAAATTTTCATGGACCTCCGCTTACGAATTGTGAACACCCATTTTTTTGTCACGCCCGTAGACCCCCGTCGAGTGTCCCGTGGACCCCTGGCGGTCCACCTGGACCACTTTGGGAACTAAGGTTCCAGATGGATATAAGCATATATAACCTACTTAATATCTATTTTAGTCAAAATCGGGCGGGCCGTTTCATACCTATACTTAGAAGTCTCACAACCAAAGAGAGCAATAAATAAAATATTTCGCGAACAAAGCCAGCGTGTCAAACTAGTATTACAATATTTAACTTTTCCAATTAAGTATAGTAATCACGACGAGTCGCTCGTGCGGAAAATTTCGACACCCTATTGCGTCAATATTCCCGCGGTCGGGAATCGAACCGGGGCGTCCCAGCGCCAATTACCCGCGGCAAATATTTGCAGAGACACACTTAGTGGGTGTACACAAAATAAATATGCACTGATGAGACACCGTTTCAATTATATTTACTTTAGATTAAGGCTAAAAGTTTAACCGCCCTCGCAAGATAATACATTTGCACCCTTATAAATTGTAAAGAATTTAATGAATAATCGTAAATCTTCAATGTACCTATGTACTATCAGCTCCAGCGACGGATGACCATTTCAGAAAAATTTTCGCTTGCACATGTTGACCAGTTGAGTTTGTATCGCCTTAGAATCAGTAAACAAATGTAAAGTGTAAAAAAAAACAAACAAAGAAAGGGGCGTGTCACGGGTACGGGTACCAAGTGTTGGCCTGCTATGCGATTTTAACCTTAGGAGTGGTCATCCGTCGCTGGAGTCGATAGTACATACATGTTACAGTACAAGCATGAACTACGGTAAATCCAAAGATTTGCCAGTAAAACCTAAGATTTACCAGCTCTTAATGGCAAAAGTCCAAACCGTTCTATGATCATCATTTATTTCGAATTTTTACCACCATTCACTTGGTAGATAGATCTTAGAATTTGCCTCAAAGACACAGTAAATGTTGAAATAAACATAAATCGAACATTTAATATATCGTACCTACATTCAATACATCGAGTGTTCAAAATATCGGAAACTATGTAATAGTACTTAGTATGAATGTATTTCGATTTACTATTATACCATACCATAGGGTACAAAAAGAAATTGTGAGCCGTCACGGGATGCCTGGCAGATGTGAAACATCGAAATTATTTGGTACAAGTAATATACGTATAAAATAACAGATTACGACTGGAACTAATATGGCATAATGTAAAATACTATCATATAGCGTGGTGGCTCGTCGCCACGGCAGTAATCGGTTTTACGTGCGGCTATAGATGTTTCACATCAAAATAACAACGAAGGCTAAGGCGCCTTAGCCTTGGTAAAATGAGATTTTATGCAGAAAGATCGGAAAAGTATTTCTGGTGTTACCTTGTAAATGCCTCCTGCATTATAATTCATTTTATTTTCAGTTCAAATTTGTAAAAATATGAAAGATCTAATATACTTTGTTAACAAAGCAGTTTTTGTCTCTCCTGGAAAGTTGCTTAGTTTGCATATTATACGAGGGGTCACATCTAGAACGACAATATATTAATTAATGTTCGATTTATTATCCATTCGATATTCTGCAGCCCCCCGCTACCCGTTCCATCTCCCTCTACCGTCTCCGCTTAGGTTAGGTTAGTATTTTTATTTCCAAAACCAACATTTACCAACCGTCACAGTCTATTTAATCATAATTAAAACATCCTAATCCTAATCCTAACTAATATTATAAAAGCGAAAATGTGTTTGTTTGTTTGTTACCTTTTCACGCCTAAACCATTGAACCGATCATCCTGAAATTGTGCATATACGTTGACAGGTATACAGAAACAGACATAGGCTACCTTTCATCCCGAAAAAAATTACTGTTCCTGAGGAAGACAATAATAACGTTCTTATGATAATAGAGGGCGCCATGTGTCTTTCGAATCATGATTGACTTATATTATTACAAGCAGATTACAACCTGAATTGATTGTCAAATTCTAAATTAACGCGAGTGAAGCCGCGGGCAAAAGCTAGTACAGAATAAGAATTAAGATTTCTAATTAAACAATTACTTTTCTTAAACTGCTCAGCTATTTAAATTGCTAACTGAACATGAACATATTATTGTTAATTTCAAAGTTCAACACATATTAATGAACCTTCAAATTCTAATTTTTCAATAAACCCATCGAACCGTCCACAGCCTCTATGATAGGGTGTTATAATCCCTCTCTGGTTGGCTACACCCACGTCAGCTAATTCCCTACAATGGTTAATTTGCGACCCCTGTGTCACCTGATCTCCAGGTGGGTGCCCAAGCCCTCCGAGAGGGCGGAGGGCACTTATTAGATTATACGTCACAGTAGACTGGCTCGGAGTATTTGTGAGGTGTATTGCCGAGGTAATAGGCAGAAACTGAAGGGTGTTGAAGATATTGTTTAAAAATATGTTCTTTGTAATTTCACACCGTTAGGGTTGTGAAGTGTTGTTTTTGTTATTCACCAGCTGACCTGCGCACCTTCGTCTGCTTCACATAAGAGAATTTGCCCCGTTTTACATAATATTGTCTTCTGTTTACGCGAATGTTATTCATTGAAATTAGACTACTATATACAGATTTTATCGCGTTGTTTATTTGACACTTTATTACATAATTTAGAAACTGTTACCTACACTACTATTACTATTAAAGATTACTATTTTTTAAGCTAATTAAATTATTGAAACTATTTATACTATTACTATACTATTTATATTTATGTTTACACTTTCCCTGACGTTTCGGTTGCTTTTCAGCAGCCATGGTCACGGGGAGATGCTTTTGCAACTTTTTTCATTGATGCTCCGCTCATATTGGAAGTAGCGTGATGTTATATAGCCTATAACCTTCCTCGATAATTGTGCTATCCAACACTAAAAGAATAATTCAATTCGAAGGAGTAATTCCTGAGATTAATGCGTTCAACCAAACAAACAAACTCTTTAGCTTTATAATGTCAGTATAGACTAGGTGTCGCTGGCAGATTCATTCCGCTGCCGTGGTTCGATACATAATGATATATAGCCTATGTACTATTACTTCTGCTTGAAATAGATTTCTAATAGTAAAAGAATTACATAATATTGTCTTCTGTTTGCGCGAATGTTATTTGTTACAGTACAATATATTAACATAGCATAACAATATATTAATATACATTCGTATATATATTAACATAGATCTTAACATATACCATTAATTCACAACTACTCGTAACAACAAGACATCTAAAATGGGAAATCAAAGTTCTAAGGACCAGATAACATACAATACGGACAGTTGCCTCAATCAAAACGAAGCGGACAAACTCCGTAACCTGATCCAGGAGGACTTACGGTGGACAAGAAATGTTGCAATGGGACAGATTATTTTAACAATCGGCGTGATCCTACTTTACGGCATAATGAAAACACTGGACAGAAGAATGAAGAGTTTAACGGAAAAAAAATAATAAACACTCGTGCAACAGCTAAGTCAAAATTACATACGTCAGCAAATCACACCACAACAGGCGTCATCAAATTCCACCGCGTACAATAGCATTATTATTTATATACATCAGCAAATAACTAGTAAGGTCTAGGTCAAATTTATATTGTAAACACTATTACCATAATAATATATTTTTTTTTTTTTCTAAAGGGGGGTGTACTGTTACAGTACAATATCTTTGTGCTGTATCTACAATCTACATCGCAATCTTATGATCTTTATCGCACGTTCAATATCTATTAAATGTTTCTACTATCCGTGATCAACACGTAGTCGTTAGTATATAAGATGCACCTTTGGATAATTATAACTAGACTATACTACAACTTTGTCTCATTTATACCTAATCATATACTGCCAAGAAGTTTGGCAAATTATTCATTTAAATTAAATTTTACCCGTGACCATGGCTGCTGAAAAGCAACCGAAACGGAGAGTGTGAACATAAAAATATAAATAGTTTTAATAGTTGCAATAATTTAGCTTAAATATTAGTAAAGTTTAATAGTAATAGTAGTGTAACAGTTTCTAAATTATGTAATAAAGTGTCAAATAAACAACGCGATAAAATCTATAGTAGTTTAATTTTATTAAAAGAATTGTTACGATTGGTTTACCTAATATTGCCTCTTAAAATACACTAGCTTTTGTCCACGGCTTCGCTCGCGTAAAAGTAGGTTAGTCTTGATTACGTTAGTAACGATACTTTAAAAAATAAAATATAGCCTGTACTCGGTGATAATATAGCTTTCTAATGATGAAAGATTTTTTAAATCGGTTGAGTAGTTCTTGAGTTTAATCCTTACAAACAAACATACAAACAAAAAGATGCATATGCATAGATTTAGATATATCTGCGTATATCTTTAGGGATAAAGGCTTGAGACTATGTAGTCTCAAGCCTTTATCCCTAAAGATATAGGCAGATATATCTAAAACAGATCTTTACATATTAATATACAGCGTGTAACAGAAAAATGTGGTCATATTTTAGGCCCATAATTATGACCAATCGTAAAAATTTCGTAAAATGATATAATTAGTGATTATAATTAAAAGTAGGTACAAATTAATCGGCTCGCCTAGATAAGTATCTTCGTCTTACGGGGCTCTAGCAGATATTTTGTATAAAAAGTTATATTTTGAATTTTTTTTATTAAATGAAATAAATGAAATGAAATGAAAAGATTTTTGTTTTTCTACCATCATGACATGCATCATCAATTATTATAGTAACAAAAAGTAATTAAGTAGGTAAATAAAAATATGTAAGTAAAAAGGAACCTTAAAAACAATTAAAATGTTTATATACAGATGAACGTCCCACCTGACGGCACAAAAACAACGGTGATGCGCTCAGCATAGTGCTGTGGTATTTTATTACTCCTAACAGAAAAACGTAATATCAAACTGCCCGACCTCAAGAATCGTAGCCAAAACTACACAATGGGTCACAAATATTAGCACAAACTTATGTTACGGGACCATAGAAAACATCATAATATCTATGGTCAATATAAACTTCCTGTTTACAAATTCCTTATGATCCATGACAATTACTCTTCAAAATGTTGTAGAAATCAATGAATACAGTCGGTATCTTTACACCTCGGTACAAAGGTACAAAGCAGGAACAAATAGCTTGAATCCTTTACCGGAAAGCGTTTAACCAGGAAGGATTAACTGCTGTTAGTATTGATCTGCACTTTAATGTTTACTGCGTAATAGATATATTATTATTATTATACTAGCGACCAGCCACTGCTTCGCACAAGTAAGTAGTACAAAACCTTAACAAATTATGGCCTTGACCTCATACCACGCCTGAGGTCGTGGGTTCGATTCCCACACAAGTCAAACATTTGTGTGCATGAACATGGATGTTTGTCTTGGTCTGGGTGTTTCTATGTTTAATATGTATATATTTAGAAAAAAAGTGTATATATGTATGTTTATCTATTGTCTAGTACCCATAGTACAAGCTCTGCTTAGTTTGGGCTAGATGGTGTTGTGTGTATGTGATAGAATATTATATTATTACTAGATGTTCCCGCGGTTTCACCCGCGTTTATCGTTACTGCGCCGCCCCCGTGTCCCCGTGGTCTTCCTCGATAAATAGGCTATCCAAAACTAAAAGAATTTCTCAAATCGAACCAGTACTAATCACGCAGAATAA
Source organism: Catocala sponsa (assembly GCA_963564715.1). Classification (NCBI taxonomy): domain Eukaryota; kingdom Metazoa; phylum Arthropoda; class Insecta; order Lepidoptera; family Erebidae; genus Catocala; species Catocala sponsa. The sequence continues at coordinate 3,739,012 of OY751352.1, forward strand.
ACCAGGAGAAACATCGTTTGTACTATGTCTGTAATAGTTAATTATTTTGCTGCAATGTTATTTTAAAACTGCGATATCTCCTAAGATATTCATTGAAATCGAATGATGTAAAGGGCAATTTTGTTTTAAATTAAATACTTGTGATGAATAACGTATTTATTTGGATAAGGATTAATATCATGTTTATAAAAATACCTTCGCAAATAATGCATTATTTTAGAACAAATTTCGTTAGCATAAAAATGGTTATAGTGAGCCAACCTTAAAAGATAGATATATGCTGTCGCGGACTTTTTTTTAGAACTTTTAAAGGGAAACAATTCCGTCATACATTATTTTTGCGAAACTTTAACTGTTTACGCAGCGCACGCACCGCAAGCTCTCAAAAGGAAAAAATACCCTCCGATTTTGAAACATTCTTCATTGGTGCTCCGCTCCTATTGATCTTAGCGTGATGATATATAGCCTCTAGCCTTCCTCGATAAATGGGCTATCTAACACTGAAAGAATTTTTCAAATCGGACCAGTAGTTCCTGAGATTAGCGCGTTCAAGTAAACAAACAAACTCTTCAGCTTTATAATATTAGTATAGATAAACCTAAACCTTCCTCATTAATCAATCTGTCTATTGGTGAATACCGCATGAAAATCCGTTAAGTAGTTTTTGAGTTTATCACGAACAGACAGACAGACAAACAGACGCGGCGGGGAACTTTGTTTTATAGTATGTGGAGATAGTAATTACCTACTAGATTTTCACGAGCAACAGTGTCGCTCGCGTGAAAATATGTAGGTTACATTAAGTTAAGTAACATTACTCTTTTAAAATAAAATGTTACTCGATAATAATTAGAGGTTACTAATGGTGAAATAATGTTTAAAATCGGTTAACTTGTTTTTGATTTAAATCCTTTCAAACAAACAAAATATTAAAGCTTTCCTCTTTTTATTAGTATTATTATTAGTATAGATATATTTTAAGAGCAGCGATAGCTCAGTGGGGAGACCAACAGACTGCAATGCAGAGGGTTTTGGGTTCGAACACACGTCGCGCACCTCTGACTTTCGAAAGTTATATGACTTTTCGAAATTATGTGCGTATTGATTGACAATTGTAAAAAAAGTTAGGTAGGTATATTCTGAGTTTCACGCGACTCTGTCGCCACCACCGGGCACCTTACCTTTTTTAACTATTAGTGAATGAAGCCAGAAAAGTGTGTTAGGATCGTAGCAAATGGAAATCCGTAGTGTCTGCCTACCCCTCTGGGAAACAGGCGTGATTCTATGTATGCACCTATGATTGACAATTATCGCCTGCTCCGTGCCTCGGAGAGGACGTTAAGCCGTCGGTCCCGGCTGCCATGAACATCTATGGCAGTCATTATTGGGAAGTCAGTGCCCTCTAATATCCTGACATTAGTCTAGCCTTAAGGTATCGTTAGCCTTCGGGTTGCGGAGGTCAGATGGCAATCGCTCCGTGTAAAAACTGACATCCAGTCAAATCCGGTTAGACTAGAAAGCCGACTCCAAGTGACTTGGGAATAATAAAGGCTACGGAGAAGAAGATTACTTAATATTTTAACAAGTTTTACCACAGGCTTGCCCTGCAATTAAGCAGTAAAGCAGTTTTCGAGTTCCATCCTACAATATGTATCTATCTCTTGACAATTTGACGTTATGTGCGTATTAACAATTTTATTTTTACTGAATTACCTACTGTAATTTGTATTTTGTATAACTTACTAGCTTGTGCCCGTGGCTTTGCCCGCGTAAAAGTAGGTTAGGTTATGTTAGTAACAAAACTTTTTTTTTAAATGTAACTTATATTACTCGGTGATTATACAGCTTTCTAATAGTGAAAGAATTTTAAAAACTTTCGGTTGGAAAGCTATTACAGTTTAAAAGATAGAGACTTTTAAAGATATACCAAATATACGGGTTAGATTTAGTAATAGAATCCATTTGGCAGATAAAGCATACGAAACTAAATTATGACTTTTTATATTCTTACACATTTTCACCTAACGATTTTAATTCTAATCAGTATACCTACGAAAACAGAGAATGCATTAAAAATAAACGTCATCAGTACGAACCTTAGAAGCGAGCCCTGCAGTAGCTCGTATCCATATCACACAAACACAAGTCCATCACAAAATGACCAGCACGGTCAATGCACTGTTCAAAAAAACTGTTCAAAAATGGCGACCGTCCAAAATTGGTGTGACGGCAGAAAGGCGTGCGGCAAGTGGTAAGTTGCGGCCCGGCGACGGTCCCTGCCGTCGAGCCGAACCGTACCACTCGCAGCCAAAGGGCGGTCGCATCCTTCAATAATTCACCATCGCCAACCAACCGGCTCTTTCTCTGAACACTACGCCCCATATCGCGCCATCTCGCTCCAACGTTGCGCATTTACTCCACACGGTCTTTTATCTCACTCGTGTAAGGGGAGGCTGCGTATTGAAGTCTCGCTCGCACTCATTAGGCGGGTCTCGTATCGTGTATTATGCAGTATGTTTGGCGAACGTTTTATAAGGTTTGCGCATTCCCGCGTAGAGTAGTGAGCGATGTAGAGTTTGCAGTTTTAGTTGCGAGCGGAGCTAGCGTTGCCGGGCGGCGATATTAGTCGCATTGTTTAACCTATTGACCGCCACGGACGTCCATTCACGTCAAATTAAACCGTGCCCACGACGCCACCGACGGCATGGCACGTCGAAAATACGACTATTTTACAATTCAAAATAAACATAAAAAAAATATGTTTGTTGTGTTCCTTCCTTTTACCTATTATTTAAAACTACATTAATCATCGCCTGGCGTAGGGGGCACGACGCTACTTTTATGCTGTGGCGGTCAAAAGGTTAATATATACCTACAGAGCTAATTATCTAATAGGCCTTAATTCATTTTGAAATCGTTTAATCCTAACTAATATTATAAATGCGAATGTGAGTTTGTTTGTTACGCTTTCACGCCTTAACTACTCGACTTATCATTATGAACTGTAGCATATACGTTGTCTGGGGTATAAAAAAAGTATATCAAATCCACAAAAAAGATGTGTTCCCGAGTATTGACAAATCTATCTATAGGTTACTGCCTGCTTCGGTGTTTCCCGAGCACTGTAACCTTCTCCATACGAGGTTTTAAGAGAGTTCTTCTATCACGGTAGGCAGCGGCTTTGCTGTGTCCTGACATTGCTGAAATCTATGAGCAGCGATTACCACTTTCCATCAGGTGGGCCACTTGCTCGTCTGTCACCAAAGGCAATAAAAAAAAAGGTATAAGATAGAATAAGCTGCCTTCCTTCTCCGGCATATACCTAGATATCATAACCAAGTTTCATTAAAATCGATTAACCAGTTTAATTGTTAAACGTAGATTATAACTAAGGGTCAAGTGAGCGAGACGTTCTCATCTCGAGTACATTTACATTACAACTGCAACATAATTTAAAAAATTCTAATAGGTATATATCCATTACATTGGATTATGTCTGGAATCACGATAGTAAAAATTTTCCCATCTAAACTACGAGTAATATTATAAAGCTGAAGAGATTGTTTGTTTGTTTGAACGCGCTAATCTCAGGAACTACTGGTTCGAATTGAAAAATTCTGTTAGTGTTAGATAGCCTATTTATCGAGGAAGGCTATAGGCTATATAACGTCATGCTAGGACCAATAGGAGCGGAGCAGCAATGAAAAATGTTGTGAAAACGGGGAAAGTTCTCCTATATGAAGCAGACAAATTTGTGCGGGACAGCTAGTTTAATAGTTTAATATATTGTCGAGAATCGAACCTCGATCCTCGCCATCGCAGTGGACCAATGCCAATGAGCAGCTGAGCCGCCAGCGCACTGCGCAGGCGACCGAGAGGAAGCAGCGGGGGCGCGGGCGGCGGGTGGCCGCGGGACCCCTACCACTTACTCAAGCATTGCCGATGCGATCTCCGACGGGACCACTGCTTGTAACGCGTCACTTAAAATTGTATATACTTATACCAGCGCTAAAATACCTACAGTCCGCTTTTTATTTGTCCACCATCCACCATCGAGACCCTAACAATATAATGCAAAAGCTAAGGTATTATTACCCTATGTTAGGACATAGGGTATCTTAATTTCGTATACACGTTATCACAGAATAGGTTCTGACAATGTGTATGCCAAATTTCATGATGATCGGTCGAGAGTAGTGCCATTTGCATTTATAATATTAGGTTACTTAGATGCTAGTATAGTACGTATATAATATGTAGAAGTGTGTCAATCCGTAGTCTCTGCCTACCCCTCTGGGAAACAGGCGTGAATCTATGTATGCATGTAACTTGCCTGCGTCTAACTTGTGGGCAATAGGTAGGTAGGTACTGTTGGTTATGTGCTTACAAAATTATATTGTAAAATCTTCTGTAACATTGAGCATGTAACTGTTATTTTTCTCTGATAAATAAATTATTTTAATGGAAACTGGCCATCTGCGTAGAATATATTATTCGAAAACACAATTGCGCTTTGTATTCCTCTAATTCTCAAAGTCTGTTGGGACGACAATGAGAAATGACGAGAGAGAAATCAGGCGCAGAATCAACGGCTTTACCTGCTTTCTGTGACACGAGAGTGTTCGACACCACCTTACTATTATAGAGGAAACACTAAGGGCGAGAGAATTGGAAAATAGGTATTTGTAAAATGTCATGAGCGCAATAGAGAAAACTACAGCTTGGACCGAAAATACCTATTAAAAGTACACAAAATCAACGTTTCGTAGTCCCCTGATTCCTTCTCCAAAACTTTACCGATTTAACTACTATTTTCATTAAAAAATAAAGAAAGACTTCCTATTTTTTCTTTTTTTATATAATCTAGTTAAATTTGTTTTCTGGATGTTTGAACAAAGCGGAAAATCTAATCAATTTTTGAGGTTTTTGAAGGGTCATGTCTCTTTTAATAATTAATTTATGAAAAAAAGAAAAACATAGAGACATGCCAATAGAGCCCATACATTATTTGGAACAAAATTATTGCTCTACTGGCATTATCCAGGGAAGAAACAGGGGACTACGTTTGTATGGAAAAACGGCCCTTGTGTTTCCTCTTAAATGCCTCGGAAAGCAAAAGCACGTAAAGCCGTTGGTCCTGCGCCTGATCTCTCTCCGGTCGTGTCGGATTACCGTCCCATCAGATCATGAGAGATAGGGAACAGAGAGTGCATTTGTGTTTGCGCACATACTTGTGCACTATAATATCTCCTGCACAGATGGCCAGTCTCCGTCAAGACTGGCCGCCGTGTACGAAAATCGGTCTGGAGGACATTATTATTATTAAAATTTCTTAACAGTAAATCTCTCTAACATTTTGTTGGCCCAACCCGAGATTTGAATCCAGCACCTCATGCACAGCATCCACCGCTACTGCGCTAAGCTAAAGGGTGAGCTTGAGGGCGCAGCACTAGCCAGTCACTGCTCCCGTCTAGTTGTAGGTCTTGGTTTTTCAAGAAGAAGAAATTTAAATAAGCTTTAATTAACACTGAGTAAAATAATATTAAATTTGTGTATTTTTTAATTTAATATCAATCATCATTATATATATATATATATATATATATATATATATATATATATATATATATATATCAGCGATAGCCTAGTGAGAGACCGTTGGACTGCTACGCAGAGATCTCGAGTTCGATCCCAGGGCGCGCATCTCTGACGGAGGTGCGTATTAAATAGTTAATTATCGCTCGCTTTAACGGTGAAGGAAACCTGCATGTCTAAGAGCTCGACATAATGTTCTCAAAGATATGTGTACTCTGCCAACCCGCACTGGACCAGCGTGGCGGACTATGGCGTAACCCTTCTCACACTGAGAAGAACCCGTCCCAGCAGTGGGACAGTTTAATACAGGGCTCAAATTATATTTCGCGGCTGACCATGAGATCCTGAGCTCAATTCTATATAACAGCGCTTTGTCTGCGGTTCCATCAACATCGGTATAGGTAGTGCTCCGGTCGCGCCATCTTTTGCAAGCTGAATTCCTTTGACAACCTGTGAGCCCTTGCCGAGAGCGCCAGTAACCTAGCGTTAGCACAATAATTGTAAAGTAACGCCATCTATGCACACTAAAGTAAGACTACTTCTTGATATCGTTCTACATAGTTCGTCAGTGTAGCCATAGATGTCGCTAAAATCAAGCTGAAGTTGTGCATATCTATTTTACCATTAACCAAAACCTATTGAGTCGCTGCGGCACACCGGCGGCCAGACACAATAGGTTTTTAATTATGTCTGGCATTCCATCAACAACCAGGTTAAGGTATTATGTACCTACTTCTTTATTCCTGATGTATATGCAAACTAAAGGTGCTGGATAGACTTGAGCATTCACTTGAAATGAGCATTCCAGCTAATGTTACATTACAATATCAGCCTTGTACTAAAGTGTGAGAAGGGTTAGGCCATAGTCCACCACGCAGGCCTAGTGCGGGTTGGCAGACTTCACATATCTTCGAGAACATTATGGAGAACTCTCAGACATACAGGTTTCCTCACGATGTTTTCCTTCACCGCTAAAGCAAGCGATAATTAACTATTTAATACGCATATAACTTCGAAAAGTCAGAGATGCGCGCCTTGGTTTCGAACTCGAGAACTCTGTGTGGCAGTCCAACGGTTTCCCACTAGGCTATTACGGCCCTTAAATATGACCACACCTTTCTTTTACACGCTATACATTCGTATATATTCGGAGATTTGTCAGTCAATTCTGATCTCTGATTGCATTGCGGTGTTTAGCTAGTTACTATATTTAGAGGGGGTTAATCAAAATCACTTGATATAAGGCACCAGAAGTTCATGACGTGCTATTGAGGATATTTGTTCCTGATAATTACCGCCGCGGCAGAAAGCACAAACTATAATAATAATAATAATAATATTCTACCACATACACACAACACCATCTAGCCCAAACTAAGCAGAGCTTGTACTATGGGTACTAGACAATGGATAAACATACATATATACTTATTTTTTTGTAAATACATACATATTATACATAGAAACACCCAGACCAAGACAAACACCCATGTTCATGCACACAAATGTTTGACTTGTGCGGGAATCGAACCCGCGACCTCAGGCGTGGCAGTCGGTTACACTAACCACTACGCCATCGAGTCGTAACTGTTAACTGTTTGCCCTACCAGCTTGTCGCACAGTAGCCCGTGCTGATTCACCCATACCTCGGTCTCTCGCCACACTCAAAGCTCCCCTTGTGGACAACAGTCAGTGTGATATGTTTGCGGATGAATGGAAGAAGATACTGTCAGTGTGTAAGGAATATTGTGAAAAGTTAGTATAATAGTTGCGTCCTTAATTAGTATAAGTGGCCTGCGGCCGTTCTAATTAAGTAAATAAATAATGGTGACTCAAATAACGGATCGATTTGCTAAAACATAGAACTCTTTGCCAACATGAATATATATTATATATGCCGTGGATTCAGTATGTATCATGTTTTGAGGTTATTCAATATAAATACTTTATTTGACCTTTTTCTAATCTATATTTTATACATCTATACAAATAAATAAAATTGAAGTGTCTGTAATGTCAAAATAACACCTTTTTATCTAATGCATATGAAAGTATATAAGGTACCTATACGAAAACATCTATTAATAAAATTTTTGTCTGTCTGTCTGTCTGTTTGTTCCGGCTAATCTCCGAAACGGCTGAACCGATTTTGACGGGACTTTCTCTGGCAGATAGCTGATTTTATAAGGAGTAACTTAGGCTACTTTGATTTTAGAAAAAAAATAGGGTTCCGCAGAGACAAACACTTTTTAGTTAAAATCTACGCGGACGAATTCGCAGGTAACAGCCAGTTCTATACTAATATTATAAAGCTGAAGAGTTTGTTTGTTTGAACGCGCTGATATCAGGAACTACTGGTTCGAATTGAAAATTATTTTAGTGTTGGATAACCTATTTATTGAGGAAGGCTATAGGCCATATAACATCACGCTACGACCCACGGGGGTGGCGCAGTAACGATAAACGCGGGTGAAACCGCGGCTAGCTGGTACACTCTAAACTAAAGTAAGTGTGTCATAGGTGAAATACAATTATATTTGTGGCCATTTATGTAAATAATAGATCGAAAACGACTCCGTGCTTGTTCTGAGAATTTCTTGACAGAAAGAGAGAATTGTTTGACTCGGGCATCGAACCCGAGACCATATTCACAGCCCACACTGCTATTCACTATTATTATGTATATAATTTATATAATATAGTGTTAGCAGATGCAAGACCCTGTTAGGACAAAGTCATACTTACTGAACCTTTTGAGACACCGCAGCATACCGCCTACAGAATATATTTTTATTGAGCCTGGTATTCTAAAAACTTGAAATAAGTCGCGGGCAACAGCTAGTATTAAATAAAACAACAATAAATATTTTAAACCAACTTTATTTTTAGCTAAAATATAATAATTCATACATCAAAGAAGTTCCCTAATTATACAGTAATAATACCGAGATAATATAAAAAGAAAAAATAAAAGAATGTATTACAATATAGTAATAAAATAATAAGTAAGTAATATAAGTAGCTACCTCACGTAATACTTCAGGATTAAAAACTGGGATTGTTCAGCAAATACCTGCATTTGTGCTGGATTTGAGCTTTGTCTGGAATCAACAACTGTTTCAGATCTAGGGAAAGGAAAACATTCGGGAAATGGGCACTGGACGGTTGTCGAGGGTGGAACGAACGAACAACGTGGACTCAGCGAGAGCGCGCCCGGGACTAAACAAAACCTTTTATAAAAAAACATCTAAAAATGGCACTAAAATTGTTCATCTAATAACGAAAATAATTTTGAAAAGTTAACACATCCCGGGCTCACTACTCGCTGTGCAAAGACAGTAACGCCATCTCTGTATATATTCAAACAACTTTTAGAACTTATAACATGCAACCTCCGCACGTGTACCAGAGATGGCGCCACAAGAAACTTAACGATAAACATAACGGTCAAACTGAAGTGTCAGCTAGACAGAGATAGAAAACAACACGTGACGTCACTAGAAGAGTACACCGATGATTATGTCCACAACATTGCTTAACGATTGTACAGTCAGTGTTCTTACAGACATTACTATGCTAATATGGCAAACGGTCCTTGATATGCAACGTCCGAGTGAGACAGAGCGATGCGGGCGCGGCGCGCGCGAGCGAGACCGCGCCCAAGCTTAGACAGTGGACAGTGGAACGAAACCTACCTACACTTAGGTCTATACGTCGACGCGTCTACGTTTGCCATTTCCCTTGGAGCGTCTCACTAACACATAGCGACTTAATATCTAATTGTTAGTAAAAATCCCTTAACGCATTCAAAATATATATATAATTAATATAGTTCATTATATAGTAGCTGATCCTAAACCGATACCATCTGTATAGTGTGTATAATATCGTACATCTATTTTTATTATTCAAATAACTCTGTGCCTAATATACATTTAAGCCGATTTTGTCAAGAAGCTCGTAAAGGGTTAAAGAGTTGGACATTTTTGTCGGACGACAAACTTTTTAAAATCTACACACATGGGGGAATCACGAAGCGTTTTGTACCGTAAATAAATGCGTCTTTTATTGTTGTACTAATCGACTAAATGCGGGGTTTGAACTGTGGACCGGACACTTCGATGGTGGACATCTTGTGTCCTCCCTGTGAACAGAAACACAATGTGCGCAGAACGAGTGAAGCATACAATCTGTTATGTATCCATTAATATACAATCATAGTATCTGATCGCTTACACGCTAATTATCCTCTTATTACCGATTCCATACGAAATTACAACGACTACGATTTAATACATACAGTTTTTTTTTTATTTTCATTTGTCTTAGGTGTAGAAACGAATAGAAAAAGTGTTAAGAACTCTATATTTTAGAACAACGACGAACTTCCTTCTACGAAAGCAAGCGAGGAGTTAAAACAATATTTCGTTTTACGTATAAATTTGATATGATCATTTATTAAAGACCTTAGAATAAAACTACAAATAAAATGTATACTTATATCGAAGTCTATTTACGCCAATAATTATTCAAATATCATCCAATATTCAATTTCAATCCTCTTTAGATATACGGTAATCTCAAATAAAAAATAATCTCAAACGGACAGCTGTCACTTTTGAAACTGACAGCTGTCAGTTTTGGCACTGACAGCTGTCACACTGACGTGCGTCAGTTGCGTTTAGTGAGTGCACCGTGCGTACATGGACCCCGATATAAGATACCAAGTCTTGTGCCACGCGAGTGTTTGTGCAAAGCTTCGTACACACTACGTAGGTATTTAGGTATCACCGACTTATTCGGGTATAAAATCAATTCCATTACCGAAATGTACTGAATTTACTCGCTTTTTTTCGTCGGCGATATTTCAATACACGTCTTAAATAAAGTGTAAATGAGAATTGAACTTTAATTTATTTAAATTTAGCTCTTATTTTTGTGCGATTAAGATATAAAATTATATAAAAAGAGCGAAACGTGTTAGTGTCCAAGCAATATTGTGCGATTTTTTTTTATTTGATCGATCGTTCGACGACTCTAACCAATTCAAACTGTACTTTTCAAAATGTACTTAAATAGTGTACCTAATAATTTTGTAATATATGTTCAATACCCACATACACTTTAAATAGAAAATCTCGAACATTTAAAGAAGAAAATAGTCTAGAACTTTACTATCCATCGCGGTATTAGTTTCTGCAACGCATCGCAATGGATTGCAAACGGAAAATACACGTAGAAAGTAGAGAAGACTTAGAACTATGTACGTAGACGTGTATAGAACTATCGCGTAGGACAGACCGCGGCGCGCGGGCGCGCGAGGGGGGCGGGGGGCGTGTCGGGCGGGGCGAGGGGGGCGGGGCGACGTGTGACGTGTGCGTGGCGCATGCGCGTTAAGTACGGCCGCGGCCCGCGCACATTACATCGTGCTGTTGTCCCATTCCAACTGGCTGATGTTTCTGTACTTGTGCTCCTTGCCCGGCATCACTGTAAATTAATAATGTTAGTATTAGAGGATTAATTTCAGGATTGTAGCAACTACTACTCTATCTCTGTCACGTCTATTTCCTCTACAAGTTACCCCCTACAGGAAACAGACAGAGCGCATGCTTGGTTGACACCTTGTTGTTTTATAAAATTAATGTTCCTGTTTGCGGTTGCTATTTGCCTAAAATATGAAAATCGCTAAAACTTATTTTTATGATATTGGAGAAGGCACCGTCCGTGCTTAAAACAGGAATCACCTTAAGGGTCAGGCGCCGACGGACGGAGTGGCGGCGAAAAGATATTTCGTTGTACCAAATACAGTCGTGTTCTGAAGCACTTTAGTTTGAATTTAAATTGTTACTGAATTAGTCTCTTCGCCGCCACTCCGTCCGTCAACGCTGACCCTAAGTCAATTCCAATAACGCAAATATAAAAGCTTGAATGATGATTGTAAGAAGGATTGTTTCTCGAATTTTTGTTTAACCAAAGTTTGAGCCATGTAATGTAAGAGAAGATCATTGGATCAGCAAAATGAATCGGCGTAAATCAATGCCAATTACTTTTAATACATTTAAAATGGCCACAATTTAATTTTGCACATTGCCGAGCATGTCAGTCGGCATTTTTGCCGAAGATATAACTCCACGATTCTACAGCTGGGCTATGGAGTCTTGAACGCGTATAGCAAAGTTAGCGGTGGCTCACCTTCGTCGTCTTCATCAGAGGAGTCGTGCTGGTCGGAATCAGAGTCGGAGCACGACTCGCCGTCCGAGCTGTCGGCCGCGCCCAGGTGCGTGCCGCACGTCGGGGCTGCAGACTGCAAATAGACCATCACATGTCAGTTCATATCCTAATCTATACCTACTAATATTATAAAGAGGAAAGGTTTGATTTTTTTGTTTGTTTAAAATGAAATGCAATGAAAAGGTATTTATTTTTGCACCCTCACGACATGCATCATCAATTATTAAAATGTAGGTACACCAAAAATAATTAAATAAAAATACAAACAAATAAAAAAGTTTCAAGATAAATAAAATTTTGTTTGTGTGCAGATCCACGTCCCACCTGACGGTACAAAAATAACGGTGATGCGCTCAGCATAGTGCTTTGGCACTTGCATTGCAGCAAACACTATACAGCGCTGATTTTCAGCGAACATCACGCGCGCGGCGAGCGTCCGGCGCCGGCGCCGCGGGGAGAGCGCATTCTATACTGAGTATAATGTGTTACCTCATCCATGGGGTTGACGGTGATAGTGAGTGCGGAGTCGTCCCAGGCCATCTCGGTGTCGTTGTGCTCGCGCGTGCGCAGCGCGTGCAGCGCGTGCAGCGCGGGCGGCGCGCGCGGCGAGCGCCCGGCACCGGCGCCGCGGGGTGAGCGTGCGCGCGCCAGCGCCACGCCTGCCGCCAGCACCAGCGCGCCGCACGACACCACGCCGATCAGCAGCGCCACGTGGTCTGCGCACACGCATATTATAATTTTTAAAACATACATATACTTTAGTAAATGTTTTAACCACGACGAATACTAAAAACGAAACGCAGTTATATTCGTAACAATATTGATAAAGTAGGCGGAGACAACACTTAACAACTTGTGACGTCACAACCAAGCTACATATTATAGCCACCTTAATAGTAGTCACCACATTTAATACTAAAATTTGTATTTTTTTCACGCATTTATAATATATTTACAGGAAATTATAGTATATAATAATACATAAATAAGCGTGTAAAATAGGTAGATAGGTGTACGTACTGGCGCCGGCCTGGTCGGGGTGCAGGTCGATGAGTCTCGGCGCGGGCACGTCGGCCGAGTGCGCGTCGCGCTGCGCGTGCGCCGCGTACACGCGTGGCACCACTGCGTGCGCCGCGCCGTGGTGCGGCACGTGCTCCGACTGACACACACACATACGTACATGAACATATTGCTATACATCTGTGAAAGGGCAGGTAGAGGCTCCTCCAACCATATGACGAACAGAACAACCGTCCCAGACAGCAAGAACTAGAGAGCGCTTTCGTCACTGATATGGTATCACTGAAGGGGTAAGCAGCAGTAGAGCTGACGATACCATAGGGCAAACGGAGCAACCGTCTCTGACAACAAGAACTAGGGACAGCTTTCGTCACTGGTATGATATCACTGACGGGGTAAGTAGCGGTAGAGCTGACGATACCATAGGGCAAACGGAGCAACCGTCTCTGACAACAAGAACTAGGGACAGCTTTTGTCACTGGTATGATATCACTGACGGGGTAAGTAGCGGTAGATCTGACGATACCATAGGGCAAACGGAGCAACCGTCTCTGACAGCAAGAACTAGGGTGAGCTTTCGTCACTGGTATGATATCACTGACGGGGTAAGTAGCGGTAGATCTGACGATACCATAGGGCAAACGGAGCAACCGTCTCTGACAGCAAGAACTAGGGTGAGCTTTCGTCACTGGTATGATATCACTGACGGGGTAAGTAGCGGTAGATCTGACGATACCATAGGGCAAACGGAGCAACCGTCTCTGACAGCAAGAACTAGGGTGAGCTTTCGTCACTGGTATGATATCACTGACGGGGTAAGTAGCGGTAGATCTGACGATACCATAGGGCAAACGGAGCAACCGTCTCTGACAGCAAGAACTAGGGAGAGCTTTCGTCACTGGTATGATATCACTGAAGTAGATTTAAGATCACTTAAACTGGATTAGCACGACAATTGATTATACTGGCTAAGCATCGTAGCCAAACAAACTTACATATGTTGTATTTCATCGATATGTATGGTTTCTAAGTTAGTTAGTAGTCAAACTACCAGTTCGAATGTTAGGTGCCTTCCTGAAACTTTCAGTGCACGTTGCCTATATCTTTATATTTCTTGTTCATTCTTTTTACATAAAATAAATTTAATATATTTTTTTCATTCGGCATTCGTTTTTGTTATTAATCTTGCAATGAACTGTTGAGTAACAGTTTTATTGATCATAACTTGTCCGAGCAAATATTACATTTCTTTGTGCTTGCGACACTCTTGCCAATAACTGTAATGAACCTTGTACACTACCTGTTTGTCTCGTGCGATGGCGTCCATCTTGTCAGCCATGCCGCTGGGGTGTAGCTCGCGGGACAGCCCCGCCTCGCTCGCGCCAGACATGTGCGGGTGGACCACCGTCAACTGTCGATACTTTAGATGTTAGTGAGGTGCCGCTAGTGAGGGGACATGGGTTATCGAGTATCGATAAGATATAGATTATTAAATATATAATTATATGTAAAAACGTAATGGTGAATGCTGAGAGAAAATATTGCTAATGAAATAAAATTTGTGCTAATTATGAGCAACATATTTTATGCCTTTCCTTTTTTATTTTGTTTAAATGTTTATCACTGTATGTATATCTGTCTATATTATGTTTCAACTATCAATAACTTTATACAAAAATAGACAAAATAAATTCATCCACAAATCTCATCATCATCATTCTATGTCTGGATATATAAGATTGAAGTCAAGTGCGTTCTCTTTGAAAAAAAAAAACAATAAGTACTTTTATGTTGCCGCAATACTGTATTCAAATGTACACATCATAGCACAGTGAAGCAGTATTCCACCTCAGTAAAAAAAAAAATACCTACAAGCCCTCTTTCCATAAAAGCAATCGAAAATCATAATTTGATTATAAAATAAATAAACAGTAAAAATATATTTATTTGCACCCTAAAACAGAATTTACAAACAGGTTATTTAATATAATATGTATATTTTGAGGTAGATATTTTAACACATTTCAGAGTTGCGACTAATTCCTAAAAGCTAAGATAATTGAATATACTGTAATATAAGCATGAGCACTCACCTTCGGTGTAAAAGTCTTATGCCGCGGCCACACATTGGTTATATTTGCACCACTGTAGCTTATTGCGGCCAATACTCCAATGTGTGGATCAATCTTTGACACAATGTGAAAATTGCGTCCAATCACCGTCCTGTGTCCGACACCGACGCGCAAAGAGTCGCTTTTTTCAATAAGTTCAAAGGCGAGGGGAATGGAAGGGGAGTGCGCGCGGAACATCTTGGACAGAATGTCGCACGCGCTACACATTGGTCATTTTATTCATACACCATCGCCCTTACTTTCGTTGTTTTCTTGTACGATGCAAATGATAAGCATATGTACCTAAACTGTACGGGCCAACGACCGTACATATGCTGCGGTCAGCATTTAACGTCCAACGTGACGATTTTGTAGCCATCAATAAATCAGTTCACCTTCAGCAAGCATATCGTGTACTCATTAACATAGTATCAATCATTTATCATAATTTAGCATAATTATCAAGTTTGTCGTATTATTTCAATAATCAATAAATAGTGCAATTATTTTTATTATCTATCATTTCTATCACTTATCAAGAAGTGTACGTAACCCGTACATAAACTATATTCGTAAGCCGCCAGTGCAAATAAGTTATCGTCCATATACCGCTCTGCGTCAACTGAACAACAAGGTCCGCGCTTGTCTAGTTGCAGTGTTTGGTGCAAAGTTTGTTTTAAAGCCAATGTGTGGTGCAGTAGTTTGATTCAATATTGGCCATTCCAAATTAGAGCCAAGCTTGGACGCAAAGTTAAATCCAATGTGTGACCGCGGCATTAAATACAAAATGTAATAGTAAATATATACGTACCGTTTGCACGTATTCGTTGCTAGTGAATCGTCCGTTGAGTTCAGAGCAGGTCAGTTTAAACACGCGGTTCAAGTAGTACGCTGGTTTCTTGTTGCTGTATTCGATCTCGCGAAGCACCTATGTATAATTCATTAAACATAAATTATACACAACATACATGATCCTTAAAAACAGTAGCGATAGCTTAGTAGGAGACCATTGGACTGCCACGCAAAGGTCTCGAGTTCGATCCCAAGGCGCGCATCACTGACTTTTCAAATGATGTGCGTATTGATTGACAATCATCGCCTGCTTCGTGCCTCGGAGAGCACGTTAAGCCGTTGGTCCCGGCTGCCATGAACATCTATGGCAGTCGTTATTGGGAGAGTGTCGACACAAAAGATCCCACTGGGTCGAATTGTCGCCGGTCTGCACTGACTGGCCCCTACACAAGGTAAGATAAGATACACTGATACCACTTGCCTTCTGATAGTTATGCACAGTATCAGCTCCAGTGAGTATGACTCCGTCCCTTGTGACGGCGGCGCGGATGTCGTAGCGCAGCGGCAGTTCGGCGGCGTCGCGTAATGCTAGCGCCTCGTGGTCCGGGTTCAGTGCCGGGTAGACCGACACCACGCAAGAGTCCAGCTTCTGACTCTCTTCTGTTAGAAAAGATTGAAGAGTTAAAAACATATGTGTGGGGAGAAATATGGAATATGGCATATTTAATTTTACTAGCGATCGCCTAGTGCTCGAAATTCGACCAAAGTTTGCCTGTAAGATATTGCTGACATATTATGTCATTATATATTGATATATGTTACCATAGTTACGCGCTTCCACTGCGTGTGTCAAATGCATGGTTGTGTGCGTGTAGTGTTTTTTCATTAATTTAATGTATTACTAAAGCATATTTAAAAAAAATATTAGCTTCGTCACTTCTTCTCTGTATAAACTATAAGTGTGCGAAATTTCATACTCCTCCGTCCGCTCAATTTTCGTAAAAAGGGATCCAAAGTTTTCGCTTCACGTATTAATATATAGATATAGACAAAGAGTACTAATAATATTCGGTATTATAAATATGATTCACAAACATTTAATTCGAAATTCCAATTCGAATATCTTTCACAGCTATTCATTATATCTATACTAATATTATAAAGCTAAAGAGTTTGTTTGATTGCAGCGATACCTCAGTGGGGAGACCAACAGACTGCAATGCAGAGGGTCTCGGGTTCGAACCCACGTCGCGCAACTCTGACTTTCGGAAGTTATATGACTTTTCGAAATTATGTCCATATTGATTGACAATAATCGCCTGCTTCGTGCCTCGGAGAGTACGTTAAGCTGTCGGTCCCGGCTGCCATGAACATCTATGGCAGTCGTTATTGGGAAGTCAGTGCCCTCTAATATCCTGACACTGGTCTAGTCTTAGGGTATCGTTAGCCTTCGGGTTGCGGAAGCCAGATGGCAGTCGCTCCGTGTAAAAACTGGTACCTATCCAGTCAAATCTGGTTAGTCTAGAAAGCCGACCCCAAGTGACTTGGGAATAATAAAGGCTAGGGAGAAGAAGAAGTTTGTTTGATAGTTTGTTTAGTTGAACGCGCTAATCTCAGGAACTACAGGTTCGAATTGAAAAATTCTTTTAGTGTTGGATCGCCTATTTATCGAGGAAGGCTATAGGCCATATAACATTACGTCACGACCAATAGGAGCAGACCGTTAATGAAAAATGTTGTAAAAACGGAGAAAATTCTCTTATGTGAAGCAGATGCAGTTGAGCGGATCAGCTAGTAACTGATATAATTCAAACATGTAGATATGTATATGTTAGTGTATCTAACCAGCTAATGGATGTCCATTTCCTCCAGCGAGCACTCGCACCGCCAGGTCCGGGAACACGGTAAGACCTGCCCTGAAGTGTGCGTAATCCCTCGCCAGATCCTCGCTGCCATTGAGCAGGATGCTGGGCGTCTGCGGCGCCAGCACCATGATGTAAGACTCCGCTGGGCGAGCCTTGATTATACGGCCGTTGTCGCAACTGGCATACAGGAAAAAGTATAATATTTTACTCAAATTCTTTCATATTTTTATTTTATTTATTAATGATCTCCAACAAAGTATATTCGCAAAGTTACACAAAGGGTTAGTTTAGGAGTAAGAGTTATATATGCAATATTACAATAAAGGTTATAAATTCATTTAATTACTTCATTTGAATGTTGTTAAATCCATATGGTGAAATATGGTTTAACTAATATAGTTAATTCATGCGTTTATTCATAGACGCATGAATTAATATGCGTCATACTCGTGAACGCATCATGCACCACTCATCCATAATCATCTACCACTGTATTGGAAGGAAAACAGTAACAAGTTCATGCTCATGAACACCTTGTCGCCAATGATATCAGTACTCATGCTTGTGAACACCATATCCTTCATAGAGGTGTACTCACGTGATAGTAGTGGCGACGTGTACATTCCTCCTGCCCGGGGTGGGGAAGGCGCGCGCGTCTCCGTACGCCACGCGCCGCAGTAACGTCTCCACGTCAGCCACGCCGTCACCTTCCACTGATACTGACTTCAGATCTGAAGCAAAATAATTCATTAAATACCCTGTTGTTTCTCTGTTGATATAATATAATATTCTATCACATACACACAACATCATCTAGTCCAAACTAAGCAGAGCTTGTACTATGGGTACTAGACAATGGATAAACATACATATATACGTTTTTTTTTTTGTAAATACGTACATATTATACATAGAAACACCCAGACAAAGACAAACATCCATGTTCATGCACACAAATGTTTGACTTGTGCGGGAATCGAACCCGCTACCTCAGGCGTGGCAGTCGGTTACACTAACCACTACGCCATCAAGGCCGGCAATATAGTATCGTCATATTTTAAAAGGTTATATCGCGTCTGCCGTAGGACTCAAATTCATTGATATGAAGTGATATCGATTCGAGCTCCATTTAAGAAAAAACGTAGTATGATTGATAATAGTTTTTAAAGATCTCGTGACGTAGCAATTGTCATCGTTTCTTTTTTGATTTTAATGTTTTTAAAAAAGACAACTCTAGGAATAAATCCTGTGTGGTGGGGGCCTTTACATACATTCAAACAACGGACACAAATCACACTCGAAACAATAATTTGTGGATCACACAAAGTTTTGTTTCGTGTGGCAATGAAATCAGGGATGATATTCGCATCCGCATCCGTAATTGCGGAGCTTCCGCATCGATTAGTACATCTGCATCCGCATCCGCAGTAATCAACGCGGATGTTAATGCGGATCCAGATATAGCGCAGGTTGCGACAAGAAAGAAAATGGGTGGGCCGATGATTCTTCAAGTGAGGATGAGAATCAAGAAACACTAGAAAATGGTATAGCAACATTGATGAATCTTTGCAAAACAGGCTTGAACCTACAGAGATGATATTAGATACTTTTTTTTTAAATAAGATGCACAATTTTCATCAACATCTGTATCCGTAATTGCGGAGCTTCTGTATCGATTTGGACATCCACATCTGCATCCGCATTTGCGGATGTGAGCCTTTAAATATCCGTATCCGCATCCGCGGATGTCAAAAAATCTGCATTCGCACCATCCCTGATTCCAAGCCACAAGACTCGGCGCGGCGACAGTGGTGAGGCGGCCATTTTAACCTCTAAGCCATCCGTGCAGACATTTGCTTAGTAAATAAGACATGTAAAAATACTACTGGAATGGAGATGATCGATGTTGACGTGTGTCATGGCGTGAGTGGCGAAGTGACCACTTAATCCGCTGCGCCATATGTGCAGTCAAAACGAATTAAACGGAGCGTTGAAAATACTGTTCTAAAAATATCCAAGAGGAATGCCTATTCTCCAAAGTGTCTCAGGCCAAAGATGGACTTCAAAAATTACTATAAAAATGTAGTGTTTTAAGATCTTAACAGTATTACATATCTGAAAAAATATATTGACATTGACGCCACTATTTTAGAAATACCTATAAAAAAAATGTATTGAGGTTATTTTTCTATACAAAAATGTGTCTGGCTGTGAGAAAATTCAAAAACATAATATCTTTACTCAATGCTCTATTATTTAATTATGATAGTAGGTATGTTTGTAATATATTTTTATCCAGTTATACTTAATAGGGTATGAACAAAACACATTTGTTATTTTAAACGTCTATATACTCTTCATTGTCATATACTATTAACAAATCATCTAGAAAAGGCGCAGGATTTAACTATTTTTTGTAAATTGCAGTGGCGTCCATTTGAATGAAAGTAAATACATATTTTTTTATGACAAAATCAATTGGAAAGTATTTTTCTCTAACCACTCGTGGCCTCAGATGGGCGTTTCCATTTTTTCAGTTAAGAAATCTCAATAGCAGCCCGGAGTTAGGAAGTTGGCGGTGTAAGACATCCCCGTGCCTCGGAAGGCACGTAAAGCCGTTGGTCCTGCGCCTGATCTCTCTCCGGTCGTGTCGGATTACCGTCCCATCGGATCATGAGAGTTAGGGAACAGAGAGTGCACTTGTGTTTGCGCACACACTTGTGCACTATAATATCTCCTGCGTAGTTGGCCGGTCTCCGTTAAGACTGGCCGCCGTGGCCGAAATCGGTCTGGAGGATTTTATTATAACATAGTTAAGTAGTGGGTAGGTACTCACATAGGTCAGGCGCAAGGCTGAGTCCCTCACGGCAGTGTGCCAGGCAAGACAAAGCGCGGGTCGGCTGCACCGTGCCGCGGACTACACCGAGTCCCGCCAACCAACCGCGCAGATGGTGCTTCATGTCGTTCTCTGTGCCTGAAAATTGCAACCTTATTACTATGACGATAGGGTTTAGATCATATTGATATACCGATGTAGTGTAGTTTTACTTTTAAATGGCCTGCCAGCTAAGATAGATTGATTGACTACAAAAGTATTGCCACCTCCAAAATTAATAGGACAGTCTTGCTATAAAGTAAAATCAAAATAATTTAAAAACATATTTATTACTTCCGTCGTGAAAAATAATAACTATTAATTCCCAAATAATGTATCTGTCGATTGCTGGTATACCATTATAAGAAAGAATTATTATAAGAAAACAATTTTAAACCTTAAACTTAAACCTTAATATTATTTTCGTTAAACAAATAACCAATATTATCTATACTAATAAATAAAATTGAAGTGTTTGTTTGTTATGTCAAAATAACAGCTTTTTACTAAATGCATATGTAAGTAATACGATACTTATATCAAAAAATATATTTTAACATTTTTGTCTTTTGGTCTGTTTGTTCCGGCTAATCTTTGAAACAGCTGGTCCGATTTTGACGGGACTTCACTGGCAGATAATTGATGGTATAAGAAGGCGACTTTTAATTTAGAAAAAGATAGGGTACTGCGAAAAAAAATCCAACAACTACTATCATATATATATTTTTTTTTTGTTATAATAATATTCTTATAATATTCTATCACATATGTAGGTACACACAACACCATCTAATCCAAACTAAGCAGAGTTTGTACTATGGGTATTAGACAATGGATCATACATACATACATACTTTTTGTATATGATATATATATATTTTTTTTTGTAAATACATACATATTATACATAGAAACACCCAGACCAAGACAAACATCCATGTTCATGCACTCAAATGTTTGACTTGTGCGGGAATCGAACCCGCAACCTCAGGCGTGGCAGTCGGTTACACTAACCACTACGCCATCGAGGTCGTCAATGACTTCATAACAGTTGTAAGACACAACTGTTTACGTCACAACTGTCTCAGTATGTATTTGGGCACTTTTCACCATGAGTTACAGGCATAGCTTGTATCGAGTGGTGGGTGACCAGCTGCATGTAATTTAATTACTTTTAACCAAACCAATTAAACTACTAAGGGAGTGTTCGGCGACAATTATTTGTATTTCACGAAAATTTCATGTAAGTGACATATTGTATGTCTTTTTTGAAAATAAATTCTTTAACCTCAAGATACATTACCTTGCCAGCAAGCTCCGATGACCATGGTGGTATTGACGCCGTGAGCGGGGTGTAGCGGCCAGTCGTCAATGACTTCAGGTCCCTTGCCATCAGCAGAGCGGTAAGCCTCACCGTCCACAAACAACTCCACGTTCGGGAAGCGAACATTGACGGCGTAGTGATGCCATTCGTTGTCACATACCTAAAAGAAATAGAACATTTACAGTCTCACGCGTATGTTTTAAACCTACAAATCGCAAATATTTCGATGTCCCACGTAACAAGGGACCCATTGCCGTACCGTCCAGAGACTGTGCCCGGTGAACGGCAACGTGGAGACCGCTCCACGTTAATGAAAAACATTTTTTTTTTTCATTTATTATTTATTTCGGGGTTGAGCAGCGATAGCTCAGTGGGGAGACCAACAGACTGCAATGCAGAGGGTCTCGGGTTCGAACCCACGTCGCGCACCTCTGACTTTCGGAAGTTATATGACTTTTCGAAATTATGTGCGTATTGATTGACAATTATCGCCCGCTCCGTGCCTCGGAGAGCACGTTAAGCCGTCGGTCCCGGCTGCAATGAACATCTATGGCCAGTCGTTATTGGAAGAGTGTCGACACAAAAGATCCCACTGGGTCGAAGTGTCGCCGGTCTGCACTGACTGGCCCCCACGTAAGATAAGATAAGATATTTCGGGGTTTTTGTCTAAACCAGACATATTAACCCCATCATACCTTTTGACATAAGTTAAACCATTTTAACATAAATGCTCTTCAGTATAAGTACTAACAGGTACATGTTAAAACAAAAATAAAAAAAAATCTTTACAAATTAAGTACTGCTATCACATCACACATCTTTTTAGCAGCCTCTGAAGACGGTACAGCCAATATAGATTGCAGTAACCCTATATCTAATCTATTTAATTTAAATTAACAATGAAAATTTCCTAATAAGAAACTTACAATAACACTGCCAGACCTAGGAGTCGAATCCGAGACCTCATAAGATACAGAAGATCGAAACTGTATATAAGCATTTGTTGCATTTTTTTTAAAAATAAGACTAACATGCTCCCTAAAGATCGGTACAACCTATAAGCTATACAGAGTGCCGATTTAATTACAGTCACAGAATAGTGTATACGACTGCTGTGCAGAAAGGATGTTTCGGGTTTCAATCCCGGGGCAGGCCAATGAAAAGTTATTTGGATGTATGTCAAGAAATTATCAATGATTGCTCGGAGATAGAAAATCGCCAGTATTGAACATCCTGGTGCCTCGGAAAGGACGTAAAGTTCGTGTCGGATAGCCGAGTATGAGAGTGAGCCCAGAGTATGCGAGTGAGCCCAGAGTATGCGAGTGAGCCCAGAGTATGAGAGTGAGGGAATAGAGAGTGCACTTATGTGTGCGTACATACTTTTATGCACTATAATACCGCCTGCGCAGATGGCTAGTCTCCATTCAGATTGGCCGCCGTGACCAAAATCCGGTCTGATGAACATTTACAACTGTAACCTATGAGTTACCGTCAACCAGTCACCATCAGAGCCTACGTTTCTTTGTCACCTTAGCTTGTCTTCTTGGAATACCAGACTTAATAAAAAGATGTCTGGCCGCCGGTGTGCCGCTGCAACTCAATAGGTTAATATAAAGGGGTATGCTTACTTCAGGTAGCTTCCACCTCCACTCAGCAGGTCTGAAGATGTTCAGGTCTCCCTCACCGAAGTCCCGGCGCAGCAGTAGGATCAGTCGGCAGTTGCGCACGAACAGCGCGTAGTGATGGCGGTTCATTTCTGGAAGACAGGAGGAAATAATGAGTGTGAGATTATTAGATCCAATTATTCTTAGAGCAGTAAAGGTCTATAAGAGAAAACCAACAGGAGCTTCTCTTAAGACTGCGCCGAGCGTAAGACGCTGTTGAACTGAATAACAGAGCTCGATATTCAAATTTTATATTTCATAGAATTACGCGTTTTGCAAATATGTAAAATATTTTAAAGTTTTATTTAGATTTAACAGTATTTCCATTGGATGCATGCTGAAACATGATTTTGAAAATAAATTGACTTACGTAGACGTTCGATAATTATTAAGCCATCGATATTTTTATGTGCTACATTTGGCACCATGTATGTAATGCCATAGTTTTGTCTTGATAGTTCTATATGTGAAATAACATTCGACTAAACAATACTCACTGTGATCATCGGCTAGGCAGAGGATATGTTCCTTGCGGTGCTTGTCTCCATCCAGGGGCGGCGCGTGACGCATCCAGGTCGACATACTGAAGGACCCTGCCAATGCATGCGGCAGAACTGATTCTGGGACTACAGCCGCTGTCGTCTCTCCGTCGAATTCGAACATTTGCTCACCATCGCGACCTGAAATGGGGAATAATATTAGATATGATTGTCAGAGGATTTTTTTGATGGCTGTTGAGGTTTGTGGTGTGGAGTCGAAAAAAATTATATTGAGTTTTTCTTGTAGGATAATCTCAGTGGCAATACGGTTTTGAACTATAGTAGAGGACCGTAGACGGAGAAAACTATAGACGAATAGTGCGCGTGGCCACATGAGATAGAACGATTCATACAGAAGTGTTGCCCCACCCATGTACGTTACTCTCTATTTAATTCACTATGTTAGTTTGTAGGATTACGGTCAATAAGTAATACACAAACTATGTAAAAACTTTGTTTATTATTATTTTAAAACATTTAAACATTTTATTTAAAAAAATTAAAACTTTGTCATCATATGGAAAACTGCAAAGTAATAGATATTTTAGTTTAATTAATCGCTTTGAGTAATTATAATTAATTCATAACATTATCTAAATGTGATTTGAAATTGATGGCTCACGCAATACTAGACATCATAATCAAATATAACTTCCACAACAATTGTGGGAGAATAGACAACTAGAATGCGGCAACACTGAAATTTGAGGTTATGAATGATTTGATTTCATATTTTGGCTACTAAATCGATTATTTTGTACTTGACGTGAATCTATGTGTGTAAGACACAATCAATTAAAATATTAGTAAGCTAAAATTGGCATAAACTTGTTATATTTACGAGTGGAAGGACAATTTTGGTGTTTTCGTTTCACTATCACTTTTACATCCTAATACACTACAACGAACCATATTGTCTTTAATATATATGAATAACCAGTTCACTGAGTGTTTCCTTATGTAATTTTCACAATTATTGTGCACTTTTATTGAAATTAAACAAAAATTAACGCTAAAACGTAAGCAAGCGACTCTCAACTGTCAAATTTGTTTAGCACAGTACTGTGCTGACCTTGAAAAAACCGGCACGCAACGCGAGACAGAAAATATTCTCATGCTGTCTCGTTTCTATACACGTCAAATTCATAACTCTTTCTTACTCTTGTGCGAATGAAACAGATGCTATCAATATTAATGTCCACTATGTCGCATTAGGTTTTCATGTAATGACATAGTATGTGATTTGTTTAATAAATAAATAAATATCTTTGGGGGTAAGAAAGTATGGGAACACGGGATTTTGTCAACGTAAATGAAAAATACGTAATTATTCACAGTCAGCAAGTTTTACAGAGTAATTCGACTTAAGAAACTACATAATGTTTACAGTATGAAAGAGGCAAAAACCAGCGTAAGCTGACCGCTTGATCACTCAGTAAAAACCAACTTATGCTACAAGAATACCGAGGCAATCAACCTTCTTAATGGTATAAAATGTTTTAAAACTCACCTGAGTCTGGTTTCAGCGACTTCGCCCATTCGTTGCCAGCTCCAGGGCTTGGCAGTAGATCGATCGTCTTCGGGTCCAATCCTAAAATAAAAAAGAAATAATAATATAAAAAAGTCTACTTGAACAAGTAAACTACAAAATGGCAATTTGTAAATCCAATCTTGTTACTTAAAAGGTCTGATCTAGGATTTGAAATCCAACCTGGTAATGAATAAGGAGAGACGGACTGAATATTTGATTGCTGGCCACCAATTTTCTGCTTCAATCTAGACTAAACAAGACCCTAAGATCGAGCTTAATTATTCTGTTACCGGTCTTATTAGATTTATGTATGTAGTAGCTTGTACTACTGGATACATAAATCGAATAAAAACCATACGGTTTTTATTCGATTTATGTATTTTTGCAAAATAAAAGGGGCGATTATAAAAAAGTGGCCTTGATCTTCCTGCTGGAATTGCAGGCTTCTCATAGGCTCTATCCTGACCTGAACTTAGTAACTAATCTAAATGTAAGTACAGTCATTTCATTAAACTCTAACTACTAAACTTTATCATACCAGAGACTAAAATATAATTCTTCTTCTTCTTTTCGTGTGGTTAGTGGTCAACCTGTTGTCAAGAGTTGTTCAAGCCGCCCGTAGGCCTCTGACATGGCTTAACGACTGCTGTCAATTTGACAACAACCGGGACCGACATTTTACGTGCCCTCCGAAGCACAGACACGCTCAGATGAAATACCACTAAGCGGTTACCCATCTATAGACTGACCGCACCCAACGTTGCTTAACTTCGTTAATCGTTTACCAATCAGTGAGTGCAACTGGTTATGAGCGCCTCAAAAATATAATTGAATATGACTATTACAGTGTGACGCAGTTTAGGCTCGAGCAAGATTCGAGTCAGATTCGAGTCAGATTCAAATCAAAGCTGATTCGCGCCCAATTCAGATACGAGTATGATCGTCTAACTTTACCCAGATCCGAGTCATCTCTAAGTTTGATGTAATAATATCAGCCCTGTATTAAACTGTCCCACTGCTGGGCACTCAAAGCTCAAATGTGAGAAGGGTTAGGCCACCACGCTGGTCTATCACGTATTTTCGAGACCATCATAGAAGATTCTCAGATGTTCAGGTTTCCTCAGGATGTTATACTTCACAGTTAAAGCGAGCGATAACTAACTATTTAATACGCACATAGCTTCGAGAATTGGAATTGCTTGCCTTAGGATAAAACTTGAGACTTGTTACAGTCATCAGTCTGCAATGCAGAAGTCTTAATTGTCTCAAGTTTAAGGTGGTGACCATCGGTTCTCCTGCTGCTTATAAGTCTAATACTTACCGCAAATAGTCCTCTGTGAGTGTAGCGAGTAAGTATCCCTGTCGCAGCCGGAGCCGGCGCGGGAGGCCTGCAGCGTGACGGCGGCTTGTATGCGCGTCACGCCGGGGCAGCGTTCGTCGGACGAGCACGTCTCCAGGCGGGCCGCGGGGAACAGTGCTAGCGGACCTGTGCCTGGAGCGTAGTCTACGCGTTCAGCCACTCCTGGAACAACCATATAGTAAATGTCTTAAAAAAACAACTGCCGCTCTAGAAATAATTCCCACGCTGCGGGGGACTTTACTAACATTCAAACAACGGTCACAAAGAACATCCAGCCTCGGACTGATTTGATTACGTGCTTGCAGTGCATTACCAAAAATTTGGTAAAAACATTATATTAAAATATACATTAAATATAGTTAGGGAATAGAGTAATAATATAATATAATATATTAATATATAATATAATAATAATAATAATATTCTACTACATACACACAACACCATCTAGCCCAAACTAAGCAGAGCTTGTAATATGGGTACTAGACAACGGATAAACATACATATATACCTTTTTTTTGTAAATACATACATATTATACATAGAAACACCCAGACCAAGACAAACATCCATGTTCATGCACACAAATGTTTGACTTGTGCGGGAATCGAACCCGCGACTTCAGGCGTGGCAGTCGGTTACACTACGCCATCGAGGCCGTCGAGAGTGCTTGTATTTGCGCATAAACGTGTGCACTACATCTCCTGCACAGATGGCCAGTCTCCTTTAGGATTGACTTCCATGACCGAAATAGAGTCTGGAGGATCTACTCTATTTCCTAAAAAAATAGTCGAGTACTGCCAGTAAGGGATTATTCGCTTTTTAACACGGAACTTGTTCGCCAAATGTAGGTATTGTCAGTCCCTTTGGATGTGCGTTATGTCACCAATTAGCACTACTCATGAAAAAACTAAGTATAATTTAATATTTTATATTAATTTTCTTTTACAACTACAACTAGGTACTATTTTCCTAAACACAGGCTATCCTGTAGCCTATCTAGGAAAAAAGTACTCCTCCCACGAAATATGTAGATCCGAATTAAACTATTGATGTAACCTGCTATTGTAAAAACCCTATAATTCATTTTGTATAAATAAAGTTATTATTATTTTCCTTTGCGTCGATCATTTTGATAGATTGACACCTGGATATCATCAAGCGGAGGTGGCCAACCATGATTATGATTGTACGTAATATGTAGGAGCGAGCCTATTGCAGACTACTAGACAATATTTAAAACGCCCTGCTACTATTTAGAATTTTGTCTTTACTCCTGCATATCATCAAACAGAAGGCAAATGTATTTTACGTCTATATTTGGCCAGATTTATGTTCTACGTAATAGGATCAAACCTACTACCAGCTATTAAAAACGTTTCACGACTCTTCGCTATCATTAATAATTTCCTAACCGAAAGACCTTAATAATACTTTTGAACCGGCAATAGACCCCGAAACCTCACAAACGGTCGGCAATTTATAGTCCAGGACCAACGACGCAATTAGAACAAAGTAAACCGCTAAAATCCTTCACAAGTTAATTTCAATGGGACATTCTATTCTAATTTGATCTCGAAACTTTCAAATTAATAAGTCTTTATTTACGCTTCTAAAACTTCTTATCAACTTCAACACTAAGTAATTAATTAATATTGGAACTGTCTTCTAGAACTCGTGAATAATATAAGAGCCACGTACTTTCATTATCTTAATACGAAACTAGGGTAAGCAGTAATCCCTTTGCCCCCGTCAATAATTAAGTAAACATGTCACTAGTACAACTGAATCTCCGTATATTTGTCGGCCTCGATGGCGTAGTGGTTAGTGTAACCGACTGCTATGCCTGAAGTCGCGGGTTCGATTCCCGCACAAGTCAAACATTTGTGTGCATGAACATGGATGTTTGTCTTCTGTTTACGCGAATGTTATTCATTGAAATTAAACTACTACTAATAAATAAAGTGTCAAATAAACAACGCGATAAAATCCGTATATAGTAGTTTAATTTCAATGGATGTTTGTCTTGGTCTGGGTGTTTCTATGTATAATATGTATGTATTTACAAAAAAAGTATATATGTAAGTTTATCCATTGTCTAGTACCCATTGTACAAGCTCTGCTTAGTTTGGGCTAGATAGTGTTGTGTGTATGTGGTAGAAAATTATTATTTATTTTTATTCTATTGATTGGCGGTTGGTCTTTTAGTATAGTTTAAGGCTTGCATTGATTACTGACCGAAGAGCTTC
The DNA here is from genome assembly GCA_963564715.1 of Catocala sponsa. Lineage (NCBI taxonomy): Eukaryota > Metazoa > Arthropoda > Insecta > Lepidoptera > Erebidae > Catocala > Catocala sponsa. Next base: position 3,768,168 of record OY751352.1, read on the forward strand.
AAAATAATATTAGCCTTGTATATAGACTGTTCCATTACTGGGCACCGGCCTGATCTCATTGTGAGAAGGATTAGGCTATACTGGCAGGTTGTCCCAGTGCGCGTTGGCAAACACACATCTTCGAGAACATTATGTGGAACTCGCAGACATGCAGGTTCCTTAAAGGTTTCTTGCAGGTACAGTTAAAGCGAAAGTCAATGGTGCCATGGGAAAGAACTCGAGGCCTCTGCGTGGCTCTCCAAAAATAACAATAGGATCTACAAAATGTTCATTATCTTGCTGAAGTAAAAGCTTCTTTAGGCGCGTTGAGCACTTCTTGGGTGAACAAAAATCATGGAACTCGCGTCATCGTCACCGAACGCTTTCCATTTTTGAATTATTTTTGGTTTATAAATAACGTGACCAGACGTCCTGTTTTGAACGGGACTGTCGCTTTTTATAATTACGAGTCCTGGTGTCCCCGAAATGAATTCTGGGACGCAAAATTGTCCCGTTTTCTGAAACCGCACAAAAATATGAGTATTTCTATTTCAATTGAATATATTTTATGTTTACCTGCTACAAATGCTCCAGTAGAAAGATTATTTTCTATGATGAACAAATTGTGAACATCTGAGAAAACCCAGTTACAAATTTCAGTTCTAAAGGCGATGTTGATAAGGTGAATATAAAAAAAACGTGCCAAGAGTTTCATTCTTATTTAAAATCATCACCAGCAAATTAAAGCAAATTTGTTCCTCTAATAAATATAAATATAACTAAATGTTTCGGATATATATATTATTTAATTCGTAACTTTTAAGCAAACTGACTTTATCTGAATAAATAACTTTAAAAAAGTGTTTTTTTTTCATTGACTACCTGTAAATCGACCTAAATAAACCAATGTCCCGTTTTGAGTTAAATAATAAATGGTCACGTTATTTATAAAGAAGTATTTATGATCAAGGATTAAAGTTTTAACTTCTATCGACAGTCTCCAAAGACCGCCTCAATTTTCTTTTTTAAGGTGTCTCTTGCGCTAGGATTAAATCCAGTGTCGCAGAGGAAGTAACAAACTGACAAAAACATGCCCGGGCTTACAACCAGACAATTTTTTGTCCCGTGCTGGAATCAAACCTTAAGCACTGAACGTAGCAAATGGCGGAACCGACCACTTAATCAGCTATACTGTTCGTGCAGCCGAAGTTGGGGATGGGATCTTGGTTCCGATTACCAGGTCAGATCAAGGAATTATTGAATGGACCTAAAGGCTTTCTGAAGACGATGGTTTTTTTTTTGTAACAGACAAGAAAGTCCGACTGACTTCTTTTATTACCAACGAGCGAACGCTTCCTCTGGTGATGGAACTGTCTTCATATTAAGCGTTAGCCACCTTGTTTTTTATCTTTAAAAAGACAACTGCGGCTCTAGGAATAACTCCTATGTCACGGGGAACATTATAAACATTCATTCGGACACAAAGTACACCCAGATTCGGAACAATTATTTGTGGATCACAAAATTTTTTGTACCGTATGGGGACCGAACCCACAACAGTCGACGCAAGGGCAGTGGCGAGGCGACCACTTAAACCGCCACCAGTGCGTCTTTATTAGTCCTAGTGATAAAAAAGGAATTTTGCTTACCCTTCCATCCAGCTCTGCAAGGCTTGTTGACTTTGATGGTGACCATGACAGGCGCTGACTGCATCATACCGCAGTCGTACGCCACCACCGATAGGATGTGGTTGTGGGATTTCTCGTAGTCCAGCGCCTCGGTGTTCCTTATCACACCTGGTGGAAAGAAGGAGACAGGTGATTTTAATGCTTGAAATCAAATTTGGGATTTTATTGTGGAATCCAAGAAGTTGAAGATTTCAAAGATAATATGTATTTATATATAGATTTATAATTATATGACATATCTTTGAACTATGATACTTCAAAGACATGTCTAATTTATTAACAGAGTTGATGCCGGACACAAGTAGGATAAGACACTTAAATGTTAGCGTTTACTACTACGCCGACCGAGTCGGTATTAATCTGGGGGCACGGTAGTGCCCCCACCAAGTCGAGCAAAAAAGCGGCACGGCCGTACCATACTTTTCTCGAAACAGTTCAGGCCATTTTCGACCCCCTATAACTTGATTGTGGATAAAACTAGTAGCCTGAATTTTCAGTAAGCTTAAGTAGGGACTGAATAAATTAACCGACTTGGTATTACATGGATCTCACAACCTTTTACGGTAGAAGATTGAGTTGTGAGACTTGGTTTTTTTTACAAGTATGTTTTTGATGGGATAGATTTTATAATAGTAATATTATAAAGCTGAAGAGTTTGTTTGTTTATTTGTTTGAACGCGCTAATCTGAGGCACTACTGGTCCGATTTGAAAAATTATTTAAGTGTTGGATAGCCTATTTGTCGAGGAAGGGTATAAGGTTATATAACATCAACCTATGACCCACGGGGGCAGCGCAGTAACGATAAACGCGGATGAAACCTCGGGAACTGTTACACTACAAAAGACAACCCTAAATCTGCACTACAAAGACTTAGTAACACATTCGGTCAAAACATTTTAGATACGAAACCTAAAAGTAAGTTTCCATACAAATCGACCAAATTAATTCTTATATGCAAGTATTACCAACACAAATAAACTAAAGTCTTTATGTGCCCCAACTTGTTGCAATCGCCTATCACTCCACGACTCAAGTAGCGCCTAATCTCCCCTGAGAAAAGCCCATGTCCAGCACCGAATATCCATGGGTTGTTAAAAATAAAAAAAGGATTATAATGCGGCCCGTGTCTTGTCTAGTTAAGGAAGGGTACGGACCTCCAAAAACAATAAAGGATCCCATGTGATCAGAGCGATAAAATGTCACTCATAATTTTCTTTGGCGGTCTCGAGGGCTCTTCCATTTATTTTTGGTGGTGCCTTTTGTATAGTTTAAATAAAATATTCTTAAGAAATTGGTACGTACGAGTACGTAAGCATTTTTGTCCTAGCATTCGTTTGTGATGAATTTAAAGATTCTTATTCTATACTAGCTGACCCGCGCAACTTCGTCTGCTTCACATAAGAGAATTTTTCTAGTTTTTGCAATATTTTTCATTTATGCTCCGCTCCTATTGGTCGTAGCGTGATGTTATATAGCCTATAGCCTTCCTCTATAAATGGGCTATCCAACACTGAAATATTTTCTAATTTTTACCCGTAGTTCCTTAGATTACCGCGTTCAACCAAACAAACAAAATGTGAGTGAAGTCGGCGCGTGAGCGCCCCCGCCTTTTTATAAATGCAGCGGATGGCCGTTTCGCGCGTTAAACAACAATCAACCGTATAGCCGTACCCATATTGGCGCGGCGTGATTTGGAAGTTTTATTTCATCTATATCTTGTGTGATTATAAACCGATTCCTATATATTTTTTTATAATATAAATATTAAAGTGTACTTTTTGAATATGGGAGTTTGATAAAGATATATCTATGTGAAATACAATATATTTATGTATTTTAATACACTTTGAAGAAATGCCTAACGATTAAACACGTTATTGTGGCTAATTTATAAAAGATAGATATATACTATTAAGGACTTTTTTGTAGATCTTTTGAAGACCATCATCTTTGTAATACATACTTTTGGTGTATGATCAACGTATGCGAGGATAAGAGCTCGAAAGCGCATTTTCGTCCGACTTGCTTCAAATTTATCGTCACTGCTCAGCTCCTATGTGTCTTAGCGTTATGTTATATAGCCTATAACCTGCCCAGGAGTATAGACTACAATCGTACCAAGTTTGGTTAAAATCCCTTCAGTAGTTTTTGACCCATGCGTGTACATACAGACAGACAGACAGACAGACAAAAAATTTACTGATTGCATTTTTGTCATCAGTATCGATCATCATTCATCCTCCAATATTAATTTTGAATATATATTCAATGTACAGAATTGACCTCTCTACAGTTTTATTATAAGTATAGATTAGCTAAAAAGTTTAAATAAAAATGTTTGTTCGCCCAGAGGTCGTGTAGAGGTCGACATTTGACCGAATATCGTAGAAATATAATTTTTTTTCATTTTAGCTTTGTGTCTATATGCTCTTAATAAACTTTAACTATGCCAAATCTAACACTCCTCCGTTCGTACAATCTTTACTAATATTATAAAGCTGAAGAGTTTGTTTGTTTGTTTGATCAAAGTCAAAGTCAAAAATCATTTATTCACTTAGGTCACAAAGTAACACCTATGAACGTCAAGGGAAAATGTTCCCGCAGTTCCACCCGCGTTTATCGTTACTGCGCCGCCCTCGTGGGTCGTGGCGTAATGTTATATAGCTTATAGCCTTCCTCAATAAATAGGCTATCCAACACTAAAATAATTTTTCAAATCGAACCAGTAGTTCCTGAGATTAGCGCGTTCAAACAAACAAACAAACAAACTCTTCAGCTTTATAGTATTAGTATAGATTACAACATAGAAAAACAAAAGTACATATATAATGAAAAAAAAGTTATAAGGTAACAAAAATAAAAAAAATAAAAAATACAGTTGAATTGACAACCTCCTCCTTTTTTTGAAGTCGGTTAATGGGGTTACCACTAAGGTTTGTTGTTAGTTTGCGGTTTATACCTCAAACCAACCTTGATATTATGTGGTAACGCCAAGTGACGCCCGGACGTATATCAGCTACTCTTGTAATATTTTAGTTTTTTGTCCCGTGTGGGGTCTAACCAACAACACTCAGCCGAGTGGCAATGGCGAGGCGACCATTTAAACCACTACGCCATCCGTGCAGATGAGTTAAAGATGTAGCTCACCCGGTACACACTAGTTTCCTAAGGTTAATTTATTTATTTATTTAATAAAGGTACACCAACAGCTTCTGTATATAAATTATAAAGTAAAGTTGGAATAAGTAATAGGCTTGTGAACCAACATTCACCAAAATAAGTGATAATTTAAGCTAAAACTAAAAATTTATTTACTAGATATTAATGTACTAGATATTAGGTGGAAAAAAATAAATATATATCTATTATATAAAATTAAACAAACATGAGATCAAAAATTAGACTAATAATTCTATAGACAAGATTTGTAAAACTATGTAATTAATCCTTTGGAGCTTTGTGATTTAATATATGGGTTATTAAGATATTCATAGAGTTATGGTATATGTCAACATCTGGATTTGATTTTACATAAGAATTCATCTCTTTAATGAGCTTATTGAGAGGTGACTTTTCTCCTATATTTGTGTTGGAAATGCAAATGCAGATTTCTCCACCAACTGACCTTCATTATCGATGGTGAACGGCTGACTCCTGTCCGTGAGGATCTCGTACTTGCAGACATCTCCGTACCTCGGCGTGCAGTCTCTGTCAGTGGCCTCAACTCGTATGATCTCATCATACACGCGGCCTTCGTCGACCGCCTTCACGTAGGACGCCTGGCTGAACACCGGCGCGAATTCGTTCACGTCCGTCACTGTTATGTGGACTGGCACCCTGGGGAACATAGATTAACCTGTCAAGTTTTGGAATACTAAACGTGTCTGGCCGCTGGTGTGCTGGTGCAACTCAATGGGCTAAGCGTTAGAATAAAAATGTTTGCCTGTAACTGCTTCAGTAACTTAGTAAACCAACTAATCAATAGGTTTTACCGTTCATGACTCTCACTATATGAATTTTAGCCAACTGATTGAATAGCCTGCTTCGGTGCCGCTGTAAATACGACAGTTATGCATGAGGTTGCGTTCGCTCCGGGTCAGGCAAACTGGTATTAAAAATTTCTGGCGCAAAATTGTTAGTAACAGACGGGAATAGGCTTGCCCTCTATTACGTGCGATCTAAAATCGTAGTTGGGAAAATATGGTTCTAATTTACCTCTACCAGCACTTTCCAGGGCAAAGGCGTGAGATTCTGTATGCATGTATGTACGTTATCTAATGTGAACCACGCCTTTTTAAGAGTGATGTATACCTACACGTATGGTATAAAAATAAAGCAAAAATCGAAATTCGAATACAAAACCGTGACGTTTTCGAATCATTCAAAATTCAAATGACGATCGCATTGCTTGTATGTGTGCGTTCATGCCTACACACATTGAAAGCACTAAAGCATAGCCAAAATGCTTCGTAGCTGTGACGATAAAATGTTTTGAATTCTCCATAACACTATTGGCCAGGTATACAGTACAAGTTTAGTAGATACTATTTGCAGTCTGGTTAGTGCCAGCGAAACTTGCTAGAGATAACTAATACATAAGTTTCAGACAGTAACTGTAACTGTTACAGCAGATGCGCTCGACCCGCATCAGAACTCGGGAAACGTTGCTTTACGGTCTAAATACAGCTCGCTCCTTAAGACTGCGCCGAGCGTAAGACAGACAGGCGCGCGGCCGCCATAGTAAAATTGTATGGAGGATTTGAAGTGCTTTTTTGATAAATATGTATCTTTATTGTCAACCAATAACCTAAATATTTGGGATGGACAAATTGTAATATAACTATTTAACGCTGTAAAATAGGATAGATTTCTACTGTTATAATCTAAAAATCATGTAACACGAGCTTACGTTTTTGCATTTTTCGTGCAAATTTACGTAATTTTGTAGGCGAAAATATTAATTATTTTAAGATTTTACACGGAGCAATTGTTAACACATTCATTGTTATGGTAAATGTATATTTTATATTTGTATTAAACAAAAAGTGTTGATTTTATTTACTTAACTGTGACCGCCTGTTTTGGCACATTTCGCTCGGCGCAGTCTATGGACGCCTGCGACACCAGAGGCATCACTTGCGCGTTGCCGACCCTTTAGGAAAGGAAGTGGGAAGGAGAAGGAGCGGAATGGAGGAAAGGGGGCGATTGGGCCTCCGGCACTCTCACTTACCGAACGAAACACAACAGGAATACTGCTATTTCACGTCGATATTCTGTCCTTCTCCGGTCTAGCCGGCCCATTCATGCTCAAATCAGCGAGGCTCTACTACTCAAAAATGTTGTATGTTTGTTAAGTCCCCTACGACAGGAATACCTACTAAAGCGGTATATAATAATAATATCAGCCCTGTATTAAACTGTCCCACTGCTGGTATTTCACGTCGATATAAATCCGGTTTGGAGGACATTATTATGTTGGAAGGGCATCACACCACGTTGCTCCACAATAAACACTTCCGTATCTATACAAATACATACAATTGAAGTGTTTGTTTGTAATGTCAAAATAACAGCTTTTTATATAATGCATATGAAAGTATATAAGGCACATATACGAGAACATCTATTTTAAAACATTTTGTCTGTCTGTCTGTCTGTTTGTTCCGGCTAATCTCCGAAACGGCTGAACCGATTTTGACGGGACTTTCACTGGCAGATAGCTGATGTTATAAGGAGAAACTTAGGCTACTATGATTTTAAAAAAAATATGTTTCCGCGGAGACAAACACATTTTAGTTAAAATCAACGCGGACGAAGTCGCAGGTAACCGCTAGTATTATAATAAAGTTTAAATATAACTTACGTGTTGGAGTAGGAGCCGTCGCAGCCGACCGCGGCTATGTCGAACTTGTAGTTGCGTCGCTTCTCGCAGTTGAGCGGGAAGCGAACGCGAAGCCGGGCCTCGTTCTCGTCAATCACCATTATCTGCCAACAACAAATGTTACAATATTGAAACGATCACATTGATATGTTAATATCAGCAAGTAGAAAGTCAGCCAACCCTTCTAGGAAAAAAGGGTGAGGCTATGTGGTGTAAATTATCTCATCACACAAAGTCATGTCATTGATAGTGCTACCACACTGAGCCTCGATGGCGGGTTTACTAACAATACTAATATAGACCATAAGTACATTCTGTTACTAATAAAATTATGAGGATTCCGGCGACTGCCGGAAGCCAATGATATTTTTGAATCAAGGAGATTTTTCTTTAATTATTACTTTAAACATTTTTCCGTTTGTCTGTCCTGTTTTTGGCTTGAACCATAGATTTTTGTATTTATTAAAGGGTGGTCCCAGTTGCCGGCAGAAAAATAATAAAATTAAATGGATCCGTCAACTGGGACCGCGGTCCGAGTTATTTGCTGTCCCAGTCGCCGGACTTTTCAAAATTATTGCAGTATTCCGCTTCGAGCACAATACACTCATTGCTGCTCTTGTGCTCGAAGCGGAATACTGCAAGTTGGAGTCCCACGTCGTCGTGGCTGTCCCTATCCAGAGGAGTTTGGTATTGTCCAGCTTTTTCTATTCCAATAGTTGGAGTGGACAATCCGAGGGTGCGTGGCTCTCTGCCCGATAATTTTATTACAATGGACTTCCGCCAAGTAACGTATACTTCGATTCAATATTCTGTTATTAACCTATCACTAAACAACCTGAGGACTGTTCATGTATGTGTTCATGTCTGAAATAAAGATATTTTATTTTATTTTTATGCATGTATGTTTGCATACATTCTTTTTCCAACACCGCATAAATATATTTGATGAAATTCGCTGTGGGTATCATGATTTTATTTGTTTTTAGATTTAAGAAAGCATCTCCCGTATTGGGAATGATTCTTGTGAATCGACGGTCCCAGCTGCCATGAACATCTATGGCAGTCGTTATTGGGAAGTCAGTGCCTTCTAATATCCTGACACTGGTCTAGCCTTAGGGTATCGTTAGCCTTCGGGTTGCGGAGGTCAGACGGCAGTCGCTCCGTGTAAAAACTGATATTCGGTCAAATCCGGTTAGACTAGAAAGCCGACCCCAAGTGACTTGGGAATAATAAAGGCTAGGGAGAAGGAGTTAAGGCTTAAAAGCGTAAGAAACAAATTCGCATTTAAAATATTATTTAGGATTAATCACTAGATATCTAACCTAAGATCAATAACTCTAAAAGCACCACTGTCCGTTACACCAAACTTTATTTTCATTACGTGATTCCAAACATTTTATGGCCATATCACATTTGGCTCCGGAAAACTTTATTCCTATTTTGATGTGCGGGGAAGGACGATAGGACCGGGTAACTCCGGGGTAAAAAGGGCCGGGTATACCGGATGGGATAGATTGCAATAACGATAATGCCGGTCCTATTGTTGTTGCCTTTCATACGGTTTGGCAATGGATTTATTGAGCGTAGTTCAGTACCGACCGGAATGATGAATGTATTTTAATGACAGCTTTTCAATTATATGGAAAAATTTAAGGATTCTGGCGAAGGGTTAATTGCAGTGAATAGGTTAAAGCTATTTGTTTTTTTTTGAAGTGAAGACTTCTTTGACGGCGTTGTGCACTTTTTTTGTGATGGGTAAAAAATGTTAAACTCGCGTCAGGACACGTGACCTGATCGAAAATTCGTAAGACGGAGGGAGAATTGTCATGTTTGTGTACGATAGCGCAATAAATGAATATTGTATTTTACCACATAAATGATAGTACTTTTATACTGATAACACAGGTCTGCAATGGTTTTCCTCTCTGAGATCTGATTAACGTTTTCTATAGTTTCTAATGTGCTGATTACGAGAAAAATAATAAAAAAATTCTATCACGTCAGGATTCTTTGATATTGAATATTTAAGATTTTAACTAAAAATGTCTGAGCGCATACATTTTAAAATCTATAAAACGTCACTTAATTACTTCAGCTTAATTTTTATTGCATTTAATTAGTTTAAGACGACATAGAAATGAATGCAAATCAGTAATTTGTTAATTACTACATAATAAGTGTAAGTAATTCGCATTAACCATTTCGAAAACGGGTCATTTTGGCTTCATTTAGTAATGAGCTCATTAATACACGATGTTTAGGTGATATTGCCTAATTGTTGTTAATGTTGTTCAAAAAGGGTATAATGAAGAAAACAAAAGGTTTTTTTTGTATAAGTACCTACTCTGAATTAGAAAACTAACAGTCGAAGTGCGCATCTTGCAACCTAAACTTTAAAATGTCGTCGCGAAGTTGTTTAAACTCTTCGAATTGTTTTTGTTATATTTGCGGGAAATTCATGGTGATAAAACAACGAAACAACATTACAGACTATGTGAAAAATATTTACAAAAGTTATTTTGGACATTCTATAAGTAACCAAGACAAAACTTGGACACCGCACATTGATTACTTTGCAATTCGCACATTGATTACTTCCCAGAAAATCTAGGAGCCGTTAGCGAAGAACAAGGTGAAAGATTTCACCAAGATTTAAAAGAGCTTGAAGTCCGGTATCAAGGAAGATGGAATGTCAGCATGATGGCGGACTATTGTTGGTTGTTGAAGCGTGATGATCCAAACCGGAAATATAAGCGAAAATCGCACAACAGAAGCTTCCAGGAAAAAAGGACCAGGTTCCACAAATAAAATTTAAGTGTATTTTAACCCAGCAATAAGTTGTTATTACGTGTTAATAGTTTTTTAAGTTAAAAATTAAGTACTTTTTTAAATATATAATTTTTTAAGTGAAAACTTGTCTTTTTTCTCAATTTTCTATCTGTAGCTTTTTTGAAAAATCAGGAGGTGATGGAGAAAAACTAAGTACATATTCGTAATCAGCGCATCAAAATACTCCAGAATCAGCTATCAAATTCCAGAGAGGAAGTTATGACCTTCATTTTGCAGGCCTGTGTAATTAAAGCAATTCGTGCAAAATTATTCCCTAACCATTCCAAAATATCAAAAATGCACAACGTTAATATTCAAGTTTTCACTTCTGCCGGCACTCCCAAAGTGCAACCCGTTGATATTTTTTTTGCGTGATATTTTATATAGGTAGTGTCTCGGTGACATAGCTTGTTTTTTTTTTTTTTTTTTATTTTGCTCGTCAAAATGACCACACTCCACCTGATGGTAAGCAGTCGTGTGGTCTAAGAGCAGTGGCCTCCACATCGCCCCCACAGTAGCCGAGGCGATGTTGAGGTCTCTACTTTGACGGCCTGAGAAGATGCTTTTTCACGCCCCGCTTAAAGAACCCAGGATTGAACGATATACGGAATACGAATACTGTGCATCAAATCTTATATTCGATTCTCATGCCAGGCAATATGTCTTTTGTTCTCCCAAGAGATTCTCAATAGAAAAATTATGTATGTAGTCCGGTAGACGCGAATTGGCTCGACCCTATTACATGCAAAGTTATAGTTAGCGAAAATAGGCTGAATTATATCACTACCTACCCTTGTTGGTATATGAAGGTTATATTATGTCTATACGTAAGTACTTGGACATGGACACACGCCACATCGCCCCGCATAGTGCGAGCTATATATTTAGGTCCCACTTAAGACCATTTGTCGGCCTCGATGGCGTAATGGTTAATGTAACTGACTGCCACACCTGAGGTCGCGTGTTCGATTCCCACACAAGTCAAACATTTGTGTGCATGAACATGGATGTTTGTCTTGGTCTGGGTGTTTCTATGTATTATATGTATGTATTTACAAAAAAAAAGTATATAATATGTATGTTTATCCATTGTCTAGTACCCATAGTACAAGCTCTGCTTACTTTGGGCTAGATGGTGTTGTGTGTATGTAATAGAATATTATTATTATTTACGCCCTGTGGCTTGGAACGGCAACGTCGCAAATAAGTGTAACATTATGAGAATCTTAAATGTTAGTACTTTTTACCCGACTCTTCGATCTCTCAGCCTATTGCAGCTTAAAGAGAGATTGTTTTATTCTCTTTTTTTAAGAAGACATCTCCTGCAATAGGAATATAATAACGGACACAAAGAACATTCAGACTCGGGACAACCATTTGTGGATCACACAAATTTTTGTCCCGTGTGGGTATCGAACCCACAACATTCGACGTGACGGTAGTGACGAGGCTATCACATAAATTCAAGTGAAAGAATGGACTATATGTAAAAACAGGTAAAATTTCACTACTAGAATGACTATGATCGATGTTGACGGGTGTATTTCGTAAAACATTTCGAGTACAATGACAACAACGTACGAATACTACGAATTCATCCATTGTTTTCAATGATGTATCAGCCATCATGGACAATGGCTGTCCGTTAAACGTCATCGGAATGGAAAGAATATTTCCATAGCAAATAAACAATAAGAGGGTAGTCAGTAATACACAGGCACAACGGATTCAAATCGTGTGGCATCTTTGTGGGACATCAGGTTCAATACTCAGTCGGACAATGAATTATTTGCCGTTTCTGTCAAGATGGTATTTAAAAACAAGGCTAATTGACTAGTTTCTGGAAATCATCTGATATTAATTAGTGATCTTTAGACCTTTTAACATTTTTAACTATTTTAGTTATTTCGTAAAAATATTCATTACAAAATACGCTGTCAAAATGCTTGCTCCGGCAATATGGCGTCGAGTCGTCATGTGACGTAACAAGTTTGTAAATAAATATTGGATAACAAACAATGATAGAAGACGTGTACAAATGTGTGACAGCAAAATAAATAAAACCAATCAAAATTGCTTACTATAACGTAGGTAGTTCGAACTAAAATCAAATAACCTCATTTTGAGTATTTTGGTAAACATTATATCTTTTTGATCTTCTATTTGATATCTATCTTTTTGAAATATTGTTTTAAATCTATAATCTATGCGGATGGCAATAAATAACTCATTATATTACTAACTAGCTGTGCCCGCGGTTTCACCCGCGTTTATGATTACTGCGCCGCTCCCTTAAGTCGTAGCGTGGTGTTATATAACCTATAACCTTTCTCTATAAATAGGCTATCGAACACTAAAATAATTTTTCAATTCGAACCAGTAGTTCCTGAGATTAGCGCGTTCAACCAAACAAACTCTTCAGTTTTATAATATATATATATTTTTTTTTTTTTTTTTTAGTATAGTTAAAATATAGTATAGATTGTCAAATAGTTTATTGTATACAACGCGATAACTACTATACATGTTCAGAGCAGTCGCTTAGGCTGGTTTCACAGTCGCGCTGTCCAGACGTGCGCGCTTGTAAATTTATTAGCTAGTAGCGTTTTATAGTCACGCTGTTGAAGCGCGCCACGTTTCTCATAGGTCGGCCTTGCGTCAAGCGTGTGCTGTTGAAGCGCGCTGTTCGACGCCGACGGCGCGACTGTGAAACCAGCCTTACACTACCACTGCGCCCCACCCAGGCAGTTCATAAAGGACTTTCACAAATACTTCGTCACAATGACTATATAAACAAGAGCATTTAGCGATGCGTATTATTGTCAAATAATACTCATTAAAATCTTACGCATTACAATTAATGTATAATTACAATTTGGATCCTTTGATTATATTTATACAATACTAAATGTTGCCGCGGTTTCACCCGCATTTATCGTTATTGCGCCGCCCCCGTGGGTCGTAGCGTGATGTTATAATTATAGCCTATAGTCTTCCTCGATAAATAGGCTACCCAACATTAAAATAATTTTCAAATCGAACCAGCCGTTCCTGAGATTAGCGCGTTCAAACAAACAAACAAACTCTTCAGCTTTATAATATCAGTATAGATAATTAGCTCATACATCGGCTTCGCCTCCATTTACCGACATAAAAACGGCGTATGCCACTCGCCAACCCATAAACTACAGTACAAATATTTATGTAGCAAAACTGTCTTTGTACACTATGATAACAATCCTTAAAAACTAAACAAAACGACCAAACATCGCCCGCATGAAAACAGACGATTTACTGGCACACACAAAATATTGACCGTTTCTCTATCTATTAGATACACCTACTACCGTTGTACGAACAAACAAAGAGTTCAAACAAATAAAACTTGGAGTCAACATACGGACATTGATACATGGTCGCGGCATCCAAGTCGTGCGACCGTAAACTGCGGCTCGACAGATTGTGTTGACAGAACTAACTTTAGATTACTGTTGTTCGATACATTGCGGTCACGGAATACGTAGATACAGAACACCGGAGGAAAACGAACGCGTTTGAAGATGGAACCGTACGTAAGAGGAACACTTCTATTCTGTGTGTTTTCTACCTACGTAAGGTACAGAACAAGAAAAACACACAGAACCCCGGGGAAACGCTACTAGAACCGTACCTATGTAAGAGGAGTACTACTAGTCTCTAGTATTTTGTACATAAGGTACAAAACACTGAAGACAACACACAGGGTATAAAGGCACAGAACGCCGGGAAACCTGACGTATTTGAGGATAGAACAGCGCGTTTTTTATCATTATATCTTCTTCTTTATAAACGTAAACTGCGGCTCGACAGATTGTGTTGACAGAACTAACATTAGATTACTGTATTTTGATACATTGCGGTCACAGAATACGTAGGTACAGATCACCGGAGACTATACACAGAATATGAAGACATTTTTGTACTGTGTCCATAAGTCTTACTATGTAACTTTTGTAGAAAATCAAATAAATATTACTCTTATACTTATTATTATAGAGCAGCGGTCGGCAACCTGCGGCCCGCGTGTCTGTTTTGTAAATAAGGTCTTATCATTTGGAATTATTTTAATATCGCGTCAAAACTGATATCAACTCCATCCGCGAAAGCCGACACTGGACCACAAAATACTTCTTGATATTTGTGGGTTTTTTTTTTGCATTTGTAACATAATCGATAAAGTGCGCAAAGTTATGAACATGTGCGGCCCCCGCCTCAATTTAATTTTGTCACTATGTAGCCCGTGCCTGCTAAAAGGTCGCCGACCGCTGCTATAGAGCCTTGCTGATTTCAGTAAAATTAAAACCCGAAAAGTATAACTCTCTCATAGTATACCGATGGAAAGCTACTAGTCCTTACTTCATTAGTTTATTTATTTTTGTTTATTTGTTTGTTACGCTTCACGCCGTAACTACTCGATCATCATGAAATGTTGCATACGCGTATTCGGGGGTACAGAAATGGTCATAGGGTGCCTTTCACCCAGAAAAAGTACTGTTCTCGAGTGATATAAATTGATTAACAAGATATACATTAATATCAACAAAGCCGCAGGAAAAATCTAGTAACATTATAAGTAGATACATAAAAACTTTCTAGTACTTATATTTATTACAAAAGTATTATTTGGGAGAAACTTGTTTCTAAAAACAGAAAAACATCTGTTTTCTTTGTTACTTTAGTATGTCAATATGTGAAGTTTTTCAATATCTACGTATAAAAAGTTACTTACGATTTTATTGGATATATTTTCAATAATGTACATGCTATTAAGTAAATAATGATCGAACTTTTAACAATAGATACATATCAAACTCGATGGCGTAGTGGTTAGCGTAACTGCCACGCCTGAGGTCGCGGGTTCGATTCCCGCACAAGTCAAACATTTGTATGCATGAACATGGATGTTTGTCTTAGTCTGGATGTTTCTATGTATAATATGTACGTATTTACACAAACAAAGTATATACGTATGTTTATCCATTGTCTAGTACCCATAGTACAAGCTCCGCTTAGTTTGGGCTAGATGGTGTTGTGTGTATGCGATAGAATATATTATTATTATATATATACCAAACAGACCACCATGAGGCCACTGGTTCAATTCTCGAATGGAACTAACTGTCATAGGGATGACGGATAGCATAGAGGTTTAAGAGGACGCCTCGACACTGCCACTACGCCGAATGTTGTGGGTTCGAATCCCTCACGAGACAAAAATTTGTGTGATTCACAAGAATTTGTTCCGAGTCCGGATATTTTTTGTGTCTGTTGTTTGTACGTTTGTTAAGTCCCCTATGACAGGAATACCTACTAAAGCGGTATATAATAATAATATCAGCCCTGTATTAAACTGTCCCACTGCTGGATACGAGTATCTTCTCACTGTGAGAAGAATACTAGCTGTATAAAAAAACCACGTACAAAGAATACCAGCTGTATAAAAAAACACGTACAAAGAATATTAGCTGTATAAAAAAACCACGTACAAAGAATACTAGCTGTATAAAAAAAACCACGTACAAAGAATACTAGCTGTATAAAAAAACCACGTACAAAGAATACTAGCTGTATAAAAAAAACTACGTACAAAGAATACTAGCTGTATAAAAAAAACACGTACAGAATCTTAAAATGATCCCGATGGTCCAAAATTTTACGACGAACTTAGTTGTTATTCTATTTCTGCTGAACCCTACAGTCATCTAACCAGCAAGTGCCTTGTAAATTGCCACAAGAACTCAATTAAAGGGACCTTTTTCCTTTTACTTTAAACTATTGCACTTAAACTTTACTTCAATATAACAAAGACAGCTTTGAGTAAAGAAGCTGCAAGCTGTTAGACAATAGAAAGTTCTCTTGAAAGTTGTACTGTAATGTACTGCAATGTCTGTCCACCCTCCCGCTATAATTCCGCGTGAAACTGATAATTCCATGAAATAATGCTATCAGTTTTGTTCTAAACCTATTACGGCCAGGTTTCAATCTATATATTAATACGTGAAGTAAAATCTTTGTACCCCTTTATACGAAAATTGCGCGGACGGAGGAGTATGAAATTTAGCACAGTTAAAGTTTATGAAGAAGGAGAGGCAAATCCTAATATTTATATAAAATATGCATTAGAATTATCTTTCCTCATTATAATATTAGTAGGTACCTATAGATAGTTAACTTTTGACACATGTCCTATGGAATAATAATATGTCATAATTGGAACGAAGTTCCTTATCGCGCCTTGCGAAAGGGGGCTAGACGGAAAAAATTAAGACCAAAAGTTGTAACGACACTTTTTATGTCATTATATATTGATATATGTAACCATAGTTACGCGCTTCGACTGCGTGTGTCAAATGCATGGTTGTGTGCATGTAGTGTTTTTTCATTAATTTAATGTATTTCTAATGCATATTTTAAAAAAATATTAGCATTCGTCACTTCTTCTCTGTATAAACTATAAGTGTGCGAAATTTCATACAACTCCGTCCGCCCAATTTTCGTAAAAAGGGATCCAAAGTTTGCGCTTCACGTATTAATATATAAATTATATCCGAGGTGATATTTACGTTAATTTAATGGATCTTAGGAATCAGTTTAATTATCTTTATATTATTTATCAAGGTTTGTCGATTGTCGATACGTTATGTTATGAATTAAAATATAATAAGTACATTTTAAGCCGAATCGATAGACATCATAACTATCAGAAAGCTGTGTTCCGGCTACCAAACACGGCTGAACATCATTATTGTCTGACAACTAGCACTTCCTTACTTTCGTAAGCTGGAAGGATAGAAATATTTTGAACGGTTAAATCAGTTGTTAAAAAATTTAACTAAAAAAATGTTTTGATATTGGTCCAAAGATTATTGACTACGTGTACAAAGAGGGATGACAGCATATTATATTTATAAACATCTACAACGAATGATTATATAAGATGTTATCCTTTCAGGACAAATGATCAAGCACCACTTTATATGCAAAACAAAATATATTCTTAATTTACACACCCACACTTAAAATTTTATAAATATAAACTACTAGCTTTTGCGCGCGGCTCCGCCCGCGTGGTACCTACATCAATAAAAAGTAGCCTATATCCTTCCCCAGGTTTTAAACTATATCTGTACTAAATTTCATCTAAATCGGTTGAGTGAATTAGCCGTGAAAAGGTAACAGACGACAGACAGATAGACAGACAGTTACTTTCAAATTTATAATATTAGTAAGGATTTACAAAAACTATTGTAGGCAGTTTAAAGCCAAAGATATTTTCTCGTTGGAAATTGCCACCCACTTGTATAAAATAAGCCTGTTACTTTGAAAGTAAACAGCACTAAACAGGAGCCAACTAACGGGTGAGCTCGCGTAAGTAGGCACGTCTTTAATATTGTGTCCCCTAATTAAATTACATAAACTATGTTAGTTTATATGTTGACTGTGTACTGTGTATGTATGTATTGTTAATGTCCACAAGCCAATTATTACTAAAATTGAGCCTACTGATTAAGTTTATATTACATTATATGTGTTAATAATAAAAAAAATATTATTATAAATAAAAAAAATAACATTTTATTACAATTCCTTCACTAATTAATCGTAAGGAACTTCGTTCCATCCGGGTGTCCCTTGACACCTCTCAAGTTTTTTTAATTGTCCGTGGCTACAACGACTTGTTTCTTGATAGACGAACTTGTGTCGCAGCGGCACACCGGCGGACCAGATACCTACAATAGGTTTTTAATTATATCTGGCATTCCAACAATTGATAGGTTAATATCCTATATATAAACGATCTCACTGCTGGCTAAGGACCTCTTCTCTGTATGAGAAGGGTTAGGTCATAGTTCATGCTATCGTAATACGGGATGGCAGACTTCACATATCTTTGAAGACATGGCGTAGTGGTTAGTGTAACCGACTGCCACGCCTGAGGTTGCGGGTTCGATTCCCGCACAAGTCAAACATTTGTGTGCATGAACATGGATGTTTGTCTTGGTCTGGGTGTTTCTATGTATAATATGTATGTATTTACAAAAAAAAAGTATATATGTATGTTTATCCATTGTCTAGACCCATAGTACAAGCTCTGCTTAGTTTGGGCTAGATGGTGTTATGTGTATGTGATAGAATATTATATTATATTATATTATTATAATAGAGAACTCTCAGACATGCAGGGTTTCTCACGATGTTTTCCTTCGACGTTAAAACGAGCGATAATTATTGAATCCTAACTAAGATAATTGCGAATATGAGTTTGTATGTTTGGTACACCTTCACGCCTTAACTACTTGAACGATTATCATGAAATTTTGCATGCACGTTGTCAGGAGTACAGAAAATTACATACCATTCATCAAGAAAGCGTACTGTTCCTGAGGAACATAAATTTATTGACAAAATCTACATTAAAGCGAGCAAACTTGCGTGCATAATCCACTACGCAAATAATTTCGAAACGTCAAAATTAATTTCGAAACGTCAAAGTTGCGTGCCTTAAAATCGAACGAAGATCAAACCCAAGACCTCAGAAACAACAGTCGCAAACACCACTAAAACAACGCTTCGTTAATCAAATAAAATACAGCACCAATCCTCAATTTTCACCTCTAGCTAGATCTTTTGACAAGGTGTTTGATAAAAAACAAATTGTAGTGTTAAATTGTTCGCAACGGGGAACTAACACGGCGTACCGTAAATGCACTTTATTGCAGGCAATCGCAACTTTTTCCATTTGCAGTTATTGCCTCGACGGATACAGTGCTATGCATTGTGCACTATGTAAGGTGGTACCTACTATCGGTCTGTAGAAGCCGTTGAGGTAACTACTGTAGTTATAAGTTAAGGCAAGATTTTTACCACTATCATAGCGGAAAACAAGTAACGGAACGCCTATGTACTGCCTCGGTACGACAACAGTAGTGCGACTGCTGTGCTGTGTGTGCAAATGCTAATTCGGGCCGGACAAGGCCGAGCGTCTATATCAATTTCGATACTCAGCTGAACAAAGGGTTTGTTGTATTGAGATATTCTGTTAAGAAAATCTTCGTAGCAACAAGAAGTCTGAATCCGTACGTATGAATAATACTGACCAAATGTGAGTGTGTAATGTATTACACCCACGTCCCACATGGCAGAGCGCACTCTGCTTATCTATTTATAATATTTATTTATTAAAATAAGCGTGAGACTATGTATGTCAAAGTCAAAGACCGGCCTCGTGGCGTAGTGGTTCGATTCCCGCACAAGTCAAACATTTGTGTGCATGAACATGGATGTTTGTCTTGGTCTGGGTGTTTCTATGTATAATTTATATATGTATTTACAAAAAAGAAGTATATATGTATGTATGTTTATCCATTGTCTAGTACCCATAGTACAAGCTCTGCTTAGTTTGGGCTAGATGGTGTTGTGTGTATGTGGTAGAATATTATTATTATTAAAGTCAAAAATCATTTATTCATTTAGGTCACAAAGTAACACTTATGAACGTCAAAATATATAGGTTAGTGAGTTTATTAAGTTACTGATATATATAAGATATGATGGAAGTAAAGGAATAGGAGACATTGGTTTTACATTCATATAGTTCTGTTTTTATTTTTAGAAAGACATCTCTCGCACTAGGAATATTTCTTGTGTTGCGGTGAGTTTACAAACGTCTCTCGTAACAACTATTTGTAGATTAAACAGATTTTTGTCTCGTATTCGAATCGAACCGATAACATTCGACACAATTGCAGTAGCTAAGGCGACTGCAGTTCGGAAGTTGTATAAATTGCTTGCGTCTGCAATACTAATAAATATTATCGCTATGTATAGCACCATGGTAGGGCCCTTTAGAACCGTAAAGTTTATTACGCATTGTGTCAGTTACATTGCTGCGCTGGTGCGATGCAAATGGGCGTACTTTACGAGTGTAGGGAGCGATGTTACTGTAAATTTAACGGAAGCACAAATAGTAATAGCGTTTGTGTTGTGAGTGAAAGATCGACTAGTGACACCGAACAATGAAAAGTAAAATTAAGGGTGAGCTTTTTAAGAGACAATTCCCTTTACATAATTTCTATTTAGCAAGAAACTTTATAAACAATCAAACTATGAAAACAAATAACACAGTAACTCGATACAACTATTTAAGGATTTCATAAATTTTTGTCCTGTTCCCACATAGTACAAAAAAAATAAGGCAGTCTTTGGGGACTGCCGATAGAAGTGAAAATTTTAATCCTTGATCAATCATAAACACTTCCTCATAAACCAAAAAAAAAAAGAAAACAAACTGAGGCGGGTCCGATGTTAGTTCGTGATACTCTCTTACGGCTTATTAAGGGGGTCAAAATTTCGTTATTTTTTGCGTAGGACGCACCATTTCTGAGATATTGTTAATATTCTAAAAAAATAATAAAGCGTGGAAGCGTGACGATGACGCGAGTTCCATGATTTTTGTTCACCCAAGAAGTACCCAACGCGCTTAAAGAAGTTTTCACTTCAAAAATTGTCCTGGTTAGGAACCTGTTTGTAGATTAGCTATTACTAAATCCACCTTCACATTTTGATTTCTTAATAACAAAGCCAAGCTAAGTCTAAGAATAAGAAGTCAAGAGTCTAATTAGAATTCTGACAAGTAGAATACGTATTCTGAGCCGACTCTTCCATCTCCTAGCCGATTGCAGCTCAAAGAGAGGTAGTGTTTTCTTTTTTTTTTTTTAGAAGACTACTCCCATACTAGGAATAAAACAACGGACACAAAGAACACATAGACTCAGCACAACCATTAATTGATCCCACAAATTTTGTCCCGTGTGGGATTCGAATCCACAACACTCGACGCAATGGTACCGGCGAGGCGACCACTTAAACTAATACGCCATCCGTGCAACAACATTGTGTTACTGATATTTTATGACTTATCATCCGAAGGGTCATTTGTTCGTATATTTGAACGTCAGGAAACAACAAGGTCGATTTTCCCTTGCAATAATATTACGAAAGTGACCATTTTCTCTCTTAATATTTACGTCATGCCAACTGTCAAGTTAGAAAAGTCAACCTTAGCGATAATTAGATCTCACAAAAAACTTTTGTCAAAACGTCTGCACCACATGAAATAAAAAAATATTGGGGCTGTCTTTGGGGACTGCCGATAGAAGTGAAAACTTTAATCCTTGATCATAAACACTTCTTTATAAACAAAAAAGGGGCGGGTCGGATTCCTAATGATCTCTTAGGGGTTATTAAGGGGTTCGTTAGTTTTTGCGTAGGATGCACCATTTCTGAGATATTGTTAATATTCTAAAATAATTCAAAAATGGAAAGCGTGGAAGCGTGACGATGACGCGATTTCTTTGATTTTTGTTCATTCAAGAACTCAACGCGCCTAAAGAAATTTCATTTCAAAAATGTATTACTGACCTCGAAGGGAGCTTCTCCATGGTGTTTGTTGTTCAGGATGAGGAAGGAGCAGAGCGGTCCGCGAGCCCTGATGGCGGGAGTCACCTCCACCAGGGTCTCGTTCTCCTTGATCAGGCCATGGTACCCCTCCTCGGGCTCAGCCAGCTCCAAGAATGGAATGTCTGTAAACAAAAACATATATTATTATAAAAAATAATTATAAAAATGAAAAGAATTCCTCCATCCCTAGATATAAGTACTTATGTATGTGATATCGAAAAAAAACTTCTTTTTTAAATGCCCACGCCATGCCTGCACTTGAAATTTTGCTGGAAACGTGTCCAGTGTTAGAATATTTGTAAAGTCCCCCACTTTGCGAACATTCAAACAACTGACACAAAGCACAACTATTTGTGGATGTCACAATTTTTTGTCCCGTCAGGCACTATGACACACGGCGTAGTCGCAATGGCGAGGCGCCACTCGGTGCACTCGATTTTCTATACTAATATTATAATAACGTAAAGTTTGGATGTAGGATATAATCTCCGGCACTATCTATCCGATTTATATAATTCTTTCACTATTGGAAAGGTACATTATTTTAGATGAACAAAGGCTATTAATGTTTACTAGTGGTCGCCTAGTGCTCGAAATTCGACCAAAGTTTGCCTTCGACTGCGTGTGTCAAATGCATGGTTGTGTGCGTGTAGTGTTTTTTCTTAAAGTTAATGTATTTATAATGCATATTTTATATAAATATTAGGATGCGCCCCTCCTTCTCCATATAAACTTTAACTGTGCCAAATTACATACTCCTCCGTCCGCGCAATTTTCGTAAAAAGAAAGAAAGAAAGAAAGAAATTTGTTTATTTCGTACAGAGCACACACAATTAATTAAAACAAAATAAACAAACATATTATACATATTATAAAACAAAATGTGTATGCCGTCGCCGAAAAGGGTCACCTCCTCAGCATTAGCTGGGCACCCAAATTGATACAAAGGGGTACAAAGTTTTTTCTTCACGTATTAATAATATAGATTCTAAGTTGTTAATTTTAAAGTACCTATCCTACGTTCTCAGTTAAGGTTAAACTTACTTTCTTTACAAATTGTATGAATATCGTTCGACCTGTTTAGCCATGAAAATGTAGCAAACCTATCTGACACTACTGCCTACCCCTCTTCTGTCACACAGGTCTGAGTTCACGTCATCATTACACCAATCATTACGCAATAATGCCTGACGACCCATACAACAACATTACGCAGCATGATTTACAATCTTAAATTTTCAGCCCAAAGCGTTCTCTGACCCACTTTCTTCGTAAACAATGACATTGAAGTCCCACAAAGAGAACAATACTATTACAAACAAGGAGATGTACTTAAATATTCACTAATAAAATTTAATAAGTTGCTCTGAGAGAAAGTCCTTCACGACTTTGAACAGGCTATAACCGTTACGGAGGCTATTAGCCTCTCGGTTGGAGGGCTATCCGCAGATTTTAATGAAATAGCCGCTCGGCAACAATCCTATGCACTGTAAGTGGCCATTTTGAGGACATTCAATGGCAGTTTTTGTGAACAATCTTGTTTTACGGTTAGCTTGTGATAAGGGGTGATGAAATGAATGTTTAATTTCTTTTGTATTGAGTGGGGGGTGAAAGTACTGTGTGTAACGTAAGTTTTAGCTACTTGACTTTATATAGACTTTTATTAGTTCTTCAACGTTGCAATTACGAGGGCTTTTTGAGAATATTTCATATCTCTCACGTATTATTATTATTATTGCAGTGAGCGAGAGCAGTTTTTGCTTTGTGGTCAAGTAATGAATTAGCTTTTTAAAATATTTTTAATACACTGTATTAAATATTACCTTTCCTCTTAGACACTTGGCGCCCGTGCTAGTTTGAGGCTAGTTTTAGGGAGAAGTGAAATCAGACTATGGCGCCCCCTTACTTCCTTTCAGTATATACATTTGTTTACTTTTATTACAATGGAGATGCCACATGGACCCTCTTACACCTGGTGCCTGAAGCAGCCGTTCAGTTCGCCATATGATGGCACTGCTCAGACACACATCAGTTTTTGCAACTGCTATGCATGAGGTCTCAGAAGGTTAAGTTTGATATACTAATGTTGAGATATTTTTATATTTAGTTATTCAATTGCGCATACTTGTTGTCATGTTGTCACCGAAAAGGACATAGGGTACCTTTCGTACAGAAAAAGTACTGTCCACAAAGGATAGAAATTTAATGACAAATTCTTGATTAATGCCAGCGAAGCTACGGGCAAAATCTAAATATTAAAATACTAGCTTTTGCCCGCGGCTTCGCTCGCGTTTATTTAGAATTTGACAATCAATTCGGGTTGTAGGTACTCTGCTTGTATATAATAATATAAATCAATCATGATTCGAAAGACGTGGCGCCATCTATTATCATAAGAACGTTTTTGTTGTTTTCCTCTGGAACAGTAATTTTTTCGGGATGATCGGTACAGTGGTTTAGGCGTAAAAAGGTAACAAACAAACAAACTCATTTTCGCTTTTATAATATTAGTTAGGATTAAATATAAATTCTCCTTAAAAAGTCAAAGTCAAAGTCAAAAATCATTTATTCATTTAGGTCACAAAGTAACACTTATGAACGTCAAAATATATAGGTTAGTGAGTTTATTACATTTACTGAATTTACATTTATGTTAGTTGCAAGGTTCAGGCAAAAGGTTGAGCCTATGAGAAGATACCTGCAAGAAACTCAAGGCCACTCTTTTAAATCGCCATCAACTTATAATATCAGTATTTTACAACTCATTTATGAACCAGGTGTTGCAGTCATTATGCCATAATATATGTCACTGTCCATATAAAACTAAATTCTAAAACAAACCCTATAGTCGAACATTTATTTGACGTTTCAATATCTTATGAAATAACTACAAATCTGGTTTGACACGTAAAACTATCTATATAAAGTGTGGTCGTAAAACACTGACCCAGGACCTGAACCGTAGACGTTCTTTTTACGAGCGTCACACCCAGCTTGCACTCGGTAATCCGCCCCAGCCCCGGGGGATTGTTTACAATCCGGGATATATCGTAGGATCCCACTTAAGTCCCCGTTAGACATTCCACACGTACAATTGACCCCAATTTCTGACTTTTGTTGTTATTCTGCATAATGTAATTTTTCTCAATGGTCTTGTGGCATTTGTCTGTGCTAACTTGATGACCGATCGTGAAGACACAGGTTCTATTTCTATGTATGGCAGTGTTATTCAATCCTTACTAATATTATAAATTCGAAAGTAACTCTGTCTGTCTGTCTGTTACCTTTTCACGGCTAAACCACTCAAGCGATTTAGATGAAATTTGGTACAGATATAGTTAAAAACCTGGGGAAGGACATAGGCTACTTTTTATTGATGTAGGTACCACGCGGGCGGAGCCGCGCGCCAAAGCTAGCATTTATATATGCCTGGTAGACGACCATAAGGTAACTATCTGATAGTATTAGCATATCATCACTGCAAGTGATTAAATTGGCAACCTTCATATCTGCCCATCGTTTTCTTATTTCTTTTTTTTTATAATTATAATAATGTCCTCCAGACCAAATTAATTTTAATAATAAATTTATTTTCTGGACGGCCATCAGTTCTACGATAAGACATTTCAAGGTTATCCATTAATTACCGGACATTCTGTATAATATAAACGACGTATTTAGGTGAGTTTGTGTATGTATTTTTCCTTTATCCTGGATTTCATGTTTGTTTAAGAATGTGGGCGAGTGAGCAAATATGTGTGTAAGCAAAACGCGCTCGACCGTAATACTTTTTGAGATAAATATCGGACGGGCCTGTGTGTGGCTCAAAGCAATTATTGAGGAACGCATACCCGCTATCATCTTTTAAAGGATCTTTTAATGCGATTAGTAAGGCAATCGTTGTCCGACAATCAGACGGTTTGTAGAGGTAAATCCTGGGGTAGCTTAGCTTACTGACTTACTTTTATTATAAACTTTAACTATGAATAATATCACTCTTTTCCGTATGCGCAATATGCTTATACAAAGGTTCCCGTCACGTATTTATATCTATACTAATATTATAAAGCTGAAGAGTTTGTTTGTTAGTCTGTTTGAACGCGCTAATCTCAGGAACTACTGGTCCGAATTGAAAAATTATTTTAGTGTTGGTTAGCCTATTTATCGAGGAAGGCTATAGGCTATATAACATCACGCTACGGCCCACGGGGGCGGCGCAGTAATCATAAACGCGGGTGAAACCGCGGGCACATCTAGTATATAGATATTTCTATAGAATTTTGAGTTTGCGTCGTTCAAATGCCAGTAGGTATATGACTTTAAGGTATGACCTATGACCACACCATATTGTTACACGCTGTACATTGTTAGTACAGGAATAATTGTTGCCTCACGAGGGGCTTTACAAATATTCATACAAAAGCTCAAAGTACAACCAGATTCAAAACAACTATTTGTGTTATGGATAGCCCAATTTTGTGTGCCCGCGTGGTCACCGAATCCACAACACTTGATGAAGCGCCACTACACCATATATATTTTTTTTTTATAATATCTATTCTACCCACAGATTAGGGGTAATCTGTGATTCTACCACATTCACACAACACCATCTAGCCCAAAGTAAGCAGAGCTTGTACTATGGGTACTAGACAATGGTTAAACATAAATATTATATATATTTTTTTTGTAAATACATACATATTATACATAGAAACACCCAGACCAAGACAAACATCCATGTTCATGCACACAAATGTTTGACTTGTGCGGGAATCGAACCCGCGACCTCGGGCGTGGCAGTCGGTTACACTAACCACTACGCCATCGAGGCCGAGATTGCAAAAGCTAGTATCGTATAAAGACACACTTCAGATACTTCTCAATGCTCTCAATGACGTGGATACCTTAAACTGAAGTAGAAGTAAGTTGATCGACTCAAGTAGTTGTATCAGAAACTTAATTAATACCTCTCAAGTTTAGCTCGATGCAACATAACTTCCCGGTAAGTTTGTTACCTGACGATTATTAAATTAGTTGTTGATATATTGAGATATTACCTAATACTAGCAGTCGCCTAATG
The DNA here is from genome assembly GCA_963564715.1 of Catocala sponsa. Lineage (NCBI taxonomy): Eukaryota > Metazoa > Arthropoda > Insecta > Lepidoptera > Erebidae > Catocala > Catocala sponsa. Next base: position 3,795,129 of record OY751352.1, read on the forward strand.
CTCGAAATTCGACCAAAGTTTGCCTGTAAGATATTGCTGATATATGTCATTATATATTGATATATGTAACCATAGTTACGCGCTTCGACTGCGTGTGTCAAATGCATGGTTGTGTGCGTGTAGTGTTTTTTCATTAATTTAATGTATTTATTATACATATTTTATATAAATATTAGGATTCGCCCCTCCTTTTCCATATAAACTTTAACTGTGCCAAATTTCATACTCCTCCGTCCGCGCAATTTTCGTAAAAAGGGGTACAAAGTTTTTGCTTCACGTATTAATATACCTACGCGTTTATTAAAAAACAAGCTGACCCGCGCAACTTCTTCTGTTTAAGAGATGATTCCCGTTTTTGCAACATTTTTCATTGATGCTCCGCTTCTATTGGTCGCAGCGTTATGTTATATAGCCTATAGCCTTCTTCGATAAATAGGTTATTCAACACAGTAGTTCCTGAGATTAGCGCAAAATAAAAAGCAGTGATAGCTCAGTGGGGAGACCAACAGACTGCAATGCAGAGGGTCTCGGGTTCGCACCCACGTCGCGCACCTCTGACTTTCGGAAGTTATATGACTTTTCGAAATTATGTGCGTATTGATTGACAATATCGCCTGCTCCGTGCCTCGGAGAGCACGTTAAGCCATCGGTCCCGGCTGCCATGAACATCTATGGCAGTCGTTATTGGGAAGTCAGTGCCCTCTAATATCCTGACACTAGTCTAGCCATAGGGTATCGTTAGCCTTCGGGTTGCGGAGGTCAGATGGCAGTCGCTCTGTGTAAAAACTGATATCCGGTTAGACTAGAAAGCCGACCCCAAGTGACTTGGGAATAATAAAGGCTAGGGAGAAGAAGAGTTCCTGAGATTAGTGCGTTCAATCAAACAAACAAACTCTTCAGCTTTATAATATTAAGTATAGATTCATGTTGCATGTTGGAGTTGAGTGTTAGATAACAACTTAATTGTCTAGAAAAGTGACGCATCTAAACTTTGGTTTCACGCCTATCACCAAACCTGGAGTCAGATAATTTAAAGCCACATTTCGGGATCTATCGATACATCTTATCTTATCTTATGTGGGGGCCTGTCAGTGCAGACCGGCGACACTTCGACCCAGTGGGATCTTTTGTGTCGACACTCACCCAATAACGACTGCCATAGATGTTCTTGGCAGCCGGAACCAACGGCTTAACGTGCTCTCCGAGACACGGAGCAGGCGATAATTTTCAATCAATACGCACATAATTTCGAAAAGTCATATAACTTCCGAAAGTCAGAGGTGCGCGACGTGAATTCGAACCCGAGACCCTCTGCATTGCAGTCTGTTGGTCTCCCCACTGAGCTATACGGGGCAAGGCTATTTGCAGTTCAGCGAGAATGCAAGTTTGCTAGACTGCAAACTTGCATTTTCGCTGAACTTGTTACTTGCTTCTATAGAGAATTTCTTGATAGCAAATCTCAATAACGCTTTGCCCGAATTTGGAGAGCAATCACAGACACTTCAACTGCGGCAACAAGACAGTCAAAAGCCATTAAAATACAGTAATATTTCCACTAAAATTCGCATTGAAGGTCAGAAGAACTTACTAAAACATCTCAGTCCAACCTATTAAGAAAAATCGCTCTTCCAAGACATTTTCAGAACATTATTTTAATTGCGAAATTCTTGGAGGCGCTTCATTACCTTATTTGTATTAATTAATTAGTCTAAAGAGTATCTGGGAGCAAAAAATAGAGCTTCTACCAAGAATATTAACAAGACTTATCCTTGGAAAAGACCGCGGATTACCGACCATTCTGTTAAGAACGACCATTTTGTAAATAAGGAATTATGTTTACTAGCGGTCGCCTAGTGCTCGAAATTCGACCAACTGATATATATTATGTCATGTCATTATACTCGTATATTGATATATGTAACCATAGTTACGCGCTTCGACTGCGTGTGTCAAATGCATGGTTGTGTGCGTGTAGTGTTTTTCCATTAATTTAATGTATTTATTATACATATTTTATATAAATATTAGCATTCGTCACTTCTTCTCTGTATAAACTATAAGTGTGCGAAATTTCATACTCCTCCGTCCGCCCAATTTTCGTAAAAAGGGATCCAAAGTTTTAGCTTCACGTATTAATATATAGATAAGGCTACTAGATGTTCCCGCGGTTTCATCCGCGTTTATGGTTACTGCGCCGCCCCCGTGGCCGTAGCGTGATGTTATATAGCCTTCCTCGATAAATAGACTATCCAACACTAAAATAATTTTTCAATTCGGGCCGGTAGTTCCTGAGACTAACGCGTTCAAACAAACAAACAAACTCTTTAGCTTTATTATATTAGTATAGATTACCGACTGTCTCGTTAGTGCAGCGGTAACGTATAAGCTTATTTAAAGTAGTAAATCTTCACAAAACAGCACGTAAAACTAAGAGCACATTCAATAGGCGGAGCCGGTGCAATTATCTTGACAGATTTTAAGACTGCGCCGAGCGTAAGACAGATAACTGTTACAGCAGATGCGCTCGACCCGCATCAGAACTCGGGAAACGTTGCTTTACGGTCTAAATACAGCTCGCTCCTTAAGACTGCGCCGAGCGTAAGACAGCTAATGACAGAGCTCGTGCGGCGCATAGTAAAATTGTATGGAGGATTTCAAGTGCTTGTATAATACAGCTAAAGAGTTTGTTTGTTGTTTTGTTTGAACGCGCTAATATCTGGAACTACTAGTCGCCTTTGAATGTTTTATATTTTATAGCCCAACTCTCGTTCCTCAACAGTTGGGTTAGGCTACAAACCTAATGCTACGAGCTACAGAAGCGGAGCAGTTACCATGAACGTGGTCGAAACCGCAGGGGACAGGTAGTCGACAGATTTAAGTTATCCATAATTTGACTGAATACAAAAGTTAAATAAATAAACTATTTATGGTCGATTTTGTATCGTCAGATAATTTTTACCTCAGGAATGAATATGGCAGTATGACATATTTTCTATAGAAAACCTGTCAAAACTTCAAACATATTCCCTAAATAAAAATTATATCTGACGACTGAAAAATCAGCCCACAATTTCAAAAATTTTCCTTTTTAAATTGTTTATTCTATTCCATTGAATTACTTTTATTTGTCAAATAAAAGATCGTGCCTAAGCAGAAAGAATAACAAAACAAAAACGACATTATTTATGTAAAGACTTTACACTCAATACTGAAAAGTTATAACATTTTTTTACTCCGGTCGTTACAGGGTGGGTTCACACGGACGACGTGACCGCAGCGGGGCCGCAGCGACACTGGCACGGAATACGAAATTAACTTCGAAGCTATGATGGAATACCCGTAAAGGGAGAATAAAAATACAGCTTTTCGAGATAAAAGTATGCGCATTTCGCATACCTGAGTTAATTAACGTATTGATACATACGGACTTATATATTTACACTAGCTGATCCACGCAACTTCGTCGGCTTCACATAAGAGAATTTTGCCCGTTTTTGCAACATTTTGCATTAATGCTCCGCTCCTATTGGTCGTAGCGTGATGTTATATAGCCTACAGCCTTCCTCGATAAATAGGCTATCCAACACTAAAAGAATTTTTCAAATCGAACCAGTAGTTCCTGAGATTAGCGCGTTCAAACAAACAAATAAACAAACTCTTCAGCTTTATTATATCAGTATATATAGATTAAGAGCGTTGTTAACCTTTTGCCTTATGGCATGTTCTGAACGGCAACGTCGCAAATAACTATCATATTTTAAGGTATTTAAATGTGATTATTTTCCTTGGGCTTTCTTTTCAAAGTTTTGACTAATATTGTCTAACCCCAAGAAATATCGCTATCAGTTAAACTAAGCTTCTCTCGATACTTTATCCTGCCCTGGGTAATGACACTAATGACACTAAACACATTTATAAACAATAATTATATTAGTCAATATTTTATGTTACAAAACCTTTTCCAAACTTTATAATATTTTTAGGAAATAATATGTCGACACCGCTGTCCACTAGGCTATCAAAGCTGCTAAAAGTACTTAAAATTAATTATACATACTTATCCATATGTATGTCCCTCGTTTGACTAGATACGTTGTACATATGTAATAGGTATATAAAATGTATATATGTGATGCTTTATTCCACAGTAGCTAACGATGAAAAGAAATGCTCACAGTAGCGCGAGTCCACAGAGGAACAGAGAGACTCGCTAAACACTCGCACGAAACCTACTCGCAGACATTTGTGTCACCCGCCTTGTGACGTCACACAGGTAGGGCTGCCAACTTACAAATACTGAAAAATACTTTATCTAATGTTGGTATGAACATTTACCATAGTTGAAATCAACGCTAACGGTTAAAATTTAAAGACTGCACTGCTTTTTATCGACGGCAAAATTGGTTTAATTTTGTAGTACCTATTTCTCAAAGACACGACTGCAATAAGGTTAATACGGTCGTTCATTCAAAATACTTAGGAAATTAGACCCTTGTTAGACAACCCTCCTGAATATGTTAGTAGTATTTCTATGTAGATACAGACATTACGTCACATTTCGTATATGGAGCAAGAAATTCTAAAGTGTAGAGGCTTGGTTGAGCTGCATCGTTTGACTTGAGGCATATATTCGCACTTCCATTTGAAGTCATACGTGACGTTTGATTTCATAGTCGGGCAAGTCTTACGACATTTCTCTGTAGCACGGAGTCTGGTTTGGTAAATGGAAATAACCTCATTCTCTATTATGAGATAACTAATTAGGTTGAGGACTGTTTGTTTGTAATAAAATCATTTTATATCTATACTAATATTATAAAGCTGACGAGTTTGTTTGTTTGTTTTTTAATTTCAGGAACTACTGGTTCTAATTGAAAAAATATTTTTGTGTTGGGTAGCCTATTTATCGAGGAAGGCTCTAGGCTATATAACATCACGCTACGACCAATATACTATGTAGGTATAATATGTATGTATTTATAAAACAATAAAAAAGTATATATTATGTAATGTTTATCCATTGTCTAGTACCCATAGTACAAGGTCGGCTTAGTTTGGGCTAGATGGTGTTGTATGTATTATAAAATTATATAATATGTAAATTTAGGTTAAGGTATTTATCTATGGGCCTATGCAGCCCGAAATAAATGATTTGATTTGAATAGGAGCAGAGTATAAATGAAAAATGTTGCAAAAATGGGTGAAATTCTCTTATGTGACGCAGACGAAGTTGCGCGGGTCACCTGGTGATACATACATAGTCTCACCCCTCCATTTTAGAATAAGTAGGCAGTGTATTACTCCCACATTTCAACAACTATGTATTTACGTATCACATAATAACGGACGTGGCTATTAACATCTACCGGGCACTGTAGGTACCAGAATTTCGTAACCGAAGAACCAATAACACATTACCCGACTCCGAAATCGAAGTCGAGACCTCATGCAGCATTCGCATTTACTACCGCTGCGAGCACAGTTCCACAATTTCTTGACCAAAGAACTCAAAAACATATTTCCCGACTTCAAAATCGAACCCGAAACCTCATGCAGCAGTCGCATTCACTACCGCTGCGCCACTGAGTTACTTCCATAAATACACAAAGCATAAGTTCACCAACGTTACACCGCAAAACCGAACCAATTTATCAAACCGTCGACTTACTACCAACGGGAACTCGCCCCGATCGTTTATTTCAATTACTCATTCATTTCAAGTTCGAATAAAATACCTTCTTTTTGCGCAACGATCGTAGGGTAGGCGCACATCAATCTTAACAGAGCATGTCAGTCAAAAATCTCACATTACGAGACAATTATAGACGCCAGAATTTGAATAACGGCCGTATGGATATGTTTTTCTTTTAAGGGTTTGTACCCAAAGGGTGGTAACGGGACCCTATTACGAAGCCGCTGTCCGTTTGTCCGTCTGTCTGTCAGCAGGCTGTATCTCATGAATCGTTGAGAGAAAGAGATAATGTTGAAATTTTCACATAATGATTTCTATTGCTGCTATAACAATGACATGCTTATAGTTATGGCTGTATGGATGGCGTAGTGGTTTAAATGGTCGCCTCGCCGCCTGTCACTGCGCCGAGTTTTGTGGGTTCGAATCCGACATGGGACAAAAAATTGTGTGATCCAAATATTGTGTTCTTTGTGTCCGTTTTTGACGTGACGTCTAATAAATCGATGAACACCGGCTGCACGCACGAAAAAGGATGACTTATTGTCCCGTTACGTTCATTGTCCCGTTACGCTCATTGTAACGTTACGATCGGAGCGAGAGCGTTACACGAGCGAGCGAAAGGCACGATCGACTTGTATGACGTTGTCACGTTAAACAACCAATTTTTTGAATGTTTGTAAAGTCCCTTGCGAAATGATTCCTAGTGCCGGAGATGTCATTTCAAAGAAAAATAATAATAAAATCCAAGATGGCGAATTTCAAAATGGCGACTATGCAAATTAAAACCAAAAGTATTATGCTGGTCTTGTACGATGGTGCGGTACCCTTTGTGCGTGAGTCCTATTCGCAAATAATCACGTCAGTTTTTTAATGGCATCTCCCCCTAGTATTCATTCCTGTCTCGTAGCGGACCTTAGAAACGTTTAAACAACAGATACATAGAACACCCAGGCTCGGTACGACTATTAATGGACCTCACAATTTTTTTTTGGTTCGTGTGTGTATCCAACCCACAACACTCGGCGAAGCGACTATTTAAACTACCACGCCATCCGTGCAATGAAAGACTTTCAATACCCATTCTGTGCTTATAGGGATGGCTCGTAAATGCAGATAGAACGATAAAATCGACGATATATTATTTAAAATGCTGATGGCGCCATTATTATTCAATGGCTAGTTTTGAAAGTTTGAAGTAGAAATTCGATGGGGAGTTCGACTAAATATGTAAATATAAAGTTATTATTAAAGATTTATATCATAGACTTTATCCTTAACTTTTGAGGACGTTAAATTGTTTTATTGCAAACAATGAAAATATGAAATCTGAATTACAAATATAGTATTATCATGCTCGGTCATATTCAAAACTGTACAATATCGTTTCTTAGTGTGTACACTTTTTCGTGTGATCTAAGTACCATGACAGAATTGCTATGATATAATTTTTGGATTATCATCATATTTGGCAGGCCGAATCATCTTCATCAACATAACGTACTAAAGGAGACATCACAAGTAAAATTTTGTAGTTCGTCATAGAGAGCACGGTCTCTAACGTACTTAGTCGATTATAGGCCTGGCTCAGATTAAATCGTTTAGAGAACAGGCGCTCTTACACGTGAAACAAAAAAATCAACGGGTTGCACTCCGGGAGTGCCTGCAGAAGTGAAAACTTGAATATTAACGTTGTGCATATTTTATATTTTGGAATGGTTAGGGAATAATTTTGCACGAATTGCTTTAATTATCAGTATAAAAGTACTATCATTTATGTGGTAAAATAGAATATTCATTTATTGCGCTATCGTACACAAACATGACAATTCTGTCTCCGTCTTACGAATTTTCGATCAGGTCACGTGTCCTGACGCGAGTTTAACATTTTTACCCATCACAAAAAAGTGCACAACGCCGCTAAAGAAGTTTTCACTTCAAAAATGTCGGCAGTCTTTGGGGACTGCCGATAGAAGTGAAAACTTTATTCCTTGATCTTAAACACTTCTTTATAAACCAAAAATAATTCAAAAATGGAAAGCGTTCGGTGACGATGACGCATGTTCCATTATTTTTGTTCACCCAAGAAGTGCTCAACGCGCCTAAAGTTTTCACTTAAATAAAATTAAGACGTCTCTGTCTCTCCTCTAGTACTTAATAACTTAATGCTTAAAATAGTCATACAAACAATATACAGGTTGCTATTTCAGTCCATAACGTAATGTCAAAGAGAGAAAAAGAAACCACTATTTCCCAACTTCAGATATAAAGGCATACTCCCTCACCCTTATTTTATTACATCCACAGACGTTCGCCCTTCAACACGCAAGTCACAAAGTTCAATAGATAATTCAACTTTTTACTGCCAAACCAGGGTAGTTGAACATTGGTTTATGACGTCATCTTTGTCTGGTCGTTTCGCATACTGCCAGGCAAAGTTGCGTGTTTTACAGGCGACGGACGTAGGTCATCCATTTCACTTAGACCCCAAAGTTGGAAGCTACGGCCCTCAGAAGATTATAAACAATGTTCTCCAGAGATCTGAATATGTTTAACTGTAAAATAAACGTACTATGTGATATGTAGACTGGCTCGGCGGTGCAGTGGTTGTTAATGAGACTGTTGTGCAAGAGGTCTCGGGTTTGATTCCAGTGGTAAAGTAATATTAGGTTTTTTATCAAGAAATTCGTCATAACACAATTTTGCGCTGCCATACATTGGATCTAAAACTATAGTTAGCAAAATTGAGGTGTTGTGCATTCCTACCAATGTAGGGATTTAGGCTTTACACTATGTATGTATGTATATTTGTACTAGTTGCCACACACAAATTTTCTTAAGCTATCTCCATACCGAATTTAACCAAAATCGCTTCTGCAATTTAACCTTGAAAATGCACCAAACTTTCGCATTATATTAGCGCGCTAAAAAGTCTTTCATGTTACATACACAAACAAAACGCAATTTTAATCTGCTTTACCTTAACCAGCCAACAGTTTAAAAGCTCGGTCGGTCAAAACTAATAGTTTAAAACTAAATGCAAAACTTGTTATAAATTTACCTATTAAAACTCTGCAAAACATTAACATAAACTAGGTGACTTGCCACCAGGCAAAGTTGCCACGAGGATAAAGGCGTGTACATATTTACGAAAACGTTCCCCCCGAACACGAACTACGAATGTTCGGTTATGTTTTCGCGAATGTCCTATACATACATCCTCGAAATGGTAGATTACACTAAGGCTAGTATGGTTTATGGTCCCACGTAACAGCGGGTGAGACAATTGCCATCTATCTACAATCCCTAATGCGGGAGTTGTCTTTAAGAAAAAATAAGGATCTGGTATTTGCGCAATGTAGGTAAGCACGTGATGGATATGAGGGTAGAGGGCGAAAAGGGAGAGGAAGGCCAAGGAAAAGATGGATGGACTATGTGAGGATGGATATGAAAGGGAAAGGGGTAAATGATCAGATGACGGATGAGAGAGAAGTATGGAAGCGAAGGACATACTGCGCCGACCCCAAATAAATTGTGACCAGGGCAAGAGAGTGATGATGATGCATAACGCTTATATAGGGAGAACATTACATGTTTTTACAAGGTCGCTAACGCGCAAGTGATGCCTCTGGTGTTGCAGGCGTCCATAAGCTACGGTGACCACTTACCATCAGGGGGGCCGTATGATTGTTTGCCACTTTGGTAGTATCAATAAAAAAAAAGTTTAGCCATGCGTAGCTTTATGTCCCATGTAGAATGGCAAGTCTATTACATTTCAGCGGGCAAAGCTCCAGACTCCGTGCTGCTACTGCGAGTTTCTAGACAGAAAATCCTGAAAACGTTAAGTTTCAAAGATCCATCAAAAAGAAAAAGTTTCTCAACTGCAACGATCTCAGCTAAACGGACTGTGTGACTCACCTGAGTAGAATGCCCAGTTTTTAAGGATCCATTAAACTTCGTATCTTACGCTGGCAACAAAGCTACACTATTTTTAAAGGTTTAGTAGCCTTAGACTGATATTCCTGGTGTTGTACGAGTTCCTACTGTTCCTAGGCTATAAAAACTGCAACAAAGCTTAATAGCAACAAACTTTTTTGGCACCATTTTGAAAAGGTTGGCAACGTTGACTGATATTCCCGGAATTACATGCGTTCCAAGGCTGTAGTAACCGCAGCAAACCTATACTATTTTTAAAAGGTTAGCAGCTTAAGACTGATATTCCTGATGTTGTACGAGTTACTACTGTTCCTAGGCTACAAAAACCGCAACAAAGCTTAATAGCAGCAAACTTTTAATAATGGTGTCCGTTATTAAAAGTTTGACAACCCTTATCTGATGTATTTCGTATTGCAAGCTTTCTTGGGCTACGGTAACCGCTTACCATCAGCCAGGCCGTGCTTCTTTACCACTTTGGTGGTAAAAACATATGTGTTTCAGTGTGGTTACTAATAAAATAGCGCCTTATCACTGCCAGTAACCGCGAACGTTTGCTTTACAATCAACGTTCAATAGTCATTAGCGGTATAAACATGTTCACAAACCTGTTGCGTGTCATACAATTTTGGTTTACACAAGTGATAAACAAGCCATCAGACAGCCAGGTAAATGGTGACTAGCCTATAATAGTTTGTTAGACGTATCGGTTGTACTTAATCAAACACTTCCGGAAAGTTCAGTGTTATGCTGATGGCATTACAGTTAAAGATATTTTGACCCCTGTTAGCAACATGACGCCTTTATAATGAGCCTGAAGCAAGTGATCTGATGGTAAGTGGTCACCGTAGCCTATGGACGCCTGCAACACCAGAGGCATCACTTGCGCGTAGCCGACCCCTTAGGAAAGGAAGTGGAAAGAAGAAGGAGCGGAAAGGGGGAAAGAGGGTGATTGGGCCTCTGGCATTCTCACACACCGAACGAAACACAACAGTAGGAATACTGCTATTTATTTATTTATTTATCTTTGGAAAACCAACAGCACATACAACTTTCGAAACAAACACAATAAGACACAATTCACGTCGATATTCTTTGAGAGGGTAGTCCTTGCCCGGTCGAGCCAGCCGATTCATACTTAAATCAGCGAGGCTCTACTACTCAAAACCTAAGCCCATAAATGCTTGATTTACCAGAAATATTACCGGGCAGAACCAGACTTCCGAAAACGGAATCACTATGCAGACATTACGAAGAACAAAAATTTGCTGAAGCCTCGTTACCAGCATGGTGCCTTCTTAAGGAACCTAGAAACCCTAATCACAGCGAGAACACAACAGAAGGTTGCTTGACTACGTTTTTAGGGCAAATCACTGATATTCTAAACTAGATATTTTTATAATAATCGACGTTGAAAATGTGGTGCACAGACTTTTGTAATTAATAACTAAACTACTATTAGTAATTCGAAGTAATAAGTAACGCAATTGATATGGAAAGAGTTTGCGTAAAAAAGGAATGATTTAAAAGTTTTGCAAAGGATTTTGTTAAACCAATTTTGTTTTGAGACCAAGTGAAAACTTGCCCGATTATGGCTCGACGGACACTACTTGAACCGTGTTCGCTTTGCTAATTTGCGTTGATATGTATAATCCAAATACTCGTGTTCACAATGTTCGCGTTTGTACGTGCATACCTACCTTGCTTTAATATATCAGTAATCAGGATATAATCATAAAAGCATTACGTGTGGACGTGCTCAGATTGACGGATTGTTCAATTTTCACCGAACGGTTCGACAAACAATTTGGGTAGCAGCGTAAATTTTCGCTAAACTGTATTGAGTATGCGTGTGCCCGATTTTTGTCTATCAGTGACAAAAATCGGGCATACAAAAATGCCTCGCAAATTATTTCATCACAACTATGAACGCGGCCTTACAAAATGGTTAAAAACTGTTATTTAGCTTGCCCACGGCAAATTGAGCTCTATTCTGCAGGTATAAGCCACATTGTCGTATCGTCAGAATTTAAATCAAAATCTGACTTGTTCACTATAGTCCTAATTCTGTATCATACATTATTCATGGCGAGGTAAGCAGCGTGTTCTTCGCTACTACGTGTAGTATTGATTCTAGTTGTCACTAAAGCATCGCCTGTTTCATTCTTCCGTGTTAGTTTATGCTTTGAGTGAGAGAGAGGGTGGGTCGTAGTGGCAGTTTTCTTGATGGTTGAAAGAAAGCTCTCGGAATCACTGTGTAATGGTTCTGTCATTGGGAATTGAAGTGTTTCGCGTCACTTTGAAGTTAAATCGAGTGCTCTGATAGCTTCTTAAATACGTTTTGGGGCGGAGACTTGGCGAGCTTCCCCTCTTGTTTGTTTAGGTTGTCTTAGAAGCACATACTTTGATATCACCGACTCTATGTTATGTAAGAGAGGGTAAGTTTGGGTATTCGTATCCTACCTAATATTTGTTTGTTTGTTTCGTTTTCACGTCCTAACGAGTAGTTACTCGACCGATCATTATGAAATTTCGTATAAACGTTATCAGGGACACAGAAAAGGACATAGAGTATTTTGCATCTAGAAAAAAAGAACTGTTCTCGAGCGTGCAAAGCCGCGGGCAAAAGCTAGAAGTAAATAATATTGGCTCTGTTTATATACAGGCTACAGCTGGATACGGATGTTTTTTCAATAGGTATAAGAAGGCCTAGACAATAAGTGTACCATGCTCGCCTAGTGAGCGCACCACATCTTCGAGAATATTCTTTCATTATTTTTTTAACGGCAGTTGCCGCACATGGATTGATTACTGTGAGCGCATGGAACTTTACAAAAATTCAAACATCGGACTCGAAGCAACTATTTATCACACATATTTTCGCCTGTGAGGGGTTAGAACACTTGGCGCTTTGGCAGTGGCAAGGCGCATTGGTAGTGGCAAAGTGGCAAGACTTAAACCACTACGTCACCCGTACAGTCACATTATTGCATCAAGCTGGCCCAGTATGGATAGGCAGACGACAACTTTGAGAGCATTATGGAGAACTAGATATGTAGATTTCTACATTATGCTTTGCTTAATTTTTAAAGAGAGCAATAACAATCCTTACTAATATTATAAATTCGAAAGTACTCTGTCTGTCTGTCTGTCTGTTACCTTTTCACGGCTAAACCACTCAACTGATTTAGATGAAATTTGGTACAAATATTGTTTAAAACCTAGGAAAGGACATAGGCTACTTTTTATTGATATAGGTACTACGCGGGCGGAGCCACGCGCTAAAGCTAGTCAGCTATAAAATAACCAGATGGCTCAAAAAAAACAGCGTACCGTGCGTACCGTGAGGTATTTGTAAAGTCCGCCGAGATACAGGAATCATTCCTTTTTTTTTTGACCCAGCAAAATCCTTTATGGATACCCCCTCCCCTGGGGGGGAGGGGAGGGTAGTTATGTGAGACAGGAATCATTCCTAGAGCGAGAGTTGTATTTTATTACAAGTAGAAGAACAAGCCTTTTGTCAAATGAGAAAAGGCTTGTAGGGCTAATTTAGGTACTCTGCCAGATAAATACCAGGCAGAGTACCTAAATCAGTCCATCTCACCAAAAAACCACATTACCCGACCCAGTAATCGAACCAAGACCTCATGAAATGACACCTTAAATCTCTGCGATATATGTGTATATGAATATTATAAGTTTTTATAATTTAGTAACACCAGTGAAAACTTCCTAATACTTTAATTACACATTGATGTTCCCTAACCACAGTTTATTAATATTAAGGCCTACGTTGTTTATTTCACCAGTGAACAAACAAAACGTAATTATAAAACTTTTAATTAGATATTTTCAATTAGATTTACATGCCACACTTCTCTGTTTGTTCGAGTCACAAACAAACCCGAATTTACTAGGTAGCGAAAGGATACATGTTCAGATATATAGTTATCTATACTAATATTATAAAGCTGAAGAGTTTGTTTGTTTTTTTGTTTGTTTGTTTACTTGAACGCGCTAATCTCAGGAACTACTAGACCGATTTGAAAAATTCTTTCAGTGTTAGATAGCCCATTTATCGAGGAAGGCTATAGACTATATATCATCACGCTAAGATCAATAGGAGCCGAGCACCAATGAAGAATGTTTCAAAATCGGAGGGGTTTTTTTCCTTTTGAGAGCTTCCGCTGCGTGCGCTGTGTAAACAGTTAAAGTTTCGCAAAAATCATGTATGAGAGAGTTGTTCCCCTTAAAAAGTTCTAAAAAAAAGTCCGCGACAGCATATGTCTCTCTTTTAAGGTTGGCTCACTATAACCTTTTTTATGCTAATCAAATTTGTTCTAAAATAATGCATTATTTGCGAAGGTATTTTTATAAATATGATATTAATCCTTATCCAAATAAATACGTTATTCATCACAAGTATTTAATTTAAAACAAAATTGCCCTTTTACATCATTAGATTTCAATGAATATCTTAGGAGATTAACATACGCAGCAAAATAATGATAAAATACTGCGCGCGCATTTATGATGTGCAAGGCCGGCCGAAAACTCTGCAAGATACCATGCCGCGCGGCTCAGACGCGTGGTCATGGTCGGCTCCTTACGGAACGGTACACGGACCATCACGCTACGACCCACGGGGGCGGCGCAGTAACGATAAACGCGGGTGACACCGCGGGAACATCTAGTATATATATATATATATATATATATATATATACTAGCTGTTACCTGCGACTTCGTCCGCGTAGATTTTAATTAAAAGTGTTTGTCTCCGCGGAATCCTATTTTTTTCTAAAATCAAAGTAGCCTATGTTACTCCTTATAACATCAGCTATCTGCCAGTGAAAGTCCTGTCAAAATCGGTTCAGCCGTTTCGGAGATTAGCCGGCACAAACAGACAGACAGACAAAAACTTTAAAAATATATGTTTTAGTATAGGTACCTTATATACTTTCATATACATTAGACAAAAAGCTGTTATTTTGACATTACAAACAGACACTTCAATTTTATTTATTTGTATAGATATATAGAATACTCTACGTTCAAAACGTTTTAATAGTAAATTATTACCTGACGAGATGGTATTAATCAGCCCTGTATCAAACTGTCCCACTGCTGGGGACGGGCCTCTTAGTGTCAGAAGAGTAAGGCCATAGTCCACCACGCTGGCCCAGTGCGGGTGGCAGACTTCACATTAACATTTTTTCGAGAACGTTTTAGGGAACTCTCAGATAATGTTTTCCTTCAATGTTAAAGCAAGCGGTAATTAACAATTCAATAAGCACATAACTTCGAAAAGTCAGAGATGTGCGCCTCGGATCAGACCAACGTAGTAAGTCCTCTACGTTTAAAATGAAATAAAATCACTATTACTCTGTCGTGATAGTTTCCACTTTGCAAGTACGAATACTCCATACGGTGCAGTCTACTGAATTTTTCAACTATCTTAGTTCAGTCGGCATTTGAAATGGAACAGCTAACTTTACCAAAGGAATTTCTGCTCTATTTGTCATGATGTTCAGTTCAATTTAGGTTACAGGTGGAGTTCGGAAGTTTAGCTCAAGATCAAACAAAGCTGGGACGACGCCATTTTTGTTTTAGCCTTGTAAAGTATCCGTAAGATGTAATGCAGTGAATTTTATAGAAGGACTAACTGCCTCATGCGGTTTCACGCGCGTTTATAATAACTGATGGATTGAGTTGCTTCCACTCATAGGTTATTTCTATTCACAATTATAACATAATATATCATATATTATAAGGAAAATAATATAACATTGCATTGTATTGATGTAAACATTTGGCGATTGAAAAGAGTGGCCATGAGTTTCTTGCCTGCTTCTTCTCATGAAAGCTCTACTCCTCGAACAGGCTTTTTTCAATGCAAAATTTTTATTTCCTTCTATTTATATTTATAATTTTTTGAAGTGAAAGCTTTTTTAGCGGTGTTGTGCACTTTTTTTGTGATGGGTAAAAAATGTTAAACTCGCGTCAGGACACGTGACCTGATCGATAATTCGTAAGACGGAGGGAGAATTGTCATGTTTGTGTACGATAGCGCGATAAATTAATATTGTATTTTACCACATAAATGATAGTACTTTTATACTGATAATTAAAGTAATTCGTGCAAAATTGTTCCCTAACCATTCCAAAATATCAAAAATGCACAACGTTAATATTCAAGTTTTCACTTCTGCCGGCACTCCCGGAGTGCAACCAGTATATTTTTTTATTAATATAATAGTGTATTGAAGTGTCCAAGAATTGTTTGCACATTTTTTTGGAAATAAAGATTTTTGACTTTGACTTTGGCTCTGCTCTGCTCCTGTGGCTCTTAGTCTGATGTTATATAGCCTATAACCTCCTTAAGAATTGGGTTGCGAAATGAAATATGAATTATCAAATCCGACTGCTAATGGCAGACATTGGTGCGTCCGAACACAAAAAGACAATTTTTTTTATGTTGTAGTTATTTTACTATGTAAATAATGAATCGAACATTTTTGGTGCGTAATGTACTAAAAAGACTACTATTTATATAATAATAATAATAATATTCTACCACATACACACAACACCATCTAGCCCAAACTAAGCAGAGCTTGTACTATGGGTACTAGACAATGGATAAACATACTTATATACTTTTTTTTGTAAATACATACATATTATACATAGAAACACCCAGACCAAGACAAACATCCATGTTCATGCACACAAATGTTTGACTTGTGCGGGAATCGAACCCGCGACCTCAGGCGTGGCAGTCGGTTACACTAACCACTACGCCATCGAGGCCGTCACACTTATGGAATTTAAATATTCCCTTTCTTTTTACTCTCAGTCCATTTACTATGCACATGACGCATCAAAATTTAGGTAAATAACTAAAATATAATTATATTTTACTTATGGTACATTTACGTACCTACTAGAGTGTATTAAAAACGTTTTTAAAATAAAGCTCAAATAAATAAATTACATTTAAAATATGACATGCCTCTTGGAACAGGCTAGGTGGTACGTATTTTTACTCGACTACGGTGAAGCCAAAAGGAAGGGAAATGATTTTGGTAGTCTGGGTATGTGTTTGTATGTTCCACCGTAGCGCCTAAACTACTGAACCGATTTTAATGAATGAGGTGTCAATAGATTCGTAATAATGGCCCGGATGACATAGGCTAAATAAATTTTAAATTCGTCCTTTTTAGACCCCACTTTTTACGTAGTCAGGTTATAGTTTGTAAACTTTTATTTATATATATTTTGTAATAGGCTTGCGTTTGACCACGATCTCATCTGATGTTAAGTGAAGATGCAGTCGACAATGGAGCACGCTTGCCTAGAAGACAACTATTCACTCGCGACTTGAAGACACCGAGATTGTACTCATCAGGAAACACAGACTTAGGTAGTGAGTTCCACTCCTTTGCGGTACGCATTATAAAAGTGGAAACAAAAGCGCTTCGTGCGTGAATGTGGTATATCCACCATGTACGTATTTAAAAGTAGAAATATTAGGATGTATAGGTACAAATCTCCAAAGTCTTCATACAATAGATACATGAATTATTTTGATCCTCAACCAGTGTAACGTTATAGTTGGTCAATCACGCTTTAGAGACGTGGTTGATCAGAGCATTTATTTAGCGGAGAATAAATAAAAAATACTACACAATTAAAAGGTTTGTAATTCCAGATACAAGACTCAGTACAGAACGAACAGTGTTTTCTAGACAATAGATAACAATTTACGTTAAATAAAAGAACAGGGCGTGGTTCTAGAAAAGCTCGCTACGTGGTCCAACTGGAGAGCAATATGGACCACTTAACTGAATCACGGCTGCGGCAGAAGAAGCGGGCAGTATGTAAACCAACGGAGATTTCTTGTAAATAATTTTACATTTAATTAATTTAGGAACCAATTTTTAACTAAAATAGTTATCCTTATCGCTGAGGTGAAATGTCCTTCGCCAAACAATGTCTACCAACCTTTTCGATAATAAACCTCCATGAATATATGCAAATTTTATGCATGTAAAACATTATTGACATAAAGACCAATCCACACAACATAAGTATGGATATTATTTGGCAACATTGGCTCGAAGCTGTCACGTGCTTGCAAAAAGGCGGCTCTCAGTCGTCCAGTGTGATTTTATCGGAGTGATAATGCCCTGGATAACCCGGGACGTGCCCGGCTTGCACAGACGTGACCAGCCGCTGTATCGCAGCGAGACAGGACAGTTACTGGCGTCAGTAATAAAATATGATGTACGTTTTATTATTATGGTTTTAAAGCGTAATATCTTAATAAAATATATATAACACACGTATGGAACGTCTTTCAGATTAACACAAAGGATATTAATTTATATTTCGATAGGTTATATTTATATATCAGCCCAGATCTAGACACCGTGCTGTTATCTACTGAGAAATTCCTGACAAAAAAAAACTTAATAACACTTTGCCAGACTCGGTACAACAGCCGCATTCCCCTCTATTGGCGTAATGGTTAGTGTAACCGACTGCCACGCCTGAGGTTGCGGGTTCGATTCCCGCACAAGTCAAACATTTGTGTGCATGAACATGGATGTACAACCGAAGTAGTCTTACTGCTTTATATTTATTGATTCCACGATAGTGTTTAGATGGCTATTTTGTATGTCCTATGACATAAATTTGCGGCTGAATGTGATGGTCGCAGACCCAGAAATCAAAACCTGAACTTGATGCACAGCAGTCACATTTCCTACCGATGCACTACCGAGACAGTTTATCTATTATTGGAGTGAAAACTTCTTTAGCGTCGTTGTGCACTTTTTTTGTGATGGGTAAAAAATTTTAAACTCGCTTCAGGACACATGACCTGATCGAAAATTCGTAAGACAGAGGCAGAATTGTCATGTTTGTGTACGATAGCGCAATAAATGAATATTGTATTTTACCACATAAATGATAGTACTTTTATACTGATAATTAAAGCAATTCGTGCAAAATTATTCCCTAACCATTCCAAAATATCAAAAATGCACAACGTTAATATTCAAGTTTTCACTTCTGCCCGCACTCCCGGAGTGCAACCCGTTGTTTTTTTTGAGACATTTACCTTACATGTTAAGTCGTCTTTACGTCTCTTAAAGGCAGTATCATTTGGCAAATGGCTGTAATTCTACCTACCTTCATATGTTCAAAGTATTATACATCTGCGTTGCTTTTGCCTCGGATTACTTTCAGCAATAATTTATATGTCAAGTTTCTCAGACATTTTCAGATATTCTTAACGCGTCTTGAAGAAATAGCGTTTTAATGTAAACTTATTACAGTTATTACACTTGTATTCGTGAAGAAATATGTATTTTATTAATGTTGAATAATTCTAACTAATCTATACAAATAAATAAAATTGAAGTGTCTGTTTGTAATGTCAAAATAACAGCTTTTTATCTAATGCATATGAAAGTATATAAGGTACTAAAACATCTATTTTTAAAATTTTGTCTGTCTGTCTGTCTGTTTGTTCCGGCTAATCTCCGAAACGGCTGAACCGCTTTTAACGGGACTTTCACTGGCAGATAGCTGATATTATAAGGAGTAACATAGGCTACTTTGATTTTAGAAAAAATAGGATTCCGCGGAGACAAACACTTTTAGTTAAAATCTACGCGCACGAAGTCGCAGGTAATAGCTATATTACCTGCGACTTATTACGACTTATAAATGTAAATGTAAGTTTGTTTGCTTGTTACGCTTGAAAACGCCTTAATTACTCGACCGATTATCATAAAATTGCGCATACACGTTGTCAGGGAGAGAGGAAAGGATTTATGCAAAATATCGGCCTTGAGATCTATAGAGTAATTGATACAATTATTTTAATTAATAAATTAATTTGCTCAAAGTATAAAACCGTCGCCCGCCCGCACAAAAATAACTAAATACACAAAAGAATTGCTAAATATAGACGCACTAGTTTTACCCCGCGGTTTCACCCGCGTAAGTCCCATTCCCGTGGGAAAATCGGGATAAAAGCAGCATACGTGTGAATCCATGTCTCCAGCTATCATACATACCAAGTTTCATCGCAATCGGTCCAGTAATTTTTACGTGAAAGAGTAACAAACATCCATAGATCCATACAAACTTTCGCGTTAATAATATTAGTAAGGATTAAAATTTACTATATATGTGTTTAATCTTGAAACTGCGGTAGCTTAATAAATAAGCCATTGGATCTGCGATATAGATTCGGTTCGAAACCCGCCTATTGCACTACGAACGTAAAACCACTCCAAACACAAGCATTCTAACTTAGAATACAAATTTTTAAACTAAGTTGCCAGCAAACGTACAAAAAAAAATTTGGGCAGTCTTTGGGGACTGCCGATAGAAGTGAAAACTTTAATCCTTGATACGCGCCTAAAGAAGTTTTCACTCAAAAAAAAGGGGCGGGTCGTATGCTAGTTCCTGATACTCTCTTAGGGGCTATTAAGGGGGTCAAAATTTCGTTATTTTTTGCGTAGGACGCACCATTTCTGAGATATTGTTTATATTCTAAAATAATTCAAAAATGGAAAGCGTGGAAGCGTGACGATGACGAAGCGTGACGATGACGAAGCGTGACGATGACGAAGCGTGACGATGACGAAGCGTGACGATGACGCGAGTTCCATGATTTTTGTTCACCCAAGAAGTGCTCAACGCGCCTAAAGAAGTTTTCACCTCAAAAATCGTGTAGAATTCGAACCTACAGTACTTAACACAATGTCAGTGAAGAGTCCAATACACTAACTACAATAAGATCGCAAGTCAAGAATTAAAACTGCACGTATGACGTAGTGGTTTAAGTGATCGCCTCGTCGCTGCCACTGCGCCGAGTGGTGTGGGTTCGAATCCCACACGAGACAAAAAATTGTTTGATCCATAAATAGTTGTTAAGAGTCTCGATATTCTTTGTGTCCGTTGTTTGAATACCTATTTGTAAAGTCCCCCGTGGGACATGAATTATACATGTTGCGGTAGTTGTCTTTTAAAAACAAAACACCAGCATTCTAGCTTAACTCAAGGGGTAAACAAACTTTCCCAACAT
Source organism: Catocala sponsa (assembly GCA_963564715.1). Taxonomy (NCBI): domain Eukaryota; kingdom Metazoa; phylum Arthropoda; class Insecta; order Lepidoptera; family Erebidae; genus Catocala; species Catocala sponsa. Next base: position 3,815,858 of record OY751352.1, read on the forward strand.
ACAGCTCACGCTAGTTTGGGAATCAGGGCTGACACTGTAAATATATAAACTTTTTGTTGCAATAAAGAATTTAATTTATTTTAAACAAGAATACCTACTACTAATTTGAAACCCAAAATGCCAGCAATAGTAAAAAAAAACGCGCGCGGAAATCGAATCTACTACACTTAACCCAGTGACATTAACAAATTTAATACAGTAAGTACAATATATCAATAAATTTAAAACGCACAAATCTTAAGATTTATCTCAACATGTAATCTACGTGTAACCCTAACAATACACTTGAGGCCCATCTCTATAGCCCACTCAAAGTACTTTGACACGTGCAATAGAGGATTATCAGAACAGGTTAGCGAAGTACACATGACACGTGTACCAATATCTTAAATGTTAGATCGGGTAATGTTCAACCTTGAGAAGCCAAGCGTTGTTACATCCACGTTTATATATATAATTCGTGTGCTTAATGAGAATTGGATATACAATGGATTTGAGAGACATACTTGCTTTGTGATATTAATTAGTTTACTAAATAGAGGGGTCTCTTAAATTTAGTGGTAAGGAAATGTTGATGCAATGATGAAAAATTGGAGCAGAACGAAGTCAGAAACTCTGTCGGTTTGATTTAGTGTTGCGCGTAAATTGCATTGGAAGGACATTCGAATAATGTTGGATAAAACGCGGAACCTATTTTTTTCTGCTTGGGAATTTGGGAAATACTCCTGATGCATACCCTCGCCACAATGGGAGGCGAGACGGTTATGTTAGGGCTCATCCGAGACTTCGGCCCTACCGACTAAAACCACCACGATGTGGCAACTTAGTGCTTCGTATGGTGGGTGGGTCGCTGGAATTGAAACTACATCAGCAACCCACCTACTTGGACTATACCAGCCGCAGCTCTCGCATCTATTATCTTATCTTATGTGGGGGCTAGTCAGTGCAGACCAGAGACACTTCGACCCAGTGGGATCTTTTGTGTCGACACTCTCCCAATAACGACTGCCATACGATGTCCATGGCAGCCGGGATCGACGGCGTAACGTGCTCTCCGAGGCACGGAGCAGGCGATAGTTGTCAATCAATACGCACAAAATTTCGAAAAGTCATATAACTTTCTAAAGTCAGAGGTGCGCGACGTGGGTTCGAAACCGAGACCCTTTGCATTGCAGTCTGTTGGTCTCCCCACTGAGCTATCGCTGCTCACTCGCACCTATTAATAGTGCTACCATAAACATTCGAACTTAATTCAGATGAAATTCTGCTTAATGCTAGTTTGAGGGCAACAGGCTGCAAACAAATTATTTCCGATTTCTTTAGTTGGTAGAGTTCCGAAAGGATATTGATTTACGCCTTTTATAACTTCCAAGTAAAACGATTCTTTCGGTATTAAATAACGATTATCCGGATGTGTTAGTAATAACAATACTAAATCTCGGATTTACTGTTGGTTGGTAATATAAACATCACTACACTTAGCGTATTGATAATCGCGAGACGATTACTCTAAGAGCTGCTCGATTACTCAAATAATTCTTACGGCCAGTTTCACAATCTTCTTCTTCTTCTGAAGAAGTTTCACAATTATCAAGTAAAAATTATCCAAAAGATAAACCGCATGCTGTCTCAATCTTGTTAGGTTAAAAAAAAGAGATGTGGAGATTTTATGCTATTTGGATGTGGCGGTTTAACGGCACAACGGGACTTAGAAAGTATACTAAGTCCCGTTCTGCCGTTAAATCAGTGTACTCCGAAAGACTAAGAATTGATTTAATAGGTCAGGCATTATTATTATTAAGTATTCGTTATAATTTCCACCGCCATTACTAAGTAAAAATTACAGTTATATATTAAGTATTCTCTTGTATCAAAAGCAGTATGGTCCCTCTATCAAAAGTAATAAAAACGGTTTGCCATGCATTAACGTATGACTAAAGCGCTCGGATCGTTTATACTTTATACGGTGCACTGAACCCTTTATATATCAAGTAATTACTATGTTTTGGTTAACTATTGATGGTAATGCCAATCGCAGCGTGAAATGCGTAAATGAACCGAGCGCTTAAACCCTGTACCTACGAAGGCTTTAGCATAATATTACGTCCACTTTTCTCCAATTATAATAATAATATTCTATCACATACACACAACACCGTCTAGCCCAACCTAAGTGGAGCTTGTACTATGAGTTCACAATGGATAAACATACATATATATATTTTTTTGTAAATACATACTTTCAATAATATCCTCCAGACCGATTTCGGTCACGGCGGTCAGTCTTAACGGAGACTGGCCAACTGCGCAGGAGATATTATAGTGCACAAGTGTGTACGCAAACACGAGTGCACTCTCTATTCCCTAACTCTCATGATCCGATGGGACGGTAATATGACACGACCGGAGAGAGATCAGGCGCAGGACCAACGGCTTTACGTGCTTTACGAGGCACGGGGGTGTCTTACTTCCTAACTCCGGGCTGCTATTGAGATTCCTTAACTGAAAAACCCAATAACTGTTTGTTGGCCCGACCCGGAATTCGAACCCGAGACCTCATGCACAGCAGTCGCATTCACTACTGCTGCGCCACGGAGGTAGTTAAATACATACATATCATACATAGAAACACCCAGACCAAGCCAAAATCCATGTTCATGCACACAAATGTTTGACTTGTGTGGGAATCGAACCCGCGACCTCAGGCGTGGCAGTCGGTTACACTAACCACTACGCCATCGAGACCGTCTATTATCTATTCTATAATGTATATTTACTATGTTTCAGACCACACTTAATTAGAGGTTCATCCATCGTGCTGTGGACTACCGGGCATATTTCCAGATTCACATTTCCACTGTGAATATCCTGACCAAAAAATCTAACAAGGCGCCACCGTACAGGCATCAAAAGCCGTGCATCAAACTCGTCTATAGACACCCAGAAAGAACGAATTAAAAAGGCACTATAGGCTCAGAAAGAACACACGACAAATACGAAACGTGATTAAATCGATGACTTCCATCCTCCTCGCACTCGCCGACCACACAGTACACATAATAATTTATATTCGCCAGTATTATCTCGTTTCCTACTCGTGTAAAGCAGTTCCCTTCATTAATATTAAATTTTATTAGCTTCTCGCAAATTGTGTCAATACTCTTGTCCAACAGTGTACGCTGTGTAAGTAATTGCCAGCTAGCACTGAGGACAAATAAATGTTTGCTGTATAAATATTATATTAAATTTGACTGGGAATAGTTTTCGTAATTTCAACAGCCCTGAAATTGAACTGATTTTACGAATTTCAAAGGACTATTCATTTATTTTATACACGCAACTAGAATGGTTTGGTTATACTGCTTCGTTGGTCCCGTGGCGTAAGTCTGCGGTCGATTGTGAGATTCCGATTTTTATAAAAGCGGTATTATTATTTTTTAGTTTCACGCGACGCGACGTCTTGAAATTTGTTTGATAGACGACTCGACCTTTTCTGTGGGACGTAAAACATACCTGGCGTAATGTGTGCTTGATACACCTCTGTATACCCCAGCGAGAATATACTCGCTTTATTCTATGGATAAAAAATTGAGGCAGTCTTTGGGGACTGCCGATAGAAGTAAAAACTTTAATCCTTGATCATAAACATTTCTTTATAAACCAAAAATAATTCAAAAATGGAAAGCGTTCGATGACGATGACGCGAGTCTCATGATTTTTGTTCACCCAAGAAGTGCTCAACGCGCCTAAAGAAGTTTTCACTTCAATATTAGCTAGTAGTACATAAAATGTGCTAAAGTGCCGGTCACCGATCTTCGATGGCGAGCACTGCTGTTATCCTCTTGGGCTTACCTTGATGTTATTTTTTAAACATACCCATCAGCGACACACGCAAGCTATTTTACGTACCTGCAACAAAATACGAAATATAAATTAGATACATATGTATAAAATTATTTATATTACACATTCAAATCAAAGACATTAAAATCTCGTTGAACACACTCTATTACTGGCAATGACTACTTCAACCTTATCTTGTTTTCCCTTTGTAGTACCGACGACGGATTATTATCGATAAAATAATTATTCAAATCTCCAATACTTCGAATATTTATTTATTTATTTAAGGATTTCCAACAAAGGAATATACAATAACATACATTATATAGCAGTAATAAAGATCTTAGCGTGTATAGTCCCTCAATTATAGGAAACCACAGCTTGCAAATTATAATTACAACTAACAACTTAATATTAATATTAAGTTATATTATTATATAAATATATTATTATTATTTTATATTATTATATTAACTCAATATTCATCGCTATTAAAACATAAAATATTTGTCTGATTTGAATAGGTCATACGCAAAGCCGAATGTATTGCACGAAACACGCCGAATCAAATAAGAAGATCATCGCTGCGATATACCATACAATTTTTAAACATTTGCTTATGTCAACGTATAAATAATTAATTCATTTCAATTATTCATACAATAACCAGTAAAAAAGTATGGATATACATTTAAATGCTACCTACAATTCCGAGTCTTTTGACTGTTTTCAGTAAAATTCGATGCCTGAGTGCTACGAGGCAGATTTTACCGAAGCACATTTTCCCAATTAGTATTATTATCCATCTACCGCCAGTCATTTTCGTCCGCAGTTAAAACACCACCTAGCTCTTAGGGTTCCGTGCCAGGTAGAAGACCCTTGGTTGAACTGCCTGAGGCCGCGATTTCGATCCTTAGGCAACACAACTCTATGATATGTGCGTTATTAAAGAAACTTTTGTGAATGTAAATATATATAACTAGATGTTCCCGCAGTTTCACCCGCGTTTATCGTTACTGCACCGCCCCCGTGAGTCGTAGCGTGATGTTATATAGCCTATAGCCTTCCTCGATAAATAGGCTATGCAACACTAAAATAATTTTTCAAATCGAAACTGTAGTTCCTGAGATTAGCGCGTCCAAACAAACAAACAAACTCTTCAGCTTTATAATATTAGTATAGACGTAAATATGTATAATAAGTAATTATAACGATCGACTGCACGGATGGCGTAGAGGTTTAAGTGGTCGCCTCGCCACAGCCGCCGAGTGTTGTGGGTTCGAATCCCACACGGGACAAAACTTGTGTGATCCACAAGTGGTTATTCTGAGTCTGGGTGTTCTTTGTGTCCGTTGTTTGAATGTTTGTAAAGTCCCCGCGACACAGGATCTAAACCTAGAGCAATTGTATTTAAAAAAAAAACAACGGGTTGCACTCCGGGAGTGCCATAAGAAGTGAAAACTTGAATATTAACGTTGTGCATTATTGATATTTTGGAATGGTTAGGGAATAATTTTGCACGAGTTGCTTTAATTATTAGTATAAAAGTACTATCATTTACGTGGTAAAATAGAATATTCATTTATTGCGCTATCGTACACAAACATGACAATACTCCCTCCGTCTTACGAATTTTCGATCAGGTCACGTGTCCTGACGCGAGTTTGACAATTCCCCCTCCGTCTTTCGAATTTTCGATCAGGTCACGTGTCCTGACGCGAGTTTTTTACCCATCACAAAAAAAGTGCACAACGCCGCTGAAAAAGTTTTCACTTAAAAAAAAAGTTGCCTATGAAACCGATACACAAATTTCTTGTTGTTACATTGTAACTTAGCATGGGTAATGCTTATAAAATAAACTGCATATACTAAATACATACAAGTCTAAAATTAACAGTGATTATAGTGTACAACAAATATTAAAAACCAGCCATCTGAGTGTGCAGTGTGTTGTACGGAACCCTCAGCACACAAATTCAACTCGCAATTTTTAATACAACCGAGAGCTGAAAAAGGTTGAAACATTTCCATTAGTTAAAAGCCTCGTAGTCTCTATCATTGTAATTGTGATTGTAATGTACCCGCAGGCTTTATGAAATGTCTGTACAATAGTATATAGACAGTGCTGATACTGGCACTGAGAAGAGGCCCGTGGCCAGCACTGGAACACCAATGCTGTGCACAGGCCTCTTCTCAGTGTGAAAACGGTTCGGCCATAGTGTACACCGCTAGCTCTACACAGACCAGCCAGACTTCACATATCAAGAACATTATGGAGAACTGTCAGACAAACAGGTTTCCTCATGATGTTATCCTTCGCCGTTTAAGTAAGCGATAGTCAACTAATACACACAGCCAGACTTCACATATCAAGAACATTATGGAGAACTGTCAGACAAACAGGTTTCCTCATGATGTTATCCTTCGCCGTTTAAGTAAGCGATAGTCAACTAATACACACAGCCAGACTTCACATACCAAGAACATTATGGAGAACTGTCAGACAAACAGGTTTCCTCATGATGTTATCCTTCGCCGTTTAAGTAAGCGATAGTCAACTAATACACACAGCCAGACTTCACATATCAAGAACATTATGGAGAACTGTCAGACAAACAGGTTTCCTCATGATGTTATCCTTCGCCGTTTAAGTAAGCGATAGTCAACTAATACACACAGCCAGACTTCACATATCAAGAACATTATGGAGAACTGTCAGACAAACAGGTTTCCTCATGATGTTATCCTTCGCCGTTTAAGTAAGCGATAGTCAACTAATACACACAGCCAGACTTCACATATCAAGAACATTATGGAGAACTGTCAGACAAACAGGTTTCCTCATGATGTTATCCTTCGCCGTTTAAGTAAGCGATAGTCAACTAATACACACAGCCAGACTTCACATATCAAGAACATTATGGAGAACTGTCAGACAAACAGGTTTCCTCATGATGTTATCCTTCGCCGTTTAAGTAAGCGATAGTCAACTAATACACACAGCCAGACTTCACATATCAAGAACATTATGGAGAACTGTCAGACAAACAGGTTTCCTCATGATGTTATCCTTCGCCGTTTAAGTAAGCGATAGTCAACTAATACACACAGCCAGACTTCACATATCAAGAACATTATGGAGAACTGTCAGACAAACAGGTTTCCTCATGATGTTATCCTTCGCCGTTTAAGTAAGCGATAGTCAACTAATACACACAGCCAGACTTCACATATCAAGAACATTATGGAGAACTGTCAGACAAACAGGTTTCCTCATGATGTTATCCTTCGCCGTTTAAGTAAGCGATAGTCAACTAATACACACAGCCAGACTTCACATATCAAGAACATTATGGAGAACTGTCAGACAAACAGGTTTCCTCATGATGTTATCCTTCGCCGTTTAAGTAAGCGATAGTCAACTAATACACACAGCCAGACTTCACATATCAAGAACATTATGGAGAACTGTCAGACAAACAGGTTTCCTCATGATGTTATCCTTCGCCGTTTAAGTAAGCGATAGTCAACTAATACACACAGCCAGACTTCACATATCAAGAACATTATGGAGAACTGTCAGACAAACAGGTTTCCTCATGATGTTATCCTTCGCCGTTTAAGTAAGCGATAGTCAACTAATACACACAGCCAGACTTCACATATCAAGAACATTATGGAGAACTGTCAGACAAACAGGTTTCCTCATGATGTTATCCTTCGCCGTTTAAGTAAGCGATAGTCAACTAATACACACAGCCAGACTTCACATATCAAGAACATTATGGAGAACTGTCAGACAAACAGGTTTCCTCATGATGTTATCCTTCGCCGTTTAAGTAAGCGATAGTCAACTAATACACACAGCCAGACTTCACATATCAAGAACATTATGGAGAACTGTCAGACAAACAGGTTTCCTCATGATGTTATCCTTCGCCGTTTAAGTAAGCGATAGTCAACTAATACACACAGCCAGACTTCACATATCAAGAACATTATGGAGAACTGTCAGACAAACAGGTTTCCTCATGATGTTATCCTTCGCCGTTTAAGTAAGCGATAGTCAACTAATACACACAGCCAGACTTCACATATCAAGAACATTATGGAGAACTGTCAGACAAACAGGTTTCCTCATGATGTTATCCTTCGCCGTTTAAGTAAGCGATAGTCAACTAATACACACAGCCAGACTTCACATATCAAGAACATTATGGAGAACTGTCAGACAAACAGGTTTCCTCATGATGTTATCCTTCGCCGTTTAAGTAAGCGATAGTCAACTAATACACACAGCCAGACTTCACATATCAAGAACATTATGGAGAACTGTCAGACAAACAGGTTTCCTCATGATGTTATCCTTCGCCGTTTAAGTAAGCGATAGTCAACTAATACACACAGCCAGACTTCACATATCAAGAACATTATGGAGAACTGTCAGACAAACAGGTTTCCTCATGATGTTATCCTTCGCCGTTTAAGTAAGCGATAGTCAACTAATACACACAGCCAGACTTCACATATCAAGAACATTATGGAGAACTGTCAGACAAACAGGTTTCCTCATGATGTTATCCTTTGCCGTTTAAGTAAGCGATAGTCAACTAATACACACAGCCAGACTTCACATATCAAGAACATTATGGAGAACTGTCAGACAAACAGGTTTCCTCATGATGTTATCCTTCGCCGTTTAAGTAAGCGATAGTCAACTAATACACACAGCCAGACTTCACATATCAAGAACATTATGGAGAACTGTCAGACAAACAGGTTTCCTCATGATGTTATCCTTCGCCGTTTAAGTAAGCGATAGTCAACTAATACACACAGCTAGACTTCACATATCAAGAACATTATGGAGAACTGTCAGACAAACAGGTTTCCTCATGATGTTATCCTTCGCCGTTTAAGTAAGCGATAGTCAACTAATACACACAGCCAGACTTCACATATCAAGAACATTATGGAGAACTGTCAGACAAACAGGTTTCCTCATGATGTTATCCTTCGCCGTTTAAGTAAGCGATAGTCAACTAATACACACAGCCAGACTTCACATATCAAGAACATTATGGAGAACTGTCAGACAAACAGGTTTCCTCATGATGTTATCCTTCGCCGTTTAAGTAAGCGATAGTCAACTAATACACACAGCCAGACTTCACATATCAAGAACATTATGGAGAACTGTCAGACAAACAGGTTTCCTCATGATGTTATCCTTCGCCGTTTAAGTAAGCGATAGTCAACTAATACACACAGCCAGACTTCACATATCAAGAACATTATGGAGAACTGTCAGACAAACAGGTTTCCTCATGATGTTATCCTTCGCCGTTTAAGTAAGCGATAGTCAACTAATACACACAGCCAGACTTCACATATCAAGAACATTATGGAGAACTGTCAGACAAACAGGTTTCCTCATGATGTTATCCTTCGCCGTTTAAGTAAGCGATAGTCAACTAATACACACAGCCAGACTTCACATATCAAGAACATTATGGAGAACTGTCAGACAAACAGGTTTCCTCATGATGTTATCCTTCGCCGTTTAAGTAAGCGATAGTCAACTAATACACACAGCCAGACTTCACATATCAAGAACATTATGGAGAACTGTCAGACAAACAGGTTTCCTCATGATGTTATCCTTCGCCGTTTAAGTAAGCGATAGTCAACTAATACACACAGCCAGACTTCACATATCAAGAACATTATGGAGAACTGTCAGACAAACAGGTTTCCTCATGATGTTATCCTTCGCCGTTTAAGTAAGCGATAGTCAACTAATACACACAGCCAGACTTCACATATCAAGAACATTATGGAGAACTGTCAGACAAACAGGTTTCCTCATGATGTTATCCTTCGCCGTTTAAGTAAGCGATAGTCAACTAATACACACAGCCAGACTTCACATATCAAGAACATTATGGAGAACTGTCAGACAAACAGGTTTCCTCACGATGTTTTCCTTCGCCGTTTAAGTAAGTTCAACTAATACACACATCATTTCTAAAAGTCAATGTTGTGTCTTGGAATCAAACGGAAATCAAAGCCGCGATCTTAAGCTCAGCAGATGCATACACTATCGTTGAAACTACGCTTCGTTAAACAGATAAAATTGAGCTATCCCAGTGCAGGTTGACAGATTTTACATATCTTCGAGAACATTATGGAGAACTCTCAGACATGCAGGTTTCCTCACGATGTTTTCCTTCACCGTTAAAGCAAGACTTTTAGTATCATCCCTAAATTAATTAGTTGTAATTAAGGACCGAGGTCCTTTACACGAAGTGGATTGAAACCAATCTCATAAAACAAATGGATAAAGTTAAATTAAAAGCACTGATTGACTTTCGATCCACTAGAGATGGACGCGTACGAGTTTGTGTGTGAGTGCATATGATCTCGACCATTTCTCGAAGAGTTAGACAAAGATTACAGATTTGCCAAGATTCTGGCACACATCAGTCTTGCTTCATTCATTCTCATTATACTCCGTATATCTCCTGTTTAAGAGATAATGCTTTTTACAGACGTTATTATCTCCTACTCTTGGTTTTCTCCACCAGAATTTGTGTGACCCACAAATAGTTGTTGCAAGTCTGGGTGTTCTCTGTACTTATTTACCGACTTCAAAAAAAGGAGGAGGTATTCAATTCGTCTGTTTTTTTTTTTTGTGTTTGTTACCTCGTTTCTTTCGACTGGGTGAACCGATTTTGATGATTATATTTTTATTTGACAGCTGGTGCTTCCCGTGTGGTCCCATTTAATTTTGATCAAGATTTGACCATTCGTTTTCGAGTTATTATACTTAATAATGCGTATTTGGCTACATTGATGATGTTCTCATATTTGGCAAGGTTCACTAAAAACCGAGAAATAAACAAAATTTTAACAAAAAAGAAAACCGACTTCAAATAAGGATATTCTAAAACTTAAAATGCACTAAAAAGTTAATATATAATTGCATATTCTTGTGAATAATTAAATTATTGTTATTATTAGAGTCGGTGTCAGCCAAGGTAGGTTTGTAAGTAATTAAACATGAGATGTCTTACTATAATCATAACATAACATTGGCATGTACAATTACACACATAGACGCAGCACGCGGCGCGGGCGGCTGACACCGACTCCAAAAATAACAATAATTTAATTATTCACAAGAATATGCAATTATTTATTAACTTTTTAGTGCATTTTAAGTTTTAGAATATTCTTATTTGAAGTCGGTTTTCTTTTTTGTTAAAATTTTGTTTATTTATTTAATATTTATAAAGTCCGCGACTTAGAAATTATCACTAGTAAAGGATTTGACTTATGTCTCTTGTTTGATGTTTGTAAACTGCAAAGTCAATTCAGAGTGTAGTAAATTCCTAGTACAAGATGTATCTTATAAAAAATCTATCCAAAGGAAAGACTACCAAGACCTTTTTTAAAGAAAGCTAGTTAAGGTATATCCAAGAATAGGCTATTTAAAAAATATATTAAGATATTTTTTTATTTTTATTTATATCGATATTGTTCTTCTTCTATCTTATTTGGGGGCCAGTCAGTGTAAACCGGCAAAACTTCGACCCAATGGGATCTTTTGTGTCGACACTCTCCCAATAACGACTGCCATAGATGTTTATGGCAGCCGGGACCAAAGGCTTAACGTGCTTTCCGAGGCACGGAGCAGGCGATAATTGTCAATCAATGCGCACATAATTTCGAAAAGTCATATAACTTCCGAAAGTCAGAGGTGCGCGACGTGGGTTCGAAACCAAGACCCTCTGCATTGCAGTCTGTTGGTCTCCCCACTGAGCTATCGCTGCTCATCGCTAGAGTTACTCACGATTATAAAGTATAATCACAGGTTACCATCAGGCAGGATTTACCTTTTTTGTCACGTTGACATTATTAACAACACCAAAATTATAGTTAGTGTTTAATGTTATAAACCTCTGCTTACCCTTCAACAATATATATGTGAGTCAATCTAGACCTCGGCTCTACAATGGCATTGCCATATTACAGTCCTAACCGACTTAACAAGACAATTGTGTTGAATTGCCCAAACTAACACGCTAGGAAATTGTAGCCATAGTTTGAACTATTAGGGTACCTAGGTATCTAGTCCTAGGTACTGTAGTGTTAGACAGAACAGGTAATGGGATAACCTATTTACATTATTGCTTATATTACTATACTCCGGAATTAAACTACTATATACGGATTTTATCGCGTTGTTTATTTGACACTTTATTACAAAATTTAGAAACTTGGTTGCTTTTCAGCAGCCATGGTCACGGGGAGACCATGATGGCTGCTGAAAAGCAACCGAAACGTCGGGGAAAGTGTAAACATAAATATAAATAGTATAATAATAGTATAAATAATTTTAATAGTTTCAATAATTTAATTAGCTTAAAAATTAGTAAAGTTTAATAGTAATAGTAGTGTAACAGTTTCTAAATTATGTAAAAGTGTCAAATACACAACGCGATAAAATCCGTTTATAATACTTTAATTTTAATGAATAACATTCGCGTAAACAGAAGACAATATTATTATACTCCGTAAAATATAGCTTGGGTTCTGAAACAGTTATAGAGGGCCGGGATTGATTTCATTGACGTTTGTATAATTAATGTAATTTAATGTTTTATAATAAATTAAACAAGAGGAATAGAAAACTATGCGTTTTTATTCAGTTTATATTAGGTATACACGTTATCCTAACTAATATTATAAATGCGAATACTAGTTTGTTTGTTTGTTTGTTACGTTTTCATGCCTTAACCACTCGACCGATCATCATCATAAAAGGACATATGGTACTTTTCATACAGGAAAAATACTTTTCCCGAGGGATACAAATTTATTGACAAAATGTACATACATACATAGATTCATGCCTGTTTCCCAGAAGGGTAGGCAGAGACTACGGATTTCCATTTGCTACGATCCTGACACACTTCTCTGGCTTCATTCACTTTCATCACATTCCTCATACACGCCCGTCGGTTCAAGGAGCTCTTAACCTGGCCTTTGTCCAGAACGCCTCCGATCTGATCGAGAAACGTTCGCCTAGGTTTTCCTCTTGCGACTGTTCCATTCACGCTAGCCTTATAAACTTTCAAAATATATGTCTATATTAATGCATGTGAAGCCGCGGGCAAAAGCTAGTACTGCTATAAGCACTAAAATTTATTATATTTTGAAAGATAGATCAAAATCTAGCAAATAAATTGACTTATATTGCTGGCAGTACAAATACAAAACAGCACTTCAAACATTTGCCAAACATGAATAGATAGGTACCCGAAAGGTCAAACCATTACTCAAAGAGGCATTAATATCTCCTACGCCTACATTGCCTAATCCGACGCCTAGTAAAGACAAATTAGTGACTAATTGCTAGTAAATTGATTATCCGACGTCGTAAGTCAACATGTGAACCCCATTAGTCGAATAGAAGAGCTTGTATTACTACAGGCATTAGTCTAAGGTCTCTGTATAGACTATTTTTCTAATTAGTATTATTTGGTAAATAAACAAACTCATTATAAACCCTTCAGTTACTGTATTCGTTTTCTAATAAACAGTGATGGCAAAAAAGAAAGACAACACATTGGGATATTGTCTTTATGTATTGTCCTTAGCTACCGGTACGTCATACTATAAAAGGCAATTAATAATAATAAATGAACTATGTATATGTATGTATTTATAAGGACGTGACTCTTAAAAATGTATGCGTGCATGCTTGCACAATCGAGAGACAATGCAAGCATCAAAATATTTATATAAGAGGTGCTAGGCTCGAGCGAAATATCAATGTATGAAAAAGATATTTATTAATTACAATTGGGGCTGATTATACGTATGCAATATTCATAAAATCAACATCTCGTTTCCCGGTTTCATCGTTAAAACTAACCAATTTTACGGCCTTTTGACGGCCTCGATGGCGTAGTGGTTAGTGTAACCGACTGCCACTCCTGAGGTCGCGGGTTCCATTCCCGCACAAGTCAAACATTTGTGTGCATGAACATGGATGTTTGTCTTGGTCTGGATGTTTCTATGTATAATATGTATGAATTTACAAAAAAAAAAGTATATATTTATGTATATTTATCCATTGTCTAGTACCCATAGTACAAGCTCTGCTTAGTTTGGGCTAGATGATGTTGTGTGTATGTGATAGAATATAATTTTTATATTACTATGTTTTTACAACGACCATGTAATTTTTTTTTTGCCCCTTTTGAGAGTCGAACCACAACACTCAACGTAGCAGCCACTTATACCACTGCGTCACCCGAGCACACGGGCAACATCCAACAAACAATCTATACAAATAAATAAAATTGAAGTGTCTGTTTGTAATGTCAAAATAACAGCATTTTATCTAATGCATATGAAAGTATATAAGGTACCTATACGAAAACATCTATTAATAAAATTTTTGTCTGTCTGTCTGTTTGTTTGTTCCGGGTAATCCCCGAAACGGCTGAACCGATTTTGACGGAACTTTCACTGGCAGATAGCTGATGTTATAAGGAGTAACATAGGCTACTTTGATTTTAGATATCTTTAACATTCAATTCAACAATTTCATTTGGATATCTTTAACAGCACGCCTCGCAGCTGAAGCGTCCAGTACTGCAACCGCCATAACTAGACCTACTTTGTGTACCTACACTGTCACTTGTCTTTGTACTTCAATTTTTAATTTGTGTTTTTAATTTAAAGTTTTTTACGTTTTTTTTTTCTTTTGTAAACTTACTACTTGTAAATGGGAAATGTTGTCTCACACCTGTTATTAGCTGTTAGGCCAGATTGTTTAGTTTTTATATAAATGTGTATCAAATTGTATGTTTCGCCTAAAAGCTGTTGGTGTGCCAATATATAAATAAATTAATTTAAAAAAAAATAGGTTTCCGCGGAGACAAACAGTTTTTAGTTAAAATCTATGCGGACGAAGTCGCAGGTAACAGCTAGTAATAAATAATATAAATTGCCTGCTCGGATAATAATACGTGGACAGGTCCAGAGCTTGCCGTTGTTCCCAAGAGTGTCGTTAGGCGCTCGGAAATGGATTGCTTAGCCGATAGCGATTAGCCACGCCATTTTATATAGCTATATTAATGATATAAGCTATTTTTATATTGCTTTATCTCATCATCAGGTTAACTAGATAACAGGGTTAAATGAAAAATATTAATAACTTTTCCCCGAGTTCTAGGTAGGTACATCATACTTAAAAATCTATATATTAATACGTGAAGCAAAAACTTTGTATGAAATTTGGCACAGTTAAAGTTTATATGGAGAAGGAGGGGCGAATCCTAATATTTATATAAAGTATGCATTAGAAATACATTAAATTAATGAAAAAACACTACACGCACACAACCATGCATTTGACACACGCAGTGGAAACGCGTAACTATGGTTACATATATCAATACATATATCAGCAATATCTTACAGGCAAACTTTGGTCGAATTTCGAGCACTAGGCGACCGCTAGTATATTTAAATACGTTTTGACTCATATTTTGTTTCCGAAGCAGAATACTGCAACACGGATCCCTTCGACCATACCATAATACCAAACTCTTCAAATGATGGATATCATCATTAGAAGAGTTTGGTATTGTTAACGTTTTATTCATTGCAATAGTTGGGACAGCAAAAATAGCCTAGTGAGTACCGTTGGACTGCCAAGCAGAGATCTCGAGTTCAATCCCAGGTCACGAACCCTTGACTTTTCAAAGTAATGTGCGTATTAATTAGTTAATTATCACTTTGTTTAACCTAAGACGAAAACATCATGAGGAAACCCGCATGTCTGAGAGTTACCCATAATGTTTTGGAAAATCCGCGAGGTCTCCCAAGCCGCGTGGGGGCAGCGTGGTGGACTATGGCCTTACCCTTATCATGAGAAGAGGCCCGTGCTTAGCAGTGAGGCAGTTTACTTATATAAAGGGCTGATATTATAATAGTTGGGGTGGACCATAGCAACGGTGCGTGGTGAATTCTTCTCCACGCAAATATTTCCTTACAATGGGTTTCAGCCAAGTATTGTCTTATTCCATTCTATATATTCATAGTCTCTGCGTATTACTCCAGCAGTATGAGTCTTAATTTACACAGGATGTCTGGTAATTAATGGATAATCTTGAAATGAAATTGTTTACTCAGACTTTTTAATATCTCACCTTCTATATCTATATCTATCTCACCTTAACCCGTCTTATAGTAAAACTGATAGCAGTTCAGAAAAAATAAAAACAAAATTATTAAAAAAGTGCATTAGCTAGTCATACTTTTGACTGTCTATCTATTAGCATAATTAGTGTTTAATAATAAAACAACAAAAAAACCGATGGAATTCATTCATTTATGGTCGTAGTGTACAAGAAAGTTAAACATTGTAAAAAAAATTGGGACAGTCTTTGGGGACTGCCGATAGAAGTGAAAACTTTAATCCTTGATCATAAATACTTCCTTATAAACGACCACGACGCGAGTTCTATGATTTTTGTTCACCCAAGAAGTGCTCAACGCGCCTAAAGAAGTTTTCACTTCAAAAATCATATCTCAGGTAGTAGTTAGGATAGATTTCTTTTCATATTTTTTTTCTGAACGTCCATCAGTTCTACTATAAGACATTTCAAGGTTATCCATTAATTACTGGACGCCCAGTATATTTATTACGTAGGTATATGTGCAGTGAGTTGCAACTATAACTCATTGTATCATCAACATTATCAGGCTATAATAGTCCATTGCTAGACATAGCCTTCCCCTAAAGAGCTAGCCTAGCGCCCTGTCTTCAGCTTGCCATAACTCATTGTATGCTAAAAGCATATTTTATGCAAATTTAAAACCAAAACTCTCGTACCAAAAATATGTACCAACCGGCTACAAATCCAAAGTTACTAAAACTTGTCTATAAGAGTTATGAAGTTATGGTGCGAGTGCCTGTGCCACGAAAAACATGGCTGACTCTTGGCAAGTTTGCCAAGTTGCCAACTTGCATGCTAGCTAGTTAGTTTCCTGTGCATTTGTCAGATCGTTGGAGGAGACGCGATTAACGTCCAAATTTTCCTAAAGTTAAATTTTAAATGCTTGCATGTTCAATTTTATATTTTAGTGGTGCTGCAACATTTTGTTAAAGGAAAATGGAGTTTTATAAAAGTATATTCCGAGGGAAAATATTCTCGGAGTCTAGTCATATACATACGTAGACTAAAGCCTGTATATCCTCAAAGGGATTGGTGTCTTACTCCCTCATTTCACCAGGTATAGCTTTAAATCCTACGTAATAGGTGATGGCATAGTGGTTAATGAGGTCGCGGGTTCGAATCCCGTACAAGTCAAACATTTGTGTTCATGGACATAGATGTATGCCTTGATTTACTCTATGTTTATCCGTTGTCTAGTACCCATAGTACAAGCTTATTTTGGGCTAGATGGTGTTATTTTCTATGGTGTTGTGTCTAATTGATTTGATTTGTAACTGATAATTTCTTGTAAGACAAACGAAGTATCACTGCCACACGGACATAATTATAAGCCATTTCTTTGACATTTATAAAGCCAAGAAGAAGCAAACCACAGCTAGACTTCATGATACTTTGAGCTCATTCTGCATAAATAGAAACACCCATGATTAAATTATGTTCGGGTACTTTGAAATAACTACACTGGAACATTGAGACAACTGCCATCTTAGTCTCCCCGTGACCATGGCTGCTGAAAAGCAACCGAAACGTCGGGGAAAGTGTAAACACAAACATAATTAGTATAATAGTATCAATAGTTTTAATAGTTTCAATAATTTAATTAGTTTAAAAATTAGTAAAGTTTAATACATAGTAATAGTAGTGAAACAGTTTTCAAAATTTTGTAATAAAGTGTCAAATAAACAACGCGATAAAATCCGTATATAGTAGTTTCATTTCAATTTATAAACTGCCTGATCTGCCCTTAAGAGCAGCTAAAAATATATTTGACATTTTCGCCTACACCTGCTCTCTTTTCAATTACTCTTGAGATAAAAAGCACTTCTAGCAATCATTTTCTCCGAAAATAGATTAAAGAGCTTGATTCATTTATGCGGAAGACGCAAGCGGCAAACGCGCTTATTTTGTCGCGTCTGTGTCGCTCAAGATGACGTGGCAATAGACCTGTTAAAAACCCTTTCTTAGAATGTCCGTATTACCTATTAAGCGGATCCAAAGTGATGAAAGAAAGTTCGGGCACAGATACGTGGTATTGCTTGCTAAGTAGGTATAATGAGACTGATTCTTATGTCGTGTGATTAAGGTTGATAGTCGTATGGACTCGGGTTTTATAAGCAAAACAAAGGCTTTGTCGGCTCAAGTAAATATTTCAAACTGGTTTATTGAACAAACTACAACATACAATAGATATGCATATCTATACTAATCTATACTATACTAATATTATAAAGCTGAAGAGTTTGTTTGAACGCGCTAATCTCAGGTACTACTGGTCCGAATTGAAAAATTCTTTTGGTGTTGGATAGCTCATTTATCCAGGAAGACTATAGGCTATATACCATTACGCTACGACCCACGGGGGCGGCGCAGTAACGATAAACGCGGGTGAAACCGCGGGACCATCTAGTCTACCTATAATTAGTTAGATGCGACCATAACAGAGACTTTGGAGAGTTAGGCAATCCGATTAGAAGATAGCTTTACGAAAGAGAAATGACGAGGAATGTTGGATGATAGTGGTTTAAGTAATCACTTCACTAATATTAAAGTTCCTAGGGTCATGGAGTTGATGTCACATAGTTAATGAATTTTATTGTTGGGTTATTCCGTAATAAAATCATAGCAGCTGCACACAGTGTAATACTGTGTCCGGTAAACGGCAATTGGATCTCCTATGATCACGACCTACAGCCATAGTTGGCAAAATGTAGGTGCAAAACACTTCTAATAACTTTTAAACTTTCGCGTTGCATGATATATATATAATATGTAACGTATATTAACGCGATCATGCATAATTTTTAAACCATTTAAACCATTTATTTTCGTTACACATATACAAAACTTACATATTTATAGAATTCAGACAAAATTTACACGGTTACACATACACAATAAATATAAACTGGCATAGGTGCATGCCAAGCTGACTGTGAGCTTGTGACCACGGCCAGTGTAACCTGGTCGAAACGTCAAGCCTAAAAAAGGAAAACAATATGCATGATCGCGTAAATACCCGTTACATATTACAAAACACTTCTACTTATACTTACCGAGATATTCACGCGTAATTCAAGTAAAACTGTTTCACTGCTGAGCACGGGCCTGTACCCAGTGTGAGAAGTTTTAAGCCATAGTCCACCATGCTAGTCCAGTGTGAGTTAGCGGACTTCACACATCGGGAAAATAATATCATGGAGAACTCTCAGACATGCAGGTTTCCTCACGACCGATAGAGCGAGCGTTAAACAAATATTTAAACGCTCATAACTGTGAAATATCACAGGTACGTGCCTTGGAATCAAACTCGAAACCTCTGCGTGGCAGTCTGCTTTTCCACTAGGCTATCGCTACAATTCTTCTGCTTATATTTACCGAGATATACCGGCGTAAATCTACTTATATCAACCCTAACAGCATTTTCCTCAACCCGGATATTGAGCCCGGGAACTGTATACCGATGACGTTTACACAAGACTAACGGATCGAACAAAACCTTGATTCAGTTATATCAACATCTGGCGTAACACAGCCTTCTACCCTACCTTTGAGAGAAAATAAATCGCTTTACGTATATAGGGGTCGTGGACGAGTCCAATAAATATGTTCGCGTAGAATTTAGGTGTGGTTGGGATCATTGATGTCGGCAAATCTGCCATCTTTCTGGTATAGTCAGCAATATGATACACTCTTGTGAGATATAGCAGATAAAGTTAAATGATAGTTGTATTCATTATAGATTAAAAATGTAGGAGGTCTGCACGGATGGCATAATGGTATAAGTAGTCCTTACCACTACGTCGAGTGTTGTGGGGTTCGATGATACGGGACAAAGATTTGGGTGATCGAAAAATAATTGCCCGAGTCAGGTGCTTTGTGTTCGTTGTTTGAATATTTGTAAATGCCGCATTATACAGGCATTAGACCAAGTGTGGGACATATCTTAAAAAAAAACATACAAAACGTCCCTTTGAAAGCGATAGGTGCGATTGTGATCATTGATGACGAAATTCGATCGGCCTTTGTCTTCCCAAATTATGACAATTCTTAGTTTTTATATCAGTTCTAGTTAAAATATGTTGATTTAACCACAGTTTAAAATACAGAATGACTGTTTGCATGGCATAGTTAAAGGAGTCGCCTCGTCACTGCAACTGAGCCGATTGTTGTTGTGTGATGCCGCCGGACAAAAAATTATGTGAGTCACAAATAGTCATTTTTTTGAAGTGAAACCTTCTTTAGGCGCATTGAGCACTTCTAGGATGAACAAAAATCATAGAACTCTCGTCATCGTCACGCTACCACGCTTTCCATTTTTGAATTATTTTTGGTTTATAAAGAAGTGTTTATCAAAGATTAAAGTTTTCACTTCTATCGGCAGTCCCCAAAGACTGCCCCAATTTTTTTATTTTTTTTTATTTTTAGTGCTTTTTTTTTGACAATAAAATGTCAGCCCCATCGCTCCCTATACTAATCTAACTATCAGAGATAGAAATAATTTGTGCAAAAACATGTTATAAATAGCTACAGCTGGTTTTGATGTAGGTTCAGCTAAAACACTTGAAAATGCTCCAATATCTTTTATATTTGTTTCAAATAATTGCACAAATAATTGCACAAATAATTGCACAAATGAGTTGAATGAGTCACAAATAGCTGTTCCTTGTCTAGGCTTTCATCGTGACCGTTGTTTGAATGCTTGTAAAGTCGACGAGACAGATATTATTCTTAGTACGTGAGCTTTCGAATAAAAACTTAAACTTGACTTCAAGTGACAAGCCAATTTCTATGTACTAGCGGCCGCCAAGTGGTCTAAACTCGACCATAATTGATTTAAATTTTAAGTTTGTTCATTATTAAGGTTTTATTGTCTATAACTATACCCCTATAATCACATTTCACTTAGTCACCTACTCCACATAGGTACATATGTAATCATAGTTACGAAGAATTCTACGACGTCAGTCGAACAATGCCGAAATACCTACTACGAACGCGATTTGATTGCATGTATCAAATGCATGGTTGTGTAGTGTTTTTTCATTAATTTAATGTATTTCTAATGCATATTTTATACAAATATTAGGATTCGCCCCTCCTTCTCCATATAAACTTTAACTGTGCCAAATTTCATACTCCTCCGTCCGCGCAATATTAGTAAAAAGGGGTACAAAGTTTTTGCTTCACGTATTAATATATACTAGCAGTCGCCTAGTGCTCGAAATTCGACCAAAATTTGGCTGTAAGATATTGCTGATATATGTCATTAAATATTGATATATGTAACCATAGTTACGCCATTCGACTGCGTGTGTCAATCGCATGGTTGTGTGCGTGTAGTGTTTTTTCATTAATTTAATTATTTCTAATGCATATTTTATACAAATATTAGGATTCGCCCCTCCTTCTCCATATAAACTTTAACTGTGATAAATTTCTTACTCCTCCGTCCGCGCTATTTTCGTAAAAAGGGGTACAAAGTTTTTGCTTCACGTATTAATATATAGATATTGCAATGTCACTATCGAAAATTGGCAAATACCGACGCACGTATCAAATCACAAACATATACCATGATATTAACAAGGTAGTTTATAGAAACACCTTTATATCCACACGTTTACACCAAAAACTTGTGCGATTCTGGCGCGTGTTAATTTTGCCAATTTTGTCGGTAAGCAGTGTAAGTTTTTTACTGTTATTACGGTTCGGGCTTGGCGGAATGCATTACTGTGTGAAAGCGAGGTCTCGGGGTGAAGGCGCCAAATAGCGAGGGAGAATACTAACACCCAGTACCGCACTCAAATAGTTTACTAAACAGCTCAACTTAGCAGTTTGAATAAGCAGAAATTACTTATATTACGGACGCCCTCCGACCAGGTCGGATGACGATCTGCGAAAGACTGCAGGCAGATGCTGGATGCGACAAGCTGAAGACAAGGCGCTATGGCGCTCTTTGGGGGAGGACTATGTCCAGCAGTGGACTATTATAGCCTGATAATGATGATGATGATGACGGATGGCGCAGCGGTAGTGAATGCGACTGCTGTTCTCATGCACAGCAGTCGCATTCACTTCGGCTGCGCCATCCGTAATATAAGTAATTTCTTACCCGAGACCTCATGGTCTCGAGTTCGAATCCGGGTCGGGCCAACAAAAAGTTATTGAGTTTTTCAGTTAAGAAATCTCAATAGCAGCCCAGAGTTTGGAAGTTGGCGGTGTTAACACCCCCGTGCCTCGGAAAGCACGTAAAGCCGTTGGTCCTGCGCCTGATCTCTCTCCGGTCGTGTCGGATAACCGTCCCATCGGATCATGAGGGTTAGGGAACAGAGAGTGCACTTGTGTTTGCGCACATACTTGTGCACTATAATATCTCCTGCGCAGACGGCTAGTCTCCGTTAAGGCTCGCCGCCGGCGCGCCGTGGCCGAAATTTAGTCTGGAGGACATTATTATTAGTGGTTAACTGGTCGCCTCGACTGCTACTAAGCTTAGTGCTGTGGATTCGATTCTCACGAAGGATAACAATTTGTGTAATCAACAAATAGTTGGTGCGAATCTAAGTTTTTGTGTCTGTATTTTCAATGTATGAAACGTCCCTCAGGATGCAGGATAAATTCACACACCCGACTTGCAACAACTATTTGTGGATCACACAATTTTGTCCCGTAATTGCCATCCCATAAAATATGATATAATAATAATAATAATACTTAATATTGTCTTCTGTTTACGCGAATGTTATTCATTGAAATTAAACTACTATATACGGATTTTATCGCGTTGTTTAGCAACCGAAACGTCGGGGAAAGTGTAAAAATAAATCTAAATAGTATAATAGTATAGTAATAGTATAAATAGTTTCAATAATTTAAATAGCTTAAAAGTTTGTAAAGTTTAATAGTGATTATAGTAGTGTAACAGTTTTTCAAAAAAATTTGTAACAGTGTCAAATAAACAACGCGATAAAATCCGTATATAGTAGTTTAATTTCAATGAATAATAATACTAATACGTAGCAATAGTCCTACGCCTGCTGCGGCTAGTGCCGCTGTCGATGTTCCATCCCACCTTTGATTAAAACTCTCGAAGGGCCTCTTCACGTTAGACCTATGTCTCCGTGTAAGCCTCCCAAAGGGCCGGGTATTTTCCTAACGTATTAGGGAAAAACCCGTGAAAGAGAAACATATAATAATGTTTATTTGCAAAAGGTGTTACAATATTTACACTTTGATTATGTACACTGTATCCTTAAATAATAATAATAATACATGAACTAAAAAGTGTTATGTTGAACTCTGGTACCCATGGTAAGATTTAACTTGTGTTATGGGTACCAGTGCCCTTCCACGTAATTACTAAATTAAATTAAATTAAGGAGCGATTATACATGACTAGCTTTTGCCCGCGGCTTCGCTCGCGTTAATTTAGAATTTGACAATCAATTCGGGTCGTACTCTGCTTGTAATAATATAATTCAATCATGATTCGAAAGACACGTGGCGCTATCTATTATTATAAGAACGTTATTATTGTTTTCCTCGGGAACAGTAATTTTTTTCGGGATGAAAGTTAGCCTATGTCCGTTTCTGTACACCTGACAATGTATATGCAAAATTTCAGAGTGATCGTTTCAGTGGTTTAGGCGTGAAAAGGTAACAAACAAACAAACAAACTCATTTTCGCTTTTATAATATTAGTTAGGATGTGTACAATATTAATATTTATGTGTGGAGGCCACTGCTCTTAGACAACACGACTGCTTACCATCAGGTAGAGTGTGGTCATTTTGACGAGCAAAATAAAAAATTAAAAAATAATATAGAACCCTATTTGATCATCTGAATAGGGAATAGAGAGTGCACATGTCTTGGCGTATACATTCGGGAACTATATATCCCCTGCACAGTTGGCAAGTCGTCGCTAAGGCTGGCGCCATGACCGAAAGGTCCGAAGGATAAAGTTAAAGAGTTTGTTTGTATTTTTGTTAGAACGCACTAATCTCAGGAACTACATTTGGATTTGAAAATATTTTTGAATTTGATAACCCAATTTTAAAGATAGTCGTAGGCTATATAACATCATGCTACGACCAACAGGAGGAGCGCAGTACTCAAACACATGGGTGAAAGCTCGTGGGACAGCAAGTCAATACTATAAGCAAAAACATACATACTCTGTACCACAAACTAACTCTTTAAGAACGGCAGCAGCAATCACATATCACAACTAACTCTGCGGTATTTTATGTCCAACCAGCGCTTATTCCCTAAGCCAACACGTCACCGCAACCGATTCCACTACGATTTTGCGTCGCACGGAATGGTTAAACTAATTAGCTCCGTTTCCCCGGATTAATACACCCACGGCGGTAAACGCCGGATAAAAGCGCTATACATATTCTGCCGTCATAAGGGAAAAAGACGTATCTAAAAATTTTGTTGTAATTGTGAGGTTTATGTATTTTGAATAAGTAAAAAAAGTCGCATCTGCTAGTATCTTATCTTATCTTATGTGGGGGCCAGTCAGTGAAGACCGGCGACACTTCGACCCAGTAGGATCTTTTGTGTCGACACTCTCCCAATAACGACTGCCACAGATGTTCATGGCAGCCGGGACCGACGGCTTAACGTTCTCTCCGAGGCACCGAGCAGGCGATAATTATTATCAATCAATACGCACATAATTTCTAAAAGTCATAACTTCCGAAAGTCAGAGGTGCGCGACGTGGGTTCGAACCTGAGACCCTCTGCATTGCAGTCTGTTGGTCTCCCCACTGAGCTATCGCTGCTCTGCTAGTATCTATACTAATATTATAAAGCTGAAGAGTTTGTTTGTTTGTTTGAACGCGCTAATCTCAGGAACTTCTGGTTCGATTTGAAAAATTCTTTTAGTGTTGGATAGCCTATTTATAGAGGAAGGCTATAGGCTATATAACTACGCTACGACTCACGGAGGCGGCGCAGTAACGATAAACGCGGGTGAAACCGTGGCAACATCTAATATTTATGTAAAACTAGCGACCCGCTCCAGCTTCACACCGGTAGTACCTACAAAACCTTAATATAAAATACATCTAAACATTCCTCATAAATCACTCTGTCTATAGTTGAAAACCGCATGAAAATCCGTTCAGCAGTTTTTTAGTTTATCGCGAACAGACAGACTTGCGGAGGACATTGTTTTATAATATGTAGTGATATTTTATTTTTGGCAGGTACTTCTTTTTTCCTTATGACGGCAGTATTCTCGTCGAGCTAAACGCCACATCAAAAATTATTTACAGCACTATTACATGTGCCATTAAGCCGCCATTACGTGAGCTGACGCCATTTTGTGTCGAATTATATTTAACTCGATTTATTTTAATAACACGCATGGTCGGGTCTTTGCGTCGTATGTTGTTTTAGATACCCTATATGTTTTATTAGGTCAATGTGTTACGGTGTCAAGTCGATATGGATATCCAGCTACCCATGATAAATTATTACGTGGGACCTACTATAGCTGGTGTAATGTGAGTGTGATACACCCATCGATCAAATATACCATATATGCACAATCGTCGCTCGAAAAACGGCCCCAACAAAACTGTGCAAAATTAGTCGTATGCGCTATATTATGCACCTGTCCCACTCACTCTTGCGCGCGCTGCCCGTAAGCGAGAGCGAATCGACACCACTACTACGGTGGAGACCGTACCATATACTTAGTACGCTTGCGTATCACGAGTAACACACTTAGGACGCTTTACATTGACGCGTTTTAACTAAACTATTACAAAATGTTTCTCAGTGGGCGTTCAATGGTTATACCGGTTTATTTCCTGGATTGCATAATAAATGCAGACACTTATAAGAAAGTAGTACTGGTCAGTGCCACATATTGACGCGGTTTTTGTATGAGAATGTGCATCTATGGTATATTTGATCGAAGGATACACCTTTGAATCTTCTTCTCCCTAGCCTTTATTATTCCCAATTCATTTGGAGTCGGCTTTCAAATCTAACCGGATTTCACTGGATATCAGTTTTTACACGGAGCAGACACCTTGGGCTCATACCTCGGTCGAGTCTGAATATGGGCCCTGTGGGTCAAAAGACCCCCGAGATATAGGGGTCACAAGGTCACATGAAGACGAAGAGGTTGAATCCTGGGTTTTTACATCCATCTCGTTGCACACACTTTCCTCTATTGATCATTTAATTTTTTCATTTTGTCTGCATCCGTGGCTTAGCGTTATTGAACGTGAATACTCTGGATGAGGTCTCTGTATCGATGCACGGGTCGGACAGTGTTATTCGATTTTTCTGCCAAGAAATGCTAAGTACAAGCCAGCCGGCAATGGGCTCGCCCCTATCGGCACCCGTCCTAGTGTGTCTTTTAAAACCACAGCTGGCGAAATGTGGCTGAATTACACCTCTGACTCCCCATTTGAGAATATAGGCGTGAGACTATTGCATGTAATATATCTTTTTTAAGTGAAAATTAAACTCGCGTCATCGTCACGCTTCCACGCTTTATTATTTTTTTTAGAATATTTACAATATATCAGGAATGGTGCGTCCTACGTCCTCCTAAGAGCGTATCAGAAATCCGACCCGATCTTTTTTTTTTTTGTTTATAAAGAAGTGTTTATGATCATGGATTAAAGTTTTCACTTCTATCGGCAGTCCCCAAAGACTGCCCCAATTTTTTTTATCACACCATTTGTATTATTACCTCCAAAGAATAAAATTGATTTCACAAAAACGACAATTCTCTGAAAGCATTCATTGTACCGTGCAACACAATTTAGATATTATCTCTCAACAACTTACATTACATACCAGGTTGCGGCGAGGACAATCTTACGTAACAATATACATTACGTTTTTTCCTCAAATAAAAACCTTTTATTCATAACAATTTCCATAAAAACCGCGCATGGAATACTAAAAGAGGAGGAGGACACGTTAATTCAGGACAAACAAGTGTTTCACATGATAATGGTAATCCCTAGAAGGGTAGAAACGGGGTGCGGGCAAGTGGGCGGAGATGAAAAATTAGGCAAAAACTGAGATGAGTTCCATTGAGATTGATGCCTACAAGCATTGTGTCGCTATATATAACAAAATATTTTCCCCGTGGACACAAAAGATCCCACTGGGTCGAAGTGTCGCCGGTCTGCACTGACTGGCCCCCACACAGAAGATAAGATTCCCCGTGGTTTCGTTCGCATAAATGTAGATTAGCATAGGTTAGTAACAATACTTTTATCTGGATGAAAGGTACTTTAAGTCCTATCTGTATCCCCGACACTAGTATACGAAATTTCATGATGATCGGTCGAGTAGTTAAGGCGTGAAAGCGTAACCAACAAACTCACATTCGCATTTATAATATTAGGTAGGCTTTACAAAGAATGGTTGGACGTAAAAGGATATTTTTATTTTCAGCAAGCTTAAGAGTGAGCGACATTTATATGAGCTGTTTTATTTTTTTTGGGTAAGAGAACTTCGGCTAAGGATAAAATTACGTAGAGCCTGCTTGGGTGAGTACGTTAAATGGCTTATAAGCTTTTATTTCAAATGTATGTATATAAAATACGTTGGATGAATTCCGTGTAAATTGACTTTTGACTGGTGAGTAGACTGTTAGGATGGTGCAGTCGTAAAAGTGGTCACAAAAAGCAGCGACAGCTTAGTGGGGGACCGTAGCACTGCCACGCCGAGGTCTCGGGTTCGATCCCAAGACGCGCATCTCTGACTATTCGAAGTTATGTGCGTAATAATTAATTATAGCTTACTAAGGAAAACATCGTGAGGAAACCTGCATATTTGAGAGTTCTCCATAATGTTCTCGAAGATATATGAAATCAGCCAACCGGCACTAGGCCAGCGTGGTGGATTATGTAGGCCATAATCCACCACGCTGGCCTTCTCACACTGAGGAGAGAACCGTACACAGCAGTGGGACAGTTCAGTACAAGGCTGATATTGTTATATTACGTCATATGTTGTGTTTTAGATACCTTATTAAGTTGTGCTGGGTCACTGGCTTAGGGTATCGAGTCAAAAAGTTTAACAACTACTGATGACAAAGCTATCGCTACGAGTGACACACATTTATGCAGTTTCATTCCTTTTGGGTGTTTCGTTGAAGTATAAATTTACGTAAACTGCTGCTTCCATTTCAAATGTATGTATATAAAGTTTGACAAATGAGGGTTTAGACAAAGAAGTGGTATAAGAGGTACCTAATAAAACTAGCAGTGCGTTTTGTGCTGCAGGTTCAATTCCAAGGCAGGCCAAATTCTTGTTACGAGTCTGGGTGTCTTTAGAGTCCACTGGTTGACCCAAAAACCAGAATCACAAACGAATTCTTGATAATTCTAATAATATTTTTGACACACCCATGATTCGAATCTATTTTTAAAGTAATTTCTAGTAATCTTGTTAGTTTTCCAGTAGTAGAAGTAATCATTTGTTCGTCGGAATATGGGTATACATAGTTCTTAATCTATACTAATTTTATAAAGCTGAAGAGTTTGTTTGTTTGCTTGAACGCGCTAATCTCAGGAACTACAGGTCCGATTTGAAAAATTCTTTCAGTGTTAGATAGCCCATTTATCGAGGAAGGCTATAGGCTATATATCATCACGCTAAGATCAATAGGAGCTGAGCATCAATGAAGAATGTTTTAAAATCGGGCGGTATTTTTTCCTTTTGAGAGCTTCCGCTGCGTAAACAGTTAAAGTTTCGCAAAAATCATGTATGACAGAATTGTTGCCCTTTAAAAGTTCTAAAAAAAGTCCGCAACAGCATATGTCTATCTTTTAAGGTTGGCTCACTATAACCACTTTTGTGCTAACCAAATTTGTTCTAAAATAATGCATTATTTGCGAAGGTATTATTATAAACATGATATTAATCCTTATCCAAATAAATACGTTATTCATCACAAGTATTTAATTTAAAACAAAATTGCCCTTTACATCATTCGATTTCAATGAATATCTTACGAGATATCGCAGTTTTAAAATAACATTGCAGCAAAATAATTACCCATTACAGACATAGTACAAACGATGTTTCTCCTGGTTTATTCTGCGTGATTACTACTGGTTCGATTTGAAAAATTCTTTAAGTGTTGGATAGCCTATTTATCGAGGAAGGCTTCTTTCTAATTTTTACCCGTAGTTCCTTAGATTACCGCGTTCAACCAAACAAACAAAATGTGAGTGAAGTCGGCGCGTGAGCGCCCCCGCCTTTTTATAAATGCAGCGGATGGCCGTTTCGCGCGTTAAACAACAATCAACCGTATAGCCGTACCCATACTGGCGCGGCGAGATTTGGAAGTTTTATTTCATCTATATCTTGTGTGTTTATAAACCGATTCCTATATATTTTTTTATAATATAAATATTAAAGAGTACTTTTTGAATATGGGAGTTTGATAAAGATATATCTATGTGAAATACAATATATTTATGTATTTTAATACACTTTGGCCTAACGATTAAACACGTTATTGTGGCTAATTTATAAAAGATAGATATATACTATCAAGGACTTTTTTGTAGATCTTTTGAAGACCATCATCTTTGTAATACATACTTTTGGTGTATGATCAACGTATGCGAGGATAAGAGCTCGAAAGCGCATTTTCGTCCGACTTGCTTCAAATTTATCGTCACTGCTCAGCTCCTATGTGTCTTAGCGTTATGTTATATAGTCTATAACCTGCCCAGGAGTATGGACTACAATCGTACCAAGTTTGGTTAAAATCCCTTCAGTAGTTTTTGCCATGCGTGCACATACAGACAGACAGACAAAAAATTTACTGATTGCATTTTTGTCATCAGTATCGATCATCATTCATCCTCCAATATTAATTTTGAATATATATTCAATGTACAGAATTGACCTCTCTACAGTTTTATTATAAGTATAGATTTTTCTTCCTGTTTTGGGTGTGCTCTTTTGTGTGCCAAAATAAAAAATATTTCTTTCTTTCTTCTTTCTTTCTACATAATATTATTACCAGCTAAGCCAGAATGCTTGTATTACAAGTAAGTTCTCGTCGGTAGTGCAATGTACTCTAGCGACAAGTTACAAAATGACTAACATCGAATTCTGCTTGCTAATATAGTGGGCAAGTATGTTTCCCAGTTATAATTACGGAGACATGCTGTCATACCACGCGTGAAGTGCTATAGAGCATGGCGCTCCGAGGTTTCATATAATTAATATGCGTCGCGTTGATAGTAATGAGGTAGGAGTGGGATGTTAGGAGGGACGCCCTCCCTCCTAACATCCCACTCGTGAACTATGGCAATAGTTGTGCTCTACGAAGAGTGATGTGAGATTGAGGTATTTTGGAGTGTTGGTCTTAGAGATAGTCTATATAATATACTAACTTTTGCCCGCGGTTTCGCTCGCGTTGATTTAGAATTTGATAATTAATTCGGGTTGTGCTCTGCTTGTATTATTTGTTTGTTGTATAATTCAATCATGATTAGAAAAACACGTCGCGCCATCTATTATTATAAGAACGTTATTATTGTTTTCCTCGGGAGCAGTAATTTTTTGATGAATGAAAGGTATTTCATCCGGGAAAAAAATACTGTTCTAGGCTACTGCCTATGTCCGTTTCTGTACACCTGACAACGTATATGCAAAATTTCAGGATGATCGGTTCAGTGGTTTAGGCGTGAAAAGG
This sequence comes from Catocala sponsa, assembly GCA_963564715.1. NCBI lineage: Eukaryota > Metazoa > Arthropoda > Insecta > Lepidoptera > Erebidae > Catocala > Catocala sponsa. Next base: position 3,846,662 of record OY751352.1, read on the forward strand.
TAACAAACAAACAAACTCATTTTCGCTGTTATAATATTAGTTAGGATAGGATTAGGATTATAAAAATGTATTATTTTGTTTGTAAGAGGGTACCTATTGAACCGATAATCTCTGAAACTATTGAACCGATCCATATAATCCCACGCTAGAGTTGTATTACATACACATTTTGACAGGTTTGGTTTTAGATTTTATGTAAGAGGGAGCGAGCCTATTGCTATCGAATCGAATCCGACACCTGATGCACAGAATAAAATTGTTTCTTCGTAAAGAAGCGACACTCACTTCTCCGCCAATGTATCGTCCCTCTCAACCTAGCAGTGCGACCGGTAGTACTGCAGTGCCGACGACAAGTGGTTGTCACTGCTCACGCGCTTGAGTGTGATTCGCTGACTCTCTTTCCGTTCGCTTAACAGTGTTCCGTGCGAACGGTAAGAGTGCTTTGGAGTGGGCTACCTGGGGCCTGTTGGAGGTTGTGAAATAAACCCCAAATGTTTTATTATATGTTTGCATCAGTGTTTCTATGTGAGAGAAAATAATAAACTCTTTATTATTACTAGCGGTCGCCTAGTACTCGAAATTCGACCAAAGTTTGCCTGTAAGATATTGCTGATATAATAATATTATTGACGTTATTATGTCATAATTATATGTAACCATAGTTACGCGCTTCGACTGCGTATGTCAAATGCATGGTTGTGTGCGTGTAGTGTTTTTTCATTAATTTAATGTATTTCTAATGCATATTTTATATAAATATTAGCATTTGTCACTTCTTCTCTGTATAAACTATAAGTGTGCGAAATTTCATACTCCTCCGTCCGCCCAATTTTCGTAAAAGGGGATCCAAAGTTTTCGCTTCACGTATTAATATATAGGCTATTATTATATGACCTTTCGAAATTCAAGGAATAATTTTATTTGTGCGGTCTACTGATTTTATTTAGGGTAGTTAATAATTAAAATTTTGACATTAAGAGTCATTAAATATTAATCAAAATGGATTGTTATTATTTTATGGATGGGTGCTTAGAAAATACAAAAACAAATTACAGTTAGATACTTCGATAAATACAGAGATAAGATTTCAAGGTATGATCATAGCAACTGCGCATGTTTTCCCCTTGAATGTTGTTTCAAATAGTACTTTAATATGAACTAAGTAAACAGAATTATTGAGTTTACCAATCCGTCCTCCATACTAAAAAATGAGATCGAGTGGAGCAAGGACAAAGCTTATTAAGTACAGCCTTGTCCTTGTCTCCCTCGATAAGTTCAGCCCTACAATGATTACCCACACATAGTAACCGTTTGCGGATAGGTGTAAATGTATGTGTGTGTGTGTGTTTACTTGTGTGAGGTGGCGGTATTATGGTATATACGTAGATGATATAAGCTATGTTTTAATGTCTTCTAGGCGATTGCAAGCGCTGACAAAAGCTAACCAATGTTCAATAACTACTGAGTCTTACTTATTTTTGTTTAATAAATTTCATTTCATTTCTTGAACTACTCGACCGATCATCATTAAATTTCAGGTTGTCAGGGGTACAGAACAGGATATAGGGTACCTTTCATTCAGAAAAAGCTACTGTTTCCAGTGGATACAAATTTATTGACAAAATCTTAATGAATGAAAACTTAGTTATTTATAAACTGCTAGTAGACTTAACCCATCGCCGCGCGGTCTACCGGCTCCAATTGTTAATCTGAACTATCTAGGGACTCACACACGCAAAAATGTCATCAAAATCGGTCTCTACCGTTCATGAGGAGTTCAGTGGCATACAAACATACGTGCCTCGGAGACCACGTTAAGCCGTCGGTCCCGGCTGCCATGAACATCTATGGCAGTCGTTATTGGGAAATCAGTGCCCTATAATATCCTGACACTGGTCTAGCCTTAGGGTATCGTTAGCCTTCGGATTGCGGAGGTCAGGTGGCAGCCGCTCCGTGTAAATACTGATATCCAGTCAAATCCGGTTAGACCAGAAAGGCCGACCCCAAGTGACTTGGGAATAACAAAGGCTAGGGAGAAGAAGTGGCATACAAACATACATAAATAAGGATCATATATACTTATATATAAAGATTTTACATATTATAAAAAGTATATATAAAAGACTGGCACATTTTAAACACGTAACACGAACGGTTGCCTCTGAAACTCTCAAAAAGTAGTTTCTCTAGTCTAGTTTATAATTACTGATGGCCCTGCCGCTGTATAAGGTTGGCTAGGGTTACCATTTATTAAGCACTTGCCGCATTTGACTAGCATTTTAAAGCTTAGACAGGAGTGTCACCGGTATTGAACTTAGACACATGCATTTTTAATTTAGTGACTTAAGAATACTGTAATATTATTGTTAAATCTATACTAATATTATAAAGCTGAAGAGTTTGTTTGTTTGTTTGAACGCGCTAATCTCAGGAACTACTGGTACGAAAAATTTTTTTAGTGTTGGATAGCCTATTCATCAAGGAAGGCTATAGACTATATAACATCACGCCACGACCCACGGGGTCGGCGCAGTAACGATAAACGCGGGTGAAACCGCGGGAACATCTAGTCTTTTACATATAAAAGTACACGTAAAAAAAGATCTTTTGGGAAACGAACCACGATGATTGCGTCGTGGTTTAAGTGGTTGTCTCGTCATTAGCACTGAGCCGAGGGTTGCGATCTCGATTCTCACACGGTACGAAAATTTGTGAAATCCACATCCGATTCAGGGACTTTTGTGTGTCTCTTGTTTCAATGTGTGTAAGGTTCCCACGATACAGAAATAATTTCTGGTGCAAGAGTTGTATTTTTAAAGAAAACAATTTTTACCAGAATGTAGTTGGTAAGACATACTGTAATGATTGATTAAATAATGCTAAAATTAATGTTTGTTCATTACTACGTTAACAGGTTCCCTGTCCGATGAATCATATATGATACATAACAATAGATTTTCTATTGTGTCTATCACGGGACAGCGAAAGGATTAATAAAATTTAGAAAATACCTATTTAAGGTTACTTTGCAGACCTATTTCTAAAGAATTAGCTTCTTTCACCAGAAATAAATAAATAGCAGTTAGTATTCCTCCTTTTGTGTTTCGTTCGGTGAGTGAGAGTGCCGGAGGCCCAATCACCCCCTTTCCCCCATCCTGCTCCTTCTCCTTCCCACTTCCTTTCCTAAAGGGTCGGCAATGCGCAAGTGATGCGTCAGGTGTCCATAAGCTACGGTGACCTCTTACCATCAGGTTTGTTTGCCAATTAAGTTGTATAAAAAAAAAGAAAAATATATTATGTTCTCCCGTTTGAAATGATTTGATTAAGATCTCGGTTCCAGTCTCTGGCCCAAATATTCTCGGCGAAAAATCAAGTGAGACGAGACAAAAAGCCGTCGTACTTCATGGCGACCCTAGTGTTGGCAAAATTTTCAACTTAGTTACGAGTTCCAGTTTGTCCGTCGTTACACTTGGTAATAGTCACGTGGACCATGATGGGTTTTAGTGACGTACCCTTTCGCTTACCTACTGCCTCACGTGTGTACCTAGAGGTAGTTTCAGGTAGTATACCTTGTAATTGGAGAATTTTCAGATTATGTAACTTGTGGTTGTGGTTGGCGTATTTGAGATGCTTTAAATGAGGGAGGTTTATGGATGAGGCTTGTGTATGGCAGTGGATTGAAATAGACCGATTGATTAATTGTTTAGTAAATCCTTACTATCCTTACTAATATTATAAATGCGAAAGTAATTCTGTCTGTCTGTCGGTCTGTCTGTCTGTCTGTCTGTCTATTACCTTTTCACGCTCAATCCGCTGAGCCGATTTTGATGAAATTTGGAATGGAGATAGCCTGAGGCCCTGGGAAGGACATAGGCTATATAACATCACGCTACAGCTCACGGGAGCGTTGCAGTAACCACAAATACAACTGACGCGGGTGAGACCGCGGGCACAGCTTGTTGATAATAATTTCTCAAGCACTAATTGCACGAATGTTCATACCTACACCCTGCTGTTGTATATTAATATTCTTAACTAGTTCGATAAAATATAGCCCACTAGCTGTTTGCCACGGCTTCTCTCGCTCGTGAACATTTTTTCTGGATGTAAAATGTAGTGCACGAGATCTTCCATATGTCCTGGTCTGTTGCCCTGACAATGTGTATGCGAAATTGTATGGTCATCAGTCGAGTTAAGGCGTGGAAGCGATACAAACATATAATGGTCGGGGGGCTTTTGAGACCGGGACCGCGGTTCCGGATTCACATTCGCATTTAAAATAGTAGTAAGATAATACAGTTTTTAAGTAGGTATTATAAAAGTAACTATTTTGTAATCGGTTTCTTAGTCCCAGTAATTTCCTTCTAGCTTTTATACATTTTTCATTATCTTGTTTTTTTTCACTGCTATGCGACACTTGCCAATTTTTTCTATCTTATGGTATAAGAGGCTAACGAGCAGACGGATCGCCTCATGGTAAGCGATTACCGCCGCCTATGGACACCCGCAACACCAGAGGGGACACAAGTGCATTGACAGCCTTTTAAATTCTCACTCACTCGACGAAACACAACACAAGCGCTATCTCACGCCGGTTTTCTGTGAGGACTCTGTGGTATCACTCTGGTCGAGCCGGCCCATTCGTGCCGAAGCGTGGCTCTCCCACAGTAAAAAACATAAATTTAAAACCAGTCTTAAAACATAATTGATGTAAATTATTTTTGATATTTTATGTTTTACCTTAGATGTTTATCTTTGATTTTAAATATTTTATTCTGATTGTTTAATTTGATGCTTTGTTTTTAATTATTATTGTTTATCTTTTATTGTAAATTCTAATTTTATCTCTTAATTCCTAACTAGTACCTAAGTTTTCTGTTTTTAAATTTTTAACATTTTTGATCTGTGTTAAATCTGTGTTTGTCACAATAATATTTTACTTGCATGCTGTGGTCTCCTATAATTGAAGGAGTACACGATATGATATGTGGACTGTCTTAAATGTCAAGTAATTGTGTATGTCCCTTGTTGGAGACCCTTATTTTAATAAATAAATAAATAAATAATAAATAAATCTCACTTGCATACAAACAAATAAAGTAGCATCAATAAATCAACTGTTTATATTTAATGCAATTACTGTAAGAATATCAGACGAAAGAGACTGGATCCCGCAACACAGAGTATCCTAGGGCGGGATTCAGTGTCACATCTAATTTTGTGCACTTTTATCTTTTTTTATAAACTTATAAAATGCTATTTATTTTTAATAATAGTATAGATATCGACGTGCGTCTAACTTGAGCACTGTTGGTATCCTGTCGATCTTACCTTGCTGATATATTATATAGGTACATAAATGGTAAGCCGTGATACAGGAAAACTGTTTTACATACCTGTAACAAAATGCAAAAAAATATTAGACCTTAGATTCGATCCACGCACATCACAAAAATATATATTACTAGATTTTGCCCGAGGATTCGCTCTAATGTAGATTATACTAATAGATTGCCATCCTTCGGGAACTGAATTTTTTTCCATCGTTTGGTCTTAACAAAAAGCTTTTTATATTATTATATTTTGCCCGCGGCTTCGCTCGCGTAAATGTAGGTTAGGTTAATAACAGTATCCTAGTGTCCTTTTATGTACCCTTGTATATGCGAAATTTCATGATGATGAGCCGAGTAGTTAAGGCGTGAAAGCGTAACAAACAAACTCACATTGGCATTTATAATATTAGATAGTAGATATACATGAGACTTCAAACGACAAAGATCTAACACACACAATTTATTGCTGCGGCCCAAAAATCGAAGGGTCTAAGTGTCAATCGGGGCCTAAACACCTTTGATGGGATGTGTTCGACTTGATGTATGGGCTCCGTCCCGAGTTATAAGGCCGGTGACATGTGTACGGTGACATAACGGACTTTATATTGAACACTAGCTTTTGCTGGCGGCTTTGTTCGCGTAAAAGTAGCCTGGCTGTTATCCGACTCCTTTGTTTAAATATTTTTATTTAAACAAACTACATTTTATTATGAGTGCGACGAGCGTAAGACAGATAATGACAGAGTTCGTGCGGCACATATCCAAATCGGCGCACGGCCGCCATAGTAAAAGTGCTTTTTTGATAAATATGTATCTTTATTGTCAACCAACAACTTAAATATTTGGAACGGACAAATTGTAATATAACTATTTATGCTCCGTTTAAGCTGTAAAATAGGATAGATTTCTACTGTTATAATCTAAAAATCACGTAACACGAGCTTACGTTTTTAAATTTTTCGTGCATATTTACGTATATTTGTAGGCGAAAATATTAATTATTTTAAGTTTTTTACACGCAGTAATTGAAAACACATTCATTGTTATAGTAAATGTATATTTTATATTTGTATTAAACAAAAAGTGTTGATTTTATTCACTTAATTGTGACCGCCTGTTTTGGCATATTTAGCTCGGCGGGAATTATACATAGTGCAGAAACAGTCCTTTTTTAACAAAATAAGAAACCAAACATCATTTTAATCGTGAATAACCTGAATGACCTGGATGACGATAGACATCCCTGTGACACAAGAATCCCAACTAATATCATAAATGCGAATGTGAGTTTGTTTGTTTATTTGTTATGCTTTCACACTTTACCTACACGACCGATCATTATGAAACTTCGCATACCCCTTGTCAGGGGTACAGAAAAGGACATAGGGTACCTTTGATCCAGAAAAAAGCACTGGTACTAACCTAACCTACATTTAAGTGAGCGAATCCGCGGGCATTATCTAATCCTTACTTATTCTAACGAATATTATAAATGCGAAAATGAGTTTGTTTGTTTGTTACGCTTTCACGCCTTAACTACTCAACCGATCATCATGAAATTTTGCACACACGTTGTCAGGGGTACAGAATAGGACATAGGGTACCTTTCATCCAGAAAAAATAACTGTTGCAAACCTAACCTAACCTAACCTACATTTACGCGAGCGAAGCCGCGAGTGAAAACTAGTAATATTATAAATTCGAAAGTAACTCTGTCTGTCTATCTGTCTGTATGTCTGTCTGTTACCTTTTCACGGCTAAACCACTCAACCGATTTAGATGAAATTTGGTACAGATATAGTTTAAAACCTGGGGAAGGACATAGGCTACTTTTTATTGACGTAGGTACCACGCGGGCGGATCCGCGCGCAAAAGCTAGTAGGAAATAATTCCAAAAATAATAGATTAAAAGCTGTTTGCGAAAATACAGCCTTTTGTTCTAAAGTCGTTCTTTGTTTCTGTATTTAATGACATTGTTACATTTCTAATTGAATACACGTTAAATTCTGCCGTAATAAGAATTGAGAAAGGTGTTTCGAAGACTTATGCAGCAAAGAATGGACGTCAAAAGATGTTCAAAGTATATAAGGTAAATGTATGTATATGGGACTGTTGGGACCGGAGAAAATGATAGGTGTACTCTACACCTATCTTATCTTATGTGGGGGCCAGTCAGTGCAGACCGGCGACACTTCGACCCAGTGGGATCTTTTGTGTCGACACTCTCCCAATAACGACTGCCATAGATGTTCATGGCAGCCGGGACCGACGGCTTAACGTGCACTCCGAGGCACGGAGCAGGCGATAATTGTCAATCAATACACACATAATTTCGAAAAGTCATATAACTTTCGAAAGTCAGAGGTGCGCGACGTAGATTCGAACCCGAGTACCTCTGCATTGCAGTCTGTTGGTCTCTCCACTGAGCTATCGCTGCTTATTCTACACCTATCATTTTCTCCGATCCCAACAGTCCAATATACATACAAACATTTACCTTATACACTTTGAACATCTTTTCTCTAGGGAACTTTCCCTAACCGAATTAGAGACATAATAATACTTTGACTTTACGGATGGTGAAATGGTTATAATGGTCGCTCTGCTACCATCATTGCGTCGAGTGTAGTCATCCATAATCCCCATACGACACAAAAAAAATATAAAATACAAATGGTTTCTCGAGTCTGGCTGTTCGTTATTTAAATGTTTGTTAAGTTCGCCGGGACACAGGATTCAATCGTAGCGCGTAAAATGAAATAAATAAAAATATTTAAAAAATCACGTTCCAACAATCAACAAGAAAACCCAACGATCAGATCACTCAGCCAGCGCTCGGCTTCTGGGAACCAGACTCGATGCTTTTTCCATAGTGTGCCAATTCCGACTATTCCAGGAATAAATTCAAACTATAAGTTATCCTATAGGACCCACAAAGCAGTCCTTATAAAGTTTGCTTCAAAATTAACAAGTATATGACTTGTCTGTTATTGACAAAATGTTTATTACTCAAGTGTGCCTAATCCTTCGAAGAAATACATCAAGATATTCCAAGTTGGCTTAAGTTTACAAAGCAATAAGGCTTAAACTTAGCGGCTTAATACCCCACAATTACAAGCTTTGAGCGATTCAATTATGGGTCGCAAAACTTGCTAGGAGTGTCAGTGGCCCCCTAATCATTTGTCACGGGTCACTTGGACCCTGTTTATACTGCTAACCAGGTAATTGGGTCTGTGGTCTCTGCGGCCACAGTAGGCACTCTGTTGATGGACGGGGTCTGCAAACATCCGAACGCTTTGGCTCCTATAGGGGTATATACCTCTTTGTTTACAGACTCTTTGAAGTTCGGCAAATTGGGATTTTATTGGCCGGCAATTAGATTTCGGAATTGGATTGAAATAGGGTTACTTATAGCTAATAATAGCTACATTGATTGTATATTAACCATGAATACACACACTCACACTCATGACTATATATCCTCAAAGATGTTAGTAAAGGTAATATACTAATGTCTATTTCCAGTCTCCAAACTCTTGCAAACAAGAGAATTTTATATAACACGAGCTGACCTACGCAACTTCGTCTGCTTCACATAAGAGAATTTCCAGTCTTTGCAACATTTTTCATTGATGCTCCGCTCCCATTGGATGTAGCGTGATGGTACATAGCCTATAGTCTTCCTCGATAAATGGGCTTTCCAACACTAAAATAATTTTTCAATTCGAACCAGTAGTTCCTGAGAGTAGCGCGTTCAACCAAACAAACAAACATACTCTTCAGCTTTATAATATTAGTATAGATGTAAATAATTTGATAGAAAATTGCCAAGTTTAAATTTATATAAACGTGTTCATAGCTAGCTATCATTTGAGGAAGTGCGATTAAACTTGGCGCTCATTTAGATTCAACTCTTTTGTCGGCAACACTGTCATCCCTTGACGTCGTTTTTTAGTGCAAAGCTTGGCACACTTTGTATATTTATAATTTTGATGGGATTTCTGTTAGAAAATTCTTCAACCATTCGGACTTTGACAATGTGCTCTGTAGAGAACGATAGACGATGTATGAGGCGAGCCCATCGCTGTCTACTGGACTCGGTTCCAGACACTGTTCAGCTACTGAGAATGATTTGAGAGAAAACCTAATATCTTTGCCCGACTCTCATTCAATTGCGCCACCGAGACACATATACCTTTATATAGGCCGAATAACCACATGTTTGCTACCAACAATCTAGACACCAATATAAGGTATTAACAGCTATCCAATGTTTGTTCAAAATTGGTTGTTCGAGGACACACCGCCCTTGGATCGATACATTGCACTCTCATGGCCCACTTTCAACCGATTATCTCGCACTAAGAACGCACGTAGACTAAAGTATCGATTTAGGACACACCTAGTAATTTATTCATCGCTCTAGGTGTTTCTATGTTTACTAATACTATAGGTATAAATGCGAATGTGAGTTTGTTTGTTTGTTACGCTTTCACGCCTTAACCGATCACCATGCAATTTCGCATATGCGTTGTCAGGGGAACAGAAAAGGAAAACGGTACCTTTCATCTAGAAAAAAATACTTTTATTTACTTAACCTAACTTAGCGAAGCCGCGGGCAAAAAAGTAAAAAAGTACTGATCCCAAGATCAGTACATTTTTCTAGATGTATGGTATTATCGGGATCCTTTCTTGTACCCCTGACAACATATGTACGATATTTGTAACATAATATGCGAAGAGATGCGACGGCAATTAGACTCTTATTTTTTTATTTTGCTCGTCAAAATGACCACACTTCACCTGATGGTAAGCAGTCGTGTGGTCTAAGAGCAGTGGCCTCTACACCGCCCTCATAGCAGCTGAGGCGATGTTGAGGTCTCTACTTTGACGGCCTGAGAAGGTGCTTTTTCACGCCCCGCTTAAAGGACCCAGGATTGAAGTAAGAAGGAAACACGTGCCTTGGCAGAGAATTCCATGCCTTGGTCGTTCGGCAGAGGTGTGAAAAGATTGATTTACTCTTGCAAAGATCGTACCAACTTAATATTATTATAGTTAACTAGCTAGCTGAGCCGCGCAACTTCGTCTGCTTCACATAAGAGAATTTCCCCCGTTTTTGCAACATTTTTCATTGATGCTCCGCTCCTCTTGTTCGTGGCGTGATGTTATATAGCCTGTAGCCTCCCTCGATAAATAGGCTATCCAACACTAAAATAATTTTTCAATTCGATCCAGCAGTTCCTGAGATTAGCGCGTCCAACCAATTAATTACATGAGGATCGATCGAGGAGTTAAGGCGTGAAAGCGTAATAATAAAAAAGCAAACTTACATTTGCATTTGTAATAATAGTTAGGATTAAAACTGGGCACTGATATTTCTATATCAGAACTTGTCTACGCGCCAATCAAGAAGAGTTATTCCACCTTATCCCGCCCTCCCCTTTCCTATTAAGAACAACGCGTGCTGGGCTCAGATGCCATCCTTACACAGTAGAGTCGACTAGAGCGCGTACCAACAAGTTTGGGTCCTCATACCTCTGCCGAACGACCAAGGCATGGAATTCTCTGCCAAAGCACGTGTTTCCTTCTTCCTTCAATCCTGGGTCCTTTAAGCGGGGCATGAAAAAGCACCTTCTCAGGCCGTCAAAGTAGAGACCTCAACATCGCCTCAGCTGCTATGAGGGCGATGTGGAGGCCACTGCTCTTAGACCACACCACACGACTGCTTACCATCAGGTGGAGAGTGGTCATTTTGACGAGCAAAATAAAAAAAACAAAAAAAAAAGAAGCGAATAAATGGCGCTGTCCAATCAGGAGCGGCGGCGATGGCGTGATACTCTCCCGCGCGCGCGCGGGTCGACTCGCTGCGCGGTGGCATCCTGCAGCCATTTTGTTTATGAACAGTGCTCCTTTGATTCTCAACTGATCAACCACGAATTCTTGTCGAGCTGCTAAACTTTATAATACCAGTTTTAAATAAATAAATAAATACGTCTATTTCATCGTCATCTACAAGTCAGGAGTTTCATTTGAACCAGCGACAAATACGCAGACAGAACTGCTATCAAAAATAACGTGCTCCAAATTGTTCATATGAAAATCCAACCGCAACTAAAACCAACAGAAATACTAAACAGCCATCAGCTATTACCTCACTGCAACATAACTTGATACTCTAATTGTTTAACTAATAGATTTACAATTGCCTTTCAATAAAACTTGTAACCAACAGTCTTGACAATCTTCACAGCATCTCAGCCAAATACGAATAGCTGTTGATAACCTGCGCCCTATAATGAAAGCAGCCATTCCACTTGACTTTTACGGCCGTGAGCACAACCTTATCGCTCCAATACTTCACCTCTCAAACAAAGGAACAAATAAATACAGACAGGAAAATCTTTGGACGTGACACTCGATAAAATAATGGCCAGACTCTGTTGTTATACTTCCTTATTTTATTTCAAAGTATATGCGTTTAAAAAAGGTTAGGAAATAGTATATTATTTGGTTGATACTAGCGACCCGGCCCGGCTTCGCACGGGTAGTACAAACCTTAGCAAACAAACTCTGCATATTGGTGAAAACCGCATGAAAATCTGTTCAGTAGTTTTTGAGTTTATTACAAACAGACAAAAAGATTAGATAGTGATCCACAAAATCCACAAAATTAGAAAGAGAGATTAGGTTATGTTGATTTAATATCAAATTTCTCCAGTTAGATTTTTAGAAGTGGCAGAAAAATGGTACAGTCAAACGTGACAGAAAAACAATAAAAATATTGCAAAAAGAAGAGAATTAGAAAGAATTTGGATATTTTTATTGAACTGAATGGTTTTAGAAGTAACAGGCAAAGCGAGTCTCGAAGAGTGTTAAGTAATAACGGAACAAGAAAAAGTTATAGAAAAATAATTAAGATAATAAAAAGAAAATAATAAGAACCGATAGGCTGTGTGAATGATTATCTGATAAAAGAAAGAGAACTGAAGATGGGAATGAAAGATGGGATTGAAAAAGATGAAACACAGACAGCACTGTAAGGTAAAGATTAATATTAGCGAGTATGGAGTGCAGTTACAAATTTTATACTTTATCTAACTCACTCTCTAGCTCTCTGCTCACAACTCACAACTGCTACTAACAGCATTGCTTTTATAGAAAAGCCTGTTAAACTCTTCTTAGATTCCACTTAAATCCTAACTAAAATTCATAAATGCGAATGTGAGTTTGTTTGTTACGCTTTAACGCATAAACTAATAGACCAATCATCATGAAACTTCGCATACACGTTGTCAGTGGAACAGAAAAGGACATAGGGTACTATTCATCCAGCCAAAAATGTTCCCAACCTACATTTACGCGAGCGAAGTCGCGGCTAAATCTAGTGTAGATATAAGTAGAGAAGCACAGGCATTGTCACCAAAATAAAACACCCATTTTAATGGACATCATTAAAACTGACCATTACCTTACCTATCTTAAGTAGTTTCGAGAATCCATTATCTGCTGTGGCCCTTGAGGTTAATACTGAAGTCGACCATAAAACCGATATCATGTGAAATACTAAGTTGATCAATTTCTATGAATAAATAAAATTATAAGGAACGCAAGACGAAATGTTCACGATCAGCGATGGCGATCTGTTACATACCTAACCTTATTAAAATACTAAATTGCAGTTTTCGCCAATTGACGTCAATGCAATATTGAAAATCAGCAATTATTGCATTGTAAATATTCGTACTATGTCTATACCAGTTCATAAGTCATAAGTATCAGGATCAGAAGTGTGTCAGGATCGTAGCAAATGGAAATCCGTAGTCTCTGCCTACCCCTCTGGGAAACAGGCGTGAATCTATGTATGTATGTATGTAAGTCATAAGTCATTTATTTCAGAACAAATTACATTTGTGTTCGAAATAATTTTGCATTTAGTAAAATAAAAACAAAAACAAGCACATTAATAACAATAATTAAATAATTAAAACACAATCTCATTCATTTCATGTAAAAAAAAATATATTATATAAAAACCAGTCAGAACAATGTTAAAAGTCAATAAATAAACGCTAGAATACACAATATAATTAGCAATGTTTTTAGTTTTCTTTTTCTTTCTGTTTTATAATATTTTAGGTATATGTCATTTTTAAAGAATTGTGGTTATATGTACATATTTGAATTTCTTATTAATTAATATACATAATAATATATTGCCATGTTTATGGATGTATCATATTAAACATTTCTAATTATAAAGCATATTTATTAGCAATGTCAAAAGAAATATGCCTTAAATGGATTTACATGTCAATATAAATTCTAAAATATCAACATTAGAGTATATCATTATAATTACTATTCGAAAAGATGAAAAATAAATTTAAATAAAATGGAAATTACTACAATATATATATGTTCTTTAAATAATATATGTATGTTTCGAAGCCGTGGGCAAAAAAATCAAAGACATTATTATTGAAAAAACAACGGGTTGCACTCCGGGAGTGCCGGCAGAAGTGAAAACTTGAATATTAACGTTGTGCATTTTTGATATTTTGAAATGGCTAGGGAATAATTTTGCACGAATCGCTTTAATTATCAGTATAAAAGTACTATCATTTATGTGGTAAAATAAAATATTCATTTATTGCGTATATCGTACACAAACATGACAATTCTCCCTCCGTCTTACGAATTTTCGATCAGGTCACGTGTCCTGACACGAGTTTAACATTTTTACCCATCACAAAAAAGTGCACAACGCCGCTAAAGAAGTTTTCACTTCAGTATAGAAGGATTGAAAGCATTGCCAACATTACCGGCCATTTCCATTCAAATATAGCGTTCAAATAAATTTACTGGTCGATAACTATTATAATATTCTCAGATATATAGAATCCAATCTCAGTTAATATCTATCTGTTTGGCAAGCTATTGTTTATTTGATCGAATATCAGACTCACGACTTGGCTCGAAGAATACCAAACAAATAACAGGCAACGAGACCCTTAATATACGTTTCATTATATTTTAGTGCCCAATATTTATTTATTTGGGTGATATTTTCACAAGACCAATTTCAAGAAACGAGAGCTCTCTCAGCAGTTTTCTGGATTCTGAAAATCTAGATTTCTCTGGTTCTTACTCTGACGACGAATTGTAAAACCTAATAATAATAATAATAATTTTGGTTCATACAAGACAAAGATAAAATACAATAATGATAACATATTGTATTAATAAATACAATAATAACAGGTATTTATTAATATTAAGAATTTCTTTCACGTAATGGTTAACCTATTGAGTCGCAATGACACACCGGCGGCTAACAATAGCTTTTTAATTATGACTGACTACAGTCCAAGACTTAACATGTTATAAGAGAGCGACGATTGGTTTTCTTTTTGACCGTGATTGTTTTAGAATTATTTTATCTAAGTATTCTCTAATCAATTTCAAAGCGATTTAACCGCTAACTTGCTTCAGTTTCGAATTTTGACTTAACATCTCAAATGTATGTTTTATTATGCTTGCGAATAGCCAAAGCTCTACTCGTCATCAAAATACACGTGCTAACGTCACGTCCCAGTTGACAACTCTTCTTTGTAATATCATATCTTACTAAAGGTCTTATACAAAGCGCCATAAAATGTTAGCTATTTGCTCAGCACTTGTTCTGGCATTTGAATACAATGTTTTGCTTCGAAGCAATATACTATTCATGACGGCGCAATGTTTTAGTATGTAAAACTTAACGCTGGATATATTTTTTATCTGCTTGATATTCAGCTGAGGTTGGAATTCCTCGATAAACGTACTTTATTCGACGACATTTGATAAAAATATAAAAAAAGCAGCTTCTATTGCTGCTAATATCAAAGTTCACCAAGTTCAACAAATCTTCTCGTACCACGACACTCGTTGCGACACCGTTAATCATTTCACTGCCAACGCGTAGCGATAATCGATAGTCACTATCACTAAATAACGGGATTTTCTAATACCTATACACTCACTTTACAGACTTTACAGCTCTCATTACTTCTTTGTCTCGCTCCTTCCAATTTCATTACCCATTCAGATTAGCTGGCGTGTAATAATGTTAAACTAACATCATAAAAACAGAAACACGCGTCGCCATTTACCAAAGTTATAAACCTTACGGTAAGTTTGAACAGGAGAGCGCTTCTCAAGAATAGAGCGAGTTCTCTGTGAAATTATTGCAGCTATAAAATTTCACAGCAACACAAGCAGTACAATATAAACTTATACAGGTGTATAATACGCCAGTGTATTTGAACATACAATATAATTTGTACGTGTTGAAAACAATAAACATTTTTTGTTGCTTTTCGCTTAGTTGGCGCCCCACGTGGGACTCATTTCAATTATAACGGACGAGCGCGGTGCAACATTTTGAATTGAACTCGTTGACACCGAAACTGATTGTTTTATTTAGTAAAAATATATTTTACTAGACGTAGCAAGTAGTCAGTTAAAATTCAATAAAGCAAATATGTTCCCAGCAGCAACTCCGAAACACGTTGCGGCTTAATATGTTATAACGGTACCCATTATTCTGCTACGCCGGGAGTAATTACAGACAAGAATCATATCCAAACATATTTGCTGAAAACCCACTTCAAGTACTAAATCAAACTTGTGAGATAAGGCAGCTTTAATTACTTTCCTTAATCCAAATACGCGGAGAATTCTAAATATTCTCATATCTCGTTTAAAGTTGTGTATGTTAAGACGAGATGGACATTTTCTAAGCTGGCTTAAGCCGGTTGCATTCTTGCCGGAGGGCCAGTGGGGATTGAAAATTGTATTAATTGAAATAGCTAGATAAGAGTTTGAAGAGCCGTCTTCGGGCGTGACTGTCAGCTGTAATCCGCTCGCTTACATGGATAATCCGGTGGATTCGAGTGGACCGCTCTCAGTTACTCCGTTCGTTGGAATCGCGACGTACGAAATCTGGTCGGCTTCCAGTTTTTGTTAAAGGATTTAATGTAGACGCGTTGCGGAATTTGAGTGAGACAGTTTCGTTTCAAAGGTGAGAAGCTAATTTATTCATATGAAGCGTGTTTTCCGCGGGTTTTGTAACAGTATTATATTGGATAACAGATGTCCAAATATTAAATAAAATGAATAATGCAGAGCTAAGTCGAGCTGTTGCGACATCATAAAATGTATATATTTATCGATTGCTCGACATTTTAGTACAGTTGGCAAATACGAAATTGGAAAACTTCGACGTCGACAGGAAATGTTTCTGAACTTAGAATTTGTACAATACTGCCTATGTCGGAATGAATGATTGTTATATTATGTGGTCCATATTTTGTCGCAAATATAAACTTTAGAACTTTTGTTTGACCATTTACATTATTGGCAAATGTATTTTCACGATCTGTTACGTATAATGTCTACTTATAATAACTACTATGTGCGTAATTTATGTTTATGACTGCACGGATGATGACGGCACAGTGATTTAAGTGGATGCATCGCCACTATTACTTGGAGTTTGGGTTGAATCTCCGCAAGGTATGAAATATTGTGGAATCCATAGACAGCTGTTTCAAGCCTAGATTTCAATGTACTACGTAATGCTCTCCACAATAATCCCATTTGTCATTATTAGAGGATACAAACATAATTATTGTTCAATTGCAGAATTACTACAACAAAGTAAATAACTATTGTTGTCAATAAATTATTTTTCCAATTTGTCGAGAGACCAAAATATGAATAGGATCCAATCTCTAATATTATTTATATACAAAAAATACTGATTTACTGTTTTCTTTATGTCTTTTCTTTGGCGAGGGTTCACTTGATTGACAGATCAATTCGTTTGGCCGTTCAACATGGCTGTTCTTTTATCAGCGATATGAAGAAATAGCTTTTGTAAACATTTTTTTATTGTGTATAAAACAATGACTTTGCGGATTGCTCCAGTTCAATAAGTCAATGTTAGGTTTATTTTCTGCATCTTGGTCTTTGTTTGGAATGATTGGATTTTATTTTGTAATCTATCCTTCCTCTCTTTAAATACGAGGCAAATATAAATGGGACATTCGGAAAAGGCAATGTTAGACAGTCTGCTGTAAGGTCAGGTGAAAAGTATGCATCAATGCATTCCCCAGCGTAAAAAAACAGGTCAAATGTAACTTAGTATAACTACTAATTATGATGTTTATAAGTTTTACTTTGGAACCTAAATCAATAACAGATTTTTAACTTTGAGTATCCTAGACTGAGGAGCATGCAAGAGGAATGTTAGTGAGGCACAAATGGCGTATCGGAAATTTGAATCTCTAGTAATCCCAGGAACAGTGTCGGGCCTTCAGAGAGCGCTTTATGCGACTCAGATGGAAGAAAAATAAATTAGAACCATGCAAGTAGGACGCCATTATTGGATCTTGCACCATCTTAAAAGGTTTTAAGATGGTGCAATTGCAAAATGATTTTAATTAAGCCCTGTGGGCAAGGACGGATCTATATCCTAGATCCGTCATAGTCCACGGGGCTTAATTAAAATCGGATATCAACTCAAAAATACATTTCCATTCATAATTAAAACTGCCCATTTCAAATAACGGTCACAGCAAACGAAATGTATGACAAACAAAATGTTTTCGACCAACCGTACATTCCCACTGTTTGCAAAACGTGCACAATTTGTGTTTATTTTTCTTTATAGCAACCGTTTTGTCCCTTTGTGACGGCTTTATCTGAAATCTGGACAAACAGCCGCCATAGTTATAGTGGGCGTTGCATTTACACATTCTAAGTAATGTTCTCATAAATCCTTTTTGTGGCCTCGGTACATCAGATAGAAAAACCACTTTCAAACATAATTAAGTCAGATTTTAACTGCCTTGTTGGCGCCGTGAAGCAAGTAAACTTCGCTATGAAAGTTTGCGAACACCAAGCTTTTTCCAGTACTCATTCTCAAGTTGTCTCCAAATTGCCTGCAAAATAACAATATTCGCTGTCCTATTACGGAAATATGTCTTTAGCAAGTATATGTGTAACATGTCTGTCAATCCTTTTAGGGATATCGAAGCAAGACTATTTATGAATCCTTTGGCTCTAGAGTAAAATAAATTGTTTGAGATTTTAGGATGAATCTACATTATTTCAGGCAGTGATGTAATCGTATAAAGGGCCAATGGCGCTATGTTAAAAAATCAATCCTCAAAGTTAAAGACAGCAGAGTATCTGCCATGATTAAACCAACCAGAGAGGGTAAATAGGTAAAAATCGCTCCCTAGGTAGGATCAAAGTCGCCACATGGTAAGTAAGCATCCCTATCTAATAAGCACAGAACTTTATACAAGGTTAAAAACAACGAACCGACCGAAAACGTACGATAAATATGTGAAAACCCTTCTTTCGCCCATATTGAAATTATAGGCTTACTGAGGCTATCCCTTTGCCAACCTTCAACCCATTTGTTAAATAAAAAAAATACATGTTGCCGATTTCATAACCTGCAATACTTTTCAGTATGATGTAAATATATATAAAACTAGATTTTGCCCGCGGTTTTGCTTCCGTACATGTAAATTAGGTGAAGTTACTAACAATACTATTTTCTGGATTAAAGTTATCCAATGTCCTTTTCTCTTCCCTGGACAATGTGTTTGCGATATTTTATGATGATTGATCGAGTAGTTAAGGCTTGAAAACGTAACAAATAAACTCAAATTCGCATTTATTTTATTAGTTAGGATGATATTCATAATTGGCCGTACTTTCTGAAAAACGTTCCAACCCACAAAGTTAACATTTTGAGATAATCGTGATTGAAGTTCAATCCCGTAGTGCTTCTTCATACATGAGGGTTGTGCTACTAAGTCATGATTTCATATTTAGAGTGATAGTAGAGCTACCAAATTTTCCAGCTAGTAAATAGTAACCCCGTGACTAATTTGCTAATAATAACTCGATTTTGACCCGAGTGTGGGTTGAACGTTTTTCAGAAAGTACGTCTAATTATACTGTATGTTTTTTTTATGTGTGTTACCTCATAACTTTTTTCTAGGTGAACCGATTTTGATGATTCTTTTTTTATTTGAAAGCTGGTGCTTTCCATTTGGTCCCATTTAATTTTAATCAAGATTTGACTTGCGCCGCGTGCTACGTCTATGTGTGTAATTGTGCATGCCAATGTTATGTTATGATTATAATAAGACATCTCATGTATAACTAGTTACAAACTTACCTAGGCTGACACCGACTCCATTAATCTATATATATTAATATATAGATTAATGGAGTTAAAGTTTTAAAAAGGGGTACAAAGTTTTTGCTTCACGTTAATACGTGAAGCAAAAACTTTGTACCCCTTTTTACGTAAATTGCGCGGACAGAGGAGTATGAAATTTGGCACAGTTAAAGTTTATATGTGGAAGGAGTGACGAATCCTAATATTTATATAAAATATGCATTAGAAATACATTAAATTATTAAAAAAACACTACACGCACACACTCATGCATTTGACACACGCAGTCGAAGCGCGTAACTATGGTTACATACATATATCAATATATAATGACATATATCAGCAATATCTTACAGGCAAACTTTGGTCGAATTTCGAGCACTAGGCGACCGCTAGTAACAATCATTCAATTATTCACAAGAATACGCAATTTTTTTTTTACTTACTATTGCATTTTTTTGTTTTAGAATATTCCTTTTTGAAGTCGGTTTTCTTGTTTAAATATGTAATAAAGTTCATAAACTTTTTTGTATCGCTTAATCGGTAAACAATTTAAGTAGGTCGTTTTGCCGAAAAGGCGACATTGGCTCAATGGTTCGGAAATGCGTTCCCGCGATTGTCAAAGTAACCCGTTGCGTTGGTTGTTTACTGCCAAACCACTGGAGCCGGCAGGTATTTCATTTAATCTGTTGTTCGTATGGTATTAAATTTATCACATTTAAATTATCTGTCTTTTTTATTTCGATATTGTGGTGGTGTTTAGATATATAGATTCACGACTACTTATATAATTTATACTAATATTTTCCACTAGATGTTCCCGCGGTTTTACCCGCATTTATCGTTATTGCGCCGCCCCCGTGGGACGTAGCGTGATGATATATAGCCTTCCTCGATAAATAGGCTATCCAAGACTAAAAGAATTTTTCAAATCGATCAGTAGTTTCTGAGATTAGCGCGTTCAAACAAACAAACAAACTCTTCAGCTTTATAATATTAGTATAGATTTGTTTTAGGTTAGAATACTAATCTAACCTTAAGGCATAGCTGGCAAAATGTGAGTATGGTATTATGGTATATAGTAGTAGTTCTATTTGACGGTAAATTCCAATAACGCTTTTCCAACCCGGCATTTCAAATTCAATTTATTGTATTCCAAAATGTACAGTTACAGGTGGTAGGCTTAAGAATATGTAACAAATTTTGGACCCTGTCGGGCACAGCACTATTAGGAGAGATTTAAACCAGGAACCTTACATATAACTCATGGCAGACCATCTGTCGTTACTTGAAGGCTCATATTATAAATAAACAGAAACACGTCAAATCAAATCCATCAAATAAAAACCTTTAAAAAAATCGGACAGTATTTTTCAGACTTGATTAATAATTTCACCGCCCCGTGCAAATGTTCAATTTCACCTTCCTGCGTGTAAAATAAATATTGACAGAAAATCAAATATGGCTCATGGTTTGACAGTTGCTTTATATATCGTTATCAAACGAAATTGGCAATTACTTAAATACAGACTTGTGCTGGTGTCAGTGAGACGACTACTGAACGAAAATTTTCTTGAAATGGTATAAGACAATGTGTAATTTCTTGTTATTTAGACCACCTAGAGCTAGGATTATATCTTGTGTAGTAGTGCACTTGATTAATATACAAACAACAGACAAAGAACACGCACAACAACTAATCGATTGTGAATTGTGAATCACGAAAATTTTTGTCCGACGTACGTGTTGGCTGGTGGCAAGGAGAGGTGAGGTGAGGTGAGGTGAGCGAGGAGAAGAGGCAAAGAAATTCAAAAACAACTTCCAATCATATTCTTATAAAGGCGCAATAGATAATACATAAAATATTTGTCAATTAAATTATCGAGTACTCATAAATATAAAAACATTTTGTTGCCATATTTCAAATCGTAATTTTATAACTGGCAAACTTATTTGCGTTGTCGAACTTTAGTTATTTATCGCTCGGAAGTGGAGCGATGCGGTCGTCCCGGCACGATGATAAGCCGCCGGATAAATTCTGGATTATGCAGGAGAACTCGGCTGATTTATATGTATAGCTCACTGATTCGCGTACAGTGACATCATGAAGGTTCTATGGATAGTAAAATTGTATGTTCATGTAGGTGTTTTGGTCCCAACATTTTATGATAAGCCACGATACTGGAGTTTTAGAATATATGAAGCTCTTATTTTGTTAGGTTACTGAGTGTTTCTTTGCAGAATATCTGAATACCAAATTTGCTCTCCACTCGGGAATCGGGAGAACTTTACGATCGATGAGCGCCATTCGTAACTACAAATATGTTCACAGTAAATCTATTGAACTAACGAGGCACATTGATAAGAACAAGAATGATATTTGCTGTACAAGTAACTTTATTTGTATCTTTTTCATATATCTAAGCTGCTGAAGAAGCATGCGGCCTGCCTAACAACTTACCTTTATGTAACTCGAGTAACTTAGTAAACTCATCAACGTATATAGTTTAACGTTCATAAGTGTCACTTTGTGACCTAAATGAATAAATGTTTTTGACTTTGACCTAACGCTTCTAACTCCAGAAGCATGCAATGTATAAACATTAATTATTTATTAGTATTAGACAGCACAGCGTCTTTTTAAGGCGCCTGGAGAAACTACTTGCCACAAGAACTCAGCAAACATGACTGGCTAAGATCTTCCATGGAGTGAAGATGCTCTGTAGTCGGGCTATTCCAGTTTGATCTTAATCCCACTTTTAAGCAATTATTCTGCTGTGTTCTAGCTCTTTTCAAAATAATATAGTTGATTTTTCCTCCTGTCACGCAGCAATGAGGCAACGGATTGACGTGTTTTTTTGCTACAGATAATCTATGAGTCGAAGAATGAGATAGGCTACTTCTAAGTGTAAACTTAAAAGAGCTCGATTTTGTTAGTGGTGAGCCGCGTTTTTTTTTGTAGCACCATTTACGTAGGTTCTGTTATATAATGTAAAATTATGGTCGAAAAATTTGGTTATGCAAAGAATTCGATTAAAACACAAATTAAACAAAATTATGTATGTTTGGTCTCATCCTAAAACCGAAACATGCTCAGTTCATGTGGGATAGACCTTCAACACCAAGGAGGCACAACCACGGGTATAAGCTAGTTCGTAATCAGTTTTATAACCTCTTCTAAGTTTCTAGAATGTCCTAAAGAGATATATTCCAACTGCGATATACATAAATAGCTACAAGGCCTATCACCAATCGATAATGCTTAACCGTCTGCCCGACCTACAATATAACAGCCGTGAACCCATGAATCAGGGTAATGATGTGTCGGCAGTTACCGTTAGTAACTAATGGGGGCCATTGATCATCTATGGGGCTTTTAGCACCCTGAAATATGTTCCAGAGCTAATGGAATTGAGGAAACGAAGTGTCAGCTGTTACCTAACTGACAACAGTGACAAAGCATAATCGGTCACATTCAATTTTGTCTGCACGGATGACGTAGTGATTTAAGTGAAAGCCATTGCCACTCCGCCCAGGGTTATGGTTGCGAACTCGGGACAAAAATTTGTGTGATCCACAAATAATTTTTCCGAGTTTGGATGTTTGTAATGTCCACCGCAACACAGGAAATATAACTAGCACGAGATAAACCTAAAAGTTTAAAATATAACTAGCACGAGATAAACCTAAAAGTTTAAAATATAACTAGCACGAGATAAACCTAAAAGTTTAAAATATAACTAGCACGAGATAAACCTAAAAGTTTAAAATATAACTAGCACGAGATAAACCTAAAAGTTTAAAATATAACTAGCACGAGATAAACCTAAAAGTTTAAAATATCTAGCTATGCATTAACGTCACAAAGTCACACATAGTTACATCTGTTTATCGGGATAAATTATTGAAATATGATGTAGATATGCATACATAGATTCTGACTCGAGTAATGTAGTAATTTATACAGGTATGACTTTGGAGTTTGACAGAAATATTTTTGAAGTGAAAACTTCTTTAGGCGCGTTGAGCACTTCTTGGGTGTACAAAAATCATAGAACTCGCGTCATCGTCACGATTCCACGCTTTCCATTTTAGAATATTCACAATATCTCAGAAATGGTACGTCTTACGCAAAAAGTAACGAAATTTTGACCCCCTTAAACCCCAAGAGAGTATCAGGAATCCGGCCGCACCTTTTTTTTTATAAAGAAGTGTTTATGATCAAGGATTAAAGTTTTGACTTCTATCGGCAGTCTCCAAAGATTGCCCCAATTTTTTTATACCCACATTTTACCTGCTGTTGATGCGGTATGAATACTGGAACTTTACCAGACCACAAACACGGCGAAAACTTATGCCACGAGATCAACGAGGCTCAACGTCATACGTCAACTTATTTTCATAAATTTTTTCTGTCTACCGTTATGAAGAGATCAAGGAATAAAAACGAAAGTGGAATGAATTACTGTCGAATTGAAAGTGACAGGCGAAGTAGATGTATTGTCATATTAGAGGTTTTCTGGAGAAATGAATTTTTTGTTTGACAAGTATTCGGGACCTCGTAGACAAGATCGCTCGCTCTAAGCGATAAGGCCACGAGTAGGTATGCTATTATATTATTTGTTTCTGTCTTTTCATCGAGTACCTAGAGATTACATATTCCTCGCGTTTAATTGTCTCAGCGGCGCAGCGGTCCTGAAATTGACTGCTGTGCATGAGGTCTTGGTTTCGAATCCCGAGTTAGACCAATAAAGAGTTATTGGGATGCCAAAAAATCTCAACTGTTACAGTTAGAAAGTCGGCGGTGTTAACGTGCTTTCCGAGGCACGGAGCAGGCGATAATTGTCAATTAATACGCAGATAATTTCGAAAAGTCATATAACTTCCGAAAGTCAGAGGTGCGCGACGTGGGTTCGAACCCGAGACCCTCTGCATTGCAGTCTGTTGGTCTCCCCACTGAGCTATCGCTGCTCTCTGCGCCCGGTTACTCTCCGGTCGTGTCACATTACCGACCCATCGGGTTATAAGAACTAGGGAATAAAGAGTGCATTTGCCCCACATATTTCTGAAATTATTCTCCTACGTAGATGGATCTTCGTTAAGATTGGCCGCCGTGGCTAAAAATTGGTTTGGAGAACCATGACGTCACGCCTCATAGTAAAGTGGTCTGCTCGCTATTGCCACCGCGTCCAGGAATCTGGGTTTGTTCCCTGCAGGGAATAAAGAACTGTGTAATCCACAAATAGGTTATTCCAGTATGCGTGTTATTAAAGTCCCTAGTCCTGCAATAAACTTTATTGCGATCTTCTACCTGGATGTACAAATATTATGATTTATCTAATATTGTCTTCTGTTTACGCGAATGTTATTCATTGAAATTAAACTACTATATACGAATTTTATCGCGTTGTTTATTTGACGCTTTATTACATAATTTAGAAACTGTTACACTACTATTACTATTAAACTTTACTAATTTTAAGCTAATTAAATTATTAAAAATATTATGCTATTTATATTTATGTTTCACTTTCCCCGACGTTTCGGTTGCTTTTCAGCAGCCATGGTCACGGGGAGACTAAGATGGTAGTTGTCTCAATGTTCCAGTGTAGTTATTTCATAATTTAATCATTGGTGTTTCTATTTACGCTATTTAAGTATGGAAGTTGAATTGATAGAAAAATATCTATATAAAAATATAACATTTATTATCAAAGCTTTTGTATGTATTTCACCGATAGTCACTCTATTTATTCATCTAGTATGATGAATAAATAGAGTGACCTTCCATTTACAATTGGTTTTTATAATATCTTATAAGTTATAAGGTTGCCTGAACGAAATTACTTTTAGTATTAAGGTTGCCTTTTATACATACGTATTTGTAGAAATGCTTTTGTTAGAAAAGTTAATTGGTGTACAATAATAGGTCTTGTATACGGCGTAGGAAACAAGCGCAAGTTGGGACATGTGCAGATGTGAGCTTTACGTATGACTAACTAGCGCATGTAGTCCTCGCAAAGTGAATGAAGCCAGAGAAGTGTGTCAGGACTGTAGCAAATGGAAATCCGTATTCTCTGCCTATCCCTCTGGGAAACAGGCGTGAATCTATGTATGTATGTAGTCCTCGCAAGTAACTTGCTTTTGTAGCCCATGCGAGTTGTTTACGCATGTAGCCCGTGCAAGTCGTGCGTGTAACCCACACGAATAACTAATCACATGTATCCCGCGCGAGTTACTAACGCATATATCTCGCTTCAATAGCGTTGCTAATCTTTTCCCTTACGAATAACTTGTAGCCTGAGTATTTAGCCCGCGCGACTAGCTTGCGCATGTACCCCTCGCTAGTAACGTGCGCATGTGGGTCTCACAAGGTACTTGCACCATTTACAAGCATAATAAAGAACCTCACGACAGATCGCACTAAAATATTCGCTGAGGAGGTAGCGACAAAAGTAGCGCGAAGAATGGCTAACTGCTTATTAAGCTGGTACTTGCTGTTGACTGTCAACAATCGTTAATAGTCATTATCAAACTGTAGCATATAAATTCAGCAAAAATTTCAGCAGATTTCTGTAGCTAAATTTAAATATGTATCTGACATTTCATACAAGGAAAGCCTATAAATATTTACCTCTAATCGATCGTAAACTTAATAGCAATCAAATGCTACAGAGCTGAGGAAGCAGCCAGATTTAATTATGACATTTTGATCATTTGGTCACAAAATTCTCACGTGCTATTTTCATTTTAAATTGCTACACCCAAAGGTGTGAAATATTAATATTTAATAGCTACTGAAGGTTTAACGACGCGCGACGCCGTCAGGTGTCTCCTTATTTACTTATTTATGACACATATAAGTTAAACTTTTGATCCTTTCGGATGACGGCGGAATTCTAATTCTGTGCTCTTGGGACATTTAACTCCGATGTCAGTCGGTACACGTGTCGGATCCCTTGTCCTTCGCAGTTATTACTGGTACTTGAGTGTTATAAATAACCTTGCAAGTTCGCACATGTTTATATCGCCATTTTGTGAAGGTAATCCTTCGTATATTAACGGCCGGTAAGGTGAAAGCTAAAGATGGATAACAGTTTTTTGGATTTTTCTTGGTGAATATCTTTTATTACAAATGCTTATGTGAACATGTATTTCATTTAATGCTGGTAGTTATGGACACATGCAACATCCTCTATAAGCCTCTCACAGAATATCGACGTAAAATAGCAGTATTCCTACTGTTGTGTTTCGTTCGGTGAGTGAGAGTGCCGGAGGCCCAATCACCCTCTTTCCCCCTTCCGGCTCCTTCTTCTTCCAACTTCCTTTCCTAAAGAGTCGGCAACGCGCAAGTGATGCCTCTGGTGTTGCAGGCGTCTATAGGCTACGGTGACCACTTACTATCAGGTGGGCCGTATGATAGTTTGCCATCTTCGTTGTATAAAAAAAATACTAATAAAAGCGTGTTAAAATATTTTAGTTACCTAAACTAACTCTATGCCTCTATAAGTATACCAAATTATGATAAAGGGTTATCCTCTTCACCAACCTTGCGGCTTCATTATTTTTGTTTGAGCTGGAGTATCAGCGTCGGGGTATGTAGCAGCATGATAACTTTTTCTGGGATAATTTTAAACTTTACTCAATTTATTTTACTCAATTCATTTCACTCTAGTGCTAGCCCGTATCGCGTTGCATTTTGAACGCCCGTGGCTCCAGTTTTGCGTTTCATATTATGCACTATCCCTCCGGTTATACTCATGGTATAAAATGAAATGTTTAAATTTCAAGTTAAATTTAAGCTATTAAACTGTGTGTCAAAATTCGTTGCTAAAAGAATTCAGCAACAAATTTTAGACAGAATTTTAGAATTATAGACAGCTAAAAGATGTATTGTTTTGGGTTCACACCAGAACTTAATTAAAAATATATGTATTGATGCAGCTTTTTAAAGTTATATAGATTAGGTATCTATACATTATTATGTCGAAAAAGACATAATAATCTACTAGTATTATAAACGTAAAAGTCAATCCAGGCCAACCGCTTGAACGATTTATGTGACATCCTGTGATGGAAATCATACAGCATACATTAAAAATAAGAGAACGGCTTGTATACAATAACAAGGATAAATAATGCAGAAGGCTTTATAAATAATAAAACAATGTCGGTTTATTACAGAAAGTTGTGAACTGGGTTAAAAACCAATCTTGGAATTCTATTCCCTGGGGTTGGCAACGCGGTACCCATGGGATTGCAAGTCATCATATGCTACGCGATAGCCTGATGGGAGACTGTTGGACTCCCACGCAGGAGTCCCAAGTTTGCTCCCAAAGTACGCACCTCTGACTTTTCAAAGGGCACATACCTTTAATGTAATGATGAAGGAAAACATCGTGATCAAGTTTTCCATATTGTTCTTAAAGATATATGAAGTCAATCCCAATCCGCACTGAGTCGTGGTGGACTATGGCCTAACCCTTCTCACTGAGAAGAAGCATGTGCCCAGCAGTGGGACAGTTTATATACAGGGTTAATATGCTACGATAAGCGCTTACCACAAGGAGGACGGTAAGCTTATTTGCAACCTTTGTTATATTAAAATTATTACATCGGGGGATATAAAAGGATCCATATTATTTAGAACAGATAGTACCACCTGACACCCCCGATGAATTTTTACGACGCGTTATAAATAAAGAAAATTTCAAGACATATTACAATCATAAAAAGGTAAAGTCTTAAGGAACAAGAAGAGTATTTAAAAAGTTGTCGGTCCAACATAAAAATGCAACTTAAGTTGTTTTACAGAGTAATTACTGTCCGTCATAAAGGTAACGGGTGTTCGACGATTTCCCTGAGGGGTGAGGGTAATCAAAATCTGTTTGAGTTAAAATTTTATGTTCTAGGCTTTTACTACTCACAGAAACATGGCTATTTCCCTCATTAAATGTTTAGAAATCCACAGTGCTTTACAGAATTGACATGCTTAATGTCTTTTTACGTGATATGATCTGGAATGAGATGGTTCGTAAAAGAACCGATGCAATGCAAATTAGGCCTAGTTCTTTTATTAAGAAGCGAGTCATTTTACTTGCGGACAGATAATTTTTTACATATTTTCATAAAAATATGTCAAAATCTAACTGTTCGTCACTAAGACGACTCGTTTCTTACATATAGTGAACCGTGCCTCATATAGTCTGCTAACCTAGGCAAAGCTTTGGATTATTTATTTTATTTTATTTATTTATTTTTACAGAAAGCTTACAGACTAATATTCTTATATATTAGTCTATAAGTACCATCACATTTTCGTCTCAAAAAGTCAGTGTATACATATTTATTAAAATTATGATGTACCTAATTTAAATTAGAGTTTGTTTGTTTATTACGCTTTCACACCTTAACTAATTGACCAATCATCATGAAATGTATACGCATACACTTTTTCAGGGGAACAGAAAATGACATAGAGTACCTATTATCCAAAAAAAAGTATTCTCACTAATCTAAACATAATCTACATTTACGCGAGCGAAGCCGTGGGCAAAATATAGTTAATAATAAATTCTTATCTAGAAATCTTACTACGTTACGTAGAACGTCGTTTTTTTAAATTTTAGCCTAATCCATGACCTTGTATTAATTTTTCAGTTCATTTAAAGTGCTGAAACCCATTTAAGACAAAATAGTTCCGAAGTCTATCTAGAAATAACATTTTTTAAGAAAATACCCGTTAGTGGTGTAGGTACTCTCTTTGAACGGAAGTTGGCGGGCGCGCGTCATCCGCCGCTAATGGCGGGCTGTCATGGCCGCCGGCACTTCCGGTGGAAAGATCCGCAACTACTTGATATCTCGCTAAATTCTTGCAGAATATTTTTTTGCAAACTGTAGTAGACTTTTAACGTAAAAAGACGTTTATTTCAAAGTCAAATTCTGTTATGAATTTAATGAAAATCTGATATATTT
This sequence comes from Catocala sponsa, assembly GCA_963564715.1. Lineage (NCBI taxonomy): Eukaryota > Metazoa > Arthropoda > Insecta > Lepidoptera > Erebidae > Catocala > Catocala sponsa. The sequence goes on from OY751352.1 coordinate 3,876,215, forward strand.
TTAGCGAGGTTTTCCAAGGATTAGAATATTTATTTGAAATCGTTTACAAAATGTTTTACGGTAGCTGTTACATGTCAGTAACAACAGCGTGGACTGTTAAAGTAACAGTGAGATTCGACCGAAACCTCGTCATGTGGTAAAATTAACTATAATCAGCATGGCTCTGTTCAGAACAAAGTGGAACGAGATAACCTTTTAAAAGTTTCAAAAGATCTCAGCTTGAAACGTTACAGATTCGTCAAAATATACGCAATGTGTCTCTCCTGTGCAATTATTGTGCCTTCTGGCTGTGGGATCTCGCAACATTTTCAGTCACTCCGCAAAAACTAAGAACATTTTCGATCGCATCTAGTCGTCTTCAATTTGTTACGTATTCTGAGAAAAACCTAGCCTAGATCAACAATAATCTATAATAATATAATACAGCTGAAGAGTTAGATTGTTTTTGTTTAATATCTATAACTGCCAGTTGGGTTTAAAAATAAACTTTTTTCCAAATGCAAAAAGTCTATTTTTAAACCCAACTAAGCCTAATTTTTGAGAAACATTATAGGCTATGATATATTATAGAGTAGCGCTACAAGCCACGGAAGCAAAGCTGTCATGATAAACGTGAGTAAAATCGCGAGGGACAGCTAATAATAACACAAACGGATCAACAAAAAGAAACACCGATCATTTATCAGATGAAAAATATCACCTAAGTGGTGAACTAGACGTGCTCGCAAACAATCCAGTTACCACGCGACACGCTAGTATATTAATGTTGGCAAACATTAAGTGTGCGCCCCACGATCCGTCTGCGTCGGCCATTTTACTTACGTCATCACTCACGGCGCGGAGTGGGGGAAACGGTTCAGTTGATGCCGGACGGCTGAACAAGAATGCCGTTAGTAACGGTCCCGGAGTAATAAAATGTGGTAGATGGTCCGTCGTTTTTGGACAAGTTATATACATAAAGTTGGCTTCTTGTGGTATTTGGTACACAACATTTAATTTAGGATTTAATATACTATACTAATAAAATAAAGCTGATGGGTTTTTTGCTACCGAACCGAAAACCTTTAGGCACAGCAGTCCTATATACCAGACGACAACGGAAAGAGTTTTTTAAACTGTCGCGGGACACTGCACATTCACACACATCTTCACATACATACATACATACATAGATTCACGCCCGATTCCCAGAGGGGTAGGCAGAGACTACGGACTTCCATTTGCTACGATTCTGACACACTTCTCTGGCTTCATTCACTTTCATCACATTCCTCATATACGTCCGTCGATTCAAGGAGCTCTTAACCTGGCCTTTGTCCAGAACGCCTCCGATCTCATACAACTTCACAAACATTACAACAAAGAATACAAATAACCGAAAATCGTAAACGCAACTCTCGGCGTGAGACTACCTTCCAAATAATCAATAAAACCATCCTGCCACACAGTCAACACAATAAAAGCAAATTTGTTCTTTAATCTTCGACTTCACAATAATATTTACATAGATAAACGCAGCTATCTTCACACAACACATGGGCAAATTGAGGTTAGATCACATAATGGTGGCCGTCGGCCGTGGCGGCGAGGGCCATTATTTGCGCATTACCATAATCCTCTGAGCTATTAGGTTAATACCCGTAATGCCATGAGTCCTGCTTGCCATTTAAGACCGAATTCCATTTGTACATCTTATTTACTCTTACATATAAAGATGTAAGGGATCGTGTACGTTTTAACTAAGTTTATTAACAGTCAAAAAATAGGGTAGTTAGTTAGTAGAGTATATTTTATTATTTATGTGTAACTAGGTTCTGCCCGCGGCTTTGCTTGCGTAGAAGTAGGTATCTTAGAACTGTTTTTTTAAGTGATAACTTCTTTAGGCGCGTTGAGCACTTATTGGGTGAACAAAAATCATGGAACTCGCGTCATCGTCACCGAACGCTTTCCATTTTTGAATTATTTTTGGTTTATAAAGAAGTGTTTATGATCAAGGATTAAAGTTTTAAATCTACCCTATTTTTAATAGAAAACAGGCGGATCAAATCTGGTAGAAAATAATGTCCACACTTTTAAACATATCACTTAAATAGTTTCAGATAATAGTAAAGTTTAAAAGCAGCAGTTTATCTTTGAAATCTTAGAATACCAGACATAATTAAAAATCGATTGTGATTGACCGCTAGTGTGCCGATGCTACTAAATAGGACTAATAATAATAATAAACTAATAGTTCCAAAATTATTTTTTCGAATCAACGATAATTTAATTGTAATTTTTCGACAAAATACCTAACCCCTTATGCAGAACCATGGCATACACTACCGCTTGTCCGCCAAGGCAGACGCTTTCACCATACCCTTACCATGCATTATTCCCATCACTGTATTATGAGCGTGTCAAAATTAATCAAATGAGGTTATAACAACCCTTTGTTAAACACGTGACAACATACCAAACGATCTCGATTACACTAATTAATTCGCACATAATTATATCTAACATAATTAATATCTAACAGTGCAAACACACCTTATTACGTCAGAACACCACCTTAACCGAATCTAATTAAGGATTATATTCGCTTAGTAGATATCCATTGGCGGTTTAGTGTGGCGCGTATTGTGTTTAATGAGATAATTAGAGCGGGAAGCGGTGATGGATTGTGGTATTGCGGGACGCTCGCTGATGAGTTTTTGTTGGATCAGATTGAGCGTCTTTGTGCACGGATTAATGTATCAGACATGCTTTACCACGATCTGTTAAAGTATTGTGCTAGAGTGGGGCAGGGCGATACAGATTGTATAGCTTTGTCTAGTTCTCACGCAAGATACGTGATAGTGGTACGGTGCCTGAAGACAACTGAAGAAGTAAAATGGTTTGTTATTTTTGAGTCCTAGAGTTTTCGACAGGTCGAACAGTCTACAAGACATATTTTCCGACTGCGTGAATTTTTTGACGAAAAAGCCATTATGATATCTTATAAATACTCTCAACCCGGGAACCAAACCTGAGAGTTCATAATCGATCTTCGTCAGAGTCAGAGGAGACCGCCGAGGCATTTCTTAAATTTTCTTAACAAGGAACTATTCCGCCTATACTATCGACCTTCAGCCATTTAACCCATCGAGCTACCGCTTAAAACTTGCATATCAAAAAATCTTGGCACCTAACCGAACTTGGGATCTTTTTAATACCGCGAGTACGATCCATTCAACGTTTAACCAAATAACTGAACACAGTAATGAGTATAGAAATAATTTACTAAGATTATGCCATTGTGCTCACACACCTCATTAGGCGCTCATCAAGTCGAAAATTGTTAAAGCGAGTCTCCAAACTCGTCCCAGACTACATACAGAACGGCCAAATATAGACAATGTCACCTTTCATCTCAGTCTAAACACTTAATATTTAATTATTAAGAATAGTCAAGCATATAAGTAAATTATTGTTTTTATTTTAAGACTATTAATCCTAACTAATATTTTAAATGCGTATGTGAGTTGTTAACGCTGACACGCCTAAACTACTTGACCGATCATCATGAAATTTCGCATACACATTGTCAGGGTCACAGAAATGGATGTAGGGTACCTTTCTTCCAGATAAATGTACTGTTTCCGAGTAACCCACGCCGTAAAAGCTAGTACATTATATAAATTCAGCCCAGTCCATTTATTGTCTCAGTTACAGCCCTATTCTCAGCATGAGCAGTACTGCAGGCCACTGCGGGTTGACAGACATCATACATATTTAAAAAAACATTATATATTATTCACCCATCATTAAAGCGAGCGATAATAATTAATGATTAGAGGTGCGTGTAGTGAGATTGAACTTGAGATCGTTATGTGGCACACTAACGGTCTTCCGACTGGGCTGTCAGGGGTATTAATGAACTATGATATCATATTTTGGGATTAAATATAATGACCACGAAAAATACTAATTGCGCAGCAAAATATGCTTACTAAAATATATCATAACGAGCACCTATACGCCTCAAAAAACTGCATTCCGTCTCGGAAGGGTTAGGTTATGTTAGGTTCCTTCTTAAACCCACCCAAAAATTTGGTGTACAATTAGTATTTTTGGTAAGCATATTTTGCTGTGCAATTAGTATTTTTTTGCTGTGTAGTTAAATACTACCCTTATATTTTTAGCGCCTAGTCTTGAAAAAGTATAAAAGGCAACATTTATTAATAATTTTCACATCGAAATAAAGATATTAGGTTTTCCAGAAAAACACTAGGAGGAGGGGACTGTGTTAGGTTAGCTTTTCTATAATCTATATTAATATTTAAGACATGCTATCCTGGTCAAGATGGTAACCAAACCTGACCTAATGTGCTCCATAACCAATCATTTTGTTTTCTTTTTAAGCTTTTCTACAACATAGAGTCAAACTTACTATTGAGCACATTGACTCTTACTTAACTGTAAACGAGTTTATAGCAAATTGTATAAATCCTAGAAATAGCTTTAGCGTTTAAGATTGAAATCAACATCAACCGCGCAATCTTTGCTTTACAATTTTCTTTCAAACTGATATAAAACGGAGGCAAATAAAAAGCGGTAATAAAATATTGTAATACAAGTCGATGTTTTATTAAGATATCAGAGATTACTCGTTATATCTGTTCCGGATAGTCCCTTGGAAGGTACCACTATACCGTTCCAGGAAGCCTTCAGTTTAATTAAGTTAAACAGATCAGTTTTCTCTGAATTATTAAGTACGTTCAATATTTACGTTCATTTTAGAATTAAATATTATAATTAAAGATTGCCTAAACCTTCGCCTTTTCTGGATAAATCCAATACACACAATAAATATATTCCTTTGAAGTATATAATTAGAGATAACATTTAGATTTTGCGCATAAATTTAGGTTAAGTTGGTTTAGTAATATTATTTTTGAAGAAAAAACTTCTTTAGCGGCGTTGTGCACTTTTTGTGACGGGTAAAAAATGTTAAACTCGCTTCAGGACACGTGACCTGATCGAAAATTCGTAAGGCGGAGGGAGAATTGTCAAACTCGCGTCAGGACACGCGACCTGATCGAAAATTCGTAAGACGGAGGGAGAATTGTCATGTTTGTGTAAGATAGCGCAATTAATGAATATTGTATTTTACCACAAAAATTATAGTACTTTAATACTGAAAATTAAAGCAAGTCGTGCAAAATTATTCCCTAACCATTCCAAAAAATCAAAAATGCACAGCGTTAATATTCAAGTTTTCACTTCTGCCGGCACTCCCGGAGTGCAACCGGTTGATTTTTTTTACTATAAAAGGTATGTCATTTTTACCAAATTTCATGATGATCGATCGAGTAATAAAGGCGTGAAAGCGTAAAAAATAAACACACATTCGCATTTATAATATTAGTTAGGATTTGGATTCACCGGCTGTCTTCAATTTTCGAGTACATAAGATAATCGTGTTTTTGTACCAAATATGGCCAGTATTTCATTGCCGTAGTAAATATTTAATGAGAAAAATTAAATAAAATATTTACGAACGCGCAATAAAGTAGTTATTTTATATGCAAATAGTAGTCAAAAGAAACTGTTTGAGAAAACAGCATCAAAATTGGTTGCAAAATGAAAGAGCAATTAATGTTTTAAATTTGCTGTAGTAAAAAATGAAAGCGGAGTGGGTATCTCGCTTTTTTACTTGACGCACTTTACGCCTGCACTGAAATAAAAGTAACGTGAAAATGAACTATCATGCGTACTTTTTTATCATTTGAGTTCTAACTTTGTAAAAAAAATTATTTATTATTTTACGTCGTGGTTTACACTAACGCCACTGGTGCAAGGAAACAGATAGACAGTAAATTTCCTGGATATTCTCACTCACGCTAAGTTTGTGGAATGACCGCCCTGATAAAATTGCCTCATGTTCTTTTAAGTTCAGTTCTTCAAAGGGTCTACACAACGATCTTTACAGAGTCAATGGCCAACCGCCCTAAGAGTATACCTGGTCACATTAAGGCATAAGTAGAAAATCTAATAGAGTCATATTCGTAATTTGTTATATAGCAATAATCTAAATAGCCCCGACATTTTACATTTATATAGGCTCTCAAAGGCGTCGTAACAGCAATTCAGATTTAGCAATAATATTTTCGTAGGCAGCCATTTCTTTTCAGCTTTATGGAGGTTTTATGTCGTATCGGTTACCATAAAAATCATTGATGTAAGACATTTCGATAGAGATTATTTTATAGTCTAATTTGCAGTCTTCATTCTAAGAAGATGAATGATGATTTATTTTATATTTTTTATTTTTTGTTTATACAACTAAGGTGGCAAATAAGCATAATCATATGGCCCACCTGATAGAAAGTAGTCACCGTAGACTATGGACGCCTGCAACACCAGAGGCATCACTTGCGCGTTGCCGACACTTTAGAAAAGGAAACATTCTCCTCTAGTGGCAGAAGATCCACCTGATGGTAGATGCTAGCCGCCACTTAGGAATTTAGGAATCGTTAAGAGCTACTATGATAGTAAATCCCGTTTTCAAGCTCTTTTAAATGAAGGCAAATCATAATAAGAGGGGCATTTAGTCACGAATAAACAGGATTGTCGCGGTAGTTGACGACGCCAAAGCAAAAATCAGGCTGCTGTTTATTCAAAATTGTATCCTAATTATTGACCAATAGGTTTGATATTTGCATGTAATTCAATACTAAAAAGTAAAAACGCGACATACGCATAACAACAGATACCACTTTCTTTATATTCTGTATTCCGTGACATTAGTGTTATATCTTGTTTATAAAACTCCATATTTAAGTATTACCCGTCGCACTGTGAGCCTCAACTCATATTTACATATTTTTAACGAGTGCGGTCTTGCCATCACATGCGGCACGCGATCGCTTCCCATGGGTGCCGTAAGGAAAGGAAAGGTTATGGAAAAGGCTCCATATAACGTTAAAATTCTGCAAAATATTCACACATCAAAGATACATTAAGTTGGAGTGTGGAGAATATTACGTGAAGAACATTTTCGATCGAGCCAACGTGCAACGGTACAAGTTTGAACATTGAATTTCTTCAAGTTTTACTTAGCGATGTCTACTGTAAACTAAAGATGGATAACAAAGCTGCAGCTCTCCCTCAGCCTACTGAAAAGTCTCCATAAAAGAAGACTATCGATTCGACCTTAGAAGAGGTAGGGATCTTTTTAGGGGAATCCTCAGGGAAGGAGACCCAATCCTCAACGCCTTTAATACAGCATAGAGATCTAATTATCACATTGTTGCTCCAAGAATAGAAGTATAAATAAAAAGAGATATTCTTTGTGTGCATGAACATGGATGTTTGGCTTGGTCTGGGTGTTTCTATGTATAATATGTACGTATTAAAAAAAAAATAGTTTATCATTTATGTATGTTTATCCATTGTCTAGTACCCATAGTACAAGCTCTGCTTTGTTTGGGCTAGATGGTGTTGTGCGTATGTGATAGAATATTATATAGGTTCAATCTAGTTCGGGCAAACAACAACAAATGTATATTATAAATTAATAGTAAATTAGTCATTTATTATAAATTATTGTACCTATTATTTAAATAAATAAATATTATTATTATTAATATGACAGAACATAAAGGACAACGCCCGCATAAATTTTTCTTCTTTAAAGTAGAACTTCCACTCTAGGTATAAACCCAGTGTCATGGGCAACTTAAGAAGCATTCAAACAAAGAACACCGAAACTCTGAACAACAATCTATTTATCACCCAGATTTTTATCCCGGATGATGATCAAACCTACAAAGCTCGGCGCTCGGGCAATAGCGAAGTAATCACTTACACCACCAAAACAACGAGTCGTCAAAAAAAATTGGGGCAGTCTTTGGAGACTGCCGATAGAAGTGAAAACTTTAATCTTTAAATCATAAACACTTCTTTATAAAAAAAAGAAAATGGGGCGAGTCTGATGGTTATTTTTTGCGTAGGACGCACCATTCCTGAGATATTGTAAATATTCTAAAAAAAAATAATAAAGCGTGGAAATGTGACGATGACGCGAGTTTCATGATTTTTGTTCACCCTAGAAGTGCTCAACGCGCCTAAAGAAGTTTTCACTTCAAAAATGCTGAAATTGCTTATACGACTCGACACATCCAATATTTCTCGTGAGAGTATTCAGCACACGTGTTTAGGCACGACACAACAAGAGCTTAATGTTGAACAGCTCTCTAAGGCACGTGTCGAAACGGAATACGTAAGCAGACTCCACACATCCGCAGACTAACAATTACCATAGTTTACCGCAGACACATCTATCACTGCGACAGTATACGTAACATGAAATTACACAAGTAACTGAACATTAGTTGAAGCCTGAAAACCAATAGCAATCGTAGTGATAGAAGGAACTCCGAGATTAATGTACCATACTTCGAGTCTTTAGGTATCTTAAAGATAAGTCTAGTGTACATATACAAGCTGTGGCGTAAATAATGGATAACCCTAAAACTGTCGACTGGCCAGATTATTATCTATCATTTACCCCACTTATATCACCACACAGTGTAGTACATCTTTTTTCGATACAGGGGCCCAAAAATTCATAATTCCTTAGAAAACATGTTAAAATTTGAGAATAAATATTTTTTGCGAAGTTGTCTTAGATTGTAATAAAAAAACCTTGATACTGGTCTGATGATATAAGTATTCAGGAGTGACATAAAAAAAAACAGAACGAGAAAATGTCGCCAATTGTAGAAATGGCTGCTGATTTGGTATAAGTAATACGACTTTTATTTAAAATATCAAAAATATCAATAATTTGGTCATCCATGGGCATATGATGATATAAGTGGGGTAAATGATAGATAATAATCTGGCCAGTCGACAGCTTTAGAGGTATCCATTATTTACGCCACACTCTGTATATCGTAAATAATAAATAATAAATTCTTTATTGTAACAAAAAGGTATATACAATTAAAGTGTTAGCCCTGATTCCCAAATTAGCGTGAGTTGTATAATGGCAATCGGTTCCTTCCCAAAAACAAATGATACAAAATTGTTATTATTACATACATAGTTTAGAACATACTTAAGTTAATTTTGTGTGTGCGTATGAGTGTATGTGTGTGTGTGTACGTGTGTGTGGGCGTGCGTGCGAGTAAATTATCTCCCGGATTCTGATTGATACAAGTGTTGCGTAAACTTGGTGTATATCTGACTTCGGGTACGATTGGGTGAAGAAATGATATGTCTGGTTAAGCCAATTAGGTTTATTGTTAAATATGCGACTATACAACACCGCGGATACCGTAACATTGCTTATGCGCTAACACAATAATCATAAAGCATTTACATACACATATGCAGAGTGACATTCGATATAACATTACATTATGTGTCGTGTATTCGCTGTGTCCTCACACAAGTTAACAGACGGTCAAATGTATGTACATACATAAACTGGTAATACAGTAACAGGAATTGTTTTTGTAAAAAGACAATGCCCGCATTAGCAGTAGTTCCTGTGTCGCAGACAACCTTGCAAACATTCAAACAACAGACACGAAGAACAGGTACACTCAGAACAACTATTTGTGGATCACACATTTTTTTGTCTCATGCGGGAATCGAACTAACAACACGGCGCAATGCTAGGTTTGTCTGACTGAATTAGCAACAGCTCATCACATCAGTTTTAACACGTCGTTGTCTACTTTCGGAAACTAGGTATAAGACACTTGATGTCAGAGGTCTTACTCCGATGTGAGTCGGAACCACTCCGTAGTCTACCTCGAATCTTAAATCACGGGGAGTAAAAATAAATAACAATATCAGCTCAATATATAAACTGTTCTACAGCTGGGCACGGGCCTCTTCTAAATAAGAGAAGGAAGGAGAAGTTAGGCTATCTACCACGCTGTCCCAAAACGGGTTAGCAGACTTCAAATATCTTCAAAAACATTAGGTAGAACTTTCAGACATGCAGGTTCTACCAAATAAATTATCTCATCCAGCAGTACATATCTGTTAAACCACACCACCAAATTTAAATCCGAGTCGGCTGTTATCATATTTGAGATTTTCAAGTAACCATGACAAAACAGTTGGATGCTGTGATTCCTGTCAAGGCGACAATCGAGATGAGATTTTTAGCTGAATAGCACGGCAGCTCGATCGGTCTCACCAGAAGCAAGGAAAGTCATCATCGCTTTAAAAATATATACTAGAAACATTCCAGTATACCAATTATATAGTCGTTTGAGGGCGGACATTTTACTAAATGTATTTCTGATGTGTGCTTGTTATGTGGCGACGGTTCATATATAAATTTGTAGAGGGTAGTAGCTTCCAGTAAAACTTTATTTGAGGAGTGATATAGCAGTATTTATTTTAGTCTATATGACAACATGGAAATAAATATTATAAGTGCGAAATCATGTATGTATTAAATAAATCTATATATCACAATAACAATTTTAGTTATTGTAAAAGTTGAATCTGTCTAAGGGTCAGCGCCGACGGACGGAGTGGCGGCGAAGAGACTAATTCAGTAACAATTAAAATTCAATCTAAATTGCTTCAGAATACGACTGTATTTAGTACAACGAAATAAAATGACGGCGAGTGACTCAAAGCGCGGTCATTATATTTCGTTATACCAAATACAGTCGTATTCTGAAGCACTTTAGGTTGAATTTAAATTGTTACTGAATTAGTCTCTGCGCCGCCACTGCGTCCGTCGGCGCTGACCTTTAGTAGCATAGCGGCAGTATAAACGATTGCTATTCTCTCAAGTTCAATGGCCGGATTGAGTAGTGTTATTAGGATTTTCCGTCAAGGAATTCCACAACAGACTCGCCTCCCATTACGTAGCACCTGAAACTATAACTGGCTAAATATGACCGTTACCTGAAATTAAGCCTAGTAGATGGCAAAAGAATTCGACTTTTTTCATTCTGCAAACAGCGGACAAAAAGAGTATTCAGACTCGGAACTACAAGTTCGAACCCACTCGGTCTAGCAGCAGAGGCGAGGCGACCACTTAAACTGCCTTCCGTGCAGTGAATTAGCAGTAAGTATCACATAAGCTCATTATCATCAAAGCCTCTTCACCTTACGAAGATCTTATAAAAATGCGAACGCACAATCGTACCTTCAGTGCGATATTACTCGGAAAGAGGTCCTTAAACAAAAAATTACAATTGACCTTGTTGCGTTAAGAATCTGATGAAAAGCCAGTTGACCTCTGAATTACAAGAAAAGGAAAATGTTCGTCAAACTGTTTCACCTTTGAACTTCACCTCGACCTTGAGTATTAGACCGGCGACACGATATCGATAAATACTTATAATACCCAAGATATTTTATCTTAAAGAAAGGTCAGAAAACATATAAAATAATTATGATATTTTTGGATTTTTTCTGGTGTGATAAATTACGCGCCAGTCAGTGAGTAGGTATAGGGTTCTTATTATTACTTTGACGACGTTATTATCTTGAGAAATGGAAGCGAAGCTGCGAGATAAGTTAGTGGACTTGACCTGCTTTGGTGGTACAGTGTTAACACGCACATTGCACTCGAACCTGGATCAAACCAATGAAAAGACCAAGAAAATCTTAACACCAGCCCTCAGTTAGGAAATTTGCGGTGTTGCAGACCTTCGTACCTCGGCAAGCACGGTAAGTCCGGCGCATGATCTCTCTCCGGTCGTGTCGAATTACCGTCCCGTCGGACTATGAGAGTTAAAATAATAAAATGATTTAAAAGTAGTTACTTATTTCAAAATGAGTCGCGCTAAAATCTATACGCAGTAGTTTTATTCCAATCCACCTCTTTTATTTCAGCCGGGTTCAACCCACAATTCGTGCACACCGTTACGAGTAAAGTTAGTTTAATACATTGACGACAGGTTAAATATGCACTATACTGACATACTGATACCCATACAATTTAACGGCTTTGCAAAGGATAATGACTCTATAACTAGCCGCTTAGCATGATGCCCGGGTATAAACTGTGACCGTTATTGCCAGCTTAACCGGATACATTACCTTAGTATGTTAAGTGATTAAAAACCCGCAGTACGATCTACGCAGTAAGTAATTTTATTAATATCTTACTATGTTTTGCCTGCGGCTTCCCCCGTGTTAATGCATCTTTTAGATCAAAGGTACCCAATGTTCCTTTCTATACCCATGACGTGTAAGCGAAATTGCATAATGATCGCTCGATTAATTACAGCTTATTTATTTATTTATTTATTACAAGGACATCCAGTAGTTGTTACAAATATTTAAGACACAAAAATTACAGTTTGGTTGTTATTAGTACAAATTGCACAACTTTTTAAGGAGTCACCGCATGCACTAAATTAGCGGACAGTAGCACTACACGTGCTTAGGTTATAATTACAGATCAGATACAAGTTTAAAAAAAAAAGTAAATTATACATCGTATGCAACTTTAAGGAGACAATGTTTGATGATTTGCGATATTGACAAGTATATATGTATACACAACATTACTAGAAATATTGATCACACAGAATTACGCTTCAAAGCGTCAAAAACAAACTCACACTCGCATTTATAATATTAGTTAGGATTTATAATATTATTGACGGCCTCGATGGCGTAATGGTTAGTGTAACCGACTGCCACGCCTAAGGTCGCGGGTTTAATTCCCGCACAACTCAAACATTTATGTGCATGAACATGGATGTTTGTCTTGGTCTGGGTGTTTCTATGTATAATATGTATGTATTTACAAAAAAATAAGTATATATGTATGTTTATCCATTGTCTAGTACCCATAGTACAAGCTCTGCTTAGTTTGAGCTAGATGGTGTTGTGTGTATGTGGTAGAATATTATTATTATTATTATTATAGAACAGCGATAGCTTATGGAAGACAGTTGGACTGCCACGCAGGTCTCGAGTTCGATCCTTAAGCGCGCATCAAACATTTACAGAAAAGTTTTTAACTGCATTGCTCTCGCGTTGGACCCCAACGAAATATGAATGAGCAAAAGAGATAAATATAACTCGAACTTTAAAGGTATAATAATTTAAAATACTAACATACATACATAGACTCAACTACTAACTACAATAACATTCTGCCAGTTATGTTTCTAGGCCCTAAGTCTTCTCCCTAGACTTTATTATTCCCAAGTCACTTGGGGTCGGCTTTCTAGTCTATCCGGATTTGACTAGATATCAGTTTTTACACGGAGCGACTGCCATCTGACCTCCGCAATCCGAAGGCTAACGATACCCTAAGGCTAGACTAGTGTTAGGATATGAGAGGGCACTGACTTCCCAATAACGACTGCCATAGATGTTCATGGCAGCCGGGACCGACGGCTTAACGTGCTCTCCGAGGCACGGAGCAGGCGATAATTGTCAATCAATACGCACATAATTTCGAAAAGTCTATAATAACTTCCGTAAGTCAGAGGTGCGCGACGTGGGTTCGACCCCGAGACCCTCTGCATTTCAGTTTGTTGGTCTCCCCACTGAGCTATCGCTGCTCTCTAGGCCCTAAGTAATATTATATTTCCATTTATCAGGCTCCGTACCTACTTCTACAATTTCTAAGTAAAAACCCAATAACACTTCTAGAATTTCTTGATAAATAAAACTAATAAGTAATAACAGTATGCCTGATGCCTGGGTATTGCACCCAAGACCTAAAGAACAGCAGTTGCATAAGAGACTATCTAAAAAAAAAACGTGGGAACCAAAATAATTTGATTTATAAAATTTTCTTCTATATCCCTTAGAGGTTACCCAAACCAATCACCAATTTGACCTCTAAGAATAATTTATTTAATTAACTCAAGAATTTAAGGAAAAGCCGATTAAATATGAAGTGGGCCTACAAAGGTCCAAATTAAGAGGTCAAAGAGCCTCAAAGGTAAAGATCGATCTGACATGAAAGTCGCCATTAGGGTACCGGAAGTAACGTCGCCATAACGCCTCATTACGAAGGCTTTCGATAAAGCGCTTCCGGTTCCGGTCAGGGTACCTGGCTGTATTAGATTTGCTCCTTAACGTAGCGTAGTAGCTTTTTTGATGTTTTACCTGAAACAAATAAAGAGGATTATTTATATTATATATAGTTTTATATTTAACATACGTGTGTCTTAGTAACTAAATGGGTCAGGTGAACAAAATGTTATTGTGTTTTTCTGTCTAGGCAATATCAATAACAGTTTGGAGATAGTAAGATTGGGGGAATTGCATACTTCTAACCTCGGTAAGCACTTAAAGCTGTTGGTTTAGCACCTGTCTCTTCGGTAGTATAAGACTGTCGTCGCATTAAATTATGGGAATTAGGGAACAGAGACTGCTATTGTGTCTGCTCACACATTTGTGCACTTTTGCTATCTTCTGCGTAGACGGCTAGTCACTGAGAAGATTGGCCACCGTGACCGAAATATGGTCTGAAGGACATTATTTATTATTTAGAAGTATTATTAAAAACTCAGTACCAAAACACCTTGCTGCTTTTTAGGATTTTTGGATACAAAATTCTAATACAACTCTGCCCGATCCGGGAATCAAACCACTGCGCCACCGTGGCAGTCGGCAATTCTATATATTCTTTTAACAACTCCCTTAATAAAACCTATATCGCAGGGGACTAATAAACAATGGAATAACGAACATTCAGACTTGGCACAACTATTTGTGGATCACTCAATTTTTGAAGTGAAAACTTCTTTAGCGGCGTTGTGCACTTTTTTGTGATGGGTAAAAAATGTTAAACTCGCGTCAGGACACGTGACCTGATCGAAAATTCGGAAGACGGAGGGAGAATTGTCATGTTTGTGTACGATAGCGCAATAAATGAATATTGTATTTTACCACATAAATGATAGTACTTTTATACTGATAATTAAAGCAACTCGTGCAAAATTATTCCCTAACCATTCCAAAATATAAAAAATGCACAACGTTAAGATTCAAGTTTTCACTTCTGCCGGCACTCCCGGAGTGCAACCCGTTGATTTTTTTATACCATGTAGGGTTCGAACCCACAACATTTCACGGTAGTAACAAGCTAACCTATACCATTATTTTCAGTAGTAGAGCTTTGCTGATTTCAGCATGAACGGACCGGCTCGACCGGGGAAGGACTACCCTCTCACAGAATATCGACGTGAAATAGCAGTACTCCTACTGTTGTGTTTCGTTCGGTGAATGAGAGTGCCATGCCGGAGGCCCAATCACCCATTTTCACCCTTCCCGCTCCATCTCCTTCCTACTTCCTTTCTTAAAGGGTCGGCAACGCGCAAGTAATGTCTTTGGTGTTGCAGGCATCCATAGGCTACGGTGACCACTCACCATCAGGTGGGCCGTAGGCTTATTTGCCACATTAGTTGCATAAAAAAAAATTGCAGCATCCCTGCAGTCCAATTAACGTTAATCATCTCGACCTAAGATCACGTATCCTTAGTACTTCTGTACTTAAGTGGATATAGATGGACCTATCCACGTAAACACGTGAACTCATTTTAATACGAAAACTTAAACAAGTACACGCTAGTTTCAACTTCCATACATCGCAGCCAATATCAAAGTAAGTAAAACTTATATAAGTTATGTGTACCGACGCCGCTCGCTTCGCTTTTGCTAATAATAATAGTTGCTCTTTGAACATTCAAATTTATACAAGCGCCATCTATGGGCAACTTTCGTTAAAGTTTTTACTAGCCCCATCTATGAACAACTTTACAAATTAGTTGGTATAAAAACACTTGTGTACGTAACTTAGTTTCTAGTAAAAGGTGTAGTTTAGGATAGTTTGAGGTCTGAAGTTCATTATTAGGTTTACATGTATCGCGATTGATATATTAGATTGCACGGATGGCGTAGTGGTTTAAGTGGTCGCCTCGCTGCTGCCGCCGCGCCGAGTGTTGTGGGTTCGAATCCTACTTCTTCTTGTCCCTAGCCTTTATTGGGGTCGGCTTTTTAGTCTAACCGAATTTGACTGGATATCAGTTTTTACACGGAGCGACTGCCATCTGACCTCCGCAACCCGAAGGCTAACGATACCCTAAGGCTAGACCAGCGTCAGGATATTAGAGGGCACTGACTTCCCAATAACGACTGCCATAGATGTTCATGGCAGCCGGGACCGACGGCTTAACGTGCTCTCAGAGGCACGGAGCAGGCGATGATAGTCAATCAATACACACATAATTTCGAAAAGTCATATAACTTCCGAGAGTCAGAGGTGCGCGACGTGGGAATCGAACCGGAGACCCTCTACATTGCAGTCTGTTGGTCTCCCCACTGAGCTATCGCTGCTACTGGGTCCCAATCCAAATAGTTGTTCCTATACTGAGTCTTCTCTGTGTCCGTTGCTTGAATGTGTGTAAGGTCACCCGCGACACACGAATTATTCCTAGTGCGGCAGCTGTCTATTTCGTCGACCTCGATGGCGTAGTGGTTAGTGTAACCGACTGCCACGCATGAGGTCGCGGGTTCGATTCCCGCACAAGTCAAACATTTGTGTGCATGAACATGGATGTTTGTCTTGTTCTGGGTGTTTCTATGTATAATATTTATGTATTTACAAAAAAAAAGTATATATGTATGTTTATCCATTGTCTAGTACCCATAGTACAAGCTCTGCTTAGTTTGGGCTAGATGGTGTTGTGTGTATGTGATAGAATATTATATTATTATTTACAGAATTTCGCCTTGACAAAATGTAGGTAGTATACCTCATCCTGCCATAAAGATATAGACGTGAGACTACATATAAGCCACTTTTTAAATTAATTGGTAAACAAACAAACCTTTATAAAATCACTAGATGTTCCCGCGGTTTCACCCGCGTTTATCGTTACTGCACCGCTCCCGTGAGTTGTAGCGTGATGTTATATAGCCTATAGCCTTCCTCAATAAATAGGTTATCCAACAGTAAAAGAATTTTTCAAATTGAACTAGTAGTTCCTGAGATTAACGCGTTCAACCAAACGAACTCTTCAGCTTTATAATATTAGTATGGATTTTTCAATTGTTAGAATGCCAGACATAATTGAAAACCTATTGCCTCTAGCCGCCGGTGTGCCGTTGCGACTCAATATGTTAAATCAAATTAAAGTCAGAATTTAACATTCCTATCAGACAATCCCTAAAACGTTTGCTTACTCTGACGTGTAAAAGCATATAGCATTATAAAACTCATATTGAAACTTGGTGCTTAGAACCAGAATCGCGAGTACCAAATAAAATAAAGCTGAGACAGTGTGTCGTAAAAACGAAATTACTTAGCGCACATTACAGTTTAAGCAATCCGAGCGATTTAAGCGATTTACGCTCGCTCAACATCTTAGCTTAATAGCGCGTGTTGATTGTTTTTCACACAAATTAACCTTTTAAGCACATTTTAAGGGATATAGACGAGAAACATTTTGATGCTAGATTGTGCTATTTGCAATTATATTGTGTAATTGTCTGTTCGGTTCACGTAGTGGCTTATTTTCTCTTATATTAAACTAGCTGTTACCTGCGACTTCGTCCGCGAAGATTTTAACTAAAAAGTGTTTGTCTCCGCGGAACCCTATTTTTTTTCTAAAATCAAATTACTCCTTATAACATCAGCTATCTGCCAGTGAAAGTCCCGTCAAAATCGGTTCAGCCGTTTCGGAGATTAGTCGGAACAAAAGGACAGACAGACAAACAGACAAAAATGTTAAAAATAGGTGTTTTCGATTAGGTACCTTATACTGGGTGTAAGGGACGGCGTACCGAAAACTTTAGCAAGACGTCTTTCTATAAGTACTTATCACGACGCAAACTTCAATTAATAAAAAAACGCAAGATTAAAATGTTATGTAGATTAACATTATTACGCGGTACGCAATGGATTACTACCAATACATCGCACTCGACGAATGAACTCTGCGTTCCGCGCGCATAAAAACAGCTGATCTAATAAAATCACGACCATTTAATTACGTTGCTGTATTGTAGAAAAATGTGACAGGCAGAAAAATGAAAAATTCCAGAAAAACAATTGTGAATGTTGAAAAACATTCCAACGATTTTTAACGCAGAATAATGGTCTGAATCTACTATTTCAGTTTTCGGTACACCGTCCCTTACACCCAGTATACTTTCATATGCATTAGATAAAAAGCTGTTATTTTGACATTACAAACAGACACTTCAATTTTATTTATTTGTATAGATTGCAGTGATAGTCTAATGGTTGACCGCTGGACTGCTACGCAGAGATCTCGAGTTCGATCCCATGACACGCACCTTTGACCCTTCAATGATATGTGTGTATTTAATAGTTAACTCAAACATCACCGAAAGTAACTTTTAAATAATATTAATGGATCTAAAATAGCTAAAGAAAGATTTAAAGAAAAACCTTAAACCTTTAAGGTTTAAGGATGTTATATACGTAACATCCCTAAACCTTAAAAGGTTTAAGGTTTTTTTTGCGAAATTTCAATATGATCGGTCGAGTAATTCAGGCGTAAAAGCGTAACAAACAAACACATACGCATTTATAATAATAAATGCGTATGTGAGTTTGTTTGTTACGCTTTCACGCCTTAATTACTCGACCGATCATATTGAAATTTCGCATTCACATTGTCAGTGGTACAGAAAAGGATATAGGATACCTTTCATCCAGAAAAAATACTATTCCCCAAGGATGGAAATTAGTTGGCAAAAGCTACATTAACGAGAGCGAAGACGCGGGCAAAATCTATTAATCTATACTAATATTATAAAGCTGAAGAGTTTGTTTGTTTGTTTGAACGCGCTAATCTCAGGAACTACTGGTCCGAATTGAAAAATTATTTTAGTGTTGGATAGCTCATTGATCGAGGAAGGCTATAGGCTATATAACATCACGCTACGTCCCACGGGGGAGGCCCAGTAATCATAAACGCGGGTGAAACCGCGGGCACATCTAGTACCATATATACCTAAAGTAATAATAATATATTCTATCAGATACACACAACACCATCTAGCCCAAACTAAGCAGAGCTTGTACTATGGGTACTAGACAATGGATAAACATACATATGTATATACTTTTTTTTGTAAACACATGCATATTATACATAGAAACACCCAAACCAAGACAAACATCCATGTTCATGCACACAAATGTTTGACTTGTGCGGGAATCGAACCCGCGATCTCAGGCGTGGCAGTCATTACACTAACCATTACGCCATCAAGGCCGACAGTAGTACAGAAAGTATTTTTTTATAACTGCTTTAGAAACCGAATACGATAATTTAATTATATAAAGTATAGATTTTAATTCAAAACATTTGCCCCGTAAACATGAAGTATGATAGGTAGGTATGGCTATCGAACAAAATCTCGGTCTCTTTACTGAAGCCGCCTGTTTAGAGTTCGGTCCTTAACTTAAATAAAGTCTGCGGGCCGTACCTCAGCCGATTACCATATAAATTGAGCCGTGGTGTTTCTCAAGCGGCTCGAGAAACTACGTGCCGCTATTTAGCCGCTTGAGAATAATGAAAGTTTTTAAACGGCCGATAGTTCAGTCAAGAAATCTGTACTAAATACTAATAAAGTTGAAGAGTTTGTTTGAACGCGCTTATCTCAGGAACTACTAGACGGATTTGAGAAATTCTTTTTGCATTTGATAGACCAATTCTTGAGGAAGATTATCGGCTATATAACATCACGCTACGAGCTATGGGAGCGACGCAGTAATCTTAAACGTGGGCAACAGGGGACAGCTAGTTTTATAAACTCGTTAGCTTTATTATATTAATTGAGAAGAGGCCTGTGCCCAACAGTGGGCTAATTTAATGTAGTGTTGATATTATTATTTTATTATTATACAAAATTTTGGGGCCTTGCTCGTGTTACTATAGGTTATGTCTATAAATTTCTGTCCCTCGGAAACAGTACTTTTTCCTGAATGAAAGGTACCCTGTGTCCTTTGTTGTAACCCTGACATTGTATGCGAAATTTTATGAAGATTGGTCTAGTAATTAAGGCGTGAAAGCGTAACAAACAAACAAACTCAGGTTTGCATTTATAATATTAATAATATTATTATTATAACATTTTATTGCCACCGACAAGAGCAAACCTCTTGAGAATGAAAAATCCTTTTTGTAACCAAGACGTGTATGACAAATTTCATGAGATTCGGTCGAGTAGGTAAGGCGTGGAAGCGTAACAAATAAACAAACACTCATATTCGCATTTCTAATATTAGTTAGGTTTATATACCGTCACTAGATGTTCCCGCGGTTTCCTCCGCGTTTATTGTTACTGCGCCGCTCCCGTGGGTCGTATCGTAATCTTATATAGCCTATAGCCTTCCTCGATAAATGGGCTATCCAACACTAAAATATTTGTCAAAACGAACCAGTAGTTCCTGCGATTAGCGCGTTCAAATAAACAGACAAACTCTTCAGCTTTATAATATTAGTATAGATATGTAATCACGTCTTAACTTTAAACAACGTATATAAAACCTAATCCTCTAAAATCCTTTCTTAAAAGGTGTCATAAGAATCTCCGCCGGCTGAATGTTAAGAATGTCATGAATAACATCGTCACACTAACCTTTGGTCCGTAAGGGACGTGGGTTCGAGCCCAGACGTGTCTGTTTATTGAGCCATGCATAATACATGCGGAGTTACCTTCGTTACGTGTTTACGTGAGAGTGTGAAAGAGCTTTATTTAGGTATCTTTTTAACAAAATGGAAAGGATCTTTTATAGTTTTTATTCGGTTTTTTGAGTCGTGATGTAAGTTTAAGTTTATGTCTGCGGCCTATCGTGTAGACCTGAGTTCGATACCTGGTTTGGACTATTATTTAATATTTCTGTTAAGAATCTACTATCCCCAAAGAGACAGACAGAGGTGATGTACGTCTATATTTCGCCAACTATGATTCTAAGTTCTAAATATAGAAGGTGAGACGAAGCTCCATGATGCTGCTGAGATGTCCATTACCGAAATATCTTATAACACTTTGCCAGATCTGATAATCGAACCCGAGATCTCATGCATTCACTACTAATGCGCCAGCGAGGTAGAAGCATCTTAATAAGATTACTGGCTTCGGTTACAAATCTATACTACTATTATAAAGCTGAAGAGTTTGTTTGTTTGAACGCGCTAATCTCAGGAACTACTGGTTCGAATTGAAAAATTATTTTAGTGCTGGGTAGCCCATTTATCGAGGAAGGCTATAGGCATATAACATTACGCTACGACCCACGGGAGCAGCGCAGTAACGATAAACGCGGGTGAAACTGCGGGAACATCTATTATTAATATTCTTGTTAACCAGCTAAGCTAATATGCTTGCTTTGAAAGTGGGTTTTGCATTATTCGAACCCACGACCTCTCTATCGCAAGTCCACTGCCTTATCCATTGAACTACCAATCCAAATTGAAAGAGCAAATGACGATAAAGAAGAAAAATAAAACTCAATAACAAAAAAATATACTGCTGTTATTACTAAGTACCGGACTTAATTACTAAAGTGTTAATTATGTAAAAACAGGCAATTAATTTGAACGAACCAATCTGGTGATTCAGCGCGTTCGGTATCGCGATATAACCGACGATGTTATCCCTTATATCGTTTTATCCCGGGCAGCAACACAACACTACGCAGGGTTGTCGCATACTAAAATCTCAATTAGAGTCCACACACAAAAATGCGAACCTACTTGTGATGCGACGTCATTTCGCAAAAGTAGTTTATTGAAGTGAAAACTTCTTTAGGCGCGTTGAATACTTCTTGGGTGAACAAAAATTATGGAACGCTTTCCATTTTTGAATTATTTTAGAATATTAACAATATCTCAGAAATGGTGCGTCCTACGCAAAAAATAACGAAATTCTAACCCCCTTAATAAGTAAGAGAGTATTCGGAACTCTGAATCCGACCCGTCCTTTTGTTTTCTTTTTTTGAAGTATAGCCTTCTTTAGGCGTGTTGAGCACTCCTTGGGTGAACAAAAATCATGGAACTCGCGTTTTCGTCACCGAACGCTTTCCATTTTTGTATTATTTCTGGTTTATAAAGAAGTGTTTATGATCAAGGATTAAAGTTTTCACTCCCCTATTTTAGTATTTTTTTCATCTTTTAATATGACCACTGCCGCACTAGGAATAATTCTTGTGTCTCCGACACCAAACCTGCAAGCTGGGACCTCGGAATCTGCAATAAAGCGAGTGCGAGCCTTTTCTACATCTCACGTCTTCTTTCTTTTCGTTCTAGAGATATAATTTTAGTAATGATTTCTGTGTCGTGGACTTTACAAACATTCAAACAACGAACACATTTTACTATAATTAAACTACTACATTATTATATACCAATTTTATCGCTTTGTTTATTTGACACTTTATTACAAAATTTAGAAACTATAACACTACTATTACTAGGTATTAAACTTTACTAATTAAATTATTGAAACTCTTAAAACTATTTATATTTATGTTTACACTTTCCCCGACGTTTCGGTTGCTTTTCAGCAGCCATGGTCACGGGGAGGGATTCGCGTAAATAGAAGACTATATTATGTTAACACAATTTACATCAAGGTTTTCATTGATTTTATAGTAGTTTTTTTTAATTATTATTAAGTTGGAACTATTTATATATTTACACTTTCCTTGAGGTTTTGATTGCTTTTCGCCAGCCCGCAGCGATCTTCGCTCGATAGAAAATGATATCCCCGTAGGATATCATTTTCTATCGAGCGAAGATTCATTAATCATGTTTTGGAAACAATACTTAAATAAAGTATGTGCTTGTAAACAAGTTACGAATTTTAAGATAATATATTTACGCGAATACGGTGAAGCAAAATGAAAGTTATGACTTTGACCGGTATGTATGTATTTTGAAAAAGGAAATTTATTTATTTATCGAAGCTGCATTCAGTGTCTATGGTCCTTAATAACGATTTATAAAAGTACTTGCCTGACACATTATATGTAGCTCTCACTCTGTGTTAAAAATGGAGTACCGATCAGAAGAGTTCCATTCAATACGTTGGAACTTAATTGTCATTTGGATTGACGGGTAAAGACACTGTGAGGCAATCTACTTGGGTAAGAGGTGAACATAATCTTTATAAACATATACCGAATAGCGTTTAGATGGTTTTAGAATGTCTCAATTTATACACATAATTATATACCTTTAAATTTATAGCAACACGACTAGAACCCGTTGTCTAATATAAGTCATATTCCTAAAATAAAACAGAATATAATAAACTCAATTGCTTACCAATTCAGTTAACATCAAAAGTACAGCAATTTATAATAAGACGGCCTTATCGTTTAAAGCAATCTCTTACGGTCGGAGATGGACATAATTTCTTAAATCATTGATATTTGGATTCTCGATGGAACGAAACATTTGTCTCTTTCTCGCATGATTCATTCGATTTACGAGGCAGTACGGCTTCGTATTATTGTTCAATAGCCAGAACAATTAAAAAAAAAATGGGGCGATCTTTGGGGACTGCCTATAAAAGTGAAAATTTTAATCCTTGATCATAAACACTTTATAAACAAAAAGGGGCGGGTCGGATGCCTAATACTATCTTAGTGGTTATTAAGGGGGTCAAAATTTTGTTATTTTTTGCGTAGGATGCACCATTTCTGAGATATTGTTAATATTCTAAAATAATTCAAAAATGGAAAGCGTGGAAGCGTGACGATGACGCGAGTTCTATGATTTTTGTTCACCCAAGAAGTGCTCAACGCGCCTAAAGAAGTTTTCACTTCAAAAATGGTTTCTTATTAATACGTCAAATATTTGGTAACGCTTCAATTCAACATAATCAAAAAATATTTATGACAAGAAAATTGTTAACATCAACGATAAAATCAATGAGTGAGGCAGCAGTTAATCCACACAACCAAAAGAAAGTTAACTTCTGTTATGTTTCCGCAATAAACAAATAATTCATCAATCATGGCTCCTAAATTCGTTATATTTCTACCAGATTTACATCATCCACATAACGTTACATTTGACATAAAGATATATACGAGATCGAATGGTTGGCAACCCTAACAGCTACAACGGGAATCGCTCCATTGGCGCGCATGCGATTCGTCAATTTGCGCGGCGGCGCGTGCAAATTTAATAAAATGTAATACCCGAACGTGAATTCCATTTTTAAATGTTACTCTCCGGGATTCTGAATAAATCACTATTTGTTTATCCCGGATATTTGTTATTTATGGGACTGGTACAAGGATCCATAATTTATAGTAAATTTAAAGTGCATTCGTCGTGGTTCATTATCGTCGCTTTTTGGTAGTAAGTGGTTTGTTAATTAATTCGGAAGGCACTTCTTTTTGCACTATATAACGTAAAATCATTATTATTATATTTGCGAATACCTGTCAATAGCTATGATGTTATTTATATAAGTTTTTATCCTTTGTATTTCACGCTGTTGGCATTCCGAAAATAATAAAATAAAATGAGACATAGGTACTAATAATCTTTTACTTGTATCTTCTTTACATAATACTTAATAACTTTCGTTCTACCACTTTTTACAAAATTCAATAGATTTTCCAATAAACATAGAGGTATTAACAAGTTAAAATTTCAAGCGCCCGTTCAATGCCTTCCATCTCCGCAGTCTGCTGTTTGTTTAAGACTGCGCCGAGCGTAGGACGCGGTTGGACTGAATGACAGAGCTCGATATTCAAATCGGCGCGCGGCCACCATAGTAAAATTGTATGGAGGACCTGAAGTGCTTTTTTGATAAATATGTATCTTTATTGTCAACCAATAACCTAAATATTTGGGACGGACAAATTGTAATATAACTACTTATGTTTCGTTTAAGCTGTAAAATAGGATAGATTTCTACTGTTATAATCTAAAAATCACGTAACACCTTACGTTTTTGCATTTTTCGTGCAAATTTACGTAATTTTGTAGGCGAAAATATTAAATATTTCAAGTTATTTACACAGAGTAATTGTAAACACATTCATTGTTATGGTAAACGTATATTTTATATTTGTATTAAACAAAGTGTTAATTTTATTCACTTAACTGTGACCGCCTGTTTTGGCATTGCTCTCTTTTGAGACCGCGTCTTAATACAATTAGAGCAACCAATATCAATATTTGTATTTTTATGACCACATCTTTATGTTAGACGCTGTTAGTCACAGGCACTCACGGGTCAAATATTTTTAGTTACTAGCTTTTACCCGCGGCTTCGCTCGCGTAAAAGTAGGTTATAGTAGTAACAGTACATAATAAAATAAAATATAGCCCATGTTACTCGCTGATAATAATATAGCTTTCTTATGGTGAAAGATTTTTTTAAATCGGTTGAGTAGTTTTTGAAATAAATTCCTACAAACAAACAAACACAAATCTAATCTTTCCTCTTTACAATACATATTAGTAAAGATAAGTAACCCTGTATAAATATTAATCAACAGTAAATATTATCCATTTTAATAACTGTCGCCAAACACACATCCCAAAGTTATCCCACGAGTGGGCAACCGCACATAACGCTCCCCGCAAACGTCACATATCGCTGTCCACAACTTGTAACGAATAAGTTCCGAACTAAGAGCATAGCACCGTTGTGAACTATCTACTAATTATACAAAGTGTTGATTTACATTCACGCCATATATTGAGAACATTATTTTTAGTGGTTAGTGTAACCGACTGCCACGCCTGAGGTCGCGGTTTGATTCCCGCACAAGTCAAACATTTGTGTGCATGAACATTGATGTTTGTCTTGGTCTGGGTGTTTCTAACTTTTCTAAGTATAATATGTACCTATGTATTTACAAAAAAAGTATATATGTATGTTTATCCATTGTCTAGTACCCATAGTACAAGCTCTGTTTAGTTTGGGCTAGATGGTGTTGTGTGTATGTGATACAATATTAAGATATTGCTGATATGTCATTATATATTGATATATGTAACCATAGTTACGCGCTTCGCCTGCTTGTGTCAAAAGCATGGTTGTGTGGGTGTAGTGTTTTTTTATTAATTTAATGTATTTCTAATGCATATTTTATATAAATATTAGGATTCGCCCCTCCTTTTCCATATAAAATTTAACTGTGCCAAATTTCATACTCCTCCGTCTGCGCAATTTTCGTAAAAAGGGGGACAAAGTTTTTGCTTCACGTATCTTTATATATATAATTCTACTGTACGTGTGTATGTCACTGAACTCCTCCTAAACGGCTGGACCGATTTTGATGAAACTTTTTGTGTGTGTTCACGTGGATTCGGGAATGGCTTAGATATGCTTTTTTTTCTCTTGTGTACAGGACAACGTCTGTCGGGACAGCTAGTTAATATAAAGAGTTTGACAAAACCTCCTCCTTTTTTAAAGTCGGTTAAAAATAACGACGTAACGAGGTCTTTGCTTTGCAGAGGTACATACATACGTGTTATAAAATACAGTTGGACTCTTTTGGCTAAATATTAGTTATGGAAAGGAGAGTAGCAGACCTTAAAATATGATCTACCATAATATTAGGTACACGCTATATATCATTTAGCACAAACACTTATACCTAAACGAAGATAATTAAATGGAGCTCATTCCAAACTGTCTCATTACAGATAGCCCTCTAGAATCCTGACAAATGGACCTGTGGCGATGCCCACTGGCCCAAAGCTGGACTAATTACTTCCCCAGCCGATATTAATCAACGTCGGCCTAGTGGGCTGAGAGCCACACCTAACTTGCGTTAGACATTCGTAGGTATTTAGGTTCGGAGTTAAAGGCCTTTTGCTTTTTAATTTAGAAGGTCGATTTTGAGTTGGAACTAATTAGGCTTTTTGAGAGCTTGTGACGTAAAAGGTTCGAAGTTCGAGTCCGTATAACTATTGTTGTAAGTATTTTATACGAATTTGGCATCTAAATTGATCTCGGTGATCTAGTAGCACATTTGTGCTTCCGTTTGCGGCCGATCGAGATGTCTCAGGTTCAGATAGCGTTTCGGGCAGTGTTACTGGATTTTCGATTGCAGCTTCCAGTAGCAACTCCATGTCGAAAAACGTGCCCAGTATGGTGTTTCCTACTCCACATATATATATTTATTAAATAAACTAATATTGTAATATTGTATCACATACACAAACACCATCTAGCCCAAACTAAGCAGAACTTGTAATAAGGGTACTAGACAATGGATAAACATACATATATACTTGTTTTTTGTAAATACATACATATTATACTTAGAAACACCCAGACCAAGACAAACATCCATGTTCATGCACACAAATGTTTGACTTGTGAATCGAACCCGCGACCTCAGGCGTGGCAGTCGGTTACACTAACGCCATTTACCCGTATGATTTAGACTTGACACGGATGGCAAAGCTGACAAGCGCTCGCGTAAATCTAGGTTACGTTGACACCCTAATCACATAGCTGTATGAAATATACTTTACGACCATTCTCAAACCTACCAAATATACATAAAATTTCATAAAAATCGGTCGAGCCCTTTCGAAGAAGTGCAACCACAAACACCGTGACACGAGATTTTTATATACATAATTATTATTGATGAATCCCACCCCTTTAAGTGTGTTCCACAAATGATTATTCTGAGTCTAGATGTAACTTTTCCGTAAATTGTGTGTACCTATATTAAGTCCTCTGCGACAATGAGCTTGATCCCAAATAAGGAATCTAATTTTATATATATAATATCTAAGGCTGAGGCTACAGTAGCCAGCGATTCGCGATGCGACTGTGAAAGCGAAACGATATAAACATGGAATGGCTACATTATAAGCGAACATTTTTAATGAATTCGCTTCAATTTCGCTGACAAGTTGATGTAGCCGATGCCGTGATTACACTAATGTTGTTTCTATCGCATAAACAAATCAAAGATTAATAGCGATATATGGCGTACGGTGTAGCCATAAACGTGAATATGAACTATTTGTTTTTATCGCTTACGTATCGCAGGTCGTGTCGCGGACTAATGTAGCCTCAGCCTAACGGGTATTAACGCGATCATGCATAATGTTTAACTTTTTTAGGCTTGAAGTTTCGACCAGGTTACACCGGCCGTGGTCACAAGCTGACTGGTGCTGCGATGTCATGTCTCCGTTTGTTAGGCAAAAGAATCTTGATTCACCCTCACTTTGGGCATATTTTTGTTTGTCCATGTACCGTCATCTAATTTTATTTATTTATTTAAAACTTTATGCACAAAATAGTATATCGGCGGACTTAATGCCACGGGCATTATCTACCAGTCAACCATTGGGTGTATTTTTTTAATTTTACCCAAAGATTAAAAGTAAACAACGATTTTGTGAGTATTACTTTTACCACGGGTCCATATAGGCCCTTAAAATACACCTTACGGTCTATCTACGACCCTAAAATATGACCACACCTAACCATTACACGTTGTATATAGTTACACGTAAAATATGGTACAGTATTACCCCGCAACATCAGCACAAGTCGCTACAAGCAAAGTAATATTGAAAACCATTAACACGAAGACACACTCTCTGTGTACAGACAACAACATAAGACGAAACACAAAATTTTAATATACTGATTTTTTAAGTGAAAACTTCTTTAGGCGCGTTGAGCACTTCTTGGGTGAACAAAAATCATAGAACTCGCGTCATCGTCACGCTTCGTCATCGTCACGCTTCCACGCTTTTCATTTTTGAATTATTATAGAATATTAACAATATCTAAGAAATGGTGCGTCTTACGTAAAAAATAACGAAATGTTGACCATAGCCCCAAGGGAGTATTAGGTATCCGACCAGCCCCTTTTTTTATAGAGAAGTGTTTATGATCAAGGATTAAAGTTTTCACTTCTATCGGCAGTCCCCAAAGACGGCCCCAATTTTTTTTTAAGTATGTTCAATATTTAGTTTATATATGTTAAAAGGCGAATTATTTCTGTCTGGCCTCACGGGGGACAGCACAAAAAGGAAATTAATGTAAATTATAGGGGCTCAGGATAAAAGTTCGATCTGTCATCCTGTAATCTCAGAGGGACTAATCGATCTAATTATTTCCCATAAACTGTCCCCCGCTATTTATGCAGGCGGACAACCGAAAATAAAATGTTCGATCAGTCCCCCTATAATTTACTTGAGGCTTCAGATCAAACAGCTCAAGCAGTGATAGCCTGCTGGGAGACCGTTGGACTGCCAAGCAGAGGTCTCGAGTTCAATCTCAAGGCGTGCATCTTCGACTTTTTATAGTTACTAGCGGTCGCCTAGTGCTCGAAATTCGACCAAAGTTTGCCTGTAAGATATTGCTGATATAATAATATGTCATTATATATTGACATATGTAACCATAGTTACACGCTTCGACTGCGTGTGTCAAATGCATGGTTGTGTGCGTGTAGTGTATTTTAATTAATTTAATGTATTTTCGCGCATAATGTAAAAAAATATTAGCATTCGTCACTTCTTCTCTGTTGTATAAACTATAAGTGTACGAAATTTCATACTCCTCCGTCCGCCCAATTTTCGTAAAAAGGGATCCAAAGTTTTCGCTTCACGTATTAATATATAGATTTAAGTGTGTATTAAATAGTCAATTATCGCTTGCTTTAATGGTGAAAGAATCAAGTATCATTAGGTGTGTCATTTTCATCATGAGGAAACTTGCATGTCTGAGAGTTCTACACAATGTTCTCGAAGATATGAAAAAGCTGCCAACCCGCACTGGGCCAGCGTGGTGGAATATGACCTAACCCTCCTCACACTGAGAAGAGGCTTGTGCCTAGCAGTGGGACATTTAAATACAGGGCTAATATATTCATAAAATACTTATACAAATATGAGCAATGTTCAGCTACTTATATTGCTGACTGTACCTACATTACATAAGCTTGTTAAATCGTCTCGCATCCGTCACGTCGCACGTTTTTCTAACACGAAATTTGTCACACGAGACCTCCAAACTTCACGCGTTAGGGCGGTCTACGAGACTCTACAAGAGACACGTACATTCAAATTATGTTCTGTAAGACCCGAGTTGTAACAAGAACGCGGGTGAACGTGTTAAGGAATATCACATATGTATAATAGTGTGTTGATGTGATTGAACGTGTTAGGGCTTGTTTTACCACCTCTAAATAGCGTTTATCTATAAGATAAAAGTCTCGCCATCTCTCATCTTTAACGTAACAAGAGTGAGACATCATGCGATTTATCTTTCAGATAGCTTTTACTTATAAGTTGTAGAACTGGCCGTTAAGAGGAACCACTAAGGGCGAGAGAGTTGAAAGTAGGTATTTGTAAAATCTATTGCAGTTGCGCAGTGCCATGTACAGCATTATGAGCGCAATAGAGACAACTGCAGCTTGGACCGAAAATACCTATTAAAAGTACACAAAATCAACGTTTCGTAGTCCCCTGATTCCTTCTCCAAAACTTGACCGATTTAACTACATTTTTCATTAAAAATTGAAGAAAGCCTTTGGCTGTGTTCCTATGTTTTCCTTTTTTTATATAATTTAGTCAAATTTGTTTTGTGGATGTTTGAATACAGCGGAAAATGTGGTAAGTTTTTGAGGTTATTGGAGGCTCATGTTTCTTTTAAAAATTAATTGATGAAGAAAAGGAAAACATAGGGACATGCCAAAAGAGCCCACACATATTTTGGAAAAAAAATTATTACTCTACTGGCATTATCCAGGGAAGAAACAGGGGACTACGTTTGTATGGAAAACGACCCTTGTGTTTCCTCTTAATGTAGTATTTTTTACAATTGTTAGATACCTATTTGTTGTCCCTCGGGAACAGTACTTTTTTCTGACTTAAAGGTATCCTATATCGTTTTCTGTTCCCTTGGCGTGTATGCGTACTTTTATGATGATCGATCGAGTAATTAAGGCGTGAAAGCGTAACAAACAAACAAACCCTAAAACGGTCTAAATATTACTAGCTAGCTACCTATTACACTAGTTGTCCGCGGTTTCATCCTTGTCTAAGTTTACTGCTACGCTCCCGTAGATGGTAGCGTGATTTTATATAGCCTACTTTATTTATGGTGAAATCCTAATCCTAACTAATATTATAAAAGTGAAAATGAGTTTGTTTGGTACCTTTTCACGCCTAAACCACTGAACCGATCATTCTGAAATTTTGCATATACGTTGTCAGGTGTACAGAAACGGACATACGCATAATGTATTTTAGCATAAGTAAAGGAAAAATCCGAAAACCGCTAATTTGTAGTTTCATTGAAATTAAACTACTATATACGGATTTCATCGTGTTGTTTAGTGTAAACATAAATATTAATAGTTTTAATAGTTTCAATAATTTAATAAGCTTAAAATTAGTAACGTTTACAAGTAATAGTAGTGTAACAGTTTCTAAATTATGTAATAAAGTGTCAAATAAACAACGCGATAAAATCCGTATATAGTAGTTTAATTTCAATGAAACTACAAATTAGCGGTTTTCGGATTTTTCCTTTACTTATGCTAAAATACATTTCTATTTACCAAATTTCATGATTTTGGGTTAACGGGCAAAACTCTATAGGTTTTGATTCCCACCAGTGCAAAATATATGACATAAACATTATCTAAAATAAGTAATTTTTTATTGCGTTGACTAAGAAGTTGTTTTTATCACAGCTGAGTATTTGATATTAATTTTAACTTGATACCTCGACGCGTTCCTGAGTAGCATAAACACAGACAGATGGACAACAAAATGATCGTATAAGGGTTCCTTTTTTCTTTTAAGAGTTCGGAGCTCAAAAAATATTGCTGTCTTAATGTGCGTGCAAAATACATCTGCCTGCCCCTTTAGAATAAACACCCATGATTGTATGTATAACTATATTTAATTTATATGTCGCCCCGCTCACTTCTCTTGCTATTTGCTACGAAGCCTTCAAGTAGCGTCATGTCACGTTTCGTCACAAAATTAATTTTGCCTGCTTGTAATTGGCACGCGGCTTGTGACTCATTTAAACTTTACATGCGCTAAGCTTAGTAATTGAAACTGTTCGGCTTTGAGTTGTAAACTTGAGTAGGTGCCACGCATTTTGTTTTACTTTTTATTTGTATAACTCCCACGATTATGGTTACTGCGCCGCTCCTGTAGCTCGTAGCGTGAGGTTATATAGTCTACCTACTAGTGACCCACCCGGCTTCGCATGGGTAGTACAAAACCATAGCAAATTATTGGGTGTATAATTTCTTGCCTTCCTTAAAATCACTCTGTCTATTGGTGAAAACCGCAGGAAAATCCGTTCAGTTGTTTTAGAGTTTATCGCGAACGAACAGACAGACGCGGCGAGAGACTCTGTTTTATAATATGTAGTGATAACGTCTCACAAGAGTTGGAGGTTGGAGTTCATATGCTAAAATAGTTTTTAAATCCGATTGGTCGTTCCAGAGATAAGTGAGTTCAAACAAAAAATTCTTTGTCTTTTTTATGTTTGTATAGACTTTGGATTTCTTGAGTGGCAATTGAAATTTAATAGCATCGATAGCCTAGTAGGAAACCGTTCGACTGCCACACAGAGGTCTCGAGTTCGAACCCAACGCGCGCATCTCTGACTTTTCGAAGTTAAATGCGTATTAAATAGTTAATTATCGCTCGCTTTAACGGTGAAGGAAAACATCGTGAGGAAACCTGCATGTCTGAGAGTTCTCCATAATGTTCTCGAAGATATGTGAAGTCTGCCAACCCGCACTAGGCCAGCGTGGTGGACTATGGCCTAACCCTTCTCATAGTGAGAAGAGGCCCGTGCCCAGCAGTGGGACAGTTTAATACAGGGCTGGTATTCTTATTTAATGGGTAGTATTTAACTGCACAGCAAAAAATTATTAATTGCGCAGCAAAAAAAGCTAATTGATCAGCAACTCATGGCCAGCAAACTTTAAAGAGATCAAAATAAGTCGACGGAGCCCCGCGAAGCTATTTTTGGGTGGGTTTAAAAAAAGGAACCTAACATAACCTAACACTTCCGAGACGGAATGCAGTGATTTGAGGCGTATAGATGCTGGTTATGCTGTGCAATATTTGCTGACCAATTAGTATTTTTGCTCATTATATTTAATCCCTTATTTAATTGAACTTTAAGACTACGCCGTGCGTCTATTTAACCTTTAAACAGATTTACATTTTTAACCGTAATAAGCACTAAATAAGAATACCTCGACGGCGCAGCGGCAGTGTACATATGTATGCAGCTGCTGTGCATAAGGTCTCGGGTTCGAATCTATTTCTTGATCAAATAGTTATTGGGTATTTCAAAAGGCTTGTCCATTATTGCGTGAGATTAGGTCCCACGTAGTAGAGCCTCGCTGATGTCGGCATGAATGGGCCGGCACGACTGGGGAAGGAAGGAAGAATATCGACGTGAATATGTCCACTTTTAAAATAGATAGACAAGTGATCGCCTGAAACACAGGTCTAACCTAGTTCAGGCAAGTAGCTTATAATCATTTAAAGATGTTTAATTATCCTCTCTTGCCTTAACAGATTACTATGATTATTATTTTGGTTATAAACTAGTTTATTAAGATATTGAATTATTGTTAGATATTAAGATATAATTTGAAGTTGATTTAAGTCCACTATTGTACTCTTTTTTTAGCCGAATAAATTTTATTTATTATTATTTATATTATTTATTATTCTGTTTCGTTCGGTGAGTGAGAGTGCTGGAGGCCCAATCACCCCCTTTCTCCCATTCCCGCTCCTTCTTCTTCCTACTTCCTTTCCAAAAGGGTCGGCAACGCGCAAGATATGCCTCTGGTGTTGCAGGCGTCCATAGGCTACGGTGACCACTTCCCATCCGGTGGGCCGTATGCTTGTTTGCCACCTTAATTGTATAAAAAAAAGACGTAACTGTGGTTAGTTAAATGTGGGTGTAGCACAACTCCATAGCCAATCCCTTGGGGGATTTTCGCGGGTGACTACGTATTTATATAATATGTAGCTAGGATCCACAGATTACTTCAAATATATCTTGCAAAATAAAACAAAATAAATAGTAGAAATTTAACACGAAATTATTACGTCAATACAAGAAAAAGTTATTTGTTCAAAGGTGTTTCTTCCTGCTATGTCTTAAAATGGATATAAAAAATAAATTTATTCAAGTTAGGTTACAAGGTAACAGTTATGAATGTCAAAGTAACACTAAATTTTTTCTGTTAATTTACATTTACTGCCACGGTCAGCAAAGCAAGGGTGTAGGGCTCATGAGAAGAACGAGCAAGAAACTCATGGCCACTCTTTTTAATCGCCAAGTTTACAATAATTTTTTTTACAAATAATAACTTTAAGGTGCTGCAACCATTTCTCCATGAATTACTACTGAACATACTCAAGCATTTAATAAAATTTGATGGTAGCCTCTAAAGCAGCAGTATGGTAAACAGGAGGTATATACAATAGGTACATACAAGCTTCTAACTGGGAATGATTATAGCATAAACTATAAATAAAGCACAAATAACTAAAACCTGCCAGGCACGAGTTGCCCTCGCCATTGTACGATACTACAGAAATATCAACGAATATAAATAATATTTTGAGTTGCACAAGAAACGCCTACCACATCTTGTCATCATAAAAATAAAACTACAACAACAGTTGACAGTCTCATATTTCACCGTCAGAACTAAATAAATTAGTTTAAATGAGAGAGAAAGCGACATGCTTTGTCTCTTTTATTTGGTGACATGACATAAGTATGAGTGGGAAGATGTTATTAGAAATGGAATTAGGTATATTCTTTGACATGTATTAGTTTTCTTGAACTTTGGTATTCAAAAGAAAGTAAACAATGTATAACAAATTGGAGGTAATATGGTTTTTGGATGCATTAAAATTGTGGTGTTAGAAAAGAACAAAAAGATTAAGTTGGACCGATTAGAGAAAGACAAAAAGTATTACAACAAGTGAAATAAGAGATACAGTTGCTCAGAAAATTAACCACACGATTAACTTTTTTATATAGCCAAACTCGTACTATCCCGTTTTAACGATAGCCATGCGCGTGTTTTTAAGTTTTAATTTTTGATTTTCTATATCGCTTAGGCCTCAGAACCTCAACTAATATTATAAATGCGAATGTGAGTTTGTTTGTTTGTTACGCTCTAGCCTTAACGATCGCCCATCGTCGAATTTTGCAAACATGTAGTCAGGGGTACCGGTATCTTTCATCTCGAAAAAGTACTGTTCTCGAA
The DNA here is from genome assembly GCA_963564715.1 of Catocala sponsa. NCBI lineage: Eukaryota > Metazoa > Arthropoda > Insecta > Lepidoptera > Erebidae > Catocala > Catocala sponsa. The sequence continues at coordinate 3,911,463 of OY751352.1, forward strand.
TGAGCGGAGCCACGGTCAAAAGCTGGAATCTATATAATAGTACCTAGCTGCTGAGGTAAAGCTGATGTAACTTTTGTATTTGGTCACCCATCTAGTTCTTGACCGCGACGCCATTGCTTAACCTCAACCAGCCACAAAGTACACCAACCTTAATATTATTATATAATGCACATAACTTTAGTCCTACCTATCAACTTTGATAAATAAGGTTTTCTCTGATTTATTACCTTTACCTTCTGTATAAGTTGGCCCAATAACCTTGAAACCGCAGCCGAGCTAATAATTACAAATACCATATTTATTGAATCGACGGATTAATAAATAAAGATAAATCATTTACCTAGAGGTCCTTAGGGATGTGAAACATATTGCCGAGTGGTTTACTTTCGGCTTTCACAATTGGAAGCCGAATGTTATACTTACCATTTGCCAAAATGCGCCACGTAGTTAGTATAGTTTACATATTTTTGAAGTGAAAACTTCTTTAGGCGCATTGAGCACTTCTTGGGTGAACAAAAATCATGGAACTCGCGTCATCGTCACGCTTCCACGCTTTATTATTTTCTTTTAGGATATTAATAAACCTACCCAAAAATCACGAAATTTTGACTCCCTTAATAACCCCTAAGAGAGTATCAGGAACTAGAGACCAAAATATTTTTTTAAATTTTCAAAATTTTTTTTTGCTTTCTTAAGAAGTGTTTATGATCAAGGATTAAAGTTTTCACTTCTATCGGCAGTCCCCAAAGACTGCCCTATTTTTTAATTCTTGCTCGTTTTCAGCGTCATTTGCACTTCTCATACTGTACTTAAGTAATTATTTCGTTGAAATTAAACTACTTATTACAGATTTAACCTTACGATGAAACCCATAAAAGCAGCGTTCATAATCATCAAATCATGCTGTAGTAACTACTTACTGTCACTACTGCACTCACGATAACTAGATTTAAAGTCTCATAATATAAGTTGTATGACAGACTTTATTGTGCATCAAATGTCATAGTAATATTTACTTGACCTTTACGTTTTATGCGTGTTGTGTAATTATTCAGAACTAGATCTTGCCCGCGGCTTCGCTTGCGTTAATGTAGATTTATTATTAATAAATTTCTATCACTTGGAAACAGTATTTCTTTCTGGAAGAAAGGTAGCCTGTGTCCTTTTCTGTACGCCTGACAACGTGTATGCGAAATGTCATGATTATCGGTCAAGCAGTTTAGGCAAGAAAGCGTAACAAACAAACTCACATTCGCATTTATAATATTAGTTAGGATAATCGATAGGTTTTTTAAAATTTAAGGCCCTTGTTCCTATCAGTTGACCCTCTTCCATGTCTCTCTATTCTCTGCCATGGCTTTGACCTCGTGGTACGACATTACTTTTGAATTATCCCTCACCTGATCTATGTAACTTCTCCTTGGTCTACCTCTTCCTCCTATTCTCTATTCTCCCTTCTAAAGTGGTCTTTATAAAGTTGTTATTCGTCCAAACATTTACTACATAACCCTTATTATACTTGCTAATAAACTAATGTCTATACAGTTTTCTTACTTAAATACAACGTATATCTACTAATCTTAATATCATAGTATTTACATTTAGTAAACATTCGGCTGAAAGCCCCAAAGCCGAATTCGGCATAGTCAAGCCCTAAATGTCGATATCGAATGCGGTCAAATATCGAGGCTGGAAGTCTCCCAGGCTTTCAGTTTACGTATAAGTACAGACTTTACATAATAAATTATTATTGGTTGTAAGTCTATGTTATTACAAAACAGATTACAGTTTTGGTAAATAAAACTGTAAAACAAAAATGGTTTGTATTACTCAGACTAAAATCACAGATAGAGCAGCGATAGCTCAGTGGGGAGACCAACAGACTGCAACGCAGAGGGTCTCGGGTTCGAACCCACGTCGCGCACCTCTGACTTTCGGAAGTTATATGACTTTTCGAAATTATGTGCGTATTGATTGACAATTATCGCCTGCTCCGTGCCTCGGAAAGCACGTTAAGCCGTTGGTTCCGGCTGCCATGAACATCTATGGCAGTCGTTATTGGGAGAGTGTTGACACAAAAGATCCCACAGGGTCGAAGTGTCGCCGGTCTGCACTGACTGGCCCCCACATAAGATAAGATAAGATAAAAATCATAGATGCGCCTAGCTACGTTCTCAAATATGGTCACTTTTCTGGACGTTATCCTCTGACACACAATGGCAACATGACATCTGAATTATAAAATATAGTATTATCTCTCTCACTGATATTGTAAATTGTACACTATCGTTATCTATTCTAATATTCTTCTCCCTAGCCTTTATTATTCCCAAGTCACTTACCTCACGATGTTTTCTTTCACCATTAAAGCGAGTGATAATAAATTAATTAACTATTTAATACGCACATAACTTCGTAAAGTCAGACATGCGCGCCTTGGGATCGAACTCGAGACCTCTGCGTGGCAGTCTAACGGTTTCTCACTAAGCTATCGCTGCTATTTAGCTATTCTATATTAATAGCTTTTAAAATAAACAAAGCCTTCTTAACTAAAAAGGCATTTTTTATTTTAAAATCTAGTACACTGTGTTATCGACCATAGCGACCAGCTTAGACCAATACTCCTCCCATTCGATCGATAGTCACCAAGTGAAATGACGTAGACTGCGCACTGAATTCCTCCAAGGACGCTTAAGTCGAGTTCGATACCCCTGCAAAGTAAATGTTTGCGGGGCAATAACGATATTGCTCGTTAGAATACACAGCCCTGAGCTACGTAGTATATAAGTATGAAAATAGTAAAAATACTATGAATTTAGTTACAATACTTTCTTTATACGATATTTACAAATAAAATAGCAACGATAGCAAGTCTCCAGTTGGATCCCGAAGCACGTTCAGTCAGCAAAGAAAGTGGTCTCCCAGTATTGATAAAAGTTTCACCCGCGTTTATGGTTACTGCGCCGCCCTCGTGGGTCGTAGCGTAATGTTATATAGCCTATAGCCTTATATTTGGCTATCCAACATAAAAATAATTTTTCAATTAGAACAAGTAATGCCTGAGATTAGCGCGTTCAATCAAACAAACAAACTCTTTATACATACATACATAGATTCACGCCTGTTTCCCAGAAGGGTAGGCAGAGACTACGGATTTCCATTTGCTACGATCCTGACACACTTCTCTGGCTTCATTCACTTTCATCACATTCCTCATACACGCCCGTCGGTTCAAGGTGCTCTTAACCTGGCCTTTGTCCAGAACGCCTACGATCTGATCGAGAAACGTTCGACTAGGTTTTCCTCTTGCGACTGTTCCATTCACACTAGCCTTATAAACTTTCTTAGTCAGTCTTTCCTCGTCCATTCTTTCTACATGTCCGAACCAGCTTAACATACCCTTTTCTATTCTTGTCACTATATCCACTTTCATGCCGCATCTCTCTCTAATTACACAAACTCTTCAGCTTTATAATATTATTTTTTTTAATAATAATAATAACTTTATTTCCAAGAATATGGTGATATATAGGCTCTTAAATTAAATGTTGTACAGCATATTCTGCCATTACAGGCGTGCAAATATAGTTTGTTCAGACAATCTATAATCAAATCAATCAAAATTAATTATATATTACTTTCTTATTATTATCATGCAATTGTAGTAAATTACACCTAACATTTATTTATATTTTACAATTAAAATATAGATAGTCATATTATTGTATTGATAATGTCCAAATTTAAAATGTCATAAATATTGAAAAATAATACAGGATTTCTTCTTCTAGTTTGATGTCACACAGTTATACAATTCTATATAATTATTTATAGTATAAAAAACATACAACATTTTATATTAGGTAATTATATTATGTCAATATCATTGATGTCAAAAAAAATAGTATCTATAGATTCTTAAATATTTCACTACTACTGAACCTGTACTACTATTTAAGTTATTTAAACTATTTAGATTAAAATTTACAATTTCCTCAACGGTTCGGTTGCTTTTCAGCAACCACGTTCACGGGGGGACTAACGTTACCATTACCAATACAAACGCAATATTTTTTGTTTTAATTAATTGTGTGTGCTCTGTACGAAATAAACAAAATTTCTTTCTTTCTTTCTTTCCATAAAATCCGTATAAAGTAATTTCTTTTGAAAAGTCTGATATAATAATTATTATTTAAAGAGAACATCCGTACAACAAGAGACCTCAAAACTGTACTAACAATACAACCAAAATGACAAAAAAATGTATACCTACCGAATTTAAACCGCGTCCAACAACATATTTTACTGGAACAGACATTTGATATGAAACGTCGGACATTCCGGACGATATCGGACAAAGGCGGACAACAAATCAATCGTCCGGATAATACCGGATACGGATACAACGATCACATCCGGTGCCGGTCGCAATTATTTATGACTCGGATTTAATTGTCGATGTTGTCATAAAGTCCAGTTTAAAGATGGATGACTGCTTTTTTGATACGGTGACATAAGTTATGGGTTATGCTTGAGGTATCAGGTTCGATTCTCGTGGCGGGTAAAGTTTAAGCAGCAAAGAGTTAGTTCCCCTTTGGGCTTCTTTTCTTTTTAAAAGACAACTCTTGCACTAGAAATTATTCCTGTATAGTGGGCGTCTTTACAAACATTCAACCAACCAGACACGGAACAACCATTTGGGGAATACACAATTTTTTGTCCTGTGTGGGATTCGAACCCACAACACTCAGCGTGGTGACCGTGGCGAGGCGACCACTTAAACCACTACGCCATCCGTGCGGTCAAGTCCACTAGAATAAGTTTGAATTTTTCTTTAAGGTACCAGGTTCGAATCTCAGATCATAAAAGATATAGAGCTTTTGAGGCCAAGGCATAAGGCTGTACTGTACCACTTGCTTCCTAGCTCCGGACTTGTATTGAAAATTTCAGGACAGATATATTTAATCCTAACTAATATTATAAATTCGAGTGTCAGTTTGTTTGGTTAGGTTAGGTTAGGTCTGGTTCACTTTAAGGGTTCCGGGTGGCAAGGCCTCAGGGGGGCCTGCCACCCACAAATTAAGAACCCCGAGAGGATGCGCGCGGTGTTCCCGCGCGCCTTCCAATGTCGAAAGGGGAGAGCGGTGAGGCTCTCCCCTGGGGACGAGAGGTGGTCGGGTCCGTTTGACCCGGCCCGCACCCACACGGGGGGGCCTGCTATGGATGACTCAATTCTTTTAAGAGCTCCCAACAGACCCCTCCATTGGGTGAGAGGGAACACCCCAGGTTTTTTAGTGGGTATACCAGAATGGGGAGTCCCACACGCCCCGCCGGCGCCGTCCCCTAGCCGGCGGATAGTGCATCAAGCATTTTTACTGGGTACCAAAAAAAAAAAAAAGTTTTGGTTCACTTTCATGCCTTAACTACTCGACCGATCATCATGAAATTTCGCATACATATTGTCAGGAGAACAGAAAATGACATAGGGTACCTTTTACCCAGTAAAAAATTCTGTTACTTATCTAAGTTAACCTATATTTAGGCGAGCAAAGACACGGGGGAAATCTGGTACACAATTACTTTTTGTTGGCCAGTTTCGAACCCTAAACCGTTTGCACAGCAGTCACAATATTTTAATTTTTTTATTCGACTAATGTGGCAAATAAGCATACGACCCACCTGATGGTAAGTGGTCACCGCGTAGCCTATGAACGCCTGCAACACCAGAGACATCACTTGCGCGTTGCCGACCCTTTAGGAAAGGAAGTGGGGAGGAGAAGGAGCGGGAAGAGGGAAAGAGGGTGATTGCGCCTCCGGCACTCTCACTCACCGAACGAAACACAACAGTAGGAACACTGTTATTTCACGTCGATATTCTGTGAGAAGGTAGTCCTTCCCCGGTCGAGCCGGCCCATTCATGCTGAAATCAGCGAGGCTGTACTACTATTGAAACCGCACCGCACTATATCAGTTCAAAAGAATAATAATAATATTCTATCACATACACACAACACCATCTAGCCCAAACTAAGCAGAGCTTGTACTATGGGTACTAGACAATGGATAAACATACATATATACTTTTTTTTTGTATATACATACATATTATACATAGAAACACCCAGACCAAGACAAACATCCATGTCCATGCACACAAATGTTTGACTTGTGCGGGAATCGAACCCGAAAATTACCTCTATTAGAAGCTATACTATCTATATTCTCTTCGCGTACGGCTACGAACGTTTTATTACCTGTATAGTTCTAAAATAAAACCTCCAATACCGTAATGGGTCTTAATTACTAATTAAGCAATTACTTTGAGACCATTCAGGGCTGCTGTTATTTACGTATTCTTTACATATATATATATCGAAGTGTGTCAGAGTATATAAGCTTGGGAATAGCTTGTTGGACAACTTGTTTAATTGATACGAACTAATAAATTCGGCTGTCCGGATGGTTGCCACAATATTGCCACTTCGCCAAGTTTTATGGGTTCGAATCCGCTAATGTTTGTTCCGATCCTGGATGTTCGTTGTGCCCGTTGTTTGAATGTTTGTAAAAATCCCCGCGACACAGAAGTTATTAGTGCGGGAGTTGTCTTTATAAAAAACAAATAAAACCTCATGATCCCATGGGACGGTAATCCGACATCATCTAGGCAGCTTATAACAGGCAGACATAACAACACCCCATCTAATTGTCTACCGAAATTCATACAAATGTATATCTACACATAATATCTAACTTTAATTTATGCCGAGTTGCACTAATACAGCTCTTCAGTATACAATAAGATCTTTAATTAAAACTAAACTATTTAGAACTATGCTCAAAGGCAGCTTCTACGAAGGCGCATTTTAGATGCTTCTAAGTTTAATCAAATAAGATATTATGTCTTAAACAAGACTTCAAATAAACAAGCGATTTAAATCTTCAAAGAAATTTATGCGCTCGATAATGGCAGCGATAGCCTAGTGGGAGACCTAAGGACAGCAACGCAGACGTCTCGAGTTCGATGCCAAGGCACTTTTCAAAGTTACATACATACATAGATTCACGCCTGTTTCCCAGAGGGGTAGGCAGAGACTACGGATTTCCATTTGCTACGATCCTGACACACTTCTCTGGCTTCATTCACTTTCATCACATTCCTCATACACGCCCGTTGGTTCAAGGAGCTCTTAACCTGGCCTTTGTCGAGAACACCTCCGATCTGATCGAGAAACGTTCGCCTAGGTCTTCCTCTTGCGACTGTTCCGTTCACACTAGCCTTATAAACTTTCTTAGTCAGTCTTTCCTCGTCCATTCTTTCTACATATCCAAACCAGCTTAACATACCCTTTTCTATTCTTGTAACTATATCCACTTTCATGCCGCATCTCTCTCTAATCACACTATTTCTTATTTTTCAAAGTTATGTGCGAATTAAATAGTTAATTATCGCTCGCTCAACAACGGACACATAGAACACCCAGACGCAATAACCATTTGTAGATCACACAAAGTTTTGTCCCGTGTGGGATTCGAACCTACAACACTCGGCGCTGTAGCAGTGGCGAGGCGGCCACTTAAACCACTACGCCATCCGTGCAGTCATACATACTCCTCCCTCTAATACAAGATACCATCGCTAACCACGACAAAACGCGACACGTTACGACAAAACAAATGCGATTAAACGCGTTACGTGCCGGTAATTGGACGTCAGCATCAGTTTGAAGGTTTTATTGAATAACAAGACGACGTCTATTGTAGTAATCGAATTTGTACTGACAAACCAGGGTTTCCGTCCTTCCTGTAATATATGATGTAACGTTCATATTATGATACATTTCCATAGTCAGAAGTTTCTTAACAGAAATATTCTCTACGTTGTCTCTAGCCGTACCCAGTGGTCCGACCGCCGGCGCCGGCGAGAAAACGACTAACTAATCGGCGATTTTCTCTCTCAAGAAACGCACAATTAATATACATTCCGTGTAAACGAAAGAGATGCATATATTAAAAGTTGCTCTCTGACTGTTCACACTGCCGGCAACGACTCGCTTTACTAATTTTGTCGCTGAGCTACAAGAGCTTTCAAAAATAAACTCGCTCAGCGATACTCGTTCAGCGATGCTCGCTCGCTTGATCATTTCTTTTCATGATCATTTCTAAACAGCGCGGCTTTGAAAGTAGACGTATGGATATCAACAAATCATTGCAACTCTCATTGTTGTCTAGTTCAGACGACGACGACGATGTATTTTACGATAGTGTTTGTGTAGTGGCAGCGGCAACTCTGAAAAAACGGAAGAAAATGAGAGGGAATAAAGACGATTGTGGATGCATAATTTGTGGTCGCGCGCGCAGGTTTGCACAGGACTGAGCGACCGCGGGCGAGTGGCGCGAGTAATCGCTCGTTGCGACAAAACTATCGAAACTACACACTCGCTTCCCGCTGATCGTCAACTCGTTTATAGTTTCTAGTTCTACTCGTTTCTCGTTCATCGTCGGCGGTCGGACCACTGCCGTAATGTCGAGGAGCAACGCGTGAAGCACGGCGTATGACGTAAACAGAGTAATGTGATTGGTTTATTTGTATAGTTTGCCAAACTTCTTGGCAGTATATGATTAGGTATAAATGAGACAAAGTTGTAGTATAGTCTGGTTATAATTATCCAAAGGTGCATCTTATATACTAACGACTACGTGTTGATCACGGATAGTAGAAACATTTAATAGATATTGAACGTGCGATAAAGATCATAAGATTGCGATGTAGATTGTAGATACAGCACAAAGATATTGTACTGTAACAGTACACCCCCCTTTAAAAAAAAAAAAATTATTATGGTAATAGTGTTTACAATATAAATTTGACCTAGACCTTACTAGTTATTTGCTGATGTATATAAATAATAATGCTATTGTACGCGGTGGAATTTGATGACGCCTGTTGTTACTAGTTATTTGCTGATGTATATAAATAATAATGCTATTGTACGCGGTGGAATTTGATGACGCCTGTTGTGGTGTGATTTGCTGACGTATGTAATTTTGACTTAGCTGTTGCACGAGTGTTTATTATTTTTTTCCGTTAAACTCTTCATTCTTCTGTCCAGTGTTTTCATTATGCCGTAAAGTAGGATCACGCCGATTGTTAAAATAATCTGTCCCATTGCAACATTTCTTGTCCACCGTAAGTCCTCCTGGATCAGGTTACGGAGTTTGTCCGCTTCGTTTTGATTGAGGCAACTGTCCGTATTGTATGTTATCTGGTCCTTAGAACTTTGATTTCCCATTTTAGATGTCTTGTTGTTACGAGTAGTTGTGAATTAATGGTATATGTTAAGATCTATGTTAATATATATACGAATAGCTTGCTTATATCAGCGATTTTTTATAGACGTACTACTGGCTTTACTTTACGTCCTGATCGTGTAGTGTACGTGTGTGAATGTCTGTAGAAATCCTTTGAATCTGGCACGTAGTTTGATTCGTCATTGATCATGAATGCTGGTTTCAATCTATCAATTGATATCACTGTCTCTTTATCCCTAATTCTAATGCAAAATGTTTTATCTGTTTTACTAATTACTGGGTAGGGTCCTTCATACGGCGGTGTCAGGGCTTTCTTAATTCTATCACACCGAACAAATACGTGTGAGCATTCTTTGAGTTCGGGATGCACAAATATAGCTTGGTTGTGGTTTTTTCTTTTCGGAATTGATGTCTGTTACAGTACAATATCTTTGTGCTGTATCTACAATCTACATCGCAATCTTATGATCTTTATCGCACGTTCAATATCTATTAAATGTTTCTACTATCCGTGATCAACACGTAGTCGTTAGTATATAAGATGCACCTTTGGATAATTATAACCAGACTATACTACAACTTTGTCTCATTTATACCTAATCATATACTGCCAAGAAGTTTGGCAAATTGGTGACCCGACGAACGAATACGCAGCAAGAAACATGGCACAATCACCATGCAAGGCGAACATAAATCAGCAAGGAACACTTGAAGTAGCTGCTGGCACCTCGGTTTTATCTCGCATTCCGGAATTTTGGAAAGACCAACCAAGATTATGGTTCACGCAACTAGAAGCCATATTAGCACCACAGAAGCAAGGAGACGAATACAAATACTGTACAGTAATAGCAAAATTATCCAAGGAAGAAATACTACAAGTTAGTGACCTAATCACTTCACCACCGACTACAGATAAATATAAAAACATCAAGGAACGTTTAATTGATTGTTACGAAGAAACAGAACAGCGACAGTTTCAAAAATTAATATCAGAGACAGAACTCGGTGAACAAAAACCTTCGCAGTTATTACGTCAAATGCGAGTCCTCGGGAGAGGAAAAATCAGTGACGAAACAATTAAACTACTATGGTTCAGGCTTTTACCAACATCAGTTACTACGGTTCTAGCAGTTACGGAAGACATGGAAATTGACAAACTGAGCCAAATTGCAGACAAAATAATAATGAATTCAAAAGTAACCGAAATATCAGCTGTTAGCAACGACACTTCAAACGACAACAATACAGCATGCATTTTAGCCCAGCTAGCAAAATTACAGATAGATATTGACGCAATTCAGCAAGGTCAATATGGCTATCGACCCAGCACGCACAATCATTTCAAGAAACGTCAACAATTCCCGATTATGAGGCCGAGAACAAACTATAGAGGAGCAAATCGATTTTGTTACTACCACGAAAGATTCGGAAAATATGCAAGGAACTGCATTAAACCATGCGGTTGGAAACCAATGACTTACGTACGGAACCAGGGAAACGAATAAGAGCACAGACAACGGCGAAACTCTGTGCAATCCACCCATCCAATCGCCTCACCATTACCGACCGAAAAAGTGGTATGAAGTTTTTGATTGACACGGGCGCAAATATTTCAGTCATTAGCAAGCAACAGAGATATTCAATTTTACAAAATGAACAATACACACTATACGCTGCAAATGGGACTAAAATTAGGACTTACGGCGAGAAGACGCTTACCTTGAATTTAGGACTACAACGATGTTATAAATGGAATTTTATAATCGCCGATGTTACACAACCAATAATTGGAGCAGATTTTCTAGAGCACTATAAACTATTAGTCGACATAGCAGGTCGCAAACTTATCGACAAAGTTACAGAGCTGACAACGCATGTAACTTCAGAAAAAGCGACACAACAAACAATTCGTACTATCGCAGTGGGAACGAATTCACGTATTACGCAACTTTTAAACAAATACGAAGACATCACGAAAGAGTCCTCTCTACGCAATGCGCCCAAACATAAGATTGAACACCACATTATCACTACAGGACCACCCGTCGCAGCTCGGGCAAGACCATTACCTCCAGAAAAATACGACATAGCCAAAAAGGAATTTCAAAATATGATAGAGCTCGGAATTTGCCGACCGTCAGATAGCCCATGGGCAAGCCCATTACATATGGTAAAAAAGAAAAATGGCGAATGGAGACCGTGCGGAGACTATCGAATGCTCAATAGCACGACAGTACCGGACAAATACCCACTACCAAGATTAACTGACTTTACATACATATTAGAAAATAAGAAGATACTAAGCAAGATAGATATACGCAAAGCATACCACTGTATTCCTGTTAAAGATATAGAAAAAACAGCCATCATCACACCTTTCGGACTTTTTGAGTACTTAAGAATGCCTTTCGGATTACGCAATGCGGCACAAACATTTCAACGATTCATGGATTCCTTATTTAGAGATTTAAACTTCGTATTTATATTTGTAGACGACTGTCTCAATCGCATCGGACAACGAAGATTTGCATTATCAGCATTTAGAAACGGTTTTCAAACGTTTACACGAGAATGGAATAACCATTAATCTCGAAAAATGCGAATTTCTCAGAAGGGAAATAGATTTCTTAGGTTATCATATAACGAGCCAAGGAATACAACCTACCGAAGAAAATTACAAAGCAATCATGGAATTTCCCAAACCGAAAACAATTCAAGAATTAAGACGATTTTTGGGCATGGTCAATTTCTACAGAAGTAATATTCCACGCGCAGCGGAAAATCAAAGAATTTTAAACGAATATCTACATGGTTCAAAAAAGAACGATAATTCACCTGTTCCTTGGACAACGGAAGCAGACAAAGCTTACGAAAAATGCAAGGAAAGCATGAAAAACGCAGTGTTAACAGCGCATCCTTCCCGCAACGCATCACTAGCGCTCATGACCGACGCTAGTGCTACTTGCGTTGGTGGAGTTTTACAACAAAAATCCGGACGCAATTGGGAACCATTAGGTTTTTTTTCACAAAAATTGAGCGAAACTCAACAAAAATATTCTACGTTTGACAGAGAGCTGTTAGGAATATACATGGCCGTCAAACATTTTCACAGATTAATCGAGGGAAGAGAATTTACAATATTTACGGATCACCGACCTTTGACATACGCATTCTCCCAAAAACCATCATCAAACGATACACCGCGACGGGTCCGGCAGTTAGATTTCATTTCACAATACAGTACCAACATTCAACACATAAGCGGACGTGACAATATTACCGCCGATGCCTTATCTCGAATAGAGGAAATATACGTGCCATCACCTATAGATTACGCTGAATTGGAAAAATGTCAATCAACAGATAATGAACTAAGTAAATTACGTGACAATAAAAGATTAAAATTCAAAAACATTACGCTTCCGGGTTCCACAATAAACATCACCTGCGACACGTCTACTGGAAAAAGCCGCCCCTACTTACCAAAGCAATTTCGCAAACAAATTTTCGATACCATTCATGGTATGAGCCATCCAGGAAAAAGAACTACGAGAAAAATGATAACCCAAAGGTATTTATGGCCGTATATGAACAAAGATATCAATAATTGGTGTAGATCATGTATAGCCTGCCAAAAATCAAAAATACAACGACATACGATATCACCTCCTGGTACATTTATGACAGCGCAACGTTTTGAACATTTACATATTGACATCGTCGGACCACTTCCGATTTCACAAGGGAAGAGATATTTAATCACAATCATAGATCGTTGTACGTCATGGCCCGAAATATTTCCGGTAGAAGATATAACTGCAGAAACAGTAGCCAAGACACTTTTCGAAGGATGGATTACTCGTTTTGGATGTCCATTGCGCATTACTACGGATCAAGGCCGACAGTTTGAATCAAGAATATTTGAGTCACTCTCAAAATTTTTGGGAATACATAAAATTAGGACAACACCTTATCATCCGCAATCCAATGGAATGATAGAGAGATTTCATAGAACTTTAAAGGTGGCGTTAATGACAAGAGAATCCAACGAAAATTGGTTAAAAGAAATTCCAACAGTTTTACTCGGGTTGCGGAGTAGCTTGCGAGAAGACACAGGTTATAGTTCAGCAGAGATGACATATGGAACGCCAATACGACTCCCTGGAGGATTTTTTGAGTCATCAGCAGCACAGTTATCAACGTACGAAGAGTTTGTAAAACAAATTCAAAAGGACATCACACAAATGACATCAATTCCGAAAAGAAAAAACCACAACCAAGCTATATTTGTGCATCCCGAACTCAAAGAATGCTCACACGTATTTGTTCGGTGTGATAGAATTAAGAAAGCCCTGACACCGCCGTATGAAGGACCCTACCCAGTAATTAGTAAAGCAGATAAAACATTTTGCATTAGAATTAGGGATAAAGAGACAGTGATATCAATTGATAGATTGAAACCAGCATTCATGATCAATGACGAATCAAACTACGTGCCAGATTCAAAGGATTTCTACAGACATTCACACACGTACACTACACGATCAGGACGTAAAGTAAAGCCAGTAGTACGTCTATAAAAAATCGCTGATATAAGCAAGCTATTCGTATATATATTAACATAGATCTTAACATATACCATTAATTCACAACTACTCGTAACAACAAGACATCTAAAATGGGAAATCAAAGTTCTAAGGACCAGATAACATACAATACGGACAGTTGCCTCAATCAAAACGAAGCGGACAAACTCCGTAACCTGATCCAGGAGGACTTACGGTGGACAAGAAATGTTGTCAATTGATATCACTGTCTCTTTATCCCTAATTCTAATGCAAAATGTTTTATCTGTTTTACTAATTACTGGGTAGGGTCCTTCATACGGCGGTGTCAGGGCTTTCTTAATTCTATCACACCGAACAAATACGTGTGAGCATTCTTTGAGTTCGGGATGCACAAATATAGCTTGGTTGTGGTTTTTTCTTTTCGGAATTGATGTCATTTGTGTGATGTCCTTTTGAATTTGTTTTACAAACTCTTCGTACGTTGATAACTGTGCTGCTGATGACTCAAAAAATCCTCCAGGGAGTCGTATTGGCGTTCCATATGTCATCTCTGCTGAACTATAACCTGTGTCTTCTCGCAAGCTACTCCGCAACCCGAGTAAAACTGTTGGAATTTCTTTTAACCAATTTTCGTTGGATTCTCTTGTCATTAACGCCACCTTTAAAGTTCTATGAAATCTCTCTATCATTCCATTGGATTGCGGATGATAAGGTGTTGTCCTAATTTTATGTATTCCCAAAAATTGTGAGAGTGACTCAAATATTCTTGATTCAAACTGTCGGCCTTGATCCGTAGTAATGCGCAATGGACATCCAAAACGAGTAATCCATCCTTCGAAAAGTGTCTTGGCTACTGTTTCTGCAGTTATATCTTCTACCGGAAATATTTCGGGCCATGACGTACAACGATCTATGATTGTGATTAAATATCTCTTCCCTTGTGAAATCGGAAGTGGTCCGACGATGTCAATATGTAAATGTTCAAAACGTTGCGCTGTCATAAATGTACCAGGAGGTGATATCGTATGTCGTTGTATTTTTGATTTTTGGCAGGCTATACATGATCTACACCAATTATTGATATCTTTGTTCATATACGGCCATAAATACCTTTGGGTTATCATTTTTCTCGTAGTTCTTTTTCCTGGATGGCTCATACCATGAATGGTATCGAAAATTTGTTTGCGAAATTGCTTTGGTAAGTAGGGGCGGCTTTTTCCAGTAGACGTGTCGCAGGTGATGTTTATTGTGGAACCCGGAAGCGTAATGTTTTTGAATTTTAATCTTTTATTGTCACGTAATTTACTTAGTTCATTATCTGTTGATCGACATTTTTCCAATTCAGCGTAATCTATAGGTGATGGCACGTATATTTCCTCTATTCGAGATAAGGCATCGGCGGTAATATTGTCACGTCCGCTTATGTGTTGAATGTTGGTACTGTATTGTGAAATGAAATCTAACTGCCGGACCCGTCGCGGTGTATCGTTTGATGATGGTTTTTGGGAGAATGCGTATGTCAAAGGTCGGTGATCCGTAAATATTGTAAATTCTCTTCCCTCGATTAATCTGTGAAAATGTTTGACGGCCATGTATATTCCTAACAGCTCTCTGTCAAACGTAGAATATTTTTGTTGAGTTTCGCTCAATTTTTGTGAAAAAAAACCTAATGGTTCCCAATTGCGTCCGGATTTTTGTTGTAAAACTCCACCAACGCAAGTAGCACTAGCGTCGGTCATGAGCGCTAGTGATGCGTTGCGGGAAGGATGCGCTGTTAACACTGCGTTTTTCATGCTATCCTTGCATTTTTCGTAAGCTTTGTCTGCTTCCGTTGTCCAAGGAACAGGTGAATTATCGTTCTTTTTTGAACCATGTAGATATTCGTTTAAAATTCTTTGATTTTCCGCTGCGCGTGGAATATTACTTCTGTAGAAATTGACCATGCCCAAAAATCGTCTTAATTCTTGAATTGTTTTCGGTTTGGGAAATTCCATGATTGCTTTGTAATTTTCTTCGGTAGGTTGTATTCCTTGGCTCGTTATATGATAACCTAAGAAATCTATTTCCCTTCTGAGAAATTCGCATTTTTCGAGATTAATGGTTATTCCATTCTCGTGTAAACGTTTGAAAACCGTTTCTAAATGCTGATAATGCAAATCTTCGTTGTCCGATGCGATGAGACAGTCGTCTACAAATATAAATACGAAGTTTAAATCTCTAAATAAGGAATCCATGAATCGTTGAAATGTTTGTGCCGCATTGCGTAATCCGAAAGGCATTCTTAAGTACTCAAAAAGTCCGAAAGGTGTGATGATGGCTGTTTTTTCTATATCTTTAACAGGAATACAGTGGTATGCTTTGCGTATATCTATCTTGCTTAGTATCTTCTTATTTTCTAATATGTATGTAAAGTCAGTTAATCTTGGTAGTGGGTATTTGTCCGGTACTGTCGTGCTATTGAGCATTCGATAGTCTCCGCACGGTCTCCATTCGCCATTTTTCTTTTTTACCATATGTAATGGGCTTGCCCATGGGCTATCTGACGGTCGGCAAATTCCGAGCTCTATCATATTTTGAAATTCCTTTTTGGCTATGTCGTATTTTTCTGGAGGTAATGGTCTTGCCCGAGCTGCGACGGGTGGTCCTGTAGTGATAATGTGGTGTTCAATCTTATGTTTGGGCGCATTGCGTAGAGAGGACTCTTTCGTGATGTCTTCGTATTTGTTTAAAAGTTGCGTAATACGTGAATTCGTTCCCACTGCGATAGTACGAATTGTTTGTTGTGTCGCTTTTTCTGAAGTTACATGCGTTGTCAGCTCTGTAACTTTGTCGATAAGTTTGCGACCTGCTATGTCGACTAATAGTTTATAGTGCTCTAGAAAATCTGCTCCAATTATTGGTTGTGTAACATCGGCGATTATAAAATTCCATTTATAACATCGTTGTAGTCCTAAATTCAAGGTAAGCGTCTTCTCGCCGTAAGTCCTAATTTTAGTCCCATTTGCAGCGTATAGTGTGTATTGTTCATTTTGTAAAATTGAATATCTCTGTTGCTTGCTAATGACTGAAATATTTGCGCCCGTGTCAATCAAAAACTTCATACCACTTTTTCGGTCGGTAATGGTGAGGCGATTGGATGGGTGGATTGCACAGAGTTTCGCCGTTGTCTGTGCTCTTATTCGTTTCCCTGGTTCCGTACGTAAGTCATTGGTTTCCAACCGCATGGTTTAATGCAGTTCCTTGCATATTTTCCGAATCTTTCGTGGTAGTAACAAAATCGATTTGCTCCTCTATAGTTTGTTCTCGGCCTCATAATCGGGAATTGTTGACGTTTCTTGAAATGATTGTGCGTGCTGGGTCGATAGCCATATTGACCTTGCTGAATTGCGTCAATATCTATCTGTAATTTTGCTAGCTGGGCTAAAATGCATGCTGTATTGTTGTCGTTTGAAGTGTCGTTGCTAACAGCTGATATTTCGGTTACTTTTGAATTCATTATTATTTTGTCTGCAATTTGGCTCAGTTTGTCAATTTCCATGTCTTCCGTAACTGCTAGAACCGTAGTAACTGATGTTGGTAAAAGCCTGAACCATAGTAGTTTAATTGTTTCGTCACTGATTTTTCCTCTCCCGAGGACTCGCATTTGACGTAATAACTGCGAAGGTTTTTGTTCACCGAGTTCTGTCTCTGATATTAATTTTTGAAACTGTCGCTGTTCTGTTTCTTCGTAACAATCAATTAAACGTTCCTTGATGTTTTTATATTTATCTGTAGTCGGTGGTGAAGTGATTAGGTCACTAACTTGTAGTATTTCTTCCTTGGATAATTTTGCTATTACTATACAGTATTTGTATTCGTCTCCTTGCTTCTGTGGTGCTAATATGGCTTCTAGTTGCGTGAACCATAATCTTGGTTGGTCTTTCCAAAATTCCGGAATGCGAGATAAAACCGAGGTGCCAGCAGCTACTTCAAGTGTTCCTTGCTGATTTATGTTCGCCTTGCATGGTGATTGTGCCATGTTTCTTGCTGCGTATTCGTTCGTCGGGTCACCAATTTGCCAAACTTCTTGGCAGTATATGATTAGGTATAAATGAGACAAAGTTGTAGTATAGTCTGGTTATAATTATCCAAAGGTGCATCTTATATACTAACGACTACGTGTTGATCACGGATAGTAGAAACATTTAATAGATATTGAACGTGCGATAAAGATCATAAGATTGCGATGTAGATTGTAGATACAGCACAAAGATATTGTACTGTAACATATAGCATTATATTCACCACGTCCAATGACCCCGCAAAAATCGGTTGATGCAGGTTTCAAAGTTTCCCGTCTGGCGACCGTGGGGGTTTCTCCGGTGTCGGGCGTATCGAGGCGCTGGCTTTACGGGTGGTTCTTAGCAAGCCGGAGGCCCTGCCTAAGATATTATCTGCTACATAGTCACTGGCAATATGACAGCGTAATTAGTATCTCGTAAATGTTATTATCTGAAGGATGTGCTAATATCTGTGTCTCCGTTGGAAAATTTCCTCTCCTTGAGAAAGCTTTTTGTAAGTTATTACAGAGGAACAAGACAATTAATGCAGCAAGACTAGAAGCTGCGACCTCGACAAGCCATGTCGTCACTTTGCCAACTTAGCCATTCATGGTTCTACACAAAGTACTTTTTTATTTTCGCTTGTTTCAATGTTTGTAAAGTCTCGCACGGGACAAAAAATTGTGTGATCCACAAATGGTTGTTCCGAGTCTCGATGTTATTTGTGTCCGTTGTTTGGATGTTTGTAAAGTCCCCCGCGATACAGGAATTATTCCTAGAGCGGGAGATGCTTTTTCATTTAAATAAAGTCGGTTTACGGACGATAGTTTAACGTGACAACGTCATAACGTGCCTTTGGCTCGGTCGTGTAGCACTCTCGCTCCAATCGTAACGTTACAATGAGCGGAACGGGACAATGAGCGTAACGGGACAATGAGTCATCCTTTTTCGTGCGTGCAGCCGGCGTTCATCGGTTTATTAGACGTTGTCACGTCAAAAAAGGTTATCTATACACATAAGATACTATGTATGTAATTCTAAAAGCCTAGCGACGCAAACTCTTTTATTATAATAGGATACAAATATTTTCTTTAACTCCATAAAACTCGAAATGTTGCCACTTCAATAATATTACATTAACATTTTATTGAAGTTACAGAATTAATTATGATTGCTCCAATTATTTATCGGATAACATTGAATATATTATTGGAGAAAGTTTGCGTCAGTTCTCGATATAACCGTGTGCATGTTAATCGATATTTCGAGAACTTTCAAGCCCCCCTCTAGTTAAACTAGATGATTTAGTAGTTCACTAATTTCCGCCTGCGGTTTCTCTCATGTGAATTTCAGGTGCATACGCTTATACGGTGGCGTAATGGTTTAATGATAAATCGCCACTGCCTTCGTCGATTGGTGTGGGTTCGATTCCCACACGGAACAAATCTTTGTGTGACCTAAAACTAGTTATTACAAGTTTAGGTATTCTTTGTGTCCGTTTTGTCAGTGTTTATTAAGTACCTCGCATAATAAGATATCGACGTGAAATAGCAGTATTCCTACTGTTGTGCTTCTTTAGGTGACTGAGAGTGCCGGCCCAATCGGCATGAAACGGATAGACTAAGGTTTAAAAAGAAACTTAATAAGTATATGTTGTCTTTAGAAACTTAGTTTGTAAAGATTTAATATAAACCTACAGTATTATTGTATTAATATATACGTATAACATAGGCTAAAATTAGTTATATAAAATGCAACTCACCCACAGTTAAACCGCTAAACCGGTTTTGTGGGACATTATATATTTGTAAAAGACTGCACTTCAAAGTTATAATAAATAAATAAATAAATAATAAAAATCACCCTCTTTCCCCCTTCCCGCTCCTTCTCCTTCCCACATCGTTTCCTAAAGGGTCGGCAACGCGCAAGTGATGCCTCTGGTGTCGCAGGCGTCCATAGGCTACGGTGACCACTTACCATCAGGTGGGCTGTATGCTTATTTGTCACCTTAGTAGTATAAAAAAAAATCAACGGGTTGCACTCCGGGAGTGCCGACAGAAGTGAAAACTTGAATATTAACGTTGTGCATTTTTGATATTTTGGAATGGTTAGAGAATAATTTTGCACGAATTGCTTTAATTATCTATATATTAATACGTGAAGCCAAAACTTTGTACCCCTGTTTACGAAAATTGCGCGGACGGAGGAGTATGAAATTTGGCACAGTTAAAGTTTATATGGAGAAGGAGGGACGAATCCTAATATTTATATAAAATATGCATTAGAAATACATTAAATTAATGAAAAAACACTACACGCACACAACCATGCATTTGACACACGCAGTGGAAGCGCGTAACTATGGTTACATATATCAATATATAATGACATATATCAGCAATATCTTACAGGCAAACTTTGGTCCAATTTCGAGCACTAGGCGACCGCTAGTATTAATAGATAAAACTAGATGTTCCCGCGGTTGCACCCGCGTTTATGATTACTGCGCCGCTCCCGTGGGTCGTAGCGTGATGTTATATAGCCTATAGCCTTCCTCGATAAATGAGCTATCCAACACTAAACGAATTTTTCAATTCGGACCAGGAGTTCCTGAGATTAGCGCATTCAAACAAACTCTTCAGCTTTATGATATTAGTATAGATAAGTCACACGGTAAGATCCTAGCCAGTATAAAAGTCCTATCATTTATGTGGTAAAATACAATATTCATTTATTGCGCTATCGTACACAAACATGACAATTCTCCCTATGTCTTACGAATGTTCGATCAGGTCACGTGTCCTGACGCGCGTTTAACATTTTTTACCCATCACAAAAAAAGTGCACAACGCCGCTAAAGAAGTTTTCACTTCAAAAAAAATAACAGGAATTAGAAAATAGGCGGAGCTGCGTTTGAAAAACGAATATAGCGACCTTAATATTTTACTTACGGGCGGAATATCTTTTGAAGGGACAATACCTACTGAAATTTTCACAAAGCATATTATGTTATTGTGATCGACCGATATGTGAATACGATCCCAGCACGAGTCAAAAATTTGTTTGATTCACAAATAGTTGCTCTGAATATCAAGTTCTTTGTATGTTTGTAAAGTCCCCAGCGACAACAACAACGAAATCTAGTGCGGATGATATCTTTAGAAAAAAATAGCAATCATAATATTAGATATGTACATACATAGATTCACGCCTGTTTCCCAGAAACAGGACAGGACAGGACAGAACTACGGATTTCCATTTGCTACGATCCTGACACACTTCTCTGGCTTCATTCACTTTCATCACATTCCTCATACACGCCCGTTAGTTCAAGGAGCTCTTAACCTAATATTAGAACCTAATATAAGTACCTAAGCCTTTTTGTTCAATTTATGAGATTCGAACCTAAATCTTAGCTGCCTAAAAGTAGTTATAATACTCTTCAAGAATAAACGGGTGGGAGACAGCACTACTTCATTCATTCCAATGATAGAAAGCTCTCGAATGTTCTTCGATCAACAACCAATTTAATTTACGACAATAGGTACGCAATAATATTGCTCCCAGAGCAAGTATAATCAACCGGCCAAGAGCGAGTCGGGACTGGCACTGAGGATTCCGTACTTTCAATGGCACGAGCTAATCCGATTTGGCTTCTATTTATAATTTATACCCGGTTTCCGAAGAATTAACGACGTGTTAAGGGATTTGATTGGCTGTTGCTAATTCAGTCATCCAATCACAGTATTTGACACGTGTTTGACAGTAAGTTAATATTTTAGGTACTTTAGAGTTCAAATTATAACAATAAGTTGTTTACAAAAGAGCTGAAACAAAATCTTTAATATCAAGAAGACTTTTGTCGCCTCTTAAATATTTACCATATTTTATCTGTAGAACTTTCTTAATTTTTGAACAGTCCTTTCAAAAGATTCCACATTTTTTTTTTATATCGCTACTCCGCATAGTATTAATGTATAGTATTTAGTATTACTGTCTTTTAAGACTTTACAAAATGTGAAACAACGGACAGAAAGAACTGGGTGATAATTGTGTACATTATTTTGCTCGGGACAAGTATTTGGGCATCACACCATATTTTAGCCCGTGTGGAGATCGAAACACGTGGCTTATAGGCAGACGTGAAGCGACCTCTACACCATATTTACAATAATTTAAAGCTAGAATACATTTATATGAGCATGGAATAGAGTTTCACTAGCAACCTTCAGTTACGGTACCCTAAGAATCACCCCATACAATTTATATAACTTGTTCGATTAGCGCAAAGGTTTGCCAACAATTGGACGATGGATTCTCTCATTGTGTATACTATATTGTCTAATATCGATCGCTACGTCAATGCGGTTTGGTTTTCAGCAAACAATGACATCGTGAAAGGGATTACGTTATCTATACCAATATTATAAAAGTGAAGAGTTTGTTTGTTTGAACGCGGTAATTTCTGGAACTGCCAGTCGGGTTTGTAGGTTCTTTTTGTATTATTTAGCCTTATTCTTGAGGATGGTTATCTTAAGTAATATAATAATAATATTTTATCACATACACACAACACAATCTAGTCCAAACTAAGCAGAGTTTGTACTATGGGTACTAGACAATGGATAAACATACATTTATACTTTTTTTTTTGTAAATACATGCATATTATACATATAAACACCCAGACCAAGACAAACATCCATGTCCATGCACACAATTTGACTTGTGAATCGAACCCGCGACGTCAGGCGTGGCAGTCGGTTACACTAACTACTACGCCATCGAGGCAGTCAAATGTAAAAACAATTTCATTTCATTTCAGTAGCGAGGCGACCATTTAACCCACCGCACCAGTAAAACGAATCACCCAAAAATGATATTCCTGATCATTTATATCGCGTACATTGTCTCCGTCAGATGTGGTTGGTGCCCAGTGGCCCAGATAACTCCCCCTCTCTCTCCCCACCCCTCCACAGGTCAGGCACCGCCACGGAGCATCGATAGCGAGTTAATTACATTAGTTGCCGATGTTTGCCCTTTCAATAATTAATGGGAATAACAAATGAATCGGATATACCTATGTAGTTAGGAACTAGTGTAAGGACATTAATTTGTGTGTTTCATTGTTTAGATTACGTAGTATGTTACGCTTGTTTGTTCTCAGGGGGATGGGCAGAACAGTAGGTTTGTTTACCACTTTAGTGGTATACATAATATGGTAGACATTTCCTGCGGCTTCGCTCGTGTAAATGTAGGTTCAGTTAGGTTAGTAACAGTACTGTTTTCTAGATGAAAGGTACCCACCCTATATTATTCTTCTTTCCTTATACAACGTGTATGCAAAATTTCATGATGATCGGTGGAGTAGTTACGGCGTGAAAGCGTAACATACAAACAAACTCATATTCGCATTTATTATTTGGACTAGCTTTTGCCCGCGGCTTCGCTCGCGTTATTTTAGAATTTGATAATAAATTCGGGTCGTACTCTGCTTGTAACAACATAATTCAATCATGATTCGAAAGACACGTGGCGCCATCTATTATCATAAGAACGTTATTGTTGTTTTCCTCGGGAACAGTAACTTTTCGGGATGAAAGGTAGCTTATGTCCGTTTCTGTACACTTGACAACGTACATGCAAAATTTCAGGATGATCGGTTCAGTGGTTTAGGCGTGAAAAGGTAACAAACAAACAAACAAACTCATTTTCGCTTTTATAATATTAGCTAGGATAGTTAGGATTACGCTTGTTTGTTCTCGGGAGATGAGCAGAGTTGTAGGTTTGTTTATCACTTTAGTATACATAATATAGAACCTTAGAGGATGTCTCACAAGGGTAGGTAAAGGTATATTAGGATTCTAAAGGTACATAGGAGACTAGACGTTCCCACGGTTTCACACGCGTTTATCGTTACTGCGCCGCCCCCGTGGATCGTAGCGTGATGTTATATAGCGTTCCTCGATAAATAGGCTATCCAACACTAAAATAATTTTTCAAATCAAGCCAGTAGTTCCTGAGATTAGCGCGTTCAAACAAACAAACTCTTCAGCTTTATAATATTAGTATAGATAGTGAGTCTATTGGCTTCAAGCAGATATATTTCTCCTCTAATCTGCTTATCCCACAATAGCCACAATTCCTGCTCGCGGAGGTCCGTACAAATATTCAAACAAACGGACACAGAACACCCATACTCAGTACAACCATTTGTGGATTGCTCAAGCTTTTGTGCTGTATGGGGATCGAACCTACAACATTCAGCGTGGCGACCACATACACCACTACACTATCGGTGCCGTCGACAGATCCTCTTACACAGACATTTGACACCGCATAGATTGTTCTCGAAGATATGTGAAGTCTGCACACCCGTACTGGGCCAGCGTGGTGGCCTGAGAAGAGGCCCGTGCCCAGCAGTGGGACAAATTAATAATAATAATATTCTACCACATTCACACAAAACCAACTAGCCCAAACTAAGCAGAGCTTGTACTATGGGTACTAGACAATGGATAAATATACATATATACTTTTTTTTGTAAATACATACATATTATACATAGAAACACCCAGACCAAGACAAACATCCATGTTCATGCACACAAATGTTTGACATGTGGGGGAATCGAACCCGCGACCTCAGGCGTGGCAGTCGGTTACACTAACCAATACGCCATCGAGGTCGATAATAATAATACAGAGCTGATAATTTTATACTCCTTAGATGTCACTTAAGAGCTACGACTTGCATCATCCTTTTCCTTTACTACAAAACGTAAAACATCATTACGCTACGAAAATCCCCGACATACGAAGCTACACAATCACAGTATGGTTGATATTACATTCAATATTATTCCTCGCATCGCAGACCGGACTGTGTTATCTATTTGAAAATCTCAGCAAACATTTACCATCGCGATCATTCCCCTACATCCGAGAATCTTTGCATTGCAACATATTGCGGGATTTAAACTTCCTGTAATACTGATGTTGACTTTATACCATATATTTAAATGTAGGAGAGTTTTTATAAGGAAATATCCGATGGACTTATCCGAAAATCAGCACTGCACTACCTACCACGGTGCTGCAGCATTATGCTGAGATAAGTGCCATTTTTGGTCTCGCACTGGCGGCGGTATGATGTATTTACATAAATTGCTAATTCTTATTGAAATTAAACTACTATATACGGATTTTATTGCGTTGTTTATTTGACACTATTACAAAATTTTGAAAACTGTTACTCTACTATTACTATTAAACTTTACTAATTTTTAAGCTAATTAAATTATTAAAACTATTTATACTATTTATATTTATGTTTACACTTTCCCCGTCGTTTCGGTTGCTTTTCAGCAGTCATGGTCACAGGGAGACTAAGATGGTAGTTGTCTCAATGTTTCAGTGTAGTTATTTCAAAGTACCCGAACATAATTTAATCATGGGTGTTTCTATTTACGCAATAAATCCGTATATAGTAGTTTAATTTCAATGAATAACATTCGCGTAAATAGATGACAATATTATAAAAAAGTATCTATTTAAATAAGCCTTAATATACAAAATATATAATGCAAAGGTGAGCATTTTATACAAATTTCGTTTGATATCTGGCGCGTTGCCAGAAGATAGCTGTGGCAGATAAACAGGCAACATATTGATAAGGGTTCTTTATTTTTGCCTTTGGATTCTAAAAATAACTTAAATGACAGTCAGAAGGGGAAGATCTCAGCGAATTTCTCTAAGTACACCAAACAATGCTAAGCATACAAAATATGTCATAAAATTTATTATAAGCATGTAGTGTTTGCATTTAGTAGGATACATCTTAATGTAAGTGTATTAAGCCATGATAAATACCATTGTACTATCGTTAGATTGTATCCAGTTTGGCGAACCAATAAATAAAAAATAAAAAAACGCATTTGGGAGAGATCAGGTTAAACCAACACGAAACGAATAGAATATATAATGTAAAAGAGATTTGGCAAAACCGTTGCAAGCAGTAATCCTTAGTCACTATGTCCTCTGACTGTAACTGACTCTAGGTATGATTAAACACAGCTAACAATGGAAAAACCAACAAAACATTGTGAATACCACACTTATCACGCAGCGTACATATATTGATTTTACTCCGCTCCACAAATCAAGATCAAAGTTTTAAACGCTGTTCAAAGTTCAATACGTTTCAAAACATAAATCCAACAATACGGACGGCACACTATCCACACTAACCAAATTATTACCGACCGAATGAAATGAAAACGCGTTGTGTAGTCCGATTCACACTCACGCAATACTCGTTCGTCATTGGCTGAAATATTGCGCCGATGCCCCCGGCGCGGCCACACGGGGTAAATATTGCGCGCATATATCTACCGTTGTTACTATATCACTGTTAAAATATTGACACGATCTTTAAAACGTAACTGCGAGTTAATGGATTCGTTACGCGGTACAAGGAAAATCCATCAGTTGTTATATATAAATATGTAATGCTGGAGCTATTAGGAAATTACATTGGTTTATTCGAAGCGTTGTAGGCGTAGAGCAGTTGGTGCCTTTCGTATTGAATTGGCTTCATTTTAAGCCATTACCGGAAAGGTTACGACTGTTTTTACAATTAGTGATACTTAGCAATAAAGGGAAAATTACTTCGAGAAACATCCAATTATATTTTTATTGTAATCGTTTTTATATTGTTATTTTAATATTTTAGTCTGTATTCTAGAATTTACATAGCCGATTTAGATTTTAATTGGATTCTACTCTGTTTTCATGCAGTCTATACAGAAATAGGCTAAATGTAAACGTAAATTAGTTTAATTTATCGTTTCAAAATGTAGTTTACTATATCTTGCGACCAAACATTTTACTAATTTTACGAATTTTATTTCTTTTAATTAAGTTTAAGACTGCACCAATGGCATTAAATTCCGCTTAATCTGTTACCCTTTCGTAAAGTTCTGGAATTGATTCCATCTAAGTATTATGAGCTATATGTGTGTCAATATTCAGACGTATCACGGTGTGATGTGCCAGATAAGCGGTAATAGACTCGCTTTCTTTTAAGTGAAACCAAACATAGCCAGCTAATTGTGGAATCCCAGTAATTATAATTAGGCAAAATAATTGCTAAATGCAATATTTATATGCATTTTATTAGTTCTGTAATAGTATAGAGTAAATCAATGAGTTCATCAATCCTATTACTATGATATACTTCTTAAGTAATGCAAACTTTAGGCTATAGAATCGTCTAGAATATTAACTAAATCTTGCACTTCCTGTGGATTGAATTTCGAAGATTTAAACGCATGTACTTACAAGCCGTTTGTTTAACTGGGGATTCCGCTATTCCTTGCCGCATTGACGATAAACTTTGCATATTTTTAACATGGATGTACGTCTTGGATGAAATGGACTTTACTTTCGATGAGCTTTAGTATTAAAGCCCATCGCTATTATGTCAACGATAAAGCATATTGCGAGGCGGAGGCCATTTACAAGACTGCAATCCACGACTGTATAAATCGACTGCAAACAACGCTCGGTTGCCTGTCCCAAGAATTTACATACGAACAGTAAACACACTGAAACTTCTCATAGCAAACGTGACCAATTTACTGGTTTGATGAAGTTTTGGGTCTTTTATTGAATAGATGCGTTTAGTACTAGTTTGCGGGTCAAACAGGTTAAATATGGTGGAAACATTGTGCATATTACTAAATAAACGAATGATGAGAGTTATAAATTAGTATAATAGCTGATAAGTTCTTGGCTTACAAAAGCGGCATAGATTCATAAAGTAGAAGCCCCCAATGTGTATGTATGTTGTCACTTTTACAATGGACAATTTTTGGAAGAACATTTCGAGCTGTCCATGGCGTTTTCTTAACATCGAGCCGCTTAAATAGTAGGAAATTTGGAGTCAATTTATTTTCTTTACTCCGTAGACCGATTAAGCTAAAGGGTTTTGCGAAAATATCTTCTAGCGAACGCGTATGTTATGGAATAAGCCTCCTGTCGAAATTTTCCCAAGGCGAAATCAAAAAGGACATAAATGTTTGAGCTAAGTCGACAACCAACGAGTATTACCTATTAGTATTACAAGCATCCATAGGCTACTATAAATGCTTACCATAAATAATACCGATTGTCTATTTGCCATGTAAGAGGTAAAAAATCTCCGCATGACAATGCAATCACAAAACCTTTGCTCTCTAAATAATATAGGCAAATGCTTAAAATTCAAATCCACCTATTCTTGGACTGTTGTTGCTTGCGTTTCATTCGTTTCATGTGCCAAAACAAACTGTGACCCCTAACAAAAACGCCCTAGGGCCTATAAAAACAGAACACCAAAATGGGAGCCCAAAACGTATTTATACGGGAGGCCGAATTTCGTCATAAACGGAAAGTTTCGACAAAAGAACGACAGTTTTCTGTCTATATGGTCTTGTGACCTCATTGTTTTCATACTTTATCCCCGGATAGGAAGCCCGGATAGGTATTGCAAGTATGACCTTATTTGGATCCGGGTGTCGACTTTTCGTATGACTTTTGTATCGTTTGCCCCGTAAGTTTACGCTGTTCGGGTGAATTGACGCGTTGCGCGAACAATGGAGTTTGCCCCGTTATGGGGTCGTGTAGAGTCAATGTATTGGAAGTTGCTATATTGGTATTGCAGGATACGGGGGAATATGACTTGATAATCGAAGATGATCGAAAAAGTTTTTGTGATTAGGGGTGATATGTGTTAATAGTTGGTAGATGTAGTTGGATGTAGACTTGCTGGGTTTACCTTTAGTAAGCTATTATTCGACAAAAAGGTAACTAAAATAGTATACCGTTTTATATTCAACATAGGTTAGGCGGAAGTGTATCGCAAAAGATTTCACAAGCAATATTTATGTGTTACTATTAAGAGGCACTTCACGCTATCAACTGTACCAAAAGTGCTACTGAAGAGAATAAAAAAAAATGCTTTGTTGGAAATGGTAATCGTAGCCGAATCCCCACAATTGCCAGTTACCCGTTGCTTAACACCACCAATATAATGTCTGTCAAGGTAAATAATTTAATAACAAATCCATTATAATTTTGTATAACAATATTTATTTTTTTGAAGTGAAAGCTTCTTTATGCGCGTTGAGCACTTCTTGGGTGAACAAAAATCATGGAACTCGCGTCATCCTAACCGAACGCTTTCCATTTTTGAATTATTTTTGGCTTATAATTTGATTTATAAAGAAGTGTTTATGATCAAGAATTAAAGTTTTCACTTCTATCGGCAGTCCCCAAAGACTGCCTCAATTATTTTTTTATTGCCATTGGTGGCAGACGAGCAAGTGGCCCACCTGATGGAAAGTGGTAACCGCTGCTCATGGACTTCAGCAATGTCAGAACACAGCAAAGCCGCTGCCTACCGTGATAGAAGAACTCTCTTTAAACCTCGTTTAAAGGACATATATCAAATTTTATCTCTTAGTATTCGACAAACCGCGA
This sequence comes from Catocala sponsa, assembly GCA_963564715.1. Taxonomy (NCBI): domain Eukaryota; kingdom Metazoa; phylum Arthropoda; class Insecta; order Lepidoptera; family Erebidae; genus Catocala; species Catocala sponsa. The sequence goes on from OY751352.1 coordinate 3,940,903, forward strand.
CCAGAACAAGAAAAATATACCAGCAATTAAAAAAAAAATTGCCGGTATATTTTTCTGGTTCTACAACGCGAAAAAAGTAATATCTACTATATTTTTATAGGTAGGTTTCTGCAAAATCGAGACTCACTATTTTTTCGATCAAAGTTAGTGTTATCGTAATTGTCCGAAAATACATTTTAGCGTAACATATTGTTAGCACACATATGTTTGGCGAATGAATGAGGAGGTTTATCTAGGGAAGTGTCACTCTGATATAGGAATCCTAACTAATATTATAAATGCAAACGTGAGTTTGTTTGTTACGCTTTTACGCCTTAACTACTCGACCGATCATCATGAAATTTGGCCTACACGTTGTCACTTTACAAAAAAGGACATAGGGTACCTGTCATCTAAAAAAAATATAATTCCTGAGGTATAGAAATGTATTTACAAAATCTAGATTATCTTTATATGTATAATTATACTGTACGTGTGTACTCGTATGTCACTGAGCTCCTCCTAAACGGCTCGACCGATTTTGATGAAACTTTTTGTGTGTGTTCAAGTGGATTTGAGAATAGTTTAGATATGTTTTATTTTCTCTTGTGTACAGGACAACGTCTGTCGGGACAGCTAGCTACATATAGATTATTACATAATGTATCATATCTTTCAACCAGAAAAAAGTTCTGTCCCGAGGGATAGAAAATTGACATAACCTACATTTATGCGAGAGCAGTCGCGGGGAAAACCTAATTACCTATAATTTAAACTAACAAACAAAAAGCAGGGAATCGCTAAATGTACGTAGTATGTATCTACCATTCGTATATCCAGCGTTTCCCTACTTTTCCTACAAAACAATGTGTCCATTCCCACTAATAATACAATTATATCGTAATAGTCTATTCCGGTATATGATAACCGATAGCGCCATAATCATTTGGCCAGCGACCTGATAGCCACAGTCATATCACAACACAGATAGTGGTGAATATCCAATTAATATTCGAATCTCGGTTACAATTACTGAGAGTATATCGTACTTTAGCTGCGGCTTTAACTATGTGCTAAAACCCGAATATGAAGCTGCAAATTAGGAGTTAGAAGCCGTTTTATTGAGCATGTGCTGCAACTACTGCCAATAAATGGCTTTATAGAACAGAATTGTATCTGGATATTGAGAATACTGGGTATCGATTTAATCGGTACTTTGTATACTTTAGTGAAGATGATGAAAGTGAATGAAGCCAGAGGTGTGTCAGGATCGTAGCAAATGGAAATCCGTAGTCTCTGCCTACCCCTCTGAGAAACAGGCGTGAACCTATGTATGTATGTATACTTTAGTTGTGGCTTTTACTATGTGTTTAAAGCGGAGCTGCAAATTAGGAGTTAAAAGCTGATTTATTGAGCAGTATATTGTACTATGTAGTACAGAATTGTATCTAATATATCTAACCTAACTGTATACTTAATATGTATAATCGAAATCCTAGTTTTAAACGAGGATTTCTGTGTATCCTACCTACTTTATTATATCACTAGATGTGCCCGCGGTTTCACCCGCGTTTATGATTACTGCGCCGCCCCCGTGGGTCGTAGCGTTATGTTATATAGCCTATAGCCTCCCTCAATAAATGAGGTATCTAACACTAAAAGAATTTTTCAATTCGGACCAGTAGTTGCTGAGATTAGCGCGTTCAAACAAACAAACAAACTCTTTAGCTTTATAATATCTATATATTAATACGTGAAGTGAAAACTTTGGATCCCTTTTTACGAAAATTGGGCGGACGGAGGAGTATGAAATTTCGCACACTTATAGTTTATACAGAGAAGAAGTGACGAATGCTAATATTTATATAAAATATGCATTAGAAATACATTAAATTAATGAAAAATCACTACACGCGCACAACCATGCATTTGACACACGCAGTCGAAGCGCGTAACTATGGTTACATATATCAATATAAATATATAATGACATAATATGTCAGCAATATCTTACAGGCAAACTTTGGTCGAATTTCGAGCACTAGGCGACCGCTAGTTAGTATAGATATGCCTATTCATATTAGTTCTTTTTTTTACGAACCTTATCGTTGCTTGGGACTATATTAGTTACATATTTCCACCTCGCCTTGGTACGCTGCCTTCAGCATGTTCAAGTTGATTACTGTCGATCTTTTACATGTGAACTTGCCTACTACAGATTATTTTATCCTACGCTTTCTTACTTCTGGATGAAGTAGCTTTCTGATAGTGAAACGATTTTTAAAATCTGTTTCCTACTTTCTGAACTTATTCTTTTAATTTTAATACAACTAGGGTGGCAAACAAGCATACGGCCCACCTGATGGTAAGTGGTAGCCGTAGCCTATGGACGCCTGCAACACCAGAGGCATCACTAGCGCGTTGCCGACCCTTTAGGAAAGGAAGTGGGAAGGAGATGGAGCGGGAAGGGATTAAGGGGGTGATTGGGCCTCCGGTACTCTCACTCACCCAACGAAACACAACAGTAGGAATACTGCTATTTCTGTGAGAGGGTAGTCCTTCACCGGTCCAGCCGGCCCAGTCATGCTGAAATCAGCGAGGCTCTACTACTCATTTTAAACAAAAGTACAAATTCTTCCCTCTTTATAATATTACTATAGCTTTATTATCATGCTCGCATATTTCCGAAGGGGTACATAGGAATAACAACCATATTTCGCCAGCTTTAAATCTCGTGTAACAGAGGGCAACTATCTAGGAAGCGACTAGACACCATACTAAACATATCCAGCCAGTAAAACGAAATAACTCTTCGCCTGACACAGCAATTGGACAGAATCCTCACGATCGCATAAATAAACACAAATTCATACCACGACATTAACGTGGCTGTCGAATAGTAAAATGTTAACCAATTTTCCAAATTATATCGCAATTACTCCTACATATTTCAGTTGTTTATCGACTGCGGTCGCGAGCGGTTGTGTGCACGTGCCACTGCGCCTACTGCTAGCTCAACCAGAACCAAAATTGGTTTTATTTTAACCCATTCGCTGTCCCGTGATAGACACTATAGAAAATTTATGGTTATGTATCATATGTGATTCATCGGACAGGTAACCTGTTAACGCAAAAGTCGTGATTTACATTTACCAATTTTAAGGTGGCAATATGGCGTACTGTACTGTTACTGATATGAAATGAATAAAAGTAACATTAGAGGACGTGAGTAGTATTGTCGCCAACAAGACTTAAGCTTGCCTGTACATATGCGCCGTGCAGGAAAGCAGAGGTGCATACAGATATAGTTATGATTTTGTTTCAACTAAATGATGTCAAACCTATGACCGGCACCGAGTACATTTCCGGACAACATGTTACCAACAAACAAAACATTACTAAAGATCCTAAAACACTACACAAGGTAGTCCAATGCATATCCTATCCATCGTCTATATTAATCAAAAATATCTTCGAGCTTCGTGTCATCTTGGTAGCATAAAAACATATCGATACTGGACCATCATCGAATTATTTTATATTTTACCAGCATACTCTTAATGAATTTGCTTCGAACTATAAAAGCTGTGGCCTAATGGGTAAGGCATTAGAATGCGATCGATAGATCAAATCTTTACTAAAAACCTCTTTAAAAAATTAAATAAGAGATTAAATATAATGACCACCAAAAATACTAATTGCCCAGCAAAATATGCTTACTAAAATATATCATAACGAGCACCTATACGCCTCGAATTACTGCATTCCGTCTCGGAAGAGTTAGGTTATGTTAGGTTCCTTCTTAAACCCACCCAGAAATAGGAGCCCCACGAAGCGGGGCTCCGTCGACTTAGTTTGATCTCTTTAAATATATTTTGGTGTGCAATTAGTATTTTTGATAAGCATATTTTGCTGTGCAATTAGTATTTTTTTGCTGTGCAGTTAAATACTACCCTCTAAAAAAGAGCGTGTGGCGTGTAAACGAATTCTTCCTGGGTGATGGTTCATTCAATAAAAAAAATAACTTACTGTACTTCTTCAATCGCTGATCTTTTAGGTTTACGTTAAAATTTACCTGTTGACAAATAACAAACAATTAGTATAAGCATTTGATACAGAAGATACACAGATTATAACACATATTACACCAAACAAATCAATTTCAAAGATGAAATATCTTAATTACGAGTTTTTACAAAGCAAGATAAATCTTTACAGCTGACGCCATCTATTAGTTACAATCACAACTAATTCATACGATTGCGATTTACGGTGGTAGATGGCGTTAAAAATTATATGATAATTTCTGAATTTTAAAAATTCAATTATATAAAATATCAGTTCTTTCTGCATCTCTATACAACCGTAATGTCAAAAAATTAATGCTCTTTGTTCCGCATTAAGTATTTAAATCAAACTTTATTGGTTTGGTTAACAATTTTCTGATTGAAATGATCGTAAATCGACTGTCATATAAAGCACTTGTTGGACCAAACAAATAAGTCGTCTATAGAAATGTTAATTAACTCGGACTTGATTAACTCACGTTGAAATATGAATGGACTGATACACTCGAACGCAGTTTGTAATTAGTGTAATTAAATATAAATTAATGTAAAAACTACTTATGAACGTTTCGTATTTTTTTACATCTAATTACACGGTTCTCATACTAAATAAAAAGGTTATTTCAGTAAAATATTTTAATTTCGAGAAAAGTCTATTAATTCTATTAAAAAAACGTGTTATTAATAATCTACATCAATATTTTTTTATCAACTCCTACTGCTGTAATACGCCAATAAAAAAAAAATGAACAAGAAACATACCTACATAGTCCTATTTTGAGCTTAGTCCTATAATCAATTATCAAGTACTAGCTTTGCCCGCGGCTTCGCTCACGTTAATTTAGAATTTGAAAATCAATTCGGGTTGTACTCTGCTTGTAATAATACATATAATTCAATCATGATTCAAAAGAAACGTGGCGCCATCTATTATCATAAGAACGTTTTTGTTGTTTTCCTCGGGAACAGTAATTTTTTCGGGATGAAAGGTAGCCTATGTCCGTTTCTGTACACCTGACAACATATATGCAAAATTTCAGGATGATCGGTTCAGTGGTTTAGGCGTGAAAAGGTAACAAAAAACTCATTTTCGCTTTTATAATATTAGTTAGGATTAGGATTATATAGGCATGTGTAGAATATCATCGAAAGCGGATTAATTATTAAAAAGAAATGAAATAAGCGTAAGGATATGAACTTATGTATTACCTAAGCAAAAGATCGCTGAAACTAAAAAACATTGAATATAAAACGATCCAACATAAATTATATCAATAGACCATTCCAACATTTGCAAAATGAATATCGTTGAATACAAACATGCGACACATCGGGGCAGGGAAGTTATATCAATGTTTGCTCCGGGTCGAAACGTGCGCGACCCGGGTGACCACAGCTTTTAGTAAGTTTACTTATAGGTACTAGTATTCGTCCAGTGGTGGAATACGACCAAAATCTTTATTGAAATGGGGCAAAACAGAAGAGAAATTGGTGCTGAATTGTTTGGTCTTTACTTATCTGACCCCAAGGTGTCTGCACACCAAGTTACAAGTCAATATGCTATGCCTGTCACTAACAGACAGACACACAGACCCACAAAGTGTTTTCATTACCCTCATCGAAGAAGACTCAGAGGTTAATAAGTTTCACGTATTAGTGCATTCAACCAAAAAAAATAAAAAAATTGGTGCAATCTTTGGGGACTGCCGATCGAAGTGAAAACTTTAATCCTTGCTCATAAACACTTCTTTATAAACCAAAAATAATTCAAAAATGGGAAGCTTTCGGTGACGATGACGCGAGTTCTATGACTTTTGATCACCCAAGAAGTGCTCAACGCGCCTAAAGAAGGTTTCACTTCAAAAATATTTGAGAAGACTCAGTTGAGATGTGCTACTTTTCTCAATTCAGAAATCGGGGTTTTAAGAAGTGGAAGCTTAGCGGGCGACCGTTGAACTGCCGCGCAGATTTCTCTCGTACGAATGGTTGTTCATAGTCTGGATGTTTTATGTGTTCGTTGTTTGACTCGAATTCAGAAACCGGGGGTTATAGTTGTCGTTCGCAGTCAGTGTATTTACTGTTCGTTAATTTAATATTTATAAAATCCCTCACGATTATAAATTACAGTCCGATGCAAACTTAATGGCGGCTCTGAACATCGTACGAGTCATTGCGCAGAACCCAATATTAGGTGTCAGCGGGACGTAGCGGCAAAAGGCGGCAGGGCACCTCCCCGCGCGCCCTTACTTTCACCCGCACTCGCCTTTCGCGTATTGTATTTAGTGTGTGTGTGAGTTATACCTGCGCACACCTGCACTCGCAGCTAAATTCCGAGCCGCCATTAAGCACTGTTGCCAATTTAGCGACTTTGTCGCTAGAAATGACGACTTTCGTGTATGTCTTAGCGACAAAAAATAGTCGCTAAAAATTTTTTTGTTAATTCGACACAGAATTATACAATGCGAAGAGATATATATGGAAAAAAAATTATAAAATCTCCAGGTTTTCGGCAGAAAACGCCTAAAAAGAAAAAGGTCAGCCCGCCTATTGTGGACGCTCCACAAGTAAGCGACCTGCCCTTTTTTTTAGGAATTCACTGCCTGAAAGTCGAAAAACCAAACCAAAATCAGTTTTAGCGACTTTCTGGCGACTTTTGATATTAAATCTAGCGACTCGCCTTTACAAGAGTTGGCAACACTGTCATTAAGTTTGCATCGGGCTGTACTAGCTGTCCCGCGCAACTTCGTCTGCTTCACATTAGATAATTTTTGCCCGTTTAAAGAAAAAAAAAACTATCCTATCTTTTAAGTTCGACCAAATAACAAATGGTTACGAAGTTCAGTAGTTTAGGAGTCGATAGCGGACAAACAACGTGACACGTAATTTATATATATTAAGATATCCAGATTCGAAGCTATTAAAAGAAAATAAATGTTAGCGTGTATAACACATGTCTATAGAACAAATTACATAAATCGTAGTGAACCTCCAGCTTATGGTCACAGAATACACATCAGTAAGTACCACGGTGCAGTCTTCAGCCCGGCACTTAGCTAATGAAACCGCCGTCCCAGATTATCTGGCCACGGCACAAGCCTTGTTCAATGCCTTATTTACCGCCTGCACTGGGTAGTTCCCAGTAGACTAACAGTTTATCTAAACAGCCAACGGGAGCCGAATGGGGCAATAAAAGTTTGTTTAACCTTTTCAGTCACAGTGGGACACCGGCGGCCGGTCACAATCTTATCTTATGTGGGGGCCAGTCAGTGCAGACCGGCGACACTTCGACCCAGTGGGATCTTTTGTGTCAACACTCTCCCAATAACGACTGCCATAGATGTTCATGGCAGCCGGGACCAACGGCTTAACTTGCTCTCCGAGGCACGGAGTAGGCGATAATTGTCAATCAATACGCACATAATTTCGAAAAGTCATATAACTTCGGAAAGTCAGAGGTGCGCGACGTGGGTTCGAACCCGAGACCCTCTGCATTGCAGTCTGTTGGTCTCCCCACTGAGCTATCGCTGCTTTTAATGCCGGTTACAATAGATGTTTAATAATGTCTGGTATTCTAAGAATTAAAAAAAGGAGTGATAGCTTAGTGGGAGACCGTCGGACTGCCACGCAGAGGTCTCAAGTTCCCATGGCGCTAATCTCTGACTTTTCGAAGTTATAGAAAATAGAAATAGAAAAATATTTATTTACAGTAAAAACAACATTACACAAGATTCGCATAGAGAGACGAGAGCTACGATTACTAACGAAAGCTCTCTCATAGAATAAACACCATAAAAACCAGACTGAAGTCAGACAACTCAGTGGCTTATTGTTTTAGGACAGATTACCATGGTGCAGAATAAACAAGAAAAAAAACAAAAAAAAAATAACAACTATATATCCGGCGGCCCCACACTGGCAAGCCTTTCCTGTGGGTACCTGCTACGATTTACAATTTTTGCTTTAATCATAATTATGTGCGTATTAAATAGTTAATTATCATTTGCTTTAACGGTGAACGAAAACATCGTGACGAAACCTGCGTGTCTGGGAGTTCTCGAAAATTGAAGCCAGCGTCGTGGACTATGGCCTCACCCTTCTCACACTGAGAAGAGGCCTGTACCCAGCAGTGGGACAGTTTAATACAGGCATGATAATATTATATTCTAAGACTTGACATATTAAGTGGTTATGTTTATATTGAACGGTTATCTTAAGTGGAAGACTGACGTTAGCAAGAGATGATAGTATGATTCAGAGATTGAAATCCGATACAAATATGGGTTCCGGTTTTTAAAAGGAATTTTCTTTTCAGTACGTTTCTGGTTCGGTTCTATTAATTGGTTCTTTAATATGGTTTAAAATGCTTGTTCCAACCGATTTAAAGGTTTTGAAAGAAGTGATAGTTATTAAAAAAATTATAATTTTTATTAAGTCGATTGCGCGTGACGTGCAGTCTCCATTGAAGGAATAGATAAACAATGTTATAAATACCTTCATGGGAATCTCGTAACGTAAGCGGGTGACCAAAGTTTATTAATATGTACTGGTGGCAAAGCTGTCACTTTTAATCAATGTTTATTAAGTATGTACTTATCTATGCGTTCTCTTAAAAAAATGTACATATTATTTACATAATATCGAGTACTCTTTCATGTATAAAAAAAAAATTTGAGTAGTAAAACGTGAATACAGTCCGTAAAGTAATTAATGACAAGGTTGATTTATTAAAACATTCCCCTCTTTATATAATAATATATAATAATATTCTACCACATACACACAACACCATCTAGCCCAAACTAAGCAGAGCTTGTAATATGGGTACTAGACAATGGATAAACATACATATATACCTTTTTTTGTAAATACATACATATTATACATAGAAACACCCAGACCAAGACAAACATCCATGTTCATGCACACAAATGTTTGACTTGTGCGGGAATCGAACCCGCGACCTGAGGCGTGGCAGTCGGTTACACTAACCACTACGCCATCGAGGCCGTCAAAATTATAGTTACTCTTTGCCCACCGGTAGCGACTATCACACGTCACCGTCTGTACGCACTACTCTAAATAGCATCATATCGTATGAATTCAAATTAATATGTAATTTATTTTTCTGAAAATCCCTACTAGATAGTGTTTATTTAACCAGTAGGGATTACTGGCACAATGGGTCATTCCCCAGTGGAGAGGTTATACAGTACGTTAACTAACGAAAGGCGTTCCCTTAAACTGGCAATATTATGGCGTGCGTAGATCCTAAAAAAATGTGCCCTTAAAAAACAAAAAATGTTTTATTTTAATAACTTCAAAAATATTCATTAAAAAATTATGAACAGACACGAAAAAGAAACACTCTTTGCATACGTACAAAAGTACCAATGCAAAACGGCAACGTCGCTTTTTACTTAGTTATGAATTTTTAATTAAAATGACTTTTAATTAGTTTTACATATTTTTATTTTTCTATGGAAGTATGTTCATTTGCATCTATTAATGATGTATAATAACCGCTTTAAGGGAACGCCTTTCGTTATTTTACTTACTGTATATTAGTGGTGATTACTGGAAAAAATTATTACTTCGTGTTCCCTACACAAAAAAAAATGTTGGCAACCTTGCAACAAAATTGACAACAATACAACGATGACAGCAGTCTTTACGATTACCCTTTTATAGGGTAATAAGCGGGTAAAGTACCCGAGATTTATGCGACATCACATGTTTAGAGGTAAACTGTGTTGCGGCAGAAACGAGTGTTAAATATGGCCTCAGGTGAAACGTCTTGTAATTCCCTTACTCGAAGCGTTACTCACAAATCTTGTTACGTTTAGTTATGCTTACACCTCTCTGAATAACATGTAGGCATACTTCTCTGTAAATAAAAACAAAAACGTACAGCCAGCAACATAGGCTCGTGGGGATTTTGGGACCGGGCGTGGGACCGCGGTTCCGGATTCCACCTATGGATACGTAGCTTAACTTTCAACACATTTCTAAAAGTATTTTATGAAATAAACATCTTAATTATTGGTTTATATTTTTGAGCTATGAATAAATCATATCTCTTTTAACTATAACTGCTATAAAAAATTGGGGCAGTCTTTGGAGACTGCCGATAGAAGTGAAAACTTTAATCCTTGATCATAAATACTTCTTTATAAACCAAATTATAAACCAAAAATAATTCAAGAATGGAAAGCGTTCGGTGACGATGCCGCGAGTTCCATGATTTTTGTTCAACCAAGAAGTGCTCAACGCTCAAAATAAAAAAAAAGTAGAAAAGTGGCGGTCGGATGCTAGTTCCTGATACTCTCTTAGGTGTTATTGAGGGAGTCAAAATTTCGTTATTTATTGCGTAGGACGCACTATTTCTGAGATATTGTTAATATTCTTAAAAAATTAATAAAGCGTGGAAGTGTGACGATGACGCGAGTTCCATGATTTTTGTTCACCCAAGAAGTGCTCAACGTGCATAAAGAAGTTTTCACTTCAAAAACCTAACCTTTTTTACATATTTAAAAGATAGGCTATATACTATCTCGACAAGCGTGTATCGACTCCTGTTGCTGTCTATATCTGTAAGGTAATACTATAATTATTGTACAAAAATATTTAAATGATAGATGTGCTCTTATTATGTTAAGATCACGATCCCTCATATTGAATTGTACACTATCGTTTTAAAACTATATAATGTGTGAGCTCACTATTCTTTGTGTGGAAACTTTATTTGCCTTCTCAGTATGGTGAGAGTACCTACATCTATGTCCATCCTCCATCTTGTAACGTATTCAATATAATTTTCTTTTAACGGACTTCATACAAAATTGAAGCTTTGAACGGTATACCTACTGGTTGTTTCCTAAGCTATCGACACGTTATTCACCAGCATGTCTTTCCGTTACAAACCTCTACTTATCCTCCTTCGAAATACAGTCGTGAGTGTGTCTATGTATATAAAGATCAAAATTCGAATTACTTTTTAATTTAAACTGATTTTGTGTCTGAATGTAAGTCACGCCATCTAGTGGCGGTCAGCGATAAATAACCAAATATCTATGTGATGTTGCAGGTGTACTCCATAGATGACGGTAACATCGTTTACACAGCGAGTGTATTACACATCATGGCGGTCTTACGGTATCGTAAGTGATTGAGTAATAATGAAGTTGTTTACCTATATAGGAACCCTTAAAGACTTCTATGTTATAGTACATGGAAGTCTTTGGTTACCTTGCATAGTTACATAGTGGGTTTATTTTGTTTCTATTTAGCATTGAACTGAAAGTAAAATACCTTGAAACCTACTTAAAGTAGAATAAGTTATCGAATGAACTACATTTTGTTATAAGTGTTTCAACATTATCTATACCATTAGTTCTCAAAGGGGTCCACGGGAGACTCAATGGGGGTCTACGTTGACGTGACAAAAACACTGTTGTGACTGTTCGACAAGCTCAGCGACTGTTGCAAGTAAAAACTAAAAAAAAAGTTTGGCGCGTAGAGATTTGATCAAATTGCATAAACTTGTTTAGCTGCACGGGGTCCACCGGGACCAGCAAAATTTTGAAAGTGGTCTTTGTGAAAAAAGTCTGGGAACCTATGTATTATAACGAGAATTGAATTTATACATTTTTTGGTATGAATAAACTTAAAACTACCGGTCCGATTTACACATTTCTTTCAACATTAGAAAGCTACTTTATCCAGAAATGTCATAGGCTATATAACATCACGCTACGAGCGTCAGGAGTGGAGTAGTAATCGTAAACGTTGGTGAAACTGGGACAGCTATTCTTAATAATTACTCATAACTCGATAACTACCCACATACAAAACACATAATTGAATTTCCAAACAAAGCTGACAATAAAAAACCATTAACGGCCAGGCCGAGGACCCGGGCACAATCAGGCACAGCCGGGCGCACTCGCTCATGCCCGTACACACCCGGGCGACAAAGCCACAATTTAAAGCATCCCTCCCAGATTCGAGGATAACGCAAAATCCGAGCCAAAATGGCGCATGTTTTACTTTTTAATTCGCTTTCACGAGGAAATACGATCATTCGTTATATAATACAATATAAGGAGTTATCAGAAGGGCTATAATTTACTTAGTGATCTTGTAAGATAATATTCGCGGATGGTTTTTGTTACATTGTTATTACGGTAGAAAATGTTTTTGTACCTCAATTCATATTAAGAAATGGTTTTTATTTTTCACTAGATTTTGCCCGCGACCTCACTTGCGTAAATGTGGGTTAGGTACAGTTATGTGGGTTAGTAACATTTTTTTTTAAATACTTTTTTTAAATGAAAGGTACTCTAATTTTTTTTTATTGTCTCTGCTACGTGATTGTAACGGACCTGATGGAAAGCCCAATTACAGTCCAGAGACAGTGACGACAAGGAGAAGATAGATGTCTTCTAGCCGTCGCGGCGTCGTCAGAGTCAAGCCGGTCTGACCAGATGCTTCTTCACACTACGTTTGAAGGACCCAATGTCGTAGAAGGGAGGGAACACATGTGCTGAAGTCCTTTTCTGTTACCCTGACAACGTGCACCTATACGGAATTTCATGATGATTGGTCAAGTAGTTAAGGCGTGAAAGCGTAACAAACAAACTCACATTAGCATTTATAATATTAGTTAGGATGAAATATAATTGAGTGACAATCATCGATCAAATATACCATAAATGCACGATCGTCGCTCGAAAAACGGCCCCAACTAAACTGTGCATAAATCAGTCGTATGCGCTATATTATGCACCTGTCCCACTCACTCTTGCGTGCGCTGCCCGTAAGCGAGAGCGAATCGACACCACTACCGTGGAGATCGTACCATATACTTAGTACGCTTGCGTATCGCGAGTAACACACTTAGGACGCTTTACATTGACGCGTTTTGACTAAACTATTACAAAATGTTTCTCAGTGGGCGTTCAATGGTTATTCCGGTTTATTTCCTGGATTGCATAATAAATACAGACACTTATAAGTAAGTAGTACTGGTCAGTGCCACATATTGACGCGGTTTTTGTATGAGAATGTGCATCTATGGTATATTTGATCGAAGGTGACAATAGTCTTATTGTTAAAGGATAGTGATGGAAGGGCTGCTTTAAATTCGAATCAGTACAACTTTAACGAGAATAAAGAAGCCTAGAATTTTCTTAGGTACACACGGCTACACATCAAGTTAGACATCCTATATACGCATAACTACGCTACATACAAAATAGAGAGTTGTCGGAAAGGGACAGTGCATAGTGGTGTCGATGTAATGGTAAGGATAGAGCGTCGCGTCCCGTTCAGCGTGAGTGAGACAAAATAACAAAAATAAAACGCACTCTCTCGCGCGATTCGCAGCCTTCAACTTCTAATAGATCAAAGTCCAAACAGTCTAGGTTGATGTGTCGCTGTGTGTACCACATAGTAGGGGGCGAGTCTTTAGCTGTGTACTGGGCACAGTTTCGACTCCGTACTGATACTGAGAATTTTTTATGGAATCCGATCTGCGCGACTGCGTCATCTGCGAATCGAACGCGATACTCGGCGCTCAGGCAATGGTGAGCCGTAAAGAACTGCTATGCATGCTGAGGACAAATAGCAAAAACCTCATATATTTTTTGCTTATATTATCATATAGATAATAATAATATTTGCCCGGTATATAGTGTTTCACTGCTTGGTACAGGCGTTTTCTAAGTGTAAGAAGGTTAGGCCATAGTATATCACGCAGACCCAGTGCGGGTTGGCAGTCTTCACATGTCTTCGAGAACATTATCAGCCATGCAGGTTTCCTCGCGATGTTTTCCTTCCACCGTTACGCCAGCGATCATTAACTATTTAACATAGACTTCAAAAAGTCTGAGATGTGTACCTTAAGATGGAACTTGAAGTTATTGCTGCTTTACGTCAAGCAATCTAGGCAGGGCAGAAGCTGAGGCAGGGATATGTGGGGCAGAAGTAGTATAGACATACTCGTTAACATCTCTGTCATGCACATTATCATCATCTCAGCCGAAAGACGTCGACTGCTGGACATAGGCCTTCCCCAAGATTTTCCACACAGACTGGTCTTGAGACACCCGTATTCAACCGCTTCTCGGGATCTTTACCAGGTCGTTGGTCCACCTTGGGCCTACCCCTGCTGTAGAAACAGACAGTAACATTTAATTATATAAGCGTGACTAGTTTTTCGCGTGGTTGCGCGGGCCGCAAGCAGCCCGCGAACAGTTTGATTTGATAAAAAAAAACCCCGAAGCCAAAAATTAGGTGACCTTGAAAATGACCTTTTCCGGAAAGATCTTGTCGATCTCTATGACATTTGTTCGAACAGTCCCCGCCTATCTCTAACCGTTAAGGAGATATTAGAGGTCAAAATTTGTAAGGCAGCCATGTTTTTTTTGTCCCCCCTAAAAGTTCGCAGGGTTTTCGAACGATTTTGTTCGAGAACGACTTCCGTAGATATCACCGTTTCCGAGATCCGATGGGGTACCACCACCAAAAACTGACCTTCCGAAGGTCAGGCATTTTTTCCGGGCCTTTTGAATGATTCCAGTAACATTTAATTATATAAGCGTGATATCCAATTCATATTTATTTATAAACTCAGTTACGGTAGCGTAAACAACAGAAGATAAGATCATCAAGGAAGCGCTGTTTTTTCGGTGGGTAAACCCTCATCTGCAAGGCGCAACAATAATTACATACTCATTAAATGCACATAGATTGTAAACATCATTAACGTACATTATATTTCAAATGTTTCTGAACATAATTTATCTTTTGACTAGCTGTCCCTTGCGGTTTTGCCTGTGGGTCGTAGCGTGATATAACTTAGGTTATAAACATCCTCGAGAATTTAGCTACCAAATTCGAAAAGATTTTTCAATTCCGTTGTGCCAGATATTAGCGTATTTAAACAAACAAATAAACTCTTCAGCTTTTATATAATAGATTAGTATATCAAACTAGTAGAAAAAGGCTTTTAACTGGAACTATCATGACGTTCCTACTAGAAACACCATGGTTTTAAAGACTTGCTTAAACCTCGAGCAGATATTGCCTGCTATTCCTGTTAACGTTATTCCGTATTAGAGATCGTGGTTCCACTATCACGAGAAACGTATACAGCCTGTAACGTGTACGGAACCAACGTATTCATGTAAGTATGAATACGTTTAAAATAAATATAAATTGACCGCTTACAAATAGGCTTGCAATGGATACCAAAATAATATACATATGTACCTATGTTACATTACAAGTAAAAAAAAGCAGCGATAGCTCAGTGGGGAGACCAACAGACTGCAATGCAGAGGGTCTCGGGTTCGAACCCACGTCGCGCACCTCTGACTTTCGGAAGTTATATGACTTTTCGAAATTATGTGCGTATTGATTGACAATTATCGTATGCTTCGTGCCTCGGCAAGCACGTTAAGCCGTTGGTCCCGGCGGCCATGAACGTCTATGGCAGTCGTTATTGGGAGAGTGTCGACACAAAAGATCCTACTGTGTCGAAGTGTCGCCGGTCTGCACTGACTGGCCCCCACATAACATAAGATAAGATACATTACAAGTATATAGAAACAAATCTGTCATATAATTAAAAGAAGCATAAGTCATTCGACTACAAATTCTGAACTATGCAAACGTTATACGAACGTTGAGTGGTAGGGCCACGCTGGTTACAGCATGAATGGGCCGGCTCGACCGGAGAAGTACCAGCCTCTCACAGAAGATCGACGTAAAATAACAGTATCTGTTATGATTCGTTCGGTGAGTGAGAGCGCTGGAGGCCCAATCACTCTTCCATTTCCCTTTTTCTTCAGGTAGGCAGCGACTTCGTTGTGTTTTTTTTTACATTGCTTCTGTAATGCTAAGAAAACACAGCCATGTGTATGAGCCACGGTTCTCGCTTACTATCAGGTGGGCCGCTGGCTAATCTGCCACCGATGAACGCAATAAAAAAAAAGTTTAACTACAAAATTTAAACTACTTGACAGATACATTACTTGAATGACTATTTTAAGCCTATTTGTAATCGGACAGATCAATCCGAAATGCCTATCATTACATAATTATTATAAAACAAAGCCTCCCCCCGTCGCGTCGGTCTGTTTGTTCACGAGAAACTCAAAAAATAGTGAACGGATTTTCATGCAGTTTTCTCTAATAGAGAAATAGAATCAGAGTGATTCATTAAGAAAATTTAGGTGTATAATTTGTTAAGGTTTTATACTATCCGTACTTGAGGCTGGTCGCTAGGAAACTCTAAATAAATAATGGCCATACTTTGAAACTAGGGAGTATGCATCACGTATGCATACATTGTTTACCTACAGTTAATTAATATAATTAGACAACACTCGTAAAAAAATCAGCTGAGCTTCAATGACGTAGGTTTGACGGCTTTGGGAACTCGTATTGTAGGGCAAAAACATAATTAGTTCTACATAAGTTACTCGTTTAATTGTATTAACACTTAATACGTGATCTTATCAATGTTCTTTCAAATGCATCCAGAAACTGCAATAGGTATAATATTAACAGAACAGAGCAAAAACAATTGTTTGGTAGTATAATTAAGTTACGATTATCTGATTGTATACGTTTTTCTTCCAAATTTAAGATATATAAGTGCAAATTAATTTGTTGTCTGCAGTAGAACACTGGACATCGGAGTAAAACGTTGCATATACTCAGGTATGTTGGGCAGTTTAATATTTATGAGAATACTAATGATCATATTTGCATTGAACCGAATTACAACAAAATGCGAGGAGCTCTCAAGCCCATCGGCTTCTGTTCTGTTTATATTTTTGCATATTGTTGTAAGTCGGGTCACAAATTAGATCACATAATTTTGCTAAGACTTTACATAGTATAAAATGAAGTCGCTTCCACTGTCTGTTCGCTTAGATCTTTTAAATTACTCAATTATTTTAATGCAGTTTTCAGCAATAGATAGAGTGTTTCAAGAGGAAGGTTTATATGTATAATACAAACATTTATTAACGATTGTTCCTCGTAATGTAAAAATTAAATATAAAGAAAATTACAACGAACTATTTAAATACTGTAATGTATTACCAATACAATGTAAAATCAAAATGGGCGTAATGAAAGAAGAACTGGTAAACACGGACCAACTTCGTTTGCATAGCCGTAACAATAATTTAAGACAGTTGCCAAATTCAAAGAAATATGTTTTGCCAAAGTTTATTAACTTGTATGTAACTAAAATATGTCGATACATACTTCCTAAGATCTTGAATAGTTTACCTGACGATATAGTAAATAAATATGTTAAAAAGCAGCCGTATAAAACCACGCTAAAAAGATATTTGTTGTATAACATTGACAGATTCGTACTGCCATTGTGAACTTATTATTAGAGTAGAAATTGAAAATTTAAATTATATAACATGAACTCCCACTCGCATAAAAACCCTCGTGGTTTAAGCGAGTTGTCTAAGTCATGGTATATTGTAAATTTTAATCAATAAAAAAAAATAAAAAACTTATTATAGCACAGAAAAGCCGAAAAATTCAAAGATTTGTAATATGATGTCGTAACAAACATATTATTTTTGTGCGCTTAAATCGCAAACGCTGGCAAACCATACGAAATAGATCAAATTAATGTACTACGGAATTGTATATCTTAAAAAGATCGATAAAAACGTCCGCGATGGTATATATTTATCTCCTAAGGATAACCCACAGTAACCATTTTTATCTTTCACATATTACAAAAAAATGTGTTATTCACCAAGCTATTTTATACAATACAGTATTATTCCTTATTCAATTAAATACATCACATACGTTGTACATTTCATGTAGATCAAATACCAAGATGATCCTATAGTATCAACAGGTACTATGACTGTAGTATGCGAACATTGCTCGGCATCAAAATTCTATAAAACGCATACAATTTTTGTAATATGTAATTTTTCTTGAATACATACATATTTTAATATGCTTTTGCCTGCGACTTTGTTCGCGTGGAATTTGGAAGTAGTTTATTTATTAATACTCTACTTCTAAAGGGCGTATCAAGGAAGGACATGTGCCAGATTTTAAGTTAGATCTCCAGCAATACAACTTTGACTTTCATAAGTGTTACTTTGTGACCTAAGGGAATAATCGATTTTTGACTTTGACTGTGCTTTTTATTTTATTTAAATACTAACTACAAGTTCCCCCTTGACTAGGAATAATTCCGGTTTGGCGGGGGCCTTTACAAATATTCAAGCAACGAGCACAAAGGATCAGTCTCAAAAAAACACACAACACTACTTGTCGAATATACAAAATGTTGTCCCGTGTGATCGAACCTACAACATTCGGCGCAGTTAAACCACTACACCATTTGTGCATCTTAAGCTAAATCCTTACTAATATTATAAATGCGAAAGTAACTCTGTCGGTCTGTTACCTTTTCACGCTCAATCCGCTGAACCGATTTAGATGAAATTTGGAATGAAGATAGCCTGAGACCCTGGGAAGGACATAGGCTATATAACATTACGCTACGGCTCACGGGAGCGGCGCAGTAACCACAAATACCAATGACGCGGGTGAGACCGCGGGCACAGCTAGTCTTAAATAAAGGAATACGTATTAATAAAATCATTTATTATACAGATACAACATGAACTTCGCCATTGCATTCTGCGTATTGCTCTTCGCCGCGCTGACCCTGGCGCGCCCTAGCGAGAACCATTACACCGACCGCTTTGACACGATGGACATGGGCGAGATAATTAACAACGAGAAGCTGCTGCTGAATTACTTCAATTGTCTCATGGAAACGGGCAAGTGCACCGCTCCAGGCAAGGAACTTAAAGGTAATATAATGTTTTTATTACATCTTGGTGCTTGATACTGTCAAATAGTGCCGCCGTTTCTTGCCCGTTCTTCTCATGAGCCCTACACTTTTGCTTTGCTGAACGTGGCAGTAAATGTAAATTCACAGAAAAAAAATTGTGTAACTTTGACATTCATAAGTGTTACCTTGTAACCTAACTTGAATAAATTTATTTTTGATCATCATCCTCTTGCCCTGGTCCCAATTTATTTGGGGTCGGCGCAGTATGTCCTTCGCTTCCATACTTCTCTGTCACCCGTCATCTGATCATTTACCCCTTTTCCTTTCATATCCATCCTCACACAGTCCATCTATCTTTTCCTTGGCCTTCCTCTCCCTTTTCGTCCCACTACCCTCATATTCATCACTTGCTTACCTACATACGTATCATCTCTTCGCATGACATGTCCATACCAAGCCAAATGATTTCCTTTCACCTTCTCGTCTATGGGCACCACTTTCAGACTACTTCTTACGTGTTCATTCCTAATTCTGTCCATTCTCGTCACTCCACACATCCATCTACTGCCTACTAAGTTAGTCAAAAATAATTTATTAACAGGTAGTGCTATTGTACAGTGTCTTTGAGATTGCGTATTGGATTGCAAGTGGAAACCGTTGGACTGCCAGGTCTGGAGTTCGAGCCGAAGTCACGCATCAGTGACTTTTCGAAGTTATGTGCGCATTAAATAGTTATCGCTCGCTTTAACGGTGAAGGCAAACATCGTGAGGATATCTGCATGTCTGAGAGTTCTACAAAATGTTCTCGAAGAAGTGTGAAATCTGCCAACCCTTACTGGGCCAGCGTGGTGGACTAAGGGCTAAGCCTTCTCATTTAGAAAAGCGCCTCATGCACAGCAAAGGGACATATATTATTATAAACAGGATTGGTATCCAAATCTTAATTTCCTAACTAATATTAGAAATGCGAATGTGAGTTTGTTTGTTTGTTACGACTTCACGCCTTAACTACTTGACCGATTATCATGAAATTGCATATACACGTTGTCAGTGGAATAGAAAAAGACATAGAATACCTTTCATCCAAAAAATAACAGTTACTAACCTAACCTAACCAACATTTACGCAAGCGAAACCGGGGGTAAAATCTGGTAGTTTTATAATTATGTCTGGCATTCTAACAATTGACAGGTTGATATCAGGCTGAGCCGCATCGAAGCATGGCCGTTTAACTAGTTACATCAATAATTGTTAACTTATATCAAATCTCATAACATTTACCGAATTCCGTAACTTTCTTTATACAGAAAACATGACAGACGCAATGGATAACAAATGTAGTAAATGCACTGAGGCTCAGAAGAAAGGGGCGGAGCAAGTCATCAAACACCTGGTGAACAAAAGGGTGGAGCTATGGAACCAGCTCAGAGCCAAGTACGACCCCGACGACAAGTACGCCACCCAGTATGAGAAGGAACTCGCAGAGATCAAGGAGTAAAAATTAAATGCAATACGTGAATGGTGAAATATTTTCTTGTAAGATTATTTTGGTTGTATTTCAAAATGTGCATGTTTATAAAATATTAGCTTTTTCTTGATATTAAACTACTTTCTACGTATTTTATCACGTTGTTTATTTTAAAAATTATATCAATATATAATGACATATATCAGCAATACCTTACAGGCAAACTTTGGTCGAATTTAGAGCATTAGGCGACCGCTAGTTTAGATAATATTATCATAGTCTAATAGTACTAGTATAGATATTGTATAACTTTTATGTATACGTATACATAAAAGTTATACAATATCTATACTAGTACTATTAGACTTTACTATAATCTTTATATATATTTATAATTCTTCCGTACGTGTGTTGACAGTGAACTCCTCCTAAACGGCTGGACCGATTAGAATGAATTTTTTTGTGTGTGTTCAAGTGGATTCGAGGACGGTTTAGATATGTTTTTTTTTTCTCCTGTTTACAGGACCACGTCTGTCGGGACAGCTAGTACTGTATAAATTAGTTAACTATTTAATATTTAGGTGTACGCTTTCCCCGACGTTTCGGTTGCTTTTCAGCAGTCATGGTCACAGCTAGACTTAAATGGTAGTAAATTTTAACAATAGATAGTAACTGAATAGTTTTACGGCCAGTTTCACAACTATCAAGTAAATGTTATCCGAAAGATAAATCAGTTATGTAATAAGTTTTGTAAACGTACATAACTTTAAGGGTCTGTTCCACCACCTCCAAATAACATTTATCTCTAGGAGAACAGTCTCGCCATCTCTCTTCTTTAACCTAACAAGAGTGAGACAGCATGCGATTTCTAATGTTAAACTTTATCTAATGTTAGCTCATGAGATGTCAGGTTCGATTCCTGTGTCTTGCAAAGTATTATAAGTCTTTTATCAGTAGCAGTGCGGGGTCTAAAACTAATGCTGGCGAATTGTAGATGTAATCATCTTTGTACATCCTTTCGAGGATGTAAGCTTAAAAATTATTTTGAACTAGTTTTAGCGAGCGGCTCCGTCCGCGTGGTACCTACTTCAATAAAACGTAGCCTATGTCCTTCCCCAGGCTTTAAACTATATCTGAATCGGTCATCGGTCACAATTTCATCTGAATCGGTTTAGTTTAGCCGTGAAAAGGTAACAGACAGACAAACAGAGTTACTTTGGAATTTATAATATTATAGTAAGGATTCCGTTAATATATTCGTTTCTGACAACGTCATTTTCTGCCTTTTTAGTTATCAGACGGCAGCCTGGAAAAACCTTTCTCAAAGATCAGCATTTTTTATTTACGTTCCCGTCGCTCAAACGTCAAAGTGAATAAATTATATATAGCAATTAAATTGGCCCAACATTCAGCGCCATCTGCCGGGCGTGACACGAAAACTACTTTACACTCATTAAATATTCAGCGCCGACTTGAATCGAGAACGGGAAATACTGACACGGCCAGACAACCGAATCCGATTGAACCTTGAAACTCAAGTTACAATTTAGATCTTGTGCATCACGCTTAAAGGCGTTAAAACCTGGTGGCCTGTTTCAAGTGTCAATTTCGCAATAAGGCTGTATTTTGAGGTTTATTATTGTAATTAATTTATTTGGACCTTATTTAAAAATAATTTAATACACTATAGATATATTGAATCGAAAATCGTAGGTGTTATTTGGCGGAAGTCCATTGTAATAAAATTATTGGGAAGAGAGGAACCCGTCACACACCATTTATTACATTCTATAGACTAAATGTGTATTATGATTGAATATAATCCTAAGGGTCAGCGCTGACGGACGGAGTGGCGGCGCAGAGACTAATTCAGTAACAATTTAAATTCAACCTAAAGTACTTCAGAATACGACTGTATTTGGTACAACGAAATAAAATGACGGCGAGCGACTCAAAGCGCGGTCATTTTATTTCGTTGTACCAAATATAGTCGTATTCTGAAGCACTTTAGGTTGAATTTAAATTGGCATTGGAA
Organism: Catocala sponsa; assembly: GCA_963564715.1. Taxonomy (NCBI): domain Eukaryota; kingdom Metazoa; phylum Arthropoda; class Insecta; order Lepidoptera; family Erebidae; genus Catocala; species Catocala sponsa. Next base: position 3,963,312 of record OY751352.1, read on the forward strand.
TCTAAACGGCTGGACCGATTTTGATGAAATTTTTTGTGTGTGTTCAAGTGGATTCGAGAATGGCTTAGATTTGTTTTTTTTTTTATTTTTGAAGTGAAATCTTCTTTAGCGGCGTTGTGCACTTTTTTTGTGATGGGTAAAAAATGTTAAACTCGCGTCAGGACACGTGACCAGATCGAAAATTCGTAAGACGAAGGGGGAATGTCATGTTTGTGTACGATAGCGCGATAAATAAATATTGTATTTTACCACATAAATGATAGTACTTTTATACTGATAATTAAAGCAATTCGTGCAAAATTATTCCCTAACCGTTCCAAAATATCAAAAATGCACAACGTTAATATTCAAGTTTTCACTTCTGCCGGCACTCACGGAGTGCAACCCGTTTTTTTTCTTGTTTACAGGACAACGTCTGTCAGGACAGCTAGTTATATTTATAGTTCTCGTACTATGTAAATAATAGATCCATAATGTTTAATTGGTAATTTACAGATCCTAACAATATTACACTTAGGTACCTACCTATGTACATGCAACGTTGCCACTCAGAACACACCATAACACAATCTTAAGTTATTTAACAATATTTCTATCTCTCTCTAACCTGTGATTATAAAGGCGATAATTCTATTTTAGACCTATAATGTCGGCCTCGATGGTGTAGTGGTTAGTGTAACCGACTGCCACGCCTGAGGTCGCGGGTTCGATTCCCGCACAAATCAAACATTTGTGTGCATGAACATGGATGTTTGTCTTGGTCTGGGTGTTTCTATGTATAATATATAGGTATTTACAAAAAAAATGTATATAATATGTATGTTTATCCATTGTCTAGTACCCACAGTACAAGCTCTGCTTAGTTTTGGGCTAGATGGTGTTCTGTATATGTGGTAGAATATATTATTATTATAATTACTTATACAAAATCTCACGCCTGTTTCACGCAGGGTTAGGCAGAAATTACGTATTGCAACTTGTACTATCCCAGTATATCTCTTTTAGTTATTGAAGCATTTTACATAACAGAAATAAACCATGCATAGCAGTCGCTTTATCTATTTATACGAATTTTCAACAAGAATTATTACACATATATCTACAAACATTTATTTACAACAACTAAGACTGTGATTTTCTTAATTATAGGAAACCACATCAAACATATACGTACAAAATAAGTTAAAATGATATAAATAAACATTTAAATTAAATACTTATTATAAACATGCATGAAATAACATTTATATTAAAATTAAAATATATTGCAAAATTGAAGATAAAATAACAACAACTACCTATCATGACATAAATTATAAAAAATACACCCAGACCCAGTATAACAACCACTAACAGGACACAATTAAAAACTGAATATGCATTAAACATCTCCCAGCTGAAATACTGAAACAATCTTCAGTATACTTTTAAACAGATAATTCTGGAATAAGGTAATCAACATTGGCTGTATTCAAATCTATATTAAATTCCTTTAGAAACGGTTCAATAGACCGTTTTGAAATTGTTTTCATAATTGATTTCATTTGCATTTGACGAGTTAAACTTTTCTCCCTCGTTCACGTAAAATATTTCTCTTTGATATAATAAAATCTAGATGTTACTGAATCTAGTTAGTGATCGCAATTAAAGTAAAAGTTTTGAAAGTATTCAGATGACGAGAGAGAGAGATGGTGTAATTTGTCTTTTGAATTTATTTAATCTGTAATATCTAAAGATCATATTTGCATACTTAGAACTCGCTATTACCTGCGACTTCGTTCGCGTGAATTTAACAAAAAAGCGTTTGTTTTGTTCAGTTCACAGAGATGTTTTTCTAAAATAAAATTAGTCTAAGTAGTGACTTAGGCTACTTTTATTTTAGAAAAATCTATATCTCTCTGGCAGATAGCTGATGTTATAAGAAATACCTTATAACATTAGCTATCTGCCAGTTCCATCAAAATCGGTCCAGCCGTTTCAGAGAATAGCCGGAACAGACAGACAGATAAAAATTAAATTTTAGGTATGTACCGTATTTATATGCATTTAGTAAAAAGCTGTCATTTTGACATTACAAACACACACGTCAATTTTATTTATTTGTCTATATGTTAAATATTTATTTTCGAACGTGTATAAATAATTATGTATTGGAATTACTTAAATAATTAGTTGATAGAAGACTTTATAATTCTTTAATATCTTAGTTATATCTAAATAAAGATTATGACATTAATATAGACAGATATCATTTATTCACAAAAGAAACGTACATATTCGTAATAATATTTTAAATTCATTTTGTTTATGTCATCTTAAAACTTATTACTACATTATTATAAACCTAGAAACTCCTGAAACTTATGTTTGTCTGCGATAGTAAAGGTCTCGGCTTTGAATTCTCGGGTCAGGCAAAATCTCATTAGATATTCTCTTAAGATATTTTAAATTACACGACGTGTGTGGATTTCGAACATATATAAGTAGGTGTGAAACACCTCTGCTTACCCTTTTAATGTTAAACAGACACGAGCCTATGTACGTATTACATTATTATTAACACAACTTTACTTCACGCTAAAAAAATTTTTCTTCTTACATACAAACTTATAATTGTAAATTCAAATACAATTAAAAATATTAACATCAGAAAAACGCGCTATCATAAATCATAAAACGATGATAAATTAATAATACTTATGAACATCAGACATTTATTTTAAATAATATTCCGCTAATACAATTTTAGAAATAAATATCGCAAAAAGTAAACAACACGAAATAAACACCATATATAAATAAGTTTATACCTTTAACCACAAAATAAATACGTATTTTGTGCTTTAACCCTGTTAACGCTCAAGGATTATTATTTATTAAATAATAATAAGTTACATTGTGTATTTGCCAATTATTATTTCTTTATTCACTGCACACTTCTTTACCCGTAAATAAAACACTATGTAATATATATTATATAATAAATCTTTATACTTTTATTACCTTTTAGCAATGTTTGTATTTACTAGCGTTGAAAATACCGAAAATAACAAATTGTTTTTCACGAAAAAAACAAATTGTGGCTTTTTCCGCTTTTTTCGCATGTTACATAGAAAAATTAACAGAAGGAATCCTTTGGAAAGAAATGGGATTTTTTCAACGCTAGTATTTACTTTTCACATTTCTCGCAGCACAGCGTCCATAAACACAGGCAATTAACAACGTAGAACACTTCATTCGTGTTGCAAGTTACGAATGCCGTTAAAAACAAATAAAGCTGGCTGATCGCCATATTTGATAAGCCATATGTATGGTGCACATGCTCATTTAGAATGCCTTTAGTATTGCACAAAAGTAACTGCTTAGCTTTGCTATGTTATATGCTGACTAAATATTTCTAAAACTTCAGACATTTGTGTTAAATTTATTAACACATACAACGTAGTTAGTGAAATAGGAAAATATCAATAAATAACAATAAAATAAATTATAATTTATTTGAATAGTATTTGTTTTTTAATTTATATACATAAAATATAAATATATAATAAAGTTATGATTCAATTAACACTTATTTACGTAAAATTTTAACAAAAAGATGTAGGAAGTGTACACAAACTCAACCTTCTAATATGTCGGTTGAGCAAATTAAAGCTTCCATTCTATATTGCATGTAATTGCAGATGAGCTGACTATTAAAGAGCCGACTATCTATGCGACATGCTAAAACCGAGGCTCGAACGCACGACGCGACGCTCGAATCTCAAAGCGTATCGTGTAACGGTTGGACTACGCGACGAGTCGCGAGGTGAGCTCAATTTTATCAACACTAGTCTGGCGGATGACGTCATCGCTATGCGAAGCGCCCGCATCACGTGGTCTTTTTTATTTATTATGAGACGTGTAACTTGTAATTTCTAGTTTTTGCCGTGCTTTGTATTTATAGGATCAAGATATTGTATATTTTGACTGACGTGACAAGTATTGAATTTATTACAAAATGTAATAATTACACGGCGTATAACGTCATAAGAAACACAAACAAAAAATATTAGAATATAGGATTATATTTTGGTATGGTTGGATACATTTTATTGGGCACTGCTTAACAATGCACAATATAAAATAATAAAACAGATATTAAATAGACAAACATCGAAGAATGAGTGAGACTATGTAAATTCACTAAACTCATTTAATTAACAATTTGTTGAATCTAAAATATGTACTATTTATAAATATAATTTTTAATAACGCCACCTAGCTTTTGTCAGGCTTTAATTAATGGTTGTACATCAACATTTAGAAACAAACTTCACTTCAACTTGCCACTGTGCCGTACAAGATTGACTAACTAATTTAATTGTTTTTCAGCATTAAACAATTATATTGTGATACAAATTTCTAGGAACCACTCAAAACTATGCAAATTTAAAATTATTTAAGTAACCGGTAGTCGCGAGAGTGGGATGATCGCAAAGTTTTTCAAATTGGAATAAAACTCGGAACTGATAACTGCGTCCCTTCAGCGACTTCACAAGTTTGAGGGTTTCAGTTTGAAAGGTTTGTGGAAAGTAAGCCGCGTTCGAGTGCCCTAGAGTATTTGTCTTGACTTGATCATTGAATTGATTACACCAGCGGTTCCTAAGTTTAACGGCAAGCGCATCTACATTTTATTCATTTTCTTAACCTTTTTGCCATTTCGGTATTCTGTAGGCATCTTGGTATATTGTTCAAGTGAAAAATAAATTAAGATAAACAAACATAGTATTTTAGTTTATAATAACATAATTAGGATCACTACGTGAAAATTATATTAAATACGATAATATAAGTAGATAGAACACAAGTAAACAATTTCTCAAATGTATAACCACACTATACGCTACTGTACTGTATGTTCAAATATTGAAATTGTGGTTCAATATATTCAAAGTCAAATATTAGTAAACATTAAACTTACCACTAAATAACGATTCTACGATGGGCTCTACTCTAACATAAATAAAACTATACAGCAACAACATCAAACTGCAGAAGCATAAAATAAATTCCCTTCTTAGTAACAATATTTTAATAAAATATCTGTCCCGCACATATCCAGTATATTACAAAAATGTCATAATAAACCTTTGGGGAGGTCAATATGTGATATTTTTGCCGGAGCCGATGATAATAGCTCTTGATTCGCCCCTTTGCCCTTCCATGCGAGGGTTAAGATAACACTTTTACTAGTGTTTTGAATATATTAAATTTTGAATTACTTTGCTATGAAATGAGTAGGGCCATGCATTTTATTACATATCGAGGCTATAATAACACATATTTGAAGTATATTAAAAATGTATCGACGCACATTATGTATAAAAAATCACTATTAAACTATGTGTTGTTATTTTTGGCAGCCTATTTGTAAATCTCAATTTTGGTCCAATGGTTATCTGTTTCTATTGCCTCCTTTATTTTCATCTCGATCAGTTAATAAAGGCGTTTCAGTTATCCTGTTACCATTAATTTTTAGTACGTAACGTAAGTAAAACGAATAAGTCAGTTAAAGACGAAGACGAAAATACTGCAATCTATGATAGATACACAAATATACAACATACAAAAACCATATTATATAAAGTGAGCGTTTTGCCGTCAACCGGGCACAATGCTAGTCTCTCTGCAGTTACTGAAAAACCCCTAACAACAAAACCCAATTACACTTTGCTTTGCTTTGCTCGGCTTGAAACTCTCGAACCTCACAATCGGTTGCAAATACATATAAGCCCTGTATTACGCCATGATGGGCCCAACTAAAAAGTCACAAATATAACAAAACCCCTAAAAATCATAAACTTATGCGCCACCTAATAACAAAACTATTACATTATCTAAATAAATGATCTCATTCTTATTACTAGCAGAACTAAGCCACGCGTGTTAGCACGCAGTTACATTTATAACATGCGTCACGCGATCAGCTCATTACTGTTTGTAAGCTGTACGTTACGACGACGAGACGCGAACGACGTCGAATAATAATATCAACGTTATTTTACTATGATAGTACGATATTTGTACGTGACACGTCTACGTGACATCAAAAAATATAAATAAACAGAAAGGAGTAGTCATAGAAATTTACTTATTCTCAGTGGCCGTTACTTTATTATAATCCCAATAGCTCGAAATGACTATAAAAGTAAACATCGACATGCATATATTATTTTCTTAAGATAAATACGCCATAAAGTTGCACGGTGGTCCAGTGCAAGTTATCAGATTTCACACATTTAGAACTTTATGGAGACATGTACGTTTCTTCGTGATATTATTCTTCACAGGGAAGTGAATATTTCAAAACCAAGATACAATAGAATACTTCTAAATTATTAACGGAAATGTGTGGGTGACTTTCAAGTAACATAAAATACGTTTTGTTCTTAGCTTATTTTTATTTTATAGATGTAAGCGAAACTTTATCGTTTTGTCGCCCGTTATCTTCATTCACGTGTAATTATGAATACATCCTATCAAAAGAATATGATAAAAAACACCTACAGTAATAGAATGTACTATGATGAAAATAACACCAAAATATCTGGATATAAATTATGAAGTTACTAGTTTTCACCCGCGGCTTCGCTCGCGTAAATATAAGTTAGGTTAGCTTAGGTTTGCAACAGTTATTTTTCTGGATGAAAGGTACCCTATGTCCTATTCTGTACCCCTGACAACGTGTATGCAAAATTTCATGTTGATCGGTTGAGTAGTTAAGGCGTGAAAGCGTAACAAACAAACAAACAAACTCATTTTCGCATTTATAATATTAGTTAGGATTTTAATTCCGTATGATAAAAAAAATGTCACGCTCATGTTTGCGACCAATCTTGATACCCGGGTTCGATTCTTCGGTGGAACAAAATGTATTGGTTTTGCGCATAATCTGTCAAGTCATATCATGCCAGACATAATTAAATACCTTTTGTGTCTGGCCGCCAGTGTGCCACTGTGACTAAATAGGGTAAGAAACTGTTAGTCGCCAACGCAAATAGGTTCGACTCCTATAATATAGCTGCCAAAACGATTTATTAATATGGCAGCGCGTCCCAGTGACGTTCGATCAAAATTTAAATTATTAACATTATTTTATTACTTGAACATCGAGCGGCAGCGGCAGTGTTAAAGTCACATAATTTTCGTCTACAGCGTGTTGCAGTTTTTATCGGAATTTTTAATTATATTTACGGTAATCGAATTTCACGAGTTTCATTTAAAATTGGAATATAGTTTAACATGACTTATATTGTCGAGAGAGTAGGCACAAGTGCATTATAGGCACATATCGCAAGTTGTTTATGAATCCTACGTGAGAGAAAAGCGCCATGCCATTCTACCGGCCACATTCCGCGTTTCCATGCCATCACTGAGACTTACACTTTGCCCTGGCCGGTAATCGATCACGGTACAATTTAACATTTAGTTGACAATTTCATTCGCGCAGACATACACGTATTCTAATCTTTACAACCTATGACAGGCTACAAAAAAGTACAAAAGGGTACCCTATATCCTTTTCTGTACTCCTCGCATAGAGTACGTGACATCCAGGAAAACTTACTTTGCCCGAAGGAAAGATATTTAGTGACAGAACCTAGATTATCGCAAGCAAATTTTTTTTATTTTTTTTATTTCCTATTTGTGTTTATCTTTTTATTTTTTGCTTTTAGTTTTATTATGTAATATTTATTTTAATTTATGATGCCATCAATTTATGGTATTATGTATTTTAAATTGTCATTTACTTTTGTCCTAGTGCCCCATTGTATTTTCCTGTCTAACTGTATACCTACTACGTTTATGCTGTCTGCAGTATGTGTTGTGTGTTTTTTCTGTCAAAATAAATGTATTTTCTTTCTTTCTCTCTTTCAAAGCCGTGGGCAAACTGTAATGTCGATATCTTAGGCTATAAACTTATCTATTAACATATCCAGCGGTTATCTTAAGTGGCGTTGCCAAAACCTGGTTGGCAATGTTTGTAACAGCGATGCCAAATAGTGGCACGTCGGTCGTAAATTAACTACACCGCGTGGCGGTCTGCCTAACCGCTTAACATAAGATGCTTGACGATACGCCAGCATGTGCAGCGAGGTACAAGAATGTGTGGCTATAGAGAGGTAATACGGGAAGGATCTAAATAGATACAGAATCACGCCATTCTCAGGCTATCTTTCCTCTTTGTAATATTAGTATAGAAGTAGATAAAAGGCTACCTTTTGTAAGTATTTAGCTGGAAAACTGTACAGCCGATTTTAAAAATTCTTTCACCTATGGAAAGCGATATTATCACCAAATAACATAGGCTATATTTTAATTTTAAAAGTAGTACTGTTTTACATAATATTGTCTTCTGTTTACGCGAATGTTACTCATTGAAATTAAACTACTATATACGGATTTTATCGCGTTGTTTATTTAATTAGCTTAAAAATTAGTAAAATATATAATAGTAGTGTAACAGTTTTCAAAATTTTGTAATAAAGTGTCAAATAAACAACGCGATAAAATCCGTATATAGTAGTTTAATTTCAATGAGTATTACTGTTACTAAGATAACCTAACCTACTTTTACGCGAGTGAAGCCGCGGGCAAAAGCTAGTAACTAATTTTGTAACGTAAACAAATATAAGAGCACGGATAGCGTAGTTGTTTAAGTGGTCGACTCGCCACTGCCGTTGCTCCGAGGGTTATGGATTAGATACCTAAGCGCGCCAAGAAATTGTGTGATCCACAAATATGGTGTGGTTTGAATATTTGTGAAGCTCTCCATGACACAGGAATTATTTCTAAAACAGGAGATATTATTTTAAAAGAAAAGTAGTTAAAATTATATTAGTTTTCTCACATATTAATTCTATTAAGGATACTTGAAGGGAAGTCACTTTGTCATGTCTAAGGAGCGGTCCACCTGCCTCTGCATGTATCCTTGAAAGTTGGACGAGTGTCGGTGATTTATGTTCGGCTTTATATTGTCCTTGTTTTAATTAAGGGAAGGTCCCTGGGAGGTCAAGGTCAGACGTTAGATCGATACAATATTGTGACCTACTAAGACATAGTAGCTTGACTTACTTACATTTTCGATTAAATTGGAGCAGTTTGGCTAAGAAACTGTCTCTTTTCTATAGAATATCGCGAACAGAAAAGTTTATGTTGAATTAGAGGAGACTGAAAATTTTACTTACCTTGGTAATCAGTACCAGAGCCTTTAGCCTTTGCGTTCTAACACAGATGCAATATTATGCAATTTATGTGTCGCCCTTTACAAAAATTAACAGGTTCCCTGTCCGATGAATGACATATGATACATAACAATAGATTTTCTATTGTGTCTATCACGGGACAGCGAATGGGTTAATAGATTTTCTATTGTGTCTGTCACGAGACATCGAGTGGGTTAATAGATTTTCTATTGTGTCTGTCACGGGACAGCGAATGGGTTAATAGATTTTCTATTGTGTCTGACACGAGACATCGAGTGGGTTAATAGATTTTCTATTGTGTCTGTCACGAGACATCGAGTGGGTTAATAGATTTTCTATTGTGTCTGTCACGAGACATCGAGTGGGTTAATAGATTTTCTATTGTGTCTATCACGGGACAGCGAATGGGTTAATAGATTTTCTATTGTGTCTGTCACGGGACAGCGAATGGGTTAATAGATTTTCTATTGTGTCTATCACGGGACAGCGAATGGGTTAATAGATTTTCTATTGTGTCTGTCACGGGACAGCGAATGGGTTAATAGATTTTCTATTGTGTCTATCACGGGACAGCGAATGGGTTAATAGATTTTCTATTGTGTCTGTCACGGGACAGCGAATGGCTTAACATAAAAACAAAGAATACTCAGGTTCTTAAACAACTATTTCAAAATCAGTTGTAACATTGTTGCCCCGTGTCCTCCAGGAAATGGGTCAACAATGGGCTCGGCTACTGTGGGGGCGATGTGGAGGCCACTGCTCTTAGACCACACGACTGCTTACCATCAGGTGGAGTGTGGAGTAACTTTCAATTCAAATACCTTTCAAATAAGACTAATATTCTGGATTTGATGTTCTTTTGTCTCGTTTCCGCCGAATAGAAAGGATTTTTTATAGACAATGTACATTGGTAATCAAGACCTATGACAAAGGGGGATTTAACAAAGAAACAATTAACTGACATAAAGTACACCGAGACTATATTGTACTTAAATAAAAAAAATAAAAAAACTATCACCGTACCACTTGACGAAGAAGCAGGGTTCATCCATATCACCTGGAAGCGTTCAAATCCAAGACGGTACGCTTTCAGCGATCATTTCTCCCACGTACGTGCAAGCTCTGGAATGAACTGCCAGCTTCGGTGTTTCCCGAGCCCTATGATACGTCCTTCATCAAACGAGGTTTAAAGAGAGTTCTTCTTTCACGGTAGGCAGCGGCTTTGCTGTGTCCTGACATTGCTGAAGTCCATGATCAGCGGTTACCACTTTCCATCAGGTGGGCCACTTGCTCGTCTGCCACCAATAGCAATAAATAAAAAGGTGTTGCACTCCGGGAGTGCCGGCAGAAGTGAAAACTTGAATATTAACGTTGTGCATTTTTGATATTTTGGAATGGTTAGGTAATAATTTTGCACGAATTGCTTTAATTATCAGTATAAAAGTACTATCATTTATGTGGTAAAAAACAATATTCATTTATTGCGCTATCGTACACAAACGTGACAATTCTCCCTCCGTCTTAGAATTTTCGATCAGGTCACGTGTCCTGACGCGAGTTTAATATTTTTTACCCATCACAAAAAAGTTCACAAGGCGGCTAAAGAAGTTATCACTACAAAAAAATTTTAAAAAAATTGTATTCCTCGCAAATAATTGTTCCGTGTGAGATTCGAATCCAAAACACTTGCATGCAGCGCCAATAGTGAGTGACTTACTTTCAAAAGATTGTAGTCATTCTTCGTGCCTACTGGATTTTCTATCGCGCGGTGCAATAGTTAAGTTAGTGATTGGCAGTGACTACCAAGCACAGCTTCTAAGGAATAGAGTGGATTTATTTATTTATTTATTTATTTGGACATGGAAAACTTACATCTATAACACATTAGTTATTACGGCAGCATAGTCATCTGAGAGCCAATTACAAGTTCTCACTTATAGATATAGAATAAACTAGCTGTTACCTGCGACTTCGTCCGCGTAGATTTTAACTAAAAAGTGTTTGTCTCCGCGGTACCCTATCTTTTTTCTAAAATCAAAGTAGCCTAAGTTACTCCTTATAACATCAGCTATCTGCCAGTGAAAGTCCCGTCAAAATCGGTTCAGCCGTTTCGGAGATTAGCCGGAACAAACAGACAGACACATAAAAATTTTAAAATAGATGTTTTCGTATAGGTACCTTATATACTTTCATATGCTAGATAAAAAGCTATTATTTTGACATTACAAACAGACACTTCAATTTTATTTATCTATATATTAATACGTGAAGCGAAAACTTTGGATCCCTGTTTACGAAAATTGGGCGGACGGAGGAGTATGAAATTTCGCACACTTATAGTTTATACAGAGAACAAGTGACGAATGCTAATATTTTTTTAAAATATGCTTTAGAAATACATTAAATTAATGAAAAAACACTACACGCACACAACCATGCATTTGACACACGCAGTCGAAGCGCGTAACCATGGTTACATCTATACTTCTATACTAATATTATAAAGCTGAAGAGTTTGTTTGTTTGTTTGTTTGCTTGAACGCGCTAATCTCAGGAACTACTGGTCCGATTTGAAAAATTTTTTTAGTGTTAGATAGCCCATTTATCGAGGAAGGCTATAGGCTATATATCATCACGCTAAGATCAATAGGATCGGAGCACCAATGAAGAATGTTTCAAAATCGGAGAGTTTTTTTCCTTTTGAGAGCTTCTGCTGCGTGTGCTGCGAAAACAGTTAAAGTTTCGTAAAAATCATGTATGACAGAACTGTTCCCCTTTAAAAGTTCTAAAAAAAAGTCCGCGACCGCATATGTCTATCTTTTAACGTTGGCTCACTATAACCTTTTTTATGCTAACCAAATTTGTTCTAAAATAATGCATTATTTGCGAAGGTGTTTTTATAAACATGATATTAATCCTTATCCAAATAAATACGTTATTCATCACAAGTATTTAATTTAAAACAAAATTGCCCTGTACATCGTTCGATTTCAATGAATATCTTAGGAGATATCGCAGTTTTAAAATAACATACGCAGCAAAATAATGATCAAGTACTGCGCGCGCATTGATGTGCAAGGCCGGCCGAAAACTGCGAGATACCATGCCGCGCGGCTCAGACGCGTGGTCATGGTCGGCTCCTTACGGAACGGTACACGGACCATCACGCTACGACCCACGGGGACGGCGCAGTAACGATAAACGCGGGTGAAACCGCGGGAACATCTAGTGAAAGTATTTAAGGTACCTATACGAAAATAAAGATTTTTAAAATTTCTGTCTGTCTGTCTGTTTGTTCCGGCTAATCTCCGAAACGGCTGAACCGATTTTGACGGGACTTTCACTGGCAGATAGCTGATGTTATAAGGAGTAACTTAGGCTACTTTGATTATAGAAAAAAAATAGGGTTCCGCGGACACAAATACTTTTTAGTTAAAATCTACGCGGACGAAGTCGCAGGTAACAGCTAGTTTATAATAACTTATTTAGCTGTCTTGAAATTGTCTGTATTTTCTTTAACCGGCTTTCCCTCTTCTGCGGTAACCAACTCTTTGTTTTGTTTCGTATATAATTATTTATTTTAATTTTTACTTACGTACAATTAGTAATAGTGCTTTTTTCAGCCAGTGGAACAGTAATATTGAGTGGCAATTACCTGTAATGAAAAGAGACATTTTTGTTATTACAATTTCAGAAAAACGAATAGTTAGTTAAATCTATGCGTATAGGTAGCATTCTTGTAATTTAAAGTTCCTTTGAGTAATTTGGCGTCCTCGATGGCGTAGTGGTTAGTGTAACCGATTGCCACGCCTGAGGTCGCGGGTTCGATTCCCACACAACTCAAATATTTGTGTGCATGAACATGGATGTTTGTCTGTCTGGGTGTTTCTATGTATAATATGAATGTATTTACAAAAAAAAAAGTATATATGTATGTTTATCCATTGTCTAGTACCCATATTACAAGCTCTGCTTAGTTTGGGCTAGATGGTGTTGTGTGTATGTGGTAGAATATTATTATTATAACTAAATTATTAATAAAGCAAAACATGGAACGTGGCGCATCGTATTCTGTTTTGCTCTATCGATGTTACTCAGAGGAATAAGTTTGGTACGGAACAAACGCTGCCTGTAAGTATTCCTCTCAACAGGACTAAACGGGGATTCCATTCCGACTGGAGGAATCCCACTAAGGAAAGGCTTACAGAGGAGACGGGATCCAGACAACATAATATCAGCTCTGTAAATAAACGGTCTCCCGCTTATCTACATTATGCACATAAGCTATTTGCTCAACAGTTCTCACTGTTGGGCAGTTCTCAGTGTGAGACGGGTTAGACCATAGTCCACCAAGAGAATCTGTAGTTGGTAGATTTCACGTATCTTTGAGAACAGTGTGAACTCTCAGACGTGCAGGTTCTCCAGATGATATCCTGCACCGTTACGCTAACAACTTCGAAAAGACTTGGGATCAAACTTCTGACCTCTCTATGCCGGCTACCGGCTACTCAAACGGACTCCCACGGTTATGATGCTATACACACAAGCGTGACAATTCCTAAGCGTGACAATGTACGAGGCAACCATTTACCAATAAGCGTCCAGCAAGTCAATAACTTAAAAATAAATCAACGGGTTGCACTCCGGGAGTGCCGGCAGAAGTGAAAACTTGAATATTAACGTTGTGCATTTTTGATATTTTGGAATGGTTAGGGATTAATTTTGCACGAATTGCTTTAATTATCAGTAATCATTTATGTGGTAAAATATAACATTCATTTACTGCGCTATCGTACACAAACATGACAATTCTCCCTCCGTCTTACGAATCTTGGATCAGGTCACGTGTCCTGACGCGAGTTTGACATTTTTTACGCATCACAAAAAGTGCACAACGCCGCTAAAGAAGTTTTCACTTCAAAAAGGTTTTATTATCTATTTCACAATAAACATGTAAGTAATCAATCTCAATTCATCACACAATCGAACAACATTCAGTAGAGAGCATGTTCCCTATGATTTATTGAACAAATACATCATCCATCTTAGTTAGGTCGTAGGCGTCTATCTAGGCTATCTCTCGGCAACGCCTAACAAAATATTGACGTGTAAACATTGTTTTGTACTCCCGTCCTCGGTCCAGTAGAGTTAGGTTTAGTATACGACATGCGTTCAACGCGTTTAACAGCTATTTTAATAGAAGGCTTTTATAGGTTTTCTCCGTTCGAGCTCCGCACGGAAAAATGCCCCTTGGCCTATCCTCCATTACATCTGTTCCATCAAATAAAGATACTGTCACGTAATCGACTCGCGGCGTACGGCTGCGTGCGCGGCAAGCGAGATGGTGGCATCACTAGTCCCTCTCCGAGCGGCGACGGCCTATATAAGTGGATCGTGCCCTGGTGGAGTCCTCCTTCCTTCCGCTGAGCTGCAGGACTAAGTGGTTCTTCCTTATAAGAACCACGTAGGAAGCCTTTAAGAACCACGCCCTGAGTCTTGTTTGTGTAGCTTGCTTTAAGTGTATTTTATATACTCATTGTTATTAAAAGTGTTAATTGTTGTACTATCTATGAATCATCTCTGCTTAAAGTAACCTCAAGACACCACGCCCTTACAGCGTGGCCCGTCGTAATCCTAACTAAACCCTTAAGGTTACAATACATAACTCACAGAAACCTCTGGATGTTATTCCAACTGTATCACACATTTTTACGCTTAATTAATGTTTAATTACCTTGCCTAACTGTTCGTGAAATTACTGAAATTTAGATCTAATATATATTTTGATTTGTCTTTATATTACTGAAGAATGATTACGTAACATCCACGGCTATGTTTTTAGATAACATAATATGATTGTATTTGGATTTATTACATTGGTACTGATAACACATGTTAGATCTTACATTGGGCACCAGAGATCAACAAAATCATTTATCAAAAAAATTATATCCCTCGAGAACACAACTTTTTTCTGGATGAAAAGCACCCTATATCCTATCCTTTTTTGTACCCCTGACAGCTTGTATGCGATTGGTCGATGCATTTGGTCGACGATCGGCGTGTATGCGATTGGTCGATGCATTTGGTCGACAATTGTTTGAGTTTTAGTTAAGGAGTGAAACGATAACAATAATTAATAATATAATATTCCATCACATACACACAACACTATCTAGCACAAAATAAGCAGAGCTTGTAGGTACTATGGGTACTAGACAATGGATAAACATACAAATATACTTTTTTTTGTAAATACATACATACATATTATACATAGAAACACCTAAGACAAACATTCATGTTCATGCACAGAAATGTTTGACTTGTGCGGGAATCGAACTTGCGACCTCAGGCGTGGCAGTCGGTTACACTAACCACTACGCCATCGATATTAGTTAGGATTCGTGAAAAAGTCTCGAGTGATTTTATTTTAAGTCCCAGTCCCATAAAGTCAAGTCCAACGGTACAAATGGTCCACCAGTAATATCCCTCGTTAGATAAATAGTAAGTCGTTTATTCAACGGTTTCAAAGATGCCGGGCACGTCGGCCATGTTGCTAAACTATCGGCCTCAGGAACATGCACTCCGTCACATCTTATCTGATCGCAGATATGGATTCTTGGCTCTTTTATTAATGGTACTCTTGATTATATACATTTTAGTCATGACTGCGTGGATGGCGCTGAGTTTTAAGTGGTTGTCATAGCAATGCGCCGAGTGTTGAGGGTTTAATCACGATAAGGGACAAAAAAAAGTGTGATCCCCAAATATTTGTTGTGAGTCTGAGAGACGAACCAGATGATAGCATCACACTCGCACAAGACAAAGCATACACGGCTCGCGAAGCCATACAAAGTCGTCCGCGCTTCCGCCCTCGCCGCAGAGGCCGGAATACGCGTCGCGCTTATGTTAATTCGGTGGATCACCTTAGATCCACGTTGCCGACAACGCCCCAAGCCGAGGTCCGTGGTAGTCCACCCTCGGGGAACAACGTTGTCTAGTTTATTTTATTACGGGTTAGGAGCCTTCTGCGCTCACCCACAGTCCGCTTAAAGTTGTAAAGGCCATCTGAGGCCAACGACTAGCAAAAAAAAGGCCACTTACACGACAACTCACAAAATACGTTTAGCACTAAATAGATTTAAAACATTGTGCTGTCGTCAGTCATCCGTGTGAAGGTGACTGAGATGCCACGATGTTTTAAATCTATTTAATTTTATTTATTTATTTGGAATAACAAACAGTTACACATTATGTCCTTATTTCTAATTTCACACCGTTATTCACAGCTTACATAATTATAAATATATGACAATTTTACAAAAATCAAACAAATTATAAAGTAAAATTTTGAATTTTACACAATGTTTCTTACATTTTTAACTCAGTTTCTTCAATAATCTTTAATGTATTGCGAAATTTTGTGCTAAACGTATTTTGTGAGTTGTCGTGCTAGTGGCCCTCAGTGTTTTTGTCTGTAATTTAATGTTTATAAATGCCCTAGCGATCTAGATAGCATTTATAGTTAGTGTGGGAGACGCAAGTTTTTTAAGAAATCTCTCTTCCTTGAATTATGTGATGCAAATTATAGTGTTAATTTAAACTAAAACATAGACAGCCCAGGCCTTTGTTTTTTTTTTGTTAGTGAGGTTACCTCTCACACATCTACGCCATTCGTGCAGTCTTCAGTAATTTTTCAGACAATCTATTAATCTAATATTTCGACGTCTATGACTAAATGGCGCCGTTATCAATTAATCTTGATAACTAAATTCTAGTCAGTGAAAGTTATTCCTTATAAATTACTAAACGAGTTTGTTTGTTTGTTTGAAAGCGCTAATCTCAGGAACTACTGGTTCGATTTGAAAAATTATTTTAGTGTTAGATAGCCTATTTATCGAGGAAGGCTATAGGCTATATAACATCACGCTACGACCCACGGGGGCGGCGCAGTAACGATAAACGCGGGTGAAACCACGGGAACATAGTATTA
Source organism: Catocala sponsa (assembly GCA_963564715.1). Taxonomy (NCBI): domain Eukaryota; kingdom Metazoa; phylum Arthropoda; class Insecta; order Lepidoptera; family Erebidae; genus Catocala; species Catocala sponsa. The sequence goes on from OY751352.1 coordinate 3,980,556, forward strand.
AATATTTACGCTCAAAGGTTCGCTATCAACCTTAAAGCCTATGATTGTAATAAAAATAAACCAGCACAGTGCTACTTACTGTAATATCACTTAATCATTCAACCACATCCGTCGGTTAAGTGTGAACGAGCCGTTTATGAGCTCGTCAAATGGAAATACTCCTTGTGGAATTACTACTTCATTTATAGACCACCTCATTTCTTTATCGTAAATCAGAAATCTTTATTTGTAAACATATGTATATAAAAACATAGCATACATGGGGCAATGAATGAATATTTCCATCTATATCTTGCATTGAAGCGTACAAATTTGATACAGTATTTATTTAGCTCACAAAACAAGTTACAATCAAAGAGAAACAGTGTATAGTATACAGTACAAAGCTAGATTGTAGCTCTATGTCTATTCGATTATTATGTATATAACTATAATATAAGTACACAAAATAAGTAAAAGCGCAGCGGGACGTATGTACTATGCATGAGATCTCGGTTTCGATTTCAGGATCGGAAATTTGTTATTGTGTTTTTATGTCAAGGTCTAGAACTATCCTAATATTATAAAAGCGAAAATGAGTTTCTTTGTTTGTTAGCTTTACACGCCTAAACCACTGAGCCGATCATCCTGAAATTTTGCATATACGTTGACAGGTGTACAGAAACGGACATAGGCTACCTTTCATCCCGAAAAAAATTACTGTTCGCGAGGAAAACAATAATAACGTTCTTATGATAATAGATGGCGCCACGTGTCTTTTGAATCATGATTGAATTATATTATTACAAGCAGAGTACAACCCGAATTGATTGTCAAATTCTAAATTAACGCGAGCGAAGCCGCGGCCAAAATATAGTTATAATATAAGTACACAAAATAAGTAAAAGCGCAGCGGGACGTATGTACTATGCATGAGATCTCGGTTTCGATTTCAGGATCGGAAAATTGTTATTGTGTTTTTATGTCAAGAAGGTCTGGAACTATATCCGATAAATGACAATAGCCTCGCTCCTTAAAACGAGGGATCTAAACCCGGCGAAATAGAGCCTCTATTTCGCCGGGTTCATTACATAATTATAAACAGGTATAACAGGTAGACAGAGGTGTATATTAGGTACTTGCCAAGTACCTAATATACACCTCTGTCTACCTCATCAAATGTTTACAACCGTGAGTCTATATTTAAACTCAATGTGAATATTAAACAATTTCCAGTGAGCCAGTTTAATATACGGCAGCAAACATTCACGTATCCACAAATTGAATTCAACATTCCGTCACAGTGAAAAGGGTTATCCGTCAGCTTTAGATCATATGCCAGCTAGAAACATGTTTAATTTAAGCTAGCTCCAACGTTATCCGACTACTAATCTGTCGGAATTACAGCGCCTACTGAAACTTGCCTCTACATTGGATGTGCGCACAATATTTGCTATGATATTTCTGACAGGCGCTGAATGTTCAAACGATAAAATGTTAGTACAGATTGGGAACGTCTCAAGTTATTATTACTGTAATATTAATTATTTTTGGTATGTATTTAAATAATCCTACTTATCTTTATATATATTATTGTTTTGTAAGTATGTGTGTTGATATGTAAACTGCTAAACTTTCAAATATTTTTTATGTGTGTTGTGTAGATAGTTTAGATAATATTGTCTTCTGTTTATGCGAATGTTATTCATTGAAATTAAACTACTATATATTTTTATTGTTTATTTGATACTATAATAGTGTCAAATAAATAACGCGATAAAATCCGTATATAGTAGTTTAATTTCAATAGATAGTTTAGTTTCATAAAAATGGATCCGCTAAGTGGCGCTGCGATCGGGTTGCAAGAAACCGTTCGGGCAAGACAAAGTCTGTTGGGATAGCTGGTGTTATCTATATACGTATATAAAAATCTCGTGCCACAATGTTTGTGGTCGTACTCCTGCGAAACGCCTCAACCAATTTTTTTGAAATTTTTATGTATGAGAATAGGTCGTAAAGTATATTTTATACCGCTAGGTGGTTAGGGTGCCCCTATCGAATGAATTTATATGGCAGAATAACGTTTGCCGGGTCAGCTATTATAATTATGATAAAGTTTCATCATCATCATCAGGCTATAATAGTCCACTGCTGGACATAGCCCTCCCCCAAAGAGCGCCATAGCGCCCTGTCTTCAGCTTGCCGCATCCAGCATCTGCCTGCAGTCTTTCGCAGATCGTCATCCCACCTGGTCGGAGGGCGTCCTACACTACGTTTGCCGAGTCGCGGTCTCCACTCAAGAACACGCTTACCCCAGCGGTGATAATGTTTAGTAGTCAAATATTATTAAATATTGATAAAGCTCGTAATAGGAGGCGAGCCTAATTCCGTTTATCGGGCGCAGTTTTAGATTCCGTATTGTTACCGAGATTATCTTGACAGAAAAAATAAAAACACATTGTTCGATCCGGGAAATGAACCCAAGACTTTGTGCGCAGTTCCATACACTTCCGCTACGCCTGTTTTGCCCTAATTATGTGTATAAAAATCGTCAAGTAAGCTTGCGTTGAGAAAGAAATTAGTACAACGCATATAGTCCAGTCAAATAAGCAGAAAAAAGGTGACTACCTCGGAATGAGAGATAATAAGCTGTAAAAGCCTTTTGAGACAACCTTTAGAACACAAAAATGAAGGTGTATACGAATTTACAGCTTATTTATCTCTCATTCCGAGGTGAAACCACTAATATGACAGGGCTATATTGTTAGGGCTCATTTAATTCATACAAAGTTCGCGCGAAAGCGAACGCGAGCGTCGGGTCCAGAGATCCACGAATAGTTGTCCCGAGTCCAGGAGTTCGTTGTGTCCGTTGTTTTAATGTTTATGAAGTCAAAAGCGACAAAGATATACACTTAGTGCAGGAGTTATAGCATTAATCGTGACCTGATCGTAAACTCCTGTTACTGATACTTTTTTGTCCTTTTGACAAGTACTCTTATTATGTAAAACTTATAGTGTAACTTGGAAATCACAATTTTCTACCTCATATTTGATTGTCGTGGAACTCTGTAATTGGCTTAGAGTTAGTCTTATGAAACGGGATTAAATATAATGACCACCAAAAATACTAATTGCACACCAAAATATACTTACTAAAACATATCATAACGAGCATATATACGCCTCAAATCACTGCATTCCATCTCGGAAGGGAGGGTTAGGTTATGTTAGGTTCCTTAAACCCACCCAAAAATAGGAGCCCCGCTTCGCGGGGCTCCGTCGACTTAGTTTGATCTCTTTAAATATATTTTGGTTGCAATTAGTATTTTTATGCTGTGCAGTTAAATACAAAAATTTGTAATGCATCTGTGTAAAAAAGCTATAGAGTTTCCTTAAAAATAAATAAATAATACCAGCTCTGTATTAAACTGTCTCACTACCGGGCACAGGCCTCTTTTCAGTGTGAGAAGGGTAAGACTACAAGTCCACCACGCTGGCCCAGTGCGGGTTGGCTAACTTCACTGATCTTCGAGAACAGTATAGATAACTCTTAGTCATGCAGGATTCCTCACGAAGTTTCCCTTCACTGTTAAAACACCCGACAATTAACTATATAAGTGTATTTTTAAAATGAAAAAGAGATATTTGCTTGAGCACGTTCGTCAGCAGACGCACGAAAGTTTTCGCGTCGTCTAATAGCAACCTTCCTCCGTCGGGGAATAGGTACACTTAGGCCGGGACTCCACCAAAGCGGAGATGTGTGCGGTGTGCTGTGTGCTGTGCGAGAAGAGATGTTCTTCAGCTCGAGTGCGAGGCGTTGCGTGACATCGCTCACTGCACGCCGCTCACATCTCTGCTTCCATCGCGCCATACAAATATTACACATCTCCGCACAGCGAACTCCACTGAAGCTGAGCGGAGGTGAGATGTGTCAATAACACAATCCTATTGGTTGTTTAAAAAACATCTCTCCGCTCGTCTCGTCTCCGCTTTGGTGGAGTCTCGGCCTTACATAAAGCAGATATATGTGCCATTACATTTAGTTTCAACGACAGATACCCACCATAAAAGCAATAAAGATAATATTGTGCAATAAAAAGCTCAGCTTGACATATCGTCGCTATAAACTGTGGTCAACTACCCCACGAGATGGAATAGATGGTGATAGCATTTAACTTACAACGTGTAGGTGCTTTACAATCACTTTTCTGCAGTAATATTTAGGGAGGCTCACTTTTCTCCAGCAATGTTTAGGGGCGGCTCACTTTTCTCCAGCAATGTTTAGGGGCGGCTCACTTTTCTCCAGCAATGTTTAGGGGCGGCTCACTTTTCTCCAGCAATGTTTAGGGGCGGCTCACTTTTCTCCAGCAATGTTTAGAGGTGGCTCACTTTTCCCTTTTTTTTACAATGTGTTAGCGGTCATTGTTTGAATCCCATTTCAAAGCTAAAATGGTAGGTATAAGCCGGTAATTGACGCCATCTAACAGCAATCGATAAAAGAACTTTAGTTTATTAATATCGTAATAGATGGCGGTGCACTACCATAAAATAAATAGAAGTAGATTTGTTAATAAGTAACTCAATTTTGATTAATTTACTTTAAACAATTTTTTTATCTCTATTCACTATATTTAAAAATAGAACACATTTCAGGGTAAAACAGGAAGCAAAGAATAACAAATGAATTTATAATTTTATAGTGGGTAGTTTATTTTGTAGATTATTTCGTTGACTTGCTATTCTGTTCGTACACAAACATTATTCTGTCCTTGTGTTCGAGTATCATTTCGGTTGAGATTATAATTTCTTATAATTTTTAACACATTTGCTAAAATAAGTAAGCGTTGCAATAATTATAAAACAACGCCATCTAGTTCATTCATATTCATTCTAATACGAGTGTTCACAGGATTTTAGACCTTAAGGTATCCATGCACTATAACAGGTGACTGTACATGCGCAGTTGCATTGTTAACATATGCGCGAGAACGAAGTTTCTGAGAACGAATTTTCTGAGAACGAATTTTATTATGAATAGCAACGGTATAAGAAACAAACTTAATAAAAATAGTAACTCAGCACTGCGACAGCGAGACGACCGCTTGTGCTTCGCCATTCCTACACTCCTATATACAAAATTAATTTACAGAATAAACAGAAGGGCTAGAAAAATAACGCAATAATTTATTTAACTCAACGTAAGTATAATTATACTAGCCGGCAATGTTGTTGTTCAATTACGCGCTGAGCATAGATAGGCGTAATTAAGATAACGATCGTTTCATTAAAATTCATCGCAGAATAATGGAGGCGCCACGATTATGATGTCTTCGAATACCCAGGTCTCACTAACAGCGGGAACGGGCAGCGGAGCGGGGAGACATCGCAACGAGAGCGAACGAAGCGACCGAACGGACGGGAGATAAAAAACATGGACACAATAAATTTTAGCTGAATGCCGCAACTCTAAAAGGAAAATGAAACTTGATAATGATAGCGACTTTGTTTTGCAGAAAGTTTGTGGTATAAGGGGAAGATGATAGCGATTTTAATAAATAAAATATTTGGGGAAAATGTTAAAGACATTATTATGTTGTTATAATGACGACTTAAATCCATGGATTTCATACACGCGAACATGAACATCATTATAAGTCCTTTAAAATAGTCATAAATCTTTCTGTATTCCGAAATATAACTAGGTACTACCTTTTACTAAAGTGGAAATAGGTTCAGCTATTATAGATATTAAGTGTTCACAAACTTACACAAGCAGATAAAAATTAAGTACATGACGATTGTATTAATAATATAATTTTATTTGATTATGTGTGTAAAATAAAGATTGTATACATACGCCAAGATTAAACACGCTGGAACAAAATCCTGATTCTGTCTTGTACGTTTCTTCTTTTTTTACTTCGAAGATGGCGAGTAAGTAAGCGATTTTTGTAACCTATATGTCTGCAACAATCGCACGAAAAAGAAAAGTGCGTTTGCCTCATACTTTAATAACTGTTTAGTAAGATTTTTAAATTTATGTTATAATTCATGAAAATATCTTATGACACAATTTCAAATTTAAATAATGTCAAATGATTTTATTTATTATATCAATATTTGCATGTCACTATAATGACAGGTGTATATTAATATTGAGACCTAAACCACAGTACATAAATATACAGTATTGTAACTCGGCCGTATCCTTAAAATAAATGCCTACAGCCTCGCGGTACGTAAACATGCGATAGGGCTGCCCACCTACAGCATTTTAATTAAATCTGCCTACTTTGAGTTTCTATCTGTTTAATATGTTGTAAGATGGCTATCTAAGCTCGATTTATATAAAAGTAACTGATAAGTAGCATTATATTGATATTACGAACTCTTTGGTGTTTGATCTCTTTTATGCTGGTGTTCGTGTTCCTAATTTGAAAAGTATTGGCCATCATTTTAAGAAAAAAAATAATTGTATGTTATTCTTATGTTTTTCTTCGATTGTCTTCTTAACTTGTTTCGGTTATTTTGCTTCTTAGGAAAAAAGTTTTACTTTTTCAATTTTAATTGATTCATTTATCATCTCGCGTTAATCATGCCACCAGTACGAAGGCACATGGATACAATTACAGCAACCAGAGCCATAACTATGATTCAAGAAGGACGTTCTCAGCGTTACGTGGGTTTGCAGTTGGGTTTTCTCGAAGAGCTGTCCAAAATATATGGAATCGCTTCCAAGAGACCGGCAGTGTTGCCAGGAGACCCGGTTCAGGTAGAGTTCGTGTAACAACGGCGCACGAGGATCGGTACGTCCAACTAAGTGCTCGTCGTGATCGTACAGTAACGGCCCGTAAGTTACAACACCACCTACGGCTGACAATAGGTACCCGTGTCAGTGATTAAACTATACGAAATCGATTACACGAAGACCACCAAATGTCAAGAGGACGAGTTGTTCGAATTCCTCTGACCAGGGTTCAACGTGCAAACCGTTTAAGATTCTCCCGTCAGTATTTGAACTGGGGGATTAATCAGTGGGGCAAGGTGCTTTTTACAGACGAGTGCAAAGTAAAATTTTTTAATGATGATCGGCGTGTTAGGGTATGGAGACAACGCAGCGAGCGGTTTTCGGAGTCCTGCATCCACGAAGTTGACTGTTTTGGTGGTTCCAACGTAATGGTTTGGGGTGAGATTAGTTTACACGGTAAAACCGAGCTAACAATTTTAAATGCGGGTACCGTAACTGCAGAACGTTACATCGAGGACGTCATCAGGCCTCAAGTGATCCCATTTGCACAGCGAGTGGGGCCTGGATTCATCCTGATGCAAGACAATGCCCGTGCTCACACAGCTCGATCGACCCAAATTGTCCTAGAAGGGTCTCATATTGAGGTATTACTATGGCCAGCTAACAGTCCGAATTTAAATCCAATCGAGCAATTGTGGGAGCAATTGAAACGAAGGGTTCGAGAGAATGAGCAAGGGGTCTACAACCAACGGCAGCTGATTGATGCTTTAAAACGTGCCTGGGAGGAGTTTCCAGATGAAAACGTGAGGAATTTGATCCAGAGTATGCATACGAGGCTTCAGGAGTATATTGCTAAGAGAGGAGGACATACTCGTTACTAAAAAGAAGAAACAAAAGTGACAAGAACAGTATTTTGTCTTTTTCCGGTGATTTCTTTTGTTCATGTTTTTCATTCAAAATGGCCAATTTCATTATGAACTTAAAAAAAAACAATTCATGATCATTATTTTAAACAATTGTTAGCCTATATTATAACCAATAACATTATTTTGTAGTTACATAAGTTAAACAATGTAATGTCTTTATTGTTTTCATGGTACAGCAAAAAATCTTAGTGGCCCTTATTTTGTTTTGAGTAGTATAGTTTCCTGTTTTGAATCTATATAAACGAAGTAACTAAATTTTGGTAAGGTAAATTCACATCATTATTTCATGTCACAAAATGTGACTCCCCGAGAAGAGCTAGACACCCATCTGTGGGGGCGATGTGGAGGCCACTCTGTGGGGGCGATGTGGAGGCCACTGCTCTTAGACCACACGACTGCTTACCATCAGGTGGAGTGTGGTCATTTTGACGAGCAAAATAAAAAAAAAAAAATATATAAAAAAAAAATCACGCGACCAAATATTACGTAAGTTGAAAACATGATTTTTTGTTTGTGTAGATATTGTGTTCTTTTTAGTGTCATTTGATAGGTTTAGGTCTAAAACGGATAGGGCAAAAGAAATTGTGTAAATAAGGTAATCCGTTTAAAAGTTATTAGGGATTTTCGATAGTGAAAATTGTCAAATGTAAAATTTTATGTTTTTGTTCTGTAAACTTTTTGTATTGTAATAGGCTATACTTGTACTTATGTTCGGTAAAAAAAATCGCGCAGTTACTGTTTAAAAAACAACACACCGTCCGTTCGTCACTGCGGCGCATTCGCGACTGGTTGCGTGTCGAGCGCATGCCGACGCCGAGGCGCATAGGCATGACTCGAGTTCCGACCGTTTGTATGAAGACAAATTACTGTATATTTATGTACTGTGCCTAAACTGTACCAACATTTTGGTAAATAACTAAATTCATTCATTCATGCTTACGCAAAAATGAACCGAATTTCAAGATGGCAGGCAAATATTTTATGTAGTAAATGAGTTAGAACATTAATAAACGTTGGCTTATAGTCTAACTACTGTAATCGTTTGTTTTATGTGTGAAAGTTACAAACTTGCTTATCGCCAACAATGCCGCCTCACCTCAAGTGAAACAATACCCCGGATCGATACTCGCTAATGGAAGCGCTACTTCGTACGACCGCTCGCTCGCTCAAGACAAATTTACAATATTTTTAAGAAAACCTGATCATTATAATTTTGTTTATTTTTCTTTAAAAAGAACATGTAGTTCACAGCCGTAGTTCAGAAGAAGGTCAATCGGGAAAGTGTCTCCACAGTTCAAAATATCGTTGTAGCGTTGTCTTTCGTTCGGTAACGAAAGACAACAGAAGGAATAGAAGATATAGAAGTGAAAACTTTAATCCTTGATCATAAACACTTCTTTATAAACAAAAAAAAATCGTATTCCTGATACTCTGTTAGGAGTTATTTAAGGGAGTCAAAATTTCATTATTTTTTGCGTAGGACGCACCATTTCTGAGATATTGTTAATATTCTAAAATAATTCAAAAATGAAAGCGTGGAAGCGTGACGATGACGAAGCGTGACGATGACGCGAGTTCTATGATTTTTGTTCACCCAAGAAGTGCTCAAGGCGCCTAAAGAAGTTGTCACTTCAAAAACATTTTTCTTTGTTTATTTATGTAAAAATATCGCCCTTTAGGGCAAATCTCTTCTCAATATAGTAAGGTTTAAAGGTCATAGTTTACCATGTTGGCGTATTGCGGACAGACTTCGCACCTCGGAACATTATGGTATTATAAAAGTCCAAGCCGAGTTTCCAAATCTATAAATAAATACCGGAAGCCAATTTAAACATCCATCCGCCATTTTCTCTAAAAACAACAATAAACAAAACTAAAACAATTAGTTGAACAAAACGTTAAATAATTTAATAGGGAAATATTCCCAATCTGCCGCCAAACTTGGCCGCCAGTTGTAAACTTCAGATTGTTAATGAGTTCAAAACTAACGGATAATGGATGCTAATGGTTCTTAATGAGCTGCCTTTACTAAACGCGGACTTTTTCGACGGAAACCTCCCGGCCATAAGTGATTGCTTTAGGTTTGTGTAAAAAGAGAAAGACGGTCAAAACGACGGTTAGTGGAGGAATTTTGATGAATTTTTATTTGCGGTGTCGCAGGACTAATCAATTAAAAGTTCCGCTGCAATATAGAACAATTATTTCTCACACAGAAAAAGCAACCAGCCACGGAAAAACAATTTGTCAAATGTTGATTTGACAGATTATTGTGACGTAATTATAAACTCCAAATACATCCAAATAAAACACGTAATTAAAATTAAACGAACAAGAATACATGTGTCCACAATCTACATACACCAAGAGAGCGAGATATAATTCGCCTTCAAAACGCCTACCAAATATACCATAGCAATATATCACAGTACACAACCCATCCTATTTATAGCCGCCCCTTCCCATCATTCAAAATTTTGCCCCAACATTCGTTAAACACGTTCCCGACCACCTAATGCCGAAAACCCGTGAAGTCCCGAGGGATGCAAACGTCAAATAAAAACATACAATACAGGACTTACGGTCCAAGGGATCAATTAAAAATTTCGTTATCAAAGGCTCGTACTGATCCGCGCATTAGGGTGTTAATTACTACCCCACGATGAACTCTACCCTTAAAACATTGTAAAACGCTGAGTGCCCTCGTCGAAGCACCCTCACTAACATTCTTGGTAGCTTTTTTACTCAAAAACTAATGAGCATAGAATAGTGAGACTTAACCGCATTTATTTTAAGTTGCTTTTTGAATGTAGTGGTTGTTGAAGCTCGTCCTGCAAGTACGGAAGTTCAGCAATTCGGAACAAATTAATGGGACAACATGATTTTTGGACGAAATTAATTATGGTGACGAGGAAAAATTTCGTTCCGTATAAATTTAATTTTATAAATTTTGGCTGTTTCGCAGTTTTCGACGTTAATCTGTGTTTTAATTAACGACTTAATCGCAGTTTATTATTTTAAAACTACTGAAATTACATTTATGCGTAAACCGTTTTTAAAATAGTTTAAATAATACGTATAACATTTAGGTAAAAAAAAGAGAATATTATGCTTATCTGTGTATTGCATTTCCTTCTTGATATGGTTTGTAAAGACTCACAAAACGGGGCTTGGCGGCAAGTGCTAATCTTTAAAAAAACGAGCAACTCAGTCTGTTCGTAGGTTTCAGATATAGCTGACTTCTATCTTAGATAAGGTCTCAAAAGATACAGTGGAGGAACTATTGTATATACAGTAAAACATTGCTTACGCGATTAAGGAATGTATGGTTAAGTGTGTAATTATGCACAGCGCTATCTTTTGACATTTGTCGTTACTTCTTCGTCGTTATGCATTTGCTAGAATATCGATAGAATATCTTTCAATAAATTTTCGAGCAAGTATTATAACGTCAAAACGGCAGTAAAAGTGGACTACGCCAGGCAACTATAGTCGGCCTCGATGGCGTAGTGGTTAGTGTAACCGACTGCAACGCCCGAGTTCGCGGGTTCGATTCCCGCACAAGTCAAACATTTGTGTGCATGAACATGGATGTTTGACTTGATTTGGGTGTTTCTATGTATAATATGTATGTATCTACAAAAAAAAATTATACAATACCTATGCATGTTTATCCACTGTCTAGTACTCATAGTACAAGCTCTGCTTAGTTTGGGCTAGATGGTGTTGTGTATATGTGGTAGAATATATTATTAACTATCAAACACAAAGAGAAACAAGGTAATTAATATCAAATAAAATACTTATATGTCATCTACCACACGACCAGCTATATCGTACAAAACACCTTCGTTAATTAGTTAGTCGATAAACGAATACCTTTGCTTAATTAGTCAATAAACGGCTTGTACATAAGGCTTCTTTAATATACGCTTAATTAACCGTATACTTTGTCCAATAGATCTAATATATAGAATAAAACCGCAAACAGATTTTCTGTTTGTTTGCACGCCTTACATGCTCTAGCTAATCTTTAACAGAAACTCCAAAGTAACTGAACCAATTTGGATAAGGTTTTGAGAGATAAGTTAGGGCTAACAAGTCTTTCTCGCTCAGCACAAGCATTACAGTACGGACTTTATTTATATAAATATCTCCTTCTCCCTAGCCTTTATTATTCCCAAGTCACTTGGGGTCGACTTTCTAGTCTAACCGGATTTGACTGTATATAAATTTTTACACGGAGCGGCTTCCACCTGACCTCCGAAACCAGAAGGCTAACAATACCCTACGGCTACCAGTGTCAGGATATTAGAGGGCACTGACTTCCTAATAACGACTGCCATAGATGTTCATGGCAGCCGGGACTGACAGCTTAACGTGCTCTCCGAGGCATGGAGCAAGCGATAATTGTCAATCAATACGCACATAATTTCGAAGTCATATAACTTCGAAAGTCAGAGTTTATTTATATAAATATGATCGAAACATATTATTGTTTGTTTTCGGTCACAATCAATTAATTACTAATGCATTTAAATATACTAATATCAGGCCTGTATAGAACCCTCCCACTGCTGGGCACTGGCCTCTTAGTGTAAGAAAGGTTAACCCCAGTCCACCACGCAGGCGCAGTGCGGGTTGGCCGACTTCACATACTTTCAAGAACATTATGGAGAACTCCTGAGAGTTCTGAAAGATGTCTGAACATGCAGATTTACTTATGATGCTTTTCCTGCACCGTTAAAGCAAGCCATAATTAATTAATTATACGAAAATTCAAAGGTTTAGAATCTAACAGGCTTTTTTCAATGCAATTTTTTTTATTTCCTTTATAATTGACGTGTCCAAGAATTGTTCACACAGTTTTATGGAAATAAAGATTTTTGACTTTGACTTTGACCACCGGTTTCCAACAAGGCTATCGCTGCATTCTAATAAAAACATCAATTGTAATTCGAATCGATTCTTTCGAATATTCGCGCATTTGTATAAGCAGAGGGGGCATGCCGGCATCCTAATCCTAACTAATATTATAAAAGCGAAAATGAGTTTTTTGTTTGTTTGTTTGTTACCTTTTCACGCCTAAACCACTGAACCGATCATCCTGAAATTTTGCATATACGTTGTCAGGTGTACAGAAACGGACATAGGCTACCTTTCATCCCGAAAAAAAATACTGATCTCGAGGAAAGCAACAATAACGTTCTTAAGATAATAGATGGCGCCACGTGTCTTTCGAATCATGATTGAATTATATTATTACAAGCAGAGTTCAACCCGAATTGATTGTCAAATGCTAAATTAACGCGAGCGAAGCCGCGGGCAAAAACTAGTAATTTATGTATACGATATTAAGATACATGCATCCTTATATCGTATATAGAAACTAAACACAGTGTACCAACACTCAACTAAGATTACAGGGGGTAAAATGAGATCGGAAGGGGTAATTAGTTTTGCTCCTTACCACAACAAATGTGTGTAAGTATCTCGAGACTAAGTGCACTCACTGTGTGCACGAGAAAATGCAGGTAAGTCTAGCCGTACGGTTTTATTTTATGTTTCCGAGACTTTTTGAGGTAAGCTGTGTAGTTTCTTTACGTGTTTTAATGTATATTCTAGCTGATAATTAAATTAATTAGGATCTATCGTACAGGAGTTGTGCGTTTTGCTGAGATAACTGTAGCTTATAAAATGGTTTTTTCCATTTACTGACTCAAAGGAACATGTTTATCAGGCAATTTCCAGTTTACCAATTTAACGGAAGAATAATATAATAATATTCTACCACATACACACAACACCATCTAGCCCGAACTAAGCAGAGCTTGTACTATGGGTACTAGACAATGGATAAACATACATATATACTTTTTTTTGTGAATACGTACATATTATACATAGGAACACCCAGACCAAGACAAACATCCTTGTTCATGCAAACAAATGTTTGACTTGTGCGGGAATCGAACCCGCGACCTCAGGCGTGGCAATCGGTTACACTAACCACTACGCCATATATTGGTCCTTTACTGATGCTTACTAATATTATTTTACATTAGATTTCGTCCGCGGTTTTGCTCGCATAAATGTAGATTATGTTAGGTTAGTAACAGTTGGGCGGCGGCCATATTGGCGACCGCTGGGGTCGCAAGTCGTTGGTCGTATCCGGCAGTTAGGCCTTGAGGTGGCCCTATCCAAGTCCGAGGCCGTCTGTTTTCACGGTCCTCGGAACCGGAACTCGACCCGATATAACCGTCGCCCCGCGAAGAGGTATGAGTCACAGCACTCTCACACGTAAAAAAAAAGGTCAAAGGTTAGTAACAATATTTTTTTCTAGATGAAAGTTATGTCCTTTTCTATTCCCCTGAAACGTATATGCTAAATTTCACGATGATCGGTCCAACAGTTAAGGTGTGAAATCGTAACAAACAAGCAGACTCACGTTCGCGTTTATAACATTAGTTAAGATATGCTTTTTGTATATTCTGTTAAGGTATTAAAAAAACCTGAACATAGATATTTTTTATTGTAATTTACTTTGAATGCACGGATGGTGTAGTGGTTTAAGTGGATCTCTCGCCAAATTGCCACTGCGTCGAGTTTATTGGTTCGATGATACTGGACCACAATTTGTGTAATCCACCAATGGATGTACCGGGTTCTGGTATTCTTTTCTTCATTTGTGATTTTCTAAAGTGAATTGTTAAACTCATATTTACTTATATATTTATATTTATTGTTTAATTATTATGTGTTTAAACATTTTAATTATAATAATTTATAATTATGTCATGTAATAGAGACTCTGCATATGTTACGCATAATAATATATGAGCGAAGTAGGTAAATTGTTTATTTTATTAATTAATATATAAAAACTTGAATTTTGTTCATGTTTTAGAGTTGTAATTTTTTTGTAAATGTAATACGGTTTATATAATGTCAGAAATTAAAAATTCTTTTCATTTTGTATAATAAACTACCTTTTTAATATTTCGAATAGGTACCTATTTTTCAGTAGCGGCTGACTCGCCGGAGCTGAGGTAGTGTATGCGGCTGCTTTGCGGACAATCAAGTCTTAGATTCGATTCCCGGAGTCCGGAAGAATTTTATTGGGTTTTTGTCAAGAAATTTTGGGTCACGGCAGATTAGTGTGATAGTACTATATTTACAATTCAGATGTTGTTGTCAGTCATGTTGGCATTGTGTGGCAGTTGACGAGTTAAGGCCTAGAAAAGTGACCATAATTAAACAGGTAGTGCCCAACTACATTTAAATATCATCATCATCATCAGGCTATAATAGTCCACTGCTGGACATAGCCTTCCCCTAAAGAGCACCATAGCGCCCTGTCTTCAGCTTGCCGTATCCAGCATCTGCCTGCAGTCTTTCGCAGATCGTCATCCCACCTGGTCCGAGGGCGTCCTACACTACGATTTAAATATGACATCCATTGATATATAAAAACCAAAAGGTTTTTTATACATCAATGATGGCATCTATTAATTAAATCTTTTAGTATAATACTCTGCCTACACCCCTTCGGGGACAGACATGCGTGAGCCTAAAATGATGTAACCAAATGAAAATGTAGACAGCAGCGGTGCTCATAGGTTTATTAAACTTGATATGCATAACACTAAGTCGATAACGTGTTCCAGGAGAAAATTGGAAACATGGCGAAAGTAGCCAGAGGCCTGATTGTAAGTACACGAAGTAACCAACATGGTCTTCATGGCCATGGTCAATTAATAAGTTAACAATCAATAAATTAAGTTTAGCATTGAATGCCATAAAGTGGGGAGACCAACAGACTGCAATGCAGAGGGTCTCGGGTTCGAACCCACGTCGCGCATCTCTGATTTTGGGAATTTATATGACTTTTCGCAATTATGTGCGTATTGATTGACAATTATCGCCTGTTCCGTGCCTCGGAGAGCACGTTAATCCGCCGGTCCCGGCTGCCATGAACATTTATGGCAGTCGTTATTTGAAAGTCAGTGCCCTCTAATATCCTGACACTAGTCTAGCTTTAGGGTATCGTTAGTCTTCGGGTTGCGGAGGTCAGATGGCAGTCACTGCGTGTAAAAACTGATATCTAGTCAAATCTGGTTAGACTAGAAAGCCGACCCCAAGTGACTTGGGAATAATGAAGGCTAGGGAGAAGATTTAATGCTATAGATCGTGGCTACCTTTGCGTGGCAGAACAAATGGCCATGGCAGGCACATAACATAAAACAGTCCATCAGCTATCAGAAGAGCGCTGACAGACTGTCTTATGTTTTTTGGTGCCTTCATTTTATAGAAGTAAAGCAGTACAGGCAGCAGCATAACTTAATACGCAGTAAGGTGAGTTTGAAACTAGCTGACCCGCGCAAATCGTCTGCACCACATAAGAGTTGCCTGTTTTTGCCACATTTTTTATTGATGCTCTTCTCCTATTGGTCGTAGCGTGATGTTATATAGCTTATAGCCTTCCTCGATAAATGGGCTATCCAACACTAAAATAACTTTTCAATTCGAGGCAGTAGTTCCTGAGATTATCGCGTTCAACCAAACAAAAAATCTCTTCAGCTTTATAATATTAATATAGATATTAGTTTTTATAGCAGTTATAGTTAAACAGACGGACACAGATGTCTCACTCAATTGAGATTTAAGCTAAAGTAATAAAAGTAATAATAATAATAAGTTGAAAGGCTTATTAATGTGCAAAGGTTAACTTAATCATAGTTAGAAAACACTGAACAATAGTCGGGATTTTAAATTTACTAGCGGTCGCCTAGTGCTCGAAATTCGATCAAAGTTTGCCTATAAAATATTGCTGATATATGTCATTATATATTGATATTGTAACCATAGTTACGCGTTTTGACTGCGTGTGTCAAATGCATGGTTGTGTGCGTGTAGTCGTTTTTCATTAATTTAATGTATTTCTAATGCATATTTTATATAAATATTAGGATTCGTCACTTCTTCTCTGTATAAACTATAAGTGTGCGAAATTTCATACTCCTCCGTCCGCCCAATTTTAGTAAAAAGGGATCCAAAGTTTTCGCTTCACGTATTAATATATAGATAAAATACTGTAACTAAGTTGAATGTTCAGCTGCTTATGTTACTGATCATACATCTTGTAAAAGATCTCAAGTTCGATCTCATGGCACGCAAGTCTGACTTTTTCAAGTTATACATACATAGATTCACGCCTGTTTCCCAGAGGGGTAGGCAGAGACTACGGATTTCCATTTGCTACGATTCTGACACACTTCTCTGGCTTCATTCACTTTCATCACATTCCTCATACACGCCCGTCGGTTCAAGGTGCTCTTAACCTGGCCTTTATCCAGAACGCCTCCGATCTGATCGAGAAACGTTCGCCTAGGTTCGGTTTGAAGTTATATGCGTATTAAATAGTTAATTATCTCGCGTTAACGGTGAAGGAAACCAAATGAGGAAACCTGCGTTCTACGTCATGTTTTCGAAGATATCTGAAGTCTACCAATCTGCATTGGGACCTTGGGACCGCGTGGTACACTATGGCCTAATCCTTCTCACAATGAGACGAAGATCGTGCTGCTGGGCACGATCTTCGTCACAGTTGGGACAGTTAAGCTGATATTATTCTAATTTTTATTTCTGTTATCTCGGATGACATGAAGCTATTTAAATGATAACGTTACATAAATTATCTAGTTAGCAATGTAAGCCGGACACTGGATCGCATGCGATCTGATATCGTATAGGATCCAATTAAACAATTGTTAACCAATTATTTCACAAATAAATTGTCGCTTCCATTGTTCGCTGTACGATAGAGTTTATTGTTTTAATTCATCACTACATATTATGAAACAAAGTCCCGCGACGCGTCTGTACGCTGAACGGCTTTTCATGCGGTTTTCACCAATAGACAGATTGATTCATGAGGAAGGTTTAGGTGTATAACTTGTTAAGGTTTTGTATTACGCGTGCGAAGCCGGGGCAAGTCGCTAGTATCCTATACACAAACAAAGAAGATATAATCCCAAGTTTAATACTGGGCTTGTATTAGTAAAATACTCGATCCAGAATAGCAGAATGCATATGAATTTGAAGAAGGGAAAATAAATATTCACCATTTATAAAGAAAATCGGTGTTGCCTAAAATCCTAGGCATGCTATCGTTGGGAAGTGGTAGATTCCATTGACTGCGCAAGATTTCATAGAGTACTTTCATAGAGTTTTCATAGAGTTCACTAACAGTTTGCCATTAACCAGGCCATAGACTCATTTGTTGTATAAAAATAAAAACGCTCATTATCTATTTAAAAAACTTATTTTTGTTTATCACCAAATATTTTACCAGTCTTGACTATGTTTAAGAGTTTGCATAAACCATACGAAGGGAATTCAAGCCTAAAATATACTAAGAAAAAAATTAAAACAGTACAATAAGAACAAAACCGTATTTAAAACCCCGTAAAGTATAATTTCGCGTAGCAATGTGCCTTTCAAAGTATACAAGTTAAAAACTATTTTATTTAGAAGTGAATAGGGTCTGTTTTTGTTTGTACTTTAAGTATTATCGTCAGATGGCTGTTTCTCGAGTGGGCTCACATCGATGTTATGGCGAATTCCTACTAAACATTGTTTACTATGAGTCAATGATCTCGCCAAAGTAAACATTACTTTTTTACCTCATTTTGATGAGTGTTCTGTCATGTTTTAGATAGTGCAAAGTAAACTGTCAATTACTGGAATTTAGAGGGAAACCAGCAACAAAAATAATTGTCACTTTCATAGTATTGGAAGTTAAATATCTGATCCAAACTATTTTATTATGAATATATCTGTACTTGTGTTGAAAAGGACATTTTCCACTTTTGGCCATCCGTGGACACGATGTTATGAAAAAAATAAATTAATGAATATTTTTTATTTATTCTTCGTTTATATTATTTTAAGAATCTTTTTGTATTTCCAAAAAAATGCTTAGTTGGAAAAACATACAATGGGCCGTAGAACAGTGGGTTGCTGCGCTCACTTAATGACCATAATATGGTTTTTAGGCTGGGCAGAGCACATTAATCTACCTGCCCAGTTTCTTGATCATATACTACCTACATATGAGTCTCATTAGTAAAATATTCATGAAAAATATGTTGTTTTATTTGATTGATTACCCTTTTCAATAACATATAGGAACCTATCTAAATATAAAGTCTGATACAAAGCTAGGATTACATTCTCCTTTTTACTGATGTGAAGTATTTAACTGACATCATATTATTAGCTAAATCACCTGTCCACGATTGGCCAAAGTGTCTATAGAAAGTGGACAATCCCTATGATAAATAAATAGAGCACTAGATATCAAAAAAGCTTACGTTAAAGAAATATGTAGCTATCATTCGGACTACTGTGTTTTAACTGATTTGCAAGAGATTATATTGAACCGAAATTGTTTTGAGAAAAATAGAATTGATGATGCACGGATAGCGTGGTGGTCGCCTCGCCACTGCCGCCGAGACGAGTGTTGTGGGTTCGACCGGATTGCCTAGTGGTTCGATCCCCACACGGGACAAACATTTGTGTGATCCAGAAATATTTGTACAGAGTCTGCATGTTCTGTGTGTCCGTTGTTTAAATGTTTGTTCAAGTCCCCCGGGATACAGGAATTATTCCAAGTGCGAGAGTTGTCTAGGGATCGAACCCAGAACACTCGGCGCGGCAGCAGTGGCGAGGCAACCACTTAAACCACTACGTCATTGCAATCAAAGTTCAACATTTTATTAATATAATAATAATAATATTCTATCACATACCTACACATAACACCATCTAGCCCAAACTAAGCAGAGCTTGTACTATAGGTACTAGACAATGGATAAACATACATATATACTTTTTGTTTGGAAATACATACATATTATATATACAAACACCCAGCCCAAGACAAACATCCATGTTCATGCACACAAATGTTTGACTTATGCGGGAATCCTACCCGCGACCTCAGGCGTGGCAGTCGGTTACACTAACCACTACGCCATCGAGGCCGACATTATTATTAACCTCTGAGACTTCTTCAGGGGTTAACGAAAACACTAAGTGGGTCTGTGTGTCTGTCTGTTAGTGACAGGCATAACTCCGGAACCACTGAACCGATTGACTTGTAACTTGGTGTGCAGACACCTTAGGGTCATACCTCGGTCAAGTTTGAAGTTTGATATAGGTATCTCGGGGGTCTTTTAACCCACAGGGCCCATATTCAAACTTGCTGTTGCAAAATGTACATCTTGTGACCTTGTGAACTAGGGGTCACAAGGTCACAAGATGTACATTTAAGACGAAGAGGTTAAATCCTAGGTTTTTACACCGTTTCGTTTTATCACATAATCGCTTCAAACGCGACATTACTAAATAACCTTCAATGCACATCTATTGTACTTATAATTCATTTACAACACATTGCTATTCCTGTCGGTGACTCATGAACTCGGTCGTAATGGTCTCCAATACGGTTCGTGAGATACATGCTGCAATATAAACAAACAACCTCACCATATGGTCAACGAAGTGACTAACACTGAATTGAGAGAATAATTGAGAACGATCGATTCGAAGTTAAGCTATGTGGCCGCGAACAAAATTAGATGGGTCATATACATACAGAGTTATATTATTGTATCATATGCGTATCGGGAGTCCAAAACGCCACTTCTAAAATGATTAATCAATGCCCGTGGTTTCGTCCACGTAGTATAAGTTCGCTAGTACCTACTCTGGTTTTACTAAACGCAATCTCATAAAACATGCTTTAAATTTTAAGTTTAATCCAAAGCTATCAAACATTGAATCGTACATCTTGTTTCATTGCCGATTTAAAAAGAAAAATCTATTGAAATTAGGTACATACTGCCTTTTGCCTATATTGCCATATCGGCTCTCATGTCTACTTACTACTTTGAAACTTACAACCCGAGACCTCGAGTACAGCAGTCGCATTTCCCACCGCTGCGGAGCAGCGATAGCTCAGTGGGGAGAGCAACAGGCTGCAGTGCAGAGGGTCTCGGGTTCGAACACACGTCGCGCACCTCTGACTTTCGGAAGTTATATGACTTTTCGAAATTATGTTTGTATTGATTGACAATTATCGCCTGCTCCGTGCCTCGGAAAGCACGTTAAGCCGTTGGTCCCGGCTGCCATGAATATCTATGGCAGTCGTTATTAAAAGAGTGTAGATACAAAAGATCCCACTGGGTCGAAGTGTCGCCGGTCTGCACTGACTGGCCCCCACATAAGATAAGATAAGATACCACCGCTGCGCAACTAAAGCAATTTAAAAGTTGAAATAACAATTAATCAATCTATACTAATATTATAAAACTGAAGAGTTTTTTTGTTTGTTTGTTTGATCGCGCTAATCTCAGGAACTACTGGTTCGATTTGAAAAAATATTTTAGTGTTGGATAGCCTATTTATCGAGGAAGGCTATAGGCTATATAACATCACGCTACGGCCCACGGGTCGGCACAGTAACTACAAACGCGGGTGAAACCGCGGGAACATCTTATACAATATAACTCTTACTATACCTACATTACTAAAGCAAATAAATATCGTTTCATTTACCCAACACACTCAAAAAAAGGTATGCAAAACAAATCTAATCTGCCCAATCGGATTACACATAACGAACGTAGCCTAGATTCAAACCCGGGCCGATACAGCACACCAACAGCTTAAGCACATTTGCATCACAAGCGCTGTGATGCGCCCAGACTACCTACCTACAAAATTATATACTGCAGAACCTGAATTCTAGAGACGCAATGTAATTTTCAGACATGAATAATCAGGGTTACAACTGTCGGTTCAATAGTTAGTTTGCGCTTAATCTATCAAGTCTTAAAATACCACCAATTAGTGTCCTCCAGACCGAATTTCGGTCACGGGCGGCCAATCTTAAAGGAGACTAGCCATCTGCGCAGGAGCTATTATAGTACACAAGCGTGTGCGCAAACACAGGTGCACTCGCTGTTCCCTTACTCTCATGATCCGATGGGACGGTAATCCGACACGACCAGAGGGAAATCAGGCGCAGGACCAACGGCTTTACGTACTTTCTGAGGCACGGGGGTGTCTAACACCGCCATCTTCCTAACTCCGGGCTGCTATTGAGAATTCTTAACTTTTTTTGTTGGCCCGACCCAGGATTCGAACCTGAGACCTCATGCACAGCAGTCGCATTCATTACCGCTGCGCCAAGGTGGCAGTTAAAATTACCAATTACGTAGGATACGAACCAATTATAACAAAAAAAACAAGTTTTGAAGGAGCTCAGCTTTACAATCACCTACAATCCGATATAAAAAATGTGAGCTCATTTAACATATACAAAAAATAAAATTATTAGAATATTACATACATACATAGATTCACGCCTGTTTCCCAGAGGGGTAGGCAGAGACTACGGATTTTCATTTGCTACGATCCTGACACAATTCTCTGGCTTCATTCACTTTCATCACATTCCTCATACACGCCCGTCGGTTCAAGGAGCTCTTAACCTGGCCTTTGTCCAGAACGCCTCCGATCTGATCGAGAAACGTTCGCCTAAGTTTTCCTCTTGCGACTGTTCCATTCACACTAGCCTTATAAACTTTCTTAGTCAGTCTTTAGAATATTATATTAAACAAAATTACTTCTCAACAAAACATAACTAAAAACAACTAAATTACTCAATAAATACATGTTATGTGAACACCACCGTACCTATCGTGTGACGACCATTTGAAATGTATTCATGTTATCCAATGTTCTCATGTATGTGACTTTGTCTTTTTGAAAATAAATTCTTTATTAAGTATAAAGAATTTTTATTTTTAAATATGGGAATGCATTGACGCATACACCTGCGAGGGGGCGGGCGGAGGGGTTTTGTCGGACTCACCGGGGTAAAAGAAAGATGTCGAAACAATAAAAATGGACCTCGCGGAATACCGACTAAACCTACCACGGTGTTCCTGGACATAACCAGAGTCGGCGGGGTCGCGCGAATCACTTTCACATGCAATCGCGACCCCGCCGAGGTTTCGGCCCGCCGTATGAAACGGCAGGTCACTCACGAAAAGACACTTGGTCACTTAACCCTACTGTCCCCTTGAAGAGGGACGGACACACGACACAGAGGCGCGCGTGGGAACACAAATTCTTTATACCTAACCTAACCTATACCAGACATGATTTAAAATCTATTGTGTCGTGTCAACTCGTGTCTGTCCACCGGTGTCCCATGCGACTCAATAGGTTAATTTTAAGGCCGGTCAAAAGTTTGCCTTTTCTTTAAAAGACGCTTACCGCACTAGGAATAATTCCTGCGTCGCGAGGGACTTTACAAATATTTAAACAACGGACGCAAACAGCCAGATTTGGAACAACTATTTGTGAATCACATACATTTTGTTCCGTGTGGGCATCTAACTAACACAGCGCTGTGGCAACGGTGAGACGAACACTTAAACCACTACGTCATTGCAGGTAAAGTTCGATTGCCGGGTCAAGTAGGGCTTTTTGGGTTTACTGCTAACTAATTCTTAGTAGAAAGAGGGCTTGAATGTGTGTCCAGTTGACTGCAATACGTTAGATTGCGCAAATATCGCTTTATAATGCAATGATAGATATCACGATTGGCAAGCATACTAAACTTACACCACACTACTAAAGGAGAGGCTTAGGCACGGTTAATGGAAGTGCATTCTACTAACTTTTCTTTTTGGAACGAAGTTCCTTATCGCGCGTTGCGAAGGGGGCTAGACGGAAAAAATTAAGACCAAAAGTTGTAACGACACTTTTTGCTATAGTTGTAAGTTTAAGGTTATTTCTTAATATGTATGTATTGATAATGTCCACAAGCCAATTATTACTAAAATTGAGCCTACTGATAAAGTTTATATTACATTATATTTGTTAATAATAAAAAAATAATTTATTAATTATTATAACTTAAGAAAAAAAATATTACAATTCCTTCACTAATTAATCGAAAGGAACTTCGTTCCATCCGGGTGTCAAGGGACACCCCTCAAGTTTTTTTTTTACACATCCAATGTGGCAAACAAGCATACGGCCCACCTGGTGGTAAGTGGTCACCGTAGCCTATGGATGCCTGCGACACCAGAAGCATCACTTGCGCGTTGCCGAACCTTTAGGAAAGGAAGTGGGAAGGAGAAGGAGCGGGATGGGGGAAAGGGGTTGGATGGGCCTCCGGCACTCTCACTCGCCGAACGAAACACAACAGTAGGAATACTGCTATTTCACGTCGATATTCTGTGAGAGGGTAGTCCTTCCCCGGTCCAGTCGGCCCATTCATGCTGAAATCAGCGAGGCTCTACTACTTTATCTATGTATTTAGGTCCCAAATAACATCACCGTACTAATAGGGAGGCTTAGGCACGCTTGGAAGTGCACTCGACCCACATTCCTCCAACTATATATTTAGGTCCTAGACAACAAAACATGACCAATAGGTCATGTTTTGTTGTCTAGTCAGCAATAGCTGTTCAACGGGCAAATCATTAAACACTTTTACCCACTCCAGCAATCGAGCCTACTATCGTCGCCAGTAAACATACATAACTACTAGACCAGAGACAATACGATCTATGGTAATTTAATCCTTAAAAAGCATAGGCTATGTAATGACTTTTCAATTCTGATCTTTCACTAGAAAATAATTCATAGGCGACCTTTTTTCTTTTTCAATACAATTAAGACAAGCTAAAGAAATCAGCTTATTTCTCTCATAGAGATTTAATAAAATTTCTTCAATTAATAAAAACGTATTTGTTAAGATGGAAAATTATATTGTAAGACGTGAAATTATGATTGAAAGTGAATGTAATTTAATAACAAGTTATTACAAAATTATTGGAATATGAAAGTCAGGTTATTCAAAGGACAAAAGCTACTGATACTCTTACAGACGGCAACATAAGTTGATACACACTAGCGCAATTTCGATAACCTATGTCTTTCAACATTTATTTATTTATAATAAGGTAAACTTACAGCAAGACTTACAAATGTTACAAATATAAGCACTTACACTATGGATATAACAATGAATATTATTATGTGCTAGCGGTCGCCTAGTACTCGAAATTCGACCAAAGTTTGCCTGTAAGACATTGCTGATATAATAGTATGTCATTATATATTGATATATGTAACCATAGTTACGCGCTTCCACTGCGTGTGTCAAATGCATGGTTGTGTGTGTAGTGATTTTTCATTAATTTAATGTATTTCTAATGCATATTTTAAATATGGAATATTAGGATTCGCCCCTCTTTATCCATATAAACATTAACTGTGCCAAATTTCATACTTTCCGTCCACGCAATTTTCGTAAAAAAGGGGTACAAAGTTTTTGCTGAACATATATAGATGCTTAAAAGTGTACACAGCATATTATGTTAGTTTTTATAACTGTTACAGATAAAAGACAGCTTTACGTGCTTTCAGAAGCACGGAGGTGTATAACACCGTCAAATTCTCAACTAAGAACTGCTATTGGGAATTTCTTCTTCGAAAATCCCAATGGATTTTGACCCGAAATTGGACCCGCGACCTCATGCACAACAGTGCGTGAGATTTTGGGCCCAATTCCGTGGCCAGGCAGCGTATTATTTAGTTTTCTAGAAATTTAATGTAGCACCCAGGAGTCTGAAACTATGCCCGGTAGACGGCACAAGAGTAGTAGAGCCTCGCTGATTTCAGGATGAATGTACCGGCTCGCCCGGGGAAGAACTACCCTCTCACAGAATATCAACGTGAAATGGCAGTATTCCTACTGCTCTGCTTCATTTGGTGAGTGAGAGTGCCCGAGGCCCAATCACCCTCTTTCCGCCTTCCCGCTCCTTCTCCTTCCCACTTCCTTTTTCCTTTCCTAAAGGGTCGGCAACGCGCAAGTGATGCCTCTGGTGTTACAGGCGTCCATAGGCTACGGTGACCACTTACCATCAGGTGGGCCGTATGCTTGTTTGCCAACTGGTATGTATAAAAAAAAAATATGATATCGGAATACACCACTGCTTGCCCCTTCAGGGTTATACGTGTAAAACTATATATGTCTATACCAATAAAATAAAGAAAAATATTTGAATTTTAAATATTTTCTTTATTTGTTTGTAACGATTTAAATAAAAATCTACACAATCGATTTAAAGAATTCTTTCACAAGTGGAAAGCTAAATTATCACCGACTAACAAAGGCTATATTTTATTTAAAAAAGTACTGTTACGAACATAGCCTAACCTACTCTTACGCGATGAAGCCTCGGGCAAAAGCTAGTATTTCATTAAATGCTCTTGTATAACTGGAAAAAGACCAAACTACGTCACTTATCACTTATTACTTTTCCTAAATAAATTGGCCTAGTAATTTGGACTGACCAAAACCTCATTTACGTATAGTAAAGTCTCTCCGTGATAGCGACCTAACTTGTTTAGCTATTAAGATATCATCATCATCATCAGGCTATAATAGTCCACTATAAGATATATCGGACTACTAATGACATCGATCAGGTATAAAAGAAATTGATTTCTTTGTTCAATAGTCATTCGACATTCAAGGCAGCACAATGAAGTTCCTGGTGAGTTATTTTAGTTAATTACTCTTTAGGTGACTAAAAATGCCTTAACTATGTGTTGGCGCGTCTCCTAGCGCTATCTATAATTGAATGGAGGAAGCAATCGACATGTGTGAAGTCGGCCAGTTTTTTGTTAAATCTTGTAACTAGCTTCACTTGGTAATTAACTTCACTTCGTATCTGTATTCACGTTGTACTGTGCACAAAGTTTAAAGCGTTGTAACATTGGACAAAATAAACATTATAAAACAGAAATTGAGCAACAAGAAATAATTTGAATCCTGTCTAAGTCTACGTTATTGTACACTATGTATAATATCGATAATACCTATTAATTTAAGTGACCTTCCAAGTGTAACTCAAGTTTGCGTTCCGTGGTCTTTGTGTCACCAAAGGCACGACTCACACTTGACCGATTTCTATTATTTTTATTTTAGAGTTCACGCTATGATTAGTAAATATGTGGTTTAAAATTTGTATTTATTACCATTTTTAAAACTGAGATGGATACAGAATAATTGTTTAAATAGTAATTACATTTACAATAAGAATAAGTCTATGCATAAATCTTATAATTTACACGCCATTAACATTTTTATCACCAGTTATACAATATTCTTAAAATATTTTCCAAAGGTTATAAATTGGTTGCCTGAACTAGGTTAGAGCTGTGTTTCAGGTCAAAGACAAAAGGCATAGGGTTGCCAATATTTTTAAAAGATGTATCGTATATTAGGGTTGAAGAGCTAAAATAAATTATGTATAAAAACAAATGGTATATTATTTTTAAAATTTAAAGTCCGAATGTTTCGAGTTTCTTGCACAATTTAATAATTTGTTATCATTTTTGTCTCCGTATACAGCGACGATAGAAACAGTATTCTGTATCCTTTTTGTAGTAGAATTTTAAAATATTTTAAAGCAGAAAAGTATAATACCGGTTTTAACGGTAACATAAGTAACCCAAATAACGCACGTACTATACATAATGTCAACACATCAATACAATTTATATAAAACTATTTAGTGAGGTGGAGTTGGCAATTTGCACTTACTGGGTACGAAACCAGAGTGGCCATATCTATACTAATAATTAATTATTATAAAGCTAAAGAGTTTGTTTGAACTTCGGGCGAACGAAATATAAAGACTATACCTACCTATCGCGAAGTTTCTTCGGATTTCTATCTTTCAAAGTGGCTTTACTCAGATGTTCAGACCACTTCACTGTAGAGTTCAAGCACTCATAGTCAGTTGCACTCACTAATCGGGAAACGATTAGCGAGGTTAAGCAACGTTGGGTGCGGTCAGTCTATAGATGGGTGACCGCTTAGTGGTATTTCATCTGAGCGTCTCCGTGCTTCGAAGGGCACATAAAAAGTCGGTCCCGGTTGTTGTCAAATTGATAGCAATTGTTAAGCTGTGTCAGAGGCCTAAGGGGCGGCTTGAACAACTCTTGACAACAGGTTGGCCACTAACCATACCAAAAGAAAGAAAGAAAGAAGGCGTAAAATGGGAGAGGCCTATGTCCAGCAGTGGACTGCGGTGGGCTGACTGATTGAAGCATGTCAGTAACGAACATGATGACAATCTGCACGGTTTGACCACACCCAACGTTGCTTAAACTCGCTAGTCGTTTACCGATCAGTGAGTGCAAGCGGCTATGGCTATTATGGACCTTCCGCGTCCAGTCTGACTTTGACTTTCTGACCAGCTACCTTTTTCAGGTCATCAGTCCACTAACGGACTGACATGCTTACATGATGAATATAACAATAAATGCTCCTCTACTACCTATTATTTCACTATTACATATCTAGTAGTTCGCGGAGTGCAGTGATTAAATCGCACCGCTATCACTTCAAATAACATTTTGCCTTTTATGTAATCCAGATTATCGCAGCAGTCGCCATGGTAGCAGCCGCCCAGGCTATCCCGTACGGGATCGGGATGGGTGGCGGTTACGGCGGTGGTTATGGCGGTGGCAGCCAATACGGCCAGAACGGATATCAAAGCGGCCGCCACGGTTACCACAACTCCGGATATGGCAGCAATCTCCTCAATTCAGGACATAATCTTGGACACGAAGAGAATGACTACGATGCGGTAAATGGCTTGAAGACGATGCACGGCACGACATCGTACCGTTGACATTGCGTTTTAAGGCACTATATTTCTTCTTCAATTGTCGTTCTAGGGTCTGGGTCTACCAATGGGTCTACCTGGGGAACAGGAATGCTTTTTCCCATGTAGACCCAGTAGTCAGTCAAAAATCGTATAGGGATGTCTACGATCAACTGCGACAATGTTCAATAGCTCGCTATTTGTACGGCATCATAAGTGTAATGTCAATCTCAGTGATGAAAGCTGTAGTTTTCAATGATACTAACGTATCATGATACGATGACATACCGAGCACATGTAGGGTAGGTATTTTTACCTTATTGGTAAGCCGTTGCCATAGTAACGCTTCCGAAACTAGGAATATCGCTTTTATGTTTCCGATCCTGTGTGGCCAGCGCAAGAAAGATTACTCGTCTGACTTACAAAACAGCTTCTTTAGGAGACGAGATACTCTAGCATAACAGAAAAACAGCTATTACTGAGAATAACGGCCACGGAGTTCAATCAGTGGCTCCCTAATAAATTAAAGAAACTCGTATCACTGTAAAAACTATATACAGAGATGATATTTAGGTGCATCTTGTGGGCTAACCTTTTTGGGCTTTACCTGGTAAAAGCGGGTTTTTGCCAAACAATTCTAAATAGCAGCCTAGAGTTAGGAAATTGATTGTGTTACACAGGCACGGGCCTCGGCAAGCACGTGTAAACACGTTCGTATCGTGTCTGATGTTGCCTTCGATCTGATTCGAATTCCTGTCCCTTCGATTATGAGATCAGGGAGTGTGTTTGTATTTGGGCACACACTTGTACATTATAATAGTTCCTGTGCAGATGGTCAGTCTCCACCGATCGTCGTAACCGAAATCGGTCTGGAGAACATAATTAATACAAATGGTACTAATAAGAACATTTCTGTTTAGACTGTCCACAAACACCAGGGTGGCGCTCACGACATCGGTCACACGACAAGCCTAACCAACGGAGGGCATCAAAACGGCGGTTATAGCGGTCACCAAGGTGCTCAAAACGGTTATGGCTCCAACTGGAACAACGGCATGGGGTACTAAGCTGTTAGAGCTTTTGCTAATGGCCAGTAATGACAATAAATATATAAATTATGATCATCAATATTGAAGTCGTTTTATTTACTTGTAATATTTCAAGCGATTCCTACTACGCATTTTAATGGTTACTCGAAATAACGTTGCCATGTTAAGGCGCTGACAACAAGCAAAACGGTTTATCTACCAAATTTTGGCTAGTGTGAATGGAACAGTCGCAAGAGGAAAACCTAGGCGAACGCGTCTCGATTAGTTCGGAGGCGTTCTGGACAAAGTCCAGGTTAAGAGCACCTTAAACCGGCGAGCGTGTATGAGGAATGTGAGGAAAGTGAATGAAGCCAGAGAAGTGTGTCAGGATCGTAGTAAATGGAAATCCGTAGTCTCTGCCTACCTCTCTGAGAAACAGGCGTGAATCTATGTATGTATATATGTAAATTTTAGCTCTGTCTATACTGTTTAGGGTACCAGTGATATATTTATACTTTTCTTGAATGTATTTCCGACCACATAGTAGTCTTCAAAACATGTATGCGAAAAAAAAACCGTAAAAAGTAATGTTAAACTAAGGTCATAAACAGATTTTCATAAGAAATATCTGTAATAATTTACAACTTTTATTTAAGGCGCTTACCGCACCTTAGTGCGGTAAGCGCCTTGAATAAAAGTTTTTATTCCTAAATAATTCTTGTGTCGCGAGGGACTTTACAAATATTTAAACAACGGACGCAAACAGCCAGATTTGGAACAACTATTTGTGAATCACATACATTTTGTTCCGTGTGGGGATCGAACCAACACAGCGCTGTGGCAACGGTGAGACGAACACTTAAACCACTACGTCATTGCAGGTAAAGTTCGATTGCCGGGTCAAGTAGCGCTTTTTGGGTTTACTGCTAACTAATTCTTAGTAGAAAGACGGAGTTTTGAAATATGCCAGATTGACAGCAGTAGGCTAGATCGGGCAAATATCGCTTTACAATGCAATGATAGATATCACGATTGGCAAGCATACTAAACTTACACCACATTAGCAGCGATAGCTCAGTGGGGAGACCAACGGACTGCAATGCAGAGGGTCTCGGGTTTGAACCCACGTCGCGCACCTCTGACTTTCGGAAGTTATATGACTTTTCGAAATTATGTGCGTATTGATTGATAATTATCGCCTACTCCGTGCCTCGGAGAGCACGTTAAGCCGTCGGTGCCGGCTGCCATGAACATCTATGGCAGTCGTTATTAGGAGAGTGTCGACACAAAAGATCCCACTGGGTCGAAGTGTCGTCGGTCTGCACTGACTGGCCCCCACATAAGATAAAATAAGATATACCACATTACTAAAGAAGAGGCTTAGGCACGGTTAATGGAAGTGCATTCTACTAACTTTTCTCCAACTATGTACATATTTAGGTCCCAAATAACATCACCGTACTAATAGAGGCTTAGGCACGCTTGGAAGTGCACTCGACCCACATTCCTCCAACTATATATTTAGGTCCTAGTCGACAAAACATGGCCTATTGCTGTTCATCACTGGGCACTGGTTTAGCATCGGTGCGGCTGCAGAGAGTTGGTCAACAGAAAATCAAACAAATCTTTTGCCTGATTCAGGAGTCGAGCCTGTTATCATCGGTAGTAAACATACTTCAATACTAGACCAGAGACAATACGATATATGGTAACTTGATCCTTAAAACGCATAGCTATGTAATGACCTCTCTGCTCTGATCTTTCACTAGAAAAGAATTCATAGGCGACCTTTTTTTCTTTTTAATTCAATTAAGACAAGCTAAAGAAATCGGCTTATTTCTCCCATGGAGAAGATTTAATAAAATTTCTTCAATTAATAAAAACGTATTTGTTAAGATGAAAAATTATATTGTAAGACGTGAAATTATGATTGAAAGTGAATGTAATTTAATGAAAAGTCATTACAAAATTATTGGAATATGAAAGTCAGGTTATTCAAAAGACAAAAGCTACTGATACTCTTACAGACAGCAACATAAGTTAATACACACTAGCGCAATTTCGAGAGCCTCTGTCTTTCTGTGGAGCCTGGTGCAAACCTGCGTGCTGCAGCACCGAACACACCGGTGTACATCTCTTGCTTGCATTACACCACTAAGGTAGAGGACAGGACAGAAGTCCAAGTACATGCCAAGAGTGAAGAATACAAACTTAATAATTCTGGAGTTCCCCAAGGGAGTATTCTCGGTCCTTTATTGTTTTTGCTGTACATCAACGACTTACCCAATACAACAACTAATAAATGTATAATATACGCCGATGACACTACCATTATTGTTGTAAGTGAAAATAAAAATGACTTAGAAAATAAGACTAACGAAGTTTTAGCAAACGTTATGTTTTGGTTAGAATGTAATTATTTAAAAACTAGCTGGTACCTGCGACTTCGTCCGCGTAGATTTTAACTAAAAAGTGTTTTTCTCCGCGGAACTCTATTTTTTTTCTAAAATCAAAGTAGCCTAAGTTACTCCTTATAACATCAGTATTCATCTGCCAGTGAAATTGCCGTCAAAATTGGTTCAGCCATTTCGGAGATTACCCGGAACAAACAGACAGACAGACAGACAAAGATTGTAAAAATTGATGTTTTCATATTGGTACCTTATATACTTTGATATGCATTAGACAAAAAGCTGTTATTTTGACATTACACACAGACACTTCAATTTTATTTATTTCTGTTATGTCTAATTTCAAACGAATAACAGTCACCCTGTTAAACTTAACGTAGTTGTTCAAGGTCACACAGTGGAAGAAACTGCGACTGCGCTATTTTTAGGAATACAAATTGATAAATACTGTGACTGGAAACAGCACATCGAAACTCTCTGCCTAAATCTAAATAAATTTGTTTACGTCTTATATCGCTTGAGACTAACAGCTTCTCTGGACATAGCTCTTACTGCCTACCATGGCTACGTTTTATCTAAATTAAGATATGCGCTTATAATATGGGGTAACTCAGTAGAAGCAAATAAAGCATTAGTTATTCAAAAGAAATGTATCCGTTCGTTATTAGGATTAGAACAGACAGAAAGTTGTAAAGAATATTTTAAGAAATACAATATACTACCCTTACCTAGTCAGTATATATTAGATATTTGTATTTTTGTACATAAGCATCCTAATTTGTTCACTAAACACGACGATGCCTTGAGTAGACCAAGTAGACACACAAACAAACTTTGAATCCCTAAGCAAAGATTGAATATATTTAGTAAAAATGTGTATTGCATGGCTATTCATATTTACAATAAATTACCAAATAGTTTTAAAAACAAAAATATGAACGAGTTTAAAAGTAGTTTATTCAAATTATTGATTAACAAATGCTTCTATAGAATACAAGATTTTTTAAATGATAATAAATTATGTATCTGTCATTTTATATTTATTTTTCTTTATGTGACATTCTCTATTTTCTTTTTTTTGTATTTTTTTGTGTTTATCGATTGACATTTTATATTTTGCTATTTATTGATTTACTGTGTGACATTCCTTATACAATTGACATGTTACGTTTTGCTATTCTGTATGTTATATGTTTACTTGATGATTTAACTGACATTTTGCTACATTGTATACATTAGCTAATTCTTAGACTAATTTGTTTAATTAATTAATCCTTACTCATATTATAAATGCGCAAATGAGTTTGTTTGTTTGTTACGGTTTCGCGCCTTACCTACTCAACCGATCAACATGAAATTTTGCATACACGTTGTCAGGTGTACAGAATAGGACATAGGGTATCTTTCATCCAGAAAAAGAACTGTTGCAAACCTAACCTAACCTAACCTACATTTACGCGAGCGAAGCCGCGGGTGAAAACTAGTATAGAATATATAGAAATTAATTATTTAAAATAATAACCATCACAGAGATTAGGAATGTATCAGATAAATTTACCTAACTCCAAAAACATTTGTAAGCCAGTTAATGGCAGAATATGGACAGAACTACCATGTATTTTTATCTTCATTTTTGTACTCATATTCTGACAAATAAATTATTTTTTATTATTATTTATTATTATCGTTTACATGTAGTTAAGTCTCTTCATGATAGCGACCTAACGTATTCAGCTATTAAGATATATCGGACCAGTAATGACATCGATCAGGTATAAAAGAAATTGATTTCTTTGTTCAATAGTCATTCGACATTCAAGGCAGCACAATGAAGTTCCTGGTGAGTTATTTTAGTTAATTACTCTTTAGGTGATTAAAAATACCTTAAATATGTATAAAATCGATAATACCTATTACTTTAAGTGACCTTCTAAGTGTAACTCAAGTTTGCGTTCCGTGGTCTTTGTGTCACCAAAGCCGCGACTCACACTTGACCGATTTCTATTATTTTTATTTTAGAGTTCACGCTATGATTAGTAAATATGTGGTTTAAAATTTGTATTTATTACCATTTTTAAAACTGAGATGGATACAGAATAATTGTTTAAATAGTAATTACATTTACAATAAGAATAAGTCTATGCATAAATCTTATAATTTACACGCCATTAACATTTTTATCACCAGTTATACAATATTCTTAAAATATTTTCCAAAGGTTATAAATTGGTTGCCTGAACTAGGTTAGAGCTGTGTTTCAGGTCAAAGACAAAAGGCATAGGGTTGCCAATATTTTTAAAAGATGTATCGTATATTAGGGTTGAAGAGCTAAAATAAATTATGTATAAAAACAAATGGTATATTATTTTTAAAATTTAAAGTCCGAATGTTTCGAGTTTCTTGCACAATTTAATAATTTGTTATCATTTTTGTCTCCGTATACAGCGACGATAGAAACAGTATTCTGTATCCTTTTTGTAGTAGAATTTTAAAATATTTTAAAGCAGAAAAGTATAATACTGGTTGGTTTTAACGGTAACATACCTATGTTACCGTTAAAACCAGCCAGTATTATACTTTTAGTTACCTAACTCAATACAGTTTAGGTATATAAAACTATACTCTCCGTGGTAAGTGGCCAACAGTGGTTAGTGGTGATGTCAAGAGTTGTTCAAGCCGCCCGTAGGCCTCTGACATGGCTTAACGACTGCTGTCAATTTTGACAACAACCGGGACCGACCTTTTTGTGCTCTGCGAAGCACGGAGACACTCAAATGAAATACCACTAAGCGGTCACCCAGCTATAGACTGACCGCACCTAACGTTGCTTAACCTCGCTAATCATTTGCCGATCAGTGAGTGCAACTGGCTATAGCTATTACGCCACCACATCCGGTCTTCTGCCTTTCGCATCCAGTCTTACTTTGACTTTCTGGTCATCGGTCCACTAACGGACTGACATGCTTACATGATGAATATAACAATAGATGCTCCTCAACTACCTACTATTTCACTATTTCATATTATATATATATATATATATATATATAATATATCAAATAACATTTTGCCTTTTATGTAATCCAGATTATCGCAGCAGTCGCCATGGTAGCAGCCGTCCAGGCTATTCCGTACGGGATCGGGTTGGGTGGCGGCTACGGCGGTGGTTATGGCGGTGGCAGCCAATACGGCCAGAACGGATATCAAAGCGGCCGGCACGGTTACCACAACTCGGGATATGGCAGCAATCTCCTCAATTCAGGACATAATCTTGGACACGAAGTGAATGATTACGATGCGGTAAGTGGCAGCATTTTTCAGTTGTTATTCTGCATTGGCGTATTTTAAATTCTGGTTTTTAGGCACTAAATTTCTTGTTCAATTATCGTTCCTGGAGAAAAGGAAAGAGTAGACTCAGTAGTCAGTCAAAAATCGTATAGGGAAGTTCACTTATGAGTTTAACTGCGGCAATTTTGTTCAATTGTCAGCATTTTTACGGCATCATAAGTGTCTTGTTAATCTCAGTGATGAAGGTTGTAGTTTTTAACTTACTTTCAAGATACTAACTTATCGTGATACGATGTCATACCGAGCACATGTAGGTATTTTTACCTTATTGGTAAGCTGTTGCCATAGTAACGCTTCCGATATTAGGAATATCACTTGTACGTTTCCAATTGTCACGTAATCAACTCGCGGCGCACGGCTGCGTGCGCGGCGAGCGAGATGGTGGCATCACTAGTCCCCCTCCGAGCGGCGGCGGCCTATATAAGTGGATCGTGCCCTGGTGGAGTCCTCCTTCCTTCCGCTGAGCTGCAGGACTAAGTGGTTCTTCCTTATAAGAACCACATAGGAAGCCTTTAAGAACCACGCCCTGAGTCTTGTTTGTGTAGCTTACATAAGTGTATTTTATATACTCATTGTTATTAAAAGTGTTAATTGTTGTTCTATCTTCATCTCTGGTTAAAGTAACCTCAAGACACCACGCCCCTACAGCGTGGCCTGTCGTCATCCTAACTAAACCCTTAAGGTTACACAATCCTACAAAAAATAGTCGCTGTGTGGCCAGCACTTGACAAGGATTTTACTGGTCTCTCTAACAGAACTTCTTTAGGAGTCTAGAAACCCTATGCATAACAGGAAAAATACTATTACTGACAAGACGGACCGCAAAATTAAATCAGTGCATCCTTTATATTATTATGTAAGTTAAAGAAACTAAATTCACTGTAGTAATCAAATACTGAGCTATTTCGGCGCAATCTATTGTAGAGCTAAGCTTTTCGGGCTTTTTCTGGTAAAAGTGGGGTAGGTTATAATAGGACTAAGAAGTTATTGCCAAGAAATTTTCAAAAGCAGCCCTTAGGCAATTAGTGGTGTTACACAGGCACGGGCCTCGGCAAGCACGTGTAAACACGTTCGTATCGTGTCTGATGTTGCCTTCGATCTGATTCGAATTGCTGTCTCTTCGATTATGAGAACAGAGTGTATCCTTGTGTTTGCGCACACACTTGTACATTGTAATAGTTCCTGCGCAGATGGTCAGTCTCCACCAATCGCCGTGACCGAAATCGGTCTGGAGAACATAATTAATACAAATGGTACTAATAAGAATATTTCTGTTTAGACTGTCCACAAACACCAGGGTGGCGGTCACGACATCGGTCACACGACAAGCCTAACCAACGGAGGGCATCAAAACGGCGGTTATAGCGGTTACCAAGGTGCTCATGGCGGTTATGGCTCCAACTGGAACAACGGCATGGGGTACTAAGCTGTTAGAACTCTTGCTAATGGCCAGTAATGCCAATAAATACATTTATGATCATCAATATTGAAGTCGTTTTATTTACTTGTAATATTTCAAGTGATTCCTACTACGCATTTTAATGGATACTCGAAGTAACGTTGCCATCAGTTGCAGTATTATAGGCCTTGCTAAAATGTCTATATAAGTTACAATGCAAGTGCAATTGAAGAACTAATACTATTTTTATACGCCAACCTTCGATCAAATATATCATAAAATATACCATATGGTATATTTGATCGTTGACGTCATCACACAAAAATAACAATAATTAACAATTCAATTGAATACAAATATACCTAATATAGTAATTATTTAAATGAATATTATGTTAATTAGTACTTAATTAATTTATTACCAATTCCTAAAACAAGTAATTTAATTGATCTTCTGTTCTATCTTTAAATTGAAAAAGCTGTAGAACAAAAGTATAATTATGTACATAATTATACTTTTATGTTTTGTTTTGATACTTTATGAGTATTATACTTTTTTATTCAAAACAAGCTGTTACCCGCGACTTCGTCTGCGTTATTGCGGATGAATGGAAAGTATTATTATTAGAATGTATGAGATACTATGAGCAGCATGCATGAATGCTAAATTTAAAATTTTATATTAAACTAGCTGTCCCGACAGACGTTGTCCAGTACAAAAGAAAAAAAAACAGCATATCTAAACCATCCTCGAATCCACTTGAACACACACAAAAAGTTTCATTCAAATCGGTCCAGCCGTTTAGGAGGAGTTCACTGTCAACACACGTATAGAAGAATTATATCTATATATAAATATATTATATTATTAAATAGTGTAATTGGCGCAAGTCGTTCTATTTGATGTAAATAAATAAATTGAATGATACCTAGTGCTTTGAAAAAGAAAGCCTAGAAATTGAATCAAACCAGGCGCCTACCTTGATACAAAGTGATATTTCGAGAAATAGAATAAGATATTGGTTTCCTTTAGCTGTAATAAAATTTAGGTAAGTATTTGGACATCATATACTTAAGTAAATGCTTAGTTGATAATGGTTTAACGAAATTCGATTCTGTGAAAAATAATTAAAAATATTCAGTTATATTTGCTGCTTTGTTCGATTTAGAAACAGAGGGTTAGACTTACCATAGTCTTAAAAGTGCTTCGTTACTTCTAAATTAAGTTACCTGCAACAAATAAAATTACATAATTAGTCTTCTGTATAAATATAATATTTACATATTATCATTATGAAACATAATAGTGTTTGTCCGTTCGTGTGTGCGCTTATAACTCAAACATAAGTGGCTGCTGTAAAGCAACCGAAACGTCGGGGCAGTGTAAACTTAAATAAAAAAAAATAATTAAATAGTAGTAACGTTCTATAATAGAAATGCTAGTTTTTCAAAATTATGTAGGTAATTAAAGTGTTTTAAAGTAAAATAAACAACGCGACAAAATCCGTATAAAGTGTTTAATTTCAATCAAACATAAGTACCTACCTTATCTTATCTTATCTTATGTGTGGGGGCCAGTCAGTGCAGACCGGCGACACTTCGACCCAGTGGGATCTTTTGTGTCGGCCCCAAGATTTAACCCTTAGCTATCTCCTTATGAATGTACTGCATAAGCCGCAGTGTACAATTCAGAGGGAGAAACCTGAAGTCTTCAGGGCTTGGATATGCCACCCCCATCAGACCCGTCCTCAGTCCAGCCAACGCGTCGCATTCACACAATAGGTGCGATATGGACTCGTCCTGTTCACCACAGGCTCTGCAGATCAAATTATGTGCCAATCTCAATCTGCACAGTAAGTCGTTGGTGCCAAAATGGCCAGTGAACGCTCCTGTGAGCAGGCGCATTTGGCTCTTGCTATACCCGCAGAACTTCCGGGTGAAGCCTGTGGCTCCGTTTGCAATGAACTTCTTGGAGTGTTCCATACCCCTAAGGGCCATCCACTCCAACCTGTGTTTATCATTGCCATGTGCATTCAAAGCTGCTAAGAACCTACCTTAAATTTATATTTGAAAATAAAGATTACATAATAATTCACTCAACTCATTTCTACTGTATTTATTCTACTAAAAATACATGAAGAAAATCCTTTTTAAGCATACCTATAACGCGCACATAGAACTGTGAGATTTCGCAAAGTAAAGAAAGAAAGAAAGAAGAAATAAAACATACTTTATTTCTAAAATCACGAAATCTTTCACAATATCATTAAGTTTTCAATCTGTGCCTCAGATGTGGCTGGCAACGTGTACATAGCTACGTGGCGTTTACCACTCACCACGTGTCAACTGTCAAATGCATGGCTTGGCAGCAGGTTATGTTCAATACTTATTTATCCCAATATTATAAGAATAGTTACAATAATACTTAACCAAAGTTATTAGCGAAAGATACGTCGTGTTTAAGAAATCTGGATGGACGCTCAGCATACACTGATTCTTTTCTTTTTTTTTTATATCTCTCGGGATAATAATAATTCTTGCGTTACTTACATACTTTCAAACAACAGACACAAAGAACACCCAGACTCGGAATAACTATTTTGGCAGCGGCAGTGGCGAGGCGACCACTTCAACCACTATACCATGAGTGCATTTTATAAAAAAACTAGCTGTCCTGACGACAGACGTTGTCCTGAAAACACGGAAAAAAAAACAACAACGGGTTGCACTCCGGGAGTGCCGGCAGAAGTGAAAACTTGACTATTAACGTTGTGCATTTTTGATATTTTGGAATGGTTAGGGAATAATTTTGCACGAATTGCTTTAATTATCAGTATAAAAGTACTATCATTTATGTGGTAAAATACAATATTCATTTATTGCGCTATCGTACACAAACATGACAATTCTCCCTCCGTCTTACAAATTTTCGATCAGGTCACGTGTCCTGACGCGAGTTTGACAATTCTCCCTCCGTCTTACGAATTTTCGATCAGGTCACGTGTCCTGACGCGAGTTTAAAATTTTTTACCCATCACAAAAAAGTGCACAACGCCTCTAAAGAAGTTTTCACTTCAAAAAACAAATCTAAACCATTCTCGAATCCCCTTGAACACACACAAAAAATTTCATCAAAATTGGTCCACCCCACCACGCACAGAAGATTTATAGGTATATATATATAAAGATTAAATGCACAATGTTACAGATAATAAAAAAAAATTTAAGGTCTGAACTGGACGACCAATACTAAATATGTTTACAAATTTACCTTCTTTCATATTCCTAGAACCAAGCCGAGTATAGTGTGACGATGCATAAAATTCAACCAGTCTGTAGGTAGTTCTTTCGTCACCAAATGATGTCACCATCGCCATACATGGGTAGGCAGTGAATCACATTTGGAAAACGAGCCATTGTCGAACATAACTTTTTGGGTCAATATGTTTTTTTTCGGCGCCACATTTTTGAGATCTGCTTTAAGGTATAACTGGTATTTGGTGTGGTTGAGCTTCAAGATTTCACTTATATAGTCAAACTTTTGATGTGATACTTAAGAAAGCTTCGAGGTATTGAATGATTCTCACTCGCATATGAGAAGTTATAATGTTAGACTTATCATAATTAATTGAATTATAATCTATACTAATATTATAAAGCTGAAGAGTTTGTTTGTTTGTTTGAACGCGTTAATCTCAGGAACTACTGGTTCGATTTGAAAAATTATTTTAGTGTTGGATAGCCTATTTATCGAGGAAGGCTATAGGCTATATAACATCACGCTACGACACACGGGGGCGGCGCAGCAACGATAAACGCGGGTGAAACCGCGGGAACATCTAGTAAAGCATATACAATAATAGGGGTCTAAATGTAAAAAAATCGGTAGCGTTGTTGATTTCATACTATTTCATTAAAAATTTCTGAATGGCCAATTCGAATTCCATGTTTTCTTTGAAACTATACAACTTTATACGGATTTTATCGCGTTTTTTTATAATACATTATTATTACAACATTTTTAAATTATTTTAATTTTAAGCTATTTAAATTATAAAAACTATATTTAGTTATGTTTTTCTTTTCATTTATAGTTGCTTGTATTACGGTTACTATAGTTAGACTGAAATTAATAAAAACATCAACCAACATGTGATTATGGCGATTTGAAACAATGAATACGGGCACTCACTAAAAATAACATTAAATACAAATTGTATAAAAGGTTATTTGTATTTATTACTAATAATACAAGTTATTAATAATATACCTACATACATACTAGCTGTCCCAACAGACGTCCTTTACTAATGAAAAAAAAAACAAATCTAAACCATTCCCGAATCCACTTGAACACACAAAAAATTTCATCAAAATCGGTCCAGCCGTTTAGGAGGAGTTTAATTATAAACACACGTACGGAAGATTTACATATACATATAAAGACATGTATAGTCTATTTTTGAAATATAATAGTATTTTCAAATAACCATTGCATTTTGTACAGAAACCACGAAATTGGATGTATTTGTTGTATTTGGATGACTAATCTTTTTCACAATAAGGAGAGGCTCGTGCCCAGCAGTGGGACACTTTAATACAGGGCTGATATTATTAACCTCTGAGTCTTCTTCGAAGAGGTTAATGAAAACACTATGTGGGTCTGTGTGTCTGTCTGTTAGTGACAGGCATAACTCCGGAATCACTGGACCAATTGACTTGTAACTTGGTGTGTAGACACCTTGGGGGCATACCTCGGTCGAATTTGAATACGGTACCCTGTGGGTCAATAGACCTCCGAGATATAGGGGTAATTTCTTTTCATTACTTTTACATTTAAGACGAAGAGGTTGAATCCTGGGATTTTACACCCACCTCATTATTCTTTAAAAATAGATTCAGAAGCAAGCCTGTTACAATTATTAAAAAACATACTAACAAACTAAATAGTACAATAAATGTACTAGAACATTCTAAAGCATTTGTACTTAGAACTAAAAACGTCGTACAAAAGCCTTCGAGTCGCAGCCAGTTTTATAGCCGCATTGCCGTCTGTGTGACGTCACAATCTAAATAGGCCGACCGAGACAATTGTATTACGTCTTGCTTGCCTTTCTATATATCACTATAAGGTCTTTGACATACACATACATACATGCTAGCTATAGTTTTAGGTTCTTTTTTATACAACTAAGGTGGCAAACAAGCATACGGCCCACCTGATGGTAAGTGGTCATCGTAGCGTACGGACGCCTGCGACACCTGAGGTATCACTTGCGCGTTGCCGACCCTTTAGGAAAGGAAGTGGGAAGGAGAAAGAGCGGGATGGGGGAAAGGGGATGATTGGGACTCCGGCACTCTCACTCACCGAATACTGGTATTTCACGTCGATATTCTGTGAGAGGGTAGTCCATCCCCGGTCGAGCCGGCCCATTCATGCTGAAATCAGCGAGGCATCTCAACCGAAAGACGTCCACTGCTGGACATTGGCCTGTCCCATTGTTTTCCACGCAGACCGGTCTTGGGCCATCGGCGTATAACCGCTTCCCGCAACCCTTACTAGATCGTCTGTCCACCTTGTGGGGAGCCTACCCTGCTGGCAGGTCGCATGTGATCTTATGATATTGGAATAACTGCTCTCGATGAATTACACTTTAAGGCCGCACGGATAGCCTTGTTGTTTCAATTGTCGTCTCGGTACTGTCACTGCGCCGAGTGTTGTGAATATGATCCCTATTCTTCTCCCTAGCCTTTATAATTCCCAAGTCACGTGGGGTCGGCTTTCTAGTCTAACCGGATTTGACTGGATATCAGTTTTTACACGGAGCGACTGCCATCTGACCTCCGCAACCCGAAGGCTAACGATACCCTAAGGCTAGACCAGTGTCAGGATATTAGAGGGCACTGACTTCCCAATAACGACTGCCATAGATGTTCTATCGACTTCAGCGACGGATGACCACTCCTAAGGTTAAAATCGCATAGCAGGCCAACACTTGGTACCCGTACCCGTGAAACGCCCCTTTCTTTGTTTGAGTTTTTTTACACTTTACATTTGTTTACTGATTCTAAGGCGATACAAACTCAACTGGTCAACATGTGCAAGCGAAATTTTTTCTGAAATGGTCATCCGTCGCTCAAGCCGATAGTTCATGGCAGCCGGGAGCGACGGCTTAACGTGCTCTCCGACGTACGGAGCAGGCGATAATTGTCAATCAATACGCACATCATTTCGAAAAGTCATATAACTTCCGAAAGTCAGAGGTGTGCGACTTGGGTTCGAACCCGAGACAGAGGGCATTGCAGTCTGTTGGTCTGTTGGTGTTGTGAATATGATCCCTACATGGACCAAAAATTTGTGTGACATACGAATAGTTGTTTCGAGTTAGTGTATTTATAGTGTCCGTTGTTTAAATGTTTGCAAAGTTCCCTGGACCTGAGGAATGATTCCTTAAAATGGCAATAAAAATAAAGTGATTTTTTATAAGGATTAAATATATTGACCACCAAAAATACTAATTGCACAGCTAAATATGCTTACTAAAATATATCATAACGAGCACCTATACGCCTCAAATCACTGCATTCCGTCTCGGAAGGGTTTGGTTATGTTAGGTTCCTTCTTTAACCCACCCAAAAATAGGAGCCACGCGAAGCGGCTTCGTCGACTTAGTTTGATCTCTTTAAAATATTATAATAAGCATATTTTGCTGTGCAATTAGTATTTGTGGTGGAACAAAGGCAAAAAAATTGAGGAACAGTTAAATAGTACCCTTTTTTATATAATCAATTAATCATACATACATATATTTCTAAGTACCGATCTAATCGGAAAAAAATAATAAGTCGCAGATTACGAGATAAGAAGTTTCCTTGCACGCCTATGTCTTAAGTAATCCTGGTGTAAGACAAGGACAGAAAGGTAATTAAAATTTATAAGAGTGGGAGGGAATCGCGACAGTGATTAATCACAGGCGGACAGTACCAGGTGTCGAGCCTTAGTTTTAACAATAAAATTATCATAATTTTGATCATTAATTAAGGGCTAAAGTTTTGGAAATTAATTTTAGATATTAATATCGTAAATCCTGAATCGTAATTTAGTACACGACAGAAAGTGTTATCTGGTTGTATCTGTAGCGTGGTTTTAGGCTGACTGCTGATCGTGAAGTCTCGGATTTGATATGCAGGTTGGGTTTATGTAATTCTACAAAGACATTAGCAATTTTAAAATAATAGGGTAGACCCTGCCTGTGCGTTATGAAAGTCATTAACACATTATTCAACTGTCTTGGAGGGCTCGTTAGTATCGTGAGTTTGATTCCCACCCAGCATAAAATAATTGCGCATTATGTTCCACAAATATTTATTTCTAGTCTGGGTGTTTCGTGTCCGTTGTGTGGATGTTTGTGTGGATGTTTGTTAAGTCACGAAACAGATCTATACATAGACAGAGTCATATTTAAAAGAAATGCTTATCTTCAAAATATCCAAGCAACAACACAAACCATTAACTAAGTCAGAGGAACACTGGCGGACTGACATATTCTGACGTTAGATTGTCCAATAAAACACGCACAAAACATGACCAAAATTATATTAATAATATAGAATAGAAATACATTCTTTGCTTTTATACAAAATTAGAAGCTCCCGCGGTTTCACTCGCGTTTATCGTTACTGCGCCGCCCATGTGGGTCGTAGCGTGATGTTATATAGCATATAGCCTTCCTCGATAAATAGGCTATCCAACACTAAAATAATTTTTCAAATCGAACCAGTAGTTCCTAAGATTAGCACGTTCAAACAAACAAACAAACAAACTCTACAGCTTTATAATATAAGTATAGATGTATGTTTTGTTCATCTTATTGTAAATTTAACAAGACTGCATATATCAAAGGAATATTTCATTGTTTGAATTCATAGAAGTCATTAAAATAAAATTAAGTAAATTTATGTATGTATAAAGTAAAAATTCTTGTTATACGCATTCAAGTTATTTTTCTAAAGTATTACAATTATGTTGGATTTCTTTATTTAGAATAAATAGCAAGAATGATCTCGAGTTCGATCCCTTTGATATTTTGAAGTTATGTGCGTATTAAATAGTTAATTATCGCTTGCTTTAAGACTGCGCCGAGAGAAATGTGCCAAAACAGGCGGTCACAGTTAAGTGAATACAATCAACATTTTTTGTTTAATACAAATATAAAAATATACATTTACCATAACAATGAATGTGTTTACAATTACTCCGTATAAAAAACACTTAAAATAATTAATATTTTCGCTTACAAAATTACGTAAATTTGCACGAAAAATGCAAAAAACGTAAGCTCGTGTTACGTGATTTTTAGATTAT
This sequence comes from Catocala sponsa, assembly GCA_963564715.1. NCBI lineage: Eukaryota > Metazoa > Arthropoda > Insecta > Lepidoptera > Erebidae > Catocala > Catocala sponsa. Next base: position 4,025,527 of record OY751352.1, read on the forward strand.
AACAGTAGAAATCTATCCTATTTTACAGCTTAAACGAAACATAAATAGTTATATTACAATTGGTTCGTCCCAAATATTTAAGTTATTGGTTGACAATAAAGATACATATTTATCAAAAAAGCACTTGAAATCCTCCATACAAGTTCACTATGGCGGCCGCGCGCCGATTTGAATATGCGCCGCACGAGCTGTCATTAGCTCGCCGCAGTCTTAACGGTGAAGAAAAACATCATAGGAAAACCTGCATGTCTGTGGCTTCTCTATAACGTTCCCGAAGATATGAGAAGTCTACCAATTTGCACTGGGCCAGCGTGGTGGACTATGCCCTAACCTTACGCGTGCTGAAAAGACATCCACATCCAGTAGTGGGACAGTTCAAATACAGGGCTGATATTATTTATATTATCTAGAGATCAAACTAAATAGGTGTACTAAGATTTCTTTATTTATTTTATTTATTTATTTATCCAGCACACATGGTTTGATTTGATAATAGATTACAATAGATTGACCAATATAAACTAATATTGAATGGAATAATCAACTGCCTCGCTTGCGCACCGGTGTTGAATGGGACTCACGGGTATCGAACCCGAGATCTCTTACAGAGCAGTGTAAGAGATCTCGGGTTCGATACCCGTGTGGGATAGTGTAATTGGATATTCCTGTCAGAACATTCCTAGTATCAGCTCGGACCCTAGAACTATGCCTATTAGACGGCAGCAGACTCATTCTTATATGATCTAAGAAAAATTACAGAGCAGCCGAAATGTGTGTGTAATAGACTTCTGCCTACAACATTGAGGATATAGGCGTGAGAATATAGGTATATACAATAGCATCACATTGAATATTTCTTTGCTGTAGTGTCATTATTCAAAAATAATCTATACATTAATACGTGAAGCAAAAACTTTGTACTCCTTTTTACGAAAATTGCGCGGTCGGAGGAGTATGAAATTTGGCACAGTTAAAGTTTATATGGAGAAGGAGGGGCGAATCCTAATATTTATGTAAAATATGCATTAGAAATACATTAAATTAATGAAAAAAACTACGCACACACAACCATGCATTTGGAACACGCAGTCGAATTGCGTTCGTAATATTTTCGCATTGTTCGTCTGACGTCGTACAATTCTTTGTAACTATGGTTACCTATACCTTATTTATATATAATAGAGAAAAACAGAAGACAAAGTAGCAAGCTTAGGAATTTTGGTCGAATTTTGACCACTAGGCGACCGCTAGTAGAAAGAAATACTTTTTGTATGGACAGAAATGCTGCCTGCAATGGTTTTTTAACCGTTACTAGTATTCTTGTTAACCCCTCTAGTTAGGGTAGAATGCTTGTGTTAGGAGTGGGTTTACGTCAGCAGTACAATGGGTGGGACTCGAACCTGCGACCACTCGATCGCAAGTCCAATCCATTGGGCTACCGCCGCTTCTCTTAATTCCTCTTAAACATTTAATAGCTTCTAAAAAGCCGTAAATCTTCTATATGTATATTAATACGTGAAGCGAAAACTTTGGATCCCTTTTTACGAAAATTGGGCGGACGGAGGAATATGAAATTTCGCACACTTATAGTTTATACAGAGAAGAAGTGACGAATGCTAATATTTTTTAAAAATATGCATTCGAAATACATTAAATTAATGAAAAAACACTACACGCACACAACCATGCATTTGACACACGCAGTCGAAGCGCGTAACTATGGTTACATATATCAGTATATAATGACATATCAGCAATATCTTACAGGCAAACTTTGGTCGAATTTCGAGCACTAGGCGACCGCTAGTTGTAATAAAATGTTAACTAACACAATGTAGGTAACACCGATATTGCGTGAATACCGCCTTGAACTGTAAACGGGTCGTAAACCCGCTATCGCCTTAACCTATATGCTATTTATATCATATGAACCACCGGTGTAAATGCTCCAACGATATTATGTGACACACACACACACACACTTTCAACTAATTATTATCTAAACTGAGAAAATTTAGCTATTTATTTATTTACTAGTTTTCACCCGGGGCTTCGCTCGCGTAAATGTAGGTTAAGTTAAAAAAAAGAAACAAAAAAAAAACGAAAAGCTTTGCAACAGTTATTTTTCCTGGACGAAAGGTACCCTATGTCCTATTCTGTACCCCTGACAACTTGTATGCAAAATTTCATGTTGATCGGTTGAATAGTTAAGGCGTGAAAGCGTAACAAACAAACAAACTCACTTTCGCATTTATAATGTTAGTTAGGATTCGGTTATGTCACAGCATATATATGTTACAATTTAGTGATAATTTAGATTATAGAGTTCTAATATAAGTCCTCAATGGCTTAGTGGTTAATGTAACCGACTGCCACGCCTGAGGTCGCGGGTTCGATTCCCGCACAAGTCAAACATTTGTTTGCATGGACATGGATGTTTGTCTTGGTCTGGGGTGTTTCTATGTATAATATGTAGATATTTACAAAAAAAAAAGTATATATGTAGGTATGTTAATCCATTGTCTAGTACCCATAGTACAAGCTCTGCTTAGTTTGGGCTAGATAGTGTTGTGTGTATGTGGTAGAATATTATTATATTATTACTTTACATATTCTCCTTAAACTAAGTGTTTTAAAAGCTATAAGTACTGTTATGTATACACTAGTTGACCTGCGGCTCTTATATAACATCACGTTACGACCCACGGGGACGGCGAAGTACCGATAAACGCGGGTGAAACTGCGGGAACATCTATATACAATATAGGGAACAAACGTTTTTCTTTTTTCAGGATAAAAGGGCGTTTCTTGTTCTCCTGACAAAGTATAAGCGAAATTGCATGATGACCGGTCGAGAAGTTAAAGCGTGGAAGCGTAACAAACAAACAAACAATCTGACATAGCATTCATAATATTAGTTAGTATACGAGTGAGAGTTGATTTGGTGCTTTGTCAGGAGTACACAAAAGGATTCCTACCTAAGAAAGGTTAGGGTACCTTTCCTAGGTAGGAATATTTTCATCCGGAAAAGAGTAAAATGGCGATGCACGGGCAAAATCTAGTTTATAATCCTTATCCTAACTCCTAACTAATCCTTACTAATATTATAAATTCGAAAGTAACTCTGTCTGTCTATCTGTCTGTCTGTTACCTTTTCACGGCTAAACCACTCAACCGATTTAGCTGAAATTTGGTACAGATATAGTTTAAAACCTGGGGAGGGACATAGGCTACTTTTTATTGATGTAGGTACCACGCGGGCGGAGCCGCGCGCAAAAGCTAGTATTATAAAAGCGAAAATGAGTTTCTTTGTTTGTTACCTTTTCACGCCTAAACCACTGAACCGATCTTCCTGAAATTTTGCATATACGTTGTCAAGTGTACAGAAACGGACATACGCTACCTTTCATCCCGAAAAAAACTACTGTTCCCGAGGAAAACAACAATAACGTTCTTATGATAATAGATGGCGCCACGTGTCTTTCGAATCATGATTGAATTATATTATTACAAGCAAAGTACAACCCGAATTGATTGTCATATTCTAAATTAACGCGAGCGAAGCCGCGGGCAAAAGCTAGTATTAGTTATAATTTGAATGCTAACAATATGTTTATTACAAAACCATTTTTGGAGACAATAGTCAAAGGTGCCTCGAATCACAAGGCTAAGCTGACTCAGGGCGCGCCCATTTCTTGAACTATAGCTTTAAGATTGCTCCATACAGTCTGTACCTAATATTTTGTGAAAAACTATAAGTAGCTTGACAGAGATTAATTTACTACTAAGAGCGTAATTTATTTCACTTTAAATCGCTTACAACTTTAGCTGTGAGTTAACTTACATTTTCTGTATAATTTATGTTGCATTATAAATGTGAGTTTTTGAAGTGAAAACTTCTTTAGCGGCGTTGTGCACTTTTTTGTGATGGGTAAAACATGTTAAACTCGCGTCAGGACACGTGACCTGATCGAAAATTTTAAGACGGAGGGAGAATAGTCATGTTTATGTACGATAGCGCAATAAATGAATATTGTATTTTACCACATAAATGATAGTACTTTTATACTGATAATTAAAGCAATTCGTGCAAAATTATTCCCTAACCATTCCAAAATATCAAAAATGCACAACGTTAATATTCAAGTTTTCACTTCTGCCGGCACTCCCGGAGTGCAACCCATTGTTTTTCTAGGCGAAGCGCAAGTCATCTATCAATTTTCTTGAAAAAAAGACAGTTATTGCACTTGTAATAATTACTATATCGCGAGGGACTTTAATGACTTTAAAATGTACAAAGAACACCTAGACTCAGAAAACTATTTGTCAATCACAGATCTTTTGGTCCCGAGTGGGTATTGAATGCACAACAGTCGGCTCTTGACAGGTGGCGAGACAACCGCTTAAGCCCGGTTGCTATATTAAACGAGTATTAAACGAGTCGTTTCACCGGCGGACATTAAAATTTTGCCATATTTTGCATATAAATTGTGTCAAAAACTAACTGTCCGTAGATTAAACGACATGCAGGTTTGCTCGCAATGTTTTCCTTCACCATTAAAGCGGGCGATAATTAACTATTTAATACGCACATAACATCTAAAATTTGGAGATGCGCGCCTTGGGATCGAACTCGAGACCTCTGCGTGGCAGTCCAACAGTTCTCCAAAAAGCTATATAATTATGTCTGAGAGTTCTCCATAATGTTATTAAAGATGTGTAAACCCTGCCAACCCGCATTCGGCCGGCGTGGTGGACTGTGGTCTAACCTTTCTCACACCAGACAGAGAGAAGAGGCCCGTACCCAGCAATGAGACAAATAAATACAGGGCCGATATTATATAAATAATAATAATTATAATATATTTATATATATAAATTTTCTGTACGTGTGTTTGTAATTAAACTCCTCCTAAACGGCTGGACCGATTTTAATGAATTTTTTTGTGTGTTCAGGAGGATTCGAGAATGTTTTAGATTTGTTTTCTTTATTTTTTTTCGTGTGTACAGGATAACGTCTGTCGAGACAGCTCTTACAATATAAATATATTAATATTTATTATATAAATGAAGCCGTGAACGTAAAGCAAAAATACATAGTTTAATATCACGAAAACAAAACTACAACTAATACGATACATAGGACGCTTACAACAAGATATATTGTCACAAATCAAAAGTCTAACTAGCTGTAGTTCTTCTTCTAAACCTATAGTTATATATCCAATTAAAACTAACAGTGTAGTTCTAAAACAAACAACAATGGACTACAATTCTATCGACGTGGCTCGCGGACGCCGCAGTAGGTCAAGTACCTTCGTCAAGTCGGTGATACTCGCTTCTCAAGTGCTTAGAATTGGAAATAGCGTCAAACGTATATGTCTTCTTTTTAAAACGTCAAGGTGACAAGTTAACTTGACCGTAAGATGGTAAGACATTACCGACCGTTCGTGCTTTGCCGACTTGGTAAAAAGAAGTAGTTGTGCAGAGAGCATTTGGCAAAGATTACTGGTTTCTTTAAAATTAAAATACTTTATAGCGATGCGAGCAAGCCGTAATGAATGGGAATGCTGTGCATGAGATGTTGGGTTCGATTTCGAGCCGAGTTAAGAGTTAAAGGGCTGGCCGTCATGAAAAATTTTGGCAGTGTAAAGTCCACTGGTTTTAATCCTAAGGGGAACATGTAGTTTTTAATAAAAATAAGAAATCTCTACACAGTATCTGTTCAACTCCACGGATTTCGTGGTGTAGACAAAAAATCAATCTTATCTGCAATACCTAACATAAGGCGTCGATATTATTTTATCTTTTAGGGCCTCACTTACCTATATGTATTACCTAGGTACTAGGAAATCAGAGCGCTACAAGGTTTGTAGAAACTTATCCCTCTAACTAAGTATCTCTCCTCAAAAGATATGTCAAAAGTTACCGTAAAGCACCGCGCTGTAATTATGTATTATAAAATTAAAAAGTGAATAACAGCAGGCTGTTCTAAAAAAAAATGTGTGAACGACACCACAATAATGGCACACATTTACCTTCTAGCTTCTATAACACAAATGTATTCAATCCACTTGAAAATCAACGAGAAAGTGATCAAATTTTTTAATTATTCTTTTCTTCATATTAACTTCACCTCTTACCAGAACCTTCAATAAAGAGGGCATGTGTTTCAAACATCCATATACAAAAATGGTCGCATTTATTCACGGACATATTGTAATAAAACAACTTAATTGTCCACTACCATACATAGTTTAAAACATACCATACATAGTTTAATACATATTGCACATACTATTTAACTTCTAGAGAACTTGACAACTGACATTGTTGTAAACAAATCTATGTATTATTACGATTAGTATGCCTGCCCTCCGGGCAGGCATACTAATCGATCACACTACATCTACACAGATAATTGGCAAAAGATAAATTAAATAAGTGTTCCCGCACACTGGGCCACTTCTGGTTGCGATCGGTGGCCAAGATTAGCGACTATTCGCAAAGACTGTTGTACCTATTGTCTCACTCGAACGTTCGGTCTCATAGTTTGCTGACGCAGTATCTCCGACCAACGTAGTAGATTTAATGTGATCGATTAATCACATTAAATCTACACAGAAGGAGGACAATAGATATACAAACCTAAGTGCTGTCGCACACTGAGCGACTTCTCTGGTGGCCAAGACGAGCCAATAGACGCAAGGTCTATTCGCAGCCGGGTATTTGTGGCCACCAGTCATAGCCATTAGTGGCTAAATAATACGTTCTCTAAACTCGACCACACCTTGAGGCCGGTGTCTGTGGCCGAGTGCGCACCAATGACAGGCCACTAAAGGTCATAGTACACATATTAACTCGAAAGGGATCGTCACCGTATCGCCTTTCGCCTCGCCGTCAAACAGGCGTCAACCTTACGTAACCAAAGCAGATCAGCAGCTCCGGTACGTCGGCTCGGCTACGGCTAGCCGACGCCGCGCTTACTTAAATCACATTGATATGGATAATTTCTTACTTCTTCAATGAGTTTATCCCTTTTCATGGATATTGACGTGACGTCTAATAAATCGTTGAACGCCGGCTGCACCCACAGAAAAGGATGACTCATTGTCCCGTTACGCTCATTGTCCCGTTACGCTTATTGTCCCGTTACGCTCATTGTAACGTTACGGGAAAAAAATTGTTATGACGTTGTCACGTTAAACTATCGTCCGTAAACCGACTTTACAGACAACCATTTTTTTTTTGTTAGAAATCTAACCTACAAATTCAATAAAACACGCGCGCTACACGACTGGTGGTTATCTTGTAAATGACAGCGCACGGCAACAGTAGTACCTACACAAAGAGATGTACGCGCGGGGACGACGAGCCGTTGCCACGTTGTGACGACGTGGCCGACGACGTTGGATAGCCTATTTATCGAGGAAGGCTATAGGCTATATAACATCACGCTACGACCCACGGGGGCGGCGCAGTAACGATAAACGCGGGTGAAACCGCGGGAACATCTATTAACTATAAAATACGAACATAACTTGGAAAAGTCTGAGGTGCGTTCCTTGATATCCTCGAGACCCGCGTGGCAGGTCTAGGCACTAGGCTATCGCAGCTTGTATATTTGTTTCCATTATCTACTCTATTGTGAAGGTTGCAAAAGCAATTCTACCATATACATACTAGTAATAGTTACGTCATATATACAGGAAGTTTGCTATATGAAGATTTATTTACCGATGACCACGACCACTTCATGGTATTAAAGGCTTACAGACAAACAACAAAACTCTCTTGTGACAAAGATAAACAAAAGCCGCGACAAGTATTTATTTATTTACATTAAAACTAGCTGTCTAGACAGACGTTGTCCTGTACAACGAAGAAAAAGAAAAAAACCACATATCTAAACCATTCTCGAATCCACTTGAACACACACAAAAAGTTTCATCAAAATCGGTCCAGCCGTTTAGGAGGAGTTCAGAGACATACACACGTACAGTAGAATTATATATAATATATATAAAGATTAGCATAACTTGGTGTTGCAGCGATAATGAATGTTATATGTGCATGAAGTCTCGGGTGTTATTCCCGGGAAAGGTCATCATTTTGTGTTATGCTCTTTAGGAATTTTCAGAAGCAAGGCGTCTGAAACTGCTTTATTTTGAAGTGAAAACTTCTTTAGGTGCGTTGTGCACTTTTTGGGTGAACAAAAATCATAGAACTCGCGTCATCGTCACGCTTCCACGCTTTACATTTTGGAATTATTTTAGAACATTAACAATATCTCAGAAATTGTGTTTTTGTTTTGTTTAAAAAGAAGTGTTTATGATCATGGATTTAAGTTTTCACTTCTATCGGCAGTCCCCAAAGACTGCCCCAATACTTTTTATTATATTTTCTAACTTCTTTACATAATTATGTCATCATGATAGTGTATACTTATATAAAAAAGAAAATACATTTTAAATGGTCCCCTTCTGCTGATCCTGTCGTAAACTAATAGCTTACTGTTTATGACAAAAGTATTTGTACATAATAGTTCTTATTAATGAACCTTCAGTCTCATGGCCGGGCATAGTTCGCTGACGCAGCTCCACCGTATAGAGTAGTACCGTGCGTCACTAAATATTTCGCAACACAATAAATAATCTATTAAGCATTACAAAACGAGTATTGAACTAACTTATATCTGCTAATCTATACTATAACTAGCTGTCCTGACAGACGTTGTCCTGTACACGAGAAAAAAATAAAGCACCTATCTAAACCATTCTCGAATCCACTTGAACACACATAAAAAGTTTCATCAAAATCGGTCCAGCCGTTTAGGAGGAGTTCCGTGACATACACACGTAAAGTAGAATTATATATAGGTATAAAGATATTATAAAGCTAAAGAGTTTGTTTGTTTGAACGCGCTAATCTCAGGAGCTACTGGTTCGATTTGATAAAATCTTTTAGTGTTGGATAGCCTATTTATTGAGGAAGGCTATATATAACATCACGCTACGACCCACGGGGGCGGCGCAGTAACGATAAACGCGGGTGAAACCGCGGGAACATCTAGTCACAACTAAGTAAAGAGTAGGTAGGTACTAAGAAAAAAAATAAAATTTATTAATTTGACACATACCACAAACACATAATAACAAGTATAAAATAAAAAATAAGTACAAAAATAAACTTAGCGAAACGAGAACAAATAAAAGAAAAACAAAGTACATATTAAAGTAAGTGTCTAACGGCGAATTGTTTTCTCTCAGAAAACAATTCGCCTGAACCAGGAACCCGAGATCTCACACACAGCAGCCACATTACTACCGCTGCGCTACAATCGATTTTAATAACGCCGTTTGTATCCAAATGTAAACACAAAAGATTATATCATCTCACAAATTATGTTGTGTAATGCACAAATATAATAGTTACTAAATCAGTACAGTCGGCCTTGGAGGCTGTGTCACTCGCTAAAAGCGTTATTGAATTGTGTTTACTCGTTCTACGAATGCGATGTCATGTCTCAGATGTGTGTGTCTAATATTTTGTTGCAAAGGTGGGTTAAGCAATATTGTACACTATCTATACTAATATTATAAATCTGAAGAGTTTGTGTGTTTGCTTGAACGCGCTAATCTCAGGAATTACTGGTCCGAATTGAAAATTTCTTTTAGTGTTAGATAGCCCATTTATCGAGGAAGGCTATAGGCTATATATCATCACGCTAAGATCAATAGGAGCGGAGCACCAATGAAGAATGTTTCAAAATCGGAGGGCTTTTTTCCTTTTGAGAGCTTCCGCTGCGTGCTGCGTAAACAGTTAGTTTTGCAAAAATCATGTAGACAGAATTGTTCCCCTTTAAAAGTTCAAAAAAATAGTCAGCGACAGGATATGTCTATCTTTTAAGGTTGGCTCATACACAACACCATCTAGCCCAAACTAAGCAGAGCTTGTATTATGGGTGCTAGACAATGGATTAACATACATATGTATATACTTTTTTTGTGTAAATTCTTATATATTATACATAGAAACACCCAGACCAAAACAAACATTCATGTTCATGCACACAAATGTTTGACTTGTACGGGACTCGAACCCGCGACCTCAGGCGAGGCAGTCGGTTACACTAACCACTACGCCATCGAGCTTTACTAAACTATCGAAATCTCTTCAAAATTTCTCAATTTAATATTTATAATTTACATTTTAGAAACGGTAATAAATTTTTAAATTAAAGAACAAGGTCAAGAAGCTTTAAAAATATGTTCTAAAAACGTAAAAAAAATATTCTTATCTAAAATTATGTTAAATTAATTTCGCCGACCTTAATAATACTTTATTTCTCGTACAAACAGTTGGGAACTGTAGTTAGGCTTCACATAATAGGGACCGAACCTACTACTCACCAAGCATATTAAATACCTAACTAAACTTTCCGGTATCGAACCCGGGACCTCCTGATCGACCGCAAACATAAGGTCAAACTAATACTACGAGATTAATGAGAGCAGACCTTTAATTAAAAGTTGTTTTACACAAGCTTATACGATAAATCGACCATATTATAAGCTCGGAACTTTTTAATTTTAATTACTCACCGAGTGAAATTTTAACTAGGACGTGACATGTGTTGCTTTAAATAATAATATTTTCGATAAAAGTATACATTTAAACGAGAATACTTTATAAATTACTAACTTTTGTCTACGGCTTCGCTCGCGTAAAAGTAGGTTAAATTAGATTACTAGCAGTCCTTCTCCGGGATGAAAGGCATCCTATGTCCTATTCTGTTGGCCTGACAACGTGTATGCGAAATTTCACGATAATTGGTCGAGTAATTAAGGCGTGAAAGCGTAACAAACAAACAAACATACCTACTCGTTTTCGCATTTATGATATTAGTTAGGGAGTTAGGATTCAATATTCGTTAACGAAAACCAATCACGGCATCAATTACAAAGTGCAATGCACAAAGACCTGCTTACGCCAACTACTTCGTTTTCTATTAGGGTGAAGTTAGTCGATGCTGCGATAGCCTGAACATTGCCACGTCAGCACTTCGTAACTAATTGATTAGCCAAGACTCAATACTGCCGAATCGTTTACCGATTAGAAAGGAAAATGATGGAGTACACTTTCTGCTAACTCCGGAAATCGTTCCAGAAGTATATCAATATGACCAACAGGTCTATTACTTTTTTAAAATGACTGACAAAAGAAATGGATATAATAATGTCAATAAATTTAATGTGTCTATACCAACTCTTTAATCCTAACTAATATCATAAATACGAATGTGAGTTAGTTTGTTTGTTAACATTGCAAGAAAATCTGCATGTTTGAGAGTGTTCCATAATGTTCTCCAAAATATGCAGCTCGTGTCCAGTCAAGTGACAGATTATATACCAATCCTTTGTGTCAGTCCTTCAAAGTCAAAGATCATTTATTAATTTAGGTCACAAAGTATATAGTGAAGAGAACGAATAAAGAAGATATAGCGGGCGAGTATGCGATGCATGCATATGTGCATGAGGTCCCGTCCCGGATTTAATTGCCCCTATTTTTTTATATACTACTATCGTGGCAAACTAGCATACATATGTTTACACGTGACTGAGTAAAACAAACAAACATACTTTCAAACTTCCACATCTTTATATGTATGTATTTATACAAATAAATAAAATTGAAGTGTCTGTTTGTAATGTCAAAATAATCGCGTTTTATCTAATGCATATGAAAGTATATAAGGTACATATGCGAAAACATCTATTTTTCAAATTTTTGTCTGTCTATCTGTCTGTTTGTTCCGGCTAATCTCCGAAACGGCTGAACCGATTTTGACTGGACTTTCACTGGCAGACAGCTGATGTTATAAGGAGTAACTTAGGCTACATTGATTTTAGAAAAAAAATAGGGCTCCGCGGAGACAAACACTTTTTAGTTAAAATCTACTCGGACGAAGTCGCAGGTAACAGCTAGTATAATATAAATCTTCTATGCGTGGGTTTGTAACTGAACTGATTTTGATGCAAATTTTTTGTGTGTGTTCAAGTGGATTCGAGAATGGTTTAGATTTGTTTTTTTTTTTCTTGTGTGCTGGACCACGTCTGTCGGGACAGCTAGTTTATAATATTAGTAAGTAGTGATATGTTTGAGTGAGTGTATGGCCCACCTGATGGTAAGTCGTCACCGTAGCCTATAGACGCCTGCAACACCAGAGGCATCACTTGCGCGTTGCCGACCCTTTAGGAAAGGAAGTGGGAAGGAGAAGGAACGGGAAAGGGGAAAGGGGTGATTGGGCCTCCGGTACTCTCACTCACCGAACGAAACACAATAGTAGGAATACTGGTATTTCACATCGATATTCTGTGAGAGGGTAGTCCTTTCCCGGTCGAGCCGGCCCATTCATGCTGAAATCAGCGAGGCTCTACTACTACTAAAATTAAATTAATTATGTTGGATCTAAAACTTTTCCTGGCGAAATGTGGGTTTAATACCCCTATGTCAACTTTTTCAGGGATAAAGGCATGAGATTACATAACTATGCCAATTGTACAACGATTTAGGATAATACTTAACACATAATTGCGGGTTTATCCTAATCCTAACTAATATTATAAAAGCGAAAATGAGTTTGTTTGTTTGTTACCTTTTCACGCCTAAACCACTGAACCGATCATGCTGAAATTTTGCATATACGTTGACAGGTGTACAGAAACGGACATGGGCTACCTTTCATCCCGAAAAAAATTACTGTTCCAGAGGAAAATAATGATAACGTTGTTATGATAATAGATGGCGCCACGTGTCTTTCGAATCATGATTGAATTATATTATTACAAGCACAGTACAACACGAATTGATTGTCAAATTCTAAATTAACGCGAGCGAAGCAGCGGGCAATAGCTAGTATGTAATAAAGTTTATTGACCAAAGTAAATGTTTGCGATTTTATTGAACAAGCAAACACTGTGTTCATTTGAAGCGGATTATTGCGTCGCACCACAGAATAATAGCGGTTCAAATATATTCCTATACTTGCAACAAAGCTACGAATAACGAAATTTGGTCAACCGTGCAATCTGCTATGCGAGCAGGGTTGTAGAACGCAAGAAATGCATTGTAATCATTGGCGTGTTAGGCATGATAGCAGACTTAAAAATATGTGATTTTAATGTCCATATTTTAGACAAGCAAAAAAAATAACGAGTTGCACTCCGGGAGTGCCGGCAGAAGTGAAAACTTGAATATTAACGTTGTGCATTTTTGATATTTTGGAATGGTTAGGGAATAATTTTGCACGAATTGCTTTAATTATCAGTATAAAAGTACTATCATTTATGTGGTAAAATACAATATTCATTTATTGCGCTATCGTACACAAACATGACAATTCTCCCTCCGTCTTACGAATTTTCGATCAGGTCACGTATCCTGACGCGAGTTTAAAATTTTTTACCCATCACAAAAAGAGCACAACGCCGCTAAAGAAGTTTTCACCTCAAAAATACTGGACACCTATTTTTTATTTTAACAAAAGAAATATTTCGTAAGATATAACGCATTGAAGTTCGTGAGACGAGGTTTGTGACGTCCCACTCTTGTAAAATTTATACCTACAAGTGACGTAACACGAAATTAAAATGCGTTTATTTTCGTTGTTATTAGTTTGTGGGACAAAAGAAAATACGTGTCTAATATTTTTTCCTAATTTAAAAGACAGACTGAAGCTTTTTTTAGTCATCATAGCCATTGTGATCATACACATTCTTGGCCCTTGACCTTGACCAATTAAACAACTACACCATCTGTCAAGGTTGATCCCATCTACCCAAAGTTCCTTTTTCCAAGTACGCATATCCATACTAATATTATAAATGCGGGTGTAAGTCTGTTTGTTTGTTAGATTTTCACGTATTAACTACTCGGCCGATCATCATGGAATTTTGCATACACGTTATCAGAGATATAGAAAACTACAATGAGTACTTTTCATCCAGAAAAAAGACATTGTTCCCTAAGGATAGAAATGTATTGACGAAACATAAAAGCCGTAGCAAAATCTAGTAACTTCATAATGAAACTAAATAACACACAATAGAAACCTTAATACCGTAAGAAGATTATTTAGCTTTCAAGAATTGTCATTTAGAAAGACGATATTTGTACCTCGAGGCCTTGCAGAATTGGCCAGCCCTGGTGGAGCCCGGGAAACGACACAATACGCATCGTATTATCTCTTAAAACGGGTTCTAAATCACTGGGCGGGACTGCGCCCGGGGGAAATTAAACAGAATCAACTATTTATTATACACAGTACACACTAATGATTTTCCATTCCCAATATGCTTATCTAAATAACTTCATTTTGTTGTATTTGATTTCTATGTGTACACAGAACTGTATATGCCAAATATTAAGAATAATTTGTGTATAGGCTTTCGTGATTTGTACACATTATGTTACTGGTAGAGAACGCCCCTGGCATTAAGTCCAATGTATTGTTTTGTTCATAAAGTTTTTAAATAGATATAATAAATAAATTATACAATAATATAATCAGTAATATCGTCTTACGTTCACGCGAATATTATATTGAAATTAAACTATTTTTTACGGATTGTATCGCGTTGTTTATTTTAAAAACACTAATGTAAGATAATTTTTAAAGTTTTTAAATGACTGGCCGGATGGCGTAGTGGTTTAAAGTGGTGGTGGTGATGTGGGTTCGAATCCCATACGGGACAAACCATTTTGTGATCCACAAATGGTTGTTCCGGGATGTTGTTTGTGTGTGTTGTTTGGATGTTTGTAAAGTCCCCCGGGATACAGGAATTATTCTTAAAAGGGAGTTGTCTTGTTACTCTCACTATGAAACAAAGATGGTGGTGATGTATTGTCGGTGTTGTATTGAAGTACCGACAGAGCAATTGTTCTTAACAATAACCAAGGCAGGGTAGTTGTCTAAGCCGCTGAGTACCTAACACCTGTCAACCTGTGCCCACGATCGATGCAAGTCGTTCGAAACGTCATCGACGAAATCCTTTAAATATTTTAAACGTGATTCAGACCTGTTGCCTAAAACTGTATTAATACAAATTAAGTCTGCGAACAGTAAACTAAAAACTTAATGACTTTATAATGAGTTTGTTAGTTTGCCAAATAAGACAACTAAAAAATAGATAATACGAACTACATTTTACAAAATTAAGAACAATATTTCTATCAAAACAAAGATTCATCTGTAGCGAAGAAAAACGGTGAGCTGGTTCCTTATTTAATTTGCTTAGGTACTATAAAGAACTTCCGACACATGTGTTCCCTCCCTTCTACGACATTGGGTCCTTCAAACGTAGTGTGAAGAAGTATCTGGTCAAACCGGCTTGACACTGACAACGGCTAGAAGACATCTATCTTCTCCTCGTCACTGTCTCTGGACTGTAATTAGGCATTCCATCATGTCCTTTACAATCACTTCAACGTGACGATAAAAAACAAAAAAAATTAAGGATTTAACTCCAAAGGCAGTTTCATTAATAGTTTAGCTGGTACAGCGATTACGAGCTCGAACCTGAGACCTTACAAACTTGAGCGGGTCGATTAAGACGTTATCTTAGATAGCATTGTTATCTATACTAATATTATAAAGCTGAAGAGTTTGTTTGGTTGTTTGTTTGAACGCGCTAATCTCAGAAACTACTGGTTTGATTCGAAAAATTATTTTAGTGTTGGATAGCCTATTTATCGAGGAAGGCTATAGGCTATATAACATCACGCTACGACCCACGGGGGCGGCGCAGTAACGATAAACGCAGGTGAAACCGCGTGAACATCAAATCGAACCAATAGTTCTTGAGATTAGCGCGTTCAAACAAACAAACAAACTCTTCAGCTTTATAATATTAGTTTAGATATCTCAAGTGGAAATTGTATGTCTACTGACACCTTAACGTCCAAAAAGATGACCATATTTAAAGGTAAAAGGGTATGATTAAAATCTTTTGCTAGGAATATTTCTAGTCTTATGTAACTTATCTGTAAATTCTTCTATATCCTTAAAATGCGTACATAAGAAAAAATGTATGTGCTTTTAAAACGTATCTAACTCATTAAGGACTTCAAGAGGTTTCGGGCTAAGCCTCAAAGGCACTTAAGTCCCGTGCCGGTTATATATTGCGAGCCATTTCCAATATCTAAAGCCTTCAAGCCCATTTTATAAACCTCTGCCGGACTTTACCGTTAAGATATTTACACCTGGCAACACATCGTAATGGCGTTCTTAAAAAATAAAACGGTGCATTTTTTAATTTTGAACCTCGCCGTCGTAGCATTATTTCAGGAATCCTAACTAATATTATAAATGCATATGTGAGTTTCTTTGTTACGCTTTCACGCCTTAACTACTCCACCGATCATCATAAAATTTTGCATACACGTTGTCAGGGGTAGAGAAAAGGACATAAGGTACCTTTCATCCAGGAAAAAGTACTATTACTAATTTATATTATTAATTTCATCTAGCTTAATTAGTAGCTTCGCTCGCGTAAACAAATGTTAGGTTCGTTTACGAAAGTAAAAAAAAAAGTTAGGTTATCCTTACCCCACAAGGGGACCAATAGTGTATAAATTTGAGTTGTATTCGTTCCCCCGCAAGGGGACACTAGAGGGAGCCTTTTTATAGTGACCTGTTGTTTCACACGGCGCGCCAAAACCTCGGCGGAGTCGCGATTGCTTGTGCAAGTGATTCGCTCCGCCGACTCTGGTCATGTTGAGGAAGACCGTGGTAGGTTTAGTTGGTATTACCGGGATATCTTTTTCATAGTGAGTCCGACATAACCGTAACTCTCAATGTAATATTTAATTTGCCTGAGTCCAACGCGTTGGCAATAGCCCAAACCAGATCTTATTTCATTTGGACAACCGTGTGCCTAACAACTTGTATTTTCCAAATCGTACACTCCGCGCATTATCCTAAAAGATTTACTTCGGATATCATATAGACATCCGTTAGGTATACCTAATAAGACTTATGCTATGTTAACTTCAGTGAGCCTACTTAACCTATTACGTTCCAATAGATAGAGTGGGGAGACCAACAGACTGCAATGCAGAAGGTCTCGGGTTCGAACCCACGTCGCTCACCTCTGACTTTCGGAAGTTATATGACTTCGAAACTATGTGCGTATTGATTGACAATTATCGCCTGCTCCGTGCCTCGGAGAGCACGTTAAGCCGTCGGTCCCGACTGCCATGAACATCTATGGCAGTCATTATTGGGAAGTCAGTGCCCGTTAATATCCTGACACTGGTGTAGCCTTATGGTATCGTTAGCCTTCGGGTTGCGGAGGTCAGATGGCAGTCGCTCCGTGTAAAAACTGATATCCAGTCAAATCCGGTTAGACTAGAAAGCCAAGTGACTTGGAAATAATAAAGGCTAGGGAGAAGAGATAGTTCAAAAGATAGTCCCCTTTAAAGGTAAAACAAACAAATTAGGCGTAGTAATACCCTTTGGGTACGGAACAAGAAACAAATAGGTAATAACGAAACTAAAATTGGCAACATTATTTCCTTCCATTTACAAACAAACGAATCACCGTCTGATTAATTTCTACTAGATTTTGCACACGGCTTCACTCGCGTAATTGTAGGTTAGATTAGTATCAGCATTTTTTCTGGATGAAAGTTACCCTATGTCCTGTTCTGTTCGCCTGAAAAGGGTTTGCAAAATATCATGACGATCGGTCGATTAGTTGAGGCGTGAAAGAGTAAATAAAAAAAAATTGTGAGCCGTCACGGGACTCCTGGTAGATGTTGAAACATCGAAATTATTTTGTACAAGTAATATGCATAAAATAACAGATTACGACAGGAACTAATATGGCATAATGTAAAATACTATCATATAGCGTGGCGACGCGTCGCCACGACATGCGTCGCCACGTCAGCAATCGGTTTTACGTGCAGCTATAGGTGTTTCACATCAATAAATAAACAAACAAACAAACTCACATTCGCATTTATAATATTTGTTAGGATCTGACAATATTTCATTAGATACAAATAAAGTATCTATGTATATCTATACATATATCTATACATATAATAAAATCGTAGGAAAGTCAAAACTGTACATTGAATATTTTTTTAAAGAATACTTGGGGCGTGATCTACAATCGATATCGAAGCCAAAAATATAGTTTTTAGAATTTTTGTCTGTTTGTCTGTTTGGCTGTATGTATGTCCGGGCTAAACTCAAAAAGTACTGCATGGATTTACTTATTTGCATGTATATTACTAACAGGTCGGGTCAACATATAGACTACATATTATCACGTTATCACCTACGGGGGAGGAGCTGTGAATCTTTATTTTTCTTACGCATTCTGTGACAGCGTGTAATCTAACAACGCATATTTAAATGTTGTTTTTGAGTGAGCCATGCTATTATCTAGCTTTACACTATAAAAACTACGCCATTTAAGTAACTTGGGCAGAGAAATATAGTTGGGTTCCGCGGCGACAAACACTTTTTAGTTAAAATCTACGCGGACGAAGTCGCAGGTAACAGCTAGTATCTAATATATTAGATGGCAATACCATTAGAGTCGTTTTATATAACCCTGCGATTATTTGCCCTGCAGCGCAATATTACCGGCGTTTTGAACACCGTTATATTAAAAATGTCTGCGTCGAATATTGGTGGAATATTATAAATGAAAAATATTTCATTAGAACGGAAAATGAGTTTCACTGGCACATAAGAATTCGAAGCAGTATGATATTGACGTATAGTCTTATTAATACGACGATCGGCGGACGCCGGCGTCCATACACAGTGTTTTTATGATTTTGTCTCGATAATAAGCTGGTTTACGGTGAATGAAACAATTTAACGACCTCGATAGCATAGTGGTTAGTGTAACCGACTGCCACGCCTGAGATCGCGGCTTCGATTCCCGCACAAGTCAAACATTTGTGTGCATGGACATGGATGTTTGTCTTGGTCTGGGTGTAACCATTTGTGGATCACACAAATTTTTGTCCCGTGTGGGATTCGAACGCACAACACTCGGCGCTGTGACGGTGGCGAGGCTACCACTTAAACTATTACACCATCCGTGCAGTCATTATCACGTGTGTAAGTAATTAATATATTAGTCTAATTAATAGTTATAATAATAACATGAACAGCTAAATAACTACAATATCAGTTTACGTTAAATTCGGTTCAAATTGCCATTTAAATAAATTAATTGTATCATAACAAATACGAATTAGGTTAAGCCAGACTTCAAATCTAAATTTGAAGCAGTGTTCTCGTTTAAACATAGTTGTGTTATTCGAATAATAGGCTTCGATTAAATTAGAGATTGACGAGTACTTAATATGTGTTGGCATTGCTGGCTTACGTTTATGTCAGTATTAAGACTACCTACAGGACAGGTTTAAGGTAATGTAGCAAGGTTTAAGAAAAGCCAGGCCTTATTTTTATTTGACTTTGCACGCGAAGAATATGAATGTGGGCATCTATCTATATTATCTTTATTTCTCTCTTCTTACTCTACTTCTAGGCGGCGTATCAAGGTAAAACATGCACCAGATTTCTAATTTAGATCTCCAGCAAGACCACTGTGAAAACCGCATTCAATTGCGTGCAGTCTGTAATTTTTGCGTTTCACGCGTACAAACATATAGAGAGACAAATTTTCTAAAAATGATTGCTTGTATTTCAATTTTACTTTATTCTATAGGACAGCTCTCGCACCAGGAATAAATCTTCCGTCGCAGGGATTTTATCAAATATTAAAACCAACTATTTGTGGATTATATAAATTTACTTCCCGTGTAAGGAATAGTGTGATTAGAGAGAGATGCAGCATAAAATTGGATATAGTTACAAGAATAGAAAAGGGTATGTTAAGCTGGTTTGGACATGTAGAAAGAATGGACGAGGAAAGACTGACTAAGAAAGTTTATAAGGCTAGTGTGAATGGAACAGTTGCAAGAGGAAAACCTAGGCGAACGTTTCTCGATCAGATCGGCGGCGTTCTGGACAAAGGCCAGGTTAAGAGCTCCTTGAACCGACGGGCGTGTATGAGGAATGTGATGAAAGTGAATGAAGCCAGAGAAGTGTGTCAGGACCGTAGCAAATGGAAATCCGTAGTCTCTGCCTACCCCTCTGGGAAACAGGCGTGAATCTATGTATGTATGTACTTCCCGTGTGGGAATCGAACCCACAACACTAGGTGCAGTGGCTATAGCGAGACAACCGCTTCTGGGTATTCTCTGTGTCCGTTGTTCGAATGTTTGTAAAGTCCCGCGCAGCACAGGAACAACTCCTAGTGCGGAAGTTGTCTTTTTTATAATAAAACTTGCTTTCCCGACAGACGTTGTCCTGGAAACACAAAAAAAAAAAGCAAATCTAAACCATTCTCGAATCCACTTAAACACACAAAAAAATTTCATCAAAATCGGTCCAGCCGTTTAGGAGGAGTTTAATTACAAACACACGCACAGAAGATTTATATATAACTAGCGACCCGCCCCGGCTTCGCACGGGTAGTGCAAAACTTTAACAAATTATACACCTAAACCTTCCTCATGAATCACTTTATCTATTGGTGAAAACTGCATGAAAATCCATTCGGTACTTTTTGAGTTTATCGCGAACAGACGCGGCGAGGGACTTTGTTTTATAAAATGTAGTGATAAAAATTAAATAAAGATAATAAAATAAAGTCAACCATTAGTCTAGTTGTTGTCAGCTTTGTTGTATATAAAATACATTAAAATAAGGACCCAACGCTTGAAACCTTTTAACTGTACTTCTTTTTGTCTATGAGATTATAATATAAACATCTTTCTTTTGTGTTTCGCTTTGCTAAGGAAAGAAGTGGAATTATTTTTTGTCGACTCCTTCAATTTACGTCTGATTGCTTTCGTTCGCTTTTCTCAAACCGTTTACCTTACATTAGGACTTGTTGAATGTTGAAATTCGATGTTCTCAAAGGTCAACGTGGCTTAGGTTGGTTTCACACAACGCCTCACTAATTAATAAACACATAACGGGTGAATGTATGATAACTATGATAAGGTTAGGAAAGAAAAGCGCTGTGAACATTCTCTAGATATATCTAAGACATCTTAGAGATGAGCAAGATTAAAAGTACCATACGCTGTTAGTGCCAGACTGAGAGAGTCGTACCAAACGGGGATTTTAAATCGTGATTATGAGATATCAAGAGAGTCATTAAGAATCTATGTATGTTCGAAGCAAACATATAACATTATTAACTAACAAAAATCTGGATCAGCGATAGCTCAGTGGGGAGACCAACAGACTGCAATGCAGAGGGTCTCGAGTTCGAACCCACGTCGCGCACTGCTGACTTTCGGCAGTTATATGACTTTTAGAAATTATGTGCGTATTGATTGACAATTATCACCTGCTCCGTACCTCGGAGAGCACGTTAAGCCGTTGGTCCCGGCTGCCATGAACACCTATGGCAGTCGTTATTGGGAGAGTGTCGACACAAAAGATCCCACTGGGTCGAAGTGTCGCCGGTCAGCATTGACTGGCCCCCACATTAGATAAGATAACAAAAATCTGTAAAGAATAACTTAATTCAACATTGAAGGTCGTACATATGACATTAATCCTTTTTCTATATTGACTGCAGGTATACAAACCGCCTGATGAAAAACGGTTGCCTTAACCTATGGATAGCGAATCCTACAAAAACAGTGTCATTGACATCGAAAGAACTTAACGAATCATTAGTTTCTCTACTAACAGCACATCAGCTTATTTAGTAGACCAGAAGGTCCGACTCAGAAATACTTCACTTAGTTATTAAAACACTATATTGTAAAGGTACTTTCCAGTCAGGCTGGTCCAAGTCTAACCAAGTATAACTCTATATCCTTTCTCTCAAAAAAACTTAAAGGCTTTGCGTCTCACACTCGAAAGCACAAAACAATATCTCGTACATCTTATAACAGCTCAAGAAAAGAAATACTAAGAGGGTAGTTCAACACCTTCAAACAATGGCCAATCTTTACACGGCTTATTTACTTGCCTCCATTCAAAGAAAAATCCCTTTTTTCTAGACAATAAAAGGCTTTATAACACCTCTGTTAGGGCTGTCGACAATCCCCTTAAAGTAAAAACCAATAAAACATACGTACGAAGCTTTAATCTTCACCCTTTATGAAATAAGGTCAGTCGAGATTATAAATCTGGTATTAGGATCCTCGCGCCATCTTGAATATCGTGTTGGATAACTGTAAGATTTTTGTAATGGCGACTAAATATAGATGTAATTGTGAGTGCTAAATATCGATTACAATGTCTCGAGAATCATTCTCAGATATATGTTAATGAACGGATATTTACTTCTCTCTTTAAGAAAGTAAGTCTCGCAC
Organism: Catocala sponsa; assembly: GCA_963564715.1. Taxonomy (NCBI): domain Eukaryota; kingdom Metazoa; phylum Arthropoda; class Insecta; order Lepidoptera; family Erebidae; genus Catocala; species Catocala sponsa. The sequence goes on from OY751352.1 coordinate 4,047,961, forward strand.
TAGGAATGGACGTCGCGAGGGATTTTAAAAATATTCCAACAGCAAACACAGAGAACACGCAGCCCCGATACAACAATTTGTGAATAATACAAATTTCGTCTCGCGTGGACGTCAACTCACAACACTCGGCGCAATGGTAATAGCAAGGTGCCCACTTCAACCACTTCGCCATCCGTGCAGTCACTTTTGTCCAGCTTTTACGCTTTACGATTCTTTTTTAGAAACTGGAAATAAAATTTTTGAAGTGAAACTTTCTTTAAGCGCGTTGAGCACTTCTTGGGTGAACAAAAATCATAGAACTCGCGTCATCGTCACGCTTCGTCATCGTCACGCTTTCCATTTTTAAATTATTTTAGAATATTAACAATGTCTCAGAAATGGTGCGCCCTACGCAAAAAATAAAGTATCAGGAATCGGACCCGTCCAGTTTGTTTTTATTTTATTTATTATTTATTTATTACCCAGTTATCAGCCCAGAAATACGTCATGTGTTTACAACGCATGCGTTTCTAAATACCTATTCATCTGATTGCGATAAAACATTGTTTAGTTATCAAGACTATAACAGCAACTGCAATACTGCAAAACATAGGCCTTGGCCAAAAACATTCCAATACTTAAATTCAAACGCAATATAACACAAAATTCAATCTAACAAACATTCCAATCAACAAACAAATACGATTGCCCTTAAAGCCCTATTCACAGCAGCAATATTAATAATACGAAAGCGAGGGTACTCGCATAATACGTCATAGCATAACCCGGCGACGGTTGGATGCATTCACGATCGAACAGTTATTGCGATACGAGTGGCCTCTCGTATTTCGCAGCATTGGCCGATATAGCTTTATAGCAATACTGTACACGCTGTTGGATTTATATTGCAATGTTTTATTTATTATGGCTAGAAGTTAATGTATTTTAATTGACGGTTTTGGAGTTACGTAAATGAGCCTTCAAATGCCTGGTCTTACTTTAGGGCCACGAAACAGACGCTATGAGCGGAAACGCCGTATGTGAGCGACGAGCGTTAAATACAAATATGTATATAATTTTATAATAATAATAATTTATTTATTTCAGAAATCTGGTTCCATAGTCAACATATAAAAATTATAAGCGAACGACAAACGTTGTCCTGCCTGGACGTTTGTTTGCCTGCAACGCAGGTAGCGTTGGGTCTGATTGTGAATCAAATCCTTTCAACGACCCAATCAAACATACGCAATAAAATTCATCAAAATCAGTCCAGCTGTGTATAAGGAGTTCAGTGCGCTTCCCAATAACGACTACCATAGATGTTCATGGCAGCCGGGACCGACGGCTTAACGTGCTCTCCGAAGCACGGAGCAGGCGATAATTATCAATCAATACGCACATAATTTCGAAACGTCATATAACTGCCGAAAGTCGGATGTGCGCGACGTGGGTTCGAACCCGAAACCCTCTGCATTGCAGTCTGTTGGTCTCCCCACTGAGCTATCGCTGCTTATAATAAAATAAATAATAATAAATAGGTACGGGTATAATACTACACATACGATAAAAATAATTCAGGTTACATAACAAGAGCGTACATAACAATCCTCCGTACTCCTAACCAGCTATCTCTAATCCAGGATCGGATTACCATGAATAAAGCCGAAGCTTAACTAAAACTGGAATAGGCAAAAATCGGCCCGCTATCGAAAACTATCACTAAAGGAAATCGATTATAGCCGGCTGGCTATAAGCGGTAGTAATCCGGAAAATTCTGCTTCCCACCGGCTCTCGGACGAATAAGCCTCGAAACTGGCCGAATAAGCCCGACAGCGGCCGAACAGAACCATGAATATGCATAGCCTTTGTGATTTAACGCCTCGCTTAGTACAATTTCGATAATGTGAAATGTCGTGCTCAGAAACAACATGGATGAAACATGGAAGCCGAGTTAAACAAACGATGTCTGCGGGTAACCTCGCAAAATTCCACGGAGCCTACTCTATATGGAACATTTTTTCTTCAGTTTGAGTAACAGTCTAGCATGTTAAAAGGTCTATAGTTCGAAAGGCGGGTATTATACAGCGTGTAACTGAAAGGTGTAGTCATATAAGGGTCACATGACATAGCTTCTTGACAATAGAAAACCGCGAGGATTAAATATCTGTACATGATTTTCACTAAAATATAGTTTTTCTTTTTAGCTAGTGAATTAAAAGTGATTATAGACTTGTGGGACATCCGTAAGTCATTACCAATGACAAAAAGTAGTCGATCAACGAAAAAAAATATCGCAAGAATGTTGCCAGCAGGAAAAAATGTGCAGAATCATGTCAAAGTCACAAAGGGCTCGACCGATGGAGGTCCTTTCAAAGTCGAAGACAAAAGATCCAATGTGAGAACAAAAAAAGCAAATTAAAAACCTGAAGGGAGCTTTTCTATTTGCGTTTTCATTAAACAGGAATCCGTAATTAATCTGTCTTGGGAAGGGGGTAATTTCCTGTTTGAAGATTCATCTGATGTGCGATAGTTTGTATAAGTAAATGTAGATTTGCTTGCCAATAAACAACACACTCTATGTAAAAGATCAAGAATATTTAAAATCCCAATCCTAACTATTATTAATAATGCGAATTTGAGTTTGTTTGTTTGTCAGTTATGCTTTTACGCCTTAAATGCTCGACCGATGATTATGAAATTTTGCAGACAGTGTAAGAGCAACAGACAAGGATACAGGGTAGGTACTTTTCAACTATTAAAAAGGTATTGTTCCCGAGGCATATAAATTTAACTCAAGTTAGTCACGATTTTGTCAAATTTCGACTAACTTGAGCGAAGCAGCGGGGAAATCTAGTTCTAAAAAAAACCACAATTTAAGTAGCATATAATATTGTCTTCTGTTTACGCGAATGTTATTCATTGAAACTAAACTACTGTCAAATAAACAACGCGATAAAATCCGTATATAGTAGTTTAATTTCAATTAAGTAGCATATTCATTGGCAAATGTTTCGGGGCTCCCGGGCAGCTGTAAAAACACCTGTTTCATAATTTATATTATTTGAGGTCTAAGGCAAACTTTTAAAAGTATTTTACCTGTTAATTAAATTCTTGTGCGAATAATGAATTACCCATACATATTAATTTTTACAGGGACCGTTTTGATTGTTCCTTTTTTCATAAACAGTGTTCTCTATAGCAGCTCCCTGTGGGAGATCTTTAGACTGTGACGCAGAGGTCGCGAGTTCGGTACTAGGCTTAATTCCTGTGTCGCGGAGGAATTACAAAAATTCAAACATATTTGTAGATTTTAGTTCCGTTTGGGAATCGATTCCACAAAACTCGACGCAGTGGTAACGACGAGATGACCACTTAGGCCGTCCGCTGCGTTAAGCGGACGTACGGAGCGGCGCCCGCGCGAGCGGCGTGCTGTTTTTTATTATCTTATCATCCTTAGGCCCGTCGGCGTCGCCCACACGAGATGGAGTCGAGGCGGCGGCGTCGAAGCGCGGGCGCACGAGCGGCGCGCCGCTTCTTTGTTTCCTTCAGGAATAAATGGCAGTGCACTCACACACTAGAGTCGCGTCACAGGCGAGGTGGAGTTGAGGCGGAGGCGGGGCGGCGGCGCGGTGGGGGTGGTGTGCTCAACTGCGACTCTACCGCCATTTTATCATTTTGTTTCTCTTAAGTTTAAGTGAAATCTTCTTCTATCTCTCTCCGCCCTCGCCTCGACCCTACATAAACGCGCCACGCCACGACCGTGCCTCGACTTACCAGTGGGCGACGCGCCTTAGAGCAGCGCGCTGCGTGAGGCGGGTCTCCCGTCGCACGCGGAATAATAGAAAACAGCACACCGCGCGGGCGCCTACTCCGTGCGCCCGCTTAACGCAGCGGACGGCCTTAAAGCACTAAGGCATCCGTGCAGCACGAGTAGCATCACTCACGCTGCTGGCAGTTCAAAGACAGTATTTGTGCTTTAATAGAAATTGCCACCAGATGCAAACTAAAACAGTAGCGGTAACGTCGGCCTCGATGGCGTAATGGTTAGTGTAACCGACTGCCACGCCTGAGGTCACGGGTTCGATTCCCGCACAAGTCAAACATTTGTGTGCATGAACATGGATGTTTGTCTTGGTCTGGGTGTTTCTATGTATAATAAGCATGTATTTACAAAAAAAGTATATATGTATGTATGTCTATCCATTGTCTAGTATCCATAGTAGGTACAAGCTCTGCTTAGTTTGGGCTAGATGGTGTTGTGTGTATGTGGTAGAATATTATTATTAACTTTATTTGGAAACTGTTTTAATACTCGGCTAAAAGCCGGTGTTTTGATGACGGTTACGGGTTGACGCCAAGTAGCCGCCATCTAAGATATAGTATGATCGTTTTGTTCTGTATTTTGCGGTTCGGTTTCATCACTCTGCATAAATTTTCGTACTATTCTACATGTGTTTAATATAGCTGCTTTTTGAATATTAATATACGTATTTGGTGTTAGGTCGAGCAATTTTAGACTATGGTGTAAATATTTTGGGATTACCCCGGTGGTGGATATAACAATCGGCACGATATAAACTTTGCTAACTTTCCAAATCCTTGTTATTTCTTCTTTCAGTTCAGTGTATTTGTTGATTTTCTCCGTAATTGTTTTGAAGAGGTTATGGGTGTTCGGTACTGCTATGTCAATTATGTGTGCTGTGTTTTGTGATTTGTTGTGTATTGTGATATCAGGTCTATTAAAATGTATAGTCTTGTCGGTGAGTATGGCACTATTATTAACTTCTTTGTTCATAGATACGTCACGTAATTTAAAAACGAAACGCGCAAATTCAAGTAAACCACGCGCGTCTAGTACTGCAATAAATTCAAACTGATATTTATTCTGTTCAAGCGTACGAGCGACAACATCGGTACATCGGCAGATATGAATATCCTGCGCCTTACTCATGCGGACGTGGGGCGCATACTAGCGGGGGACATGCGCTGCATCTTGTTACTGACGTCATATACGCGTTTATTTCCTTTACGAGTATACTGGAAGGTTTTAATCATGTGAGATTAGCATGTTTATTATATAGCTGTAGAATTGCCTTCTTAGCATGTGTTTATTTATCGAAGTAATGGGCTCTATAGCTCAGCGGTATATAATTATATACATGAGGTATTGGGTTCCAATCATAGATCAGGCCAACAAAAAGGTTTTAGTAAGACATCTTAATAGCAGCCTGGAGTTGGCAGTTAGAGGTGCTATCACAAGTCCAGGCAATAAAAAGCTTTTAGGTTTTTGTTACGAAATCTCAATGGCAGCCTGGAGTTAGAAAGTGGGCAGTATTACACACGCTCGTGCCTCAGAAAGCTCAAAAATACCGTTTGTCCTGTGCTATCTTTCTCCGGACGAGTCGGATTGCCCTCCCAATGGACAACGAGAGTTAAAGAACAGATAGTGCACTATTGTTTGCGCACACACTTGTTCACTACCTATACCTCCTGCGCAGATGGCCTGTCTCCGTCAAGATTGGCCGTCGTGACCGATATTCGGTTTGGAGGATATTATTATTAGTTTAAAAAGACATGTACACATTTGCAAATATCATATAGCTTGTGAAAGAATACATAATTAAGTACGTCTAGAGCTGGATGCTGAGCGATTATCAAGTTCAGCAGTGTGACAGCTCGGGCTGTTTGCGTATATCTACAGTCCCTCGTGAGTTCGCCTCAGGCCGTGTTATTGCGTTTTCTGTTACGATATTTTCAGTAGCAGCAATGCTATGTCCGGTTAATGACAATAGGTATACTAATTAACTAGAAGCCTGCAATATGCTTCGAGTCTATATCTCTTTGAGTTTCTTATCAACGTTGAAAGAACGAAGTTGTATCTTTGATAAATAAACTGCAACTTAATCCTAATCCTAACTAATATTATAAAAGCGAAAATGAGTTAGTTAGAGAAAAACGTGATAAAATCCGTATAAAGTTGTATAGTTTCAAAGAAAAACATGGATTTCGAATTGACCATTCAAAAAATATTAATGAAATAGTAAGAAATCAACAACGCTATCGATTTTTTTATACATTTAAACCCCTATTATTGTATATGCTTTACTAGATGTTTCCGCGGTTTCACCCGCGTTTATCGTTACTGCGCCACCCCCGTGGGTCGTAGCGTGATGTTATATAGCCTATAGTCTTCCTCGATAAATAGGCTATCCAACATTAAAATAATTTTTCAAATCGAAGCAGTTGTTCCTGAGATTACCGCGTTCAAACAAACAAACAAACAAATTCTTCAGCTTTATAATATTAGTATCCTAATCCTAATCCTAATATTATGTATAAAAGCGAAAATGAGTTTGTTTGTTACCTTTTCACGCCTAAACCACTGAACCGATCTTCCTGAAATTTTGCATATACATTGTCAGGTGTACAGAAACGGACATAGGCTACCATTCATCCTGAAAAAAAATACTGTTCCCGAGGAAAACAATAATAACGTTCTTATGATAATAGATGGCGCTACGTGTCTTTCGCATCATGATTGAATTATATTATTATATGTTACTGTATGTCAAATTGTAAATTAACGCGAGCGAAGCCACGGGCAAAAGCTAGTAATTATATATATTTAATTATTAACGAGCGGATCTCGCCAGCAGGCTATGTAGCTTGATAAGAAGACTTATATTTTGTATTATTAAGTAATTAATCATGAATTAATGATTTAGAATGATTTAAGAAAAACAATTCTGCTTTATTAGCGCAGCGATAGTGAATGCTTCCAATTCCCGGGTAGTATTATTGGGATATTCTGTTGAAAGATTCTCAGTGGCTAAAACCATGGCGAAATATGGGTATAACTCACCTCTACTCAATGACATACAGTAATGAACCGAAGTATGACGAAACATCTATATATATTAATACGTGAAGCGAAAACTTTAGATCCCTTTTTACGAAAATAGGGCGGACGGAGGAGTATGAAATTTCGCACACTTATAGTTTATACAGAGAAGAAGTGACGAATGTTAATATTTATATAAAATATGTATAATAAATACATTAAATTAATGAAAAAACACTACACGCACACAACCATGCATTTGACACACGCAGTCGAAGCGCGTAACTATGGTTACATATATCAATATACGAGTATAATGACATGACATAATATATATCAGTTGGTCGAATTTCGAGCACTAGGCGACCGCTAATATTATATGTTTCGTCATACTTCGGTCTATTTATCTATTTAGATCTATAATTGGCTGCATCCATTATTGAATAGGGCCCTTACTCTTCATTACAGATTGTCTGTCAATTAAGTGGGCCAAAGGGCTGGTCTAATATAAATGACGTTCATTTATAAGGCTTGACCTGACTAGTGGCAACACTTTAATTAATGACATCACTATCCGGCTATTTACTGAAGGTCAGACATACTGGAGGACGATGGGAGAGCTTTGTAAAGTTTCTGTAAACATACAGCCTGACTTCATGGTACACACTAACTTTTGCTCGCGGCTTCGCTCGCGTAAAAGGAGGTTAGGTTATGCTAGTAACAGTACTTTTTTTAAATAAAATATAGCCTGTGTTACCAGGTGATGACATTTTTTTTTTAAATCCGTTTATTTGTTTTTAAATTAAATCGTTACAAACAAACAATCAAAATATCAAATCTTTCCTCTTTATAATATTAGTATAGATATATAGTCTCACACCTATGTCCCCGGAAGGGTAAGAGAAAGAGGTGTAGGTAGTGTACACAAGTTTCACATTATTTAAAATCGGGTGTTATTTAAATGGTTAGCATAGTATCGGTATTTTTGTGAGCAGAAAAATATAATCTGTGAGCAGAAATAGCTAATTGATCAGCAACTCATGGCCAGCAAACTTTAAAGAGATCAAACTAAGTCGACGGACTATTTTTGGGTGGGTTTAAACCTAACCTAACATAACCTAACACTTCCGAGACGGAATGCAGTGATTTGAGGCGAATAGATGCTCGTTATGCTGTGCAATATTTGCTGACCAATTAGTATTTTTGATGATCATTATATTAAATCCCTTTAAAATCTCACGTTATGTACGTGGGACTTAGGATAGGTGTAATTTTAAGTACCACGTATATTACATGGGGCTTTAAATTATAGTTGCCGAAATGTGAATATACCGTTACTTAACTTCACCTATTGCTGATGTTCTGTTGTTCTGGACTGTATGCTGTTATTGAGAATTTTTTGACAGGATAATCTATTAACCCTTTACTTGGAATTGAACTGAAGGAGGAGACGGAGGCTAGGAGAGTTATTGGCGATGACCAACTGGTCAACACACGTCTCCAAAGCTTGGAGCATCGTCTTAAGGTTGCCAATCTCTCGGTTTTCTATTGGATACATTTCGGAGAGTGTTCAGAGGAACTGCATAATTTGATTCCTCCTTCCCCATTCTACCATCGAAGGACCAGACAATCAGACCATCGACACAGGTACATGGTGGGTATATCACATTTACGCACGAAGAGGTTTTTTTTATCTCTATTTATTATAAGGGATTTTTGTACAAAATAATGACAATGTCAATCCCATCGTACCTTATTCTAAAAAAGAAACAACTACTACAATAGCATAGGCTAATCTTAATAGCTACCTACTAATCACAATCAGTGTAATTAAATGTATAATATAATAGTCTAGCTGTATCAGTTTGGTTCAGCTAGAATACTATGAAACATACCGACATCGTATAAATTTAATTTAAATTTATTTATAAAATGGGCTCTTTTATCAGCATACCTGACACATTCGATTAGTAGATGGTACACATCATCCTTTTTATTGCGTACGTACGAAGCGCTTTGCTTCCACTTTTATAATGCGTACCGCTAAGGAGTGGAATTCGCTACCTAAGTCTGTGTTTCCCGATGAGTACAATCTGGGTGTCTTCAAGCTGCGAGTGAATAGGTATCTTCTAGGCAAGCGTGCTCCATCGTCGACTGCATCTTCACTTAAGATCAGGTGTGATCGCGGTTAAATGCAAAAAAAAAGGGGCGGGACGGATTCCTAATACCTACTCTCTCATGGGTTATTAAGAAGGTCAAAATTTCGTTATTTTTTGCGTAGGACGCACCGTTTCTGAGATATTGTTAATATTCTAAAATAATTCAAAAATGGAAAGCGTGAAAGCGTGACGATGACGCGAGTTCTATGATTTTTGTTCACCCAAGAAGTGCTCAACGCGCCTAAAGAAGTGTTCACTTCAATAATAAAAATATACTTCAGACCTCAATCATAGCAGTTGCATTCACTACTGCTGCGCCATTAAGACAGTCGATAGAATAGTTTTATTCGAACTCAGACGCATTTATGGCAAAAATGAATAATTCAGATAACATACATAAATTGGTATCTCTCTCTCTATTTGAATCGGTGTTTAAAAATCAAATGCACATCTAGCTAGCTGCCTAATAGAGACACCCCACTTGTTATTCTAAGAGCCAAGCGTGACTATGAAAACTACACAGCTGATTACATGACACTTACATTGTCTAGACACCATAATTACTATTAGTTTTCGTCTCTAGTAGGAGCTCTGCGCATAGTTTTCTGTGCTCTGGAAGCTATACGCAGACGACGTTTTTTTTTCTTTACAATAGTTAATAAAGGCCAGATCTGTCTATTGTCGTCCGTGGCTATCCGCGTAAACGCATCGCAATCGCTATTTGTCCTGCCGACGTCGACTCGGACTCGGCAGGCACCAAAGTACATTTTTCTTGTGCTTCGTGTGCGTTGTTGCAGATATCTATATTATATACTAGGTGTCCCGACTGACGTTGTCCTGTACAAGTGAAGAAAAAAAAAAGAAAAACATCTAGACCATTCTCTAATCCACTTGAACACACACAAAAAGTTTCATCAAAATCGGTCCAGCCGTTTAGGAGGAGTTCAGTGACAGACACACGTACAGTAGAATTATATATATATATATATATAAAGATTATAAAAAGATAAGATACGTTTGATTCTTTTTAAATCTACTGAAAATATAATAATATTGAAACGATTTTAAAAATTATTTCACCATAAGAAAGCTACTGCGTACATAAGTTACATATAAACATAACATCACGAGCCATGAGAGCAAAGCAGTACTCATAGGCGTGTGAAACCGCGGGAGCCAGCAAGTGTTCTATGATGCTGGCCAAACTATCCGTCCGATCCGCGGCTGTCCGTCATGTGCGGAAAGGGAACTTCACAGACATTCGATCGTTTTGCTATCTACTTATAGCTGTGCTGAGTGTGGATATTTAATAAAAACAACGGGTTGCACTCCGGGAGTGCCGGCAGAAGTGAAAACTTGAATATTAACGTTATGCATTTTTGATATTTTGGAATGGTTAGGGAATAATTTTGCACGAATTGCTTTAATTATCAGTATAAAAGTACTATCATTTATGTGGTAAAATACAATATTCATTTATTGCGCTATCGTACACAAACATGACAATTCTCCCTCTGTCTTACGAATTTTCGATCAGGTCACGTGTCCTGACGCGAGTTTGACAATTCTCCCTCCGTCTTACGAATTTTCGATCAGGTCACATGTCCTGACGCGAGTTTAACATTTTTTACCCATCACAAAAAAGTGCACAACGCCGCTAAAGAAGTTTTCACTTCAATAAAATATCTATAAAGCTTTGTATCACAAGGATAATCCATAGAACATGAGATTTCTCAAGCACTCGAAACTAGAAATTGAACTGCATATCTCATATTTCTGCCAGATTACGTATACAAGCAAAGCTTTAACTTGCAAAACTTCCAAATACGTCCATACCATGCCGTCTATTTACGATAATCCCACACAACATACGGCATCCGGAAACTCAGCATTTTCCAATACACTCGACCGTCTCTCCAGCTAAATCGGTATTCTTATCCGAATTTAACGCAGTTAACGTAGAAGTTCCGCGACCATTATCGAGTTACCAAATACAATTTGGACAAGTCCCGGCACAAACTAATTTCATTAGCTAATAACAAACTCTGGCCCACGTGATGACAATGGAAAACTTTCCGTCCCGCTTTGGTTTCGTTAAGTACCGATTTCGCTTTTTTAATGCAGATAATAAGCTGTAGATGTGCTTGGTCCTTTTTGTTCGAGGGATAATGTTCCGAGTTAAAGAATAAGGTCCTGTTGTAATGGATTCCGAATGGTGTTTCGAAACGTTGATTGAAGGGACAGTCAATAAATGGTGACGACTGATACAAGTGCCTGAAAAGTCTTTTTGAAGAACGACTTACGATTTATATGCATAGTATATTTGGTATTTTAATCCTAACTAGTATTTTAAATGCGACTGTGAGTTAGTTTGTTCCGATTTCAAGCCTTAACAACTCGACTGATCATCTAAAGATTTCGCATACACGTTAGGTGTACAGAAAATGACAGAAAGGGATACGCTTTATAAAAAAAAAACAACGGGTTGCACTCCGGGAGTGCCGGCAGAAGTGAAAACTTGAATATTAACGTTGTGCATTTTTGATATTTTGGAATGGTTAGGGAATAATTTTGCACAAATTGCTTTAATTATCAGTATAAAAGTACTATCATTTATGTGGTAAAATACAATATTCATTTATTGCGCTATCGTACACAAACATGACAATTCTCCCTCCGTCTTACGAATTTTCGATCAGGTCACGTGTCCTGACGCGAGTTTATCATTTTTTACCCATCACAAAAAAGTGCACAATGCCGCTAAAGAAGTTTTCACTTCAAAAATCCTGTTCTCGAGGGATAAAATTAGACATAATTAACATTTACGCGAGCAAAGCTGCAGGCCAAATCTTGAATATGCATATATTAAATAGTATTTATTTTCAGGGTACTGATGTTGCTTGCCATCAGGCTGTATGTTTGTGTATTGTGGGATAAGACAAATCGAGCGCCATACGTATTCCAAATTATGATAAAATACAGATTACATCTATTTATTTTTATACTGCTTAAAATAAATAAATACTGGCAATATGCATTTCTTAAATATGGTGGGCGCTCAAGATTTTTCTTGTTATTCTATCTATACAATTCAGAATAAATCGGTAAGGAGTTGAGCAGATTCATGCATATCTAAAATAAGAATGGCAAATAGAAGGGGCACGCACATTCCTAAAAATAATAGAAGCCTATTTTTGTCTCCGTTGAAGGCTTAAATGTGACGAATTGACTGGTTTGTGAGTACTCCACATAAAGGCATTTGCTTTTTTAAAAACATACACGCATTTTAAGTTCTCTTTTAAGAGTTAGACCCATAACGACTAGGTAGTTACTACCAAAAAGTACCAAGAAAATATTGAAAAATTATATATTAAAAGCATATGATGTAGGTATATTAAACCAATGTTCTGTATGTATTTTAGGTGGTAAGCGTAAACTTAAAACCTAAACCCAAGTAAATAAACAAAATAATGAACTTCTCTACAGGACAGTTTTGTTTACCTTCGACACGACATCTTTACCACTTAAGAACTAGTGACCAATTAGGTACTTTCAGCGTTACTTACAAAAACTCTTAAATATTTAAAACTAGCTGTTACCTGCGACTTCGTCCGCGTAGATTTTAACTAAAAAGTTTTTGTCTCCGCGGCACCCTATTTTTTTTTCTAAAATCAAAGTAGTCTATGTTACTCCTTATAACATCAGCTATCTGCCAGTGAGAGTCCCGTCAAAATCGGTTCAGCCGTTTCGGAGATTAGCCGGAACAAACCGACAGACAGTCAGACAAAAATTTTTAAAATATGTTTTCGTATAGGTACCTTATAAACTTTCATATGCATTAGATAAAAAGCTGTTATTTTGACATTACAATCAAACACTTAAATTTTATTCATTTGTATAGATTAGTAGTATTTATGTATTCACTAGCAAGTAAACAGAAAAAAAAATCAAGTACAAACATTACTTCACGTTGACTCCTTCTCCTTAGCCTTTATTATTCCCAAGACACTTGGGGTCGGCTTTCTAGTCTAATCGGATTTGACTGGATATCAGTTTTTACACGGAGCGACTGCCATCTGACCTTCGCAACCCGAAGGCTAACGATACTCTAAAGCTAGACCAGTGTCAACATATAAGAGGGCACTGACTTCCCAATAACGACTGCCATAGATGTTCATGGCAGCCGGGACCGACGGCTTAACGTGCTCTCCGAGGCATGGAGCAGGCGATAATTGTCAATCAGTACGCTCATAACTTCCGAAAGTCAGAGGTGCACGACGTGGGTTCGAACCCGAGATCCTCTGCATTGCAGTCTCTTGTTCTCCGCACTGAGCTATCGCTGCTGCTTAACGTTGACTGTTAGTTGACTAATATTTAAGTAACAGCAGTGAGCCGTTCATCAAAGTAAATCATTGATTGATCAAGGACTTTAAAACTACCTAAGTATTAGTTAGCGATATTTTATAAGTAAAGCTGATTGGTTCTAGAACAAGCTGTAGCATTCTTGCATCTATAGCAAATTCACGCCGCGTTGCTTTTATAACGCAAACTCGCTTTTGAACGCATACACTCCACTATAGGAGGCTGTTGAAATAAATAATTTGCAGTAAAATTCTGTCGTGAAAGTGAGCGACTGAGTGATATATGAATACCGTTGTCGATTTCTATTTATCATCTGCGTACGAACGTAGTATTGACTTTTAGTAAAATATACCCGCCATACACTCACGCCCATGATTATCTATACCCAAAAGGTAGATAGGAGTAGCCTAAAGGTGTGATTTACTAAAATTTCACCAGCTGTATTTTAAGCCTCATGTAATGAAGGACGTGTCTATTGCCGCCTACAGGACATGTTTCTAGACTCCGTACTAAATTATAAGAAACTATAAATTAACTTAAACTAAAACATATTCTCGGCATTCGGCTTATCTCTTTAATATAAGTAATTGTTACACAATGTTATCCTTACTAATATTATAAATTCGAAAGTAACTCTGTCTGTCTGTCTGTCTGTTACCTTTTCACAACTAAACCACTCAACCGATTTAGATGAAATTTGGCACAGATATAGTTTAAAACCTGGGGAAGGACATAGGCTACTTTTTATTGATGTAAGTACCACGCGGGCGGAGCCGCGCGCAAAAGTTAGTTTTCTATAAGTTTGTATTAAGTGTAAGTAATTGTGTATACAGTTGTTGGTGAACCAAATAAATAAAATAAAATAAAATCTTCCCTCTTAACAGCTTGTCTTTCGACAAAGGCCTCCTCTAAGGATTTTCTGTCCTATCCTGTACGTAACCATTCTGGCCCAGCTACTTGCTTCAAATCGTCTTTCCATCGCTTTGGCTGTCTTCCTCTACTTCTTCTGCTTTCTCTAGGGTACCATTCCGTTATTATTCTGGTCCATTTCTCTTTTTCTCTCAATATACATATAGACAGATTCAAATCCACCTCAATTTTTTTAACTACCAAAATATCTTGAAATACCCACATGTAACCCAATTATTGCTAATCATAAGCTAACGTAGAATGTGATGTTCTCCGGGCACGATGCCAAGTGGCTCCTTCCGGCGCAAATGTGTAAGTCACCTGTGTTGCGTCACTCAGTGGGCAAAGACACGTGCCCACATTTGTTTATATTGACAATCCGGTCTCAGCTGAAGGGTGGAACTTTTAGTTTAAGTAACTCAAAGATAAACAGCCTTACTTATAAAAGACTATAGGACTACACGAAAAGCGCTGCGGACAAGCAATCTCTGCAGCACTGACACTAAATGTTCTGGGTTCAAATCCCATACGGGACAATTAGCCTTTATTTTCTTTTTTACTTTTCTAAAAAAAGAAAAAAAGAACATTTATTAAATTTGTGTGATTCGCAAATTATAATTCCAAGTCTTGTATTCTTTGTACCCAATGATTTTATGTTTGTAAAGACCCCGTGATACAGTGTTTGATACCATGCAAAGTTGTTTTTGAAAAAAAAATTGTAGTATGAAATCTATTATTTAGCCAAATGATATTGAATAGCTCAAATCGTTGACAAATGATATAATCGTTTGATCGACTAAAACTTAACTTTGAGCATTGTTTATTTGAAATTTCTTTGTTCTGATTAGACGCTAGTTGATACTTACATATTTCTTAAATATTTAGGATTGGTTTATAAGTATCGCTGTCAAATAACTAGTCAAATTTTTCGCTCAGTTAAACTGATATTCAGCCATTTTTAATTGGAGAACAGTGCGAATACAATGGGGAAATCTATTACGATTATTTTTAATTCGCCCGCGTAAGGGACAAAACTCAGCTGCTTTGTTTAGCGTTTACTAAAGGACCTGGAAACCCTAATCAACGCAGGAAGACAAATAAAATTAATTGTAAATTGGTTTTAGACTAGAAAGATACTTTTACTACAAACCAGCAATTTGGCTAAAGCGTTACTGGAACTGCCACGATGGCACATCCAGGCATGCCACGTTAGCGAATCCGACGTCTATGCATAAGGTTTTGGATGACATTTTCGGGTCGCACTAAGTGCTTTTAGAATTTTCTATCAATAAATTAGGCCTGGTAGGTATACGGCAATAGCCTCACCCCTTACTACGTGAGACTCAAAACCATACCCGGCATAATGTTGATGTAACACATCTCTGCCTACCCTTTCTCGGCTATAGCCGTAAGACTACGTGCGTTTTAATCCAACAATGGCTTATAATGACTTGTAATATATTTTTTTATACTACTAAGGTGGCAATCTTGAGTCTAGCATACGAGCCACCTGATGGTAAGTGGTCACCGTAGCCTATGGACGCCTGCAACAACAAAGGCATCATTTGCGCGTTGCCAACCCTTTAGGAAAGGAAGTGGGAAGGAGAAGGAGTGGGAAGGGGGAAAGGGGGTGATTGGGCCTCCGGCACTCTCACTCATCAAACGAAACACAACAGTAGGAATATTGCTATTTCACGTCGATATTCTATGAGAGGGTAGTCCTTTCCCGGTTGAGCCGGCCCATTCATGCTGAAATCAGCGAGGCTCTACTACTCTAATAAGGTTAGGTACTACTTAATATGGTTTTCCAATACAATTATTTGACTGTGACATTCTGTAGTCATAGCAGTTGAATTCACTACCACTTCATCAGAGAGCCAATCTAAATATAGAAATATAATCTGGTATATAGACAAACCAATATAGACAAACCATTGGAGATAGGTCAAAATCCCACTTTACCACTAAAAGGGCGATATTCTGGGGTCAACAGTGCTGAATCTAAGCTTGAATAAACCAAGCGAGACGTTCTGCTAATCAAATTTGCACTATTAACATAGTAATACTAAATATTCGGATGAATATTGCTCGTCCAATTTATCTTGTTTGATCTTTATGTAAATAAGAGTAAAGAATACACTTGAATCTAGGCGAATTTAAATAAATTTGATTATTACCAAACCTTAGCTTGTTGAATTTTCTGCTCGGTATTTTATTTTTTTAACTATCGCCTAACACTTCTCACACCGAGAAGAGGCCCGTGCCGAACTGTGAGACAGTTTAATACAAGGTTGTTATATTATTTTAATATTTGGTGTAATACATTTTATCTTATCTTATGTGGGGGCCAATCAGTGCAGACCGGCGACACTTCGACCCAGTGGGATCTTTTGTGTCGACACTCTCCCAATAACGACTGACATAGATGTTCATGGCAGCCGGGACCAACGGCTTAACGTGCTTTTCGAGGCACGGAGCAGGCGATAATTGTCACTCAATACGCATATAATTTCGAAAAGTCATATAACTTCCGAAAGTCAGAGGTGCGCGACGTGGGTTCGAATCCGAGACCCTCTGCATTGCAGTCTGTTGGTCTCCCCACTGAGCTATCGCTGCTCTATATAATGCATTTTATCTTTATATATATTTCTACTTTACGTGGCTCTTCAGTTGAGCTCCTCCTAAACGGCTGAACCAATTTGATAATATTTTTTGTGTGTATTTGAGCGGATTCTTAAATAATAAGATAAGTGAAAATAGTGATGCTTTTTGTATTAAATTAAGTGGATAAGAATTTAAAAGTACACCTTATTTTTTAAAGACAATTCTCGCACCATGATTAATTCTTCTGCCACGGCACGCACACCAAGGGTCAGACCAACTATTTATGGATGACACAACATTTTACAGTGGCAGCGACAAGGTGATCACTTGAACCACTTCTCCATCCGTGAAGTTAATCTGCTAGAAAAATTAGCAAGCTCAAAAACGAAGTCTTAAAATACTTGGAAGTATAATCTTAAATACTTTCAGTATTTAATTCGGTCTGGGTCGCGCAGCAATATAAACGGTCTCTTTAAAGTTTAGATGAAAGCAATTCTCGTGTGCTTTCTTTTATTACAGGTTTAAAACTGGCTGCTTGGAACATTTTCTGTATTTACGTTAACAGACTCCCTCTCCAATGTAACACAAGAGATTGTATTGTTATGTATCTTAATACATAGTAATAGATTAATTATCCATTGTGTCTATCACTGGACAGCAAAAAAAAAACAACGGTTTGCACTCCGGGAGTGCCGGCAGAAGTGAAAACTTGAATATTAACGTTGTGCATTTTTGATATTTTGGAATGGTTAGGGAATAATTTTGCACGAATTGCTTTAATTATCAGTATAAAAGTACTATCATTTATGTGGTAAAATACAATATTCATTTATTGCGCTATCGTACACAAACATGACAATTCTCCCTCCGTCTTACGAACTTTCGATCAAGTCATGTGTCCTCACGCGGGTTAGACAATTCTCCCTCCGTCTTACGAATTTTCGATCAGGTCACGTGTCCTAACGCAAGTTTAACATTTTTTACCCATCACAAAAAAGTGCACAACGCCGTTAAAGAAGTTTTCACTTCGAAAAACAATGTTTAACGATTACAATGTGGTCTACAAATTATTTCATGATAGGTAACTCTCTCCAGCTAAGGTAGGATGCTTGTGTTATGAGTGGCTTTAAGTCAGCAGTACAAGGGACGGTATTTGAAGCCACGACCTCTCGTTCGTAATAGCAATACCCTATACTTACATTAATTGGTCTACCGAGTAATCCAAGTTACAATATAAAATAGCTTTCGCATGTGCCTATAACGTTTTCTATTAGTATAGAAATAAAAAGCTAGTTGACGACATTTCTGTGTACGAGGATGTTTCCTATTTCTGTTTCTATAACTAACAATAATCTTATATACTATAATCTTTATAATTTTTCTAGTAGTTTAGCTTTAACTTATATTATAAATGCAATTGTGAGTTTGTTTGTTACACTTTCACGCCTTAACTACTCGACCGATCATCGTGAAATATCGCCTACACGTTGTCAGGGGTACAGAAAAGGATATAGGGTACTGTTATCTAAAAAAAGTACTGGTCCCTAGCGAGCGTTTAGTTTATACTTTCGCAGGAACACGTACCCCAAGGGACAAGACAAACAGAAAAGACGTAAGACGAGGACGCGTCGCAGACGCTGCGCCTCTTCAATAAATTTTCATACAAACAGCGTACCATACGATCCAAACCCAAATTTCTCCGTATTCTTTCGGCGAAAAGCCTCCAAGTGCTACCTATATGCAGGCTACAATATGCATTAATCTGTAGCTCATTACATCACGCTCATATTGATGCGAGGAAGGAAATTATGCAGAGATATTTGGCGCCAGGCTCCGATGATATAAAATAATACCGAGAGCAATAAAGCCTCCTTTCTCTCCTCCTTTGCACACGCCTGTATATCTCTCAAGAGATAGTCATAGGTATATAATATTACACCTATATTTCGCTAGCTATGTTTAAGTACAATATAAAACAAGAATAGATTATATCCGGGCACAATTCCAGGCTACAAGCTACTACTGAAAGTTTTCTAGCAAGAACATCCGTAGTTTAGTAATGATTTAGTCGACTTGAAATCGAATCGATACCTTTATATCTTCGATAGACCTCCTTTATCGATTTCCATATTTTGTTCAGAGCTCAAACACGCTCAAATTATTAAAACATTTATCTTCAAAGATATTAAGTAACCTGTCTATTGAAATGTTATACATTAGACGCTATGTTGCAAGATTGTTTTTATAATTTTCAAAACGGTTTCCTTTTTGTTTGACCGTTAATAGGCTGTTAACAAAAAATTGTTTCAGATCATAAAAAGGAAATTTAAGTTAATGCTTTGGATCGAACATAACAACATGGAGCCAATCCGACTAATCCGATTTAAATAAATCGGTAAGTAAAAACAACATTTGCGAAAATCAACAACTCTTTTTTATTAAAGTTAAAAAAGACGTTTGATTAACAAATCTGAAAAAAAAATAACAAAATAAACAAGCACATTGGAAAATTAAACAATCGAACGAAGAGCACAGCGTTTCTAATCGAAATAATACAGTATTGTGTCGCTTCGATGCAGTTAGAACGCGGGATAAAGAAAACCACTTGTATACTCGCAACTCATACACAGAGAATAGTTGGAAAACTCGATTTGCACACGCAGAATGGTACAAAGCGACGTTTAGAATTTCGAGCACAGAACTGCGCAGTGTTAAGTCAACACAAAAAAAATAACATCGGAGTTGAAGTGGAAAAACCTTCACGGCTGGAAAGGGGACACGTTTTGAACAAACAACCAGCCTTGCTCCATCTCCATACCTCTGACTTTAGCCTGTTCACGTCGATGTTTGCTTGGATTAACGCTCGCGCGAAACTTTTGCCGTTTACACAGAACTTTTTCTAAAGATTGTGCCCGGAAATTGTATTGTGGTAGGCTTATTATACATACTTCAGTGGAAGCAAAGAGTAAACGTATTCTAGGTGCACCTGCATTTCATCATTCATGTTATGTTATGTTATTATAACAATCACAAAGAGTGAACCGATTTCCTTGAAGGCATCCTACTAATAAATTGTTCGATATGTTAAAGGATATTTGTGACTGATTCAAGACTGAAAAACTGAACGAATTTTAATGAAATTTGCTACACCTGTACAGTGACCTGTAATAGTGCATAAATACCTTAAGGTCCAAAATCCTGTGAACTAGAATGAATATGAATGAACTAGACGGCGTTATTTTATAAAGTAGGCAAAATTTATAAAAAAATATAAGCTCAACTGAAAATGCACTCGAACACAGGGATAGAATAATGTTTGCGTACGAACAAAATAGCGAGTCATCAAAAGTATAAAATAAACTACCCACTATAAATTTACAAATTACACAGGGCACATTTGTCCTGCGACACAGAAAATGTTACAAGTGCAGGAATTGATTTTTTTAAATAAATAATACGTTTACATCCCACCTTATTCTTCTGACAAGACGTATTTTACTGTAGTGTCGCTAAATGGCGCTGTTATATTTTTCGGTTGCGAGAAACTACATCTACTCGGGCGGAGATTGTCTAAGAAAATAGTTTTCTCTTGAGCTACATAAACTGTTTCATTTCAATCTGGCAACTGTACTTGACTGAAACTCTATTTAACTTAGCAAATGATAAACTTTGACATTGATAATACTTAGTATTCAGAACTGTCTAATATTGCAATTACTCTGTGTCAATATTTTTTGTCATACACCTGCTGCATATGACAGCGTACCAATGACATCGCACGCTTGCTTTGCAAACAGAGAAGATAAACAAATAGACATTGCAATTTTATATATACGGATACAGGTTGTTACTGAAAGCATTTTATTTTTACCGTAACTAAACAATGGTGTAGGTACAACGCAATTAACCGAGTTGTATGAGTTCACAGAACACGTATTGTTCAGTTTGCTTTTAATTATCTTTATTTTCAGACTGATTTCGTCGAGTAATTCAACAAAGTTTAATGTTGGATCTTTTCAAAGGAATTTTATCTCGAAACTTCCTAAGTTAAGGAACTTTTTTAAAGATTTTTGTATAACAATGGCTTGGTAAAAAAAGGAAGAAGAGAAATGGCGTTGGTATTCTAATTGTGAAAATTAGTTCGGTCGAAACATAATGTGAGAATAGATGGACAAAGTTAACCAATTCGGAACGGGCCAACTTCTTTAAAAACAACGATATGATGTCTTTAAAACAAATAACTTGTATTATTATACTACTTCTTCTTTGATTAAAGAGCGTAGTTCTTGTTGGTGAAGCAATCGCCCACTTTTTCCTTCATTGGTTGGATAAATGTACCTACGTCTAGATATTAAAGAGATTTATTTCCAACCATCAATTTGAAAACGATAGATAGGAAAAGCTGGATGGAAAGACAACAAATAAAGAAGTGTCAAGAAAGTGAATTATGCAGAACTATACATAACTGGAGAAGAAAGTTAATTGGCCATTGATCCGATGTGTCATCATGTCGTATCAATGGCCAATTAACTTTCTTCACAATGAACTCTTTAAAACAAATATACAAGGTAAAATTGTAGGCACGAGACGAAGTGGAAGACCCAGACATTTATTCACAAGACAAGTAAATAAAAAGGTGCCAGTCCAGTCATATCAAGAGGTTAAGTGGAGATCAGAAGACAAGAGAGATGTGACGAAGAAATCTCCAAATAATAGACTTATGCCTGAACAACAAGACGTAAGCAAAGCTGTATCACAAATTGCAGCTTCAAATTGGATGGCGAGCCAATGGTTGTCCATCGGACAAGTTTGCTCCGTGTTGCTAATAAGATTATCCTAAGCCAAACGCACGAACATTTTGGAAATCAGAACTATGACCCTACGCTCGTTAAGGAACATAAGCGCAAATTTTCCAAACAAGCAGTCACGGGAAAAGCAATCCTTTAAACATATGCAGGGGCTTAGTTGATTGTCAAATTAGTGTGGAGCCCTCTCGGTGCGGATCCCTGCCCTCTCGCTCCGAACAATTTCTGTGATCAACTGTGTGGATGATTGTTTAAATTGCTCGACTTGTCAGCTAGACGCGCAACAATATTGCCTTACGCAATTTATGTACAATTTATTCATGTTCTCTTTATTTTGAGGGCCGTCGTCTGCAGAACGCCTGTAGAGCACGAAATGTTTTCAGTCTAATAATTACATTACCCAAACTGTAGAATACCAAGGATTTTGGTAATCTACTCAAAAGTAAAGATACAAGTGTTTCAAATATGGAAATACAAATGACCGTGGTAATTGACAAATGACGGAAAAAGGATGCACGATACAAACTATGAACCGGCTTTTACTTATATCCAAATCCTAACTAATATTATAAATGCGAATGTGAGTTTGTTTGTTACGCTTTCATACCTTAACTACTCGTCTGATCATCATGAATACAAGTTGTCAGGGGAACAGAAAACGACATAGGGTACCTTTCATCCATAAAAACGTTCTGTTAGGTACTAATCTTTTTTTTTTACGTGGGGGAATGCATTGACGCATACCCCTCCGCGAAGCGGGCGGAGGGGTTATGCTGGACTAGTCGGGGTACAAAAAGATGTTACAACGATAAAATGGACCTCCCGCGGAATACGGACTAAACCTACCACGGTGTTCCTCGACAAACCACTATCGGCGGGGCCGCGCGAATCACTTTCACATGCGGTCGCGACCCCGCCGAGATTTCGGCCCGCCGTATGAAACGACAGACCACTACACAATAGACCTACCCAATGGTCATCTCTACAAAAATCCCTACTGTCCCTCCCCTAGAGGGGAGACGGACACGACACAGAGGCGCGCGTGGGAACACGCACGCTGCCTCTCGGACCTGGTGCTGAACGGATGGCGGGCAGGCCCACAAAGCCCGCCACCCCCAGGTCATGGTACTAATCTAACCTAACCTTCATTAACGCGAGCGAAGCCGCGGGCAAAATCTTGTTTACAACATTAATTACTTCTTTATACAACCATTTTTGTTACTGTATAACTACCGTATTCTGCGTGCCGGGTGCTTCTAGAGACGAAATCTATTAGTAATAAAGTGTCTAGACAATGTAAGTATCCTGTAATCATCTATACAGTTTCCACTGACACGCTAAAGCCTCGTATTCGCTAGACAACATTTGACGTACGACATGTTGAACGGCAACGCGGAACTTTATTTAGCAACGTTGTCTGTCCACGTATGACCAGTAGTCGGCAACATGTCGCCAAAGTTGATTTAGCCAGAGTTATTTTAGTGTTGATTTTACCACACGACATTCATTTTTGCGTGTCACGTCTCCACTTGACAACATTTGATGCTCAACTGCATGTTGCACGGCAACAAACAATAAACCGCGCGTCATGTTGCGCGCCAGCTGACAACGTCTCGCGATGTTGTGCAACGTTGCCGATCTGGTTGAGCGTCACTTGTTGTACGTTGTGTTGCCTAGTGGATACGAGGCTTAAGGTTTTATAGAATACTAGCTTTTGCGCGCGGCTCCGCCCGCGTGGTACCTAGGTACATCAATAAAAAGTAGCCTATGTCCTCCCCCAGATTTTAAAATATATCTGTACCAAATTTTATCTAAATTGGTTGCATGGTTTAGCCTTGAAAAGGTAACAGACAGACAGACAGAGTTACTTTCGAATTTATAATATTAGTAAGGACTAGCTGTCGCCCGCAGTTTTACCCGCGTTTATGATTACTGTTCCGAAGCTCGTAGCGTTATGTTATATAGCCTATATTACTTCTGGATAAAGAAGCTATTGAACGGTGTAATATTTTTAAAATCGGTCCAGTAGTTTTTGAGTTTATTTATTACGAACAAAAAAAATTTTTTGCTCTTAATTATATTAGTAGATATTCTGTGGAATTCGAACCTAATACTGCATCTTTTCTACGAAACTATTAAGTTCGTACCATCTTAAAAATCTTGCATATTTTTTATTTACCATATAGACAGTTAATATGCATAAATATAGAAGTCATGACACTCACTTATTGTCACCCCGCCCAAAGCCAAGGCTCCAAAATAGCTGAAACTTTTCACAGAGGTACTCTTCATTTTCGCTTAAAAAATTACCTGTTGTATTACTACAGATTTCAAATTTAGTATATAAGTAGCTAAATATAATCATTAAAAACTATTATCTGGCTTATTCGAAATTCCTTCGGGATAGGATAAAACCCCGCGACAACTAAACTCCATGCGAACAGAATCTCGGGCAAAAGCGAGTCATTTATAGAACGGCTTTGTATATGTGTATTGAGGTCTTTGTTCGATCTTGTAGAAACATGTTGAATGTTGATTCATCGCCACATAGCATAGGAGAACAGGCAATAAAGCCTTGGTGACGTCACCAGCCGGGCAGCCGTGACTGCATCAGGCCATACGACTATTATTTATAAATATGTCTCGAGTGTCGAGCTAGTTGATAAGATAGACTATCTTTCCGTTAAGCTTTATAGGGAAATACAATACAATCTATTGTGTCGTTAGTAGTGTTTAATATTATAAACACTTGACGCCACGGATGGCAACAACAAAAGGGTTTTAAGGTAGTAGATCCTCGCTGGTTTCAGCATGAATGGGCCGGACCGACCGGGGTAGTACTACCCTCTCACAGAATACCGTCGTGAAGTAACGGTACCCGTACTGTTGCGTTTCGTATCGGTGAGTGAGAGAGCCGGAGGCCCAGTTACCCCGATCCTTTTCCTATCCTTTCCTTTGTCCTTTCCCTCCTTCATTCCTTTTTAAAGGGCTGGCAACGCACTTGTAACTCCTTTAGGGTTGGACACCCATGGGCGGCGGTAATCGCTTACCATCAGGCGATCCGTAAATAAAAAAAAACAATACAACACATTAAAACTCTACACTTTAGTCGCCTGGCCACTGCCTCTACGCCAAGTGTTGTGGGTTCGATCCCCACACGGGACAAAAATTTGTGTGATCCCCAAATGGTTGTTCCGAGTGTGGGCGTTCTTTGTGTCCGTTTTTTGAATGTTTGTAAAGTTCGCCGCAATACAGGAATCATTCGTAGTGCGGGAGTTGTTTTTTTAAAAGGCAAAAGAACAAGAATCAAACGTCTGGCCATGAATTTCTTACAGGTACCTCCTTACAGGCTCAAGTCCCTTTACCTGAAAGCCTTGCAACTAACCCAAATGTATCTTATCTTATCTTATGTGGGGGCCAGTCAGTGCAGACCGGCGACACTTCAACCCATTGGGATCTTTTGTGTCGACAATCTCCCACTAACGACTGCCATGAACATCTATGGACCAACGGCAGCCGGGACCAACGGCGTAACGTGCTTTCCGAGG
Source organism: Catocala sponsa (assembly GCA_963564715.1). NCBI lineage: Eukaryota > Metazoa > Arthropoda > Insecta > Lepidoptera > Erebidae > Catocala > Catocala sponsa. The sequence continues at coordinate 4,073,171 of OY751352.1, forward strand.
CACGGAGCAGGCGATAATTGTCAATCAATACGCACATAATTTCGAAAAGTCATATAACTTCCGAAAGTCAGAGGTGCGCGACGTGGGTTCGAACCCGAGACCCTCTGCATTGCAGTTTGTTGGTCTCCCCACTGAGCTATAGCTTTAGTAACCTGTAACCCCAAATGTAACTTTAGTAAACTTGCTAAGCAATAGAATTTGACGCTCATAAGTGTTACTTTGTGACCTAAATAAATAAACCATTGTTGATTTGACTTTTCTTCTTAAAGGCTCAAAACCCTTTACCTAAACTCGTAGCAACTAACCTAATTGAAACATCACTAACCATTAAACTTCGATGTTTAAAAATGTTACTTTGTGACGTAAATAAATAAATAAGGGATTAAATATAATGACCACCAAAAATACTAATTGCGCAGCAAAATATGCTTACTAAAATATATCATAACGAGCACCTATACGCCTCAAATCACTGCATTCCGTCTCGGAAGGGTTAGGTTATGTTAGGTTCCTTCTTAAACCCACCCAAAAATAGGAGACCCGCTAAGCGGGGCTCCTTTGAAATGTTTGCTGGCCATGAGTTGCTGATCAATTAGCTATTTTTGCTCACAGATTATATTTTTCTGCTCACAAAAATACCAATACTATGCTAACCATTTAAATAACACCCAATAAATAATTGCTGACTTTGACTAACAATAAACTGTCACTACTGTTGTTTGTTGACTTTTGCATAATCTATACTAATATTATAAAGCTGAAGAGTTTGTTTGTTTGTTTGAACGCGCTAATCTCAGGAACTACTTGTTCGATTTGAAAAATTCTTTTAGTGTTGGATAGCCTATTTATCGAGAAAGGCTATAGGCTATATAACATCATGCTACGACTAACGGGGGCGGCGCAGTAACGATCAATGCGGATGAAACCGGGGGAACATCTAGTATATGTATGTTACGTATCACCGAGCTTTCATTTTTCGCCAACTGATGGCGCCCCCTATAACGTGTCTACTCTTCAGCCTACCCCGTAATTATAGACTCCGCGCTGCTACTCAGAATTTTTTAACAGAAAAAGTCAATAACACATTGACCTATCCAGGAATCGAACCTTAGACTTCATACACAGCAGTCACATTCTAGTAAACGGAACTGCTTTGAATCTTAAAAATATGCTAGTTTCCTAAATTACAAAGCTTGGCTTTGTTTGAATCTTATCTAAGTATATATGAATAAATAAAATTGAAGTATCTGTTTGTAATGTCAAAATAACCGCTTTTTAATAAATATATGGTACTTATATCAAAAAATGATTTTTATTTTTGGCTGTCTGTCTGTTTGTGCCGGCTAATCTCTAAAACGGCTGGACCGATTTTGACGATACTTTCACTGGCAAATAGCCGATGTTATAAGGACTATAAGGAGTAACTTGGCTATTCTTTTTTGTTAATTTCCACGCGGTTGATGTCTCCGGTAACAGCTAGTTTTCTATAAGATATGATTCAAACAAAACAAGGATCTATGTATGAATGTGTATGAAGATATATTTAAAGTACTACGAATTTATGACGTAATTTAAGAGGCAATTGTGTGCAAATGCTGTTCTGCACATAGCACAGGTGGTCAAGAACCATTTGAAGTTCACAAGATTATGCTAAATGACTCGTTTAAATTTTATATCCGCCGTTATGTTAATTTGTATTAGTTCTATTTAAGACTTGAGGCACTGCAGTCTCGGCGATAGTGATTCGTCCTTGTTTGGTGACGTACCTGGAAAAGAAAGAAACAAAATATTAAGTATACTGCTAGGTGGTTTAAAAATATGAGATTTCATGTAAATATTTAAGACTAGATTGTGCCCACGGCTTCGCTCGCGTAAATGTAGGCAAGGTTAGGATAGTAGCGGTACTTTTTTCTGGATAAAAGATACCCTTTGTCCTTTTCTGTACCCCTGAAAACATGTATGTGAAAGGGGAACGCCCATCTGAGGCCACAAGTGGATGAGAGGTTAGAAAAAAAAATACTTTCCAGTTGATATTGGCGTAAAAAATATGTATTTACTTTCATTCAAATTGACGCCACTGCAATTTACAAAAATAGTTAAAACGAGTAAGTCTATTGGGCAAGATATGAGTCCAATATATGCCCTTCTGCGCCTTTTCTAGATGATTTGTTAATAGTATATGACAAATGACAATGAAGAGAATATAGACGTTTAAAATAACAAATGTGTTTTTTTCATACCCTATTAATTATAACTGGATAAAAATATATTACAAAGACACCTGCTATCATAATTAAATAATAGAGCATTGAGAAAACAGATGTTTTTTAATTATCTCACAGCCAGACACATTTTCGTATAGAAAAATAACTTCAATATATTTTTGACTGTGACGTCAAAAACATATTGAAGTTAACGGACATTATTGACGTGACAACGTATAATAAATCGATGAACGTCGGCTGCACTCACTAAAAAGGATGACTCATTGTCCCGTTACGCTCATTGTCCCGTTACGCTCATTGTTACGTTACGATCGGAGCTAGAGCGCTACACGAGCGATCGAAAAGCACGATCGTGACGTTGTCATGTTATATTGTCCGTAAACCGACTTTACAGACAACCAATATTGTTATAGGTATTTCTAAAATAGTGGCGTCAATTTGAATATTTTTTTTAGATATGTAATACTGTTAAGATCTTAAAACACTCAATTTTTATAGTAATTATTGATGTCCATCTTTGGCCTGAGACACTATGAAGAATAGGCATTCCCCTTTGTGTGTTACACAAAGGGGAAGTTGTACCGACCTGGGTGTTCTTTGACTCCGTTAGTTGTAGTCACCCGAGATACCAGAATTACCGTTAATGCAAGGACAACCATTTGAAAAAGAAAGAAAACCCTACCTAATCATATGTAAGTAGGTAAATAATAAAATGTTGAAAGGCAGTAAAGTGGACTCATTCGTGCATATGCATGCGTTAACAGAATGCATGTTTAAAGGTGTTCAGTTACTTGTTAGGTTGATTTGTACACAGCGTGCTTGCGTAACGTTAGAGGCTTTAGTGACACGTCGAATAGAAACGATGTGCCTTTATTGTGTATTTGATGTTCCCGCGCTTTCACCCGCGTTTATCTTTACTGCGCCGCCCCCGTGGGCCGTAGCGTGATGTTATATAGCCTATAGCCTTCCTCGATAAATAGGCTATCCAACACTAAATGAATTATTCAAATCGAACCAATAGTTCCTGAGATTAGCGCATTCAAACAAATAAACAAACTATTCAGCTTTATAATATTAGTATAGATTACAACTTCTCTGCGTGAATCGCTACAAACGAAAAACATTATTTCAAACCTCGCTGGTATTTCCAGAGATTAGTGCGTTCAAAACAGACATACGCTTTATTATATAACAAGCTGACCGGGCAAACTTGGTTCTGCCATATAAATACATTCGATAGGGACACCCTAATCGTCTAACGGTATGAAATATATTTTACGACGTTTTCTCATACCTACCAAATAAACATAAAAAATTTCACAAAAATCGGTCGAGCCGTTTCGTAGGACAGCGACCACAAACACCGTGACACGAGATTTTTATATATATAGATAGTATAGATTCATTAAACAAGCATAGCATTTCTGTCTCTGCCTAAGATATTTAATAGAAAGAGACGCAAAAGAGATTATAAGTAGCGTGCATTACTTTTGGCAAATTGGTTTCCTTACTGAAGGTGTAATTCCCTTTGTGAAAGTTTCCAATCAATTCGGAGATTCATTAAGTCAATGTTAATTGTAATCCGGGCTTGAAAGTTACTTATTATTGGCATTGTGGCTAACGGGATTAATTTATAACTTAACTACGAAAGCTAGTTAAATTGTAAATTGATCCCGTTAATCGCGTTTTTCTGCGACTTTCTTGCTCCCTTATCTGTTGGATGGAGAATGACGTAAAAATATATTACAGTGTTATCTATTAATACCTTCACATACAGTATATCAGAGTGCCGACTTAATCTTTACACCAAAAAAGAAGTACTTAACTTAATTTTTATCAACATATTTATCACTTTCTTCAAACCTCATAGGTGGGCGACAATCCGCGCTAATCGTACGGAAGCACGAAGGAGAGGAAGTGTAGAAGTAAGTTGTTAAATGTTAGCTGAAGGCACCCTAAGAACCACTCAAAAAACTATCTCCACCGCCACGTCGATAATGCAATACTACAGCTTCCAATCAGTAAAATAATATTAAAATCGGTTCAGTAGTTCCAAAGATACACGTACACCACATATAATAGTAATAATAATATCAGCCCTGTATTAGACTGTCCCACTGCTGGGCACAGGCCTCTTCTCACTATGAGAAGGTTTTGGCCATAGTCCACCACGCTGGCCTAGTGCGGGTTGGCAGACTTCACATATCTTCGAGAACATTATGGAGAACTCTCAGACATGCAGGTTTCCTCACGATGTTTTCCTTCACCGCTAAAGCAAGCGATAATCAACTATTTAATACGCATTTAACTTCGAAAAGTCAGAGATGCGCGCCTTAGGTTCAAACTCGAGACCTCTGCGTGGCAGCCCAACGGTTTCCCACTAGGCTATCGCTGCTTATAAACAAACAAAAATAATGTTACCTCTTCATAATATTAGTATGTTTTCAGCTTTAATTACACATAGCAACACCTTTGCTTTAAAGTCAAACTACTCACAAAACAGTTGCATTTCCGAACATAACTATAGGTACTTCTGTATAATTTTATGTCAGTTGCATTTCTGAACGCGTACATAGATATACTTGTTCAGAAATACAAGTGACATTCCTTCGTTCGGTATCAGATGTCTCTGATAGCCTAGTTGCGACGCCCTACTTACATGCCGCTCGGTTTTATGTTTATAACAAGTAGGTAATAAGGAAACGTATATATGTTTGTGTGAATATCAGGATGTTAAGAGGTTTTAAAGGTGCTAGTTACTGCGGAAAGGGTAAGCAGTACAGTCACGTTTCGTTTTTAATAGTGCCTTTGCGACCAGATTTATGTCACAGCAGTCAATTTTAACAGAGACTGGTCATCTACGCAGGAGATATCATAGTACACAAGTACATGTGTGCGCTAACACAAGTGCACACGACGTGCGGTCAGTCTATAGATGGGTGACCGCCTAGTGGTATTTCATCTGAGCGTCTCCGTACTTCAGTGGCACTGGCGAGGTGACCACAGAACCATTACGGTATCCGTGCAGTCAAATTTTACACATACAATAAATAATCGAGTAATTAAACGATAAACATTAATTATATTTTAACTGGATTATATGAAAATGATTTTTCAACGTCCAAATAGACATTCGGTGACATGTTAATTATACAAAATAATAACAAGTTATGACGGAAATGCCGAATACATCGTAATAACATTCGGTTCGCTAATGGGATTTATATTAGTTCGCTTGATAATTTTAATTTACCGTCACTATGACTGGGTGGGAGCGGTAGTGAACACGAGACCTGTACATGAGGTCCTGGCTTCGATAACCGATTCTGGTAAGGAGTTCTAATGTACATCCTGGTTAGAATCTTATAATAGTAATGTACATGTTACAAGGTGTTAGGCACATGGTTGTCCAAATTAAATAGAGATCTGGTTTAGGCTATTGCCAACGTGTTGGACTCGGGCAAATTTTTTTTTTTTTTTTATCATGCAAAGTCGAACTTTGTTCTGTTTTTAACTCTTTCCGAAACTTTGACAACCTGTCATAATTTTTTTACAAGGTGTCTATAGGAAATAATAATTTTAATGAAATGTAGCAATAGTTAACTAAAATATAAAAAACCGGAGGCCTAACCGTCCCCCCCTCCCCCTCCCTCTTCTGTTGGGGGCAAATTTAAATGCAACGTAACGCAAATGTGACTCCTCTGGTGTTGCGGGTGTGTATGGCAGCGGTAATCGTTTACCATCAGGCGATTCGTCTGCTCGTTTGCGTATAGCCATCAAAAAAACAGTGCCAGACTCCATGTTACTGCTGAGAATTTTTAGACAGAAAAGCAGTGCAACCCTATAACACTTTGCCCCGACCGTTATTCGAATCCAAATCTTCATGCACAGCAGTCGCATTTACCTACCAACTGTGCGCCACGAGACGTTTAAAAAAATATAGTAAATTAATTGCCAGTCTGTGTTCTTTTTGTTGCCGGTTTATACCTACCTGATCTTATTCTAATACCAACCCAACTTTCTTTTAATAACGAAAATGAATCTTAATTTCGCCGGCACATTAAATTCTAATTACCAAAGACTAACAAAACTGTTATATTCTAAAAAGAAACCTAGAGTCAACTTTTATGACAACATGAGGCAAAAGCAACGCTCAAAGTCCTGTCGCAATCGACTGAACTTACATCCCTTAAAACGCTGAGCACGCGCCCAGCCAACGGGTGGGATATAAATTAATATGTACCTAATAAAAAAGTGTTATAAAACGGCGGCCATTAGGCTTCGTGATTTACGCGGGCAGTTGTATACGTTTTAAGGTTATGTTGTGAATAACCTTTAAATCAACGTATTTTTATGACAATATGTTTTGCTGCTCTTACGTTCTTTTGAATTACGAAATTCGAAGGTAATCTATGCAAATATGGGATAATATATACAATGAAAAGCTAGGCTTATTGTGACTCAGTTTTAGAATACAGGTATGGCAGTATTGTCATATAGTCCTTTGTGGCACTACTAAGGAAGTATGTAGGTATGTAAATAGGTACCTATGGCCTTCGGACAGATTGCATAAAAATACACTATCAGGCTTGCTATAAAAATACCTCTAATACTTAGTACCTCTCAAACAAATGGCGCTCTAGTCCTTCATTAATTAACCTTTGATCGACGGCTCACCACTATTACTTAACTATTCTTCAACTAATACTAAAGCAACGTTTATTAATTAATGTTCACAAGTAAATCTTTTTTTCTGATTTATCGTTAGTAACTAAGTTTATCTTAAATATTTAATTGGTTAGTTGTGTGTCAGTTAATTTTAACGCAGATTGCTTTTAATTTTTTACATTAATAATTTGTCATCATAAGTACCTAAATTAATAAAATTGAATGCATAATGAAAATAATTTGTTGCCTAGGTAAAAAGTACAAAAAAGAAAAACTACAACATCTACAGAAAGTAATAACATTTTATATACCTAATCTACATTTTAAATTTGCTGTACGCAATAACTTTCGTTTTAATTAAATAACCACATGTTTGACCTTTTGCCATTGTTAATAATTTAAATATACTTACCTGTAATTAGCACTAAAACACGCCAACTTACTGGGTACCCTTTTGTTATAAGTCCCTGTAATTTTAATAAATTTAAATTATCTACGTTGGCAAAACCAATTTATTTTTTGAGTTTTGTACTTAAAACTGATCTAATATGTGCTTAGTATATATTTAATACTAAAAGACATGGATAATTTTACTATATTTATTTTTGCCTACCTATACATTTTAAAGCTGCCTTGACAGACTAAGGTCAAAGTCTACCTCAGCGAATGCCTGGGTATTATTTCCCGTGTCAGGTCAAAATATTTTCTCTCTTGTCTTGTGTTCGGTTTTTCTATCTGCCAATTCTCTCAATAAGTATCCGACAGGTATACTCGCCTACTGGGTATCATAGGTGGCAATATATCGATGTTATCCCTCTTGTTGCATTTGGACATAAAACTTTTAACACGGCGCTTTACAATTTTATCTTATCTTGCAATATTTAAAACAAATTATCGGAATTTTAGAACAAATTATAAGTAAAAAACTAATTCATATATGTATATATATTTATAAGGAAAGAATCATAAATAAAATACAGATAAAATTTTGCTATGATGTTTCACGAATCACGACCAAAATCGACAAAGAAATGACACAACTCCGCGTAAATAATTCTGACAGGACCATTGTCATTTGTTTCGTGTGACATCACTGGTAACGAAGGTGTCATGGCGGCTCTCAGCGTTTTATTTAATTATGGATTGCGTGTTTTTTCGTGTTGTATATTTGCATTGTTTTAATAACAGAGATATTGTTATTGCTTTGCACATGGTAATGAATGCAACACCTCGAAGATTAAAATTGAAAATGGCCATGTCTTTCTCAAGGCGTAAAATTATTGACTAAAATAACATTGACGTTCATAAGTGATAACTAAATGTATAATTGACATAAAATCTACTTGTCATCTACCACATCCGTTTACAAGTCAGCTACCAGAAATAGACCTAAACAAAATCCATGTCAAATCAGCGGGCGGTCCACTAAACATTTTTTTATGTGCCATATAAATAGTGCTTAACCAGCAAACTATTCGATCGATAAGTCAATGAACTTTAACACTGAACGCGCCAGACCGAAAAGAATGAATGTCAAACCTTGACTTTGACTAGATTCAGCTGTCTGAATACATATACAAAACTATTGACGCTGATCGTAACTCACGATTTTGCGTGGAGTTAATACTTGGTAAAGTTTAAAGTGGCAAATAAGCATAGGATGCTCGTTGGTAAGCAGTCACCAAAGCATGTGGATGATTGCAACACCAGGAAAAACAACCCATAAAAGGAACATCCGCTGAGATGCAACTATAAGAAACAAAATACTGCACAGTAAAGGACCAACACACTACACTGTAAGAAGCTTGGAAACTCACCGTAGAAACACAACAAAAGCATGTTTGAATGTGAGTTTCTGTAGGTTGTTATAACAAGTTTGAAGATGTAAGTAAACTTAATTGTTGAAGTGACGGACATGTTATATAAGGGTGTGAGCTCACCTATTACCGTGAGCCCACTCCTAAACAAAGCTTTTAAGTTAGGTAGAGGGTTTAACAAAATAGTAATAATTTTTAGACCAAATCGCGAATGAACTGTAAAAAAATATGATTGCCTACACTTGTCTTGTCTTGTATGCAACCGATTGTAGGGTTTCATCGGCAATATTACTTGAATATTTACTCCGAAAATTTTTAAAAGGATTACATTGGACTTAAAAACATAGGTCGTGAAACATAAGTCATATCAGCAAAATGTACTTCTAGATGTAAACGATTTAATGATAACGAGAGTTCTTTTGCCTGCGATTAGACTGCTTCAGATTTTAAAGGTGACTCTGCTATGCCCTACGTCGTTATTATCTATTAATAATCGAATAACTATCGTAATTATATATATAATATGTAACGGGTATTGACGCGATCATGCATAATATTTACCTTTTATAAGCTCGACGTTTCGACCAGGTTACACCGGCCGTGGTCACAAGCATAATAATAGGGATACCGTGAGTGTAGTTTGTGACGGTACATGGACAAACAAAAATATGCCAAAAGTGAGGGTGAATCAAAATTCTTCGGCCTCAAAACGGAGACATGACATCGCAGCACCAGTCAGCTTCTGACCACGGCCGGTGTAACCTGGTCGAAACGTCAAGCCTATAAAAGGTAAATATAATGCATGATCGCGTTAATACCCGTTACATGTTATATATATATATCATTCAACGCGAAAGTTTAAAAGTTATTATCGTAATTATTACGCTAATTTCGAATAATGCTTTAGAATGAAGGTAATTACTACCGATAGTTCATAATACGACCAAATCAATAAGCCAGGCGAATATACCTCTAATATTCCAGGCCAATTCGGCGTAGTTCCTCCATTAATTACCATTTGCCGGCGGCGTCTATAATTATATAACATTTTATTAGTTCACGACACTAAACTGGGTGTAACAGTAAGATGTGGGCATATTTTTTGGGTGTAAATTTATGGCGATAAACAGATCGATATAGAAATAGTTTTAGATTTTCAATCACCATATTTAATCTCCTTGTTTCTATGATAATAACTCATTCTAAACACTGCTTATAATCTTCGCATATTAATATTTGTTTATTATTGCTCGTCAAAATGACTACTCCGCTTGATGGTAAGCAGTCGGGTCCGCAGTCCACGAGCACAGCCCTCCAAACCTCTATTTTGACTCCTTAAGTTGGTGCTTTTTAAGCCGCGCTTAAAGGACCAATTTTATAAAATATAGCTTTACACGTTAATTCAAATCAGTTCATCTATGACTAATGTCTGTATCAACATTTGGAAATCCTTGTATTTTTAGTAGCATTTATAGGTGTCTTTTGCGGTAATGACAGGATCCTACTTTACTTCTTCTCACTAGCCTTTATTATTCCCAAGTCACTTGGGGTCGGCTTCCTAGTCTGAGCGGATTTGACTGGATATCAGTTTTTACACGAAGCGGCTGCCACCTGACCCCCGCAACCCGAAGGCTAACGATACCCTAAGGCTAGACCAGTGTCAGCATATAAGAGGGCACTGACTTCCCAATAACGACTGCCATAGATGTTCATGGCAGCCAGGACCGACGGCTTAACGTGCTCTCCGAGGCACGGAGCAGACGATAATAAAATTGTCAATCATCCTACTTTATTAGTTAAATAATATGCGTAACCTTATCTTATCTGGGGGCCAGTCAGTGCAGACCGGCGACACTTCGACCCAGTGGGATCTTTTGTGTCGTGCGTCACCTTATTGTTACAACGAGGGTCTTCGTTCTGTTCTTCTAGCGTGTTAATAAATTAAATAGTAACCAATAACATTAATCTAGATTGTTGTCAGATTAATCATGTAGGTTTCAAAGCTTATCGTGTAATAAAAACGATCTGACTCTTCTGACTTGACCGATTGTATGCGTAGTTAACGTTATCGATTACAAGTATCGTAGTAATGAATGACTGGCTCGTCAGTCCTCCAGCGTACGTTTGCGCTTGTTTGTGAGGTCTAAGGTACTATTCCTGAGTAGTGTTACTAGTAATGGCAGTTATCTTTTAATATTATGTTTATGAGGGTAGTTTAGTCATAATTATAATTTTAATAATTAAAATTCAAGATTTGAACAAGAGAATGTAGTAAATGAATCTGTTGCCTTTTCAAATTATTAGGCATCTTTTCGTACAAATTTGAATAAAAGCTATATCTTTTTACCTAAATGTACGAAGCTCAAACTTAAATTCGTGAAAGTAGCAATTAATAAGCAATTATTGAGACAGCAAACTTTTAGCAATTTTGCGGCCTTAACGCTGAACACGAAGGCAACCATCCATCCTGAGGTCAGAATGGCTGGTCAAAAAATATATTCATATTACTTTGAATGTATATTATGTAGCAATTATTGAAGAAATGTAGCAAATTTTAGTGAATCTTGTAATTCACTGTATTAATGACAAAATCTTAATATGACATGGTAATAACGTATGAAATAAAATATATCTCAAAAGATGTTTGACTAATATAATAAATATTAAAATCCTTTTCATATTCCTTCTTGAGAAATGAATAAGTATTTACACTTTTGTCTTGAGGCAAAACGTGGCTTATACTTTCAAATGCAGTTCACATTTGAATCTAAAATTATTGTATCTACTTATGAACATGTCTGTCTAACCGACACTTGGAAAATCGCAAACACGGAACTAATTTTCATAACAACGCAGCTGGTGTATCTAGTAAAAACAATAACGCAACCAGTCATCACCCTCAGGATACTATAACTACTTAGATATAAATAACTTTAACACGTAGAGCTAATATTAGCTTTTGAATTCGTATCATGAATATTCACGTGATAAAAATAAACAAATGAATGTTATTATGCGTTCGTAATTTATTTATCAAGTTGAAAGGTAATTTCGTGGTCCTCTGAAGTTGGAAGGGAGGCATGATGAATCTGGTGGCCGCTTGATGTTACGGCAATCAATTTAATGTTTGTGGTAATTATATTTAGGTGATAATTATGTCAGCCAAAAAATGGCCACTGCTGGACAAAGGCCTCTCCCAAGGTTTTCCACACAGACCGGTCTTGGGCCACCCGCATCCAACCGCTTCCCGCGACCTTTACCAGGTCGTCGGTCCACCTTGTGGGAGGCCTACCCCTGCTGCGTGTTCCGGTGCGTGGCCGCCACCCTAGAACCTTTTTGCCCCAACGGCCATCGGTTCTGCGTGCTATGTGCCCTGCCCACTGCCAATTCATCTTGGCTATCCGGAGAGCTATGTCGGCAACTTTAGTTTTCCTGCGGATCTCTTCATTTTTGATTCGATCCCGCAGGGAAACCCCGAGCATAGCTCTCTCCATCGCCCTTTGCGTGACCTTGAGCCTTCTGATAAGGCCCATAGTGAGCGACCACGTCTCTGAGCCGTAAGTCATCACTGGCAACACACACTGATCAAAGACTTTCGTCTTGAGACACTGCGGTATATTGGACGATAAGATATGTCGTAGCTTCCCGAACACTGCCCAGCCGAGTTGGATTTGACGATTGACCTCCTTCTCAAAGTTGGACCTACCTAACTGGATCGTTTGTCCCAGGTATACATACTTGTCGACAACTTCGACAACTTCTTTTGCCTGACATGATGATAATTATGGTTGTTTTAATCGATATTAAGAGAGTTAAATCTCAAGTTATATGATTCCTCTCGAAGTCAATATTATAAAAGCGAAAATGAGTTTGTTTGTTTGTAACCTTTTCACGCCTAAACCACTGAACTGATCATTCTGAAATTTTGCATATACATTGTCAGGTGTACAGAAACGGACATAGGCTACCTTTCATCTTGAAAAAAATTACTGTTCTCGAGGAAAACAACAATAACGTTCTTATGATAAAAGATGGCGCCACGTGTCTTTCGAATCATGATTTAATTATATTATTACAAGCAGAGTACAACCCGATTTGATTGTCAAATTCTAAATTAACGCGAGCGGAGCCGCGGGCAAAATCTAGTATAATATATTGAAAAGTCTACACACAACTTCTACAAACGATAGTAATAATAAAATATTTAATATATTATATTTGAATGTTATTTTTCTGACTGGATTATTCATAAAATAACCACGTTCGGCTACTACACAAGCATCCGACTTGTCTGCTGAAAAGCTGAATTTTACGCGACGGTTGCCATATGACTGCCGCAATCTATATGAATTACGAGAGACATTACACGAGCCATCGGAACATATGAGGGTAGATAGTGAATTTTTATGTACATAAACATAGGACGTAGATTCGATACAACAAGCTAGCTTGAGCAAATAGCAGTTCAGAACATCATGTATCTTGTGTATATAGCTATAGATGTTCCCGCGTTTATCGTTACTGCGCCGCCCCTGTGGGTCATAGCGTGATGTTATATAGTCTATAGCCTTCCTTGATAAATATGCTATCCAACACTAAAAGAATTTTTCAAATCGAACCAGTAGTTCCTAAAATTAGCACGTTCAAACAAACAAAAAAACAAACTCTTCAGCTTTATATGTAATATTAGTATAGATTTGGGTCATAACGAGCGATCCTGACTGAATTAAGAACAGCCAATCAATTCACTTGACATGAGTTTGATTTTGACATGTCATTGCAAAACCTGCATGTCTAAGAGTTCTCCATAATGTTTTCGAAGATATGTGAAGTCTACCAACCCGCACTGCGCCAGCGTGGTGCAGTATGGCCTTACTCTTCTCACACTAAGAAGAGGCCTGCTGGCAGTGGGACAGTTTAATACAGGGCTGATATTATAAAATATATTGGTCTTTCAAGAACCCGGTGGTAAGCTCTCAAAGCACCTCGTCAAATTTTGATTACTTTAGCCATTCCACGAAAGGCGATATTAAAAAAGAAATGACACTAGTAGTATTATCTGTGTGGCGAGGGAGATTTCGGCAATGGACAGCAAAAACAAACAACGGTGTGTTCGAATTTCTGCGCTCCCTCTCTCCCTATCTGCTTGGCGCGTACTGTATGACTGCATTGATGGCGTAGTAGTTCAAATAGTCGTCTTGCCAATGCCACTGTGCCGAATGTTATGGGTTCGATTCTCTCACGGGGCAAACAGTTGTGTGATTCACAAATAGTTGTTACGAGTCTAGATGTTCTTTGTGTACGTAGTTTGAATATTTGGATAGACACCGCGTCAAAGCAATTACTGACAGAACGGAAAAGTATCTAAAAAAAATCGCTTTCCATGCAGTAAACATTACGCAATTCTTTGTTTTTTAATAGTGGGTGATACTGTATCATTTATTTATAGTATACTTAAACATAAAATTAGTAGCTTAACTTCATCAAACACTTGAGTACTTGACCTTGAAATGGCTTATTACTGAGTAAGTATATTCTTATTAACAGTGTTAGTAAGTTCAAGCACTTGTGTCAATAATCGAATTCTAGTAATACCTACTCTTGGAATGGGCCAAAATTAGTTTTCTTCAAGTTAGGGAACATACTATGTGACCCTTATGGGGCGGGCTCTTCAAAATACCAGACTTGGTCAACGAAGAGGAGACGGGTGAAAATTGTAAAATATGGTATATGTACGTTCCCTAAAATAAACAAAATAATACATTTATGTTGTATATAATTATCTCTATATATTTCTTTGTTATAAAATATATCGTTGAAAGTTTAGTGCTATAGAATGCGGAATCAAACAGCTAACAATTCTTCAATATTTCTTTAGTAGGGAATTGCACATCGCTATGAGAAATCCAAAAATGTGTTTACTTGTGTACCTACCTATATGTTTTATATAAATAGCATACATTTATAACTAAACTAAAGAGACGAGATATAGATATATTGTACGTCGCAAAAATAAAATACAAAAGAAAATAATCCTTACTAATATTATAAATTCGAAAGTAACTCTGTCTGTCTGTCTGTTTGTTATCTTTTCACGGCTAAACCACTTAACCGATTTAGATGAAATTTGGTACAGATATAGTTAAAAACCTGGGGAAGGACATAGGCTACTTTTTATTGATGTAGGTACCACGCGGGCGGAGCCGCGCGCAAAAGCTAGTAAAATATATTTAGATAATTATACATGAGTTCAACTCCACAAATAACGCAACGGTTTTAATAATCATCTCTCCTACAGATATCGTGTATTATCGCTTCAACCACAAGTTCTAAGATATATTCTCTTTTTCCTGTTCATATTTGTCTTTTTCGTCCGTCATTTCAATGTAAGTGTAGACCCCTTGAGAGTCGAGACATAAGCGACATATCTCAAAATAAATTAAAGTAATAAAAAGAACACAACTCCGTGTCTGTATGTCATCTACAATATATCACGTGGAAAGAACTGCGGGTGGCAGCTAATAAATGTAACCGAATATTGTATTTGAAGAAAATAAAATACGACGCCTTCTTAGTAAGCAGACTAAACAGTGTCAAATATCCATGATTAAATAATACAGAGGTCACATGTGTTAAAACAATACATTTGCACAAATTTCAAATAAAGACGGCGGCGTTGGTAAATTTCAAGTTTTGAGCACTTGTGCAAACAGTACAATTATTTTTACTATCGAAGCAAAAGATACAAGCAATTTGCTATTTATTTATTTATTTATTTAGCACAACCACATCATATGTATTTATACATTTATAGGAAACATTACATAGTATTGCATCTGATACATATGACAGTTACGGTATGCATAACATTGGCTATAATAAGGTAGTTACTTATTTTCTAACTTATATCTACTAGTCATTCAAATAACAACAAATAAATTCGAAATGTGTGGAGAATTAATCTAGGGAGAATAGTTTTAACAATTTAGTCTTATAATTATTGTAGGAATCGTTGAAGATGTCAATTTCGGTGTCGCGACTTTGTATACTATTGTACTGATCAAGAAGTCTATGTATTGGTGATTGCCGACCCAAGTTGGTTCTACAAAAAGACGTGTGAAAAATTTTTGAGATTTTACGCCGGGGATAAGAGTGAGGAATGGCTAAAGACACTTTATTTAATAGAAAGCTGCACTGTATATGATTATTGATCAATTTATGGAGGAAGCAAAGGTCAATAATACGTCTACGATTGTTTAGAGTGGTCATATTAAATTTACATAGTCGTTGATCGTATGGGTTTCTATGGGAAAACCCACTGCAAGAGTATGCAAGACTTCTGGTGAAGGCTCTCTGAATGCTTTCAATCCGTTGCGAACTAACAGCATAGTATGGTGACCAGACAATACTGGCGTATTCAAGATTGCTGCGGACTAGTGTGTTATACAGAAGCAATTTAGTATCAAGTTTCTTAAAGCCTACTGTATTTCTTCTCAGAAAGCCGAGCATTTGCGCAGCCTTTGTGGCAGTTTGGTCAATATGTGTTTTAAAGGTCAGCTTTGTATCAATGATAACGCCCAAATCACGAATTTCAGTGACTTCTTTTGCATGTATGTATGAATGGCGTTCTGTCGCTGCTTTTATAAAATTTTATTTATAATGCCATTTCTTTCAGTCTAAAGAGTGAGCATAGCTATTACAGCTCGCTAAACGACAAAGGAAACACTGTGAAGAAATCTGCACGACTGTCAGTTCTACAAGTTTGCGATGAAGGATTCTGACTTTGAGAAGAAACCTGTAGACAGCAAATAAACAGGGCTTATATCATTTAACTTTATTATATTCCTTGTTAATCTTAGTAGTAACTTCGTTCATTTTTTTAATCAACTATTCAATGTAGTTTCCAAGGACTAAAGGTGTCCGTATTTCTGCAAAATGAGTTAACGCTATGAAAATGTAACATACTGGTAGGTATTTACGCATTTATAATCTATACTAATATTATAAAGCTGAAGAGTTTGTTCGTTTGTTTGAACGAGCTAATCTCAGGAACTACTGGTTCGATTTGAAAAATTATTTTATTGTTGGATAGCCTATTTATCGAGAAAGGGTATAGGCTATATAACATCACGCTACGACTCACGGGGGCGGCGCAGTTACGATAAACGCTGGTGAAACCGCGGGAACATCTCGTATTAGTAAGCTAATATTATAAAGCTGAAGAGTTTGTTTGTTTGAACGCGCTAATCTCAGGAACTACTGGTCCGAATTGAAAAATTATTTTTGTGTTGGATAGCTCATTTATCGAGGAAAGCTATATAACATCACGCTATGACCCACGGGGGCGGCGCAGTAATTATAAACGTGGGTGAAACCGCGGGCACATCTAGTATTAGTATAGGATTACAAGTTTAAACTAAAACTATCACGTTGCGTTTACCAGTAGCGTTCGCGGTTATATTAATCATCCTTATCATGTCAGTTCTCAAATTTAGCATTTCATAAATTTTCTTTTACTATCATTTAGAAAATTGTGAATACACCCCGTACGGCACTGGGTCGAATAATGCGCCATGTAAAAGGTAATAAGCTCGGCTTCAATCGTGGGACCTAAATCATAGCTGGCGAATGTGGGTGTAATAGATTGCTGCCAACAGCTTCGAGCATATAAGGCTTTATAGCATCTAACTATTTTTCAGCAGTATTATCGATACAAATGTATAAAATAAGCTAGAGTTTATTTTTGAAGTGAAAACTTCTTTAGCGGCGTTGTGCACTTTTTTAAGTGATGGGTAAAAAATGTTAAACTCGCGTCAGGACACGTGACCTGATCGAAAATTCGTAAGAGGGAGAATTGTCATGTTTGTGTACGATAGCGCAATAAATGAATATTGTATTTTACCACATAAATGATAGTACTTTTATACTGATAATTAAAGCAATTCGTGCAAAATTGTTCCCTAACCATTCCAAAATATCAAAAATGCACAACGTTAATATTCAAGTTTTCACTTCTGCCGGCACTCCCGGAGTGCAACCCGTTGTTTTTTTTTCCTTAAATGCGCTATCTACCTGTAACGGCTGTAACTACTAGACGGAGTTGAACATTCTTTTACATTTGATACCTACTCTTGAGGAAAGTTAAAGGCTATATAACATAACGCCGTAGTAATCATAAACGTGTGTGAAATAGCGACAACAGCTGGTTTTTAATATAGAGCAACCTTTTAAAATCATCGACTTCTGCGACTTAAACTTGACATCCAAGACTTCTACACGGCTGCTTTACATGCTTAACTTGAATTAATTATAAGCTATTTAAAACTCTAAGTCATGCTATTATGACAAGGTTTCTAAGAATAACTTATTGCTAAACAATCTTAATTTAATAAAAATATCGGCTATCGCTTCCGCTGATAAGTAAAAAAGACTTCAATAATTTTCTTCAATTTTCATAAAATCTCACCAATATATTTTTATCAACTTGAGATAAATCGAGGCATATCCGAAATGCCGAATAGATTTGCGACGGAGATATCCGCGGAATTTTATCCAATATACGCAAAATATTTAGAATTTCTTACTGAGTTCTGGCAAGACCGTTTAAATCGAAAATTCTGTTGTCTTCATTTTGAACAGAAAAATGTTCACAAAACAATTACTGAATTTTCAAACAATTTTCCAAAACATAAACATCATAAATAAAAAGTCAAATAGCAACTTGCCGTGCGGTGTATCCACGGGTGTATCTGCGAAAGGTCATGTGGCGGTGTATAACATCCACTTTCGCTGGCTTTGTGTATATTCTACGCAATGAGGAGGCAATCACAGTCACAGACTGAGAATTTTCAGCCATTTTGCCATGACTCCGAAGCGAAACTAAAACCGTAGTGAACAGTAGCTGCAAAGCTTTATACTATGCCATCCAAGTAGTAGTATTCCTAGTCACTGCGCCAACAATGCTGCGATTATAATAATATCAGCCCCGTATTAAACTGTTCCACTGTTGGGCATGGGCCTCTTCTCACTGTGAGAAGTGTTAAGCCATAGCCCACCATTCTGGTCCAGTGGGGGTCGGCAGACTACACATATATTCCAGAACATTATGGAGAACTCTTAGACATGCAAGTTTCCTCATTACGTTTTCCTTCACTGTTCATGAACTATTTTCATACGCACATAACTTTGAAATGCGTGTCTTGGGATCGAACTCTAGATCTCTGCGTGGCAGTCTAACGGTCTCCCTCTAAGATATCGCTGCTTAATATATAGGTAGTCAAGTAAAATATTCACAAACGCTAATATAATTAATTATTTTTCATAACGCTTGTCTGGAACCCTACCCACATTTCAAAATAAGTTTCACGAATATACAACATTCACAATACCCTATTTGTCGTGAAAGCCAACAACGTAGGTACACAAAAGTAGCATTATAAATAATATCCAACAAAACAAAGGTCTGGCCATGAGCGGCCATGTTTTTGACACTTTGTACGAATCAAATTAGTTTCGCGGAAATTTAGTAACGTTTTACAAAGTCCCTACGTTTTTTACCTTTGTTACCATCGAGGGTAGGCTGACGTTACCGTAATGCGAATGAAGCCTCTTGTTTACAATCGACGAGCTTATTCTATTTTGATGAGTGTGGGCGACATTTGAATTATCACATTTAAACACTGATCCTCTAGTCCTCAATAATATCTGGGCAAGTTTTTATAAATAATCGAAATTTGATCCAAACATGAAAAGTGAAGATAACCCTTCTCACACTAAGAAGAGGCCCGTGCCCAGCAGTGGGACAGTTTAATACTGGCTGGTATCATTATTATTATGAAAAGCGAATACAAAGTCCCTTTGAATTGCGTCTAACATAAAGAATCTAATATTTTAATTGGATCAAGAAACCAAAAATGTCTTGAAAAGTCCACACAAATGGCTAACTCGATAAAGTGAAGACTTGTAACAAACTTACGTCGGAGCAGAACTAGCTAACTGAATAAACGGCACCTGGCCGACCTCCGTTAAAGGCGAGCTCGTTTTTATACGGGGAAACATTTACTCCATATATTCACAAGCCCGTGAATACTAAACGTAAAATAAACAAGAACCAGAACCCTGAAGTGTGGCGAATACGTCGTGTTTGATTTGATAAGGAAATATATTTGACGGGAAATATATTGGATTGGGATGGAATATAATATTTTCATTTGCAAGCTTTACCCAGTCCATGTGATTTTTCGAAGAAATATTTTTGTTATGCTTGTAAAACAATATCAGTATATATAAATAAAGTACTGCAATGCTTCGTAAAAACAACAACACAATGTGTTGCCCTACCACATAAAGCCTGTCGACACATTAATCATCCACAACGCGACGGGTCCTCTGTCAGCCGTGCAGTCGCCGACTGCTGTCGTATTAACATCCCCTTCACAAACAAAACCCATTCTACTCTCCAACACCTGTAAAAACTCTTCAACTCGATTCCGTTATCAGCGCTCCAGAGATGTGGATTGCTTTAACAATTTTCTCTCTAATATTAAGCCAGGGAACGTTAGAAGCAGATGCTTCGCATCTACCAAATTTTGGACATTTTCCACTTTAATGCTCGTCGTTATACCTGTATAATCTCTCAATATTAAAATTTTCTCGGACAAAGAAAGATCGGGAAATTTGAAACTGAGATCCAACTGATAAGCTGAGCGTAAAGCGCCACTTGCTGATAAAGTCGTTATGCCATTACGTTATCTTTCTATTATACAGATAACCTAGTCTAGATGTACCTGTCGGAGCAACTCGCGGCTCGAAAAACTTTAAACTTTTTGTAAATATAATTAATGTAAACTTATCGTAAATAGATGTGCCCGCGGTTTCACCCGCGTTTATCGTTACTGCCCCGTCCTCGTGGGTCGTAGCGTGATGTAATATAGCCTATAGCCTTCCTCGATAAATAGGCTATCCAACACTAAAAGAATTTAACACTAATTTTTCAAATAGAACCAGTAGTTCCTGAGATTAGTGCGTACAAACAAACAAACTACTTTTCTACTACCTTTTTGTTACCTACTAATATTCGAGTGTTTCCTAGTATTCTAGTAAACAGTTTAACTGAAATTTATCTTTATCCATCTATGACCAATAATTATCAAGGTAGGGTAAACGTGATTAATTAGATTTCGACAGCTACAATATATAAAATAGCAAAGCATTTCGACGCAGTTACAATTAGAAGCAGATTGTATTAAGTACCCTTGGGGGTGTTAATCGGAGGTCAAGTTAGTTCAAACGTAACTTAATTTAAGGTCCCTTTGTTAGCTACAATCGGCTTCACATCATTGTTGATTTTATCCTGTTATCAGTTTATCAGGATTATATAAAAAAGCTTCATTGTAAACAGTTCCAGAGTCTGAGGTTACAATTTTATTTATCTTTAATACAGTGTCGTTAAACGTTTCAACTTTATTTATTTACGGCTTGATCGCGATGCAATGTTTGATATCTTTGTGTAAAATATAAACTATTGAAAATGCCATTGGGACATAATATAAAATTCTAACTAGGTACCTTTTAGAAAAGGTTAAAAGCACCACCTACGTCGGCTAAAAGTACGTTTTATTTAACATTTACAACTTGCGGGGGATTTGATAAACGACTGATAAATTTTTATTTGTTGTTTCATCGTCCCACTATTACAAGAAAGAATAACAAACTCGTAGCCGAAACGGTAGTAATAATTGAGCTTAAGTGCTATAGGACGACACGGCCTGTCCATCACTTTTTAAATAGCGCACTCAGCATTTAAACAGCTTTCTCATAAGAATTTATTTAACAAGTAGAAATATAGGAACTACCCTACCTTGTTGGCGACACGACATGAATTTACAATTACAAGTACCTATGTTCGGACTGATCGTAAGGTCCATACTCCGATTCCTTGGTCGTCGACTACAAACTTGTTACATACATTGACTAAAGCCGGACAGAACACATAAGTTAATTAAAGCTGAATGACTGAAATCCATATAAATAAACAAACTGGCATTAATAGAAAACTTATGAATCCCAAAGACAAAACAATTCATAAATTATGTTGTTTCTACGAACTTATAATGGAAGCGTTAGGTAACAGACAGAGAGCTAATGGAATTTAATTTTATCTACCCGCAAAGTATGGCGGCGATATTTATAGATGTGACTACAATATAAATCATTTTTATCTCTATCTTATGATACGCTCATTCAAATAAATATACATGCTTAGTTATAATCATAATATTTCTACAAGACTTATGTTGTGTATAGTCAAAGAATATATATCCCATAAAAATGCTTTAGTATGTTTCTGGACGTAAATTTGCAGTTAAAAGTTTTGGAACTGTTAGTTTTAGGAGTAGACTTTGAATTATTTTATTACAATACATATTGAATTTTATGCTTTTACGTACATCTTGTTCAATTTTATGCCAACCAAGTTAGCAGTCATACAATATCTTAACCCTTAAATGCGCGATTTTTTTTATTTGTACATAAAATATATATATAAATAGATTAGGATACGTATATTACGGGAAAAATAATAAAAAAAATATTTTACTAAATATTAAATTTATTTATGCAAAATACAGTATGTTGCCAAATGGCAACATTGCGCGTCTGGGGTTACTTATGAACTATGTACATATATAAAACATTTATTTTGCTTATGGCTTATAAATATATTATAAACCGTGAAATTCACCAAAACAGTTTCTGTCTTTTGTATGACAAAGAGCTACGTTACATTTCGTGCACTCTATGCGTGAAAATCCCTTACAATTTGGTAATTTACACCGATTCTTACTCTCACATCGTCTTTCGTGGTGGCCTACTCCATCTGTCCTAATATCTTTGGGTGGCACGTATTTCATTGGTCCTCTCTTCTTTTTTGCCTCAATCTCTTTTTCTAAATTATTTCCTGATGGTCTACCTCTCTTACTGCCATTTAGAACTTTAAATTTACATAAACTTTCAGCCAATTCTGCTCTAAACTCACCTAAATTCATTATTTTTGTATTTACTGCCCTGTCATTAGCTTTCTTATATAAAATCCAAGCATTTATAATGCTCAAATCCAGCATATGGTAAAATAACCGAATATACCACTTCCTGCTCTTTATTCTTATCCTATATCTGCCTAGGAAACTATCCATCAAATCTACTCCTCCCATGTGAGCATTGTAGTCTTGTATGATTTTGGGGCATGCAATGGAAATAGTCTCCTTCCTTTTTTTTATCATATCGAGAGAGGGTAGCTGGTTCAGAGCCAACGTAAGTAGAAGCAAGAGTCACCATTTTGTTGTCTTTCCAACATGTAACTGATATGTCTTTCCCTTCATAATTTGCCACCTGTTCTTCATACGTGCCTCTTTCAACAGTCTCTTTCATAAATTCTTTTGGCAGGGGTATAGTTTACAGTTTTTACCTAGCCTATTTCTCTGGATGGTTCCTAACGCGTATATACCTTGTGTTGTTAGGTAATGTAGTAGTGGAATAGAGGTGTAGAAATTATCAAAATATATAATGTGATTAACCATTCTTGGCACATTGCGACAAAGGCGTATAACAGTGTTACCAACAACGCCAAGGTCAGGTTCTTCGGGCAAGCATTTATTATTCTGTCCAGAATAAATTTCGAAATTATAGGCATATCCTGACAAAGAACATAAAACGTAAAATTTGAAGCCCCATTTATGGGGTTTATTTGGGAGGTACTGCTTTAGAAAATGTGCCACTTTTGTGGCACACATTTGTTCGTCCAGAGAAAGTCTTTGCTCTAAAGACACAGTATTCGAAAATAAATGATTGAGGTGATTTATTATTGGCCTTATTTTATACAGACGGTCATGTTCTAAATGTGTTACAGGCCTATGAAGGCTGTTATCGTTAAAATGTATTACTGATCTTAGCTTTGCGAAGCGCTTAGAAGCCATAGTCTCTTTTATGTGTTGAAAACCATACTTGCCCCAATATGCACTGACATTAGGGTAATGAAATACTGAAGAAAATATCAAAATACCAAGAAACTGACGTAATTCGGTACATGTAACTGGTGGACAATTAGGAATGTTATTTTGAGTGATGTATAAGTTAGTTTCATCAACAATTTTAGATATAATTACATCATTCATAAAAAGTGAGAAGAATTGTAGAGGAGTTTCCAATGATGCTACTTCTGGTGGCAGTGACGTATTTCCCAAGAAATTGATCCTATTGTCGTCCCACTCCAAGTTTTTTTTTCTCCATATTAGTTCTCTATTTCTAGATCTCCATAGAGCAACACCAGAAATAGGTGCACTAGAGGACGATGGCACTGCTTCTTCCTCGGTCAATGGTGGATCGGAAATTGTCGCTTCCTCGTTTTGCTCTACCACCACTTCCCGCTCACCTGAGCTACCTTCGCTGTCCAACTCCTGTCTCAATGCTTGTACATTATCGTAGTAGTCTATACCATCTTCGTCGCCAATATCTTCCTCGTCTTCCGAAACCTCGCCTGCCTCTAATGCCGCCAAAAACGCTTCTATTTCTTGGGGCTTCATTATTCAAAAATAGCACTAAAATAAGAATAAAAAAGCACCTTTACCCACAGCCATGCATAAAAATGTAATACATGCAAATAATTTCCTAGTGAAAAAATTTTACGAACAAACGCGCTATGTAGCCAATTGGCAACGTAGCCGTTTATGCGCAAATTTATATAAAGTATATTTTTTTGCAGTTATTTGTGATAAAATATCAATTCCTTACCTTTTTTCCAATATATGAGTAATTTACTGCACAGAAATAATAATATTTTCATATAATTATTCAATTACAAATATCGACATAATTCCAATATTCCACCTTTTTCACCTTGACAGATAAAATATGTAGTATTTTTCAAATTCGCGCCAAAAACTATTAAACGTTTAGTTATTTTTTTATGAGAATGTGTAAAGTGACTTATCGAATCCGTTCGGATATTAATACTTTATTAAATTTACTTTTTTTTTTTAACTCAAAGTGTTTGTAGACAAATGGCAACAAGGCCCATTTAAGGGTTAATTGTTTTCAAGTTGTGAAAGCTAATTCAGTTTCGTAGTATTTGGGATCTCATAACTCCGACGTTCGTTACAAATAACCTCATTTGAAATCCAAACTAGTATTCTGACCTCATCCTATTTTCACAACGTTATACCTCAGGCGCAAGTATTATGTTACAATCCACAATAGATGGATTACCTACATAGTACATATTTTTTTCTGTCGAATATAAAATCGAATTATTCGAAAATCGTTATTCGAGTGTTGATGTTATATGGTGTCATTGATATTATTTTTAATAAGATTATCCGCTGCACAATATGACGCCCTATTGATATTATTATTAGGTATATATAGTACTAGTTTTCACCCGCGGCTTCGCTTGCGTAAATGTAGGTTAGGTTAGGTTTGCAACAGTTCTTTTTTCTGGATGAAAGGTACCCTATGTCCTATTCTGTACCCCTGACAACGTGTATGCAAAATTTCATATTGATCGGTTAAGTAGTTAAGGCGTGAGAGCGTAACAAACAAACAAACTCATTTTCGCATTTATAATATTAGTAAGGATAAGGATTTTTGAAGTCTCCTTTTTAAAAATACTATTAACGAACGCAAAGTACACCCAGACCAGACCTAGAACAATTATTTATGCAACACAAAAATAATTGTCCCTTGTGGGATTTGAACACACAATGGTGAGTGCAGCGGCAGTAGCGAGGCGACGGCTAGCGCCTTTCATGAAGTAATTTTTATTTAACAATTTTAGCGGCAACAAACTTTTAGAAATATAAATTTATAAATGTACAAAAACATACAATGATTAATTTGATGACACTGATTGCCAATGTTAAAATGAAAATTCACTATCTACCCTCATATGTTCCGATGGCTCGTATAATGTCTCTCGTAATTCATATAGATTGCGACAGTCATATGGCAACCGTCGCGTAAAATTCAGCTTTTCAGCAGACAAGCCGGTTGCTTGTCTAGTAGCCGAACGTGGTTATGAATAATCCAGTCAGAAAAATAACATTCAAATATACTAACAATTACTGAGTTTTACTGGCAACTCCACTAAAATATTATTACTATCGTTTGTAGAAATTGTGTGTAGACTTTCAGTATTTTGACTTCGAAGAGAATCATATAACTAGCTTAATTTAATCGTATAGTATAGTGTATAGTAAGTGTATGTATACTATAGATATAAGATAGTCTAATTCAGCTACTCTATCGCATTAGGCTTGCCTGTAAAGATAGACGTAAGTTTTATGGTCAATAAATAAATAAATAAAATAAATAACTTGAGATTTAACTCTCTTAATATCGATTAAAACAACCATAATTATCACCTAAATATAATTACCACAAACATTAAATTGCTTGCCATAGGATAAAGGGGTCACCAGATTCATCATGCCTCCCTTCCAACGTCAGAGGACCACGAAATTACCTTTCAACTTGATAAATAAATTACGAACGCATAATAACATTCAGGGCAGTTGTTTATTTTTATCACGTGAATATTCATGATACGAATTCAAAAGCTAATATTAGCTCTACGTGTTAAAGTTATTTATATCTAAGTAGTTATAGTATCCTGAGGGTGATGACTGGTTGCGTTATTGCTTTTACTAGATACACCAGCTGCGTTGTTATGAAAATTAGTTCCGTGTTTGCGATTTTCCAAGTGTCGGTTAGACAGACATGTTCATAAGTAGATACAACAATTTTAGATTCAAATGTGAACAGCATTTGAATCTGTAATCCATGTTTTGCCTCAAGACAAGAATGTAAATCCATATACATTTCTCAAGAAGTTAAATATGAAAAGGATTTTAATATTTATAATATTAGTCAAACATCTTTTGAGATATATTTTATTCCATACGTTATTACCATGGCATATAACGATCTCGTCCAATCTTGTCAGTCACTGTAATTTGCGTAGGTACTGTAGATGACAGCCACAAATATATTAAGTAGGAGTATGTTAGGGTGACGAAGACAGGCAGACATTTAATATTGCAATTTGTTTATCTTATAAAGGTTCTTAACATATAATTTGGTGATAAGTTATTTCATAAGGACAATAAAGAAAGAGAAGGCCATATGCATAATTAGGTAGATATACACACTGACTTACGTCTGTTGCCCGGAGTCTGATGTCTCCGTATATCTCTGATGTCGCCTACGATAAAGAAATGTTGTACTAGTGTAAATTTATTGTGTTATACAACTAGGTAGGTACCTAACTTGTTACTAAAATAAGTAAGCTAATTCAATTATGATAATTAATCTAAAATTAGGACAGCTTGTACTATTTGTCATCGAATAACCACTTATATACAAAATAGGTGACACGACTGTGATATAAAATTACACTAAAAGTGTCATAAAAAGAAGCGGCAAACGAATGATTTATCTGCGAACGCGGCGGCCATTTTGAACGACCACATCGGAATACAGCCTTCTTGATCAAATATTAAAAAGTGTATCAATATGAACGGACGAGGTTTTATGACACAAAATATTCGGGTTGTTATTTATTCCTCGATTTTTTTATGAGACTGTAGGCAAAATGTATATTTGAAAAACGCTTGATTACATATTATATGTACAATGTACGTTTTGTTTTTCATATAGAATAAGCAACAACAAACCTACGTGATGAATTATGATATATAAAGCTCAAAGATACAATTCTTTAGCATGTGTTATTTTAGACTCATTTGGCTTAGCCAAGAAGGTTAAAAATGTCCTTTCGGGTCTTTGGGCCGAACGACTAAGAATCTTAGCTCTTGGAACTAAAGGAAATTCTTTTTTTAAAGCCTTTGAACACCCTTACTCCGTCACCTCTAAAAATAACAATAGCAATAATTTGATAGCTGATAGAAAGAGTTGCGGTATATATGAATCATACGTAAATATTTATAGTTTCCATCATACGTGTTATTAATACTTCACCATCATAATCATTATTTGTTAATTATGAACAGGAACATAGAAGACGTAACAAATCGATAGCGTCGAAGTACATAATGTCATTAGCGTTCATAAAAAGCAAAGTTTTCGTTTTAATGTTGCAAACTTTAATAATTCTGATATTTACATGAAAAGCGAATTTTTCCACTTAATTAAGTTGGCGCAGGATTTTTTGTTCATCTCGATCACTTAGTTACGGAGCCATAATGCTTTGTTTTTTCCTGCCTCAGCGACACCGCGCCATTTTGGACGCCATATTTAAAAAGCAGGACAGGCAATATTTTTGACTATGATGATCTTTTTTCTTTAAAGGCACTTGTAAATGAAATCTTTAATTTTAAGATGTTGATTTAGCAAGAAATAAATTATTTGAGTATGACTAGACACCTTGTTTCAACGGACCTTTGATTTGTGTTCCTTATCCATTTTTATTTTTGGCGACCGTCGCTAGCTATGGTACCTGTTAGTTAAATGTTACAAATCTAAGATCAACAATATTTTAAATGATTTGCTGCCTATACTCGCTCATAAATTACCCTGAAAGATTTTTATATCTCTAGTTCTCATACAAATATGAAAAATGGCGACTAACGTAATGCCTAATTTCCTACTTTCAACATCATTCAACATGAGAATTAAGATATCTACCAGAAATTTATAAGAGTCGCCGAACACGAAAACTTTTAAACTTGACGCTTGGAAAACGTATCAATCACGAGCTAGGAAGGTCTTCAGAGAATCGCTTTCGTTGTGATCGATATACAATAACAAGCGCTTCAAATTACTTTGATATCATAATTTCAACATCACAAAGTTGGGGACCTTGAAGTAACACTCGATCCCAATCAATGTCTCAAGTGTTCGACAAAGTCCGACTGTTTGGAGTTGTCAATTGGAATAAAGTCTTCACGAAAGTCAAGTGTGTTAAAGTACTGAGGACTCGAAGCTTCACAAATGTCATGAATTGGATTCGTTATGAATATTTTCTTTGGCACTGATGAGATCCTCTTTTCCCTTATTAAGGGAATGTGTATTCGAGTTTGAACTTAGGTTTTTGAAATAGAACTCATGCTTGAATAGGGTAAGTTAAAATATTACATATTATTTGTAAGTTCACGATAATAAGCTGGAAACTCTAAAGCTATGATAATAATCGATTTAATACTTTATTAATTTTAATGTCTGCTTACTTCTTAATAATAAGAAGATGGACACAATTGATACCTACAATTTCTTGTTTACTAGCTGATATTGTTTTTTCAATTATATAAATTAAAATATTATGTCATTTAAATCCAGAAATTACCAATTACGTTTGACGTTAATTACTTTATAACGTTATAAAGTAATTTGAAAAGAAACCTCTCGCACAAATTATAATTATTAAGCTCAATGTCGCTGGGATGTTTAGAAACATTCTCTTGACTCGGAACAATAATTAATTATGCATCACACAAGTACCTGTCCCGTTTTGGAGTTGCTCAAGTCTCAACACTTAGCACGACTGCAGCAGCGATGCGATCGCTTGCGCACTGCTATATCCGTGCAGTCAAGTGTCAGTACCTAATTAATACTGCAAAGCCATCACCTTTATGCGAGATGTCGTAAGTTCATCGCATACCCTGACTTCCCACTCGTCCCACTGGATGGTCAATCGGGAATGCGAGACATGGCATTGAACAATCGACCAAAACAGTTTATGCAATGTGGGTGTAATATATTTCAGCCTAACTTTTCGAGATAAAGGAACGTAGTACTAATTTCTAATACAACTTCATGGATCAATCAAGTAACAAACATTTGAGAGAAATCGACAAGTTTTAGAGGTATCATTTCAAACAAATTATACTTTACTAAGTAAAATAATAAGAATTTTAAATACAACATTAGCCACAACCAGCTGCAACCTGTTGGGTAAGAGTGTCGCAATCTGAAACCTGACCGCAAGCATTCCGGTCTAGAGGCTAGACCGAACCACTAGTTGCACCGACTTACTTAGGTTATCTAAAACGGATTAAACAGTAATATTTGCTTAGCCTTCCCAGGCGCTATACAATCTGTTGTCTCGTGCTTATTGCTTGGATTGCGCAAGGCGTGCTTAGATTGTGGAGACATATACGTTTATGGTTGGCAAGATAAGCAAATCCAATGTGTACGAGGCGGACGGCGTAATAGAATTAACGTCGACAGATTAATAGATAGGTCTTGGTGATTGGTCGATCTGTACGTTCGAAATTGTGTCATGGACCTCTCTCCTATATTAATTCGAATTAATCAAGTATACTTGCAAAGTTAAAGCAGAAAGTGGTGGATTGATTGTCCTTATTAGTTTGGGAGGACAATTTATCTTTTCACCTTCAACTATTTCGAATGCATAAAACGCATCCTAAAAATTACATACATACATTTTCCGTTCGAAATATCTGTCAGTTTGTACTAATATATAGTCCAATATAGTGCTTCAAACACAAAAGCTGTACCAAATTCGAATATTCATCATATACAGGATGTCCAGTAATTAATGGATAACCTTGAAATGTCTTAAAGTA
Organism: Catocala sponsa; assembly: GCA_963564715.1. Taxonomy (NCBI): domain Eukaryota; kingdom Metazoa; phylum Arthropoda; class Insecta; order Lepidoptera; family Erebidae; genus Catocala; species Catocala sponsa. The sequence continues at coordinate 4,103,477 of OY751352.1, forward strand.
GAACTGATGGCCAATCAGAAAAATATGAAAAAAAATCTATCCTAACTACTACCTGATATATATTTTTAATTACCATATTTAGCTTTCTTGTACACTACGACCATAAATGAATGAATTCTATCAGTGTTTTGTTGTTTTATTATTAAACAGTAATTATGCTAATAGATAGACAGTCAAAAGTATGACTAGCTACTGCACATTTTTCTTTTTTTTTTCGGAACGGTCATCAGTTCTACTATAAGACATTTCAAGGTTATCCATTAATTACCCGATAGCCTTTCTAACTTATACACGCCGTGTTTTACTATACTGTATGTTGAGTTTGACCTAACTCCTGTAAAATAAAATCGTTCCAATCATTTCTTCAAAAAGAAACATCAATTTGAAGTCTGCAATAAACCACGAAAATGAATTTAATTTCGACATGCATATAGATAGATGTCCATCAAATATGTTAATATTGTTATTTCGAACTTAATAATTGACAAAAGGACCCATCCAGGCAGCAATACAAAGGGAACGAGAGACGAAGAGCAATTTTCTAAATATGATTCGATTCGTTCGTTTACTCGTTCATTCGTTCGGTCTGCGTAGAATTGAAAATAACCGTGTAATTCCATTTCAACGGTCTCAAAGGGCTTGGGCTGGCTTAGAACTCAAATTTGGCCGATATCATTTTAATTCTAAGAATTTTAACTTTATAATTAAGTAATTACATTTACTATCTAACTCTAACATAAAGGAAAGTTTGTTACGCAGCCTTCTTATAATAACTATCTTATTAAATAAACAAACGTCTAGATTAAAAAGGGTAAGTAATTTTTTTTATAAAAATGTTGTTACTTTAGAAAGTAAAGTTTTACCACAGACGTGGCGAACCATTTTGTTTTATAATGTTTCGTATAATACTTAAAGTAGATTGGGTACGGATTTCTCAAACCAATATCATTACGTCGATAAATTTGAAAGTCCAACTTGCCCTCTAGAGTTTATAAGGTACTTAGGCAAAGATAACTTAATTGGACCTATTTACTCGAAGCAGACAGATGAAATTAACATATTTCGTGCTAATTTCACGCCAGAGTCCTCAGGTCAGGGAACTGATTACACAGTCAACCCACGTTTCGGCTATTTTTTACATTTGCCCTCCTCTCACGATAAATTATACGTCCTATACCTGAAGAGCTAATTAAACTGAATTTATAAGGGCCCGGATCAAAGGTGGATTCGGTTCGGAACTCGATTGATGTTGGCGTTTGTATCGGATGGACCTGTTTTTGTATAAATTGTATGATCTACTGGCCGACGTCAGACTGAATACCAATTTCGATTTGACGCTGTCGTGAAACGTCACGTCATGACGAATGGTATTTTTTGGTGAATTTGTCAGCCAGACGTAAAGTTGCTGGCTTAAGTCATTACTTACGGTATTCGCCGTTCGTGTTAGCAAGTCATCTTGCCCGTTCTTACTTATATCAGCGATAACCTTCAACTAGTAAAGTATAATGGTTTTTCTCAAGAGCTTTATTTGCCTAACAGGATGTATTAGTGCGCAAAATAATAAAACGTGAAACAAAGCTTTTACGAGATTCTTTACATCAGGAATTATGAATTTCGCCGTCCATTAAAGAATAAATGATTCATCTTCGTTATATTCTCTTCGCAAAAAAAAATTGGGGTCCTTTTCATTTTTGATTAATTTTCCTATAATTATACGGTAGAAATGAGACTCGGCATATTGAGAGTAAATGTATTTTTGTTTATAAAAGAAAGATAAATTGCGTCTTGAAACGCGTAAGTCTTCTAGGAAATGTCAGGATATTAAATACATTTTGAGAAACTTCCATCTTTTCTGTCTTATTACATCTCTCAGGGTTTTCGTTAATAGGTAACTGGAATCCGCCGAAAAGGGGGCAACAACTGGAAAACAAAAATAAATTCAATTTATTAGAGATAAACATGGACTATGCAATGGGAACGTAATTTTCTCAGAACCATCTTATAGTATCAGCGGGTTATATTGATCCAGAGGCCAGGTCCAGACGCATCATTACCACTCTTCCTGTCTTAGCCGCGCTATAGCAGCCCCACTTTTTATCTTGCCTTTTTATCTTAAGGCAGGTAGGGCACTACCTACCCAGGGAGTAGTTACTACCTTTCTGTCTATTTCATTCATCAGCTCAGATCAGCTTATCATCAGCCGAACCATATTCTTCTCAGCTAACCCAAATGAGAAAGACTCCGTAAACATACATAGTAATAAATCATAGATATACGTAAATATACCATTAATCATTATAAGTAGCTCACAAATAAACCATAAAACGTCTCTTTAAAATCCAAGCCGCCTACTTTACCGATACTTAAAATTATATCCACCCACTCGTTAATTCTACTAATCTCACATCTTAGAATTAAGTTTACCAAAGCTATTAAAAAGCATCAATTAAACTAATGAAATACATCAAAACAGTTGGCAACAGTTTAAAAGCCCAACTGAGTCTGAATATGTAATTATTTCGTTCAAACTTCGACGCAACTAAAAGGTAAGGTTTTGGTGAATAACAAATTCAAAATGAAGTCTTTGCCTTTAACGAGCCTGTTGGAGATCAAAGATGTGTATGAATGATTCATAAAAAACGTATTTACAACATTATTTATAGTCTTTATTATCAACATTGTGGTATTGTGTAATGAATTGATAAATGATTTATTAGAAGTTTTGTTTATATTTTCTAGTTTATTGCTACAACATATTATACATATAAGGATGTGGATGGATATGCTAAAAACAAATTTGGCGTATATGAGAAACTAATATCGATGATATCATCATTCATTGGAATATAAATAAAATATCGATGTAATTTTCAATAAACAATTTTCATTTTTACTTTGTCCTTTTCTCTATTTTATACCTCTTATCCGTATATTTTTCTTGCTGCTCATAACTGGCAAATCATTTACATACACTTTTTTTCTCCTTTACATTTGACATTTTTATAATTTTACTATCATCGCTGTATTTGAAGGTCAGCCTCGTAGAAAACCACGTATCATTAAATCCTCGTTCCCATCTTCACGACACTAATCTCCTCTGACGACACAACGCCGCCGCCGATACTCGGGATCTACAAAATCCGTAACAATTTATCCTTTAGTAAACATCCATTTCTCACTACAAAACAAAACCATGCAGAACACGCGTCCTATCTCCAGCTATAACAAGCAAAAACCCGTAAAGATCCCAAAAATACACACCATCGAGCACAAAATCAAACAATGACGGGCGTTTCGTCACGAAACCTTAATTCTGTTCGTGATGAAGCAGGAATTTATTCAATGAACACAAAACGGGCCATTTGTACTAATATTGAGGCACAATGGCTCGAGATCGTGAACTAACAGGCGTTATGGCGGCTAGGACCACATTCTTTTTACTGATAACTAATGTAAACATTGTTAGATGCGTGCTCACGTAACAAGGTGTCATGTATGTTCGATTATTTGATACTTGGCTGCTCTAACTTTTACGTGTTTAAACTTTTCTTTTTTTTTTTATTCAACCACGTTGGCGATATTTGCGGCTTGATGCCAAGCAGCCTATGAACACTTGTAACCGCATTGCAAACACTCGAGCGTCACAGACTTTATACAATAGGATTTACTATACTGACAGGAACAAAGATCACTGATCCTTTTTGGGCCTTGATTCCTTAAGAGGCCTAGAAAACTTACACAGGTTTACACCAGTTTAAGAAGTATCTGGTTTAAGAAACACCTATAATTAAAATTTGGTGATATGTCCATCGCTGGTTGGAAATATATAAATAGGTTTGTTTTGTAACCGTAGTAATGCAATGGCATTCATTGGCACATACAAAATTTCAACGTACTTACACAAGGGAATCGAACGACCCGACGCGAGTGTTAATTCTTGAAACTATGTAACCGAAGTCGCTACTATCGAGGCGAATATTTGATCAATAACCTCGTGTGTGTTTGACTATCTAGGGCTACCAATACCACTTATTTCAACCAAATATGCCTTAGTGACGTAGCGGTTATGTATGCAGTACACTACGGTGCATATGACGTGGCTTCAATTCGGAAAAGTGTTACTCGATTTTTCTGTTAAGAAATTCTCAGTAGCAAGCGCATGAATGTCATTCTGCCAGCTATGGTTTTACGATGAACACGCAAAGTTATGTAGGTACCTACAGTATTTTTGACGTAAATCTTTTTAATTTCAATATAATTATAACTCCGCACTTGGGATTATATTAAAAACGCAAGAGCATTTAAAACATTTGACCTAAGACAGAAAACAAAAGCTTACAAGGCAATTGTGTAAAAAATGTATGAAGAAAAAGGACAGTACTAAAATAGGTACAACTACCAATATAGTTGCCAACCCTACGAAACCATCCTAAAAAAGCCCATTCGATATAAACAACAAATACTTTAAACGAACAATAAAATCGTATCTATTATGATGAAACATATGGACCCTGTGTATCACAAAACGAGATTGAACATGTTCGATAAAATACCTTAAAACACAAAAGATGGCGGACCCAAAAAAAAACAGTTTGTAGTCTCATTAATTCTAGGTCTCGTTTTAGGCGATTTATTAGGAATTTGAGTCGTACGACTATAGTAACAACGTCCAAAGTCTAAAGAATGAATAAAGCAAATCGAACTCAAAAACAAGGTCTTTAGGTAGCTTTTCATTATACCTGCGTCGCTGGCCTCTTTATGTTTCCGGCCGATGTTACCGGCTTCTATTCACAGGTCGGACAATGTGTTGTTGGTTTTTTCTGTTAAGAGATTCTTAGTAGCAGCACTGTCTGGATTTGATGACGGTAGATTGCAATAGATTCGTTCCCTATACGGTGGGCATAGCTGGCGAAATGTAGGTTGTAATTGTTCTAGAATATGCAAGCCTATTTTATGAGTAAAAATCTCGAGCTAAGAGTTAAATTTCAAAAATTTAAATAGGTGATGGACACAGTTACGGTTACACTTTTATGGACGTTGTTATTTGACACACAATTCTAACATACCTCCCATACATAACACAATTTACACAATACTAACATAATTATAAATATAGTATTATCATGCTCATTTATATTGAAAATAGTACATTAAAGTAAAATGTGAGCTCACTCGTTTTAGTCTGGACACACGTAAGCGTGCGAAAGCACTTATATGATTTAATTCATTAGTTAAATTCACGCAAGCCTACAAAACAAAAAAATACAGCAGTAAGCTACTACAAAGTGGAATTTTCATTATGCGCTGCTAATACTGCGGCTAAGTACAATTAACCTGTTAAAACAAGCTTACAGTTGTTTTGTTGATGTAAAACATTTCAAGCATTTAATCCACGAATTGCACACTAAAGTACTGCAGGCCCAACAGGCCGAAACGAGCCGGCTCTCAAATGGCACTGTGCCGACAAACTTTGCTTACAACCGCAAAAACGTGCAACGGGATGAAAACATCAGCAATTTATAGAAATTAATGCATTTTAGAGTAGACTTAACAAACAGCTACAGTCAGTTTGCTAAATATATAAAAATATCACATTTTTGACTACCTTGTTGGTCTCGTCGCGTGTCTTGTACGATTACGTTTGCATTCAAACGTAGTTCACGTTTAACTTAAGCGTAAAATCACATGACGAGACTATTAAGACTGTCACAGCGTTATTGGATTATCGGATAAGTAACTCTTAGTGGGATATATATTGTTAGCGATATACGGGCGTCTAACGAACGCGAAAGCGTAAAACAAAATGGCTGTCAACGTGGACGTAATTTTTGGAGTAACTAATGATGGCCATTTTTGCATTTTAATTTCGGATACGCGCTTTGATTTCGAATGATATTCGAATACACACCTGTATATAACGATATCTACTCTGCATAGTCAAGAACGCAGCGCACGTAGTTATATTTTGTCAATATTTTCATCATGGGTGGCGTAGCCCCCGGTAGGTTGCGGTTGCGAATCCCACATGCTAGGTACCTATAATCCACTAATAAATGTAATAGTGGATGTACTCTGTGGCCGTTAATTGTACGTATCTTAAAATCCCCCGCGTCACAGGGCAGGCTCGCTAACGCGCGAGTTGTCTTATTAAAAGAAATAAAGAGCAATCGTGCACACAGCTAGGGGCAACTAATATCGATGGGCATCCACCTAGGATTACTTAAATTCCGGCAGCTTAGCCAATTTGCCACAGGACGGAAGCAATCAAAATTGCAAAATGAAAAAGTCGCGCACAACCGATCCGGACGGTTTGTTTGCTTTCTCGCTTCTGTCTCGTTTACATTTCCTCTTTATTATTTTTTATGGTTCTTTTCTCCCATTTCCACGGGATACGGCTGTCGTGCACTTACTTCGAAAGAGGGTGAATTTATCACCGAATGTGTGACAGGATCCCTATGTATTCGGAATTTCTGTTCTTTCTAACAAACAAGATTTATTACATCGACTCTCGCTACATAGCCAATTGGTGTTTCGTACGCCGTTGTTGAAATATCAATACACTGCTTTCTTCAGTTTAAGGACTAATGGAGAGTATGTATGTTGAGCAAGTCGACTATTGAGTCCTCTTATTGCTAAATGGTTTAAATAACGAATATCTCTGTTCCATTAGATTTTAAACGCGCGGTTTCTCCTTGGTTAACGAGATGTGTGTAAAAACCCAGGATTCAACTTCTTCGTCTTAAATGTACATCATGGGACCTTGTGACCCCTATATCTCGGGAGTCTTTCGACCCACAGGGCCCATATTCAAACTCGACCGAGGTATGACCCCAAGGTATATGCACACCAAGTTACAAGTCAATCGGTCTAGTGGTTCCGTTATTAATTATGCCTGTCATTAACAGACAGACACACAGACCCACATAGTGTTTTCATTAACCTCTGAAGAAGACTCAGAGGTTAATAACAGCCTACTACTACAGTACAGTTGCATAGGTGACGCAGCGGTTATGTATACGACTGATGTGAATGCTGTAGTGTTCAATTCCCGGGCCATGCAAGGTGTCGCTGGGATTCTTCTATCTACAAATTATCTTTAAACCTAAATCCAGAGCTGGCGAAATGTGGTCCTAAGTCTAACAAATAGTAATCCATACAATTATTTATAGACTGTCAACGTCGTTGACAAAAGACAGAAAGAATCGGCTAATAAATAATTGTGCGCTCCGTGCAATCAAGTTAATACAGTAAATATCATCATAAACTAGTCTTTATATACCGAAATTCTAAGAAAAGAAGCATTATTTATAACAAACCGTGAACAAACACCAAAACGAATTATTCTAAATTTGGAGAAAGTCTATAAAATTCAATATTTAAGCACACAGGCGGGGCCGGTAATTGGCCGCCCACGAATCGTTCCATAACAGGAAATATCGCCGTGTATCTATTGACTATAGGAAAAGCTTTATAATAAAAATGTAACAAAAAGCACCGGCAATCTGAAAAATAAGATATCCTTTCAAAGCAGACGTCGTAACATACGCAAGAAAATTGTAAACATTTCTAGAAGTATTCGACTTTAGATGAAAATTTTGTATTTGGCTTCAATACAAAATTCCTTATCGTCTCCAAGATCTATCGCTATTGCAAACTCAAATAGGAAATGCTTGTTTAACCCGCTCTATCCTGTTCGAGTAAAGTCAGCTATCTGAAGACACTCCGTGTTTACCCGAAGTCCTCACAAATCACCCGGGCGGAATGCGGTACTAAGTTCTTTTTCCCTCAATAATTCTTGGTCGTAATAGTTGAGTGGGTCGGTCGGACAATACGTCTGAATCGTCGGTACTGTTGCTCGTAACTGGGTCATGATGCGACCCACGTTCTTCAATCTTTTCACTAATCAATAGTCGATCTCTAGGATTGTCAGTAACGACTCTAAATCTCTTTCACTGAATTGTAATTTGAATAGATCAGTCGCCTGCAGTCAATTAAAAGTTCAACAATTTCCATTTTCCTTTTGTCACAATGAGGGTAGATCGTTATTTTTTTGGTTAACTTTTAACAACTGGCCTTTTTTAATTTGCATCACAAATCTTTTTGCCTGAAATCGTTTTCAACCAAATGGTTGATTAGTTTCGAACTCCTGTGGCGTAGCAACGAAATCGTAAGGTAGGTTATGCATTAGTATGCACGATCTGTAGAAACGGTCGGAGTCGTACAACTCTGCTTTACAGTTATGCGATGTCGTACTAAAACGTGGCCTCTGGACAACTATTAATGTCGAAGTTCACAGCACCTAACGTTGCATTGTACTAGAACATATTGTTGTACCGCTGCGAGCTCACTTCCTGCTAACTTCACGTAAGTGTTACCTACAATTAAATGTTAGGAGTACTGCGCCAACACTAAAGTTTAATTTCAAACTGCTTTGAATTTGATTGGTGTATCAAAACTCCACAATTTTTATTAGTATTATCTGACTATGTAGTTAAGCAGCATGTTGACTGTTAGTATTTAGATTTCATTTTGAAAAACAAATATAGTCAATGTGTTTTGAGTATCATGTAGTTGAAAAATAATCAATAATTATAACGTCTAATAATAAAATTTATACAATATAGCCGTTTCATTTCGTAGACTTGATACATGCACCATGATGACGCCATTAGAAACCTAGTTTCAGCATAAACATAACAACCTATGTTGAATTCATATCAGCTGCAATCCTAAAGATAAGATAATACAAAGAACTAGTTGCATAATCATACTCTTGAGGTATGATCAGCATAAGCTTTTCTAACGCAAATACATAACTGTAGACGTAACAGAACATTTTTATATTAAGATCGAATAGACTTCAGAAAAATATAATAGAAAAGCTAAAGCTCAAATAAAATAGTACATTATTTTTCTTATCGCACAAAACGAAGATTCTCGAAACTTACTGCAAATAAACTAACATCTATCGTCAACTTCAAACAAAAGATTTGTCGTTGAAATAAATAATATTTTTAAATGTATTTTCAGTAGCGATGACAATTATTGTAAAACGTCATCGATCTGTCTATGTTTGAAGTAATTTACATAAAAAATAAACACTTTTAGCTCATTTTATTCACGGTCGTCTACGAAATATCAGTTTACAGACGAAATAATTATCAAAAGTCCATAATCTCTAGACATTAAAATAATATTATGTAATGCTCTTAATGGTCTTTGCAATAAGCATCTTATTTTCATATCTAAAATGGCGTCATTCGAAATTCGAACCTAAACTTGACAGTATAGATTTAAATTTCGAATGTGCGAATATATAATATGTAAATCTACCTTCAATCTGGGCGATTTGGATAAAATTATATAGTAATTTTGGAATTAAAGACTGATTAAGTGCAGAGAGTTATATAGGACGCTAGGTAAGAACGAAAGGTACTTATTAAGACATATTGCATTCAGTTATGGGAAAGTTCTAGGACTGAAGTTTAATATAATAATAAGTGATTTTCGGCATCTAACATGAATGTGTTATAGGTAACCTAGTAGCCGTCCAAGGTATAGGAACTAGTTCGGCATACTATACAAACATACGCTGACGGATTCAAGTGAACACTTGTTACGACACCAATGTTACGAATGTAGCGAATTTGAAACTCGCAAACGACAAAAATATATGTAATTCACAAACAGTTACTTTGAGTCTCAGCGTTATTTATAAAAGTATTTTGAAAGCTAGTCGTGATGACATGATATTTTAAGCGCTTTATACAAAAAAGATAGCGTACAAACTTTTAGTTAAAATCTTCATATTAAATATAAAATGATAGCTATGGTGGCCCAGAAGGAGCGTATGCGACTAATGTGCATGTGGTCTAGGATTAGATACTCGGATCGGGCAAAGTGTTATTGAATTTTTCTGTCAGAAATCGCCAGTAGCAGCCTGCGAAACCGTGTCCGTAGACTGCAATAGGCTCCACTGAGATGTGGGTGTAACACATCTCTGCTATTCAGTGATGTAAGCGTAGTGCATACGTTTATAAACGAAAAATAAAATAGGCGACTTAAATAAATTACCCAATTAATTCCACTCCGTTTCAACTTTCAAAGTATCGGATAGAATCACTTCCATTTGTCTGTTCAACAGACATCTCAGTTACAAGCAACAACAAAATACGTCTTATTTCCTTAACCTTAGTAGTGGATGGTAATTACTGCTCCTGATAGCTATAATGAAAGGTTTGTCCTACTTTAAGTAGCGATAAGATTTTACGGGAGAAACCCTTGTTTACCAAGAAAACGGCCTAAACATTGTTAAGTATCCCTCCCATTATTTACCTGTGTAAAACAACTGAAATAATTATAACAATTTACGTAAATATTTACACGAATCTACTTTACTTTAAAACCGATATTTCAGCCTTTGAAGAGAAATTGAAGAGCGAATACTCATTGTCTTCTAATCAAACTAATTATGACAGACGCCTACGTTTCCTCCATAAATCAAATGTAAGTCTAACTTTGTTCGGAACAACGCGACGTCGTTTATATAGATGATATCATTACAAACAAACTGAGAAGGATCCAATTATATGTATGTAGGTCCATAAGGCTGTGTAGGTTTTACATACAAATCTGTGGGCCACCTGCCGTCCTGCCTCCGAAAACATGCGGTAGGGTAATGTAATTCTATATGTAGCGAGCAGATGTGGAGCCATAAAAAAATACGCCACCTGCCCGTTTGGCACTCGACAGGACGTAAAAATCTGGGGCATGCAAAGGTGCTGAAAGATTGTTCGGGCTACGTCGAACGGTGTTCGGTGAAACGACACGATAGATACACTCTCGAAGCAAGCTGATCGATTTTGAATAGCCTGTGAGATTGACAACAAGAGGGATCGTCAAACCTTTACTACGTAAAAGCACACATTTATACTTTTTTTACTGGGTATAAAATCTAAGCCTTCATAAATCAGTGTGTATTTAGATTTACAGTGCATTGATCACAGTTCGTATAGATATTTTATTGAACAAAAAAATAAAAAGCATAGTGAGGCAAACTGCGTACAGATTTGTAGTAGCGATATTAAATTTGTTTTGTTTTTAAGTTGTGAGTCCTCTGGCAATAATCAATCCTTCAAATGCAAATATATTGTAGTAGGTAGGTACATAGTAGGTAACTTTTGTCTATGTTAGTAACTATAAACGCTGGATGGACAATAAATAGAATCATTCATCAATTAATTTATGTAGCATTGACAAAATAACCGTTGGTAAAATTATGACACTGAAATATGATAACAATTCACAAAGCACATTCCTATATCAAAAGGCATATTGTAAAGAAACAGCAACGTAATGGTCCCAGCTTTTATTTTAAGTACCTCATGATAAAGATACTATCCAAACCTGAGAAATCAATACTAGATATACACGCTGACCAAACATTAAACCAAAACTATCAAGCAATACACCACAACAGTCACAACCAGCAATTGCTATACAAGTATTGAGATTCACCAAATTAAAACATTCCACTGCACACTAAATACCAAAGCAAAAACGCATAGCTGCACAAAACAATTACTCAAAAAGCATTGGGACACAAACAGGTCACAAGTCGAAAGCTACGTACGCCGGTCCACTTCTCAATCGGTTTTTGTGATATTCGAGCGTGCATCATCGTCGTACTTAAATATGACACTATACTGTTGACGCTGCACCGATGAATGGGTACGATAGTAATGCATTGATTCGAGATAAAACTTTATATCTGGCAAATACCTTGCTTATCTTGTTGTTTACATTGTTCCATGTTTGTATTACTTTCCTGTAACCACTATAAAATATATAATATGCTGAAATTGCCCACCTATAGTTGGTACTATTAGTATCAAGAAACACATGAAGTAACGCTAATATCGTCCTAAATAAACCCTGCAGTGTAGTGGTCGAACAACGGAGAAATGGCACTTTAAAACAAAGAAAGTTAATACTTCGCTCTAGGAATACTCTTAATATTTCGTTCGTGCGATGATTCGGATAGATATTTTCATGCGCGACTTAGTGTTGCTAAGTCATAAGATTTAGCTCCTTAATAGAAATAATAGACGGCTTAGCATGCATAGCTAGCTCGCCACTATTGTCGTACAGTACCACATGCATAAGCAATAAATGCTGTGATGTGATGAGATATGTAAATGCCGATTATGAAAAGCCGACTTTGGTCCTATGTAAGTATGTTATCTCACCTCCCTCTAAAAATAGCTAAATATGTTTGACGTTTGAGCAGATGTCTCTTAATTACCTAGCTAACGAAATGTAGGTTTAATTCCTAAGCCGAGGAGACGATTAGCGAGGTTAAGCAACGTTGGGTGCGGTCAGTCTATAGGTGGGTGACCGCTTAGTGGTATTTCATCTGAGCGTCTCCGTGCTTCGGAGGGAACGTAAAAATTCGGTCCCGGTTGTTGTCAAATTGACAGCAGTCGTTAAGCCATGTCAGAGGCCTACGGGCGGCTTGAACAACTCTTGGCAATAGGTTGGCCACTAACCACACGAAAAGAAGAAAAGAAGAAGATTAATACATATGTGAGATATGTATTAAAGTTGTAAGGCTTTGACTGCACAGGTGGCATACTGGTTTAAGTGGCCACTGAACTGCGCTGAATGTTGTGGGTCGTCCCCAAGTTCCCACACAGGACAAAACCATTTATGATCCACAAATAATTATTCCGATTCTGGGTATTCATTGTGGCCGTTGTTTATAACGTTTGTGAAGTCTCCTGTGATACAGGATCTATTTCAAGTGCAAGTGGTGCCTTCAAAAAATGTGTGTTTCTATATTATACACGGAGGTGATACATTTAAATAAGCCCAAAAGCCCGTCTTGCACTACTAAAACGCTCGATCCAGAATATGTAATAGTTTATTATGTTCAATGTAGCGTTAACATGCGCTTCGGCGAGCTCATCCACGATATGCAAGTGAAATTGAAGAATATAGAAGAACAAAATGGATTTCGCTTAATTTAATGCAAAATGCATGTGGCGTTTGGTATATTCAGAAGCCAAATTATATAGAATAGCCAGGCGATTAATTGCTAAGCATATCTTAGATTGCACGTAGTTCTTTTTAAAAATGCTTCGAATTAGTATTAAAAATTTAAAAAAAAATTTGTTTAAAATTAATAAAGTTTTTTTTCAAAAGTACCTACTTATATCTTCGGATGGGGTTTTTAAGTAGCCTTTTAAATACTTATAAAATGATACCTGTGTTAGGATACCCCAAAATAGTATGACAGCAAGTTTTGACCGCCGCTTATACCTTTCTTTTAAAAAAGACTTCTGCGCTAGGAATTGGTCCTGATCGCGGGGACTCGAACCAGACCAGACTCAAAACAACTATTTGTGAAACACAATTGTTTGTCCCGTGTGGAGGACGGACCCACAACACTCGGCGCAGTGTCAATGGCGATCACTTAATTAAACCGCTACGTCCGTGCAGACATTATGAACTTCAACAATGCCTGAAGTCACAGACGATTTGCCTATCTTCATAATAATGTTCTGCCTAAACCTCATTCAAAGAAGTACAAGTCAAATTTACAAGACATACTTTATTATCTCCCGAATTCATTTGACAGGCTTCTTATCTGAAAAGGTCCCTTCTAAAAGAGTATTCAATGCTATCAGTATACATTTATAAATTCTAAGGATAGAGGGACTTTAAAAGCCTTCACATTATATCGCTTATTTCTTGCTGTCTACAACAAAGAGGTGTGTTATAAACTGCGCGATGTTTCTGAACGGTTTCGTATACCTGCGATCAATAACGTCCAAGGCTCTAAAGACTGCATTCTCATGTTTAGTGAGATACTAACTTCTCTTTGTGACTCTGCCTGCGTAGATCTCATGGGAACGCAAAACAGATTAAAAGGTATGTGTTAATTCAGGACAATGTCATTTTGTGTGTTAAATTTTATTAAAATTTGTTAATTCGTTCACTCGTGATTCAGTATATTCATATTTTTATACTTACTACTATATAAAGGCCACATGTATTTTATTTTTTTAAAGTAACCCACCTTACGTTTACGCGAGAGAAGCCGCGGGCAAAAGCTAATGTTATAATAAATTCTAATATAAAATCGAACGAAGAACTAACTTGTCACATTTTCTATAGCATGTGTAATGAAAACAAGTTTTTTTTTTTATTATTTTTTATTAGGATCTCCAACAAAGAATATACACTTTAATTTACACGGTTAAATTGCACATAAGAATTTTAAATGTGTACTCCTTCAGTTACAGGAGACCACAGCATGCAAGGATATTTTACAACTAAGTAACTTAAGTGTAAAACAATTTATAGCTAATATTAAAATTTAGACAAAACAGAGAATAAAGAGAGATTTTAAACAATGATAAATTGTATAATATCTAAGTACTTACATATTATAATATTAAACAAACCAATAAATAAACATTTTGTATTCACAATGACAACAAACAAATTTTTAAAAGTAATCATCTAAACACTTCTTAAATTTACTTAAGGATTCACAAATGTCAATTTCATGTGTCCTCGAAATATTGTTATACTGCCTACAGAGCCTTGGTATGGCAGCATAATGATCCAAATTTGTTTTGGAAGTTGGTACATCTAATAAGTTATAGGTATTCTTTCTAGGTAATCAAGTTGGAATATTAATGCGTTTTTCAAACGTTATCGCGCATATATTTGCCCACTAGAGCCGCGTAATCCCACGTTTAGTAAATAAGTATACACATGACTGCACATTAAGAAGATCATTGACATCTATAAAAACGTAGGAGTCAAAACAGTTTTAAATCTCTCACCGACTAATTCATAAATAAAGCAATCCTTAAATGGTCAATCTTTATATATCTTTATATTAAATCTTCTGTGCGTGTGTTTGTAACTAAACTCCTCCTAAAAGACTGGACCGATTTTGAGGAAATTATTTGTGTGTGTTTAAGTGGATTCGAGAATGGTTTAGATTTTTTTTTTCGTGTGTACAGGGCATCGTTTGTCGGGACAGCTAGTGTATAATCATTCTTGTATACGTTCAGTATGTCACTGAATTCCTACTAAACTGCTGAACCGATTTTGATAAAAAATGTGTGTTTCAGTGGATCCCTGGATGATTTAGATTCAGAATTGGACAGAATTGGATCAACAAAAGAATTTAAAAAAATTAAGCCACAATTCGGCCATTACTACTTCTGCCGGTTCGGCTACTTTGGTTTATAAATTGTTTTAATAACCAGTATTTATGGGATAAGTATATATCCTGAGTACATCAACGACGCCATATTACTTTTTCTTTTATACAACTAAAAGGGAGTCGGCTGACATTTGCTAGACTAGAGATAGCAGCACAGAGCCTGGAGCTGTATCTGGTAGACAGCAATAGGCTCGCCCTATTTATTGCATGAGACCTAAAGAACATAACTGTCGAAATGTAACTGTATACACACCACTCAAAATATACTTTTGCCTACCTTTTCGGAGATATAGCCGTGAGAATGTATATATATATATATCCAATCTATAACGAAATATAAGGGTAAAACATCTCTGCCAGCGTCTCTAGGTAGGTACACGTAATCTACAATGGCATTATAAAACAGAACCAAGTATATAAGTTCTCGAATGGAAACCGGCGCACGACAAACGCAGCGTATCACGTCCTCCGGGCAGTTGGAGTGACGATATAAACGTGACTGGCTGCAATTGGAAAATGTGGCGAAAATTGGACTCAACGACGTGCTTCAGGCAAGGCCTATACCTATCCTTTATACAACAGTGGATTTACACGGACTGGTGTAACAATGGACTAACCCGCAATAAACATGTTAGGTGATTAAAGTGCAGTATTTGAGAAATCATTTTTTGTCGCAAATTAGACTCATCGACAAACTTCAGGTGAGCTTTATACCTATCCATTATCCAACAGTGAATCTACACAAATTGGTGTAGCAATGGACTGAACCACAGCAATAAACATGTTAAGTTGATTTAGGTGCAGTGTCTTGAATATCATTTTGATCAGATTAGGATTTACTGAGATGGTAATCATAAAGCATATGATCAGTATAGAATAGCAGATAATAGCAGTACTCTGTAGTGTCTGTATAACTGAAAATATTACTTTCATCGCTAACCATACATAAGTTGTCGGCCTCGATGGCGTAGTGGTTAGTGTAACCGACTGCCACGCATGAGGTCGCGGGTTCGATTCCCGCACAAGTCAAACATTTGTGTGCAGAACATGGATTTTTGTCTTGGTCTGGGTGTTTCTACGTATAATATGTATAAATTTACAAAAAAAAAAAGTATATAATATGTATGTTTATCCATTGTCTAGTACCCATAGTACAAACTCTGTTTAGTTTGGGCTAGATGGTGTTGTGTGTATGTGATAGAATAGAAATATGCGTAGAAATACGCGTTCAACTATGTTGAAATATATTAGGACTCTGCAGAAAGGTCATCATCGATATACACACCAGATGGCGGCGATTTCTCTTAAACTGTTTTTTGTCTACTTTGTTTAAAGGAGTATATAAACAAAAATGCCATCGAAATTCAGACAGTATTCGAAGTCGAACAGTCTTTAGATTCCAAAACAATGACTTTCACACATAATCTTAACTACGATCTAATCCTTTTACTTAGCGAAATCGCTGTTGCAATTAACATAAATCCAGGCCCTGGATGGTTTTACTGCCCGACTTTATTCAGCTGTATATAAGTTTTCGCTGGCAACAATGGACGACAATGTAATGTTATATGTCGACGTGTATCGCGTGTCTCATTGTTCGAACAATGTTATATAACAATGAATAGCAGTTTTCATCATTTAAATATTATGTATCGCTACGGGACGTATTTTGGATAGGTCTTGCTGAAGAGAGTATTGTAATATGGCGGCAGACACGTGTGTAACTTGGAAAATATTTTTTATCGATATTTCAATATTTGATACTACGTAGTCCTGTATATATTGCACTGCAGACAATGACACAATAAATTAGAAAATGTAACTTAATTTCTGTTTTTAAGTCATCGGAAGAGGTATCTATCGTCGTTTGTTTGGTATCGGGATTGCAAATATGTTCTACGGTTTAATATAAATCCGTTGCAAGGTTTTTCATTACAGACGAATATATTAAGCGACACTAACAAAATAATTTCTATCTATATTTACTAACTAGCTTTTCCCCATGGTTTCGGTCGCGTAAAAGAAGGTTAGGTTATGTTAGAACAGTACATTTTTAAAATAAAATATAGCCTATGTTACTATGTGGTAATAGGAATTTCATTAAATAAAAGTTGAGATAAAATATTTTTTATTTATACCGATGACAAGATTTTTATATCAATGTTTTTCACACATACTCTCGTCACACATCATCATTATTATCATACACATTTAAAAGATTGTCTAAAAACTGAGCATTATCAAGCTTGTTTGTAAATAAAATAACAAAATCACAACGAAAGAAACAATCACGCAAATCGAGTAGGCAAGGAAGCTGATTTGTGTTATGAGTTAGTTAGTTCCGTTACGATACTTTTTTATTATATAGAATTTAGAGTTTGCGATCTTCTTATCTTTCTGTCGGCCTCGATGGCGTAGTGGTTGGTGTAACCGACTGCCACGCCCGAGGTCGCGGGTTCGATTCCCACACAAGTCAAACATTTGTGCGCATGAACATGGGTGTTTGTCTTGGTCTGGGTGTTTCTATGTATAATATGTATGTATTTACAAAAAAAAAAGTATATATGTATGTTTATCCATTGTCTAGTACCCATAGTACAAGCTCTGCTTAGTTTGGGCTAGATGGTGTTGTGTATATGTGGTAGAATATATTATTATTATTATTCTTTCGGTAAATGAATAGTACGAAAAATTATTAGAAATTATACTTAATATTTTTTTTTCATACGTGTAATCTAAAAATCGTAAAAATTACATGTTAGCCAAAAATGAGCATTCCCCTTTCATGATGATCGGTTGAGTAGTTAAGGCGTGAAAGCGTAACAAACAAACGAACTCACATTCGCATTTATAATATTAGTTAGGATAACGACGCTGTGGTTGTAAGTTGGACATATCTTGACTGCGAATGCTAATTTATTATAAGCTAACTGTGCACTAGGAAACTAAAAACATTAAACAATGAATACTAAAAACGCTGAATACTGAATCAAATATTCAACTCAAGTCATCCATCCTAACTGCGAATGTGTTTGTTACACTTTAGCGCCTTAACTACTCGACCGATCATCATAAAATTTTGCATGCACGTCGTCAGGGTTACAGAAAATGAAATAGAGTACCTTTCTTCCAGGAAAAATATAACTGTTTAGGAGCAAATGAAGCCGCGGGCAAAAGCTAGTAACAAAATACTTTCATCCAAATTCATGACATATAGTAAATCTCGCTTCCAATCTCGTTTGAATTAGATGTATTATACAAGAAAAGTCAAGAAGCTAAGTACCTATAGCATCAAAACTTAAGTTGAGTATAATAAGCTAACTTTGATCGGATACGTCCAGAGGCGCTTTAACGACAGCCCAAAACTCAGCTTATCACTTTTATTTCTTGTTAAGTTCAGATCATTTTCACAAATACGAAGTTCAGCATCGAAGTACGAAGAGTTTGATGCCCTTAAAGATCTCTATCATGCTCCGTCTTCGTTTATTCGACGAGATAAAATCTTTTTGTCATAAATTCTTATCTTACGGTACTTTGTCCACTATAAAGTTACAATGTTGAAAATGTTCGATATCTAGCGATTTCGTTTCAATTCCACAAAGTACGGCTTCGAATATCTCGATTGTGAAGATCGGAGCTTGTACGGAGAAATTGCTTCGTGTGGTGCTCGTATATTGTCAATTCTTAGATATTCTCCAAAGGAAGATTAATTTGCCTGTATCTATACGATTCAATCTTGAGCTTATGGTTATCCTTTTTTATACGGATACCACGTAATCGAATTGAATTCGGAACAGTGTCAATTACAATTTATAATCGCGATTGAGATATGTAAATTTCAATCTTTGACGTAGGATCCTGAATTGTTGGCAGAGCGACAACTCGGTTTGCCAAAGTTCAAATCCTGCTTCATGAATTGACTTTATCCTCTGTTATAATATATATTCTACCTTAGGATGAGATATCTTAATTTTCTATTAAAATATGATATCGTCACTATGGATAATTGCCTATCAATGCAGGCAATCGCTTATTTAAAATTCACATGCATATATACTACCAAATACTACCAATAATCCCTACGTTGCAGAGTCCTTAACAAATATTAAAACTGACATGGATATAAGAAAATATGTTTATAAAATAAATCTGTTTATTACTAGATTGAGATACCTTAATCTTGTTTTAAAAATATGTTATCGTTACTATGGATAATTAATTTTATCAATGCAGGCAATCGCTTGTTCAAAATTGAAATACCGAATACTACATAAATAAACTCCCTGCGACGCAGAGCTGTTTAAAAATTGACAAAGAACACCTAGTCTTGAAAAAGCTATCTATTATAACTATACAAATATTTGCCTCGTGTGGGGACTTGGGGACCGAACACACGTCACCATTCGTGCGGCAAGTTCTCATTAATAAAAAACTACACATACTAGTATAATATGTATTAGTCACCTGATCCACACATGTCAGCCATTGAAAATTATGCAAATTATAAATTAATTCGTATTTAATGTACAGCCATTTGTTTTTTCGACCACCTATTATGCTTAAGAGGAAGTCTAGAATCTATATGTTGCCTAAATTATGGTGTAGTGTACAGAATGACATAATATTATGTGATCTGCATATTAAGTTATTGAAATCAATGAAACAGTGATGGGAGTTCTTTGTGTAAGAAACGATATGTAAATAAAAAGCGATTTATATGCAACATTGATGCTCGCTTGTACACAGACCTATGACAGTGGATATGGGAGTCGGTCCGGTTAAATATTCTGACAGCTGGCCTATCTTTTGAATATCGTTATCCTTTGTATTGCGGGGGGTCAAATGACAGCCGTTTCATGGTATTATATATCTGATATTCAGCTGTATCTAATTATGGCAATATGACCTCGATGTATTCAAACTCAAAATAATTTATCATCTAGAACAGTATATAAACATAACTCTAAGTTTAAATATTAGGAAATTTACTGTAGTTTGCATTTATTGTTGATGTGTTGAGGAAAAAATATATATATATATCTCATAGAACTGACAATGAAATAATATTTTTTTTTATTGTTTTCTATTTAATTTTGTATTGCTGCAGCATATTATTATAGCTAGTTAAATGAAGAAAACGACTTATTTACATAAGTACAAGCAAATTATGAGGATGACGAATTTAAGATTGCAAAAAATTATAATTGCATAACATAAAACCTAATTGCTCAATAATATTGTCTTCTGTTTACGCGAATGTTAGTCATTGAAATTAAATTACTATATATATATATACGGATTTTATCGCGTTGTTTATTTGACGTAATATCACGTATTAAGTTCAATAGTAATAGTAGTGTAACAGTTTCTAAATTATGTAATAAAGTGTCAAATAAACAACGCGATAAAATCCGTATATAGTAGTTTAATTTCAATTAATTGCTCAATTCCTGGATTGGACAATATGTTGAGTTTAGTCAGGATATTCTTAGTAGCAGCAATTACTAAAAGTATCTGATGAACCGTAATGTATCCGGTTGTAGAGTCGTACCCTATTACTTGAGACGTAATCGATGACAAGTGGATTTGACACACCTTTGCTGTGATGGCAATGATAGCCTAGTAAAGACTATTGGACTGCCTCGCAGAAGTCACAAGTTTAATCGCAAGGCACCTATGACTTTTGGAAGTTACGTGCGTATTAACCTATTAAGTCGCAGCAGACACCGGTGAAGAGACAGAATAGATTTTTATTAATATCTGGTATTCTTAAACTTGACAGACTACAGTACATACAGTTCATTATCGCTCGCTTTAACGGTGAATAAAACGGGATTAAATATAATGACCACCAAAAATATCTACTAATTGCGCAGCAAAATATGCTTACTAAAATATATCATACCGAGCACCTATACGCCCCAAATCACTGCATTCCGTCGCGGAAGGGTTAGGTTATGTTAGGTTCCTTCTTAAATCTACCAAAAAGTAGGGCTCCGTCGACTTATTTTGATCTCTGTAAATATATTTTGCTGTGCAATTTGCTTATCATTTACTATTTTTGAGTGTTATATTTTACTATATCTGGTGATAAGTTAAACATAAGCCTATTTACGCTTCGCGGGGCTCCGTCAACTTATTTTGATCTCTTAAAATATATTTTGCTGTGTAATTTGGTGATCATTTACTATTTTTGACTGTTATATTTTATTATATCTGGTGATAAGTTAAACATAAGCCAAATGAAACCTGCATATCTGAAAGTTCTTTAAGTCTGCCAAGCCGCGCTGGACCAGCTTGGTGGACTATGGCCTCACCCTTCTCACACTGAGACGAGGCCCGTATAGGACAGATGACATACTGCCCGTGCTTATCAGTGGAACAGTTTATAAACACCGCTGATATTATAAAATGACCCGATGATAAGTAGATTTTACACACCTCTGCCTATCTGTTTGTATATAAACATTCGTATTTCGTGATAATGTTACGTAAAGACTTACGACCTGCGTGCCGTCGACGTTACGTGGAGACAAGATAAACACTTGGATTGCAAGGTCATGAGAATATTGAAGAATAATTGTGCACTTTTTTAACTAGTTCATAATACTATAATGTAACTCTCTAACCGCATGTATGAATCTAAGTTGAACTCGTATCTATATAATTACGTATTAAAGGCAACCTATGAAGCCTTAGAATACCAGACATAATTAAAATCCTATTGTGTCTAGCCGCCAGTGTGCTTCTGTGACTATACCTGTATATCGCGAGAGTATGCAAATATACAATCCCATTAAATTCTTAAAACAAAGACAATTAATTAATTAAATTAAGTAGATTTATAGAACAAGGAATACGAAGATGGCAAACAAGCAAAACCCAATAATGTCCCGGAAGATGTCCCTACCCGGGAATCGTATTCGGGACCTCACTATTATGCGTAAACATAAGCTAAAACTTAAGCCACGAGACTATCTCAAGGATTAAAAAACAATGACGTCACCATGTAAGATTAAAGTCACAAGTATGAAATCATTCGTGATTTCTAGCTA
Organism: Catocala sponsa; assembly: GCA_963564715.1. Taxonomy (NCBI): domain Eukaryota; kingdom Metazoa; phylum Arthropoda; class Insecta; order Lepidoptera; family Erebidae; genus Catocala; species Catocala sponsa. The sequence continues at coordinate 4,125,776 of OY751352.1, forward strand.
ATATTACCAATGTCAATAAATCATTGATAAAAATGGTCGAATGACTTCAGCCTCATGTTTGTTTGCCATATTTGTTTTATAAGCCAAGATTTAGCTTCATATAGCAACTGCACGTTTGCAAGGTGTGAATAGGCGTTCTTATGGATAGTCACATTTAATGCTTCATTATAAGCTAGCTTTTGCCCGCGGCTTCGCTTGCGTAGAAGTAGGTTAGCTTATGTTAGGAACAGTACATTTAAAAAAAAAATGACGGAAATAAAATGTTAGTCGGTGACAATATAGCTTACTAATTGGGCAAGTAAAAGAATTTTTTAAATCGGTTGAGTAGTATTTGCGTTAAATCCTTACAGACAAACAAACAAATAATCAAATGGTTGAGTAGTATTTGCGTTAAATCCTTACAGACAAACAAACAAATACTTAATTAAATGTTGCAAAAAATTGACTGGCACTAATTACAGATAAATCTATAATACAGGTAAGACCTAACTGTATGCCTGCGAGGAGACAACTGCCGCGCGGCACTATCACTGAAATGGACACTTTAAGTGTCCACTATGAGAAGAGTGAGCTCACAGATTAAATACAGAACAATCGTGTACAATTTTCAGTATAAGTGAGCAATAATGCTATTATTCATAATTCAAATGTCATTTTAGCATTGTGAGTCCGATGACAACGTCCAGAAAAGTGACCATATTAAAATCTTGTAGGGTGCATTTGTGATTTTAATCTTTGTTTACAAGCAGATTGCTAGAAATCCATCTGTTTATTTACTTTTCTTTAGAAATCTCAGTAAAGAAGCTCTCTTTCGCTAGTAAGAATATCAATACGATACTCGGTTTCTATTTTCAACATCAATTCGTTTTGCTTAAGAAGAGTACTTTAGTTGCGTGAATCAATACCATTTTTATGTAACATCGCCTTACTTTGCTCGCCGAAAGCAAGAGTACGCTTGCGATGGTAAGCGGTTATTCGAACTTAAGCTGGACGCTTGTAGCTGGTACCCACTTGCACCACGCATAAGGCAAGTCGAGTGATCGGTACGCTAGCACAAGAGACAAAGGGGAGTCTCCCTGCTATCAATACAACGCCTACTAAGGAGTTTAAAGGTGAGCAAAACATGTAACAGAATTGCACACCCACCAAACTCATTTGCGAGTCTACCGTGAACGTTAGCGTTTTTTTACGGTAAGTAAGGCCCGGTACCTATATTCAAGAAACAAGTCATTTTAGCTACGGATAGCTACTTTAACATATGTTTAATAGTATGTATCAAAAATTAACCGTCTTTAGGTAAAACTTCTCGTCTGAATATGGGAATCGGGCCTAAGAGATGGTTATCTTATCTTATCTTACATGGGGGCCAGTCAGTGCAGACCGGCGACACTTCGACCCAGTGGGATCTTTTGTGTCGACACTCTCCCAATAACGACTGCTATAGATGTTCATGGCAGCCGGGACCAACGGCTTAACGTGCTTTTCGAGGCACGGAGCAAGCGATAATCGTTAATCAATACGCACATAATTTCGAAAAGTCATATAACTTCCGAAAGTCAGAGGTGCGCGACGTGGGTTCGAACCCGAGACCCTCTGCATTGCAGTCTGCTGGTCTCCCCACTGAGCTATCGCTGCTCTTAAGAGATGGTTATTATGGCTGCTGCCGATATAGCAATACAATTCGAGATAATGAATTTTAAACAAAACAGCACGGCTGTAGTCAGTGCTATGAGCCTAGGCACGATACAATTGTCGCGTTTTCGATCGACGGATTTTTCGCAAATCCCTATAAGTGTTATATTACACAGGTGAACATGCTGTGGAAACAATGGGGCACACTCAAGCCTAGGGTTCAAAGCGAGCATTCGCCCCGTGTATGTGTATAGCTGTAATGTACCGAGTCTTCATTACAAACAATTATTGTTACAAGTCTTGCCAGCTTCAGGCTGAGGCTACAGTAGGCAGCGATTCGCGATGCGACTGTGAAAGCGAAACGATATAAACATGTTATGGCTACATTATAAGCGAAAATGTTTAATGTATTCGCTTCAATTTCGCTGACAAGTTGATGTAGCCGATGCCGTGATTACACTAATGTTGTTTCTATCGCATAAACAAATCAAAGATTAATAGCGATATATGGCGTACGGTATAGCCATAAACGTGAATATGAACTATTTGTTTTATCGTTTACGTATCGCAGGTCGTGTCGCGGACTAATGTAGCCTCAGCCTTAGATTTATAAACTAAAACCTACGTATAAAATCATTGTGGGCCGCTTTCGACCTTCTTGTTATTCAGAAACAGGCTATGGGTAATTTACAATTAATTTGTCTGCACGAATGGCGCATTGGTTTAAGTGTCGCCACTGGCAGAGCGTCAAGTGTTATATGTTCGATCCCTACGCGACTCAAAAATTTGTAACCTTAGAGAACAGTTTGTAGTACACAGAAACACTTCTCCAATAATAACTTTTAAACTTTGACATTGAAGCACCAGTCAGCTTGTGACCACGGCCAGCGTAACCTGATCCAAATGTCAAGCCTAGAAAAGGCTTGTCATCATAATCACTATGCATGATCGCGTTAATACCTGTTACATATTATATATACTCCCATGTCTAGAAGTTCAATATGTTTGTATACTCCCGCGATAGGCAGCTCACTCCTACACAGAAGTTGCTATTATAAATCACTAGATGTTCCCGCGGTTTCACCAGCGTTTATCGTTACTGCGCCGTCCCTGTGGTTCGTAGCGTGATGTTGTATAGCCTATAACCTTCCTCGATAAATAGGCTATCCAACACTAAGAAAAAAATTTCAAATCGAACCAGCAGCTCCTGAGATTAGCGCGTTCAAACAAACAAACTAACTCTTCAGCTTTATAATATTAGTATTAGTATAGATAAAGAATTGAGTGACAATGCTATAACACAAAACTAAAGAATAGTAATTTAGTACATCTGATATGAGTTACATACATGTTGTGTGTCTTGTTGCTATGGTAACAACATACATTCATTGACCTCCTCTATGATAGACAGCCTTGAGTTCAAGAATTCTTATATGCCACTAGTGTTGTGCCGGATAATTAAAAATGTAGATCCGCAGATACGGATACGGAAACGGATCAATGGCGTCAAGATCCGCGGATACGGATACGGATCTTAACTTTCTTACTTAATCAGTGTCGAAGCGCATATTGCTACCTAATCACCTACTTACAGAATTTAATCTATGTATAAAAAATTAATAAGGTAAAAGATCCGTCAAAAATGTAATGGATACGGATCTTTTTTCTCCCGCGGATAAGGATACGGATACGGATATCCGGAACATCACTAGTACCTACCTACCATAGTTTAAAATACGTAACAAAAATTACCATTTGATAAATTAATTGTAAGGCAGCCTGCAAGCAATTTCCTAATGTTTTTTTTTTATAAATGATTGTGTTATTAGTTATTAACAACCATTTATAAACAAATTAAAAATACAATTTAGATTCTATGCTAAAATATAGGTATTAATGACTTAGCTAAAAACCTTAAGCTTGCCAGATCTTATACTTTGTGCCTGGATTAGAAGAGTATAAAAATGACATATCCAGTTTAAGTAGGTACTAATATTTAAAGAGATAAAACTTGTTTGTTAGTTTGTAGGGTATATATTTTATTATTTGCATATCTGGAATTATTAAAATGGATTTACTTAAATATTCTTTACCAAAAGCAAGTTACAAGCCTCGAGAAATATGTGCTATTTTAAAGCTATACTATGCAAAAAAGGTCTAATATAAACAGAAATGCATTTCAAATTTACATGGTAAAGAATGGGTGGATGTATGTTAAATGATAATACTAAACAGGAGAATAGTTTTTAATTCAGCTGAGTTACGGAAATGCAATGTCTAATTGGAAATGTTTACACACCTATGCTAAGTTACACCATTATTTTGTGAATAGATAGAGCAAACATTCAACTGGATACATTATTCATAAAGCCTATTTTCCGGTCTTACACAATAACTTATGGCAAAGAACATGGGGTCACTTGTGCAACATTTTTGAGCTGTTACAGCCAATGAGAAGTATTAATTTTACAAGTAAAACCTGTTTGAGCTATAATAGCCTTCAAGCACAATAATAGTATTATTGATTATCAATGATAATGAATTTCTATATAAGCCACCTTTGTAGTTCTTACCCATGTATAAGGTAAATAACTTTTATACAAAGTAGTTAAATCTGTGAGTTACAGAATTGCAGGTCGTTATGGTATAATTAAAGCTGGCTGTGAATTTTTATTCTGATTCTGTTCTACATAGTTTAATTTAGCTCAAGATGCTGATGTCATACAAGCTCAGGAACCAGTAATAGATGTTCTATATAAGTGGATGATAAAAACAATGAGTAAGTTGGATAAAATGAATGAATCAACTGCAAAAACGTCTTGGAGAGCGCGCCCACAGCTCGGCGCGAGCGGAGCGCGCCTTCAACCTGCGCGTGTGTGTATGCATTGTGCATGCAAGAAGTCGTCAAGCCGGTCCAGTATCTAACACCCACACGCGCCGCACGGCATATACCTTCCACCAATCGCACCAACGCGTCACACCACGAGTTTCCCATCCAACATTTTCGAAACCCCTCAACATATCTGATATAAATTTAAAACACGAAAAAGAAACAAAACTATCAACTCATATTTAGAACACACCGTTATGTTATTTCTGAATGAAAAATGACTCAGTCCACAAATAAAAATAAATTCGCCCCAAATTACCACATTACGCACACCGGTAAAATTGGGTAAATGATAACAAAATAAATAATGCACGCGTAAAAATTACGTACCTTCATTGTCGTTGTTTCCTTCAGCGCTACACACCGAAGTCGCCAAAACTCCGACGCACAAAACGCTGAGAAACCTCACAATCATTTTAACTGATTTTATTCTCGCACTGAGTTCACAGTTTTACCGAAAATAACAAATTATACACTCGACATAATCAAACTGATGACACTCGCGCTGCTCAGCAGCGATCGGCCTTTCGCAAATGGCGGCGGATGACGGATGTGTTCATCGATTGCACTCGCTCTTGCGCGTTTACAAAGAATCTCTTAAGTAAAGTTGCAACACTAAATATTCGTTTCGTAAGTTTAAATTGAAAAATGAAACAATTGTAAGAAATTCATTCAAATAACTATGAAAATAGGAATTAAAAAGATTTTAATACAATATTTTCTGATAGTTGTTCACTTTCCATGAAAATAAAATGATGGCAACACTTTCCATAGTTTTAAGCTAGGTGTATACAAAGAGTAAAGTAATACATAGGGAAAATAGTCACACATTGAAGATGATTGTTTGTAAAATACCTATATAATATGCTTTTGTGTTATCAATCAGTTCATTATCGCACATTATCTTTTGTAATCTCATAGACGTGAGTCGTGACGGTCTTTCACTAAGAACAAATAAAAACTAACAGAAGCCGTGACAATTTATGTGTTATATATGCCATGATCGTGGTGGTAAGTCCCGCGTGGTTTGAGGAGTGGCTGGAGAGGCGCCATGGCGCCCTCACCTTCCGGCTGACACAGGTAATGACTGGCCACGGTAGTTTTGGCCAGTTCCTGTATCGTATATGATACGCCGGCAAGAGACGCCCGGTTGTCACCACTGCACACTGCGGCGACTGCCATGCCGTGACGTTGTTGAGGACACGGCGCTGCACACTTTGGTGGAGTGCCCCGCCTGGGCATCGCAGCGCCGTGAGTTGATCGCGGCAGCCGGATTGGTTGCCTTCTCGCTCCCGGCCATAGTTCAGTCTATGGTTCGGAGTGAGAGGTCGTGGAACGCCGTCATCTCCTTCTGTGAGGAAGTGATTTCCATCAAGGAGGCGATGTATGTGCAAGTGATTCGCGCGGCCTCGTCGATAGCGGTTTTGTCTACGAACACCGTGGTAGGTTTAGTCGGTATTCCGGGAGGTACATTATTTCTTATTCCATCTTTCTCTTTTACCCCGGTGAGTCCGACATAACGCCTCCGCCCGCCCCCGCGGAGGGGTATGCGTCAACGCATTCCCCCAGGTAACAACTATTCTACTTTATAAAACATCTACAAATACAAAATTTGTAAGTTTGATATATTTTGTTCTAAAAGTTTGTTTAAACACATTTATCATAATCATAACCATACCTTTATACAAATTGTATAATTAATATTTTTCGATAGATATTTAAAGTAAGTAGAGTATTTTAGGGATTTTAGCAGATTACATTTTTATACATGATACACAAATTGTATTATGTTATGTTTTTGCTCGATTCTTATGTTAAAAACCGCCCGTTTGGCTGTTTTAGCTACTTACTCTTAGTAATGCTGGTACAGTCTGAGACAAAAATAATTTGAATTAATATTTATATTGATTGGCATTGTAAACATGTAGTCGGGATTGTGTATAATTGGCGGGCACTTAATTTATTTTATTGATAAATATAATATATTATGTACCATAGTTTTTTATATTTTGGTTGATTATACTGATCATCTTTATAAATGCACCGACTACGGAGCGAAATGAAGTGCGCAATGAACATATTTGTCATTTGGCAACACCGTAGTTTCGAAAGTTCAATTTCGCATGGCGGACATGAAATGAGCACTGTTATTTGTTGCTGCTCATTTCATTTATTATCTCGTTGTGATTCCTTATGGAAAGACTAATTCTAATGCTATTATTTCTTTGTGGACGTGCTTTATTCATTCCTTAACGTTAGATGATGCTAAAGTATTGTTTATAGTTGCATTTGTGTGAACTGCATAGTGTTTCTCGAAAATGGGAAAATGTGACGAAGCTAATGTCGAAGTGAACATGGGGGACTCGGCGTCCCCTGCGAAACCTGATAATTTCACGTTCACCCCACCTCCAGAGGCACCAGTGTTTGAACCAACGCCAGAAGAGTTCCTGGACCCCCTGGCATACATCAGCAAAATTCGACCAATTGCCGAGAAATCGGGCATTTGCAAGATAAAACCTCCAGCCGTAAGTGTATTTCTTTGTTTCAACAGTTAGTGTGCCACTATATAGGTATTTTGAAATATATTTCTGCTTACAAAACACGAATATATCGTAGATTTCTAACCATAAAACCTCTCGCGAATTACGTGTGATGCAACCATATTACCTCGAGTTATAATGCTGCACGTTATCTAAATTATTATTTTTTCTTTTAATCCCTAGCAATACGTGTCAAAGTGTCGGGTGAACGTAAATTATGATTATATTTTGTTTATTTTGTCGTAAATGCAGTTGCATATTGTATTGTGGAGACTGGTTGCCATTTTGTGTCATGCCCTCCTGCCTACGATAGTTTAGATAAAAAAAGAACTATTGCGAGTTTTTTGTCGTGAGTAACTGTAATGTCCACTCTGGTGGCTAAATACACACAAAAATATTACAATGATCTTCATTACAGTATGAATATTTGCATTTTAAATTAGTGTTATGGCTATGAGAGTGAATATGCAGTTGACTATAGATAATCAACTAAATTATTGGTATGCAAGACCTACTTACTGTATATTAGTCTTTGGAAATGTTTCAAAGGCTGCCTTCAAGTCAAGTAAGACTGCTTTGTCATTCCATTGTGTGATATAAAAAAATGAATCAGAAATTATTGTGTTATATATTTTTGAGTAACACATAATAATTGTTTCACTTAACTTCATTTGGTTGAACATAAACTGTTTAGATATTGCATAACATTGATGTGAATAAATAATTTTTATATTATCTTTTATATTTTGTATACAATGTAATAATCATGTATGCAAAAGTGAACATATTAATCTGCATAGAAATATACATAGATATAGTAATTTAATTAAATGACTGGTGATCGGAAATAAATGGTACTGAAAATGTATAATAGGCTGAAAAAGGCAGACATTTCTCTTATATATATGGTATTGTATAGATTACATATTATTTAGTTATTTACCTCTATGCACAATTTGAAACAATGTAAATAGGCCCATTTAACGCCAATAGGCATTATCTACCACTCTATCTTTTGATGGTGCATTGAAAAATGGAGTAGGTGTATGTAAAATCTATATTATTTTTATATTCTGTATGATCTTATGATCTAGGTAGTTAATATAAAGGAATTACTAAACTATATGTATATCCGCACCACCTGATGTGAATGAACTGTATTTACAGTTACTGTTGAACCTGAAAACATGTAAATTGTTTTCATAAATTCTTTGTCATGTAATCAACATTATATTTATAGTTAGTTGAAATCTACTTCACTTATGAAATGTCTATGTATACAAAGAAGAATATGATATAGATCTGTTTATTTTATGATTTATATAATGTACATTTTATATACATACATAGATTCACGCCTGTTTCCCAGAGGGGTAGGCAAAGACTATGGATTTTCATTTGCTACGGTCCTGACAAACTTCTCTGGCTTCATTCACTTTACTTCATCTACATTTTATTGTATTAATGGATGTTAGACTAATACATATCCTAGATAGTTATTAAGGAAATTAATGGAGACCGGTCCAGCTGTGATCTTAATTTGTATGTAATGGAAATCCCAAAAAGTATATTTAGTTTGTATATAATAATCCTTCAAGAGTTAAAATCAAGACAATGGAAATTGCATTGCATCTTAGTCCTGAAGGCTGTGTTGGGCAGATGATTAAAAAAATTCCATTATATGATTTCTAGTACCCAACTTTGATAAAATATTACTTTCGGTAATAACTGGGCTTGTATACTGAATATGAACACACTGTTTCAATCTTGGCATAATTCCTTTTATATTACCTACATCATTTTGAGTGGCTGATATGGATTTTACAGATTGTTGGGAAATTTGTAATGCTATTTATGTATAAATGCTTCCTTAAGCTGGCAACATGAACTGAATTCAAACAAACTTAACTGAAAATATTAGTATATGAACATATCAGTATTCTTTCTTTTATTCTTGTTATGGAGCTCCTTCACATTCTCACACTATCTCTCACAGACATTTCATTAAGGTTGTACGACCAGCCCTGTAATAATTACTGATTTACTTACACTGATGTTTTATTGTGTAAATCTTTATTGTAACATTTTTTAATCATGCTGTAAAATCCTTAAGACAATTTAGAGAAAGAGTACTTAAACATGATTATACTGTCTTCTTGAAGTTCTCATGATAAAATTCTGTTATCTTAAAGTTGTGAACTACAATTATATGGTTGCTGTTAAGTGAAGTAAAAGTAGAGCCTATGTGAGAAGAATACCGTTTAGTTTGGTCATTTTACTTCATCAATACAGATTTTGTTGGTTATGCTCACAAAATTTCATGAAATTGTCAATCAGTAGGCAGCCGAATACAATGACACAAACAGCCTTGTGTCTTGGTTTCAGGGTTTGAGGGTTAGCCAAGAGATTAAAAGCCTTTATAAGAACAGGGTGTTGAGTACTATGTTACGGTCACTCGACAGGTTAAGTGAATGTAATTTTAGCAATTCCTTGATTTATTTATTTATAGTTAATTAAAACGATACAAAACCATTTACATTAATTAACTTAGAAACACTGACACATTAATTACAAAATTATAATAGTAAAGATTTAAAAAATAATAAAAATATAAATTAAATATAGTAATTATTTTTTTTTTTTTTTTTATATATTATTAAGGGACTTTCACACATTGTGCACATCAGTCCCATCGTACCCTAATTACATTTTTGCATAAACAGTTTACAAATATTATTTATTTAAAAGTAACAAATACACACATTTACTGTAGAGTCATCAGCCTAAACAGATTCTTTGCTGTTTCGGAATTAGGTTGAGCTAAAATGCTGTTAAAGCTACCAACATCGAATCTGTTTAAGCCAAAATCCCTCATCTGTATTCTCATAGACTCATACCGAACACACTCCATATATAACAAGGTTAAAAACAGAAGTGAACAAATTTATGTCCGCATGTTGATTATGTATGTATATTCCTAGAGGCTGGCAAGAAATAAAAATAATTGTTAATTAACAAAACTATGAAATACAGGAAATGTCAACTTGTAGTACTATTTATATGATGAAAGGATAAGTTTGAAGTTACATTTTTTAGAGTTTTCATTGTTTGAATTGAAATTAATTACATACAGACTCACATTTCTTTCATAGAAGAGTAGGCAGAGACTATAGATTTATATAATTATGTTATAATACTAGCAAATCTCTGTTACTTAATTCTTACTACATTTTTCATATATATTTGTTGGTTTAAGGTATCCGTAGCTGGTGTTTCTTTAATGTTCCTCCAATCTGATCAGTGGATGTTTGTTTAGTTGTTCCACTGACCTCACTGACATTGAAGAATTAAGTGAATAATAAATAGTAAAGGTAGATTCTGTGTTAGTTTTTTATTTAACTACTATTCAGTAGAATACCTATTATTAGTGGCAATGGACAGTTAACTGCAGTGGTGCTTATGGAGCTAATCAGTACCTTTAATGTTGTTTAGGCTAAATTATGAACATATGTGCTTGTCATGTGTACCTATAGATTAAGTTGTCATAATATTATCACTGATTATGTAGTTTTGTGCTTACATGATACAAGCAAGACATTCATGTGAATAGTTTATATCAAAATTAGGGGGCAATATAATATGTTCATGCAAAGTAGCAAGCAGTTTTGGTAACTAATAATTTCTACTAAGTTTTATTATACTCAGAAATATAAGTTCAGAAATTTCCGAAGCAAGCCAAGCAGCTAATGGAGGTATCCCCCAAATTATAATAGGCTCTCCTAAGCATATTAGTGCTAAAACCAAGTCACAATAACTAATCACTGTTACAAAACAGGTTGTTTTGTAGAGTTTTTAGATCTTTATAATATAAACACAACTGCAGGTCAGACGGAGACATTGTAAAATGCTGTACTAGTTGAAAATCCTGTATCAAAAGAGACAAGCATTGAAACAGCAGACTATGTATAAACTTGATATAACCATAGACATCAAAGAGAACAAATCTCCAACCAAGGATTTGCCATACCATATTAAAATAACCATGCACATGCACCAAGATACCTGAATTGTTTTGTCAAGGATGCTTTGTATGTATTTATGTATAGTGATGGCAATATATTTGAATGCAATTGTAAACATTGGTATCTCCAATGCTAGTAGGCCTGCTTTGGAACCATATTTATTGTAATTTTTACTTGTTCCATTTAGTAAACAAATAATCTATACTTATAATAAAACTGTAGAGAGGTCAATTCTGTACATTGAATATATATTCAAAATTAATATTGGAGGATGAATGGTGATCGATACTGATGACAAAAATGCAATCAGTAAATTTTTTGTCTGTCTGTCTGTCTGTCTGTCTGTATGTGCACGCATGGGTCAAAAACTACTGAAGGGATTTTAACCAAACTTGGTACGATTGTAGTCCATACTCCTGGGCAGGTTATAGGCTATATAACATAACGCTAAGACACATAGGAGCTGAGCAGTGACGATAAATTTGAAGCAAGTCGGACGAAAATGCGCTTTCGAGCTCTTATCCTCGCATACGTTGATCATACACCAAAAGTATGTATTACAAAGATGATGGTCTTCAAAAGATCTACACAAAAGTCCTTAATAGTATATATCTATCTTTTATAAATTAGCCACAATAATGTGTTTAATCGTTAGGCATTTCTTCAAAGTGTATTAAAATACATAAATATATTGTATTTCACATAGATATATCTTTATCAAACTCCCATATTCAAAAGTACACTTTAATATTTATATTATAAAAAAATATATAGGAATCGGTTTATAAACACACAAGATATAGATGAAATAAAACTTCCAAATCTCGCCACGCCAGTAAGGGTACGGCTATACGGTTGATTGTTGTTTAACGCGCGAAACGGCCATCCGCTGCATTTATAAAAAGGCGGGGGCGCTCACGCGCCGACTTCACTCACATTTTGTTTGTTTGGTTGAACGCGGTAATCTAAGGAACTACAGGTAAAAATTAGAAAAATATTTCAGTGTTGGATAGCCCATTTATAGAGGAAGGCTATAGGCTATATAACATCACGCTACGACCAATAGGAGCAGCGCATAAATGAAAAATATTGCAAAAACTAGGAAAATTCTCTTATGTGAAGCAAACGAAGTTGCGCGGGTCAGCTAGTGTGGACATAAAATCAATCTGGTAGCTAGGGACAATACATAGGGAGCCAACTTTATGTATTTTCTTCTCTTTTCTGTGTTCTCTATTTAAAGCAGAATTAATATAGTCTGAAATCAGCAATTAAATTATATGTATTATAGAGAATTGTTTGTTTTCCAAATAAGGTAAATAAAAAATGGATTAAATAGTTAAGTATGTGCAATTGTCAACCATTCTAACCATGTCATACTGATACTCTTTGAAATGTCCATCTATCTATTATCTATGAAATATAATCTCTAAACATCACCATATTATCCATTTGACAAATATAGAAGTTAAGATGATGAATATTAATTAGTAACTCAGGGTTAAATTATTAGGTCACTAATGTCAATCTGTTGCGTACATTACATTTGCAAATTATTTATGATGCATGGTGCTCATCAATAGGCGTAAAATGAAATGTCAATATATAGTAAAATTTAATAAAAATTATTGAAATTAAATGTGGTTTTGTAAATTTGTAAGGGGTGATAAATGGAAGGTCTTTTTTAAATACTGCTCTCCTACTAAGAATAAATCCAGTGTTGCAGGGGACATTATAAACATTTAAACAAAGAACTCTCAGACTCTGAATAACTATTTGTAGAATGGTCAAATTTTTGTCTTGTGGGGATTGAACCCACAACATTCAGCACAGCAGCAGTGGCTGTGATATCTATTTTTATATATGTTAAGATTTCTTAAAAATAACAATATTGCAGGCAGCGAATACAAGAGTGCTTCTTTCAATACCATGTGCATAATTATGTTACAATACAAACAATACACTCAATACTACTATGATACTGTAACAAGGCTATAACTGTATAATAGAGATATTTAAAAAAAAACTAATTAGGATTTTTTATTTTATTTTGATATTGTTTTCATAGTTTAGTTAGGTGGAGTTTAAATTAATAAATAGATCATGTGTATGTATATATTAAAAATCTATTTTGATTTTTGAGTTGGATAGAGTTTTTAGATCTTTATAATATAAACTAGCTGTCCTGGCAGACGTTGTCCTGTGCACAAGAAAAAACATTAAAAAAAAGATTTATATATACAGGCTGATTGGTAAAAGACTGGACATATTGAAGGAGGGTATTGAGTACTCGATTCTGGCGCAGAATATCTAAAAAAAATAGGTACTTAAAATTTGACGTAATTATCCAATAAAAACTTAATGTGCGGACACTCTTGCGCATATATCAAAGCTAAACAAAACCTCCGCCCCCGCCACAAGCTACCGCACCCCGCACTCTTCCGAATTTGCACCCCCGCCCATCCTTTTCTTATCAAAGGTCATTAGCCTCTACAGCTGTGTACGCAGTGTCCACATTTTATGAATATTTCATAAAGGTTTTCTTTGCAAGTTATACAGATTTTATTTTTATTTCTTTTTTATGTTACATTTGACCATAAATTATCATGTCCTTAAGTATGTACAATGTTTAACCAGTCATCCTGTATTTGTGTGTGTGTATTTGTAATTAAACTCCTCCTAAACGGCTGGACCGATTTTGATGAAATTTTTTGTGTATGTTTAAGTGGATTCGAGTATGGTTTAGATTTGTTTTTTTTATATTTCTATTTCTTGTGTGGCAATCATATAAAATTATAATACAAATATAAAATGATTTCTATGTCAGATAAAGAGTTTTTAGGTTTTTGTCTATACATGCTCTAAAGCCACACGGAGTTTAGAAATGTGTCTGGCAGGTATCACATTCCCTGTTATTTGTGACTTAAAGACCATTCATTGTGATTTTAGGTTGTAACTTCTACTTACTCTTTTGAAAATACAGGTATGAGTGTACATAATTATGTATGTATACTTAAGGTACGCAACCCACTGAGCGCGTCCAAATTTTTTTATAGACATTTCCCACTCTTGGCTTAATTCCTGTGCAGATGCAGGGGACTTTACAAACCAGTGTGTGTGACCACTTAAACCACTACGCCATCCGTGCAGTCGCACGCAGATTACAACTTGAATTGCACTTGACCAGTGTTTTATTTAATACTAGCTTTTGCGCGCGGCACCGCCCGCATGGTACCTACATTAATTATTAGTAGCCTATGTCCTTTCCCAGGTTTTAAACTACCTCTGTGTCAAATTTAATCCAAATCGGTGTAGTGGTTTAGCCGTGAATAGGTAACAGACAGACAGACAAGAGTTATTTTCGAATTTACAATATTAGTAAGGATTGCTTACGGTATTACTCTTTGTTTTAACATGTATGCATTTTGTATTTGGTCACTCAAATTGTATTATATTATATGCACTTGATAGTTGTCACAGTGAGACATCAACCTAGACTGTTTGGACTTTGAACTATTAGCAGTTGAATGCTGCGAATCGTGCGAGAGAGTGTGTTATATTTTTTATTTTGTCTTACTCACGCTAAACGGGACGCGACGCTCTATCCTTACCATTATATCGATACCACTATGCACTGTCCCTTTCCTACCATTCTCTATTTTGTATGTCGCGTAGTTATGCGTATATAGGGTGTCTATCTTGATGTATAGCCGTGTGTATAAGGAAAATTTTAATTTAATTACTATTGGGCATTGCTGGTCAAGGACCTTATTGAGTAAAATTTAATCATTGACCACTACTTAGTTGTGAATGTACTCTCTATCGGTACATTTGAGACAAGATGCTGAAATCAATTATAATAATATCATACCATTGGAATATCAGATATAATTAAAAACCTTTTGTGTGTGGCTGCTGGTGTGCCACTGACTCGGAAGGTTAAATTAACTTTTTTGTAGCTCTGTTACAGCATCTATCTCAGGTAACAATTTTTACATTTAAAACTAATATATGTAAAATATAAATTATTCTTGTTTTCCCTACAATATTGAGATTCTTTATGAATCAGTGTTTCAAAAAAGGAAGAACACAGTGCGATCCCACTTAGACATGTGGTTGTGCATAAATACAAAATCTCAACTGTTAAAATACAATCAGTGGCACAAGTTCATAAACATTTGTGAGATTATAAATTGTATTGACTGTTACCAATTAGTTACAGTAGTATTAGTTTGCTTAAACACAGTTGATAAATGTAAAAAACTAATTTTACTTGATGAAAAGCTTTTAGAATTTCAATTATTGATGTATTTGAGCAACCGTTTCTGTGTTAATGATGCATCCTTACTTGAACATTATACTCAAATTTATCAGTTAATATCTTAAGACAAGTGCTACATGTAAAGATGCCATTTACATACCTCTCCACATGAGATAAGATTCAAGAACTATTAATGACTAGCTTTTGCCCACGGCTTCGCTCGCGTTAATTTAAAATTTGAGAATCAATTCGGGTCGTACTCTGCTTGTAATAATATAATTCAATCATGATTCGAAAGACACGTGGCGCCATCTATTATCGTTATTGTTGTTTTCCTCGGGAACAGTAAATTTTTTCGGGATGAAAGGTAGCCTATGTCCGTTTCTGTACACAAAATTTCAGAATGATCGGTTCAGTGGTTTAGGCGTGCAAAGGTAACAAACAAACAAACTCATTAGCGCTTTTATAATATTAGTTAGGATTAGGATGTTAGTACTAAGTTCCATTACTTGTATGTCATTGATTGCACCTTCACCCTTGGGCTCATTGTAGCTTTGCGTTTTATGTGTATGTATATTAGCGATTTTCGAATCTTTACAATTACCCTGTATTGACAGTAGGACCAGTATGCGCTGGCGGCACTGGAACTGGTAGATTTGGCACTTGTGTGCCACTTTTTTACTATGAAAAAATGATTTGCCCAGACAGGTTGCAGAGATCAGCTGTAATTCTCATCAATTATAATTAATTTAACTATTAATTATGATAAATTTTTATGTTGTGTTTGATTGAATGCACATAATTCAACTGAGATCATTAATTAAAATGATTAATCATGTTTTTATTTTGTTGTAGCATTGGCAGCCCCCTTTCGCAGTTGACGTTGACCGGCTGCGGTTCACTCCTCGGATTCAGAGGCTGAATGAGTTGGAGGTAAGTTTACAAAAGGTACAAAATATTAGTGTATGTATACAGCATGTAACAAAAACGTGGTTATGTTTTAGGGTCCCAATGTAATCATAAATAACTTGTTAGTCGAAAATCATAATTTTGTGTATATACTGTAAGGAAACTCTAGAATAAGTTCTCAGACATTTATTTTCCATTTATAATTATAACATAATTAGAATTAATATTTTACACTTTATATAGTTATACAATATGCATACCTTTTTTAATTCAATGCAATATCCGCCACATTAATACATTTTTACTTCACAACCTTATCCGTTCGCCACTCAATGCACGACTGCCCGTTATCGTTCCGCGCGTTAGTTTTATACTACCAAGCGTAGTAGGGCAGTCGAGCAAAATCAGTGTTGCCAACAGAAAATAACCGGTACAATTAAACATATTCAAATAATGCTTATACATCGCTACACTTTATAATTATTTTATAGATATATTTAATATTCTACCTATAATCGCTAACAATACATACTTTGAATAAATTTTTGAAGTGCCTTTATTATTTTTCTAACTCTCACTAAAACATAAAATAACACAATAATATAAATAACTACATATAATTATGTAACGTGCTTAATACACATCATATATTAGGTACATAATACCATACTCACTATGTAGTGAATACAGTATTGTCTTACCAGTAAATGTTACACATTATCTGCTATGTTATAATTATTATATACTACACCTATATACACGTAACTTGTTTGCGCAAACTATCCACCATATTTGTTTTATAATGTAAAGCCATAATGGTAACTAGATAACCACTAAAAAAAAAATTACATCTTTAATAATAATTCATGCTAAGATTTGTCACTGTGTCATAAGGCCTTAATAATAACTTAACGGTTACTCAATCTCCAGGAGATACATAACAATAGATTTTTTATTGTGTCTATAAAATTACAGACGATGGGATAAACATGTGTTTGTATTGTACTAATAAACGTTTACCTCAGTCTCGATGCGCTGTCGCGCTAAAATTAACACTTTTTCTAATATACAGAATTCCTACGTACGATGATTGGCCTGTAACTTTTAGTAATTACATTTGTAATTCTTTATTGTATTTTCTCTGTTAGTGATTGTAAATCTTTTGAGAAAATAAATGTTTTTAACCGTATGTGCATTTGTTGTTGCTAGCGTTATAGTCTATGGTAACCATTTAATTATATTTTCCTGTGACAAGTATTAGACAAATATACTTTGATAAATTTAATTTTTACGATTTTATAAGCATTTATATACTTTAGAGTAGCAGTTGCCGGAAGAAAGATATTAAAATTAAATGGATCCGGCAACTGGGACCGCGGTCCTAGTTAATTGCGGTCCCAGTCGACGAAATCCTCTAAAATGAATGAATGAATTTATTGTTTCATTGATCATAACATAACACGGGATTTTATACTAGGATAAAAGGTAGCCTATATCCTTCCCTAGGATGCCATCGATAGAGATACCTACCTATCATCGTGGCATCTCGGTCACCCTTACACGGATGACTGACGAGAGCACGATATTTTAAATCTATTTAGTGCTAAACGTATTTTGTGAGTTGTCGTGCAAGTGGCCCTAAGAGTATTTTTATCAAATTTTAAGTAATTAAGTAGTGAAGATCAAACTCATTATGAAGCGACAATTTATTTTTTTGTATAAAGCCCCTCAAGTCGCCACGGAAATAATTGAGCTTGTCCACCTTTATTTGCACTATTCGAATATGGAATAAAAAATATCGACGTAATTCTACTTACGCCTGTACTGCACTGGGGGAGCTATATATTAGCTACTAGCTTTTGCCCGCGGCCTTGCTCGCGTCAATTTAAAATTTAACAATCAAATCGGGTTGTACTCTGCTTGTAATAATATGATTCAATCATGATCCTAAAGACACGTGGCGCCATCTATTATCATAAGAACGTTATTGTTGTTTTCCTCGGGAACAGTATTTTTTTTCGGGATGAAAGGTAGCCTATATCCGTTTCTGTACACTTGACAACGTATATGCAAAATTTCAGGATGATCGGTTCAGTGGTTTAGGCGTGAAAAGGTAACAAACAAACTCATTTTCGCTTTTATAATATTAGTTAGGATTAGGATTAGGATGCTATGTTCACAGAAATCTGTTTAAATATGAGCAGTTGGAATCTACAAATTACTGTTAAACACAAATTACGCGTAATCTGTTTTCCTCATCGTTCCTCATTAGTTCAATGAATAATTAATCAGGTTAAATATGTTTGAATTTATTTATCATGTAAATAAACTATTTCTGTTTTCGAGATAAACATTATTTCATCAAACTTTTTACACTAAGTAGGTACCTACTAAAAGCTTTTAGACTATGCTCTTATCCTTGTAACACTGAGAAGAGACCTGTCCCCAGCAGTGGGACAGTTTAAATACAGGCTTGATATTGTATCTATACTAATATTATAAAGCTGAAGAGTTTGTTCGTTTGTATGAATGCGCTAACAACAGGAACTACTGGTTCGATTTAAAAAAATATTTTAGTGTTGGATAGTCTATTCATCGAGGAAGGCTATAGGCTATATAACATCACGCTACGACCCACGGGGGCGGCGCAGTAACGATAAACGCGGGTGAAACCACGAGAACATCTAGTTATTTATATTTAATCCAAGTAGACGTTACTTGGCGGAAGTCCATTGAAATAAAATTATTGGGAAGAGATTGTATTACTTTTATAAGGTTTTTAATGAAGCGTAAGGAATATTAGTAAGTAATTGCCATAGCCTGTGACCACTTACCGGAGTAACAGACACTCATTACAAACTTAGAGAAAAAGTATTACAGACGGGTAAATAAAATAAAAATAGAATTGGAAACGTATTTTTTTGCTTGTCTTTTTTGGTTAACAAATAACTCCTAATAATCTTTCAGTTACTGCTCTCAGGCGTTATATATTACTAGCTATGCCCTAGGTCTCACCCGCGTCATTGGTATTTGTGGTTACTGCGCCGCTCCCGTGAGCCGTAGCGTAATGTTATATAGCCTATGTCCTTCCCAGGGTCTCAGGCTATCTCCATTCCAAATTTCATCTAAATCGGTTCAGCGGATTAAACTTGAAAAGGTAACAGACAGTTACTTTCGCATTTATAACATTAGTAACGTTTATCTAACAAATAGAGATGACAAATAAAAACGCATATAGACCGTTGGACTGCCACGCAGTTCATGGAGTAGAGCTCTCATGAGAAGAAGTGAGTAATGTTTTGTAATTGTTGCTTGTTTTAAAACCCTATTGTCTCTTCCAGGCTATCACTCGCGTCAAGTTAAACTTCTTGGATCAGATCATCAAGTTCTGGGAGCTACAGGGCTCGGTGCTGAAGATCCCTACGGTGGAACGGAAACCACTCGACTTGTATGCTTTACATAAGATTGTCAAAGAAGCAGGTTCGTATATTTTATTGTTATATTTTATTTAAATAGTTTTAAGGCTTGAATAGGCCCGGTTTCAATATCAAGAAACGTTTTAAATGTACATACGTAGTTAATGGACATGTAGAAAGAATGGACGAGGAAAGGCTGACTAAGAAAGTTTATAAGGCTAGCGTGAATGGAACAGTCGCAAGAGGAAAATCTAGGCGAACGTTTCTCGATCAGATCGGAGGCGTTCTGGACAAAGGCCAGGTTAAGAGCTCCTTGAACCGACGGGCGTGTATGAGGAATGTGATGAAAGTGAATGAAGTCAGAGAAGTGTGTCAGGATCGTAGCAAATGGAAATCCGTAGTCTCTGCCTACCCTTCTGGGAAACAGGCGTGAATCTGTGTATGTATGTATGTACGTAGCTAAAACGATTCAACTCTGAAAGCTACATAGCTTGACACATATTCCATGAAAGATATGTCAAAAGGGGAATGCCTATTCTCCATAGTGTCTCAGGCCAAAGGTGGACATCAAAAATTATTATAAAAATTGAGTGTTTTAAGATCTTAACAGTATTACATATCTAAAAAATATATTCGAATTGATTTGAAGCCACTATTTTAGAAATACCTATAAAAATAATGTATTGAGGTTATTTTTCTATACGAAAATATGTCTGGCTGTGAGATAATTCAAAAACATCTCTTTTCTCAATGCTCTATTATTTAATTATAATAGGAGGTGTGTTTGTAATATATTTTTATCCAGTTATACTTAATAGGGTATGAAAAAAACACATTTATTTTAAACGTCTATATTCTCGTCATTGTCATATACCTACTACTAACAAACTTACTTTTTACTTTTACGTTTTTTCAATAGACTTACTCTTTTTAACTTTTTTTTTGTAAATTGTAGTGGCGTCAATTTGAATGAAAGTAAATACGTATTCTTTACGACAAAATCAACTGGGAAGTGTTTTGTCTCTAGCCTCTTGTCCACTCGTAGCCTCAGATGGGCGTTCCCCTTTACTGTCCTTAGGTAAAACGACTCGTTTCGTAATATTGGTACTGGGGTATATACCATTACTGCAATAGGAATAATTGCTATGTCACGGCCGTCGCGACTTAACAAACATTCAAATAATGGATACCTACACCGACCACCTAGACTCAAAACAACTATATGTGGAACACACAATATTTTTTTTGAAATTATGCTACTATATACGGATTTTATCACGTTGTTTATTTGACACTTTATTACAAAACTAGATGTTCCCGCGGTTTCACCCGCGTTTATCGTTAATGCGACGCCCCCGTGGGTCGTACCGTGGTGTTATAAAGCCTATAGCCTTCCTCGATAAATAGGCTATCCAACACTAAAATAATTTTTCAAATCGAACCAGTAGTTCCTGAGATTACCGCGTTCAAACAAACAAACAAATTCTTCAGGTTTATAATATTAGCATAGATTTAGAATTTAGATCCAGTAATTCAAATAGTCAAACCCAAGAAGAAGCAAACCACAGCTAGACTTCATGATACTTTGAGCTCATTCTGCGTAAATAGAAACACCCATGATTAAATTATGTTCGAGTACTTTGAAATAACTGCACTGGAACATTAAGACAACTACCATCTTAGTCTCCCCGTGACAATGGCTGCTGAAAAGCAACTGAAATATCGGGCAAAGTGTAAACATAAATATAAATAGTATAATAGTATAGTAATAGTATAAATAGTTTCAATAATTCAATTAGCTTAAAAGTTAGTAAAGTTTAATAGTAATAGTAGTGTAACAGTTTTCAAAATATTGTACTAAGGCAGGAGACGTTTGCGCACTACTATTTATGATATGAAGTATATTATGTCGATTAAGATTTATTTATTTAATTTTTTGTTTATGTAGGGTTACATTATTATTTTATTACATATTTTTTTATTATTTATAATAAAAAGGAGTCCCTATTTTCAGACCTCTAGTGTCAAAATTCTGGAAGTCTCATACAAACTTCCATCCCCTAGTTTATGGGGTTGGGGGATAAAAGTTACAAGTTTTATAATTTTGTTGTTGTTTGTGTACTAATACTAACGTACATACCAAATTTCAGCTTTCTAGGACATTAGAAAATACCCTAAGAATTTTGATAATCATCAGTGTATCAGTGACAAAATCAGTATTTTTTAGATATCAATATAAGATTAATATAAGAGCTATGCAATTAAAACTTTATATGTTTAATAAGTTCGCTATTGACAACATACTCCGGGAATTTTGTTTATCTAGTATGATCCAAACCCAAGTTATAAGGGTTAAAAAAAAAACGACGAAGCGCTTCGAGAAAAGGTAGGTTGCGCTTCGCTTGGCTCGTCTTGGCGTGAGATATAACATTCTGAAATTGAGAACCTACTACATTTTTAAAAGAATACAAAGTTAATTATGCTTATTGAAAAAAATAGGTGGTTCGATTATTATTGTTATTGATATGTAAACAGAATAGTATATACTGTTATTAGCGTTGTATATCGTTTTTGGAAAGCGTCTATTTTGAAAATATACCATGTATATACAATTATACAAAGACTGTATATCACGGAATAATCTTTACTGCCATCAATCCAATCTTGTATCTCAGAAGTTAAAATCCCACAGACATAAAAGCAGGCAGATTATTGACAAAGTAATTTTTTTTAAAATTAAACTAGTATTTGTGTTTACTTGAATTTTTACCCAACTGTGTCAGAAGAAGGGTTATGTTTTCGAGTTTCAGTTTGTACGATGTATTTTCTTTGGCACGCACTGTAGCCTACTCGGCGTGATAGATATTAATAAATGAGATGTTAAATGCGTCTTAACAGCGGGAATGACATGGGGTATATTATTTTTGGGAAAATAAATATGGCCGCTGTTATCGGCATTTTTTCTGCTGCATGATTTATGCTTTTGATTGTTTTTGCAGTCGGGTTTGGTGTTTATTTATTTATTACTTGTTATATTTATTTTACCTTTTTAAACAATGTGACCTAGTTCAGAATAAGGTATAGTCGATATTTATTTTTAGTAAATTTTGTGAAATCCAATCCAAAAAAGTTTTAATTTAAAGCAAGCTTTTATTGAGTCAGCCAGGCTTTACCTATAGGGTACTTGACTGAAGGAGAGAGGTAGCCTATAGGCTACCTCTATTGCGTAGCAGTAGTAATTGCGGGTTCGATTTCAGAGTCGGGCAAAGTGAGACTGGTTACTTTTACTCAGTAGCAGCACTGAGTCTGGAGCTGCCCGGTACGACACTAGATTTGCACCCATTTTGATTTACGTGGGACCTAAAATCACATTACGCCAAGACCAGTAATCTTATAAAATAGCACACGATACACTGCCCTTTGTTACTTGAAATATATTCTCCAATAGATTCAATACAGTTACCTCATAGATCCAAACCTCGTCAATTATGAATAAGGCTTAATATAGACGGTTTAAAATAGAACAACCCGGCCCACTTACACCCACGCGTTGTTATGAATCGAACTCTGCTTTAGGGGTGGGCG
This sequence comes from Catocala sponsa, assembly GCA_963564715.1. NCBI lineage: Eukaryota > Metazoa > Arthropoda > Insecta > Lepidoptera > Erebidae > Catocala > Catocala sponsa. The sequence goes on from OY751352.1 coordinate 4,149,028, forward strand.
ATAGAGCATGTTTATACAAATGCGAATTTATGAACCCTAATTAAACTGTCAATGTGTAATATTGAAATGTCACTAGAATTACTGTAAAGTTCAAATTGTTTTATTTATAAAAACTAGCGGTCGCCTAGTGCTCGAAATTCGACCAAAGTTTGCCTGTAAGATATTGCTGATATATTATGTCATTACATATTGATATATGTAACCATAGTTACGCGCTTCGATTGCGTGTGTCAAATGCATGGTTGTGTGCGTGTAGTGCTTTTTCATTAATTTAAGTGTATTTCTTATGCATATTTTATATAAATACTAGGATTCGACCCTCCTTCTCCATATAAACTTGTAACTGTGCCAAAGTTCATACTCCTCCGTCCGCGAAATTTTCGTAAAAAGGGGTACAAAGTTTTTGCTTCACGTATTAATATATAGATATAAACTTTATTTCTGGATTTAAAAAGATAACTCCCGCACTATGAATATATCCAGTGTCGCGGGAACCTTACAAACATTTAAACAAAATATATCTGGGATTTCTTTGTTCGTGGTCAAATTGGTCGTTCAACGAGAGATCGAGTGACTATTTGTAGACCATAAAATTTCTGTCCCGTGTGGGATTTGGAACAACAACACTTGGCGTATTAGCTGTGTTCGTCACGGCTAATACGCCAAGAGTTGACCAATTAAACCACTACGTCATCGGTGCAATCTTTACAAAACTCAAATTTAAACAATATTTAATCTAAAGCAAAACATTTATTATTTAAATACTGGACATTACGTACTTACTCACTTTGTTCACGTATTAGGAATTACTCACGTTGTCACTAATATTTTGACATTATTCCTTGATATTGTAATTTAATTGATAATATTCTGACATTTTTATTGTTAAACTAAATATTATATTAATTTAATTCATTAATCTTTATACTATAAAATTAATTGTCTACTCAAGGAATGAAATCATAATTTTAATATTTCTACATCAGCAATTGTAGTATGTGTGAATCAATTTTGAATATATATGACCCTAATGTACCATATACTTAGAAATAAATGCTATTCTATTAAAAAACTTATTTATGATGCCTGTTATATTATACGTATTGCCTGAACTAGACCTGGAACCTGTGTTTTCAGGCTGTTTCAGATATTACATTTTTATCCCTTCGGGCTGACACCTATTTATATCAAAATGCCAAAGGTTCCACTGTGTCCGAGTGTGCAGCTATCTTCTGCAAATAACACAGTGAAAAATCGATTCCAGTTACCATTTGTTACGTCACAAGTCGGTAATGTTGTCTTTGTTTTTCTAATGATTTATATGAAAACTGGCAACTAGTATTATTTTCATTTATGTTTATTTGTCCTGTCTTATTATTATATTAAAGCTTTTTTTATTTATGTAAATAGTAGGTAGTCTTAAGTTTTAAGTTATAACTTATAATTTTATTCTAGGATTACTTAGAATTATTGTGATAAAATATTCTTAATATTGTCTTCTGTTTACGCAAATGTTATTCATTGAAATTAACTACTATATACGGATTTTATCGCGTTGTTTATTTGACACTTTATTACAAAATTTTGAAACTGTTACACTACTATTACTATTAAACTTTACTAATGTTTAAGCTAATTAAATTATTAAAACTATTTATACTATTACTATACTATTTATATTTATGTTTACACTTTCCCCGACGTTTCGGTTGCTTTTCAGCAGCCATGGTCACGGGTACCATGCATGCTGATATTCAAAATTTTGTAATAAAGTGTCAAATAAACAACGCGATAAAATCCGTATATAGTAGTTTAATTTCAATAAAATATTCTATTACTCTGTGGTATTATATAACAATTCTAAGTAAGTCTAAGGTCATTAATTAACAAAGTAAGGTTATTAACATCCTGCGGAATTACGTCTCGAATGCCTAGAAAATCACAAAAATAAATTGGATCTTATTTGACTGCATGGATGGTGTAAGTGGCCTCAGCCACTATGCCTAGGGTTGTGGTTTCGAAACCCACACACCAAAAAATTGCGTGATCCGTAAATGTTTGGTTGTTATTTTTGTCCGTTGTTTGAATGTTAATAAAGTCTCCAGCGATAAAGGATTAATTTCTAATTCTTGTCTTCTTTTATAAACTAAAAAACGAGGAATTATTGTAATGATCTAACCGATAGGGTACCATTGTGGTCAATCGGCCATCTTTCTTGCCAGAAAACACAGAATAAAGCTAAAGCTGAAGTCTTTGCCGAGTCGGCAATATTGTTCCATAGTAATAATAATAACACATTTAAGTTTTTTTTTTATACAACTAAAGTGGCAAACTAGCATACGGCCCCACCTGATGGTAAGTGGTCACCGTAGCCTATGGACGCCTGCGACACCAGAGGCATTACTTGCGCGTTTCCGACCCTTTAGGAAAGGAAGTGGGAAGGAGAAGGAGCGGGATAGGGGAATGGGGGTGATTGGGCCTCCGGCACTCTCACTCACCAATCGAGACACAACAGTAGACATACTGGTATTTCACTCCGATATTCTGTGAGAGGGTAGTCCTTCCCCGGTTGAGCCGGCCCATTTATACTAAAATCAGCGAGGCTCTACTATTGTAGTGATATTCCTTTAATTAGAGCCCTAACTACTGGTAGCTTGGCCTCTGCTCGTTACTGGTGTGTTAAAATGTTGTTTTTTAATATTTATAAACGTATTTTTATGTCACTTCAGTAAAATAAAGGAAATAAAAATATTGCTCAACAGGTGGCTTCGAAATATGTTCTTCGGAGAGGAAGTGGTCGAAGATCGCTCGTCGCATGGGCTACCCTCAAGGCAAGGGCATCGGCTCCATACTCAAGAATCACTATGAGAAGATCCTCTACAGATATGACGTGTTCAAGAACAATGGATCGGATAATAAGGAGACGGTAAATACATGGTGGAAATATTAATTATTATTTGCTTTAACGTGATGAAGGAAAACATTGTGGGAAACCTACTGTTCTCCATACCGACTAAGTATTAATGTGTCGTGTAGTGGATGCGATTGCTCTGCATTAGCTGTTGGGTTCGATCCCCGAGCCACGCAAAAGTGCAAATCAAAAATTTTCAGTAGCGGTTCTATTTAAATTTACAGTTTTCTCGACGTACTTTCTTGTTTTCTGTGGCCATGGTTTTAAAATATCCAATTAATAGTGTTTTATAAAATATACCACGATAAACTAAAATGCGTATATAGTAATTTAATTTCAATGTTTAACATTCGCGGTAACGTAAGACAATATTATTTTAAAGTTGATTAGTTTTTACATTTCAGAATATGTTAAAATAGCGATTTGGTTCAGCTCTAAATGTCCGTGTCGTATGTGGATATTTCTTTGCTTTCTGGCCCTGCCTCGTGCCTTCACCCGTTCTCAATAATTTTAATTAATAGTGAATTTACATAATTTATTGTACGGGTACCAGCATAAATATTCCTTTCTTTAGTTGGACATCTTACATAGAAGATATCTTCTATAATAAACATCTGAGTAATTTGTATGTCTTCAAAAATGTCTCTTGCATATTTCGTTTACAAGGAAAAGTTGTAACATGACGTCATTGCTTATTTTAACGATTTCCTGATAACACCGCTTCTCCGATAAAGTAGGAATACAATAATTGCTAAGCTTTGCAATTCTGTAAAATCTCTATTCACTATAGGTTGCCGAGACCTATAAAAATGACTAATTCCATAAAAATTATGATTTAGAATAATGACCAGTCAGAAGAAAATCCAAACTACAAAATGCGTAACCCCATGATTCCATCCTAAAAAAAAACCACTCGGAAAATATCTATACTTGCTGAAAAAAATTCTTGTCCGAAAATTTATTCGTCTCTACTAATGTCACTACCGAGTCGAAATTGAAAATCAAAGGTTTCTTCTTTAATCTTGAGAATAATAGGAAGTTACTAAGGCTTCTTTTTTAAAAAGACATCTCCCGCACTTTGATTAATTCTTATGTCGCGGGAGACTTTACATACATTCAAACAACGGACACATTGAACACCCAGTCTCAAAACAAATATTTTTGGATCACACAAATTGTCATCCCATGTGGGGATCGAAACCACACCACTCGGTGTAGTAACAGTGGAAGGTCCAAACCAATATGCCCTCAGTCTTGAATTAAGTAGATTTCACAGAATACCACAGGTGCCTCGGAGAGCACGTTAAGCCGTCGGTCCCGGCTGCGATGAACATCTATGGCAGTCGTTATTGGGAAGACAGTGCCCTCTAATATCCTGACACTAGTCTAGCCTTAGGGTATCGTTAGCCTTAGGGTTGCGGAGGTCAGGTGGCAGCCGGTCCGTGTAAAAACTGATATCCAGTCAAATCCGGTTAGACTAGAAAGCAGACCCCAAGTGACTTGGGAATAATAAAGGCTAGGGAGAAGAAGACCACAGCTGGTATATTCACCGAAATTGCTTCAACAGAAAATCGAAGTGAAAGGCGAGCAGACTCCAGAGAAGGCGTGCAGCACTCGCTCCCGCTCCGGCAGCAAGTGCGCGGCGGCGGCAACTCCGCCCCCGGCGCGACGGTTCAAGTTGGAGCCCGACGCGCCCGAGGGTACTCCTGAGAAGGCCAGCCTGACGCCCCAGGAGGCAGTCACCACTCCGATCAAAGAGGAGAGCCCTAGTGAAACTAGGCGCAGTTAGTATTCTTTACTTTTGTTCGTACATGTGCGAGATCCGATGTTCACAACTCCTTTAAGTGAAAAGTAATATCTTTGTATAAAAATGTTACTTCCGGATGTTTGTGTCCGCAGAAAATGTGTCGATGGCTCGATGGATTGATTTGAAATTTATTTTGTCCCAATGTTCTTATAGGAAATAAAAATATGTGGTCGAGTAATAGACCTTGGCTTGGCTTGGCTAGTATATTTTATGTCTATGCCTCCCATAAGTAAGTAAACATATAGTGCTTGTCGCAGGTCCCCGCGAGAACAAGTGGATGTCAGCGGGCGGCAGCTGCGGCGCCCGATCCAGAGTGACGCGCTCCACGCGCCTGCGCGAACACCGCATGTCCAACATGACCGTGTCCGTCACGCCCGCGCCGCCCAACATGCTTGCGCCGCACCCCGACGACCCGGTCAGTACTGCCCCGACAGCTGCAGTGACCCAGTCAGTACAATCTGACCAGCCTTCAAGTCGACGTTGAGACATTCTTTGATGTCATCAGCCGTTATCAATTCTATTGCCTACACCACAGTAGACACAGATATATAAAACGATGGAGCTGACATCACCTATCACGTAAAGCTGGTCAAGTGACCAGATTGGCAAGGTTTGCTTGACATGTAAATAATATAAGAAACGATTTACAGCAGTATAAAAAGAAACAACCGTGGTTTCTTTATTTATCGATGTAGGCTTCAACATAAACTATTTGTTCCCATATGTACGACAAAAACAGCTACGGTTTCACTATATTGGGACAATAGTGATGGCTACTTACGCATCTATAAAATATTCACCAAAAGCCCGAGCTCAAATTACAATCCAGGGACGATTGAAAGTATAAATTATACATACAGGTGCAACTGCGCAACTTTTTAAACGTTCGACTTGCTTCAATAAGTATTTAAGATCAGAAGTCACGGTAGTGATGATTGCTTATCACATTCGTACGATACCGCTGTGCTTTGCCACCTATGACTCGAAACGCCCTACAATTACTATAACTACAGAAACCGACATTCTACCAACAGGTGCTACCTGTACATCACAGTACCAAGGCGAGCTCATTACAAGAAGAAAGAACAGATTTATTCACAAAACTATCCAGTATTCACATTTCACCAACTTGATCGCAATCGTTGCGCCTTATGCTTTAGTGTGTCTGTATTAGCAGTTGACTATCTAGGTATATCACTTAGACATCGAGCAAAGATGCCTCTGTGACACTGTGACTGATGTCGGTTTCCCAACTCGAACCAGCCCGTGCAATTTTTCTTCATCTCAATATGTTATATTTTATCAAGTCCGAAAACTATTATTGTTTTTTTTCTGTTTGTTACAAATAATTCCTATGCGTATTGAATAAGGAACCTGGGACTAAACAGAAGGTAAACCACACTTTATTTTATTGGAAAAGAGTTTGGTGACGCATACCACGCAGTACAAATGTGCTATAATACCGCCGCGCGTCGTGGTTTAGATTGATGCATAGAGAAAGTATTGATGTTATGCACTTAATGCAGTTCTTTCAAGTCTGTGTTTATGTGTTTACACTATGCTATGACATATTCTCTATGCGCGGAAAAAGAAAAAGAATAGCAGATTCAATTATTTCAAAATTTTATTCATACTCATCATATTATTTTAGCATCTTGCCTAAATGCCGTAAAGGATTAGGCAAATGTGAATTACCCTCTCATTTCATTATTTAGGTCCCAAGTTATAAATAGCGAGCAAGTCTACCGTCGTAGTCCGGAACTGCCCGATGGAAACCGGGTATTCCAGACTCCATGTTGCTACTGATTATCCTCTGACAAAAGAACCAAATCATAAATTGCTCGACCCGGGAATCTTGCCTGGGACTCCATGATTGGCAGTAAACGCAACCCTGAATTACGGTACTAGACTTAAGGCATTAGATTTAAGATGGTTTAAAAATTTCTTAGTTATGTAAGTGATTCGCTTTCCCAATTCGCTGGGTTAGACTTCTGGGATCAACAAATACTTGCCCTGAATCTGGGTGATATTTAAATCCATTTTTAAACATGGATAACACCCATGAGAACGTAATACTCTTATTGCGGCAGACTTTGCCTTCTTATGTTCTTCTCTTCTTGAAATATATTAACTAGGGCCTTGTTCTACCATCGATGTGTAATGAAAGGGTTTATAAGAATCTAGTCTAGGCTCATTACTTGATCATAATAAGAAAAACTTACCCAATCCGATAGGGTTAAAATGAACATGGCAAGCAGGCATATAATCCTAGTGATAAAGGTTTATTTAACATACATATGCACCAACAACAAGCAAGCAGCGATAGCCCAGTGGGAAACCGTTGGACTGCCACGCAGAGGTCTCGAGTTCGAGTCTAAGGCGCGCATCTCTGACTTTTTCAAGTTATATGCGTATTAAATAGTTAATTATCGCTTGCTTTAACGGTGAAGGAAAACATCGCGAGGAAACCTGCATGTCGGAGAGTTCTCCTTAATGTTCTCTATGATATGTGAAGTCTGCCAACCCGCACTAGGCCAGCGTGGTGGACTATGGCCTAACCCTTCTCATAGTGAGAAGAGGTCCGTGCCCAGCAGTGGGACAGTTTAATACAGGGCTGATATTATTATTATTACTAGCGGTCCCCTAGTGCTCGAAATTCGACCAGAGTTTGCCTGTAAGATATGGCTGATATATGTCATTATATATTGATATATGTAACCATAGTTACGAGTTTCCACTGCGTGTGTCAAATGCATGGTTGTGTGCGTGTAGTGTTTTTTCATTAATATAATGTATTTCTAATGCATATTTTTTTATAAATATTAGGATTCGCCCCTCCTTCTCCATATAAACTTTAACTGTGCCAAATTTCATACTCCTCCGTCCGCGCAATTTTCGTAAAAAGGCGTACAAAGTTTTTGCTTCACGTATTAATATATAGATTTTATATGCACCAACATGGGAAATCATAAGCGCGTCGTAGACCTTTATGAGATATATTTTGCTGTCGGTAAATGACATCATAGACTCGTACGAGACATGGTTAGAACTTGGAAACCATTGCTTTGTTATTGTACGGATGGCGTAGTGGTTTAAATGGCCGCCACTCTCACTCTCACTCCCTACTGCCACTGCGCTCAGTGTGGTGGGATCCACACAAGGGACAATGAATGGTGTGATCCACAAATAGTTGTGCCTGGTTTGTTAAGTCTACCGAGACACAGGAGTGATTCTAGTTTATCTCCTAGTGCGGGTGTCCCTATAAAACGAGAGTAGATAAAAAAAGAATCATCAACATCCGTTCATAAACGACGAAGTTATCCAAAAACAAACATAAAATAAAAAACAATGGATAGAAGTGAAAACTTTAATCCTTCATAATAAACACTTCTTTATAAACAAAAAGAAAATATAAAAAAATGGGTTGGTCGGATTCCTGATACTCTCTTAAGAGATATTAAGGGGGTCAAAATTTCGCCATTTTTTGCGAAGGACGCACTATTTCTGAGATATTGTTAATATTCTAAAATAATTCAAAAATGGAAAGCGTGGAAGCGTGACGATGATGAAGCGTAACGATGACGCGAGTTCTATCATTTGTGTTCACCCAAGAAGTGCTTAACGCAGCTAAACAAGTGTCACTAAAAAAATTAAATCCTTACAATCTTTTCAAATTACTTTATTGCTTTTAAAATTATGTTTATACAAAGAAAAATAGAGCGACTTTCTTTCAATAAGTTTCTTCAATTCTACTTGTTAATCGGCGGTAGAACAAAACCCTAAATTTAACGGATACCTTCTAAAATAAAATCTCTCTATTTTCTAAAATGCTAATTATCTGTGGCTGGTTGTGAGTTGTTTTAATTATCAAAGGAATCACAGCCAAATACATTTTGAACAGTCTAACAATGGGTTCACATTATTCAATCATATATGAATATGATTAAATAACCAGAAAGCGTTCTCCGGCACTCCTGAACATAAACTAAACTAAATCTTACCCACCGCTCTCCTCACGAATAGTCAGCAACATAAGTCGCTACCACTTGCGAGATTTTGTTCTTCTTTTCCAAATTATAACACGTCTTAGTTCTTTAACAGGTTCCCTGTCCGATGAATCACATATGATACATAACAATAGATTTTCTATTGTGTCTATCGCGGGACAGCGAATAGGTTAATATTTTTAATCACACTTCAAAAGTACGGAATTATCGTTAGGATTTTTAATTCAATTTCTTTCATAAAGTTTAATGTTCAGCTACTTATGTTGCTGACTGTAAGGACCTCTAAGGTCCACCTTGTACTTGACATTCTCAAGTCGCACGCTAGGAGTGCCTTGATATTTCAAAATTAATCGGTGTTAAAACATCTCGCCACCGCATTTAAAACTCAATAATATTCTCAGGCACTAATGGATGTTCTTTTCCATATAGTTGGCGAAGTACATGTGTCACGTCTGCGGTCGAGGTGACGTTGAAGAACAGATGCTCCTATGCGACGGTTGCGATGACTCTTACCACACGTTCTGCCTAGTCCCACCACTTGCCGATGTGCCTAAAGGAGACTGGAGGTGCCCCGTGTGTTTGGCTGAGGAGGTATATATATAATTACTAAGTTATTGCCATCAGTGGCACCAGCCAGCGGTCCACGTGATGGTAAGTGGTGACCGCCGCTCATGGACTACATCTGTTGCTATGAACAAATGCTTAAGAAGCTCATCAAAGCCGCTAGCTCCTGTATAGAAAAGAATATGATATCTGCTCTTTGGTGAGAGTGCTTGGTGATTAAGATAGAATGATGATACCACTTTGGTTGCTGCCTCTTTGATTTTGTACGTTGGTTATCACGCAATGGAAAATAGCATTCAGAAGAAACTTTTGAGAATACTGCATACACGTTGTAAATTTTTCGGTATGCGAAATAATGACATAGTGAGTGTATGAGGTATCTCGCTATTTCCCTCGCACACCTGCATTTAAATAGCGGTTTCGTCATATAGTAGTATTGTTTTTCTTCTGTTCATTTTCATGATCATTTCACTATTACTCCTTTTGTTACATTTGAAAGTTTCTAGTCTTATTTATTTTTCAATGGATTTAGTTTGTTGTTTAGATTTTGGTTAATTATATTTATCTGATTAACTATATCGAGACATGATGATAAAAGCATTGTGTCTGGATGACGGCATCAGTGCTCCGATGTACGAATTAAACTAGTACTTAAAGAAATTTACTCTATTAGTAAAGATTCTGCCAGCAGTAATAGGAGCGGACAAGAATAAGTATGACACCAGTACTGGCATGAGATGGCTCCCAAGCCACAAGTACTTCAACCGAACAAAATACAACCACAATGAACTTCTGAGTTATACGGATAGAAAAAAAATTGTTATCTGGTCTAGTTAATCTGGTCTTTGTGCTGTATAAACACAGTTTATATTTTACTAGCTTTTGCCCGCGGCTTCGATCGCGTTAATTTAGAATTTGACAATCAATTCGGGTTGTACTCTGCTTGTAATGATATAATTCAATCATGATTCGAAAGACACGTGGCGCCATCTATTATTGTTTTCCTCGGGAACAGTAATTTTTTTCGGGATGAATGGTAGCCTATGTCCGTTTCTGTACACCTGTCAACGTATATGCAAAATTTCAGGATGATCGGTTTAATGTATTAGGCGTGATAAGGTAACAAACAAACAAACTTATTTTCGCTTTTATAATATTAGTTAGGATTAGGTCCTGCCGTGTCCTAAGTATTATTCTTAGTGCCTATTGTACCTATTGTATAGGTCACATTTCCATATTTGATCATAGAGCTCATCAGTATTTATTGTTAAATTCCATTGACATGTATTATAAGCTTGTAGTATTCACTGTTTCTTTTCTGTGGTTACTATATTACAAATGTCTCAATAACGCAGAGTAGTGAATGTGACTGTTTTGCTTGTGGTCGGGCCAACAAAAAAGTAATTGGATATTTCTGCCGAGAAATTCTCAGTAGCAGTCCGGAGAATGTTGTAGGCATTGAACACCGCCGTGCCTGATCTGTCTGATATCTCGCCGGTCGTGTAGGTATACCGTCCCATCGGATTATGATATTTAGGGAATAGAGAGTACATTTGTGTTTCTGCATACACTTGTGTAGTATAATATCGCCTGCGCAAATCGTCAGTCTATGTTAAGATTGGCCGCCGTGATCGAAATTGGGTCTGGAGGTCTCCACACACGCAGTACTGCCTCTCTGTTGCGCCAACCATCCAGTCCGTGTTATATCGGACTTAAACATTAATGTAGAAATCTGGCCATGATACATCACTGACTTAACTCAGTGGAAACGCAGGCTCATGCAATGCATGCTATAAGCTACGTAATACAACGGCGAATTCCATTTCATTTTATGTACTCCATTATCTATCAGATCTTAAGTATTCCACTTGTAATTATTATGTCCAGATTGATTATAATGAATTAGTTTATATAATACTATTAGCTGTCCCGACAGACGTTGTTCTGTACACACGAAAAAAAATGAAAAAACCAGATATGAAACTATCCTATCTTTTAAGTTGGATCAAATTACAGATAGTTACGAAGTTTGAACAAAATCGGTTCTGTAGTTTCAGAGTTTATCCCGAACATATAATATCGTGACACGAGATTTTTATATATTAAGATAGGCTTACCTCCGTGCTGCTACTTAGAATTTAATGACAGAAAAAATTAATAACACTGCCCGACACGAAATACGAAGCCCAGACCTCATGAACAGCAGTCGCTTTCACAACTGCTGCGCCACCTAGGCAGACATTAAATTAATTGTATCGTATCTTATTGAGAACATGACAATAAGCAGTGGTAGATTACCAGACAACATTACACTGTTAATATGGGTTAAGTTTTTATTTATTTAATTACTAGCTTTTGCCCACGGCTTCGCTCGCGTTAATTTAGAATTTGACAATCAGTTCGGGTTGTACTCTGCTTGTAATAATATAATTCAATCATGATTCGAAAGACACGTGGCGCCATCTATTATCATAAGAATGTTATTGTTGTTTTCCTCGGGAACAGTAATTTTTTTCGGGATGAAAGGTAGCCTATGTCCGTTTCTGTACACCTGACAACGTATATGCAAAATTTCAGGATGATCGGTTCAGTGGTTTAGGCGTGAAAAGGTAACAAACACAAACTCATTTTCGCTTTTATAATATTAGTTAGGATAGGATTTAAAAGGATCTCTAACAAGAAATACACATATATTGCAATTAAAAGCTAAGTACAATTATTGTAGGTCTTATGTTTTCTTACTAATAAGAGATTACAGCATGCGACAAAAATAGTAGGTACATTCATAGATGCAATTAAAATAAAAGTAAAATATTATAATATAAAAGCAGTAACTATGAAATTAAAAATTAGTACAAAATAATAAAGAAAAAGAGAAAAGCGATCTACGAACCATTTCGCAAATAAGCTGCAACAGCATTTTTGAATTTCGTCAGAGAATTATTAAATATATCTATGTCTTCCGAAGCCTGCGACACATCGTTGTAAAAATAAGATAATCCGACTATCGGTGAACGCCTACCAAAGTTAGTTATATGTCGTGACGGTCTAAGTAGTGAGACAGGATGGCGAGGGACTCTATGTGGTACATTGATGCATATTTTATTTAGAAGTTCAGGGCAGTCAAACTGGTTATAGATTTTAGTCTAAAACACCTCATAATAAATTGTGAGCTACCTGTGTATTAAATTGATTCCGTATATTTCTTAAGTGGTACTCAGATGTGTATAACAACCATATTAGCGTAATATTTGAGGCGCCATGGCTAGTTTTACTCACTGATCGGTAAACGATTAGCGAGGTTAAGCAACGTTGGGTGCGGACAGTCTATAGATGGGTGACCGCTTAGTGGTATTTCATCTGAGCGTCTCCGTGCTTCGGAGGGCACGTAAAAGGTCGGTTCCAGTTGTTGTCAAATTCACAGCAGTCGTTAAGCCATGTCAGAGGCCTACGGGCGGCTTGAACAACTCTTGACAATAGGTTGGGCACTAACCACACAAAAAAGAAAGAAAAAAGCGTAATATATAATTAGCGTAATATGAATTGAGCCTGCCACTATTTACTGGACTAATGCCAGTATTCAGTATAATTAGGGCAAACTATAATAATAATATATACCTAATCACTTGGACCACGACATAGACTCGCGTTAGCCGGCTGGATTAACCCATTCAATGTGGCAACAAATTTTGCTTTCACTAGCCAGAATCAGCTCATATTTAACGTAAACGCCGATCGGCGTCAGCAGCACTTGATGAAATAAAAAAACCAAAATATCTAAAAACTGCTCATATCAGGCATTTCATTAGTAAATTCCAAACACATTTGTGGTTTTATTAATATAATATCTTTAAATTTGGGTAAAATATAAAACAACTATTCATGACGCCGATCGGCGTCCTCCAAATCTGAGTATGAAAAAAATAAGACGCCGATCGGCGTCCGCCGCATTGAATGGTTTAAGTCTCTGATGCAGAAGGTAACACAGTACGCATTGTGAGGAGGTTCCTCTCTAAAGCCCTAACTACCGCGAACTTGGACTCTGTTCCCGATGCCGGTGGATCATACGTTTTATATTTTTAAATGTACTCTATTTTATAATAATAATTATGAAGACTGCGCCGAGCGTAAGACAGATAATGACAGAGAATGTCATAGTAAAATTGTATGGAGGATTTGAAGTTCTTTTTTGATAAATATGTATCTTTATTGTCAACCAATAACTTAAATATTTGGGACGGACAAATTGTAATATCACTAATTTATGTTTCCTTTAAACTGTAAAATAGGATAGATTTCTACTGTTATAATCTAAAAATCACGTAAGACGAGCTTACGTTTTTGCAAATTTACGTAATTTTGTAGGCGAAAATATTAATTATTTTAAGTTTTTTACACGGAGTTTTGTCATTGTATTGGTAAATGTATATTTTATATTTGTATTAAACAAAAAGTGTTGATTTTATTCACTTAACTGTGACCGCCTGTTTTGGCACATTTCGCTCGGCGCAGTCTTAAATTAATAAGGGTATAATCATTTCATTTCAGACATGTAAGTCAATAATTAGTAGTCTTGTTAATAACTATAAGCTTATAATTACCTTAATATTGTTACTATTTAACTGTTAAAGTTGTAGAACAGAGTCCCTGAAAGTGTGATACAAGCATCGTTCTTGAACTGCTTTAAGAAATTACTAAAATTTCATTAAATCTGAAGACACAACTTAGGTCAGCTTATTTAACTGTTAGTCAGTTTTTAATAATATGTATTACTAGCTATTACCTGCGACTTCGTCCGCGTAGATTTTAACTAAAATGTGTTGGTCTCCGCGGAACCCAATTTTTTTTCTCTAAAATCTTAGTAGCCTTTGTTACTCCTTGTAACATCAGCTATCTGCCAGTGAAAGTCCCGTCAAAATCGGTTCAGCCGTTTCGGAGATTAGCCGGAACAAACAGACAGACAGACAAAAATTTTAAAAATAGATGTTTTCGTATAGGTACCTTATATACTTTCATATGTATTAGATAAGAAGCTGTTATTTTGACATTACAAACAGACACCTCAAATTTAATTTATTTGTATAGATTAAATTATTCAAAAGCCCTAGCAGCTTTACCTACTCAACGTTTTGAATACGACAGTCACACCTTGCAGCAATGTCTTTCAGATGGCTGTTGCAAATTTGACTTGACTCGCGAAACGAGCTGATGTACTAACGAAATTATGTTTTGTTTATTACTCAGGTATCGAAGCCAACTGAAGCGTTCGGTTTCGAGCAGGCGACGCGGGAGTACACCCTGCAGCAGTTTGGTGAAATGGCGGACCAGTTTAAGTCTGACTATTTCAATATGCCTGTACATGTGAGTTAATCATATAATAAGATAATATTAAAATAATATTAACCCTTTATGTAAACTGTAATAAATACTGGGCACGGATTTGTTATTAAAATATTAAAAATAATATGCAGATGGTGCCAACGTCGACAGTTGAGAAAGAGTTCTGGCGCGTGGTGTCTTCCATCGACGAGGATGTTACCGTCGAGTATGGCGCTGACCTGCACTCTATGGACCACGGATCTGGTAAAATATAGAAGCCAAAATATTATTCTTTGTATTTCGACAGTAGTTCTGTTGTTATTAAAATAATAAGAGCTCAGCTCGTAGACTACAAGACCGTTTACCATCGGGCGGAGTGTAGTCATTATGAAAAGAAATAATAAAAATGAGATACGGGCATCAATCCTGGGTCCTTTAAGCGGGGCGTGAAAAAGCACCTCAGGCCGTCAAAGTAGAGACCTCAACATCACCTCGGCTGCTAAGAGGGCTGTGTGGAGGCCACTGCTCTTAGACCACACGACTGCTTACTATCAGGTGGAGTGTGGTCATTTTGACGAGCAAAATAAAAAAAATCAAAAAAAAATCTAGTGTGTTAAGCTTAACACACTAGATTTTTTTTTGTTTTTTTTTTATTTTGGTTTATTTAGGTCTAGCTAGACCTCAGTGGTAGAGACTGCTGTGAGCGAGCTGTTGGGTTCGATGATCGGGAGAACTGTTATTTGGTTCTTCAGTCGAGAAATTGTCCGCAACACGGCGTCTGGAACTGTGTTTGGTAGACGGTAATAGGTTTGCCACCTATTATGTGCGGCCATATCCATAGCTGGTTAAATTTGGTTGTAATCTAGCTGTCTACCCTCAAGTATACAGGCGATGTATGTATACTAGATTTTGCCCGCGGCTTCCCTCGCGTAAATGTAGATTACGTTAGGTTAGTAACAGTACTCTTTTCTGGATAAAAGTGCTCCATGTCCTATTCTGTACTCCTGACAACGTGATTGCGAATTTTCATGATAATCGGCCGAATAGTTAAGGCGTGAAAGCGTAACAAATAAACTCATAATCGCATTTATAATTTACTTGTTTTCACCGGCGGCTTCGCTCGCGTAAATGTAGCTTAGGTTAGGTTAGGTTTGCAACAGTTATTTTTTCTGGATGAAAGGTACCCTATGTCCTATTCTGTACCCCTGACAACGTGTATGCAAAATTGCATGTTGATTGGTTAAGTAGTTAAGGCGTGATACCGTAACAAACAAACTCATTTTCGCATTTATAATATTAGTTAGGATTATTAAGTACTGATGACTTTGTACAGGTTTCCCGACCAAAACAAGTGCACACTTATACCCCGGCGAGCAACAATACGCGGAGTCGAGTTGGAATCTCAACAACTTGCCCGTGTTAGAAGGCTCGGTGCTGGGACATATCAACGCTGACATATCTGGCATGAAGGTAAGGGTCATGAGGGCTCGGGTTTGATTTGCGGGTAGTGTTAGTGTGTTTATAGTTCTCAGTATGGAGTAAAAAAATGTGACCGGTAGATGGCCGTAGGGTCGATTTCTACCACGTGGAACTTATAACATAGTGGTCAAATATGAGTTTCTGATACACCTATTGCTTTGAAGATAAGTAAGTAATAGTATACACAACTATACCTAGACCTTATACTATTTCTAAAATCAGCTCTGTTGCTGGAAATCACACCAGTTCAAGTGTATGGTAACGGGCTAAAATTATGTTCCTTACACTTCTTAAATAGGCCCAAACCGCACTCGGCTAAACCGCCGCGGTTTTTAACCGCGTAATTTTGTGAGTCAAGGGAACTAATGCAAGCGGCCGCACCGGCGGTTTTTTCCCGCGATTGATTTTGTGTGCATTTCGGGCGGTTTCGCAGTTCAGAGGTTTACCGCTTGCGGGAAAAACCGTAGTGCGGCCTAGGGCATAATCAAATGCGATTTTGAAAATTGGTAATATGCATCCACTGACGGTGCAGTATTGTAGCTTCTGATTTCTGAAAAAATCTCTCACGGACGCATTAAAGATTTCATGAAGAGAAGAAAAACAATGACAGAGATGACTTATTTTATGAACTGTGCTACAGTTGGCTACGGTTATGATTTCAGCGTGGGAAAGTTTATGCCGCCACATTGGCCGGTTGTGGATTGGCGGACTTCACACGGTTTCTAGAATATTATGTATATTATGTTGTTTCCCAGATCCCATGGTTATACGTGGGCATGTGCTTCGCAACTTTCTGCTGGCACAACGAAGACCATTGGAGCTATTCCATCAACTATCTGCATTGGGGAGAGCCCAAGACTTGGTGAGTCAATCATTTCAAACTTTTATTCCTTTAGTTTATAGGACGTACATTAGATGCTTTTAAAACACTAGTGATCCCGATTGACGTTGTCCTGCCCGAAAAAGGCTATCGAGCCCACCTATCGGATCAAATTGTGTATCTCAACCGTCATATAATGGGTCCAATCAAACACACTCAAAAACTTTAATCAATAGCCAGCCATCTAGGAAAAGTGCTGTGACATACAAAAGAAACATATACGGTTGATTGAAAAATACTAATAAACTTTTATTCGTGATTTACTTATACCTTAATTAACAACTTTTGTTCTTCCTATTAACCTGTTAAGTCTTGCAATGACAAACATAATTAAAAATCTATAGGGTCTGACCGCCCGTGTGTCGGTTAATTTAATAATTTATATTAATATAGGTTTAAAAGTTTAGGCAGGCGTCGCCGAAAGAGCCGAAACAAATAAGATGAACTGTGTTTTATGTTATCTGTGTATCATTTCTAAAGTTTGACATAACAGAAGGTGACTCGGATACCGATTGTTCGAGTAATATGAGAACTACTCGAATAAAACCGTAAAATGGCTCGAGTATCTCGAGAGATAAAATTGGTCTAGAGTCGCATCGCTATAAGCTATGTGTCGTGTCCCCAGGTACGGAGTACCGAGCTCAAAGGCCGAGCAGTTCGAAGCGGCCATGAAGGCGGAGGCGCCCGAGTTGTTCCAGCTGCAGCCAGACCTGCTGCATCAGCTCGTCACCATCATGAACCCCAATGTGCTGATGAAGGCCGGCGTCCCTGTCTACAGGTAAATTATTATTATTTGTCTTATAAACTTGTCTTAGAGGAAAACGTAAGTAATTCCTGTGTTTTGGGGGACTATAGTATTTTTTTTTATTTTTTTTATTTTGCTCGTCAAAATGACCACACTCCACCTGATGGTAAGCAGTCGTGTGGTCTAAGAGCAGTGGCCTCCACACCGCCCCCACAGTAGCCGAGGCGATGTTGAGGTCTCTACTTTGACGGCCTGAGAAGATGCTTTTTCACGCCCCGCTTAAAGGACCCAGGATTGAAGGAAGAAGGAAACACGTGCCTTGGCAAAGAATTCCATGCCTTGGTCGTTCGGCAGAGGTATGAGGACCCAAACTTAACATTCTAACAATGTATAAAAAACAGCCAGACTTGACACATCAATGTGTAAATCACACAAAGAGTAGGGCGGTAGTACGACTGGGTACTTCATTGCGAAATTGCTCCGATAGGAACCTTTATCGTAACCTCTTCTTTTAGTGTGGTTAGTGGCCAACCTCTTGTCAAGAGTTGTTCAAGCCGTCCGTAGGCCTCTGACAATTTGACGACAACCGGGACCGACTTTTTACGTGCTCTCCGAAGCACGGAGACGCTCAGATGAAATCAACATCGCCTTGGCTGCTATGAGGGCGGTGTGGAGGCCACTGCTCTTAAACCACACGACTGCTTACCATCAGGTGGAGTGTGGTCATTTTGACGAGCAAAATAAAAAAATACCACTAAGCGTTCACCCATCTATAGACTGACCGCACCCAAAGTTGCTTAACCTCGCTAATCGTGTACCGATTAGTGAGTGCAACTGGCTATGAGCGATCGTAACTAATGTTATATTGTAGACGTAGAGGGCACTATTACCACTGGAATCACTACGCCATCTTGCAGTCATAACATGTAAGGCAGCGGTAGTGAATGCGACTGCTTTGCATGAGGTCTAAAATTCGATGCCCAGGTTCCGAGAGCGATAATGGGTTTTTTTGAGACTGTGCCCGAAAAACGCTAATAGCTTTGCCCCCTATTACGTTTGTAGTATGACTTTAAGCCTTGCTCCTTTTTACGTTAAACTTATAACCATATCTAGCGTTAAATGAGTGTTATATACCCATCGATCAAATATACCATAGCTGCACATTCTCATACAAAAACAGCGTCAATATGTGGCACTGACCAGTACTACTTACTTATAAGTGTCTGCATTTATTATGCAATCCAGGAAATAAACCGGAATAACCATTAACGCCCACTGAGAAACATTTTGTAATAGTTTAGTTAAAACGCGTCAATGCAAAGCGTTCTAAGTGTGTTACTCGCGATACGCAAGCTTACTAAGTATATGGTACGGTCTCTACCGTAGTAGTGGTGTCGATTCGCTCTCGCTTACGGGCAGCGCACGTAAGAGTGAGTGGGACAGGTGCATAATATAGAGCATACGACTGATTTATGCACAGTTTTGTTGGGGCCGTTTTTCGAGCGACGATCGTGCATCTATGTTATATTTGATCGAAGTATATACCTCAGCCTACCCTTTCGGGGGTATGATCGTATGACTATATATGTATTAAATTTATATATATTATTATAGGATGGACCAGCACGCAGGAGAGTTCGTGATCACGTTCCCGCGCGCGTACCACGCCGGCTTCAACCAGGGTTACAACTTCGCCGAGGCCGTCAATTTCACACCCGCTGACTGGGTAATGCCTTTAACAATAGTTTAGCTAAACCTATTTCTTTAGTTGGTGCCGTAACTCCTTTCACTAGAATCGGATTGTCGTCGAACTATGAGAGTGAGTGAATAGAGAGCGCACTTGTATTTTGTGCACACTTGTGAGTTGTGACCGAATGTCTGCTAAGATTGAATGACTGAAATTCTGTTACGAGGATATTATTATTATTTGTATCATTTGATACTATCGAAGTAAAAGGGTTTGGCTAATTACATAATTATGTTTAAGTACTACATAGCAGTGTCTATTGTGACGACAGCAGGGACTCTGTAAATGTGGTTGGTCCTTGTGGTAATATTGACAAAGTATCGTGTTTGATAATTTCCTAACAGAAAACTGAATAACGTTAACCAGGGAATCGAATTCGGAACTCCACGATCAGGCGTAAGTACCAACTTGGCCGTGGGATCATCAAGGCGGTCTAACTACAATTTTATTGAAATTGGTTAAGAAAACTTAACTTATTTTTGTCTTTTTGTAGTTAGCAGCTAATCTAATCCCTGATGCAGTGTCGACCGCGCCTGCCCTACAATCTGCGGACTTATATGACGTCACCACCGTCATTTTCACAGATGGCTGAACGTTAACAAAATGTTACGCCTCTCTGTGTCTCGGAAAGCACGTAAAGCCTGCGGTCTTGGCTGTCATGACTACGCAGGGAGTCAATTCCTTCAAACAGTCTGATTTTTGATCTCTAAATTACACTACTATGGTCTTATTTCGAGATATTGACGTCACAGCCCAGACCTGTATTTGTATAAGTATGCATTTTAAAATTATAGTCTTCCAGGATTCCTTAAATTTCAATTCAATTTCATAGCTGTTTTCTGTTTTATTTTAAGTTTCTTAATATGGTCAATTCATATTTTGTTACACTAAGACAAACAAACAAGCATACGGCCCGTCTCATTGTAAACGGTTGTCGTATCTGTATTCTCTACTTCATCTTACCAAGAATAACGAACTATTGTACTGAAAATACTTTATTTGATTCGCAGTTAAAAATGGGTCGCGAGTGTATTCTCCACTATTCGACGCTGCGTCGCAACTGTGTGTTCTCACACGACGAGCTCGTATGCAAGATGGCGCTGGAAGCTGACTCTCTCAGCTTAACGGTAGCGCTAGCCGCCTATAGAGACATGAGAACCATGTTACATGATGAACGGAAGTTGAGGAAAGGACTTCTTGATTGGGTAAGTAATTACCATTATATAAATTTAAATTACCACTGACTGACTTAGAGAAGTAGAAGTCATACAAGGGGGAGTCGTAGGAAAAAGTAAATATAGCGTCGTAGCGCCCGGGAAAAATGCCCGACCTGGTCAGCTCTTGGTGGTGGTACTCCATCGGATTTCAGAAACGGTGATATCTACGGGAGTCGTTCTCGAACAAAATCTTCCTAAAACCCTGGCAACTTTTAGGAGGGGAGGAAGGGGGCACCGGGGGTCATCGATAATTTTTGGCTTCGGGGGTTTTCAAAGTCCCTGAATCCGAATCTAAATTTTTTTTATTAATTCAGTCTGTTCGCGGGTCGCTTGCCGCCCGAGCAACCACGCGAAATACTAGTCTCTTGTTATATAGATACTTTATTATTATACTTGTTTATAAAGTGTTCTAAGCGCCATCTCGACTGTAACTTTTACAAAAAATGAAACAACGGACACAAAGAACAGTCAGATTCGGAACAACTATGTGTTGTCCCGAATCTGGCCGTTTAATGATCTGTTGTAAGGTAAGGTCCTTTGGTATGATGGTTTGGTCGGACTACTATGTTAATTAAGCGCGGGATGCCGTGCTTTATAAATGGCTGTCTGATATATAGGTTTCTTAATGAATTTGTTTGCCGTTACTGCTACCGAGTAACTCGTTTGAAGCTTACATGAAGAGGGTAATCTTAATTGACATAACCCAGTAACGTCCAAAAGGAAAGAGTCACTAAAATCGTGATGGAACAAGCCATACGTATGAAATATCGGCGTCTTCTTACCTCAGGGTTGTGTGCCCAAGTCACCTGTGCTGCAATGGAATAGGCTACAATGAAAATAATCCTCTGGCTTTATTGCGTTTAAATTATGATTTGTGACGGCCTTATGTTGTGTGCTCATTAATATGTGTGTGTGTGTGTTCTAGGGCGTTACGGAGGCAGAGCGTGAAGCTTTCGAGCTACTACCGGACGACGAGCGGCAGTGCCAGCTGTGCAAGACCACGTGCTTCTTGTCGTGTGTCACGTGCGCGTGCACGCCGCACGTCGCGTGCCTGCGACACTACACGCAGCTGTGCGACTGTCCCGCGCACAAGCATAAACTCAGGTATTTACTACTGGCTATTTACACTATATAGGAGCAGGTTATGGTAAGCACTCAATATATGTATTTACACTTTGCGCATACACCATATGATGTCCGAGTTGCGATTGCAACACGCCGACGTGATTGCTTGTCCTCGTGTATCAAAGAATCATTGTGTAGAAGTTAATTTTGTGCGCGAAACACGAGTTGATATTTGTTATTTATCAGTATGAAAAATAAAACTTATTCGAAGTGTAGAGCACTACACTTCGAATAAGTTTTTCAATGCAATATTCCTTTTTCTTATTAATATATTAGTTAATTGACATTTCCAATAAGTGTTTACACATTTTTATGGAAATAAAGATTTTACATTGATTTTGATTTGACTGAATAAGATTTGTTTTTACTGATTTATGTTAAAAATTAGTCTTACCATTTACGCGTGACGAGTATGCAGATCCATATCTTGTACCCCTATCTTATCTTATGTGGGGGCCAATCAGTGCAGACCGGCGACACTTCGACCCAGTGGGATCTTTTGTGTCGACACTCTTCCAATAACGACTACCATAGATGTTCATGGTAGCCGGGACCAACGGCTTAACGTGCTCTCCGAGGCACGGAGCAGGCGATAATTGTCAATCAATACGAACATAATTTCGAAAAGTCATATAACTTTCGAAAGTCAAAGGTGCGCGACGTGGGTTCGAACCCGAGACCCTCTGCATTGCAGTCTGTTGGTCTCCCCACTGAGCTATCGCTGCTCTTTTTCTTGTACCCTTTGTAAGAGATACTCTGTGATATCTGAATTTGTCCAAATACTTACGACTACTACTTTTTTATATTAATGTTATCATATACTATTACAGGTATCGCTACACACTGGACGAGTTACCGGCCATGCTGGAGAAGCTAAAGAAGAAATCGGAGCAGTTCCGGGAGTGGGCTGAAGCTGTTCAGAACGCGTTAGACCCGGACACACCTAAAACATGCGACTTGGATGGACTCAGATCTCATTTAAAACGCGCGCACGATCTCAAAGTACGTATTCGTGTATATATCATTCATAACAGGAGTTAATACGATCATACTCATTGTTTGCTTTACGGTACATGGTCGAAACGTCAAGTACCTAGCATGACTTGATCTTATGTATAATTTATATGACAATTATTACATGACGTTTGAGGTTTCACCAGCCTTGCAACCTTAAACGTCATACGCAACTGTATACTTACTTGATTATGTCTCGCAAACGGAATTTTCAATGGAACCAGACAAAATGTCTGGTTCGACGATGTCATGATTTCTTTCCATAACCAGGCCGGTGCTAAGGTTGCTATACCGTATTCGACTGCTGCGAAAGAGGTCAGGGGTTCGATTCTCGAGTCAACGAAGTGTTATTACCGTTTACTGCCAACAAATTCTCAGTGGCACCACAGTCTCAAACTATGTCAAATAAATATTATTATAATAGTACATTTTGTCTTTCTTCTTCTATCCCTTGGCAACAATATCTTTTTTGTGGATGAAAGGTACACTATGTCCTGTTTTGTACTCCTTCGAAATTTCATGATGATCGATCGAGCAGTAAGGCCGTGAAAACGCAACAAACAAACTCACATTCGTATCAATAATAATACGTAAGTCAGTCTTATATTGTTCTATCTAATCTGCAGATGCACAAAACTGAACTGGTGCGAGCCTTAGAAACGGCCATAGAAGACGCCGAGAAATGCGCCTCGGTGATCCAACAGTTAGACTTGAACAAGATGCGAACTCGGACCCGGCATCACGACCCTAAGTACCGGCTCACCATTCATGAGCTCACGTTGTTTGCGCAGGAGATTGATGGTCTCGCCTGCGTGCTACCTGAAGGTATTGCTTATATTACTCTTTATTTATTGTATTTTTTATAGACACTAGCTTTAGCCCGCGGCTTTGCTCGTTCGGAAATAGTAGTTTTTTTCTGGATAAAATACCCCATGTCCTTTATCTGTACCCCTGACAACGTGTATGAGAAATTACATGATGATGTTGTAAGTTGCAGTTTAGCTGTTCTCTTGACATTTTGTGTCCCATATAAGGGCAAATCAGCGTTCTTTCTCTTGTTATACATAAGTTACATTCAATTTACAGAGGCCTTCTCAAAATGTTTGTATATTAGTGCGAACCATGCAGCTACTTCGTGTTGTTTCAACACCGTGTGTAGTGGGTCATATATCTTATATTGACCATGTTTTAACTCTTTATCTTGTCTTTACCGTTTTCCCTCAGAAGAGCCGCTGACTTGAAAGCGAAAAGTTATCATATAAAATAATTTAACCAGTAAACTTATATACCTTTGTTTATCTGTCTCAGGCTCTGCAGTGAAAGAAGTGTTACGACAGACATCAGAATTTGAAACCCGCGCAACGGAGCTTTTGAACAAAGATATGGAGAAAACTGACCCTGCTTATGTCAGAGAATTGGAAGAGGTATAGTGATTTTAATCAATGTATACAGACCACTAGTTAGGTTTAGACGGCGATTAAGACTTTTTGGGTTCCAAAGGGTTTGATAGCACATGATGACTTTGCATCGTCTATTGGCTCTGAAATATGTTACTACTGTCTAGTTGAGACTACAGATACTTCAGTAGATCGTGACAATATAATATTTCTATCTTATTGGTCCTGCATCAGCAGATAGTTTTTGCAGTTCAGTGTTATTGGATTTTATGATATGCAATTCTGAATAACATTACTGAGTCTGGAAATAAGCCCGGTAGACGGCAATAGGGTCGCTCTCTATTACCTGGGATTTAAAAAAACTTCAAGATGTTAGTGGTACACACGGCTACACATCAAGTTAGACGCCCTATATATGCATAACTACGCTACATACAAAAAAAAGAATTGTTAGAAAGGGACAGTGCATAGTGGTGTAGACCCATCTCGGTGCATTAGCTCATGTGACGACGCCCGCGGCCCGTCCAGCGTGAATAAGACAAAATAACAAAAATATAACTTACTATCTCGCACGATTCGCAGCGTTCAACTTCTAATAGTCCAAACAGTTTAGGTTGATGTGTCGCTGTGTGTACACACCTGTGCAAACCTTTTCGTGTTATACAGGAAGGAACATATGTATGTGTGTTTTGGATTTGTAACTTACTGCAGCAATTGGGCAGCAAGTTCATGTGACGACAGTAGAATTATTTACTGCACGGATGGCGTAGTGGTTTAAGTAGTTTGTTAGCTACTGCCGCCGCGTCGAGTGTTATGGGTTCGAACGCCACACGTGACAAAAATTTGTATGGTATACGAATAATATTTTCGAGTCTGAGTGTTCTTCGTATCTTTCACCTGCGACACAGGAATTGTTCCTAATGCAGAAGTTGAAAGATTTATCTTTAATTTATGTTTATTTTTTTCAGACTGTGGAACTAGGCTCCCGTCTCTGCATCGTTCTCCCCCAGCTGCCGCCTCTACAAGCTCGTCTCCAACAAGTCAAGTTTATCGAGGAGGTGCGATCATACCGCGAGGAGTGCTCAACACTCACCCCTGACGTTATCGATAGGCTGTTACATGACGGTGAAAACATTGTGCCGCATCACAAAGTGGAATTGGAGAGGTCTAATTTATATAAACTAAAAGGTAATCTTTATTATAATATTAGCCCTGTATATATAAACTGCCCCATTGTTGGTCATAGGCCTCGTCTCAATGTGAGAAGGTCTACCACGTTGGTCCAATACAGGTTGGCAGACTTCAGATGTTTTTTAGAACATTATGCAGAACACTCATACAGGTTTCCTCGCGATGTTTGCCTACACCTATACATAACTTTAAAAAAGTCAAAGGCCTTTTTATCGAACTCAAGATCTCTGCGTAGCAGTCCAGTGGTCTCCCACTATGTAGTTGATTGATGCAATTTCTCCTTTCTTTGAATCTTTATATTTTGTACACCTTTACATTTTTCAAATGTCATATTACAATTTCCCACCTGCGCAAGCGCATGTCTTAGTAATTTTAATCAAATATATACTTTAATTTTAGCTCTATGCTTATTGATGTAAAATATCAATATAGTATATCGTGAGTCTATAAAAAAGCATTTAATTTCACAGCTCAAGTAGAGGAGTGGGAGACACGGGCTCGCGCCGTACTACTGGACACGACCGCGGGGACAGGAACGGAAGCGAGTGTAGAGACTAATTCAGCGCAGTACACGACATTGGCGGAGTTAGACGTGCTGTTGGCAGACGGTGACGACATTGACGCCGCACTGCCTTCATACCACGCGTTGCAGACTGCTGTCTCGCACGCACGGGATTGGCTTGCTAAGGTACATATTTCTGTCAAATAATAGGGTAGTTGACTCACGATTTTTTTGACAGTGGTAGTAGGGATAATTTTCAAATGACAAAAAGAAAGGGTTTAAACGCACCTGTACGAGATAGATAGCGAGATATCTATAGTACCTTCAAACTTTTCTTATATCCAAATTTAAAATATAAATTACTGTCTTATTTTGATACTGTTTGCATAAAAAGATTTTTCGAGACTTGTCCTGTATTACATATAATATAGCTGGCGAAATATGCTTGTATTGCACCTTTGTCTTTCTGATATAGGTATTAGGGAATGTATGTTTAGGTTTTTGTAAATAAAAGTCGAATATGAACACGAATTAGTTGGAATAATTTATTGTAAAAAAAAATGTATGTTATATTAGAATAGTAAAACATACAAGCAGCAATACTAATAAGCACAAATTATTTAGACCAATAGGGCGCAAGTAAATTTTTTTACAGAGGATATATAAATACGGGCGGCCATAGATTTCAACGGTCAGTGACCGATGGTAATCGACGCAGGGATGTTGTTTCGCTGGAAACATGCGACGGCGCAGGCGCTGGTCGTCGCGTTCGGGGGCCTCAGTGCGCGCCGCGCTCTAGCGGCGGCCGGACATGTCATGTGCTCCTATGTTTGTAGGTTGTGTAGGAACAGGGTGTGATGTCCCTCCAACACAAAGGGACGATCCTGCGACCAGGCTGGGTGATCGTGCATGGCGGGCCGCGGCTCAACGAATGATATCGGGAACTTGTATAAATAGTTAGTCGCTTTATAAACTCCTCATGTGCGATTCAGCATTGTATGACGTCATTTTAAGCGCTTATTGTTTATAGCGCCATCTGTTAGATGAAAGCGGCACTTCTGGTCTGTGCGGAGTCGCTACATTGTATTAATAAGTTAATTGCTGTGTATTAAGTAAGGCGTATATATGCTTAGGTCGAGGAGATGCAGTCGAAGGAACTGTACCCGTACATGCACAGCGTAGAGAACGTGGTGCGCAAGGGCGCGCACATCCCGCTAGCGCTGTACGAGAAGGACCAACTGGCGCAGGCGCTGCACTCCGCGCGCGACTGGAAGCGCGGCGCCGCCGACATGTTCCTCAAGAAGGTAACGTGTGCTCGTGCTTTATCTACTCATGAAGCTGGACCCGCACATGCACAGCGTGGAGAGCGTGGTATCCGCAGCTAATAGCGACTGGCAAAAGTCGTGCCTGGTATCCTGATGCATTTGAAATCCATAGGTCGCAAGAGCAGGCAGATCTGTTTGCTAACTTCCGAGCTCAAGACTGGTTTGCAGACGCCATATATTGCCAACTGCGGCTATATCATGCCTGATATTTTTATCAGACGAAGCGTAGTCCATTCGATACTGGAATCCTTCGACGTCCGGCAAGCTAGTGAACCTGACGGTCGGACTTGTCTTCTATGGTATCGCGCCTGTACCGGATATCTTACGACGCAGGCATTGCGCCGGAGTCTTGGAAAGAGGCAAACGTTCGATAGATCCCCAAAAAAGTGGAGCGTTCTGAGGCGCGCAATTATTGACCTATACCCGGACCTTTATTGCTCTCAAAGGTGTTTGAGCGAATCATAAACATTTTTGTTATTCAATATTGAAATACATAAACTAAATAAATATCTTACTATAGAACTGGCCGTACTCGCTGCTGGAGGCGCTGTCCCCGCGCACCGAGGTGTCTGGCGGCGCGGGTGGTGCGCGGCGGCGCGCGCGTGCGCCGGGCGACGCCGCGCCCGCCTCGCCCGCCGCCTTCCTGCGACACTTCAGTGAGGACTCCACCCCTACCGACATCGTCGCCGCCTTCAAACACGCAGAACAGCGGGAAATGCATGCCATCAAAGAGCTGCGGTATGTATACTGTAACATTGCGCCATATTTTTCTTTTTCTTGACATCTCCCTCCCTAACTACCGTATCGCGGAGGACTTTACAATCATTCAAACAACGGACACAAAGAACATCCAGACTCGGGACAACTATTTATGGATCACTCAAATTTTTTACCCATGTGAGTTTCAAATATTTATATATTTCACGCACGTACCGTACGTACACGTATACGTGCAATGCGTATACGTGCAATGCGTATACGTGCAATGCGTATACGTGCAATGCGTATACGTGCAATGCGTATACGTGCAATGTGTATACTATTAAACTTGCATGTTTACTTGTATTTGTTTGTGCTCAAAATATTAATCAAGCAGAGATGAGTACTGTGAGTTTGAAATCTGGATTGCCAGGTTGTCAATACAGAAATCTGGAGTTAACCCCCTCCCTCTTTTTTAAAGAATACTCCTATCACATAAAACACTGTTCACCCGTTCAAAAATAAAGACGAGTATCTCTGTATATGTATTTACTCACATATACACAGTGGGCACAAATGTTTGCAGGCAACTCTTATAAAGATCTTTTTTTGATTCTAGAGCTCGTAACATGCGTAAAGAGGTCCGCTCGCCGGTGTCGGCGGGCGTCACGTTCTGCGTGTGTCAGAAACGACAGTACGGCGTGATGACGCAATGCGAGCTTTGCAAGGATTGGTTCCACGGTAAGTTCTGGACCTGGATTTGCTAACCAATAGGACAGTTAAGACAGTTTTATTATTTATATATCCCTATGTTTAAAAAGAAAATACTTTATTTCTCTCTATGATTTTTTTATTTCCTGTTCTCGTTGTAATTTCGGTGTAAAAAGTATATAAAAGCAGTATTCTGTAATGCAACGTCGTGTAAAAAAAGTCAATCTGTCGAGGATATGTAAAACTTCAGCTCCTGTATGTTGCAAGACTCGAATATTTCAACATACAGGAGCTGAAGTTTTATATAATTATAATGATTTCTTGTACAAAATCTTGGCAACCTTAAGTAACTAACGTTAGTTGTATAAAAATAATTATACATTTTAGAAGAGATACTAAAAGCAGGCTTTTTATTTGATTTTTCTTATGTTCCAGCATCATGTATAGCATCAGCTAAAGAAGAGAGAGACGAATCGCCAGACCGCGTATTTGTTCCGTTCCCGAATACGGAGCCCAAGTTCTTGTGTCCAGACTGCATGAGGAGCAAAAGGCCAAGACTTGATCGAATCTTAGCGCTACTGGTGAGTTCTTTATATTGCATCATTTTATGTAGGGCCGGAGGCTATGCAACCATCTCTAATCACATATTTTTTTCATGCGCGAGAACGAGAGAGCATCTTACGAAGTGTATAGTTCTCGGCCGCGAATTTATTTGTCTCGCGCTCTGGCTTAGTCGAGTAATTATTTGAGAAATTGTTTGGCTCGGATAATATTTACATTGAACTCGATTATAGACTAAATTATATGCTGCGGACTCGGTATAGATCAAGAAATTCCTTGACAAAGATTTCTTCATGAATGAAAATTTTTTGTTATGGTTTCGGTCAAGTAGTAAATATTTATCGAAATATTCGGTTATGGACTTAAAATTATTTGCTCCGGATTCGATCCATGCCGTGAACTAAGAATTGATTTATCTTAGATTTCGTCATCGCTGCGAGATTCTTTGTCGCGGTCTCGACCGAGAAAAGATTTGTCTCGAATGTCGGAAGTCATATTTGAACGTTTGTGTGCAGGTATGGCTACAGAAGCTCCCGGTACGGCTAGCAGAGGGCGAGGCGCTGCAATGCGTGACGGAGCGCGCCATGGCATGGCAGGACGCGGCGCGCGCGATGCTCGCCGAGCCTGCGCTGGCCGCGCTGCCGCTGCACGAGCCTGCGCATGCGCATCTGGTACGTACGCGACATACACACTTCTTACTAGTACTTCATAGTACCATGCTCTTAGCAGGACAATCAAATTCTTTGAAGAAAAATAACGCAATGTTTTTAAATTTTCTGTATTCAAAATATATGTATTAATTTACATAATAATGTTACAGGCAAATAGAGAAAAAGCAGACAAATTAAATGCTGAACTGAAAAAGGCGACCGGCAGAGCACACGATCACAGCATGTCACAAAATCCTAGGTAAGTAATTAGATATTTTGGTTCGATACAAACTACGATGTTTTCGTCGAAAAAGAAATTATTCTGTTCGAATAATCGATTCTATATGTGGTTTTCAAATCAAATATCGAATCGAAAAACAACATCTTCGAGAAGACGTGAATAGGAATTCGTGTGTCGGCAGTTCAAATTCAAATGTCTTGCTCCGGATTTATAAAATGCGGCGCTCGCGCTCCCTAATTAAATTTTCTTTCATTCATTCATCAGCCAGTGTAGAGCGTTTTCACTATTCAGTGACTTTGGGTGCTAGTTCATCGACCAAAGTATATTTTATGATTTTTAATACAACCTCTTTTTGGAACACGTACTACATATTGTGCGCAGGTTATCAGCTAGTATAGAGAGTATTCAGTGCCTTTGGTTGCAATTTATCGACCAAAGTACATTTTATGATTTTGTAATATGACCACATCTTTTTGTAACATGTTGCTAAATACTATATTATATTGTACGCAGGTCATCAGCTAGTGTAGAGCACGCATATAGCGCGACGCCGCGGTCACCGAGCACGCGGCTTGCGCCCGGATTATTACAGAAGTTGGAAGAGCTTATGTTAGAAGGAGATTTATTAGAGGTGAGTTATTTGATATGTTTATATAGGTATATCGGAGCACCGAGCGGATTATTTGAATGACTTGATATCTCTTTACCGTGTTCATTAATTGTGGGCGTTGATGATGACAGGAATGCAAAATAATACCAAAAAATAAATCCGTTTTATTCAATTTATAATACACGCTATTTATAAAACTTAGATTACCATAAAATGCGAAGATTTTAATGAGATTAAGAGCCGATGGGTTTGAGAGCATACGCCTCGGTCGGCTGTCCAAACTTAACACAACCGTTCTAGAAAGAACCTCGCGCAACTGACAACTCCATTCGAGGTGACCCGCTCCAAAACACAATTTTCATTAATAATCGATTAGGAACTCTTTAATGTCAGAACCAAAGACAAATAAACAATCTGTAATACATTAAAACAATTCGTAAATCAATTAAATTAAATAGTTTCCACCGATAGGTATATAAGAGAATAAGCAGTGTGTTTATGAGGATGTATACGTTCAAGAAGTGAAACTTGTATGAGATAAATAATATATTTTTTATGTTACATATTTAGTATTCCTATGTTAATTATGAATTTTACATCGGGATCCATTTGTTTCGCCTAATTTTTTTTGTCCTAATTTAATTTGGCATAATGAGATAGACATAATTTTCTCATAATAATACTTTGACATAATTGTTTTTTGGCATACTATTTCAATAGGCATAAATATCATTTAGGCTAATGCTTTTTGGCCTAATTTTGATTGGCATAAAGTTATAAGGCATATTGTTTATTCGTCTAATAGTTATTAGGCATAAAGATCAAAAGGATATCTAATATATCTTGGGTACCATAGAGTAACAATAGATTAGGGTGCGGCGGGTCTAAGCCGCTATGTTTATATTACATACGAAAAGTATTTTATTAATAATTATTATGCCTATAATATTATTGGAACGAAGTTCCTTACGGCAGGCTTGGAGGGGATAGGGATTTTGCTGCGCGACCGAACTGAAAAAAATGTGATAGTAAAACCGTAAGAAAAAATCCGTGGAAAAAGTGCGTGGAATAAAACCGTTAAATGAGACGTGCGCAGGCGCGACAGTCGCATACACAAGCGAGTGTATAATACCAGGATATCAGAAATCACTAAATGACCAATATATTTAAATGTTTGGAATCATTTAAATATATTGGTATAAATGAATATTCTTTATTCTATTTAGTGAATTGAGCACGATTTTTTTTGCAATTTGTGTCGATTCTACATTAGCCGAAGGAACTTCGTTCCTACCTGGTGTCCCACGACACCACATAATTTTTTAATATTATTATTATTATGTCTTTTGACTGACATAATGATGATGATGATGATGATGCCTATAATTATGCGGCGTATAATTATTATGTCTATAAATATTATTGTGCATAAACAAATTTATGCTTTAGAACAGTATGCTTAACAATTATTATGCTTATAGTAATTATTATAATGCCAAATTAATATTAATAATAATAATAATAAATTCTTTATTGCAACAAAAAGTTTATACAATTACAGTGTCAGCCCTGATTCCCAAACTAGAGTGAGCTGTATGTTGGGAAACAGCCCTTCCCAAAAACAAATTATACAAAATTGTTACAATAAGCAAGATACATAGACAAGAGCCGACTTAAAAAAATAACTAATTAAAAATAAAATAAAGATAAATAGTAAAAAAAAATTTTTTTGTTTGTTTACGAGTGAATTTAGTGGTGGTAGCATATGTGTGCATGTGAGTGTGTGTGCATGTGTGTGAGGGTGTGTGTGCATGTGTGTGAGGGTGTGTGTGCATGTGTGTGAGGGTGTGTGTGTGTGTGTGAGAGGGTGTGTATGTGTGTGTGTGTTTGGTGTTTATATGATATTTGAGTCGGAGTTGCAACTTTCATTTTATATAACAATTTGTAGTAAGTTTTCTACATCATCGTATTCTAATTTAATAATATTTTTAATTTTATAGTTAAATAGGTTTTTCGTTTTATAGGTTGAATTAAGTTTATTATACAGTCTAGGTGCAACGTTACCATAGTGCTGTTGGGCAAATTTGCTTTTTACTCTTGGAACTAGACATTTATCTATTCTTTTACCCGACGGTTTTAGAAAGGGTACAATAGTTTTATGGTACTAACGTATACTTTGGTAGACAAATAATTTTCGCACAGTTAAAACATCAGCTTTTTCATAAACTAAATGTGTAGGGTGACGAAATGAAAGGTAAAGAAGTACTTTGAGCACAGCCCGTTGTGCTCTTTCGAGCTCAAGCATGTGTGTTTTGGCCGCTGAGCCCCATATTATGCGTAACTATTAATAGGATAAGATAAGATGCCATGTTAAATTACGACATATAATTTTATGCGAATAAATAGGAAACCTTCTATATCAACTTTTTTTAAATTCTCCCACTTTTATTTTTTTACATTTCTTGTATATTTTTTGTTCTTACTTACTCTCTCTTTTGCGCTTTTGTCGCCTTGTCCTGCCCCTCTTTTGCTTTTCTCAAAGTATTTATTAAAGGAAATTTACCTTATTTGTTAGTAACATAGGCTATGTTTTACTAACATACTAAACGAGCAAGATCGCTCACAACATAAATGTCAGTCGACTTACTAAATGGATGCAGGAATGGGCGTTAGAGCTATAATAGGCACGTGTCGTCTAGTGGATGTATTGTGACGCAGTGATTGACTTGCAGGTGCGGTTAGAAGAGCAGGCGCAAGTATGGAGCGCGGTGTGTGCGGCGCGCGCGGCCGACGGGCGCCGCGCGCCTCGCACGCACGACGCGGGCCGGCGCAAGCGACACGCGCGAGCACCCAGGCACGCGCACCAACTCAAGCGCACGCGCACGCGCACTCGCACGAGGCATCACCACCACCTGGGTAACTATACATAGTCCTTGCTTATGACGTCACACAATGCAAGCGATTGCCGCCGACTTCATACGGGGTTACGAGCATAGATGGCGTGGATGAATGTTACTCTTGCAAGTGCTTGAACTTGCGTATGCTTTCTGCGTCGTGTAAAACAGTCAGTCATCGAGCAATGTGTGATTTACTATATTGTGAGCCACAATCGGTCATTCATATCGACCGCAGGAGGCAAGAACATTACCAAAAAGGAATTGCTCGTAATATGCTGTATGACAAATCGCTCATCATATTGTATTGGACAATATTTAATACACAAGAAGTTTTAAATATATTTTTTATTTATAGGCACAGTTCCAGCGACAAAACCGACGTTAAAACGAGCCGCTGCCGCGACTACCACCACAAATTATATCAATAGGAAACAGGTACGTCATAGAATTAATAACTTCAACACTTAAAAGTCCGGTTTCTCTATCAAGAAACGAATTGGCTTAGCTTTCAATGCAAAATTTTTATTTTCTTTTGTTTATTTCTATTATTATATTTTAATTAATATATAATAATAGAAATAAATAAAATAATTATATCAGTTCATTGACGTGTCCAAGTTTTGTTTGTACATTTCTTTAAATTTTTTATTTATTTATTTGGGAAAACAAACAGATACATACAATTCTTAAATTAAATAATTTACAAAACAAAAATGGTGGTAAGTATGTACCTCACAATGTTATCCACGTGTTAGGAAATAAAAATGGAAATAAAGATTGTTGTCATCGACTTTGATTACAAACAGTAACATTTTAACATATTTTACATAGAATATGTATCAAAATGAAAGCGGGCTATCGCGCTTGAATTCGCCCTAGAGGTGCTAATGGGTAGTAAGGTACTAGACCTCATACTATATAGCCACATTAACAGTAACCATAGGACCCGACAATAATTACCTTCAGATAGTGCTTTTGATAACTGCTGTGGCAGGATTGACAGGACCTTACTTGCTAGTGGCGCTAACTGGTGAGCACAAAAACGATAGCCAGCATTGTCCGTAGGTAAAACGACTCGATTTGGAATATAGGAACGGGCCCTATTCATTGGCCCGACTGCCACGCCTGAGGTCGCGGGTTCGATTCCCGCACAATTCAAACATTTGTGTGCATGAACATGGATGTTTGTCTTGGTCTGGGTGTTTCTATGTATAATATGTATGTATTTACAAAAAAAAAGTATATATGTATGTTTGTCCATAGTCTAGTACCCATAGTACAAGCTCTGCTTAGTTTGGGCTAGATGGTGTTGTGTGTATGTGATAGAATATTATATATTATATTATATTCATTTATTGTCAAGTAACTTGCATAATAATCCTAGTTTTGTTTGTGGGTGACTTGTATTACAATTAGATTACAACTTAACCCTCTCGCTGTCCCGTGATAGACACAATAGAAAATCTATTGTTATGTATCATAATTATGTGATTCATCGGACAGGAAACCTGTCTATGTTTGAAATAATACTACACATGCATATCATCCTATGGACAGCGCACCGCCTGCATAGCACCATTGCTTGAAGGCGCGTGAATTTGCACACTGTATGACGTCTGCGCGCACGCATTCCTTCGGCACGCATTCGGAAATTTCTGCTCGCCATTCACGGTCTAAGACGATCGACGCCGTATGCACGTTTGTTTGCATCGTGACGGCGGCCATCGTATTACGATTGTGTACGAGTATATATTGTTTACTTTATCCCCAAATGTTTATAGGGTGTAGCATCGGGCTCATCAGCGGGTCCCGGGCTCATGATGCGCAAGCACTACATGGCACGGCAGGAGCGGCGCAAACGCGGGCTTGCCGCCGCCACACGCGGGAAACACCCGCGACAGGCACGACTCGGTACGTACCCTACACTATACATGACACATGTCACAATATGTCAAATGTCGCATGACATGTTACGTTGCATGAAAAATGACAGATTAATAATACGAATTGATGTTACTTTTAGCGAACCAGCGGTCGACAGCGAGTGGTATGTCGGGCAATGCGGCCGCGGGTCCCTCACACAGGAGCAGGAGTTCCTCCTCAGCATCATCAGCTGAGGATGACGAGGACTGCGCCGCGGAAGACTGCTTAAGGCCCACAGGTATGAACATATCTCTTTATTAATTTACCTTCATTTTCCCCCTGAATTTTCTATCTTTTCTAAAGGCAGCTCTCTCATTAGTAATATAGTCAATTTCAATACAACAAAATCAAAAGGTATACAAACGTTTCATTGACATGACCATAGACATTTTAGTGATGTCCAATTGTAGCGTCAATTGTAAATCAATTAATTATCTAATCGAATCATTCGATTTGATCCAGTGGAAGACTTAGAAATTACATAAACACTGCTACAATTATATCTTAAAAAAGAATATATATATATCCTATAAATATATATATATATACCTTATAAAAATCAGCGAAGAAAAGTGAACAAAATGACAGTTTGACAGTTTGTTGAACAAATTTCAATTAACTAATCAATTACTAAAAATGTTACGACATAAACGATTTTTTTTGGCGTACAACCTTATGCAATCATAAATTATATATATTTTTTCATCTGACAAATAACCTCACTTTTCGTCTAAGATTTTTCAAATCAAATAATAATTTATTAATCAAACGCCAATTGCCTTAAAATACACTAAAATATCATGTGAAAACGTTGAAAATATGGATAAATGTGTTACTTATTCCGTTTAGTAAGTAATTACATATGTGATAAATTTAACAAATTTAACATCAATTTGCTTTGTATACATTTCCATCCAACTGGATTGAAATCGACTATAGATCCTGTGACGTGGGGGCTCTATAAATATTCAAACAACGGTCACAAAAAACATTCAGATTGGACAACATTATTTCCGGATTACACAATTTTTATTCCCTGTGGAATTCGCATTATTTTGCAGTGGCAGTCGCGAAGCACTTAAATCATTACGCTATTTGTGCAATCAAATAACATTACTTTGGTATGGTTTAAATAATATAAACCTGATTCAATACTTTCAATATTGTAGAAACTTACCAAGTCAACCCGGCAGTTAGTTGCGTAGTTGCGTAGACTGATAGAGGTCAGTCGTAGGAAAAAATTACCGCTCAAGCACGCTCGGTATCTTCGGTAGAACAAACACTACATGGTTATAATAATAATAATATAATAATAATAACTTTATTCCAGATAAAATCCATATAAGAGAAAAAAATACAATTATTAAATACAAATTAAATAAAATTTAAAACTTGTAGTCATTGTCAAATAAATTCATAATTACTTATAGTCTAAAATATAAATCAAAATATATTCCTCCCCTCCGACTTAGGCGCAAGACACACAGAAAAGACGTAAGACGAAAACGCGTCGCAGAAGCGGCGTCCCTTCAATCAATTTTCATACTAATTGTCTATACATTTTGTATGAAAATTGATTGAAGCGTCGTGTCTGCGTCTCGTCCGTGCCCTGTCTTTTGTGTTTTGTGTTTCGACTGTTCTATACATTTTGTATGAAAATTTATTGAAGGGGCGCCGCGTCTGCGACGAGTCTTCGTCTTACGTCTTTTCTGTGTGTCTTGCGCCTTACTGTATTTCTTGCCTGTAATATTTTATAGTACCTAGGTATTTCTTGCATGTATTATTTTATAGTACCTAGTTAACGAGTCCATATGTAAAAGGTAGTGCGTAGTATAATGTAGTGTACTGTTCGTTCGCAGGCAAGGAGGTGGACTGGGTGCAGTGCGATGGCGGCTGCGACCAGTGGTTCCACATGCACTGCGTGGGGCTGTCCCGCGGCGCGCTGCGCCCCGACGACGACTACGTGTGCGGCTCCTGCGCCGCACACTAGTACCACATAGCATCCAGCTTAAATATCTATATATTTTGTGATATATTTAAGCTGTGAGGACGCTCCCGCTGATATAGATGACGATTGCATCTGATGACACGATGAAACTGTTGTTGGGCGTAGTTCAGGGTATAAATTGTAGGGCGGCTGGTGGGCGAGCGGTGGTGACGTCACTTGTTGTGAATGACCCTAAGTGTAGGAAATGTTGCCTTAATGTTGACTATATTGCGTCCCGTCTTAAGTACCTTATACACAACTTAATTTGGTTGTGAAACCGACTACGTGAACCCGAGCCTCTATTTATCGCCATAATGACGTCATAAGATCCATATCTTAGCACATTGAACGACATGTACAGTCAGCAAAATAAGTAGCAGAATTTGAATAAAAATAAAATATATAAGTATTTTATAAATTAACAGTTTTGAACTGTTAAATTTCAAATATTACTGATATTAAAGCTAAATGTCAAAATTTTGAACAATTGTGCAAATCAAAATTTCGCTACTTTGTATCAACTTATGTTGCTGACTGTACCAGACATGTTGGAACATTTATTGCTCACACTCATTTGTGTTTGTCGCGATTGTCAATGTGTTAATCTAGTCTCTTATTTTATAACTATTAACTTGTGTATTTGGCACCTATGTGTATGTACTTTGAGATTGGCAATGACACGAAACACAGAAAAGCCCAGCTCGATACAACATTTGGAAACGAACGCCACAAACATATACTAGCGATATCGAATGTGAATTACTACATTCAGCCGACTCTAAAGCACTCGGTTCCTTTACGCGTCACACGGTGCGTTTAATGTGTTGCGTTTGCCGCGTATTGTTTAATTACATACTAGCTTTAGCTCGCGGCTTCTGTTATCAACAGTACATTATTTTTTTAAATAAAATATAGCCTATGTTACTCGGTGTAGCTTTAAATGGTGAAAGTATTTTTTTTAATCGGTTGTGTAGTTTTGAGTTAAATCCTTATAAACAAACAAAAAATCAAATCTCATCTCTTTATAATATTATAGTATAGATAAAGCAATTGTCACGCATTTATTATTGTGCTGAACGCATCATCAATCGCAGCGTAGAAGGCATGTTTTCTTGAGCGACGAAAACGCGGTAAACGGCGTATGACGCGAAAAGGAACCGAGCTCTTTAGTTTTTTTTGTCACACAGACACATGGTGAAAATGTATCTGTGTGAGTGCGTCTGCTTTTTGACCACACCATCTTTATGTCATTAATTTGTGGCAATGAAACTTGTTATAAGCGACTGTTGATACACGCCATCATTGCTCGTCTATCACCTAGTAATCATAAGGGTAGAGAGACAATGTACGATTTACAACCGGCTTAGAAAATTCATTTACAGATGAGATAACTAATCAAATTTGACGCTTATTGCCGCTGTATACGGTTGATTTACAAACTGCATATTGACAGTTGACAAAATGAAGTAAACAAATTAGGCTTGATTTCCTCCTACGCTGACGTCGGTCACCGACGTCGGTGGCGCGTACTATCGGTCGCGTATGAACTCAGAAAAGCCACGCACTGCAAAACCGATCGCTGTACGGAACAGTAGTTTTGGCTGAACACGCATTCATCTGTACGGCTGAGCGGTCGGCGGCGCACTGAGCGCGGTCCTATTGTTCCGTAGCGCGTCAGTCGACCGACGTACGCGCCGCTGACGAGCGAGACCGATGCGCGTCGTACGCAGCGCGTAGTAAATATTCTGCCGCTGACGACAGCGTTGCAGTGCGGTGCTTCATAGAACTAGTATATATTCGTACGCTCGACCGATGTCGGCGACTGACGTCAGCGTAGGAGGAAATCAAGTTTTAAAATGAATTTCTGTAGTAGCGATTTTTTAATACATTCAATGTTTGAAATATTGTTCTATTAAATGTTGTTGAATCAATATATTTATGGAATTAGTTGTGTCAAATACATGGAAATGTTAGCAATTGGTGTTTGTAGATCCTCCTTTAAACGTTTCGTAATAAAATATTGCTGTGGTGATGGGAATGGATAGGCTAATTTATTTGAAGGAATGGACGCAAAGATAAGCGCTTAAAGTACAACGGCAGTTACGATATTTACGCATGGTCGCTATGCACCTAATGATATACTTTAGAACATCTTTTTCACGCGTCATTGAGTGAGTAGTGACTTATAAATCATTGAAGACACTCATAGTGAAAGAAGCTTTCGTACATGGTGATACGGTAGATATTTGCATGCATATGTTGATAGATGCTTGATTTAAATGTTTCAAGCGGCGTACGTAAGTTGGCGATGCAAGGCAGTATGGCGGGCGGGGTACTATGCTACAATGCTAGTTATAACACGATATTACATCCATGTCTATACTGTGCTGCCATTTAACTTACAAAATATCTCAATATCTACCAATTTTAACAAAAATTAAGTCACCAGTAGGCCGTGAAAGTAATTATATTATAAAATAAGTGCTAAAGTAACTCTTTGTCTGTCTTATAAACATCAAAACCAACTATTTTAACATGGACTGAGTTCATCATATTAGATCTTAGTAGCTTAAAACTTGATTTCCGGCTCGAAGGACCATGAACACAATCGGGGTCCGGGGACGAGAAATAAATAAATACGCCACATGGTTTTGAAACGTATATTCTTCCACTAGATGGCACTTTGACAAATTGTACAAACAATCACAAAATTCGCACTGACAATAAAAAACCAGACACTTTTATACCCCGTGTGTGAACGAAACCATATCGCGATCTAACTCAATCCTTACGCCATCTATCGAGCACACAGACAATTTATATGGTTTCGTTCACCTGTAATTGTATTTTATGCAATTATTGGTGGAAATATTTTAAATTCAAACAGTAGCCTTTGCAATAAAACAAACCAATTTAATATACTATAGTGTCTCAAAACAACCTCGGGCATAACAAACTGTGATCGTGATAGATTCAAGAGCGTTAAAACCAAGTGCCCTGTTCCGAGTGGCAATGCCACAGTCCATTGTCATATTTTTTTATTTGGGCTTTTTCTATATTTCCAACCTAAGGTCCTGCCTGTCCCTGCGGCAATGTACAGTCGTGGTACTTCGTACGATTAAAGATCTGATTCATAATAAGTGAACGATTACCATCACGACAGCAATAATTTATCATTTATAGCAATTATATCAATCTCGATGTTAAAGCGATGTTGTTATTGAAATATTAGCAAAATATACAAGTCTCTCTATCGCACTCATGTGTAAGGTCTCTTCAGAGCGCGAGTCAAGTGGGCTAGGTAATCATAATTATTTGTTTTTTTAATGTATTTGACAAATAAGGCGGTCAGGACAGGGAATCGGTGTTTAGGAGACAAATGTGATTAGATATTTATGAAACAAATTGTAATTAAAAGCGCAAATTAGGCGTCGAATGGAGATACTACTTTTTGAAGTGGCCGTTTGTTTTGTTCCTCGTAAAGGGTTCTAATACAAATGAAGATGATGATCTAATTTAAGGTTTTTATGAGAAATTCATTTCCACATGAGTCATTCAATAGCAACACCCTCTCAAAGAAGATCGATGTAAAATAACAGTAACTGTTATGTTTAGTTCTGTGAGTGAGAGCGCCGGAGGCCCAATCACCCTTCCCTTCCCAAACCCCATCCTGCTCCATTTGCCTTTTCCTTCCGGTAGGCAGCGACTTGGTTATGTTTTTTTAACATTGTTTCTGTAATGCTAAAAAAACACAGCCACGTGTATGAGCCACGGTTCTCACTTACTATCAGGTGGGCCGCTGGCTCGTCTGTCACAGATGACCGCAATAAAATAAAAAACTATTGGTGGTCTTTTTTCATTGATATCAACATTGAAATTTAATTTCAGATTTTATCGCGGTTTATTTTAAAAGCAATATTTTTAGATATTATTGAAATATAAAATATAGTTTACAAATATTTAATGTCAGACAATACTATTGACTTTAAAAATATATGACAGTTTTACTCCTCAACCATCGGCGCAATGACCAGTCAATCGTCATTTCACTGCCAATTAATTCATTTATTAAAATTTTTTTTTTCTTCTCCCTAATGTTGGCAGAATCATCGGTAGGTACTTATTCGATGGAGCGATTCGACACTGAGAAAAATTACCTTCTTTGACTTTAGTATCCTATTCCGAGGTATAAATATAGTAAGTTATTGTATAGTGATAATTAAACGTGGACTTCAAAAAGTAGCTTTTCTGACCACGTCTTGTGCTTTATAAGCGCGTTAAAATTTTGCATATATTTTAATTATTGTGAATAGTAGTGATTCGAGTATGAAAATCTTATAGAAGACGAATGTAAATGCGTTTGTAGCATAAAATCGATTAATATATTGTCTTATAGCGTACTATTGTATGCCAATATCTTTTATAAGATTTTTTGTACTAACACCTAGTTTGCTTAAAACGAATCTTTTTAGCTGCGAATGGTATAGATTGATAAATGCCTTTTTGCTCCGAGTCTTGATTTTCGTGTAGGATGAATTGTACGGGTTACGTACACTTCTTGATAAGTGATAGAAATGATCTATACAAATAAATAAAATTGAAGTGTCTGTTTGTAATGTCAAAATAATAGCTTTTTATCTAATGCATATGAAAGTATATAAGGTACCTATAAGAGAACATCTATTTTTAAATTTTTTGTCTGTCTGTCTGTTTGTTCCGGCTAATCTCCGAAACGGCTGAACCGATTTTGACTAGACTTACTGGCAGATAGCTGATGTTATAAGGAGTAAAGTAGGCTACCTTAATTTTAGAAAAAAAAAATAGGGGTCCGCGGAGACAAACACATTTTAGTTAAAATCTACGCGGACGAAGTCGCAGGTAACATCTAGTAGATAATATAAATAATTGCACTATTTTATTGATTACTAAAATAATACAACAAACTTGATAATTATGATAAATTATGATAAATGATTGATATGTTAATGAATACAGGATACGCTTGCTAAAAGTGAACTGATTTATCGATAGTTACAAAATCGTCACGTTGGACGTTAAATGCTGACCGCAGCAAATGTACAGTCGTTGGCCCGTACATGAATTGTTATTGGCTTTTCATATTTGGTAATTTTCAGTAACAGTGCCATATCTAACAATGCGTCAAGATTACCACATACGTAGGATTACCCCGTAATACGTGGGACATAGATCTCAAGATATATGGGATATACAGGGTGTTAGGCACACAGTTGTCCAAATGAAATAGAGATCTGGTTTGGGATATTGCCAACGCGTTGGACTCGGGCAAATTAAATTTTGTCTCACAGTTTCGGCGATATGATTTCTTTTAATTTTTAAAATAATATGTCGGAAATTTGGACTAAAACTGTAAAAATGTTAAACGAATATGGGTTTAGCTGTCATAATGATATTTTTTATTTTAGTTAACTATTGCTAAATTTCATTAAAATTATTATTTCCTATAGACACCTTGTAAAAGAATTATATCAGGCTGTCAAAGTTTCGGAAAGAGCCAAAAACAGAACAAAGTTCGACTTTGCATGATTAAAAAAAAAAAGTATAATATTTAATTTGCCCGAGTCCAACACGTTGGCAATAGCCCAAACCTGATCTCTATTTCATCTGGACAACCGTGTGCCTAACAACCTGTATATATGGTGAAATATTTCTACATAATTATTAAGTCCGATATACATCAGTTCAACATATAAACTATCATCCACATGATAGCAACATTGAAAGATTTTCTTGAAAGATGATGAGCGGTGTTGACTTGACCTTTTAACTGTACGCAACTTTAACGATTCGTTTTTGGCAATTAGACGGGTGTGATGAATTTAACTTGTTATACGAAAGGTTCCCCCAGTCCTGGCAGTATTAAAAGAGAATGTGGCTTGTATTTTGAGATGTGACTTTTATTTTTTTTTACTAATTTTGTACTTTATTTATAACGTTATAAGGTTGAAAATTAGTAGATTAGACTCTTAACTTTATATTTGATTCTTATTCTTGTACTGTAGCTATGTTCATTTAGTAGATTTTTATCTAGTTTACATAAAATGGGACTTGTAAGGATTTACTTGTATTAATTTGTTATTTTGTTTTTGTAAAATGGCCACATTCATTTTTAATATTATAAAGAATGTAACATGATGACAAGGTCTTTGGATAGACGAGAAATTTTTGTAAATATTTTTTAAAAAAACGTTAGCGAAAAATTAAAAATTTTTAATGTAATAAAAAACATTTTTGCAAGAAACTGATAGTGTAAGTAGATTATGTGTGAGACGAGTGCGTGTGTTTATCTGTTCGTTGTCGACTTGGCATAGGAGCTGCTTAGGACGTCTACTGTGCCTCAGATGTTTATCTTTTGTAATAATGTTTACGTATACTATGGGCACAGAACATACAGCCGACAGATGCACCGAGTATTGTGCCTATGCCGAGTCGAAACCAAATTTGCATTCACTTTTCTATAAACATTTTACACTGTTATGCGGATTTATCTTGTGTTGTTTACGTCTGTATAATCTGTAAATTATTTTTATGAATCTACTTGTTAAGCCGTCTTTACTAAACTTGTCAACGTGAATAAGGTACTCGACACCGCACACAAGCATTCACATAGTTAGCTGCAATCAATCAAAGAACACACCATACATGTTAGAAAAGTACTTAGTAACGTTAAATTTATGTAATGATGTTGAAATAACTGTTTATAAGACGGTGCAAGTTACGGAATTCTACAATTATTATAATTGTCATTTAGACTTATGAATATGTATAGGCAGAGCGCATAGAAATAGCCTACCTAGTAATAGACTGAAAATATTCTCAGTTTTTGTCTGTACCACACGTACGTACGGCTTTATGAAGATAGAATCTGGAAGCAACTTTCGTAATGTTTGTGTTTCACTAAGACGGAGGTACAAATGTTTCCAGAAAGTATCTTTATGAAAATCGGCCGCTACGATTGGAGTTTGCGAACATTGCGGCAATTAGGGCCACCACGTTATCAGGCGCTTAGGCCCTCTGCTTATACTTATTCTGTGGTCTGATTACGATCACTGTGTACGCTTGTGTTGTATGACCAATATATGACTTGTATTCGCTTCTGTTGGGTCGAAAACGTTCTACTTGTAAATAATGTTTAAATGTAGCTCGATGTATGTATATTGAGGCGCTGTCGCCAATTCTTTGTTAGATTAATATTGTAAGAGCTTG
The DNA here is from genome assembly GCA_963564715.1 of Catocala sponsa. Classification (NCBI taxonomy): domain Eukaryota; kingdom Metazoa; phylum Arthropoda; class Insecta; order Lepidoptera; family Erebidae; genus Catocala; species Catocala sponsa. Next base: position 4,193,782 of record OY751352.1, read on the forward strand.
CGACGATGTCGCCTAACCAATCGTAAGGTAAATGTTAAGGTCCGCTCACACGACACAGCGGCCGTACGCGTCCCTACGCAGTTCTAAATTATATTATGTACCGTTGCAGGTGTGAGCCGGCCTTAACACCACATATTTTTACAGATATTATTACAAATTGATTGGGAAAATTGAGATATTTAAATTATTTTTCAATGCTTTAGTATCTGTTTAAATATGTTTATACATATATGTATGAAGAATATTTATGCGCAAGTCTTTTCTTTTGTGAATCAATGTTTATATGATAGTTTATAATAAGACAATTGAATAAAGCTAATACCTTACCAGATATTTTTTTTCTATCAATACCATTTATTTTTATATACAGCTATGTTAAAACATAGGTGAAGTATTTTTGAAGGTGTGTAAAACTCAAATTTAGTAAGTACAAGAGATATAATAATATACTATAAAATAAAATAAGCACTATTATATCACACTTAAAATAAATAACAGCCAGAATTTGAAATTTATACATTTTCATTTTTCTATCTTCGCACTAGAAATTTTTTCTAGTTTGAGGACAAGGTCTATATTTCTGGTAAGGCCGGATTACCTGTATAACTATGCTGTAGGTATGTACCTACGTGGGTTACACGTTCGAGCAAAAGAGAATTCCAAAACAGTGTTTTAAGGGTATTATTATTATTATTATTATTTTCAGCCTGTATTGTCCCACTGCAGGGCAAAGGCCTCCCTCTCGCTTTTCCACATATCCCTATTATTTAAGGGTATGTGAATAGAAAATGAAATCATTTGGTTAGTATAACCAACTGCCACGCCTGAGGTCGCGGGTTCGATTCCCGCACAAGTCAAACATTTGTGTGCATGAACATGGGTGTTTGTCTTGGTCTGGGTGTTTCTATGTATAATACGTATGTATTTACAAAAAAAAAACAGTATATATGTATATTTATCCATTGTACAAGCTCTGCTTAGTTTGGGCTAGATGGTGTTGTGTGTATGTGATAGAATATTATATTATTATATTATATTATATATTATTTGATAAGAAATTAACAATTAATATCAAGATTTCTAAGCCACATGTAGAACGTTATACGTATAATTATTATTAGATAGATACGTTTATGGAGAACTCTCAAACATGCAGGTTTCCTCACGATGTTTCCTTTGACAGTTAAAGCAAGCAATATTATTTCTTTAACACGCACATAAGAGCAGCGATAGCTCAGTGGGGAGACCAACAGACTGCAATGCAGAGGGTCTCGGGTTCGAACACACGTCGCGCACCTCTGACTTTCGGAAATTATATGACTTTTTGAAATGATGTGCGTATTGATTGACAATTATCGCCTGCTCCGTGCCTCGGAAAGCACGTTAAGCCGTTGGTCCCGGCTGCCATGAACATCTATGGCAGTCGTTATTGGGAGAGTGTCGACACAAAATATCCCACTGGATTGAAGTGTCGCCGGTCTGCACTGACTGACCCCCATATAAGATAAGATAATACGCAAATAAGTTTGATAAGTGAGAGGTAGGATCTAGGGATTAAACTCGAGACCCCTGCGTTGCAGATCAACAGACTATCACTAGGCTCTCGCTTCAAAATCTAATGTATTAGATATTAGTATAATATTATAAAGCTGAAGAGTTTGTTTGTTTGTTTGCTTGAACGCGCTAATCTCAGGAACTACTGGTCCGATTTGAAAAAATATTTCAGTGTTAGATAGCCCATTTATCGAGGAAGGCTATAGGCTATATATCATCACGCTAAGATCAATAGGAGCTGAGCACCAATGAAGAATGTTTCAAAATCGGCGGGTGTTTTTTCCTTTTGAGAGCTTCCGCTGCGTAATTGTTCCCCTTTAAAAGTTCTAAAAAAAAGTCCGCGACAGCATATGTTTATCTTTTAAGGTTGACTCACTATAACTCTTTTATGCTAACCAAATTTGTTCTAAAATAATGCATTATTTGCGAAGGTATTATTATAAACATGATATTAATCCTTATCCAAATAAATACGTTATTCATCACAAGTATTTAATTTAAAACAAAATTGCCCTTTACGTCATTCGATTTCAATTAATATCTTAGGAAATATCGCAGTTTTAAAATAGCATTGCAGCAAAATAATTACCCATTACAGACATAGTACAAACGATGTTTCTCCTGGTTTATTCTGCATGATTACTACTGGTTCGATTTGAAAAATTATTTTAGTGTTGGATAGCCTATTTATCGAGGAAGGCTATAGGCTATATAACATCACGCTACGACCCACGGGGGTGGCGCAGTAACGATAAACGCGGGTGAAACCGCGGGAACATCTAGTATTAGTATAATCCTAATCCTAAGTAATATTATAAAGGCGAAAATGAGTTTGTTTGTTTGTTACCTTTTCACACCTAAACCACTGAACCGATCATCCTGAAATTTTGCATATACGTTGTCAGGTGTACAGAAACGGATATAGGCTACCTTTCATCCCGAAAAAAATTACTGTTCCCGAGGAAAACAATAATAACGTTCTTATGATAATATATGGCGCCACATGTCTTTCGAATCATGATTGAATTATATTATTACAAGCAGAGTACAACCCGAATTGATTGTCAAATTCTAATTTAACGCGAGCGAAGCCGCGGGCAAAAGCTAGTATTGCTATATACTTACACAATATTGTGTTACCTACCGAAATACCTAAATCTATTTTGATCAGAATAACAAATAAGTAGCTACTTGAATTGTCACTACCAATCATTATCTGGTTGAATAATTTACATATTGTTATCAATCGACGTTTCTCTCCGAGTATCTTGAAGTACATGTCAATCTATTCACTATCGTTATCTTAAAACAAGGTGGTCACTGATCGGTAAATGATTACCGAGATTAAAGATGTTTGTTCACATTGAGTAACGATAGAAACATTCGTTATTGCACATCCTGAGCAACAATGGTGAAAACTTGACCTAAATCAAAGTCAAAGTCAAAAAGCATTTTTTAATTTAGGTCAGAAAGTAACATTTACGAATGTCGAAATACCCGTATGTATGACACCTCTGACTTTCCGCAGTTATATGTGCATAAAATTGTTCATTATTGCTTGCTTTAACAGCGAAGGAAAACATTGTGAGGTAACCTGCATATCTAAGAGTTCGGTACAAAGTTCTCGAAGTCTAAAGTCTGTGATTCTTACTGGGCCAACATAGCAGGCTAAGGCCTAAGCCATGTAAAACTGAGAAGAGGCCCGTGCCCAGCAGTAGGAAAGTTTGATACAGGGCTGATAATAATTATTATATATGTATACATATGTTGTGTATTCTTATTATACCTTCTAATTGAAGAGGTAGATACTAGATAACAAGTACACTAAACAAACATAGTAATAAATGTATGATAGTGTACATTCCCAATAATGATAGTTAGCATTTGAAGCATGTCCTCTCTTGGAACACGTGTGATCGGTTCTCACGTGTTTGAATTGATGTTAATCAAGTTCTAATGTTGTTGAACAACACAAGTACACATAGACTCGCACGAGCGTGACGTAGTTACCATGGAAAGGAAACCAAACGATTTTAATTAGTTCAATTTATCAATTCGAAATGTTAATTTGCTATAAAAAATATCTACCATCATTTTATGGACACGTCAATGAACTTAATTATGTAACTACTAGGTACAATACGACCAAAAGTGAAAAAATATATTGCAAAAAAGCCTGTCTAAGGATGACAGGCTTTTTTATATGACTATGATATTCATAGTCTCTCTTTCGAATTGTTTACAATATTTCTGAACAATAATTGCAACAAACAAATTAAACTAATTAAATACTTATATTGCTTTTCTTAATGTAAAGTCAAAGTCAAGTCAAGTCAAAGTCAAAGTCAAAAATCATTTATTCATTCAGGTCACAAAGTAACACTTATGAACGTCAAAGTATATAGGTTAGTGAGTTTACTAAGTTACTGAAGCTACATTTAGGTTAGTTGCTAGGTTCATGCAAAGGGTAGAGCCTATGAGAAGAAACCTGCAAGAAACTCACGGCCACTCTTTTAAATCGTCAGTTAAATATAATTTCAGTATTTTACAACTCAAATTAACAAGGTGTTACAGCCATTATGCCATATACTACTGACTATAAAAAACGAAAGATAATAACAATAATAACTTAATAATATTATAGAGAGGAAATAATTTGTGCTAAGATATATTATTTAATATAAATCTAAAATAGACAGTAGGATGGCATGATGGCGCATACACTTACACTTTGTGAGTATGCAAAGGCTTAAATTGACTTATAAGTAATACAGATCTTTGAATCCTGTATGCAACAAGCAACTAGCTCCATAAGTTTTTGTCATTTAAGTAGTCGTTGACTGAATAATAACCCTTCCGAATAAGTTGTTTTTTAACGGCGTTTTTAAATTTAAACAATGGCAAATTAATTATATTAATAGGTAATTTATTTAAAAAACGTATACCGTGTCCCGCAAATGTATTGTGAACTTTATGTAAACGATGATATGGGCCTACTAACTTATGCTTATTTCTAGTGTTTACGTTATGGATATCACTATTCTTATTATATAAGTAAATGTTATGTTTAATAAACATAATGTTAGAAAATATATATTGCGACGCAACAGTAAGTATGCCTATTTCTTTAAATCGATCTTTCAGGAAAACTCGTGATCCTAAATTATATAAGTATAGTATAAGTAATATATATACCACAAGGAAGCATTTTAGGTCCGTTACTCTTCCTTGTATATATTAATGACCTACCGCAATCCATTAATCTTAAATGTGTCCTATTTGCAGATGACACCACTATTATTGTTGAGCATGATAAAAATCAAAATCCTAGTACAGAAATTAATAAAGCTTTAACTGATGTTATGAGATGGTTAGATGTTAATAAATTAAAAATTAATATCCCTAAAACCAATATTATTCATTTTAGGACATGGAAAAGTAAACCTTTACAACTTAATGTTGTTCTAGACAGTAATATTATAGACCAACAATGTAGTGCAAAATTTCTTGGCGTAATAATCGATGAACATTTTACTTGGCACAAGCACATTGAACAAATCTGTACAAAAATAAATCAATTTGTATTTGCCTTAAGAAAAGTAAAGGACATTACATCTCGAGACATTTCTTTAGTAGTCTATCACGCATATGTCTGTTCAATAATCCGCTACGGTATAGTTGTTTGGGGAAACTCTAGTGAGATAAACAGAATATTTGTGGCTCAGAAACGATGCATACGTACAATATTTAATTTGGATTGGTGTGATTCCTGCAGACCAATATTCAAAGCTCACAACCTTCTTACTGTTCCGTGCATCTATATATACGAAATTGCCAAGTTTGTAAAATGTAACTCCATGCTTTTTAACAGAAGGGACAATACTAACAAACGAAAAATAAATCACCTAGATTTTGAAATACCCATACCTAAACTAGAACTTTTTAGAAAAAGCTGCGTTTATATGGCTCCCTTAATTTACAATTGTCTGCCACACTCGATAACCCTTCAACCTTATGGGAAGTTCTGCACTGAATTGCGTACTTGGTTGATAAGTGAATGTTCTTATACTGTTGAGGAGTACCTAAAAAAATACTCATGTAAATTTTATAATCTGGAACGTTCATCGAGGTTTAGATAATATTGTGTCCTCGCTTATATTTTTTTTTTGAGTTGTTTATAATTCTATAAGTTCTTTATAATTTTAATTGTGATTGACTTTAATTTACTGTTGCATGCTGTGTAACGGCCAAATATGTGAAACAATTATTGATATGTAACACCTTTGTATTGACCATATTTGACGCAATAAATGATATTATTATTATTATTATAAATGCTACGTACTGCACGCTTTTGAAGAATAAAAATTGTCTCAATATCAGCTGCCTTGCCCCACAATAATATACCGTAGGACATGACACTATGAAAGTAACTAAAATATACTAGTCTTGCAGTATCTATATCAGTAAGCTGTCTTACTTTCCGAATTGCGTATGCGGCTGAGCTAAGTTTCCCTGCAAGACACGATATTTGAGCGCCCCACTGAACTTTATGATCTAAAGTTAATCCTAAAAAGACTGTAGATTGGACTAAAGTAATAATTTCATCATTTAAAATTATATTCACGTTAGGACTCTTTACGTTTGGCAATGTAAACTTGATACATTTAGTTTTTGTAGAGTTTAGTAGTAAATTATTCGTCGTAAACCAGTCCAGGACTTCCGCGAGTGAATCATTAACAGCACGTAAATTTGGTGCCTTTCGGTCTACTTTAAAAATAAGGGATGTGTCATCCGCGAATAAAACAATGTCACACAAATCCTGAACAAATAACGGCAAATCATTTACGTACACTAAAAACAGAAAGGGTCCCAAAATCGAGCCCTGTGGCACGCCCATTGTGACTGGTAGTCCAGAAGATCTACTTCCGTTGATATCAACGTGTTGTAGTCTATCGCTTAGGTAGGAATCAACTAAGTCAAGTGCAGTATCTCGGATGCCATAATGCCTGAGTTTTCGCAACAGCGTTTGATGGTCAACGCAGTCAAAGGCTTTAGAGAGATCACAGAATACGCCAATGACATCTTGCGAATTCTTCCAGGCACTGAATATATGTTTTAAAAGCGTAACACCCGCATCTATTGTAGAACGGCCCTTCCTAAAACCATATTGATCTGCATGAAATAAATTGTTTACACTGAAGTGGCTCTCTAATTGCTGTAATATAATCTTCTCAAATATTTTACTAATAGCAGGTAATATTGAAATCGGCCAAAAATTACTGGGGTCACTTTTGCAACTATTTTTAAATAAAGGTATTATTTTACTACATTTCATTAAGTTTGGAAAAATGCCCACATCAATGCATCCGTTGAATATTGCGGCTAGGTGTGGCGCTATATTAACAATAATACTTTCAACTAATTTTACCGAAATATCCCAGAAGTCAGCTGATTTTTTTGAATTAAGCGACTTAAATACTTTTATTATATCATACGGATGTACACGCTCAAAACTAAATAGTATCTTGCACTCTTCCACGTTGCCCCTAACTAAGTTTCTGCTCGAGCTGGGCAAGACCTAAGGGTACTAGTTATGTTTAAAGGTATTTTTGCGAAGTAGTTATTGAATGTATCGGCTACTTCCAAATTATTTGAAATGATTATGATTCTATGTTCTATATACCTACATAAATCAGCGAAATTAATCCAAAAAATTAACACGTAGGTACAATGTCGTACATACACTAAACATCGTCGGCCTCGATGGCGGCGTAGTAGTTAGTGTAACTGACTGCCACGCCTGAGGTCGCGGGTTCGATTCCCGCACGAGTCAAACATTTGTGTGCATGAACATGGATGTTTGTCTTGGTCTGGGTGTTTCCATGTATAATATGTATGTATTTACAAAAAAAAGTATATATGTATGTTTATCCATTGTCTAGTATCCATAGTACAAGCTCTGCTTAGTTTGGGCTAGATGGTTTTGTGTGTATGTGGTAGAATATTATATTATATTATTGCTCGAGTACCGCTAAAATGGATATTTCTTCTTCTTTTTCGTGTAATTTGAAAAAGCTCGTGGTGCAATATTACACAAATGAAAACAAAGTGTAATGCTATGAGGCATTGAAGGGGTTGCTTACTTTAGGTCCTTGACCTTTCAAACTTATCGGTTCAATGACCTGACGAAGGCATATGCGATAGACTGAGTGGCGACGCAAAAAAATGAATTCGTTTTTGCTATCGACAAAAACCGCCACTACCAACAAAAACTAAAACCGATGCCATACTATCTAATTATCTATGGTCTCCATACAATTTTTTTTCTTATTATTTGGAGCGGATGGGCACCTCTGATAGCCGACTTCGGATTCGATCACTTAGAGATCTGTCCGATTATAAATGTGACGCGAATATTATTATTAAATTCAGGCCCACAACTAAAAGGCAGACTGAGTAAGCCCAAACTTTTCTTACATTATATCTAAGGTTACGATATATTTGTCACCCTAAATTTTATATATACCTATTATTATTTGTATGACTATTTTAGGGCTATTTGTAAGTTGGCAGATTGACCCGGAAGACTATACATCAAATGAAAACATAATATCATGTACATAAATGGCCAGAGTTTTCAGCTACCTAGTATGTGTAAAGTACCAACAGTTATATATATATCACTCTTCGTTAAAAAGATCGGCTATGCCAAAATAATGTTAATTTTCTAATCATCATAGAGCAGAAGCCCGGGGCATCCAGACATTTTCCGACTAACAATTTGTGTAGTATAGAGTAGTGTCAGCTTATACTTTGAACGTATGTATACCTAGCTTGGGATGACGTCAAATTTACAGGTAACTAAAGGTACGTAAAAATGTTACTCACTTTTTCTAGTCAGAATGTTGAATTTGTTAATAATTAATATTGCCAGACACTTCTCGTCGGCAGTAATTTCGGCTAGATGTTTTAAAGCACGCAAACGAACGACGTTTTCTTACTAATTATCGTCTGAGTCCGAGTTTTATATATAACTAGGTTTTGCTCGCGACGTCGCTCGCGTAAAAGCAGGTTAGGTTATGTTAGTAACGACACGGCGCTGCACACTTTGGCGGATTGCCCCGCTTGGGCATTGTAGCGCCGTGAGTTGATCACGACAGACGGTATGATTGCCCTCTCGCTCCCGGCCGTGGTTCAGTCCAGTCACCCTGAGGCTCAACGTGGGGGTGGTGGGCTTCGTGGGCCTGCCCACCACCCGATCAGCACCAGGTCTGAGAGTCGCCTCTGTATCGTGTGTCCGTCCCCCCTCAAGGGGACAGTAGGGTTAAAATTTAGAAGTGTCCATAGGGTAGGTCTTTTTGTGTAGTGGCCTGTCGTTTCATAAGGCGGGCCGAAACCTCTGCGGGGTCGCGATTGCATGTGAAAGTGATTCACACGTGACCGCCGATTGTGGTTAGGTATATCGAGGAACACTGTGGTGGGTTTAGTCGGTCTTACCCAGATGTCGCTCACCATCTTTCCCCCGGTGAGTCCGATATTACCCCTCCGCCCGCGTAGAGGTACGCGTCAATGCCACGTAAAAAAAAAATGTTAGTAACGGTACTCAGGGAACTATTCCTATACCTTCATTTTGTAATCAGCGAGGCCAATCGTATTTCTAAACATCTCCGAATATATTACGAGATTTTGTAACATGTGGAGCATTACGTAGTATGGTACAAAAAATCGCATCAGATCGCCACCTGTGGTGATAGTTTTATATACCTATTTACCTTTAATTTTTTACCTCTATCTACCAGTTTAGGTAGTTAACGACTGCTTTTTTTGTCGGATTACGAGTGTATGTACTCTATTAATACTTAGTACAGTCAGAGACATAAGTAGATACAATGCGAAATTTTAAAATTATTTGTCTTTTTCTTCTTATTTAATTTAGAAGCGTAACTCTGCCGGTGGTGCAATGGTCACATCTCTGTTTTCTGCTTTCCTTTTAACCTCTTGATATGACACGACTCCTACTGTTATTTTTCATTTTATTGGATAAAGTTCTGCATCTTCTTTCTTTAATATTTCCTTCTAAAACTGTTTGTTTGTAAGGACAATAAATATTTACAGATAGTAAAATATAATATTATTATACAACAGTTCATTTTTCTAGATGGAAGCTTACCCTATTTCCTTTTCTGTACTCCTGATAAAGTGTATGCAAAATTTCATGATGGTGGGTCGAGGGGTAAAAGCGTGAAAAAGTGTAACAAACAAACTCACATTCGCATTTATAATATTAGTTAGGATTTAATCACAATCGTTAATAAAAAATAAAAGAATAAAAATCTTTCATTTAACAGAATTAAAACTTCTATTTTCGTTTTTATTAGAAATTTAATTTTTGTTTGATCTTCAGCTAATGACGCTGACTTTACCATTATGAAAAAATAAATAAAAAGTATCTGTAGGTGTATATACACAATTAGACAAGCTGTATGTTTGTTTTCCACTTCAAAGGCTTAATTCTCGCACTTGAATTTGCGCTTGGAAACTAGCACTTATAAAATATAATGATATTATAATATAATATTCTGTTGTTTCGCTTCGCAAATCAATATTTATCAGTCATTATCGCACGTGGATGTTAATTGTACACTCACGACTGTGACGTAATAATTATGAGTTTATTTTAAAACTATTATCTCATATTGATTGCGATCATACAACACAAATTTAATGTCAGAATGAGATGAAAATTTAGATTCTTGCCTTTATATCACCAAACAGGTGTATGGTGTATTCTTTCTACAACTTCTAAACTAGGCAAAATTGTCTTTTGCGGGATAAAACCTACAGAACGGATGTTAGAATTGGAGATACTTACTTATATATTCTTACCTTTATGTCATCAAATAGGTATTTTTTCTACAACTTCCGTACTAGGAAAATCTTTGTGCGGAAAGGAACTTTACGAACCTTAAAACAACGGGCACATGGAACACTTATTCGGTACAACTATTTGTTGATCATACACATTTTTGACCTTTGTGGGAATCGAACCCACTTTCCTTAGCGCACTGTAAGAGGCAAGGCGACCACTTAAACCACTACGCGATCCAGGTAATCACAAATATAACACCTACGGTCTTCACCAGTAATGTTTTAAGTTCTTCGTTATACGTTACTTAAGTCTATTGCCCTCTACCGTAAAGAAACTATATGCTGCTAAATGCGGCTGCTACAGAAAATTTCCTAAAATAAAAATTCCCCTGCCTAACCCGAGAACTGAACTTGAGACTTTATCAGCTGCACTTAAGCGCAAATTTATGTCAGAAAATAAAACAGACTAAAGGAACTCTAAATACAAAAGCAGCAATAGATTAACGTAACTTGTTTTTTGTGTATGACACATGATTATAATAAAAAACGTAAGAACAAAGTAATCATATATTGTATAATCTTGCAAATAAATACACGCCATCATACGACAACCGAACGTGCTGTTACATAAAACTGTCATAATATAATTTAATGAGATATCTTATCAACATAATATCACTCCAAATTTACCTTCAACGTAAAAAATCGATTGGAGATTAGCTTGACGTTTTAGAGCACTAATGTAATAATGGAGTACTCATCCTTCGAGCGGACATTTTCCTCTTGTAATCTATTACGGGACAGGACTGGAAGACCATCCTTTCTTCAATCTCTCTAGGCGCCAGCGGCCTACCTCTAAACTCATCCTCAATCTGCTGTAAAGTCTTACCCTTCGTCTCCGGCAGTAGAACTGCGATAACAGACAGACAATAAGTCAGAAGACCAGCGTAAATCATGTACGCTCCATGTATTCCAATGCCATCAACCAAACCTGGGAAGGTCTTTAATACCATGAAGAAGGACGCTGACATTGTCGCCAGGCTGATACTGCCTCCAATACTTCTGTATTCTAAAGGAAACACTTCACCGCCGATAACGTTTGGCAGCGGTAGCATACCCGTCGCCACGGTAAAGAACTGCATATTGATCAGCAGAGCTGGTATCCACACATGATCATACGGCAGCATGTTCTGATCTCTTAAGTAAACGTAGGCGGCTATGAGGAGTTGAGTGATCACACAGAGTCCTCCTGTCAGGAACATCATGGTTCGTCTCTTTATCTTGTTAATGACGAAGACCGCAACAGAATTGGAGATAAATCTTTGTGTGTCAAGGAATATCATCCAAAAGTGTGGATTCACATTCGGACCCATGATTAAAGTGATGATGGTAGTGGAGTAGGCTGCCATAGTGGTACCTCCAGCGAACTGCACCATGACGTAAGCGTGGATCATTAAAATAATCGGCTTGTAAAACTCTCTCTTTTCTATTGTCGCCATTGCTGACTTAATCCGATTTGGCTGACGACCAATTTTTTGAGTCTGTCTTGCTTTTTCGAACATCATCCTAGAGTGAATCATTTCTTCTAGTTCATCATCTTCGCCTTCTCCTCTCAGCCAATGGAAGATTGTCCGACAGTCGTCATACCTTCCTCGAGCAGCAAGCCAGCTTGGTGATTCAGGGGAATATATAGTCATGACCAAGCTGATGAAAGAGAAGAAGACGCAGACTATGGCGGTTTGTTGCCAGCTTACGAATGAACCTAGGAGATGCACGAAGAGTATACCAAAGGCTTGTGTCAGAGACACCGTGGTGAGGAAGGCGCCTCTATTTTTTGGACTAGCGTATTCTCCTATGAGTACGGAGCGTAGAGGTGACAACATGCCGATTGACAATCCTTGGAGTATTCTTCCGATGAGTAAGGCCTGGAAAATGAAATTTTATTTAGTTATATAAGGATCCGTATTATTTATAATATCTTCTTCTACATATAGACTTCTGATTGGGTAGATTTAAAGATATTTTATTACATAATTGTTGTTGGGAAGTTCTTTTTATATTATGGTTTAAATAATACTGTCAACCAACCTCAAATCCTGTGGCCATCATAGTGACAAACCAGCCGATGAGTACCGGCATTGTGACCGCAAGGTGAGCTATCCTTCTGCCGAACTTCTCCATGATCGGTGGTGTGATAAAACTGCCGATCAGCTGCGTTATACCTAATACTGAAGCTGTAAAGAAATACAAAAGATGAGTATACTGCGAAACGCCTTATGACAATCTGGTGAGAAAATTGATGGCAAATCATTCTTAATGAACCGTGCTTTAAACATCTAAGGTAAGATAAAAGTGTATTGTTGAAATCGAAGGCATTCATATTAGGTAAATACCTTCCTGTCTATAGAAGATTGCAACCAAATAAAAACTGAGTTTTCTTCATTTCTAGAGTCACGGCACATACAGGTGTCGTGTCAGCAAGGAGACTAGACATCTTTGTCCCTCGATGGAAGGTAATAACACTTCAAGCCTCGATCTTAACTCTAGAGATAGTTGCATACCTATCGTCCGTTTAAGGTACTCCTTGATCGGGCGAAAGAGCTAATAACTGCACTTAAGAAGATCGTATTGGACATCCTTGTAATTTCTGCGGTGGGTAGAGTTTTCAGAGTTCCTTAAAGAGCTACCTGCTACCTGGTCTGAAGAAATGTGGTCTCTGAGTCTGAATTTTAACTCTGGCCATTGCCAGTTGCTGCATTCAGCCACTCTTTGACAAGAGTAATGCGCGAGTAATACTCATGTCAAGAGCGAGATTCAGAAGTAATTACCTATCCATGATGCTGCGGAATTAGACAGCACTATCTCTGAACCAGGATTGACTAGCTGTGGCAGCAGGATCGCAGGGTAACCAATGACGCAGCCATGACCGATGATGTTGCTCCCCACTGACGCCGTCACGAAGCACTGGAAACGATTGATTAATATAATAAAAAAAATACTAGCTCTGTATAAAAACTGTCCTTTAGCTGGGCACGGGTCCCTTCTCAGTGTGAGAAGGCTCAGGTCATAGTCTAGTAGGCTGGCCCAGTGGGGGTTGGTAGCTGGAGAGTTGCTTAACATGCAGGTTTATTTACAATGTTACGCATGTTATGCACTCGACCTCGCCGCACAGACCAGACATGAAGGAATCATGTCTGGTCTGTGCGGCCCGTTCGAGTCTGGATCTAAGCCCAGTAAACGATAATAGGGTTCTATTCTTGGGACCTAAAACTAGCGAAATGTGGGTGTAATAGAACTCTGTCTACCCGTAATATGTGAGACTATATATGTATGTATATTATGCCGTAGAAATTGCGCATGGTTTGTTTGATATATTCAATTGACAAAGTCACTTGTTACTCAAACATACATACATACATACATATATTCACGCCTGTTTCCTAGAGGGGTAGGCAGAGACTACGGATTTCCATTTGCTACGATCCTGACACACTTCTCTGGCTTCATTCACTTTCATCACATTCCTCATACACGCTCGTCGGTTCAAGGAGCTCTTAACCTGGCCTTTGTCCAGGACGCCTCCGATCTGGTCGAGAAACGTTCGCCTAGGTTTTCCTCTTGCGACTGTTCCATTCACACTAGCCTTATAAACTTTCTTAGTCAGTCTTTCCTCGTCCATTCTTTCTACATGTCCAAACCAGCTTAACATACCCTTTTCTATTCTTGTAACTATATCCACTTTCATGCCGCATCTCTCTCTAATCACACTATTTCTTATTCTATCTTTCAGAGTCACACCACATATGCTTCTCAACGCTCTCATTTCTACAGCATTTATTCTGCTCTCATGCTTCTTTTGCCATACCCAACTTTCACTTCCATACATAAGTGTGGGCACTAATAGTCCTCTATGAACAGCCAAACGTGCCTTTTCACACAAAGCACAGAAAAAGACAATAAATGTAAAGTGCCTATTTTAAATAGCAGTGCGAGATTGGAGATCATTAGTAACATTTAAAATGAGATTTTTTAAATAAATGTATATTTTTATTATATAAATACACTAAAATGGTCAAAATTTTGTACATAAGGATTATTTTTGAAAATTATACACTTTTTCGTCCTTTTCTTCGTCCTTTATCTGAAGTGTAGTGTAAAAACTCTTCTGTTAGTGTGGAATCTCTAGTTATGATTTAAATCTTTGTTTTGCAGACAAATTTTTATTTATTTATAGTGTTTTATATCTTGCTATAACAGTCAGCAGCAATATGTATATACATAAAAAGGATATTTATTATGAAAATGATTTTGCATTTTATAATGTAGCTGTATTTAAAGAAAACAATAAATACCTACCTATAATCAAATTAATGCTGACTCACCGTAAATATTAGGTAGATTTTATCATATCTTTAGAAAATGTTTAAGTAATCATTCATCATCATGCTAGAATGCGACAGTTTGAAGGGGAGGATTTAGGTAAACGTCTCTGGTCAGGTCAGAGATTTTCTAAAGAAAGGCCCCTAAAAGTACCTCAGTGAGTATATATATAGAACGTGATGCGAGTGTATGGTATGAAGAGAAAATCTATAGTCTCTGCCTACGCCATCGGCAAATAGGTATATACTACATAATCACCTGTGTTTGAATTGATCAGACCCGAGGAAATTGGTTACATACCTTCAACTAGAAAAGAGCTGATGATCTTTAACCTTTTAACCGCTTGGCTAAATATCGATTACCGTGCCCCTAGCGCCTGGCTACAAATCGATAAAATAATACCTACAATATTAAAAAAAAAAAATGAATAATAAAAAAACCCTACAATAATTAGGGAGGTGCAGAAATACAGAATTTTAAGTAAATGTTGAAAATCATATCTCAAATTCAAACCATTATTCAATAATGGTTTAGTTGTACCACGCAGTTAATAGAACGAAAATAAAACAAAAGTATCGTGTATGTTCTCTGTCGCAGAAAGTAAAAAAAAATAGAAAGAAAATCAATATCAGTTTATGTGTTTGGGACCTACGACAGCAGACAGACAGGCTTTGCATCTGGGCTTAAAATTCGATGTTCTGATTCAATGAATGACTCGTTAACGCCCAGCCCAAACTCTTGGAGTTAGAAAGCGGAACTTATGCACAGAGGTGCCCTATAACACATAGACAAGGGATAACGCCGGATTTATTAAAATTCTCATCGAATAGGGAATAAATCGGCGCAGCCATTTCTTTTGCTTTACTTTTTATACATACCTACATACATAGATTCACGCCTGTTTCCCCTCTGGGATATCCGTATAAATCCGTAGTCTATAATATAATACGTAGTCTCTGCCTACCCCTCTGGGTAGGCAGAGACTACGTATTTCCATTTGCTACGATTCTGACACACTTTATATATTATTATTATAGACTTCAATTATTGTAGTATCATTATAATCACTAATAACTTTTATTATTTTTCGAAGTTCTCCCGAGATAGGATAAAAATCGATACACTTTACAACTAAAGTCCATGCGAACAGAGTTGCGGGCAAAAGCTTGTAATGCATGGTCTCCATCTGACAATTGGATATCAAGACTAGATCCCGTAAATGGCTAAGAAAATAAACAGCGGCGCATTCACTATTCTTATATATTATTCTCTACATTTAAGAACAATACGGTTAATAAGAAAACAGGGATAATTCCTGTGTCACGGGGGAATGTACAAACATTCAAACAACGGACACAATGAACACCCAGACTCGACGATCACTTGTGGATCATACATTCACATAATGGATCACACATTCTCTTTTTAAAAGTCTTCACACTCACACCTGTATCCACAAAGAGGTATGCAGAAGGGTTTTCATCCATATTTCATCAGCTGTGATTTTAGATTCCTCATAGTAGGTTATAAGATTATTGGCGTCTGCCGGACACAATTCCAAACACCGTACGTAAAATTTCTGGAGAGGAAATACCCATCACATTTTCTGCGACTCGAGCATAGAAACCGACTCCTCTCACACACTCAGCACTCGCACTAAAGCCGCTACTACTACTATTAATTATACACTCGTATTTATAAAATATAAATATAATTACGAAAACTATAAAAGAAGAAAATACCAAGACGAATTTTCATCAACAATTTTAAAATAAAATAAAACTTACTAACCTGTTTCAAAAACGGTGTGAATCTGCTCTTCTTGGACATGTTTACTATTCACACACAACACAATAGCATTAAACACACCACATTAAAATTAAAAATTCGAATAATTATCTCACCATTACCAATGCTAACACATAATACTTTTTTTACAAAAGCAACAGTCCGTTTATAATTTTATCCGATCAGCGGGGAGCGACTCATCGTAATAAAACAATAAATATTGGCTATTGTATATCATTATAACTGCACTCAAAGGCTTACAAAAATGTTGTTATCTAAGGTCTGCTCAACACTACCTTCGATGCATTACAATCCTCATTAAATACTGTACTAATATAGATAATCACCTATCTTTTCTTTCCCGATATGATTGTATGATCGATGAGCATTCGCGAGCGTGTTCTCGTCGAATGATCAAATCGATCAGGTCTTTAAAAACATTTTAGTTGCCGGGTGAGCAAAAAATATGTTTTTGTGCTTGTAGATGTTATCTCATGGTTGTATTACAGTTTACAGCTGTGAATAGGGTTGGCAGGCGTCTAGCTATTCGAATAGTGAAGTTTTTACTACAATTTAAGTCATAAATGATAACCAATTTTCCGTCCCTCGGTCTTCATCTACATCGCACGAAACTGTGGCCACACTGAAAAGAGTGAACTCACATAATAGATAGAAAACGATAGTGTACAATCCTAACTAATATTGTAAATTCGAATGCGAGTTTGTTTGTTTGTTACGATTTCACGCCTTAACTACTCGACCGATCAACATTAAATTTCTCATACACGTTGTCAGGGGAACAGAAAAGGACATAGGGTATCTTACATCCGGAAAAAGGTGATATAACATACATTTACGCGAGCGGAGCCGCGGGTTAAATCTAAAGTTCAATGTGTGTAAATGTGTTAATTCGATGTTTATAACCCCCTGGTTATAAACATCCCTATGTTATGGAACTCCGTTACCGTAACCGAAACTATCGGATATCCGAAATAAAAATATATCCGTAAACGTATCCGTTTCACAAGTTTCGGATAGTTTCGTATAAGGGCGGAGTCTAAATAATTATTTTAATAGATAAAACTTAAAATTGTGTAGGTATATAATCATTACTTACCTATATGACTGATTAAAATACCAAATGATAACCTAGACTAGATAAAACCTATAAATAAAACCAAATTATTACATACTATTTTACTTCAATCTAATATCCGTAACCGAAACTATCCGAAACTAACGGATAATCCAAAACCGATATAATTTTATTCCTATATCCATATCCGTATCCAGATCCGAAATATCATATCCATGACATCTCTATTTATAACATAGGTGTCATGCTGGAATTGTGTGTCAGTTGACCACTTAAAATCCATTTAGAGTTGTAGATCACATTGTATCGGGTTAAGAGGTAATGCAGGTCCTTAAAATGTAATTAGTTAAATAAGGCTGTAATATAATACTTCTGTGTACCTCTTAGGGGATATTTAGGCATCACTTCTTTGATGGATTAATTTGTCAAGTCTAAGAATACCAGATATAATTAAAGATCTATTGTGTCTGGCCATCGGTGTACCTCTGCGATTTATTGGTTAATAATATTTACGTTGCTTCAGCGTGGATTGGCAGAGTTTGCATATCATTTAGAACATTGTGGTGACATTTCAGATGGGTACGTTTCCTCACGATATCTTTCTTTACCATAGGCTTTATCGGTGGACACCTTAGAACTGAAGAAGGAAGTTCTATGGTTGCCTCAGTAGACAATCGATTTTATGCGAAATTAACTGGGTTGCAGCGATAGCCCAGTGGAAGACAGTTAGACGGCCGCGTAGAGTCTCTACTTCGAGTCCAAGGAGCGCATCTCTTGTCCAAGGTAAGTACTTATTAAATAGTTAATTTTCGCTCGCTTGAAACCTGCTTGACTGAGAGTTCTCCATAATGTTCTCGAACATATGTGAAGTAAGTACGTGGTGCCTAACGCCTTGTCACACTGAGAAGAGGCCCGTGCCGAGCGCTGTGACAGTTTAACATATAGCTGATACTTTTTACGAAAATTGCTCGGATGGAGGAGTATGAAATTGCTCGGATGGAGGAGTATGAAATTGCTCGGATGGAGGAGTATGAAATTTGGCACAGTTAAAGTTTATATGGAGAAGGAGGGGCGAATCCTAATATTTATATAAAATATGCATTAGAAATACATTAAATTAATAAAAAAACACTACACGCACACAACCATGCATTTGACACACGCAGTTGAATCGCGTTCGTAATATTTCGGCGTTGTTCGTCTGACGTCGTACAATTCTTTATTACACTAAATAGTACCTTATTTATATGTAATAAAGAAAAAAGAAAATAAACTAGCAAGCTTAGGAGTTTTGGTTGAATTTTGACCACTAGGCGACCGCTAGTTACTATAATTGGGTATTGAACCCATCTCTTTACTCTCACCTTGGCAGCCCTAGCCACACAATTTCGCTACATTTTTTGCCGAATCATTTGTCTTATTATTATTACATTAGATAAGCATAGCTATGACGTTAATATTCTCAGTGAAGGTACCTAAGTTTATGAGTGCTTTAAAAAAATAGCTTTATGATTATGAAGCCTTGGAGTAAACAGAGATCTATAATACTTAGAGATCGACAGAACCATGGGATCCAGTTATAGATGGCTGCTGGTTAGCCTGATAGATACACCTGGCTGGTAACACTGGGCGACTTGGAAACCAAAACCGACACTGTTGCTTTTCACAGCAGAACTAGTAGACCAATACGACTGAAGATATTGGTGGCCTCGATGGCGTAGTGGTTAGTGTAACCAACTGCCACGTCTGAGATCGCGGGTTCGATTCCCGCACAAGTCAAACATTTGTGTGCATGGACATGGATGTTTATCTTGGTCTGGATGTTTCTATATATAATATGTTTGTATTTACAAAAAAAGTATATAATATGTACTTATGTTTATCCATTGTCTAGTACCCATAATACAAGCTCTGCTTAGTTAGGGCTAGATGGTGTGTCTATGTGATACAATATTATTATTATTATTATATAAAAGACAGTACTTTTAAATCGTAATTCGTATTATGCTAATTCTTTTCAGGTCGTTATTTTAAAAGTGCCTTTGAAGATTTATAAAACATATGTTCTGTCTTTTTAAAACGGAAAATTCTCACGGTAAATAACTCCTTTTTTATGTATTCTATTAGGAAAAAGCGAGCTTAAATATCGCCTGATGGTAATCGGTAATCGGTATATGACAATAATACTTATCGATTATGCTAAAAAGGTAATAAATAGTGAAGGAAAACATCGTGAGGAAACCTGCATGTCTGAGAGTTCTCCGTAATGTTCTTGAAGATATGTGAAGTCTGCCAACTCGCACTGGGCCAGCGTATTGGACTATGGCCTAACCCTTCTCACACTGAGAAGAGACCCGTGCCTGACAGTGGGACAGTTTAATACAGGGCTGATATTATATATATGCTAAAAAGAGTCCACCTTCTCATATCAAAGTGTTACGTACGTTCAACAGTTATCAATCTAAACTGTTTAAATACATTATTAAAATGTATTCTACTACGAATAGTTAAGAATAGAATTGTTGAACAAATACTTAATTTATTTTTGGTGTTTGTATTTTGGAGACTGTGATCTAAAAATAGTTTAACCAAATGCTTATTTTTATATTGTCGTGTAAATGTAGAGAATAAATATATGTTATTTAAATCTTTTATGGACAACGCAGGTTTCGACCGTGTGATGCCAAGCATTGTAGAACAAACTCAAGACTGCTTAATCCAAGTTTAAGAACGTCCTGAATAAATTTTCCATTCATCATCATCATCATCAGGCTATAATAGTCCACTGCTGGACATAGCCCTCCCCCAAAGAGCGCCATAGCGCCCTGTCTTCAGCTTGCCGCATCCAGCATCTGCCTGCAGTCTTTCGCAGATCGTCATCACACCTGGTCAGAGGGCGTCCTACACTACGTTTCCATTGTAATAGGAAAACTGCTCTATATGTATAGCTTTCAGGTCTTACAATATCAGACATAATTAAAAATTATTATGCTTGGCCACCGGTGCGCCGCTGTGTCTCTATAGGTTATTTAGGTAAAATAAGAAAGCCTTGCACTAGTTGCCTCTCAACAGCTAATTTTCGCTCGCTTTTCTGTCTGATTTTTCTCCATAATGTTCTCGAAGATATGTATAGTCAGCCAAACCGCACGTCAGGATGGTAGACTATGACCTCATTCATCACACACTTAGAAGAAGTCCATGCTCAGCAGTAAGACAGACACATGTACATACATACCTGACATGTGCATAAAAATGTTATTGAAAAATTTGTGTAGTTAAAAGAAAATAAACTCTGTTGATGTATGCTCAACCTAAAAACCACTTTAGACGTCAGATATCGCCATTTTTACGACGGTGGAGGAACAAAACGTGATATTCACGACTTTATCTGTAGATATCGCTTGAGTACAGAATAACAGCACTTCGATACAGACCGAACGGCTCCTTCACGTTATCGGGACAAAAGTGGCGATTGTAATTTTTATTGTTCTGAACAGTTTTATAAACGTTTTGTTGTCTGTTCGCATTTTTAAGAGTTATCTATGTCGATCAGGGACGATTGACGCCTTCACTGTAGTGGGCGTTAGATAACTTTGTTGTTGTTTTGTACAGATTTTATTCAAGAAAGGCTTTGTTCTCTCTGGTATCATAAATAGAAAACAAACTATAAAACAATATTAACAGGTTAAATCTATACTAAAATTATAAAGACGAAAAAGTTGATTTTTTGTTTATATGTTTTTTTTTATATGGAAGATACCAAGTTTACGAGATCAAATACATGTCAAGCAAATGATTTAGTATGTCACACTATAAAACTATTAGATAGGAATACTTTAATCCAAAAAACCTAGGCGAACGTTTCTCGATCAGATCGGAGGCGTTCTGGACAAAGACCAGGTTAAGAGCACCTTGAACCGACGGGCGTGTATGAGGAATGTGATGAAAGTGAATGATGCCAGAGAAGCGTGTCAGGATCGTAGGAAATGGAAATCCGTAGTCTCTGCCTACCCCTCCGGGAAACAGGCGTAAATCTATGTATGTATGTATGATCTGACGCCATCGCTTACTTACGCAGTACTTTAATCCTGATAACCTTTATCTATTGGTACTTGACCACGGATTATCTCATAGAATAAAGATAATTTTGGTAGATTTTGGGATCTCCAATGTAATAGGTAATTCAATGTTATAGGTAATTAAATAGTATCTGTCTACGTAATATCGCGCGTCATAACGCTAAGAATTTCAATAAATTAAAATAATACTTTGGCCAAACTTTGTTACGTTTGCGGTGTATCGCAAAGCGCAATTTTATGCCATGTGAATAAAGAGGTAGCCGTAAAAATTTATACGATTGTAATGACAATCTATACTGACATTATAAAGCTGAAGGGTTTGTTTGTTTGCTTGTTTGAACGCGCTAATCTCAGGAACTACTGGTCCGAATTGATAAAATATTTTAGTGTTGGATAGCTCATTTATCGAGGAAGGCTATAGAACATCACGCTACGACCCACGGGGGCGGCGCAGTAACGATAAACGCGGGTCAAACCGCGGGAACATCTGGTTAGGTTATAAGTCTTAATTGTAATTGGCCTTATTTATGTTATAAGTTTTTCTATTATACTGTGTAGCTGAAAATTTTCATAGAAATGGTAAAAATAATTAACAGAGCAGTATATTTTATTAGTAAGATGTTATTCCCATAGTTGTTTACCTACATTTTTTACTGTAAAAAATGTGCGATTGCTCATACTAATATATCATACTTATCTGACATTTACTGAACATAAATATTATTAATCATCATTTAACAAAGTGTTAGAAGTCACCTCTATTTCACGGTGTCACAGTGTGAGAAGAACACAACCACATACGTCTTTGCGAAGCTGAAACTACGGAGTTTTCTTTTTTTTTATATGTACAACTAAGTTGGCAAAAAAGAAACATGTGAGCAGAATAAATGCTGTAGAAATGAGAGCGTTGAGAAGCATATGTGGTGTGACTCTGAAAGATAGAATAAGAAATAGTGTGATTAGAGAGAGATGCGACATCAAAGTGGATATAGTGACAAAAATAGAAAAGGGTATGTTAAGCTGGTTTGGACATGTAGAGAGAATGGACGAGGAAAGACTGACTAAGAAAGTTTATAAGGCTAGTGTGAATGGAACAGTCGCAAGAGGAAAACCTAGGCGAACGTTTCTCGATCAGATCGGAGGCGCTCTGGACAAAGGCCAGGTTAAGAGCTCCTTGAACCGACGGGCATGTATAAGGAATGTGATGAAAGTGGATGAAGCTAGAGAAGTGTGTCAGGATCGTAGCAAATGGAAGTCCGTAGTCTCTGCATACCCCTCTGGGAAACAGGCGTGAATCTATGTATAATCTATGTAACTAAGTTGGCAAAGAAGCATACGGCCCACCTGATGGTAAGTGGTCACCGTAGCCTATGGACGCCTGCAATACCAGAGGCATGGCATCACTTGCGCGTTACCGACGGAAAAAAGGAAGTGGGAAGTAAAAGGAGCGGGAAGGGGGAAAGAGGGTGATAGGGCCTCCGGCACTCTCACTCACCATACGAAAACAGTAGGAACACTGCTATTTCACGTCGATATTCTGTGAGAGGGTAGTACTTCCCCAGTCGAGCCGGCCCATTCATGCTGAAATCAGCAAGGCTCTACTACTCGTAAATTTGTCATACTACGATATCTCCTGGCTCATATTATCTCTTTTTTTAATTCATTCCTAGGATACGATGACTGCACAAATGCTGAAACGTTTGCCTCGCCACTGTCACGTCGCCGAGGAGGCCGAGTGTTGTGGGTTCGACCCCACGTAGGACAAAAATTGTGTGTTCCGTGTACATAGTTGTTACGAATCTGGGTGTTTTCTGAATCCGTTTCTTAAATATGCGTAGTCCCCTGCGACACAGAAATTAATCCAAGTGCAGGAGTTGCCTTTTAAAAACAAAAACAAGACATAAGGTGTTTATAAAAGATTTGATATGCCTTTTTTAATAATTCATTAAATAAATAATAAAATTATTTTAAAAGCGTTAATTCAATATACTGGCCACAATCAAATTAGTAAGTAAAATGACCGAAAATATGATTAGAAGAATTATGTGCGCAGACTCGTTATCTGATATGCGCAAAGCTTTTGACTTTTGATCCCATAATTTAATACTACAAAATTGTTGATAGACGAGGTAAACCAATAATCAAAAACCAATATTGAAAAGGTAATACTTATTTATTTTCAATACTTTTGATGAAATTTACCATGAGCGGCCTGTTACTGGCGGCGCTTAACAGGTGAAAGAAAAATAGCTAAACTAAGATTTGGGAGGTGTGGCCGCGTGGTACTCATCGAGCATCGTGCTCATTCAAAAATGAGTCGTGATGGTTTCATAGTTTTCAAAATTGTTCAGCAGTTGTTGGCGCCATTGGTGTGTTTGGATATTTGTCCTGAGGACAGAAAATTGCCTATTCATAACTTTGATCTACAAATGTTTTAAGATATTTGTCCTTTGGACAGAAAATTGCCTCTTTCATAACTTTGATCTACAAATGTTTTAAGATATTTGTCCTTAGGACAGAAAATTGCCTCTTTCATTTCTTTGACCTACAAATGTCTTAAGATAATTCTCCTGAGGGCGGGTAATTTTCTATTTGACCTACAATACAAATAGATTTGTTAAAAGATTGCAAACATTTAATATGATAATGTTTCACTATCTTACGACCGTTAATTATTTAATAGCTAATAAACAACGTCAATGTAATCCGGGTTTGATAAGATACATAAATATAATCCTCGTTGCCACGTGCTTTTTGGCATGTTAGCATTTATATTTGCGAGCAATCCTGAGGACTTGCGTTTCATTGGGAATTCGAGCAAAGTTCTGGTGAAATTTATAGTAGCAGGTCGGAGTCTGGAACTGTCGCTAGTAGTTCGCCATAGTCTCGCTCTCTGTTGTAATAATGTCCTCCAGGCCGAATTTCGGCCAAGGCGGCCAATCTTAACGGAGACTAGCCATCTACGCAGGAGATATTGTAGTGCACAAGTGTGTGCGTAAACTCAAGTGCACTCTCTGTTCCCTAACCCTCATGATCCGATGGGACGGTAATCCGACACGACCGGAGAGAGATCAGGCGCAGGACCAACGGCTTTACGTGCTTTCCCAGGTATGGGTGTCTAACACCGCCAACTTCTTAACTTCGGGCTGTATTTAGATTTATTAACAGAAAAATCTAATAACTTTTTGTTGGCCTGACCAGGGATTCGAAACCGAGACATCTGACTACAGCAGTCGCATTAACTGCCGCTGTGCCACAGAAGCAGAGGCTCCCTATTAGGTTGCATCCAAAACCATACATAGGAAAAACTAAAACATCTCCGAAACTATCTTATGTCCAAGACGTAAGAACGTTTTTAAGCTTTCTCGATTTGTTCACTGAAGAGTTTGTTTGTTTGTTTTGTAGAACGCGCTAATCTCAGGAACTACTGGTTCGAATTGAAAATACTTTTAGTGTCGGATATCCCATTTATCAAGGAACGCTGTAGGCTGTATAACATCACGCTACGACCAATAGGAGCGGAGCATTAATGAAAAATGTTGCAAACATGGCATAAATCTCTTATATGAAGCCGACGACGTTGCGCGGGTCAGCTAGTTATTTATCCTAACTAATATTATAAAAGAGAAAATGAGTTTGTTTGTTTGTTACCTTTTCACGCCTAAACCACTAAACCGATCATTCTGGAATTTTGCATATACGTTAATAGGTGTACAGGAACGGACATAGGCTACCTTACAACCCGAAAAAACATTCTGTTTCCGTGGAAAACAATAATAACGTTCTTATGATAATAGATGGCGCCACGTGTCTTTCGAATCATGATTGAATTATATTATTACAAGCAGAGTACAAGCCGAATTGATTATCAAATTCTAAATTAACGCGAGCGAAGCCGCGGGCAAAAGCTAGTAAATTATAAATGTTAATAATTCATATTAAAATGTTTTGTTTCTATGTAGTGTAATCGACGTTTGTGAGACCCCCCTAGCACAAAGCCATTTGCTGTTGTCACACTACGTAACTGGGTGTAATAATCTTAATAAGTTTATCTAAATAACGAACAACAAACCATATCGTCCAAATTAATGATAATTGTGATAATTAATGATAATTGTGATAATTCAGTAGATAGCGTTTAATTTCTTGACGATCATGCATTCGTTGTTATGTAGCTGTCATCAATTTAAGATATTATGTGTATAGTACATATATCGACCGGGGAAGGACTATCCTCTCACAGAATATCGACGTGAAATAGCAGTATTACTACTGTTGTGTTTCGTTCGGTGAGTGAGAGTACCGGCGGCCCAATCACCCGCTTACTCCCTTCCCGTTCCTTCTCCTTCCCACTTGCTTTCCTAAAGGTTCGGCAACGCGCTAGTGATGCCTCTGGTGTTGCAGGCGTCTATAGGCTACGGTGACCACTTACTATCAGGTGGGCCGAACGCTTGTGTGCCACATTAGATGTATAAAAAAATAAATAAAAAATAGTGTACTTTTTTAATGAACAGTCAAATTGTACAATATTTATTAAGTTAAATTGTAATCCTAACTAATATTATGTTTGTTTGTTACGTTTTCGCTAAGAGGAAACACAAGGGCCGTTTTGCCATACAAACGTAGTCCCCTGTTTCTTCCCTGGATAATGCCAGTAGACCAATAATTTTTCCAAAAAATGTATGGGCTCTATTGGCATGTCCCTATGTTTTCCTTTTATACATAAATTAATTATTAAAAGAGACATGAGCCTTCAAAAACCTCAAAAATTGACTAGATTTGTCGCTGTGTTCAAACATCCAGGAAACAAATTTGACTAGATTATATAAAAAAAGGAAAAAATGGGAACACGGCCAAAGTCTTTCTTTAATTTTTAATAAAAATAGTAGTTAAATCGGTCAAGTGTTGGAGAAGGAATCAGGGGACTACGATACGTTGGTTTTGTGTACTTTAATAGGTATTTTCGGTCCAACCTGCAGTTGTCTCTATCGCGCTCATGATACTATACATGGCACTGCGCGACAGCAATAGATTTTATAAATACCTATTTTTCGATTCTCTCGCCCTTAGTGTTTCCTCTTAACTATTTGACTGATCATCATGAAATTTCGCATACTCATTGTCAGTGGTATAGAAAAGAACATAGGATACCTGTCATCCAGAAAGGAAATACTCTTCCCGAGCAAGCGAAGCCGCGGGAAAAAACTAGTCCTTATTAACATAAAAATAAAATTCATATTAAATAATTCAGGCTCTTTGAACAAAAGGTTTGATGCATGGTGACCAGTATCTCTGTTCTTTTCTTCAACAACACAATGACTCCTCGTTTGAAAATTTGGTAACGCACTCGTGATATCCCAGCTCATTGACTTGAGTTTTCATATGTATATATAAGCATAATTACATTTATTGCAGGCTTCTATATGGATTTAGTGATAAGCAGGTTTTAAGATTTACGCAGGTAAAAAAAAGATAAGTTTCTTAACATATATCATTTTATTAATGTAGCTTACATTGTTCTTAAATCGTGTACTCTATTATATCTCATACATTTTTTTAAATCTATCAGTAATCAGCGATGACTGTTTGTATCACAGTTTAAAAAAGTATACTTTACACTGTGTTTTCATTAAATTAAAATATAAAAAGTAAATGTTCAATGATTTTCCAAATATTAGAAAATTTACTATACACATTTATATTAACAACAGAATATATACAAACAAATTATTTACAACAAGATTAACCAAAAGAGATAATAAGAAGAACAATATTTAATTAGCTTCATGATATTCTTCCGCATCGCTGTCTATTGGCAACGTGCCCAGAAGACTGGCAACATTGCCACATTGGATAGCAATGCTTATTCTTTGCGCAAAGAAAATACCAGCCTTCTGGTCACGCGAGGCTTCGATCAGCCGCTTACCTAGGTCTCTATAAACAGATTATATGGCTATAGCCCCAGCATTTCGACACCAAACGGCTCAAACCACCAATGAGGTTTCTTGGTATGGTTGATATTTGAGCGCCGTTTGAGCGTCTCTGCTGATGCAGCAGCAGCACCAGTACAACCCATTGTGCTGGGTCTTCTGGCCGCACAGCGGGTGGCTGGTGGGCCAGTGGCGGGTGGGTCGCAACACACATCTTTGTGACGGCGCAATGGTCTTCTTCTCCCTAGCCTTTATTATTCCCAAGTCACTTGGGGTCGGCTTTCTAAACGGCGCGCGGCACATGGGTATCATACATAATTATTTCGTTTTTCTTGTTAAGTAAACTTGTAGAACCACAGCTAAGCATGTTTTGGAATGCATGAACGGCCTCATAATTCTCGCTTCTCGGAGAATTGCATTGATAACCTTTTATTTTCCGTTATAAAATTTGTTGCGGAATGTTTAACTTAAGAGTAATAATAATAATAATAATAAATAAATTTTATTTTCTAAAATACATAATATCTGGAACAGTAAAAATAAAAATAAAATATAACATAGTTCCATTGTTTGTTTATATGAACAATGACCCCGAAGCTAGGTAAATCCTGTGTTATCAGGGTCATCCATTCGTCCGAAATTATGTTGCAAGCTTTGTTGAACTAAGGACTTAATTAACAAAACGTTTCATATAAGTTAAATAAAAAATGTGTGTGTAATGAAATACAAATACCTATTAGTAATATATTTCAAAAAAATAAACAGTTCAATATACATAGGTATGTATAAGTAAGGACCATTTTCAGTCGGATCTTATTTCTATCTTCTATCTACTTGGCGCAATGGGACGACATAGGGTAATCAAAATAAATATTATGTGTCCTACGTCATCTATGTCCACGACGTTTTCTATTACTGTAACACTAATACTAAACCCTCTGGTATTTATTGCGTTTATGTACTTTGATACATGGCAGGCCAATAAAAAGCAAAACACAGCTAGACTTCATGATACTTTAAACTCATTCTACGTAAATAGAAACACTAAAGATTAAACTATGTTCGAGTACCTTGAAATAAATACACTTCAGAACATTAAGACAACTACCATCTTAGTCTCCCCGTGAACACGGCTGCTGTAAAGCAACCGAAACGTCGGGGCAAAGTGTAAACTTAAATATACATACATACATACATAGATTCACGCTTGTTTCCCAGAGGGGTAGGCAGAGACTACGGATTTCCATTTGCTACGATCCTGACACACTTCTCTGGCTTCATTCACTTTCATCACATTCCTCATACACGCCCGTCGGTTCAAAGAGCTCTTATCCTGGCCTTTGTCCAGAACGCCTCCGATCTGATCGAGAAACGTTCGCCTAGGTTTTCCTCTTGCGACTGTTCCATTCACACTAGCCTTATAAACTTTCTTAGTCAGTCTTTCCTCGTCCATTCTTTCTACATGTCCAAACCAGCTTAACATACCCTTTTCTATTCTTGTAACTATATCCACTTTCATGCCGCATCTCTCTCTAATCACACTATTTCTTATTCTATCTTTCAGAGTCACACCACATATGCTTCTCAACGCTCTCATTTCTAGAGCATTTATTCTGCTCTCATGCTTCTTTTGCCATACCCAACTTTATATTTATATTTAAACTTAAATATAAATAGTTTTAATTAATTTAAATAGCTTAAATTGTAGTAAAGGTAAAATAGTAGTAGTGTTATAGGTCAAAATTATGTAATAAAAGTGTTTTAAAATAAATAACGCGCCAAAATCCGTATAAAGTAGTTTAATTTCAAAGTGTTTGTGTTAGAAAAATCTCAGTTGTGGCATGAAATCTAGAAATGTGTTTGCTCTTTATTATATACATAACATACAAAGTTTCACGCTTATACTGGCGTGCCTCGTTGGGGATATCCCTAAGGCAGAGGTGTATAAAATCCATATTTCACCAGCTAAGGTTAAGGTCCTACGTTATTACCCCTATGACCTAAGCCTACTGCCATTTACCAAGCACAGTTCCAAATGAAGTGCAGCGAATTCAAAGTTCTTATCGGGAAAATCCAATAAAAATTTGGCTGAACTGACCTGCCGGGCATAGAACCTGGGTAATCAAGTAGGGTCGGACATACACTACCGCTGCGCCACTGAGGCAACCCGTATATTATGGTTAATCTAAATAAAATAGCTGCGTGTGAAATGTGGTTTTAATAAACCACTGCCTATCCTTATAAAGATACAGCCTGATATATGATTTCTCGTAAAACATTAAACATGTTCGCTACTGTACTCTGACTTAAATTAAGTCAATCAGAATAAAAAGAAAGAGAAATCTACTACTAACAGTTTATTCCTTTTGTTTTTGTCAAAAGTTTTGATTTACATTACAATTGGATTGCGATGTTTGCGCTCAACCTATTTTCTATTATTTAATAACCAAAGAATAAAGATTTAGTGTCTGTTCTAAGGTGCTAAAATACGTCATTCACACTCATGAGGTTATTACAAAAAGTAACAAGTTTCAATATGACTTATCCCTTTTGTTAAGCCTGAAAGCTTGCCGTACATTTATTAATAACGGATGCCTTGTTAATAAATTCAAGGAAATATATCTTAGTTCAGCCTTTTTAAGTCTTAAACAGATTTTATTTTTAATATCCTCTTGGTACATTCTCAAAACGAACTACCTAACTAATAATCCTCACACTGCATTTCTTTTATCATCTGCACTATCATTATTCTCTTCAGTATTACTCTTAAAAGTCTGTAATTCTTCTGCATTCTTCTCTACTGCTACTCCTTTTCTCCCTCTGTACTCGTCTTCGATATCTTGCAGAGTCCTACCTTTAGTTTCTGGTAACAAGAACCAGATCACAATCATACAGTATGTAAGACCGCTAGCGTAAACTGTGTAGGCACCAGAGATTCCAATAGCGTCCACTAGTGCCGGAAATGTTTTCAGTAACAAGAACATACCAACAGACGTGGATAACATGCTGAAGGATACACCAATACTTCTATATTGTAAAGGAAATACTTCGCCTGCGATCACACTTGGTAATGGCACCATACCGAAAGCAATCGTAAAGAAATGTAAGATCATTAGGCTGCCTGGTATCCAAAGGATATCATGCGTCAAAAGACCCGAGTGCCTGGCAAACACATAAGTTGCTATAGAGAATAGAGTAAGTATACACAATCCTAAGGTTGATAACACCATGGTTCGTCTCTTAACTTTGTTTATAATGAAGATAGCTACAGTATTTACTATAATTCTTTCAGAATCGAGAACTATCATCCATATGGCAGCATTGACCTCTGGATTCATTATTAGTTTAATGATTTTCGTAGCATAAGTAGCCGTGATCGCTGCACAAGCTAAATGAGTCATTGCATACATATGCAACATTAGGATGATTGGTTTGTAGAATTCTTGCTTTCTTATATTACCAATTATGTCTAACTTCTTATTATCTCTATTAGCCTTATTAAATTCAACCCGCGCAGATATCATTGCTTCAAGCTCTTCTTCTTCGTCGCCTCTGAGCCAACGAAAGGCTTTTCTACAGTCTTCGAATCTGCCTTTTGATACCAGCCAACTAGGAGATTCTGGCATGAAGATAGTCATGATGCAGCTCGTTAACGGCAGAAAGAGGCAGAGCAGTGCAGTTTTGCGCCAAGAGAGGATAGATCCTACGAAATGCACGAAGAAAATGCCACACCCCTGGGTGAGGGATATCGTAGCGAGGAAGCCACCACGGTTTTTGGGGCTCGTGTATTCACCGATGAGAATTGAGCGGAGTGACATCATCAGTCCAAAAGATAGTCCACCGATAATTCTGCCGACAAGGATAATCTGAAACATAATAAAGAAATTAATTAGCAAGTTATTACAAGAAAGTAGGATATGAAAAAAATAGAGTGAGCTAAAGAATATACGTTTACGTACTAGGTACCTACTATAATATTCCGGTCAAAATATAAAAATTATGGACGTCGGACTGAAATTACGAAGGTCAGTAAAACTTTGTTCATGTTGCTTACGCACGGTGTTATAATGTGAATTGTTTTTTTGTAAAATTTTTTTATTGACTAATGTTTACAATAATAATACCATGGCTTAGACCACTCGCTTAAACCACTAGGGTTTTTATGCGAGTGGGAGTTCATATGTTATATACATTAAAATTACAATTTATACTCTAATAATAATTCATAATGACAGTACGAATCTGTCAAAGTTATATAACAAATATCTATCTTTTTAGCGTGGTTTTATACTGCTGCTTTTTAACATATTTATTTACTATATCTTCAGGTAAACTATTCAAGATCTTAGGAAGTATGTATCGACATATTTTAGTTCCATACAAATTATTAAATTTTAGCAAAACATATTTCTTTGAATTTGGCAACTGTCTTAAATTACTGTTACGGCTATGCAAACGAAGTTGTCCGTGTTTTACAAGTTCTTCTTTCATTACGGCCATTTTGATTTTACATTGTATTGGTAATACATTACAGTATTTAAATAGTTCGTTGTAATTTTCTTTATATTTAATTTTTACATTACGAGGAACAATCGCTTTTAATAACCTAATCTGGATATTATATATTTTTTCTATATAAGTTTTGTAAGTACGGCCGTAGCTACACAGACCATAACCGATAACAGAATCCACCAGTGCCAGATACAATAAGCGCAGAGTTCTATATGGCATCTTGTACTTTAATGTGTACATTTTACTAAGAGAGGCTCTTAACTTCTTACATACATGTTCTATATGGGCACCCCAGTTGAATCTATGATCAATTATAAGACCAACATACAATTAATGCTCATTAACTTTGTCTAAATTGGAACACATGCTATTATGCTTACACATAAGGTTGTTATGCAGACATTCGTGATCGTGTGCTATTATGTTAGGTGTGTGGCTGCTCTTATTATACGATGATTCTATACACATGAGTTTCGTTTTTTGGGCGTTTATCATCAAGCCAACGTCATGCGCCCATAGACACATTTTATTAAAATTTTCTTGCAGATAATATTCAGCATTTTTTAGGTCTTTGTCTGCTACCACCAGGCAGGTGTCGTCAGCAAACTGGTAAACGGAGCCGTGAGTACACATTTGATTAACATATATATATAATGTAATAATTTGGGCCAATTATTGAGCCTTGTGCAGTTTCTTTATCTGTGGGTATGCTATCGCTGTACTTATTTCCGACTTTTACTCGCGTAAACCTGCTTTGATGGTAATTTTTGAAGGTTGATAAATATGTTGCCCCTAACGTCTAACAACTAATTAATTAGGCGGTCGCATCATCTTATCCCATTTTATATGTTGAGAAACTGCTCGGTCATCTGCATGTGTGATCCACAAAGACCACAAACAGTTGTTCCAAATCTGGGTATACCTTGCGTCCGTTGTTTGAATGCTTATAAAGTCTCCCGCGGCGCAGGATTTATTCTTAGTGTAGGCGATGTCTTATTAAAAAGGACAGGATCCTAGAGTCTTAGGCAATTAAGGTATGAGGGTGAAGACTGACTTACCTCGATATTCCAAGCGAAGACTGTTGTAACCCAGCCTACTACTGACAACGTGCTGACGATGTAGTGCACCACCTTTCTGCCGAAGCGCTCCATGAGTGGCGCAGTTAAGAAGCTTCCAATTAAAAGAGTTACGGCTATCGATGACGCTGGAAAATGTACGAAATAATTAAGTAAACGATGGTAGAATTGTCAAGGCGAGGCATCTTCAGGAGAGTTTGGCAATGGCCTCGCGGTGAGGCAAAATACATGTAGGCACATATTTGTTATTTGTGTTTGAAGCAGAATATTGCAAGGTCGAATACGCCTACAACGCGACTGTCAGTAACCAGAGGAAATCGATATTGTCAACCTTTCCTAGTCCGCGTGTGCGTTGTAAGGGCGTCTCTGCCCAATTATATGGTTTAAGACAATTATTTCTTGTATTTATTTAATACATAATTATATTACTATGGATTTCCGCTAAGTAACACTTTATTCGATTTCAAATAAGCTGCGTTGGTTTATCTGTCTGTGTCGGCTGGCACCACGCGAAGGCTTGCACGAATTTAAATTAGGCTTTGACAGTTAAGAATGCTTGAATTGGCGTAGAATCGAAAGCAAATCAAGCAAATTAATATGCTGTCACGCTAACGAACGCGTTTTTGCACGTTATGCATATTTTGCTGCTAATTTGATTATTACCAATTTAGTTTTATAAATATTTTTCATATCCTAACTAATAATATAATTGCAAATATGAGTTTGTTTTTTGTTAAGCTTTCACGGCTTAACAATTCGACCGATCATCATAATTACGTAACCATTCATCCAGAAAAAATAAATTTATTAACAAAATCTGCAATAATGCAGTGAAACCGTGCGAAATCTAGTTATTTATATTTTTTGCTAATTAATTATGATTTTGAAAGGCAATTTCCTTAAATACTCTTACAGAGGTGGTAAAACAAGATAGAAATGGACTCAACGCTGATGTCACCAGGTCGCGTAGGTACATACATACTATGTATATTAAACAACGATAACCTCTCGTGTAAAGTAAATGGCAATAAACATTATTATACTTTGATTTATGTATTGCATATAAATACAGCGACAGTCTAGTGACAGACCGTTGGACTGCCACGCAGAGGTCTCCGGTTCGATCCCAAGGCGCATCTCTGACATGTTTAAGTTATGTGCGTATTAAATAGTTTAATCGCTCGCTTTAACGGTGAAGGAATACATCGTGAGGAAACCTGCATGTCTGAAGTTCGCCATAATGTTCTCAAAGATATGTGAAGTGGTGGTGGACTAAGGCCTTACACTTCTCGTACTGAGAAAAGGTATATTAATATTACTATTTTACTAAATATGCCATTATCCTGGACACTTTGTTCTTATTAATTTAAATCGTCCATCGGCGTAAGGACACCGGCGTTCCAGACACAGTGCTTTTGCCATTATGTCTCGATACAATTTGTCTGACCCGGGAATCAGACCTGAGAGATCAGTCTCATTTACTACTGCTGCACATGACGCATGTAACTTCTAGATAGAAATTATACACAAAGAAATGAGAGTATCATATTGATTGTATTGAGTCTGGTCATCTGCAATAAAGAAAGAAAGCAACAGCGTACAAATTGGTAAAACATTAGTTTTTAAGTATGATGTAAAGAAGACATAGGTAAAAGGTTATTAGTATTTTCTTTTATTAATATCAGCCCTGTGTTAAATTGGCCCACTGCTGGGCAAGGGCCTTGTCATAGTGTGAAAAGTGTTTGGTCAAAGTCCAACACGCTGGCCCAGTGTTGGTTGTCAGAGCTCACATAATTTCGAGAGCTTTATGGAGAACTCGCAAACATGCAGGTTTCCTTACGATGTCTTCCTTCACCCTTATAATTTTTCATTTAACCCGTATATAATTTTACTGTATTGCCAGCTGTTTAGAAAGAGTTAAGTGACAATGTCACAAAACTCATCCTAAACAGACGGTCCGATTTTGATGAATTTTTTATGTGTATTTGAGTCCATGGATGCTTTAGATTGACGATTGTACCCAGTAGGTGGTGCTGCGATCGGGTTCGATGAATATTTATTTTAGGCTTACGTTCGGACAGGATTTTCGAGTCCATTAGTATAGATATAGATTCTAAGTTAGTAAGCCATTCTTGCTTTTATAATAACCTATTGTGTTCCTACGATACATAGGACTCCAATGAAAATAATTCCTTTAAAACTTACCAATCCAGGAGTCAGCAGTCTTGTTGGTGACAATATCGGAGTCTGGCTGGTGAAGCTGCGGCAGTAGCACTGCTGGGAAGCCCAGGATACCGGAGAGACCAGTCAGGTTGATCCCCACCGCTGAAGTGATGAAGCACTGAAACATTAGTGTCAGTGTTGTTAGTTTTTTATTGTCAAGATCTTTGGTGGTATAGATGTTATTCAGCTCATAAAACTCATCTTGAACATTTTTCTTTCTTGTATACTTTAAAAAGATAAGATTACTAGCAATTTGGGTTTCAAATTGTCGGCCTCGATGGCGTAGTGGTTAGTATAACCCACTGCCACGCCTGAGGTCGCGGGTTCGATTCCCGCACAAGTCAAACATTTGTGTGTATGAACATTGATGTTTGTCTTGGTCTAGGTGTTTCTATGTATAATATGTATGTACGTCTACAAAAAAAAAATATATATATGTATGTTTATCCATTGTCTAGTTAGTACCCATAATACAAGCTCTGCTTAGTTTGGGCTAGATGGTGTTGTGTGTATGTGATAGAATATTATTATTATTATATTATATAAATTGTCAAACTGACGGCAGTCGTTAAGCCATGTCCGAGGCCTACGGGCGGCTTGAACAACTATGGTTTACAACTTGGTTTGGTATGGTAACAGGTTGGCCACTAACCACACGAAAAGAAGAAGTAGTGCAATGGGTGGGATTCGAACCTGCTACCTCTCAATCACAAGTCCAATGCCTTATCCATTGGGCTACCGCCGCTTAACTAGATTGTCACTTCGCCGGTACCGTAGCAACTGTGAAGGAACGTAGTGTGATGTCTCTTCAGCACAAAGGGCATACCTCCGACTACACTACGTGACCTTGCCTGGCGGGCCCCGGTTTACGGATTGGTTTTGGGCATTTGTATATTACTACTTGAATACTAGTACTGTTCTCATGTTTAGGATGGCTCCGCGCAGTACTTGCTGGACGCTCTCGACCGGTTACAGCGGCGGGCTGTCCGTATCATCGGAGATCCAGAGGTCACGAGTTCACTGGAACCTCTGCAACTCCGTAGGGACATTGCCTCATTGGCATGTTTCTACAGAATATACCACGGGGAGTGCTCTGAAGAGTTATTCCACCTTATCCCGCCCTCTCCTTTCCTATCCAGAACAACGCGTGCTGGGCTCAGATGCCATCCTTACACGGTAGAGTCGATTAGAGCGCGTACCAACAAGTTTGGGTCCTCATACCTCTGCCGAACGACCAAGGCATGGAATTCTCTGCCAAGGCACGTGTTTCCTTCTTCCTTCAATCCTGGGTCCTTTAAGCGGGGCGTGAAAAAGCACCTTCTCAGGCCGTCAAAGTAGAGACCTCAATATCGCCTCGGCTGCTTCATAGGCCTCATGGGCGGTGTGGAGGCCACTGCTCTTAGACCACACGACTGCTTACCATCAGGTGGAGTGTGGTCATTTTGACGAGCGAAAAAAAAAACAAATAAAAAATAGTAATTATAATAATATTCTATCACATACCCACAACACCATCTAGCCCAAACTAAGCAGAGTTTGTACTATGGGTACTAGACTATGGATAAACATACCTACAAATATACTTCTTATTGTAAAAACATACATTACATAAAACCACCTAGCTCAAGACAAACATCCATGTCCATGCACACAAATGTTTGACTTGTGCGGGAATCAAACCCGCGACCTCAGGCGTGGCAGTCGGTTACACTAACCACTACGCCATCGACTAGTTAAATTTCGATGTTCCTATTTGACTTCTAGTCAAATATCAATGTTCGTGCACACATACATATGTATGTTTGCTTCTTGTTCGCTCTGCAGCCTCGCTTCGCTTCAATAGACAGGTAGCCTAATAGTACTTCTTCCAGATATAAGGTACTATATGACCTTTTCTGCACCCCTGAAAACGTATATACAAAATTTCATGATGATCGGTTGAGAAGTTAAGGCGTGAAAGCGTAACAAACAAACAAACTTACATTCACATTTATAATATTAGTTAGGACTAGCTGTTACTTGCGACTTCGTCAGCGTAGATTTTAACTAAAAAATGTTTGTTTCCGCGGAACCCGATTTTTTTCTAAAATCAAAGCAGCCTAAGTTACTCCTTATAACATCAGCTATCTGCCAGTGAAAGTCCCGTCAAAATCGGTTCAGCCGTTTCGGAGATTAGCCGGAACAAACAGACAGACAGACTGACCGACAGACAAAAATTTTAAAAATATTATATTTTTCATAGGTATTTTATATACTTTCATATGCATTAGATAAAAAGCTGTTATTTTGACATTACAAACAGACACTTCAATTTTATTTATTTGTATAGAAGATGTATAGATTATAAACATAGTAAATTTTAAAACCATTTGAAGCGCCTAAATAATTTATTTTTACAGTATGTTAGTAAGCATCTCTGAGATATCGTACACAGACCCGAATCATAAAATTTATCATTATAATATACTAGCTTTTGCCCACGGCTTCGCTCGCGTTAATTTAGAATTTGACAATCAATTCGGGTTGTACTCTGCTTGTAATAATATAATTCAATCATGATTCGAAAGACACGTGGCGCCATCTATTATCATAAGAACGTTATTGTTGTTTTCCTCGAGAACAGTAATTTTTTTCGGGATGAAAGGTAGCCTATGTCCGTTTCTGTACACCTGACAACGTATATGCACAATTTCAGAATGATCGGTTCAGTGATTTAGGCGTGAAAAGGTAACAAACAAACAAACTCATTTTCGCTTTTATAATATTATAGTTAGGATAGTTAGGATTAGGATTAGGATGTATATGTTCTATGTCAACTCTGAATTAATATTCCTCTTTCTTTGCCGCTTGTATTTTTTATTTAGGTTATGATGATGGGGCTATAATCTTTTATAGATTCAATAAAGAGAAAAATAAAGCAGCGATAGCTCAGTGGGGAGACCAACAGACTGCAATGGAGAGGCTCTCGGGTTCGAACCCACGTCGCGTACCTCTGATTTTCGGAAGTTATATGACTTTTTTTATGTGCGTATTGATTGACAATTATCGCCCGCTCTGTATCTCGGAGAGCATGTTAAGCCGTCGGCCCCGGCTGCCATGAACATCTATGGAAGTCGTTATTGGGAAGTCAGTGCCCTCTAATATCCTGACACTGGTCTAGCCTTAGGGTATCGTTAGCCTTTGGGTTGCGGAGGTCAGATGGCAGTCGCTCCGTGTAAAAACTGATATCCAGTCAAATCCGGTTAGACTAGAAAGCCGACCCCAAGTGACTTGGCAACAATAAAAGCTATGGAGAAGAGTTAGGTTTGTTAATATTAGTTAAGT
The DNA here is from genome assembly GCA_963564715.1 of Catocala sponsa. Lineage (NCBI taxonomy): Eukaryota > Metazoa > Arthropoda > Insecta > Lepidoptera > Erebidae > Catocala > Catocala sponsa. The sequence continues at coordinate 4,232,615 of OY751352.1, forward strand.
TGTATATTATGATTGTGTTTTTGCACATGTAAATAAAAATTCTCCATAATAATGTGGATATTTTATAAATCTTCGGGCATATAAACATGGGTTTGAGTATGTAATTTTTAAAACTAGCTAGCGATTTGTCTGAAGAAATGGTTACTGTCTATAAAAGCTTGTGATCCCTGACCCAGGTCGTTGATCTCAGAAAAAATATATTAGGATGTTATGGAAGGAAAGGAATAGCAGAGATAAGTATGCGGCCGTCCGAATCTTACTACATACATACATAGATTCACGCCTGTTTCCCAGAGGGGTAGGCAGAGACTACGGATTTCCATTTGCTACGATCCTGACACACTTCTCTGGCTTCATTCACTTTCATTACATTCCTCATACACGCCCGTCGGTTCAAGGAGCTCTTAACGTGGCCTTTGTCCAGAACGCCTCCGATCTGGTCGAGAAACGTTCGCCTAGGTTTTCCTCTTGCGACAGTTCCATTCACACTAGCCTTATAAACTTTCTTAGTCAGTCTTTCCTCGCCCATTCTTTCTACATGTCCAAACCAGCTTAAACATACCCTTTTCTATACTTGTAACTATATCCACTTTCATGCCGCATCTCTCTCTAATCACACTATTTCTTATTCTATCTTAGTCACCAGATGAAATACAGTGTTACTGTGTTTGAGTGTATGTGTATGATTACGTGTGTAAGTATGTGTTTGTGTGTGTATGCGTTTGCATGTGTGTGTTTGTGCGTACTGTGAATGGTACCCCGACTGAGGTGACGAATTCTTGACGCAATCAAAGCACTGACAACTATCTCACTAAAACAGCTGTATGTTCATAATTTCTCATCTAATCGATATTATTATGTACTCGTGATATTCTTTATATATATAGATATCTGTACACTTCTATTATCGTACCGTGAGTTATTAACAATTATTTATATATCTATAGTAATGACTTTCGTGATCGTTATCTATCGATGTTCTTAATATATTAACAATGTGAAATATCTATCATGTGCATCCTGCCAAAATTTCTATTGCAGATATGTTGAAAAGCGACGGCAATGTCTAATTATGAAAATTTCACTCGAAAATTAACTAATAATACAGTTATCAAAAATACGAAAATACATAAAACCTATTAAAAAAAAGAAGACTATCATAACAAAATTTACGTTTTAAATAGTTTGGTTAAGCTTGGATGCCGGCGTCCCAGCGTTGGTCGAGAGGTTAAGAAATAAAACTCTAATAGTTATTGTCTTATGTTTACGCGAATGTTATTGATTGAAATTAAACTACTATATACGGACTTTATCGCGTTGTTTATTTAACACTTTTATTACGTAATTTTGAAACTGTTACACTACTGCTATTAAACTTTACATTGAGACAACCAACATCTTAAACAACATCAACATCTGCTGAAAAGCAATCGAAACGTGCGTCGGGACAAGTGTGAAGTTAAAAGTAAATAGTTTTAATAATCTAATTAGCTTAAAAGTAGTAAAGTTTAAAAGTAATAGTGTAACAGTTTTAAAATAATGTAATAAAAATGTTGAATAAACAACGCGATAAAGTGCCAACCCGTGCTACTCCAAGAAGCAGATGTCACTCTATATTGTTTTTTTGTTAGGGCGCACTAAACAGGATAGAAAAACAGAAATAAAATAATTAAAGTATTGAAGTATATTTTTCATTAAAAAAGTAATAAGTGGGAAGAGAGAAACCCGCCCCGCACCCGCAGATTGCCCAGCGTTACTATAGCAATAGAAAAAGGTTGACAATACTGAACTCAGAGGAGTTCAGTATTGTCAACCTATTTCTATTTCTATAGTCAAGTCATTTTATCAAAAACTCATTTTCCTCTTATATAATTCTTCACAAACTCCATCCATCTTTTCTTTAGCCTTCCACTACTTTTCTGTCCATTTATATCCATAACTTTTATACATACTTTCTTTTCATGTCTATTCATAATATTCTAATACAAACGATTACCTTTAAAGTTTTACCTTGGGAGCTACTTTCATACTCATTCTAACATATTCCGTTTCCTATATATATCTTTCCAATTATACCTATATACGTAAATATTTTGAAACTATACATATTTCGTGTCTATATGTTTATGCAGCGCTAATGACGTTAATTGGATGTGGTTTTCTGTAATATCAAATGTTTCAATAAATACAATAGTGACGTCAGTTTTAAATTCTCTAAGAATTTCTAGATATTGCACGTTTGCCTATGAATTTGTAGTTTAAGTGCGATTTGTCTATTAAGTGACGAGATAGCGGAGGCGCATATTACAAATCGTAAGCGTAGGCAACCATAGACACAATGTAATTGTTCGGAGGAAATCACAGTAATGCGAAGCGAGTTATCACATGTTTCTTTGCTATTGGAAGGCTACATAGGGTCGAACGCGCAATTAATGAACAAATTGAGTAATACTATAATAGAAGTTAAGGCCGAAATTACCGAGCTAAAAACTTCAAACGCACAAACAAAGCAACTGATCACTACAAACATAAAGGAAATAAGTTCACAAATAAATGAGATTAACTCATCAACAGCGGCACTTCGGATACAAGTGCCGCACTTCGGAACACGGGTTAATTAAATCACAATTATTATTGTCAAACTTGGAAAATAAAATATCAGCTGGCGAAAACAAAATCAAATCACTCGAATCTGGCTATATGATTCAATCCACAAAAAATTTATATTATTTTAAGCAATTTACTACCTGTTTAGATAAGCCAAAAAAGATGTGGAATCTTGTAAATATCTTAGCAAATAACAAAGTACAGCATAAATGTTCTCCTTCTAAACTTATCATAGACTGTAAAATAATGACGGATAAAAAAGAAATTTGCGAAGCTTTCAATGGATATTTTTCAAGCATAGGACTTATTTTGGCAGAGCAAATACCAAAGAAATTTTATAAAATATGTAACCTAAGACTTACGATACCACATAGAAAAAATGCCCCAGAATTAACTATATTAATTGAACCATGTAATTCAGACGAAATTATTCCTTACTTCCTTACTAATATTATAAATTCGAAAGTAACTCTGTCTGTCTATCTGTCTGTCTATCTGTCTGTCTGTCTGTTACCTTTTCACGGCTAAACCACTCAACCGATTTAGATGAAATTTGGACAGATATAGTTTAAAACCTGGGGAAGGACATAGGCTACTTTTTATTGATGTAGGTACCACGCGGGCGGAGCCACGCGCAAAAGCTAGTAAAATTATAAAATCACTCGATTCGAATTCTAGTACTGGTATAGATGGAATGAGCACCAAATCTATTAAATGCTTACTCAACTTAATAGCAAGTGATCTGGCAAACTGCTGTAATAAACTTATGATAAATGGAGAATTTCCAGACACATTAAAGATTGCAAAAGTTACTCCTATCTATAAATTAGGACCCATAACTGAACCAGGTAACTATCGCCCAATCTCCGTTCTACCAGTACTTCCTAAAGTTATTTAAAAAATCATACATACGAGATTAGTATCATATTTAGAGTCTTTTAACTTCATTTCGGACCGACAGTATGGTTTTAGAGCTAAAAGTAATACCACTACGGCAACAATTGATCTTATAACCAAGATTAGAGAAAACATAGACGTTTTTATCGACCTCAAAAAAGCCTTCGATACCGTAAGTCATCAACTGTTACTACATAAACTAAAAAACATTGGTATCAAAGGCAATGCTCTAAAAATGTTTATATCGTACCTCAGTAATAAACTGCAGGTTGTTAAAATCGATAACGTCGTAAGTAATGAATCGCCTATCACGTACGGAGTCCCGCAAGGGTCAATATTAGGTCCTCTTTTATTTACAATTTATATAAATGACATAAAAGACCTAGGACTTCATGGACATTTAACGTTATACGCCGATGATACGTGTGTTTTTTATTTTGGACCCACAGTACACGATATTATTTCATTAGCACAGGACGATCTAAATACCTTATCAAATTGGTTTCAATGCAACTTATTAACTATAAATATTACAAAAACTAGTTATATTATATTTAGATCAATAAATAAACCTATACCAATTCATAAACCCTTAACAATCAATAATATTCCGTTAGAACAGAAGTCGTTTGAAAAATATCTTGGCCTAAGGATAGATCAACATTTATCATGGAAAAACCACATAGAACATATAAAAGGCAAAATTTCATCACTTATAAGGCCCATACGATCCATAAGTAAGTGCATTCCGCGAAAATTAAGATGAAATATTTATAATTAATTAGTCAAGCCACATCTACTATATCTGATCGAAATTTGGGGCAGTAGTACAAAAACTAGCTTACGACAATTACAAAGAAAACAAAATAAAATAATAAAAACGTTATTCCAAATACCGTATTTAACACCGACCTGCAATGTTTATGAACAAACTAAAATTATGAATATTAAACAACTTTATATTTACAGTACCTGTCTACTAATCAGAAAAATTCTAAATAAACCCATTCATACAAACCTGTAATTTATTAAAAAATATGATATAAATAATAGGGGCAGCAGGGGTAGGCCTCCCACAAGGTGGACCGACGACCTGGTAAAGGACGCGGGAAGCGGTTGAATGCGGGTGGCCCAAGACCGGTCTGTGTGGAAAACCTTGGGGGAGGCCTATGTCCAGCAGTGGACGTCTTTTGGCTGACATGATGATGATGATGATGATGATGATATAAATAAACGTAGTAACTTGTTCTGCCAAAAATAAGAACCAATTATGGAAAAAAGAACATAACTTTTGAAGGTATCCAACTATATAACAGTCTGCCCTCACATATAAGAAATGTTGACACATATAGCTCATTTAAGTCCACATTATCTCATTATATAAAAAGAACCTGCTCGTTTCTCATTTAAAAGATATTTATTAAACTTTCATTAAATATTTAAATGTTCTAGGCGACCATTGTATGAAATAGTATTATTTATGTTAAAATAAGTTGTTCTCATGTAAGTGGCTTGTATTGTCTTGTTTAGAATAAATTATTTAAACCTAAACCTAAGTGGTCGTATCGCCAGTGCCACTGCGTCGAGTTTGTGAGTTCGATCCCCACACGGGACAAAAAATTGTGTGATCCAGAAATAGTTGCTCCGACTCTAGACGTTCTTTGTGACCGTTGTTTGAATGTTTGTAAAGTTCCCCGCGACACAGGCCTTATTCCTAGTGCAGGAGTCTTTCTTTAGAAAGAAAATTAGAAGGATTTATCACCGCCTCAGTGGCGCAGCAGTAATGAATGCGGCCGCTGTGTTATCGTTGAACGTGATTGAGTAATATTGAAAATGCGTATCATTTTCCTGTCGTAAATCACGAAATCGATATGACTATGATGACTCATGTTAAAACATGAGTAGAAAATTGATTGACAAATGCTTATCATCATTTTCATGCGTATTGCTCGTAGATAAGACAATATTTTTTTGCATAATATAGATTTTGCCCGCGGTTTCGCTCGCGTTAATTTAGAATTTGACAATCAATTCGGGTTGTACACTGCTTGTAATATTATAATTCAATCATGATTCAAAAGACACGTGGCGCCATCTATTATCATAAGAACGTTATTATTGTTTTCCTCGAGAACAGTAATTTTTTTCGGGATGAAAGGTAGCCTATGTCCGTTTCTGTACACCTGACAACGTATATGCAAAATTTCAGGATGATCGGTTCAGTGGTTTAGGCGTGAAAAGGTAACAAACAAACAAACTCATATTCGCTTTTATAATATTAGTTAGGACTAGCTGACCCGCGCAACTTCGTTTGCTTCACATAAGAGAATTTTCCTAGTTTTTGCAATATTTTTCATTTATGCTCCGCTCCTATTGGTCGTAGCGTGATGTTATATAGCCTATAGCCTTCCTCTATAAATGGGCTATCCAACACTGTAATATTTTTCTAATTTTTATCCGTAGTTCCTTAGATTACCGCGTTCAACCAAACAAACAAAATGTGAGTGAAGTCGGCGCGTGAGCGCCCCCGCCTTTTTATAATTGCAGCGGATGGCCGTTTCGCGCGTTAAACAACAATCAACCGTATAGCCGTACCCATACTGGCGCGGCGAGATTTGGAAGTTTTATTTCTTCTATATCTTGTGTGTTTATAAACCGATTCCTATATTTTTTTTTATAATATAAATATTAAAGTGTACTTTTTGAATATGGGAGTTCGATAAAGATATATCTATGTGAAATACAATATATTTATGTATTTTAATACACTTTGAAGAAATGCCTAACGATTAAACACGTTATTGTGGCTAATTTATAAAAGATAGATATATACTATTAAGGACTTTTTTGTAGATCTTTTGAAGACCATCATCTTTGTAATACATACTTTTGGTGTATGATCAACGTATGCGAGGATAAGAGCTCGAAAGCGCATTTTCGTCCGACTTGCTTCAAATTTATCGTCACTGCTCAGCTCCTATGTGTCTTAGCGTTATGTTATATAGCCTATAACCTGCCTAGGAGTATGGACTACAATCGTACCAAGTTTGGTTAAAATCCCTTCAGTAGTTTTTGACCCATGCGTGCACATACAGACAGACAGACAGACAGACAGACAGACAAAAAATTTACTGATTGCATTTTTGTCATCAGTATCGATCACCATTCATCCTCCAATATTAATTTTGAATATATATTCAATGTACAGAATTAACCTCTCTACAGTTTTATTATAAGTATAGATTAGGATTAGCATTATAAATGAGCCGTGCATATTAATGATTTAACTCAATTTAGCATGCGTGCTACCTAATTAATCTTAAATTATATAATAATAAATAAGATTTGATGGCAGTAAATGATATCGAAAATATTGTTAAGATATTTAGCCTAATAATTTTTTATAATTAATGAATTAGGCGTTACTTAGCAGAAATACATTGTAGTAAAATTTTGGGAAGAAAGGAACCCGACACGCGCCTTTGGATTGCCAACCCCAACTATTGCAGTAGAAAACGTTGGCAATAATGAACTCATCTGGTTTGTGATAGACGCATCGTGAGATCCAGCCGTACTACAATTTATACTATTCCGCTTTGAACACAAAATATGACGCATATTTTGTGTTTGCGACCCTCTGGTCGTTGGAGTTTGATTATTGATAAGATGACGACTGATAGAAATATTTGGGGCAAGAAGACATTATTGCGCAAAATCTTATTAAATTGGGATCAGGGTTAAAGAATTAATGGCAAAGATAGAATTACCAGATCAACGCAATCATAACGTAATTTAATAAGATATCTAAATCTTTTCACCCTTTTTCAAATCAAGGCATGCGTAAGGTTTACGGTTAGGTCCATATTTAAACAGAGAATGTAAAGGACTTTTTAATGGAATCGTTTTATACGATTTACGTAAGCGGTATAGAAAGCGCCAACAAATATAAAACATAAAAGAGGCCAACCAGATTCCTAAAATCTTTTGTAGTAAGTATTATAAGTGCAAAAGTGAGTTTGTTTGTTTGTTACGTTGTCACGCCTTAACTACTCGACTGATCATCATGAAATTTTGCATAGACGTTGTCAAGGTTAGGGAATAGGACATAGGGTGCCTTTCATCCAGAAAAAGTAATGTTACTAACCTAACCTACATGCAAGCGAGCGAAGCCGGCGGGAAAAATCTAGTGTATGATATTATTGTAATGTATGATATTATTCTAATAATTGATATTGTAAAAATTGGCTACTTCACTGCCGAGTGTGGCCCTACCACACTCGGCAGTGAAGTAGCCAATTTTTAACCAACCCCCTTCGGGAAAGCAAATTGTGTGATCCCTAAATACTTACCTATTCCGTGTTTGAGTGCTCTTTGTGTCCGTTGTTTGAATGTTTGTAAACTTTGTACCTAGTATTTATTACTAGTTCGAAAGATGTCTTAAAAAAATAAATCCAAGCAGTCTAATGCTTTTGTTTAAACCATGTAATTCATGCACATTTTAAATGCATTGTACTTTGAATGTTTGTGAAGTTCTCCGCGAAACAGGATTCATTTCTAGAGCGGAAGTTGTCTTTTAAAAAAAAACATATCTAAACAATGTAAATTAAATCAAACTGCTGTTTCTTGCAGTCATTACAACGTAAGAAATCCTTTACAGAAGTAAATTTAACAGAGATTTGTCTATTTTAGACGAAGACTAAAGTAATGCGTAAGACTGTGTGTTGTTATAACATATTCAAATATTTAGTTTGTTCATGTTTGTGTTTGGCCAAACCATTTGATCTATTGTATTGACTGACCCATATCTAACTTTAGAATGTTGTTATCGGTTTGGGTTCGAAGTATACTCAGCTAAATATAGTTAGATTAGAGAAGAGCTATGTATAACAATTATTATGGTTATGATAAAGATATTGATTTTAAGTTTACCCAGTATGTTTTACATTCACTCTTGTGTGCGACAACTATGTGAGTGGTCTTCTAGTTGGTACAATACATTCCTGAAATATCCTTTCATGCTCACGAACCGGCGATAGAAAATATAATGTAGGTACTACAGCACAAACAACTCTGCACTGACTGTTTTCCTAAAATTGGCCAGTCGTCCCTTGAATTGCCCTTATCAACACCTAGTCGACGGTGTTGGCAAACAAGGTCTTGATTATTTAGACGGAATTTAATGTTTGGAAACTAGTTACTTCATTATAAAGTCAACAACAGGTGTCCTAAATATAAAAGTGAAGTTCTGTGACTAAAAGTGTTTGGTGTTTGCAGAGTGTCTACTGTTTTATGCCATAGCTAAATGGATTGGTTTTTTGTTTATATTGATATTTGTAAAGCTTCGAAATCTTTTGGTGTTTGTTTACAAAGCTTAATTTAGATTTCTGAAGCTGATTCAACAGTTGATTTGAATCGCGAGTTATTTTTATTCTTTAGCGGTGTAAAGGTTAGTATTGTTAGTATCGTAGTCATGGGATTCGTGTGTTCTCGTTATAGTTTGTGATAGTTTAGTCGCAATAAATTAAGTACATTTAAATAAATATTCTTGTGTTTTAATATAACGTGTATAATTAAATTATTTGTAACTGTTGATAATAAAATACTGCCATCTATGACTATGGGTATTTTTAATAATGCATCGATTTTATAGATATGTCACTGACATTTTTTAGGTTATGCGTTGATTTTTTAACGTTATGATATAATTTATAAGATTAAACATTTGCATTGAGGTTATAATTAATTTAACATATTAAAATATATGTATATGAAGCTTTACTATTGAAATATATAAAAAACAAATTACCTGCTTCAGAAAGGGTGAGATCCGTGATTTTTCGGACGTCATTTTTATAAACTTATAACAGATTAATAATTTACACTTGCATCTCAACAACACATTTCGATTCTTGCCAATGAACTAGTTTATTTATAATAATTCCATGTTCATATATCCATGGACACTGAGTTTTAGATATAAAATGTATTAAGCGTCACATATTACGTTTCCGCACTGAAATTTTATTTTTATCAGCGTCGATTTGTCAATCACTCACAGCTACATACGAAATTGAACTGAACTAATGTTTAAGTGCGCAAGGAAGGTCATTTTCACACGGCCCGCATGACGATATAATACAACATTACAAACATACAATGTTCACGCACTTCTGATTTTATGTCAGCGGTCACCTGAATTACGTTTGCCCTTATGATCCTGAGATCCTGGGTCAATAGCCGCTTGGGTTAGAGGATTTTTGTTATGAAATTCTCAGCACGAGCAGTTTGGGATCGTGCCAGGTATATGGCAATAGCCTGGCCCACAATTAAGTGAGATTTAAATTTGGATGGCAACATGTGAAAGTGGCGCCAGGTCTGTTACTTGGTGAGGCTGACTGTATAAAGAAGCTGGCTGCCTCGGCAGGTACTACTCTATAATAGAAAATTGGTGCAAGGATAGTGAAACCGAGTTTCTCCCAGTAAATAAGATTGTACTGAATACTGATTGTGTGTTCAGAGTGCTTGTTTATTTGATCATCACAAGAGTATTTATAATACAATATTAAGCATGTGTGAGCATACACACATACATACATAGAAACAGAAATATGTATGACGAAGTAAAAATATTGAATAGTAATTCCGTACACTGATCAATTAAAGTAGGTCGTAGGTACGACTAAAATATTGAGGTGAGGTCTATACCTCACCTCAATATTTAAGTCGTAGGTACCTACTTAAATATATTAAATTAAATAATAAAAAAACAATGGCTTGCACTCCGGGTGTGCCGGCAGAAGTGAAAACTTGAATATTTGTGCATTTTTGATATTTTGGAATGGTTAGGAAATAATTTTGCACGAATTGCTTTAATTATCAGTATAAAAGTACTATCATTTATGTGGTAAAATACAATATTCATTTACTGCGCTATCGTGCACAAACATGACAATTCTCCCTCCGTCTTACGAATTTTCGATCAGGTCACGTGTCCTGACGCGAGTTTAAAATTTTTTACCCATCACAAAAAAAGTGCTCAACGCCGCTAAAGAAGTTTTCACTTCAATAATAATATTCTATCACATACACACAACACCATCTAGCCCAAATTAAGCAGAGCTTGTATTATAGATACTAGACAATGAATAAACATACATATATACTTATTTTTTTGTAAATACATACATATTATACATAGAAACACCCAGACCAAGGCAAACATCCATGTTCATGCACACAAATATTTGACTTGTGCGGGAATCGAACCCGCGGCCTCAGGCGTGGCAGACGGTTACACTAACCACTACGCCATCGAGGCCGACAATATCTAAAACATTACTCTTTTAGGCACATTGTAACTATTTACAATGTGTCTAAAAGAGTAAGGTTTTCTTACTCAGCGGATGAAACACATCTATCATATCTAAGTAATAATAGCTACCTACATATAATTTTATAAATAAAAGTGACATTTAAAATTAAGTTTTAATAAATTAAAACTTAATTTTAAATGTCACATTTATTGTTTTAAAAGTGACATTTAAAATTAAGTTTTAATAAATTAAAACTTAATTTTAAATGTCACTTTTATGATTTATCTTTTCACAAGATTTATCTTGAAACGTAAATTATGTTCAAAAGGTCAAACTCAGTCACAGAATATATTATAGACGATAAAAATGCTAAGTGCTTTTATACACAAGTTATTTCTAATCATATTATAAAATTAAACTGCCTCCGTGGCGCAGCGGTAGTAAATGTGACTGCTGTGCATGAGTCTCGGGTTCGAATCTCGGGTCGGGCCAGCAAAAAGTTATTGGGTTTTTCTGTTGCGAAATCTCAATACGAGCCCGGAGTTAGGAAGTTGGCGGTGATAAAAACCCCCGTGCCTCAGAAAGCACGTAAAGCCGTTGGCCTGCGCCTGGTCTCTCTCCGGTCGTGTCGGATTATTCGTCCCATCGGATCATGAGGGTTAGGGGACGGAGAGTGCACTCGTGTTTGCCCACACACTCGTGCACTATAATATCTCCTGCGCCGATGGCCAGTCTCCGTTAAGACTGGCCGCCGTGACCGACATTCGGTCTGGAGGATATTATTATTATAAAATTTTGTAAATAATTATGAGTTGCTGCGATTATTACTTTATTTGTTACTAGTTTTTGCCCGCGGCATTGCTCGCATTAATTTAGAATTTGACAATCAATTCGGGTCGTACTCTGCTTGTAATAATATAATTCAATCATGATTCGAAAGACACATGGCGCTTTCTATTATCATAAGAACGTTATTGTTGTTTTCCTCGCGAACAGTAATTTTTTTCGGGATGAAAGGTAGCCTATGTCCGTTTCTGTACACCTGACAACGTATATAGCAAAATTTCAGGAAGATCGGTTCAGTGGTTTAGGCTTGAAAAGGTAACAAACAAACAAACTCATTTTCGTTTTTATAATATTAGTTAGGATTAGGAATAATATGTATCTGAGATATAACAAACTTTTACTTTTTAACTCTTATTGAAATAATCTATTGTTGCAACTACACACAGCATCAGATAAGAAAAAGAATATAGAATTGATTTGTATGTGTTGTTAATTAATATTTGCGATTGAATAGAGTGGTCCTGCTTCTTCTCATTAAAGCTCTAATTTGCGATCACGATTTTTTCAACGCTAACTTTATTTTATTAATATATCAGTTTGTTTGAGTCTAGAAAAATGATGTGATTGTGTATATTTGTTGCTTGTTTTTTTTAATGTATATTTCTATTATATATAGTACTTATTATGTTATCTGTGAAAACTTTTAATTGGTCTTTTTTCTTGTATCAACTCTGTCTATAATACTAATTTACTAGTAAGCTTTCCTAAAATTTTAAAATGAAATAAAATCTGTTGACGTTTCCAAGAATGGTTTACACATTTTTATGTGAATAAAGATTCTTGACTTTGACTTTGATTTAATTGTAACTAGTCTACTTATGAGCTATTTAAGATAAAATATGTTAGGCCTCTTTATACGAAACTAGCTGTGCCCGCAGTTTCACCCGCGATTATGATTACTGCGCCACCCCCGTGGTTTGTACCGTGATGTTATATAGCCTAACCTTCCTCAATAAATAGGCTATCGAACACTAAAATAATTTTTCAATTCGAACCAGTAGTTACTGAGATTAGGACGTTCAACCAAACAAACAAATATATAGTACTCTATATCTATATAAATCAGCTTCTTATCTTTATATATATTAGCTGACCCGCGCAACTTCGTTTGCTTCACATAAGAGAATTTTCCTAGTTTTTGCAATATTTTTCATTTATGCTCCGCTCCTATTGGTCGTAGCGTGATGTTATATAGCCTATAGCCTTCCTCTATAAATGGGCTATCCAACACTGAAATATTTTTCTAATTTTTACCCGTAGTTCCTTAGATTACCGCGTTCAACCAAACAAACAAAATGTGAGTGAAGTCGGCGCGTGAGCGCCCCCGCCTTTTTATAAATGCAGCGGATGGCCGTTTCGCGCGTTAAACAACAATCAACCGTATAGCCGTACCCATACTGGCGCGGCGAGATTTGGAAGTTTTATTTCAACTATATCTTGTGTGTTTATAAACCGATTCCTATATTTTTTTTTATAATATAAATATTAAAGTGTACTTTTTGAATATGGGAGTTCGATAAAGATATATCTATGTGAAATACAATATATTTATGTATTTTAATACACTTTGAAGAAATGCCTAACGATTAAACACGTTATTGTGGCTAATTTATAAAAGATAGATATATACTATTAAGGACTTTTTTGTAGATCTTTTGAAGACCATCATCTTTGTAATACATACTTTTGGTGTATGATCAACGTATGCGAGGATAAGAGCTCGAAAGCGCATTTTCGTCCGACTTGCTTCAAATTTATCGTCACTGCTCAGCTCCTATGTGTCTTAGCGTTATGTTATATAGCCTATAACCTGCCCAGGAGTATGAACTACAATCGTACCAAGTTTGGTTAAAATCCCTTCAGTAGTTTTTGACCCATGCGTGCACATACAGACGGACAGACAGACAGACAAAAAATTTACTGATTGCATTTTTGTCATCAGTATCGATCACCATTCATCCTCCAATATTAATTTTGAATATATATTCTATGTACAGAATTGACCTCTCTACAGTTTTATTATAAGTATAGATAAATCTGTGCGTGTGTTTGTAATTAAACTCCTCCTAAACGGCTGGACAGATTTTGATGAAGTTTTTTGTGTGTGTTCAAGTGGATTCGTGAATAGTTTTTTTTCGTGTGTTCAGGACAATGTCTGTCGGGACAGCTAGTTACATATAAAGAAAGAAAACTATAGATAGCTGTCTACTTCTAAATTCTACGAACACTAGATGACAAGCATGGTCACGGCCGAGATAATAGTTTACTGCCGTCCTACGGAATTGTTGCGTATCATTAACATTTGCAGTTATCAACTGAGTTCAGTTATTGTCCACCGAATTTTAATGATAACTGACAATGTCAACAAATTAGTATTACGTATTATATACACATCTACTTACTTAAAAGGTAGTTTCGTCATATAACTATTATTCTTATGGATAACATGCGACCAAATTAAAAATATTTTTCGAAAGATTGTGTTCGGGCAGTTTTGGTGCTTTGTAATTTAAACGCACAGCAGGGTTTATTCCCATTTTCCCCCGCATGTCTGCCCCCGAATGGGGCAAAATGGAAATTTTCGTGCCATCTTTCCCCGAATTTGTAATCGGTGGAACTAAGGAAGTTCTATTCCCGTCTTCCCCCGCGTTTCTGCCCCCGAATAGGGGAAAATGGGAATGTCTGTGTCATCTTCCCCCGAACTTGTAATCGGGGGTAGATAGGAAGATCTATTCCCATCTTCCTCCGGATAATTGCCTACGAATGGGGGAAAATGGGAATGTTTGTGTCATCTTTCCCTGAACTTGTAATTGGGGGAAAATAGGAAGTTCTATTCCCATCTTCCTCCGGATAGCTGCCTCCGAATGGAGGGAAATGGGAATGTTTGTGTCATCTTTCCCCGAACTTGTAATGACACAGACATTCCCATTTTTCCCCATTCGGGGACAGAGATACGGGGGAAGATGGGAATAGAACTTCCTATCTTCCCCCGATTACAAATTCGGGGGAAGATGACACGAAAATTACCATTTTCCCCCATTCGGGGGCAGACATGCGGGGGAAGATGGAAATAAACCCTGCTGTGCCAAATTCAGTATGGATGATAATAATTGTCTAACATTAAGGTACTTTAGAGTGTATTAGTGAATAAGTCTTTGGATCAATAAATCCTATTCTATTATTATTATAAAAGCGAAAATGAGTTTGTTTGTTTGTTACTTTTTCACGCCTAAACCACTGAACCGATCATCCTGAAATTTTGCATATACGTTGTCAGGTGCACAGAAACGGACATAGGCTACCTTTCATACTAAGAAAAATTACTGTTCCCGAGGAAAATAACAATAATGTTCTTATGATAATAGATGGCGCCACGTGTCTTTCAATCATGATTGAATTATATTATTTTTATTATAAGCAGAGTACGACCCGAATTTATTGTCAAATTCTAAATTAACGCGAGCGAAGCCGCGGGCAAAAGCTAGTAAATAATAAATGAATTAAGTAGAGAGAAAATCTATACTAATATTATAAAATTTTGTTTGTTTGTTTGAACGCGCTAATCTCAGAAATTATTGGTTCGATTTGAAAAATTCTTTTAGTGTTGGATAGCCTATTTATCGAGGAAGGCTATAGGCTATATAACATCACGCTACGACCCACGGGGGCGGCGCAGTAACGATAAACGTGGGTGAAACCGCGGGTACATCTAGTAGAGAGATAAAATTACTTTGGTTGTTATAAAAGCTACGCAATAGTTCTGCTGGTTGCAACTTGCAACGCATGCGACGTTGCCATCCCACTGTTGCTTTTCTACACGTGCGACAACGGGCTGGCAACGTGGCAAGCGCTGACGCCTCTTCGTTTGCCACTCATTCGTATGATAAGTGTGTATTGAATGAATAAGTAGTTACGTGAAGATACTTAAATCCTAACTAATATTATAAATACGAATGTGAGTTTGTTTGTTACGCTTTCACGCCTTAATTGCTCGACCGATCATCATGAAATTTCGCATACACCTTATCTGACGTACAAAAAAGGACACGAGTACCATTAATCCAAAAATACTGTTTCCTGAGGATAGTAATTTATTGATAAAATCTACATAAACGTGAGCGATGCTGCGAGCAAAATTTAGTACTTATTAATTCTATGTTAGTATGTAAGTATGATGTGTTCTGGTAAGTACTTAGTAAAAACGTAATTTATCAACATTCTTGCGCGTCTGCGTGGCTCCGTTTGTGATATGAGTCATCTTTACTTAATTATGCTGTATTATCAATTATTAACCTATTGAGTTGAAGCGGCACACCGGGGGCCATACACAATATATTTTTAATGTTTTCTAGTATTTTAATATTTGACAGCTTAATTAATCATCAATTAGCTAATATAACTGTTGGAATTTTTGCCTTGTTGTCAATCTATACTAATATTATAAAGCAAAAGAGTTTGTTTGTTTGGTTAAACGCGCTAATCTCAGGAAGGAAGATTCCTTCCTCGATAAATAGGCTATCCAACACTAAAAGAATTTTTCAATTCGGACCAGTACACCAACCAAACAAACAAACTCTTTCAAAACCTTTAAAGACCTATGCCTATAAGCTATCTTGCTCATAGGCATAGGCCTTTTAAGGCTAGAGATTAAAATAAATAATCTTTGCGTTGCATAGTGCAACAAGACCATTAAAGGTAAAAGTTTGATCAGGAAGATCTTCGGGAATTGGATATCATAGAACAGTTACAATGGTAGTGCCAATTACCTATGTTTAAATAAAGTTTATGCACTCATAGTTAAAGGTTCTGAACGCATCTCTCGTGGCGATGGATCTGTACTCTGTAGGTAATCGTTGGTGCGATTGCGACCTGTTTCGAACCCATAACACTCGCGACGGCGGCAGTGGCGAGGTGAAAACATTGATTATACGTAATTAAGAAAATCATAAATGCACCCAACTCCGTTTAAATACACTTAGCGGCACAAAATGTGGCACAAACATAAGTCGGAAATCAGCCTTTTACGGCTGCAAATTAAAAATTTTGTGTTATAATTTAATAGAACCAATATTATTCTTGACTCAAGCTAAAAGCAAACAAAAAATAATCCGTTAGTTTAACTTTTGTGACACGATAACCGCATAACTTTATTGGGACACTTAATATAAGTGAATTGAAATTTGATTTTAAAATGATTGCGCTTTAAGCATTATTTCTTTTTGTTTTAAATTAATGTATAGCTTATTGTAATTCTTCCAGGTAGAACACAATGTCGATAAATCCTGCACAGTCTGCTGAAACTATACTTCTTAGGAGTCAATGTCTTACTCAACGGAAGGTCGGTAAAACTTTGAATGTACCTCATACAACTTAAAGATACTCGTTGAAAAGGTACAACAAGACTGATTTTTACACGAAAAGATCAGGAAGCGGCGAGTTTAGATATTCTTAAGTACGCAATCATTGATTTATTGGTATGGCAATTTTGATAAATCGGTTAATCACTGCTGTGAAGATACGGCAGCATCATTTAACAGCAAAATGAGTCGACGTAAATGAGTATAGTCAGAAGAAGAATGGAGCAACAAGAGCTGCATGCTAAAAGACCAGCTCGAGGTTCAGAACACTCCGGGTAACATCGCGTAGCTCGAGATTGATTTGCAAAAAAAATAGTCAATTTCAACACATGAGCATTGGAGTAAATTTCTGTGTACGATTGAATGCAGAATAGCCTTTAGAGCTTTAAACAGCACCAAGTGTGTGCAGAAAAAGTATGGTTAGCGGTTTCTTCCAACAAAAACTCGGAAAACCGGCCACTACACAAATAGATCTATGTCTACCCTTTGGGCACCACTAATTTAATCCCTACTGTCGCCCTGAGGGGGAGACGGACACACGACACACAGTGCATGAGGTCTTGAGTTCCAATCCCGGGTCGGGCCAATAAGTGTTATTGGGTTTTTCTAATTCCTTATAACAGCCTAGAGTCAGGAAGCTGGCGGTGTTTGAGCCCCATTCTTCGGAAGGCACGTTAAGCAGTGGGTCCTGCGTCTGACCTCTCCCCGATCGGTTTGCCATCCCATAAGCAATTAATTATGATTTCTGCTCAGTAAAAAATCTGTACAAGAATATTATTATCAAAATACTCCTGCGATAGATTTTGAGGTACTTTGGGTTACAAACTAGTATTAGTCTAAGGAACACTATGTGTCAGTGTTGGCCAGCACTTGGACCGGCTCCCATATACAGTATGTATAAAAAACCCTGTCCGATTCATTATGGGCTTGTTTCTCTCTTAAGAAAAATAATAAAAAAATCTATATCATCGTAAAACGTCTTCATAATATTTTTAAGTACAGTATTGATCAGCATTTTTATCCTTAAATTACTAAAATTTCGCTCAGACTAGCAACACTCCACTAAACTTGACAAGGACGAGGAGCGTGGTATCGCTCCTTTTGGCGGCATTTTCTAAGGCGTAGGTAGGTAGGCCCGGCGTAGCGCGGTGCGGCATCGGTGAATCTTTATGAACATTAGTGATACCTAGGTATTATGATTAATAAGTTGTCGGTGTTGCCATGGATAATCTATTCATATCTATCTATCATATTATTTTAAATAAATTATTTTTACTAGGGTAATTTTTTTGATCGATTTTTTTAAAAGAATGTCACTTACGTACTCATAATAAGCTACAATATACACCTTTAAGGATCAGGCAGGGTTTATTATACACACTGTATAGATGGCCTGTCTCCTTTCATGATCTTTCATAACAAACAAATAAATAAATAGTTTCACATATGCCTTTATAATATTAGTTTGGTAGTTAGAATTCGGATTCTCGAAATATAAATGAATCTTTGAAATATCCATTGCATTTGGCACAGAAGCCACGAAATTAGATGTTGGACATGAAGGGCAATTTCGTAGCTAAATCCTAATCCTAATCCTAACTAATATTATAAAAGCGAAAATGAGTTTGTTTGTTACCTTTTCACGCCTAAACCACTGAACCAATCATCCTGAAATTTTGCATATACGTTGTCAGGTGTACAGAAACGGACTTAGGCTACCTTTCATCCCGAAAAAAATTACTGTTCCCGAGGAAAACAATAATAACGTTCTTATGATAATAAATGGCGTCACGTGTCTTTCGAATCATGATTGAATTATATTATTACAAGCAGAGTACGACCCGAATTGATTGTCAAATTCTAAATTAACGCGAGCGAGGCCGCGGGCAAAAGCTAGTACCTAATAATACAGCATTTACTAAAATTTGTACGAAGTGCCTGATAAATTTTAAAGAACTTTATTAATAGTACATCGTATTGTTTAATTCTGTAGGCGTAGGCGCACACGTAGAATTAAACAAGACGAACACAACGAGACCACTAACTGCCTTCTGCTGCCTTTAGAATAACTGTGTTGCCTTCTGCTGCCTTTAGAATAACTGTGTTGCCTTCTGCTGCTATTAGAAATTGTAAGCCTATCGTAGTTATTGCCAAGGTTCATCTATCGAGTCGACGAGACACCGTCTGCATATCTGACTTGATGCTATTGAAGTATTTAGGGCAGACGATGTTTTTCACCCATATATTCCACTAGATGTTCCCGCGGTTTCCCCCGCGTTTATCGTTACTGCGCCGCCGGTCGTAGTGTGATGTTATATAGCCTATAGCCTTCCTCGATAAATAGGCTATCCAACACTAAAATAATTTTTCAAATCGAACCAGTAGTTCCTGAGATTAGCGCGTTCAAACAAATAAACAAACTCTTCAGCTTTATAATATTAGTATAGATTTATAGGCCTTTTTATCTAAAACCTTTTAGTATAGATTACACCGGTTCATCAAAAACCCCACTGGTTATATTTCTTTGGTTCTATATGAAGCTGTAGTACCTACTGCATCTGCTGCGATCAATATTTTATGCGCACGCCCATTCACTTTTAAAGACGACGGTAACAGGTAAATTAAAGTTGAAAGCGGCTACACATGTTTGTACCACGCATCACATATCTGGCATGAGCTACTTTGAAATGTTTACTTCTCGAATACGATAAATATTTCTGTAGGTATATTTCTGTATCTATAATGTAGAGGACATTATATTTCCATTACATACATACATAGATTCACGCCTGTTACCCAGAGGGGTAGGCAGTGACTACGGATTTCCATTTGCTACGATCATGAAACACTTCTCTGGCTTTCATCACATTCCTCATACACGCCCGTCGGTTCAAGAAGCTCTTAACCTGGCCTTTGTCCAGAACGCTTCCGATCTGATCGAGAAACGTTCGCTCTTTTCCTCTTGCGACTGTTCCATTCACACTAGCCTTATAAACTTTCTTAGTCAGTCTTTCCTCGTCCATTCTTTCTACATGTCTAAACCAGCTTAACATACCCTTTTCTATTCTTGTAACTATATCCACTTTCATGCCGCATCTCTCTTTACTCACACTATTCCTTATTCTATCTTTCAGAGTCACACCACATATGCTTCTCGACGCTCTCATTTCTACAGCATTTATTCTGCTCTCATGCTTCTTTTGCCATACCCAACTTTCACTTCCATACATAAGTGTGGGCACTAATGAACAGCCAAACGTGCCTTTTCGGATACATTTCGACTGTTCATTAAAGCGCGTAGAGTTCCATTCACTTTGTTGCCAGCAATCGTTCTCCTTTCAATATCTCCCTCATGTGTACCATCCCTTGTAAACAAAGTACCCAAATATACAAACTCTTTCACTTGCTCCACCTTTTCTCCATCAATCATAATATCGTCACGTACTCTTCCTTTTTAAATACCATTACTTTCATCTTGCTTACATTTATTTTCATTCCTTTATTTTTAAAAGCACCATGCATAATAGTTACCATCGCCTGCAACTCTTCCGTTGATGACGCAAGTATTACTTGGTCATCGGCATAAAGAAGACATTTGACAAGTAAGTCATTTTCCATTAAAGTTTATAATATGTATAAGGTTCGTGTAATCGAATTATACCAAATTTTTTCGATTACACGAACGTGGGATTCGTGTATTCGAAAGCAATTGTGACAAAAAGTTGCGTGACCCGCAACGGAGGTCTCTATTATTCGGTTGTGCGAGAGTTGTCATTTTTAAACAAGAAAAGATGACTATTACACGTCGATCATTTTAATAAATCCTCGATCGATGGTCGATGTAGCCACTTCCAGTGCAGATTAGAGAATGTGATTCGACACAGTTCTGCCTGGGTTATTTATGATATTTATAAGGGTTTTATTAGGTTGATAACATTCAAGAAATAACACAAACTGACTATGTAAATTATTATTTATAAAATTAACAAATTTAACTATAGTTATAATATTCAACCTATTAACAATATCACATTCAAATAGAAAAAGGAATTCAAAGATCTGTTACATTTTTATTGCAAGCCATTCGGGATGCAAATTACTACTAATCTTGTCAACCACTCCAGCTAAGCAAAATTCTGGTTTAGTTAGTTTAAAACGGATACAAGTCATTAAGTCAGAATGACTGCCTATGAAAGCTGCCAGCGTTTCGAAACGAATCATTTAATTCCTGTAGCCTTCGATCAAATATACTATAGATGCACATTCTCATACAAAAACCGCGTCAATATGTGGCACTGACCAGTACTACTTACTTATAAGTGTCTGCATTTATTATGCAATCCAGGATATAAACCGGAATAACCATTGAACGCCTATTGAGAAACATTTTGTAATAGTTTAGTTAAAACGCGTCAATGTAAAGCGTCCTAAGTGTGTTACTCGCGATACGCAAGCGTACTAAGTACATGGTACGGTCTCCACCGTAGTAGTGGTGTCGATTCGCTCTCGCTTACGGGCAGCGCACGCATTAGTGAGTGGGACAGGTGCATAATATAGTGCATACGACTGATTTATGCACAGTTTTGTTGGGGCCGTTTTTCGAGCGACGATCGTGCATCTATGGTATATTTGATCGATGCCTGTAGCTATGTACTCAATATTGACATTATTTACTTATTGTATATTTAGGTAACCCTTAATGGCGCGTTTACATTAGTTCGGCCACCGAATCCGACGATCACGTTAGGTTTAAGCTCTCGTCGTTGAATACGGGCTGTGACCGAATACGGCCAACCGAATACCCATTTACATTAGTTGGTGACAGAGTACGGGCTGCAGCCGTATACGGTCTAACCGAATAATGTAAACGCGCCATTAGATAGGCAAGTCATATAATATTATTATACTGGCGCTCTTTGGGGGAGGGCTATATCCAGTAGTGGACTATTATAGCCTGATGATGATGATGATAATATTATATGACTTATATCGATTTTGTACATTATTTTACACACAAGAGCAAGTAGCAATAAAAAGAAATTTTGTGAAAACAGTATCAACATTGGTTGCAACAGAGGAAACTAATATTTTAAATTTGGATGTAATAAAGAGAAAATTGTAGTGGGGATACCTCGCTATCTCCCTCGGATATTTGCATTTAAATAGCGATTACGTCACAGTTTGTACCGTGCATCCGTTTTCGGTCATTTGACAATTATCCCCACTATCAGATTTTAAACGCTTGTATCTTTATCATGTTGTTTATCATTGAGTAGATTTCAAATTTATTTGTATTTTAGAGTTTGGGTAATGTAACTATTTGACTTAATAATAAAAGAATGTGAGTCATCTACCCTATTTCAGATTGTTTCAAGATTAAGAGAGCCAATTCTTTGCATATATAAAAAGTAACGTTCAATACTGCAGACAAGTCTCGGGATAGCTAGCATAGCGAATGATACACAGCATTTCCATGTTTATTTTATTTGTTCCAAAACAGAGATCCCGGAACTGAGAGATCTGTAATTATGATTTGTGGTAGGCGGTCTTGTCGTTGTTCAACTAACAATTGAAAAATATCTTCTATTTATTATTTTATATTTCTAAACCTCAGCTGATAGCCTTTTCTATATTTTCTTTGTTCTTCAAAGACTGCCTTACTTCTAACTCTTCAGGCCCCAAGGATGTCCCTCGGAAATGCTCTTCAATCTGCTGCAACGTTTTCCCTTTGGTCTCAGGCAATAGAGCCCAGACTATTAGTAGGTTATATGACATGGCTGCGGCATACACCGCGTAAGAACCATGGAGTCCAATAGCTGTGACCAAAGACGGGAACGTTTTCGTGACAAGAAAATATCCGCAGGCTATGGAAACAATACTGATGCTGCCACCGACACTCCTGTATTGTAACGGAAAGATTTCACCAGCTATGACGTATGGAAGACACACCATACCAACAGCTACTGTGAAAAACTGAATATTGATCAGCAGAATTGGTATCCACGTTGCAGTGTAAGTCAACACTCCAACGTGTTTAGCATAAACATAGCAAGCTATGGCTATGCTACTTAAGATGCAAAGGCTTCCAGTGCTCAACATCATGGTTCTTCTCTTCACCTTATGTACTACATAAACAGCTATCATATTCGAGATGTTTCTTTGTACGTCTAAAGCAACCATCCAGAAATGAGCATCTACTTCAGGTCCAGCCATGAGAGTGATCACAGTGGTAGAGTAACAGGACATTAAAGCACCTCCAGAGAATTCTCCCATCAGGTAACTATGGATCATAATCACAATCGGCTTATAAAATTCTTTCTTCTTCATCAGAGTCATAAGGTCTCCACAGTTGGCTATTGGTGATTTGTCGGCTTTGGTGGATCTCGCTGTGATCATGGCTTCCAGTTCATCTTCTTCCCCGTCTCCTCGGAGCCATCGAAATACTTCTTTGCTCTGATCATATTTCCCTTTATCAGCTAACCAGCTTGGAGTTTCAGGAGTGTAGAAAGTCATAAGTAGACTTGCAAGTGGGAAAGAGATTACTATGAGTATGGTTTTCTGCCAAGACACGATGGATCCTATGAGATGGACCAGCAGGATCCCGAATGCTTGTGTGACGGAGATGGTGGTAAGGAAGGCACCTCTGTTCTTAGGGCTGGTGTACTCGCCGATGAGGACCGATCGAAGAGGCAGCATCAAACCGAATGACATGCCGTGGATGATTCGGCCCACGATCATTGTCTGAAAATAAAAGCAAGATAGTGTAAATATATAGAGGCACAAATATGTTGTAAGGAGCAAGCCTATTGCTTTTTACTGGAGAACATTACGAGACCCGCGCTCTTATCTAAAATTTACTATTTTATACTAAAACTCAATAATGTTGCCCTTCTCGAGGCAGTATTAATTATTTAAAGTAATTTTTAATGAAGGGTAATAAAAACATGCGACTCGTCTACCTCGAAGAAAAAAATCAAAGATGGAATCCAAATGAGAGTCCCTGGTTCATTTACTTAATTTGCGAAACGCAGTAACTGTGTTAATACTTTCTGTCTCAGTTTTGTTCCTGTTTCCTGTTAAAGTAGGTATTTTTATAGGAAAGCGGGCTGATTCTTATTTTTAATCTCATTACGTAATTGGCTACAACAGGCTCCTCTACTGGACAAATTACTGCGCCTGCGCGAAATGTGCCAAAACAGGCGGTCACAGTTAAGTGAAGAAAATCAACACTTTTTGTTTAATACAAATATAAAATATACATTTACTATAACAATGAATGTGTTTACAATTATTCCGTGTAAAAAACTTAAAATAATTAATATTTTCACCTACAAAATTACGTAAATTTGCACGAAAAATGTAAGAACGTATGCTCGTGTTACGTGATTTTTAGATTATAGCAGTAGAAATCTATCCTATTTTACAGCTTAAACGAAACATAAATAGTTATATAACAATTTGTCCGTCCCAAATATTTAAGTTATTGGTTGACAATATAGATAAATATTTATCAAAAAAGCACTTTAAATCCTCGATACAATTTGACTATGGCAGCCGCGCGCCGGTTTGAATATGCGCCGCACGAGCTCTGTGATTATTATCTTGTCTTACGCTCGGCGCAGTCTTAAGTTACTGATTTCGATTTGAAGTAATACTGAAAGCTGCTAACAATGCGATGCTATTATGTTTTATAAGGCGCTTTCACATAAGTTTTGTTTCTAGTGTGAGAAGCTATTCTACATTTTCTTGAGCAGATTTTTTGCTGCCAGCAGTATGTGTTCTATTATTAGTAAAGATACTAGTAGAATAAGAACTCGTCTTATATGAATAGGTGTGACTCACGTGTGGTCCAAGCAAGTTATACAGTATAGATGTTCCCACGGTTTCACCCGCGTTTATCGTTACTGCGCCGCCCCCGTGGGTCGTAGCGTAATGTTATATAGCCTATAGCCTTCCTCGATAAATAGGCTATTCAACACGAAAATATTTTTTTAAATCGAACCAGTCCTGAGATTAGCGCGTTCAAACAAACAAACAAACTCTTTAGCTTTATAATATTAGTAGGTATAGACTAGATGTGCCCGCGGTTTCACCCGCGTTTATCGTTACTGCGCCGCCCCCGCGGGTTGTAACGTTATGTTATATAAGCTCCTCGATAAATAAGCTATCCAACACTAAAATAATTTTTCAATTCGAACCAGTAGTTCCTGAGATTAGCGCGTTCAAACAAACAAACATACAAACAAACAAACTCTTCAGCTTTATAATATTAGTGTAGATTAGACTTACCTCTATATTCTTAGCCAATATAATGACCGTCCAGCCAACGAGTATGTTGGCGATGACTACGAAGTGCGCCACCCTTCTTCCCAGCCGCCCCATGATGGGCGGCGCCATAAAACTCCCTATCAGAAGGGTGATCGCTGTCACTGAAGCTGAAATAAATAGAACAAGCTTTTAGACAAGCATAGCAATCGTTTCTAATTATTCGAGCTTAATAATACAATCACATTATCTTCAAATGTGCACAATAATAGAAGAAATAGAAAGGTATTCCAAGGCGTATTAAACAAAGACTTGGAATACACAGAAACGTTCTTGCCTCATCACTTCTGAACACCAGCGACTGTATTTCCCGGCTGAAAAGACCACGACTAGCCTCAATCTAGTCTAGTAACCTAAATATGAGAAGACATGTCACTGGATGTGCATATCTCAAAATCAATAACATAAATTACAACAAATCTGATTATGGCTTTCGGGCCGATCGCAGATAGTTAAAATATTAAAACAAAAAAAAAATACCATCAACCCTGTATATAAAGAGTCTCTCAGCTGGGCATGGGCCCCTTGTCAGTATGAAAAGGGCTAGGCCACAGTCCACCACGCTGGTACAGTGCGACTGCTGTGCATGAGGTCTCGGGTTCGAATCCCGGGTCGGGCCAACAAAATGTTATTGAGTTTTCCTGTTAAGAAATCTCAATACGAGCCCGGAGTTAGGAAGTTGGCGGTGTTAGACACCCCCGTGCCTCGGAAAGCACGTAAAGCCGTTGGTGCTGCGTCTGATCTCTCTCCGGTCGTGTCGGATTATTCGTCCCATCGGATCATGAGAGTTAGGGAACAGAGAGTGCACTTGTGTTTGCGCACACGCTTGTGCTCTATAATATCTTCTGTGCCATCTATAGCCATATATAGCCATCTGGCCAGTCTCCGTTAAGATTGGCCGCCGTGACCGAAATTCGGTCTGGAGGACATTATTATTACAGCGCGGGTTGGTAGACCTCACATATCTTCGAGAAAATTATGGAGTACTCTCAGACATGTAGATTTCCTCATGATGTTTTTCTTCATGGAACAGTCACAAGAGGAAAACCTAGGCGAACGTTTCTCGATCAGATCGGAGGCGTTCTGGACAAAGGCCAGGTTAAGAGCTCCTTGAACCTACGGGCGTGTATGAGGAATGTGATGAAAGTGAATGAAGCCAGAGAAGTGTGTCAGGATCGTAGGAAATGGAAATCCGTAGTCTCTGCCTACCCCTCCGGGAAACAGGCGTGAATCTATGTATGTATGTATGTAAAGCGAGCGTTAATTAAATATTTAATACGAATATAACTTTGATAGTCAGAGGTGCCTTGGGATCGAGCTCGAGACTTCTGCATGCCAGTCAATCGGTTTTCCACTAGGATATTTATTATTCACCAACAGTTACTACAATATCACATACACATAAGAAAAACATTTTGAGTCGAACCAATTGTATAACTAATTACAGGTGAATTCAGAATGCATTACATTTTAAACATTACATTAATAATATGACATAAGAAACAAAGATAAATATTAAAAGTAAAGAAATATCAATATAAAAGTTAAGTTTAAAATTAAATTATATCAAATTATATCAAAATCCAGTAAATTTCATTAGTATTACAGTCACTTAAAGTATGAATTACTATAAATAATAAATTCAATATACATTACATAACAATCAGATTAAAATATAAAATTAATAATGTAAATATATTGTAAATGTCAGATAAAATTAGGTACTGCAATTAAAAAATAAAAATAAAAATATAAAAATGATTACAATTAGAACTACTAATAAAGTGAGTAATTGAATTTTGTCAACATTCACACGGAAATGTTATCGTAGATATTTCTTTTAAATTTCATTAATACGTCATCAAATATGTCTCTGTCTAACGTGTTTGTGGCTATGCTATTATATTGCCTCGACAGTCTTGCAATGGGTGAGTATTTACCAAGAATCGTACGATGACGAGGAATATTGAAAAGAGAGTGTGCGATTAACACACGGCACCGCGCACCGCCGCGGTAGGCGGTAAAGCGGATCTTATGTGGCATTGGCCTCTACTAAATCCGTTGATGCCTAACACACGTACACCGCGCAGTCGAGCGGTGCTCTTTCGCTTTACCGCCACCGCCCTCCGCGGCGGTGCGCGGTGCCATGTGATAATCGCCTTAATATTGCACGGGTTATGATGTCCTCTAAACCGAATTTCGGTCACGGCGGTCAATCTTAGCGGATACTGGCCATCTACGTAGGAGATATCATAGTACACAAGTGTGTACGAAAACACATGTGTATTCGTAATTCCCTTATTCTTGTAATCTGTTGGGTATATAATATTGTCTTCTGTTTACGCGAATGTGATTCATTGTAATTAAACTAATAAGTATATACGGATTTTATAGCGTTGTTTATTTGACACTTTATTACATAATTTTGAATCTGTTACACTACCATTACTATTAAACTTTGCTAGTATACAATAAATACAAATACAATAATATTTAAGATGTGAAGTTGAACGCTCAGCCAGTGCCAAGCGATGCAATGATTATAGCGGCGGGTTTTGTAAAGTTGGTTTCGTAACAAAACGGTAAGTACTTACAGAGAATGCATTGGCC
Source organism: Catocala sponsa (assembly GCA_963564715.1). Classification (NCBI taxonomy): domain Eukaryota; kingdom Metazoa; phylum Arthropoda; class Insecta; order Lepidoptera; family Erebidae; genus Catocala; species Catocala sponsa. The sequence continues at coordinate 4,260,570 of OY751352.1, forward strand.
CTTTTCCAGGCCACCGATGGATAACAGGTTTGAGGCAGTTTATTCATCGATCAAATATACCATAGATGCACGATCGTCGCTCGAAAAACGGCCCAAACAAAACTGTGCATAAATCAGTCGTATGCGCTATATTATGCACCTGTCACACTCACTCTTGCGTGCGCTGCCCGTAAGCGAGAGCGAATCGACACCACTACTACGGTGGAGACCGTACCATATACTTAGTACGCTTGCGTATCGCGAGTAACACACTTAGGACACGTATTTATATTACTATTATTGGCAGTTCCTCGTTTACCACCACGTTACCCAATCACTAAAACCTTTTGCCACCCACCCGCAAAAACTAACCTCGCACTTAATTCACCTTTGGTGCGAGCGTGCAACGAGTACAATGGATTTAATAAAAAAATTGATCAATTTGATATTTTTTCTGATGCATTTTATTCATTCAAAAATAAAATATTGAAAACGTTCGCTTAATTAGTAATTGTTATTCTTAGTCCAATAATAAGAGCTCGAATAATATGAGCTTAGTTATTTTTAATTATATTTGATATTATTGTATTATTATTATTTGTCTATTGTTGTAATTTTCATATATGTTAATCTGTGTTTTAGTTATAATACTTCTATCTTTAATCTTAAATAGCTTGTATGTATATCAACCTTGTCCATTCTAGTGTATGTTGTGCATGCCTTTTATAGGTGTACATAATTAGGATAATAATTGTATAGAGTGCTAAATGTTTAAATGTTATATATGTATACTGTTGGCGTGTCTATAAATAAATAAATAAATTACTGTAATAGTTATGAAAATGCTTGCTTGTGATTTAAATGGTCGGCATGCCATGGTCCAAATCCCACACGAGAAAAAAATCTGAAATCCGAGTCTGCATTTTCTTTGTGTCTGTTGTCTGAATGTTTGAAAAATCCCCCGCGGTACAAAATTGATGCCTGGAGAGGGAGTTGTCTTAAAAATAAATCCTGAGTCGGAACAACCACTTGTGGATCACACAAAGTTTTGTCCCGTGTGGGATTCGAACCCACAACACTTGACGCACTGTCAGCGACGAGGCGACCACTTAAACTCTGAGAGTTCAGTACAACAATGCCTTCAGGATGTTGATGGGACTGCCTCGCTACTGCAGTGCGTCAGCGATGTTCGCAGACGCACATGTAGATGGCTATTATGCCATAATTAGAAAAAGAGCAGCATCGCTGATGCGCAGGGTGAGGGACAGTCCTAACAGCTACCTGAAGAGCATTGCTGCTCATTGAGAGTCCTATCTGGAGGCACTGGATTCGCCTACATATAGGTTAGTTGTAAAATCTGTTGTTTATTTTATTTTTTATTTTTTGTATGTATTACTAACATAATTATAAGATGCATTGTACTACTAACACTCTATGGACAACCTAGTCTGAAATAAATTATTATTATTATTAAAACATTAAGCCATCCGTGCAGTCGAAATCAATTGTTTGAGAACAGTATATCCTCATGTTACTTACCTATCCATGACCCGGCTTCTTCAGTGAGTGTGAGGTATGATCCTGGCTGCTTTAGCTGCGGCAGCAAGATGGCGGGAAAGCCGACCACGGAGCCATGGCCGACAGTCGTGAAGCACACCGCCGCTGTCACGAAACACTGGAAACAAGATGACGAGATGTTAATTAAATGGAGACACAGTAGCAGCGATAAGAAGACCACTCAAAGCACTTAAGTAGTCTTCTTGTCGCTGCTTCTGTGTCGGACAAAAATGTGTGAATAGTTTTTCTTTTTTATAAAAGACTAGATTTTGCTCGCGGCTTCGCTCGCATAAAAGTAGGTTAGGTTATGTTAGTAACAGTACTGTTTTAAAATAAAATGTAGCTTATGTTACTCGGTGATAATATAGCTTTCTAAAGGTGAAAGAATTTGTAAAATATTTACGAATTATGAATATTATGATATCATGAATTGTTAAGTAGTTTTTGAGTTAAATCCCTACAAACAAACAAAAAATCAAATCTTTCCTCTTTATAATATAAGTATAGACGACACAAATAGTCCAGAAAATTTTACGCGAGCAAAGCCGCGAGCAAAAACTAGTGTTTAATACAAAAAGTAATCACTTTTGTTTAGAATATCGCGTCAGTACGCTAACCAAAAAGTTCCTAATCAATTCCTAAAGTAATTAATGCAACTCGCGTCATAGCTTAGGTTTAAAATGTACATATTTAACATAATTATGCTACTCAAAACAGATGGGTCACTATGACGTTTGTTACTACGGACAATAACAACTTCAAATCTACCTGCATTCGTGAAGTTTGACCCTACCTAAACATTGGTTGAAATACAGTGTCGGATTAACCATGTAGCAAGAGTAGCAATTGCTACGGGCCCCGCGCGAAAGGGGGCCACGCATATTTAAGCCTGCTGCCTGAGCTTAATTTTTTGAGTGAAACTTATTACTTAAGATGTGGTATATTGAATTTACTTGATGTCACAAAAACGTGAAATGGTACAACTTTTCCTACTAAGACAATCCACGTCAGACAATCGGTAACCGACTATTTCCTTGGCGTAAATAATACACCGAATTTCATACGGTAAACGCACAAGTTCTACAAAAAGTCGCTCGTATAAATGTGTAGAATTTCAGTCGGCCCAATAATCAGCTCTACAAAGTCTGACGTATGCAAGCACTCTTACCCGAAAGAATTTGCTACGGGCCCCGCGCTTGCTTAATCCGCCACTGTTGTAATATATTATGTGGTATAATAAGTTTGACCCTTTATTATACCACAAATTGACTACACGAATAGCGCAATATTTTCGGGGTTTCATCCTTTCGGGCATTTGAACATCGGTATTTTATGTTTCGATATAACGGCTATCGGCATTTTAAACTTTCGGTATTTTGAATTTCGTTGTTTTGGACGTCGTCGCGTCGGTATTTCAGTCATAGTTATTATGAAATTACGGTATTGTAATACGTACCCACTTTGTCAGGGGTAAAGAAAAAGTACATATCTATACCTTTCATTCAGATAGAATATACTGTGTACGAGGGAAATAAATTTATTGACGAAATCTACATCAAAGGAAGCGAAGTGGCAAGCAACATCTGACTAAAATAAAAAATAAAATTGTTACTTTATTTCGTTATTAACAGGTCAAGAGATATCAGTATCAAAAGACCCCATTCTTCCATATCTTTAAAACAAATACCAAGAACATTTATAGGAGTCTTACACGTGTTCAATATGTGTCCACGTTAATTTGCATACATTTATGACTTCTATTTAAACGTAATTATATACAAAGTCATGCAGTAAATGTCTCATGACCTCAACCGAGAATAAAACACAGCTGTAGTCTATATCAATCAGTAGGTGATTATGAATGTCCTAGAACTACTGGGTATGGCGCAAGATTTAATGACTGGTACATAACAGTAAAGAGGTATTGATTGACAATTATCGCCTGCTCCGTGCCTCGGAGAGCACGTTAAGCCGTCGGTCCCGGCTGCCATGAACATCTATGGCAGTCGTTATTGGGAAGTCAGTGCCCTCTAATATCCTGACACTGGTCTAGCCTTAGGGTATCGTTAGCCTTCGGGTTGCGGAGGTCAGATGGCAGTCGCTCCGTGTAAAAACTGATACCCAGTCAAATCCGGTTAGACTAGAAAGCCGACCCCAAGTGACTTGGAAATAATAAAGGCTAGGGAGAAGAAGACTTTATGTTTATCATTAGTAAACCATCTCAGCCTACGGCTTTCTTACTTATTGGATTAAGACTTGACTGCATGGATTGAGATGCGAGTTCGAATCCCACTCGAGACAATTATTTGTGTGATAGATAAATGATTGTTCTGAATCTAGATATTCTTTGGGTCCGTTAGTTGTGTGTTTGTAAAGTCCACTACGCAGGACTAGACAACTGAAGCGGGAGAAATCTTTTTTAAAAAAGAGAGTATAAGACTTTGCGCAACGATTTGTATAGCACAGCAAATTATTTTATTATGTGTGTTGTGTACACACAACCCTCGGTGCAGTGATCTTCTTTTCTTTTCGTGTGGTTAGTTTCAAGAGTTGTTCAAGACGCCCGTAGGCCTCTGACATGGCTTAACGACTGCTGTCAATTTGAAAACAACCGGGACCGACTTTTTACGTGCCCTCTGAAGCACGGAGACGCTCAGATGAAATACCACTAAGCGGTCACCCATCTATAGACTGGCCGCACTCAACGTTGCTGAACCTCGCTAATCGTTTACCGATCAGTGAGTGCGACTGGCTATGAGCGCCAGGTTCAGTGATGAAGTGGTCACTACACCACTGCACCGATCGGTAAATAGTGCAACAAAACCAGCAGACATTTTCATTCTGTTATATTATTTATCTCATTGCATAGTTAATAAAGTGTATATTATATTACATCATCTCACAAGAAAACGAGATGTTAACGTATTATTTGGAGATATGCAGACTGTGAGATTGTATGCAAATCGCAGATGTATTACAAAAATATTGTATCTGAGAAGATTTTTATCAATTCTCTTGCAAATTAACCATTTTCTAGAATATAATTGAGCAATAGTTGTGTCCTGGGTTTTTTGGCATAGATAGATACAATTTAATTGATGTATATTTTTAGAGATTGCAACAAACATTTTAAAGGTTATTTTAGCTCATGATAATTTATTTTTTTTGTTGTGCTGCACGGTTTCATCTACGTATATGATTACTGCTTCACTCAGTTGGCTCGTAGCGTGATGTTATATAGACTACTGGATAAAGAAGCTTTCTGATAAAGAAAGAATGATTAAAATCGGTCCAGTCGTTTTTGAGTGTATCCATTTAAACAACAATACAGAAAATAAGCCTTTCCTCTGTATATTAGTATAGATACTATTATATTATCTGTGGTATAGACTGGCTTTATTTAGATTTCGCCCAGGTTAAGCATATACAGGGTGTACGGTAATTAATGGATAACCTTGAAATATCTTATAGTAGAACTGATGCTGATGGCCCTTCAGAAAAAAAATGAAAGCATAAAAATTAAAAATGCAATAGCTAGTCATACTTTTGACTGTCTATCTATTAACATAATTAGTGTTTAATAATAAAACAACAAAAAACCGATGTAATTCATTAATTTATGGTCGTAGTGTACAAGAAAGTTAAATACGGTAATTAAAAAAAACATACATCAGTCAGTAGTTAGGATAGAATTTTTCATATTTTTCTGAACGGGGCCATTAGTTCTACTATAAGACATTTCAAGGTTATCCATTAATTACCGGACAACCTGTATAGCATTCTACATTTTGCCCGCGGCTTCGCTTGCATAAATGTAGGTTAGGTTAGGTTACTAACAGAAGTTTTTTCTGCATGAAAGGTACTGTATGTCCTTTTCTGTTCGCCTGACACAAACAAATATACTAACAAACAAACTCACATTTGCATTTATGATATTAGTTAGGAATGCTATATTCCAGATGGACAATGGATATATTCCAATATATATAATACTAGATGTTCCCGCGGTTTCACCCACGTTTATCGTTACTGCGCCGTCCCCGTGGGTAGTAGCGTGATGTTATATAGTATATAGCCTTCCTCGGTAAATGGGCTATCTAACACTGAAATAATTTTTCAAATCGGACCAGTAGTTCCTGAGATTAGCGCGTTCAAGCAAACAAACAAACAAACTCTTCAGCTTTATAATATTAGTATAGATGTATATAATATGTAGGCTATAATGTCCATTTGAATAATAATTGTGCTCGATAATAATAATAATAATATTCTACCACATACACACAACACCATCTAGCCCAAACTAAGCAGAGCTTGTAATATGGGTACTAGACTATGGATAAACATATATATATACCTTTCTTTTTTTGTAAATACATACATATTATACATAGAAACACCCAGACTAAGACAAACATCAATGTCCATGCACACAAATGTTTGACTTGTGCGGGAATCGAACCCGCGACCTCAGGCGTGGCAGTCGGTTACACTAACCACTACGCCATCGAGGCCGTCAATGGGCCGTCATATACATCAATAGGGCTATTGCCATCTACTATTACGTGTAGTGTGGGACCTAAAACCTTAATTGGCTAAATGTGGGTCAAATGCATCTCTGCCTATCCCTTTGGGAATACAGGCATGAGGCTATGGAAACAGTACATAGTCCCATGACTATGTATGTATATAGTTACTATATAATGTGATGCAGATCGCGCAATCCATGATGGCCGGACTGAACATAGCGTCTCCGAATTGTTGCAGTCGCTAAGACGCGTCCCGCCCCCGACCCCTGTCACCAAAGAGACCTACAACTTGTAACTGCGACGCCACTCGCGCAATGTTCAGGCCGTATGTGGTACAACCTGTACGGTGGGATGTTTGTAATTACATAATGACCTGTCGAGTAATTAAGGCGTGAAAGCGTAACAAACAAATATATTAACCAACAAACTGACATTCGCATTTATGATATTAGTTAGGAATGCTATATTCCAGATGGACAAAGGATATATTCCAATGTATATAATACTAGATGTTCCCGCGGTTTCACCCGCGTTTATCGTTACTGCGCCGCCCCCGTGGGTCGTAGCGTGATGTTCCGTGTACCGTTCCGTGAGGAGCCGACCATGACCACGCGTCTGAGCCGCATGGTATCTCGCAGTATTCGGTCGGCCTTCTACATCATAAATGCGCGCGCAGTACAAAATTGATCATTATTTTGCATGTATGTATGTTATTTTTTATAATTATTTTTATATTTGTAATTGTTACAGTCGCTAAGACGCGTAACGCCCCCGCCCCCTGTCACCAAAGAGACCTAAAACTTGTAACTGCGACGCCACTCGCGCAATGTTCAGACCGGTCATCATACAGTGCGCGATCTGTAACTGCGTGGACTATTACGTACGAATGAGAATAAACTGGTTCAGTATCTTGTTGAGTAAAGAAAGAAAAGAAAAAATAAATCTTTATTGCTTTACGGCTTTAAGATGGGCACATTGTGTTAGAATAAAAACAAATAATAAATTAAAACAAACAAAAACAGAGTAAAGTAAAATATAAGAAACATCTAGTGACACATGCGTCCCAAATTTGCAGCAATCAGGACCCAAGTTCAGGTCCCTTAAGTTGTGATGGCTAAAAGGTTAACGGACGCCGCGTTTGCAAGGTTATATTGCTGCGGTAGAAAAAAATTTAATCTCGGATTCAATACCCGAATCGAACAGTATTTTTGGATATAATATCAGCCATGTATTAAACTGTCCCACTGCAGGTCACGGGCCTCTTCTCACTATGAGAAGGGTTAGGCCATAGTCCACCACACTAGCTTAGTGCGGGTTGGCAGACTTCACATATCTTCGAGAACATTATGGAGAACTCTCAGACATGCAGGTTTCCTCACGATGTTTTCCTTCACCGTTAAAGCAAGCGATAATCAATTATTTAATGCGCATTTAACTTCGAAAAGTCAGAGATGCGCGCCTTGGGTTCGAACTCGAGACCTCTGCGTGGTAGTCCAAAGGTTTCCCACTAGGCTATCGCTGCTTTTTGGATATACTGTTCAAAAATTGTTAGTTAGAATTTATCCTGACTATTTCCGACATGTATTTAAATATATTTATTTTTATTACATGGATGTATAATTAATATTAATTGTACCTATACTTTTTATTTTTATTCAACTAAGGTGGCAAACAAGCATACGGCCCACCTGATGGTAAGTGATCACCGTAGCCTGCAACACCAGAGGCATCACTTGCGCGTTGCCGACCCATTAGGAAAGGAAAAAGAGAAAAAAGAAGTGGGTAGTAAAAGGAGCGGGAAGGGAGAAAGGAGGTGATCCTGCATTCTCACTCACCGAACGAAACACAACAGTAGGGATACTGCTATTTCGATATTCTGTGAGAAGGTAGCCCTCCGGTCGAGCCGGCCCAGTCATGCTGAAATCAGCGAGGCTCTACTACTCTTAACTATTTGTAATGTCTCTCGCGATACAGTTCTTATCGACAGTATAGGAGTCGTAATATTAAAAAAAATATGGATATCACAGTGATTAGAGTAGGTAAGCCTTATTTAACACTATAATTATTTTACCACGTTTTGCGGTTAGATCCTCAGACGATACAAAAAATTGTGTAATTCACAGGTAGTTGATTTGATATTTGCGTTATTATGAAGGACATACATGATGATGATGTTAAGTATTGTGCTTTTGCTTGAAACTTTGTTCGAAAAGTGTAGGCATGAAGCGGCAGGAACGTAGGTAATGCTTAGGACTTCGCTCAAAAGGGAACTCAGTTCAGTCCATAGTATCACACACTTAAAGTTCTTATCCAAGTTTTAGCCGTGATCTTAGTCGTGAGGTATCTTATAGGCCGGAAACTAGCAACTAACCTAAATGCAAATTCAATAACATTAGTAAACTCACTAGCTCATAAGTGATACTTCGTGATTAAAACAAATAAATTATTATTGACTTTTGTTCCTTTTTTCTTTTTAAAATGACAACTCCCGCACTAGGGAAAAATGTTGGGTCGTGAGAGACTTTACAAGCATTCAAACAACGGACACAAAAAGCACCCAGACTAGTGACATCTAATTCTGGGCCCAAAAAATTCTCGATCCCACAACATTCAGCGCGACGGCACTGGCGAGGCGACCACTACGCTATCTGTGCATTCATTGCATTGACTTGACTTCGAAACTATTGTTTGTGCTGAACTGGGCTTCTAGACTTGTGTGTCAGTACTAGTAATATTTTGGCATATTGGATATAGGCATTTTAATTAAATTTATATCGTACATACAGGTTGTCCCAGAATATATGAATAAATTGTAACGGGAGATTCCTTAGGGAATGACCTTTCAAAAGTGCTACAAATAATGATCTTTGTGTAAAAATAAAAATCATTTTTTTTAAAAGTGCGACCTGTTTTTGGACTTTCAACTACAAGTGCTTCGTTTATAGCTAATTTTAATTTTTTTCACTATTATTATTTGTGAAGGATTGATTCGGCAAACTACTAACGACTTTTTTTTTTAAACTGACTTAGTTATGTACCTAATCGCAGCATTATTTTGGTGTAAGTCGTACTTTTTTTTAAACTTTGATTTTTTTATTTTTACTCAAATGTCATAATATTTTTATTTAGCACATTTGAAAGGTCCTTACCTAAGGAATCTCACGTTACAATTTGATTCATATATTCTGGGACAACCTGTATAAATCTTATTGAGGGTGACTACTAAAAGTACTTACATACATACTAATCCTAACAATAATAATATAAATGTGATTGTGAGTTTGTTTATTTGTTTGTTACGCTCTCACCCTTAGCTACTTGACCGATCATCATGAAATTTTACCGAAAAGGACATAGGGTACCTTTTATCCAGAAAAAAGTACTATTCCTGAGGATTAGAAAATTGACATAACCTACATTTACACGAGTGAAACTGTGGAAATAATCTAGTGCATAATTTAATTTTACGAAATCTTAAGCCGTTTACTGTTCAACCATTACAGCATCCCATAACTCACTAACTCACTCGACCGGATATAAAAACTTGAAACGAGAACTAGTTTATACTCATATAGACGTAATAGTCAACGCGGTTATCATATTATTGAATAACTAGTTCTCACCCGTGGCTTCGCTCGCGTAAATGTAGGTTAGGTTAGGTTGAGTTTGCAACTTAAGAGCTCTCAACAGGCCCCTCCATTGGGTGAGAGAGGGAACACCCCAGGTTTTTTAGTGGGTATACCAAGAACGGGGAGTCACACACGCAAAAAAAAAAAAGTTTAAGTTTGCAACAGTTCTTTTTTCTGGATGAAAGGTACCCGGTACCTATGTCCTATTCTGTACCCCTGACAACGTGTATGCAAAATTTCATTTTGATCGGTTGAGTAGTTAAGGCGTGAAAGCGTAACAAACAAACAAACTCACTTTCGCATTTATAATATTAGTAAGGATAAGGATAACTACACACAAATATATTCTCATGCCTATACCTCCGGTGTAGGGGTAGACAGAAATGTACTCCAGCCACATTTAGCCGTCGAATTGAAACAACTATATATGGATTTTATCACGTTGTTAATTTTATCAACACTATCTACACTAATATTATAAAGTTGAAGAGTTTGTGTGTTTGTTTGTTTGGTTGAACGCGCTAATCTCAGGAACTACTAGTTCGATTTGAAAAATTCTTGCAGTGTTGGATAGCCTATTTATCGAGGAAGGCTATAGGCGTTATAACATCACGCTACGACCCATGGGGGCGGCGCAGTAATCATAAACGCGGTTTCACTCGCATGTATATTAGTATAGATTAGATTTTGCTCGCGATTTCGCTTGCGTAAATATAGGTCAGGTTAGGTTAGATTTGTAACAGTAAGTGACCAAGGTCTTGTCGTGCAGTGGCCTGCCGTTTCATAGAGCGCGGCGGGCCGAAACCACGGCGGGGTCGTGGTTGCATGTGAAAGTGATTCGCGCGGCCCCGCTGGTGCGGTTATACCGAGGAATACCATGGTGGGCTTAGCCGGTATTACCGGGATGTCGCTCACCATCTTTCCCCTGGTGAGTCCGACCTAACCTCTTCGTCACCCCGCGGAGAGTTATGCGTCAATGCATTCCCTCACATAAAAAAAAAGATTAGTAACAGTAGGTACTTTATTCTGAATGAAAATAATACTAAGTATTTAATAATACTAAGTATTTAATAATACTAAGTATTTAATAATACTAAGTATTTAATAATACTAAGTATTTAATAATACTAAGTATTTAATAATACTAAGTATTTAATAATACTAAGTATTTAATAATACTAAGTATTTATTTATCTCTTTCACAAAGGTAAGTATACATGCATAAGATAACTCAGTGAAGATTTAACAAATTTTAATCCTTTGTGGCGAGACTGGTGTCTATTATAGGAAAACCTGTGTTATAGATCACCAGGCTTCCACCTCTTGGACGTATAGTAGATAAAATGTTAACAATTGCTGTATACAGGTAACCTCATATTTTATTTTGCGGATGAGATTAAGTAACAATTTAGTGTACGAGTGTGTGTGTGAGGGTGTGTGAGTGCAAGTGTGTGTGTGTGTGTGTGTGTGTGTGAAAGACACCCTTTTTCTGTTCCCATGAAAACGTGTATGCGAAATTTGATGATAATCGGTCAAGTAGTTAAGGCGTGAAGGCATAACAAACAAGCTTATATTTGCATTTATAATATTAGTTAGGATTACAATACATACATACATACATTCACACCTGTTTCCCAGAGGGGTAGGCAGAGACTTCGGAATTCCATTTGCTACGATCCTGACACGCTTCTCTGGCTTCATTCACTTTCATCACATTCCTCATACACGGCCGTCGGTTTAAGGTGCTCTATTAAGGATTAGGATATTGTAAATATCGCTTGTAAATTAAAATAAATGTGTAAGTGTTAGCGATATGTGAATTATATACATTTCTGTCTTGCTGTTCTTTGAGTTATACGTAATGCACTGTTCATTTTGATTTTATTTAATTAAACTTAATGTAAGATACTTGCGCACTCAAAGTCATCTCATCAGATTCATCGGTTATTAAGATAATTGGCCATGCTTCCAACATAATTGATGCAACAACAAAGACGATAATAAAAAAGTAATTTGCAGTTAAATAATATTGTTAGGATTTTCCCGGATTTACATGTGGGTAAAAAAATTTATACTAATATTATAAAGCTAAAGAGTTCGTTTGTTTGGTTGAACGCGCTAATCTTAGGAACTGCTGGTTTGAATTGAAAAATTATTTTAGTGTTGGATAGCCCGTTTATCGAGGAAGGCTATATAACATCACGCTATGACCAATGAGAGCGGAGCATCAATGAAAAATGTTAAACACGGGAAAATTCTCTTATGTGAAGCAGACGAAGTTGCGCGGCTCAGCTTGTATATGATATATCCGACTGATTGAACTGACTTTAACGAATAGAGGTTATTATACTTCTTGCGAATCTATACTAATATTATAAAGCTGAAGAGTTTGTTTGTTTGTTTCAACGCGCTAATCTCAGGAATTACTGGTTCGATTTGAAAAAATATTTTAGTGTTGGATAGCCCGTTTATCGAGGAAGGCTATAGGCTATATAACATCACGCTATGACCCACGGGGGTGGCGTAGTAACGATAAACGCGGGTGAAATCGCGGGTACATCTAGTCCTAAAATAAAAAGCAATCATTTCACAAAAAATATTGCAAAACGTAATTACAGGATACTTAACAAGTTTGTCAATACAAACTAATTTACTAACCTAATGTGTCTTATGTATCCTGTTTTGATTTGAATAATGAAATAAGTTACGTCCGTTTATAATTAATGATAATAATAATATTGTATCACATACACACAACACCATCTAGCCCAAACTAAGCAGAGCTTGTACTATGGGTACTAGACAATGAATAAACACACATATATAAGTACTTTTTTTTGTAATACATATTATACATAGAATCACCCAGACCAAGACAAACATATATTCAAGCACACAAATGTTTGACTTGTGCGGGAATCGAACCCGCGACCTCTGGCGTAGCAGTCGCCTTACACTAACCACTACGCCATCGAGGCCGACAAGTATACCAGTCCTATACACGCTTAATTGCTTTTATAATAAATTCACTAGAAACAACGTTTGCAACGTACACACTCGTACTCACATAAGTACACTCACACATGTACTCACACACACACTCGCGTACACTCACACACATACACACACACACACACACATACTCTTAAACATACTCTTACAAACACACCACACAAACACACACAAAACAACAATGACAAACCAGCCGTAAATAAAAAGTTATTTATGATTTTACTAAAATCTTTGTAACCTTTTTGTTTTATTTTCTTTAATCTTTTTTTTTTCTCGTTGTAATCTTCTGTATCAGTAAACATAACATTATAAGTCAACATGTAATGTGGGAAGGAACTGTCTCCTGAGATACAGGTTAATAACTTAGTTCAGGGGACAGTGCTTCTATATAATAGTGTTATTGATGGCTACAATAAAGATTATTATTATTATTATTAATAACACATGTATAAAACAGCTACAAAAACAGGTGTGTCTTATCCAGTTTGATATTAATGAATGACGGAAATAAAATGTCTTAAATTACAACCAGTCATTCCTTTAATTAAGGATATTTAAATGATTAAACTAAAACGAAATGTATTCCGGGATAAAAATAGTATACCTAGATTAAACTTTTTTATTTTACAATTTTCGGAAAACTTACAGCTAAATTAGTATCATAGACAGATTTGATACGAAAAAAGAAGGCCAATTAAAAGTTTTCACAGATAGCAGAATCAAGTGTAAATAATAGAAGAAGACCTTTAAACAACAAGATAAAAACAAGAAATAGACACCATTACATCTGGTTTTTAGACGTAAAGAAAGAGTTACACAAAGCTTTTTCTATTTGGCTATTACTATAAGTAAATAAGTGTATATCAACACTCTGGCATGCCGTGTTGAAAATGCAACTCGCTCCAATTAAAATTAATTTTATAGTGTAAGGTCCTCCATATCGAATTTCTAATCCTATAAAAGTGACTGACCACGTGCGCAGGATATATTATAGTGTACAAGTGTGTGCGCAAACACAAGTGCACCTTACTTCCTTCTCCACGACTGCACGGATGGCTTAGTGGTTTAAGGGGTCGCCTTGCCGCTGCCTTTGCTGAGTGTTTTGGGTTCGATTCTCACACGGGTCAAAATTTTGTGTGATCCATAATTAGTTGTCCAGAGTCAGGATGTTTTTTGTGTCCGTTGTTTGAATGTTTGTAAAGTCTCCCGCGACACAGGAGCTAAACTTGTGCGGGAGCTGTTGTTTGTAAAGTCTCCCGCGACACAGGAGCTAAACTTGTGCGGGAGCTGTTGTTTGTAAAGTCTCCCGCGACACAGGAGCTAAACTTGTGCGGGAGCTGTTGTTTTTAAAACAAATCTGTCATAGAATGGGACGACAACCCAATACGAACGGAGTCAAAGTCAACAATTATTTATTCGGTTTAGAGAACTTTATTACTCAAAAACAAACTTTACAGTTTACTTAAATATTGAGCAATACATTTTTATATATTAAGTAATTAGGAGGTAGTTCGATCTTATAAACTATCTTACAAATTCCATATTAATTACATTAATTAAGACAGTGGCAATGATCCAAAGAAGAAACAAAATGTCAAGGATTTCTTTTATTTTTAAACGTTTTCTCTTATGAATGTCTTTAATTTTGTTTTAAAAAGAGACATACTTTCGCAAACTTTTATTTCGTTTATTTTGATTTAGTTTATATTTATTTTGATAATCATATGCGTTACTTTTTGACATAAATTAATGATGTCAAAAAGTAACGCGTAGGATTATCAAAATTTGTAGGTTAGTGATTTTACTAAGATCGGTGAGAGATCAGGCGTAGGACTGACGACTTTACGAGCTTTCTGAAGTGTGCCATAGCAACATTGCTAACTTCATAACTATGGGCTATAATTACTTCCGTGCCTCGGAAAGCACGTAAAGCCGTTGGTCCTGCGCCTGATCACTCTCCGGTCGTGTCGGATTATCCCATCGGATCATGAGGGTTAGGGAACAAAGAGTGGACTTGTGTTTGCGCATACTTGTGCACTATAATATCTCCTGCGCAGATGGCCAATCTTCGTTAAGATTGGCCGCGTGACCGAAATTCGGTCTGGAGGACATTAACTAAGAATATTAGTTACTTCCTTGGTTTCTATCATGGATTTGACCGTTATATGTATGTGTTAGTAAATTATGTTCACGATTGGGGTCGTATGGATAACTTTTTAACCCATATATAATTTCTCCTTCACAATGTAGAAGCGATGGCGCATACCAGTGAAATGAAGATGCTCAGGTGGGCGGGAGGCGTGACGCGACTGGATAAAATCCGCAATGAATATATAAGAGGAAGCATTAAAGTTGCACCAATCGCAGATAAAATCACTGAAAACCGCCTTCGCTGGTATGGCCATGTCAGAAGACGAGACGAAAATCATGTGGTTCGAACTGCAAAACAAAACAAAAGCGAGGGAGAGGCCGCCCGCCGTTGACCTGGTGGAGCCCTATTGAAAGAGACCTCAAGAAAGCCCAGTTGCACGAAATGACAACCCAAGATCGTTTGACTTGGCGCAGGAAAGTGAGGAGACCCGACCCCAAATAATGGAATAAGGAGAGGAAGAAGAAGAATGTAGAAGCGATGGCAGCGCAACGGTGTTAAATGCGACTGTTGTGTATGGGATCTGGGGTTCGATTCCCTCTTGGGGCAGTATTAGGATTTTGCCTTCAAGAGATTCTCAGTAGAAGCAAGGTTTATAGAACTCTGCGTGGTAGATGGTAAAAGACTCGCTACCTATTACATTATACACTCAAGCAACATAATTCGATATACACTTGCAAGATTTTGATTGTCTTTATCTTTTTAAAATATAACAGGTCTTTGTTTTTATAGCAGTCATAGTCTTCTTCTTCTTTTCGTGTGGTTAGTGGGCCAACCTGTTGTCAAGAGTTGTTCAAGCCGCCCGTAGGCCTCTGATATGGCTTAACGACTGCTGTCAATTTGGCAACAACCGGGACTGACTTTTTACGTACCCTCCGAAGCACAGAGACGCTCAGATGAAATACCAGCAGTCATAGTAGAAATATAGTTGATATATATACAGTCCAAAAATAAAAACGCTGATTTGGATTTTTAATACATAAAATACTTTTACGAATTTGTTGAAAGTTTAGTAACTTATGTCGGTGACTGTACCTAAGCTTGCTTGCGTTTTGTGTGTAATATACCTCAGCAAAGTCCTTTGGAGGCATAGTTGTGATACTATGTTTATATGTATGTACCATATTATTATGTACCATATTATTATGTACCATATTATTATCGCGCTATACTCATATTATAAGAAATTGCAGATAATTACCGATACAGGAAAACAGCAATACAGTACTTCACTAGTGTTTGTCCGCAAATTGTTCGCAATTTTATTTGCTTTGATGATCGTCGATTTTCCTGAACGCAGTAGGATGATCATACTTTAGATTTCTCTTATCACAGGTATGTTCTAACATATTATATTAGTTTTGTATATAATATTAAGTGAGAGGGCAGCACTTTCCTGAAGTGCTTAGTTGTGCAATCTATGGTTGCACCATAGATAAAAACTATGATTTTGTACTGTGTGCTCAGTGTGCTGGTCTAAAAAAATTCATTAGAAATTTCATTAGAAATAAATGAGTGTATTCATTAATTACCTCTAAAGAAATACGATATAACAACTAGGAAAATACCTGGCCCTTTGGGAGGCTTACACGGAGACATGGGTCCAACGTGAAGAGGTCCTTCGAGAGTTTTAATCAAAGGTGGTATGGAAGACATACAGCGGCACTAGCCGCAGCAGGCGTAGGACTATTGGTATCTATGGATTTTAATATACATATAGGTATGTACTATGGGTAAACATTTTTGCATATTTGGAGTCAGTAAAAAAAAACGCATCTGCTAGTACATTTATAAAAAAAAAACGCATCTGCCAGTACATTTATAAAAAAAAACTTGCTTGATACGTCTTTTTTCCTTATGACGGCAGTATACACTTGTTCATGTTTGCTAACATAGTCCACAAAAAATGGGTATTTTATTTTCATGATCAGCCAATGCATACAATTGTCTACTAATAATCGATGTATTGTTTTCACCTTGTAACATAGTTTACACACATGCGACGTTCGAGGCCGGCGCTATTTGATCGCGTGAGCTCCTTATGTCTTTATTAATTTCAATTGTACAAAGGCATATCTATTAATGTATCTATTTTTGGCTGTCGTACTGAAGTATCTGATCTATACACGTTGTTTTAGATCGAGCTTTATACATTTGTTACAATATAAGACATCTATACTTATACTAGATGTTCTCGCGGTTTTACCCGCGTTTATCATTACTGCGCCGACCCCGTGGGACGTAGCCTGATGTTATATAGCCTATAGCCTTCCTCGATAAATAGGCTTCCAGCACTAAAAGAATTTTTCAAATCGAACCAGTAGTTCCTGAGATTAGCGCGTTCAAACAAACAAACAGACTCTTTAGCTTTATAATATTAGTATACATTAAAAAGAGGAAAGATTTGATTTTTTGTTTGTTTGTAACGATGTAACTCAAAAAAACTTAGCCGATTTAAAAAACTTTCCTCATTAGAAAGCCATATTATCAACGAGTGACAGGCTATATTTTATTAAAGAAATGTTACTAACATAATCTAACCTACTCGTACTTTTGCGCGAGCGAAGCCACGGGCAAAAGATAGTGTAATAATAAAGTGACTGCACGTATGGTGCAGTGGTTTAAATGTTCGTCTTATCACTGCCACCGCGTCGACTGTTGTGGTGTTCAATCCCCACACGGGACAAAAATTTGTGTGATTCGACATCCGTCTGCCAGTAAGACACAGAAACACCCAACAATACTTTTCCAGACCCGAAATCGAACAGAAATCCTCACACGCAGCTGTCACACCGCTGCGCTACCAAGAGAGTCCTCAAAGAAACGATGGTGTACAATGTACTATCGGCTTGAGCGACGGATGACCATTTCAGAAAAAATTTCGGTTGCACATGTTGACAAATGTAAAGTGTAAAAAAACTCAAACAAAGAAAGGGGCGTGTCACGGGTACGGGTACCAAGTGTTGGCCTGCTATGCGATTTTAACCTTAGGAGTGGTCATCCGTCGCTGGAGTCGATAGTACATCGAAATCCTAATCCTAACTAATATTTTAAAAGCGAAAATGAGTTTGTTTGTTAGCTTTTCACGCCTAAACCACTGAACCGATCATTCTGAAATTTTGCGTATACCTTGTCAGGTGTACAGAAATGGACATAGGCTACTTTTCATCCCGAAAAAAAATACCTTTCCCGAGGAAAACAACAATAACGTTCTTATGATAATATATGGCGCCACGTGTCTTTCGACTCATGATTGAATTATATTATTACAAGCAGAGTACAACCCGAATTTATTGTCAAATTCTAAATTAACGCGGGCAAAAGCTAGTATTATAATATTTTTTAAATAATGAAGCTAAACTTAAATAGTTTTAATAATTTAATTAGCTTAAAAATTAGTAAAGTTTAATAGTAGTAGTTGTATAATAGGTTCTAAATTATGTAATAAAGTGTCAAATAAACATACATACATATGTACATACATAGATTCACGCCTGTTTCCCATAGGGGTAGGCAGAGACTACGGATTTCCATTTGCTACGATCCTGACACACATCTCTGGCTTCATTCACTTTCATCACATTCCTCATACACGCCCGTCGGTTCAAGGTGCTCTTAACTTAGCCTTTGTCCAGAACGCCTCCGATCTGATCGAGAAACGTTCGCCTAGGTTTTCCTATTGCGACTGTTTCATTCACACTAGCCTTATAAACTTTCTTAGTCAGTCTTTCCTCGTCCATTCTTTCTACATGTCCAAACCAGCTTAACATACCCTTTTCTATTCTTGTAACTATATCCACTTTCATGCCGCATCTCTCTCTAATCACACTATTTCTTATTCTATCTTTCAGAGTCACACCACATATGCTTCTCAACGCTCTCATTTCTACAGCATTTATTCTGCTCTCATGCTTCTTTTGCCATACCCAACTAAACAACGCGATAAAATCCGTATATAGTAGTTTAATTTCAATGAAGCATTATTCTGACTTTGTTGTTTATTATATCATAATTTTATGACATATCATATTTATAGAGTAATATTTTGGAAGTCACACACGAGAAACAAACAAGCAAACTCACTTTTGCATTTATAAATTAAGTTAGGATTAAAGTACAACCACGTTACATTCATTAATTCATCGTTACACAAATGTTAAACTATTTATTCTGATGTACATACATAACAATTACGGCGTACACTATATAATATAACTATTACCCGCAACTTTCTCCGCCTGTAATTAATGTTTCTGCGATCCCTATTTTTTTTAAATAAAGGTTTTCTACTTTACTCCTTTTAACATCAGCTATCTGTCAGTGAAAGTCCCGTCGAAATCGGTTCAGGCGTTTAAGAGATTAGCCGGAACAAACAGACAGACAGAAAAACATTTAAAAAAATTATTGTTTGATATAAGTACCTTATATACTGCCATATATATATATATATATATATATATATATATATATATATATATATATATATATATATATATATATATATATATATATATATATATATATATTAAGTTATCCTTATTAGTACGGATACTTACTTAAATAGTCTCGCCTGGGATATCCGCGAAAGTATTAATCAGAGGTTTAATTAAACCAACATTTCACCATATATGGTTTTTCCACATAACCATTATTATTACCCACTACCGAACATAGTCCCAGAAACCGTTTTGTTATTAAAATTCCTTGACGGAATAATCTAACCACAATTTGCCTGATCCGGTAATCGGACCCGGAACCTCATACTCAGCACTGTCATTCTCACATTCACTACCACTGTGCCATTGAGGCGGTCTCAAATACTTTACTAACCTAACCCTCAGTTTCTGAATTGAGAATCACATGTTAAGAGGAAACACAAGGGCCGTTTTTCCATCCAAACGTAGTCCCCTGTTTCCTCCCTGGATTATGCCAGTAGAGCAATAATTTTTTCCAAAAAATGTATGGCCTCTATTTGCATGTCCCTATGTTTTCTTTCTTTTCATAAATTAATTATTAAAAGAGACATGAGCCTTCGAAAACCTCAAAAATAGGCCAGATTTTCCGCTGTTGTCAAACATCCAGAAAACAAATTTGAATAGATTATATAAAAAAAAGGAAAACATAGGAAAACGCCAGTCTTTCTTTAATTTTTAATGAAAAAAGTAGTTAGATCGGTCAAGTTTTGGAGAAGGAATCAGGGGACTACGAAACGTTGATTTGTATACTTTTAATAGGTATTTTCGGTCCAAGCTGCAGTTGTCTCTATCGCCCTCTGCGGACACTGAGCGACAGCAATAGATTTTACAAATACCTATTTTGCAATTCACTCGCCCTTAGTGTTTCCTCTTAAGAACGACGTAAACTCTACTTAAGTATTATTTAAAAATCCTTTTTCTATATCAAGTTTTCTTAAACCGTAATACAATTTGAGTAGGTATTTGAACATCATATACCTACTTAAGTAAATGCTCAGTTGATAGTGGTTTGATGAAATTTAATTCTGTAAAGTATTTTGGGAAAATTCAGTTGAGGTTTGTTACTTTCCTCAATTAATAATTAATAATTACTACATAGTATAAAACAAAGTCGCTTCCCGCTGTCTGTCTGTACCTATGTATGCTTAGATCTTTAAAACTACGTAACTGATTTTGATGCGGTTTTTTTAATAGATAGAGTGATTGAAGAGGAAGGTTTATATGTATAATACATGCATAATATAGTAGAGAAACACTGATCATGTTAGATGTTTCTAATGTGATGTCGTAAATAAACACATTTTTTTGCGCTTACATTGCAAACGCTGGCTGAACCCTATGAGATTGATCAAAATAATGTACTACAGTATTGTACACCTTGAAAATGTCTACAAAAAAGTCCGCGATGGTATATGTCTATCTCTTAGGGATAACCCACAATAACCATTTTTTATCCTTTACTTTTTACGAGAAATAATGGCTTATTTACGAAGCGATTTTAAGCAATACAGCATTAATCCTTATCCAATTAAGTACCTTAAATACATTGTGCATTTAATATAGATCAATGTAGCCCTTTACAGCATGTAATTTAAATGAATATTTTCAAAGATATTACAGTTTTAAAATGCAGAGACAGCGGTTGCGGCGGTACCGGCCGCGGGGCCGGCGCGTGCCTAAGAAAACATGTTTATATTGTCTAATGACAAAAAAGCTGAGAACGTTGTATATAATAACGACATTCTGTAGTATATTTAGTATCAGCATTACACCCGTGCGAAGCCGGGGCGGGTCGCTAGTATTAAATATATCTTAAATTTATATATATAATATACTAGCCGACCCGCGCAACTTCGTTTGTGTTATTATAGTGTAAATAAATTATGCTCATTTCCCCTTCTTATTCACAATGGCGACATAAGTAACCTAATACTATTACTAATAACCTAATACATAAGTAATCTAATAAATTAAAAAAATATATTCAAGGCAATTATATCATTATACGATACGCGATAAAAGCCGTATATAGTAGTTTAATTTCAATGAATAACATTCGCGTAAACAGAAGACAATATTATGTCAATTATATAATTGTAAGGCTTCTCTGTAAACTATATTTGATGTACTATTCGTATGAAGCAAAATAATTTTATTTGCTGGAGATCCCACGCGTGACAATCTAACTTATAGTTGGCCATGGGAGAAGCACTCTTTTCTTAAGTCAATGCCGACCAATGAAAATGTTTGTCCCTGGGACTTATTAATAGTTAATGCAAATGATACTTTAACCGGGAACTGAAGTCTCTTAAACGGTATAGGCAAATCTGTCGGTATCATTGGAATACGCAGAATGTGTGCGAGCTGTCCGGCTGCGGGCCCGGTGATGATGGTGGCTACAATGACATTGTCTCGAAGTTCTTTAATTAAAACTCTTGTTCCATTACACAGATTTGCAGATTTGGAGGGTTTAAATTTCTTAATATCATTACGGGGATTATAACTTTTAACTTCAGTTAGTGTGGCGGCAGACCAGACGGATTTAAAGAGTTTAAAAATTCTTGAGGGTAATTTACAGTGTCTTCGATGTTGCACACTGTGTCGATGGACTTGTAGCATTTAATGTCTTCTGTTACTTTTTGTAGTATAATATCATTAATTTCATTAACTGAATCATTTCGTGGCGATACTATAATTGCTCTGGAACAAAGCCAGTTATAGGCTCTTGTAGGTATATTTTCGATTTCGGGATAAACAGCATTAATAATATGTTCTAAGCTGTGAACAATTTGACCTAATCCGTTATCTAATACTACTTGGTGACAGTTTACATTTGTAGAAGGAAATTTTCCTTCTCCAAGTTTAAGCAACTTTTCTGGAATATTACTGTCATTATTTTTCGTTAGATATGCTCTCATATTGGTTTGCAAATGGAGCGTTTCTATTGAATTCCATATAATAGATGATTTAAGGCAAGCCTTAACGATGTATTCCCTTGGCGATAACAGGAAGTGTTTGCCTAAAATCTCCAGCAAAGACAAAGGTCACCCCTCCCATCACATCACTTGAGTTACGAAGGTCTTTTAACGTCCGTTCTACTGCTTCAACATGAGCCTATTATAAGCATATTATGAGGGACGAATTTTGTAATAGGATTCCCAAAGGACCGTCTTTTCGAATTGAGCATACTGATTGTTGCTCTAAAGACACAGTTAACGACAATTTGAATGTCCATTGGGCAGTTTTCCCGTTATGTAAAAGAGTTGCGGCAATCCCGGAAGAAGCAACTGCTAATGCGGTTTTTCCGGATTGCCGTACTTTAGCTAATATCATATTGGATAGGAAAGTTTTTATTCACTGAAGAGCTGCGTTCGAAGTTATTTTTAAAACTTTGTATGTATACGTTGTGGCTATTCAAACCAGTTTGTAACTCGTTAATTAAATAGATTTTTAGCGTTAGTGACATGTTTGACCGCAACGACAGCTGGTCTGCCTCTGAAATAAAATATATTTGCAAAAATTGCGGATTTTGACCTGATAGCGGTAGAAGGTTACCTATAAGTTGATATACCTGTCCTTCTACTTTAAATGTAGGCATAAAGGAGTATGGGCATTTATCGTTTCGGGTTTCGGCGGGATCCTCCATCGAAAAAATTAATACCAAACATCAAGTTTTTAAATTATCATATTTCTTTCTAAATTACATTATAACTCCGACGGAATAAAAAGATATATATAATAAGTATTTTAATTACATCCAGTAGTAACCTAGCTGCCATTTGTTAGTCAGGCGTAGTTGCCAGAAATTAAAAACAACGTTTAAAATCGATTTATAAATATATTTGATTTAATGGACTTGATTTTAAAAACAACTATCATATTCTTAGACAAATCATTAATGTTAAATTATTTCAAAAATATAAGTTTGTGTTCTTTTTAAAACAGACGATATAAATAGTTTTTTTTTAAGTTACGAGTAATATGCATGATATTTTGTTTTTTAATAACGATTATCGATTTCCAATATGATATTATAACTGGCAACACTGAAACCGTCAGTCTGCCACTAACAAATTGTTTATTTTTCACTTCACTGGCTTTCGCGCTCTTGAGTTCGTTAGTTTGTGTTTTCGTGATCTTTAGTTTTTTCGTTTGTCTACTATCTTTACGTTGAGTCGAGCCCCGTGTTCCTCCGTAACTATAGCAATCGAAAATATTTGAGACAGAGACTCTTTAGTTTTGGTGTTTTTGTGACTGAACAGAAACTACACCACAATGGACGTTATTCGCCAGCGGTGTATTAACTGTTCCTGTTTCTATTAAATCCGTCGAAGTAGAGATATTATATTTGTTTTATTTGAATCAGCATTATAAGCCCTACAAAACGAGGTATGTTTCATGAATGGAAACCTATAGGAACACTTGAAACCAAGCTCTATATTTCAATGCTCATACTCCTTTCCTTCTCTGATTTCTTTTGCACCAATTTAATAAATTTTAAAATATAAAAACGCTTTTATAGCTTACCTGTAATAGATAGATTTATGTACCTTCTCGCGAACTTTTTTGTAGATCTTTTTGGTCCTACAGTTCATTAGTACATGATTTCGTCTTATCTTTAACCATTTAAGCAGCGCACGCGAAGAAAGGAAGGACTGACAATTTTAAATTCGTTATAAGTATCTTTTGAACGGAATGTCCGATTTCAATAATATAAATAGTACTGTATAGATATTGAAGCAGTCTTGAATACAACATGATTTAATTGGATAAGGATTATTATAAAGGTATCAATGACATCATCTGAATTTAGACGGAACTTTTATCAACTTTTAAAATGTAAAAAGGTACTTGTAGTGACATAACTATAATAGTTAGACATATAGCATCCCGGACTTTTTTGTAGATATTGATACGTTCTATAATATTGTAGAACTTTTTTTGTTCTATCATCAATAGTTTCCGCAGCGCATGCGATGACAGACATTTTATGACTCAGTTTTTCACACCTTGGGTTCCATTATTTCAATTCTAGTACGGATCCCTAATTTTTTTGAAAATATGATATTGCCTATGTTACTCAGTGAAGATGTAGCTTTCTAATGGTGAAAGAATTTTGGAAATAAGTTAAATAGTTTTGGAGATTATTCAATACAAACAAACAAACAAAAAACAAACAAAAAATCTTTCCTCTTTATAATATTAGTGTAGATGATTAATCATCATACTACCAGTCTTTTTCTTTTTTTTTAAATGACTACTCCCTCACTAGGTGTAATTCCTGTGTTGCAGGGAACTTTACGAACATTCAAACAACGGACACAAAAAACAGCCAGACTTGGAACAACCATTCGTGGATCACACAAATTTTTGTCCCGTGTGGGGATCGAACCTACAACACTCGGTGTGGTGGCAGTGGCGAGGCGACCACTTAAACCACTACGCCATCCGTTAAGTCAGAGTTGTATTGGCCAAAAGCCCGCAATTCTGGCGAATTTCTGGCGATATTCTGGCGAGGATAAAACCTAAAAATATAAATAATAATCCTAATCCTAACTAATATTATAAAAGCGAAAATGAGTTTGTTTGTTTGTTACCTTTTCACGCCTAAACCACTGAACCGATCATCCTGAAATTTTGCATATACGTAGACAGGTGTACAGAAACGGACATAGGCTACCACTCTCCCGAAAAAAATTACTGTTCCCGAGGAAAACAATAATAACGTTCTTATGATAATAGATGGCGCCACGTGTCTTTCGAATCATGATTGAATTATATTATTACAAGCAGAGTACAACCCGAATTGATTGTCAAATTTTAAATTAACGCGAGCGAAGCCGCGGGCAAAAGCTAGTATAGAATATGCCAGAATATTGTTGTTACAAGGTACATAAACGGGGTAAGATATGACCACACCGTATAGTTACTTGTTGTATTTATACTGTTCTTTGAATTTGTATAAAACGAAATAACGGTTTTGGAATGCGCAGTAAACGCAAGAATACAATATTACTTAACACTCGCTCGTTTTTAAATGCATTTAGGTCTGTGGCATTTGTTCGACATACGCAATACATTACATTATATATTTAATTTGAACATTTAGTTACATTTTAACTTTCATATAAATTATATAAAAATCTTACAAAGCTTATTTTTATATGATATTTAAAGTAAAACCTTTATATTAAATTCACTTGTTGTATAAACTTACTTGTTTCAAAAAAGGTGTGAGCCGTGATTTTGACATTAAAACACTTCACTTTATACAAAATTTAATTTAAAACTTATATGAAATATCACAAATATATATAAAATTAGGAGCAGAATTTTTAAAAATTGAATTTAGATATCACAAGGATATATAAAATTAGGCGCGTGTTTTAAATATTACAACAGTACTACATCGCGTCGTAGTGATATAATTGCAACTGAGCGAATAAGACCCCGTTCTTAGGCTAATGAATACATCACAAAACACATTTGATTATGAACTCTACTTCTTTGTGTTAGAACTGCTTTTACAATGAAATATAAATGTATCATACAAGCTTATTTAATTCAACCGGTTTACATTTCTGTGCGAAATGTATTTCATCGAGATGCTCTTACGCAAAGAGAATGCAAAGCTTCTTATAAAAAGTTGCAGAAGAAAACGAATGTTAAATATTGTTTATTTAATGCTTCTGTCTCATAAATTAACCATAAATAATAGTTGTTTATGGTAAACACACGGGGAGGAACATTTTCCTTGACATGTGGTTGATTGCAATGATCTGTGAGTCTAATCAATATGGCTATGACGCACATTGTATAACTTTTATAATGATTAAAACATTTTTTCTAATTACTATTTTATTACAATTTGCTTTAAACACTACTCCTGCTCTATCTACAAGTCCTTTACAAATACCGGGGTAACTTTACATATAAAATTAACGATTACAAAGTAGTAAGTAAAGTACACCTAGACTCAGATAAATATTTGTAAATCAATCAAATAAGTCGCCTGTTTGGAATTCAAACCCACAAAATTAAGCGCGGCGACCGCGGCAGCGGAGAGGCGACTGCTTGGGTAATTTTTATTCGACTATTGTTACATCCAACTGATGGGCAAATACTATTAGAGGATATAAAAAGGATAAGATATAGAGAATTTATAAGGCCAAGAAAAAGAGAAATTTAAATCCCCTGTAGATACCTAGCAGTTTTCATAGTTGTCTATGCCAGGTTTCTACTTCAAGGAACGAGTCATTTTACTTACGAACAGTTAATTTTTGACACATATTCTATGCAAAATATGTCAAAATTTAATTGTCCGTAGGTAAAACGATTCGTTCCTTGATATAGGAAGCGAGTCTAAGGCACTTCCTATCGGCGTGTCCCGTCACAGTTTACAGTCAACTAAAGACAAAAAATTTCAGTTCCTCTTATAAATACCTATACGGTCTGTACATAAAATAGGGTTACCACGTTTTCCTACAGGATATGTAGATATATAGATTTTCCACGCAGATTTTTCGGTGTGAAATTATTTCGCCCGTGATGTAATTTATATCAATTACAATACTTAGCTTAACAAAACTAGTTGAATTAAGGTTAGGTTCTAAGTTAAAACGCTAAACTATTAAAGTGAAAATCGTACTTAAATCTATTTAGTTAAATACAAACTAATATTCTTATGTTGATTTGTGTTGAGAATCTTCTAAATAATAAATAAATATTAAATAAAACATTAATTTAGAACATCGTTTTTTTTTTGTAACCGACAACTACTGCATTAGATAATATTGTCTTATGTTTACGCGATTGTTGTACATTGAAATTAAACAAACTTTATACGGATTTTATCACAGGGAGTCTCCCCGTGACCATAGCTGCTGAAAAGCAACCGAAACGTCGGGGAAAGTGTAAAAATTAAATCTAAATAGTTCTATAATTTAAATAGCACTAAACAGTAACTAGTAAAAGTGTTTAACAATAGTAGTTTAAGGTTTCAAAATTATGTAATAATAGTGTTTTATATAAAAAACTAGCTTTTGCCCGCGGCTTCGCTCGCGTTATTTTAGAATTTGACAATCAATTCGGGTAATAATATAATTCAATCATGATTCGAAAGACACGTGGCGCCATCTATTATCATAAGAACGTTATTGTTGTTTTCCTCGGGAACAGTAATTTGTTTCGGGATGAAAGGTAGCCTATGTCCGTTTCTGTTTAACTGACAACGTATATGCAAAATTTCAGGATGATCGGTTCAGTGGTTTAGGCGTGAAAAGGTAACAAACAAACAAACTCATTTTCGCTTTTATAATATTAATTAGGATTAACAACGCGATAAAATCCGTATAAAGTTTGTTTAATTTCAATACCGCATTAGAATTAAATCCTGTGCCGCAGAGGACTTGTAAACATTCAAGCAACGGCTACAAAGAACACCGAAATTCGGAATAACTATCTATTTGTGGATCACAAAGATTTATAGCCGAGTGGTGATCGAACCCACTATACTCGGCGCAGTAGGAGTGGCGAGGCGACCAATAAAACCACTGCGCCAACTATGCAAAAATGATACTTTTTTATTTTTTTCAAGAATTGTTCAAGTCGCCGCTGACATGGCTTAACGACTGCTGTCGATTTGACAACAACCGGGACTGACTTTTTACGTGCCCTCCGAAGCACGGAGACGCTCAGATGATATACCATTAGGCGGTCACCCATCTATAGACTGACCGCACCCAATGTTGATTAACCTCGCTAATCGTTTACCGATCAGCGAGTGCAACTGGCTATGAGCGAAAATTATTACTGTTTAAATATAGCAAAGATTGATGTCTACTATTTTATGCATCTATGGTATTCTATTACTGCTGTGGATCGCTTATAAGTTCACGCCGATATAGCAATGGGTGGGATACGAAACTGCGACCTATCTATCTAATGTCTATCTAATGCTTTATCCATTAGGCTACCACACCGTTATGTTAAATTGCACAATTGTGAAATCTGACTGACTGCCTCAGTGACGCAGCTGTATATATGATTTCTGTGCACGAAGTCCCGAGTTCAATTTGTGGGTACCTAAATATTTTGGTTTCTAGGCGGAATATCAAGATGAAACATTAACCAGATTTTAAGTAAGAACTCCAGCAATACAATTCTGAAAACCGTATTCAATTTCGTCCAGTAGTTTTTGCGCGATGCGCGAACAAACATACAGCCAGACAACATTTCTGAAAATAATTGTTGTCCTAACTTCTACAGTTTACATAAATAATTCCTATGTAAAGATATCAACCAGTTACAATTTTTTATAACATACCTACTCGTATATAGATTCTTGTTGTATATTGTTTTTGCCATAAATTGTGTTTATAAGGAAGCCAATATGTTTTAGTTTTTTATTAATTAGTAATTTAAATTATAATTAGTTCGCAGATACTTGTTGTAAATTTAAATTGCTTAATTGTGTCGGTAAGAAAAAATATTGCTGCCTCATTCTAATGATTTTATTTATTTATAGTTACTGCTGCGTCAATTTCATGCCATAAATTTTATAATAGGCAGCTCACTGTGAAGTGTAGTGTTCGATTTCTGATTCGGGCAAGCGGTTTTATTCGTGAATAGCGGTGGTAGCCCAATGAATAAAGGTACTTGCGGTCGAAAGGTCGTAAGTTCGTATCCCAACCGTAGACTAGTGGAGTGCCACGCTGAGCACGCATTTATGACATTTTGAAGTTATGTGCGTATTAAAATAATTAATTATCGCTTGCTTTAACGGTGAAGGAAAATATCGTGAGGAAACCTGCATGTCCGAGAGTCCTCCAACCTTCATTGGGCCAACGTGCTGGACTATGGCCTAACCCTCTCACACTGAGAAGCTAGCAATGGGACTATTTAATACTGATATTATTATAGACAGTAATTAATAGGCACGTTTTTTTTTATACAACTAAGGTGGCAAACAAGCATACGGCCCACCTGATGGTAAGTGATCACCGTAGCCTATGGACGCCTGTGACACCAGAGGCATCACTTGCACGTTGCCGACCCTTTAGGCAAGGAAGTGGAAAGGAGAAGGAATGGGATGGGGGAAAGAGGGTGATTGGGCCTCCGGCACTCTCACTCACCGAACGAAACACAACAGTAGGAGATTACGTAACGCTAATTACGTGTGACCCAAACCATAGATGTCGAAATGAGTGTGCGAGAGTCCTTGGCCTTCCTCTTTGGAGATCTCTCTCTTGCCACATGTCGCCTAAATCTTTTAGGCGACATGTGGCAGCTAATTGCGAAAACATTATACGTATTAATGCTAAATGGCCTTGCTTTATCGCATACTTAAGTAGCATTTGAACTACAAATCATTAAATACAGTCACCTACATAAATACTTGATCATTGATCAAAGTTAAAAACGGGTTTCATGTAAAATTTTCTATTTATTATTCTATATTTGTATTGTGACTTAAATTAACTTTTCTTCGACTACTAAAGGAAATTGAAAATTATAATGTTTGAATGCCTCAGTAGCGTAGTTTTAGTGGATGAGAATTGCATGAGGTCTCAGTTCGATTCAAGGGTTCGGTGCAGAGTTTTATCTGTCGATAAATTCTTAGTAACGCATTGTTTGGACTTGGCTAGTTGGATTGTAGGTTGGTGGAAGTTGTCAGCAATAGATTATTCACGCGGTATAAGGTCATGGGGCATGCATATATTATATAGGATGAATACCAATAGAAAGAAGGTCGAATCAGATACCAAAGATATCAGGTACCTCGTCAAGCGTATTTACGACTAATGAAATATGAATTGTGCTATCATCTAAATGAGTTTTGAGGACTTGATTATAACTCAAATGACAATAATTGTCGAAAAACTGGGTTAGTCCCATTCGCCACCCCAGCACTGCCCCCTGCGGTGGCAAATGGGACATTTTCCAAAAAAAAATATCTCATTCGCCACCGGCGGAGGCAACTGGGATGAGTTTAATCGGGTTAGTCCCATTCGCCACCCCAGCGTTGTCCACTCCGGTGGCGAATGGGACATTTAAAAAAAAACATTCGCCACCGGGGGTAGCAACTGGGATGAGTTTAATCGGGTTAGTCCCATTCGCCACCCCAGCGCTGTCCACTCCGGTGGCGAATGGGACATTTAAAAAAAAACATTCGCCACCGGGGGTAGCAACTGGGATGAGTTTAATCCCAGTCGCCACACCCAGCATTCCTTCCTCTGGTGGCATGCTGGGGGTGGCGAATGGGACTAACCTAAAACAAATATCCGGGGGTGACGCCTCCAGTGGCGAATGGTATATTTTTTTGGAAAATATCCCATTCGCCACCGGAGGGGGC
Organism: Catocala sponsa; assembly: GCA_963564715.1. Taxonomy (NCBI): domain Eukaryota; kingdom Metazoa; phylum Arthropoda; class Insecta; order Lepidoptera; family Erebidae; genus Catocala; species Catocala sponsa. The sequence continues at coordinate 4,291,253 of OY751352.1, forward strand.
AATGCTGGGGGTGGCGAATGGGACTAACCCAAAAAACTTAAGGTCGAAAATTCTTTATATATGTATACATCACAAAATAGCACTTATAAACGTCAAAATCTATTGTATATATTACTAAGTTACTGACGCTATATTTGGTTTAGTTGCTAGATTTAGACATAGAACCGACGAGAAGATAATATTAATAATAATTAAATGGATGTATGAACTCCTCAAGACGGCAAGCCAAATCGTAGGAGGCCCAGACTACTAAAGACTAGAAAACTAGACTCTTTTAAAAAATAATGTTCTTTAGCGGCTTTGGATAGAGAGAGAAGAAAAGAGAGTGGGGCAGGCCTTTGCCTGAAGTGGGACATAACAGGCTTATAAGTAAGTTAGTAATTAAACGATAATTTTACAACTCATATCAATAAGGTTTTGCAAGCATTACTTAATAATATTGATGTGAGAAATGAGATGTGAGAAAGAAAGAAAGAAAGAAAGAAACATTTATTTGCACAGAATACAGGTGGTACCAGATTTAACAATGGTGAATAGTTCAGAGAGCGTACAATTCTCGAATATTTCGGTGATTCGAATATCTTTTTAGTAGCGCTACTAGTCAGCAATGCTACAAAAGAGTACTAAAATATATATAAGTAGTAGTAGTAGTAGTAGTCTACTACTACTGACTAGTATAAAATGCTACTGACTATACAAATCAATTAAATTAAACACCTAATGATATTAATGGTGTGGAACGAATCTACTTCCGTAGTCATGTTTAATAGCAGCAATTAATAAAACACTAGCTTTTGCCCATGCCTTCGTACGCGAGGAAGTTTGAAGCAGTTTATTTTTGTTAAATAGTTCCCAAGGAATATAATTCCTGTATCGCGGGGGACTTTACAAACATTCAAACAACGGACACAAAGTACACGTGGGATTCGAACCCACAACACTCGGCAGTCATGGCAATGACGAGGCGACCACATAAGCCTCTACGCCATTCGGGCAGTCAAATGTATCTATCTATATTTTTCTTTCTTTGCATGTAAGGAGAAGTTGATCTACACTCATAATATTCGACTTCTAGACGGTATATCAAGATGAAACTTCTTCTCCCTAGCCTTTATTATTCCCAAGTCACTTGGGGTCGGCTTTCTAGTATAACCGGATTTGACTGGATATCAGTTTTTACACAGAGCCACTGCTATCTGACCTCCACTACCCGAAGGCTAACGATACCCTAAGGCTAGACCAGTGTCAGGATATTAGAAGGCACTGACTTCACAATAACGATTTCATGGCAGCCAGGACCGACGACTTAACGTGCTCTCCGATGCACGGAGCAGGCGATAATTGTCAATCAATACGCAAATAATTTCGAAAAGTCATATAACTTCCGAAAGTCAGCGAAAGAAGCGCGACGTGGGTTCGAACCCGAGACCCTCTGCATTGCAGTCTGTTGATCTCCCCACTGAACTATCGCTGCTTCAATATCGAGATGAAACATGCGTCAGATTTTAAGGTAGACGTCTAGAAATACAACTGTGAAAACCGCATACAATTTCGTGCAGTAGTTTTTGAGTGATTCGCATATAAACATATAGACAGACAGAACAAATTTTCAAAATGGTTTTCGCTTCTATGACTCTTAAAAAGACACATTAATCTTATTAAATATCTCCTATGAACCGATCGACAAGCTAAAATGTTATTATATATGTATAGATGTTATGTATCAAGTTATGTCGCAGTCTGTATATATAGGTATATATATTATGAAATACATGTTTTTTTTTTAATATCGACTCCAATTTCGAGGTCATTGTCAAACTTATGCGAATTATAAGCAGTATGGTATATCGTAAACTAATCTATATTCAAAGTTAAGGAAGGTTTAAAAAGAGTTGTTAATGAATAAGATAGCAATATCATTACGTTCTTTGTAACCCTTTCATAGTTCTGCATTTATTAACGATTATGGAAGATTTCATTTTTTTTGTTTTATTAAAAAACTAGCTATTGCCCACGGCTTCGTTCGCTTTAATTTAGAATTTGATAATCGATTCAGGTTGTACTCTGCTTGTAATAATATAATTCAATCATGATTCGAAAGACACGTGGCGCCATCTATTATCATAACAACGTTATTGTTGTTTTCCTTGGAAACAGTAATTTTTTTCGGGATGAAAGGTAGCCTATGTCCATTTCTGTACACCTGACAACGTATATGCAAAATTTCAAGATGATCAGTTCAGTGGTTTAGGCGTGAAAAGGTAACAAACAAACAAACAAACAAACTCATTTTCGCTTTTATAATATTAGTTAGGATTACAACTACCCCTACTAGGAATAATTTCTAAGTCGCGGGGGCTTTACAAACATTTAAACAACGGAAAGAAAGAACACAAAGTTTTATGATTATAGATAAACTTACTCCCATATCCCGAGGGAGTAATCCGAGGTATATTTTTTTATTGCCCTTGGTGGCAGTCGAGCAAGTGGCCCACCTGATGGAAAGTGATAACCGCTGTTCATGGACTTCAGCACTGTCAGGACACAGCAAAGCCGCTGCCTACCATGAAAGAAGAACTCTCTTTAAACCTCGTTTGAAGAAGGACATAATTCGCCAACTATCGTTTTACATCCCACGTAATAGAAGCAAGCCAATTGCTGACGCCTAGGCAACGTTCTAGGCTCTGTACTGCTACTGAGACTGACTTGGGAATCGAATCCGAGGCCTTAAGCACAGCAGTCGCATACACCGTTGCGCCACCGAGGTTCCAAGGTTCGAAAGTTGTATGTGCTGTAAATCATCATTTTATAGTACCAGCTCTCAATAATCGTATTTTAAACTATAAAGGATTTTTTAAGCATGTTGACCATTGCCAATGATATATTAGCTCTCTCTGTTTAAAACTGCTGAGCCCAGGCTTCCTCTTAATGCGAGAAGGGTAAGGCCATATTCCACGACGCTGGCATGACCATAAAGTGTATTTTGATCCCAAATTTTATCAGCTAAGGTTTTTGTGTCAAGTTGTAAAATATAGCCTATTAATTGTCGTGTTGCTACGAAGTATTTCTTTACAGGAAACCGGATATTTTTTTATCGGAACTTAGAATCTCATAGAAATTTAACCATATTTATTAGTATAAAGATGGTTAAATTTCTATAAGGTTGAAACTGCATGAGCAGTATTCATAAACGTGAGTGCTCCTCTGCTCCGCTCTCTTAGCGCGTAGCGTGATGTTATAAAGCCTATATCCTTCTTCAAGTATCGTGCTATCAAATGTGAAAAGATTTTTACTAATTCGACAGGGTATTTCAGAGATTAGCGCGTGCCAACAAAAAATACAATTTTTTTAACCGTATGGATATAAAAATTAAGCTTTCGTAAGTTTGTGTCCGCAAAACTTGAAAAATTGTTGAAGGACTGACTTGAAATTTTTATACAACGTTGCATATCTATATAATAGTGATTTTATATACTTTTTATGCCAAATATCTTACGAAAACGGAAATTACTGACCATATAATTAAAATCTGATTGAGCCATTGCGATGCATGGTAGGGATTAGCTAAAAATATACTACAGAACCCAGTTAAGAAGCAGCAGTAGCAGATATCATTGCGGAATTCATTTAGCACAGTTCATTAATATTATAAGTGGGATATATATCAGTCGGATTTAGCCTTCAACTTGTAGAGTAGCATTAAACAAAAAATTATGTCATCGTCACACCTCATTGATCACCCATGGGCATTTCATCAATATCGCGTCACTATGCATGCTGTTTAAGATGACTACACATTGGAGAGAAATAAAATTAGGGTTTAAATGCTCTTTTCTATTATTTGCCATATTTATATTAATATAATAATAATATCAGCCCTGTATTCAACTGTCCCACTGTTTAAGCCATAGTCCACCACGCCGGCCCAGTGCGGGTTGGCAAACATCACATATCTTCGAGAACATTATGTGAAACTCTCAGACATGCAGGTATCCTCACGATGTTTTCCTTCACCCTTAAAGCAAGCGATAATTATATACTTTAATACGCACATAACTTTGAAAAGTCAGAGTTAACGGGTTGGTACACTTATATATTCGAGACCAACACAAGTGCACTCTCTATTTTCTTTCTCTCTATTCTCTATAACACTCATAATCCGTTGGGATAGCAATCTGACACGACCGAAGAGCTTTAACCAGAACCAACAGCTTTACATGCTTTCCGACGCACAGGTGTGTTCAACACTGCGAACATCCTTATCCGGGCTGCTATTGCGAATTTCTTGGCAGAAAAACCATACATTTTTGCTGTCATGACTCGCGATTCGAACCCGAGACCTCATGCACAGCATTCAGATTCACAACCGCTGCGCCACCTAGACCGTTAAATTCTAACTAATATTATAAATGTGAAAATGAGTTTGTTTGTTTGTTACGCTTTCACGCCTTAACTACTCAACTTATCAACATGAAATTTTGCATACACGTTGTCAGGGGTACAGAATAGGACATAGGGTACTTTTCATCCAGAAAAAATAACTGTTGCAAACCTTTTTTTTTTTTTGGTACCCAGGAAAAATGCTGTGGGACTCCCCATACTGGTATACCCACTAAAAAACCTGGGGTGTTCCCTCTCTCACCCAATGGAGGGGCCTGTTGGGAGCAACCTAACCTAACCTATATTTACGCGAGCGAAGCCGCGGGTGAAGACTAGTAATTAATAAAGTAAATAAATACTCACTTATATACAAATGAACAATACGACGCCCAGTTTTTATAACCGTACCTGTATTAGGTAACTGACTCAGTCGGTTCAACTGGTGTAATGCTGTTTTATCCTTTTCAATAGTCTGATACAGACTGCCAAATATGGGGACAATAAGAATACAGTCAACTTGTTTTATTTAGAAATTAAATTCATTTTTTAAAGTTCTCTGCTCGATGAATCACATGATACCTAGCAGTAGATTTTCTATTGTGTATCCTACGGGACAGCAAGAGGTTTACCGAGATTAATTTATTTTTCTAGTGGTCAGAAAAGTCCCGCTTCATCCGATGTCGTCTGCGGCTGCTGGAGTTTTCTAACCTGCTGCGGCTGCTGGAGTTTTCTAACCTGCTGCGGCTGCTGGAGTTTTCTAACCTGCTGCGGCTGCTGGAGTTTTCTAACCTGCTGCGGCTGCTGGAGTTGGAAAATGAGTGTGTTGTGTGCGAAGCGCCTAAAGATTACAAAGAAAGAAATAAGTTTATTTAACGACATACTCATGCGAATACAAAATAAAACAAATCAAAAAAGAAAATAAAACATATATGGGTGTCGATAATACAGGTATTAATTATCTCAGCATTAGTCGTAACACCTCAAAGGTGTGACGACGCTGGTCTTCCGATAATACCTATTTGTTGACAGGGCTCAACTAATGGCAATATAGCTGATACAAATATAAATCATTACATTGATTTTACATTTTGTAGATTACTTGTAATCCCAAAATAATTACAAAATAGTCTTCTTGTTAATTCTTCCAACTAAGCAAAAAGCAGCGATAGCCTAGTGGGAAACCGTTGGACTGCCACGCAGAGGTCTCGAGTTTGAACCCAAGGCGCGCATCTCGGACTTTTTGAAGTTATGTGCGTATTAAATAGTTAATTATCGCTTGCTTTAACGGTGAAGGAAAACATCGTGAGGGGAACCTGCATGTTTGAGAGTTCTCCATAATGTTCTCGAAGATATGTGAATTCAGCCAACCCGCACTGGGCCAGCGTGGTAGACTATGGCCTAACCCTTCTCATAGTGAGAAGAGGCTCTTGCCGAGCAGTGGAACAGTTTAATACAGGGCTGATATTATTATTATTTTATAAACAAAAATGCTTGTATTAGAAGTGGCTTCACGTCGGTAGAAATCGAACTTATGATCCTCGAGGCTAATTTATCCAGTACCATAGGCTATATAACATGACTGCATAGACGGCGCGGGCGTAGTGGTTTAAGAGGTTGCCTCACCGCTACCACTGCGCCGAGTGTTGTGGGTTCGAATCCCAGACGGGACAAAAATTTGTGTGATCCACAAATGGTTGTTTCAAGTCTGGGTGTTCTTTGTGTCCGTTGTTTGAATGTTTGTAAAGACCCCGCGATACAGGAAATATTCCTAGTGCGAGAGGAGTTGTCTTTTTACAATAAATAAAAAAATGGATGAGAGAAAGCAATGTTATTAAATAAATTGTTTAAACTTATTTAATACTCGTATATGTTTCTAGTAGGGAAATAGGATAAATATAACATCACGCTACGACCCACGGCACCGGAGCAGTAACTATAAACATGGATGAAACCGCAGGGATAACTAGTTATGTAAACATTGTAAGGTACTAGTGCAATGTATAGGGTCTTTAAAATGGAATCTGTCTCAGTTACGACATAACGATGTCAGTACATCACAACAGTTACTTACAGAAGTTCCTGTAATAAAAATTACCTTAAAGCTATGGAGTCGACACCTATGTCATTTTTTTAAATCGATGTTTTATCTAAAGTAGTTTTTACTGATAACCGTGATTTAATATTTACGCCTAAATCAACCCCTTTGCCCTCTTCCCGCTCCTTCTCCTTCCCACTTCCTTTTTTTCCTAAATGGTCAGCAACGCGCAAGTGATGCCTCTGGTATTGTAGGCGTCCATAGGCTACGGTGACCACTTACCATCAGGTAGGCCGTATGCTTGTTTGCCACCTTAGTTGTATAAAAAATATATATCCCGACAATGTAGTGTTTGTGTACCGGTGGATGTTTGTACATAAGATATATAAAGAAATAAAATTGTAAGGGTAAATGATTTTGATTGACTTTATGAGAGCTGTAAAAGTAAAATCATATATCTTTTTAATATTTGCCTGTCTTTCTGGCATCAAGCAAAAACTAACGCACGAAATTAAATGTGATTTTCATAGTTATATTGCTGGAGGTCGGACTTGAAACGTAGTGTTTGTTTAATTTGGACACACCACCTAGAAGTAGGGCTGCCTACCTTACTTTATGATAAAGTATTGTACGTTATTTGGGGTAAACGTACTTTATACTTTACTAGATGTTCTCGCGGTTTCACCCGCGTGTATCATTACCGCCCCCGTGGGTCGTAGCGTGATGTTATATAGCCTATAGCGTTTTTCGATAAATGGGCTATCCAAAACTAAAAGAATTTTTCAAATCGAACCAGTAGTTCCTGAGATTAACGCGTTCAAACAAACAAACAAACTCTTTAGCTTTATAATATTAGTAAAAATAAGAAAAATAAAGTACGCGAAAATACTTTATTTTACCTGTACCAACTATTACTGATTTTATTCCATTGTTTACTTAAAGCAACGCTTCAGAAATCCCCTAAATTAAATAAAAGCTATCGTTTATCTATCTTAATATATACATGTATTGTAAAAATCCAGTTAATACGTTCCTTGATAGTAAATATTTGTTGGATATTACTTTTACTTATATCAACAAAAATATGGTAAAAAAATCAGGTTACTTTATTTTCAAATCTTGTACTATATATTTAACCTCAGGTAGCAAATGTACTTACTCTATTCGTTCAAAATAAAGGTGGCAACCTAACCAAGAAGTTGAGAATAACGTGAATATTTTAGATCAGCTTCTTTTTATATGCAAAGAAAGACAAATATAGATACATATTTCCAGAGAAATACAAATCAATATTTAGTTCAAAGAAATTTGCACTGAGGGCCAATGCTTGTAATAATTATTTTAAAAATTGATAACCCATGTCATGTTTTACTGCATGTTACGATCCTCGACGCAGGTCATTAACATTTGCATCGTTACATGTTACGTTTTGATTGTAGGTGGAGAAGACAGTTATCAACCTTACGCTTTAATAAAAAAAAAGAAACTGATCGCTTCTTTTTCTTGTTAGGTTTAAGGCCAGCGCCATCTCTCGTCAACATTAAAACATTAAATTTGTGGTATATACATATTTAATGTTTTAATGTTGACGAGAGATGGCGTTAAAAATAATAATATTACCAAACTATAGCATGCTGTTTCTAGTGTATTAATAATATGATTTGTATTCAAGTTTATGGATGTAGAAAATTAACAGGCGCATGTACCCTTATCCTCCAGAAAAGTAAAATATTAAGTTGTGATTAGTCAAATCGCCTCCTATAAAATAATCTGTCAGTTTTCTTTATGCGAAAGCAAATCCTGCTTAGTAGCATTAATATTGGAGAGCTAGAGTAGAAAAATCATGCGTACAAAAATAATTAATCAGTTGCATTAATGTACTTGATAATTACTTAATACAATTATAAGTATAATTAGTTATTCATATTTCTATCATCGCCTACATTATTTATCACCGCAATCTCACAATAATCAACAAAAGGAGATAAAACATCCAGTTCTGAACAAATTTCTAAAATTCTAAAATAAAAAACCAAAATCCAAACTCAAAAAAATATCGATCGCAGCTTACTCCACGTAGGTTGTGCTCTCGGAAAGCTAGGAGCGGTCCTCCACGCCTGAGTTGCGTTCATTCTGCAACGAAAACAGGCAGCGGCCAACCGTCTTCGCCAGACACAATATGTCCTTAGCAGAAGGCGCTTCAGACACCGAGCACACTACCAGACAGGAAGACGAGAATACTCAGCAGAACACACAGACTCCTACAGGAACCAAGAAAAAGACCAACAACGACAAAGGAAGACAGGTCAGTTCATACTACATTCACAGTTCCCTTTAAAGTTACGCAATTTTTACTTAGTAAATCAATTTCATTGGCTAAAACCCTTAGAGATAAAATCAAATAATTGTCAAAATTTTTTTGTGAGTGAATTTCTAGTAATCAATCTAAGTTTAAAGTATATTCTTGTTTTTGGTTGCTTCTATTCATCTTTGTAGAGGTAAATATTTAATATTATAATAGTTTTCTGAGTGATTATTGAATTAATTCTTGCTCTTTTCTTCTAAATTGAAGGCTGATGTTACTAAAATTTAATACAATTTGTGTACTTGTGATTCTGGAATCGATTTTCAAATGTAACGTAAAAAGCAATCTAATTTCACTGTTTGAAACTGTAACTGTGCAAGTCTAAATAATAGTTATTTTACACGGTTAATTGTCATGAAATATGAAATCAATATAATTTCACTATTTCATATTTGTGACTTTAATTCTAAATAATATTTTTTCACAAGTAACTGTTAAGATGACGATCGGGCTGCTTATTTAAAAATAGTATAATGCCATAACCAATGCACAAAGATCAGTGGGAAAACAATTAGATATATTAAAAATAATATTAAAGCCTCGATAATTTCATCCCAATAAAAAGAAAACAAAATAAGAAAACTAATTACACAATTTAATATCCCATAATATCAATAAATTCTCTGAAAAAAAGCGTGACATAAACTTAATATTATATTATTTCTGGATATTACGATGATTTTTATACCAAATCAGGTCAAGAAAGTCATATAATCTATGAGGATACTTATTATCTATGAGGACAATTTTTATAACAATTATAGCCCGAAACTAAAAAGAATATTAATCTCCTTCTAATAGAATTTAGCCCTTTGATCGAATTCTTTATATTTGTTTGCCCATAACTCTTACTTATGTAAGTTTTATAACTTACACAAAAATATCTTGTGAAAAGGTAAATACATATTTTTGTTTTCATTTTTGATTATGTTTTGTTATCCAACCATTCTATAGAACGAAAAGGAAAAGCAGAAGAAATAGTAAAAATACAACAATTTTGAATTTACATATAAATAATAATTATTTAAGTAGCAGACTGAAAATTCAAAGAGCGTATTCCCATACATAGTGTATTGCATACAAAAAATATATTGTTCGCATTGTTTACAAAAATCTAGATCAAACTCAGTTTACTGATTTAAGTCTTATAACTGAAACTTGTACTAATGAAAGCAAAAAAAGCACTAGCCAAGATTTGTATATATACATTAATTTAGATTTCTTTGTCGCTACGGTTAGCAAAGCTAAAGTAAAAGCTTAGCAGAACATAGCAGATATCAATTTTACTAAAAAGCAGCTCAAAAGCTGAGAGAATGCACCAGCCTTTAAGCTATTTAGCCCATACGTCACATGACTATCAGTTCAGGTATTCAGCAGTGAAAACGATACAAACAGTCAGGACGACTTTTTCATCGTAAATATTGGTGCAGAATATGGACTTATTAAATTGTAGCAAATCCTCAAATGCTAGATAGTATACTCGCACTTTGTCAGCCAAGGTTAAATTGAGACAGTATCAGACCATTGCTTCCCATTTACATATCAAATTCAATAACCTATCTAACACTAGACTGCCCTTTATTAAAAAGCTCTACTTTATTACTTGAACCATTAAAAGTAATGGCAATAACATTATAACCTAATAAGGCCAACTTAATAATAAAAGCCATATTTGGTTATCCAAACCAGCATACCTAAAAACTTTAATACGATACATTTTTAAGCTAACTAAAGATCTCAATTTAATAAAATTGAAACTAAAACCGATAAATTTCACTAAAATCGTCTTACAATTGGTCCAATAAATACTGACCTTAGAGTCACACCATAAGAATTAAACAATTAATAAGAATCACCAATTTGTACCATATTAGGTTTTATAGTTTCGTGGGACAGAAACGAACATATGGGCAATTGATGGCAATTTTGTCCGTATTCATCTAGCTCGCCCACTTTTAAACGATTCTTAATTATACGATGTTTATGTTTTAGTATCCAGTAATTGGGTACCCTCCTACGTGTACATTGTGATATATTATTTATTCTATTGGTGCAATCTCCATAATGTTAGCCTGTTTGTGATGAGTTTTAAAATTAACTAGTGCGTTATATTCATGATATTTATTTGATAATACTGTTACAAAAGACACATTATGACAATGTTTTTATATTCTCATGTTTAGAAGGCCCAAACCTGTAATGGTACTTATTAAATCTTATTAAATTAAAATAAATAAAATGGCCGGCAACGCACTTGTGAATCCTCTGGTGGTGTCCATGGGCGGCGGTAATCGCTTACCATTAGGCGATCCGTCTGATCTTTTGCCACCTACATCATAAAAAAACTCTTCTAACCAATGAATTCATTGGTTCGGGTTTTGATAACATGTTATCATAGTAAATAAAGCAAAAGTGTATTTAATCCACATTCAACCCATTGAGTCGCAACGGCATACTGGTGGCCCGACGTAATTGATTTGTAATTATGTCTGGTATTCTAAGAGTTGACAGATTAAGGAAGTTAGATTTAAACACAGTTATGTTAAAGCGTTCGAAGCTGTAGTTGTTTACAAGTCACTATATCTAGATATCAGTTTTCCAAAAATATTATTAGAGCAAAATAGCATTTTGCTAGAGCCACGAACATTACCTTTAATAAATTTGAAAAGTTTATCGTATTCTAAAAAAGGAGATTGAAGGAGATACAATTTTTTAGAAGGTCATCGTATTCAGTGAACGCTAACCAAAAATGAATCAATCTGTCTGTAATGTCTAAGTAATGCTTGTCAATCCAATTACATAGTTAGGAAACAATCAGACTAATATGATATCCATGCTAAATAATAAACACATCTTTATGCTAATATCATAATAGTAACAAGACAAATTTATTCGCGACATCCGCCCTAAACTACCAAAGCTTTGACGGCCGGAAATTAAAAGAACAATACTACAATTAAGCTTGAAACATTTCTTGCGCATACGCACCCTAAGCTCAGCCATCCGTGACGCAATTATAGATCATTACTGTCGCAACACTATTCATTGGATCTATTGTATTCTTATTAGGATTTTTCTTGACCATTCATATTTATATTGATTTGAATTCTAATAATGAAGGTAATTTTAATACTATGTACTCAATAAAGATTTATATTTATTTATGTGTTATATTTTATTATTATTAATGTTACCTACTAGATTCAATTAATAAATCAACTTTCAGTATAGTAATTTTATTTCATATCTTAAATTTAGTCATCATATATTTAAAATTTTAAATCTAACTAAATTAAACATTTTGAAATCAATTGGTAAACATAATGAAATCCTTGCCAGATGTCAGACTCTTACATGTGGAAGGAACAGATCCATACCTTGATGAAGGGCGGAGAGAGCGAGTCCGATATATCGGACTCCGAGCACTTCCTGACCAAAGGCGCTTTCCTCCTCACTCCCTCCCACGGCCTCAGCATGGAGAAGGCGTCCACCATCTGCGAGAAGATGGAGTTCAAGGGCTGCTTCTCCCTCACGAAGACCGCCACTGGCATCTTGTTTAAGTTCTCCAGCGTTGACGACTACCAAATGGTCTTCAAGAAAGGTTTCCATAAAGTTACTGGCTCCAGGTTCTATAGGAAGGTAATTGGCTTACAAAATATTTCTTATATCTGTAAATGCTTTCTAGTGTCTCTCTGATGCTGTAATTTCTTCTTGATTTTCTAAACTTTCTATAGTATATTGCGCTGTTTTGTTTCCTCTTCGCCCTTCTGTCTATCTCCTTTCATTATGAGAATTAAAACTATGACTGCATTGCAGAAGTATCTATACAAGTAATGATCTTCATTATATAACTTACCTTATGTGCTGAGTTACTATTAACTATACTTAGTATTTTTATCAATTTAATCTTTACCAATAGGCTAGTCACTAATGCTTATGATTTATGCTACCTGCTCTTACACATCGACTTGGTTTTTCAGATCGCCATTCCTTGCAGACCTCAGAAGACCTTTACGGTCTACGTTTACGACATTCCTGATGAGGTCCCAGAAGAGGATGTTCGCCACGCCCTCTATAAGTTTACATCCGTCGTAGAGGTTGTGCGTCTCCATTTTACTGGATCCCCAAAGGAGGGAAACACTGGTTGGTATAGTATAGGTATAAAAAACTTCTATGTAAAAATTTGCTTCGCAAATGTCATGGGAAGGTTTGATAAAAAGTGTTCCAGGCGCTTTATCATCTTAAAAACGTGGTGGTTCATTTTTAATTTCATTACATTCATTGTCATTAGTGTTTTTAACATCAGGACTACATTTACATTTTTCCATTTGATTACATACATTGTCATTAGTATTTTTAACTTCAGGACTATATTTATTATTATTAATTCGTGACATCTCACTACACATTACAGAAAGCAGCTCGTCATTAGCCTGCAAACAATCGCATATTTCTATTTTTTTAAAACTCGAACCAGCATCTCACTATTACTTTTTTCTAGGCACCTCCACTCCGAAACCTTTGGAGAAAACTTCTTCCCGCGCGCTCACCACCATCGATGGCGAGCTGGTGAGCAGCATGATCCCCAAGGAAGCTACCAGCGTAATCCGCGTGACGTTGGCCAACATCGAGGAGGCCAACATCTTATTGCAGAATGGGCTGGACTTCTACGGAGCTACTTTCTTTCCTACTGAGTTGGCGACGCCGGCTCAGGCTGCTAAGCTTATTAAGCCCAGCAGGTACATAGTCAATCTTTTTTATTTGATTAGAAGGATGGCTTTTGTGGTAACCTGATTCTAATTTGCTAGTTGTAACTGTTAAAGTAGCAGTAGACGTAATGTGCTTTATGGTTTATCTGACAATAATACCTATGTAAACAATCACGCTTATATCTCCAAAACAATAGGCAGAGATGAATCACAAATATTCTGCCAGATATAGTTTAGGCTGCCTTGTTATAGGCGGCCTATTAATTATTATATTATTAAATGTTATAATAATTATATTGTCGTCTACTGGTCATAGCTTCAGACAATTTCTTGTAAAATAAATCTAATAATATTTAGGCCGACCCAGGGATTGAACCTCATGCACATATGACTACACTCGCATGCTCAAATGTCACCATAGATATGAATCTGTAGATTAACAATACATATTTATTCTATGTACCATCATATAGTTTCTCAAATAAACAAAAGCCATCTTTTAACCAATTTGTATATCTTACACGTATTATGTTGAGCACAAGCACATTTTTTAACAGAACATGTTAAAGTTTAATTGTCCCCAGGGTGACGGGAGGCACTGTCTCCGCCAGGGTCAGGGATCTACTCCCAGTCTTCGATCAGCAAGGCTTTACCAAGTTTGCCCCGCCCGCTTCTCGCCTCGTCAAGCCAAGGTCCAAGTGAATGCTCAGAATAACTACTCGTCATTGCATTGATTAATTATGAATACAAGCTATTGGTTAGCGTTCGCTCATTTATTCCAGCCATTTCGCTTTAAGCACAGGCTCGTGAGAGAACGCTTGCCAGATTCGCTTGTGAATCGCTTTTATATGTAAAAATTGTGTCTGTTTATTTTGAATGCAATGATGGGCTTTTAAAAACAAAGGAAAGCTTTGGATACGGAAATCGAAACGAAAATAAATAACACCAATAAAATTCCATATTTAGGATGATTGTATTAATAAAACTAATAATGTACATATAAAAAATACATGTTTGAAAATACAAAAAATGAATGAGGTTAATTGTTCATCTATGTACTTAATATTGTATGACAGTTGTATGAGTACCAAAATGCATTTAATATTATATTTAACTTAACTAAATAATTGTGCCATTTCATAGACACTACCTGTAATCTCAGATTTGTTACCAATATGTAATAATAAAAGTTATTTTCTACATAATTGAGGATTTTTATTTGAGGACATCCACACTTCTTTGACGATGGTACTTCATAAATTGAAGATTATATATACGAATGGATAATTTCCAAATTATGAAAATAATTTTCTTATATCGCAGGTAAGAGTTACATAAAGCTATCGTAGATTTAAATATAACTAAGAATTTGTTTATATAAAAATTTACTAAGGAAGAATTCAGTGCTACAATTGCTTTATCAGAACCTTAGAATCGAAGATTTAAATCCAAGATGCGCTCTACAACGTTTAAATATTTTCACTTTTCTGGACGTTTGGTTGTCATCTGACAATTGTGTCAGATCTCATGTCAATTCAAATGTCATGTTGGTCAATACCAACATGACATTTAATTATAATTGGTATTATATTATCACGCTCAGTCATATTGAAAAGTGTACACTATCATTCTCTGTCATGTAAATGTGTGAGATCACTCATCTTACTGTGGACAGTTTTTGTGCGATCTAAGACCGGTTAGAGCACGTCTGTGATTAAAACCTTTGCTTAGAATACGATGTCAACGATAAATGTCACCAAGGCGATAACTTTAAAAATAGGTATGTATATCTATAAGCTATAATATAATTATGTCATCGATAACCCTATGGCACACATTTATCGATGTCATTCTGTATAGTCATACTCATTACCACTAAATTAAAGATAACTATGAGTAATAAAATACTTAAAGTTACATTTTTTTATAAATTCGTGTCTTCAATAGGGAATGTCATATTATCAATGTTACAATCATCCAAAAAATCTTTTCATAAAATAAAAGGATTATAAATTTTAACTACTTAATTATAATTTATTATCACTCCCTCTTTTCAAAATAGAATCGAGAAATAACACTTAAATATACGCACATCTCCGCTCACTCCAATAAAGTTCTTTTCTTAAAAGTACAACGAGGAGACAGCTCATCTTATTTTGAATGACTACCTTAATATCACAGCTGCAAATATATCGCTTTCAGCGGGCTTCAAATCCTAAAATTATTTGTACACTTCGTTCTTAAACTTTTGGACCTGAGCTGCTACTGTTTCGAAACCTCTCTTCAATCTCTTGTAAACTCTTTCCCTTAGTTTCTGGTAATATGAAGTACATGACGGCGGTACCAATAAGGGCAATTACTCCGTAAGTGAGGAATGTGATCACTTCACCAAAATTACTCATCATGCCAGGCGCTGTCTTTACTACTATAAAGAAAGCCACAAAAGTTGTAGCGGAACTAATACCAGAACCAAGACCTCGCAGCCTTGCAGGAAAAACTTCACCACACATGATCCAAGGTAAAGGCACCAAGCCTATTGAAATTGCGCATATATAGAACATCAAACAAATTAATGGTAGCCATGACATATTTGCTGGCTTGAAATACAAAAACATTGATAGCCCCATCATGGACACTGCTGTCCAAATACCGCTAATGAAACACAAAGGTCTACGACCATATTGTTTGCATATTACGCAAGCCACTATTGACATTACGACTCTTAATGAATCAATAATTAGCATCACAAGGTAATTATCGATAGTTTTACCGATCGCTTTATTAACAATCTCAATTGAATAGAATGCGACTGCGTTGACTCCGGAAAATTGGCAAGTCATAAAGAACAGAATCATAATGAACAATGGCTTTATAAGTTCAGGGCTCTTTAAGCTAATCAGTTTTTCTTTCAAGTTCATTTGTGGTGCATTATCAACAGATTTCTGGCTATCGAGTATTCCTTTTAGTTCCATTTTTGCGTCGTCACCATATCCTCTTAACCAGTAGAACGACTTAATTCCATCATCAAGTCTGCCTTGAGCTACAAGCCAAATAGGACTTTCTGGGATAAACGTTAGAAGAACAATAGCCAAAACTGGGATTGAGCCACAGATGATTGCAGTCCATTGCCAGGTCATAAACGTCCCTATAGTATGAGCTACTAGAATTCCTAGAGCTATGGCTAAAGAGACACCTGCAAGAAAAAATCCTCGATATTTAGGCTCAGTTGTTTCGCCGATGTATACAGGAATTAGAGGACCAAGGAGTCCAGCGCAGAGGCCTGTGAAGAATCTGCCAATAAGCATCAGGCCGAGGTTGTAGGAGCAGGCAATGAATATCCAGCCAAGGAGAAGAGGCACGCATGTTATGTACTGTGAAGTGCGTCGTCCGAACTTTTCCATCATCCATCCGGATACCAGGCAGCCTGGAGCCATAGGGAGTGCAGCCATAGCAGCTGAAATTAGAATAAATAAAATTAAGTTTCAAATGTTATATTAACGCAATATTTTGATTTGAAATTAAATTTTAACGACATATATATCATATTTTAGACAGCTCGTTTATTGATGAAGGTTCTAGGTCATATAATAGGATTTTATTTAAAACTAGCTGTCCCGACAGACGCTGTCCTGTACACAAGAGAAAAAAAAAGCATATCTAAACCATTCTCGAATCCACTTGAACACACACAAAAAGTTTCATCAAAATCGGTCCAGCCGTTTAGGAGGAGTTCAGTGACAGACACACGTACAGTAGAATTATATATATAAAGATAATTATGTTAACAACATTTTTGAACCATCATATTACGTAACGTTAAAAATCTAAATCTTTAGTTAATGTAATGTGGATTATAATACTGAATAACCTGTATAACCTTAAATATTTTTCACTAAATATCAGCACTGACGCAGACCAGTGCCTCATCATCGTCTTAATTCAGTACAACAATGGTGTAATAAAAAATATTAAATCTAGATTTAAAAAATTGATACCCTAAACATGCTATAAGTTTTGGAGATCTGCACATTTGATATGAATAAGAATACATGTTTTGACAGTAAAATACATAATATTATCTAACTAGTACTTTACAACAATCATGCTGTTTATTTATACATAGATTCACATAGATTCACGCCTGTTTCCCAGAGAGGTGGGCAGAGACTACGGATTTCCATTTGCTACGATCCTGACACACTTCTCTGGCTTCATTCACTTTCATCACATTCCTCATACACGCCCGTCGGTTCAAGGTGCTCTTAACCTAGCCTTTGTCCAGAACGCCTCCGATCTGATCGAGAAACGTTCGCCTAGGTTCTCCTCTTGCGACTGTTCCATTCACATTATACATATTTATATACACAGCAAGATTCACTGTCACACAACAGACTAAATAATTATAGTCCTGTATGTATTATAATGTCCTCGAGATCGAATTTCAGTTACGGCGGTCAATCTTAACAAAGACTAGCCATCTACGCAGGAGATATTATAGTGCACAAGCGTGTGCGCAAACACAAGTGCACTCACTGTTCCCTAACCCTCATGATCCGGTGGGACGAATAATCCAACACGACCGGAGAGAGATCAGGCGCAGGACCAACGGCTTTACGTGCTTTCCGAGTCACGAGGGTCCAACACCACCAACTTCCTAACTCCGGACTAGTATTGAGATTTCTTAACATAAAAATTCAATAACTTTTTGTTGGCCCGGCCCGGGATTCGAACCCGAGACCTAATGCACAGCAGTCGCATTCACTACCGCTGCGCCACGGAGGCAGTTCTTGTATGTATTACGTGGGATTTAAAACGACGAAATATTGTGTTATACTCTTTTACCTATCCTTCCAAGGACATATAGAGAGGTGCCTTCTATCTCCGTAGATACAAAGAAACAAAGATGAAATGATAATTAATTTATCTTATGCAGAGATTCAGTTCAATTATTTAGTATTTTATTACAAATGTCAAAGTGATGGCTTTTGCTAAAACTGCTAATAAAATTTGATCAATACACACCTATCCACGATGTAGTATCTTCATCTGAAGGTATAGGTCCGTGGCCGCTCTTTAGTTGTGGCAGCAGAATAGCGGAGTAGCCTGAAGTGAGTCCAGTGACGAAAGTGAGCAGAATCGGAGCTGATGATGCCAATGTCTGTAATGGAGAAGAAAAAGAAAATCACTTTATTTGCTTCACAACAGTCGATGATATTATGAATAATGGCAGTATATATCTAGCTAGCTATTATAGTCATAATATATTATTATCATCCTTCTAATTTTAGTAATAGTAGTCTCGTAGTACAAGTTTGTGCTGTTTTACCGCCAATTGTGATACCCGTTTCATTTTGGAGCCGGATGAAGTGTTTTAAGAATAATTCATTAGGAATTAACATGATATGGAAGACTGACTACACTTACCACCATCCCGAATAAAGATGTTAAATGAAAGTCCTTACTACATGTCAGTAAAAATATACAATAAGTTGCCTAAAACTATAAAAGATGCCATTACCCTACCTTCATTCAACAAGCAAATCAGAACCTATTTATTGAATGCCTGCTATTATTCAATTACAGAATTCTTAGAAAATAAATAAAAATTAATAAAACACTGAACATAAACGCCTAAATAAATGCGATGACGATCCGCAACCTCGACTAAGACCCTATAAAAACAATGTAATAAATAAGCTAAATATAATAAATAAACATTTAATAAAGAAAAAACATAATTGTGATGTTAGAAATTTATTTGATTTGTAAGCGTATGTATGTAATTATATTGTGCAATAATAAAATAACAGACTTTGTATAAATTTATAATATTATATGGTTTAGATGTAAGTACTAAGTAATATTACTTAATTATAATTGTTAATAGAAAATAATTTTTAAATATTCGTTTATTATAATAATATTGCAATGCTTGTAAAAGGCACTAAGTTCTAAGCACTATAATTTTACTAAACACCTTATGTATCTACACTTAGTTCGCAATAAACACTTTGACTTTGACTTTGACTGGTATATTCGGCAATAAATTACGTAAGTTATGATTTGCTACCGTAAATAATTATTTTTATATAATTATTATATATTTTTGATCATCATAGCATAGTTTAACTGTGATCCAGTGACTGAAGCGGAGCCTAGGTCAAGCAAAATATTATTGAGATTTTCTACCAATAAAGACTCGGTTCCATCCATTTACTCGCCTAGTTGAGAGCGTAAATCAATGATTGTGGATACTGAGAATCAAAATTTATAAAATACACAAATATACTGACAGGAGTCTAAACGTACAAAGGTACAAACGTGAGGTATAGGTCTTTAACCGGTGTGAAAATCTGACATAAAATTAATAGCTACAAATATAGAATAGTTGTTCACATCTCTGGGAAAGAAGAGGGAAATAATTAAGATAATTAATCACGTGAGCATTGTGTTCACATTATTCTAATTTATGCATAGATGTTGGTTTACAAGACTTGCATGTTCAACAAACAGCAATATTATTGCATTTAATTAATCAAGCAGTAAACTCCGAAGTTCCAACTTCTTAACTTAGTACTTCGAAGCGAAAATGAATAACTGTTGTTGTTATCAATCAATATACACAGAAGCCATAAAATATTCTGACAGGAGCCTAAAGCACGAAGCTACTGAGTTAAGGCAAAGGCTCTTAGCCGGCGTGATAGATCTGATATAAAGTAACTACAACCACAAAAAAGATGTAAAAGAATTACCCTATGTAATTACATGAGTATTGTGTTCACGTTTTTCTGTAGTTATTATTCTGAGCGATTTTACTTATTCATGCATAATACTTTCACAAGCCTTGCACTTTAATAAACAGCATTATCTTATGTAATCTATGTTCTTAAATTTATCTGCTCCTTTTATTGGTTTGTTGCTATCTCGATTGGCCTTTTAAGATAAAATGACCTTCCGGATTGATTGCATCAATGATAAAAGCCATGATGTCATAAACTTTATGATATTAAAATAATATTGCAATGATTGTTTCTGTAAATATTTAGATTATTTACCTAAGAAAAGAGTTGATACATTTAATAATATCTGAGTTCTACTATCACGGACCTGGCGCAGTACAACTTTCTTGCTACACATCAATTTTATCCTATTTCCTATTACGCATCATGACTTCAAGATGTCTTGAAATATGTCAAAACCATTGTAAATTTTTACAATACCATATTAATGCATCTTTATAATCATAACTATTTATTTAATATAACACATTCTATAAACATATTCTAAAGGACACAAAGGTTAAAAAATATACCTTACCTGTTTCCATAGAGGAGAAAATCGGGCAACAGTTTTGGAGTCACCAAGCAAATTATTGTCTTTATTATCTGTGCCTTTTAAAGTCAGTCCTAAAGAAGAATTTGTCATTTGTATGTTGTGCAAATAGTTCGACATTCGTCTCGAATTCCTTCTATCTTCTTGTTTCTTGCCATCTGCAATTTTTATTTCTACTTGACTATTTGAATTTTTGAGCGTTTCGCTAACTAATTCATGGATGCTTTGTTTATCTTCGTAATTTTTTATTTCTTGTCTCGAATTACTTTTGTGGAAGCTTCGAGATTTCCTATCTGGATTTTGTTCGATGGCTGAATTGATCGCTTCAGACACTGCATCTTGCTGATGGTCGTTATCAATTTTGTGGTCGGTTGCTTCGAGAATATCTCTCGAATCTTCTGTATCGCTATGAAAGGCTTCGTTTACTTTAGCGAGTGAATTTCCGATCTTCTCTGTTGAGTCGTCCCCCATTGCACGATCTGACAACCAAAATATTTTATTATAAGTAAGTTAATTAGTTTGTATCGTCTTATACACGTGTCTCAAGGATGAAATACCGTAGCGTTGTGCAGCTGGTTTACGTTAAGGAAAATTTGGGAATACTAAAATCAATAAATTACTCATTCATGACACGCATTAGTCAAATAAATATGGCGCCATTGTAGTCATCGATAAACGCATAATAATGTTCAGTGACTTTATTGCTGGCAATGACTGAATCGTCTTAAATACAAAGACTTTCTTATCGTTTGATTATATTTTACATCAGATAAAATGCTTAATAGGTTATCTTATTCATCGTATTAATAGAATAGTATTTCTCAATCTTAGAATTGTTTTAGCATTTGCATTGGGCGAATTATCATAGGGTATACAGAGAAAGTCAAGAAAGAAATAAACCTCCATACAAATTAATGTAAGGAGGCTGTTGACTTCCTTGGAGATCTGCTGTCGGATGGGTCTACCTTCAGAACAATAACTGGTTATTTATATGAGGGTCTACGGAAGACTACCTAAGATCATCCGTAATTATGATAATGTTTAAACAGTATCAATGATTTAATTATATAATTGTAAGTGATTGTGCAGCTGCCGATTGTGTGCCCCGTGTTTGAAGATTGTAACTTTACCAAGCCATTCTTGATGAAACATTCATAGGTAGTGGTAATTGCTTACCGTCACGTAGGCAGTATATTTGTTTACTGTGTTAGAGGTATAAAATGTGTTTTCTATCCTTTGTTTAACAAATATAATGCTGATAGTTAAATGCCATAAGTTATAATTATCATAAATATATGACACTTTCATCTGGGTGTTTGTATATGCAAGAATTTCAGCGTCCTAGTATGTGATGGATGTATTTATGTTGCTGATACAATAGACCTGGTTCGCATATATTCTGGTTCAGTTTTATTAATGCCTCGTATATCTCTTTAGTGATTTACCAAAAGACATTTATTGTGTTATTTGGTTCAATCTTTTACTGAAAATACTTTACTCCTCCGTACAATTTATTTATTATGTATTAATTTAAAATTTGTTATACGATTTTATCAGTAAAAATACTTTGAAATAACTGCACTGGAACATTGAGACAATTACCGTCTTAGTCTCCCCGTGACCATGGCTGCTGAAAAGCAACCGAAATATCGGGGAAAGTGTACAATAGGTTTACTCTTGAGGAATTACCAGTTTTGAATATAGGTTTCTTTTATAAGAAAGGACTATGTACATTCATGATTAAAAATCGTTTATAGAGTCAATTCTTCCACAAACAAATTTGCACGCAATTATAGGAAAATCTGGCATATTTTCTTAGTATTAGCGGGACTGTTGGAAAAAATCAAGAACATAGATATTAATTAGTCGACGATATAATGCTTGTTATCTAAGGACCGTTTGTGTATACATCTAAGACAATGGTTCGCGTGTTTCGTGCATTAAAGTGCATTGTATCGTATTGATTCATTAGTTCACATTACAAGCATCTATTATCGTGCTACTAAACTTTGATTATTGATAAAACTGTTGTTTACCTATCTATAAAACTGATTTTTTTCTGGGCTATCGTTTTTGTGCTCACGAGTCGGCGCCACTAACGAGTAAGGCAGGACCTTAATCCTGTCATAGCTGCTGTCAAAACCCGTATTTGGCGGTTATAATTGTCGGTTTCCATGGTTACTGTTGAAGTGACTATAGAGTTGAGGTCTAGAGACCTTACTGTCCACTAGCACTTCCAGTGGTGAATTCAAGCGCGATAGCCCTCATTGGTCTGTTGTGTTTGATTTTTGAGAGCACGAATACCTACCGCAAGTATTTTTTAAAAGACATCTTGTTACCTACTAATTCTGTGTCACGGGATACTTTACAACGATTCTAACAACGGATGAAATGAATATTCAGACTCATAAAAACTGTTTGTGGACCAAAAAAATATTTGCGACTTGTTTGCGGATGGATGGCCGAATATATTGTTAGTGTGCTGACACACTAACAATATATTCGGATTTTGTGAGAGGAAGGAATGATTACTTGTCTTGGTATCCATATAATTGTTTATTTGTTTTATATCTTTGTTTTAATTTTGTATTTATTTCATGATTTTTTATCTTTAATTATTGAAATTGGTGTACAACCGTTATAATTAATTAAATAAATAAATATTTGTGACGTGTAACACGTGGCATAGTGGCATTGGCTAATCGATCACTATCTTATCTTATCTAATGTGGGGGCCAGTCAGTGCAGACCGGCGACACTTCGACCCAATGGGATCTTTTGTGTCGACACTCTCCCAATAACGACTGCCATAGTTGTTCATGGCAGCCGGGACCGACGGCTTAACGTGCTCTCCGAGGCACGGAGCAGGCGATAATTGTCAATCAATACGCACATAATTTCGAAAAGTCATATAACTTCCGAAAGTAAGAGGTGCGCGACGTGGTTTCGAACCCGAAACCCTCTGCATTGCAGTCTGTTGGTCTCCCCACTGAGCTATCGGTGCTCTGCTTACCACAAAATCCTAACTAATATTATAAAAGCGAGAATGAGTTTGTTTGTTTGTTACCTTTTCACGCCTAAACCACTAAACCGATCATCCTGAAATTTTGCATATACGTTGACAGGTGTACAGAAACGGACATAGGCTACCTTTCATCCCGAAAAATATTACTGTTTCAGAGGAAAACAATAATAACGTTCTTATGATAATAGATGGCGCCACGTGTCTTTTGAATCATGATTGAATTATATTATTACAAGCAGAGTACAATCCGAATTGATTGTCAAATTCTAAATTAACGCGAGCGAAGCCGCGGGCAAGAGCTAGTATAATATAAAGGTATTAAAAGCACGATCGGCAAAAAAAAAGGCTGATGATTAAATCTTTCTACGTAACATTTCTTTTATATTCTCACGGCTTGCTATACAATGACAACAAAGTGAGTGTCATTATTACGTGTATTATCTAATATCTTTTGTTTTTCTTTGCTTGCGAGTAGTATACGATAATTACTATTTGATTTAATAGTCAAGGAAAACATGTGGCGGAGGGAGCTTGATGACTCTGCACAATGTTTTATAAGACTTGGGCAATTTGCCAACTTCGTTTGGACTTTCTCGCAATTTAATGCAAGATCTATATTCTTAAAGTTGTCCAGACCAGAGAAAGAAAGAAAGAAAGACAGAAAGAAGACTTCTTTGTGATAACGACCTGCTTGATAATGTTTTTTCGACTAATCGTATTTATATTATACTAGCTGTTTCCTGCGACTTCATCCGCGTATATTTTAACTAAAAGTGTTTGTCTCCGCGGAACCTTATTTTTTTTCTAAAATCTAAGTTGCCTATGTTACTCCTTATAACATCAGCTATCTACCAGTGAACGTCCCGTCAAAATCGGTTCAGGCGTTTCGGAGATTACCCGGAACAAACAGACAGACAGACAGACAAAAATTAAAAAAATAGATTTTTTCGTATGTACCTTATATCCTTTCATATTCATTAGATAAAAAGCTGTTATTTTGACATTACAAACAGACACTTCAATTTGATTTATTTGTATAGATGAACCCAAAACCTTGTTATGATAGCAATTTATTGTAAAAGTATAAGGGCTGACGGCGCATGATAAATCACTCAAATAAACAAGTTAGAGTTTAAGACATTAAGTTCGTTTTAGTATGTGACACGGCACCACATAAACACTTTCTTTTTTTTAACAGGTTTGGGTATCCCGACTTCAGTCTAATTGCTAAAGATTCCGGTTAGTTCAGACAATTAATTTCCAGGTAGAAGATTATTAAAAGATGCGAAGGATGGGTATGGTATTCACGGATTGCACCACGGATTAATTCTTGCAAACTATTCGGCAAACATAATACTTTTTGGCTGAAATTTTTATCTTGTCTAAGCAATCATTACCATTTACTTGCGTCATACAGGACAAATATACAGTTACCAGCCACCCATTCAAAGAATGAACATGTGCAAGATTGCTAGTTAAAGTTTTTTTTATTATAATAGACAACTCGCGCAATAGGAATAATTCCTGTGTCGCGGGGGCCTTACAAACATTCAAACAACGGACACAAAGAACTCTCAGACTCTGAACGACTATTTGTGGATTCCACAAAGTTTTGTGTCGTGTGGGATTCGAACCCACAACACTCGTCACAGTGGCGTGTCGTCGAGGCGACTACTTAAACCGCTACACCATCCGTGCAGTCAAAACGAAGTAATGTCAGTCTATCAACATCATGGCCTTGCCTGTTAAAATAATCTAAAGTCTTTTCTAGGCTACATACTATTCTACATTTACACAAATAAATAAAATTGAAGTGTCTGTTTGTAATGTCAAAATAACACCTTTTTATCTAATGCATATGAAAGTATATAAGGTACATATACGAAAACACCTATTTTTCAAATTTTTGTCTATCTGTCTGTCTGTTTGTTCCGGCTAATCTCCGTAACGGCTGAACCGATTTTGACGGGAACGGGACTTTCACTGGCAGATAGCTGATGTTATAAGGAGTAATTTAGGCTACTTTGATTTTAGAAAAAATAGGGTTCTGCGGAGACAAACACTTTTTAGTTAAAATCTACGCGGACGAAGTCGCAGGTAACAGCTAGTACTATATATTATTACATTTAAATAGAATAGAATTAGATATTTGAATATTAACAGGGTTACAGGGCCAGCGGCTATGTATGTCGATTAGATATTTCTCAAGAGACAAGTGCGTCTTAACGAAGAATTTTAATTGATTTGCATTGTCACGTTACTGTGGAGCTACGCAGACATTTTGTACTTTGTATGATACCAGAAATAATGCTTATATTATTAAAGAAATCTTGGCATCATACTATGCACGTGTTAAAGAGAGGAATACATCAGATCCACGTGGCCATTTCATTAAATTTGGAACTATCCGACTGGAGAGATAGCTCTATGGTACAGAAGATTACAGCCAAAGACCAGAATATATAAGCTAAAGATATTTACTGTGACCTTATGTTCACCCCCGTAGTGATCTAGTTGCCAACTTCTTTAAAGTATTATTATTTGTGTCTCTTTCACGGGTATATTCCTAATACGTTAGGAAAATACCCGGCCCTTTGGGAGGCTTACACGGACACATGGGTCCAACGTGAAGAGGCCCTTCGAGAGTTTTAATCAAAGGTGGGATGGAACACGTACAGCGGCACTAGCCGCAGCAGGCGTAGGACTATTGCTACGTATAGATTCTAATATATGGGCTATGGGTATGGGTGTTTGATGGACTGGTATATTGGTAACTATGGATGATAAAACGGCGTCTGCCCTTTAATAGCATCAGTAAAGTATTATTATTATTATTGAATATTATATTTATATACATCATACTATTGCGTCAATTTATTTAATTTATATTTTATATATATTAATAACATACCTATGCTCATCAATTATAATATTTATAATTTATATATATCTTACGTATGTATTTTTTTAATTTTTGAATTTGGAACATTTTAAAGAGTAGCTGATTGTGCGTCCGGGCGTCACTTGGGGTTACCACATAACATCAGGGTTGGTTTGAGGTATAAACCGCAAATCAACAATAAACAGGAGTGGAAAAAAAAATTATGCTTTTAGAATTGGAATATATAGGACAACTAACAGATCTGACAGACGTTGTCTTGAATGTACTATACGATCCCAGCGCCACCTACTGGAGCCAATTGTAAATCTTAGCTAACCAAGGATTCATTCAAACGTACACTATTTATTTTATCAATATTGATCCAGTCATTTATGAGGCATTTAGCGATATACACATGTACAAAAGAATTATATACTTATAAGTAGATTTGAAAGGTTAGTCTATAGGAACTCACGACATATAGATAAGTACATATTAGTCACATGAAAAACAATCTGTTCAGTCCTTAACTTCATAGAATGATATACTCAACACAAAACAAAATAAAAAGAAACAGAGCAAAATATATGACTGTAAAAATGGCTGATTTAGGCAGCGTCGTAAAATGGGTATGTAAAGTATGCCCAAGACCCTAAAATAATTCAATAAAAACAAAACTATGTTAGATATAGATTACATATTAATTTTTTGGAATGTGTACATAATTATTATAATAAGACTTTTGTTTAACTTATCACCAGATATAGTAAAATATAACAGTCAATAATAGTAAATGATCACCAAATTACACACCAAAATATATTTAAAGAGATCAAAATACTTTGATTTCATTGATTATTTTGATCTCTTTGATACTATTTTTGAGTGGGTTTAAGAAGGAACCTAACATAACCTAACCCTTCCGAGACGGAATGCAGTGATTTGAGGCGTATAGGTGCTCGTTATGATATATTTTAGTGAGCATATTTTGCTGCGCAATTACTAATTTTGGTGGTCTTTATATTTAATCCCTTATAATAATAATAAATATAAATAAAATATCTTTATTTTCATAAACATTTGGTCCTTCTTCTCCTTTTAAGTACATATTATTATATAAAATATTTGTAACAGAAGGCCCCGAGCTATATTAATAAATCTAGATAAAGGACCTATCCTTTACAATGTACCACTTAGCTACGAAGGTCATTTTTATAAGTATCACAGCAATGTAATGATACTTGATGGTTAAAGTGATGATCAACAAGGTTAAGTGATTATCAATACGGTACTTCTATTAAAGGTTAATTACAAATAAATATCCTCGAAGGATGCATCTATGCCTGCCTTTGTGACAATTTACAAGAGCGGGTAAATACTTTTTTATACCTTACATGTTGCGTTATAAAAGATCGTTATCCTATCAAATCAGTCGCGTGCAGTATAGGCTGAATACCAATAATCAATGTTTTTTTTATGTATTTGGTAGCAAATGAGCAGACGGATCGCCTGATGGTAAGCGATTACCGCCGCCTATGGACACCCGCAACACCAGAGGAGTCACAAGTACGTTGCCGGCCTTTTAAAAAGGTTGAATGGTTTTCATTTATTCCTGTAACGCGAGACTTTACAAATGGAAACAAAGAATACTCAAAATTAGAACAACCTCTTGTGGACGACAATAATTTTCAATAAAGATTTCCGATCTATAAAAGCAATAAAAATCACAAATAGTATTCTTCTAGTATAAAATTTGTTAGTTGTGGTTGCCTATAACAGAATGAGCACAGGGCATGTATTATTGTAATATATTTTATTGTGTAAGAGTTGTGTATCATTTGTTGGCGATCCTTATAAATAAATTAATACCAAAAAAAAAAAAACAATTATGAGAATAAATTGGATTTTGGTTCACATTTAAAGTTTATTAGATTAGATCAAAACTCAAAACAGCTTATTACAAAGATATTAAAACATTTGAGTTTTTGTTAGAAGAATTTACTCTCAGATTACGAGAACTTTTCACCCCTTCATGTATGTAAAGGCGCAAGATATATTACCTTCCATATATACGGACACAACCGCACGATGAGCTAGTTATATTGATACAAAGTTACTAATCGATACAATAGAGTACAAAGATCGGTTGTTCAACCCAACTTATAGTGAATTTATGCGAGAGATAATTTAATTTAAATACATTGTTATGCAACTTAATATTGCAATATTAATTACTAGATTGTGACGTCGCTCGCGTAAAAGTAGGTTAATTTATGTTTGTAACGATACCTTTTTTAAAATAAAATATTGCCTATTTTACTCGGTGATAATACGTGTATAGCTTCCTAATGGTGAAAACAATTTTAAAATCGATGGAGTACTTTTTGAGTTAAATTGTTACAAACAACCAAAAAATCAAATCTTTCTTCTCTTTATAGTACTTTATAGACTGGATTGTGCCCGCGGTTTCGTTCGCGTAAATGTAGGTTAAGTTAGTTACAGTAAGGTAACCTATCTCCTATTCTGTACCACAGACGACGTGTATGCGAAATTTCATGATAATCGGTCGAGTAGTTAAAGTGTGAAAGCGTAACAAACAAACTTACATTCGCATTTATTTATAACATTAGTTAGGATTGTATAATACGTAGTTTTTCAAGGAGAAAGCACGCATCAACATATTGAAAGAAAAGATTTTACAGATCTATACAAGTGTGTTAGATAAAAAGGCCTATAAATCTATACTAATATTATAAAGCTGAAGAGTTTGTTTGTTTGTTTGAACGTGCTAATCTCAGGAACTACTGGTCCGAATTGGAAAAATTCTTGTAGTGTTGGATAGCTCATTTATCGAGGAAGGCTATAGGCTATATAACATCACGCTACGACCCACAGCGGCGGCGCAGTAATCATAAACGCGAGTGAAACCGCGGGCACATCTAGTTATAGAAAAACTGAATTTCATAATGTTTAAAATAAGTTATCTTTTACGCAACAGTCATAACATATTTTATCTGTCAATGCCATCGCATGATTTATCATTTTGATAAGTTGATGCAAGACTTTATCTTTAAAGATTTCATCTGAACGAACACAGATGCTAGCGTCAATAAACAGATATTTAATAATCCTAATCCTATCCTAATCCTATCCTATCGTAATCCTAACTAATATTATAAAAGCGAAAATTAGTTTGTTTGTTTGTTACCTTTTCACGCCTAAACCACTGAACCGATCATCCTGAAATTTTGCATATGCGTTGACAGGTGTACAGAAACGGACATAAGCTACCTTTCATCCCGAAAAAAATTGCTGTTCCCGAGGAAAACAATAATAATGTTCTTATGATAATAGATGGCGCCACGTGTCTTTCGAATCATGATTGAATTATATTATTACAAGCAGAGTACAACCCGAAATATATACCAATTAGTAAGCTCAGTAATAAAAAGCGATAGCTCAGTGGGGAGACCAACAGACTGCAATGCAGAGGGTCTCGGGTTCGAACCCACGTCGCGCACCTCTGACTTTCGGAAGTTATATGACTATTCGAAATTATGTGTGTATTGATTGAAAATTATCGCCTGCTCCGTGCCTCGGAGAGCACGTTAAGCCGTCGGCTCCGGCTGCCATGAACATCTATGGCAGTCGTCATTGGAAAGTCAGTGCCCTCTAATATCCTGACACTGGTCTAGCCTCAGGGTATCGTTAGCCTTCGGGTTGCGGAGGTCAGATGGCAGTCGCTCTGTTTAAAAACTGATATCTAGTCAAATCCGGTTAGACTAGAAAGTCGACCCCAAGTGAATTGGGAATAATAAAGGCTAGGGAGAAGAGTAAGCTCAGTAATCAAACTTTAACCATAATTCCGTAGCATCAATCAACCAATCGCATACAAGTTGTGAGGGCAACAGAAAAGGACAAAGTACATTAATTTCATCCAGAAAAAGTTTGTACCTACTATTACTACTATTCTGGCCTCGATGGCGTAATGGTTAGTGTAACCGACTGCCACGCCTGAGGTCGCGGGTTCGATTCCCGCACAAGTCAAACATTTGTGTGCATGGACATGGATGTTTGTCTGGGTGTTTATAATGATGTATATACATATTTACAAACAAAAAGTATAATATACAAAAAAGTATGTGCTTAGTACCCATACTCTGCTTAGTTTGGGCTAGATGGTGTTGTGTATATGTCATAGAATATTATTATTATTTATTTATATATTTACTAACTTTTGCGCCCGGCTCCGCCCGCGTGGTACCTACATTAATAAAAAGTAGCCTATGTCCTTCCCCAGGTTTTAAACTATATCTGTACCAAATTTCATCTAAATCGGTTGAGTGGTCTAACCGTGAAAAGGTAACAGACAGACAGACAGAGTTAGTTTCTAATTTATAATATTAGTAAGGATTTATTTATATATTTATTTATTGTTTAGGTAGTCTTTTTAGCATTCCTCTTAATACTACAGGCAGTACATTTACCTCTTCATATTGCGCAAACGTTATATACTTGACAGCCTTGTAACATGGGTTACATGTCATGTCAACTTTCAAAC
This sequence comes from Catocala sponsa, assembly GCA_963564715.1. Taxonomy (NCBI): domain Eukaryota; kingdom Metazoa; phylum Arthropoda; class Insecta; order Lepidoptera; family Erebidae; genus Catocala; species Catocala sponsa. The sequence continues at coordinate 4,322,541 of OY751352.1, forward strand.
ACCCACTTATAAACATTTGATTTGTTATTGAATTCGTTAACTATCAAACACGACTGGATTTATGTGCAAAACTGGTACTAGCTGAGTTAAAGACCTTTTGACGGTTAATTCAAATGTCTCGCGTTTGATTCAGAGACAAAAAATCATAAAGCTATATATTTTTTTGTAGTTTATTTTACGTAATAATATCTTTATATATATATCTTTATATATATCTTTAACTGATAAATATCAACGATTTCATCATTGGCACAGATGTTTGGAGGTTTGTTGCAGCGCATGTGGGTTTAGGGGTTGCCACATTGCCGTTGATGGCTATGTAGCCCTATTGCAGCACGGCATTTCCTACCGCAGCGAACACACAATGTTTATAAGTGGGTGTTTGAGTAGTAGAGCCTCGTTGAATTCAGCATGAATGGGCCGGCTCGACCGGGGAAGGACTACCCTCTCACAGAATATCGACGTAAAATAGCAGCATACCTACTGTTGTGTTTCGTTCGGTGAGTGAGAGTGCCGGAGGCCCAATCACCCCCTTTCCCCCATCCCGCTCCTTCTCCTTCCCACTTCCTTTTCTAAAGGGTCGGCAACGCGCAAGTGATACCTCTGATGTCGCAAGCGTCCATAGGCTACGGTGACCACTTACCATCAGGTGGGCCGTATGGTTGTTTGCCACCAAAGTTGTATAAAAAAAATATATATTATAAAGCGTGAGTCTGTAGGAGATGGTAAAATGCACTGGGATCTTTTCTGCTTTAGGTCAACTAGCCAGTCTTCGTCATGTTTTGACATTCCAACGTTTGTCATGTTGCCATTCAGGCCTAGTCAACGATTTATATTCATATATAAACATTTCCATTTGATTATGTTGATACCAAAAACACACAATCGTAATATCCATTGTACCGATATTTCGCAATATAAATAGTATGATTTAACAATCATAAAAACAACGGCTTCAAAAATTACTAAAAAATCTGTTAAATCTAGTGTTAGAAGATATTAGTTAACGTGCTAAATACCTAATTGAAAGGTTATAAAAAGCATGCATCAACAATAGAATGTCAATAAATATTCAAAATTGAAGAAATACAATAAAAATAGTATCTATATCTTGAAAGAAATTCTATAACAGACTATCCGTACTAATATTATAAACACGAAAGTTTGTATGGATGTATGGATGTTTGTTACTCTTTCACGCAAAAACTACTAGACCGATTGCGATGAAACTTGGTAAGTAAATAGCTGGAGACCTGGATTCACACATAGGCTACTTTTATCCCGATATTACTACGGGAACGGGACTTACGTGGGTGAAACCGAGGGGAAAATTCACGATATGAAGCATCGAAATTATTTATTACATATAATATAATAATATATTGTACAAGTAATATGCATAAAAGAACAGATTACGACAGGAGCATGGCATAATGTATAATACTATCATATAGCGTGGCGACGCGTCGCCACGGCATGCGTCGCCACGTCAGCAATCGGTTTTACGTGCGGCTATAGATGTTTCACATCAAATTCTATTGTGTCTGGCCATAGATATTATCGAGACTTAAAAACACTCGTACTAATGTCATTGTTGACAAGTGCGTTTTGTCCTCGGACTGCTCTTGATAAGGGGCACGAGACGCATCGATAGGTTATCAGAATAAGTAATCAATCACAATAATATAATGAGTCAGAGATATACGCGGCCCTTTGTGTGTTATCAGAGAATATATCTGTCTTTGTAACAGTCTAGTTTATTTGAAGAGGCTATAACTTCTGCAATCCCAAATTTATATACGCGTATGTGCGTTTGTTTGCATGTTTGTTACGTTCACGCCTTAACTACTCGAGCGATCATCATGAAATTTCGCATATACGTTGCGAGGGGAACAGAAAATGACGTAGACCTTTCATCAAAAATGTACTGTCACTAACTTTTTTTGACGTGGCAACGTCTGATAAATCGATGAACGCCGGCTGCACACACGAAAAAGGATGACTCATTGTCCCGTTACGCTCATTGTAACGTTACGATTGGAGCGAGAGCGCTACACGAGCGAACGAAAGGCACGTTATGACGTTGTCACGTTAAACTATCGCCCGTAAACCGACTTTACAGACAACCAATTTTTTAAATCTTTTTTTATCGTGGGGGAATGACATAACCTCTCCGCCAAAAAGGGGAGCGGATAGGTTATGTTGGGCTCACCCGGGAGAAGATGGAATGTCCCGGAAACTACCGACTAAACCTACCACAGTGTGGCTACCACGTACCACGGGGTGACTAATCTAACCTATATTTACGCGAACAAAGTCGCGGGTAAAATCTGGTATTAATATAATATCAGCTGTGTTTATAATTTGTCTAACTGCAAGCCGAGCCTCTTTTGTCATAGCCACGCTATCTCAGTGGAGTTTGCGCAGACTTCACACGTCATCTTCGATTATGGAGAACTCTTAGACAGATAATGCGACTGCTGCGCATGCTGATGCTGCATGCTGTCTCGGATTCGAATCCAGGGTCGGGCAAATAAAATCTTTGTTCCTCGAATATTTTCAGTATTAGCCCAGTGATAGGCAGTTGGCGGTGTTGCACAACTCCTTGCCTTAGAAGGACATGTAAACCACTTGGTCTTGCTCTCGATCTTCCTGATTGATTGCTGACCCATCAAACTATAAGAGCGAGGGAATAAAGGGTAGTATTTAACTGCACAGCAAAAAAATACTAATTGCACAGCAAAATATGCTTACGAAAAATACTAGTACACACCAAAATATATTTAAAGAGATCAAACTAAGTCGACGGAGCCCCGCTCCGCAGGGCTCCTATTTTTGGGTGGTTTTATGAAGGAACCTAACATAATCTAACCCTTCCGAGACAGAATGCAGTGCTTTGAGGCGTATAGGTGCTCGTTATGATATACATATTTTAGTAAGCATATTTTGCTGTGCAATTAGGATTTTTGGTGGTTATTATATTAATTTAATCCCGGGAATAAAGAGGGCACTTGTGTATGCTTACAGACCTGTGCACTATAATATCTCCTGCGCAAATGGCTAGTCTTAGTAAGACTAGACGCCGTGTCCGAAATTCGGTTGGAGGACATTATATATGTAAATATTTCTCTTGAGCGAGTTTACGTGAGCAAATTTTTTTATATGGGTAAAAACCAATTCTATCTCGTCAAAACATTAGACAGCGGTTGTCTATCTCGCTTCCGCAATCCGGTACAGCCGGTAGTTAAACCGGATCGGTTGCCAGAATTATTTGGCTAGCGTCTTGTGTTTTTCATAGCTTGGCTAACTACTATGTAATATGATTTCCTAGTACATCAGGAACGATTCCTATAGTTTATATGTGTACATAATATATACTATCTATATGTATATATGTATATAAAAATCTCATATCACAGTGTTTGTGGTCGGACTGCTCAGAAATGGCTCGACCGATTTGTATGATTTTTTATGTATATTTGGAATGTGTAAGAATAGGTCGTAAAGTATATTTCTTAGGTTGTTCCCGACTAGGTGATTCCCTATCCAGAAAAACAAAATTATGTGAGCGGCACCGCGGGCAGGAATCAGTATTATTTATTTACATAATTAGGGCTGGTCTTTATTTCGCGGAAAGAATAAGCTTTGCCATTCAACGTGGCAATGCTGCTAGTCTTCTAGGCACACTACCTACCAGTCGACTCTGATGTGGAGGAATTATATGACGCCAATTTAAGTTAGTTGGTTTTTTTGATCGCGCTTATCTCTGGAACTACCTATCGGAAGATGCTCAGCCGCTCTTCTCTTTCGTAAGAACGGTAATACATACATATTTCCCACTTTGGTAGACGTAGACCCTAATATAAAGTAATTAATAATAATAAAAATCGACTAAGTTTTAATTGGGCTCGCTTCATTATGTGGTAATACGGATGCACTGAGCGAATCCATCTCGCTCTTGGCCAGTTTTAACTAACGATTATTTGTTTACAAACATTCTAAATTAGATTTGGCTCAAGCTTAAAACATATATACGCTTAGCAACCGAGATCAAACTAAAATTATCCGGCGAGATAATTTCTATGTCTGTTGAACTGTATGACCTGTGACGATAGACTTATTTATTGATTTACGCATTAGTAATATCTTCACGTGCCGCTACGTTCTCAATAAATAAAGATAATTTACTTACTTAGATTAATTACATATTGATATGTAATTAATCTAAGTAAGTATATAAGTATAAAGATTTATATCTTTATATATATAATTCTACTGTTCGTGTGTATGTCACTGAACTCCTCCTAAACGGCTGGACCGATTTTGATGAAACTTTTTGTGTGTGTTCAAGTGGATTCGAGAATGGTTTAGATGATTTTTTTTGTTGACAGGACAACGTCTGCCGGGACAGCTAGTATAGATATATATTTATTAACTATAGCATCTAGGTCGGCATTCAGAAGAAATCTTTAAAGATAAAATCTTGCAACAACTTGTCAAAATGACAAATCATACTACGACTTTGACAGATAAAAGATGTTTTGACTGTTGCGTAAAATATATCTATTTCAAACATTATGCAATCCAGTATTTTATCTATAATAGATTTTCCCGCGGATTCACTAGCGTTTATCGTTACTGCGCCGCCCCCGTGGGTCGTAGCGTGATGTTATATAGCCTATAGCCTTCCTCGATAAATAGGCTATCCAACACTAAAATAATTTTTCAAATCGAACCTGTAGTTCCTGAGATTAGCGCGTTCAAACAAACAAACTCTTCAGCTTTATAATATTAGTATAGATTTGGAAACGTTTTTTCTATTACACTATTATTCAATTAGTCTTATGAATGCGATAGTTTCAATGTTTCGGTTTTGTTAAAAGATATTTAATCTATCAATTATTGGAATGCCAGACATAATTGAAAACCAATTGTGTTTGGCCGCCGGTGTGTCACTGCGACGCAATAGGTTTTACCGCTGAACGAATTTGGATGAAATTATAATAATAGCATAATATCTCCGCAGACGGCTCGTCTTCGTTCGTCTGGCCGTCGTGACCGAAGTTTGGTTTGAAGGACATTATTATTACTATTATTTTGCAGTCTTTGACATTTTGTGTAACGATCGATATCCTTTAGCACGTGTACAGTGCCGTGGAAGATATTCGACATAAAACCAGTCTTTGTGGAACTTCCAGGACGATTGCTTCAAACCGGATTTTTGGAATCTAAAACAGATATATATAATTCGTAACGGCCGTGGTCAAACGCTGACTGACTCATCTTGTAACCATGGCCAGTGAAACGATACAAATCATCGCTCGATATATAATTATCGCTAGTTTTTGCCCGCGGCTTCGCTCGCGTAACTTTAAGTTAGGTTTGATTCGTAACAGTACTTTTTTCGGGATAAAAGGCATCGTATATCCTTTTCTGATGCCCTCAGAACGTGTATACGAAATTTCATGATGATTAGTTGAGGAGTTAAGGCGTGTTAATATGTAGTCTACCAGCCGTACTGCGCCAGCGTGATGGACAACGGCCTAACCCTTCTCTCACTGAGAAGATGCCCGTGCCCAGCAGTGGGACAGTTTAATACAGGGCTGGTATTATATAATAGGCTTGCCTTCTATTACGTGGACCTAAAAAGGATCGCTGAAGAAATGTGGATGTAATAAATCTGCTTACCTCTTAGAGGATACCTATAGGCGTGAGACTACGTATGTTTTGGATACTATGTTTTTAAATGACTAGGAATAAATTATGTGTCACGAAAGTACTTTTTTATTTTTTTTATTTTGCTCGTCAAAATGACCCCACTCCACCTGATGGTAAGCAGTCGTGTGGTCTAAGAGCAGTGGCCTCCACATCGCCCCCACAGTAGCCGAGGCGATGTTGAGGTCTCTACTTTGACGGCCGGAGAAGATGCTTTTTCACGCCCCGCTTAAAGAACCCAGGATTGAAGGAAGAAGGAAACACGTGCCTTGGCAGAGAATTCCATGCCTTGGTCGTTCGGCAGAGATATGAGGACCCAAACTTTTTGGTACGCGCTCTAATCGACTCTACCGTGTATAAACATTCAAACAACGGACACTAAGGCGCGTCGCCCACTGGTAAGTCGAGGCACGGTCGCGGTGGCCTCGCAGCACGGTCGAGGCGTGGCGCGGTTATGTAGAGTTGAGGCGAGGGCGGCGAGAGATAGGAGAAGATTTTACTTAAACTTAGGTGAAACATAATGACAAAATGGCGATGGAGTTGTGGCGCGGTCGAGCACACCACCCCCGCCGCGCCGCCGCCCCGCCTCCGCCTCGACTCCACCTCGCCTGTGACACGACTCAAGGGCGGATCCACCGTTGTGGGCACGATGGGCATGCCCACAACCCTAATAGACTTGTGACGTCACACTTTCACGTTCTATTGAGATTGATAGGCTGATGATAATAAACGCTATACGACTCCTGAAACAGCGTCAAGATACCTATTTAAATAGTCTAGTGTCCCTATATTGGCTTACTGACTACTTGAAAAGAAAAAAAAATATTAATTGTAATTGGTTTGGAATTTAATTGAAACTGTTTGACTATTTAATTGGACGAAATCCGGTCTAACTTCCTTCAATGATTATTTTCTTTCCTAAGGCCAAAGTCCTGATGCGCGGAAAAAAGGAAATAATCAAATTCAAAAGTCGTTCATGAGTCATGAATGTCATGATTGTTCATGAGCGAGTTCGTACTCCGACTCGCACTTGGCCAATTTTCGGGTGGCTGTGACCACAACCTTTTTTGGGGGCTGGATCCGCACCTGACGCGACTCTAATGTGTGAGCGCACTGCCATTTATTCCTGAAGGATACATAGAAGCGGCGCGCTGCTCACACGCCCGCGCTTCGACGCCGCCTCGACTCCAATAAATTTGAATCTACGAAGAGCACCTGCCAAAAATATTGATGGGTGCCCTTCGAGGACTAGGTTAGGTGCTATTCGCGCAGGTGCCATTCGGACGGGTGCTCTAAGTGGACTACGTCCTAAGAACGGCCAGACTCGGGGCAACTATAATAAATGTAGATCATACAATTTTTTGTCCCGTGTGTGTTCGAACCCACAAGTCCCACAACACTCGGCGCAGAGGCCATTAGCAAGGCCATTAGTTAAACCACTTTGTTATCCGTGCAGTCCAATCAGTATAAAGTAGTCGATTGCCGAGTCAGAATGACGCGTTCATTTGAACTATAGTTGCTATGTAATTATTATTCAAAAACATACGTTCTATAGAGGAACGCATGAATAAAATGTGAAGTAATAGCATATGTTTTACATATATACAATTATACATAGTCTTTTCTTTTTTTTTATTGCCATTGGTCGCAGACAAGCAAGTGGTAACCGCTGCTCGAGCACCTGATGGAAAGTGGTAACCGCTGCTTATGGACTTCATCAATGTCAGGACACAGCGAAGTCGCTGCCTACCGTTTTTAGGAAAGGAAGAACAAGGAAGTGGAAAGGAAAACTAGCGGGAAGGGGGAAGAGGGTGATTGGGCCTCCAGCACTCTCAAACACAACAGTAGGAATACTGCTGTTTCATGTCGATATTCTGTGAGAGGGTAGTCCTTCCCCGGTCGAGCCGGCCCATTCATGCTGAAACCAGCGAGGCTCTACTACTCATAATCTCTCTCTCGCCTATTTTATTTTATTTTTCTTTAATTGATAAACAAACAGTCTTACTATGTGTAATTAAATTCTAATACTATAGCTTAATTATCTTAGCTTTCTTTTTTATATTTGTCTGACATATAGTTTTTATTATTTTTTATTATTCCCAATGATTATTATATTATCTGAATATTTGTACGCTGGAAACGGCAAGATATTATGGACATATAAATTTTTGTAACACCATTGTAACTACAATATTCTGACAAATAAATTTTATTATTATTATTATTATTATTACAAACTATAAACAGTTTTCACACTATATTCCAGAAAGTGTAGGCAAAGGGAGGTGTATAACGCCAATATTTCGCTTGGTATCGTTTAGGTCCCATGAAACGGGGGCGAGCCATTTAGCATATATCGAGCACTACCAGGCTCCGAATTGCTAATGAGAAATTCTTAACAGAAAATTCATCCCGCCCAGGCCCCAGCTTTGAACCCGGGACTGACTGCCGTGTATAAGCGTAGCGATCGTATTTACTAACGCTGCGTCACCAAAGCAGTTTAACCTTTTGAGCGCCACGGTCTTGTCTTCTTCTCCCTTAGCCTTTATTATTCCCAAGTCACTTGGGGCTAACGATACCCTAAGGCTAGACCAGTGTCAGGATATAAGAGGGCACTGAGTTCCCAATGACGACTGCCATATAATGTTCAAGGTAGCCGGGACCGACGGCTTAACGTGCTCTTCGAGGCACGGAGCAGGCGATAATTATTGTCAATGAATACTAGTCCAGCAGCCACCGCCTGTTTTTTTTAGTGAATAATAACAGGCTGAATCTTTGTGAGCAGGTTCGGTTCGACGAGACGCCCAAGCTTTTCCCTTGAAAAATTTTCGATAGAGGTAGCTAATGTACTACGCAGGTATAAAACATGTCGATCTGGTGGGGTGTCGAAATTGTCTGAATAACAGTAAGATTTTTTTCGAATATTGAGGTAATTGGACGATAAACTCGGAAAAACAATTGTCCTACAGAATGGAGGGTTTGACTGGAGCGTCCTGTCTCTGAATATGTCTAAATAACGAGGTCATCAAAATTATTGATAACAAGCAGATTTTTTGTATGCAGCTTAATAAATATTTGTACAATCAAATGGCCACATAGTCCTTCAAATGTAGTGGTACGGTTTACCAGTCCTACGTTTAGAAGCTGTCCATTCCACGGTAAGACTTTTTTCATTAATAACTGTAGGACAAAAATAACACGTTGACTTTCTTGTTTGACTTTCTTGTTTTTATTTGAAATGCCTATAATTTTGAAAATAATAATAATAATAATAATAATGTTTATTTATTAGGCAGTCCATTGTTTACAAAATAAGATATACAATGACAACCGCACTAGGCAAAGCCTGTATCGCGGCTGTCAGTAATACAGAGTTTTTCTTAGGACTAATCTTAACAATATAGCCAGCAATTATATAAAAATAATAGTGTTTGTGTGTGTGTGTGTGTGTGTGTGTGTGTGTGTGTGTGTGTGTGTGTGTGTGTGTGTGTGTGTGTGTGCGTGTGTGTGTGTGTGTGTGTGTGTGTGTGTGAGGGTGTGTGTGTGGTGTGAGTTTGTGTGCGAATGTATGCGTGTGTGTCCAAAAATCAGGTTCTCACTGAACAGGTTTTAATAATCGTTCTACCTCGTGATAGTTCAGGCCAGATAAGTACTTTATCACTTTTGCTTGCATCTCGCGCACAAAGTCCCTTTTAAATTTACATACTTTACAGATCTTATTGTATAAGTAAGGAAAAAGGTAATGAGAGAATCTCTGTGCAAAAGTTGTATTGACTGTAGGGACTTGGACTCTAAAGATTCTTTTACTCAGTAAACCTTGGTAGTTGTTGACATTTAATGTCTGTTTATGTGTAAAGCTGACAGCAACTTTTACGTAAAGGCGGCGTATACTTAACAAATTGGCTTCTGTGTATATCTGTTCAGTGGGGTACCTGATAGGCTTTTTTAGCATAACCTTTATCACCGACCTTTGAGCCCTTTCTAGTGAAATTAAATGTGACGCTGATGTGCCCCCCCACGCATTTATACAATATGTCAAAATCGACTGGCAAAGAGAAATGTAAATATTTTTGACAAGTTCTGCATTTGCTACGTCTCTGACTTGTTTCATGGCATAAATTATCTTTCTGGTCCTGGATGATAGAGCTGCACTGTGATCGCGAAATGTTAGTTTGTCATCAATATCGACGCCTAAATATTTGATGCAACGAACTCGTTGTATAGAATTACAGCTACAGGAATTTACATTATCCGCTTCATTGCAATGACGCTCATGAATCATGATGGCAGAAGTGGCTAGTGGAGACGATATTGCAGTTTTATGGAAACATAGGTATTTTGATTTGTTAATGTTTAATGTTAATAAATTATCAGAAAGCCAACTCGTGACTTTTGCCATGCCATGTTCAACATTTTTGAAACAATGACTCCAAGTAGTATCATGAAATATCACTGCAGTGTCATCAGCGTAACAAATGATTTGAGCATTTTGTAATGGTAAGGTGGTAAGACTATTTAGATAAATTAAAAATAAGGTAGGACCCAGAACACTACCTTGTGGTACGCCGAATGATAGTTTTACTGAAGAACTAACCCAAGAATCTATTTTTAAACACTGTTGTCTTTCAGTTAAATAACTCTGGAACCAGTCAAGAGCAATACCTCTGACACCGATACTTTCCAACCGCCTCAGCAGGATTGGAATCGACACAGTGTCGAAGGCTTTTGCGAGGTCGAGAAAAACTCCCACGCATACCCTGCTCTTATCTAAATTTTGTACCACATTATCAATCAGTAGCTTAACTGCATCCTCAGTTGAGCGCTTTTTTCTGAATCCAAATTGATTTACCGATAGAAATTTATTACTTTCAATGTATTTTACCAAATGTTTATTAACAATTCGTTCTAAAATTTTCGAGAAGACTGGCAGTAATGAAATTGGCCTAAAGTTATTGGGGCAATTAGTTTCACCACCTTTATGTATCGGTGTAACTGCTGCTGATTTCCAGACATCTGGGACTGTTCCAGTGCTTAAACTAATGTTAATGATAACAGCAAGGGGCTTAACAATATGATCCTTAATAGCTTTTATGAACTGGATAGAAATGCTATCAGGACCCGGTGCAGTATTAGATTTTAGACTGAGAATAATATTATTAATTTCATCTGTATCAGTTGGCTCAAAAAAGAAAGAAGAGGAAGGCGCATTGCCAGTATTCACTTTTTGTGCCAATTCATATTGCGTGGTATCTAGCTTTAATAATATCTCGTTAGCATATGATTTACCTACCGAAGCAAAAAAATGATTACATAAGTTAACTGATTCTTCAGGACAACTATTTATAGTTAAAAGATCAACGTTTTGAGACTTTGAAGTGGCTTTTCTGTGTGTGATTTCATTGATAGTATTCCAAAGTTCACGGGGATTGTCTTTATGTTTAACTAATAGGTTGGATTGGTAGTGGTTCTTGACTTTCCGTATTAGAGTAATATAAAAGTTCCGATATCTTGCGTAAACTATTGCCTTAATAAAACATGAAGGGTATTTTTTTATATCTAGGTGTAACTTATCTTTTACGCGAGAGCATTTAAGTAAACCTTGGGTCATCCAGGGTTTCAATATGATTTTTGATCTAGATATAGGGGAACGTTGTGAGTTGTTATCTAATATTTTCTTTATGATCCCTACAAAAGCTTCAGCTTGTTCCGTAATATTAGAAATATTGCTTAAAGATGACCAATCAATATTAATAAATTCGTCTGCAATAGAATTGTAGTCAATACGTAGTCTATACCTAGGAGTAGGGACTGGTTTTACTATTGTTCCAGTTATGCCTGTTATGATAATTTTATGGTCAGTTATGTTTGATGAACAGATTATAGTCTCTACATCTATTTTACCCGAAAAGAATACGTGGTCAATACAAGAACCCTCTCTTGTTGGCCGGTTTACAGCTGGTTTCAGGCCTAGTTCAGCGAGTGTACACAGATATGTTGAAACATGATTAGAGTCCGCATTATTAATGTTAATATTTATATCGCCTGTGAATATTGTGCAATCTTTTAGTTTTAGTGTGGGTATCAGTCTGTGTAAAGAGTTAATAAAATTGTCGGTATTTTTAAAAGAAGGAGACCTGTAAACTCCCACTATCGTAACTGTGTTTGGAATGCTCAATACTATACAGTCAGCATCCTCAAATATAGGTTCATGAACTAATGGCGACCAAATATTCCTAACGTAAACTACTACACCACCGGCTTTGTTCCCTAGTTTCGTTGTGTGAAAAGAATTATACCCCTCGATTTGTGGAATTGTTGTCGAATTATTTAGCCAGCACTCGGTAAGTATAATTGCATCAAAATCAATTTTAAATCTGTGTAAAACTACTAAGAATGCGTCAAAATTGCGATTTAAACTACGAATATTCAATGTTAAAGCTTTAAATGTGTGGTGTTTTATAATTTCATGACAGTCCTCTGCTAAGTTTATAGAATGACATTTTATAGGGAGCGAATTATCTATACATTGTATAAGTTCTTGCGTAGTCATGGTGGTTTTTTAACAATTAAAATGAATTGAAAAGTGAGGCAATGAATTTTATAAGTCATTCTATAGCGTGCCAGTGTGAGTGAAAACGTGGTGAGTTACTGCATTCTTTGCCTAAATCAAACAGTGGCCTACCAAAAAATAAGTATGTATCGCTAGTCCTACAAGAATATTGAAAATAACATTATTTCGTTTTATTAAATTCAGAAATACGGCGGGTGATATTATTTTAAGAAAAAACAAAGCTCCGCGTTGTTATTGAGAATTTCTAAACAGGAAAAGCAGCCTACCCGAGCATTGAACCCGGGACTGACTGCCGTGTTTAAGCATAGCGGTCGTATTCACTAACGCTCCGCCGCCAAGGTAGTTTAAATTTAGGTTTTATATTCCAAAATAAACTAAAAATCGACTTTGGTATGTTAGTTGACCGTTTATTTTTATTTTGACCTAAAATTAGAACAGCCCACGAGCCGGAATCACGTTTAGTGTAATATGTATATCAAGAGTATAAAATACTAGCAATCCGCCGCGGTTTCACCCATGTTTATGATTACTGTGCCGCTCTTGTGGCTCGTAGCGTGATGTTATATAGCCTATGTTACTCGTGGATAAAGTAGCTTTCTAATAGTGAAATAATAATTAAAATTGGTTTAATAGTTTTAGAGTTAGTTGTTTACAAACAAATCTTTCCTTTTTATAATATTTGTATGGATGCTCGCTATGCAGTAAACGCAAGAGAAACATAATTATTGCCCGCGGTCACTGTTGATCGTGGAAGCGTTTAAAGGGTTACGCTTGGGTAATAGTCATGTAACAAAATGGTATGGTCATGGTCATAAGAATTAATCCGTACTAATAGCAAGAATGTGAATGTAACTGTCTATTTATAACGTTTTAAGTGTTTTACGGCTTAACTGCATTATCGATTATAATTCAATTTGGTATTTTACGGCTTAACTGCATTATCGATTATAATTCAATTTGGTATTGAGATAGCTAGGGGAGAGACATAAGGTAATTTAAAGAAAACACGAAGATGTTGATGAATGCTCGACGTAAAGTTTTTATTTATATTTTTTTTTATATAACTAAGGTGGCAAACAAGCATACGGCCCACCTGATGGTAAGTGGTCACCGTAGCCTATGGACGCCTGCAACACCAGAGGCATCACTTGCGCGTTGGCGACCCTTTAGGAAAGGACGTGGGAAGGAAAGGGAGCGGGATCGGGGAAAGGGGGTGATTGGGCCTCCGGTACTCTCACTCACCGAACGAAACACAACAGTAGGACTACTGCTATTCGACGTCGATATTCTGTGAGAGGGTAGTCCTTCCCCGGTCGAGCCGGCCCATTCATGCTGAAATCAGCGAGGCTCTACTACTCAAAAGTATTTACGTAAGAAACATTTATTAAGAAAAACTGGGAAAGGGCCCGTGTCCTGCATTGGGAATCTTTATACACAAGGCAGGTATTATTATCGTTTTTACAAGTCCTGTGCGCCTCTTAATAAGTATATTATGTATTGTATTTTGCTTTTGTGTATGTTAGTTAATCTGTCATTGCAGTGCCGTCAATCAAACTATATATTAATACGTGAAGCAAAAACTACCCCTTTTTACGAAAATTGCGCGGTCCGAGGAGTATGAAATTTGGCCCAGTTAAAGTTTATATGGAGAAGGAGTGACGAATCCTAATATTTATATAAAATATAAATTTTATATAAAATTAATGAAAAAACACTACACGCACACAACCATGCATTTGACACACGCAGTGGAAGCGCGTAACTATGGTTACATATATCAATATATAATGACATATATCAGCAATATCTTACAAACTTTGGTCAAATTTCGAGCACTAGGCGACCGCTAGTATCAATAAATAAATATATCAATTCTCAAAATTGTCTTATTTTATGTTTAATACAACACACTAAAACCACACCGAAAACATTAAATGAATTTTAAATACATAGTTTAAATTTAAACAAAAACACGAGTTTAACTTTGAAACGATCTCGGTTATAATTTAACAGATATGTCGTTATAATAAGTTCTAGTAATTGAACAGGAAAATAGTTATATGTATTTAAGACAATCACTTTTTCCGTGGAATAGAAGCTTGGTTATCCATAACACAGGTTTTTACCTAGCTTGGAAACCAGTCTCCCAATACCTTTTATTGACAACATTGTACTTTTGTGTATAATTGTGATATGGGAGAAAAATTAATTATATTATTATTATTAATAATACACAAGCACGAGAATGACGTGAATACTTGTTACATAAACTTTCTTATGTATGTGTTGTTATGTAGGTATTATATACATGACACGTGTTGGTCCTGGCCATCATTTACCTTTTTTTTGGCGGTTAGACAATTTTCTGCACGCTTTTTGTTATTCTTTTTTTGTATGACACGCACAAAATTTGTCACCTATATCTAGGACGAGGGAGGCAGAGGAGTGTGACACTTACTCCGCCAGCTAAGACTTAAGATTTTATGAGATACCAAAATCCGTGCTATTTCTGAGAAGTTTTTGGCAGGTAAACCCAATAACTATTTGAATCAGATTTGTGAGTTGAACTCAAAAACTCATGGACAGCATATACATGATTTTGTTCGTGTTTTTAAGCTCTCCTACGACTTTCCGTAGCGGTCAGGGTTCTTAGATGTCAAGGTCCTTTAGTGGTCGGTCCCACAAAAGATTGCAGTCAAGCAACCTTGTATTGTTTCTGCAGTCAGAATGGTTGCCAGGCAACTTAAGCGTTTTGCAGCACCGCTTTGCACAACGCACATACTCATTTTTGAAGAATCGGTAACGAGCGCTATAGGTGTATCCGAAGACAGACAGCGGTGGATTGGACGATTTGACCGGCATTATAGAACATATGAATTCCTAAACTACAATTCACGAAGGACCAAACCATAAAGTCTGTTGGATCCGACCTACACTGGACTCGGCAAAACAAACCGTGACTACCCACCGTGGACTGATTTCAGCATGAAGGGCCGGCTCGACCGGGGAAGGACTACCCTCTCACAGAATATCGAAGTGAAATAGCAGTATTCCTACTATTATGTTTCGTTCGGTTCTCTTTCCCCTTTCTCGCTACTTCTCCTTCCACTTCCTTTCCCAAAGGGTCGGCAACGCGCAAGTAATGCCTCTGGTGTTGCAGGCGTCCATAGGTTACGGTGACCACTTACTATCAGGTGGGCCGTATACTTGTTTGCCACCTTAATAGTATAAAAAAAGACAACGAACAGCTGGCCATTTTTATTCGTTGGAAAAAATTCCGTCGTCTGTAGAACATCTTATCAGAGTTGCAAGTGTTCATGGGGTACAATAACCAGTGACGCAGGAGTAACTACCTGCATGGTGGTTACAGAGACATGTTTGTTAATACAAAAATATATGAAACGTGTTCCTTTTAACGAATGAATGATGACATCTTACTAACACAATTGAATGCGGTCAACTGATAAAAAGTGTGCAATTATTATTATGGATATTACGTAGTGTGACTGATCAAGCGTTGAATGAAATAAAATAACAGGAAAACCTGTGAGCAAGTCTCAATTTATTTGACTGCACGGATGGCGTGGTGGTTTAACTGGTCGCCTCGCCAATACCACTGCGCCGAGTGTTGTGGGTTCAAATCCCACACGGGACAAAAATTTGTGTGGCCCACAAATGGTTGTTCCAAGTCTGAATGTTCTTCGTGTCTAAATACTAAGAGGTCGCCGCTTAGTATTTAGGTCACAAAGTAACAGCTATGAAGATACATACATAATTAAAGCAGCTTTAAATTAAAATTACGACATCACAATAATTGAACAATGTTCAATAATTTAAATAGGTAGTTTAAATCATTTAATTTAATATAAAATTGTTATATCAAACAATTTTCATTTATGAAGTTGAATATAATAATATTATAAAAACAATAATTGCGTATCTGTAAATTTTTCAACTAACTTTTAAGCAATAATATAGACATATTTTTCGCTCCTTCTCCTTCCCACTTCCGTTCCTAAAGAGTCGGCAATGCGCTAGTGATGCCTCTGGTGTTGCAGTCGTTCATAGGCTACGGTGACCACTTACCATCGGGTGGGGCCGTATGCTTGTTTGCCACCATAGTTGTATAAAAAAAATAGTTTGTGCCCGCGGCTTCGCTTTAGGTTAACAAGGTAACAGTGCTTTTTGCTAGATAAAAGGTATCTTATGTCCTTTTCCGTTCCCCTGACAACGTGCATGCGAAATTTCATTATGATCGGTTAAGCAGTTAAAGCGTGAACGCGTAACAAACAAACTCATATTTGCATTTATAATACTAGCTTTTGCCCGCGGCTTCGCTCGCGTTAATTTAGAATTTGACAATCAATTCGGGTTGTACTCTGCTTGTAATAATATTATGCAATCATGATTCGAAAGACACGTGGCGCCATCTATTATCATAAGGACGTTATTATTGTTTTCCTCGGGAACAGTAATTTTTTTCGGGATGAAAGGTAGCCTATGTCCGTTTCTGTATACCTGTCAACGTATATGCAAAATTTCAGGATGATCGGTTCAGTGGTTTAGGCGTAAAAAGGTAACAAACAAACAAACTCATATTCGCTTTTATAATATTAGTTAGGATTAGGATTAGTTAGCAAAATATGCTTTTGTACTTGTGTTTTAGTCTTTGTTATTTTATCGCGTTAAGTTAACTTATGTGGCACAAACATAGCCACCATATCCCTCTGTATTTATTATCCCTGTCGTAGGTATACCCTCTGTATTCATTATCCCATAGTTTATAATAATTATGTACGAATGATACAGTGGCGTTTTGACCCAAGCAATACCGAGGTCGTTTCTACCGTTAAAATAAATAGCTGAGCTATTTATACACTGTATATAAACACATTACTCGCATGTAAAGTACGAAGCATTTCATTGTCTGTGCCAATTCTTAGACGGGAAACGTGTTGAATGGAAATTCCCGAAAGACATTTTGTAGAGATTCATAATATTAGTTTGAAAACAATACATAATATTGAAAGTTAGGTGGTTGCGTCGTCGTTGTTACTACGCCAGTGTTGTGGGTTCGAATCCCACACGGGATATAATATATTATTATGTTATATGCATAAATTCTATGCATAAATAAGGCACGTTTGGCTGTTTATAGAGGACTATTAGTGCCCACACTTATGTATGTAAGTGAATGTTGGGTATGGCAAAAGAAGCATGAGAGCATAATAAATGCTGTAGAAATGAGAGCGTTGAGAAGCATATATGGTGTGACTCTGAAAGATAGAATAAGAAATAGTGTGATTAGAGAGAGATGCGGCATGAAAGTGGATATAGTTACAAGAATAGAACAAGGTATGTTAAGCTGGTTTGGAGATGTAGAAAGAATGGATGAGGAAAGACTGACTAAGAAAGTTTATAAGGCTAGTGTGAATGGAACAGTCGCAAGAGGAAAACCTAGTCGAACGTTTCTCGACCAGATCGGAGGCGTTCTGGACAAAGGCCAGGTTAAGAGCTCCTTGAACCGACACGGGCGTGTATGAGGAATGTGATGAAAGTGAATGAAGCCAGAGAAGTGTGTCAGGATCGTAGCAAATGGAAATCCGTAGTCTCTGCCTACCCCTCTGGGAAACAGGCGTGAATCTATGTATGTATGTATATATTCTGTGACCGAGTGTTTCTCGTGTTAACTGTATGAATGTAATAAGCATTTTAGTAGTGCGGGCGTCGTATTTTTTTAAAGTCAATGACCTTTATCCCTAAATACATGTGTAAGTAAGCATTTCTTAAACATTTCAATTAATTTATATATTAATAAGAAACTGTTTTGCGTATCGCCGAGGCTTAGGGTTAGTGTATCCAACTGCTATGCATGTAGTCTAGGATTCGATACCCGGGTCAGACAATGTTTTAGGCTTTTTCAGTAGCAGGTCTAATGGTAGCTCTACATCTCGACCAGGCCATTTTCAGTGGTAAATTTTTATTTTATTTTATATGCTCAGTGGGGAGACCAACAAACTGCAATGCAGAGGGTCTCGGGTTCGAATCCAAGAACCGAAGTTATATGACTTTTCGAAATTATGTGCGTATGTATTGATTGACAATTATCGCCTGCTCCGTGCCTCGGAGAGCACGTTAAGCCGTCGGTCCCGACTGCCATGAACATCTATGGCAGTCGTTATTGGGAAGTCAGTGCCCTCTAATATTCTGACAGTAGTCTAGCTTTAGGGTATCGTTAGCCTTCGGGTTGCGGAGGTCAGATGGCAGTCGCTCCGTGTAAAAACTTATATCCAGTCAAATCCGGTTACACTAGAAAGCCGACCCCAAGTGACTTGGGAATAATAAAGGCTAGAGAGAAGATATATGCATACTTAGTTTCATGCCCATATGCCTGGTGTAGAGGTGTTTGTCACCCACATTTCGAAGCTACCGTTTTTGTTCTCAAACTTATTGCCGCCACACTCAGTGCAAGACTCTATAATGTTATAAAGTTCCTAAAAAACAAAACCGAGAAACAGTTTGCCCGAACTGTATATTGAACCCGAGACCACACAATTAGTCTTATATAATCACATACTTATACCGCAGGACCAAAGAGGTCGTTTGAAGGTAATTAATTGCATGTTTTAACCCAGTGCGTTGGATTGCAAAATGCATATTTTAACTCAACCTGTTTTTAACCTGCTCGTTGGTAACTAGTTATAAAAGTAATCACGTGGTTTACCTACGAATGCTAGGTAGTGGTTGGACCGGTACAATAAGAGCCAATATATCAATGGTCATATAACTTTTATCTAAGGAATATTTTTGACCTATACAGAAAACTAGCGAGAGTAGTACAAAACCTTAACAAATTATACATCTAAACCTACATCATGAATCACTCTGTCTATTGGTGAAAACCACATGAAAAACCGTTCAATAGTTTTTGAGTTTATCGCGAACAGACAGACAGACCGACGCGGTGGGAGACTGTTTTATATTATGTAGTGATATTATGTCAAACCGCCATATTAAATGCGCAGATTAAGAGTTATGTGACCATTGAAAATTGGTCCCTTAATTAAAACAAAATATTTATAATAATACATGCATCCTACATTTAAATAAGGTCACCTTTCTGGCCGTTAAGTTCTCATCCGTCACAATGGTGACATGGCATCTATATTAT
This sequence comes from Catocala sponsa, assembly GCA_963564715.1. NCBI lineage: Eukaryota > Metazoa > Arthropoda > Insecta > Lepidoptera > Erebidae > Catocala > Catocala sponsa. The sequence goes on from OY751352.1 coordinate 4,341,998, forward strand.
AAATTTATTCTTCTTCTATATTTTAGATAATAAAATCCCTAATGATATTAAAAATTGTAATGTATGTAAAAGTATCTATACTAATATTATTAAGCTGAAGAGTTTGTTTGTTTGTTTGTTTACTTGAACGCGCTAATCTCAGGAACTACTGGCCCGATTTGAAAAATTCTTTCAGTGTTAGATAGCCCATTTATCGAGGAAGGCTATAGGCTATATATCATCACGCTAATATCAATAGGGGCGGGGCACCAATGAAGAATGTTTCAAAATCGGAGTGTATTTTTTCCTTTTGAGAGCTTCCGCTGCGTGCGCTGCGTAAATAGTTAAAGTTTCGCAAAAATCATGTATGACAGAATTGTTCCCCTTTAAAAGCTCTAAAAAAAAGTCCGCGACAGCATATGTCTATCTTTTAAGGTTGGCTCACTATAACCATTTTTATGCTAACGAAATTTGTTCTAAAATAATGCATTATTTGCGAAGGTATTTTTATAAACATGATATTAATCCTTATCCAAATAAATACGTTATTCATCACAAGTATTTAATTTAAAACAAAATTGCCCTTTACATCATTCGATTTCAATTAATATCTTAGGAGATATAGCAGTTTTAAAATAACATCGCAGCAAAATAATTACCCATTACAGACAGTACAAACGATGTTTCTCCTGGTTTATTCTGCGTGATTACTACTGGTTCGATTTCAAAAATTCTTTTAGTGTTGGATAGCCTATTTATCGAGGAAGGCTATAGGCTATATAACATCACGCTACGACCCACGGGGGCGGCGCAGTAACGATAAACGCGGGTGAAACCGCGGGAACATCTAGTTTAAAAATAAATTAAAAATAATTCTAGCCTATAAATGTTATTATAGTATTCATGAATTGAAAATAATTTTAATATTTAATTGTTTTTAATCTATAATTATAATGTTTAGTTGTTTATTTTCTTTACTTTGATTTTAATGACTAATTTGATTTGAGATTTACTTTACTTTTATTTCTATAACACTAATTTGATTATAAGGTATAATGTTTAATTCATATTAGCTTATCTAATTTATCTCATTTAATATTATTTTGCGCGCCGTGTGCCGCGGCAAAACATGCTGTACACAATTATTTTACTGAACATCTTGTTTTATGCAAATAAATGAAATTTGAAATTTGAAATTCTCCCTGGCCTTTATTATTCCCAAGTCACTTGGGGTCAGCTTTCTAGTCTAACCGGATTTGACTGGATATCAGTTTTACACGGAGCGACTGCCATCTGACCTCCGCAACCCGAAGTCTAACGATACCCTAAGGCTAGACCAGTTTCAGGATATTAGAAGGCACTGACTTCCCAATAACGACTGCCATAGGTGTTCAAGGCAGCCGGGACCGACGGCTTAACGTGCTCTCCGAGGCACGGAGCAGGCGATAATTGTAAATCAATACGCACATAATTTCGAGAAGTCATATAAGTAACTTCCGAAAGTCAGAGGTGCGCGACGTGGGTTCGAACCCGAGACCCTCTGCATTGCAGTCTGTTGGTCTCCCCACTGAGCTATCGCTGCTGTATTATAAATATAGTATTATCAGTATTATCACGCAAACAGCAGCGATAGCCTAGTGGGAAACTATTGGACTGCCACGCAGAGGTCTCGAGTTCGATCCCAAGGCGCGCATCTCTGACTTTTCGAAGTTATGTGCGTACTAGATGTTCCCGCGATTTCACCCGCGTTTATCGTTACTGCACCGCCCCCGTGGGTCGTAGCGTAATGTTATAAATATAGTTAAGTTTGTTAATATTAGTAAAGTTATAAATTAAGTCTGTTGCTTTTGTTTATGTAAATAATGAACAATAAATAAGATGTGTTGTGGAAAAAAAACAAATGGATTATAATTAAAGTCGTATCTTCTTAAATATTTTATAATATCTAATAAGATACGACTTCATATATGACAATGTAAACATTAATTACACATGCATAATTAATCTTTTATTAATAAAGATAATGTTAGAATATCTTTAATCTCAAACCACGAGCGGAGCACTTCAATCCCGTGTGGCCCGTCCCGTGTGACACGGCGCGTGACATGACGCGTGACACCCCGCGTTTGACGCAACGTGACACTTCCCGCCCGACGCAAACCGAGATAATACTTTCGTCTATTTAAAACTTCAACCAGTACAAATATTTCTACAATGATTATCGTTTAAACTGGTTCTTTGGAACCAAGAATAGTGTCTGCTTATTGATAACCCAGCTGTCCGCAGCGGTTTCACCGATGTTTTCATAATTAATATTATAAGTTACAGTTGCCAAACAAGACTATTGTTTGGCAACTGTAACTTGTAATATCTATCTTATCTTATCTCATGTGGGGGCCAGTCAGTGCAGACCGGCGACACTTCGACCCAGTGGGATCTTTTGTGTCGATACTCTCCCAATAACGACTGCCATAGATGTTCATGGCAGCCGGGACCAACAGCTTCACGTGCTTGCCGAGGCACGGAGCAGGTGATAAAATTGTCAATCAATACGCACATAATTTCGAAAAGTCATATAACTTCCGAAAGTCAGAGATGCGCGACGTGGGTTCGAATCCGAGACCCTCTGCATTGCAGTCTGTTGGTCTCCCCACTGAGCTATCGCTGCTCTTTTGTAATATCTATACTAATATTGTTTGTTTGAATTTGAACACGCTAATCTCAGGAACTACTGGTTCGAATTGAAAAATTATTTTAGTGTTGGATAGCCCATTTATCGAGGAAGGCTATAGGCTATATAACATCACGCTTTTACCAATAGGAGATGAGCAGCAATGAATAATGTTGCAAGAACGGCTAAAATTCTCTTATTGAAGCAGACGAAGATGTCGTCTTGGGTCAGCTAGTGATGTTATATACATACCTTCTTCAAGAATTGGGCTATCAAGCGCGAAAAATAAATTTCAAATCTGGCTGGTAGTTCTAGAGAAAAACGGGCTCAAAAAAAAATACATATATGCTCTTCGACTTTAGTATATTATTAACTTTTACCCGCGGTTTCACCCACGTTTATGATTATTGTTCTTCTCCCGTAACTCGTAGCGTGATGTTATATATGTTAATTCTGCATAAAGTAGCTTTTAATGTGGAAAGAATTTTTAATATCGGCCTAGTTGTTTCTCAGTTTAGTCGTTATAAACATGTATACAAAATATAAATGTTGTCTCATTTTTTATCATCTTTTCTCTTTATAATATTAGTATTAATATAGATAAGTATAGGTTTGTTCCCTTTATTATCCCTTTATCCTTACTAAAATTATAAATGCGAAAATGAGTTAGTTTGTTTGTTTGTTTGTTACGCTTTCACGTCTTAACTACTCAACCGATCGACATGAAATTTTGCATACATGTTGTCAGGGGTACAGAATAGGACATAGGGTACCTTTCATCCAGAAAAAGAACTGTTGCAAACCTAACCTAACCTAACCTACATGCAAGCCGCGTGTGAAAACTAGTATTATATATTATTAGATTCAGCCCGCGGCATCGCTCGTGCTAATGTAAAAAAAAGTTAAGAAAACATATAGAAATAATATATAAATATCTATGTATTATCTTTCCTTTTTTTTTCATGTACATATATTAGAGATGAAATATAAACTGAAAGCAGAAACTAAAAGATTTTATAATGAACTAGCTTTTGCGCGCGGCTTCGCCCGCGTGGTACCTACATCAATAAAAAGTAGCCTATATCCTTTCCCAGGTTTTAAACTATATCTGTACTAAATTTCATCTAAATCGGTTGAGTGAATTAGCCGTGAAAAGGTAACAGACAGACAGACAGATAGACAGACAGAGTTACTTTCAAATTTATAATATTAGTAGGGATTATATTTTGTTTGCCAAATAAGACAAGATATACAAACTCTAATTGATGTTCAACAATACATTTTGTGTTATTTAGCACGTAATAAATGTTTATTAGAAAATTGGAGTGGCACGTGTATGAACATATGTATATATATATATATGTACTTACTTATCTTATCTTATGTGGGGGCCAATCAGTGCAGACCAGCGACACTTCGACCCAGTGGGATCTTTTGTGTCGACACTCTCCCAATAACGACTGCCATACATGTTCATGGCAACCGGGACCGACGGCTTAACGTGCTCTCCGAGGCACGGAGCAGGCGATAATTGTCAATCAATACGCACATAATTTCGAAAAGTCATATAACTTCCGAAAATCAGAGGTGCGCGACGTGGGTTCGAACTCGAGACCCTCTGCATTGCAGTCTATTGGTCTCCCCACTGAGCTATCGATGCTCTTCATATATATATGTAACAAATCTTTGTCTGTATTTTACAAATGCAGTGTATGACCAATCAAAGAATTAGGTGAAAGTGTATCTCACCTTTATTTATCTAACAACTCTAGGTCTCGCGTGATATACCTAGGATTAGAAATTCGTTAAACGTGATGAGAAAAAATTAAATTTAGGATTGCCATATTTTTAATTTGAATTCTAAATATTCCAACATAAAATTCTCTGATGTCAGAATCGGCAATCAAACTTTAGACTGTACAATTGACAGTTCTTTGCGTATGCGCTGTTCTACTTACGCCACGGAGCAATTATTATATTAACAAATATTGGCAATCCGATAAAATCATTATATTTGAAGTGGCGAATGGATTGATTACTTAATAAGTTGTTTAATAAACTGTTTTAACCTTCCTCGGCTATTGCCGCAGTGCAGCGTAATACGCTCAAACTGATTACGAGGTTGGGTGAACGTAATGAAAGAGCCTAGTAGTAAAAATGTATTCCCTGTTTTCGCCACACATAGGTTTGAGCAAAACAATTTTGAGATAATTATAATCTACTAGCGGTCGCCTAGTGCTCGAAATTCGACCAATGTTTGCCTGTAAGATATTGCTGATATATGTCATTATATATTGATATATGTAACCATAGTTACGCGCTTCCACTGCGTGTGTCAAATGCATGGTTGCGTGCGTGTAGTGTTTTTTGATTAATTTAATGTATTTTTAATGCATATTTTATATAAATATTAGGATTCGCCCCCCCTTCTCCATATAAACTTTAACTGTGCCAAATTTCATACTCCTCCGTCCGCCCAATGTTCGTAAAAAGGGGGTCCAAAGTTTTTGCTTCACGTATTAATATATCGACATCTACGTTTTGTTACTATCTATGTTTTGCATCTTACCATAATTTATTTATTATTGTATTGCTTGGTTACTTGGTTTTTCAGACACCCAACATTTTTTAGTGTCCAAATTAATAAATCCTTATCACATTGAATTTGTTGATCACACAAATTGGCTCTTGGAGGATCGAGTCCAGATTTGTGTTAGCGAGATGACCATGTTTAGCTGCATGACGTTGGCATGACATTAGATACAATGCTTTATTCATTGTGTCTGGTGTCCAGCTATTTAATGCCTTGAGAACCTTCATAATCGACCTTTTCCAATGTATTCCGAGAGTTGCCCACATGTCTGGTTTTATCATTTGCAGCAACATCTACATATTATAACTGTTATATAAATAAATATAATATATATAACGTATATGTAACTGATAGCTAAGTAGATGAGTGTGTGGCCTAATTTTCAACACTGTACTGATAAAAACAATGCGATGTTCATATTAACTACTCAACTGGTTCAGTCTTAATAAATAATGTTATTTGTACAATAATAGTCGATATACTCGTACCTAGTGCTATGTGTTGTGATTTTTCCTTATTTTATTCTTCATCTCATCCGAAAGACGTCCCCTGCTGGACATAGACCTCCCCCGAGATTTTCGGAGTAATCCGCTTTCGGCACCAATTTTTTCGGCACCTAAGCTATTCCACTTTCAGCACCAATATTTATTTTTGCTTGGTGCCGAATGTGGAATAAAATACCTATTGGCGCTAAAAGTGGAATAGCTTAGGTGCCGAAAAAATTGGTGCCGAAAGCGGAATACTCCAGACTTTTTTCCACACAGACCGATATTGGGCCATCCACATTATTTTAATCTTTTATTTAAAACTAGATTTTGTCCACGGCTTCGCTCGCGTAAATGTAGGTTAGTACTTTTTTCCTGGATGAATTCCTATGTTCGATTCTATACCCCAGACAACGTGTATGGGAAATTTCATGACGATCGGTCGAGTAGTTAAGGAGTGAAAGTGTAACAAACAAACAAATTAATTCACATTCGCATTTATAATATCAGTAAGGATACAACTCTCATACTAGGAATGATAACTGTATCGCGGGGTATTACGGACATTAAAACAACGGTCACAAATAACCCCCAGACTCTTTACATTCAGACAGGCAGACCACACAAGTTTATGATTCGGCCCACACTAGAAAGAAGATAGAATTATTCCCAAGTCACTTGGGGTCGGATTTCTAGTCTAACCGGATTTGACTGGATACCAGTTTTTACACAGAGCGACTGCCACCTGACCTCCGTAACCCGAAGGCTAACGATACCCTAAGGCTAGACCAGTGTCAGGATATCAGAGGGCGACTTCCTAATAACGACTGCCATAGATGTTCATGGCAGCCGGGACCGACGGCTTAACGTGCTCTCTGAGGCACGGAGCAGGCGATAATTGTCAATCAATACGCACATACATTCGAAAAGTCATATAACTTCCGAAAGTCAGATGTGCGCGACGTGGGTTCGAACACGAGATTGCTGCTACTAAAATATTTGTTAGAAAAACCTAAAAATATTTCCAATTTAGAAATTGGATCTTGAATTATACCGTAAATTTGTGTGGCATTACATACTCCAGGCAATTATCAGTGAGTTTATCGAATTACTTATTTCATTATTTTCTTACTGCGTATATAAAGAATAGCACGCATTCATTACTAATCAAATAAGATAAATTTATTTTCTACGTAAACATTGGCATACATTTCATATCTTGCTTACGAATATTACGCATTTAATAAGTAAGTTATTTGAACGATTAAAGATGCGTTGAAATAAAGCAATTAAATATATTACAAACTAGCTGTTACTTGCGACTTCGTCCGTGTAGATTTTAACTAAAAAGTGTTTGTCTCCGCGGAACCCTATTTTTTTTTCTAAAATCAAAGTAGCCTAAGTTACTCCTTATAACATCAGCTATTTGCCAGTAAAAGACCCGTCAAAATCGGTTCAGCCGTTTCGGAGATTAGCCAGAACAAACAGACAGACAGACAGACAAAAATTTTAAAAATAGATTTTTTCGTATAGGTGCCTTATATACTTTCATATGCATTAGATAAAGAGCTGTTATTTTGACATTACAAACAGACACTTCAATTTTATTTACTTGGATAGATGGGTTTAACTTAGACCTGAATCGATCCCTGGAGATGGTAAGTGATATTGCGGCAGGCTAAGACAAAGATAGTTAAGATGAGCTGTCCTTAATAAAGACTAGATGTACCCGCGGTTTCACCCGCCTTTATGATTACTGCGTCTCCCGCGTAGGTCGTAGCGTGATGTTATATAGCCTATAGCCTTCCTCGATAAATGAGCTATCCCACACTAAAAGAATTTTTCAATTCGGACTCGTAGTTCCTGAGATTAGCGCGTTCAACCAAACAAACTCTTCAGCTTTATAATATTAGTATAGACTAGATGTTCCCGCGGTTTCACCCGCGTTTATCGTTACTGCGCCGCCCCCATGGGTCGTAGCGTGATGTTATATAGCCTTCTTCGATAAATGAGCTATCCAACACTAAAATAACTTTTCAAATCGAACCAGTAGTTCCTGAGATTAGCGCGTTCAAACAAACAAACAAACTCTTCAGCTTTAAAATATTAGTATAGATTAGTCGGAACGGCTATAGATTGAAAAGAATAGAAGAATAGTGGGTGGTCTTTGCCCTGCAGTGGGACTTTAAGTTGTCTCATCTCCAATGCTAATAAAGCGAGTGTTGAGGCTTCGACCCTCAAACGAGACAAAAATTGTGTGATTTACAAATACTAGCGGTGGCCTAGTGCTCGAAATTCGACCAAAGTTTGCCTGTAAGATATTACTGATATATGTCATTATATATTGATATATGTAACCATAGTTACGCGCTTCGACTGCGTGTGTCAAATGCATGGTTGTGTGCGTGTAGTGTTTTTTCATTAATTTAATGTATTTTTAATGCATATTTTATAAAAATATTAGGATTTGCCCCTCCTTCTCCATATAAGTTGTAACTGTGCCAAATTTCATACTCCTCCGTCCGCGCAATTTTCGTAAAAAATGGGTACATAGTTTTTGCTTCACGTATTAATATATAGATATAATAGTAGAGCCTCGCCGGGCAAGGACTACCCTCTCACAGAATATCGACGTGAAATACCAGTATTCCTACTGTTGTGTTTCGTTCGGTGAGTGAGAGTGCCGGAGGCCCAATCATCCCCTTTCCCCCATCCCGCTCCTTCCCCTTCCCACTTCCTTTCCTAAAGGATCGGCAACGCGCAAGTGATGCCTCTGGTGTCGCAGGCGTCCATAGGCTACGGTAACCACTTACCATAAGGTGGGTCGTCTGTTTGTTTGCCACCTTAGTTGTATATAAATGTTGTTCCAAAACTAGGTATATTATTATTTTTTTTTGTTTGTATCTATTATTTGAATGTTTGTATAATCAATAGATCGAATCTACAGCTCTTCATGCAGTGGCATGGCGAGGCGACCACTTAATTTTAAACCCCTATAGAACATTTAGCGTAATCGAAGCTATGAGTATGAGTATGTTCAAGGAATTGCTACTAAAAATATCTAATCGTTCGCTTATTGGAGAACGAAACTACTGTATGGTAGGTCTGCGAGTACTCCATAATGTTCTCGAATGTGCGCGGAATCCGGTCTCTTAGTAGCGGTCGATCTATCACTTGCTTGTGTGACAGATTGCCATCGATTATAACTGACGTAACCGCTTACCGTTCACCAACTAAAAAGCGGTTAAATGCAACTTCATATAATTAAACTTTTAACTAAAGATGACACTGATGTCACTGTTTTCTATCATACAAAAACGTCTTAATATTATGCTGACAAGAAAATAATTGTAAACACACATTTCTAGGTCAGCTTTTGACATCCATATAGCTCATTTTTAGACCCGAACTGCTGTTACGAATTTTCTTTTCGATAAGCTTAGTTACATTGCCTAACTTTGACATCGAACCCAAACCTGATGATATGCATTTCAAACATTTCTACAGGGTCGGCGCCCTGTAGAAATATTGCAGGTCATTAAATCGCCATTTATTGACATGCAATATTAAAACAGGTGAATGTTATCTTATCTGCTTCCATTTGGGATGAATACTAATTACATTATCTTGTGTTTTTAGCAAACAATTATAAAAATAATTTTATCTCAATGAATAATTCTTCTGTACGTGTATATGTCACTATAGCCGTCATAAATAGCAAAGCCGATTTAGATGAAAAAAATTGGGAGTGTTAGGGTGGATCTCGGGATGCTTTAGATTCACAATTTAACCCTATAAATGGCGCTGCGATAAGAATGCATACTACCTTACGGGTAAGTCAATCTCTAGCGGGTCGGCAAGTATATTATATTAGCTTTTGCCCGCGGCTTCGCTCGCGTTAATTTAGAATTTGACAATCAATTCGGGTTGTACTCTGCTTGTATAATTATATCATTCAATCATGATTCGAAAGACACGTGGTGCCATCTATTATCATAAGAACTTTATTATTGTTTTCCTCGGGAACAGTATTTTTTTCCGGAATGAAAGGTAGCTTATGTCCGTTTCTGTACACCTGACAACGTATATGCAAAATTTCAGAATGATCGGTTCAGTGGTTTAGGCGTGTAAAGGTAAGAAACAAACAAACAAATTTTCTCTTTTATAATATTAGTTAGGAAGTTAGGATTATTTAAATCCTATATACCTATTGAAGTATCGCCGGTGTCTGTTTTTACTATGGTTTGACACTGACGATAAATACAAAACGATTTTTTGTTTAAGTAGTAACAAAAAATATGGATATAAAAATGCTGTTTGAATATGTGCCAATACGTGAATAGAATAGAATACATTTTACTTGCATTGATTGTAGGTACATGAAATATAGATGCTAACAATGTTTATGATCCTTATACAATCTACCTTGAATAGGCATACAAACATTTAAGTAAGAGATTAAAATTTATCAGGATTTAAACAATCATTAACCAAATGAATGCAATTCGAAATCAGACAACAAATGTGTAAGAGCTAATGCTAATAACTGATATGAGAGTCTGATATCTAGTGTCTCTTGTACTAACGTGTCACTACTCAGTGTATAGGGATATAGAAAATAAAATATGGTATTGCACAGTAGGTAATATATTCCCCTACGTGCGTCTACGGTTCGGTGTGACAAATGACTGCCGCTGGCTGTACGCTAACTCACTAACTCGAAGTAATAAAGCATGGTCAGCATGGTAATACTACACATATAAGAAGTAATAAAGCATGGTCAGCATGGTAATACTACACATATACAGTGTGTCCCTACAAATGAATTAATGAAATGTTTGGAATTACAAAATTACGATTCATAATAATATTATAATATAATGGTAAATATAATTATCTAAGAAGTAATAATTAAAATTAAGAAAATAAATCAAATGTCAAATAAGCGTAAGTAATGTCAAAAACAATAATGCAATATTTCTATAATATATTAAAATGTAAAAAATTCCGTTGCTCGTATAGTTATACCTACATATGGATGACTGAATGGAAACTTTTAAACGATTTGAAAAAACTAGTGTTTCTATAACAGATTAGGGCGCGGTTAGATCGCGAGCTAAAATCACTTATATACAACAAAGTCAAAGTCAAAAATCTTTTATTCATTTAGGACACAAAGTAACACTTATGAACGTCAAACGGATTAGTAAGTTTTCAAAGGGTTTAGTGAGTTTTGAATAATAAAAACTTACTAACAGACTATCCAATAGTCTGTTAGTAAGTTAGAGCGATGGCGTCAGATCATAAATACATTCACACCTGTTTCCCAGAGAGGTAGGCAGAGACTACGGATTTCCATTTGCTACGAGCCTGACACACTTCTCTGGCTTCATTCACTTTCATCACATTCCTCATACACGCCCGTCGGTTCAAGGTGCTCTTAACCTGGCCTTTGTCCAGAACGCCTCCGATCTGATCGAAAAACGTTCGCCTAGGTTTTCCTCTTGCGACTGTTCCATTCACACTAGCCTTATAAACTTTCTTAGTCAGTCTTTCCTTCGTCAGATCAGTCAGCTTTAAATATAAGGGTAGGATGCTAGTTAACTTACAGCGCCAAACGTTCATATTAGTTGAGCTACAAGGTAGAAGATTATTTATAAACTAGTAAAACACTACTTTATTAGTTGAAAACTAACGATGACAGCACACCGGCGTCCAAATACAATAGGTTTTCAATTTTGTCTGGCATACCAATAATTGACAGGTTAATGGATTAAGGTACATAGTAGTTCTACCTGAATCCATTAAAATTAAGTATAATAATAATAATAATATTCTATCACATACACAACACCATCTAGCCCAAACTAAGCAGAGCTTATACTATGGGTACTAGACAATGGATAAACATACATATTTATATATACTTTTTGTAAATACATAAATATTATACATAGAAACACCCAGACCAAGACAAACATCCATGTTCAAGTATGAGAGCGAGTATCTCCTCTCTCAATCAATAGTTCGCAAAGTGATCCAAAAGCTATTGTCATTTCGGTCTAATGTCGGTCGGCCTCGATGGCGTAGTGGTTAGTGTAACTAACTGCGACATCTGAGGTCGCGGGTTCAATTCCCGCACAAGTCAAACATTTGTGTGTATGGACATGGATGTTTGTCTTGGTCTGGGTGTTCTATATATAAGTAATTACAAAAAAAAAGTAAGTATATAGGTATGTATATTTATCCATTCTCTAGTACCCATAGTACAAGCTCTGCTTAGTTTGGGCTAGATTGTGTTGTGTGTATGTGATAGAATATTATTATTATATTGACGCCGTAGGATTCATGAAACTTGTATATAACTTAAACGTTTAGTTCTGTGCCTCCTTTGACAAGTGATACAAGTCAAAAATCAACACTTTACAGGAAAACAAAAACAAAGATTTAAAAAAATCTAGTTCATGTTCTAAGTGGGCTAGGATTAACTTTAGTACTTATTTTTGTTGATAAAAATATTCACTTTCACTATTCATTTACATTTTTGTGGACAATATTAGATTTAAAGTAATTGTTTAAAAACCTATAACTTGTACCTTTTTTATTTCTAATACATCCTCCTCTATAATGTGATAAATTATACAATTACAGTTAAATTATATTGCACTTATAAGTTGTCTTTTTGTAAGATGAAAAATTAAATGTGCAAATAAATATATATCACACTTATATCATGAAACACAAAAAATAATGTGTGGAGCATTTACTTATAAAGGTTACAACTTGAAATATATCTATATTCACGATATTTTTGCAAAAATCCAGCCAGTTATATCACTTTGCACAAAATTATCTCCGAAACTATGGTAGATAGAAGAACGTGAGTTAGATCAAAAAAATCCTATTTTTTTTCTGATCATTTCTATGTAAAAATCACAAAAAGGGTACAACTCAACTTATATCACTCGTCACAGGAGGCACAGAGTTATAACAGGATATCGTAGTGTGAGCAGTTAAAAAACCAGGTGATAGATCTAATCTCGGGTTACCGTTATCTCCGGTAGTTTGTTGAAGTCAGGTCACTAGCGGTTCGGTTAATACTAACGTTCTATAAACTATAAGACTAATGCGCTAGTTAAGACTAACCCGGATAAGGTTATTTTTACTGATGACTTAACTTATCAATTGTTGGAATGCCAGTCATAATTGGAAACTTATTGTGTCTGGCCGCCGGTGTGCCTCTGCCACTCAATAGGTTAATGATAGTCATGTGTATTTTTATTCGTTGACAACATTACACCATCCGTGTTGAAAGAAAATAGGAAGCTACGAATCTGGTAAGATATCTAACGGACTAACTGTGAACGCAAGTTATGTGATAATTTATTATCATCCAACTAATAATTATTATAAATGCAATTATGTGAGTTTGTTTGTCACGCTGTCACGCCTTAACTACACGACCAGTCATCATGAAATTTCGCATACACAGGCATACTGAAAAGGCATAGGCTCGGGAACAGTACTTTTACCTTCATCCAGGTAAAATGTACTGTTTCCAAGCAAAGCCGCGGGCATAAGCTAGTAAACTTTTGCCCGCGGCTTTGCTTGGTATAAAGTGTATGCGAAATTTCATGATCGTGGAAAAGATGCAGAATAATTATCTGAAGCAATATGGAGTTTAACCTTATTATCCACTTATGTATCCAACCCTCGCTGTTATAGGGATGGTTGGTTATTATAAGCTGGAGGTAACGCGTAACTTAGCATTAGCAAAATATGTGCTTGATGTGTTCCGCGGTAGACTTAATAATCCCGATATATTGGATTCACTGAGGCTGCTCGTTCCAAACACCAGGATGCGGCAGGATCAAAGGGCGCGGGTTTTCGATGTCCCGGTGGCTCGCACTAACATTGGCAAGTTTGCCCCGGTTACAAGAGCCATAAGTTTAATAAATAGCGTCTCACAAAGGCTTGACATTTTAATTGTACGTTGGCGGAATTCGTGAGAGTGACCCTCGAGTTACTAGCAAAATAATTTTAATTACATTATCGCATTGGATGTAAACCTGTAATGATGGTGTAAGATTGTATATATAAATAAATAAAATAATCGGTCGTGTAGTTAAGGCGAAAATTCATATACCTATACTTAGTCAACTAACAAAATAAAAGTAAAATGTCTAAATAACCTTTGTGTTTTGCTTAAGAAACATGAAAATAAACTGCAGTTTCATACATGACGTAATATAAAAACGAGACGTTTTAGCTCGTATAACAATTTTAAATTAACGACTTTTAAATCTTTTTAATAATACGTTAGACATCACATTTTATTAAAACTTAACGTAACTAACTTGATTGGTTTTATTTTAGATTGCTTAGTTGCTAACCAGACATTCTAATAATATAATAAAAATGACGCACAACCGGCTGGTGCAAAAAAGTCTTCCTTTGAAATTCTATGGAGTCTATACAAGTGAATTATTAATTGATTTAGGTGCTATATAGCGCAGTGGTTTACGAGGTCCAGTATTGTGGGTTTGATCCCCATATGGGACAAAATTTTTTAAGATTCGTGAATTGTTCTGGTGTGTCTGGTGATTGGCTGAGTCGCACATTTTAATGTCTGGCAATTGCCAACAGTAGCGTGGAGTCTCATAATACACCAATTATACGAGTACAGACTTGCCAACATATTAACTTTGGCCTTAAAAGGTTTTTTTTTAAACAACTTGGTTGGCAAACAAGCATACGGCCCACCTGATGGTAAGTGGTCACCGTAGCCTATGGACGCCTGCAACACCAAATGCATCACTTGCGCGTTGCCGACCCTTTAGGATAGGAAGTGGGAAGGAGAAGGAGCGGGAAGGGGGAAAGAGAGTGATTGGCCCCTGCGGCACTCTCACTCATCAAACGAAACACAACAGGAATATTGCTATTATATTCTGTGAGAGGGTAGTCCTTCCCCGGTCGAGCCGGCCCATTTATGCTGAAATCAGCGAGGCTCTGATGTCTCTCCGTGTCATATTTGTACGGAAACCTCGGTGGGCGAGTTCGACTCGCAATTGCCTGGTTTTTTAATTTAGAATGTAGTTTTTAGTGATGTTAGTTAGTGATGCTAGCAACTGACCATTATAAAAAATACCAATCAAGCTCGCTTCATTAAGTTTGATTAAAATGATATGTCTAGCATATTATTACGAGAATATAACTTGTATAAGCGTCGTGCAGTCAGCGGCATAACTAGCTGAACATAACACCCATACCCACACACACATACCCCCTTACACACACACACACATACACCGTCACACACACACACACACACACATTTCTAACGTTATGAATGAAAGTTTATTTAATTTAATTCTAAAGGTAATCAAATGACTAATATAAAGTATCCTTAAACGGTTACTGTAGTGAAAGATGACAAATTATAATAATAGTAATTTGAGGGAAACAATGTGAGGAAACCTGCATGTCTAAGTTCTCCGTAATGGTATGTGCAGTCTGCCAACTCGCACGGGCCAGCGTGGCGGGCTATGGCCTTACCCTTCTCACCTCACACTTGAGAAGAGGCCCGAGTCCAGCAGTGGGACAGTTTAATACAGGACTGATATTATTATTATAAGTGACTGAATATTAATGGTGATAACAGAAATAATCCTCCATGTTATTAAAAAAAAGGAAAGCGAAGACCACTAACGACCCCATTCTATATTGTATTTTACATGCGAGTGACGCTGTGGGGTTGTGTTTAAATAAGTGTATATGTATATTCACGTCTAGTTTTAGTTTTGCAATAGATAGTTTGAGTGCATGTTTCTATGATTAGTGGTTTTGCAACGCTCCGTTAAAGATCATTTTATGACTTGGATATATTGTGAAATATAATCTCGTTGGATTGTTCAGCTAAAATGATTGCGAATGAGTCCAAAAATGATATTATATTATATACGTATATTCCTAACTAATATTATAAATGCGAATGTGAGTTTGTTTGGTTGTTTGTTACGCTTTCACGCCTTAACTACTCAATTCATTATGACATTTCGCATTTACGTCGTCAGGGGTACGGAAAAGGACATAAGGAACCTTTCATTCGGAAAAAGTACTGCTTCCGAGAGATAGAATATATTTTAACAATATTTACCGTAAAGCGAGCGTTGCCGCGGACAAAATCTAGTCTAGTTCTTCTAAAAATTTGTGTCACTGAACTCCTCCTAAACGGTTTTTGATGAAAGTTTTATGTGTGAATGCGTCCCTGGTTGGTTTAGATGAACTACTGAGCCCGATAGGTGGCGCTGCGATAGGGTCTTAGGATGTTTCTTCTTATTTAATTTAAGTATGCCTGTCCGGTCCTCTTCATTTTTATGAAATAAAAGAAGCTACTCGCAATTCTTATTTGTGGTTATCTGCTATCATATGTCATATAAAAGCCTCTCATACAAACTTTATAAATATTTAAATGAACGGACACAACGGGCCCAAACATCCAGTTTCGTTACAACTATTTGTAGATCACACAGTTGTCCACGACTGCCACTGTCAGCCGGAACAGACATAAATTATAAATAAAAAAATTGTTTGTTAATAATAATTTAACTATCTAAAATTTAAAGAGTTTTGATTACACCGATAATAAGTTAGATTCGTTTATTAAGTTGGTAATATCACACGATTCACACGAACGAATTTCATCAAGATTGGCTCAGCTATATTTTGACTGTGAGAACGTAACAATCAATCAGAATTACTTTCACATATTCATAGATATTATTTATAAATTAACTTCAGTATAAAAATTTATTACACTCTCATTGAGCCAGCTAAGTTTCAGGTCCTACGTAATAGGGGGCGAGTCTATTGTTATCTAACTGACACATTCCTAAACCGTGCTACTATCAACAATTACCTAATTAAAATATTGTATAAGAGTTTGTCAGATTTCGGGTGTCGAAACGGTGACCTTACAATCAGATGAAAAGATTAGTGTGGTTTTTAAACACACTAGCAAAAAGGGCATTTCATTTATATAAGATTCCTACATGGTTATTAGATAGGTCGAAATTATCGTTGGGTTTTCATGTCAAAAAAATGTTTATGGCAACATGGTGTTTGGAGTTACGTCTGAGCATGCGTGACAATAGGCTCGCGTATTACGAAGGACCATAACATATCAAGTAAAATGTGAGTGTCTTTCACTTTTGTCGAGCTCTTTGAGATATAAACACGTGATGTTATTAACAATTAGTCAAATAATTTAAACTGTCATTAAACTAATGATATAATTACAGACACAATGCACTAAATAATTAGGTACGCTAAAATAAGGGGCGTCACCGTTTAAAAAACAAATCCGTGTATTATAATATAAATTTAAGATAATATATAATTACCTATATATTGTTTAATTAATAAAGTTAATAACGCATAATATCAAAATACGTACACATTCACACGTAAAATCACATTAAAATATTTAAATATTTTCAACACAAATAATAATAATATTAACATAAAATAATCACCTGTACACAAAACACGAGCAAAAGTTTAAACAATCACTTGAATCACGCAATAGTTTAACAATAATAATAATAAATACAAATTAACGATTGTAATAATTATTACTGTGGACGCGACTAGAGAGAGAACACACGCGAATGTAACTGAGTCGACTAGTCGAGCCCTTGCGCTGCAGTCGGCGCACACGCATCTATAGAGAGGGGACATCAACATATCGATAATATCGCTCGTCGGTCGTATCGAGTCCAAAGTGCGACTATTTGTTTTATTTGCAATTTAATTGAGCGGATATCGCTTTGTTTTCCATTCTTATCGATTATGAGAATTTGTATTAAAAGTGAGTCACGAGCACCTATTTTCTTTGTTGTTTTATTTAGTCCGTTTTCGAACAATTCGTACTTGATGTCAGTCAAAAATATATAAATCATTTAGTTCTAGTGAACTGAATAATCGCTTGAATACGTCAGTACGGGTAGCGTAGCGAGCTGGTTTTCGTCTCGGAATCGACTTTCACTTGGGACAATTATTGTGTGATCCACAAAATATGATTGTTCTTATTCTTGGTGGATATGTGCTCGTTAATTGAATGTTTAAAAACATCCAGATATAAACAGAGACAAGGTTTGTACCGTAGTGCGGGCATCGTGTTACTTAAAAAAGTAAACACGAAAGAGAAGATTTATTTCTTTTCACTTAATTGTTCTGAGAAAGGAATAATACTTGCAATTAATATGAAGTATTAACCTTTACACATACAATAGAATCAGAAAATGTTAATTTAATTTTTGAGTCGCCTAAATGATAACAGGAACATTTTTCCTTGATGCTTAAAACAAAAATTGTGTCTGGTGTATCCGACGTATTGAGGTTAACTAAGCAGTTCCATAATAATATGACAAAATAAATGTGGAAGGGTCATTAGAGGATCTAATGTATATTGCTAGTTAGAAACGTTCTGGAGAAACTGGCATAGTTTGGAATGCCCTACTGAATCCTTGAAACATACTATTAGAGTAGCAGAACTAAGAGATATATAGAGGGATATGACAGGATCATAGCAAGTGGAAATTTGGCAACTCTGCCTTATTTATCAAGAGCTAATGAAGATGTCATTAAAATTTATTTTGATTTATATTTTTGTAAAGTAAGACGTTGTGACGTCACGGATATCTAAAGAATTCCATAAAAAAATAAGTGAACAAAAGACTATGTTGTAGTTTTAAAGATTTTGTTAGCAACAATAATTGTTGACAGTAAATTCAGAGTAAGTAGTATAGTCATCTCTTATTACATTGTATCGTGAAAGCATTATAAATACCTAACGAGATAATCGACACTCTGTTTACTTACACGTGCTAAAATATGTCATATTTAATAATTGCCTCGTTAAACAAGTGGCTCAAGAAGCATTGTTACGCAATAGCTAATTACAAGGATTCCATTGTTAGCTAATTTATTTAGAGATTTTTGTTACGCAATTGCTAGTAGCAAGTAACAGTACATAATCTGGGAGATCGCACTTCTCTTTTGCTTTCGAGAGCACCTTGACTCTTTAGATACTTCTGTTTCATAGTCTTGTGTTATTAAATTTAATGTAAGGTCTTAAAATACTTAGTAACTAGTAATTCTATTTTACTAAGTTAGGAGTCAGTATTAATGTTTTGTAGCAAGGACAGGCAAAGACATCACATAAAAATGATTATGAGTAACTCTATGGATTTACCAAAAACCGTTCTATTTCTAAATAAATGTCGTTATTGTCGGTTAACTGAACAATGGTTTGCAGAACTGAGAGAAGTCGTCGTTCATTATTAAGGTTACTTACTATAACTTATGGCTTTTTAAAATATATATATTTTATACTTATTCTATACCATTTGTAAAGAAGTTGTGCAAGACGCATGAATATGGAATTTCAATTATGCTTTCTTATTGAAATTTAAATCTGCTTGAATCGAAGAAGTCGAAATGTGAAAGTCAGCGGGTTGAAAAAATACTAGGTGGACATCTTTTGACTAAGTCGTAGACATTCTAGAGAACGACTATATTAAGCCGTAAACCAACCAATGTACATAAAGAATACAATCAAAGTAATAGAAACAAGAGAGATATATCTGAAGAACTGTTCAATACAAATATTCACGTAACGAGTAGAAATCGGGACACTCTGTATGTTGTATTCTCTCTGGCATGTATATATGTATGTATGTATCGATCAATAGAGTTTCTGACTCTTAATAGATCGGTAGTAAAAGTAAAGTAAATGTATTTCACATCACTAGTTCAAAGTGTTCAGTTGAGATAAAACAGCATTCAAATTAAATAAAAGATAAATACAATATAGATAAAAACAAAGTAAACCTGTTCGTTGATTAATTGTCTAAGGTTATGGATAGCAATTTTTGAGTTAGGATAAATACTATTGTGTGTGTTTAACTAAATTTCTAGAATCGAAAAAGAAAGAAAAGTAGTATTAAACTGTAGTCGATAGACGCCAAAATACTGCTCAATTAATAGCGTGTTTTATTAAAATGTAATAAATATAATGTATTAGATATTGCCCGTGCCTTCGCTCGCGTTAATGTAATTTTATTGCAATAAATTTTTATCCGTAGAGAACGTACTTTTTCTGGATAAAATACACTATGTCCATTTCTGTATGCCTGACAACTTGTATGCAAAATTACATCATGACCGTTCGAGTAGTTTAGGCGTGAAAACGTAACAAACAAACTCACATTTGTATTTATAATATTAAGTTAGGATATATCATAGGCTATTAATTCAGCAATTGGCTACAATAATATCCTAATCAACATAATATTCTACCAATATTCTACCACATACACACAACACCATCTAGCCCAAACTAAGCAGAGCTTGTACTATGGGTACTAGACAATGGATAAACATACTTATATACTTTTTTTTTTTTTTTTGTAAATACATTCATATTATACATAGAAACACCCAGACCAAGACAAACATCCATGTTCATGCACACAAATGTTTGACTTGTGCGGGAATCGAACCCGCGACCTCAGGCGTGACAGTCGGTTAAACTAACCACTACGCCATCGAGATATCTAATATTGTCTTCTGTTTACGCGAATGTTATTTCATTGAAATTAAACTACTATATACGGATTTTATCGCGTTGTTTATTTGAGACCCGTCTCCCCGTGACCATGGCTACTGAAAAGCAACCGAAACGTCGGGGAAAGTGTAAACACAAATATAAATAGTATAATAGTATAGTAATAGTATAGTTTTGATAGTTTCAATAATTTAATTAGCTTAAAAATTAGTAAAGTTTGATAGTAATAGTAGTGTAACAGTTTTCAAAATTTTGTAATAAAGTTTCAAATAAACAACGCGATAAAATCCGTATATAGTAGTTTAATTTCAATCAACATAATTATGTATATTTTGTTCTTATATTTTTTTATTTTACTACCTATCAGCTTTCAGACTTGTATTTGTTCTGAATTACTTAATGAAGGCAGTGAACTGATAACATGTCAAGTAATGCAAGATAATTGCTAAACGAATATTTGTGCAATGCTTATTTTACAAATTGAATAGACGTTATAGTAAATATTTCTGAAACCTCTCACTTGCTCTATTAAAAGAATATCGTTCGAGTATGTTCGACGAAGTTAACTCTATCACTAACCCATTCAAGTCCATAATATTATGTTCTATTTAATCACGAGGAGGGTTCAAATTTCTGTCATCGCATCCTAACTAATATTATTAAAGCGAAAATGAGTTTACTTGTTTGTTACCTTTTAACGCCTAAACCACTGAACCGATCATTCTGAAATTTTGCATATACGTTGTCAAGTGTACAGAAACGGACATAGGCTACCTTACATCCTGAAGAAAAATACTGTTCCCGAGGAAAACAACAATAATGTTCTTATGATAATAGATGGCGCCAAGTGTCTTTCGAATTATGATTGAATTATATTATTACAAGCAGAGTACAAACCGAATTGATTGTCAAATTCTAAATTAACGCGAGCGAAGCCGCGGGCAAAAGCTAGTTTATAATATTCATCAATCTTGATTTCTAGGCACTTTTCTTTTGCGATGTTACGTTGTAAGCTGTCATTGATATAAGAAGCCTTATAGATGTACTCTTTAATTTAATTGCTGCTACCGCATCTTCCTTGATTTCATAGCTTCTTAATATGTCTGCATGAATATTTCCTACCGGTGCGATTTAATAAATTAATAGGTACAATCTTTAACCGCCCAATTTTTATAACCATAAAAGTCGTCTCCGAGTTTGACTATTTGAATTCAAAGCAAAAATACTGCCGTCATAAGAAAAAATACGTAACTAACACATTTTTTCGAAATTAAGATCTTTACATATTTGGAATCAGTAAAACGAGACGAATCTGCCAGTATATTTATAAAAAATGTTTTTTTTTGGCAGATACGTCTTTTTTCCTTATGACGGCAGAATAGCTGTGACCACAGATATAGATTTACACTATATATGTGGCTGTGACAATATAAATTTTCCAAAAGTATGTAAGCATGGTATGATGCGGCTGCTGTGTGCGGTTAGTCTTGGGTTCGATTTTCGGATTGAACAAACTATTATTGAGATTTCCAGTTAATATATAACTATCAATAGCAATATTGATTTCGAAACTTTGTTCTACAGAAAGCAATACGTTTGCCCCAATTGCCCCTTTATTACGTGGACCTGAATACATAACTATCGAAATATAGTTTTAATACATCACTAGCAATCCTTTGGGGATAGAGGTTTACAATACACAGAGGTTTACAATTGAATATACATATTGATACGATTTCACGCCATTACTGCACGACTGATCATCAAATTGAAATTGCTAAAATTGAAATTTCGCATGCACAATGTCAATGATACAAAAAAGGACATAGGGTACCTTTTAACCCGAAAAAAGGTACTGTTCCCGAGGGATAGTTTATTGACATCTTGATAAATGCGAGCGAAGCTGCAGGCAAAATCAAGACTATACTAATATTATAAAGCTGAGTTTGTTTGTTTGGTTGAACACACTAATCTCAAAAATTACTGGTTCGAATTGAAAAATTATTTTAGTGTTGGATAGCCCATTTATTGAGGAAGGCTATAGGCTATATAAGATCACGCTACGACCAATAGGAGCGCAGCATCAATGAAAAATGTTGCCAAAACGGGGGAAATTCTCATAAGTGAAACAGACGAAGTTGCGCGGGACAGCTAGTCTGCTTATAAATATATGTGAAATTCTGCAATGGATGATTGAAGTACACCTTTATTAAATCATTTCAAATCAAACATAACATCTTTTCGTTCTTTTTACTTTATTAGGCTATTATTAATCTGACTATTACTGAATAAATGTGGAAAAGGTTAAATAACAATACACCTACGTCACTTAATTTGTAACCATTCATTAATTTTATTTGCATATTACCAAAAAGTGCTGTTATACATTGAAAATAATACTGCAAATTCTGTGTCTTAGATTTCCGACTTGTTTCATATTTATTCATTTAGGTCACAAAATAACATTTGAAGCGTCAAATGCATTAATTTTCATTAACGGGAGCGAAGTCGGGGGCAAAATCTAGTCATTTATGTTAATGCAATTTATTTATTTAGATTATTCATCAACCAGTAATACAATATTATTATTATTGCTATGTATTGTTTATGACGTAAGCGAAAAATAACAGTAGTGTCTATAAAGAGCTTTATGTTGTAGCTAGGTTTGCCTCGGGAAAAGTACTCTTCCTGGATGAAAGGTACCCTTTATCCTAGAGGTTCAGCCTCTGACAACGTGTCTGCGAAATTTTGGATCGTTCGTCGATTCACACCACGGGTTGTTCGGACCACGATGTGAATCGCAGAAGGACCCATTTTGAATTAGTCGTTTCGCACCATGGTGTGAAACGGTGAATGCTTTTTTGTACTTCGTCGATGGTGCGAATCACCGAAGAACTATTTTTGACTTGGTCCTTCTGCGATTCACACCGTGGTGCGAACAACCCGTGGTGTGAATCGACGAAAGACCCGAAATTTCATTGTGATCGGTTGTTTGTCACGCTTTCCCGCGTTAACTGCCAACTCGATCGATTATCATGAATTATAAGTTTTCAGGGGTACAGAAAAGGACGTACCTTTCATAGTTTCATCCAGAACAAAAGTGTTGTTAGATTTATATATTTTTTTTAAAGTAGACAGTAACATTAAAATAATAATTCCAATTATGTGTCTTAGATGACCATCGGATCATGAGAGTTAAGGAACAGAGAGTGCACTTGTGTTTGCGCACACACCTGTGCACTAAAATATCTCCTGCGCAGATGGCCAGTCTCCGTTAAGACTGGCCGCCGTAACCGAAATCGGTCTGGAGGACATTATTATTATAATATTACAAAAATATATATTTATTCATTTAGTTAACGAAATAACACTTATAAAGTTATAATCGTCAAATGCAAATAAATGTATATATATTATTGTAAGTGAAGCCACGAGCTAAACCTAGCCATTTACTGTCTCTGTTAACGCAATTATATTTTTTTAATGAGGACAGTAGTACTATTTCTCGGACGTTCTGGAATAGTCCATCGATGTCATTGTCTGTTTCTCGAATGAATATTTAAGAAATTAGGTCACGGTCCTTGGACGTGTGATGTTATTCGCGCGACATCTGGGTTTATGAAAACGATTATAGCTAGCTTTTTATTTCAGTATTTATTGCAATTTCGATTAAGGTCAACCTTTATCCTAACTAATATTATAAAAGCGAAAATGAGTTTGTTTGTTTGTTTGTTACCTTTTCACGCCTAAACCACGGAACCGATCATTCTGAATTTTTGCATATACGTTGTCAGCTGGACAGAAACGGACATACCCACCTTTCATCCCGAAAAAATTTACAACAATAACGTTCTTATGATAATAGAGTGCGCCACGTGTCTTTCGAATCATGATTGAATTATATTATTATAAGCAGAGTACAACCCGAATTGATCGTCAAATTCTAAATTAACGCGAGCGAAGCCGTGGGCAAAAGCTAGTTATAAATAATTTTATTTCATTGTGAAGTTTATAATGCAATGGCTTATAAAGAAATGTAGCTTTCGAACATTGAGTAGAAATACAGCATTACCTATTATCTATGGAGGATGTGTTTGTACTAAAAACTGGTACATTTTCTACTCTAATAAAAGAAATATACTCGTGTCCCATAAATTGATTTCACGAATATTATATACTTGATTTCGTCCGCGTCTTCGCTTGCGTAAATGTAGGATAGAAACAGTTCATTTTTTTTTTGATAAAAGGAAAGTCTTTTTATGCATCCTATGAAATATCATGATTGATCGAGTAGTTAAGGCGTACAAGCGTAATAAACAACTAAACAAACTCACATTCGCATTTATAGTACCTATTAGTTAGGATTAGGATGAGATAGTATATCTGTTTGTATTATTAAGTTAAAATATCGCCTTCATTTTAACAGATTGTATACATCGTCATTACTTTAGAGATTAGTGGACATTTTCAAACAATGTTTCCATATTTTAAGACCAATCAATACTAATATTATAAAGCTGAAGAGTTTTTTTTTTGTTTGTTTGAACGCGCTAATCTCAGGAACTACTGGTTCGATTTGAAAATTCTTTTTCTGTTGGATAGCTTATTTATCGAGGAAGGTTATAGGCTATATAACATCACGCTAGGACCCATGGGGGCGGCGCAGTAATCTTAGACGCGGGTGAAACCGCGGGCACATCTATCATAACTAGCAGTCGCCTAGTGCTCGAAATTCGACCAAAGTTTGGCTGTAAGATATTGCTGATACATTATGTCATTATATATTGATATATGTAACCATAGTTACGCGCTTCGACTGCATGTGTCAAATGCATGGTTGTGTGCGTGTAGTGTTTTTTCATTAATTTAATGTATTTCTAATGCATATTTTATAAAAATATTAGGATTCGTCCCTCCTTCTCCATATAAACTTTAACTGTGCCAAGTTTCATATTCCTCCGACCGCGCAATTTTCGTAAAAAGGGGCACAAAGTTTTTGCTCCACGTATTAATATATAGATATATAGGTATAGAAAAATAAACCAACGTTTAGTATAGTCAAAAGCTCTAAAATTAACTTATGCTTAGTTCTATTAGCTAAAATTCGTTCTAGAAATAAAGAGATATTCATGGCAACAAGACAATATTTCAAACTACAGCTATCTTATCGCTAAAACACTATTAAAAGTCTTTTGTAAATTGAAAGTACTTCTGCAGCTAGTTTGCTTTACTAACAATTCAAAAATCTATATGTAAAGTCTAAATTTGATTTAATACTTGCATAAGATAACATAAAGAATTTGCATAAGTACGTGTTTTGTAAATTTTAAACAACATATTTTATCTCCTTTACAAACAAATCAATCATTTATTCTGACAAGGATGACTGGAGTATTCCGCTTTCGGCACCAATTTTTTCGGCACCTATGGTTTCGGCACCTAAGCTATTCCACTTTCAGCACCAATAGGTATTTTATTCCACATTCGACAGTTTCGATACCAAGCAAAAATACCTATTGGTGCTGAAAGTGGAATAGCTTAGGTGCCGAAAATCGTTTCGGCTATCGAGGTGCCGAAAAAATTGGTGCCGAAAGCGGAATACTCCGGAAGATGACTTCAGTGCAATATGCTGAGCGTCAATTGACTACAAAAAATGGTTGGCCATTTTATTATTATAGTATATAGCTGAACTTGTTACTTATTTATGTGTGCCTTGTTAAGCATCGTTTCAGGGCCTAGGATATTAATATTTTTGGATAACTCCAATGCATGAGTAGCATGTATTTATAAATTATGGACACAACGAACACCCAGACCTCAATAAAGGCACATCATTATAAAAAAATGTATAAAGAGAATAAATAAACTCGTGTCTGTCATTTTTATCTCGATGATTCTTTACAGTCATTAAAACAACAGATGCATGTCATCTCAGATTACTTGGAATTGGTTCAGCTGTCTGAGGTTTAATACAAATATGTATTTTGTCCAACATGTGCCGTGATGAGGTGACTGACCCTTAAACTCTAAATACACAGATGAATAAATACCTCACATACTTGTAGAAGATTTCACATTATTTATTTATTTTACTTATTAGACGTAACAGACATTGTCCTGTCCAAACGTTGGCTTGCAATATGGTTGTTGTGCTACTTATCAGACTCAATTGTAACTCTACACTATTTTGAGATACGCTTCTTCATTTCGTGTGGTTAGTGGCCAACCTGTTGTCAAGAGTTGTTCAAGCCCGTAGGCCTCTGACATGGCTTAACGACTGCTGTCAATTTGACAACAACCGGGACCGACTTTTTACGTGCCCTCCGAAGCAGGAGACGCTCAGATGAAATACCACTAAGGGGTCACCCATCTATAGACTGACCGCACCCAACGTTGCTTAACCTCGCTAATCGTTTACCGATCAGTGAGTGCAACTGGCTTTGACAACCACTAAAATAAACACAAAAATGTCATCAAAATCAGTCCAGCCGTTTTATCAGAGATCAGTGACATACACGTACAGAAAAATTATATAGATTTAGATACATTTGTAACGATATAATAAAGCTATAGAGTTTAGTTGTATTTTAGTTTGACGCACTAATCTCGGAAACTACCAGTTGGATTCGAAACATTCGGCAGAAGCTTTTTGCATTTGATAGTCCAATTCTCGCTACGCCGCCGCCCCGGCGCCGAAAGAGCGGCGCAGTAGTCATAAACAGCATAATGTATATTTATGCAATAAATTATTGTGAAGTCATAGTATCATATTATATGTTTTATCTATATTATCTTGTTCTGTTTGTTGTCGGGACTGATAAGCCAAATAAATATTGCGAAATTTGACTGCACAAATAGCGCAATGCCTCGCCAATCCATCACCTCGCTACTACTTCTTTTCTTCTTTTCGTGTGGTTAGTGGCCAACCTGTTGTCAAGAGTTGTTCAAGCCGCCCGTAGGCCACTGACATGGCTGACGACTGCTGTCAATTTGACAACACCGGGACCGACTTTTTACGTGCCCTCCGAAGCAGAGACGCTCAGATGAAATACCACTAAGCGGTTACCCATCTATAGACTGACCGCACCCAACGTTGCTTAACCTCGCTAATCGTTTACCGATCAGTGAGTGCAACTCGCTACTGTGCTGTACCGAGTGTTATAGTTTTAGTAACCAGACGAGACAAAAAAATTTGCGTTCACAAATAGTTGTTCTATGTTTGGCTATTCTTTGTGTCCGTTGAATCTTAGATCAAATATACCATAGATGCACATTCTCATACAAAAACCGCGTCAATATGTGGCACTGACCAGTACTACTTACTTATAAGTGTCTGCATTTATTATGCAATCCAGGAAAGAAACCGGAATAACCATTGAACGCCCACTGAGAAACATTTTGTAATAGTTCAGTTAAAACGCGTCAATGTAAAGCGTCCTAAGTGTGTTACTCGCGATACGCAAGCGTACTAAGTATATGGTACGGTCTCCACCGTAGTAGTGGTGTCGATTGGCTCTCGCTTACGGGCAGCGCACGCAAGAGTGAGTGGAACAGGTGCATAATATAGCGCATACGACTGATTTATGCACAGTTTTGTTGGGCCCGTTTTTCGAGCGACGATCGTGCATCTATGGTATATTTGATCGATGCGTTGAATGAATGTTGGTAAAGATGCGTTATAGCAATTGTAGTCCGGTGAATTAATGTTTGTAAATTACCCTGCGTTACACAAATTGCTAGTAAGGGAGTTGTAATGAAAAAAAAACAACGGGTTGCACTCTGGGAGTGCCGGCAGAAGTAAAACTTGAATATTAACGTTGTGAATTTTTGATATTTTGGAATGGTTAGGGAATAATTTTGCACGAATTGCTTTAATTATCAGTATAAAAGTACTATCATTTATGTGATAAAATACAATATTCATTTATTGCGAACACGAACATGACAATTCTCTCTCCATCTTACGAATTTTCGATCAGGTCACGTGTCCTGACGCGAGTTTAACATTTTTTACCCATTACAAAGTGCACAACTCCGCTAAAGAAGTTTTCACTTCAATAATGTCCTTCCACCTGGACATCAATTGCCATGGTCGGACTGGAAGTCGCTAAATAAACTCCGAACCCAGGTCGGTCGGTGCAAAGTAAACATGTTTAGATGGAAACTCTCAGACGGTACCGATCTGGCTTGTGCGTGCGGTACAAAACAAACGTCCCATCTCACATCGTGCCCTGCGTGCCCGTCAACTTGCACGCAGGAGGATCTGATGGCTGCCTCTGACAACGCAGTTAGCGTAGCTGCTTTCTGGGCGGCAGATATACATATATTTTAAAAGTGTTTGCCATCGATACGCAAAGAAGAAGAAGAATGAAAAATAATTATTACTAGCGGTCGCCTAGTGCTCGAAATTCGACCAAATTTTGCCAATAAGATATTGCTGATATATGTCATTATATATTGATATAGGTAACCATAGATACGCGCTTCGAATGCGTGTGTCAAATGCATGGTTGTGTGCGTGTAGTGTTTTTTCATTAATTGAATGTATATCTAACGCATATTTAAAAAATATATTAGCATTCGTCACTTCTTCTCTGTATAAACTATAAGTGTGCGAAATTTCGTTACTCCTCCGTCCGCGCAATTTTCGTCAAAAGGGATCCAAAATTTTCGCTTCACGTATAAATATATAGATTTATAGCCATTTTGTAGATCAAGTCTTCTGATTGCAACAATTTACGTCCTTATTTGGTTTGCATCTTTCTTATTTGTATATTCGTTTTTATTAAAAAAAGACATCGCCGGCGCTAAAAATAAATCATGGATCCCGGGAGACTTTACAAAAATTCAGAGAGCATTCATCATTAATTTCCTGAGGCCCAAGCACCCTCTTTCCCCCTTCCCGCTCCTTTTCCTTCCCACTTCCTTTCTTAAAGGGTCAGTAACGCCCAGGTGATGCCTCTGGTGTTGCAGGCGTCCATAGGCTACGGTGACCACTTACCATCAGGTGGGGCCCGTAAGCTTGTTTGCCACCTTAGTAGTATAAAAAAACTAACCAAAGTAAATCCAGACTTAAAACAACAATTTGTGTATCAAACTTTTCGTCCTGCGCAGGATTCGAACACACAACATTCGGCGGAGTGGCAGTGGCGAGGCACTAAAACCACTACCCCTTCTTTATCAATGCCTTCTATGCATAAGCAAAATCACTAAAACTCGCATTTATCGATAACTGAATAATATTTTATCGATATGTTCCCAACACTATGACCACATGATTTAAAATAAGTGAACTCTGAATAGTTTAAACTTTCTCTATAGATATCTATTTATCTATTAGTAGTCACGGAAAGCATTAAAGAATTACTTTTTTGTTATTAGATAATAGTTTTTATAAACTATCGTAACGTAAAATACGTTGTTTTTGTTGTATGTTTTTTCGTGAGCATTGATTGCTTTATAGGTGTATGTGACTGCTGTGTGGTCTTAATAACGATTTTATTTCGCGTGGCCTAGACGCATAGATATATACCTTATAGACTAACATCTCCGATCAAATATACCATAGATGCACATTCTCATACAAAAACCGCGTCAATATGTGGCACTGACCAATATGTGGTACTACTTACTTATAAGTGTCTGCATTTATTATGCAATCCAGGAAATAAACCGGAATAACCATTGAACGCCCACTGAGAAACATTTTGTAATAGTTCAGTTAAAACGCGTCAATGTAAAGCGTCCTAAGTGTGTTACTCGTTACACGCAAGCGTATTAAGTATATGGTACGGTCTACACCGTAGTAGTGGTGTCGATTCGCTCTCGCTTACGGGCAGCGCACGCAAGAGTGAGTGGGACAGGTGCATAATATAGCGCATACGACTGATTTATGCACAGTTTTGTTGGGACCGTTTTTCGAGCGACGATCGTGCATCTATGGTATATTTGATCGATGACTAACATACATACAATTTGTGATAATATTTATATAACTTACTAGCTGACCCGCGCAACTTCGTCTGCTTCACATAAGAGAACTTTTCCCGTTTTTGCAACATTTTTCATTCCTTCTCTTTTCCTATTAGTCGTAGCGTGATGTTATATAGCCTATACCCTTCCTCGATAAATGGGCTTTCGAACACTAAAATAATTTTTCAATTCGAGTCAGTAGTTCCTGAGATTAGCGCGTCCAAACAAACAAACAAACTCTTCAGCTTTATAATATACTGGATGTTCCCGCGGTTTCACCCGCGTTTATCGTTACTACGCCGCCCCCGTGGGTCGTAGCGTGATGTTATATAGCCTATAGCCTGCCTCGATAAATAGGCTATCCAACACTAAAAGAATTTTTCAAATCGAACCAGTAGTAATCACGCCGAATAAACCAGCAGAAACATCGTTTGTACTATGTCTGTAACGGGTAATTATTTTGCTGCGATGTTATTTTAAAACTGCGATATCTCCTAAGATATTCATTGAAATCGAAGGATTAAAGGGCAATTTTGTTTTAAATTAAATACTTGTGATGAATAACGTATTTATTTGGATAAGGATTAATATCATGTTTATAAAAATACCTTCGCAAATAATGCATTATTTTAGAACAAATTTCGTTAGCATAAAAATGGTTATAGTGAGCCAACCTTAAAAGATAGACATATGCTGTCGCGGACTTTTCTTAGAACTTTTAAAGGGGAACAATTCTGTTATACATGAGTTTTGCGAAACTTTAACTGTTTACGCAGCGCACGCAGCGGAAGCTCTCAAAAGGAAAAAATACCCTCCGATTTTGAAACATTCTTCATTGGTGCTCCGCTCCTATTAATCTTAGCGTGATGATATATAGCCTATAGCCTTCCTCGATAAATGGGCTATCTAACACTGAAAGAATTTTTCAAATCGGACCAGTAGTTCCTGAGATTAGCGCGTTCAAGTAAACAAACAAACAAACTCTTCAGCTTTATAATATTACTAGGTATATATATCAGCCCCTGTATTATCTATATATTAATACGTGAAGCGAAAACTTTGGATCCCTTTTTACGAAAATTGCGCGGACGGAGGAGTATGAAATTTGGCACAGGTAAAGTGTACATGGAGAAGGAGTGGCGAATCCTAATATTTATATAAAATATGCATTAGAAATACATTAAATTAATGAAAAAACACTACACGCACACAACCATGCATTTGACACACGCAGTCGAAGCGCGTAACTATGGTTACTTATCAATATATAATAACATATATCAGCAATATCTTACAGGCAAACTTTGGTCGAATTTCGGGCACTAGGCGACCGCTAGTATACATAATATAATGAAATCTTAATGCATGGCGAGTTTGCCTATATTTGGATTTACATTATTTTCAAGAATATATTTATCTATGTTAGTTCATTAGTTTACAATGTAAAATTTGTTGGCAAACCTTACAATAAAATAAAAAATATCTTTAATTTAAACTTATTAATTTTCTTCCTTTGTTCATATACTGTTTTACTATAAGCAGCGATAGCTCAGTGGGGAGACCAACAGACTGCAATGCAGAGGGTCTCAGGTTCGAACCCAGGTCGCGCACCTCTGACTTTCGGAAGTTATATGACATTTCGTTCGTTCCAAGTGTGGATTATCCAACGATAATCACGATCCTCAGACATGAGTAACCGACCATAGAGAGAGATGACTTTTCGAAATTATGTGCGTATTGATTGACAATTATCGCCTGCTCCGTGCCTCGGAGAGCACGTTAAGCCGTCGGCCCCGGCTATAAAGTATTGTATCAACGTCTATTGCATGCATCGTGCACTAAAATCATTGCATTAGATTAGATAGCACCTCCAGCTAAACTACAATGCTTGTATTAACTGTAGATTCTTAGTGCAATGAGTGTGAATCGAGTCACCTACCTAGCTATTACGAATCGATTGCCTAATATGCGATACTGTCGATCGACGATCGATCGATTGGTCTGGTAACACCCTTACTTTCAAATCGGCTAGACCCCTTGGCGCTGCGTAGAGATGTGGCCTCGCTATGCATCTTCTATCGCTTATACTATGGGGAGTGTTTCGAGGAATTGTTCGGAATGATCCCTGCCGCCTCTTTTCGCCATCGTCCTACGCGACAGCATTTTCACTCCCATCATTTAGATGGTTGGCAGTCCACAACACGACCTTCAAAACTTCAAGAAAAGAGCGTACTCCTTTTTAAAAGGCCGGCAACGCA
Source organism: Catocala sponsa (assembly GCA_963564715.1). NCBI lineage: Eukaryota > Metazoa > Arthropoda > Insecta > Lepidoptera > Erebidae > Catocala > Catocala sponsa. The sequence continues at coordinate 4,374,585 of OY751352.1, forward strand.
CTTGTAACTCCTCTGGTGTTGCAGGTGTCCATGTGTGGCGGTAATCGCTTACCATCAGGCGATCCGTCTGCTCGTTTGCTAGAGGGCATCCATAAAAAAAAACATCGTATCAATTTCAAATCATGTCATAATGTTCTAGTGACTATCGTACTTCGCTACATGTGTGACGAAGTTAGTATTCCAGCGCGTAATTAGCAAGCTAGGTAACTGTAAATACATCGATATAAAAATATTGAGTCGTTGCCAAGCCAACCGCCTTATGACTCTTGTAAAGACCGAGGTACGTATCAATACGTCGTCTATTTAAAAATATTTAACAGGTTCATTTCCGAAACCTGCGCGCGGAGTCGGACGGTTATCGCGCGTAGTTAGACGGTTATTTCAAAACGTTGTCGCTAACTCCGCGCGGGTATTATTAATTAGCAGGGGGTAAGGGAACAAACTATATCTAACCTAAAATATACCACAGCACTAAAAAACTACATAAACACACAAACTTAACACAGAAAAAGAAAAGAAGTTGAATCTCGGGTGACAATTTTTGATTTGACTAGTTTAAACGTCGGCAATGAACCTGTTAATGTAAAATAGGCTGTAGGGATGGCGTAGTGGATTAAGTCAGAGGTTCCTAGACATTTTTTCTCATAGACCACTTTCAAAATTTAGCTGGTTCCGGTGGACCCCCTGCAGCTAAGCCAGTTCATGCAATTAAAAAAATTGATAAAATCTCTACGGACTGACCATTTTTTACCGCCCTCAACATCGCTTTGGCTGCTATGAAGGCGGTGTGGAGGCCACTGCTCTTAGACTACACCACTGCTTACCATCAGGTGGAGTGTGGTCATTTTGACGAGCAAAATAAAAAAAATAAAAAACAAACCACTGGTACTGAATATGGAATATGCAAGTTTTTACAAGTAACAGTCGCTGAGCTTGTCGAACAGTCGTGGACCCCCGCTTACGAATTGTGAACCCCCATTTTTTTGTCACACCCAACGTAGACCCCCGTTGAGTCTCCCATGGACCCCTGGGGGTCCACCTGGACCACTTTAGGAACTAATGGTTTAAGTGATCGCCACTGCCACTACGCCGAGTATTGTAGGTTCGAATCCCACAAGGGATAAAGAATTAAGTGATCCAGAAATGGTTGTTTGAATCTCGGTGTTCTTTTTGACTGTTGTTTGAACGTTTTTAAAGTATCCCGCGATATACGAACATGGCTTAAAGCGAGATAAGGCTTTTTAAAAAATGAAATATTTGTGATCAAGAGTTTACCTATTGCACTACCGACGTGAACCTACCTACTAATGGTTTATTAGTTTAACTAGATGAAATACTAGTTATATGTTACAATAGAGTAGCTGTCTGTTTGATTATGTATATTATTTTACTTTCAAGAGAAATTAATAATTTTAATCTATATATAATATAAAACTCTTCCGTTACTGAGTGACTGACAGACAACGCACAGCCGAAACTATTGGGCGCAAGAAGCTGAAATTTGACATGTGTGTTCCTTGGGTACTGTAGAGGTGCACTAAGAAGGGATTCCCGAAATTCCCACGGGATTGGGAAGTAAAGGATAAATAAAATAAAGTGCGGGCGAAGCTGCGGGCATCCTCTATTAGGGTATAAGCCTATGGACGCCTGCAGCACCAGAGGCATCACTTGCGCGTTGCCGATCCTTTAGAATAAGAGGAGCGGGAAGGGGGAAGAGGTTGATTGGGCTTCGGCACTCTCACTCACCGAACGAAACACAACAGTAGGAATACTGCTATTTCACGTCGATATTCTGTGAGAGTGTAGTCCTTTCCCGGTCGTATGCAACATTGCTTAACTCACCACTAGTGCGTATTTGTCTCGAATATAATTCTTTATGCGAACGCTCAGATGATCTTGACATTTTTCATGATTCATTCAAAGTGTTTAAGCGAAAGATAGTGCAGAAAATGCTGTGCTAGATTTCTTGGACTGTTCTTGTTTTTTCTTTCTATTTTGTAAATAATAATTATGTTTGTTAAATTTGTATTAAGTTCTTAATTTATGTTTAATTTTTATTCTATTTGTCGGCCTCGATGGCGTAGTGGTTAGTATAACCGACTGCCACGCCTGAGGTCGCGGGTTCCCGCACAAGTCAAACATTTGTGTGCATGAACATGGATGTTTGTCTTGGTCTGGGTGTTTCTATATAAAATATGTATGTATTTACAAAAAAATAAAAAATTATATATGTATGTTTATCCATTGTCTAGTATCCACAGTACAAACTCTGCTTAGTTTGGGCTAGATGGTGTTGTGTGTATGTGGTAGAATATTATATATTATATTATTGTATTATTCTTTATAATTCTGTACAGAAAATGTTGTGTACATCTATAATAGATATACATATAAGTTTTTATTTTCAGATTCTTATGTAAACCGAGTTTGTATATGTATATTGTTGATGTACCTTAAAATAAATAAATTAAAATAAATAAACATCTAGTTGCAGTCACGCGCTTACATCGCTGTGACGTAGAATATTCGCACAGCTGTCGTATGTATGATAACAAGATACGAATAGTAAATAATATTATCATTGCGCGTATTTAATATTCCTCTGATTCAGTGGCTGAGATTCAGCACATTAACCGGTTCGATTACCGTGAAGAGTAAATTATTACTTATTATATTATTTTGTTAATAAATAAACTAAATACTTTTGGCCTGTTCCGAACGGCAACGTCGCAAATTTGTGTTATATTGCAAGGTTTTTTAATGTAATTATTGATTAATTAGAGCTTTATTTTCAAAACGTTTTTCATACACTCTATTAGGTACAGAGTATTTTTAAATTTCTGGAGAAACTTACAGTTGTGGACTGCCAACCATCTAAATGATGAGGATGAAAATGCTGTCGCGTACGACGATGGCGAAAAGAGGCGGCAGGGATCAGTCCGAACATAAAATAAATGAGTATTTTGAAACACAAGTCCAATCAAGATCAAGGTGAAAACGAACAAAAACTAAACACCAATTTAAAAAAATAATATCTAACTATGATATTATTTTTTTAAATTGGTTTTTAGTTAGGTACTGATCGTTTTCACCTTGATCCTTGTGTATACTCCGCGTCCAGCGCGGCAGCGGTTTAATGCAAATGATTCGTATCAGATCAATCAGTTCGGGTTCAAATGCCACGTCTAGAAAACAGGTGTTAGGTTTTTCTGACAATTAACTCTCCATTCCACGAAGTCTTGAACAGCTACTGAGAATTACATGACAGAAAAACTCAATAATACTTTGCCTAATCTGAAAATCGAACCCGAGATATTAAGCTCTGGAATCTCTTAGTAATAGTCTCGATGGCGTAGTAGTTAGTGTAACCGACTGCCACGCCTGAGGTCGCGGGTTCGATTCCCGCACAAGTCAAACATTTTGTGTGCATGGACATGGATGTTTGTCTTGGTCTGGGTGTTTCTATGTATAATATGTATGTATTTACAAAAAAAAAAAAGTATATATGTATGTTTATCCATTGTCTAGTACCGATAGTACAAGGTCGGCTTAGTTTGGGCTAGATGGTGTTATGTGTATGTTATAGAATATTATTTGTTTCTCTTTCACGGGTATAACTATACAAATAAATAAAATTGAAGTGTTTGTTTGTAATGTCAAAATAACAGCTTTTCATCTAATGTATATAAAAGTATATAAGGTAACTATACGAAAACATCTGTTTTTAAATTTTTTGTCTGTCTGTCTGTTTGTTCCGGGTAATCTCCGAAACGGCTGAACCGATTTTGACGGGACTTTCAATGGCAGATAGCTGATGTTATAAGGAGTAATATAGGCTACTTTGATTTTAGAAAAAAAATAGGGTTCCGCGGAGATAAACACTTTTCAGTTAAAATCTACGCGGACGAAGTCGCAGGTAACAGCTAGTTAGTTCCTTATACGTTAGGAAAATACCCAGCCCTTTGGGAGGTTTACACGGAGACATGGGTCCAACGTGAAGAGGCCCTTCGAGAATTTTAATCAAAGGTGGGATGGAACACCTACACTACAGCGGCACTAGCCGCAGCAGGCGTAGGACTATTGCTACGTATGGATTCTATTATATGGGCTATGGGTATGGGTGTTTGATGGACTGGTATATTGGTAACTATGGATGATAAAACGGCGTCTGCCCTGAATACATAGAATATTATTATTATTATTATAATACACTCCCATTACACCATCGTGACCTCCCGTGATCATGACAGTCACGTATAACAGTAGAATCAGACAAAAAAAACATTCAGCACAAGCCGATGTAAAAAAATAATCGATTTATTGCAATCGTATAGTTTCATTTATAACAAGTATGTCACGCACTATCATACAATACGCATGCGCGATGCTGGCCGGTAGTTCTGAAACCTGCCAGACAATCATTTGATCTATTTCCTAATAAAAATCTACGTGAATGTCCGTGTTCAGTCAAGTAGGACAATACTTGTGTATTTTTTGTTGTAAACCGAAATAGACGGATTGTGTGCGCTTTGTTTTGGGTTTGAGGTTGCCTTGAGTATTTTTTATGTTACTTAATTGACAATGTGTATCCTTAGGATGCTGGCAAGGGTATTGGCGCGTTGTCGATTACGTTATCCGGGCAGATTGGTGTCAAAAGCACAATAGAGTAGTTGTCTTTTTTTGTACATTATCTATACTAATATTATAAAGCTGAATGGTTTGTTTGTTTGTTTGAACGCGCTAATCTCAGGAAATTTTGGTTCGATTTGAAAAATTCTTTTAGTGTTGGATGGCCTATTTACCGAGGAAGGCTATAGGCTGTATAACATCACGCTACGACCCACGGGGGCGGCGCAGTAACAATAAACGCGCGTGAAACCGCGGGAACATCCAGTTTTACATACAAGAGCAAATAGCGATAAAAATAAATCTTTTTCTAATAACTCAGAAATACAATTGTTAGTGACTCACACAATTTTTTGTCTCATGTGGGGATCTAACCCACAATACTTGGCGTGGTGGCAGTGCGAGTGAACAATTATTTGTCCCGTATGGGATTCGAACCCAATTAGACCACTATGCAGTGCATTCAGCAGTCCTACCTATTATCCTTACTTAATATTATAAATTCGAAAGTAACTCTGTTTGTCTTTCTGTCTGTCTGTCTGTTTGTCAGTTACCTTTTCACGGCTAAACCACTCAACTGATTTAGATGAAATTTGGTACAAATATGGTTCAAAACCTGGAGAAGGACATAGACTATTATTTATAGAAGTAAGTACCACGCGGGCGGAGCCGCGCGCAAAAGCTAGTATTGTATAATTGGATTTTTATTGATATGATAATTCTATCGCGCGGTACAAACCCGGAATTTAGTAAATATTTCCTCATTACTTTTAAAAATGCATTATTTTGTTTTAGTTTTAACATTTAACTGTACTCACTTGATGGCGCAGTGTTTATTTATCACGCCAATGCGTCGAACGTAAATCATACTGTATTACTGGCCTTCTTCTCAGTGTGAGAAGGATAAGGCCATAGTCTACCACGCTGGCCCAGTGCGGGTTGGCAGACTTTACATATCTTCTAAAATGTTAGGGAGGACTCTCAGACATGTGTTTGTCAGTTTTTTTTTTCTGATTAATATTTTAAATGAATGTTTAACGTGCTGTATATTCATTTTATTATCTTATTTTTCCTGGATTATATACAATTCATTAATAAATATCAATATGTAATTTAAATAATATGCATGTAATTTTAAAATTGTACCAATGTAATTTAATTAATTAAATTTTGCACGCCACATGTGGCAGAATATGCAGTACAAATTTAAACAATGACCACCTGTATACCTGAACCATATTCTAGCAAATAAAGATTATTATTATTATTATGCAGGTTTCCTCACGATGTTTTCCTTCCCCGTTAAGGCAAGCGATCATTAACTATTTAATACGCATATAACTTCGAAAACTTAGAGATTCGCGCCTTGAGATATAATAAAAAATAAATAAATATATCCATGATGGTATACTTGACTATAATAGTAACTCGCTGTGTGAACTTCGTTTGCGTAATTCAGGTGTGTATGGCGAAGGGTTTCATTGTTTACCACGCCATCTATTGAAAATTAGTCGAATTTTATGCGTCTGTGTGAAGAACCATTGGCAACCAAAGTGGATACTCAAAAAGAAGTATAGAACACCAAAACTTAAGAATAACTTATAATTAATGTGAGAGTGTGTTCTTTGTAAATCAAACACCGGAACCCGAGAACACGCTTTTATTTCTTCCCAACAATAATCTTTTGCCAAATTACACATGAAATCCTTTTTCTCAACAAAACCACGTCCGCCATCACACGCCTCACAGTTACATTCTTTTACTCACTCACTCCTTCGTCTATCCGTCCCTTTCACTCAGTTACGTTCAAAAATCAACTTACATTCTTCACGTTCAATAATTCAATTCATCCCACATTAATTTATATTCATAAGTTATTTTACATACATAGATTCACGCCTGTTTCCCAGAGGGGTAGGCAAGTTATTTTAAGATCTATCATTAATAAAAAGTCTACACTTTATAAATAGTATTAGATTATGGCCTATTGTGTTTTTATTTTAGCAATGGCCTACGTTTCGTTCGGTGAGTGAGAGTGCCGGAGGCCCAATCACCCACTTTCCCTCTTCCCGCTCCCTTTCCTTCCCACGTCCTTTCCTAAAGGGTCGGCAACGCGCAAGTGATGCCTCTGGTGTTGCAGGCGTCCATAGGCTACGGTGACCACTTAACATCAGGTGGGCCGTATGCTTGTTTGCGACCTAAGTCGTATAAAAATGTATGTTCATTAAATTCGGATCCACATTCGGGAATAGAAACGTGGAACTACATAATTATTATGTATGTACCTACAAATAAAAAATAAGTAGTCAAACATTGTACATTTAACTTAGTTCCTTTATCAAACAAAGTTTTGTGCGACCTTGAGATTCATCGAAACTAATTTGACCGCTTAGTTCGCTAATACGCCTAAACTCGATGATTGGCATATTTTTTTACATAAGTACATTATTTTAATTTAGTTGATAAATTTTTTGCTTACTGTGTTTCTGTGTACTAAACGTGTTTGGCTTCCGTGTAATACATTAAACAGTAATGGGTGATTGTCACTGAAGAAAAAATGTATACTATTAGTAAGAATTAATCGAATAAGTAAAACGAATGATCACGTATTCGAATGTGGATTATTATTAAAATAACCAATTGACGATTTTGATACATTCACAAGTATTTCGTTTCTTTTGGCGCATTTTATTGACTATCTACCTACCTTATTTAACAAATTGATTGGAACTGATATGCCACGGAAGTTCGTTTTGTTATTTTTATTGCTAATACATATTTTTTAATGCTCGTTACAACTGGTGCCGCGTAAACTATTGTGAGTTCGAAACTTATTACAATTTTTGTAGGTGATGCTTCTTATTATGTTTGTTAATAATAATAATATTCTACCACGTACACACAACACCATCTAGCCCAAACTAAGCAGAGCTTGTACTATGGGTACTAGACAATGGATAAATATACATATATACTTTTTTTTTGTAAATACATACATATTATACATAGAAACACCCAGAGCAAGACATCCATGTTCATGCACACAAATGTTTGACTTGTGCGGGAATCGAACCCGCGACCTCAGGCGTGGCAGTCGGTTACACTAACCACTACGCCATCTAGGCCGACACCTACCTGTTGTACCTATCTGTTATTTGTATATTTGTAAAGTCCGTATTGTAGGTTTTTACATGAAAATAATGGAGTATTCCGCTTTCGGCACCAATTTTTTCGGCACCTATGGTTTCGGCACCTAAGCTATTCCACTTTCAGCACCAATAGGTATTTTATTCCACATTCGGCACCAAGCAAAAATACCTATTGATGCTGAAAGTGGAATAACTTAGGTGCCGAAAAAATTGGTGCCGAAAGCGGAATACTCCAAAATAATGGAACAAGCCGATTTTATTATTATAATGATTATCAATTCGAATAATTCAAATGTTCAATCGATAGACTAGATTAGTACATTAATGAAAAAATGAAATTTCATGAAATGGCTTATATTTCTGTGCCATACTATTATTATGTTCACACGAGGCAATTTTAATTTTTACTTATTAAAAAATAATAACATATCAATAATAAATGTCGTAAATAATAACGGGCGGTCCTTTTTATTGCCCCTTATTATTTACGACATCAGTTATTGCTATGTTACCTATATTTTTAAAATTAGTAACATTTTAATATTGTGTCGGGTGGTTAACATATGATTATTTGAAACCATTTCACGAAAAAAATCGGTACATTATTATTTCTCTAAAAACATAATTCTAATAAAAAAAATATGGTCAGGGTTATTCTATATTACCAGTAGAATGCGTGGTTAAAAAGAATTACAAGATTTCAAAATCAACCTATATAGTCGTAAATACTAGAAATTTAAATGTAAATATTATTTGCACCCATAAACGAAACTCTTCCACAGACTTTTGTAGGACATATTTGACTTAGTAGTAGATATAAAGGCGGCTGTACACATTGGGCCAAGGTAGTGGGCCCAATGTGTACAGCCGCCTTTACAGTTGGTTAGGAACTTTCTCATGCCTCTCATCTCAAGGTTATTGCCCCTTAATATACTTATAAAGCAATAAGTACCTATTCTCAGAATCTCAGATGCACAGACAAACTTAACAAACTTAACATACAATATCTATATATTAATACGTGATGCAAAAACTTTGTACCCCTTTTTACGAAAATTGCGCGGACGGAGGAGTATAAAATTTGGCACGGTTAAAGTTTATATGGAGAAGGAGGGGCGAATCCTAATATTTTTATAAAATATGCATTAAAAATACATTAAATTAATGAAAAAGCACTACACGCACACAACCATGCATTTGACACACGCAGTCGAATCGCGTTTGTAGTATTTCGACATTGTACGTCTGACGTACAATTCTTTGTAACTATGGTTATCTACACCTTATTTATATGTAATAGAGAAAAACCGAAAACAAAATACAAGCTTAGGAATTTTGGCCGACTTTTGACCTCTAGGCGATCGCTAGTATTTATTATTATTTAACGGTATCCAACACGCAGGTGTTCGGTGGAGTAGGGTAGCCAACATGAAATATATTGAAACTAAATATGGCAGTCACACAGCTTGCTGGTCAACCAATAAAATGTCTTGAACTTCGGACGAACATAATATTAAGATTAACTTCTACAGAGTTTTTATAGCTTAGTATAGTACAGCGATAGCTCAGTGGGGAGACCAACAGACTGCAATGCAGAGGGTCTCGGATTCGAACCCACGTCGCGCACCTCTGACTTTCGGAAGTTATATGACTTTTTGAAATTATGTGCGTATTGATTGACAATTATCGCCTGCGCTGTGCCTCGGAGAGCACGATAAGCCGTCGGTCCCGGTTGCCATGAACATCTATGGCAGTCGTTATTGGGAGAGTGTCGACACAAAAGATCCCACTGGGTTGAAGTGTCGCCGGTCTGCACTGACTGGCCCCCACATAAGATAAAATAAGATATCACCAGCGTTTCTCAACCCATGTGGATGATTATGTTTGAATCTTTACTAAGCTTTCAGATGATTATAAAAAAATTTTCGATTCCAAAAAAACATAGAGTTCAATTAATTACTTGACATCGACACTACATTGGCTAGATTTGATTGGAAACTTATTTAAGATAAAAATATATTTATGATTCTTGATCTTCTTGTTTTTGAAGTAGGTTTTTAAAAGTGTCTGGGTGATGTTGCTTTTGCGTTACTTGAACTTAATACCAAGGATGTCTTAAACTATGGATATAGCCTACGGCTTATGAACAATTACGAGAAACAATATATAAACTTACCCTTAATTTAAAGTTATCCTGTGTAAATAGTAACATAAAATCTTTAATTTATGTACGGTAAATAAATACGCTTCAAAACAATGAGGTTAGAGCTATCTTAGTCTCCTCATGATCATGGCTACAAAGCAACCGATACATCGGATGTCAATTTAAATAGTTTTTAAAATGGATTCAAATATGTTTTAAAATATAAATTACGACATTGTATAGATTTGCATGCCAAATGGTCGAATGTACTGGCTTCTATGTAATACCAATTTCATCATCAATATGTTACCTGCATTCTTAGCAAATAAATTTCTGATTCTGATTCTGACAAAATCCGCATAAATTAGTTTAATTTCACTGTGTAATTTTCGCATAAACGTAATAATTATATTACGTAAAATATATTGCTTTAATTGGGTGCTTCCAAACCAATCTGAAGGATTGACAGCCCTACTAGTAAGTGTAAATATTTTATTTGTCCAATAAATTAAATAAAGACTGTCATAAAATAAAGATGGCCAAGTGACAGCTCTCGGTGGTATGTTCCCACGGTCAAGGACTTTAAACTATCGTTTAGTGACAATTGCATATAAATGGCTTTATTAAAAACCAGTTTGTGTCATAAATATGTATAGAAAGAATACATATTGAATCTGGCAAGGTGAGGTAGGGGACCTCAATGTGAGTTCTGTATCTATAAATTCTGTAATGTGCACACTGGATGGATGGCATAGTGATTTAAGTTGTCGCCTTGCTATTGCCGAATGAGAGTTCGATTCCCACGTAGGACACAAATTAGAAGAAAAGTTTCTAAGTAAGTTATAAATAAGGCATGGGTTTTTCATCGATATTAGAATTTTCATCGATATTGCCATTGCAAGAGAGTAATCTCAGATCGTATGGACATATTAAGTTAAGACCACCTGACTAAGTAGGTAGCTTGTCATTACAACTTTCTCTGGTAGTAGATCCAGAGGAATGTGGAAAGCTGTAGTGAAAAGAGATATGAGGGAATACGAGCTATCTGAAGACGTTATCGAAGAAAGAGCGAAGTGAAAAAGCTAGAGCAAAAAGGCTGATTCCTCCATCATGTTTGATCTATAGCTAGGAGGACAGAGAAAGAAAGAGAGAGATTTAACCCTGTATTATCATCTCATCATCTGCCTTGAGGCCTACCTCTCCGCGGAGAAGGGAAGTGAAAAGGTTATGTCGGGCTTACCCAGAAAAAGATGGAACGTCCCGGGTACTACCGACACAACCTACCACGGTGTGCCACCTAGCGAGGTTTCAGGTTCAGCAACTGCTCGGCATAGGCCTCTCCAAGACTTTCCACACAGACCGGTCTTGAGCTACCCGCATTTGGTTTCTTCCCGCTTCCCGTGACGATTACTTAGTCGACGGTCCACCTTGGTCTTAAATTGCTGCGCTCTTACCCTGTATGTGTGTTTACTAAAACACAGATTAAAAAAACTTAAAAGTCGATCGCGCGTGACGTGCATTCTCCATGAAGGTGTAGATAAATAATGTTTATCTACACCTTCATGGGAAACTCGTAGCGCCAGCGGGTGACCAAAGTATATGTACTGGTGGCACTTTTGAAACGTGGCATTTGTGGCGCAGGGCTGTCACTGTTAAGTAATGTTTATTAAATATGTCTTAAAAAATGTACATACATGATATTGTGAAAGATTTCGTGTTTTTTAGAAATAAAGTATGTTTTCTTTCTTTCTTTCTTACTAAAGAAGAAAAATACTATACAGATATTTGTTAAGAAACGATTTCTCATTTTACATTCTAACCAAAAAAATATTTAGGAGCAATCCTGTTCTTTTAAAATTAATAATCATTAATTTATATTCATTTTAAGTCGTCACTCTGTCTAAGCAACCAATGATTCACGTTTCAACGTATGATGTCGTTTAAAAGTAGGTATCGCCAACTTCTTGTGCTGTTGTTTCTATGCTGTTTGTGGATTCAATAAACTTATCTATACATATAATAAAATCGTAGGAAAGTCAAAACTGTACAATGAATATTTTTTTAAAAGAATACTTGGGGCGTGATCTACAATCGATATCGAAGCCAAAAATATAGTTTTTAGAATTTTTGTCTGTTTGTCTGTATGTATGTCCGGGCTAAACTCAAAATGTACTGCATGGATTTACTTCAAATTTTGCATGAATATTACTAACAGGTCGGGTCAACATATAGGCTACATATTATCACGCTATCACCTACGGGGGAGGAGCTGTGAATCTTTATTTTTCTTACGCATTCTGTGACAGCGTGTAATCTAACGACGCATATTTAAATGTTGTTTTTGAGTAAGCCATGCTATTATCTAGCTTTACACTATAAAAACTACGCCATTTAAGTAACTTGGGCAGAGAAATATAGTTGGGTACCGCGGCGACAAACACTTTTTAGTTAAAATCTACGCGGACGAAGTCGCAGGTAACAGCTAGTAATAAAATAAATACTAGATTTTGTTCGCTTTTCTATCCAATTTTCTATTCCTCGGGAACAATACGCTGTCAAAGGTTAGTATCAAGGGGAAGATGACGGAATAATGAAGATACTTAAAGGATTGTATAATATTTTAGTTATAAGTAATCATAATAATTTATTTGCATGAACATAGGCTACGCATAGCCTATTGAAAATCAAGGGATCATTGGCTCTTGGTACCTTATCAAAGGGTCAATAATTCTCGTATTACAACCGTTCAAATTCGAGTTTCGATCTAGTCGTATAAAAGTCAAATGTGAAACGAAATACAATTTATGTTTACAATTGACGTTTATTGTAATCTATAAGCATACCATTTGTGATATATTATGTGACATTGAGACTAGATCGGACTTCTATCTTGAATTATTTTTATTACGAGGAATCGCCACCAGGTGTGCAATCTTTACTTATTCATTTATATATATTTTGATAACATACAGAACAATATAATAGACTTATGAATAATATTTATCCTATTGACTTGCAGCGGCTCACCGGCGGGCAGTCACAATAGATTTTAATTATATCTGGTATTCCTGAATTTAATTATGTATAATTAAATTATTCGGTACAATTTGAAGTAATTATTTGAAGTATAATAATATCAGCCCTGAATTAAACTGTCCCACTGCTGGCTTAGGCCATAGTCAACCAGGCCTAGTGCGGGTTGCAGACTTCACATATCTTCAAAAACATTATGGGGAACTCTCAGACATGCAGGTTTCCTCACGATGTTTTCATTCACCGTTAAAGCAAGCAATAATTAACTGTTTTAAGCGCATATTCGAAAAGTCAGAGATGCGCGCCTGGGGTTCGATCTCGAGACCTTTGCGTGGCAATCCAACAGTTTCTCACTAATCTATATATTATAAATAATAATGAAATTAATAAGTAATGTCATTATAATAAACGATATCTTAGTAACATGTTGACTTGGCGCCAATCACTAACAGAATAAATTTTCTGTTGAACAATAATTTAAGTGACAAAAATATTGACAAATATTGAGTGCAGATACTAATATTTTTCTTTCTTTCAAACAAAAATCAAAAATCATTAACCATTTTCGTTGCAAAGTAACACTTATCAACGTCACAAATAAAGATAAAGATTTATTTATTGCATAGCTGTGTACAGTAATTAATCGTTTTAACATATGTTTTTGGACCCAACAGTTTTTCCATATCCGATATGCAACATGTAAAAGTTTACGAGTTTGAGTTAAATAAAGATACTGAAAATATGTGAATAGAAGTAGTGTAAAATTGGGCTATCTGGATCAGAGGAGATCCAGATAGCCCAATTTTGACTTCTCGAGAAGTGATTTTCAGTTTTTGAAAACTGATTTTTGATTTATCAATAACTTAATCTATTCAAGACATTTTTATTTTCAACTTCTCGAGAACTGATTTTGTGTTTTCAAAAACTTGACTAATCCAAGATTTTTGTCTCGATCATTCAAAAACTGGTTTTTACTTTTTGATAACAGATTTTACTTAGTAAAAACTGATTTTTGTTTTATCAATAACTTAATCTATTCAAGTCATAGTTTGATTTCCGACTTCTCGAGAACTGATTTCGTGTTTTCAAAAGCTTGACTAATCCAAGATTTTTTTGTTTTGATCATTCAAAAACTGATTTTTTACATTTTAATAACAGGTTTTTACTTATTAATAACTGATTTTTGCTTTATCAATAACTTAATCTATTCAAGACATTTTTTGATTTCCGACTTCTCGAGAACTGATTTCGTGTTTTCAAAAGCTTGACTAATCCAAGATTTTTTTGTTTTGATCATTCAAAAACTGATTTTTTACATTTTAATAACAGGTTTTTACTTATTAATAACTGATTTTTGCTTTATCAATAACTTAATCTATTCAAGACATTTTTTGATTTCCGACTTCTCGAGAACTGATTTCGTGTTTTCAAAAGCTTGACTAATCCAAGATTTTTTGTTTTGATCATTCAAAAACTGATTTGTTACATTTTAATAACAGGTTTTTTACTTATTAATAACTGATTTTGCTTTATCAAATAAGTAGTGTATTATTGGGGCTTCTGCATCACTCACCGCGCTTCGCTCAGTTCGCAATGCAGAGCGCCCCCAATAACACACTACTAACATGATCTGCGATTCGAGCGGTTGTCATTAGAAATTTAATATTATTTCATTCATCGATGCATCGTAATACTGATAGCGTAGTAACAATGGAGCACCTAATATATCTATTCAAACACATTTTGACAGAGATTAATTTTGATAATTAACAAAACGAGTAGTTCATTGTCTGCACACTGTACAACTTCATGTTTTGCAGTACAGATTTGCTCAGCTTTTCGTTTTCGTTGGCTATAAAGCAGCTCCTGAAGCAGCTGTATTTGCTGATCCTGCAGTCGCTTAATCTTAAAAAGATCAGCTAGTCTTGGTGCTTTCTTTCCTTTTAGAATGATCGTCTATTGTTCAAGGTCTAATAAAACATCCTTTATATTCTGTTCATACTTTTTGATGGACAAAGATTCTTTGTCTACTTCATTCATTTTAAAACCAATTAGATTTAGAATTATAATGAAAAGCAATAGTATTTCTCTGAATTATTTTATGTATTTATGATAAGTGTATAATAAAAAGGTGGTCTATATTATTACAATTATGAGAGTGTAATGAAATCTCATAGCTGATATAACCAATTTATAAATATTTATAAATAATTTTACAAAGATAAGTGGGAAGGAAGGGATTTTTAGGAATGGGGATATTTAAGGAGAAAAACGAAAAAAAAAATGTATATTATACAAAAAGTTTATTATCAGAGCACCATATTTTTAAACACAAAACATTTTTCAAAGCACATATTGAATTATGATAAATACAACTATGCGAATTTTCAGAATATTTATATCGATCATACAGACTTAGAAAACTAGGACAGCCTTTATCTTCTAAATTGATCACATTACTATTATTATTATTTAAAATATTTTTTAACCATTTATCGCCTGCGCTGTGCCTCGGAGAGCACGTTAAGCCGTCGGTCCCGGTTGCCATGAACATCTATGGCAGTCGTTATTGGGAGAGTGTCGACACAAAAGATCCCACTGGGTTGAAGTGTCGCCGGTCTGCACTGACTGGCCCCCACATAAGATAAAATAAGATATCACCAGCGTTTCTCAACCCATGTGGATGATTATGTTTGAATCTTTACTAAGCTTTCAGATGATTATAAAAAATTTTTCGATTCCAAAAAAACATAGAGTTCAATTAATTACTTGACATCGACACTACATTGGCTAGATTTGATTGGAAACTTATTTAAGATAAAAATATATTTATGATTCTTGATCTTCTTGTTTTTGAAGTAGGTTTTTAAAAGTGTCTGGGTGATGTTGCTTTTGCGTTACTTGAACTTAATACCAAGGATGTCTTAAACTATGGATATAGCCTACGGCTTATGAACAATTACGAGAAACAATATATAAACTTACCCTTAATTTAAAGTTATCCTGTGTAAATAGTAACATAAAATCTTTAATTTATGTACGGTAAATAAATACGCTTCAAAACAATGAGGTTAGAGCTATCTTAGTCTCCTCATGATCATGGCTACAAAGCAACCGATACATCGGATGTCAATTTAAATAGTTTTTAAAATGGATTCAAATATGTTTTAAAATATAAATTACGACATTGTATAGATTTGCATGCCAAATGGTCGAATGTACTGGCTTCTATGTAATACCAATTTCATCATCAATATGTTACCTGCATTCTAAGCAAATAAATTTCTGATTCTGATTCTGACAAAATCCGCATAAATTAGTTTAATTTCACTGTGTAATTTTCGCATAAACGTAATAATTATATTACGTAAAATATATTGCTTTAATTGGGTGCTTCCAAACCAATCTGAAGGATTGACAGCCCTACTAGTAAGTGTAAATATTTTATTTGTCCAATAAATTAAATAAAGACTGTCATAAAATAAAGATGGCCAAGTGACAGCTCTCGGTGGTATGTTCCCACGGTCAAGGACTTTAAACTATCGTTTAGTGACAATTACATATAAATGGCTTTATTAAAAACCAGTTTGTGTCATAAATATGTATAGAAAGAATACATATTGAATCTGGCAAGGTGAGGTAGGGGACCTCAATGTGAGTTCTGTATCTATAAATTCTGTAATGTGCACACAGGATGGATGGCATAGTGATTTAAGTTGTCGCCTTGCTATTGCCGAATGAGAGTTCGATTCCCACGTAGGACACAAATTAGAAGAAAAGTTTCTAAGTAAGTTATAAATAAGGCATGGGTTTTTCATCGATATTAGAATTTTCATCGATATTGCCATTGCAAGAGAGTAATCTCAGATCGTATGGACATATTAAGTTAAGACCACCTGACTACGTAGGTAGCTTGTCATTACAACTTTCTCTGGTAGTAGATCCAGAGGAATGTGGAAAGCTGTAGTGAAAAGAGATATGAGGGAATACGAGCTATCTGAAGACGTTATCGAAGAAAGAGCGAAGTGAAAAAGCTAGAGCAAAATGGCTGATTCCTCCATCATGTTTGATCTATAGCTAGGAGGACAGAGAAAGAAAGAGAGAGATTTAACCCTGTATTATCATCTCATCATCTGCATTGAGGCCTACCTCTCCGCGGAGAAGGGAAGTGAAAAGGTTATGTCGGGCTTACCCAGAAAAAGATGGAACGTCCCGGGTACTACCGACACAACCTACCACGGTGTGCCACCTAGCGAGGTTTCAGGTTCAGCAACTGCTCGGCATAAGCCTCTCCAAGACTTTCCACACAGACCGGTCTTGAGCTACCCGCATTTGGTTTCTTCCCGCTTCCCGTGACGATTACTTAGTCGACGGTCCACCTTGGTCTTAAATTGCTGCGCTCTTACCCTGTATGTGTGTTTACTAAAACACAGATTAAAAAAACTTAAAAGTCGATCGCGCGTGACGTGCATTCTCCATGAAGGTGTAGATAAATAATGTTTATCTACACCTTCATGGGAAACTCGTAGCGCCAGCGGGTGACCAAAGTATATGTACTGGTGGCACTTTTGAAACGTGGCATTTGTGGCGCAGGGCTGTCACTGTTAAGTAATGTTTATTAAATATGTCTTAAAAAATGTACATACATGATATTGTGAAAGATTTCGTGTTTTTTAGAAATAAAGTATGTTTTCTTTCTTTCTTTCTTACTAAAGAAGAAAAATACTATACAGATATTTGTTAAGAAACGATTTCTCATTTTACATTCTAACCAAAAAAATATTTAAGAGCAATCCTGTTCTTTTAAAATTAATAATCATTAATTTATATTCATTTTAAGTCGTCACTCTGTCTAAGCAACCAATGATTCACGTTTCAACGTATGATGTCGTTTAAAAGTAGGTATCGCCAACTTCTTGTGCTGTTGTTTCTATGCTGTTTGTGGATTCAATAAACTTATCTATACATATAATAAAATCGTAGGAAAGTCAAAACTGTACATTGAATATTTTTTTAAAAGAATACTTGGGGCGTGATCTACAATCGATATCGAAGCCAAAAATATAGTTTTTAGAAGTTTTGTCTGTTTGTCTGTATGTATGTCCGGGCTAAACTCAAAATGTACTGCATGGATTTACTTCAAATTTTGCATGAATATTACTAACAGGTCGGGTCAACATATAGGCTACATATTATCACGCTATCACCTACGGGGAAGGAGCTGTGAATCTTTATTTTTCTTACGCATTCTGTGACAGCGTGTAATCTAACGACGCATATTTAAATGTTGTTTTTGAGTAAGCCATGCTATTATCTAGCTTTACACTATAAAAACTACGCCATTTAAGTAACTTGGGCAGAGAAATATAGTTGGGTACCGCGGCGACAAACACTTTTTAGTTAAAATCTACGCGGACGAAGTCGCAGGTAACAGCTAGTAATAAAATAAATACTAGATTTTGTTCGCTTTTCTATCCAATTTTCTATTCCTCGGGAACAATACGCTGTCAAAGGTTAGTATCAAGGGGAAGATGACGGAATAATGAAGATACTTAAAGGATTGTATAATATTTTAGTTATAAGTAATCATAATAATTTATTTGCATGAACATAGGCTACGCATAGCCTATTGAAAATCAAGGGATCATTGGCCCTTGGTACCTTATCAAAGGGTCAATAATTCTCGTATTACAACCGTTCAAATTCGAGTTTCGATCTAGTCGTATAAAAGTCAAATGTGAAACGAAATACAATTTATGTTTACAATTGACGTTTATTGTAATCTATAAGCATACCATTTGTGATATATTATGTGACATTGAGACTAGATCGGACTTCTATCTTGAATTATTTTTATTACGAGGAATCGCCACCAGGTGTGCAATCTTTACTTATTCATTTATATATATTTTGATAACATACAGAACAATATAATAGACTTATGAATAATATTTATCCTATTGACTTGCAGCGGCTCACCGGCGGGCAGTCACAATAGATTTTAATTATATCTGGTATTCCTGAATTTAATTATGTATAATTAAATTATTCGGTACAATTTGAAGTAATTATTTGAAGTATAATAATATCAGCCCTGAATTAAACTGTCCCACTGCTGGGCACGAGCCTCTTCTCGCTGTGAGAAGGCTTAGGCCATAGTCAACCAGGCCTAGTGCGGGTTGCAGACTTCACATATCTTCAAAAACATTATGGGGAACTCTCAGACATGCAGGTTTCCTCACGATGTTTTCATTCACCGTTAAAGCAAGCAATAATTAACTGTTTTAAGCGCACATTCGAAAAGTCAGAGATGCGCGCCTGGGGTTCGATCTCGAGACCTTTGCGTGGCAATCCAACAGTTTCTCACTAATCTATATATTATAAATAATAATGAAATTAATAAGTGATGTCATTATAATAAACGATATCTTAGTAACATGTTGACTTGGCGCCAATCACTAACAGAATAAATTTTCTGTTGAACAATAATTTAAGTGACAAAAATATTGACAAATATTGAGTGCAGATACTAATATTTTTCTGTCTTTCAAGCAAAAATAAAAAATCATTAACCATTTTCGTTGCAAAGTAACACTTATCAACGTTACAGATAAAGATAACGATTTATTTATTGCATAGCTGTGTACAGTAATTAATCGTTTTAACATATATTTTTGGACCCAACAGTTATTCCATATTCGATATGCAACATGTAAAAGTTTACGAGTTTGAATTAAATAAATATACTGAAAATATGTGAATAGAACTAACATTTACAACTCGCATTAGGTATCAAGCCTTGTGTTTCAGAAAGGAGACCGACCACCTTGTTTGGGACCCTGGCCTGGGCGTGAACAATTTTATATTGTAACTAGCTGTTACCTGCGACTTCGTCCGCGTAGATTTTAACTAAAAAGTGTTTGTTGCCGCAGAACCCAACTATATTTCTCTGCTCAAGTTACTTAAATGGCGTAGTTTTTATAGTGTAAAGCTAGATAATAGCATGGCTTACTCAAAAACAACATTTAAATATGCGTCGTTAGATTACACGCTGTCACAGAATGCGTAAGAAAAATAAAGATTCACAGCTCCTCCCCCGTAGGTGATAGCGTGATAATATGTAGCCTATATGTTGACCCGACCTGTTAGTAATATACATCATGCAAAATTTGAAGTAAATCCATGCAGTACTTTTTGAGTTTAGCCCGGACATACATACAAACAAACAGACAAACAAACAAACAGACAAAAATTCTAAAAACTATATTTTTGGCTTCGATATCGATTGTAGATCACGCCCCTTGTATTCTTTAAAAAAAATATTCAATGTACAGTTTTGACTTTCCTACGATTTTATTATATGTATAGATAACAATATTAATTTTGAGTAGCCTAAACTAAGTAGAAAACATTATTCTTTGAAGTTTAGTATCAAGTTCGTTAAATAATAATATAAAACACATCGTTTAAAATAAATATTTATTTATTATTATTTTCCAAAAACTGGGCTGGTGGAGTGACATTTACATATCTTGCCCAGCTTAGGTACCATATTACAGACATTATGTGAGCACAACAACCAACAGTCCTTCGGCCGACTATGCAGTTGCAGTAATACTGCCTTATTGCTTCCAGGCTGTGTGTATTATTTTGATATAATATATAAATAAAATATGTCAATTTCATACTACTGGATGGTAACCAATATTTATTATATATTCAAACAAAACTTTTAATATTTTACTTTGTATAAAACGATTGTCCATGTACAAGCCGAATATGGACGGTCTCCTTTACAAATAAACAATTATTGGACAGAAAGTACAGGTCGAGCCAAGACAATTATTTGATCACACAAATTGTTCTGAAAAGGTTTGTTGCTTTTTTATCATGAAATTCAAGCGCGCCCAGTAGACGTCAATACAATTCTTATTAGGTGGGACCTAATAGCTTAACTGACTTGGTGTAACAGTACTCTTCCTATTCGGAATCGAATCTGAGACCTCATGCACAGCAGTCGCTTTCACACGGCTGCGGTATCAAAGTAGTTCCTACTGTTGGATTATAAGATAACTTGTACCTACATAATCCAGAATTAATATGTTAATTTGATTACCGGTTATAAGTTATTGCTTCTCGTGGTTATGTTTTATATAGTCATTTATTCATACTTAAACTGTTTATGTGATGGGGTTTTCTGAATTATTTGCGGTTTAGTTAAACCGCAATAAAATAACTGAATAAGTAAATTCGACTACCAGTCATTAAATATATATTTTTTATACTATAGAGGTAATCAAGTATGAGTTTTGTGGATGTCAAATAAAATCACATTTTGATAAATATGTATTATGTACATTATATTGATTATGTACTAGTTACAAATAAATCTATACTAATATTATAAAGAGGAAAGATGATTATTATTATATGATGATAGATTTTTTGTTTGTTTGTAATGATTTAACTCAAAAACTACGCAACCAATTTAAAAAATTCTTTCACCATTAGAAAGTTAGCTGTTATAAATTTTGTTGATATGACCAATGAGTCTTTCTGTCTATCTTAACAATGTATATTGTGAAGTTTGTAAGTTTAGGGTATGATGGGGCTTGCATATCCCATATAGGTTAAAAACCTCTAAATAAATAAAGAATATAAAAAAAGGAGAAATATGTCTAATATAGTTTTTTTTTTATACAACTAAGGTGGCAAATAAGCATACGGCCCACCTGATGGTAAGTGGTCACCGTAGCCTATGGACGCATGCTACACCAGAGGCATCACTTGCGCGTTGCCGACCCTTTAGGAAAGGAAGTGGGAAGGAGAAAGAGCGGGAAGGGGGAAAGAGAGTGATTGGGCCTCCGGCACTCTCACCGTACAAAACACAACAGTAGGACTACTGCTATTTCACGTCGATATTCTGTGAGAAGGTAGTCCTCCGGTCGAGCCGGCCCATACATGCTGAAATCAGCCAGGCTCTACTACGCAATACTAATTGACGTGGGCTTACTAACACGACTAATATAGTCTATAAGTACATTCTGTTACTAACCCATTACTAAACAACCTATGGACTTTTTATGTACATACCTACATTAATGTCCGAATGATATATTTTTTTTAATTATTTGTATAATTGTTTGCTCATTTTTGAAGTGAAAACTTCTTTAGCGGCGTTTTGCACTTTTTTGTGATGTGTAAAAAATGTTAAACTTGCGTCAGGACACGTGACCTGATCGAAAATTCGTAAGACGGAGGGAGAATTGTCATGTTTGTGTACGATAGCGCAATAAATGAATATTGTATTTTACCACATAAATGATAGTACTTTTATACTAATAATTAAAGCAATTCGTGCAAAATTATTCCCTAACCATTCCATAACCATATCAAAAATGCACAACGTTAATATTCAAGTTTTCACTTCTGCCGGCACTCCCGGAGTGCAACCCGTTGTTTTTTATGGAAATAAAGATTCTTGACTTTGACTTTTGAATTTGAGTAGGTATTCGATACCTAGCTCGACTAACACATATCAGGTGAGTAAGCTGCCATAGGTTAATAGAATATGGATGTACTGGTATAATAGTTTTTATCATGATTACTACAATTATTATTATTGCGGAAACGTGAACCTACACGAGGTATGTCCAATGCCCGCAAAATGAATATAAAACGAGTTGTTATTAACGATTATTACAGCAGTTTAGAATGTGATTTAATTTGTTTTCGATTAGCTGCAGACTTTAATCTCAGTTGCTGTATTAGTGATGTGAAATTGCTTGAGGCGTAATCAATGTTCGACTTTCAAGTAAACCTATACTAATATTATAAAGCTGAAGAGTTTGTTTGTTTGAACATGCTAATCTCTGGAACTACTGATTTGATTTGAAAAATTCTTTTAGTGTTGGATAACTTGATGCATGAGCATGATATATAAAATTAAAACATAATATTTGCATGCCGAAATTGGCTAAATGTGGCAAGGACAATATGTAATGTAACTAAGAACTTTATGTACCCATGTTCTGCAAATAAATAATTTATTCATTCATTCATTCATTAAACTTATTTATCGAGGAAGGCCATAGGCTATATAACATCACGCTACAACCCACGGGGACGGCGCAGTAACGATAAACGCGGGTGAAACCGCGGGCACATCTAGTGTTTATATAAATCAAACTAGATGTTCCCGCGGTTTCACCCGCGTTTATCGTTACTGCGCGAACCAGTAGTTCCTGAGATTAGCGCGTTCAAACAAACAAACAAACTCTCCAGCTTTATAATATTAGTATAGATTACCTAATAACTATCAAAGCATTTGGTCTTTCACATTATGGATCTGACCCTGCCACGCGGAGAACTTTAAGAACATACAATTAAAGGACACAAAATATCACAGAAATAATTATCCCGTGCGGGATTCAATCCCATTGTAGGTAGGTATTTAGTACGGCGGCAGCGGTGAGACGAGCACCAGACTGCGCCATCCGTGCAGTAATACGACTTATTCAAAATTTATAATATTTGTACATTTGTCTGCCACCGAGAATTCGTTATTGTTTGTTTTCCAAATCTTAGGTCTCATTTACAGAGACGCGGGGCGTCGCGCGTCGCGTGCGGCGGCGGAGCCCGCACTGAATTCAAACATACATTATGATGTTGTATGAGTGCATTTACGGAGAAGCGATTTTACGCGCGTTTGCTTGAAATAGAGCGTGCACCACGGTAATGTTATTAACAGTATTCTATCTTCATACTAACGGTCGGAACTCTAGTCATACCTACGCGCCTCGGCGTTGGTATGCGCTTGGTTCGCAACCAGTCGCGAATGCGCCACAATGACGAACGGACAGTGTGAATCTTTTGTTAGCAGTAAGCGTGCGATTTGTAATGATTTGATTTTATTGAACACTTTCTATTTCATTCGCTACGAATTTCATTTTTATAATATAATATACATATAATATTTACAATCACTAAACTAGAAAGAAACTCAAGTAAGTAGATAAAATTCAAATACTGTAGGCGGGCAGTCCTAACGCGTGTCTACGAACCGCGGTGTTGTAGGTAATTATACCAAGGACAAGGCCGAGTTACAATACTGTATAGATATCATTACAGTGGCCGCACGCTTGGCGACTTGCCGCGGGTATCGCCGCGTCGCACGCGGCGGGCATCGCTGTGGCGCGGCGCACGCTCTATTTCAAGCAAATGTGCGTAAAATCGCTTCTCCGTAAACGCACTCAAACAACGCCATATTTTTGAATTCAGTGCGGGCCGCGCCGCCGCACTCGACGCGCGACGCTCCGCGTCTCCGTAAATGAGGCCATAGTCTTTCCAAGAGCTTTTTCGTATTTTACTCACGTCTGCCCGAATGCCTTTCCAAGGGCATAAGCTTTAGTTTAAACACATTGTCTCGAACATAAGAATAAAATAAACAAGCGTTTACGTAAATGCGTATATATACCTATAATAATAAAAGGCAATAAAATATGAATGTGAAATCTTATTTATCTCATTGTTTATCCTTGTTATTGACAAAACGTGGACACACACGAGGTGTGCGTAAAGCTTATAAATAAATGAAAACTAGTTTATATATATGAATAATAAATGACATATTGTTTACTATTTAAGTTTATAATCAATGGAATTTAAAAGTTCCTCTGTGGATTTGTCTATACATATAATAAAATCGTAGGAAAGTCAAAACTGTACATTAAATATTTTTTTTATAGAATACTTGGGGCGTGATCTACAATCGATATCGAATCCAAAAATATAGTTTTTAGAATTTTTGTCTGTTTGTCTATATGTATGTCCGGGCTAAACTCAAAAAGTACTGCATGGATTTACTTCAAATTTTGCATGACTATTACTAACAGGTCGGGTCAACATATAGGCCACATATTATCACGCTATCACCTACGAGGGAGGAGCTGTGAATCTTTATTTTTCTTACGCATTCTGTGATATCGTGTAATCTGACGACGCATATTTAAATGTTGTTTTTGAGTAAGCCATGCTATTATCTAGCTTTACACTATAAAAACTACGCCATTTAAGTAACTTGGGCAGAGAAATATAGTTGGGTTCCGCGGCGACAAACACTTTTTAGTTAAAATCTACGCGGACGAAGTCGCAGGTAACAGCTAATACTATAATAAAAAAAACAATGTAGTATTCTGCTTAAGATTGGCAGAGCCAACAATTTCAATTTAAGATATTTGCGATATGCAGCTGATTTGTTATTGGTTGCTGGTATTCTGGTGCGCAATTTTTCGGGATGGTGATCCGAAAGACAGCGGCGATTTTTTCTTACCAATTATTATTTGGTTACTGTTTATAATAAATATGTGACTGGTTTATTTGCTGAACCTTATATGTATCTTTGTTACCAAGCTTGATTTCATGGCATAAAACCGAGGTACCCAGACTTTTTTCTTATAGACTAATTTCAAAATGTAGCTGGTTGCGGTGGACTCCCTGCACCTACATTTCTACCATATTCCTTGGCATTCATATTTATATTGGTGAAGAATTAAAAAAATTTAACAATTCTCTACGAGCTGATACTCTTTTTTTTTTTAATAATCGGGACTGAACCTACCATGGTAGGCGGGCAGACCTTTTTTTTTAGTAACTCTCTACCGAGAAATCGGTAGGTTCGAGAACACTGGTACTGAATATGGAATATGCAAGTTTTTACAAGTATCTAACAGTTGCTGAGCTTCTTAAAATATTATCTGCCTACATTGATAGGTGAAGTCAAGCCAACATTTTAGTTCTTCACTATCGAAAGCAAATAAATTTTCGTGGAATCGCGCGCTTACGAATTGTGAACCCCCATTTTTTTGTCACGCCAACGTAGACTCCGGTCGAGTCTCCCGTGGACCCCTGGGGGTCCACTAGACCCACTTTGGAAACTAATGGTATAAAGAAATGTGTTGTTAGGTTATGGTATTGGAACGCTCTCAGCAGCAGTATAGAATCTAAGGCACTAGGCATATATTATGTAAGTAGGATTATATCACGTGTCGAAGGGGATTATACAAACATTCAAACAACAGTCACGAAGAAGACGTAGACGAGAAATCCCGCGATGGGATCTAGACCCCACAACTTTCAGCAAGGTGGCAATGATGACGAGGCTTCTACACCGGCCGTGTACACGTGCAGGTTGCCGCGGTTGATATTTAATCTCAATCTTCGGCTTTCGGCTTTCTCATCTAGATAAGAATTCAAATTCAAATTATTTGTTTCGTTTTAACAATACATTTCCTTAAGTTAGTTTGTGGAGTCTCCTTTTAAGCATTGAATGCATAATATGTTAGGAGGATATCAATAGGCTCGCCCCTTCGATCAAATATACCATAGATGCACGATCGTCGCTCGAAAAACGGCCCCAACAAAACTGTGCATAAATCAGTCGTATGCACAGTTTCGCTCGCAGCCACTTTACGACCGCGCTAGCAGTCAGACGTTTCACGATGCCAAAGTGTGTAGTGAAAAAATGCAAAAACTATACTCTAAAAGTGCAAAAAAAAAAATGGAATGTCGTAGTTTCGGTAAGTATAGTTTTGTTATGAAATATTTATTATATTTTGTTGAATATGGCGCTTTAAATAATATATTTGAAGATATTTTCGTTTAAATTTAAATGCATGTATTACGCACCTGTCCCATTCACTCTTGCGTGCGCTGCCCGTAAGCGAGAGCGAATCGACACCGTAGTGGTGTCGAATTTCTCTCGCTTACGGGCAGCGCACGCAAGAGTGAGTGGGACAGGTGGAGACCGTACCATATACTTAGTACGCTTGCGTATCGCGAGTAACACATTTAGGACGCTTTACATTGACGCGTTTTAACTAAACTATTACAAAATGTTTCTCAGTGGGCGTTCAATGGTTATTCCGCTTTACTTCCTGGATTGCATAATAAATGCAGACACTTATAAGTAAGTAGTACTGGTCAGTGCCACATATTGACGCGGTTTTTGTATGAGAATGTGCATCTATGGTATATTTGATCGAAGGCTCGCCCATATTTATTTGGGACATAAACTAGACAGTGAAATGTATGTATAATACACTTCCGTCTTCCGTATCACAAGTAAATAATAAAACAATGGCACATTTATAAACTTGAATACAACTGTAAAATGTAACTCAAATTATCTTTTGTTGTTTTATTAAACAATAGGAATACTATACTGAGTATATGTATGTATGGATGATAACGGTTAATT
This sequence comes from Catocala sponsa, assembly GCA_963564715.1. Lineage (NCBI taxonomy): Eukaryota > Metazoa > Arthropoda > Insecta > Lepidoptera > Erebidae > Catocala > Catocala sponsa. The sequence continues at coordinate 4,401,793 of OY751352.1, forward strand.
ATGTTTATTTAATTAGCATATATTTTCTAATTAGGTATGCGTTTGTTTATCGAAGAACTCCACATTGATTATACTACTACTGGATTTTGCCCGCAGCTTCGCTCGCGTCAATCTAAATTTTGTTAATCGGTTTCTATGCCTTGAGACCACTACTTTTCAGGATGAATGGTACCCTATTTCCTTTTCTGTACCCCTGACAACGTATATGCGAAATTTCATGATGACCGGTCAAGTAGTTAAGGCGTGAAAGCGTAACAAATAAACAAACTCACATTTGCATTTATAATATTAGTTAGGTTGATTGATAATCATACAACCAACGAAAAAAGGTGCTAGTGGATAGTAAGATCTCCAAACCTCATACTTCACAGTCACTTCAACAGAAACCATAGAAACCGACAATTATTAACCCCAAATACGACTTTTGACAGCAGTTGTGACATAATTGACAGGATCTTACTAGCGAGCAAGGTCCTGTCGATTCTGTCACAACTGCGAACAAAATCGATAGGGGCTTTATGTGATAAGCGGTTGCCGCAACCTGGACGCTTGCGAACTAGAACTATCACTTATTTATACAAAATAAGAGAGCACCTATTACAAAAATATTTAATGGTGCGTATTACCCTGCAATCTGGCAATTTTCGATTGACGATTAAAACACTCGCATGTTGATAAAGGTTAACTGATAGATAAGTACTGAAATATTTTTGGAATTGGAATATTCAATTATTATTCGAATACAAATAATCGCTGCCGAAATTAATCGAAATTCGAATGCAGCGTTTTAGAATCTTTAATACCGTACCGTAAGTTGCTACTGCATCTTGCAGTAGCAACTAATACAGGTTGTAGTAGAGTTAAAGCCTTATTCAGAATTATTTTTTTTACACACAATGCCATATACATCTAACCCAAACTAAGCAGAGCTTGTACTATGGGTACTAGACAATGGATAAACTTTATTTTTGAAGTGAAAACTTCTTTAGCGGCGTTGTGCACTTTTTGTGATGGGTAAAAAATGTTAAACTCGCGTTAGGACACGTGACTTGATTGAAAATTCGTAAGACGGAGGGAGAGTTGTCAAACTCGCGTCAGGACACGTGACCTGATCGAAAATTCGTAAGACGGAGGGAGAATTGTCATGTTTGTGTACGATAGCGCAATAAATGAATATTTTATTTTGCCACATAAATGATAGTACTTTTATACTGATAATTAAAGCAATTCGTGCAAAATTATTCCCTAACCATTCCAAAATATAAAAAACACACAACGTTAATATTCAAGTTTTTACTTCTGCCGGCACTCCCGGAGTGCAACCCGTTGTTTTTTTTTGTAAATACATACATGGAAACACCCAGATCAAGACAAACATCGAGGCCGTCATAAATGAAATGAGCTTTAACGTTGTTTTACGGATAGTTAGTTTTCTTTGTTACGGGCTTTCTTCGTTGTTGACATATTTTCCAAAGAATATTTATTTCTAAATATAGGAACCGGGCCTTAGAGCATTCTAATTCTGCAAGCATTGAAAACGCTTGATTAGTAGTCAGTGCTAGTCACCAGGAATGATTTTAATCTAGTCTAACTAGGATCAGTTCCAAGAACCAATGGCCACCGGCAGTCGCTTCGTGAAGATACTGCTAATCACCTGCAGAGGTAGGCTGACTGCATTGTGAAACGCTATTTAAGATATTAAGATTTCGACGGAACAACATCTTAGTTTCATATTTGTTTTTAGTAATAATAATGTTTATTTCATCTCCACAAATTACATCATGTTATCTATACTAATATTATAAAGCTGAAGAGTTTGTTTGTTTGTTTGTTTGTATGTTTACTTGAACGCGCTAATCTCAGGAACTACTGGCCCGATTTGCAAAATTCTTTCAGTGTTAGATAGCCCGTTTATCGAGGAAGGCTATAGGCTATATATCATCACGCTAAGATCAATAGGAGCGGAGCACCAATGAAGAATGTTTCAAAATCGGAGAGTATTTTTTCCTTTTGAGAGCTTCCGCTGCGTGCGCCGCGTAAACAGTTAAAGTTTCGCAAAAATCATGTATGACAGAATTGTTTCTCTTTAAAAGTTCTAAAAAAAAGTCCGCGACAGCATATGTTTATCTTTTAAGGTTGGCTCACTATAACCATTTTTATGCTAACGAAATTTGTTCTAAAATAATGCATTATTTGCGAAGGTATTTTTATAAACATGATATTAATCCTTATCCAAATAAATACGTTATTCATCACAAGTATTTAATTTAAAACAAAATTGCCCTTTACATGATTCGATTTCAATGAATATCTTAGGAGATATAGCAGTTTTAAAATAACATCGCAGCAAAATATTTACCCATTACAGACATAGTACAAACGATGTTTCTCCTGGTTTATTCTGCGTGATTACTACAGGTTCGATTTGAAAAATTATTTTAGTGTTGGATAGCCTATTTATCGAGGAAGGCTATAGGCTATATAACATCACGCTACGACCCACGGGGGCGGCGCAGTAACGATAAACGCGGGTGAAACCGCGGGAACATCTAGTACAGTATATGGGGAGGCTTATGTCCAGCAGTGGACAGCAATAGGCTGAAATGAATACAGTATATAGTTGACACGAACAATTGTCATTAATTCGTAATTTGTGGGAGATCTGGAGTCTAAACTTAGCCGAAACCTGTATAGATCTCCTGGCCCCCCATTTCATAACATTGTATGGATTGTCAACATGTGAAAAGCGTACATAAGAGTTGTGAATGACTTGACTTGACTTGAATGACTTACTTACAATAGCAAGTAAGTAAGTAAAGTAAAGTAGTAAAGTAAGTAAATAGAAAGTGCACTTGTGTTTGCACAAACACAAGTGCACTTTCTTAATAATATAATATAAATAATTAATGTTTAAAATATATATATTATCTTTCACTACAGTAGACTACATAACACGAAAATGTTTGTAACAATTTTATGCAAAGATTTAATAAACTCTTGTGATTTCAGTGTTAGTAAAGCCTGCAGTTGTGGTAGGAATTATGATAAGTGCAGGATTTGATGAAAAATGTTGAATTAAATGTTATAATTAATTAATCTAAATAATAAGTACTTGATGTTGCATGCCTAATGGTGGAATGTGGAGAACCTGTTAATGTACTAGCCCTAACATCTGCAAATGTATACCCATATTCGCATACGAATAAATGAATTATGAATTATTATTCCGTTAACACCGAACTGTGAAGAGTAACATTTACTACTCGTTGCATAATAGATAATAATTAATGGCCTTGAGATTTATGCAGGTTTCTTCTCATAGGCTAGGCATAGGCAGGCAACCCTTTGCCTAAACCTAGCAACTAACCTAAATTTAGCTTATACTTATGTTTTGACATTCATACTCAAGTGAAGTATTGCTTTATGACCTAGATGAATAACGTAATAATTAAAATAAGTATGTATTATTATGTTCATTTAAATATTGTTAAATGATAAAGTAAATACTATTAGGCAGAATAAATTGTGTATGTATAAAAAGAATTTGTTGTTTGTAATTTAATTGTATAATGTTCCTTTGCGTTTCTGTTTTTGTAATATTGTAAAGCTAGATTTTATTATTATATTTATTTTTAATAATATTATGTTATCTTATACTAGCACATAAGTGATTTGGTGTGTACAATACTGTAAGCTTATTTTGTTGAATAAATAAATAAATAAATCAAAATCAGTCTGGTAGTTTTCAGTTTATGCATAACAAACAAATCAAATACAATTCTTTCCTCTTTATAATAATGACTAGTGTATACGACGTTGCTTAGCTTGCGTTAATGTAGATTTTGTCAATAAATTTCTATCTCTTGAAAACAGTCCTTTTTCTGGGTACAATGTACACTATGTCCTTTTCTGTACCCCTGACAAAGAGTATTTTTTTATTCATTTAAGGTGGCAAACAAGCATACGGCCCGCCTGATGGTAAGTGGTCATCGTAGCCTATGAACGCTTGCAACACCAGAGGCATAACTTGCGCTTTGCCGATCCTTTAGGAAAGGAAGTGGGAAGGAGAAGGAGCAGGAAGGGGTTGATTGGGCCTCCGGCACTCTCACTCGCCGAACGAAACATAACAGTACGAATACTGCTATTTCACGTTGATATTCTGTGAGAGGTTAGTCCTTCCCCGGTCGAGCCGGCCCATTCATGCTGAAATCAGCGAGGCTCTACTACTCATAAATTTAAATGCAAACATACTTACATGATGATCGGTTGAGTCGTTATGGCGTGAAACCGTAACAAACAAACAAACTCAAATTCACATTTATAATATTAACAAGTTCCCTGTCCGATGTATCACATATGAGCATAACAATAGATTTTCCATTGTGTCTATTACGGGACAGCGAAAAGGTTAGTTAGGATTAGCTTTTCTCATGGACTAGCTCGCGTAAAAGTAGGTTAGGTTAAATTAAGTGCAACAATACTTTTTAAAATAAAATATAGCCTACTAGCTTTTGCCCGCGACTTCGCTCGCGTTAATTTAGAATTTGACAATCAATTCGGATTGTACTCTGCTTGTAATAATATAATTCAATCATGATTCGAAAGACACGTGGCGCCATCTATTATCATAAGAACGTTATTGTTGTTTTCCTCGGGAACAGTAATTTTTTTCGGGATGAAAGGTAGCCTATGTCCGTTTCTATACACCTGACAATGTATATGCAACATTTTATAATGATCGGTTAAGTGGTTTAGGCGTGAAAAGGTAACAAACAAACAAACAAACTCATTTTCGCTTTTATAATATTAGTTAGGAGTTAGGATGTTACTCGGTGATAATCTTTATAGCGGCGAAAATATTTTTAAAATCGGTTAAGTAATTTTCGATTTAAATCATTACAAACAAACAAAAATACAAATCTGTCATCTTTATAATATTAGTATAGATTAGTTAGGATAAACTGAGATGAAAGCATTTAGTTTCAATAACAAATGATAACCTTTTAATACAATGTTCGGTAAGCCAGTCGTTATTGCAGTCATGTGATCGTATATTAACCTACTAACCTCCATTTAAGCGATCCTGATGATGTAGTATCTAGTCACTACACAATTATATATACGAACATGTTTTCAAGTGTTATTACTACAAAATTATATACAGCATTGATAATAATATTGAATAATGTCCTCCAGACCGAATCTCGGTCAAGGCGGCCAATCTTAACGGAGACTGGCAATGTGCGCAGGAGATGTTATAGTGCAGAAGCGTGTGCGCAGACACAAGTGCACTCTCTGTTCCCTAACCCTCATGATCCGATGGGACAGATAATCTAACACGACCGGGGAGAGATCAGGTGCGGGATCAATGGCTTTACGTGCTTTCCGAGGCACGGGGGTGTCTAACACCGCCAACTTCCTAACTCCGGCCTGCTATTAAGATTTTTAACAGAAAATATCCAATACTGTACAATGCGGCATGCCGAAGTGTTGATATTGATATTTTCTTTACTAGTGTCACTAAATTAAAAAAAACAATTGATTACCGAGTTCTTTAATTAGATATAAAGAGTGATATCACAATATGTCTACTTCTACGTGTGATTATATTCACGGTCATATATTTTATCAGTGAAACTTTTAATTGGCCTTCACCTTAATATTATTATGTTAATAATGTATTTTAGCTGTAAGTTATCCTAAAATGTTAAAAGAAAATAAGATAAAATAAAAATTTTGTTGGCCCGACCCGGGAACATGAGACCTCATGTATAGCTGCAGTCGCATTCATTACCGCTGCGCCACGGAGGCAGTTAAATAATAGTACTGCACGGATGGCGTAGTGGTTTAAGTGATCGCCTCGCCACTGCCGCTGCGCCGAGTGTTGTGGGTTCGAATCTCACACGGGCGAAAAATTTGTGTGATTTGCAAATGGTTGTTCCGAGTCTGGATGTACTTTGTGTCCGTTGTTTGAAAGTTTGTAAAGTCCCCCGCGATACAGGACTTATTCCTAGAGCAGGAGTTGTTATTAAAAAAAAACGATGTCAAAGTCAAAGTCAAAAATAATTTATTCATTTAGGTCACAAAGTAACACTTATGAACGTCAAAGTATATAGGTTAGTGAGTTTACTAAGTTACTGAAGCTACTGAATTCAGTATTCAGTAGTGTGATATTACAGCCATTCTACACGCTTTAAAGTGCTGATAAAGATCTAAACTGCTGAGATGATATAAGCAGTAGTAATTTTCATACGTGTGCCGAGTCTGGGTACTTTTTGTGTCCGTTGTTAAATTATTTGAAAATTCCCCCGCGACACGGAAATAATAAATAACGCAGGAGTTGCCATTAAAAATTATGGCTTTCTTAAGTCCTTGATACAGAAGGCGGTATTGGTAGTTTTGGAAAGATTTTACTACAATTTATATCACAAATGTAAAAAATAAGAGAACATACATACATACATAGATTCACGCCTGTTTCCCAGAGGGGTAGGTAGAGACTACGGATTTCAATTTGCTACGATCCTGACACACTTCTCTGGCTTCATTCACTTTCATCACATTCCTCATACACGCCCGTCGGTTCAAGGTGCTCTTAACCTGGCCTTTGTCCAGAACGCCTCCGACCTGATCGAGAAACGTTCGCCTAGGTTTTTGTCTTGCGACTGTTCCATTCACACTAGCCTTATAAACTTTCTTAGTCAGTCTTTCCTCGTCCATTCTTTCTACACGTCCAAACCAGCTTAATATACCCAACAAATAAGAGAACAGTGGAATACTAATGTCATCTGATAAACAATGCTAACATGACATCTGAATTAAAGTTCGGTAAGGGCACAATTAGGATTTAAATCTTTGTTTATAGCCTTTAAGCGAGCCAGAAGAGAAGGCGAAGCGGTACCGATGGCATTTTGTTGTATTAATCGAATTAGTATGAAACAAACAACAGGTTAGATTAGAAACAGTACCCACAGTCGGCCTCGATGGCGTAGTAGTTAGTGTAACTGACTGCCACGCCTGAGGTCGCGGGTTCGATTCCCGCACGAGTCAAACATTTGTGTGCATGAACATGGATGTTTGTCTTGGTCTGGGTGTTTTTATGTATAATATGTATGTATTTACAAAAAAAATAAAGTATATATGTATGTTTATCCATTGTCTAGTACCCATAGTACAAGCTCTGCTTAGTTTGGGCTAGATGGTGTTGTGTGTATGTGGTAGAATATTATATTATATTATTATAATATTATTATATTATTACTTTTTTTAAATGAAATGGATAGATTACCCTGGATGAAAGGTACCCAATGTTCTCTTCTGTTCCCCCGACAACCGATCGACGTGAAATTTCGCATACAGGTTGAGTAGTTAAGGCGTGAAAGCGTAACAAACAAACTCACATTCGCATTTATAATACATTCGACACATAAATGTGTCACGCAAAACGATTATTTTATCGATTGCTCGTTTATGCGAGTAAACAATTTTTAATTCTGTTCAATAATAGATCAATTACGTCAAGTGCGCACTATCTTGTCGATGTTAATATACAAACGAATGGAATGACGCGTTTATTTGTTTGTGTCTTTGTATCTCAGAAACATGCGTCACATGTTTTTATAAAAATTGTTACATTCATGTTGTGAATTTTACATATTATTAAGTGCAAAAATATTCTTATTATGGGAAAATGCATAAAGAATTGAAGATGATAATATATTATATACAGTTTATTATCTTTATTTTAGAACCAGCGGCTCATCGAAACATTATTACCTATAATGGCCTCTATCTCTCGTATGTATCTGAAATAATAGGTAAGAACAGAAAATAATTGAAATGAAAACTTCTTTAGGCGCGTTGAGCACTTCTTGGGTGAACAAAAATCATGGAACTCGCGTCATCGTCACCGACCGCTTTCCATTTTTAAATTATTTTTGGTTTATCAAGAAGTGTTTATGATCAAGGATTAAAGTTTTCACTTCTATCGGCGGCCGCCAAAGACTGCACCAATTTTTTTTTGTAAATTGATACTTACTGTACATAAACACCCAGACCAAGACAAACATCCATGTCCACGCACACAATTGTTTGACTTGTGCGGGAATCGAACCCGTGACCTCAGGCGTGGCAGTCGGTTACACTAACCACTACGCCATCGACGCCGACAAAAAATAATATAGTAACAGTGCTTTTTTACACGCTTTCACGCCATAACCACTTGACTGATCATTATGAAATTTCGCATACAAGTTGAAAGGGAAACAAAAAGGTCATAGGGTACCTTTCGTTCAGAAAAGAATACTGTTACTAACCTAACCTAAACTACATAGCAGCGAGCAAAGCCGCGGGCAAAATCTATGTTCTTATGCTGCTGACTATTTATGCTTATGGGGTCGCCTAGTGCTCGAAATTCGACCAGTTTGCCTGTAAGATATTGCTGATATATTATGTCATTATATATTTATATTGATATATGTAACCATAGTTACGCGCTTCGACTGCGTGTGTCAAATGCATGGTTGTGTGCGTGTAGTGTTTTTCATTAATTTAATGTATTTCTAATGCATATTTTATAAAAATATTAGGATTCGCCCCTCCTTCTCCATATAAACTTTAACTGTGCCAAATTTCATACTCCTCCGTCCGCGCCATTTTCGTAAAAAGGTGTACAAAGTTTTTGCTTCACGTATTAATATATAGATTAAATACTAGCTAACCCGCGGAACTTCGTCTGCTGAAAGAATGTGAAGCAGACGAAGTTCCGCGGGTCTAGAGTCTACCAATGAAAAATGTTGCAAAAACGGGGAATATTCTCTTGAATATTCCCCGTTTTTGCAATATTTTTCATTGCTGCTCCGCTTTTATTGGTCGTAACGTGATGTTATATAGCCTATAGCCTTCCTCAATAAATGGGCTATCCAACACTAAAATAATTTTTCAATTCGAGCCAGTAGTTCCCGAGATTAGCGCGTTCAACCAAACAAACAAACAAACTTTAGTTTTATAATATTAGTATAGATAAATAGTCAAGCCACGTACCTACGCTGAGTTTTTATGACATTCAATAGGCATCTATAAGCATAAAGTATGAACGTTGAAACGCTGTCATTTTTTTAACGCAAATTATAGTTCAATACTTATATTTTGTTCTAGAAATAAAGATGGCTTCCGCGTTTTTCCCGACACGTTCACTACAATAATGATATTAATTGGGTTTTTGCATGACTCGGTATGTTTACCGACAGGAATAAACGACAGGGTAAAAATACCAATGCATGAAACCATGTCATGTATAGCACAAACATACGATTAAAAATATTTCCACCTATTTTTCAAATATTGTTTAGCTTTTGTCCAGCAGTGGGACAACAAAATGCTAAAGAAAAAAGATAAACATACATTTTAGCAGCAGCGATATGACAGTCATAGGTCTCGGATGCGATCCAAAGGCACTCTTCTGACTTTTCAAAGTTATGTGCGTATTAACTATCGGTTGCTTTAACATTGAAGGAAAAAGTATCGTGAGGAAACCTGCATGTCTGAGAGTATTTCATAATGTGTAGGAAGATATGCGAAGTCTGTCACCCCGTACTGGACAATGCCGCTGGTAAGGCCATAGTCTTACCTTCTCATCCTGAGAAAAGGGCCGTTCCCAGCAAGGGCACAGTTATATACAGAGATATTATTTGTATCATATAATATTAAAAGGCAAGAAGGAGGCAGATAGATTGGTCAAATAAGGTTCTCAATGTGGAAACTATTTTGTCTTTTTCTTCTGTATTGCTATAAGAGTCAAGAGAAAATGGATCTGGTATAAAATTATCTAAAGTTCTCTTCTTCATGTCTTACTATTAATAGATAAAGAAAACTTGGGGCAGTCTTTGGGGACTGCCGATAGAAATGAAAACTTTAATCCTTGATCATAAACACTTCTTTATAAAACAAAAATAATTCAAAAATGGAAAGCGTTCGGTTACGATGATGCGAGTTCCATGATTTTTGTTCACCCAAGAAGTGTTGAACGCGCCTAAAGAAGTTTTCACTTCAAAACACTTAAATATTAATATATATTATTAACTAGTGAAGATAACAATGACATTTTCTTTTTTTTAAAATGACTTAGGCTTAGAATCAATTAACACAACAATTAACGGACCAAGTACACCCAAATACAGAACATCAATTTGATCACACAAATTCGGCTATCTATTGGAATTCGAAACCACACTGCTCAGCGTGGCAGCAATTATATTATTATACTAGCTGTTGATTAAAATTATCGAATCAGTGTTAAAGAACACCGATTCCTACCTAGGATGCTTCGCGAGGCTATTGAAATCAAAAAACATCCTAATTTCAATAGAGAAGATGGTTGGAATGTACCACCAGCTTGGGATCCAGTAATTCAAATAGTCAAACCCAAGAAGAAGCAAACCACAGCTAGACTTCATGATACTTTGAGCTCATTCTGCGTAAATAGAAACACCCAAGATTAAATTATGTTCGGGTACTTTGAAATAACTACACTGGAACATTGAGACAACTGCCATCTTAGTCTCCCCGTGACCATGGCTGCTGAAAAGCAACCGAAACTTCGGGGAAAGTGTAATAAATAGTATAATAGTATAGTAATAGTATAAATAGTTTTAATAGTTTCAATAATTTAATTAGCTTAAAAATTAGTAAAGTTTAATAGTAATAGTAGTGCAACAGTTTTCAAAATTTTGTAATAAAATCCGTATATAGTAGTTTAATTTCAATGAATACATACATATTATACATAGAAACACCCAGACCAAGACAAACATCCATATTCATGCACACAAATGTTTGACTTGTGCGGGAATCGAACCCGCGACCTCAGGCGTGGCAGTCGGTTACACTAACCACTACGCCATCGAGGCCGTCAGCATTCACCACGGCTGCATGAGACAGTAGTAGTAAAATAATAATACCCAATAAAATTGGTAACGTAGGCCTGGCACTCGCCTGTTCACCCTGTTCGTAAGTGAAACCGGATTTCTCAGGTATACATACTACTAGTCAATGTCCTATTAAAAGCTTATACTCCAAGGCGTAAAGGTCTGAGAGTTCTCAAGGAACTCTCGCACAATAAGCTATCTTGGCACCAATTTATATTTGAGTAAAAAATTTATTTATTTACATACATACTTACATCTATCATTACAGTAATAGAAATACCAATGCGATAGAGAAGTTACACAATTACACACTTAATATACTAGAACTAAAGATTATTTTGATGATCACAACTAGCTATCCAGTAAGTGGTCTTTGTGAATTCATTTATTGAATACGAAAACAAGTCAATGCGCTCAGCTACGTAGTTAAGTGTGCGCAATGCTCGCGTCAGTGGCGCTTGTTGCAGTAAGTTTGTACGCGCTGTCGGTACCGCCAGCAGCCGCGGTCGCCGTCGCCGGCGCCGTCGCCCTCCCACGTAGTCATCCGGAACGCTAAACCTAAGCTCACCCAGTACTGTCGGATGGTGAATTTTCCCTCGCAACACTTTGAAGAGATACGTAGCAAGGGCCACTTCCCATCTTAAAATAATAATAATAAATAATTAAAATTAAAAGGTGCCAAGGTGCAATATGTGAAAAATAAATAGGTGTAAGTATACTTTAGTATTTCTGACAATTTCATTTTACTTGTTTCTTTTTAGGTACAGAGGGTGAAAAAATTTGAAGAAATATGAAACGCTGCGTTGTTTTTGTTCAATCTATACAAATAAATAAAATTGAAGTGTCTGTTTGTAATATCAAAATAACAGCTTTTTATCTAATGCATATGAAAGTATATAAGTTACCTATACGGAAACATCTGTTTTTAAAATTTTTGTCTGTCTGTCTGTTTGTTTCGGGTAATCTCCGAAACGGCTGAACAGATTTTGACGGGACTTTCACTGGCAGATAGCTGATGTTGTAAGGAGTAACATAGGCTACTTTGGTTTTAGAAAAAAATATGGTTCCGCGTAGACAAAGACTTTTTAGTTAAAATCTACGCGGACGAAGTCGCAGGTAACAGCTAGTCTATACTAATATTATAAAGCTGAAGAGTTTGTTTGTTTGTTTGAACGTGCTAATCTCAGAAACTATTAGTTCGATTTGAAAAATTATTTTAATGTTGGATAGCCCATTTATCGAGGAGGGCTATAGGCTATATAACATCACGGTACGACCAATAGGAGCGGAGCAGCTATGAAAATGTTGCAAAAACAGGGAAAATTCTCTTATGTGAAGCAGACGAAGATGCGCGGGTCAGCTTGTATTTATATATAACTACATTTTGCCCACGGCTTCGTTCGCGTAAATATCGGCTAGGTTAAGTTAGTAACAGGATTTTTTCTGGATGATAGGCACCGTATCTACTGCTCTACTACTGTTCTAGGAATAATTCCTATATCGCGAGGATAACATTCAAACACGGAAAGATCATCTAGACTCGGAACAACGATTGCGACCAACGAAGGCGGCCTCGATGGCGTAGTGGTTAGTGTAACCGACTGCCACGCCTTAGGTCGCGGGTTCGATTCCCGCACAAGTCAAACATTTTTGTGCATGAACATGGATGTTTGTCTTGGTCTAGTTGTTTCTATGTATAATATCTATATATTTACAAAAAAAATATATGTATGTGTATCCATTGTCTAGTACCCATAGTACAAGCTCTGCTTAGTTTGGGCTAGATGGTGTTGTGTGTATATGGGAAAAAAATTGTGGATCACACATATTTTTGTCCCGTGTGGGATTCGAACCCACAACACTCGGCGCAGTGGCAGCGGCGAGGCGAACACAGCCACTACACCATCCGTGCAGCATATGTATATTGTTTTACAGAATTCTCAACTCGATCTTCCTCTAATACCTATGTCTCTGATTCAACTAATGGTAAATCTTTCTGAGAAACAAACATGTCTATTATATACTCGTATTTAAATTAAACTAGCAGTCGCCTAGTGCTCGAAATTCGAGCAAAGTTTGCCTTTAAGATATTGCTGATATACTCGTATGTCATTATATATTGATATATGTAACCAGATATTGTCTTTTGTTTACGCGAATGTTATTCATTGAAATTAAACTACTATATACGGGTTTTATCGTGTTCAAAAAAAAAAGTCAATTAAACAACGCGATAAAATCCGTATATAGTAGTTTAATTTCAATATGTAACCATAGTTACGCGCTTCGACTGCGTGTGTCAAATGCATGGTTGTGTGCGTGTACTGCTTTTTCATTAATTTAATATATTTCTAATGCATATTTTATAAAAATATTCGGATTCGTCCCTCCTTCTCCATAATTATAAACTTTAACTGTGCCAAATTTCATACTCCTCCGTCCGCGCAATTTTCGTAAAAAGGGGTACAAAGTTTTTGTTTCACGTATTAATATATAGATTCCAGAAAAATCGGTTCAGTAGTTCCACTATAGAATCTTAAAAACAAGCAGAGTTACTTTTACTTCTTATAATATAGAGTCATGTGACTGATCTAGTTTGCGGTGGGTTAGTCCCATTCCCCACCCCCAGCATTGCCCCCTCCGGTGGTGAATGGGACATTTTCTAAAAAAAACAAATATCCCATTCGCCACTGACGGTGGCAACTGGGATGAGTTTAATCGGTTTAGTTCAAGCCGGAGAGACCATATATATTACCCATAATATAATAATAATAAAACATTTATTTACACATAATCCATTTGGACATAATCCATATGAGTTAGTAACAATTGGGTTTGGGTTTTGGTATATAGGCTGCCTCGGTGTTGCGGTACCATTGTATACAAGGTTCGATTCCTGGGCCAGGAAAATTGCTATTGAATCTTTCTGTCAGGAAACTCCAGTAATAGTAGTAGTATAGTTTGAAACCCGGTTGGCGGCAATAGACTCGCTTTCTATTAATAGGACTTAAAACCCTACTTAGCGATAATTTAGTTTAATCAGAGAAATGTTTAATGTTTTATACATATCTGCTTACCCTCCCTATGATATAAGCGTGAGACCAATGTGTATGTTGAGTTGCAATATTCTCAATTCGGTATTTTGCTAGCATGTCTGTAATCTGGTCCAATAATGGCCCCTCTATTACGTGTGGCCATAGCTGGTAAAATTTGGATGTATAATATACTTCATTCTCCTTTCCACCTTCTTCAGGGATATGTGTATATGACTAATATATTTTGCTTAAGTTATAACAGCAGTACATACATACATACATAGATTCACGCCTGTTTCCCAGAGGGGTAGGCAGAGACTACGGATTTCCATTTGCTACGATCCTGACACACTTCTCTGGCTTCATTCACTTTCATCACATTCCTCATACACGCCCGTCGGTTCATACATACATACAATAATAAAAAATGGTAATAAAATTAAAGACATTTAAAACAACCTAAGGCCTTAACCTTCTTACACTGAGTAGAGGCCTGGGCCCAAAAGTGGATCAGTTTAATACAGGGCTGATATTATATTATAATAACAGCAAATAACCATAACTAATATTATGAACGCGAATGTGAGTTTGTTTGTTACGCTTTCACACATTAACGATTCAACCGATCATCATGGATTTTCGCATAACTTCGCTTAATAACCCTAGATGTCAGAGCTACAGAAAAGATCATAGGGTACCTTTAGTCCAGAACAAACACTGTTCCCGAGGGATTTGAAATTAATAATACAACCTACATTAATTCCAGTGAAGCTGCAGAAAAATATAGTTGAAAATAAAATAATATAAAATTACTAATAAAAAAAAAAACAAAAATTACACACGATCATTCATCCTTCACACTTTTGTGACGCGAATATTTTAGTATATATTTATCCATCTAGATGGCCGGATATATTGTTCATCATCATCATCATGTCAGCCAAAAGACGTCCACTGCTGGACATAGGCATCCCCCAAGATTCTCCACACGGTCTGTGTGTCTTGGGCCACCCGCATCCAACAGCTTCCCGCGATCTTTACCAGGTCGTCGGTCCACCTTGTGGGGGGCCTACCCCTGCTGCGTGTTCCGGTGCGTGGCCGCCACTCTAGAACCTTTTTGCCCCAACGGCCATCGGTTCTGCGTGCTATGTGCCCTGCCCACTGCCACTTCATCTTGGCTATCCGGATATATTGTTAAATCCACCCAAACAAGTATAAAATCTTAAAGTTCATGAATTATTTTGTGACCTAAATGGTTTTAATTTTGAGTATTTTTCCTCTTGCAAGAATTCTGCGAATTATGTTTTGAGGCAAACTGGTTTGTTGGGTTTATTTTCGGCGAACTTGCATTATGTGTGTCACAATACGTAATTTGTCGTTGATTTTGTTGTTGTGTAAGCTATTTTAAGCCGTCTTAAATTCTTAAATATTAATATTTAGTAAAAGTATAAATTTATATAAGCAAATGATGGATAACCTTGGCTTCACGAATGGCGTTGTGGTTTAAGTCAAAGTCAAAGTCAAAATCATTTGGGTCACAAAGTAACATTTATGAACGTCAAAATATATAGGTTAGTGAGTTTACTAAGCTTCTGAAGCTACATTTAGGTTAGGTAGGTTCAGGCAAAGAGTTGAGTCTATGAGAAGAAACCTGCAAGAAACTCATGGCCACTCTTTTAAATCGCCTTATCGCTTTTAAGTCTAAGCCTTGCCACTGAGCGACGAGAGGAAAGTGGTCGAAGCCCACATAGGAAAAAAAAAAGATCTACAAATGATTATTCTGAGTCTGGGTGTTCATTGTGTTAGCTGTTTGAGTGTTTGTAAAGTCCGCCGCGATATAGAAATAATTTCTTAGTAGAGCAGCATTTATTTTAAAAAATGTAAAGGTCTGAGAACATTTAGGTTGAAAAATTTTAAACATATAAGTGCAGGATATTTTTTAATGACAGACTATAAATAAATAATTGCCTAACATACACAATTATAAACATAACAAATTTATAAACCAAGAAAAGTATGCGTGTCGGGTGCATGCTATTGTCTGGTACAGAATTCTTGGTTCTTAAGCTCGACTCATTATTGGTGAGAATTATTTTGAAGTGAAAACTTCTTTAGTCGCGTTGAACACTTCTTGGGTGAACAAAAATCATGGAACTTGCGTCAGGGTCACCGAACGCTTCCTATTTTTGAATTCTTTTTGGTTTATAAAGAAATGTTTATGATCAAGGATTAAAGTTTTCACTTCTATCGGTAGTCACCAAAGACAGCCCAAATTTTTTTCTTTTTGTTTTACTTTAGAGCTTGCTGTATAATACCTCCGGCGAAAAATTGCCACAATGAAAAATGTTTATCATCATCTCATCCGAAAGACGTACACTGCTGGACATAGGCTCCCCCAAGGTTTTCCACATAGACCGTTCTTGGGCTGCCCGTCACCAACCGCTTTTCGTAACTTACCGAAAAATATCCACTTACCAAAAAAGTTGCACTTTCTCTGCATCTAGTGCATCGTTCTCCTTTTACACGTCAACTTTTTGAGTAATCGTGTGTTGTTTATATAACGGCACAGTAATGTAAGTAATTAAAATAACTAGTAAAGCTAAACAAATTAAACAGAAAAAATATACTAATTAAAACAAAGAAAACATAAATCTTAAGATGATCATCTATCAAACGCTTTAAAACACAGCACTTTATAAAGAGAACATAATGTGGTAATATAAAGCAGTTGCTTCTAGGAAAAGCTGATATTTTCCTCAAAAAATTTTTTTAAAGAGATCCAGTTCTGAGTATTTTTAATAAATCTTTGTCATAAGATACTGTTGTTGATCTTCAAAGGTTCTAAGAATCATAATTTTACCTTGGTCAAATGTACATGCCCTCACCACACGCGTATTCCACAATAAAGTTGTCACACTAGGAAAAGTGAGCTCACACATTAGGTAAACAACGTTAGTGTACAATGTTCAAAATTAAAGAGCGTGATAATACTATATTTCTAACTCAGATGTCATGACATTGTGTGTTAGACGTAACTTGCAGAAAGGTCAGCATATTTAAAAGTATCGTACCTAACGTATCTATGACTGATAGGTACTCTAAACTTGGTCAGGTATTGACATAAGTATTATTATAGCAGCCACACTGCATATTAACTTTTTATACTCAAATAATTCTACTATTACAAATGCGAAAGTACCTCTCTCTATTTATTAAGTTTTTACGTAAAAACCGTCAAACCGATTTTGACGAGAATCTGTACAGTGATAGCTTAAAAACTGTGCCACCATCAACTGCTTGGTAATCATAATAACCAACTGTTATTGCCATGGTTACTGGTATGACTCATATTTCAGCCGATTCGGATTTGAGTTTGGTAGTGAGATTTAACAGAATTGCACAGCAGGACATATGGACCTCTACTTTGTGTGGCTATTCAGGGGGCCCATCTAGTGAGTTGGCGAGTCACCGTCTGTCCATTCGATTGATGCTATTAGAGTATTCAGGGCAGACGCCGTTTTATCATACATAGTTACCAATATACCAGTCCATCAAACACCCATACCCATAGCCCATATATTAGAATCCATACGTAGCAATAGTCCTACGCCTGCTGCGGCTAGTGCCGCTGTAGATATTCCATCCCACCTTTGATTAAATCTCTCGAAGGGCCTCTTCACGTTGGACCCATGTCTCCGTGTAAGCCTATTTTCCTAACGTATTAGGAATATACCCGTGAAAGAGAAACAAATAATAATGATACCGCAATGATAACTAACGCAGGAGATGCCTTACTATATTAGAAATAACATTTAAGCCCTCCACGTAATCGAATAAATCAAAATGAAATCAAGAAAGCACTATCCTTCATTTCTGAAATTATGAAAATGTAATGCTGAAATATCAAATAGATATTAAACTAAGTACCGTACTAATTGAACATTCAAAGGAACTAAGTTGCGAGTGCAACCAGTTATTAATTCTAGCCTTTTAACTGTGTAGCTTAACTATTCATCTCACGTTATTTTGAAGTCTATCACATAAGTTTTACGGTCGAAAGTCGTATAAATTAGCTGCTTCTTTAACAACTATTTTAATGGACGTTAAATGCTAGTGGCGCCATCTATGATTAGCTTTACTTGGGATATAATTCTACAAGTGATTGCGACAGTTTATTATCAGAATTAGCATACCTTAGATCAGAGATGCGTGATAAATATTTTCACAGTGAAGAAATAGCAGTTATTGGCGACGTAGTAACGTTATATTTATTCGAAAATAATTGCAATTGGTTTGTGACTTTATTAGCTTTGAACAAATTTAATATGTATCCATTTGATTAACAAAATTTAGGTAACAAACTTCAACAGTGCAACGTATGTTAATATTCGACGATTGTTTTAATTTAAGATAATGATAATTATATTATTGCATGGACACTAGCTCAGAACTTTATTTTGAAAAAAAATTGTAATGTGATTAGCTCCATTTCAGCGTTCACTGAGCTGTGAGAGATACAACAAATGTTGAAACAATAGTCATAAACAACAGTAGATTTCTAGAACATTGTTGGCACCAGCCAAAGCTTTTAAAAAGCAAAATGGTAATAACAGTTATTGTAACAGTGATTTAAAAGTAGCAGAAGCAATAGCAAGCATATCTATATAACAGATTACGCTTTTATCGTCTCTTGAGTTGCATGCAAGATAGTTGTAGAGTTAAATGCGTGTAACCGGTAAGGAATTTTAATGGCCGTCAACGTCTTATCCGCGAAATGGCCATTAAATGGCGCTTAAATACAACTCTAACTCGTTCAAACGAGAATCACGGATATAGCTGCTACTTCCACTTTCACTTCCGTTACTTAATATAATGTAATTTATTGAACACTCTATTATATTATAAAATTTCTCAAAAATTGCAAACGGTGCTATTTTTTAAAAAACAGGTCTAGAATTTTCTATATTAATATTAATAATATTCTACCACATACACACAACACCATTTAGCCCAAACTAAGCAGAGTTTGTACTATGGGTACTAGACAATGGATAAACATACATATATACTTTTTTTTTTGTAAATACATACATATTATACATAGAAACACCCAGATCAAGACAAACATCAATGTTCATGCACACAAATGTTTGACTTGTGCGGGAATCGAACCCGCGACCTTAGGCGTGGCAGTCGGTTACACTAACCATTACGCCATCGAGGCCGTCAAACTGACTGACTGCTGTGAGAGTGCCTCGGCACTATCACAGCAGTCAGTAGACAGCCACGGCTTAAACGCGCTTCAATTAAAGTATCTACTATATGCCTACGGATTTTATCGCGTTGTTTATTTGACATTTTATTACATTTTGAAAACTGTTACACTACTATTACTATTAAACTTTACTAATTTTTAAGCTAATTAAATTATTGAAACTATTAAAACTATTTATACTATTACTATACTATTTTACTATTTATATTTATGTTTACACTTTCCCCGACGTTTCGGTTGGTTTTCAGCAGCCATGGTCACGGGGAGACTAAGATGGTAGTTGTCTCAATGCTCCAGTGAAGTTATTTCAAAGTACCCGAACATAATTTAATTATGGGTGTTTCTATTTACGCAGAATGAGCTCAAAGTGTCATGAAGTCTAGCTGTGGTTTGCTTCTTCTAGGGTTTGACTACTTAAATTCAATATATCATGGTTTGTTTAGTTATGGTATTGGTCATAAATACATTTAGTAGTTACACCAAGTAATATGAGTAATTTCTAAACATCCATTTACGCTTATGGCTTAAACTTAGGACAGGCATATTAAACGAAACAACTTTTACCGTAAGAGTAAACATGAAATCGTGTAAATGAATACCTCGTAAATATTTACGATCTTAAATTATGGATACTAAAATTCAATTCGATCATAAAACGCTTAGTTCTATAAGTATATTCTGGGACTTATGATTATGGATTAAGAAACGATAGTTTGGTAGGAGATCATTAGAATGTCTAATAGAGGCCCTACCACTTATCACAGACAACACTCTGACATTTTGAAGCTTTTTTGTTAGTTCCACTGAGCAAAAGCCTCTCCCTTGGATTTTGAATTCACTCTACAGGTACATAGGTATCCTCTGCCAGTCCCCTTAAAAGGCGTCCAGGTCATCTCGCCATCTCCGTTTACGTCTGTCCCGTCGCCGTCGACTGTCTTTTGGCGGCCAATTGGGCACAATTGGTGCCTCGCCTCTCTGCATGCAGGTGACGGGCAGGTCCAGTCCTACCGGATTTGACACCTAGTGTTTCGGACGTATTCATCCGTTGTCACTCCGAGACAATGACTACTAGTGAAGTAGTGATGGATGACGCTTAAAATATATTTATATTCATCTAAATGTTAAAAAGTAATTTTATAGTTCCTAAGTTGACTGGCTGATTTGTTTACAAGTTTTATTTTATCTTATTTCTTTTTTATTAGTCTATGTTTTTGTTAACATTTTACATCATCATATGTTTTTGTTACATCATCATATATAATTTATTTTAGTATAATTAGCATAGATACAAGCGATTTGGTATACGCTGTAAGCTTATATTTTATGAATCTTCTTCTCAATAGCCTTTGTTATTCCTAAGTCACTTGAGGTCGGCTTTCTGGTCTAACCGGATTTGACTGGGTTTCAGTTTTTACACGGAGCGACTGCCATCTGACCTCCGCAACCTGAAGGCTAACGATACCCTAAGGCTAGACCAGTGTCAGGATATTAGAGGGCACTGACTTCCCAATAACGACTGCCATAGATGTTGATGGCAGCCGGGACCGACGGCTTAATATTCTCTCTGAGGCGAGGAGATATTTTATGAATAAATAAATAAATATTTTTGTTTGGTGTGGGTACTTTAAAGATATATTTCGAGTTGGGTTGCATATTACTATTACTTTTTTTGTCATTTGCATAGTATGAGAAGTACGTAAGTAGTTATCTGAAATATGAAATAAGGGTTGTTTACAATCTTTATCTAAAACTGTCAACGTTTGTTAAAAGTTTAACGGATTGTATAGATTAGCATTAGATAGGCGATTAAAACACGGCACCACCCCTCCGCGCGGATGGCGGTGGCGGTAAAGCGAAAGAGCATCGCTCAATCGCGCGGTCGGGCGGTGTACGTGTGTTAGGCATCAACGGATTTAGTAGAGGCCAACGCGATATGAGATCCGCTTCACCGCCTACCGCGGCGGTGCGCGGTGTTACTCGCCTTAGAGTGGAGATATTTATGTAAAATGCTTTGAATAAAATTACAATAAATAAATTGAAGACAAATAAAATTCATGTTAAACAAACGTGCTTGACATGTGAGCTGTTATATATTTTTTTCTAATTAATTATTATTTACGAGCGGAAGATACCGTATTTTCCAATAATTGACAAAATAACTCATAAATAAATAAAATACAAGCGTTTCAAATTTGGCAGTAGGAATAACTGTCAAATGATAATAATAATAAAAAATAATAAAGAAATAAAAAATAATAATAATGTATTTATTTCTTAGAATATTGTAATTATAGTGGTGTTACACAAATTTGAATGTCCATAATATTCTGCCGCTTCCAGCGTACAAATTATTTTAGCAGACTAATAAGAAAAGGATTTACGTTACAATGACGTAATCGCTTTTTAAATGCAGCTGTCCGAGGGAGATAGCGGTTGTTCATTTTATCTAAGACAGTAACCACCACTCATGGAATTGGCTTTCTATCATATCAAGTATCAAGTCGTGGTCACAAGTAGAAAAGACCGATAATGTGACTGTATATCCGGCGCTCTAAAATACCAAAAAAAAAAGCTACAGTACGAAGACTACAGTAGAGCCTCGCTGATTTCAGCATGAAGGGGCGGCTCGACCGGGGAAGGACTACCCTCTCACAGAATATCGACGTGAAATAGCAGTAGTCCTACTGTTGTGTTTCGTTCGGTGAGTGAGAGTACCGGAGGCCCAATCACCCCCTTTCCCCCATCCCGCTCCCTTTCCTTCCCACGTCCTTTCCTAAAGGGTCGGCAACGCGGAAGTGATGCCTCTGGTGTGTCAGGGGTCCATAGGCTACGGTGACCACTTACCATCAGGTGGGCCGTATGCTTGTTTGCCGCCATAGTTGTATAAAAAGAAAAACGGATACTACTAATTGAGGTATAGGGTAGTATATAATAATAATAATAATAATAATAAATCTTTATTTCGGAATCTTTACACTCCATATTTTACACAGAAAAGGAACAAAAAAAGAATAACATATCCGTATTAAAAAGAAAATAAATGAAGTTACATAACAAACAAAATGAATATATATAACCTCTCTACGCTATTACTAAAAATGACGCTATTAGATACAATTATTACGCTGCAATCTGTAACCATTTATTGTACATTGTGGTAGTATACAGTCTTTCAGAAAACTCTTTGATAATACTGTTCGTACACGAACCAACCCTCGACATGAATCCAGCGATTCGTTTTCTCTGGATGGCATTAAACGTATCCAGCCCAGCTTCTGCGAACATACCCGACGCACTACAATGCGGCGCAAGACCCATTAGCTGTCTAAAGATGTTATTGTACTGGACACGAATACCATCCAGAGACCTCTTCGTGTAACGCGTCCAGAGTTGGCAAGTGTAGAAACACTGACAATATGTCCTAAAAAGATGTACCTTCGTCTGAGTGTTGGCTTTAAAAAATCTCCTGGCTATCATATTGCCCACTACTGACAGCGCTCTGCGTTGCCTGTCTATATCTGCATCGTCTTTGAAGTCTGACGTCAGTATATGACCAAGGTACTTAAACCTCTCTACTACTTTGACTCGCTGACCTCCTATCCAAACTGGTGGGACGTTTTGTGGACCTCTTCCTGACCTAAATATTAACAATTCTGTCTTCTTTGCATTATACACCAAGTTATGTTCTCTAGCGTATCTCTCACAAATTGCCATCAGTTTCCTTAAACCCTTAATTGAGGGGCTGAGTAGGACCATATCATCAGCGTAGCTCAGGTTGTTGACATACCTGTCTCCAAGCCTAAGCCCCACCGCAGTCCCACTCAGCTCCTCAATCAAGTCATTCATATAGATATTAAATAGGTCAGGAGAGGTTAACCCCCCCTGCCTAACGCCACAGGATAGTTTATAGCTATCCGACCTAGCTGATTCCCACCTGACATTGTTCGCCTGATTAGAATACCAATATCTAATCAGTCCAACAACTCCAGGCGCGATATAAGTTTTATCTAGTTTCTCCCATAGCAAGTCATGATTGATTGTGTCAAAAGCACGGCTTAGATCAAGGAAACAAGCGTAAACACTTGTCTCCTGTTCCACATATTGTGATACAACTTGTTTCAGGGAGAAGATAGCCATGTCTGTTGAAACTTCTTGACGAAAACCGAACTGCCCGTCATTTAGGCTAAGTGCGGGACTTAACTTTTTATGTAGCAGGCGTTCAAGCACCTTGGCCACTACCGTTGCCAGCGAAATGGGTCTATAATTCGACATGCTAGTAGCATCCCCTGTTTTATTCTTAACTATAGGTACAACCAATGTACGTATAAGTTCCTCAGGCAAGTATTGGTGCCGTGCACAAAGATTGAACAGTAAAGTTAAGGTATCAGCAATATACTTTCCTGCGTATAGCAGATGCTCAATACTCAAGCCATCGTGCCCTGGGGATTTCCCTCGCTTCATTGTCCTGAGAACCTCAACAACATCATCAGTCGACACCTGGAAAGCCCCCTCCTCAACACTTTTACAACAACTTGACGAAGGCACAGGTACTGCTGGATTAATTAAAGTCTGTTTTACATTAAAATGCGTACTAAAGTTATTTGCAATAGCTCTCTTGTCAGATTCACCCTCTACACTGACTGGTGTGCTGGTTTTTGGGTTGAGCTTTTTAACTTCCATCCAAAAACCCGCGAAATTTTTAGACGAAGCATGATGCGCTAACATATTTATTTTAATCTTCTCCTGGTTATTTTGAACATATTTCAAGGCAGCTTTAAAGTCTTTACGCGCTGTACGCATTAGATCGTAATAATATCCTGAACTAGGCCTACCATATGTATTCCACTGTAAAAATGTTTGCCTAGCCTGGACGTGGTACTGTCTAACATAATAATTCCAACCGGTTATATAACGTTTTCTATTATTATTACATGTATATGTGCGTTCAGCGGCAGTTTGTAAAACTTGAATTATATTACAGTAAAGCCCGTCAATTATACTTATATGTTCTACATCATTACATAACATATTGCTCTTACATGACAAGTTATACTCCTCTGATTGATATAGTAAACCTAGATTTTCAGTACATAGTTCACAGTATTTATCACATTGTTCATTACTCCTACAGCCCCACCTATACTTTAAATTGCAATCAGTCCCACTATCTATTATTAGTACTTAATCGGCTCATTCAATAAATAAACGATATACCTATATTATATTCTAGTGATGGAATAGAACGAAAGAGTACTTGGCATTTGAAATCGATGCCTCAAGAAATTGGCTATGCATGAGGTCTATGGTTCGAATCCACGCCAACAAAAAGTTATTAGGGTTTTCTAACAAGAAATAATCAGTTCGGAGTTCATAACTGTGACTCTTAGACGGCATTTAGTTTGCTCCTACAAGAAACTTAAAAAAAAGAAATAAGTTAGTGACATTATATAGTTTCCGAAACACGGGGACCTCGGAAAGTCCTTATAGCCGTTGGTTCGTCGCCATCTCACCGGAATATGAGAGCTAGGGAAAAGAGATTGAACTCATATTAACAAATGCGCATTTGGCTAGTCTCCGTTAAGATTTAGAAGAAGCCGCCGTGACCGAAATTTGGTCTAGCGGACCTAACTATTTATTTATAGTTTAGTACATTCAATGAGTAGAAAACCGACCTCAGAGAGTATCCCACATATCATATACTAGCTGACCCGCGCAACTGCCCCGTTTTTGCAACATTTTTCATTGCTGCTCCGCTCCTATTGGTCGTAGCGTGATGTTATGTAGCCTACAGCCTTCCTCCATAAATGGGCTATCCAACACAAAAATAATTTTTCAAATCGAACGAGTAGTTCATAAGATTAGCGTGTTCAACCAACCAAACAAACAAACAAACTCTTCAGCTATATAATATTATTATAGATTACTACTACTACTCCGCTATAATTTTGATCGCAAGTCATGATTAAATATCTCTTTTTGTTAGTATCCTAATCATGTATAAATTCCCTTTAAGTAATCAAGGTCAAATGTCACTTTTTGTGAGAGGTAAAGCAACATTACTGCGGTCAAACATAGGAACTGTCGACATTACGTGATCGTCGAAGCAAGGTCAAATGTCACTTTTTGTGATAGGTAAAGCAACATTACTGCGGTCAAACATGGGAACTGTCGACATTACGTGATCGTCGAAGCAAGGTCAAATGTCACTTTTTGTGAGAGGTAAAGCAACATTACTGCGGTCAAACATGGGAACTGTCGACATTACGTGATCGTCGAAGCAAGGTCAAATGTCACTTTTTGTCATGAGTTTCAAGCAACATCGCAGCGGTCAAATATTGGATAAATTTACTGTACGTTACCACTAGGTCTAAATCAGATATCAGCTTTTGTAAGTGGTCAAGCATCATCGGCTCTAACAATTCTCATTTTTTTAAATAACATTTTTTTGTAATTTTGTCTATACTTTATATATTACACTAGAAATAATTCCGGTGTAGCGGGACTTTACAATCATTCAAACAACAGACACAAAGAAAACTTAGACTTGGAACAACTACTTGTGGATCACAAATAACTTAATGTCCCACGAGGGAATCGAACCCTCGGCGTGGCGGCCATTACTGTTTAAACTACTGCGCCATCTGTACAGTGAAAAATCGAGTGCTTCGAAGATTTGTTTTTAATTGTTTATTCTCTTATATAACATAAATTACAAAATTCAAATTTCCTCGCCAAGCTACACAGCTTGTTGGCGAGATGCGCTCGTTAACAATATCGTCGGCCTCGATGGCGTAGTGGTTGGTGTAACCGACTGCCACGCCTGAGGTCGCGGGTTCGATTCCCGCACAAGTCAAACATTTGTGTGCATGGACATGGATGTTTGTCTTGGTCTAGTTGTTTCTATGTATAATATGTATGTATTTACAAAAATAAAAGTATATATGTATGTTTATCCATTGTCTAGTACCCATAGTACAAGCTCTGCTTAGTTTGGGCTAGATGGTGTTGTGTGTATGTGGTAGAATATTATTATTATTCTTTATTTGACAACAGCTATTTGCTGAGCGAATTCTTTTAACCAACAATCTAAAAAACACCGATTCCTACCTAGGATGCTTCGCGAGGCTATTGAAATCAAGAAACATCCTAATTTCAATAGAGAAGATGGTTGGAATGTACCACCAGCTTGGGATCCAGTAAATCAAATAGTCAAACCCATGAAGAAACAAACCACAGCTAGACTTCATGATACTTTGAGTTCATTCTGCGTAAATAGAAACACCCATGATTAAATTATGTTCGGGTACTTTGAAATAACTACACTGGAACATTGAGACAACTACCATCTTAGTCTCCCCGTGACCATGGCTGCTAAAAAGCAACCTAAACGTCGGGGAAAGTGTAAACATAAATATAAATAGTATAATAGTATAGTAATAGTATAAATAGTTTTAATAGTTTCAATAATTTAATTAGCTTAAAAATTAGTAAAGTTTAATAGTAATAGTAGTGTAACAGTTTTCAAAATGTTGTAATAATGTGTCAAATAAACAACGCGATAAAATCCGAATATAGTAGTTTAATTTCAATAAATAATACTAATAATATCTGCGAAAATACATATATTACTCAAAATGACATAGCTTTTGAACTGTTAAACGTTTGCCTCTAAGCTTCGTGATACTAAGAAATTATTTTAAAAACAACCAATTACACTGGGGCACTAAAAATAGGCTATTTTATATTTTCTGTAAAGAACCCGTGCGAAGCCGGGACGGGTTGCTAGTTCAATATAAAGAACGGTTCCATTAGGACATTAGAACAATTAAAGAAAGATACCAAGGCCAATGGAACAGCCATATTATGATGGCAGACTATTGCTTGAGTTTAGTAAGGGATTGTCCTGAACATAAAGAATAGAAAAGCTTACAGATAAAGATTTTGCTAATATTTTTTTTATGATTTTCTATTAATAGAATATGTACCTATTAAATTTTCTTGTCGTTATTATATAGCCGCTTCTAAAATAAATATTTAATTTATGTAATTGTATTTTTATTTCGACCTTCTTTCAGTCATATAGTTATAAAGTCTTAGCTCATAAACTAGAGTCAATTTAACAAATCTGTTATTTTTCTCGTATTCAGCGTACTGAACTTACACAAAATTGACTTCAACTTATCATGCCGCAGAATGACTGTACCCCAATGTTATTCATTCGCAAATAACATGTCAATCATATTCAAAGTTAATTGACAGCTGTTATTATTCATCAATATAGCATACAAAAAGTATTTAAAGGTGACAGAGAAATCTATAAGTCAACCCTGTCAAAATTATAGGAAGCTTTTTACGAAGAAGTGAAAGTCAAAAACGATTTCTTGTAAAAGAGATAATATCTACAGATTAATCATTGAGAGAAATTGAAATTTAAGTATGTCAAAATAAAAGTGCTCGATGAACTATCACGCAGTCTCAAGTCTCGAGTTCAATCTTAAGGCACGCTTCTCTAACTTTTCGAAGTTATGTGCGAATTGAATAGAAAACATCGTAAAGAAACCTTTCATTATGTCTGAGCGTTATTCATAATGTTCCGAAAAAAAACGTGAAGTCGGTCAACCGGCACTGGACCAATGGGTCATACTATGGCCTAACCCTTCTCACACTGAGAAGAGGCCCGTGCCCAGTAGTGGGACGGTTTAATACAGGGCTGATATTATTACCTATATTATTATTATTACCTAGGCGAACGTTTCTCGATCAAATCGGAGGCGTTCTGGACAAAGGCCAGGTTAAGAGCTCCTTGAACCGACGGGCGTGTATGAGGAATGTGATGAAAGTGAATGAAGCCAGAGAAGTGTGTCAGGATCGTAGCAAATGGAAATCCGTAGTCTCTGCCTACCCCTCTGGGAAACAGGCGTGAATCTATGTATGTATGTATGTATATAAGTACTAGCTGTCCCGCGCAACTTCGTCTGCTTCATAGAGGAGAATTTTCCCCGTTTTCGCAACATTTTTTATTGCTGCTCCGCTCCTATTGGTCGTAGCGTGATGTTATATAGCCTATAACCTTCCTCGATAAATGGGCTATCCAACATTAAAAGAATTTTTCAATTCGAACCAGTAGTTTCTGAGATTAGCGCGTTCAAACAAACAAACAAATTCAGCTTTATAATATTAGTATAGATAGCGTAATCTTTACGTAATTATTGCCAAACAGTTATAAGTACTATATGTAGTTAGCAATTACTAGTTCAACGCGAACGTAAAACCGGTGGTTAGCGCAACCAGTTATTCTTGACCAGCTATAAGTTATTTTTGTAGGTCTATGCATAAATACATTAACTTTTATTGCTAGTGAGAACCTACTTTAAGTATCCTTACATTCTTGTAAGATTACACTTATGTGTTTGAATCCCACACGGGACATGATTTTGTAAATTATTTTACACACAAGTTTCATTTTTCTTTTTAGTTTATGTTTCTTGAAAATAATTTGGGTATAACATTATGTTAATTATTTAATTATGCCATTGTTTACTCGAAATAAAAGAGCAATGATTATAAAATTGTGACGTAAAAACATTCAAAAAATATTACTGAGAAAAATATATTAAAATTTAGATTGCAAAATACGGGATTGCAATATATAATAATATTTTAAATGTTGTATGTATGTTACTCGGACATCTGCATTTGAATAGCGTTTACGATACAGTTTGTGTTTTTTTGTCATTTGAAATAGACCATTATGTACAATTTTTATTACCTATTGAGTAGATTTCTAAAATTCTTTGAGTTTGCGATGTAAGTATTTGACATATAAATAATCTATACTAATATTATAAAGCTGAAGAGTTTGTTTGTTTGAACGCGCTAATCTCAGGATCTTTTTGTCATATTTTTTTTGAACGGCCATCAATTGTAATAAGGTTATCCATTAATCCAGGACACACTGTACTTCTAATATATTAAACCTAAATAGTTTGTTTGATTGGACCATCAATCTATGGTAAAACCAGTCGGTATATTTTAAAGACTAGCACTAAGTATAATTCCTGTGCCGAGTGGGACTTCAAAAACATTAACGCGAATAAAACCGCAGAAGACCGCTAGTATATATACAAGTTCAATATAACAAGTATGTACTCACACATTACTCTTTTCGTCAAAAAACAAGGTTCCAAAAAGTTCATATATTTAGCCTCTAGCCACTGTTAACTGCAAACACTTTTATAACACTAGTTCTTTGTTATATTAATATGTTATATAAACTTATTACAAATTAAGTCACAATAAGTCCCACAAACATCCGACGAGTCGCACGATTCTAAAATACTGCACTGCGAATAAATGCAACCGGTAAAAGTGCCTTTTAGTGATGTCCCTACTGGTTTATCGAGAAGGCACAGGACTTTGACTCCTATGTAAAAAAAAAACAAATATTCAAATCATAGATGCGCCCTATAATAATATAACCACATTTCTGGATGAAAATCTTTATATATATATATATATATATATATATATATATATATCTTCTGTGCGTGTGTTTGTAATTAACCTTTTAACCGCTTACGTCGGATTAATCTGACAAATATTTTCGTGTCCATTTCGCCAGCGTCGTATATTTCCGACCAGATACCACAGCTCGTTTAATCTGCTTTTTTATTTAATAACGGTGTTTTCTATCAAAAAAATGTTTATATTGTGTAAATAAATAATTAAGTAAGTAATCATTTACAATTTAATACACTTTAGTCTCATAATTAGAAGTCCTAAAATAAGTATTTATTTTTGTAAGTATTTATTTATGATTCACTGTGCCGGGCGCTGGGGGCACGACAACTGTTATGAAGTGGGGCGGTTAAAAGGTTAAACTCCTCCTAAACGGCTGGACCGATTTTGATGAAATTTTTTGTGTATGTTCAAGTGGATTCAAGAATGGTTTAGATTTGTTTTTTTTTCGTGTGTACAGGACAACGTCTATCGGGACAGCTAGTAGCCTTATTATAATGTTGTATGATATTCATACAATGTGTATAAACTGTCTTACTGCTAGGCACCAGCCTCTCACTACTATTTTGCACAATATCTATAATATTACGCAACATCTACTCGAAGTTAGTAGCCATTGTAGGTAACATAAATTATCCACTATCACATTTTTTGTTTAACCTTTTAACCGCCTCACTTCATAACAGTTGTCGTGCCCCCAGCGCCCGGAACATCGAATCGAAAATACATACTTACAAAAATAAATACTTATTTTAGGACTTCTAATTATGAGACTAAAGTGTATTAAATTGTAAGTGATTACTTAATTATCCATTTACACAATATCATCATTTTTTTTATAGAAAACACCGTAATTAAATAAAAAGCAGATTAAACGAGCTGTGGTATCTGGTCGGCAATATACGACGCTGGCGAAATGGACATGAAAATATTTGTCGGATTAATCCGACGTAAGCGGTTAAAAGGTTAATGAACTACTTATTTTTAAATAATAATATCAGTCCTCCATAAAAACAAAGTGTGAGAAAGGTTAGGTCATAGTCTACCACGCTGACCCTGAGCGGGTTGGCAGACTTTACACATCTTCGAGAACTCTCAGAC
The DNA here is from genome assembly GCA_963564715.1 of Catocala sponsa. Lineage (NCBI taxonomy): Eukaryota > Metazoa > Arthropoda > Insecta > Lepidoptera > Erebidae > Catocala > Catocala sponsa. The sequence continues at coordinate 4,432,647 of OY751352.1, forward strand.
ATGCAAGTCTCCTCACAATGTTTACCTTCGACATTACAGCAAGCGATAATTTGTTATTAACGCACATAACTTCGAAAAGTCAGGGATGCGTGCCTTAGGATTGATAAAACCTAAATTGTATTTTGTTGAGAGGTAGTTAACACGTACCTCTCAATTAAATAGCTCTCAAGATCTTGATAAATAATTAATTAAACTCTTCAACAGCTACTTATTTACCTACTAAACATTTGCGATTGGTTTATAAGTCAAGATGCAACTTGTCATCAGACACACAACGCCAGCATGGCATCTGAATTATAATAAATATAGTATTACCACTTTTATTTATATCACGTTCTATATTATTTACTTAAATCTAACGTGTGAGCTCACTCTTTTTAGTGTGAAAACATTTCATCTATCTTAAAATTTTTGAAATTTTATACCGTCCCGTTACAAGAACAAACTATAATGATAAACTGTTTTTTTATACTTTAATAGGCGTTTTAACCGCGATCTCACCTGATCCTAAGTGAAGATGCAGTCGACGATGGAGCACGCTTGCCTAGAAGAAACCTATTCACTTGCGACTTGAAGACACCTAGATTGTACACATCTCGAAACACAGACGTACCACCGAAGCTGTCTCATCTGGTAATCCATTAATTGCTAGAATGCCAGATATGATTGATAAATAATTATGTTCTATGCTGCTGTCCTCACCGAACTATGAATAGACCAGTAAACTAGAATACTTGGGCTTAAGTTCTGAATTATGATAAGTCTCTTAGCTGTTGTGCTTTGCGACGGTTTGTTAAAATTACAGGAACCATTTTGTTGTATGTATAATATAAACTTTGATTTTTCATAACACTCTCACCATCCTAATGCCTTTTTTTAACTACTGAAAGTACTGTTAATCTCACGCATTAGGAATATTTCCAGTATAGCGTGGTACAACATTCTGACAATGGATACAACGAACACCTGACTTGGAATATATTTTTATGCTCACATACAATTTTTGTCTTGCATGGGGATCTCTAGTAGTGGCGGAGCAATCAACCAATCTATTCTACTAACCGTGCAGATTTTTCCTTATTTATTTTAGCTATGCAAAACAATTATGTCGTAGGCAGTTCGCCGAAATCTTAAACTGGTTTCCGTAAAATAAACGTTATTTTAAGTAGACCGATGCTTGAAATAATATTTACTAGTGGTCGGCCATTCATCCAGCCATACAAATGGATCAATATTCGACCGTTATTTACTAAAACATGCAATTTTATTTGTTATATTATTTCAGACTGTAGCTGTAGGTATCGTATTTCCAACTCCTCCCTACGCGCAATATGCTTAAAATGTAGTACCAAGTTATCTCTTCACCTTTTACTATATAGAGGTTTTAATAAATTTAAGCCAAATGTACTCCTTCTGCATATAAACTTGAACTATATCAAATCCCACATTCCTATGAGCGCGCAATTTGTAATAAACTTTTAGTCATAGCAGCACACCAGCGGCCAGACACAACAGGTATTTAATTTTGTCTAGTATTCCAAGAACTGACAGATTAAAGGCATACAAAGTTTTCTCTTCATGTATTAATATATAGATTGCCTCAGTTGCGATAGCGTAGAGGAAGACCGTTAGATTGCTATGCAGAGGTCTCGAGATCGATCCCAAGGCGCACATTTCTGAGTTTTCAAAGTTCTGTGCCTAATAAATAGTTAATTATCACTTTTGCTTAATCATGAAAGAAAGCATCGCGAGGAAACCTGCATGTCTCAGGGTTCCACATAGTGTTTTCGAAGATATTATGTGAAGTCTACCTGCAGTGGGTTAGCATGGTGGACTATGGCCTAACCCTTCTCAAACTTAGAAGAACTACTTGACCGATCATCATGAAATTTCGCATACATATTGTCAGGGGAACAGAAAAGGACATATGGGGTACCCTGTCCTTTTCTGTTCGCTGTCCCATTGCAGGACACGCGCCTATCCTGAGTGTAGGATAACATGATAATATCAGACTTTTTTCTGGATAAAAGTTATTTCATACAGAAAAAGTACTGTTCTGGTTAGAAACTACTTTTTCTGGATGAAATACCTTTTAATACTAAATTCTGCCTGCAGCTTCGCTCGCGTAAATGTAGGTTAGGTTCAACCGAACCTCACAATTTAGTATTATAATAATTATAGTTTCTACCTTAGCAACAGAAGCTGAGAGATCAAGGTGCATAATCTATAACTTGCCGTGACCCGTGAAACGAGCGATGTAATGTGTGACGTCACAGTACACTATTTTAACTATTATCAGTGCCAGTAATATCTCTCACTGGATAATGTTACGAAAGTAACGTTTATAATAATATGTATTGTATAAGTCGATATCTTTTATCACTATTTAAATGTTTCGATGAACTCATGACGTAAATTTGCGCGTACCTATTTTTTTGGTTGCCTGGGTTTAGAAATTGGTTAGAGCAAAATGTTATGAGGTTTTTCTATAGACAACTCTTAAAACTAACTTAAATGCAGGAACATAACAAGGTTGTTTGAATGCAAAATGCTGTAAGTGCAGCATAGGTCGCGGTGCACCAGTTTTGAATGAAGATCTCGCTATTCAGTAATGCCGAAAAGATAGGTTGTACAAATCCTTGCTAGGGAGAGTGGTAAGCCAACCCTTTTTATAAAATATTTAGCCCTGCGTAGCAGTTCAACGGTCTACCTTGGCACTCGTTGCTCCTGCATTAGTCCTTCTTATTCGGAGAAAAGAGCTGAACACAGTAATGGGACTGAACTAGCAATATACGATTGCTGTGAAAAAGAATATTCGAAACTTATATTAACCAGTATCCGAATATTGATTAATTCGTTAACACGTAACACATAATCGATTATCTGAAACTTGATTTAACGATGACACAATAAACAGAAAGTCGAGAGACCTGCCGTACCTATCCTTTACTTATGACGATACATTCGTACTCGATAGGGATAAATCGCAAATCATCAATCAATATTAAACTGTTATGCTTTCGAATATTTACCAAAGAATTTAAATTTTCTGGAAGATACGAAATCTTGATTAATTTGTTTATTGATAATCGCGCAAGACAGAACAAAATTCATAATTTAATATAATATTGTCTTCTGTTTACGCGAATGTTATTCATTGAAATTAAAATACTATATACGGATTTTATCGCTTTGTTTATTTGACACTTTATTACAAAATTTTGAAAAACTGTTACACTACTATAATACTTTACTAATTTTTAAACTAATTAAATTATTGAAACTATTTATACTATTACTATACTATTATACTATTTATATTTGTGTTTACACTTTCCCCGACGTTTCGGTTGCTTTTCAGCAGCCATGGTCACGGGGAGACTAAGATGGTAGTTGTCTCAATGTTCCAGTGTAGTTATTTCAAAGTACCCGAACATAATTTAATCATGGGTGTTTCTATTTACGCAGAATGAGCTAAAAGTATCAATAATTTAATTAGCTTAAAAATTTGTAAAGTTTAATAGTATTATAGTAGTGTAACAGTTTTTCAAAATTTTGTAATAAAGTGTCAAATAAACAACGCGATAAAATCCGTATATAGTAGTTTAATTTCAATTCATAATTTATATTAAATTAGACAAATGGCAGTTAATTTTTTATTATTAAGTTAAATTAACAGTACATGTTGCAAGATATCTTATTCAAGCGATTACTTCCTATACAATAAGTCGTTTCAAGTTATCTTTTTCAGACACAAAGAACATACAGACTTGCTACATCTTTGATGTTTGTAAATTTCGCCGTGACACTCCGATAATTCGTTTGCGATAACGCTATCTAAAGACAAGAACCGTATTTCCTGACTAGCCTTTAAGAATGATGCAAAATCATAAGAAAACGAATCAGCAACAGCTTATCAAAGCGGCGTTCACAAAGCAAACGTAATGATAAGCGTAACTACGCACTCAAGCCTAAATTGAGAACAAAATATTTACTTTATGACACGATGAAACAAAAAAACATTAAAAACATATTCGATAGCGTCACTCCGCGTCAAATTTTTTTTATAGGAATATATACTTTATTCGCTTGAGACCTGGGCACGGAGCAAGTATTTGCTCCGTGGACCTGGGTATACAATCAAGATGTTACAAGTTAAGAAGGTTCGGTCGGACACATCTACCCTTCAGTAGTATGCGATTTTTAATTTTTTTATAAACTTTTACTTAATTACATTTATAATACAAATATACACTTTTATATAACCGATTGTTATTAGTCGGTATTCCAGAGGTATCATTTCTAATCGACTTAGGACTAAATAAATTAAAGATAGGAAAGATGTAAGGACATGCAGAGGTCTCGAGTGCGATTCCTAAAGCACTTCTGACATTTCCAGGCTATGTGCGTATTGAATATACATACATACATACATAGATTCACGCCTGTTCCTGTACTGAATATGTACCTAATTATTGCTCGCTTTAACGGTGAAGCAAAATATTGTAAAGAAACCTGTAGGTCTAATACTCCTCCATAAAATTCTAGAAGATATGTGTAATCTGCCAACACGAACTGCGCCAGTGTGGTGGACTATGCCTAACCCTTTTCACACTGAGAAGAGACCCAAGCTCAGTTTATATACCTTCCAACTCAACTGAGTTATTGGGTATCAAAGAAGAAGGTATAGCGACTAATACAATCATGTAACTACACGTATTAGTCGCTGACTCCTCTGCTAGCAATCAATAAAATCAGTCAACTGTGTTCCTGTAATTTAAAACGGTTTAAGGAATGGTGGTTTAAGGGTGCGTTTCCACTGACGCGGAGCTGGGCGGAGTGGAGAGGAGCGGACTGTAAACTGGCCAATCACAGTGCTCGATATCTCCACTCCGCTTCAATGGAAACTCTTGCTACTTTTCACTGCTCTTCTCCGCTCCACTCCGTCCAGCTCCGCGTCAGTGGAAACGCAACCTAAGAGGGTGCCTTGCTACTGTCACTGTGTTTTGAGATCGAATCGTACGCAAAAAGTGTGTACTTTTAACTTTGGTTGTTCTGAGTCTGGATGTTCCTATCGTTCGTTGTTTGAATGCATCGATCGAATATACCATAGATGCACGATCAAATATACCATAGATGCACGATCAAATATACCATAGATGCACGATCAAATATACCATAGATGCACGATCAAATATACCATAGATGCACGATCAAATATACTATAGATGCACGATCAAATATACCATAGATGCACGATCAAATATACCATAGATGCACGATCAAATATACCATAGATGCACGATCAAATATACCATAGATGCACGATCAAATATACTATAGATGCACGATCAAATATACCATAGATGCACGATCAAATATACCATAGATGCACGATCAAATATACCATAGATGCACGATCAAATATATCAATAGATGCACAATCGTCGCTCGAAAAACGGCCCCAACAAAACTGTGCATAAATCAGTCGTATGCGCTATATTATGCACCTGTCCCACTCACTCTTGCGTGCGCTGCCCGTAAGCGAGAGCGAATCGACACCACTACTACGGTGGAGACCGTACCATATACTTAGTACGCTTGCGTATCGCGAGTAACACGCTTAGGACGCTTTATATTGACGCGTTTTAACTAAACTGTTACAAAATGTTGCTCAGTGGGCGTTCAATGGTTATTCCGATTTATTTCCTGGACTGCATAATAAATGTAGACACTTATAAGTAAGTAGTACTGGTCAGCGGCACATATCGACGCGGTTTTTGTATGAGAATGTGCATCTAGGTATATTTGATCGAAGTTTGAATGATCGTAAAGTCTCTGCGATACAGGAATCATTACTAGTGAAAAAAACGTACCTAATCTTCAATAATACTAATTAGTTTAATGACATATTCAATAATATTGTGTAAGGCCAAAAATTATGTAATTATCTCAAGATAGGCAAACACTATACCTACAGATGACTATGTAATTATTCGGAATTTGTTTATTATATAGCAAGAAAGGCTAATTGCCACGTATGATAGTGAACAAATTATAATGATGACGAACTATCCATCTTTTATATATCTAATAATCATCATCATCATGTCAGCCAAAAGACGTCCACTGCTGGACATAGGCCTCCCCCAAGGTTTTCCACACAGACCGGTCTTGGGCCACCCGCATCCAACCGCTTCCCGCGACCTTTATCAGGTCGTCGGTCCACCTCGTGGGAGGCCTACCCCTGCTGTGTGTTCCGGTGCGTGGCCGCCACTCTAGAACCTTTTTGCCCCAACGGCCATCAGTTCTGCGTGCTATGTGCCCTGCCCACTGCCACTTCATCTTGGCTATCCGGAGAGCTATGTCGGCAACTTTAGTTTTCCTGCGGATCTCTTCATTTCTGATTCGATCCCGCAGGGAAACATAATATCTAATAATAAGCATTTAATAAGCATTTTTATTTCAGTTAAGGTTACACAGATGTTACATTTACTATGATAACCACACTAGGCGCAGCCTTTGTCGTGGCTATCAATGAATACGATTGACTTACGCCTAGAATTTAACTATTATAAAAATATGGAAATAAATAATAAATAGTACACTGAATATGAGTGTGTGTGTGTGTGTGTGTCTGAGTGAGTAGTGTGTGTGTGACAGTGTCAGAGTGTGAGTGATTGTGTATGTGTGTAAATTTGTGTATGTAAGAAGAGCTCAAGTAATGGTATAGACAACTGTAGGATACTCAAAGCGATTCATCAAGCAATAGTTTTTAGGAGTTGTTCCGTACCATGATAATTTAATGTATTATATAAAACTAGTGTTAAATAAAACTAGATATTCCCGCGGTTTCACCCGCGTTTATCGTTACTGCGCTGCCCCCGTGAGTCGTAGCGTGATGTTATATAGCCTATAGCCTTCCTCAATAAATAGGCTATCCAATACTAAAATAATTTTTGAAATCGAACCATTAGTTTCTGAGATTAGCGCGTTCAAACAAACAAACTCTTATTACATCCTAACTAGCGAAAATGAGTTTGTTACCTTTTCACGCCTAAACCACTGAACCGATCATCCTGAAATTTTGCATTTACGTTGTCAGGTATACAGAAACGGACATAGGCTACCTTTGTTCCCGAAAAAAATGACTGTTCCCGAGGAAAACAATAATAACGTTCTTTTAATAATAGATGGCGCCACATGTCTTTCGAATCATGATTGAATTATTATATACTAGCTTTTGCGCGCGGCTCCGCCCGCGTGGTACCTACATCAATAAAAAGTAGCCTATATCCTTCCCCAGGTTTTAAACTATATCTGTACCAAATTTCATCTAAATCGGTGAAGTGGTTTAGCCGTGTAAAGGTAACAACAGACAGACAGAGTTACTTTCGAATTTATAATATTAGTAAGGATTATTACAAGCAGAGTACAACTCGAATTGATTGTCAAATTCTAAATTAACGCGAGCGAAGCCGTGGGCAAAAGCTAGTAAATCTATATTGCAGTATAACATAAATCTATATTGAATGCCTTCGTGGTGCGAGAGTATATGCGACTGCTGTGCTTGAGGTCTCGGGTCCGGTCACTAGGCATATTGTTATTAGGGTTTTCTGTCAAGGTACTGTGAGTAGCAGCATTAAGACTGGAACTTGACCCGGTAAACGGCAACAGCCTCTATAACGTAGGACCTAAAACTTAAGCTGACGACATATAGTTGTGAAACGCCTCTGCTTTCTTCTTTTTCTTTTCGTGTGGTTAGTGGCCAACCTATTGTCAAGAGTTGTTCAAACCACCCGTAGGCCTCTGACATGGCTTAACGACTGCTGTCAATTTGGCAACAACCGGGACCGACCTTTTTACGTGCCCTCCGAAGCACGGAGATGCTCAGATGAAATACCACTAAGCGGTCACCCATCTATAGATTGACTGCACCCAACGTTGCTTAATCTCGCTAATCGTTTACCGATCAGTGAGTGCAACTGACTACCTTTTCGGGTATAAAGGTGTGAGCCTATGTATGTCTATTAAAGTGGCTGCAGAATATGCTAATTATTGAGATATATGTATGTATATTTTAGTTCATCTATGTAAGTCATCGTTATATATCTTATCACTAGCTGACCTGCGCAATTTCATCTGCTTCACATAAGAGATTTTCCCCCGTTTTTGCAACATTTTTCATTTATGCTCTGCTCCAATTGGTCGTAGCGTGAAGTTATATAGCCTATAGCCTTCCTCGATAAATGGGCTATCCAACACATGAAATTTTTTTTTAATACGAACCAGTAGTTCCTGAGATTAGCGCGTTCAAACAAACAAACAAACTCTTCAGCTTTATAATATTAGTATAGATATGGGAGGCGATGGCGTAGTGGTTAGTGTAAGCGATTGCCACGCCTGAGGTCGCGGGTTTGATTCCTGCACAAGTCAAACATTTGTGTGCATGGACATGGCTGTTTGTCTTGGTCTGGGCGTTTCTATGTATAATATATACGTATTTACAAAAAAAAGTATATATGTATGTTGATCCATTGTCTAGTACCCATAGTACAAGCTCTGCTTAGTTTGGACTAGATGGTGTTGTGTGTATGTGATAGAATACTATTACCTTTGTTTACCATGATATGGGCGTGGGCTTGCTTCGTACATTAACAAGGTAGGTAGTTGCTTTTCATTGTAGCAAGGCAAACAAAATGTAATCTATATATTAATACGTGAAGCAAAAACTTTGTACCCCTTTTTACGAAAATGGCGCGGACGGAGGCGTATGAAATATGGCATAGTTAAAGTTTATATGGAGAAGGAGGGGCGAATCCCAATATTTATATGAAATATGCATTAGAAATACATTAAATTAATGAAAAAACACTACACGCACACAACCATGCATTTGACAAACGCAGTCGAAGCGCGTAACTATGGTTACATAATTAATTACATATCAGCAATATCTTACAGGCAAACGTTGGTCGAATTTTGAGCACTAGGCGACCGCTAGTATTAAATAGGCAAGTCTAGACGCACCCACAGTCAGACCCATCAACGCCCAAGTCAAATCGTTGGACCTAGAAAATGTTACTGAAATTTTGGATTTGGAGTTTTTATAATTTCCACAGCATTAGGGAAAAAGTTCGGGCTTTACGAAATTCCTATGGGATCGGCAATAAATTGGATTTTCAGTTTTATACGTGACTGCTTATTATATTATGTTATTACAAATAATATACACTCCTATATATAGGTACTATCCCTCTGGGAAACAGGCATGAATCTATGTATGTATGTATGTACAAATAATATTTTTTTTAATATGCCTTTTACATAATTATGTAATTATAGTTACCTACTTATAAAGCAGCGATAGCTCAGTGGGGAAACCAACAGACTGCAATGCAGAGGGTCTCGGGTTCAAACCCACGTCGCGCACCTCTGACTTTTGGAAGTTATATGACTTTTCGAAATTAGGTGCGTATTAATTGACAATTATCGCCTGCTCCGTGCCTCGGAGAGCACGTTAAGCCGTCGGTTCCGGCTGCCATGAACATCTATGGCAGTCGTTATTGGGAGAGTGTTGACACAAAAGATCCCACTGGGTCGAAGTGTCGCCGTTCTGCACTGACTGGCCCCTACATAAGATAAGGATTTTTAACGGAATTACCTCTGGCTAATATTAAATATCTTAAAAAACTAAAGTCCATGCGGATAGAGTCATTGACAAAAAATAGCAACACATAAAAATAAAATATCGATACTACTATCGAACATCACTACCTCCCTCCTCGAGCGACTCTTGCGCAACCCGTCGACTTTCCCCACACTCACAGACGCTTATGTATACTCTTATGTACCCACACATACACCGCAATAGAGACAGGTAGCCCTGAGACAGCAATAATAATTATATACTTGTTGCTATGTGACCGGGCATTTTGCAAAGTAATACAAGTCCTGCGGCGTTGCTTGCGAAGTTAACGCTTTTTTATTTGTTTCTCTTAAGGGGTATTTCGCTAGTATATTTTAAAATCAGTCCGATATATAAACTGTCACAGGCACATGCCTCTTCTAAGTGTGAGAATTTTCCTTGTACATTGGTAAAATACCGGGCCTTTTGGGTAACTTACACGGGATAGGGTGCCAACGTGCAGTGGCCTTCCGAAATTTTAAATCTGGTGTTGGATGGTACACCAATTGAGACACTAGCCGTGACCGGGGTAGGATATTATTACTATATATTGTACCCACTTAATCTGGGGTATGACGATAGGTGTTTAATAGACTGGATCAAAAATAATAATAAGTATTATTATATTGATAAAACGATTTATTCCGCATCCGACCCTCATGTTTCGTCCCGAATGTAAATATACGCATTCACCCCAAAAATTGTTCCTCATATGCCCCAAAATTTAGATAAATATTAATTTCTTAACGTAACTCCTATGTAGTCCCGAATTATGTTCCTTTTTCGACCCTGTTTTTTTGTATAGCAGATTTTGATGTACGGTCAGCCGAAAAATATTTTAAAATACCTCCCTTATCTCTCGGCGAAACTTTGACTTATGATTACATGACATCACGAGCCTGACATTGAAAAGACTTAAAATAATTTGAAACATGTTTTGTTATGCTAATGTTAACCATATGCTCAAAAATGTAGGACGAAAAAGGAATAATTAAAAGAGAGGGGCTAATGAGGAACATTTTGGAATGTGGGACGTAATGTAGGGGCGAATGCGGAACAAACCAATAAAACACAAGTAGTTTAGTAAGCAGATGCGTGTGTGTCATCACTGTCATCAGATTCATAATTTATCAAGTCTGTTCTTAAAACAGTTTAGTTTTTTAATGAGAATATGGAATAGTATATTTACAGAACATTTTGAATGGAGAAATGTTGATTCTATGCCATAAGTTTGAACTGTCATGATGATCAATCGAGTAGTGACGGCATGAAAGCGTAGCACTGAAACAAATAAACAAACACATTCGCATTTCTAATATTAGTTAGGATAGTGAAAGGGACAGTCGGATACCGAAGATCTAGGTAAACGATCTCTGACTAAATCAGATACAATCTAGACGCAAGCATGCATGAAGTAACATGTGGCAAGAGAGGAGTCTTAAAACCTTTTTTTTAAAGACTAGGTATCTCTAGAACACCCTTTGAATAATTTCTATATCGCGAAAAGAAGAAATAAAAAAAATCAACGGTTTGCACTCCGGGAGTGCTGGCAGAAGTGAAAACTTGAATATTAACGTTGGGCATTTTTGATATTTTGGAATGGTTAGGGAATAATTTTGCACGAATTGCTTTAATTATCAGTATAAAAGTACTATCATTTATGTGGTAAAATACAATATGCATTTATTGCGCTATCGTACACAAACATGACAATTCTCCCTCCGTCTTACGAATTTTCGATCAGGTCACGTGTCCTGACGCGAGTTTGACAATTCTCCCTCCGTCTTACGAATTTTCGACCAGGTCACGTGTCCTGACGCGAGTTTAACATTTTATACCCATCACAAAAAGTGCACAACGCCGCTAAAGAAGTTTTCACTTCAAAACTCTTCTAAAAATAGTCCAGCCTGTTTTGTTCACGCAAATTTATACCTTTACTACGTAAAGGGTAACTTTTGTTCTGTATTTAATGTTTTTAGGTCTAAGGGTTTGGAATTAATGTTGATATGTCAGTCAGTGCTTGAGTCCAAACTTTTTATCTACCGGTTTCACCTACATTCATGATTACTGCTGCGGTCCTGTGGCTCTTTGCATGATGTTATATTTATACTAGTATTATAAAGCTGATGAGTTTGTTTGTTAAGTTGGTTGAACGTGCTAATCTCAGGAACTACTGGCTTAAATTGAAAAAATATTTTAGTGTTGGATAACTTATTTATCGAGGAAATTTATAGGCTATATATTCACGTAACGATCCATGGGGGCGGCGCAGTAATCATTAACGTGGGTGAAACCGCAGGCACAGCTTGCTCAAGAATGGGCTATCAAATGCAGAAGCAATAAAAATATTAAACATTTTAGCTTTATTATATAAATATAAATTATATTAGTATGCCAAAATTTGAACACATTTTTAAGCATACCTTACAAGCCAAATCAAAATCTTCTCTATGCGCGCAACACATATAGGTTTTTGATTTGGCATTGAGGGAGAAAATGTGCAAACAGCCAAAATAAAAAGAACGATTTTTTTTATCAGTTACTTTTGAATTTTAACCACGAAGCGACTACTGGTACCTATACTTAAATTGATTGATAATTAAAGTATTGACGAATGATAATAGTTTTCGAAGGAAAACCAGACTGTCAATTCGCTTTAAAATATTAATCTTTTACTGACCTAGTCTAGTTCTAACAAAATGCCAGTTGCTATGTCGTTAGTTGATTTGCAATGTCGTAATACAAGTCCCCGCCATCTGCGTTCACGATCTGTTTTAATATTTTATGCATGAAGTTGACCTGTATATTCCTCTCTATCAACGGATACAAATTATATAATTTACGGACGCATTGTACACTCAGACTCAGTAAAATTATTTGTGGATAACACAACAATTATTTTCGAATCACACGAATCACTCTCCCATGTGTGTTTTGAATCCTTAACACTGAGAGCGGCAGTGGTGACCACTTGCCCGCTGCGCCATACGTGCAGATGAAGCAAAAAGAGGACTTGTAAAAGGAGATTTCAAATTCAATTTAATAAAACATATATAATAGATTTTAAACGAGATTTGAAAAGAGATTCAAATATTTTTTTAAAAAGAATTTGGATATAGATTCTAAAACAGATTTGTATCTTAGAGATTTTAAAAAGAGAATCCGATGCGTCTGACATTGGTTTTAAAATCATAAGAACGGTGGCTCACTCGCCATCTTTCTTATGTACCTACGATGCAATATCTGTATTTACAAACTGGCTCTTAAGTTCACTAGCATTACCTGTTAGGGTCAGTGATCATAAACATTTATTATGCGCATTCGCTTGAGATCAATTTCCGAGAATGTCATTAAGATTTTTTATTAGAAGATGTTCAAGAGCAGCTCGGATTAAGGGAAGAGTTCATTATGTCAAATCAAAAATAAACTTATTCAAGTTAGGTTACAAGGTAACACTTATGAATGTCAAAGTTACACAAAAATCTTTCTGTGAATTTACATTTACTGCCACGTTCAGCAAAGCAAGGGTGTAGGGCTCATGAGAAGAACGGCCAAGAATCTCATGGCCACTTTTTTAATCGCCAAGTTTACAATAAAATTTTGTTTACAAATCATAACTGTAAGGTTGCTGCAACCATTTCTCCATGAATTACTACTGAACATACTCAAGCATTTAATAAAATTTGATGGTAGCCTCTAAAGCAGCAGTATGGTAAGCAGGAGCATCCACTTGTACATAAATAATCAAGACAAGGCAAGGCATATTATGAACATAATAATTGCACGGATGGCGTAGTGGTTTAAGTGGTAGTCTCGCCACTGCCAATATGCCGAGTGTTGTGGGTTCGAATACCGGGACAAAAATTTTGTGATCCACAAATTGTTGTTCTGAGTCTGGTTGTGGTTTGTGGCCGTTGTTTGAATGTCTGTAAAGTCCCCGACACATAATAATAATGAATAATTTTTTATGCGTCTTTTTTCAAAAACAAAGACAAAGACATTTATTGCTTAAACTGTGTAGGTACATGAAATGTGTTCTTAAAATTAGATTTCGTTTCAACAGTCTACCCTGTCGGGCATTGCAATAGTATAAATTAAAAGTAAATTTTAAAAGTATGGACATAATACATTACCGACCGCAAGGACAAACTATGGAAAAAAAACTGTATTGTTTGAGGGCGCACAGATGTTCAACAAATTACCTAACGAGATAAAAGATTGCGATAACATAAATACCTTTAAAAATTTGCTAAAAAATATGTATTAACACTATAACAGCTACAATGCGCTAGAGACTTATACTAATGACTTTTATAACATTGTAATAATTTATTACTAGTTATTACTCAATCTCATTGTAAATGAACAAAAATTGTTTTATGAGAAATAAAATTTCTTTAAACCTAAATATAAAATTTTTCAAAAGTGTGGTATTTTCCATTTGGATCATTAATTCATTAAAATAATATAAAAATAATAAAATATATAAATATAAAATAATAAAAATAAAATAATAATAGGTGCAAGGATAAACAAAGGATATTTAGTATTTTACGTTTTAGAGTTAAAAAAACTCTTTTTACAGCTTTGTCCGTCCGTCTGTCTGTTATACAACTTTCAACTCAAGAACCGTAAGAGCTACTGTGACCTTTGATATCGTGTGTGACGTCACGTGGTATTACGTGACCTTTGCATATTACTTGAACGATTTCATCGAACTCTAAGATTTACGGCAACTCTATCCGTTTCTCACTATAAAAGAAGTACTGAATACTTCTTTTATAGTTTGTCATTCGAGTACATAACTTAAATGTTGTGTTATCTTATATCTTTTAACTGAGTTACGAGAGTACGGCCTCGATGGCGTAGTGGTTAGTGTAACCGACTGCCACGCCTGAGGTCGCGGGTTCGATTCCCGCACAAGTCAAACATTTGTGTGCACGAACATTGATGTTTGTCTTGGTCTGGGTGTTTCTATGTATAATATGTATGTATTTACAAAAAAAAAGTATAATTATGTATGTTTATCCATTGTCTAGTACCCATAGCACAAGCTCTGCTTAGTTTGGGCTAGATGGTGTTGTGTGTATGTGGTAGAATATATATTGAGTTATACTGTTAATATATCAGAATAATAATCCTAATCCTTACTTCCTTACTAATATTATAAATGCGAAAGTAACTCTGTCTGTCTGTCGGTCTGTCTGTCTGTTACCTTTTCACGCTCAATCCGCTGAACTGATTTTGATGAAATTTGGAATTGAGATAGCCTGAGACCCTGGAAAGGACATATTATAAATGCGAAAGTAACTCTGTCTGTCTGTCGGTCTGTCTGTCTGTTACCTTTTCACGCTCAATCCGCTGAACCGATTTTGATGAAATTTGGAATGGAGATAGCCTGAGACCCTAGGAAGGACATGGGCTAAATAAAATCACACAATTTTTTTTTTTTTTAATAATATTAAAATTTATTCGGCTAAAAAAAAAAAAGAGTACAATAGTGGACTTAAATCAACTTCAAATTAAATCTTAATATCTTACAATAATTCAATGCCTTAATAAACTAGTTTATAACCAATATAATAATTATAGTAATCTATTATGTCAAGAAAGGATTTTTTTTATTTTTTTTTATTTTGCTCGTCAAAATGACCACACTCCACCTGATGGTAAGCAGTCGTGTGGTCTAAGAGCAGTGACCTCCACATCGCCCCCACATTAGCTGAGGCGATGTTGAGGTCTCTACTTTGACGGCCTGAGAAGATGCTTTTTCACGTCCCGCTTAAAGAACCCAGTATTGAAGGAAGAAGGAAACACGTGCCTTGGCAGAGAATTCCATGCCTTGGTCGTTCGGCAGAGGTATGAGGACCCAAACTTTTTGGTACGCGCTCTAATCGACCCTACCGTGTAAGGATGGCATCTAAGTCCAGCACGCGTTGTTCTGGATAGGAAAGGGGAGGGCGGGATAAGGTGGAATAACTCTTCAGAGCACTCCCCGTGGTATATTCTGTAGAAACATGCCAATGACGCAATGTCCCTACGGAGTTGCAGAGGTTCCAGTGAACTCGTGACCTCTGGATCTCCGATGATACGGACAGCCCGCCGCTGTAACCGGTCGAGAGCGTCCAGCAAGTACTGCGCGGAGCCATCCCAAAGATGAGAACAGTACTCCACGCAAGGGCGCACTTGTGCCTTATACAATAGGCACAGTTGCCCAGGCGTGAAGAACCGCCTCACCCTGTTCAGAACTCCGAGTTTTCGCGAAGCTTGCTTAATGGCACTCTTGATATAGGTTTTCTGATTAAGGGAGCGGCAAAGATCCATACCTAAGATGGAGAGGCTGTCACGTATCACCAGTGGAGTGTTCTTCAGAGAAGGGAGGGGAAGGAACGGAGACTTTTTTGTTGAGAACGCGCATGCCTGGGTCTTCTTAGCGTTGAACTCGACCAAGTTCTTGGCACCCCATTCATAGATGCGGTCCAAGGTCTGGTCAAGTTCAACGACAAGATTCTGCCTTTTCCCCTCAACCTCAGCCTGTTTGGCCCTAGGATGTCCGAGATATCGCCCATGCACGGTATTGTCGTCCGCATAACAATGTATGTTGCCGAGATTCAACATATCATTGATATGCAGAAGAAAGAGCGTAGGGGATAAGACAGAACCCTGAGGCACTCCTGCATTGACCTGCATAAATTTGGAAGCGCGACCGTCGCAAAGGACCCGAATTCGACGCTTCTGCAGGAAACTTGCAATCCAGGTGCACAGTTGAGGGGGCAAGCCATAGGCTGGAAGCTTGGAAAGAAGAGACCGGTGCCAGACTCTGTCGAAAGCTTTGGCTATGTCAAGGCTGATAGCCAAAGACTCGCCGTGCTTGTCCATAGCCTCACCCCAGAGGTGCGTGACGAACGTTAGAAGATCACCCGTTGATCGTTTAGCCCGAAAGCCGTATTGGCGATCATTGATCAACGACTGATCCTCCAGGTAGCGGACAATTTGGGTGTTTATAATCCGCTCGAACACCTTGGAGAGCACCGAGGTGATAGCTATGGGTCGACAGTTGCTTGGCTCGGAACAGTCCCCCTTTTTGGGAATCGGTTGAACGTTCGCCTCCTTCTAAGCCTCAGGCACAATGCCTGCGGCGTAAGACGTCCGGTATAGTCCGGTATATGATAATTAAACATCTTTAAATTATTATAAGCTACTTGCCTGAACTAGGTTTTAGACCTGTGTTTCAGGCGATCACTTGTCTATCTATTTTAAAGTGGACATTTATTTAAATATCTATTTGAACAATAATATAACTAAATATAAACTTAAGCTAAAACTGCCTTTACACGTACAAGCAACTGTGTCATACAATAAAATGTTTAGGTACCGAAAGTATAATTACATCATTTTAATATTTGTAACAAATTCTCTGTGTCTGCATAATTGAGTTTACCTAAATATTCCGTTATCATAACATTACAATTGTTATTACTGACGCTGTATATACTTAGCAACTTATTAAAATTATTATACAAAAATGGACCCAAGAATATATAAAATCTGTTTACAAATGCATGCCTAGTTTGAGATTTGTTACAAACCAGGTATTTCTTTCTCTTATCTGAAGGTGTAGGGATAAAAGGGAGTTCAGTGTGCTGTTTCAGTATCGTGTGTAGAATAAATAATTGTCGGACAGTTAGTACCTCACATGTCGTATAAAGCTGATGTGTTGGAAATAAAAACGGGCGAAAGGTGGCTACCTTTAAAATTGCTCTTTGCGCACGTTCTAAAGGGAGTAAAATTGACTTGGCAGCCCCACCCCAGGAAGTAATGCAATATGTTAGTATGGATTGACACAAAGCTAAATATACCTGTTTTATTAATGTGTAGTCGGCTATATTACGGAGATTCTTAAATATATATATTAATTTACGTACTCTTTGTAAATAATAAATCGATGTGTTTACGGAAATTCAGATTTGTGTCAATAGTGATACCGAGATATTTGATATAATTTGCTTTCGCTAATGTGGGACAAGAGCATGCAATGTCGGCGTTTATTCTACAGTTATGTGCGTATATGTTTGGATTAGTGGTTGGCATGTTTATGTTCCGCATTGTAAATAAAATGTATTTAGTTTTATCAGTATTTAAGGTTAGTAAATTATTGTGAAGCCCGTTATTTACTATGTTAAAACCAGTCTGAGCGAGTTCATAGACATCAATACGTGATTTTGCCGAGAAGAGTAACGCAGTGTCATCCGCGTATGACATTATGATACCATTTTGAAGTTTCAAGCTGCAGAGGTCATTTATATAGATAAGGAACAGAGTAGGCCCTAAAATGCTACCTTGAGGAATTCCGTAAGAGCTATTTTTTTGTTCAGAACTTGTGGACTGACCAATTTTTATGCACTGATAGCGATCACTAAGATAATCAGCAAATAATTTATGTTGGGTTCCCCTTATTCCAAGTGTTTCAAGTTTGTGCAATAGTATAGAGCAAGAAATAGTTTCAAAAGCTTTAACAAGGTCCAGAAAGATACCAATGGAGTGCATATCCTTATCCAAATTGCTAGTTACATAGTTAGTTATTTGATGTACTGCTTGGTTAGTTGATTTCTTAGGTCTAAAACCAAATTGATGTTCCGATAGCAAATTGTTATCTTCAAGGTATCTTACTAATCTAGAGTTTATGATTTTTTCTAGAATTTTGGACAGGCCTGATAAAATTGAGATAGGTCTATAATTATTTATACTTTGTTTGTCCCTAGATTTAAATATAGGGATAACCACTGCTTTTTTTAACAGTTTAGGGAACACTCCTTCTTGTAGGCATAATTGAAAAATGTGTGTTAATGGAAGAGCCAGTTGGTGTTTAAATGTTTTTAGTATATTATTGAATATGTTATCCCACCCAACGGCACAAACGTCTCGTAATCCCGAAATAATACTTAATACTTCATCGACATCGGTATCTAACAAAACAAAAGAATTTAATGTAGAAGAAGACCTTATCAAATTCAGAGCAGAAGAGCTCCTAGAGTGTAAGGCATTTTCTGCGAGGTTTTTACCAACGTTAGCAAAATAGTTATTGAGTTTATTAATTGCTTCGGATGGGCTTGATTCCGTACGAAGTAATTCAAACGGTTGTTCAGCGGTTTTTGTCTGGAATGTAGTTGATTTTATAAATTTCCAAACTAGTTTACTGTTTTTACCTGCCTTTTTTAGTTCATTTTTTCCATGTTGAGATTTTAATTTTTTCAAAAGATTATTGCAGTACTATGGCTCACAGGAGCGTCGCAGTAACCACAAATACTACTGACGCGGGTGAGACCTCGGGCACAGCTATTAATAAATCTTTCTCTTTAATAAATAAAAATACTTTCCCAGATTAACTATAGGTAGGTACGGAGAAGTACAGAGCATTTACTTAACAAAATATCTACATAATATTGTCTTCTGTTTACGCGAATGTTATTCATTGAAATTAAACTACTATATACGGATTTTATCGCGTTGTCTATTTGACACTTTATTACATAATTTCGATACTGTTGCACTACTACTTCTTCTCCCTAGCCTTTATTATTCCCAAGTCACTTGGGGTCGGCTTTTCTAGTCTAACTGGTTTGTCTGGATATCAGTTTTTATACGGAGCGGCTGCCACCTGAACTCCACAACCCGAAGGCTACCGATACCCTAAGACTAGATCAGTGTCAAGATATTAGAGGGCACTGACTTCCCAATAACGACTGCCATAGATGTTCATGGCAGCCAGGACCGACGGCTTAACATGCTCTCCGAGGCACGGAGCAGGCGATAATTGTCAATCAATTACGCACATAATTTCGAAAAGTCATATAACTTCCGAAAGTCAGAGGTACGCGACGTGGGTTCGAACCCGAGACCCTCTGCATTGCAGTCTGTTGGTCTCCCCACTGAGCTATCCCATCTGTTGCACTACTACTATTGAACTTTAATACTTTTTAACCTAATTATATTAACAGTAAGTTAACACTTTGCCCGACGTTTGAACATGACTGAATATGCTGAAAAGCAACCAAAACGTAATATTTATAAAGTAGTATAATTTCAAAAATATCTACATCTGTTATGCCTAATCAAAATTTCAAACCCAAACATGAAGGAATTTACTCTAACCCTAAATTATGTCAATACCTAGGTACTGTTGAGGCATGACCGAATCGAAACAGATATTTGGCGAATGGAAAGACTTTGGCGTTAATCTAAGGTTCGAACTTATATCGCTGAAGTAGTTTCAGTTCTGGCGATCCACCCACCATTGAAGGCAGCAAGTTGGCACACCGCGGTAGGTTTAGTCAGTAGGACCCAGGACTCCTTTCCGGGTGAGCCCGAGATACCCTCACCGCTACACTTTTCCTGCGGACAGATAGGCCTATATAGCATTCACCCACGTTCAAATAGTTCTTCGATTTTGTTATTATTCGATTTTGCCCGCGGCTTCGCTCAAGTTAATGGTGATTTATTTTAAGATATATTTTTAGTAGCCTATATTATGTTATTCTGATGTATAAAGAATACTATAAAGATTCATTAAAATCCGTTATATAGTTTTTGCGTGAAAGAGTAACAAACAGCCATCCGTCCATCCTCACAAACTTTCAAATGTATAATAAGTATAACTTTCAAATGTATAGTACATTAATACCTACTAATATTATAAATCTAAAGTAATTCTGTCTGTCGGTCTGTCTGTCGGTCTGTCTGTCGGTCTGTCTGTCGGTCTGTCTGTCGGTCTGTCTGTCGGTCTGTCTGTCGGTCTGTCTGTCGGTCTGTCTGTCGGTCTGTCTGTCGGTCTGTCTGTCGGTCTGTCTGTCGGTCTGTCTGTCGGTCTGTCTGTCGGTCTGTCTGTCGGTCTGTCTGTCGGTCTGTCTGTCGGTCTGTCTGTCGGTCTGTCTGTCGGTCTGTCTGTCGGTCTGTCTGTCGGTCTGTCTGTCGGTCTGTCTGTCGGTCTGTCTGTCGGTCTGTCTGTCGGTCTGTCTGTCGGTCTGTCGGTCTGTCTGTCGGTCTGTCTGTCGGTCTGTCGGTCTGTCTGTCGGTCTGTCTGTCTGTCTGTCTGTCGGTCTGTCTGTCGGTCTGTCGGTCTGTCTGTCGGTCTGTCTGTCGTTCTGTCTGTCGGTCTGTCTGTCGGTCTGTCTGTTGGTCTGTCTGTCGGTCCGTCTGTCGGTCCGTCTGTCGGTCCGTCTGTTGGTCCGTCTGTCGGTCTGACTGTCGGTCCGTCTGTCATTCTGTCTGTCGGTCTGTCTGTCGGTCTGTCTGTCGGTGTGTCTGTCGGTCTGTCTGTCTGTCTGTTTCGCATTCATGCCTAAACCATTAAACCGATTTTGGTTAAATTTGGTACAGAAATAGAGTAGACCTTGGGAAAAGACATAAGTTACCTTTTCTTGTAAAAGTATGATCAAGGTAACTATTCTACGTAGACGAAGTCACGGGCAAAAGCTAGTAATAACTAAATCAACAACTAAGGTATTTCCCTGACGATGTGAAAGTAGCAATTCACAAATGAGATTGTTACTTAATCATGAGCAACGTCGTATGTTTACAGATTGTCTTACAAAACGAAATATGAAGTAACACACTTACAAAAGAACAGATTAGTCTCAGAGTACAGACGGATCGCCTTTCATGCTGTAAATGCTCATTTACACCTGCCAGCGGCCGGGGAACTGTATAAACATAGCTCTTGCCAAGCACCGGTGAACTATATAAACCAAGCTGCTTTGTAATGTGAGTGCGTATCTATAATAAATTATAGAATCACATCATCAGTACCTTTTTTTTAATTAAAATATAGTCTATGTTATTCGCTGATAATATAGCTTTTTAAAATCGGTTGAGTAGTTTTTGAGTTAAACCCTTACAAACAAACAAATCTTTCCTCTTTATAATATCTATATATTAATACGTGAAGCAAAAACTTTGTACCCTTTTGTACAAAAATTGCTCGGACGGAGGAGTATAAAATTTGGCACAATTAAAGTTTATATGGAGAAGAAGGGGTGAATCCTAATATTTTTATAAAATATGTATTAGAAATACATTAAATTAATGAAAAAACACTACACGCACATAACCAAGCATTTGACAAACGCAGTCGAATCGCGTTCGTAGTATTTCGACATTGTTCGTCTGACGTCGTACAATTCTTTGTAACTATGGTTACCTATGCCTTATTTATATGTAGGTAATAGAGAAAAACAGAAAACTTTATTTTCTGTTTTTCTCTATTACAAGCAGTAAGCAGCAACAAGTTTTTCTCTATAGCATGCTCAGGAATTTTGGTCGAATTTTGGCCACTAGACGACTGCTAGTTAGTATACATGGGGATAGTGTCCTATTGGGCTTTCTGTAGTACTGGTTTGTAGCCTAGGTACGGCGCTGGCGCAATGCTAACTAAGGCCATATTAAAAATGCATAATCGGTAACTCGACGTCGCGCGTCGGTACGTGTAAACGGACACGAACAGTTTACAAATATCGTTGGAGAATTATGTATTATGTTCAAAACAGCTGTAGAGAAGTGGGAATTGTCATTGACCTATATTCAAACATGTGTGACCCATTCTGTAAGATAAGTTATATTTGTTTTTAATGTAGTGTCACAAAATACACAGATATGGCAGTATGCCTGAATAGAATTCATGAAAACTGATGCACTTGTTTAAAAGCAGTACAATGACTGCTTTCTTTGGACCCATATTTTAATGTGTGTATATATGTGTATGTCCTGTAATGTGTTTTGTAAAGACTATTATTTATTGAATACAAATTTATTCGTTTTCTCCCTAGCCTTTATTATTCCCAAGTCACTTGGGGTCGGCTTTCTAGTCAAACGGGATTTGAATGGTATCAGTTTTTACACAGAGCGACTGCCATCTGACCTCCGCAACCCAAAGGCTAACGATACCCTATGGCTAGACCAGTGTCAGGATATTAGAGGGCACTGACTTCCCAATAACGACTGCCATAGATGTTCATGGCAGCCGGGACCGATGGCTTAACGTACTCTCCGAAGCAAATTATTACATTAAAAAAAAAATTGGGGTAATCTTTGGGGATTGCCGATAGAAGTGAAAACTTTAATCCTTGATCATAAACACTTATTACACACAAAAAAAACAAAACAAGGTACGAATCGGATTCCTGATACCTACTCTCTTAGGGGTTATTAAGGAATCAAAATTTCGTTATTTTTTGCGTAGAACGCACCATTTCTGAGATATTGCTAATATTCTAAAATAATGCAAAATGGAAAGCGTGTAATCATGACGATGACGAAGCGTGACGATGACGCGAGTTCTATAATTTTTGGTCACCCAAGAAGTGCTCAACGCGCCTAAAGAAGTTTTGACTTAAAAAAAAACAATATATTGGACCAACTTGATCAAATAATAGCATCATATTATAATCATAGCTAAAAAAAAAAGCATCTGAATCCTCAGTAAAACTGTATATTCCAAATAATATTAATAAATGTGAATGTAAGTAAATTTAATTGTTTATGACGCTTTTACGCCTAACTACTCGACGGTTCATCACGAGAAATTTCGCATACCCGTTGTCAGTCGTACAGAAAAGGACAAAGGACCATTCATCTAGAAAAAGTACTGTTCTCGAGGGATACAAATTTTAATTAACGCAAGCGAAGCCGCGTGCAAAATTTATTAGTACCCTATATTAATAATGTCTACAAATTGTAACCTTAATAAACCGTGCATGAACCCGAATTTTATTTACTAAATTGTCCAATGTGGAACACTTTTTCGGATTGCCCACCCAATCATAGCAATATGAAAAGGACAATACCGAACTCCTCTGATGATAGACAGATGCGTCATGACAATAGCGTTTTTTTAAATTTTATTTAATTTATTAAGGATCTCCGACAAAGAATATACACAAAATTGCACATATATGTAAACATAGGCGGTATCTATATACTAATACGTGAAGCGAAAACTTTGGATCCCTTTTTACGAAAATTGGGCGGACGGAGTAGTATGAAATTTCGCACACTTATAGTTTATACAGAGAAGAAGTGACGAATGCTAATATTTATATAAAATATGCATTAGAAATACATTAAATTAATGAAAAAACACTACACGCACACAACCATGCATTTGACACACGTAGTCGAAGCGCGTAACTATGGTTACATATGTCAATATATAATGACATATATCAGGATACAGGCAAACTATGCTGGAATTTCGAGCACTAGATGACCGCTAGTAAACATAATTATGTGGTCTCCTATAACTAAAGGAGTATACAATAGTGTACTCCTTCAATTATAGGAGACCACAGCATGCACATACATTACATATAACAAATAAGCTGACACCAAAAATTTTAAATATAATTTATTACTTAATTAATTAAAACTAGCGGTCGCCTAGTGCTCAAAATTCGACCAAAGTTTGCCTGTAATGCTGATATATGTCATTATATATTAATATATGAAACCATAATTACGCGCTTCGACTGCGTGTGTCAAATGCATGGTTGTGTGCGTGTAGTGTTTTTTCATTAATTTAATGTATTTCTAATGCATATTTTATATAAATATTAGAATTCGCCCCTCCTTCTCCATATAAACTTTAACTGTGCCAAATTTCATACTACTCCGTCCGCGCAATTTTCGTAAAAAGGGGTACAAAGTTTTTGCTTCACGTATTAATATATAGAGATCAGCTACACATTGGGAATCTTTTTAACAAGATAATTAAGCAATAAAATTTTGTCAGCAATGTCAACAGTCCCTTTGGTGAGCAAGATGGTTATCTGCTAGAGACCGTGGCACAACGGTAGTGAATATGACTTTATGAGTACCAGGCTTCAGGGTGGAACCAACAGAATGATGTTGAGTTTTTCTACTAAGAAATCTTAATAGCAATCTTGAGTTAGGAAGCTGGCGGTGACACCTGCGCCTCAACAAGTCAGTTGGTCACGCACCTGATTTCCCACGGTCGCGTCGGAGTGCCGTCCTATCGGATTATAGAAGGTAGGGAGTTGTAAGTGCACTCGTGTTTGCACACACACTTGTGCGCTATCATTATAGCGAAACACAATCATACGGCCCACCTGATGGTAAGTAGTCACCGTAGCCTATGGACGCCTGCAATACCAGAGGCGTCATTTGCGCGTTGCCGACCCTTTAGGCAAGGATGTGGGAGGGAGAAGAAGCGGGAAGGGGGAAAGGGGGTGCTTGGGCCTCTAGTACTCTCACTCACCGAACGAAATACAGCAGTAGGAATACTGCTATTTCACGTCGATATTTTGTGATAGGGTAGTCCTTCCCCGGTCGAGCTGCCATTCATGCTGAAATCAGCGAGGCTCTACTACTTTATTTTGTTACGCTTTCACGCCTTAGCTACTTGACCGATCTTAATGAATTTTCGCGTCGATAGAAATCGAAAAACACATAAAAAAGCAAAAAAATAATCTTCGGTCTGAAAGGGATACATGTTGTCAGGAGAACAGAAAAGGACATAAGGTACCTTTAACCCGGAAAAAACTACTGTTGCTAACGTAAGCTAACCTACATTTACGCGAGCGAAGTCTTGAGCAAAATCTAGTTATTAATGATAAACTAGATTGCTACTACTAGCGACATCTGTGATTAGCATTCGGCATTACTATAGATTGTGATTTTGCAAGTATCCATATTACTATTTAGTACCAATGTTTTCCGCGAGATGGTGTTATAACTAAAGTGAATAAAAATAAATATTCGTAACGTGGCCATAGGCCGTAATAGGTGTTAAAGGATTTGGTAAATGTATTGAACAGCGTACCAATCAGATGGATAGTTATGGGTATGAGAGGCGGTCAATAGAATGACATTATAAAATTAATATATTACATGGAAATATTATGCGTCATTATCTTACTTTGACAAGTGACTGCACAGATGGAGGAGGAATTTAGGTGGTCACCTCGCCATTGCCACTGCGGCGAAGGATGTGGGTTCGATCCCCACGCGGGTCAAAAGTTTGTTTGACCCAGAAATAGTTGTTCCGAGTCTGAGTGTTCTCTGTGTCCGTTGCTTGAATGTTTGTAAAGTCACCCGCAACACAGGAATATTGCTAGTGCGGAAGATGTCATTTTAAAGAGTTTTCTTTTCTCTTTTAAAAAAACAATAAGTTTTTTTTTCATCCAACTTAGGTGGCAAACAAGCATACGGTCCACCTGATGGTAAGTGTTCACCGTAGCATATGGACGCCTGCGACACCAGAGTCATCACTTGCACGTTGCCGACCCTTTAGGAAAGGAAGTGGGAAGGAGAAGGAGTTGGATGGGGGAAAGGGGGTGATTGGGCGTCCGGCACTCTCACACACCGAACGAAACACAACAGTAGGAATACTGCTATTTCACGCCGATTTTCTGTGAGAGGGTAGTCCTTCCCCGTTGAGCCGGCCCATTCATGCTGAAATCAACAAGGCTCTACTACATCAAGAATAATTCCTGATTCCTGCGCAATATATAATATTGCATATGATCAGGCCATCAAAATGTGATGGTTGGCCGATTATATTTATTAGGTACCCGTTTGGAAGCAATTGAACATGGCAACGTGAGCTGAAAATACGCAAAGAAAATTTAATGACAGGTCAACAACAAAGCCCATAGCTCGCTTTTCAATGATTACCATAAAGTTATGGTCTAAACAAACAGCTGTCAACAGCAGCGGCATGTGAAACAATTCTGTCTGTCTTGTATACAGTGAAATCTTCAAGGGAAGAGCGCTGCTGCTTCAGAAAGCACAGCTGATATTAAGTTATCTAGTTCAGACACAGATGTTCACTGAATTATGATTATTGTTAAGCTGTATCTGTTAAGTGTTTGTATCATAGAAATTAAGATATTTATTGCTTACTTGAAATAAAATTATTATTATTCTCTTATGCTCTTTAATTCCACATTTAAGGTCCCTCCTTGATAGATAGACAGTGAATAATTGAACATCAACACGCAGTATGACTGACTCAGTGGTGAAGTGGTAGTGAATGAATACATGAGTTCACAGGTTGGATTCCCAGGTCAGGCAGTGTTATTGGGATTTTCTGTCACGAAGTTTCTCGTAGCAGCACGGAGTATGGAAATAATTTGTTATTGAAGTGAAAACTTCTTTAGGCGCGTTGAGGAGTATGAAATTTGGCACAGTTAAACTTTATATGAAGAAGGAGGGGCAAATCCTAATATTTATATAAAATATGCATTAGAAATACATTAAATTAATCAAAAAACACTACACGCACACAACCATGCATTTGACACACGCAGTCGTACTATTCTTCGTAACTATGGTTACATATATCAATATAATAATTTGTTTGACAAAGCTAGGTAAATTAACCTATAAAGATTTAAATCCAAATGAAATGTGATTATAAGGCTATAGTTCTAGACAATAAAACCTTAATAACTATCAAATTTAAAATTTAAATCAATTATGGTCGAATTTCGACCACGAGGCGACCGCTAGTACACTTTAAAGTCCCTTCAGGCATACAGGCGTTACGGAGCCATGAGGCTTTTTTTCTTAAAAATGAAGTCTATTCCCGCCCCAAGAATAATTTCTGTGTCGCGTGGGACTTCACATTCAAACAACGGACACAAAAAACATCCAGCCTCGGAATAACCATTTGTAGATCACACAAATTTTAGTCACGTGTGGGATTCGAACCCACAACACTCGGCGCAATAGCAGCGGCGAGGCGATCAGTTAAACCACTACTCCATCCGTGCATGTTTGACTTTATATTTGGATTTGATGTACAACGTATATGCATATAACTGGTAGTTAGATCATTTTACTATTGAGTCCCGTTGACGTATACCCAGTCATGTACATAAAATGTCATTTAAAAACAAAAATCAGCAAATTCATTTTATAACAAAGGAAGAGCTTCTAATCTTTATTAAAAAAACATTTAATTTATTTTGAATTAGTTTGATTTCATTCAAATATAAACGATTTGCCTTCAAATCGCTCTCCTGTAAAATTACTATAACGTCAGTTGACTCATTATACTTAGGAGGTATCGATATATAGACTATATAATATATAGTCTACATATCGATACCTCCTATGTCCTTCGCAATGGATATACTACATACATATTATGTATGTAGTATATCCATTGCGAAGGACATTACAAACTTAAAAACTAGAAATGGAACGCCTGTTTATCTCGTGTGGGCATCAAAAGCAACATCCGTGCAACGGAAGATGAAACATTACTGAAATAAATTAGACAACCCAATCGTAATTTACTTGGCTACATCTAACTAATATTGTAAAGAGAAAAGATTTGTATTTTATTATAATTTGCTTCAACTGCAACGGTGAAAAAAACCATAGTGAGTAAGCCTTCATGTTTGAGAGTTCTCCATAATGCTCTCGAAGATGTTATCTGAAGCCTGCCAACCTGCATTAGGCCAATGTGGCTTTAACCCTTTTACACTGAGAAGAAGCCTGTGTCCAGCAGTGGAACATTTTAAATACAGAGTTTATCTTTATTATATAATTCTACTGTACGTATGTATGTCACTGAACTCCTCCTGAACGGCTGGACCGATTTTGATGAAACTTTTTGTGTGTGTTCAAGTGGATTCGATGATGATAATGGTTTAGATGTTTTTCTTTTGTTTTATTGTCTTGTGTACAGAACAACGTCTGTCGGGACAGTTAGTATTATTATAAATAATAAATAAACTCAAAAACTAGCAAACCGATTTTAAAAAGTATTGCAACTTTAGAAAGCTACTTTATCCAGAAGTGTCATAGGCTATATAACATCACGGTACGAGCCACGGGAGCGGTGCAGTAACCATAAACGTAGGTGAAACTGCGCGAGGTAGCCTGTCATTTAAATATTAGGTTCCTTTGGAATCGTGAGGGTATATAGGCCAACAATATTATTACGTTTTCACGTCAAGAAAATGTTTTTAGCAACATAGAGTTTATTTATTTTATTTATTTATTTAAAAGGATCTCTAACAAGAAATACACATATATCGCAATTAAAAGCTAAGTACAATTATTGTTGGTCTTATGTTTTCTTACTAATAAGAGATCACAGCATGCGACAAAAACATTAGGTACATACATAGATGCAATTAAAATAAAAGTAAAATATTATAATACAAAAGCAGTGTGAAATTAAAAATTAGTACAAAATAATAAGGAAAAAGAGAAAAGCGATCTACGAACCATTACGCAAATGAGCTGCAACAGCATTTTTGAATTTCGTCACAGAATTATTAAATACTAGCGGTCGCCTAGTGCTCGAAATTCGACCAAAGTTTGCCTGTAAGATATTGCTGATATATGACATTATATATTAATATATGAAACCATAATTACGCGCTTCGACTGCGTGTGTCAAATGCATGGTTGTGTGCGTGTAGTGTTTTTTCATTAATTTAATGTATTTCTAACGCATATTTTATATAAATATTAGGATTCGCCCCTCCTTCTCCATATAAACTTTAACTGTGCCAAATTTCATACTCCTCCGTCCGCGCAATTTTCGTAAAAAGGGGTACAAAGTTTTTGCTTCACGTATTAATATATAGATATCTATGTATGTCTTCCGAAGCCTGCGACACATCGGCATCGTTGTAAAAGTAAGATAAATGCCGAGAGTTAGAGTTTGTAACTACGATGACAATAGATCTTCTATTACGTAGAACCTTAACATATCAAGGAAATTTTGAGTGCCTATCACTTCTATCAAATCCTTCAAAAATATGAAGACTTCATGTTTTACCAGTTCGTTTAAACATAAATCATATCAACTACGCCATGTTAAACATATAGACAAACAATTTTTCCATGCCGCTATTTATCTATAAACATTTCAAGTATTACAGCATTTAACGTAATGGCTGACGTCATTGTATGCTCGTGATGCCAGAAATAAAACTGAATTTCATGAAGGCCGATGGTGTTTTCATGTATACCTACTATTTATTCGTGTATTAGAGGTCAGGTTTTTGATATAGTTTTGTGAAGTGGTATGGATGTGAGCTGCTGTGATAATTACATAATAGCTGGCTTAACGCGAGATGATAAATGAATCAATTAAAATTGAAAAAGTAAAACATTTTTCCTAAAAAAACCGAAACAAGTTAAGAAGACAATCGAAGAAAAACATAAGAATAACATCCAATTATTTTGTTTCTTAAAATGATGGCCAATACTTTTCAAATTAGTAACACGAACACCAGCATAAAAGAGATCAAACACCAAAGAGTTCGTAATATCAATATAATGCTACTTATCAGTTACTTTCAGTTTACTAAAGTGCACTTAAATGTAAATAAACTAGTGGACCACTGGGTTGGCCTAAATTCGGCCGTAATTTATTTATTTTAGGTAAATTTCGTTTTTTGCTATCCTAAATACTTTATTTAGGAAAATTTGCGTGGCATAAACTTTGATTGCCCTCCCTCCCCTCCCCCCCGCCTCCTAAGCTGACTGGTCATCTTATACATATACATTATACATGATTGCGGTACAAATGATAGGTATAAAATTATGCAACGCAAAACGCAGACTGCACGGATGGCGTAGTGGTTTAAGTGGTCGTCTCGCCGCTGCAATCACGCTGAGGGTTGTGGGTTCGAATCCCACACGGGACGAAAATTGTGTGATTCGCAAATGATTGTACCGAGTCGTGATGTGCTTTTTGTCCGTTATTTAAATGTTTGTAAAATCTCCCGCGACGCAGGAATTATTCCTAGTGTGGAAGTTGTCACTTTTAAGCAAAAAAAATAAATGTTTTCAAATTATTGTTCGAAATGTTACCTTCTTGCTATAGGTTAATATGTTTTATAACCCGATTACAATATATGATAAACACAAAGGATCTACACAAATTGTTTTATCAGTGACACAGAAATTATATTTTATTGACGATAAATATTTAGGTAATTCAGAAATCGTGAGGTAGCTCAGGCGCTCATGTGCATTCACATATACTTATCTTTAATATAATAAATTCTTGATGTTATAAAATGCTATAACATCAATAAGGAGTGCCACATTAATGCTGTATCTATGGGACATATCTGAGCAAGACATATAATGCTGATATTGAGATTTAGATATACCCGGCATTCCAAAACATTTATTTATTTATTTTTAGGTACACAAAACAGAACAAAGTACAAGTAGGTTTGAAAATAAATACATATTACAGTTATGTTCTAAACTAAGTTCCTAACTATGCGTACACTACATGATCACAATGGACTGTGTTGCTAAAGACAAAATGACGTTATGAACGTGAGTTATCTATGTAACATAAAAATAATTTTTAATAATTTTCTTATAAATATTAGCTCTAGAGTCTAGACCTCGAGATCCCAGACTTTTTTCTCATAGACCACTTTCATAATTTAGCTGGTTCCCGTCGACCCCCTGCAGCTACATTACTACCATATTCTAAAAAAAATTATCAAATCTCTATGGGCTAACTTTTTTTTTTGAAGTGAATCCTTCTTTGAGCGCGTTGAGCACTAAATGGGTGAACAAAAATCATAGAACTCGCGTCATCGTCCCGCTTCGTCATCATCACGCTTCCATGCTTTCCATTTTTGAATTATTTTAGAATACAATATCTCAGAAATAATGCGCCCCATACAAAAATTTTTTAGTCATTCTTCACTAAAATATTATCTGCCTACATTGATAGGTGAACTCAAGCCAACATTTTAGTTTTTCACTATTGAAAGCAAATACATTTTGTCGTGGACCCCGCTTACAAATTGTGGTCCTCCATTTTTGTCACGCCAACGTAGACCACCTTCGAGTCTCCCGTGGACCCCGGGGGGTCCACCTGGACCACTTTGGGAACTATTGCTCTAGACGAAGAAGCTATAGCTCTAGCGTGAGCGCTCATGAAGCAGCATTAGTTTCTGGAATGTACCTACTGCAAACTACCATCTTAGACTATACAATGTACACTTAAACCTACTAATGAAGTCTATTTCTCCTAAATAACTTAAAACTAACACAATAATCGCCGTAATTGGTCCATAAAGTTGAAGTATTACGAAATAACCGACGTGTCTTTGGCTAACTTTAAAAACACACCAAGCGAATAACCACAGATAAGACAGTAGATGCGATGCTCGTTCTCAGTTTTCTTACTGAATTTGTATATAGCCTTCTCACTTGCACATTGCTGTAATTATGGTTACATCTAGAAGTACATCATTTAAGTATACCTTAACTAAACTTTTAGTTACTGAGGCGCTCATAGCCAGTTGCACTCACTGATCGGTAAACGATTAGCGAGGTTAAGCAACGTTGCGTGCGGTCAGTCTATAGATGGGTGACCGCTTAGTGGTATTTCATCTGAGCGTCTCCATGCTTCGAAGGGCACGTAAAAAGTCAGTCCCGGTTGTTGTCAAATTGACAGCAGTCGTTAAGCCATGTCAGAGGCATACGGGCGGCTTGAACAACTCTTGATAATAGGTTAGCTACTAACCACACGAAAAGAAGAAGTCGTTACCTCTGAAGATGCTTCAAGTTACTAGTTTTGTAATTAAAAAAAGCGGGGTGCAGGAAAGGTGAAACTGCTCAGACTACAGCAATTTCAAAACGAACTAGAAGTTTGACGCAAAATATATAATTATCTAATACTAGTTTTCCCATATTTATAATGATTGCTTGGCTTGTAGCGTAATATTATGAAGCTTATGTTAATGTCAAATGAAATAGCTTTCTAATGGTGAAAGAATTTTCAAAACCAGTACAGTACTTTTTGAGTTTATTCATTACAAATATAAATAATAGTCTATCCTTTTTAGAGTTTGTAAAAACTCTTACACAACAGCTTTGTCCGTCCGTCTGTCTGTTATACAACTTTCAACTCAAGAAACGTAAGAGCTAGAGGCTCGCGGTCAACGCCATTCGACTCAGCATAGTCGATATACCCCCGCAATGACTATGATCTTTGACCTCTGACGAGTCATGTGGTATCGGTGTGGAAACGGCAATTCATTGCCGTTTCTCACTTGGAAGAAGATTAGATATAGATGGGTATAATAAAATAATCTTTTATGTGTGTATTAAACATGTCAATTTATTCAGACAAGACATTTTCTAAATTTTGCTGAAGGTGTAAGTAATACGTTGTAATTATTTTATTTATTTGTCGTTTTTACTTGTCTGTTTGACTGTTTCAGACATCGCGCTACTTTGTAATTTGCTAACAGAAATCTTATTTGCAAGAATATAAGCAATTTACACAGCAAATTGCATGCCATATTTTGACAAATAAGAGAACTACTACTAACAAAATTCTATATATTCTGTCATTTACATTATTTATTTTTATCAGTCTTAATGTTAATTATATTATGTACTAATTTATTTTATACAAAATAATAGATAGGCTTTACAAATGTACAACGCGATAGTAAACAAAATATTGTCTCAATAAATTCCTATTATTATTTCTAACATATAAGATATAATCAAACGCTACCAGTACATTTAAATCGAAATTTGTAAACAAATTATAAGTTAACAAAAAACGGAATTACCCTAAAAACCAATTGCAACCGATAAATTCTTGTAATCTAATCAATATAATGTTATTTCAACTAACATTAGCAAAAACGTGAAAGAAAAACATTCAAGTGTTTATACCGCGTAGTATCAGACGCGTGGCTCATACGATTTATAGTTTAAAGTCTACAGTTTCAATTCGGCGGGATAAAAATACATTTTTTATTCATCTATCTTGTGTGTAACATACTACGCGCTTGCGCAAAAATCGCTTCGCATCTTATCAGTATTTCAAGTTCAGATGATTGAAACAGACCTCTTCGGTATTAGATGAGGTTTACTAAGATTTTTCGTAACGGCACACCTCACACGTTTTGATAGTAAAGTCATGTTTTTCTTTATAGATTTTGTATAGTTGATCAATGATTCTCACTGTTAGATGATGTTATCATCATGAGACGTGCGCACGATCAGTAAAGGTGCGTCCAGAGCTATTAAGACTAAAAGTATAGGTACCTCATAATTCGTTATTATTTGTATTTTCTTCAAAGACTATTACTATACTATACATAGTTTTCTAGTTCAGTGACAATAATGTGTTAAGTGTTGTGTTTTTGTTACTTCTATAGATATTCAGTGTAAAGTTACTTATGATATTTATTTATAAATATGTGCGAAAATGCGGGTAAAATGGAATCAAAAGAGAAGAGTAGATTTTCACCGTTTCTAAAACAAGTGAGTATTTTTTATGTATTAAGTTAATAGAAACATGGATCAAATTTGCAATATTTTACTTCGAGAGAAAATAATTTTCAAAGCTGAGTATAATATTGTAAATGTGATTAAACGCGGAGTAGTGGAGTGGAGTAATAAATTAACATAATACAATGGAATATGGTGTTGTAAACTTTTTGTATTGCGATTATTGAGAATGATATCTTAAACAAAAGCTGTGGATTACCTCCGTCTATTTTTAAAGCAAAACCCACTGCAAGCTAACGTTTAATTCAATTAATTATTTTGCTTCAAATATTTTATTTATAAAGGAGTTTGACGGCCTCGATGGCGTAGTGGTGAGTGTAACCGACTGCCACGCCTGAGGTCGCGGGTTCGATTCCCGCACAAGTCAAACATTTGTGCGCATGAACATGGATGTTTGTCTTGGTCTGGGTGTTTCTATGTATAATATGTATGCATTTACAAAAAAAAAAGGTATATATGTATGTTTATCCATTGTCTAGTATCCATAGTACAAGCTCTGCTTAGTTTGGACTAGATGGTGTTGTGTGTATGTGGTAGAATATTATTATTATTATTTATATAATTATAATTACCAGATTTAATAAGAGCATATATGTAGGTATAATTATTATTAATACCAGGTTTTGCCCGCGGCTTCTCTCGCGTAAACGTATGTAGGTTAGGTTTGTAACAGAACTTTTTTCTGGTTAACCTTTTCTATACCCTCGACAACGTGTAAGCGAAATTTCATGATGACCAGTCGAGTAGTTAAGGCGTGACAAACAAACAAACTTACATTCGCATTTATAATATTAGTTAGGATAAATTATTACTTACATGTTACATAAGTTACCCAATGTCGTTTTCTGTTCCCTTGACAACCTGCCAGGGGAACAGAAAAGGACATAGAGTAATTTTCATCCCGAAAAATTAGGTACCATTCCCGAGAAACTTATTGCAAAATCTAGATTACCGCGAGCAAGATCTAGTCTATACATCTATACAAATAAATAAAATTTGAAGTGTCTGTTTGTAATGTCAAAATAACAGCTTTTTATCTAATGCATATGAAAGTATATAAGTTACATATAGGAAAACATATTTTTTTTAAATTTTTGTCTGTCTGTCTGTTTGTTCCGGGTAATCTCCGAAACGGCTGAACCGATTTTGACGGGACTTTCACTAGCAGATAGCTGATGTTATAAGGAGTAACATAGGCTACTTTGATTTTGGAAAAAAATAGGGTTCCGCGGAGACAAACACTTTTTAGTTAAAATCTACGCGGACGAAGTCGCAGGTAACAGCTAGTATATTAATATAATTATATTTATTTGTTATTTACAAAGAATATGATTATAGTACTTATACTACATTTTGGCCTCGTCTTCGCATGCGTAAATGTAGTTTCGGTTAGTAACTGTATCTTTTCTGGATAAAATGTACCTATCTCCTATTCTGTACCCCTGAAAACGTGTATACGAAATTTCATGATGATCGATTGAGTAGTTAAGGCCTGAAAACGTTACAAACAAACAAACAAACTCACATAATATTGCCTTATGTTTACGCGAATGTTATACATTGGAATTAAACACTTTAGACGGATTTTGTCGCGTTGTTTAATATTTTACTTTAAACACTTTTGTTGGATATTCAACTGACTCAACTATTCAACCGGGCGTACAACCTATATAAGGCAGCTCTCAGCGGATAGTCGGCCACTTTTTGTCGTCAACCGTCTAAGGCCCAACTCACACTGGCGCAGAGTCGAAGCGACGCGGCGCGTCATGTTTTGCATGGCGATGCGAATCCACTCGATTCCAGCCGAGCGTTGGAGCGCGAATGCGCGCGTCAACGCGCTTCGACGCTCGTTTCCATATTTACATAGCACAAATTTGTACTTAAATAGAAGAACAATAAAGATGAATATGCTTTAGGCGGAAAAATATGACGCGTCGCGTCGCTTCGACTCTGCGCCAGTGTGAGTTGGGCCTTACGAGTAACATTGTGTCTCTGCGCTGTAAAGAACAATGGCAGAAACCCATACATTGTTTTAGCTGAGAGATTAAATTCCTGCGTCTTGAAATGAAAAATATCTGGTTTAACTCAGCGTCATCTTCTGAATTAGTTTGTGAAAAAATTTTTGTTCGAGAAGGCCGAGAATAATAGATATTCAGTCATGAACTTTTGTAGGTTATGTCTGCAGATAACTTTTAATAACATGTTTAATATGAATTTAACGGAGAAATCAAATAACTTTTCATTTAGAATGTTTTTTTATCCGGTCCTAACTAGTTAATGTGATACTTTAAAAAAACGTAGACAATTAATGGAATTTCTTTCTTAAGTAATTCACTTTTAGACGCTCAAATTTACGTTAGCTAAGATTTCGCCATTGTTCTTTAACTGTTCGAATACTTACATAAAAGTTGATTGAATTAATTTGCCGTTTAAAGTAGAGTTGTGTTAACATTTGGGCATTTCGAGTAATAAATATTTTTTAATTGTGTTAATGTTTTATTTATAAGATTATAAAGTGTCTAATTTCAATAAAAAAATTGACACACGCATTCATAATATTAGTTACGATTTTGGACTGGTTTTGCAGACTCATATCCTTACCAGCTTGCTCATTATGACTCATTAACTATATTAATATTCCCATAACTGCCTCTATTTATACTATAGGTATATCTTTGATAAACATTGCCACAAGTAACGATAGTACCTATAAATCATCTTCAACATGTATGACAAGCATATGCACAAGATTAACTGAATCATATTGAAATCATCGTAACAATGATGGTGTTTTGTATGTAAACTGTCACCTCAATATTTTTGTTAAATTGAATGAGTACAATACTAAATATTCACCGAGCGTGGAAATTGAGTGCGCATCTTCTGAAGGCCCCGCGAGCGTGATGTGGTTACATGCGTTGTTATTGAAATGAAATGAAAACGAAAAAATGTTTATTAAGTACAGCGTTTGATATATTACCAATCATCCACGAGAAGACCGTACCCTGCAGTAGACAGTCTAGTAGTAATACAGGCCTGATATTATTATTTATTAATAATAATATTCATCATCATCATCAGGCTATAATAGTCCACTGCTGGACATAGCCCTCCCCCAAAGAGCGCCATAGTGCCCTGTCTTCAGCTTGCCGCATCTAGCATCTGCCTGCAGTCTTTCGCAGATCGTCATCCCACAATAATATTACCGCTGTTATTATTATTTATTAATAATAATAAACAGGCACGGGCGTTTTCTCAGTATGAGAAAGGTCAGACCATAGTCCACCACGCTGGCCTCGTGTGAGCGGGCAGACTTCACATATCTTCAAGAACATTATGAAGAACTCTTAGACATGCAGGTTTCCTCACGATGTTTTCCTTCACCGTTAAAGCGAGCGATAATTAACTACTTAATACGCACATAACTTCGAAAAGTCAGAGATGCGCGGCTTAGGATCGAACTCCAGACTTCAGCATGGTAGTCTAACGGTCTCCCGCTAAGCTATCGCTGCTTCTAGGTTCTTTCACTAGGAAAACGGATAGCTTATCATCTAAAACACTTAAAATGACTAAGTATTTTGTCAACCGCTGTCAGATTTAAACAGTCAGTATCGTGAAAACCTTATTATTATCCTGACTAATATTATAAATGTGATTGTGAGTTTGTTTGTTACGCATTCACGCCTTAACTACTCGACCGATCAGCATGAAATTTTATATACATGCAGCCAGGAGTACATAAAACGACATACGGTACCATTCATCCAGAAAAAGTACTGTTTTGAAGTCGCTAGCCAAAGTAGTCTAGACTGTAATATTCCAATTGAAAATAGCTTTGGGTATGACAATTAATATTATCTATAGTCTGGTTGTCACCAAAATGAGGTAATTCAAACTTCGTGGTCGAAATTGGATCGTAATCTATTACCGATAAAATAATGGTGTAAGGTTTAAGTGTGCATACAACAAAAACAATGACAAGAAACATTTATTGGCTTTTTCTTTAAGATTCTTAATTAGTAGGTAGTTCAAATTTAAGTAGTAGGCCAGTGTTCGTTAAGATTGGCCGCCGTGGCCAAAAGCCTACGCTCTGAAGGACCTATACCTCTTGAGCGTCAAGAGGAAATATGGAAAAAATAAAAAAAATCATTGTGCAAACAATACACAAACGGACAAACGTATGTCCGCTCGACATACGTTTGTAAAAATCATCTACATGCCATTCCGAATCGAATGACAACTAGTTCATATTTTTCCGAGACTGTTGAAAAAAGTTGACCAAAAAGCACTTGTTGACTAGACTATGGTTAGCGTTTTGAATAGTAACTTATTTCCTTTCACAGAGATCAAGCGTGGTTGTTTGCAAAATTGGTTTGGTAGTGTGGATACGTCACAAACTCACAGATACAGATTTATAATATCCATGTGGATTAAAATAAAACGCACCACCAGAAAGCCAGATCTCGTAATGAAGAATGTTTAAAATAGAGTTCCGATCTAATCTTATAAATTTTTAATGTGAACTGAAATGCAAGAATACATCTCACGTTTATC
The DNA here is from genome assembly GCA_963564715.1 of Catocala sponsa. Lineage (NCBI taxonomy): Eukaryota > Metazoa > Arthropoda > Insecta > Lepidoptera > Erebidae > Catocala > Catocala sponsa. The sequence goes on from OY751352.1 coordinate 4,471,216, forward strand.
TAGGTGAATATCATGAGCGCGATAGAGACAACTGCAGTTTGGATCAAAAATACTTATTAAAAGTACACAAAATCAACGTTTCGTAGTCCCCTGATTCCTTGTCCAAAACTTTACCGATTTAACTACTTTTTTCATTAAAAATTAAAGAAAGACTTTGGCCGTGTTCCTATGTTTTCCTTTTTTTATATAATCTAGTCAAATTTGTTTTCTGGATGTTTAAACACAGCGGAAAATCTGGTCAGTTTTTGTGGTTTTTGAAGGCTCATGTCTCTTTTAATAATTAATTTATGAAAAAAGGATAACATAGGGACATGCCAATAGAGCCCATAATTTTTTTGGAAAAAAATTATTGCTCTACTGGCATTATCCATGGAAGAAACAGGGGACTACGTTTGAATGGAAAAACGGCCTTTGTGTTGCCTCCTGACGTAAAATAGGCTTTATAATATCACGAAATGAACCACGGGAACGGAGCAATAACATTAAATGTGGATAAAACCGCAGGGGACAGAGAGTTTATGATAAATATAATACTGAGACTAGATCGGAACACTAGTTTATACAGCTTGGCCCTCTGATTGTAGTCCAAGGAAATACAGTTGTTTTAATAAAGATATTGCAAAGTCGACCAGTAACCATAAACAGCACATGTTCACGTTTATAACGCTTATTATTATAACTCGAGATAAAAAAACATGCCATATAGACTGTGTCCATACAATGTGTAAGGGCCTGGCCATACACAATTCTTTGTTTTAAAAAGACAACTCCCGCAACAGGATATATTTCTGTGTCGCGGGGGACTTTACCCACATTCAAACAACGGACACAAATAACATCCAGACTCGGAACAACCATTTGTTGATCACACAAATGTTTTTCTCATTGTGGGGATAATACCCACAACACTCGGCGCAGCGGCAGAGGTCAGGCGATCACTTAAACCATTACGCCATCTGTGCATTCAAGTTTAAGCGAGTGAGAAAAACTAATTAAATTTTCAAAAATATCTGTAGGTTATTTGTTTAAAGAACTACTACGGTCAAAGAACAAATAGGTATTTAGTTCCCAATATTTTAATGATATAGATGAATTAAGAAAAACACCTAAAATAAGTATTAATACTCTCAAGAAAAGACTGATGGATGTATTGCTGGATGGTGTATGTGTCGTCTAGCAGTGCAACTTTCAGTCAGTATATATAAAAATATATAAATTGTATGTAAAGTCTGTCATATCTTCTTCCTTCAATCCTGGGTTCTTTAAGCGGGGCGTGAAAAAGCATCTTCTCAGGCCGTCAAAGTAGAGACCTCAACATCACCTCGGCTACTGTGGGGGCGATGTGGAGGCCACTGCTCTTAGACCACACGACTGCTTGCCATCAGGTGGAGTGTGGTCATTTTGACGAGCAAAATAAAAAAAATAAAAAAATATGTTTATTTTTTTTAACTTTAAATATTGTTTCCTTTTTTTAAAACTATTGTGAGCTGAGCTATTTTTTAATGTATGATGATAATTTGTACTAGAATTTAAGAGCGTGTCTCGCCGATAAACTTAACGTTTGGCGAGTATTATGTATAATGTTACTGAATTACCACTATATTGTAAGTAAAAAAAAAAAAAATTTACTATAGTTTATATAGGTAGATACTACAGTTAGTATAGTTAGGTAGATGCAAAAATTAAACTAAATTTATCCGGTTTTGATACTGGTTGTTATAGAGGTTGCTTGCTAATTTAAAAGTTACTCACGGGTGTCAGTCAGTCTGAGCATATCAAACGATTTTAGCGTCGGGGCCGTCAGATACATATGTTAGTTGGTGCTATTCTAACTTTATACACCGACCTTGTCACTCAAAACCGACGGTCGAATGGAAAGACTCTTTGTACCATATCATTCATGCTCTCCTTTTGGTTATTTTCCAGTGTTTCGTGACAGCAGCGGTGGGCAGCAACATTATCGGCCATGGCTGCGTGCTCGGATACCCCGGGATCCTGCTGCCACAGTTTACTAAGGAACCTGCCTTTGAACTCTCTGAAGTTGAAGCTTCATGGATAGGTCAGTCATTCAATCAGATGATGATGATTGTGAATAGCATTGACAATAGGTATAATCTCATTCGGTCTCATTCGGCTCGGGCTTCACTTAAAGACCGAAGTGGCCCTTTACACACCATTATCATGGCAGTTCATGTCACCGACCCGACACACGGTCCCCAATGACCAGCCCTTATTTAAAGGCAGCGATGGATCGTCCACCGCAGTGGCACCCCGTCACGGTTTCCACATACCCTTCCGGCGAGCTGTGATGACCTCAAGAGGATACACTGAAAAAATGCACTAACTTTCATCGAATAGTATATACAATATAGGACTATGAGAAGACCAATTAATCTAGAATTTTGATATAGGTAAATTGATGTCTTTAATTAGAATTTCCTAGCTCAAAAACACGATATTGTGATATTAGCTCGATCATAATTATAAGAAATAGTGTGATTAGAGAGAGATGCGGCATGAAAGTGGATATAGTTACAAGAATAGAAAAGGGTATGTTAAGCTGGTTTGGACATGTAGAAAGAATGGACGAGGAAAGACTGACTAAGAAAGTTTATAAGGCTAGTGTGAATGGAACTGTCGCAAGAGGAAAACCTAGGCGAACGTTTCTCGACCAGATCGGAGGCGTTCTGGACAAAGGCCAGGTTAAGAGCTCCTTGAACCGACGGGCGTGTATGAGGAATGTGATGAAAGTGAATGAAGCCAGAGAAGTGTCTCAGGATCGTAGCAAATGGAAATCCGTAGTCTCTGCCTACCCTTCTGGGAAACAGGCGTGAATCTATGTATAATTATTTTCGAAAACACCTCTGAAAAATTACTATTTTTGAAATTACAAGGAAGTTACACTATCATTATGCTTAGGAATTACTCAAATAAATTCGTAACATCAATATTAGTAATTTGCTAGCTCATTATTTCCATAACTAAAACCAACCATTTTAAAAAAATATTTTAAGATTCTAACAAACAATTTCTAAGCTCTCTCGATCATTGCGGGCGCATCGCAATTTTAGACCTTATGACCGCTCTTTAACGATTGATACACAATGAGTGTCAATGAGTACTGGCGTCGCGTTTCGCGGTATCCCCTTAAGTAATGCACTTGTGGGTTCAATCCCCATACAGAATAAGAGCAGCACAATTAATTGTTTTGAGTCTGAATTCACGTTACTCTCACCGAGGAAAATTTATGATATTTAGATTATTTTTAAGTGGATAAAGTTGAAGTCTTCTACAATCTGTGCTACGATACTTTCTTAGTGATATTAACCTACAAAGTTGCAGTGGCACACCGGTCACCAGACACAATCGGTTTTCAATTATGTCTGACATTCCAACAATTGAGTCCCTTGTTAGTCTGTACTAATTACTTAGCAAATTTTACGAGGTGTAAAATCCAGGCTTTTTGGTTTTTTCAATCAATAATGTGAAAATTACAATAGTGTCTTACCTGAATTGAAATCGTAACAAAGTCGTAACACGTTCACAACTTATTATGTTTTACTTTATTCGCAGCATCAATCATGGGGATCACACAGCTCCTCGGTAGCTTCATGACACCACCCATCATGGACAGATATGGTCGAAAGATTGCACACTTTGCCGTCATCCTGCCCAACCTGATCAGTTGGTTCATCATTACACTAGCTTTTAATTTCGAGGTAAGATATACCAATATTACGGCTTCGGTTTAGTAATATCAAGGAATTTTTAGTAACAGTACGGTGTCTACAATGGTGCCTAGTAGACGGCGATAGGCTCGTTGCTGTTCTATGGGATCTAAGATAGCTGTCAAAATGTGTTCGGGAGTATAAGGGTGCACAAATAAATAAAAAAACAGATACCAAAAATATATTTTCTTCACTACATTCATCTGATTCTTAGGCATTTTTTACTATATATGTATATTACATGCAATTAGTTAACAGAGTATATTTAATTCTTTACAGATGCTGTTTGTAGCCAGAATCCTCCAAGGTCTTTCAATCGGCATGTTATCCCCGCTGCGGTCAGTCCTCATCGGCGAGTACACTAGCCCCAAGAACCGTGGTGCCTTCCTCACAACGGTTTCCTTGACACAATCATTTGGCATATTTTTTGTCCACTTGATTGGGTCTTTATTAAGTTGGCAGATTACGGCTTTGATTTGTGTGGTCTTTCCATTTGTCAGCCTTGTCATGACTATATACTCTCCTGAATCTCCAAGCTGGCTAGTTACTAAAGGAAAACACGAAGAATGCAGAAAGGTTTTCCTATGGCTCAGAGGTGATGGTGAAAATGAGGAGCTTGAAGAAATGATACACGCTCGAATACTCTTCGAAAGGGCAAAAATCACAGAGAAATATGAGCGTAAAACTAATCGGTTCCAAGATATGCTGACTACTATCCAGAAACCAGAGTTTTACAAGCCGGTTATCCTCATGATGCATGCTCATGTATTGGTAAATTTTTCTGGAGGAAGTACTATGTCAGCGTATTCTACAGTAATCATAGGAGCAGTGATGGGCCCTGAAGCGAATGCTTACTTTTGGATGATTTTCCTGGATGCTCAGAGATTTGTTTTTAACGCAGTGGCAGTTTTTGCCATAAACAGATTCAAGAGGCGAACTATGATGTTTCTTACTGGAGCATTATCAGTCGCTTCTCAATTTGCTCTTGCTGGTTATTTATATTTCAAACAGCAAGGCAGTCTGCCATATGATGCAATGTGGATACCGATTATACTGATTAATTTAAAGATCTTGGCTGTAGCAGTAGGGATGCTACCATTACCCAATGTTATAGGAGGTGAAGTATTTCCTTTGGAGTATCGAAGCATTGGTGGAACTATCAGTTTAGCATCATTTTCGGGAACCTTCTTCTTAGTTCTCAAGACCTTCCTAGGTTTAGCGGATAGCATTGGTATGGCTGGAGTGTATTTGGTGTACGGTGGCGTTATAGCATATTGTATGGCTGTGATATGGCTGCTGCTGCCGGAGACAAAAGGCAGGACATTGCAGCAGATTGAAGATGAATTCAGAGGTAAACCGCTGGCTCCTGAAGAGATTGAAGCCAGGAGATCTTTGCAAGAGACTCCTGTTGAAGCTTATAAGAGAAAAATGTCTGCACGAAGCGCGAACTCAATCCATATCTAATAGTTTAAATTACAGGTATATTTAAATTAATAATGTTGTCATAAATATTGGTTGTTTATATTAACTAGTAGCAATTTGTTTCAAAGTTATTTAGGTATCATTACTTGTAGTTTGATCTCAACAAATAGATATTGGTGAAAACAATTTGATAAATCTATTTGCTTCTTTTTGGCATCCAGCCATATAGTCGATTCATTCATCGTCATGAACATCTTGTTTAAAATCAGAAATATCTTGTGATGTATATAAAGTCTTGATTATGAAGAGTTATGAATTTTACCTCTCAGAACTTTGCATAGCAGCTACTTGACTTATACTTTGCAAAGTACTTCTAGCTAGCGTTAGACAATGATCACAAGACAGGTCTGTAAGAAGTTGCTTTTTTTGTTAGTGTACAGTTTTCTGTGTTCACCTGTGTGCTTAAGTCAAAATGCAGTTTTTTTAGTTAGAAGTCCTTACTCGCAAATGACAATGGAAACTAAACACAAGGACATACCCCAAGAAGTAAAATAGCGCCATCTAGTCTGATTTATAATCGGAAGCATAGTTTGAATAGAGTTACTAAAAAAGTAAAGTATGTATTTTTACAGATATTTTCGCACAGGCTCAATCCCTTGGCGAATTTTAGCCAGATTAAATGTTACTTAAGTAAATTAACAAACTACTTTTGACGTTTATATTTGTGTTACTTTGTAACTTTAACGTAAAAATGAGTTCCTGCGTGTTACTTTGTGACCTCAACGTACAAATACTACTACTATAGTGATCATGTAGAGAGTTTACCGTCATACCAAATTTCATCAAAATCAGTTTAGTATTTGTTAATTTTTCAATAAAAAATAACCAAATATTTAAAATACTAATAGTATAAGATAAAGCAAGCAATCGAACCTACTGACGTAATCAGTGAATGAGGCTGCTGATCTTGAAGTCTCGATTTTGGTGCTCCATCGGGTATAGTGTTATTGGGTTTTAGTCTCAGTAGTAGTTCCGAGTTGAGCTGTACTCGGGAAACGACAATAGGCTCGCCTTTTACGTGGGCCTTAAGACTGCGCCGAGCGAAATGTGCTAAAACAGGCGGTCACAGTTAAGCGAACAAAATCAACGCTTTTTGTTTAATACAAATATAAAATATACATTTACTATAACAATGATTGTATTTACAATTACTCCGTGTAAAAAACTTAAATTAATTAGTATTTTCGCCTACACAATTACGTAAATTTCATTGATGCGAAAAATACAAAAACGTAAGCTCGTGTTACGTGATTTTTAGGTTATAACAGTAAAAATCTATCCTATTTTACAGCTTAAACAGAACATAAATAGTTATATTACAATTTTTCCGTCCCAAATATTTAAGTTATTGGTTGACGATAAAGATACATATTTATCAAGCACTTCAAATCCTCCATACAATTTTACTATGGCGGCCGCGCGCTGATTTGAATATGCGCCGCACGAGCTCTGTCATTATCTGTCTTACGCTCGGCGCAGTCTTAAAACCATCACTGGCGAATCCTGGCAGGGCCACCATGTGAGAATGTGGAAAGCCAGATCTTTTAATCCAACATGTCTGACTCGTAGAAAGCCATTTATTTGACAAACTTATTAACCCAAAATTACAATAATATGCTAAATTGCGTAGTAGTTATGAGTTAGCAATTAATGCAATATACACGTGACTCACGTTTTGAACGTAACGTTACGTTACGTTACGTTACCAAAGTATATGCATATCATATTACATTACATATGGGTGTGTTTTCTGGCTATTTTTCAAGAATATAGGTGTGAGAATATCTATACATCTATACAAATAAATAAAATTGAAGTGTCTGTTTGTAATGTCAAAATAACAGCTTTTTACCTATTGCATATGAAAGTATATAAGGAACCTATAACAAAATATATATTTTAAAAAATTTTGTATATCTGTCTGTTTGTTCCGGCTAATCTCCGAAACAGCTGAACCGATTTTGAAGAGACTTTCACTGGCAGATAGCTTATTTTCTAAAGATAAACTTTTATTTTTGAAAATGTTAGGAATCCGCGGCGAAAAATCAAAGCCTATGAAATAGTGAACAATTTCCGATACAAATAGGGAAATGTATATTAAATAATAATATGTAATTTTTTAAATATATGTATATACATCCAATATAAACAAAAGTCGAGACAAAGTAGAAGAATTACATTAGTTTTAGCACAGGTATTTCTATACGCGGAATACAGAAATATTGAGTACCTATTCGTAAACTTTGCGAACTGAACAAATACTTATTAGTTAAAATCTACGCGGACGAAGTCGCGGGTAACAGCTAGTAAATGGATATAAATAAGATAAAATAAGGCCATTTAGAAAGTAACTTAATAAATGTATTTATTTTTGTATAATGTATTGTTGACAGCGCATTTAAACGAATAAAAATATATTATTTGTTGTTATATACTTGTTGATCTTCAATAAATCTGTAATTGTTCTTGTAATGTGTATTATTGACCCTTTAACACATATCTTACAGACTATATGGATGACATTTTTAGTTTTTTTTAAATTTATTTAACCAACGACATTTTTACAAAATAATTATATTACACATTTATTAACTGGGATGCAGAGTAAAAACATCACTTAAAGGTGTGCACACCATTCACAGTTTTCAATACATGTTTTCTAAGGCAAAAATTAAAACATAAAACTACAATTTAAAAAAAAATTACAAACAAAAACTTAAAATTACACTAAATAAAATTAATTAAAAATTACACTACATTACATTGCATAATATTAACAAAAAAAAAACAAAGAAATACTTTTATAAAAGAAACACAATATTCTCATTAATTTACATAAAATGAAAATTTAATATTTAAATATTCTAATATTCTAATATTCTAGCACATACACACAACACCATCTAGCCCAAACTAAGCAGAGCTTGTACTATGGATACTAGACAATGGATAAACATACATATATACTTTTTTTTTTGTAAATACATACATATTATACATAGAAACACCCAGACCAAGACAAACATTCATGTTCATGCACACAAAATGTTTGACTTGTGCGGGAATCGAACCCGCTACCTCAGGCGTGGCAGTCGGTTACACTAACCACTACGCCATAGAGGCCGACAAATATGAAAATTTAAATATGTGGTATTCTAAAATATTCAAATAGTACAATTGCATATGATATGGTATATGGCATAGTGGTTAATTAATTACCTCGCCACTACCATTACGGCGAGGTTTTAATACGCAAACGGAAAAAAAAAAATTGTGAAATTGCTCCGATTCTGAGTGTACCTACCTACGAGTACTTTGTGTGAGTTCTCTAAGGGTGTTACCACACCAATCGATCGATCGTCGATCGATAGCATAGATCGATGGTAGAATGGATTAGTCGACGTCAATCGATAGTTTCTACCAGACCAATCGACGTCGACAACTTCGATCGACGTCGACCGATGCCGTCGATCGACGATCGATCGATTGGTCTAGTAACAGCCTAAGTCCCTGCAACACAGGAATTTTATCCTAGTGCAGTAGTAGAGTTGACTTTCTTGTTTGTTTTTTCAACTTGTGTATTAAATAGGGTGAAGGAAAACATTATGGAGGAAACCTACATGTGTAAGAGTTCTCAGAGATATGTGAAGTCGGATAACATGTATTGGGCCAGCGTCGTGGACTATGACCTAACCCTTCTTATACTGAGAAGAGTTTCGAGGCCAGCAGTGGGAAAGTTTATATATATGTATCTTCTCCATAGCCTTTATTTTCCCAAGTCTCTTGGGGTCGGCTTTCTAGTCTAAGCGGATTTGACTGGATATCAGTTTTTACACGGAGCGGCTGCCACCTGACCTCCGTAACTCGAAGGCTAATGATACCATAAAGCTAGATCAGCGTCAGCATATTAGAGGGCATAGACTACCCAATAACGACTGCCATAGATGTTCATGGCAGTCGGGACCGACGGCTTAACGTGCTCTCTGAGGCACGGAGCAGGCGATAATTGTCAATCAATACGCACATAATTTCGAAAAGTCATATAACTTCCGAAAGTCATAGGTGCGCGACGTCAGTTCGAACCTGAGACCCTCAGCATTGCAGTCTGTTGGTTTCCCCAGTGAGCTATCGCTGCTTTTTTATACATATGTATATAGGCCTTATATTATTATATAGTTCTGGGTCTAACAGTTTTGATAGCGGCTATATTGTTTGTCTTCCGCCACAAGCCTGTCTTCACTTGGCTTGGCTGGTGTGATAACTGATAATATACGATAGATAAATATCGCGTGGAAGTCTAATTTCTTACAAGGCCATTTTATTTATCGCCTCTTCACCTGCATTTTAAGGTTGTCACTTGTACCATTTGTATTCTATTTTTATGCTACTAATAGTAGTAGCACAGGAAAGTGCCATACAAGCATAAAACACCTAGGCCCTTTTCACCTGCATGGTGCAGTCTTGCAATTAAGCCTAATTTTATAAAAATTTTGGAAAAGTGCATGTATGTATGTAAAAATGTCTTATTGCTGGGTATGAATTTTTTATGGGATTAAATATAATTACCACCAAAAATAGTAATTGCACACCAAAAAATGCTTACTAAGATATATCATAACGAGCACCTATACGCATCAAATCACTGCAATCCGTCTCGGAAGGGTTAGGTTATATTAGGTTCCTTCTTAAACCCACCCAAAAATAGGAGCCCCGCAAAGCAGGGCTCCGTCGACTTATTTTGATCTCTTTGCTGTGCAATTAATATTTTTGGTATTAAAATGCGGTTTTAATGTTGGTGATCATTTACTATTTTTGACTGTTATATTTTACTATATCTAGTGATAAGATAAACATAAGCCATTTTTTATCAGTGTGAGACTGAAATGGGGTTTGGCCATAGTCCACTACGGTGGCCTAGTGCGAGTTGGCAGACTTCCCATGTTTTTGAATACAATATGGAGAGCTCTTATATTTGCCGTTATAGAATGCTTATATAAAGTACCCTGCAACGCGGAAATAGTGACGAAAATTAAAAAAAAATGTACAGCCCTACAAACAAATGTACCTACTGTAATCGTGCACGGTAGATATAGTGATATAATATATTGTAGGTAAACAAATTATTTGATGTAGGCGCACACGCGACCATATAGTGTGTATGAGATAACGTAATACGGTTTATACTTGCCTGTCCTTTCTTGTAAACATTTTTAAATATTTGTTCTGGGTGCCTAGTGTAAGTCGTTTTTACGTCGAAACGTTTATTGCGTTTGGCTCTCTGATTGGTTAAGACCTTGGAGCGGGCCAATCGGAGCGCCGAACGTTATAAACGTGTTGATCGCGATGTAAAGCTGCGTATACATTACGCGCGGCAAACCCTCGAACATTGGCTCGCGCGGCCGCGCGCTATGGAGACAGGGTCGCCACGCGTGGCAGCTCAAACAGTGGCGCGCTCAAACGTGCCGCGGAGCGAACCGATCATTGTCGGTTTTTGAGGCCGCATCAAAGGAGCAGTAGCTGTAGATTTTAAAATTGGCTCGCGCCATACTCAGAATGGACAACGAAAAGTATCGTCTACTCATACGATTGTATGGCGCCAATGATTTATTGTGGAACTAACTGGTCTGGCTATCTGCCGCGGATATTCGAGATGGATCGCTTGCCGCGCGCGGCAGCCGCTATCTACTTAAATTCATATCTTTATTTTGGCTCGCGCGGCAAATGTACGTCTGCTCTAGTGGAATATAGGCTCGCGCGGCTGCCGCGCGTAATGTATATGCAGCTTTATACAAACTCGCACTCTGTATTAAAATCTAACTAACAAAAGCCTAGAGAACCTTGGACTATCACGTAGAGGTTTTGGTCGATTCCAAGACATACACCAATGACTTTTCGAAAGCTGCACGCGTATTAAATAGTGGCGCAGCGGTAGTGAATGCGACTGCTGTGCATGAGGTCTCGCGTTCGAATCCCGGGTCGGGCCAACAAACAGTTATCGAGTTTTCTGTTAAGAATTTTCAATATCAGCCCGGAGTTAGGAAGTTGGCGGTTTTAGACACCCCGTGCCTCGGAAAGCACTTAAGCCGTTGGTCCTGCGCCTTATCTCCCTCCGGTCGTGTCGGATTACCGTCCCATCGGATCATGAGAGTAAGGGAACAGAGAGTGCTTCTGTGTTTGCGCACACGCTTGTGCACTATAACATCTCCAGCGCAGATGGCTAGTGTCCGTTAAAATTGGCCGCCGTGACCGAAATTCGGTCTGGAGAACATTATTAAATAGCTAATTATCGCTTAACATCGTGGGGTAAACTCGTATGTCTGAGAGTTTCCATAATGTTTTCGAAGATTTGTGAAGTCTACCAATGTGCACTAGGTGAGCGTGGATTTTTGAACTCTTTTGACACTAAGAAGAGGTCCTACACTAGTAGGTACCTAGTGGTACAGATTGCTCATTGCTCAGCAAAAAAACACGCACTAGGAATAATTATTATAATAATAATTATTATAAGTTTATTACTTACTTACTTATCGTGTCGATGGCAACACATTTTATATAATTTTCGACCATTTTTCGGCAACGCGGATTGCATTTGGTTTAGCCTGGTACAGGTCATCCAGTGTGCACGATTCTGGGCTCATGGGGCACAACAACAGATGCCTCATTGTCTGTGGTGATATTACACACTAGCTGTTACCTGCGACTTCGTCCGCGTAGATTTTAACTAAAAAGTGTTTGTCTCCGCGGAACCCTATTTTTTTTTAAATAAAAGTAGCCTAAGTTATTCCTTATAACATCAGCTATCTGCCAGTGAAAGTCCCGTCAAAATCGGTTCAGCCGTTTCGGAGATTAACCGGAACAAACAGTCAGACAAAATTTTTTAAAATTGATATTTTCGTATAAGTACCTTATATACTTTCATATGGATTAGATAAAAAGCTGTTATTTTGACATTACAAACAGACACTTCAATTTTATTTATTTGTATAGATGTATAAATGTATAGATAAAAAAAACACTTAATCTAGGTACAAAACTTTGGGCTTAAGGAATACATAACAAACTGAAGACCCTGACTTCTAAACTAGGTATGGACCTGTATCTAAGAAGCCTTCCTGAAGAATTCCTGTATCGGGTACTTTTACAAACATTCAAACAACGGACACAAAGAGCACCTAAACTCGGCAAACAATTTGTGGATCATATAATTTTTTTGCGGGATTCGAATCCACAATACTCGGCATAGCGGCAGTGGCGAGGCGACCGTTTAAACTACTACGCTATCCGTGCAGTCAAAGTATAAGATAGGGCTGATATTATTATACTAGATGTTTCTGCGGTTTCACCTGCGTTTATCGATACTACGCCGACCCCGTGGGTCGTAGCTTGATGTTATATAGCCATCCTCGATAAATAGGCTATCCAACACAAAAATAATTATTCAAGTCGAATCAGTAGTTCCTAAGATTAGCGCGTTCAAACAAACAAAAAACTCTTCAGCTTTATAACATTAGTATAGATTAGTAGAAATCGAAATGAGGGTAGAGGGACCAAAAGGGAGAAGAAAGTCAAGGAAAAGATGGATGGACTGTGTGAGGATAGATATGAAAGGGAAAGGGGTAAATGATCAGATGACGGGTGACAGAGAAGTATGGAAGCGAAGGACATACTGCGCCGACCCCAAATAAATTGGGACCAGGGCAAGAGGATGATGATGATGAGTAGAAATCGATATCGCATTCAGCACCAACTGACATTAACATTGCTCTGATGTTCGTCACATTGCTATACAGACACTTTAGGCGCTTACTGAATATTATAATATATAATATAATATAATATTCTACCACATACACGCAACACCATCTAGCCCAAACTAAGCAAAGCTTGTACTATGGGTATTAGGCAATGGATAAACATACATATATACTTTATTTTTTGTAAATACATACATATTATACATAGAAACAACCAGACCAAGACAAACATCCATGTTCATGCACACAAATGTTTGACTTGTGCGGGAATCGAACCCGCGACCTCAGACGTGGCAGTCGGTTACTATAACCACAACGCCATTGAGGCCGTTAAAATTTGATTATTGAGTAACATTATATTATTGTTTAATAGCAGCGATAGCTTAGTGAGAAACTGTTGAACTGCCACGCAGAGGTCTTGAGTTCGATCCCAAGGCGCGCATCTTTGACTTTTCGAAGTTATGTGCGTGAATAGCTAATTATCGCTCGCTTTAACGGTGAAGGAAAACATCATGAGGAAACCTGCATGTCAGAGAGTTCTACATAATGTTCTCGAAGATATGTTAAGTCTGCCAATCTGCACTGGGCAAGCGTGGTGGACTATGGCCTAACCCTTCTCATACTGAGAAGAAGCCCGTGCCCAGCAGTGGGACAGCTTAATACAAGGCTAAAAATACTCCCTTGTGGTGATGACCGGTAAACACAAAAACGATTGTACATGGCTATTCGAAAGTATAAAAAAGAGATGAGGTTAGAAGTTTTTATTTGTGAGTTTACAGATTAATCATAGTTTAAAACGTTGCGTTGTTGGGTTTGGGCCTCTTGCTGGCAATACGACTGCTGTTTCTGAAAGCCATGGCACTGGATGCGAAGAACAACACCAGCAATACTGTGAAGATTTTCGTGAATTGTCTGCCAAGATTCATCTTGATTTAACTGTGGAAAGAAAATGTTATGAGTTTTGGTTTAACAGCCTTACTTATAAATTATTCTCAAATATTTAAGAAATAACTGAGTATTAACTAATCAGAAAAGAACCATCAAAAATATTACTTAGCGTTGAGTTTCAGTTCAATAATAGCTGAGTAACAGTGGAGGGCTATTAATCAAGTAATTGAGAGTTAATCAGTTAAGAGGTAGGTAGAAGAAAGCAAACTTTTTAAAATAAGGCTTGTTCTGTTATGTCCTATTTTTTACTTGTAATGAGATTAGTAATGGCTTTTATAAATAATTCTCTATCTGCTCTATAGTTCTTCCTTAATAGTCCGATGACCTGATTCCGCATATTTTTCTGACGAAAAATTCTCAATTAGGTACAGCGAGTTATTAGGAAGTTGGCAGTGTAGTGCACCTCCAACTTATAAGTTAAAGTAAAGCTAATGCTCACGTCGCATTGGCCTCTACTAAATCTGTTGATGCCTAACACACGTACACCGCCCGACCGCGCGGTCGAGCGGTGCTCTTTCGCTTTACCACCACCGCCCTCCGCGGCGGTGCGCGGTGCCGTATAATAATCGCCGTCGGGTAAACTATAGTTTACCCGACGTTTTGGTTTTGGTTTGGTAGTTTAACTTAAATCGAAATAGTTTTCAATAATTAAAATAGTAGTAAAGTGCAACAGTAGTAATTTAATAGTTTCAAAATTGTATAATAATAGTGTTTTAAAATAAACAACGTGATAAAAGCCGTATTAAGTAGTTTAATTTCACTGTATAACATTCGTAAACGTAAGACAATAATATATAGCAATAGAATAAGCACAGCATAGGTACCAATCTGTCGGTTGCACCAAAAAATAATTTGCAAAGTGAAAGTCAAATAGCAATAGTTAATTATTTTGTCATTTGCACCACGTATAGCTATAACGGTAATCAGCAACAGTTAAAGTATGTTATTAGTGCCTTCATTTTGAGTAAACCTGTTATTTACCGCCTCGGTATTGGTTACTGACTTACTGTTATAATTAATTTTTGCAATTAATAGAAGTGGAATTCTTTTTCAACAAATAAATAATTCTTATAACTAAGTTGTGGAATCCATGAAATATTTAATTTAATTTAATTTTCTCCGCGACTTCACGAGTGTCAAGGCTGTCAAGATGTTTTCCATGGTCAGCACTGCTGAATCTGGTTATACATGTGTTAAATTTGTGAGTGCGCTTGACATAATAGCCGAATAAAAGAGAGGATAACCCGTAAACTGCTCTGATCTGTCAAGTCTTTGAATACCAGACATAACTAAAAATCTATTGTGTCTGGCTACTGGTGTGCCGCTGCGACTTAATAGATTAAGTGATGATTTGACAGTTCGGGTGGCATTCATTATATGTTATAGCCAGTTTGTACAATTGAGCCTAAGACATATGCTCTAGTACCATAATGTTGTTAAAAGCAGCGAAAGACCGTTGGACTACCACGTAGAGGTCTTGAGTTCGATCCCAAGCGCGCACCTCTGAATTTTCGTAGTTATGTGCATGTTAAATAGTTAATTATCGCTCGCTTTAACAGTGAATGAAACCTGCATCTCTGATAGTTCTCCATAATGTTCTCAAAGATTTGTGAAGTCTGCCAACCCGCACCGGCGCAGCGTGGTGGACTATGGCCTAACCCTTCTCACACTAAGAAGAAGCCTGTGCCCAGTAGTGGGACAGTTTAATACAGGACTGATATTATATAGACTAAAAAATAAAACAAGTACTTACTAAACAAAGTATGTGCACTTAATAAGGACGCTACGTCAACACTGTATCATATGACAATTTGTCAGCCTTATAAACCTAACTCGTGAACATTATGTTACTTTAATTACATCCGTCTCTTGCGTAACATGTTTTAATGTTATTTAAGTTGCAGGAATGTTGCATACAGTTTGTTATTTAAATAAACCTATTGTTATTTTAATGTGTTTATATTTATACAAGTATTAAGTGATGATGTTAGAGCAGCGATAGCTCAGTGAGGAGACCAACAGACTGTAATGCAGAGGGTCTGGGGTTCGAATCCACGTCGCGTACCTCTGACTTTCGGAAGTTACATGACTTTTCGAAATTATGTGCGTATTGATTGACAATTATCGCCTGCCCCGTGCCTCGGAAAGCACGTTAAGCCGTTGGTCCCGGCTGCCATGAACATCTATGGCAGTCGTTATTGGTAGAGTGTCGACACAAAAGATCCCACTGGGTCGAAGTGTCGCCGTTCTGAACTGACTGGCCCCCACATAACATAAGATAAGTGATGATGTTGACACAATTTCATTCTCATCTGTAGCAGCGGTTGTAACAAGTTGCCAAGTAGTTCTAAGGATGCCTCGCGCAAGAGGCTAAACAGTTGTTGAAGCATACTTTGAGTTCAAAGCGCCTTGCCTGGATTCCACGTCGCGACTCTCCCTTACCAAAGGAGTTCGGTATTTTCAACCTTGTTATATTACAATAGCTGGGCCATCCGAAGGTGTGTGGTGTGATTGTGTGATGTCCGTGGTGTCAATGACATTGCGGGCAAGTCTTTGTTCATATGGACGAAGTCATTACAATAGCTGGGGTGGGCAATCCCAAAGTGTGTGGTGTGATAGTGTGATATGCATGGTGTCAATGAAATTGCGGGCTATTTTTGTTCATATGGACGAAGTCATTGTAATAGCTGGGGTGGGCAATCCCGAGGTGTGATAGTGTGATGTGCATGGTGTCAATGAAATTGCGGGCAAGTCTTTGTTCATATGGACGAAGTCATTACAATAGCTGGGGTGGGCAATCCCAAGGTGTGTGGTGTGATAGTGTGATGTGCATGGTATCAATGAAATTCCGGGCTATTTTTGTACATATGGACGAAGTTATTGTAATAGCTGGGGTGGGCAATCCCAAGGTGTGATAGTGTGATGTGCATGGTGTCAATGAAATTGCGGGCAAGTCTTTGTTCATATGGACGAAGTCATTACAATAGCTGGGGTGGGCAATCCCAAGGTGTGTGGTGTGATAGTGTGATATGCATGGTGTCAATGAAATTGCGGGCTATTTTTGCTCATATGGACGAAGTCATTGCAATAGCTGGGGTGGGTAATCCAAACTTCCAAAGGTATGTGGTGTGATAGTGTGATGTACATGGTGTCAATGAAATTGCGGGCAAGTTTTTATTCAAATGGACGAAGTCATTGTAATAGCCACACATATTAAGCTGGGTACTCACTTAGCAGTGTTGCATGTAACGCATCAGATACTGTATCAACCTGCAAATGGGTACGGCTCGTCCACGGTCCACCGCGTATCAAGCTACGAGCTGCCGGATCCGCAGAGCTCGCGACGACGTCACGCCGACAACATGTCTCAAATGGTGGCTAGTGCTGCGTTCATATTCATGTACAATATTTTAGGAGCTCGCACCTACGTACTTACTACACAAGCGGTCGTGTCGCCGTCCACGAGCACACTGCGAGCCACCTTTGTGTTCGCAGTGATACCGGCGCTCTCTCCGCCACTCGGCGGGTCACTGCGAGCTTACAGCGCTCCACGCGCGAGCGGCTCGCAGCGGGCTTGTGCCTACGTACTCACTTGATACCGTATCTGATACATTACATGCTAAACTGCTAAGTGAGTACCCAGCTATACGGGGAGAGTACAAGATAGATTGCACGATACGCGTTAAGCTAATACCTAGCTTGTCACTGGAATTAACAATTGTAACATATATTGCATCAAAATCGGTGTAATAAGCCCTGTGATATAGCTTGATTTCTATTTCACACTAGGTTCCCTATCCAGCAGAGTTCATTATTGCTGGTTATTGACATTCAGAGAAATTGGGAATTCCTTACATGTTGCCTAATATAATTAGCTGTGCTATACGCTTGTAGTTCGATTGCAACAGTTTCGTAAATTTTTGGTCATCTGGCCAGGATTGTGACATACAACAGCTAAACTAACGTTCGTCCTTTCTTATCTATACTAATATTATACGGCTGAAGAGTTTGTTTATTTGTTTGTTTGTTTGAACGCGCTAATCCCAGGAACTACTGGTTCGAATTGAAAATTCTTTTTTTGTTGGATAGCTTATTTATCGAGGTAGGCTATAGGCTATATAACATCACGCTACGACCCACGGGGGCGGTGTAGTAATCATAAACCCGGGTGAAACCGCGGGCACATCTAGTTCTATATATTATTACTCTTCTTGCTTTACTATTCTATGCAAATAAATTTTATTTATGAACAAGATTGTCTTCTTTATTATTGTTCTAACGTTTCCTTATTGTTGGCCTCAGAGCATACATTTGTGTACATTATGGAGTCCCATGTTTAATTCCAGAACAATCAATAGGTAATCAATTAAAATTTATTTGCAATTAAATTAATTAGTACGTCGTAACCAATTACGATAAAAGTTTGAATAATTGTTTTTGCCTACGTTACATGTCATTGAACTGTGCCTAGAACAAGCGTTTATTAAAAAAATAAGTTAACTTGAATTAGCTATTGCTGCCATATTCCGTTTACGTGTTCCTATTTTATAACTTCACAAGATTTTGCCCGCGGCTTCGCTCGCTTAAATATAGGTTATGTTAGGTTAAAATTGTAACAGTACTTTTTCTGGATGAAAGGTACTCTATATCCTTTTCTGTTCCCCTGTCGACGTGAATGTGAAATTGCATGATGATCAGTCGAGTATTTAAGACGTCAAAGCGTAACAAACAAACAAACTTATATTCGAATTTACAATCCTTACTCCTTACTTAATATTATAAATGCAAAAATGAGTTTGTTTGTTTGTTTGTTACGCTTTCACGCCTTAACTACTCAACCGATCATCATGATATTTTGCATACAAATTGTCAGGGTATAGAATAGGACATAGGGTACCTTTCATCCAGAAAAAATAACTGTCGCAAACCTAACCTAACCTACATTTACGCGAGCGAAGCTGCGGGTGAAAACTAGTATTATATAATAAAGATTAGGATTAATCACAGTATAGACTTAGGTGACCAGACATAACGCGTTTTTCAGTATGAGCCTTATTCATTAAAATATTGTTAACTAATACTTTGATCAAAGGCCTAGCGGCCACTTGTTTAAGAAGATTATCCTGTATCACGGAAGTTTTCCAAACATTTAAACAACGGACACAATGAACACGAAGAATTGGACCAACCATTTGTGGATCACACAATTTTATTTGCAGTGCTCTTATAACAGGTATGGTATATAGTCACCACAATTTCTGTAAAAATGGCGCAGCAATTTACGTTACTTCTCGAAATATCATGTTCAGGCACGTCTACTACTAGCTTTGATATTCTCAGTAACGAAAATTATATCAGACACAGATCTATCAGGCTCCAAATTTAGATAAATTCAAATAAGACTGTCTGAGACTTTATGGATTTCAACGACGGTAGACAACACCACTGGCATAATATGATAGGCAATAAACTAAAGAATAAATGACGATGATGATAATGATCTTAAAAACAATATGAGTGTTAAATTGATTGCATGGATGGCGTAGTGGTTTAAGTGGTCGCCTCGCCGCTACCACTGCGGCGAGTGTTGTGGGTTCGAATCCCACACGGGACAAAAATTTGTGTGATATACAAATGGTTGTTCCGAGTTTGGGTGTTTTTTGTTTCCATTTTTGAATGTTTGTAAAGTCCTCCGTAATACAGGAATTATTCCAATTGCGGGAGTTATCTTTTTACAAACGAAAAGGAAAAAAACTAAAGAAAATTCGATACGTCTGGAACTTACCTTGGCAAAAGATAAATTTAACACTGTGTAACTATTGATTACGTCTTTCTTCCGCCCATGGATACACGATTAGGAGTGACGATAAAATTCTGTTCGCAATTTCAGAGCCATCTTGAGCAATTATAGGAGGAATTAATATTATTACAAGCAGAATAAATATCATGATTATACTAAATATACCAGTAGATACAAACATAGTGGTATAATAAATATACTATTGACCAGATAAAAAGTATATTGGCAAAGATATTGAAATAAAATAGACAAAAAATATACAGCACTAAACACTACTCTTGTAAAACTAAGATCCAATGAAATAACATTGTCTCTTTTATAGATTTTTTATCAATTTTAAATGAATAAACAATACTAATTGTCAGAATCATTTGCTAGAATAACAGGCGAAGGTCAATAGCAACAACGAACCAATAGCTCTTTCGAATATGGCACTTCAGAAAACGATAGAGTACCTATTTCTTATTCATCATCAGGCTATAATAGTCCAATGCTGGACCTATGTCCTCCCCCAAAGAGCGCCATAGCGCCCTGTCTTCAGCTCGCCGCATCCAGCATCTGCCTGCAGTCTTTCGCAGATCGTAGACAGACCTATTTCTTAAACCTTGTTTATTATGTAATTAGATCGTTTGTTTGACAACGAATGCTGAATCTAATGAGTCTGATCGCGCTTTATAATAACTGCTCTGGATTTGTTTGTCAATTTAAATTTTAGTCGAAAGTGAGACAATTAGTGGTCAGGTTTATTCTTATCTTATGTGGGGGGCAGTCAGTGTAGACCGGCGACACTTCGACCCAGTGGGATCTTTTGTGTCGACACTCACCCATAACGACTGCCATAGATGTTCATGGCAGCTGCGATCAACGGCTTAACGTGCTCTCCGAGGCACGGAGCAGGCGATAATTGTCAATCAATACGCACATAATTTCGAAAAGTCATATAACTTCCGAAAGTCAGAGGTACGCGACGTGGGTTCGAACCCGAGACCCTCTGCATTGCAGTCTGTTGGTCTCCCCATTGAGCTATCGCTGCTCTTAGGTTTATTCTTACATCTATATTGATAATAAAGCTTTTTTATTTTATTTCATTTTATTTTACAATTTTAGGAAAACTTACAGCTAGTATATATTATAAACAGAATTGAGCACGAAAAATGAAGGCCAATTAAAATGTTATGTTAATCATCTGAATTTTTCATGTCATTGAGAAGTGAAAGAGCCTGGCGGTGCCGATGAGCGATGGCAAGAACGAATCGTCAAGCTAAAAGAATGGCAATCGTTGGTGTATAAGTAGATATACTGGTTTCATTCGGTAAATAACAATTACAGATGTTTATGTAGGTACGTTTTCAAATCCTTTCTTTGATCATCTATTTTTGTCGTGATCCCTTCCGTTTTGCGGGGTCGAAAGCCGGTTATTATCAGTAGGCGATATGATTGTTTCTTACCTTGGTATAATAATAATATGTTTTCAGTAGTGCTATGGAAGATTGCATAATTATTAAACTAGTGGTCGCCTAGTGCTCGAAAATCGACCAGTTTGCCTGTAAGATATCGCTGATATATTATGTCATTATATATTGATATATGTAATCATAGTTACGCGCTTCGACTGCGTGTGTCAAATGCATGGTTGTGTGCGTGTAGTGTTTTTTCATTAATTTAATGTATTTCTAATGCATATTTTATAAAAATATTAGGATTCGCCCCTCCTGCTCCATATAAACTTCAACTGTGCCAAATTTCATACTCCTCCGTCCGCGCAATTTTCCTAAAAAGGGGTACAAAGTTTTTGCTTCACGTATTAATATATAGATAACAATCTATAAGGAGCTTTAGAAATAAAAATTATCGTCCTATGAAATATATGTGAATCTTTGTGTACACTTGTCATTGTGATAATTCACCTTTGTTAATGTTATAACTAATAGTCAGCATCACATATTATGTTGCAATTAAAGGAGTAAATTAATATACATCAACGATTTTCATTATTTAAAAATAATTACAAAGATAAGTATATTAAATAATTTTAAATCATGACGTAATATTTAATCAATATTTATTTAAACGGTATTTTTTTAAGAAAATCTTGTAATGACTTTATTTTGCCAAGGTTGACAATATAATATCTACCTAATAATACAAGAGATCAGAAAAAAATAAAATATTAATTCTATTTCTCACTTTTATCATATTATTATCTATAGTCACAGTTTAAAGGTACAGTTAAGAAGCGAGGTATAAAACTATACTGTCTATATTTTACCTATAATTAAATTTTTGTACATTTCACTAAAACTAATCAATATTTACATTTTGTTAATAGTTATGCGTAAGCATTTTATACAAGAATTTTGGACCTAAATTTGAGCCTTGTGATACTCCTGGTTACAAGAATATATTGTCGATAAAGAAACAATCTATTAGCTTAGTATCTTACTTATTATAACAAATCGAATTATTTCTAATATTTCTAAAACTGTACAATTATTAATTATACCATACATTTACACTTAAATACAAATAATAATAAAATATTTAATAAATTCGTTGTTATTATTCGATCTAAAGCTATTTATAAATCAATGTCACGATAACACAATACCTTGTTTTACCTAACTTTAAATACCTATTTAAATAAACATAACTGGAGTAAATATTGCCCAGACTGCAAGTAACAAATCCATTTTGCCAAATATTAAGGTTCGTCAATTTTAAACTACAGGGCTACTGCATCTTCTATCTCGGCTATGTAATTTCCATGATGTCAAAGATTGAGTAGACTTCAATTCTTCTACAGTCAAAGGTCTTCCTCTAAACTCATCTTCAATATCTTGCAACGTCCTATCTTTGGTTTCAGGCAGGAAGAAGTAAGCTACCACTAAACAATATCCTACTACAGCTGCGTAAATACAATACGCACCATGAATACCTAAAGTACCAAAGAAAAATGGTACTGTTTTGACCGTTATAAAAAGATTTGTAGATAGGAATAATACACTGAGTCCTCCAGCTAAACTTCTGTATTCTAGAGGGAAGACTTCACCAGCGATGATGAAAGGTAACGGTACTGTTCCAGTAGCGATAGTAAACATATGAATATGAATTAATGCTATTCCAATAAATGGATGATCGAAAGGCAACATCCCTTGGCCTTTACAATAAGTATACGCTGCAGTAGTCAAGAAAGCAACGATATTAATACAAACAGTTGAGAACAACATTGTTCTTCTATTGACTTTCTTGATAACTAACACAGCCATGGCATTTGAAAAGATTCTCTGAGCATCTAACGTGATAACAAGTAAGGGTATATTAACGTCAGTGCCTATAACATGAGTGAAAATATCCATTGTATAAGCAGCTAAAATATTTGCTCCAGCCCATTGTCCCAAAGTATAAATATGCATCATTATGAAAATAGGCTTGTAGAATTCCTTTTTCTTTATAGTGACATTGAAATAAGCGATGTTGCTTTTGATTCTTTTACCGAATGACTGGGATATGTTAGCTTCGGTCTTAGATTCTCTTACAATGATGCTAGCTTCAATCATTTTCTGTAATTCCTCCTCTTCCTCCGGATTTCTGAGCCAACGGAAGACTTTCTTACAGTCCTCGTATCTTCCTTGATCTGCCAGCCAACTGGGTGATTCAGGGGAATATATGACTATCAGTAAGTCGATAAAAGCAATGCATGCGCAGACGAGAGCTGTGACCTGCCAGCTTAAGTAGGATCCCATGGTGTGCACTATAAGGACTCCCGTAGCTATACATAAAGATATCAGTGTCAAAAATGCTCCACGATTGTTAGGGCTTGTATATTCTCCAATCAGAACAGGTCCTAGAGAAGCACTCATTCCCATCGAGATGCCTTGGAGAAACCTAGCCACGAGGAGGACGTGAACGCTCTTGGCAGTGATGACAGTGAACCAGCCGACGATTAAAGGTGTGATGCTCACGATATTGGCAGTTCTTCTACCATAGTTCGCCATTATAGGGGGCACGATGAAATTGCCGGCAACCAGAGCGAACCCCAGGATCGAGGCTGAAAGAAAAGTAAAGTAGATGTTAATATTAATTTGACAACTTAAATTAGTTTTCTGTACAATTACATTTAAACTTTACGAGTTTGACTATAATGAAATTTAGTATGTATATTTGGCAGGTGTGAAAATTATTATTTACAAAAATATTACCAATATTTATTATGTTATAATAAATATTGGTAATATTTTGGTCATAAAAATCGGTCGAGCTGTTTCCAATTAAACAGCTTTTTCCAATTAAGGGCCAATGTCACCCTTCAGGGCTAAAGTCATGCGAAGTTACCGGTATATGTATAAAATAAAAACCTTCTGTTTTTATAAATTTCCATACACGTGTATGCGTAATGAATTTTTATTGCAAACAGCCAGCTGCATCTGGATATGATAAAAGTATAAATATAGATCAAGTATATAGATTTAGGCTTTAAGACAGTACCGTCGTTATTTGCGTTGGCTATATTAATTTAAAAGCAATTGGTTGCCATTACTTTTTGAATAGGCACTTCAAACCAAAGAGAGTATTGGATCTATCATCATTATCATTTTATTTGAAAGATGAAATGTTTACGATCTCATTATTTTGATATTATTTAGGTCCTAATGGTAAAAGACAAACCCTGACACTGTACTGATGCGGATATTTTTCTTACATTTACCCTTTGTACGTTTTGAGTACTTAAACCAGGACTTAAAAGCGTAAAGACACACCTATACCAAGTCTTATAACCTTTTAATATAATTATTAGTCTCGGTACCTGGTTCCCGAGTCTTGGAAGTTCATATCTTCGTTACTATCATCAAAAATTTAGTCTTAAAGAAGTTTAGCCCTTGCTTATACAGAATTGTATTTGTATGTTAAGTAAGCACGTCCAGATCGAATTTCGATCACGGTGGTCAATCTGAAAGGAGACTGGCCTTCTGCGTAGGAGATATTATAGTGCATAAGTGTATGAGCAAACACAAGTGCCCTCTCTATTCGCTAACTCGCATAATCCGGTTGGATGTCCATCTGATAGGATCGGAGACAATCCAGCACAGGACTTTAACAACTTTAACACCGCCAACTTCAAAACTCAGTAAATTTTTGCTCTCCCGACCCGAGATTTGAACCTAAGACCTCATGCACAGCAGTCGCATTCTCTAAAGCTGCACCACTGAGGTATTCAAATGTATTTGTAGTAAGTAGGTATATTGAAATTAAACTACTATATACGGATTTTATCGCGTTGTTTATTTGACACTTTATTACATAATTTAGAAACTGTTACACTACTACTATTAAGCTTTACAAATTTTTAAGCTAATGAAATTAATAAATCTACCTATTTATATTTAAGTTTACACTTTCTCCGACATTTCTGTTGCTTTTCAGCAGCCATGGTCACGGATAGACTAAGATGGTAGTTGTCTCAATGTTCCAGTATAGTTATTTCAAAGTTCCTGAACATAATTTAATGTTTCTATTTACGCGATAAAGTCCGTATATAGTAGTTTAATTTCAATGAATAACATTCGCGTAAACAGAAGACAATATTAAGAAGGTATACATTATGGACCAGAATACAACTATGTAGGTAAACAAATAGCTCACCAATCCAAGATCCTGAAGAGTCATCGATGGGGATGATGGAATCTGGCCTCCGCAGTTGTGGCAGCAAGATGGCGGCGAATCCCATCACTAACCCGTGAGCTGCCATGTTCAGACATACTCCCACCGTCACGAAACACTGGAAATTACAGATTAAAATCTATATATTATGTAATTATATACATATATGTATCTATGTGTGGGTCATCAATATTATCTGAGTGCACGGGTGACGTAGTGGTTTTTTTCACTTATCCTAGCAGCGATAGCCTAGAGGGAAACTGTTGGACTACCACGCAGAGGTCTCGGGTTCGAACCCAAGGCGCGCATCTCTGACTTTTCGATATTATTTGCGTATTATTTTTTTTATAGCCATTGGTGGCAGACGAACAAGTGGCCCATCTGATGAAAAGTGGTAACCGCTGCTCATAGACTTCAGCAATGTCAGGACACAGCAAAGCCGCTGCCTACCGTGAAAAAAGGTATTTCAATTATCGCTTGCTATAACGATGAAGGAAAACATCGTGAGGGAACCTGCATGTCTGAGAGTTCTCCATAATGTTCTCGAAGATATGTGAATTCTGCCAACCCGCAATAAGCCAGAGCGTAGTGGTCTATGGTCTAACCCTTCTCACACTCAGAAGAGACCCGTGCCCAGCAGTGGGACAGTTTAATACAGGGCTGATATTATTATGATATTATATACGTTTTATCCCGGTATGCGATCCCGTAGGATACACGGGCGAAGCAACGGACAGAAGCTAAACTAAGTAATCGTTTCGGTAGATATCGGATTGAAAGATAGCAAAAGCAGTTCGTAGCTATCATAATCTTTATGAGGTAACCGTGAAAACTCCAGTAGATAAGATAATATTTTGCAAATTATTATATAAGTACCTAGAGATCATAATCCACGATAGTACAATCATATTTATCTAAATTATGTTCTTATTATAATTATAATGCTTATTCTATACTAATATTATAAAGCTGAAGAGTTTGTTTGTTTGTTTGAACGCGCTAATCTTAGGAACTACTGGTCGGCATCAAAAAAATATTTTAGTGTTGGATAGCCTATTTATCGAGGAGGCTATAGGCTATATAACATCACGCTATGACCCACGGGGGCGGCGCAGTAACAATAAACGCGGGCATATCTAGTATTATGATAATAGTACTGTATATTATTGCATAATGTACTTATGCATATTCATACTATTATTGTAATTTATTTTGACTACCTGGGTGGCGTGGTGTTAGTGAATGCGAATGCATTATTACAATAATTGAGCTCTCTGGTTCGATTCCCAGTTCAGACAAATATTATGTACTCAGTAGTAGTACGGAGTCTGTGCCTTTGCCCGGTAAACGGCAATAAGTTCGCTCTTATTATCATCATGAAGCGAAATATTTGTATGTAATACTCCTTCGTAACTTATGGAAGCATTTTTTGATAGTTAATCTATAATGAGGGAGTTGTATATACCTATGTATTATAATAAATAGGTATATACAACTGCCTTCGAGGCGCAGCGGTAGTGAATGCGACTGCTATGCATTAGGTCTCGGGTTCGAATCCCGGGACGGGCTAACAAAAAGTTATCGAGCTTTTCTGTTAAGAAATCTGAATAGCAGCCCGGAGTTAGGAAGTTGGCGGTGTTAGATACCCCCGTGTCTCGGAAAGCACGTAAAGCCGTTGGTACTGCGCCTGGTCTCTCTCCGATCGTGTCGGATTACCGTCCCATCGGATCATGAGGGTTAGGGAACAGAGAGTGCACTTGTGTTTGCGTACACACTTGTGCACACTATTTCTCCTGCGTAGTTGCCCAATCCCCGTTAAGACTGGCCGCCGTGACCGAAATTCGGTCTGGAATCATATACATCCGAATTAATATTATAAATGCGAATGTGAATTTATTTGCTTGTTTGTTTATTTGTTATGTACCTACGTTGTGTGTATTATGTTTCCTGGCCTTTTTTTGAGAAAGTTAACATAACCTAACCTACATTTACGCGAGTGAAGCTGCGGGCAAAATCCAGTACCGTAACTTCGTATGACTTTAGCCCTGAGGGGTGACATTGGCCCTGGAAAAAGTTTGAAGTTCCCATCAGACCACTATCATACTTTTAGCCGAAAAAATACACGAGGAAATCAATAGATAGCACTATAAACTGTCAGTAAAACAGCTTCTTCCAATTAAACAGTTTTTTCCAATTAAGGGCCAATGTTACCCCTCAGGGCTAAAGTCATACGAAGTTACCGGTATAAATATAAAAATTTTAACTGAGCGATGTATGTACGCAGCGATAGTCTAGTGGAAAACCGTTGGACTGCCACGCAGAGGTCTCGAGTTCGATCCTAGGGCGCGCATCTCTGGCTTTTCGAAGTTATGTGCGTATTAAATAGTTAATTATCGCTTGCCTTAACGGTGAAGGAAAACATCGTGAGGAAACCTGCATGTCTAAGAGTTTTCAATAATGTTCTCGAAGATATGTGAAGTCTGCCAACTCACACTGGGCCAGCGTGGTGGCCTATGACCTAAACCTTCTCACACTGAGAAGAGGCCCGTGCCCAGCAGTGGGACAATTTAGTACAGGGCTGATATTATATTATAACTGATCGATGACTGTATTATGGAAAATATTTAAAAAAACTATGCGGGGCGTCGTCTTAAGAGCGGTAGAAGCAAACACATTTATTTTAATTTTTGTCTGCCTGCCTGCCTGTATGTTTGCGCATCACGTAAAACTACTTCTTGAAATTGAATGTAGTTATCACAGATTGATGGAGGTGTAACTTAAAATCTGGAGTATATTTCATAATGAAACGTTGCCTAAAAGCCAAGTATCAAGTTAAAAAACAAATATTCTACCACATTCTACCACATACACCCAACACCATCTAGCCCAAACTAAGCAGAGCTTGTACTATGGGTACTAGACAATGGATAAACATACATATATACTTTTTTTTTGTAAATACATACATATTATACATAGAAACACCCAGACCAAGACAAACATCCATGTTCATGCACACTACTATCTACTTCCAAATTCCACGCATACAAAATCGCGGGAAAAGGCTAATAGCTGTATAAAACATCAAAGAATTGATTAACATGTTACAATTGTTTATCGATGGAAGAAATACCTATATGGCTTATCTATATTCTTCATCTTGATAGTTCTCAAGGCTGCATGTTAAGCTTTATCTTTGCTACTTAAAATAACGTCATAACTGCATGTATATATTCAAGGCTGCATATTGACGAAGTGGCAAGCAGAGTTGGATTCTACTAACGGCATAGAGAGATTTAATATAACCTATCGTATATTTATATTTTCGTAATACTTTATGATATGTTCTTTACCAAAAACAAATCCATTCGTAGCCGATAGACAATCAGTTTGAGCGTTACGATTAGTGAAATAAGGTTTAAAGTGGCGTGCACTTGGTGGCTCGTATCCGAGCTGGTATCTTATCGTATGTGGAGGCCAGTCAGTGCAGATCGGCGACACTTCGACCCAGTGGGATCTTTTGTGTCGACACTCTCCCAATAACGACTGCCATAGATGTTCATGGCAGCCGGGACCCACGGCTTAACATGCTTTCAGGGGCACGGAGCAGGCGATAATTGTCAATCAATACGCACATAATTTCGAAAAGTCATATAACTTCCGAAAGTCAGAGGTGCACGACATGGGTTCGAAGGAGGGTCTCGCCCCTCTGCATTGCAGTCTGTTGGTCTCTCCACTGAGCTATCGCTGCTTATCCGAGCCGGTAACAAATACACTGTACAAATGTACGGCTCGTATGCGAGCCTCTGTTGAAGGGCAGGTTCAAAGTCTTTACGGTGGCATGTACTAGAGGTAACTGTATAAGATCCTCAAGACCTTCTAAAATCAATAAAAAGACTAGAGAAGAAGACGAAGAGAATTTCCGTCACGCCAGTTACAGAAGATTTTACAAGAGATTAAATATAATGACCACCAAAAATACTAATTGCGCAGCAAAATATGCTTACTACAATATATCATAACGAGCACCTATACGTCTTACATCACTGCATTCCTTCTCGGAAGGGTTGGGTTATGTTAGGTTCCTTCTTAAACCCACCCAAATATAGGAGCCCCGCGAAGCGTCGACTTAGTTTGATCTCTTTAAATATATTTTGGTGTGCAATTAGTATTTTTGGTAAGCATATTTTGCTGTGCAATTAGTATTTTTGGTAAGCATATTTTGCTGTGCAATTAGTATTTTTGGTAAGCATATTTTGCTGTGCAATTATATTTTTTTTGCTGTGCAGTTAAATACTACACATTGTATAATGCACAAGTCTGAGCGCAAACAAGACTGCACTCTCTATTTCCTAACTCTCATAATACAAGGCGACCCGAGAGAGATCAGTCGCAGTAATGGTCTATTAAATTAAGCCATAAATCAGGAAAAAAGAACGCCGAGACATGTAATTACGTCCTTGAAGTTTCTGGAGCAATACGAAAAGCTCTAATCGTTAATGACAGAGTCTTCATAAATTGGTCATCCTGTCCTGTGAGGGATTTTACTCTGGTAACACGCTGCCTATAAATGCCAGCAGTATGGGCACGCGGCAAAGACATGTCGCGAGAGCAGTTATACTTGCGGCCATTGTGGTGATCAAGGCCATTCTATAAAGGACTGCGCGAAGCGAGAGGGACCTAAATGCGCAACATGCTTGCATTTTAAGAAGCCTAGTAATCATATTACAGGCGCTGCTGATTGCCCGGCGAGACTCATGGCCGAGAAAAGATACGTAAACTCGATCGATTATGGAGGCGCCTAAAGATACCCCCAATAAATATTTATCATAATATTGGTTTCTGCTCTACTTAGTGAATAAATCGAACTCTAAAATAATTTCTTACAAATTCAATATGAGTGTTACGTAATAGACAATGACCCAGTGTTGCGATTTGCTGATGCGCGGTTTTATGTCGCTAACACACAAAACTGCACACCAACAATCATTCAATAATTGTTGGTGTGCAGTAAATACATAATTCGTGTTATAATTAACACGAATTATTTACTTACCTGTTTTTATAACTTAGATTCTTACTTATACTTTATTTGCAAACTTTGTTATTTAGGCGATGTGTTAAATTTAATTTAGTATTTAAGTTTTTACCTATGTATATATACATACATATATAGCACTATATTTGAATATATCTTAAGTCTGTTCCTTGCGTTACTTTAATGAATTTGTTGTATTGTAAGGCCCCGTCACCTGTGATACAGTTTCTTAACTAGTACAGGGATGGGTGACCTTTCTACTAGTTTAATCATTTTGTACTTATAATTTAATATGTTTACCTTTACACAATATTCGTAGTATTGATTATGGAAATAAATTATTATTATAGTTCTAACGGCTAATGGCTGTACGTGCTTTCCAAGACACGGGGTTTTGCAATACTGCCAACTTTCTAACTCCGGACTACAATTGACACAGAAAAACTTAGTAACATTTTTGTTTGCCTGAATCGAGATTCAAACTATAACGATTTAAACCCGAGACCTCACGCACTGCAATGCCGCATTTTCTACCGCTACGGAACTGAGGCAGACGACACAGGCAGACTATGCCAAATATCATATATACGACCATCCATATCGTACATATTACCGAAAAGGTTGTCATAGCCTGTATATAACCCAACCTAGCAGTGACACTTGTAAAACTTCCTGCTGCCGTCATATAGTAATAAACCCTCAATAAATTCTTCAATGAAATATGCACTTGGCAAACAAAGATTAACATCGCTAGCATACTGATACTATCTTCATACCGATATAAAATCCAGTTATCGACAGATAAACACATAGAATCTACAGCTGTTTGTCGATGTTTGACAGGCCTGATAAATAGTTACGTTTATCTAAAACGTGTGATATTATCTATGTATAACAGACACGATGTCTTAATCTGATAAATTGTGTTGTTATCCTTGAAGAAAATATATCTATATGTTAAAACGTGAATAGAAAACTTTGTACCCATTTTAAAACTGATTACGCGCACGGAAAAGAGAGAATTTATTTTTTAAAGACAACTGCCGCATTGGGACTTATTTATGTGTCGTGTCGTGTTACTCGGTGATAATACAGTATTCTAATGGTGTTTTTTAAAGGGAAAACTTCTTTAGGCGCGTTGAGCACTTCATGGGTGAACAAAAATCATAGAACTCCCGTCATCGTCACGCTTCCACGCTTTCCATTTTTGAGTTATTTTAGAATATTAACAATATCTCAGAAATGGTGCGTCCTACGCAAAAAATAACGAAGTTTTGACCCCCTTAATAACTCCTAAGAGAGTATCAGGAATCCGATCCGCCCTTTGTTTTTTTTTGTTTGTTTATAAAGAAGTGTTTATGATCAAGAATTAAAGTTTTCACTTCTATCGGCAGTCCCCAAACACTGGCCCAATTTTTTTTAATTCGCTTGTGTGGTTTTGAGTTAAAACAAACAAAAATCAAATCATTCCTCTTTATAATATTAGTATAGATATAGATGTTGTAAAACTCCACTATTTTACAACAAAGGCGGCTAAAAAGCATTCAGCCGGCGACAACGACATACCCTTCCTTATAAGTCCGATTAAAACAACAGAACGTAGTCTTGTTTATTGTGGTTATTTAGCTATAAGGAATAACGGTAGTCCGTTGTTTGAATGTTTGTAAAGTCTCCCGCAACACAGAATTTATTCCTACTGCGAGATTTGTCTTAATTAAACAAAGAAATACACAGAAACTAAGTAAGCACTGTAAATATTAAATCTGTTATCCAATTCCAGAAAAATACTATTGTATAAAATCAATACAATCCATGCTATGCTACAGTGAATAGATTTAGGTATGATTAAACAGTCATTTATATCAAAAATCACGGTTACCTAATACTTCAAATTCTGATAAGACGCTTATCATCAAATAACAGTAATTTGCTGTTTAATAAATAAATTAAATAAATGCGTTGTACGTTCAATGGCGGCGCTTCGATTCGGTACAAAAACTATCTGTAATTTTTTAGGATATAACGCGATATCAAACTGAAGGATAGGTAGTTCAGTGAGTAGGTATATGTTGCTTATTCTCTTTAATATTCATTATACGTTTAAAATATAGGAAAACATCTATCTATCTCTATTTAATTTCAAACATCCTAACTATATCTATACAAATAAATAAAATTCAAGTATCTGTTTGTAATGTCAAAATAACAGCTTTTTATTTAATGCATATGAAAGTATATAAGATACCTATACGAAAACATCTATTTTAAAATTTTTGTCATCCTGTCTGTCTGTTTGTTCCGGCTAATCTCCGAAACGACTCAACCGATTTTGACGGGATTTTCACTGGCAGATAACTGATGTTATAAGGAGTAACATAGGCTACTTTGATTTTAGAAAAAAATAGGGTTCCGCAGAGTAAAACACTTTTTAATTAAAATCTACGCGGACGAAGTCGCAGGTAACAGCTGTCTATACTAATATTATAAAGCGGAAAGATTAGATTTTTTGTTTGTTTGTTTGTTTGTAAGGGCTTGACTCAAAAACAACTCAACCGATTTTATAAATTCTTTCATCAATGGAAAGCTATATTATCACCGAGAAATATAAGATATCTTATTTAAAAAAAAAGTACCGTTACTAATATAACCTAACCTAACCTACTTTGTTGCGAGCGAAGCCGCGCGTTAAAGCTAGTAATACTATAAATACGAAAGTGAGTCTGTTTAATTGTTACGCTTTCATCCCTACTACTCCAAATCATCATGAAATTTCGTATACACGTTGTCAGGGATACGGAATAGGACATAAGGTACCTTTCATCTAGAAAAAGTACTATTACCAACCTAGCCTCACCTTTTTTTTTTTTTTTGGTACCCAGGAAAAATGGAGAAATGCTTGATATGCACTATCCGCCGGCTAGGGGACGGCACCGGAGGGGCGTGTGGGACTCCCCATTCTGGTATACCCACAAGAAAACCTGGGGTGTAACCTAACCTTACCTATATTTACGCGAGCGAAGCCGCGGGAAAATTAAGTTTTAGATCAAGGGATTCGTATAATCTATACTAATGTTATAAAGCTGAATAGCTTGTTTATTTGGTTGAACGCGCTAATCTCAGGAACTACTG
Organism: Catocala sponsa; assembly: GCA_963564715.1. Classification (NCBI taxonomy): domain Eukaryota; kingdom Metazoa; phylum Arthropoda; class Insecta; order Lepidoptera; family Erebidae; genus Catocala; species Catocala sponsa. The sequence goes on from OY751352.1 coordinate 4,504,753, forward strand.
GTACGATTTGAAAAATTATTTTAGTGTTGGATAGTGCATTTATCGAGGAAGGCTATAGGCTATATAACATCACGCTATGACCCACGGGGGCGGCGCAGTAATCATAAACGCGGGTGAAACCGCGGGCACATCTAATCTATACTAATATTATAAAGCTGAAGAGTTTGTTTGTTTGTTTGTTTACTTGAACGCGCTAATCTCAGGAACTACTGGCCCGATTTGCAAAATTCTTTCAGTGTTAGATAGCCCGTTTATCGAGGAAGGCTATAGGCTATATGTCATCACGCTAAGATCAATAGGAGCGGAGCACCAATGAAGAATGTTTCAAAATCGGAGAGTATTTTTTCCTTTTGAGAGCTTCCGCTGCGTGCGCTGCGTAAACAGTTAAAGTTTCGCAAAAATCATGTATGACAGAATTGTTTCCCTTTAAAAGTTCTAAAAAAAAGTCCGCGATAGCATATGTCTATCTTTTAAGGTTGGCTCACTATAACCATTTTTATGCTAACGAAATTTGTTCTAAAATAATGCATTATTTGCGAAGGTATTTTTATAAACATGATATTAATCCTTATCCAAATAAATACGTTATTCATCACAAGTATTTAATTTAAAACAAAATTGCCCTTTACATCATTCGATTTCAATGAATATCTTAGGAGATATAGCAGTTTTAAAATAACATCGCAGCAAAATAATTACCCATTACAGACATAGTACAAACGATATTTCTCCTGGTTTATTCTGCGTGATTACTACTGGTTCGATTTGAAAAATTCTTTTAGTGTTAGATAGCCTATTTATCGAGGAAGGCTATAAGCTATATAACATCACGCTACGACCCACGGGGGCGGCGCAGTAACGATAAACGCGGGTGAAACCGCGGGAACATCTAGTAATATTATAAAGCTAAACAGTTTGTTTGTTTGGTTGAACGCGCTAATCTCAGGCACTACTGGTTCGAATTGGAAAACTATTTCAGTGTTGGATAGCCAGTTTATCGAGGAAGGCTTTAGCCTATATTGTTATATAGCCTATAGCCTTACGCTACGACCAGTAGGAGCGGAGCATAATTGAAAACTATTGCAAAAAACGGGGGAAATTATTTTATGTGAAGCAGGTCAGCTAGTCATATATTTTATAGTTTGTGATGTTCTATGGATGGGTGTTGCTCTGCTCTATCACGTGTAAATTGTAAAATGAATTGGGATAAAATTTGGAACAAAGTTAGATCATGTCATGGATTACGTATAGGTACGTATTACGACATAGGATACGTTTAGTCACGTTACGCATTCCCTCGAAATACACATGTGGGCGAAGTCACGAGAAACTGGTTTTATAAATAAGAAAGACTGTATGGCGTAGGGAACCATATGAGCTCTTATCACTTATATCACCATGCACGAATCAAGTAATCTCACACAACGTTCACAGTACACACTTCACAGATCTTTTAATCTTATACGGTATTTATGATGTATCACCATTTTAGACAAATAAATACCTAGTGCCAGAAACATATTTTCAGATACGAGACCATCTTATGATGACGATCATCTCATTACGCGTAAGCGTCGTTTTATTTTTGTTACACAATTAATAATAATAATAATAATATTTTATCACATACACACAACACCATCTAGCCCAAACTAAGCTGAGCTTGTACTATGGGTACTAGACAATGGATAAACATACATATATACTTTTTTTTTTGTAAATACCTACATATTATACATAGAAACACCCAGACCAAGACAAACATCAATGTTCTCGCACACAAATGTTTGACTTGTGCGGGAATCGAACCCGCGACCTCAGGCGTGGCAGTCGGTTACACTAACCACTACGCCACCGAGGCCGTCAGAGCAAGTGAGTGATCCACAAATGGTTGTTCCGATTTTGGATGTTCTTTCTGTCCGTATTTTGAATGTTTGTAAAGTCTCGCGACACAAGAATTATTCATAGTGCGGACGTTGTCATAAAGATAAAACTAAGTATTTTATTACTAAATCACGTTTAAACCGCTGAACGGTTTGTATAAAACATAGCACACAGAACATGACCTGGATTTATACTGGATTAATCCTCGTAATACCTTTCGGTAGCGGGCAAAGCATATATATAAAGAAAGTAAATATTTAGGTCCTGCACGGGTAAATCTATTCTAATCTATATCTATACTTCTATACTAATATTATAAAAGCGAAAATGAGTTTGTTTGTTTGTTTGTGACCTTTTCACGCCTAAACCACTAAACCGATCACACTGAAATTTTGCATATACGTTGACAGGTGTACAAAAACGGACATAGGCTACCTTTCATCCCGAAAAAAAATACTGTTCCCGAGGAAAACAACAATAACGTTCTTATGATAATAGATGGCGCCACGTGTCTTTCGAATCATGATTGAATCATATTATTACAAGCAGAGTACAACCCGAATTGATTGTCAAATTCTAAATTAACGCGAGCGAAGCCGCGGGCAAAAGCTAGCATATAATAATATCAGCCCTGTATTAAACTGTCCCACTGCTGGGCACTGGCCTCTTCTCACTATGAGACCCTTCTCAACCCTTTAGGCCATAGTCCACCACGCTGGCCTAGTGTGGGTTGGCAGACTTCACATATCTTCGAGAACATTATGGAGAACTCTCAGACATGCAGGTTAAAGAGGAAAGATTTGATTTTTGTTTGTTTCTTTTAAAGATTGAAAGAACTCAAAAACTACGTAAACGATTTAAAAATTCTTTAGTCATTAGAAAGCTACATATATTATCACCAAGTAACATAGGTTAGGTATGGCTAATCCTATGTCGGATGAGGCCAGAGACTTATATAAGTTATATTATAAATACATAGGTACATAATGTATAGTGATGAAACGTGGTTATAATGGGGCGACATAGTCCTAATAATAATATGACTAAGCTACGCATATAAAGAAAAAAAAATTGGGGCGGTCTCTGTGGACTGGCGATAGAAGTGAAAACTTTAATCCTTGATCATAAACACTTTCATATAAACAAAAAAAAAATAAACAAAAAAGAAAGGGGCGGGTTGGATTCCTGATACTTCCCTAGGAGCTTTTAAGGCGGTCAAAATTTCGTTATTTTTTGCGTAGGACGCACCATTTCTGAGATATTGTTAATATTCTAAAATAATTCAAAAATGGAAAGCGTGGTAGCGTGACGATGACGAAACGTTACGATGACGCGAGTTCAGTTCTATGATTTTTGTTCACCCAAGAAGTGCTCAACGTGCCTAAAAAAGTTTTCACTTCAAAACATTGGTTATATTTTGTTCAAAAAAAGTACCTAACCTAACTTAATTTTACGCAAGCGACGCCGCGGGAAAAGCTAGCCATTGATATAAGTAGAAATATGTATTTTATTTTATGCTAACAAATCTCACTGTATGTTATGTCGTAGGTACTATATTAGCAAGGTCGACAGAATTCCGCAAACAGTTGACATAACTGAATAAGCTTCGGTGAACAATCATGTTGCTATATCATATAATATTACTCCTATTTTATGAAATATGCTAAGTTCAATATGAGTAAGCAACAACACATATGCTGGGTTGAAAATACTAATAAACATTTAGCTTTTGTTCTACTACTTTTCGTAATTATACTTTTTATAATATTATACTTTTTATTACACATAAAAGTGCATTGCTACCAGTTCATAAGTAATTATGTAATCATTTATCTGTAATTTTAAAGGGAAATAAATTATTATTATTATTAATTCGTAATTTGATTTTTTTTATACATAAAGACAAATACTGAAATTAGTTGCTCTAATTGCACTACTAAGAATAATTACACGTGGTCGCAACCAAAGCAGCGGCCCGAGCGTAAGACAGATAATAACAGAGCTCGTGCGGCGCATATTCAAATCGGCGCGCGGCCGCCATAGTAAAATTGTATAGAGGATTTGAAGTGGTTTTTTTATAAATATGTATTTATATTTATTGTCAACCAATAACTTAAATATTTGGGACCGACAAATTGTAATATAACTATTTATGTTTTGTTTAAGCTATAAAATAGGATAGATCTCTACTGTTATAATCTAAAAATCACGTAACACGAGCTTACGTTTTTGCATTTTTGTAAATTTACGTAATTTTGTAGGCGAATATATTAATTATTTTAAGATTTTTACACGGAGTAATTGTAAACACATTCATTGTTATGGTAAATGTATATTTTATATTTGATGGTAAATGTATATTTTATATTTGATGGTAAATGTATATTTTATATTTGGATTAAACAAAAAGTGTTGATATTATTCACTTAACTGTGACCGCCTGTTTTGGCACATTTAGCTCGGCGTAGTCTTACACCAGTGGAGGGAGGAGGCGCTGCACCATGTGGAATTTATTTATTTATGTCGACATCCAGTAGTTGTTACATTATTTTGTACATAACTAAAGGCCATAAATAGTAATTAAATGCACAAAATTTTAAGGTGTCACAGCATGTATAAATTATGTGTACCTTAATATGGAATGGAATAGAGGGCTCATGCAATTTTTGCTTGTTAAAGTATGTTTTTTAGAAATAGTTACAATGGAATTCTTGCAAACAAAGTCATGGACAGAGTCTAGTGATAAAAGAATATGCAAGCGTAATGGCAGGGTGCATGCACATTATTAGCTCCACATAATATACTTACTAGTTGGAGTGCGATATCTATTGGCACTTACGGCTGATAAACTTGAAAGTTTTGTTTATTATACACCACAAACTAGGCTTATCACGCTAATGACTGTACATAGGAAATGTAAGCATCGAGTATGGATGCGGAATATAAAAAAACGAGTCCTTTTAGCTACGGATAGTTGATTCCGTCATTCTTTTTATAGAATACTAGCTTCTGCCCGCGGCTTCGCTCGCGTTAATTTAGAATTTGACAATCAATTCGGGTTGTACTTTGCTTGTAATAATATAATTCAATCATGATTCGAAAGACACGTGGCGCCATCTATTATCATAAGAAGTTTTTGTTGTTTTCCTCTGGAACAGTAATTTTTTTCGTTCGTTCGTTTCTGTACATCTGACAACGTATATGCAAAATTTCAGGATGATCGGTTCAGTGGTTTAGGCGTGAAAAGGTAACAAACAAACAAACTAATTTTCGCTTTTATAATATTAGTTAGGAAGTTAGTGTTAGGATTAGGATTAACTGCGCTCCACAGTTTCATCCGCGTATGTCCCAATACCGTGGGAATATCGACATAAAAGTAGCATATATGTTAATCTCATGTGCAGCTATCTATATACCAAGTTTCATCGCAATCAGTTAAGTAGTTTTTGCTTGAAGTGGTAACAAACTTCCATCCATCCTCACAAAATTTTATATTTATAATATAAGTAGGACTAGACTTTAGTAGTAGTAGAGCCTCACTGATTTCAGCATGTATCCGGCTCAACTGGGGAAGGACTACCCTCTCACAGAATATCGAAGTGAAATAGCAGTATTCCTACTTTTGTGTTTCGTTCGGTGAGTGAGAGTGCCGGAGGCCCATCAATCACCCGCTTTCCCCCTTCCCGCTCCTTTTCCTTTCTACTTCCTTATTCTTCCTTTCCTAAAGGGTCGGCAACGCGCAAGTGATGCCTTTGGTGTTGCAGGCGTTCATAGGCTACGGTGACCACTTACCATCAGGGGGCCGTACCTATGCTTGTTTGCCACCTAAGTAGTATAAAATATATATATATATATACTACTCAAAACAAAATAAGGGCCACTAGTTTATTTACATTTAAGTGCACTTTAGTAAACTGAAAGTAACTGATAAGTAGCATTATATTGATATTACGAACTCTTTGGTGTTTGATCTCTTTTATGCTGGTGTTCGTGTTCCTGATTTGAAAAGTATTGGCCATCATTTTAAGAAAAAAATAATTGGATGTTATTCTTATGTTTTTCTTCGATTGTCTTCTTAACTTGTTTCGGTTATTTTAGGGAAAAAGTTTTACTTTTTCAATTTTAATTGATTCATTTATAATCTCGCGTTAATCGTGCCACCAGTACGAAGGCACATGGATACAATTACAGCAACCAGAGCCATAACTATGATTCAAGAAGGACGTTCTCAGCGTTACGTGGGTTTGCAGTTGGGTTTTTCTCGAAGAGCTGTCCAAAATGTATGGAATCGCTTCCAAGAGACCGGCAATGTTGCCAGGAGACCCGGTTCAGGTAGAGTTCGTGTAACAACGGCGTACGAGGATCGGTACGTCCAACTAAGTGCTCGTCGAGATCGTACAGTAACGGCCCGTAAGTTACAACACCACCTACGACTGATAACGGGTACCCGTGTCAGTGATCAAACTATACGTAATCGATTGCACGAAGACCAGCAAATGTCAAGACGACGAGTTGTTCGAATTCCTCGGACCAGGGTTCAACGTGCAAACCGTTTAAGATTCTCCCGTCAGTATTTGAACTGGGGGATTAATCAGTGGGATAAGGTGCTTTTTACAGACGAGTGTAAAGTAAAATTTTTTAATGATGATCGGCGTGTTAGAGTGTGGAGACAACGCGGCGAGCGGTTTTCGGAGTCCTGCATCCACGAAGTTGACCGTTTCGGTGGTCCCAACGTAATGGTTTGGGGTGGGATTAGTTTACACGGTAAAACCGAGCTCACCATTTTAAATGCGGGTACCGTAACTGCAGAACATTACATCGAGGACGTCATCAGGCCTCAAGTGATCCCATTTGCACAGCGAGTGGGGCCTGGATTCAGCCATCATGTTTTTCATTCAAAATGGCCAATTTCATTATGTACTTAAAAAACAATTCATGATCATTATTTTAAACAATTGTTAGTCTATATTATAACCAATAACATTATTTTGTAGTTACATAAGTTAAACAATTTAATGTCTTTATTGTTTTCATGGTACAGCAAAAAATCTTAGTGGCGCTTATTTTGTTTTGAGTAGTATATATATATATATATATATATATATATATATATATATGTATGTATATATATACGATCAGATTAAATCCGTACTTGATATTATAAATGCGAAAGTGAGTATGTTTGTTTGTTTGTTACGCTTTCACGCCTTAACTTAAATACTCGACCGATCATGATGAAATTTCGCATACATGTTGTCAGGGGCACAAAAACGGACATAGGATATAGTTCAGCCACGTGAGTGAAGTCGCGGGCGCAATCTAGTGTGATTATAATGGTATAAAGTTAACGTTAAAGATATCGTCTGAAACCTATTAACTTAAGGTTCCATTTCATGTATTTTTATGTTATTTAAATTGTGTTGATCTCATCGTTTTATGTAAATATCATTGCCATACGAGAGGAAGAGCCGCTCGATTGGTAATGATTTCCGCGCCTTGCCAACTGATTGTTATATGTAATAGCACGAATGAACCGGCTTCCTTATGGAAGTACTAAAGAAAATCAGCGTTCATAGTTACTGCGTTTTGCCCGGTAAGAATAAGTTTTTTATTTGTTTCCTTCGCTAATACCATCTTTTACTGAGGAAGATGCCGTTTTGTCAGGTTCGATTTGTAAATGATGTTAGATAGAAATGGCATATTGTCATGTCAGTTGAGTGAACTCGCAAAAGAAAGAAAGAAAGAAAGAAATATTTTATTTTAATGTAACATTGCAACACACAATCAAAACTATTTCATAACAAAAATGTGTAACAGTAATAATATAGTTAGAGAGAAAATTATAAATAATTTAAAATAAATAATAAAACTTATATACCAACATTATTATAAATAATATAGAATACACATAATATATATATGGAGTCCTTGCTGTTCAATGTGCGTCGCAGTGTTCATTAAAAAGAGATGTTGCTCAGCATAATGCCGCACCGCATGCGAGTTGCGATACAGCGCTGATTTTCAGCAATACCTCAATAGTGATTATGAGCGTAATAAATAATACAGTTCAAATGAATACCACCAAACCACAAACAAAACCCAAAAAAAAAACGTTTCCTTTATTATTACAGATAAAGAAATAGATTGCAGATAAATTAAACAAATATACCTACATGCCAATATTTTTATTATTGTAGTTAAAACTATAGATGTGCCTGAAAATATGAGTAAGATTTAAATACTTGGCGATCTTAAATTAGGAGTCTATTTGTCGATTTAATAAATATTTTTCATAATTTGTCTTAAATATTGAGTTTGTTTTAAAGGTAGTAAGTAGATCCTCGCTGGTTTCATCATGAATGGGCCGGATCGACCGGGGTAGTACTACCCTCTCACAGAAAACCGGCGTGAAGTAACGGTACCCGTACGTTGCGTTTCGTATCGGTGAGTGAGAGAGCCGGAGGCCTAGTTACCCCGATCCTTTTCCTATCCTTTCCTTTGTCCTTTCCCTCCTTCATTCCTTTTTAAAGGGCTGGCAATGCACTTGTAACTCCTTTGGGGTTGCGGGTGTCCATGAGCGGCGGTAATCGCTTACCATCAGGCGATCCGTCTGCTCGTTTGCCCCCGTATGCCATTAAAAAAAAAGGTCTGCTACAAATAGTTTCATATTTTGACTGCAGGGATGGCGTTGTGGTTTAAGCAGTCGCTTCAGCTATGCCACTGCGCTGAGTGTTGTGGGTTCGAGTCCCATACGAGACAAAAACTGTGTGATCTACATATACCTAGTTGTTCTAAGTCTGGGTATTATTTGTGTCCGTTGTTTCCATGTTTATAATGTTCCCCGCAACAGGCATTATTCCAAGTTGTCTTTTTTAAAGGAAAAAAAGCAGAATTAATTTTATTACTCAATAGATGTTCCCGCGATTTCACCCGCGTTTATCGTTACTGCACCGCCACCGTGGGTCGTAGCGTAATGTTATATAACCTATATATGCCTTCCTCGATGAATAGGCTATCTAACAATAAAATAATTTTTCAAATTGAACTAGTAGTTCCTGAGATTAGCGCGTTCAAACAAACAAACAAACTCTTCAGCTTTATAATATTAGTATATATTATAATTATTATTAAACAACATTGCGTCGTATTCCAGCGATGGATAGGGCTTCTAGGAAGAAGTCTGAAGAGTTTGTTTGTTTGAACGCGCTAATCTCCGGAACGACTGGTCCGAATTGAAAAATTCTTTTAGTGTTGGATAGCTCATTTATCGAGGAAGGCTATAGGCTATATAATGGACGCTCTCGACCGGTTACAGCGGCGGGCTGTCCGTATCATCGGAGATCCAGAGGTCACGAGTTCACTGGAACCTCTGCAACTCCGTAGAGACATTGCCTCATTGGCATGTTTCTACAGAATATACCACGGGGAGTGCTCTGAAGAGTTATTCCACCTTATCCCGCCCTCCCCTTTCCTATCCAGAACAACGCGTGCTGGGCTCAGATGCCATCCTTACACGGTAGAGTCGATTAGAGCGCGTACCAAAAAGTTTGGGTCCTCATATCTCTGCCGAACGACCAAGGCATGGAATTCTCTGCCAAGGCACGTGTTTCCTTCTTCCTTCAATCCTGGGTTCTTTAAGCGGGGCGTGAAAAAGCATCTTCTCAGGCCGTCAAAGTAGAGACCTCAACATCGCCTCGGCTACTGTGGGGGCGATGTGGAGGCCACTGCTCTTAGACCACACGACTGCTTACCATCAGGTGGAGTGTGGTCATTTTGACGAGCAAAATAAAAAAAAAAAAAAAAAAAACATCACGATACGACCCACGAGGGCAGCGCAGTAATCATAAACGTGGGTGAAACCGAGGGCACATCTAGTATTATAATATAACTAGATGTTCCCGCGGTTTCACCTGCGTTTATCGTTACTGCGCCACCCCGGTGGGTCGTAGAATGATGTTATATAGCCTATACGATGTTTACCGAGAAGCCACCGTTAGTTAACTATTTAAATACACATAAAACTTCGAAAAGTTAAAGGTACGTGCTTTAGAATCGTAACCTCTACGTGCCAATTCAAGGGCTTTCACTTTTTTTTTAACGTGTGGTAATGCTTTGGCGTATACCCCTCCGCGGGGGCGGGCGGAGGGGTTATGTCGGACTCGCCGGGGTAAAAGAAAGAGATGTTGAAATGATAATGGACCTCTCGGAATACCGACCAAACCTACCACGGTGTTCCTCGACAAAACCACTATCGGCGAGGCCGCGCAAATCACTTGCACATGCGGTGGCGACCCCGCCGAAAGGTTTTCCACTAGGTTATCGCTACTTAAGATTGCTTGGTTATGGTAAAGGTAGACTTACGCGCGCCTCTGTGTCGTGTCCGTCTCCTCTCTAGGGGGGGACAGTAGGGACTTTTTTAAGAGGATACCATATTGGGTAGGTCTTTTCGTGTAGTGGCCTGCCGTTATACGGCGGGCCGAAACCTCGGCGGGGTCGCGACCGCATGTGAAAGTGATTCGTGCGGTCCCGCCGATAGTGGTTTGTCGAGGAACACCGTGGTAGGTTTAGTCGGTATTCCGGGAGGTCCATTTTATTGTTTTAATATCTTTCTTTTACCCTGGCGAGTCCGACATAACCCCTCCGCCCGCCCCTGCGGAAGGGCATGGGTCAAGGCATTCCCTCAAGAAAAAAAAAATGGTGAAGGTACACTTCGATAAATATATTGTTATTATCTTTAGTTTTTTATAGTCAGTAGTATATTGCTTTAATGGCTGTAACACCTTGTTAATCTGTGTTGTAAAATACTGAAATTATATTTAATTTTAAAAGAGTGGCTGTGAGTTTCTTGCAGGTTTCTTCTCATAGGCTCAACCCTTTGCCTGAACCTAGCAACTAACCTAGATGTAGCTTCAGTAACTCAGTAAATTCACTAACCTATATACTTTGACGTACATAAGTGTTACTTTGTGACCTAAATGAATAAATGACTTGACTAATTTATACTAGTATATTTTATTATATATATATATATATTTTTTATACTACTAAGGTGGCAAACAAGCATATGGCTCACCTAATGGTATGTGGTCACCGTAGCCTATGGACGCCTGCGACACCAGAGGCATCACTTGCGTGTTGCCGACCCTTTAGGAAAGGAAGTGGAAAGGAGAGGGAGCGGGATGGGGGAAAGTACGATTGGGCCTCCGGCACTCTCACACACCGAACGAAACACAACAGTAGGAATACTGCTATTTCACGTCGATATATATATTATACTAGTATATATTTAATTGTTAGTTGCTCACGGGAGAATTTTAAAATAGCCTGAAATATTTGTCACATATCCAATTTAAAGAGTCTTGTATAGTTATATATAACACGGTTCTCTGATCCCGAGGTACAGACACAATGCTTTCATTGTGTCTGCTTTCTGACTTTCTCTTTATTCCCTATCATTTTTTCCTTGTCTACATCATAAAGAGACCCACTGTGCAAATAACAGCTTTACGCACAGCTCAAACCTTTGGTCTTTCCATGGGTTTGAGCTGGACGTTGATGAGTCAATAAGTAAGTCTGAACTTACCGTTTATATCTTTTTATGAAATAAATTTTATACTTTTAGTTGCTTTAGAGCATTAGTTTCTAAAGTGGTCCAAGTGGGCCCCGAGGGAGTCCACGGGAGACTCGACGGGAGTCTACGTTGGCGTGACAAAAAAATGGAGGCTCACAATTTCATAAGCGGGGGTTCACAAAAATTTATTTACTATAGATAGTGAAGAACTAATATTCTGTAACAGTGGTCTTGACCCTACCGATTTTTCGGTAGAGAATTACTAAATTGTATGAACTTGTTTAGCTGCAGAAGGTCAACCGGAATCAGCTAAATTTTGAAAGTGGTCTATGGTGGAAAAAAAGTCTGAAAACCTCTGCTTTAGAGAATAGTTATTTATAAAGATAATTCTGGTATTTAAAACACTACATGTTACGTTGATGCTAAATTCATGTAGTCTAAATCATTATAAATGTAAAAGTTACTTTCTATTTGCTACGTAATAGCAGTTAAACATATTCAAGTACCTATACAGATAGTTTGACAGATGGGGAACGACATAGACTATTTTATAAAAAAAATCAACGGGTTGCACTCCGGGAGTGCCGGCAGAAGTGAAAACTTGAATACTAACGTTGTGCATTTTTGATATTTTGGAATGGTTAGGGAATAATTTTGCACGAATTGCTTTAATTACCAGTATAAAAGTACTATTTATGTGGTATGTGGTAAAATACAATATTCATTTATTGCGCTATCGTACACAAACATCACAATTTTCCCTCCGTCTTACAAATTTTCGATCAGGTCACGTGTCCTGACGCGAGTTTAACATGTTTTACCCATCACAAAAAAAGTGTATAACGCCGCTAAAGAAGTTTTCACTTCAAAAACCATAAACAAAGTTATGAGTGTTGTTTAGAGATAAATATACCATAATGTTTCGCGCCTACCATTCGCTAAAGCGTAACAAATGTATGAAACTAAATTCAGTAAAATAACCGGCCATTAGATTAAACATATTATTTAAATACTTAAATAAAACTTACCTGCTTTTTGAACGGTGTAATCCATCCGGATTTTTGATTCGCCATTTTTAAATAATATAATATCACAGCACTTTATCACAAGTATCACTGGCCCAGTTGGACGTCCAATGCATTTGACAGCATGCCTGCGAATACCACTTGTCGGCTTACGATAACAATCTGATTTTTATTGTTGATATGTTTTTACATTACAATGTGATGTGTTTTTGCTTTAGAGAAACTGATAAGTGCCATTGATGTATTACAACTAAAATAATACATTGGAATTAAAGGACTTTATATCACGTATTTTATTGTGGTTTATTTTTAAATAAAACCTTTCTACGATGGCACAAATAGTTTTAATAGTTTCAAACTGTGTTTTTTTATATATAAACATTAATAAAAACCTTTTCATTGTGCTTAAATATTGAAGCCACTTTACTTGATACACTTTTAAAATATATGGATTTTAGGTTAAACATATATTATATTGATTGCCGTCGCCTAGTGGTCGAAATTCGACCATATATAATTTAAAATATAACTAGACGTTTTATTTTTAAAGTTAAATAGAGATCGCATCATTTAATGTCAGATTCTAAGTTTTTATAGCTTTGTGCAGAAAATGCTACCTTGTTTTTTCATTAGCTCAGATTTTTGAAATTATTATGGTCGTAAATTAAATTTGATAGATCTATTAAATGGACTCGCATAATTGTACAAGCCCTATTTAAAACATAATCGGAGTTTCCTGTATAACATATGAGTTCGAGACTTAATCGTGTTAAAGATTACAAAACGGAAAATAGTCGTAATAATAATTATTATATTACTAGCTTTTGCCCGCGGCTTCGCTCGCGTTAATTTAGAATTTGACAATCAATTCGGGTTGTACTCTGCTTGTAATAATATAATTCAATCATAATTCGAAAGAAACGTGGCACCATCTATTATCATAAGAACGTTTTTGTTGTTTTCCTCGGGAACAGTAATTTTCTTCGGGATGAAAGGTAGCCTATGTCCGTTTCTGTACACCTGTCAACGTATATGCAAAATTTCAGGATGATCGGTTCAGTGGTTTAGGCGTGAAAAGGTAACAAACAAACAAACAAACAAACTCATTTTCGCTTTTATAATATTATATAGTTAGGAAGTTAGGATTAGGATTAGGATGATATTATAGTAGAAACCGTAGATGTAAAAATGTATGTCTACGCTTATACTTTCATTCTAGTTCAAACACAATACTTTTATTGGCACTTTGAATTTAGAACGTCCATTTTATTCTACTATAGTTTTGTTTTTAATTTCAATATAAACCAGCCAATGTATTGTGTATGTACCTTTTTGTGCGTACCTGAGAGGCGTAGTAGAGCAAACAACGAACGCATTCATGCTTCAGCCATACAGAACAAATTGAATGAGTTTAGAAAGAGTGGCTTGCATATTCTATACAGGGACCACAAAATAAAAAAATACAGAGCCAAGACAAGAGAATGTAACGTGGAAAAGTGGTAGTCGTAGTTTTTCTGAACAATAAAGATTATTATTATTAAAACAATAGAGTAATAAATGTTTTAAGCAAAAGAAAAAAAAACCTTGTAACAGTATTTAAAAGACTAAGCAGATTTCATTTCAATTATGCATTGTTTCAATGTATTATTGGCGACACAGATTTTCGTACATATGAAATTAAATAAATATCACTTCTATTAAATAGCAGTACTCTTTGTGTTTATTATGAAACAATATCTGTTCTTACAATTCCACGAAATATAATGTTCAAAGTCTCATTTGTTTATGTTGCTAGTCTTCCACCATACAAGCATTTGCAAGGCATACGCGTTTTCTGAACGAGTGATGACGTAAATGCTCATGCGAGGACGTCATATTAATGTTGGTTTGGTGAGTTTACAAACATTAAACGTAGGTTCACGGTTGTTCTTCGAAGAGATAGGTAGACCGCACGGACGGCAGCGCGGAGGGGCGGTGGGGGTGAGAGCAGCGGTGTACGTGTGTTAGGCATCAACGGATTTAGTAGAGGCCAATGCGACATGAGATCGGCTTCAACGCCTACCGCGGCAGTGCGCGGTGCAGTGTGTTAATCATCTTACACGGGGACATGGGTCCAACATGCAGAGGCCCTTCGAGAGTTTTAGTTTAAAGTGAGATGAGACACTTACCGAGACACTAGCCGCGGCAGGTGTAGTAGACTATTCCTATTATTATAATACATATGGAATCTAATTATTCTGGTCTATGGGGATGGGTGTTTAATGGTTTGGTTAAATGGTTTGTTATTATTTTATATTTTATTGTGTTTTTATTTTTGATAAATGTTTATAACGTAGATTAGGTAATAAAATTAAGAGTGCATCTCGCCGTTAAACAATTACGTTTAGCGAGTTTATTAATACATCTAAATTACTATTATATAATCATTTCAACCTATTGCAGTCCACTGCTGGACATAAGCCTCCCCCAGGGTGCGCCACAAGGCCCAATCTCCCGTTTTCGCCATCCAGTCACCTCCAGCCACCTTTTTCAGGTCATCGGTCCATCTGGCCGGAGGGCGTCCTACACTACGCTTGCTGAGTCGTGGTCTCCACTCGAGAACCCGTCTGCTCCAACGATCATCGGTTCTGCGACAGATGTGACCAGCCCACTGCCACTTCAGCCTGCTACACTTCTGAACTACGTCAGTGACTTTGATTTTTTGTCAGATAGTCTCGTTCCGGAGTTTGTCCCTTAACGAGATTCCGAGCATACACCTTTCCATAGCTCGCTGAGTGACATGCAATCGGTGGGCTAGTTTCACTGTCAGGTTCCATGTCTCGGCTCCGTATGTCATGACCGGCAGAACGCATTGATTGAATACCTTGGTTTTCATATCTTCTATAATACAGTATTATAATACAGTATAATACAGTATTATAATAATTAAATCTCGATCTGGCAATTGCACTTACAGGTAGTTTTATTTTATGACGTCAAGACAATTCTGAAATAAGTAATTGCTTTGTAAGTAATTACTATTTGTTAATGCAAACAGTAATTGCTTTGGTCGGAGTTATTTCTTAATGTCTCAATGGGAAATAAATTACTTCTGATAGCATCTGGTACCAGTCTCGGTTGGTACAGAGTCTATTTATTTATTAGAAACTCAACAGCTGGTTTCCTAAACACATGAATAAGAAAGTAGATAGCACTCGTAATATTGAACAACGCCTTAAACACTAGACTTGTCGTAGAATTCATTGCTAGTACTACCTATAACAAAAGGTTATACTTAAGCCAATTACAGAGTTTCCTGGAATGTTTAGCGGTAAGAAGTGAAACACAGAGACAAACAATCAATCAGTAGTAATTACTAGACCCAAGCAATACCACAATGATAATTATAATAATAATATAATATTCTATCACATACACACAACACCATCTAGCCCAAACTAAGCAGAGCTTGTACTATAGGTACTAGACAATGGATAAACATACATATTATATACTTTTTTTTGTAAATACATACATATTATACATAGAAACACCCAGACCAAGACAAACATCCATGTTCATGCACACAAATGTTTGACTTGTGCGGGAATCGAACCCGCGACCTCATGCGTGGCAGTCGGTTACACTAACCACTACGCCATCGAGACCGACATGACATGATGACATGACATGATGTGATGTGACATGCTGCGTGGACTTATGCTATAAATTATTAGTTTATCATCATCATCATTATCATCAGGCTATAATAGTCCACTGCTGGACATAGCCCTCCCCCAAAGAGCGCCATAGCGCCCTGTCTTCAGCTTGCCGCATCCAGCATCTGCCTGCAGCCTTTCGCAGATCGTCATCCCACCTGGTTAGAGGGCGTCCTACACTACGTTTGCCGAGTCACGGTCGGTTAAGTTATTACTTATTCAACTTGAACTACCTAGTCGACTTGATAAATTAAACAGTGTTAGATCAGACGCCTGGCACGAGATTTGGCACATATTATATATGTATACGTCAACTTATTTTATTTTGTTTGAAATTTTCCTCATCGCTATAATATAAGTAGTTATGCAAAACTTTATATTGCAAACAACTTTGACTACATGGATAGCTTTGGTGGCTTAAGTGGTCTTCCTGGTCCTGCCTATGGGCAGTTTGAATGATTGTAAAAGCACCCCGAGATACAGGAATGATTCCTAGATTCATAGTTAAAGACATAATAATACATATATACTAGACATAGTTAATAGTAATATAATATAATATTCTATCACATACACATAACACCATCTAGCCAAAACTAAGCAGAGCTTGTACTATGGGTACTAGGTAATGGATAAACATACATATATACTTTTTTTTGGAAATACATACATATTATACATAGAAACACCCAGACCAAGACAAACATCCATGTTCATGCACACAAATGTTTGACTTGTGCGGGAATCGAACCCGCGACGTCAGGCGTGGCAGTCGGTTACACTAACAACTACGCCATTGAGGCGGTTAGGCTACATAAACATTCCTTATAATACTACTGAAGCGCCTACATGTTTCGCATCTACAGCGCAGCGTGTCGGGTCAATGTACAGCGAAACTCGTACATATACCCAATCATACATGATATAATCCTATATTTCAAATTCAGGTGTCATATGGGCATTGTGTGACAACTCCAGAAATTTAAAGATGAACCTCATCCATGATTTAAATCTTTATAGGCAAGACTTTTTTTTTTGTTTTTTTATACAACAAAGGTGGCAAACAAGCATACGGCCCACCTGATGTTAAGTGGTCACCGTAGCCTATAGACGCTTGCAACACCAGAGGCATCACTTGTGCGTTACCGACTCTTTAGGAAAGGAAGTGGGAAGGAGAAGGAGCGGAATAGGGGAAAAGGGTGATTGGGCCTCCGGCACTCTCACTCACCGAACGAAACACAACAGTAGGAATACTGCTATTTCACGTCGATATTCTGTGAGAGGGTAGTCCTTACCCGGTCGAGCCGGCCCATTCATGCTGAAATCAGTGAGGCTCTACTACTCTCAAAATACTATGCATTTCTGCTTATTGGTCACATTTGTCAACCTCATTACTAGGAGTTTGCTAATAAAAATCCAATAACACTTCCCTTAAATGGTGAATAAAACATATTTTGCAATCGATAGCAAACACGTGCAATTAGATCAACGAAGCAGGCAAACAGGTCACATTCAACAAGATGATACTCATTAATCTTTATTTACCGCCCGAAACTTATTTCAATGAGACTGGATGGCGACATATCAACTTGCTCGCAAACTTTTGTTAATAAAACTTCAATAAACATCAATTAATACCACTTAAGAAGTTATTTTTAGTCCCCTTCAATGCCCGCTGTCATAATGATACACAAAATAATCAGGCGAAATAATAAAAATAAGTACTTAATACCCGTACATCAATATTATAGGATCAGTAATTAATTATATTAAAAAGAAATACGGACATCAAAACATTTACAGAAAATGTTTTTGACAGATCTATTGCTGTCGCGGCAGGCTCGAATGTAATACCAATGTGTAAAAGAGATAACTATTGCTCTAACACACTGTATCTCTAAAATTATCATGTCGTGTTTATCTGTCAGCCTCGATGGCGTAGTGGTTAATGTAACCGACTGCCACGTCTGAGGTCGCGGGTTCGATTTCCGCACGAGTCAAACATTTGCGTGCATGAACATGGATGTTTGTCTTGGTCTAGGTGTTTCTATGTATAATATGTACGTATTTACAAAAAAAAAAGTATATAATATGTATGTATGTTTATTCATTGTTTAGTACCCATAGTACAAGCTCTGCTTAGTTTGGGCTAGATGGTGTTGTGTGTATGTGATAGAATATTATATTATATTATTATCTTTTTCGTCCTAAATTATGTAACTAATTCTAAAATTTCCACAAACTAATATGTAATGAGGATGCGGATTTCGGCAACGTCTGTATGATTTATTTATTTTATGGGTTTCGATTAATTTGTTTGCTGGTAGAAGTTAGCGAATTTTATAGTTTTTGAAGGTTCTTAGTACTTGTAGTAATCATGTTTTTTTTTTTTTTTTTTTAAGTCATTTATTCACTTGTAATAATAATAGTACTACATATAAATTTCCTCGCCAAGCTACACAGCTTGTTGGCGAGATGCGCTCGTTAACTATTATTTATTAAACCTTAAAACTAATTATTATTAGATATATATCTACAATACAATACAATACTAATTTTTTGTATCGACTGCATCGCTGGAGTGGACCTCACTAATAGTAATGTCAACAACTCCAAGCAGTAGACTCTTTAGCTTTGCTTTTAACGATGTTTTACTTATTTTAGGTTGTGTTCTTAATAATTCTATCTCGTTATATATTTTTGGGACTAGATATTCAGTAATTCTCGCTCCATAATGGTTTTTAATTTTTGGTTTAAGCAGCTTTCCTTTCCTTACATTTCTTGTTAGGAACATAGTGCCGGTGGTAGATATCTTCTGTGCGTGTATTTGTAATTAAACTCCTAAACGGCTGTACCGATTTTGATGAAATTTTTTGTGTGTGTTCAAGTGGATTCGAAAATGGCTTAGATTTGGTTTTCTTTTTGTTGTTTTTTTGTGTGTACAGGACAACGTCTGTTGGGACAGGTAGTAGATTATAAATAATAAGGTTTTTTGCTTCGTCTTAAAGATTATACAATTGATATTTATGCATATTTATCTTTTACGTGACTGTCTCGTCATGGCAGCGTAGCAGTAGTAAATTGGACTGCTGTAGACGAGATCTCGGGTTCGATTCACGAGACATGCAATGTGTGTTCTGAGGAATACATGATAGACCGAGCCAGGCAATCAATTGAAATTTTTCCGGCAGACACTAGATGGCAACAGGTTCGGGACCTATTACGTGGAATCTTAATTCATTTCTGCCAACCCAGTGAGGATAGAAGCGAGGATTTACATATAGTTTTCTCCACCAGAGAGATATAAGATGAGTCATTCTTTTTAATATTCATATTTCCAGTTAGACTGTTAAACGGCCACGTAAAGTATTTGAGTACGATCCCAAGGACTCTGAGTTTTCAAAATTATCGCTCACTTATACGGTTTAGAACAAAATCACGAGGAAATCAGCATGTCCGCGAATACTCTCTAATGTCTTCGAAGATCTGTGAAGTCTGCACTGGGCCACTATGGTGGGCTATGGTCAAGATCTTCTTATACAGAGAAGAGGCGATATAAGAACCAGTAGCTTTAAAACCCACTATTATTGTTTACAAGCGCACGAAACCGATACCTAACAGAAATGCATTTTTATATTATTATGTATATTTTTAGTACACTTACTTTTATAACCTGAAAAACTAGATCCGGTTATGGTCTTAGGCACTTCATAATTAAAAAACAAACATCAACACAAAACAAAAACAACAGCACTATACTTGTCAACAAAAACACATCAGCAATAGACCATTATTATAAAAATGATGAATATTTGAATAAAATGCACAAAGTTTTCCAAACATGTCCCGTGTTTTCACATTGTTTCACAAGAGTAGGAAAGTTACTGATGACAGCGAACTTCTTAGATAAGTATTAAAGAATCTATATATAGATTTCATGATGGCACTCTGCCATTTGCTAAAATGTACCTACTCCCTGTCATATTTAGCGAACTGTATGTGGCCAACTATAAGGTCACAGAAGGTGAACGTAGCGAATAGCGCTCTTCGCTTGCTAACGTAGCTGATATATAACATTTGGCAAAAACGTCGTGCTAAAAACACGGCACTCACGCTGAAATCGGGCACAATACTACATAACTGCTTTACGTGCAGTAAATTTTCCGATTCCGGGTTGCTTTTGAGAATTTCTTGACACAAAACTCCAAAAAAGTATTGTTGGAACCAAGGTTTGAACGCAACGCTCAGGCTTTCCAATTACTGTCATTTTCTACTAAGGTCGCTGTCTTATAAACAGGGTATCCTGAAGCATATTGATGTAATATTTTTGGAAGAACAATATTTATCAATTTCTATCATGAAAGGGGGGTAAACATATTGTTGTGTTAGTTGCGGAATGCGACGTAAAAAAGTAACGTCACGAATCATGCGATCGAGCGTGCTATAAAAGCGCGCTCGGCGCGCAATGACTCACTTTGACATCGAGCGGCGGACGGAACGGACATGCTGTGTGATCGCTGTTGGGTGATATCAATTATTTCTTACTTTATTTGCTAATGCATTTCTTGAATAAGTCAATGATTATTTAAAGGTTAACATGCGTCTGTTATTTTTTAAGCTGTTTCACATCCGATTCCTAACATCAGAAGTGGGATAAAGATTCCTTTGCTCACAAGTAATAGAACTAGGTTCTGGCGTTTACAAATAAAATGAACACAGCACATCGTTCTCAGTAAGGTAAGGTCTAACTACGTGAGGCTGTCACGTAATATTTGAGGACGGCCGAACGGTTACGCGTGAATCGAGTAGAGCAACAAGTCATCCAGCAGCTTCCGCACTACTGCTATGAGTTGGAGCTCTTGGCGGGGTCCTATGGCAAGAGGATCCAAGCAGCTGCTGTGGCGCGCGTGGTGCGCGAGCGCGCGGCGGCGCTGGCATCTTTTGTCGGGTGGCTCATGTCCGGTGACGTCATGGTGCATGTCGTGCGGCCGGGGCGGGCGTGCTGCTGCTGCTGGAGGCGCGCTCGCTGCGCCTCAAGCGGCGCGTGCCGGCGCACGCCGTGTGGCGCCTGTCGCTGTTGCCGCACGCCGACGACCTGCTCGTGGTGCACGTGCGCGCCTGCGCCGTGGACGCCGGCGAGCTGTCGCAGTGCTTCTCGCGCGACGCCGCCGACGCGCCCGGCTGTCTCTTCGGGGTGAGCGCACCGCACGCGCATTTCTACACAACGCACAGTTAAAGAAGAGTGGACGCCGGTTACGTGTGCCTTCTTCACTGGTGGTGAGTGGTTTAGCCACGTGCGCTTGCCGATGGCAGCTACCTATGGCGTGTGCTTTGTTGTTTAGAAGCCATGTGCGCTTGCCCTATGGCGTGTGTTTTATTGTCTAGAAGCCACGTGCGCTTGCCCGATGGCAGCTACCTATGGCGTGAGCAGTATTTGTTAAGGGAGGTTACGTACCTCGCAACCACATGCGCTTGCCCCACTGCAGCTTCCTATGGTGTGTGTTGGCAAACTATACTAGCTGGCATAGCGTTGCTATGGGGGACATCTCATTAGTTATGATTTCTGAATATGTTTTGTGAAACTATTGGATAGCAGTGTTCATGCACCGGTCATGGCTGTTTGAGTGCACGCTTACGGTTGTGACGCGGGGCTGTTTATTGTTATCACAAATGAGGTATACGAACTTGGAGCCTAGGCCTACTAGATTGAAGTGAAAATGAGGAACCAAATTCTACACTGAGACTGCCAGTCAGGTTAGGCAGGTTCATCTTCCAGATCTGACGAGGACGTCAGAGTGTCAGGAGAGGCCGTGTTAGTTGCGGAATGCGACGTAAACAAGTAACGTCACGAATCATGCGATCGAGCGTGCTATAAAAGCGCGATCGGCGCGCAATGACTCACTTTGACATCGAGCGGCGGACGGAACGGACATGCTGTGTGATCGCTGTTGGGTGATATCAATTATTTCTTACTTTATTTGCTAATGCATTTCTTGAATAAGTCAATGATTATTTAAAGGTTAACATGCGTCTGTTATTTTTTAAGCTGTTTCACATCCGATTCCTAACAGTTGTATAAGTTTATAGGCAGCGATAGCTCAGTGGGGAGACCAAAAGACTGCAATGTAGAGGGCCTCGAGATCGAACCCACGTCGCGCACCTCTGACTTTCGGAAGCTATATGACTTTTCGAAATTATGTGCGTATTGATTGACAATTATCGCCTGCTCCGCACCTCGTGAACGTTAATCCGTCGGTCCCGGCTGCCATGAACAGATGTTTTGACTGACTTCCAAATAACGACTGCCATATCTATGCAATATTTATTTATTTATTCATAAAATATCTCCTCGCCTCAGAGAGAATATTAAGCCGTCGGTCCCGGCTGCCATCAACATCTATGGCAGTCGTTATTGGGAAGTCAGTGCCCTCTAATATCCTGATACTGGTCTAGCCTTAAGGTATCGTTAGCCTTCGTGTTGCGGAGGTCAAATGGCAGTCGCTCCATGTAAAAACTGATATCCAGTCAAATCCGGTTAGACTAGAAAGACGACCCAAGTGACTTGGGAATAATAAAGGCTAAGGAGATGAAGTTTATACAGTGGCCAACTATATTTTTTATTTTGTGCCTCAAACAGCTCTACTATAAGGTGTATAAATATTCACCATTCTTTACGGAATACTCTGTAAAGAAACATATAAATTGCCTATTAGCAGTATTAAACTCACATTTCGAACCCTAAGTAAAAGGAATTACAGATGGGTTAAAAGAAAAGAATTAGGAAACCATCCGACAGTTTTCCTCACTAGACTAAAAGTAAAGACAGCGCTATTATCCTAATGCCACTTTTCTGTAAGAGAATAGGTACTACTTTCGAGGCCAAGACGGTTTATTAGTGACATCATAATAAGGCATGGGCAGAATTACGCACTCTAATAATTTGCTAGAAACTGTTTGCTTTATGTGAATGAATTATTACTGGGTTGTATCCGCATTGTATATTTGTTCTGTATCATTGAGGAGAACGATTTATAAACATTGAGTCGATATTTAAAGCGTTGTTTATGAAAACGATAGATATTTACTGCATCTATGCGTTTTGGTTCTGGGAATACATTATAAATAAATTTACCCTATTATTTATAAATTTAACTAGGGACTTGCCCCGGCTTTTTATGTCTTTGCTAACAACGTTACAACACATATAAAACAACATCTATACTAATATTATAAAGCTGAGGAGTTTATTTTTACGCACTTGGGCATTTAACCTTTCTTTCTTTCTTTATATAAATTAAATACCTAAGTATTTTAGAAGATATCCCAATGTCAAAATGACGCGGATTATAAATAACTAGATGTACCCGCGGCTTCATCGACCTTTCACCCCCGTGGGTCGTAGCGTGATGTTATGTAGCCTAGTAGTTTCCTCAATAAATAGGCTACCCAACACTAAAATAATTTTTCAATTCGAACCAGTAGTTCCTAAAATTAGCGCGTTCAAACAAACAAACAAACAAACTCTTCAGCTTTATTATATTAGTATAGATTTGACAACAAAGAACTGCAACTGCAGTTATGTTAACTTGCAAAATGCTAGTTTATACAGGTACGTTTCCTCATTTCCACATTTATTGTTGCTTAAAGGGCTTTGAAACGGACATTATTGACGTGACAACGTCTAATAAATCGATGAACGCCGGCTGCACGCACGAAAACGGATGACTCATTGTCCCGTTACGCTCATTGTAACGTTACGGGAAAGAAATTTTGTTATGACGTTGTCACGCCGTCCGTAAACCGACTTTATAGACAACCAATTTTTTATTGCAACATGTGGCTGCAATATACTTGCTGGTAAAAATTGTCAGCAACAACCCCTATACTGTATAATAGACTCTAATTATTGCGTATGGTCCGGCTATATAGCTAGACAATTATATTTGGTATGTATCAAACTCGACAAAAGCCGTAACGAGTAAGTACAGGTTTTTTATTTTTATACGACTAAGGTGGCAAACAAGCATACGGCCCACCTGATGGTAAGTGGTCACCGTAGCCTATGGACGCCAGCAACACCAGAGGTATCACTTGCGCGTTGCCGACCCTTTAGGAAAGGAAGTGGGAAGGAGAAGGAACGGGAAGGGGAAAATGATTGGGCCTCTGGCACTTTCACTCACCGAACGAAACACAACAGTAGGAATACTGCTATTTTACGTCGATAATATGTAAGAGGGTAGTCCTTCCCCGGTCGAGCCGGCTCATCCATGCTGAAATCAGCGAGGCTCTACTACTCAACAGGTATCCTGGAAGTACGTAAAATCGCCGATAAGATGCAAAAAAGAGAAGTGGTATGGACAGGTTAAGAGAAGACCGCTTGAGTACGTAGGTAACTTGTCACTGCAAGTTGCCGCCCCTGGTCGAAGACCACAGGCTGACCCGAAGACTGCACGAATGGCGTAGTGGTTTAAGAGGTCAACTCGCCACTGCCACCGCGTCGAGTGTCGTGTTTTCGAATCCACACCAGAAAAAAAATTGATTGATCCACAAATGGCTGTTCCAAGTATGGCTGTTCTTTGTGTCCGTTATTTGAATGTTTGTAGAGACCTCTCGATACAGAAATTATTCAAAGTGAGGGTGAGGTCATTTATTAAGAAAAAGATCCATAACTAGGAAGGCTATAGTGCAAAGAGTTTAGGAGAGTGCGAGCAATTTGATGACGATGTGGAGGAGAGAGCGAAGGGGAAGAGCAAGAGCTCTTGCTTCTTGAAAGCCAGAGTTGAGAGTCCTACGGGCGCTCTTGAAGTTCCACCCCAGCCAACCAATAACGGCAAGCCGGGGACCTAATCGACTCACATTCAGCTCGCCACAAGCTGCCCTGCGGTTTGTGCGCTTTTATGTAACCTGGTGATACAAAATAAATTATTATTATTATTGTTATTACAATTCTCTGTCGCAAGATTAATTACATCTGCATATCCAACAAGGACTTTCATTTTGGTAATGGCCGATGTATTAGAACACACGTGGAAGCGTGGGCCATTCTAAACATGATTATTCATTTAGAATGGCCTGCGCTTCATTCAGCTATAAAAGCACCTTAACTTAAAAAATAGCAATATTTTTATGATAATATTTTTCTGATTTGTCAGGCGCTTTTGATTGTTACTTTTCTGTTTTGAGAGGCGCTTTTTAATTTTGTTGTCTAAGATTTACAAACCTGTTTACTTTGTAATATTAGAGGTAAATAATGCTTTTGATTGGTCGAGCTGACCTGTAGGACATCGAGTAATTGAAAATATAATATAATCTATACTAATATTATAAAGCTGAAGAGTTTGTTTGTTTGTTTGTTTGAACGCACTAATCTCAGGAATACCAGTTCGATTTGAAAATTATTTAAGTGTTGGATAGCCCATTTATAAAGGAAAGCTATAGGCTATAATTATAAAATCACGCTACGACCCACGGGGGCGGCGCAGTAACGATAAACGCGGGTGAAACCGCGGGAACATCTAGTATAATATAAATACAGAAAAGAAACAGATATGTTAGTAGCGCACGCAAGGCATAGTCTCAGAAACGTCTCAATTAAAACGTGTTTTAATTAAAACACGCTTTAATTGAGACGTTTTAATACGACTTAAAAGAACATCGGTTTAACGAAATCCCTTAAAAGACATACATTTAAAGCACAGTTTTATCGTTCGACAGATATCTATTTGTTTCATATAGGTTTTCCTATTTTTATTGCGCTACTTATTAAATTATCAATACAAGTGCAGTTATTATTAACAAAATAGCCTGAGCACCAGATTTTTAACATTCAGTACAATGAAAATAACATTTTTAGTTTAAATATCATTGAGAAAATACATAATCATATAAATTAGGTACTATATGTACTATTTTGAAACCTGGTTTCTAGCAAATAAGTTATTCAATTATTGTTTCTATTGATTTTTTTTTATACAATTAAGGTAGCAAACATGCATACGGCCCACCTGATGTTAAGTGGTCACGGTAGCCTATGGACGCCTGCGACACCAGAGGCATCACTTGCGCGTTGCCGAGCCTTTAGGAAAGGAAGTGGGAAGAAGGAGCGGGATGGGGGCAAGAGGGTGATTGGGCCTCCGGCACTCTCACTCGCCGAACGAAAAACAACAGTACGAATAATGCTATTTCACGTCGATATTCTGTGAGAGGGTAGTCCTTCTCCAGTCGAGCCGGCCCATTCATCCTGAAATCAGCGAGGCTCTACTACTCTAACAGAATTATAATAATTTTATAGTATAATAACATCAGCCCTAATTATAAACTTTTCCACTTCTGAGCTGGTCACTTCTTAGTGTCAGAAGGCTTAGGACGTGGTCCACCACGCTGCTGCAGTGCGAGTTGGCAAATACTAGAAAGCTTTGAGAACATGATTGAAAATATACAAATGCATTAAATTGAAGGATAATTAGATTTATACATATATAATGGTTTTAATTACTGCCAATAAACTGAAAGCGATAACTTAATCTTATTCACACTTAGAAGAGGCCCTTGCCCAGCAGTGGGACAGCCTATATACAGGGCTGATCATATATGATGATACTATGTTATATAAATAGTATCTATAAAAAATATTATGATAGTTAATTCTGGCTGGGTTCGTCATCTTTGTTATAACCCTGGTCGCCTGGTCATAGGGTGCAGGCTTATTGAGTTTGCCAGGTACTGTTCTGGACTACGTGCTGCTAATGAATATTTTATATTAGGAAATCTTTATATAACTTTGCTCACCACGACCGACCGGACGTTATAGTATTAATATTAAGTCTATACCTACTTCTAAAATGGCCGTTAATCAGTGGCGTAGCGGTATTGGGACATACGCGGATGAAACCGCGGAGCGCAGTTAGTATTCTATTAAAACAATGACGGAATCAACTGTCCGTAGCTAAAGGGACTCGTTTTTGAAGAGAAAATTTCTTTAGACGCGTTGAGAACTTCTTGGGTTAACAAAAATCATAGAACTCGCGTCATCGTCACGCTTCCACGCTTTTCACTTTTGAGTTATTTTAGAATATTAACAATATCTTAGAAATGGTGCGTCCTACGCAAAAAATAATGAAATTTTGACCCCCTTAATGACCGCTAAGAGAGTATCAGCATCCGATCCGCCCCTTTTTTTTTTGAAGTCGAAACTTCTGTAGGCGCGTTGAGCACTTGTTGGGTGAACAAAAATCATGGAACTCGCGTCATCGTCGCTTTCCATTTTTGAATTATTCTTGGTTTATAATTTGGTTTATAAAGAAGTGTTTATGATCAAGGATTAAAGTTTTCCCCAAAGACTGCCCCAATTATTTCTTAATTTATTATTATCATGTATCAAGTGATGCCTCTGGTGTTGCAGGTGTCCATAGGTTACAGTGACTACTTACCATCAGGTGGGCCGTATGCTTGTTAACCAACTTCGGGTTACAAAAAAAAATTTCGTGGGAGGATGTCATCAAGTTGAACTTATTACTGACGGACTGGTTCTTAGCTTGCATCTCTCGCTCCAGTAATTAAGTAGAAAACTTCGCTTCATTGAACCTTCATCTACCGGATTAGTTATGTAAACTAACCTATTACCTATATATAAGTTATATAAGCAGCGATAGCCTAGCGGGAAACCGTTGGACTGCCACGCACAGGTATCGAGTTCGATTCCAAGGCACAATTCGCACATAACCTCGATGGC
This sequence comes from Catocala sponsa, assembly GCA_963564715.1. Lineage (NCBI taxonomy): Eukaryota > Metazoa > Arthropoda > Insecta > Lepidoptera > Erebidae > Catocala > Catocala sponsa. Next base: position 4,532,662 of record OY751352.1, read on the forward strand.
GTAGTGGTTAGTGTAACCGACTGCCACGCCTGAGGTCGCGTGTTCGATTCCCGCACAAGTCAACCATTTGTGTGCATGAACATGGATGTTTGTCTTGGTCTGGGTGTTTCTATGTATAATATGTATGTATTTACAAAATGAAGTAGTATATTATGTTTGTTTATCCATTGTCTAGTACCCATAGTACAAGCTCTGCTTAGTTTGGGCTAGATGGTGTTGTGTGTATATTGTGATAGAATATTATTATTATTATTATATTAATATTATATTGTTATTATAAATGTCAGAAATCAGCATTTCTGATTTTTGAAATGAAATGATAATAAAATGAAATGTAATGAATAATGTTATCGACGGAAAAAAGCGGAATTGTCGTAACTTGATAAACCCAACTTTACACCAGACGCAAAAAACTATTTTAAAAATTCATAACTCATAATTATATTTATAGAGATGGAAAGTTGAAAATTGGTATGTATTTATCTGATGCTTTTGTCTAAATTGTCGTAAAGTTTGTGTATCATTGATTTTTCACAAGTTACGCCAATTCATGTTTCAATTTCAGGCAGCAGAAATGTTGTATCTGTGAGATGAAATGCATGGACAACTTAGACAGGCATGTTTTTTGAGCGACGGATTTGCTGTATTATAAATATGAAACCTTCGATACACGTTTAATTTAGCTGTATGTCGTTTATTTTATTAAATTGCATCAAAGATTTGTTTGAAGTACAAATATGGCGACAAATGTTTTATAATCAACTGACTATAAAAAAGAACATACAGGCTTCTAAACGGGAAATATATTTCTGCAATATGTGGCTGCACTACAATAAATAAAAATAAATTAAAAATAAAAAAGCGTTTATTATTCCATCGGCATGTACAATCGTAAGAATAGTAATGAGTGTGGATATTGTTAATCCAATATAATATGCCATCTGGACCCCTCTTCGGAAGAAGGCCTCCTCCAGAGATTGCCACTCGTCGCGATTTCTGCGAGGTTGGACCAATAACGTGTTCCGACGGTCACTATCTCGTCCTTCCCCCTTGCCTTTGGTCTCCCTCTGTTTCTGTGCCCATGAGGTCCTTTCCACATACTCACGGTCATCGTCCACCTGTTGACAATGTAGCGTGCCACTTGACCCGCCCACCTCCATTTCAGACCTCTTGCGAAGGACAAAGCATCTATCACGCCAGTCTGCTTTCTTATTGCCCTGTGATTGACTCTGTCCTTTAATTTTATTTTTAGTGAGCTGAATTCTATAAAGGATCGTTGATATGATGTTAGCTTTCTGTTGGTTGTTGAATCAAATATCCACGTTTGACAGCCATATGTGAGACAGGGTAAAAGGCAAGATGAATAATCTTTTTGCAAAAGATAAAAATAAAAACCAAAATCTTGGTTATTTGAATTTTCACATAAATTTTAAGGTTATGTGAAAAACGTGTAAATACAAAAGTTGTAGATCTTTTTATTACCTACAACTTTGTTATTTAACTTATTTCCATAGGACTTCTAGTTTTGCCGGAAATCGAGATAAACCGTTTTTTGGTTTATGTTTATGGTTACGATCGCCAAGGCAACAAATTCTTCTACTATGGTTTGAGTAAATCTGTCCTGGTTATGCTAGCCTAGTATTTGGAGAGTTGACAATTCTACCTCCGTCTTACGAATTTTCGATCAGGTCACGTGTCCTGACGCGAGTTTAACATTTTTACCCATCCACTTCAACTCTTTCCTAGTTATTCAAGCCTAGTACTTGGAGAGTTGACAAAATTGACAATTCTCCCTCCGTCGTACGAAATTTCGATCAGGACGCGTGACCTGACGCGAGAGTTTAAAATTTTTTACCCATCACACAAAAAGTGCACAGCACCGCTAAAGAAGTTTTCACTTCAAAAATGTTTCAAATGTAGTAACTATTTCATAATGTATGTACCAATATGGAACAAATTGTTGTATCTCGTTAATTACCAAAAATGTCGTGGAGCAGAATTGTCGTATCTCTAAAACGTAAAATGTAGGGCGACAGAAATGTCGTATCTTATTCCAAGCAGTCACTGTCAAACAAACAAAGTAGTATCTATTTTATTTAAAAAAGATGCTTATTTTGCCCTAGTTACAACAATTTTCTTTATGTGCAATGATAAAACTAGACAAAAAAACCAAGGTCGTTTCAATGAAAATTTTAATCGTAGGTAAACGAGACCCAGACCATTCGCAGCGGTATTTTTTTATACAAGAATATGGTAAAAAGCGATTTAGCCCAAAATGCAAGTTACAACATTTCCGCTTTCTCCCGTCGTTATGTACTTTTCGAAGTTATGTACGAATTAAATAGATAATTATCGCTTGCTTTAACGGTGAAGGAGAAACATCGTGAGGAAACCTGCATGTCTAAGAGTTCTTCATAATGTATGTAATACATACAACAAAGTAGCTGACTGGATCGATTATTATGACTTAGTTTCCTGCTCTATTAGTGCATTTACTAAGATATGATTCTATGTTGTACGTTGTAATTAAACTACATTATAAGACCCACAATGCCTTATCGGGCATATCTTGTAATAATTGATAATAATTGTGTTTATAAAACCCTTACATATAATATTATAAATGCGAATGTAAGTTTTTTTATTCGTTTGTTTGTTACCTTTTCGCGCCTAAACCACTGAACCGATCATCCTGAAATTTTGCATATACGTTGACAGGTGTACAGAAACGGACATAGGCTACCTTCCATCCCGAAAAAAATTACTGTTCCCAAGGAAAACAATAATAACGTTCGTATGATAACAGATGGCGCCACGTGTCTTTCGAATCATGATTGAATTATATTATTACAAGCAGAGTACAACCCGAATTGATTGTCAAATTCTAAATTAACGCGAGCAAAGCCGTGGGCAAAAGCTAGTAATATTATAAGTGCGAATGTAAGTTTTCTTGTTCGTTTGTTTGTTACGCTTTCACGGTTTAACTTCTCGACTGATCATCATGAAATTTTGCATACACGTTATCAGGGGTACGAAAAAGGATATAGTGTACCTTTCATCCTGATAAAAATACTGTAAACGAACATAGCCGCGGGAAAAAGCTTGTAAATAAATAAATATTCGCTGGTATTCGTTTCGTTAAGATATAGATGCTAAAGATGAATGTTGGTAAAAGTTGCGTTTAAAATCTGCGTGCCTAGTGCGAGTTTGTCGCGATCAACACGTTAATGATGTTCGGCGCTCCGATTAGCCCGCTCCAAGCTCTTAACCAATCAGAGAGCCAAACGACCTATGTGATGGGTGTTGCTAGTTTATTATCTACACTAATTGGGAACCTGGCACCTTACAATCGATAGGTGCAGAAGCAATCACGCTTATTCCACTCAACTAGCGTTTTAGTATTTGCACTAATATAGAACATCTATGCGTTCGGGTTATTGTATGCAGGAGATAATGTATAATATCAGCACTGTATTAAACTGTCCAACTGCTGGGCTTGTGTGGATTGGTAGACTTCACATATCTTCGAGAACATTATGGAGAACTGTCAGACATGCAGGTTTTCTCACGATGCTTTCCTTCACCGTTAAAGCGAGCGATAATTGACTAATTGGAATAATGTCACTTTAAATGATCCTATTGCGAGAATGTGTAAAGATTAAAATGAAAATGCCAAACGCCTTGATATTTTTTATGATACTTACGGCGAATACCTGCGAAAATGTAAACTGATAGTCCACGCTGATAATAATTTTAAGACGCCATAACATTTTTTTTTGTATTATTATTACTACCTAATTTTAACGTGATTTCATTGAACTATTGTTTCTTTTAATTTATTTCCATAACTTTAATTGTAATTTATATAAAATATATAAATTTAAATTTTAATGTATATTGTATTGTATTTTTTTTAATTTTTTTGACATTTGTCTTATATAATATTTTTCTTCTTTACCTAGGCGACAAATTGACATAAATTATTTCTATTACTATTATTATTGTTCTTATATGTAATTTGATACCTGGTAGTTGTACGTATTTAATAAATAAATAAATAATACTATATTTATAATTCAGATGTCATTGAAATTAAACTACTTTATAACTTGTTTTTTTAACACTTTATTACCTTCATAACTAGATGTTCCAGCGGTTTCACCCGCGTTTCTAGTTACTGCGCCGCCCACGGGGTCGTAGCGTGATATTATAGAGCCTATATATAGCCTTCCTCGATAAATAGGCTAGCCAACACTAAAATAATTTTTCAAATCGAATCAGTAATTCCTGAGATTAACGCGTTCAAACAAACAAACTCTTCAGCTTTATAATCCTATCCTAATCCTAAGTAATATTATAAAAGCGAAAATGAGTTTGTTTGTTACCTTTTCACGCCTAAATGAATGATGAACCAATCATCCTGAAATTTTGCATATACGTTGTCAGGTGTTATTTATAATATTTTTCGAGATGAAAGGTAGCCTATGTCCCTTTCTGTACAGTACAGAAACGGACATAGGCTACCTTTCATCCCGAAAAAAATTACTGTTCCCGAGGAAAACAACAATAACGTTCTTATGATAATAAATGGTGCCACGTATCTTTTGAATCATGATTGAATTATATTATTACAAGCAGAGTACGACCCGAATTGATTGCCAAATTCTAAATTAACGAGAGCGAAGCCGCGGGCAAAAGCTAGTATTAGTATAATTACTAATATTATTTATACTAATGTATAATTAGTAAAGTTTAATAGTAGTGTAAGTTTCTAAATATATATTTAGAAACTGTTACACTACTACTAGATACTATTAAACTTTACTAATTTTCTCATATTAGATCTCATATTAGAATTATGTGTCCAACGACAACCTAAAGTAGGTACATATTGATGACCATATTTAAGCGTGGCAGATTCTGCGAATTCAATCTGTTACTTAGGTATGTATAAATAACTTGTGTCGTCCAAATAGGTAATCTAAGAATTAAAAAGTCTTCAGGGGTATCCTGAAGACTTCTTAATCCTTAGATTCCGAGACTAATATTATACAACTATTTAAAAAAAGGTTGCACTCCGGGAGTGCCGGCGGAAGTGAAAACTTGAATATTATAACGTTGTGCATTTTTGATATTTTGGAATGCTTAGGGAATAATTTTGCACGAATTGCTTTAATTATCAGTATAGAAGTACTATCATTTATGTGGTAAAATACATACATACATAGATTCACGCCTGTTTCCCAGAGGGGTAGGCAGAGACTACGGATTTCCATTTGCTACGATCCTGACACATTTCTCTGGCTTCATTCACTTTCATCACATTCCTCATACACGCCCGTCGGTTCAAGGAGCTCTTAACCTGGCCTTTGTCCAGAACGCCTCCGATCTGGTCGAGAAACGTTCGCCTAGGTTTTCCTCTTGCGACAGTACCATTCACACTAGCCTTATAAACTTTCTTAGTCAGTCTTTCCTCGTCCATTCTTTCTACATGTCCAAACCAGCATAACATACCCTTTTCTATTCTTGTAACTATATCCACTTTCATGCCGCATCTCTCTCTAATCACACTATTTCTTATTCTATCTTTCAGAGTCACACCACATATGCTTCTCAACGCTCTCATTTCTACAGCATTTATTCTGCTCTCATGCTTCTTTTGCCATACCCAACTTTCACTTCCATACATAAGTGTGGGCACTAATAGTCCTCTATGAACAGTCAAACGTGCCTTTTCGGATACATTTCGACTGTTCATAAAAGCGCGTAGGACTCCATTCACTTTGTTGCCAGCAATCGTTCTCCTTTCAATATCTCCGTCATGTTTACCATCCCTTGTAAACAAAGTACCCAAATATACAAATTCTTTCACTTGCTCCACTTTTTCTCCATCAATCATAACATTACACATCGTCACGCACTCTTCCTTTTCAAATACCATTACTTTCGTCTTGCTTACATTTATTTTCATTCCTTTACTCTCAAAAGCACCATGCATAATAGTTACCATCGCCTGCAACTCTTCCGCCGATGACGCAAGTATTACTTGGTCATCGGCATAAAGAAGACATTTGACAAGTAACTCATTCATTCTTAATCCCCATTCACAATCTTTTAAATCTTTCAAACAATTGTCCATGTATAGGTTAAACAGCCAAGGTGACGCTACACATCCTTGTCTAACACCTTTATCGATGCTAAACCACTCTGTGTAGGTCCCATTTATCCTAACACAAGCTCTGGAATTATCATAAAGAGATTTCAGAGTTCGCGAGTTATCATAAGCCTTTTCCAGATCCACGAATGCGCAATAGACCTTTTGACCTTTGGCCAAAACTTTTTCGGCTATGCTCCGTAAGGAAAAGACCTGATCCGTACATCCCATACCCTTTCGAAATCCCGTTTGTGCATCCCATATTTTCTTGTCGGTTACTTTCACAATCCTTTCAATTAACACTTTTGCATACAATTTACCGGCGACGCTGAGCAAGCTAATGCCTCTATAGCTTTTGCACTCTTGCTGTGAGCCTTTTCCCTTGTATAAAGGTACTATGACGGCCTTGCACCAATCACTTGGTACACGGCCGGTATTCCAGCACAAGTTAAAAAGGCGGCACAACTGAGTTGCTATAAGACCCTGTCCAGCTGTCAGCATTTCGACTGTAATCCTATCATACCCACCAGCCTTTCCTGCTTTCATGCTTTTCAATGCTTTCATTATTTTATCCATACTAATAGGGCTTTCATCAGTACTATCATTATCATTCATTTCGAAACTTTGCCCTTGCCATTCCTCTCTTACAAATAAACTTTCAAAATATTCCTTCCATCTCTTCAGTACGCTCTTTTCTTCATTCAGTAAACTTCCATTCTTATCTCTGATTGATTTCAGCTCTGTGGTTACGGTTTTACCTCGAACCGAGCGAATGGATTTCCAGAAGAACTTCGCGATGGTCCGGAAATCTTCAGATAATCTTCTATCAAACTCGTCTTTCAATTCCTCTTTTTTCCTTTTAATTACATATTTCACTACCTTATTCATTCTTATAAACTTATTCCTAGCTTCGTTCACATCCTCATTCGTTGCTTCTTTCATTCTTTCATTGGCTCTGACAGATAGCCAGTCCAACCATGCCTGCTTCTTCTCACGTACTACCCCTTGCACATCTTTATCCCCCACGCATTCTTCGATTTTATAACTTTCCTCTTCTTGCTCACACCGCATACTTCTGACGCTACAACAACCACTTCATGCTTAAACGACTGCCATAATTCTTCTATATCATCAGTGTCACAAAAACTTTAAAATCTTTTCCTCAATTGATTTTTATACTCGTCTTTCAATACTTCATCTTGCAAATTTTCTACTTTTATTCGTTCTTGGACACTTGTTCGGGTAGGTATACGGTGTCGCCATCCTTTGAAGAGGCCACGTATCTGGCTCATAATCAAAAAATGGTTGGCATGGACACCAATACCTCTATATACCCGAGTGTCTAGGACATTCTTTCTCAATCTTTCATCCACTACAACAAAGTCAATCATACTACTTCTTACATTCTTTGCTTCTCTTGTATACTGGTGGATTCTTTTGTGGGCAAACATAATGTTTGTCACACAGAGATTCCACTCCAAACATAGCTCAAGCAACCTTTTTCCATTCTTTCTTCATTTTCATTCACGCTTTTGTCCCCATACTTGCCTAAAACCCTTTCGTATCCTTCACGCTTTACTCCCACCCAACCATTAAAATCCCCTATCATTATCAACCTCTCGTGTTCCTTGCATTTCCTCAAGACATCTCTTAAACACTCCCAAAAATCTTCTCTTTCTTCCCGTGCACTCTGAGACATACCCGTTGCTATGTTTACGGGTGCATAGACCCCTACCATAAACACACGAGTAATCCCTACTTTCATTCTCATCCATAGTAACCTAGCATTCACATATTCGAACTCTTTTACACACTCATTCATTCTAGCAGACAGAATAACACCAACTCCCTGATAGGCTCTGGTATTGCTAGGCACGCCGGACCAATACGCCGTGTAGGGTCCATGCCTAGTGGTGTTACAGCCTTTCGTTTTCGTCTCATTCACGCACAGAACATCAATCTTTCTCTCATTCATCATCTGACATACTTCATTCAATTTTCCATCCATCCCTCCTCCAACATTCAATGTAGCAAAACGGCTTTCCGTAGGCCACTTTTCGCCCTCGCGAGAAACGTGACGTGACGGGTGGCGGACCGCGTCGCCGCCATGCGGATTATTAATAAAATCAAAGTCCATATGCGTTCCCACGATTGTTAGGGAAAATACTGTCCACCTCCGCAGAGCCCTTTACAGAGGTAAGGTGGATCCATCCTGTGCCCTGTGACCACCAACACAGGCACCCTCCGTTCACGACCAGCTTTCCTTCTGGCCACGAATCCATCAGCACGGGTCGGTTAACACCTTGGATCGGGGTTTATTCTCGGGTCTGCTCCCTGAAAATTGGTTTGACTTCGGAGTTTTCCTTCTCCTAGACAGGTTGCAAACCAATGCTAACGAGGCCCATCTCCCCGTATATTGGTAAAATACAATATTCATTTATTGCGCTATCGTACACAAACATGACAATTCTCCCTCCGTCTTACGAATTTTCGATCAAGTCACGTGTCCTGACGCGAGTTTGACAATTCTCCCTCCGTCTTACGAATTTTCGATCAGGTCACGTGTCCTGACGCGAGTTTAACAGCTTTTACCCATTACAAAGAAAGTGCACAACATAAATAAAGAAGTTTTCATTTCAAAAAAAATTAATTTCAAGATACATACTTCGTATAAACATCAACAATAAACCAGAGGAAAACCATTGCACAGCCACGCAGGGGTCTCAAATTCGATCTCAAGGCGCTGACCTTTGCGCTTTCGAAGTGATGTGCGTATTAAATATGAAGTTGATTATCGCTCGCTTTAACGGTGAAGGTAAACATCATGAGGAAACCTGCATTTCTGTGAGTTTTCGATAATATTCTCGAAGATTTGTGAAGTCTACCAAGCTGCCTGCGCCCCGTGAACTATGGCCTAACACTTCTGAAAATTGAGAAGGGGGCCTTGTCCATCTCTCGAGCAGTGGGTTAATATATATATACGAAACTATACTGGACAAGAAAAGTATTAGTTTAAATTCAAAATTTAACAAATCAGATTATAATATTGTCTTCTGTTTACGCGAATGTTATTCATTGAAATTAAACTACTATATACGGATTTTATCGCGTTGTTTATTTGACACTTTATTACATTTTTTTTAAACTGTTAGACTACTATAATCACTATTAAACTTTACTAATTTGTAAGCTAAATAAAATATTGAAACTATTAAAACTATTTATACTATTACTATACTATTATACTATTTATATTTATGTAAAATAAAACGTCGGGGAAAGTGTAAAAATTTCCCCGACGTTTCATTAATTTTAAAAATTTGTAAAATTAGTAACTTTTAATAGTGATTATAGTCGTGTAACAGTTTTTCAAAATTTCGTAATAAAGTGTCAAATAAACAACGCGATAAAATCCGTATATAGTAGTTTAATTTCAATAAATCAAATTAGATTTAATTTTAAAAAATACCGCCAGCCACAACAATACTGCATATACAAGATAAACTAACACTACCCGACAAAGATATCGAACCCACACTATTGCATCAATCAGGCAGAAGAACAATGTCATCACTATGCAATCGCAGAATGCATAACGTTTGGGGAGAAAGTTGTTTGAGCCGAACTGCACTTGCACTTTTAGTCGTGCTATACCTAAATGTCGCAATCAAATTGTATAATACGCCACATTACAAAATGACTAGTAATTAATATTAAAGTATGATATAAAGATTTTATAGCGGTTTATTTTGACCTCGAGTTTATTTGAGGTTGAATCGGCCTCGATAGTGTAACCGACTGCCACGCCTGAGGTTACGGGTTCGATTCCCGCACAAGTCAAACATTTGTGTGCATGAATATGGATTTTTGTCTTGGTCTGGGTGTTTCTATGTATAATATGTATATATTTACAAAAAAAATGGTATATATGTATGGTTATCCATTGTCTAGTACCCATAGTGCAAGCTCTGTTTAGTTTGGGCTAGATGGTGTTATGTGTATGTGATAGAATATTATTAGAATATATATTATTAATATATATTACAAACTACTTTGAGACAATTGCGGCTTTCGGACTTATTCATGTGTCGTGAGACTTTAAAAAAATTAAAAAAACAGACACAAATAACACCCAGACTCGGATCAACCATTTGCTGATCACTTAAATTTTTGTCACGTGTGGGAACCACAACACTCGATGCGGTGGCAATGGTGATGCTATCACTGAAACCACTACGCCATCCATGCAGTCGCTTCGCTGTCGTTTTGGTTGCTTTTCATCAGCCATAGTCACGGGAAACCTAAGATGACAATCGTCTTATTGTTTTGATGTGTAAGAAGCAACCGAAACGTCGGGTAAAGTGTAAATCTAAATTAGGTCACATCTGTCGCAGAACCGATGATCGTTGGAGCAGACGGGTTCTCGAGTGGAGACCACGACTCGGCAAGCGTAGTGTAGGACGCCCTCCGGCCAGATGGACCGATGACCTGAAAAATCTAAATAATTAGTCAAAAATATCCAATTCAGGGTTTGGTTTAGATATTCTTAAAACTAACTATTTACGAACCGCGATAACATTCTATATGATATATCTATAGTAGTTTACGGTATGGCAGAAGAAGCATGAGAGCAGAATAAATGTATGGGTATGACAAAAGAAACATGAGAGCAAAATAAATGCTATACATTTCTACAGGATTTATTCTGCTCTCATGTTTCTTTAGATCGCTGAGAAATATATGTGGTGTAACTCTGAAAGATAGAATAAGGAATAGTGTGATTAGAGAGAGACGCGGCATGAAAGCGGATATAGTGACAAGAATAAAAAAGGTTATGTTAAGCTGGTTTGGGCATGTAGAAAGAATGGACGAGAAAAGACTGACTAAGAAAGTTTATAAGGCTATTGTGAATGGAAGAGTCGCAAGGGGAAGACCTAGCGAACGTTTCTCGATCAGATTGGGAACGTTCTGGACAAAGGCTAGGTTAAGAGCACTTTAAATCGGCGAAAGTGTATGAGGAATGTGATGAAAGTGAATGAAGCCAGAGAAGTGTATCTGGATCGTAGCAAATAGAAGTCCGTAGTCTCTGCCTGCCCCTCTGTGAAACAGGCGTGAATCTATGTATGTATTTTTGCGATTCAATATATTAATGTTAATGTATAACATTTGCGTAAACATCTGACAATATAATATTTAGTAGAAATTGACATTCATTTGACTTCGTTGACTTTGTCATACCTACTTTAAAAAAACAGTTTATTTAGTAATAGCGAAATCGTTGATGACTAACGATCGGTTTATAAATTACAATATCATATCAATTTGTTCCGAAATTGAAAGTACTTTTACTTGACTTCATGAGTCTTAGAAAGGTGTTATCTATTTCTTATTACTTCTTGTGGTTGACAAAATAGTGACTAAAAAAATAATTAGTAACCCATCCAACTTTAAAAACCAGAGATGCGTGCCGTGGGATCAAACTTGGGACCTCTACGTAGTTTATCGGTCTGTACACTGACTCATCGCTCGCTCTTGAGTCATTAACGTCATGTAGGTATAAATGAAAGGTGCAAACATAATTATTAAAATAAACTCCGTCTCCAATTGCACAATGATCTTTAATTACAATGTGTATAAATAAATTCGTATACATAAAGCATTAGCTTTTGTCTGCGGTGTCGTCCACGAAGACTTGAGTTATTTTTATCCTATCACGGCGGACCTTCGAAAATTCCTGGCAATAGCTATTAGTGATAAATTACCTATTTACATACTAACATTTAAGTCTTTACTTATTTTAATTTTATATAATTAATATTTGCATGCCGTTATATTCTGGTCAAAATACTTGAATCTTGAATGTATTTCGTTGTAACACCATTTGTCTCAGTATTTTTGCAAATAAAATTCTGATGATTTAAAATTTTTAGTTTCGAACAACATTTTTATTTTTTCCTATCCCGTGGAAATTTCGGTATATCCATATTCTTATTTGACATAAAAATAGTAACCTCTGTGTAAAATTGCAGTTTTTATAAAACTGCAATTTTTAGGTTTGGGTTTGGCCAGAGCCAGTTATGCCAGCCAGTCAGGAGTTTTCTTTTTACATAGGCCATACTGGCCTTATCCCTGATGAGGTGGACACCCACATTCCGCTAGCTGTGTGTTTAGGTCCCACTTATGTGGTGGTGAACTTTTATGGTGCATTTTTCCAGGTTACCTTTTTGCAACTACGAATATACTCGGTCCGAATATCAAACTCAGGACTTCACGTCCGGCTACAAACCAGCAATGTGCAATTGTTACCAAAAAAAATCGTGCATTTGGAAAATCTTTAGTTCCGTAACCCAATGATGATCAATTCCTAATGATATCTATCGAGTAGGACTAAACATAATTCCTCAATATCAAAACCATCTTACCTCCAAAATTTTCGAAATTTGACTAATATCAGAATATATAAAATTCGAAAATATTGTAGTTTTATAAATTCGCTTTGTTTGATGATTCTAATAAGTCACATTTTAAATCAATAATCACCTTCCGTTATTACAAACATAACTGCCAACTTATATTACGGGACCAAGGAGGCGGTCTTCACAATAGCTAGACGTTTTGCAAGTCACCGTTTTCTACAGATTGCCTGCAACATGCATAAAGGTACCCACCTAGTACCACCGCGTATGTGAAAGTAGGGCCAAAATATAACCAGCGATGTCTTTATAAGCTAACGACTCTTTCATTCGGTTTCTGTCTGTTTCAAGTGAGAGCATTTCACGGAATTAAAGTCCAACTAAAGTGCCATAAATACTGGTTACGTGCGAAAATTAAGTAGTGTTATATATTTTGGAAGGCCGTTTCCTTACCTCCAAAAGTGCAGTATTAAAGGGACAGTTAATGCAGATAGATGTGTCAAATAAAGGCTGAATTAAAGTCTTAATTCGCCTTTTTCAAACCAGTCTTTCAAGTATTTTTTTTTATTTGAACTTCGAATATTTTAAAATATTAACCGAGAGTATTGAGTAATAAGTGCGTAAATAATTTACTATAAAATATTGCTATTTCGTAATTATGTTCTGATAATTACGAGTATGTGTTTTAATTGTGAATTGTGATGAAATTAATAAGAAATTGTGTTTTAAGCTGTGTAAATTTTTCGGCGGTTTTAATTATAGGTACGAAGGTGGTATATTTGAAACATCTCAATAATTTAATGAGATCATATTGAGTATATTTGAAACCTGAGAAACTGTTTCGTTAGTCTGAAGTTAAAGTTTGTAGTACTGCGTATTCTGTGGTCCGCGATTCGATTTGCGACTAGATCAAAGTGTTATTGAGTCTTATTGTTGGGAAACTTAGAAATAGCAGGAGTCTGGAAATGTTGCCGGTAGACATCAAAACGTTTGCTCCATATTGCGTGAACCTAAAAATAGGTGACAAAATAATATATGTATGTAATACATCTCTAAATCTCTTCGTATACTCAAATGCTCAGCATTCTCAGATGTGAGTCTAAAATAAAATAAAATATTCATATTTATTTATTTATTTATTCATTTATTCATAACAAAAAATATTGTGTGGAACATATTTGTTGAAATTAATAGTTTTAACATTAATTGCAATTAAGTACTTTCTTCTACGTCGTTTCACTCTTGACAGTGGTCGTGGTCATCTTTAAGGTTGTGTAGCATGCTTGACAAGTACTAAATTAATATAAATTTGTGGATTCTCAATCTATTAAATCTATTAAGAAATATATAATAATGGTGTATACGATATAATAATGGTGGTCAACTTCACATTGAAATTTCTAACGATATATTTTTTTAAGGCTACGTTTTATAAAGAAATTTTACACTACTATTTCTTACTTATTAATTAAATTATAATTAAAAATGTTTTATTTCAATATCACGTACATAAGTACCTACTTATATCTGGGGATGGGAGGTATCCTTTTAAGTATTAAATGATACCTTTGTTAGGATACCCCAAAATTAAATTAAATTGCCATTTTGTGTAAATAGATACAGTAGGTAATATTTTTATGTGAATTATTTCGTTTGTATTTTTTAATGATACATCCTTATTTGATGACATTTTACATGTACAATTGTTTGAAATTGAGCGAAGTTTGGTTTATCTTAATTTATTTAAGAGAGCGGCCATAATGTAACTATGGCAAAAAGACGTAACGAAACTGGGGCAATATTGAATCATATAACACTAAACGCATATATTTAACTAAATGTAATCAATCTAGATTATTAATAATAATACATCCTAATTCATATTATAAATGCGAATGTGAGTTTGTTTGTTGGTTACACATTCACGCATTTTCTACTCGACCGAACATCATGAAATATTGCATAAACGTTGTCTTAAAATATAAATTTATCGACAAAAACATTAACGTGAGCGAAGCCTCGGGCATAAACTAGTAAATAATAAAACACGTGGCAACTTTAAAAGGGATGTAGGATATCCATTATTAAAGTTTCTAATAACAATAAATGAACAGCCATTAGCATTAATTGTATGTCTTTCATCTAACTTATAAATTATTTATTTATTTAATAGTATAATATAGCAGCAGCGTTTGTTTTTACTCACTTTATAAAATAGTCGAAGTTTTTAAGCGACGGTAGCCCAGTTGAAGAGGCTTACAATCGAGAGGTCGTAGGTTCAAACCCATCTATTACACTACCGACGTGAACCCATTTCTAACACAAGCATTAGCAGCTTAGCTGAAGGGCTCAACATAAATACGAATAATTTGAACCCCAATTATTAAATTATTTATATGAAAAAGGCAACGCTAGGATATTAGGTGTATCCCTTGGGATCGAATCCCGAGAGCCCTGCGTAGTAGCCACCAAGCTATTTCTGCTTTAATCTCTAATCTAATATGCTTAACATAGATAAGTTTTTTTTTAAATTAAACTACTATATACGGATTTTATCGCGGTGTTTATATGACACTTTATTACAAAATTTGGAATACTGTTACACTACTATTACTATTATACTTTACTAATTTTTGAGCTAATTAAATTATTGAAACTATTAAAACTATTTATACCTACTATTACTATACTATTATACTATGTATATTTATGTTTACACTTTCCCCGACGTTTCGATTGCTTTTCAGCAGCCATGGTCACGGGGAGACTAAGATGGTAGTTGTCTCAATGTTCCAGTGTAGTTATTTCAAAGTACCCGAACATAATTTAATCGTGGTTGTTTCTATTTACGCAGAATGAGCTCAAAGTATCATAAAGTCTAACTGTGGTTTACTTCTTCTTGGGTTTGACTACTTGAATTACTGGATCCCAAGCTGGTGGTACATTCCAACCATCTTCTCTATTGAAATTAGGATGTTTTTTGATTTCAATAGCCTCGCGAAGCATCCTTGGTATGATAAATAAACAACGCGATAAAATCCGCTTATAGTAGTTTAACTGAAGAAAGTCTCCTCGAGGGTGACATAATCATTGTGATTATACCGTCTATAATAAATAATGATTAAAAAAAACAGAAGGCAATATTAAGTTTTTATTAATTAGTCGGCTTTCTAATTAGATATTTCTTTTTAAAGTGGTCAGCAATTCAATTTATCTTCAGTATTAATTCTTTGGTGGATAAATATTGGTTTGGTGATACAGATTTCAGTCTCTTATGAAACCTTAATATGCAAGTGTTCACGTACTTATACATAACAATTGAATATTTGTTTACTTTTCATACTTACACATAATAATAATGTCCTTCAGAAAGAGAATTAGAATTTTAACGGCCAATATTAACGGAGACTCGCCATCGGCGCAGGACATTGTAATGCACAAGTGTGTGTGAAAACACAAGTGCACTCTCTGTTCCCTAACTCTCGTGATCGGATAGGACGGTAATCCGACACGACCCGAGAGAGATCAGGCGCAGGCGCGACATGACGTGCTTTCCGAGGCACGGGTGTGTTTAACACCGTCAACTTCCTAATTTCTTAACAGCAAAACCAAATATATGTTCGTTGGACTGACCCGGGAATCGAACTCGAGACCTCAGGCACAGCCGTCGCATGCGTAGCGAATGCTGCGCTGCGCCATGGAGGCAGTTTCACTAACACATGACAAAAGTACCTAAATGAACTAGATTTTTTCTATAACATATTTTTACTATTTGGTTTTGTTGATATTGCGGACTTTATATTTGTGACCTACTTATATATAAGTACCTAGATACTATCCTTATGTGATGGAACCGGCCTAAAAAAACGTAGTCCCTTAATTTGTTACGTGTGTACGTACTTTTATTTCGTTTTTGTTGGTTAGTTTTATGTAGGTGTAAATTATATAAAAAAATATTAAATTATTATTTTTTAATTTTTTTTTATTGATATTGGTGGCAGACGAGCAAGTGGCCCACCTGATGCAAAGTGGTAACCGCTGCTCATGGACTTCAGCAAATGTCAGGACACAGCAAAGCCGCTGCCACTATTTCTAAGTATTTTCTTTTCGAACTATTTTTTTATTACTGTTTTATTAAATTATGTGTGTATAATATTTGCAAAATAACATATCTTCATATTTATCGTTATTAATTTCTAGGTCATTCCCCATAACATTTGTTTACAGCGATGGGATAAAGATATTTTATTTTTCTTAATCAGGAGTTAACATATACGACAATGTCCGCCATCTTGAATCGAATATAACTGGAACACGAATGGGCGCTGCATTCGCAAAGAGAGCGTTACGCAATTCTTGCAGACCCTGTAACGTAACGTAACGCTTGTTATGAATGTTCGATGATATTGTTGGTCAATAGTAGGCCTTATACTTCAGTATTTTTAAAGGGAATGCCGGCTGCATTCGCAAAGAGAGCGTTACGCAATTCCTGCAGACCCTGTAACGTAACGTAACGCTTGTTACGAATTTTCGATGATATTGTTGGTCAATAGTAGGCCTTATACTTCAGTATTTTTTAAAGGGAATGCCGCGCGGCAGCGTTTCTTCCATGTAAATGTATTCCACTGGTTTGACCCTGAATGATATAAGACCATAAAAATGTAAGATTATATAAAATGGCTCCCCGTGAACATGGCTGCTGAAAAGCAACTGAAACGACGATAAAGTAAAATTAAATCTAAATACGTTTTATAATTTAAATAGAACTAGTAAAAAAGTGATTAATCTAAGTAGTATAAAGTTTCAAAATGATGTAATAATAATGTTTTATATAAAATAAACAACGCGACTATCCGTATAAAGTACCTAGTTTAATTTTAATATAGGGAAGACCGTTAGACTGCCACACAGAGTTCTCAAGTTTGATTCCAGGGCGCGTATATCTGTATTTTTAAAGTATGTTACTTATCGCTCGCTTAAAGGACGAAGGAAAATATCGTAAGGAAACCTGCAGAGAGTTCTCCATAATTTTGTCGAAGATATGTGAAGTATGACAACCCACACTGGGCCAGCACGTTGTGCCATGGCCTACCATTCTCACATTGCCTCGGCCTCGATGGCGTAGTGGTTAGTGTAACTGATTACCACGCCTGAGGTCGCGGGTTCGATTCCCGCACAAGTCAAATCAGTCAATGTTTGTCTTGGTCTGGGTGTTTCTATGTATAATATGTACGTATTTACAAAAAAATATATATACCTATATGTATGTTTATTTATCCATTGTATAGTACCATTGTACAAGCTCTGCTTAGCTTGGGCTGGGAAGACGTAATCAGTAAAGATAAAATTCAGTCAGGTTTTATTTCTTTATATATATTTTGTAATCTAGCATCATGGGCATATAAAATAATTCAATGTATCTATGGATAAAGAAATCCAAGAAGATGTCATATTTTAAATGGGTTTTGCAGTTTAGGCTCTGCGGAATGACACTGTTTTACATAAATACAGCGATTAAGCATAATGGCAAGGTATATACCCATATCAGGTAATTAAATTAATTACCTACCCGATATAGGTATTCGCTAGGTTAACTTAGTAAGAACAATAAAAGATAATAAGGTTATAAAAGTTTTATAGTTGCCCATTGTTCAGGGTCGTTTAATTCGTAAACTCTTCAATTTATGTAATCTAATGCTTATGTATTGATAATTACTTTATTTACTTTTAAGACAATGCTAACGCTTGTTATATACCCTATGTCGTAGGGAGTTTACGGAAGTAATCTATACTAATATTATAAAGCTGAAGAGTTTGTTTGTTTGGTTGAACGCGCTAATCTCAGAAACTACCGGTTCGAATAAAAAAATTCTTTTAGTGGTGGATAGCCTATTCATCGAAGAAGACTATAAGCTATATAACATCACGGTACGGGCCACGGGAGCGGCGCAGTAACTATAAACGTAGGTGAAACCGCGGGCACATCAGGTCTATATTAATATTATAAAGCTGAAGTGTTTGTTTGTTTAGTTGAACTCGCTAATCTCAAGAACTACAGGTCCGAATTGAAAAACCTTTTATTGTTGGCTGACCCATTTATCGAAGAAGGCTATAAGCTATTAACATCACGCTACGACCAATAGTAGCAGAGCATCAATGAAAAATGTTGCAGAAACGGAAAAAATATCTTATGTGACGCAGACGAAGTTGCGCGGGTCACCTAGTATATTATAATATAATAAAAAAATCTCTCATATTTATAATATAATAGCTTTTGCCTGCGGCTCTGTCTGGGAACAGTACTTTTTCCTGGATGAAATGTACCCTACGAAGTTTTCCTTGACAACGTGTATACGAAAAATCATGATGATCGGTCGACTAGTTAAAGCGTGAAAGCGTGACAAACTTACATTCGCATTTATAATATAAGGACAACGACTTAATTTGTAATTCATTTGATATAAACATCAGTAAATATAAAAACGAGAGATATAAATTAAAATAATAACTTTGTATAACAGTATGATAGGTAGAAACTGTATAAAATAATATTATATAGCTCTCATGAGACGTATCTTATCTTATCTTATGTGTGGGGGCCAGTCAGTGCAGACCGGCGACACTTCGACCCAGTGGGATCTTTTGTGTCGGCCCCAAGATTTAACCCTTAGCTATCTCCTTATGAATGTACTGCATAAGCCGCAGTGTACAATTCAGAGGGAGAGTCATGAGACGTAAAGAATGTTATTATTAATTAAACATTTGTACTAACTGATTATCACCTAAGAAGTTCATTGGATAGAGTCACGCTTCGTAGGGCTCCTTTTTTTTACGTGGGGCAATGCTTTCACGCATTCCTTGGAGAGATGACGGAGAGGTTATGTCAGACTCAACGGGGGAAAGATATCCCGGTAAGGCAGTGGTCCGACCGCCAACGATGAACGAGAAACGAGTAAAACTAGAAACTATAAACGAGTTGACGATCAGCGGGAAGCGAGTGTGTAGTTTTCTTTTATTTTTTTTTATTTTGCTCGTCAAAATGACCACACTCCACCTGATGGTAAGCAGTCGTGTGGTCTAAGAGCAGTGGCCTCCACACCGCCCCCACAGCAGCCGAGGCGATGTTGAGGTCTCTACTTTGACGGCCTGAGAAGATGCTTTTTCACACCCCGCTTAAAGGACCCAGGATTGAAGGAAGAAGGAAACACGTGCCTTGGCAGAGAATTCGATAGTTTTGTCGCCGGGCTATAAGCGAGTGTGCAAGTGCGACGAGCGATTACTCGCGCCACTCGCCCGCGGTCGCTCAGTCCTGTGCAAACCTGCGCGCGCAACCACAAATTTTGCATCCAAAATCGTCTTTTTTTCCCTCAAATTTTTTCCGTTTTGTCAGAGTTGCCGCTGCCACTACACAAACACTATCGTAAAATACATCGTCGTCGTCGTCTGAACTAGATAACAATGAGAGTTGCAATGATTTGTTGATATCCATACGTCTACTTTCAAAGCCGCACTGTTTAGAAATGATCATGAAAACAAATGATCAAGCGAGCGAGCATCGCTGAACGAGTATCGCTGAGCGAGTTTATTTTTGACAGCTCTTGTCGCTCAGCGACAAAACTAGTAAAGCGAGTCGTCGCCGGCAGTGTGAACAGTCAGAGAGCAACTTTTAATATATGCATCTCTTTCGTTTACACGGAATGTATATTATTTGTGCGTTTCTTGAGAGAGAAAATCGCCGATAGTTAGTCGTTTTCGGGCCGGCGTGGCGGTCGGACCACTGCATAATACCGACTAAACTTAAAACGGTGTTTCTAGAGATAACCATAGTCGGTGAGGCTGCGTGAATCGCTTTCACATGCAACCGCGATATATATCGCTAATAGGGCTCCTATTTCTAGGTGGTAATAATAATAACAACAAGCGTACTACAAATATAGCCGTCAAACCGTCCTAGAGAACACCACAACAAAGATGTATTTCGACCAAGCCATTCTTACTGACCGAACTGTTCATTATAATAGACCGGACATAACTTTAATAAATAAAGCTACTAAAAACAGGATACCTAATTAATAATAATAATAAACGTTTATTTTCTCACCACAATACACACATATTATATAAACAGCATTAATAAAATATTACTTAATTAATTCGGATTACAACAACATACTGGGTGTAAGGGACGGTGTACCGAAAACTGAAATAGTAGATTCAGACCATTATTCAGAGTTAAAAATCGTTGGAATTTTTTTCAACAATCACAATTGCTTTTCTGCAATTTTTCATTTTTCTGACTGTGAATTATAACATAATAAAATGCCACATTTTTCTACAATAGAGCAATGTAATTAAATGGTCATGATTTAAATAGTTCAGCTGGTTTTATGCGCGCGGAACGCAGAGTTCATTCATCGAGTGCTGCGATGGTAGCTATCCATTGCGTAATAATGTTAATCTACATAACATTTTAATCTTGCGTTTTTTTATTAATTGAAGTTTGCATCGTGATAAGTACTTATAGAAAGACGTCTTGCTAAAGTTTTCGATACGCCGTCCCTTACACCCATTATATTATGGGAGACTAGTGCCTAAGCTAGGCTCGAGGTCTGTGTTTACGAACACCAGGTCCCCACCCCTTGAAACAATTTCGTTTTGCAGATTATGTATTAGGTAGTGCTGATAGATAAGAGATTAGAAAAAAAAAATTACATCATCGTACAGAATACATACAATATACAGACAACAATAGCAGAAAAACTTAGTAAATACTCGATTATGGCAACTAGAAAAAGTTAAATATCGTCCCTATTGTTCTATCTACAACAGGAGTCATACCAAAGCAGTTGCACCAGTCCCTTAAAACACTAAAGTTCCCACCAAAAACCTACTACCTCCTGCAAAAGACAGTAATATTGAATACATGCAGACTGATAAGAAAATTTCTGCAAAGTGATCCAAATAATAATAATAATAATATCTATTCTACTACATACACGCAATACCATCTAGCCCAAACTAAGCAGAGCTTGTACTATGGGTACTAGACTATGGATAAACATACATACATACCTTTTTTTTTTGTAAATACATACATATTATACATAGAAACACCCAGACCAAGACAAACATCCATGTTCATGCACACAAATGTTTGACTTGTGCGGGAATCCAACCCGCGACCTCAGGCGTGGTAGTCGGTTACACTAACCACTACGCCATCAAGGCCGACAGTATGGCAGTATGCATAAGCTTATAATATCTGTTTGCAATGTAAAAATAACAGCTTTTTACTAAATGCATATGAAACTATATACGCTACTTATATAAAAAAAAAATCTTTTAAATCTTGTCTGTCTGTATGTTCTGGCTAATATCTGAAAGGGCTGTACCGATTTTGACGCGACTTTCACTGGCCGATAGCTGCTGTTATAAAGAGTAACTTGGTTACTTTTAATTTAGAAAAAATCTCTTCGAACTGAACAAATACTTTAACAGCTAGTATTTAATATTAGCGTAAATCACGTTAACTTAAAGAGAAAAGATTTGTATTTTTGTATACATACATACATACATAGATACACGCCTGTTTCCCAGAGGGGTAGGCAGAGACTACGGATTTCCATTTGCTACGATCCTGACACACTTCTCTGGCTTCATTCACTTTCATCACATTCCTCATACACGCCCGTCGGTTCAAGGTGCTCTTAACCTGGCCTTTGTCCAGAACGCCTCCGATATGATCGAGAAACGTTCGCCTAGGTTTTCCTCTTGCGACTGTTCCATTCACACTAGCCTTATAAACTTACTTAGTCAGTCTTTCCTCGTCCATTCTTTCTACATGTCCAAACCAGCTTAACATACCCTTTTCTATTCTTGTAACTATATTTTTGTATGTAATGAATAAACTCAAAAACTACTAATCCTAATGTTATTCTTTACCGAAGGAGCTGCCGTATTTAAAAAACAATTTATTTAGAACTAACCTAGGACATCACGCTGCGACCAACGAGAGTGAAGCAGTAATAGTATAAATAGTTTTAATAGTTTCAGTAATTTAATAAGCTTAAAAATTAGTAAAGTTTAATAGTAATAATAAATTAACAGTTTTAAAAATTTTGTAATAAAGTGTCAAATAAACAACGCGATAAAATCCGTATATAGTAGTTTAATTTCAATGAATAACATTCGCATAAACAGAAGACAATATTATGAAGCAGTAATCTTAAACGTGGGTGAAACCACGGGGGACAGCTAGTGATATTACCTATTTTATAATTCAGAAGTGATGTTGCCACTTTGGCGGATGAACACGTAATATTAAGAAAGGAATATTTATAGGAGGTATGCGATTTAAATCTTTGCTTCAAGTTATTTCTTAGATTTAACTTTATTAATGTGAAGTACAACTAGGAGATAGTAAAAAAAGAAATCGGCATTCGACAAGCCTTATTTGCCCTCAATGTACTCGTGCAGAAATGCAGAGATATGCAAACCGATGTATTTCTATGCGTTATCGATTACGAAAATGCCTTCGATAGGGTTAAATACGAACAGCTTTTGGATCTCCTAGTGGACATTGGCCTTGACGGAAAGGACATTAGGATCATTCGCAATCTGTATGAAAACCAGGTGGCTACAGAAAGGTTGGTAAATGAAGATACAGACGAAATCGAAATCCGCCGCGGGGTTCGGCAAGGCTGGATTCTTTCTCCGTTGCTTTTTAACGTCTACTCAGAAGCTGTTATATCAAAAGCCATTGAAAACGTGAAATTCAACGGCACAGTTATTAACAACTTACGTTATGCAGCTGACACTGTCCTTGTACCATCCATGGAAAGTGACTTGCAGGCTATCGTAAATAAAGTGATGAAATGAAAACAGTGAGAAAGACGGGTTGTCCATTAACATCAACCTCTATGTGCTGTTATCGGCTGTCAGTTGGTTCCTAAAAGACGTGTGGTCCACTATTTCAAGCCTCTTGTTAGTTTTACGAGGTATAGAGATGCGTAACTTAAGTTTGAGGTTGCATACAAGAAGTTGGTGATCAGATTGACAGTCGGCTCCGAGCAATGTGTGTGCATTCATAATTGAACTTCGCCATCTAGATCTTATAAGTATGTAGTCAATCTGATTCCGGTGTTTTCCATCAGGATGTCCAGGTGTACAGTCTTCTGCGGTGTTGCTGGAATACTGTATTCATAATGGTGAGGTTGTTGTCGGCTGGAAACTGGAGTAATCTCTCCCCTCCAACATTCCTTTGGCCGAGACCATAGTTGCCTACAATATTCCGAAGCCCACATCCATCCGTCTGTCATCCACTTTCACGTTAAAGTCGCCAAGTATGATCAATAGTTCGCTACTTAGTATTGTTGTTATTGAAGGTTCAATGTCATTATTCATTATAGAACCTTTCTACGTCTGTATAATATTCAGCGGGTTGGGAGATACACTGAGCTTCATTGTTATAATTCTGTTGCTGACCGAGTAAGGGTAGCCTAAGACCGCTTCAGTTCATTGTTTGAGAATTGCAATGGCCACTCCAGCGTAGCTACTGGAATCAACTCCTAAATAATAGATGGTATGCTTATCCAAGTCTCGGTGGCCACTACTTTTCCAGTGGGTTTCGCTTAGACCGATAATGGTAGTATCGCATCGCTGGAGCTCATAATCCAAGATGTGTAATTTATTCTCATCATGGAGTCCTCGTACGTTCCAAGTGCCTATACGGGTGTTCTTGCGCAATTGGAGTTGGTTTCTTCCAGTCGCATGCTTTCCGGGGAATGCCTGGTTGCCTACATTCCATCGGCCGGTAGCCGATTTCACACGGTGACTCCCGGAAGACCCAGAGCGCTGGTCACTACGCGGATCGTCAGGCAAACGTACTTTTCTAACGTGTTGTTATTTTCATCTTTCAACTCTCGTGGGCATCAGTAATTAATTTATTAGTATACCGTTGCTTTCTACATCGCGGTACTACAGACTCAGTGTCCGTAGAAATCTGTTAGTGAACCAATTCCGAACATATGGTTCCTGCGCTTCACGACAGTGCTGATGGCGACCACTGCCCTCCACCAGGATCCAAGTGCAACGCCTCTGTGGCTTGCCTCCTCCGCTGGTTGAACCGTACCGACAACTGTTGTCTCCGCTCTTCCTCACCGTTGAGGACTTCACCCGTAACCCTGGGCACAGGCTCTGCGATATACACCGCAGAACTAGGTCCCTGCTGAACTTCGCGATGTACACACTCCATATTATCTACCTATCTCATTTTATGATAATTAATCATTATATAAATGGAATCTTTATAGTCATTTTATAAAGTTTACCATATGTTTAATGTAAACTCATTTTTATATTGTATACAGATGTATTGCTTTGTGATTTTATACTTAATGGATTGAATTATCTGAGGTTGTGAATTGGTTGGTTTTTGGTTACCTAATTCACAAGATGGAAAATATAAATGTATTGCATTTGATACCTTTTCTGCGGCTTTTCTTGGGAATTCTTCTCAGGTTAAGCATTTAATCAAATGCTTGTAGATAGCATTAGCAGGGAACTTTAGGAGCTATTATCACTTTTATCATCATGCACAAATCAAGTAATCTCATACAACGTTCACAATACACACTTCACAGATTTCTTAATCATAATATAATTATGTACATATGATGCAAAGACTACAATATAATATACGGGTATGATGTATCTGCATTTTAGACAAATAAATATATAGTGCCAGAAACATCTTTTCAGACATGAGGCCATCTTGTGACGCTCGTTACGTTATGAGCGTCATTTTTTTTTTACATAGGTATATATTCATAACTAATATTTATTTACTTTATACTTACTTACCTGTTACCTACTTTTTCAATGTATTCTTTTAATAAAATAGTATATATTATGCCATATTTTCTTTCGTGGCTATCTATATATGTATTATTTATTTCTTTATTTTGAGTGCACTATTGGCGGACCAAACGTCAATAATTGTAGTGTTCGCTGAAAATCAGCGCTGTGTAGTGCTTGTAACAATGCAAGTGCCACAGGATTATGCGCATCACCGTTGTTTTTGTGCCGTCAGATGGGACGTGCGTCTGCACATAAACATTTTAATTGTTTTTAAAATTTCTTTATACTTCCATATTTTTATTTATTTTTCTATAATAATTGATGATGCATGTCATGATGGTACAAAAAAAAAATCTTTTCATTTCATTTTCATTTACTGAAAAGATGCACTGGTTAGATGCCCACCCCCGCGATGAGGACGCGCCAGACAGGAATTGCTCAAGTGGAGCGCAGAGAAGATGACTCTACACTCCCAGGAGCCGGGTAAATGGACGTATATGAATCCACGCTAAAGGGCGTGATCGTGGATATAACAATATTCAATAATCTCGTACGATACAAAAGCGTAGATAAATTGGCTACAATTTTCAGAACCCCTTGAACTCAAAATTTATATTCTGCTGCCGCCTTTCTGGATCTCTCAAAGGCATTTGACCGGGTAGAATATGAGAGATTATGGGATAGGCTGTGGAATAAAGGAGTACCTGATGGAATAACAAACATTTTTAAGTATTGGTACAATCACCAAATCAACACTGTAAAGTGGTCGGGCTCCCTTTCTGACCCCTATAAATTGAAGGTTGGTGTGAGGCAAGGTGGATTGAGCTCTCCAACACTGTTTATCATTTATGTAAACGGGCTGATTGGTGAGCTCAACAGCACAGGAGTAGGCTGCTCTATAGATGGTAAAATAGTCAATAACATAAGTTACGCCGATGACATGGTGCTGTTGAGCCCATCGATCAGCGCCTTGCGCAAACTGGTACTTGTGTGTGAGGCGTTTGCAGAGACACATGGCCTGACCTACAACGTCAAAAAGAGTGAACTGCTGGTGTTTCGGGCGGGGCGTAAGAGCCCCTCATACGTACCGCCTGTGACACTAGCGGGGAAGGCGTTAAATAGGGTTGCTCACTTTGTGTACCTAGGTCATGTAGTTAATGAGGACCTGACTGATGAATCAGATATGGAAAGGGAACGTAGGGCGCTGACGATTCGTTGTAATATGCTGGCACGCAGATTTGCCCGATGCTCAAACGATGTAAAGAAGACACTTTTTACGGCATATTGTCAGTCTTTCTATACATGCAGTCTGTGGACCAACTACACGCAGCGGTTCGCAGGGCCCTGCGGGTCCAATATAACAATGCTTTCAGGCTGCTGATGGGATTGCCTCGCTTCTGCAGTGCGTCAGCGATGTTCGCTGAAGCACAAGTGGACGGCTTTCACGCCATTATACATAACAGAGCAGCATCGCTGATGCGAAGGGTGAGGGACAATCCCAACAGCTACCTGAAAGTTATTGCTGGATACATCCATAGTCCTATTTGGAGGCACTGGATATGGATTCATATTAGGTAGGACACTTGTTTTTATTTTTATTGTATTTTATTATTTGTATTGTATTTTATCTCTTATTTTATCTTTTTATTTTCTGTGGTATGTCTGTGTAAATTACTAACATAGTTTTAAGTTATCATGTACTACTAACACTCTCTGGACCGAATTAGTCTGAAAATAAATGTTTTGAATTTGAATTGAATTGAAAATTAAGAAAAACCGTAGTTGCATACAAGGCTGCTCGCTCGGTCACTGGCCAGCTAATTATACAAATTACCTTGTTTCTCATTTTTATTTCCATCTCCGATGATTTTGATACCTATCTTAGGTATAATGTCTGTTTCGGGACGGAATTGAAAATTCTTTAAAATTGAAGAATATGCACACCATTTTAGATTAAATAATGATGTAACTATATTTGAATGACTCTTTGCTTTAAAAATATAGATTACAATCCTTTAGTTTTTATTGTTGCTGGATTTTGTTTTTAATTGTTTTTATTATTCATCGTATAATACAAATAAATATATGGCTTTATCTTGCTCGGTGAATTCAAAATTGTTCGTTTGGCAACAAATAGGCGGTATTTTTGGATTTGTTGGACTAGAAGTTGCATTGAAACATGCGTGGCATAAGCTCGCTATATGTCTCTATTGTGACCAATCTGAGTCAATATGACAGCACGAAAGGCGTAGTGGTTTAAGTGATCGCCTCGCCACTGCCACTGAACCGACTGTTATGGGTTCACGTCTATTTAAATCGCTACGCGACCCCTACAGTCGTTTTTGTTTTTTCGTCTTCACTTATCTACTAGCGTTAGTAGTGTTGACAGCAAGTTATTTGTGCAGGCCCGTGCCTCAGAAAGCACTTTTAGCTGTTGGCACTGCACCTGATCTCTCTCCGATCGTGTCGGATTGCTGTCCCATCGGATCATGAGAGTTATGGAACAGAGAGTGCACTTGTATTTGCACACACTTGTGCACTATAATATCTCCCATGCAGATGGCAAGTCTCTGTTAAGATTGGCCGCCGTGACAGAAATTCGATCTTGAGGACATTATTAGTAGTCTTGACAGTTACTTGTGCAGTACATGACACGACACAATACATGCGATGAAGTCCAAATTATTTTCATCTAGCGCTCGCACTATATACTTAAATTCTTAGTTAAAGCAAGCTTGCCTCGAGAAATGTTTGTAGTAGAAATTAAAGCAAATTTTATTAAAAGAAATTTTATGCGTTTATCGGTGACAGACGAGCCCGCGGCCCACCTGATAGTAAGCGAGAACCGTGGCTAATAGGTACACATGGCTGTGTTTTCTTAGCATTACAGAAGCAATGTCAAAAAAACAATCAAGTCGCTGCTTACCGGAAGGAAAAGGGGAATGGAGCAGGATGGGGTTTGGGAAGGGAAGGGTGATTGGACCTCCGGCGCTCTCACTCACCAAACGAAACATAACAGATATTGTTATTTTACGTCGATCTTCTGTGAGAGGGTGGTACTTCCCTTCAAATATGAATTATATACTATATTTTGCTCGCGTTAATGCAGTTTTTGTCAATAAATACCTATCCCTTGGAAACAGTACATTTTCTGGATGAAAAGTACGCTATGTCCTATTCTGTGTCTCTGACAACGTGTCTACAAAATTTCATGATAATTGGTCAAGTAGTTAAGGCGTGAAAGTGTAAATAACAAACAAAGTCATATTCACATTTTTAATATTAGTTAGGATTTAATAATAACTAACTTTTGCCCGCGGCTTCACTCGCATAAAAGTAGATTAGGTTAAGTTATATTCAGGCACGCCACGGTCGTAGGTCGTGGTACGCCGTCGCTTCCTTCTGTGAGGAACTGATTTCCGTCAAGGAGGCGGCGGAGCGGGATAGGGTGCGCTTGAGCCCTCTCCCCAACCGCAGAACCGGGCGCCGGAGGGCCTTAGACGAATTCCAGCCACTATAAGGTGTACCTGGGGGTGGTGGGCTTCGTGGGCCTGCCTACCACCCGATCAGTTGCAGGTCATTTGCAGGTCCGAGAGGCGGCGTGCGAGTTCCCAGTAGTATTGTGTAGTGGCCTGCCGTTTTATACGGCGGGCCGAAGTCGTGATGGCATGTGAAAGTGATTCGCCTGGCACCGCCGTCTCTAGTTGTGTTGAGGAACAACGTGGTAGGTTTAGTCGTATGACCGGGATGTCACCATCTTTCCCCGGGAGAGTCCGACATAACCTCTCCGTCGCGCGCGTCGTCCCGCGGAGAGTATGCGTCAATGCATTCCATCTGCCAGATAACGCCATAACCCCCAAATAAAATTAATTATACTCAGATGCGAATATCACTTTGCTCAAAGGTAATAAAATATATAAGATAATGATTCTGCATATAAAGTAGTGATGTTGTCTAAAGCGTTTGAATGATAGACACTACTGTAACTATGAACATTGAAATTTAAATATTATTAAGGTTAATTACCGTTTAACGTGGCAATTATAAAATGTACCAGCTGACTATAACTGCGGAGGACCGCCATGTCGCCTCTTAAATGATTGACTTTTATTTCTTCAACCCATTTTTATACTTTGTATTCCAGTAAGTAGGTTAGACTAGGTTATGTTAGTAATAGTACTTCTTTTTAAATGTATATATCCTATGTTACTTGGTAATAATACAGCTTTCTAATGGCGATAGAATTATTAAAATCTGTTGAGGTTTTTTAGTTAAATCCTTACAAACAAAAAATATAATCTTTCCTCTTTATAATATAAGAATAGAAGTATAGATATTATAGATAAAACGATCGTAATCAAATGCAGATTTATTAAATACGGACTAATTGTTACGCATAAAAATTCGTCGTCGCTCGGCTTGCATTTCTGCATGAACAATTGTTCTCACCTGCGACTGTTCTGGAGTTTCCGCCACTCTAATAGCTGCCTGCCGCGGGGCTTGTTCTTCTAAATGGAACTGCGTTTGAAAAGGCGTTTCATTAGCTCTCAAGGCTCTCTGGCGTTTGGCTTGTCCCTTCAACCACAATTGTTGTTGAAGGGGCGTCTCACCCGCTCTCATAAAAGCCTGGCGGGTAGCTTGGTCCTCCAGTCTTTCCTGGCTTTGAGAAAGTGTCTCACCAGCTCTTAAAGCATCTTGTCGCTGCCTCCTTAATTCGGTATGAACGGATGATTCTTGGGATTGAGCTATTTTTGCTGTCCATGCCTGCGATGAGCTCCTAGATAAGTTAGAATTACGTTTGCGAGGCATGCCATTAAAAACAAATAACAGTAATACAGGTTAGGTAGTAACCTAAAAATTTAAACTGAGAAACTATTGCTTAAATATTAAACTGAAAATTAAAATTAATTGTGAAAAATAGAATTAGAAATAAGATAATGAACCTAAAAATAATAAATGATAAACTATTGCTGAAAGAAAAAAGAACAATAAAAACTGCAAACTTAAAACAATAACAATATTGCTAGGCATCAGAAGTGAAACAGCCTAAAAAACAAATAACGAACGTACTTTAATTGTCTAATAAAATCAATTATACAGCACGTCCGTTCCGTCCGCCGCTCGATGTCAAAGTGACTTAGTGTTGCGTGCCTCATACAAGAGGCGCTTCAAATGTCGCATACAAACGTTCCAATGACCCAACGCTTCAAATTATTATTTTGTATCGCTTCCAGAATGAGTAAAAAAGTGGGTACTGGATAGACATACGTACAAATGTTTCATATTATCTCACTCCTTCAATTCTTTGTGTTTGAATTTGGTTGAATGAATATAATGACAGCTAGTACGCTGCCTGTGCCCCGGAACGTCAACGTAAGAATGAAATAGTAATCTCGGTAAGTTGAGCAGTGAAAACGAGACAAAATATTAGTATCGTTTCACGCGTTTCTTTTTTTCTTTTTTACTCGTCAAAATGACCACACTCCACCTGATGGTAAGCAGTCGTGTGGTCTAAGAGCAGTGGCCTCCACACCGCCCTCATAGCAGCCGAGGCGATTTTGAGGTCTCTACTTTGACGGCCTGAGAAGATGCTTTTTCACGCCCCGCTTAAAGGACCCAGGATTGAAGGAAGAAGGAAACACGTGCCTTGGCAGAGAATTCCATGCCTTGGTCGTTCGGCAGAGGTATGAGGACCCAAACTTGTTGGTACGGGGTCTAATCGACTCTACCGTGTAAGGATGGCATCTGAGCCCAGCACGCGTTGTTCTGGATAGGAAAGGGGAGGGCGGGATAAGGTGGAATAACTCTTCAGAGCACACCCCGTGATATATTCTGTAGAAACATGCCAATGAGGCAATGTCCCTACGAAATTGCAGAGGTTCCAGTGAACTCGTGACCTCTGGATCTCTGATGATACGGACAGCCCGCCGCTGTAACCGGTCGAGAGCGTCCAGCAAGTACTGCGCGGAGCCATCCCAAAGATGAGAACAGTACTCCACGCAAGGGCGCACTTGTGCCTTATACAATAGGCACAGTTGCCCAGGCGTGAAGAACCGCCTCACCCTGTTCAGAATTCCGAGTTTTCACGAAGCTTGCTTAATGAAGCTCTCGATGTAGGTTTTGGGATTAAGGGAGCGGCAAAGCTCCATACCTAAGATGGAGAGGCTGTCACGTATCACCAGTGGAGTGTTCTTCAGAGAAGGGAGGGGAAGGAACGGAGACTATTTTGTTGAGAACGCGCATGCCTGGGTCTTCTTGACGTTGAACTCGACCAAGTTCTTGGCACCGCATTCATAGATGCGGTCCAAGGTCTTGTCTAGTTCAACGACAAGATTCTGGCTTTTCCCCTCAACCTCAGCCTGTTTGGCCCCAGGATGTCCGAGATATCGCCCATGCACGGTACTGTCGTCCGCATAACAATGTATGTTGCCGAGATTCACCATATCATTGATATGCAGAAGAAAGAGCGTAGGAGATAAGACAGACCCCTGAGGCACTCCTGCATTGATCTGCATAAATTTGGAAGCGCGACCGTCGCAAAGGACCCGAATACGATGCTTCTGCAGGAAACTTGCAATCCAGGTGCACAGTTGAGGAGGCAAGCCATAGGCCAGCAGCTTGGAAAGAAGAGACCAGAGCCAGACTCTGTCGAAAGCTTTGGCTATGTCAAGGCTGATAGCCAAAGACTCGCCGTGCTTGTCCATAGCCTCACCCCAGAGGTGCGTGACGAACGCTAGAAGATCACCCGTTGATCGTTTAGACCGAAAGCCGTATTGGTGATCATTGATCAACGATTGATCCTCCAGGTAGCGGACAATTTGGGTGTTTATAATCCGCTTGAACACCTTGGAAAGCACTGAGGTGATAGCTATGGGTCGATAGTTGCTTGGCTCGGAACGGTCCCCCTTTTTGGGAATCGGTTGAACGTTCGCCTCCTTCCAAGCCTCAGGCACAATGCCTGCGGCGTAAGACGTCCGGTATAGGCGCGTAAGTGTGGGAGACAACTCCGCTGCACATTTTTTTATGGACCACAGCTAGGATGCCGAAGCCAGTGGACCTGATCCACTGGCTTTCCGAACATCGAGAGACTGCAGTATCGCACGGATGGTTCGTTGCCTGATACATATATATTCGTAATTTCGTAATCATTTGTCAAACTTAAATTTGACGTATTAAAATTTTCAAATAAAATTGTTTTATATGTGTGACAATTTCGCCATTTCAGTTACAAAGTTACAACGTGTAGCGGTACATTTTCTTGCTTCACGTCTAGGAATGAGTCGTTCATACAAACACATTTAGATTTGTATGAACTACCCATGACTAAAGTGACTCGTT
Organism: Catocala sponsa; assembly: GCA_963564715.1. Lineage (NCBI taxonomy): Eukaryota > Metazoa > Arthropoda > Insecta > Lepidoptera > Erebidae > Catocala > Catocala sponsa. Next base: position 4,565,425 of record OY751352.1, read on the forward strand.
GCGCGCTGAACACGCTTTTATAACCCGCTCGATCGGATGACTCATGACGTCACTTATTTACGACGCTTTCCATAACCAACAATATTATTAGAATAGTACAAATCAATATTTATAAAGAAATGAATCGAAAACATGTATTGCTATTTCCCATCAATACGGTCTTCCAACTTCCTTTCTCCAAAAAAATCAGTTTACTATGGCCATAGATATATAATCGCAATCCTAACTAATATTATAAATGCGAAAATGAGTTTGTTTGTTTGTTATCTTTTCACGCCTAAACCACTGAACCGATCATCCTGAAATTTTGCATATACGTTGACAGCTGTACAGAAACTGACATAGGCTACCTATCATCCCGAAAAAAATACTGTTCCCGAGGAAAATAATAATAACGTTCTTATGATAAAAGATGGCGCCACGTCTCTTTCGAATCATGATTGAATTATATTATTACAAGCAGAGTACAACTCGAATTGGTTCTCAAATTCTAAATTAACGCGAGCGAAGCCGCGGAAAAAAGCTAGTACGAAATAGTACTACGTTTTAATATGTGTTTAGCGCTACCTATCGGATATTGGAGTGAATTAATTTTAGTTAGTACACAAATCGATATCGCGCCATCTATCGAGCTACTATAATGCTAAACGTTAAAGGTACTTAAGTATAAAAATTTGATTTAATTTCAACACTGTATAATATCAAACTTCTCATGACAACTTTGTCAATTACCTTAAATAAGTGGACAAACACAGCTTAATTAGCTTAATGTAATTGTTTTGAGATAGATGTGCCTAAAATTACTCGGGAAAAGATTTTTATTTGGGATATCAAATTTCTACCGGGATAAAGTAGATCCCTTTTTCTGTACTCCAGGCGTCACGTTGTAATTCATTCATATCAGTAGACCGAGTTGTTATAGCGGACTAACCTCTAAAAGTTATTTTTTGGATCCCTCGGGAACAGTAGTTATTTTCTGGATGTAAGGTACCCTATGTCATTTTCTGTACCCTTGACAACATGTATGCGAAATTTGATGATGATCAGTCTAGTAGTTAAGGCGTAAAAGCGCAACAAACAAACAAACTCACATTCGCATTTATAATATTAGTTAGGATATAAGTAGGGTAGGTCAAAATTTCAAAAACGCTGTAACAAATGTTTATTTACTTCTTATTAAGTGCCTAAATACAAAGTTTCATGGTTTTATCTTCAATAATGACGAATTCCCATACAAACTTTCAACTTTCTTTCCCTTATTTCAATCCCTTTGGTCCCTTTTCCAAGGTCTACTCTACCTCTGTACCAAATGTCATCAAAATCTGTTCAGTGGTTTAGGCGTGAAAGCGTAACAGACAGACAGACAGTTACTTTCTCATTTATAATATTAGTAGGGAAGTAGGGATTAAGTAGGGAATAGTAGGGAAGTAAGGATTATTATTATGTAAATGAAGAAAATACTACGTCACTCATTAAATTTGGAATTGCAGTTACTTTTATATATTTACATCATAACAAGTACATATTTTAAATACATGTAAGGGTGAACATTGTATCAATTTAGTTAATAGCTATATTAACAAGAGATTAGCTTTTTAATGTTGTACGTCATTCAGATTGCTATCGGCTTATTGTGGCTAATTTTTGTTGTTATTTAACACCAAAACTAACTTGTTTAACTTAGAGGGCACGGTATTTAACCGACATCTATAAAAAAGAAGGTTCCCAATTTGTCTGTATATTTGTATGTATATATTTGTTCCAAAAGGACTCAATGGTTTCATCTTGTTTTCATTTATACTCAAAATAGTATTTGGAATTATAAATTTATAATATTTTAAGTTAGGTAGTGCAAGTAATAATATATAATACTATAGTATTGATAAAACTGGTTCACACGATGTTCATGATTAAGTGAAGTAGTATTTAAGTATAAGTTCGACCGTACCGTGGGTTAGTCTGATGTGATCACTATACGGGATTTCTAGAAAATGTCTTCGCCGTTATTAAGACAGGTAAGACTATATTTTATTATTATAAATATATTATTTTTATTATTATGACTTAAAAATATTTAAAGTATTTATTATTATATATATTTTTTCCAGTATTCATTAATGATTAGACTTTTTTTTCAATGTATACCATTAATTTATTGAGCATATCAAATGGTTAAAGAACTTAAAAATATAAGCAAATATACGCAAATTAAAAAATAAATAATCAGCGCTGTTTAGGCGTTATTCTAAACTAAGTAGTATTTTATAGTATATTTAGAAATAAATATTTATAACTTTGAAATTAAACTACTATATACGGATTTTATCGCGTTGTTTATTTGACACTTCATTACAAAATTTTGAAAACTGTTACACTACTATTACTATTAAACTTTACTAATTTTTAAGCTATTAAGTTATTGAAACTATTAAAACTATTTATACTATTATACTATTTATATTTGTGTTTACACTTTCCCCGATATACATAAAATCCGTATATATTATTTTAATCTCAATGAATAACATTCGTAGAATTCAACATTCGTTCAACAGAAGACAATATTAAATATTTATAACGTTTCCACATTTTTATTACTTATAAAGTAATACGTTCTGTAATTATATTTAAAACAATATTACGAAAATGACTCTATTATTTATTTAGGTTCTCATAATTGAGTACTTTAAAATGGAATGTATAATATATATTTTCATAAATAATTAGAATGGTAATAATATCTATTAATAGTATAATAAATAGAATATCAAAAATAAGATAAATTATAATTGTAAATTATAATCGCTGCTGGTGTTATAAATATTTTAAATAAAATAATAATTGTACTTATTATTGACTGAACTATTATCATAATTTTGCATAATTTTATTTAATAATGTACTTATGTATTATTATAAGCAGCTGTTATTGTTTCCTGTTTAGTGAAGAAAAATTTCTTACGGATAGCTGAGTCTGAGGTTTCTCGATTATGTTCTCAAAGATAGATAATATTTAAACAACGGACACAAAGAACTCCTGGATTCCTAATAACTATTAATAGATTATAGTATGGGCACGGTAATAATATCTATACAGTATTGTAACTCGGCCCTGTCCTTGAAATAATTACCTACAACAGCGCCGTTCGTAGATATGCGTTAAGGCTGCCCGCCTACAGTATTTTAATTTTATCTACCTACTTGAGTTTCTTTCTAGTTTAGTGATTGTAAATATTATATAATAAAAAATGAAATTCGTAGTGAATGAAATAGAAGTGTACAATAAAAAGTATGTTGTGTTTTTTGATTTGTAGATTTAATAAAAAACATCCTTATAAATTTGAGACTGAAAAATATTTGCGCCTCGATCGAGACGTACGAAAAGCTTTATTGTTAAATTTAATAGTATAAAAAATCTGCATTCGGATAAAAAGTTTAATTAAAAATACTTTCGGAGTCTCCAGGTAATTTAAAAAATGATATCTCTGGGTGCGTTATTGAAGAATCCCAGCAACCATGAATAGCACAATATATTCTATAATTGCACTTTGACATAATTACGTAAGCACTTTTAGTTATTTCAGTAAAATATTTACAAATCGCACGCTTACTGCTACAAAACAATCACACCTTCTGTCCGTCATTGCGGGGCATTCGCGACTGGTTGCGTCCCGTCAATGTTATGGGACAACCCTGACACAATGCACCGTCAGCACATTGGCGATTAGTAGTGGATTAATGGTTTGGTGTGCACAGTTTGAGCCTGTCTTGTTTCAACCTCGGTTAAGGCCACTTGCTCTTTACAAAAGGTCACGTGTAATACTTTACATAAAATAAACGGCCTTCAGCCAAAATTATAAACATCTTTTTTTTTTAAAAGACTTAATAAGTTTTCCGTATAATTTTAGTGGCAGCTCAAAGGGATTTTTAAAATCCTGGTCGCCACTATCGTGTAAATCGAACAAAAAATTTGTGCAATTGTGAACAATACAGACTTTCTAAGGGCATATCGTCGTCGCACAGAAGTCTATCATTTCGTCGCCGTACCCTTTCGTTGTTTCTTTTCGCTGTGTCGTGATATATATCCGTGTGAACAGTTTTACTGCCGTGCCAAGCCGACATTGCTGTTCGCTGTTTCTTACTGCCAAATCCTGTTGCCGTATCCTGTTGCTGTTGTCACCGTATCCTTTAAATATACTCACCGTAGAAGCAAGGTATTCCACCAGCCATGATGAAACATGCTGTTCCTTTAATCGCCGTGTTTCTGTAAGTCTTTGACATTCATATTTACTTCATAACGAATATAATTGTGCAAGTGATTAATGCCAGTGAATAATTAAATTGCCTGTGATCGCGTAATACGTAAACGATCACCTACAAAGTGTTTAATTATATTTCTCATAGACTAGTATTACACATATTATTCAGTCGCGAGAGCCGTGCAACATTCTTTCCTTATCGCTAATCCGGTCCTCGAGCCTTATCTTTGTTTTGACTAACTGAATTTCCTAGACTGAGGCGTTCAATATGCCCAAAGAGGATTCCACTACGACCTCTAAGGAGATTGACTTAAATGTTTTGATTAAGTTCATAAATAAATTCGACGGTAATAGAGAAAAACTAAATGCCTATTTAAATAACTATAGAGACGCTATTAACCTCGCGTCGCCGGCTCAACAATCCATATTATTGACATATATTATTAATCAACTCGAAGGACGAGCCGAAAGCGCGTGTTCAATAAAAGAATTTGAGACATAGCAGCAACTGGAGGACTTCCTAAAGTCACAATTCGGCGAAAGAAAGCATTATGCTGCACTGCTCTCCGATCTTCAAGATTGTCGTCAATCTAATAACGAAACAGTCAACCAGTTCGCACTCCGTGTAGTATCGTGTCTCTCAAAGTTACTTACCGAAATTAATGTTTCAATACCAACCAAAAAGAAAGGGGAACTGGCTGGCCGTGTCGCTGCTATGCAAGATCTAGCATTATATACTTTTATTAGCGGATTAAATGCGCGCCTGTCTACTGTGGTCAGATGCCGTGACCCCGAAACGCTCAATGACGCGATTAATTATGCCGTTTCCGAAAAAAGTTATTACAAGCCTCGTTTAAAAGAAATGCCACACCTTTTAAATATAGCCGCGCACCCCAGCGGTAACCGCAGTAACATAATAACTTTACACAAAGTGCAATGACCGCCGCGAATAAGCTATGTTATCAAGGACCTTCATCTACTTCAGGTCCACCAGTATACCGCTACTGTAAAGCCGTTGGTCATACTATTGACGCCTGTCGGAAGCGTGAAGACAATAATCGGTATTTCGGCAATAAAAAAAATCAACAAGCCGACCGAAACAATCGCCCATCCACGAGTTATCAGAAGACCAATCAACCTATACATAATGTCGACCTATTCGATGAGCAAAACCCCGAGGATGATTTAAACGAATAGTGGGCTCACGTCGGTGTCTCGTGGGACCCAATTCGCAGCTAGTACGGTTAGAATATGATAACGGCACCCTTTCTAGTTCTATGGACCACAAGGGTAACCAGCCCCAAATAAGCGTTCCTTATTCAATCACTGTTTCCAAATCATCCACTAACGGACAGGGTAACCAACCTCAGACTCATAGTGACCCTTTTAATGTTTCTCAATTAGTCACTAACGGCCAGGGTAACCAGCCCCAAAATCACAGTGATGTAACTATATCAAGCCCCTGACTCTTTCGTAAACACTGATCTCCCAATTGTAGAACCTTGCCCAGTGTCCAGCACAGCACCTGAAAAACAAAATACAGAAATTAGTACATACAATATCACAACAAATCCAAAAATAAATCCTTATCCTTTGTAGAAGTTTTGTCGAAACCTCTGAAACTTCTTATCAATAGCGGTGCGTCTATTAGCCTTATCAAAATAAATATCATCGAACAAATGCCTGAAATTGAAAATCATTACGTAACTTTCCATGGTATAGGTAATACAAAAAATATAATGCGCACACTAGGTCATATATTAATAAACTTAAACGCGCTTAGTCATCATTTTCACATAGTTCCAAACATAGACTTTCCGTATGATGGAATAATAGACAATGACTTTTTTTGAAGAAATAACTGTGAAATCGATTATACAGCCAATGCATTTATTGTTAACAAAGTAACACTTAACTTGAATTTCTCGGAACCAAATTATATTATCTTGCCTCGTACTGAAACTGTAATAGAATGCTTAGTGTGAAACCCCGAACTAAAGGAAGGTATTGTCCTTGACCAAAATCAAATAGAGTCCCTTCTAATAGCCAATTGTACAGTCAAGGTTAAACCAAACTCAAGAATTAACATTTCCGTCGTTAATATCTCAGAATCCGCTATACAAATAAATTCACATTTTAAGATTAATCTTCTACCATTAGATAAGAATTACTTGCATAACATTTTTCATGTACCCTACTCTGAATCAAAGACAACGCTCTTAACCGAACCAATGAAGTGCTAGACCTATTAAGAATGTCTCATTTGAATACCGAAGAATCAAATGCCTTATACGACCTCTGTTCCTCCTATTCCGATACATTTCATCTGCCTAATGATCGTTTAACGTTTACTGATGCCTTGCAACACAAAATACCAACCTACTCTTCTGCCCCTATTAGCACTAAATCGTACAGATTTCCAGACGCCCACAAAAAGGATGTATCCTACCTTGTTCAAATGATTACAGATAAGGGTGTAAAACCTAATCCAGAAAAGACTGAAGCTGTCGCTGACTTCCCTTTAACCAAATGTCCCAAAGATATTAAATCGTTTCTAGGGTTAGCTTTCTATTATCGCAGATTTACCCAGACTTATCTAAAATAGCCAAACCCCTTACCAATCTTCTCAAGAAAAATGTCCCATTCAACTGGCATGATGAACAGCAGTTAGCTTTTGAAAGTTTAAAACATGCCTTAGTCTCTGCCCCTGTTTTAGCCTATCCTGACTTTACCAAGCCCTTTGTCTTAACTTGTGATGCATCTAATTTCGCTATCTCCGCCATTTTATCCCAAGGTGAAATAGGAAAAGATAGCCTATGCCTCGAGAACATTAAACAAATCCGAATGCAATTATAGCGTGACGGGGACGGAGTGTCTAGCCATTCTCTTTGGTACCCAAACCAGACCATATCTATATGGTCGTCGCTTCAAAATTGTAACAGATCATCGCCCACTTAAATGGTTGTTTAATTGTAAGGACCCGTGCTCAAAACTAGTCAGATGGAGACTCAAATTGGAAGAGTTTGATTATGAAATTGAATACAAAAAGGGAAAAATGCTTAATCATGTTATCCCGTTAACCCTGTCACTGAAGAAGAACTATCCACCTCTGGCATGAATGACAACACAACCACTAGCCCAGAGTCAGAAATCCCTCAGGATGTCCTTGACGACCTTATTGACTTAGGTGCTCTAGACTCAAGTCCATGAAACCCACCACCGAACATAGACTTTGACCTTTTAAGTCGTCCTACTCCAACAGATTCACCTGCTACAGTATGGGAAGATACTACAATTTCTAATATTGAATACTCAGACTTCTTAAGATCTTTTAACAATAAAAATGAAATAAATACACAAGTACAAGAGCATAACGAAAATATTTTAAAAAGTAATAATAAAACCATACTCATCCCTATATCCATTGATCTTGACGAATCGAATCCATATGTTCAAGAAATTATTGGTAATTCTGACAACCCAAGTAGCATAATAAATGGAGAACGAGAACTCCACAGCTTTAAAAAATTAACCATCAAAGAGAAAACTTATTATTTATTGTTTACAAAAGTCTACTATTTTGATAACTGTACTTATCTTGACATCTTCATAACATTAAAAGTGGTTAGAGACGAAATTATCCTATCTGGTGATTTCAACACATTTTCTATATCAGATTTCAAAAACCCATTCGATCAAAACTGTTGCGTTAAAATATATGGCCTGCTTATGTATCTATTTAACAATACAAACATCATAGTTCTTATACACCATAATACAATACTTTACCCAGTACCTTCTAAAATAAAGAAATTACTTAAAGAAAATCATGATATCCCAATAGCTGGTCATCTAGGCTCCAATAGAATGTATGATAGAATAAAAGAACGTTATTATTGGAAAAACATGCGATCAGACATACTAGAGGATTATGTGAAAACCTGAAAATTGTGGCAATCTAATAAAGCCTTACGCAAAATCTACGCTAAATCAGATCTCCCATGCAGATTACAATCACTGCTACACGCTCATTTGAGAGAATTAGCCTCGACATTGTCGGACCCGTACCTGAAGCAGGACTTGCAAAACTGAAATTTATACTCACCCTTCAAGACGACTTGACCAAATTCTCAATAGCCTATCCCATCTCGTACGCCACCGCGGAAGAATCCTGCGTATGCTTAGTACATTTCATATCATTATTTGGTATACCTAAAATGATATTTACCGACCAGGGTACTAACTTCACCGCCGATCTATTTAAACGCACCTGCGAATTCTTAAAAATCAAGCAAATTTGGTCTTCGCCCTACCACCCACAAACACAGGGCGCTCTCGAAAGAAGACATTCCACATTAAAAGAATATTTAAAGTCGTTCGTAAATGAAAACCAAACCAATTGGCACATGTTTGTTTATACCGCCATGCTGAGCTACAATACTAGTGTTCATACAACGACTAGATTTACCCCATACGAACTTGTTTTTGGCCATAAGCCCTATATCCCTGATTGCTAACCCTAATGTAACATATCCCGAATATATCAAAATGCTACAACACCGTCTGAAAATCTCACGTGAAAAGGCACAAGAAAACATCCGTACTTCTAAAGAAAGATCGAAAACCTACTATGATAGACACAGCCGTCCGGTTCAGTACAAAATCGGTGACTACGTATATTTAAAGAATCACCTGCGATTCCGTAAGGTGCTCTCACCTTTGTGGAAAGGACCATATAAGATTGTAAAACTACATGGAAATAACACTTTATCTCTATTAATCAATAGACGACACGTAAAGCATCATTTTGATGAAGTGAAACCCGCTCATAACAATAACTAAATATGACTCCTAATCTAGATTAACCCATTTCAAATTAATTACAGAATGGGCACCGTTCATATTCTGGCAACTAGCGACAACCAATACGTAGTGCGCATCACCCAGGGGCCCGGTTTGTTCTTCGATCCGGTTGGCACCTTAAAAATGATAAACGATGAATTTCACATCGTAATTCCAGTAGAAGTCTCTCCTTTCAAAGAATTTATTGAAAACATTCATCAAGTATTTAATATAATTAGATTCCAATGCCGAGAAAATGAAGAAATAGATGAGACGTATTGTCGAAACCTGATACAACCCTTAGACTCACTACGCAGATGCCCTTCGTAACTTTGATTCCTTTTCCCATATAGTTTCCAACGATGTTTCCAAAAGATCAGCCTGGTTTTCTGGTGTTGCCACTGTCTTTAAACATATATTTGGCACTTTAGACGAAGGAGATGCTGAATCTTAAAAAAACGCTATTAATAAATTGTTCAAAAATGATGAAATACTCACAGAGTCTATTAAGAAAAGCATTATTGTGTCCCAGTCAGTCGACTGGGACACAATAATGCTTTTCTTATAGTCATATCCAATATGAATAAAACAATAAATGAGCTTTTTAAAAATCAAGCAAAATTGAACGACGTCATTGACCGAGTAACCTTAGCATTAAATAATATCTCTAATATTGTAATAGCCAAAATTTTTATATGTGTTAGGATCTAATTTACTTACTAATTCTTTTAAGATTGAAGATATCCTAAATGCAATTTTATTTGTAAAGAGTAAACGTATACATCCTTCCATTGTCACGCCTAGACATCTTTATAGGGATATTGTGAACAACTTGAAATTATTACCTAGATATAGATCTTTCCCAGTTAATTTAGAATTAAGTAATATTATGAATTAATGAATATTGAATTAATGAATATCGCAGAGTTAATTTGTTATTATTTAGATGGTAAGTTAATAATAATATTTGTAATTAAAATACCCTTAGTTAATGTATTAGAATATAATCTATATAAGGTGGTAATTTTTTTTTTTACCTGGGTGTCTGCTTTGACGCATACCTCTCCGCGGGGCGACGGAGAGGTTATGTCGGGCTAACCGGGGGAAAGATACCCCGGTAATACCGACTATATAAGGTGACGATATAAGGTGGTAACCTAACCTAACCTTTTCTTTTTTTTTTTTTGGTACCCAGGAAAAATGCTTGATGCACTATCCGCCGGCTAGGGGACGGCACCGGCGGGGTGTGTGGGACTCCCCAAACTGGTATACCCACTAAAAAACCTGGGGTGTTCCCTCTCTCACCCAATGGAGGGGCCTGTTGGGAGCTCTTAAAAGAATTGAGTCATCCATAGCAGGCCCCCCCGCGTGGGTGCGGGCCGGGTCAAACGGACCCGACCACCTCTCGTCCCCAGGGAGAGCCTCACCGCTCTCCCCTTTCGACATTGGAAGGCGCGCGGGAACACCGCGCGCGCCCTCTCGGGGTTCTTAATTTGTGGGTGGCAGGCCCCCCTGAGCCTTGCCACCCGGAACCCTTACGTGGGGGGCAAGAGAGCGACATAAGCGCGTCTCCTGCGCCCCCTCCTCCCGCGGCGGACTTCCGGGGCGTAAGGATCTTCCTCACGCCCCCGCTCCGCCGCCTCCTTCTGCGAGATGACAGATTCGCAGAAGGACCTCATTGCGCCCCAGCACCTGTCGTCGCCGACCATCTTGGATACGACGGTCGGCAACGAGAGGTCGGGGCCAATCGTAGCGACCAGGGCACAGCGCTCCGCGGCCCACGCCGGGCACTCCTCCAGCGTGTGCTGCGCCGTGTCCCGGTCACACTCCTCACAATGGTGACACCTGGTTGTAGGCTCCCTACCAGCTATCTTGCAGAGGTACTCTCCGAAACAGCCGTGTCCAGAGAGCACCTGAGTAAGCCGGTAGGTGAGCGGTCCGCGTCAACCTAACCTAACCTAACCTATCCCTTTAATACTACAATACCAAATTCTTTTAGCATGATCTTACCCACCAAGGAATACCTAGCATTAAGTAAAGACAAATCATCTTTCTAATTTTTGAAGAACCTAAATTTTTACCGACTTCAAAAAAAGGAGGAGGTATTCAATTCGTCTGTATTTTTTTTTTTATGTTTCTTACCTCGTTTCTTTCGACTGGGTGAACCGATTTTGGTGATTTTTTTAAATTTGAAAACCTGTGCTTTCCGTGTGGTCTCCCATTTAATTTTCATCAAGATTTGACCATTCGTTTTCGAGTTATACTTAATAATGCGTATTTGGCTACATTGACGATGTTCTCATATTTGGCAAGGTTCACTAAAAACCGAGAAATAAACAAAATTTTAACAAAAAAGGAAACCGACTTCAGATAAGAATATTCTAAAACTTAAAATGCACTAAAAAGTTAATAAATAATTGCATATTCTTGTGAATAATTAAATTATTGTTATTATTGGAGTCGGTGTCAGCCAAGGTAGGTTTGTAACTAATTAAACATGAGATGTCTCACTATAATCATAACATAACATTGGCATGCACAATTACACACATAGACGCAGCACGCGGCGCGGGCGGCTGACACCGACTCCAAAAATAACAATAATTTAATTATTCACAAGTATATGCAATTATTTATTAACTTTTTAGTGCATTTTAAGTTTTAGAATATTCTTATCTGAAGTCGGTTTCCTTTTTTGTTAAAATTTTGTTTTTGTAATTCTATACCATACAAAATTTACCTTTGTGAATCAAGCGATATCTATACAATAGCTGGTAACCCATCTTTTGAAATTGAAATCATCACTAAAGCCATTTCATCTTTACCTGTAAACTGTCAGTATAGATTCCTCCGTGGTAATATTGACATCTGGCACAAAATGACATATGTATCAATGTAATCTGTATTCAACATATATGATATTTCAATGTATACCATTCGCGTAAACGTAAGACAATATTATTTAAATCTAAGTATTCATTCAGGCAATAATAGATTGACTCCACAAATGGCGTAATGGTTCAAGTGGTCGTCTCGCCGCTGCCACTGCGTCAAGTGTTGTGGGTTCGATCCTCACACAGGACAAATATTTATGTGATCCACAAATAGTTTTCTCGAGTCTGAGTGTACTTTGTGTTCGTTACTTGAATGTTTGTAGTCACTTACGACACAGGAATTAATCGTAGTGCAGGCGAAAAAATAATCAAACAGAATCTTATTGTTTCACCTGCCCTTTGACAGAGGCTCGCATACGAGTCGCTACATTGGTAACCTGTGTTTGTTACCGGCTCGGATACGAGCCACCAAGTGCGCTCCACTTTAAACCTTATCTAACTAACCTTAACGCTTAAAACTGATTGTTTATCGGCCAAGGCTTTATTTGGTAAAGGATATAATTAGGTATTGCGAAAATATAAACATACGATAGGTAAATTTGAGTCAGAGTGACAACATAATAATTAAATACTTAAGTCTAATAAAGATTTTAGATAATAATAGAGATTAGACTTAAGTATACTTAATTATTATGTTGTCTCTAAGTAAATGCTGTGCTTATTTGTAATTGGCGTAAGCATACGACCTTGTCTTAGTTATTGATTGTGTGACTGTACATATGCGTTTATTTTGTTAACATGGCTAAACAGAAATAAATGGTACGTTGATCTTTTTACAGACATGGACGGTGTCGGCTGTGCTGATCAACATGTTTGGCCAGGGCATGGTGCTGAGCTACCCTGCCAGTCTGCTGCCTGGACTAAACCATCCTGACTCACCCATCAAAACCGATCTGCATTCTTCATCATGGCTAGGTAAATAACAAGACACCAAAACTAATTGTGCTGAGACTGGGTCGATACATAGATAGTCTCACTCTTATATCCTGGAAGACGTAGGCTAAGCTGTAATATACCCACATTTCACCAATTTATGTTTTAGGTTCCACGTATTAGAGGGCAAGCCTATTGCTGTCTACCGAGATTTCCAGAATCCGTGCTGGTATTGACAATTTCTTGACAAAAGACCCAAAAACTCTTAGCCTTACCCTCTGTCTTCATGATCAAAGAATTCATGGACTGCAGTCACATCCAATGTGCTGTGCCACCGAGATTTTGTAATGTTTTCGGTATTCTTGTGAGTTTAATTTCCCTCTCTATCTTGTTACACTGGCTGTAAGGCGCCTGGCTTATACGTGCTATCGATATAATTAAAAGGCAGAAAAAGACTGGAAACTTCACTGCCATCATTGGAAATAAATATATTTTTTCAGTTATTGAGAGATAAAGGTTGAGGTATTATGAGGTGCAGTCATAATTATTTAAGAGCTGTCACCATGTTTCATGTCAACGTCGATAATAATTTAGGTCACAAAGTAACACATATTTAATCGTCAAAGTTATTAGTTAGTGCGTTAACTGAAGTTATTATATTTATATTTAGCCAAAGCTTTGACTCTATGTGAAGATACCTGCATGAATTCCCTTTAACAGTGAGTGACAACACTGGCGTCTTCTTTTTAAGATAATTGAAGTCAAATGTAGGTAATCGTATTTAATTATCTTATTTCAGGATCGATATTGGGCGTGGCTGGTATACCAGGATTCTTAATATCATCAGTCTTCATGGCTTTGTACGGCAGAAAAATAACTCATGCACTGGCTATAGTGCCAGCAATAGTCGGTTGGCTGCTGATATACTTCGCAGGAGGCATCCCGATGCTGATGACAGGCAGATTTCTATGTGGAATGAGTTCCACTGCGACGGTATCTCTAGGAGCCATCGTAATGGGAGAATATACCTGTCCAAAGTATAGAGGAGTATTTTTATATCTCAAGAATGCCTCCGTATGTATGGGGGCCTTACTAATGCATCTTATCAGTCACCACCTACATTGGAGAACCATTGCATTGGTATCCATAACACCGTTTTTTATTGCCCTCATAATCATCTACACGTGGCCCGAAAGCCCTGCGTGGTTAGCTTCGAAACACTATTACGAGAAAAGCGAGGCATCTTTCTTCTGGCTCAGAGGCACTGATGAGGCTACCCGACAAGAAATTGAAGACATACTTAAAGCACAGAAAGCTATGTTGTCGCAACCGAAAATAAAATCCAGTTATTATAATAAAATCATGTATTTCTTTCGAAAATTTACGCTGAAGGACTTTTTAAAACCTCTCTTGATCATGGTTTTGGCTACAACAGTTCTGGAAATGAGTGGTAGACATATATTTCCAGCTTACGCATTGCTCATAATGACCAATATAACTGGGGAATCATCTCAATCATACTATTATACTCTGGGGATTGACGTCATCATCACAGCCAGCGCAATATTCGCTTCATTCCTAGTTAAGATAATGAATCGTCGTACTTTGTTGTTCGCCTCTGGTTTCGCGGCCATAGTGGTGCTTATGACAGTTTGTCTATACCTCTTCTTAGCTTCCAAAGACATTATTTCTAACGAAAAACCGTCGATACCTATATCTTTACTATTGTTTTATTTTATTCTTGCTAATTTAGGCTGTGCTCCTATACCTTTAGCATTAGTTGGTGAAGTGTTTCCGTTAGCCCACAGAGGGGTTGGTTCAGCCTTGTCTGGGGTCTGGATCTCAGTGATAATGTTGGTGGGTCTCAAGTCGACGCCTCACATGCTTGTCAGTATTGGAGTGTATGGGTTCTTTTCTGTGTACGGCAGTGTCATGGCAATTTGCCTTTTGATATTATATTTCATAATGCCAGAAACCAAAGACAGAACGTTGCAGGAAATCGAGAACTATTTCAACTACGGGAAGTTCTCAAATAGTGGCGATGATGATAAGGAAGCTAATATTAAAATGATAAAATAAATAAAATTATAGTCCTATGTATTAAAAAATAAATTATTTTTAATTCAACGTCCTACTTATTTAAAACCTTTTTTTATTTCATTCACAGTTAGAAGCAAAAGAAAATTAATAATATTTTTTATTGCAAGTTCTAGATGAAACTAAAATTATACATTTTGCTCAACGGGTCACCCAAATAAACAATTTACACCAAAATATAGGCATTAATAATAAAATTATAGAAAATGTAACCATAATAAACTAGATTGGAAATCGCTTATAGAGACTAGTTGCAAAAAAATATTTTCTTCTGCATACGCCTTACACACGTTAGCGTCGAATGTAAATATATAAGCCGTGATTACGGCTTACTACGGGCTAGTTGCTACAAATTTACGTTATGGCATCATATTCTGGGGCAACTCCACAGAATATACAGGAACAGTCATGTCCACCAGCGATAGATGCCGCTTACAATCAGGTGGGACGCCGGCTTATTTGTCAAGAACAGCAATACCAACAGCACATCAACCTAAGCCATGAAGTAATTGCTGTGAATTTTTCTATAGACGTACATTAATACATATCACAGTATATCCCACTAACTGCAAGGATGGCGTAGTGGTTTAACCTCTTGTGAGCCAGCTGGATGTTTACATTATCGCCCGTTATCGCCGCGTGCCACTTGAGATTTTGTTATTGTTAATTACCGGCCCACTCATAGCTCGTAGAATCAAAAAAATGGTACTACAGAATTTGTTATGATGTCAGCTACGTAGTAAAATATAAACAAGAGCTTTTTGCTGGCTCGCATGCGAGCCCCTGGCACACTGGAGGTTAAGGTGGTCCCTTCATCAGTGCCACCGCGCCGAGCGTTATGACTTCGATTCCCACGTGGGACAAAAAATTGTGTGATCCATGTATAGTTGTTCCGAGTCTGGGTGTTATTTGTGTCCGTTATTTGAATGTTTGTAAAGTCCTCCGCGACACAGGAATTATTTCTAGTAAGAGAGTAAGTAATCTTTAACAAGCAACTAAAGGCCTAAAGTGTCAGTAGATATACACGTTTCGTTTGGTGAGTATTATTATCCATACTGATGCATTATCTTCCTTTCGTCCTATCCTAATCCTAACTAATATTATAAAAGCGAAAATGAGTTTGTTTGTTTGTTACCTTTTCACGCCTAAACCACTGAACCGATCATCCTGAAATTTTGCATATACGTTGTCAGGTATACAGAAACGGACAAAGGCTACCTTTCATCCCGAAAAAAATTACTATTTCCGAGGAAAACAACAATAACGTTCTTATGATAATAGATGGCGCAACGTGTCTTTCGAATCATGATTGAATTATATTATTACAAGCAGAGTACAACCCGAATTAATTGTCAAATTCTAAATTGACGCGAGCGAAGCCGCGGGAAAAAGCTAGTCTTCAATAAATTTTCTTTAAAGTCCAAAGCGCGTAACTGATATCTTTCTACCGGTTAACAGTTCCAGTCCCAGTGTTTAGGTGAATAAGATATACATATCTAATATATTTTTTGAAGTGAAAACTTCTTTAGGCGCGTTGAGCACTTCTTGGGAGAACAAAAATCATAGAACTCGCGTCATCGTCACGCTTCCAAGCTTTCCATTTTTGAATTATTTTAGAATACTAGCGGTCGCCTATTGCCCGAAATTCGACCAATAATATTGCTGATATATGTCATTATATATTGATATATGTAACCATAGTTACGACTGCGTGTGTCAAATGCACGCTTTCCATTTTTGAATTATTTTTAGTTTATAATTTGGTTTATGATCAAGGATTAAAGTTTTCACTTCTAACGGCAGTCACCAAAGACAGCCCCAATTTTTTTTTAAAGTTTCTCTGGCCTTACGTTCAAGAAAAAAAATTAACACATAGTTATTTAATTTTCTTGGAGCCAAAAGGTGCACTACCTTTCCGAAAGTAGCAATAAAAATTATTGATATTATAGAAGTATCTCTCAGTAACATTTTCACGTAACTTTGCCCTGCGCAAGCTTATCTTGTTCTAATAATATTCAGGTAAGTAATAAGAGATTAATATTAGCACACAAAAAATATTTTCTTGTATGTCCAGACTCCGTACCTACAACAGCAATACTAACAACAAATCAACCTAAGTTTCCAGTCTCGATGGCGTAGGGTCTGAGGTCGTGGGTTCGATCCCCGCACAAGTCAAACACTTGTGTGCATGAACATGGATGTTTGTCTTGGTCTGGGTGTTTCTATGTATAATATGTATGTATTTACCAAAAAAAAGTATACAGGGTGTAAGTGACGGTTCACCGAAAACTGAAATACTAGCTTCGGACCATCATTCTGAGTTGGAAAACGTAGGAATTTTCCACCGGAAAATTATCGAATTTTCTTTCAAAATTTCACATTTTTCTAACTGATAATGATTACATAATGAGTAAACGACCCATTATACTAGATAATATCAATAAAAACTACATAATACCGAAAAACAGCTATGTAATCCAAACATACAAAATAAACACAGTTGAACCAATCAGCTGATCTTGCGCGGACAAGGCAATGACCAACGCAAAAAAGTTTTTTTACACATCGGCAATAGTGTGCTGTGTAAAAACCCGCCCGCATCGTACCTACTACCACTGAACTAGGGAAGATCTATGATCAATGATCGATATCGAAAAAAGTGTATTAAACAAAGCGGGATAGGTTAATAAATAAAATAGTTGTTTTCCTTTTAAAAGTAAAGGTTACATGAACGTGTTAGCACTATTTATTATTAAATTAGTCACGTAGATTGAAAAGATTGTAATGATTAAAGTAGCCTGTAATTAAATGTTATACTACTATCACTTTACAATACCCATTTGCATTTTAAATGTTAAAAAATATTAATTGTTTTGATATTTCGTATCGTAAATGTACATGTATGAGTTTATTTAATCACTTTTAATAATAATTAATGTAAAAGACCATCTAATTGATTTAAAATAAAGCTTTTTGTACACAGCGGTTCATACAATGTAATGTAATCTAGTAAATCTTTACTTAACTGTTAAAATACAAAACTGTAACAAAAATTTGTTAATAGAATTAGCAGTTATAAGTATAAAATTAATCGATAGCCGATAACTCTCATAAAAATATTTTATGAGAGTTATCGACTATGGATTTATTTAATTAGATAGATGTATCTCATCCCTACCTAATATGACTACAACTGCAAAAGAAATTTATTTTTTAATTCTTTAGTTCGGTCGCGCTACTGTCAGGAATCGGAAGTACTTGACGTTATCTCTCGTATTCGCGAGTGTTTACTATTTTCGTTGCATTTTGTTAAGTTTTTATTTTGTTTATAACTATTTTGTGTACTAAATTGTGTTTATTTACTGTGTTCATAACATTTTGTTAACGTTTTTGTTTTGTTTATAACTTTTTTGCGTAACTACAAAGTTGTGTTTGTACCTAATAAATAATGCGTCAGCCATTTAGTGCACGTGAATATGGACAAATGCTCATGGCATACGGGGAGGCACGAGGCAATGCTTCTTTGGCGCTTCGCATTTACATCCAGCGGTATCCTGACGCTCGTCACCCTATGGACAGTCGTGTGATTTCTCGTACGTATCAACGAGTACTGGATAATTTACCCATAGTACCGCATCAGGAGGGTTCCAGCAGGCCGATTAGAGTTTCCACTGAGCGGAGAATTCTCGATGCCGTTCACCGTAATCCACACCTTGGTACGCGAACCACCGCTAAACTTCTGCGCCGTAACTACGGAACTCGCGTATCGCACTGGACTGTGCATAAAATTTTACGCAGAGATCGACAACGGCCGTACCGTATTCATAAAGTGAAAGCTCTCGTGCCTGGCGATCAAGTTCGGCGTATTGCATACTGCAGGTGGTTGATGAATCAGCAGCGGCAACATCCAAATTTTGTATCCCACATAATCAGGACTGACGAATCCACGTTTACTCGGAATGGCATGTGGAATCCACGTAACTCGCACGTTTGGGCGCGAAGTAATCCACATACATCCCAACAAACGGGTCACCAAACGCGTTGGTCAGTAAACGTATTGTATGGTAACTATAACAACAAAATTTTAGGGCCTTACTTTTTACCGGAGCGCTTGAATGGACCCCGATACTTGGATTTTCTACAGCAAGACCTGACAACTGTCCTGGATGAGTTACGTTCTGACCTTGCCGCAGAATGGGATCAAATGGAAGATTTGCCGCTTGCTCAGTTACCTCAAATTTGGTTTCAACACGACAGTGCTCAGAGTGCGCCAATATCTTGACGACACATTTCCTCGGAGATGGATTGGGCGATTCGGGCCTCACTCGTGGCCAGCCCGCTCACCGGATTTAACACCGCTGGATTTTTTTTTGTGGGGCTATATCAAGGAAAAAGTGTTCGTCAGTGAGTGCACTACTGCGGACGAAATGTGGAATCGTATAACGGCAGCATTTGTAAAGTTAGAAGCTGACATTATCGCAGACCCCTCCATGATGCCTCGCCTTCACGCCGAAACAATCAATCGTGCGCAAGTTTGTGAACAAGTTGGAGGCAGCCATTATGAACCATATCTTATAAGGCCCGCGAGATCTTAAGGTAAGGTTTAATTACTTTTACAATTTACTGTTAATTCAAAGAATTTATCGTAAATCACCCTACCTTTTTATAAACACATTTGGCTTTCTGTTTTTACCTACACAAACATTAACGAAATGTGCGTATAAGATTAATTTTATAAGACGTTATTCAATTTATTCAAATTTTTTGTAAGTACAATAATAAAATTGTACAATCCGATTATTAGTCACAACGTTTAAATTATTATTGTAATAGATCACTAAAATAGGTGATCCGGGCTCCGTCAGATAATGTGAGCGCGCGTAGCGTTGGTGCGCGGGTAGCGCGATACGATAGCGCGGGCGGACACATTGCATTGGTAGCGATACATTGCGTAGTGTAAATTACAATGTACTAGCATAAAACTTTAATCGTACTGTTACACGGCACCGTGGCGAAGTGTTTTTAAAAAAAGAAATTTTAACTGGCTAAATGAAGTTTATTAAACACTTGGAATATAAAATAGAAATAGCAAAATAAAGATATGGTACAATGATATAGAAATGTATCTGGCACACTTAGGAATAGTAAGTTGCGTTCGCGACGGGAGATGTGCACAGACTGATATTCGTTAGTACTGCGCTTATGATGAAGGCAAAAGTGCTGACACGGGACTTTTAGGCATTGGCAGGGTTTTCTGTCGAGTATAGGGGATTTTGGACTAGGTAAGGGAATTAGGGTACAATACGGATTCGTAACAGCCCCCCGATTAAGAGTAAACTACATGTTTTAGAATGAAGTTTACGGGAAAAGAATATTTAACAAGGATTTAACCAATGCGGAGAGAAGGAGCTGTTAAATTAGGAAGTTCGACTTCTTCGTTTTCGGGTTCAGTATTTGGATTCCTAGGAGTGTTGGAATAAATTATTTTCTTAAGTATGCCAAATTTCTTACATATTTTGAACATAATGTAACTTAAGACTAAAAATAGGATTACAATAGTAATAGTAGTATAATATGTTTCATATAAGACAATATGAGGCTTTTCTATTATTTTATTTAGTTCTTTTAACAATTTAGGGTTTTCAAATGCAATAGAGTCTAAATTAACGTTTTTCAAGTTAACAGGAGGTAAATTTGATACAATGCTAGTATATTTTGACAAATTACAGCAAGAGTCATTGAGTATGCTTAACTTACTTTTTAAAGGTTTTAGAAGTATATTTACATTATTCTTAGAAACTAATCGTGTGTCTTTACAATAAGCGACACAACTTTGGGGTAAGTACAATATTCCACTACCGCTTATGTCTATTTCGACAATTGATGCATTACATTCTATGCTTAATTTAGTTTTTTCAGACATAACAAACAACCACTTGTTGTTTTGTAGTTGTTGCCAAATATTTACATTGCCAGTGAAGAATTTAGTATTACACAATTCAGGTATTTCAGTAAGTACTTTACTGATAATTTCGGTTTCACAAGAAGGGGTTGCAACTGAAGAATAAGATATTGGTGTATTACAAAGGTAATGGTTATCACTAATTATTTTACAATCGTTCAAGTTATCCAGTTTACAATACGTGGATTTGTCTTTGCTTATGCCTAAATATTTAGAAGAAGGGATGATAGTGGTATAAGACACGGGGTTGTGAGGTTCATAGGGCGCTGGACAAGGTAAGTTATGGTATAAGTAAAAGCTAACTGGGTTTGCTAATGGTATGTTTAGGACAAATACTATTCTGTTATCATTTTGATAACATGACAAAGAGGACATGTTTATTATTGTTTGTATGTTATTTAAGCTTAAGAGAACTGGAAGCCGTTTGGAGTTCGGTATGAATCGGTAATTATTAATTAATTCGGTATAGAGTTCTTTAGGAGTCAAAATGGAAGGATAAAGTATATTAGATTTGCTAAACATTATTGAGTTTATAATGTCTTCGACCTTGAAGGATAAAGTTAAAAGGCTATTTTCTATCATTGAAGTTAGTTCAAGGATGCGTGATCTTATTCCTAATTCTTTGGAAATATAGGTTAAATTTTTAACATCTATATATAGGGCGTCGATAGCAACGTTTAGTTCGTGTTCATTTTGTTTTATAGAATAGATGGTGTCATTAAAGGATTTAAGCGTTGATGTGGTAATAAGGATGTTTTGTTCTACTAGTGAGGCTAGTTTCTTTTGATCTGATTCGACTTCCTGGATAGCATTGTTATATCGGATAGCGTCATCTTCGTCCATAGTACCGAATAGTTTTTTGGATATGGTTCCTACAAAACCTAAAATTGCGTTTCTCTTTGATTGGTGAGGGATGTGGTAAAGAATAGTTTCGCTATTACGATATAAATCGTCATAACGAGTGATTAGGGGTTGAAAGAGATTGAAACATTCTATGTTATCTAGTGCGTTATTATTTTCACAAAGAGATTTTGAATTATTAAGAATATGGTATAAATTGCTAATATGCGGGAGTATATAGGATATGTCTACAGGTATAATTACATTAAGGTAACTATCAACTAAGTTTAAGGATCCTAGAGGATCAAAATATATTCCTGAACTGTTTGTTAGGGGTTTGACGAATTCTTGGCCCGTTGAAGGGTTGCTGTAAAGGAATAGAGTATGCATATTAGTTTTACTCTTTGGCATTTGATCTGGGCGCTAGCTTTACTTCATCATAGTGATGAGTAATGTGTCTCCTATTTATGAGAAGAGTCAAAGTATTCCTGCCGTTTACTTTTATAACTTTGTATGGCCCTTTCCATATCGGCGATAGGGCTTTACGTAATCTCACATGATTTTTCAGGTAAACGTAGTCACCTACTTTATACTGCACAGGACGCGAATGATTATCATAGTATTCTTTAGATCTTTCTTTGGACTTTTGAACATTTTCGAGAGCTTTTTCCCTCGAAAGTTTGAGACGATGATGTAAGAATTTTATGTATTCTGGATATGTTTGTTCTGGACGTAGTTCATAGATAGAGTCGGGAATAAAGGCTTTATGACCGAATAGAAGTTCGTAGGGGGTGAAGTTGGTTGATGCATGGACTGAAGTGTTGTAGGCTAACATTGCTGTAAACACGAATTTATGCCAGTCTGTGTGATTGTCATTCACGTAGGACTTTAAGTATTCTTTAAGAGTGGAATGACTACGTTCTAATGCCCCTTGCGTTTGAGGATGGTATGGTGACGACCATATTTGTTTAATTTTAAGGAACTCACAGGTTCTTTTGAACATATCTGCGGTGAAATTTGTGCCTTGGTCCGTAAGGATTGTTTTGAGAATACCGAAAAGTGAAATGAAATGTACTAGACACTCGCAGGTGTCTTCTGACGTAGCATTGGCAATAGGGTAGGCAAATGAAAATTTGGTGAGGTCATCTTGCATTGTAAGAATGAACTTTAGTTGTTTTAGTCCTGCTTCAGGCAGGGGGCCTACTAAGTCCATGCTAAGGCGTTCAAAAGGTTTAGTAGAAGTAGTTGTTATTTGCATGGGCGCTCTATTTGTTTGTCTGAGCGCCTTATTGCTTTGGCATTGTGAGCAATTTTTTACGTAGGTTTCGATATCTGAGCGCATGTTTTTCCAGTAATACCTTTCTCTTATTCTATTTAACATTCTGGCTGTACCAAGATGGCCCGCGATAGGAATATCGTGGTTTTCGCGAAGGATTTTCGGTATTTCTGAGAGGGTTGGAAATATGAGTGTATTATGATATACGTTTATATTGATGTTAGTATTATTAAATATAAAGGATAACATATTGTATATCCTTGACCAAATGTGTTTGTCGAAAGGGTCGCGGAAATCAGTGATGGCTATTTCGAAACCCTCTTGGGGTGCAGTTAAGAGTGTTGATAGTTGATTTCTAAGATATATTAAGCTTTTATAAATAGCCTCATAAGGACAGTTATCGAAATGGTATACTTTAGTAAATAGGAAGTATATGGTTGATCCTTTGTGTTCGAAAGATATGTATGTATATAGGGTTCTTTCCCTATTTAGGAGTTCAGTAGGATCTTGGATTTCGCTTAGAATTTCTTCAATATACGGGTTTGAGGTATCGAGGTCAATTGAAGTAGGTATAACAACATGCTTACAAGTTGTTTTAGAAATGCTCTCATTGTATTCTATAATCTTGGTATTGCTTGTGAACTGTTTTTCAGACATAGTTTTCAGGAATTTGCTATAATTTTCATCGGAAAGAGGCGGGGAGTTTACGGGTGAAACAGCAGGAACAGAGTTAGATGAAGGATTTAGTATAGGTTGAGTCGATTCAGTGGATTCAGCGGATACGGCGGGGGCGACCGGAGGATTGGCAATAACAGGTGATTGATTTCTGGTTTCGGGGCTCAGGATATCGGATATTGGGTCATCATTTTCTAGTAGGTCTATTGATGGAAATTCGTCGGAGTCTAGAGGAATGGAAGGTATCTGGATATCGAGGTCTTCGAGAGTTAAAGGGCTGAAGGCAGGTGATGGATGTTGAGTGTCTTGTCGGGAAGTAGAGGGAATAGGGTTATCGTATGTGTCATTTTGTCTTGAGGTAGAAGGAATAGAATTGTCGATTATGTCTGGGGTTGGTTGTACAGGATGTACGGGAAACCTAGATAGAGCGTCAGCATTATTGTTGATAGCTCCCTTTTTATATTCGATTCTGTAATCGAACTCTTCTAGTTTTAGACGCCATCTAACTAAACGTGAACCCGGGTCTTTGCAATTGAAAAGCCATTTTAAGGGCCTGTGGTCTGTGACAATGGTAAATTTGTGGCCATATAGGTAGGGTCTAAAAGTTTTAGTACCGAATACAATAGCTAGACATTCCTTTTCTGTAGTGGAGTAGTTTGTTTCGGCTCTATTCAAGGTTCTGGACGCGAATGCTATTGGGCGATCTCTGCCGATTTCGCCTTGAGAGAGAATAGCAGATATAGCATAGTTTGAGGCGTCGCAAGT
Organism: Catocala sponsa; assembly: GCA_963564715.1. Classification (NCBI taxonomy): domain Eukaryota; kingdom Metazoa; phylum Arthropoda; class Insecta; order Lepidoptera; family Erebidae; genus Catocala; species Catocala sponsa. Next base: position 4,589,907 of record OY751352.1, read on the forward strand.
AAGTACGAAAGGTTCAGCAAAGTTAGGATATATGAGGACAGGGGCAGTTACGAGTTTTCCTTTCAGATCGTCGAAAGATAGCTGGTGTTCATTAGACCAGTTGAAAATAACGTCTTTCTTTAATAAAGAGGTTAAGGGTTTGGCTATTTTTGAAAACTCGGGTATGAAACGTCTATAATAGGATACGAGCCCTAGAAATGATTTTACGTCTTTCGGACACTTAGGGGTTGGAAAATGAGTAACTGCTTTGATTTTTTCGGGGTTTGGACTTACTCCCTCATCACTTATAATATGCCCGAGATAGGCGACTTCCTTGCGGAGAAATTCGCATTTGTCGGGTTGAAGCTTTAGGTTATGTTTGCGTAACCTGTCAAAGATCTTTGATAATTTATCACAATGTGATATTAAGCTGTGACTATAAATAACAATGTCGTCTAAATAAACATAGCAGTGAATGCCTTGAAGACCGGCTAGGGCCGTGTTCATAAGGCGTTGAAATGTAGCAGGGGCGTTTTTTAGCCCGAATGGCATACGTTTAAATTCAAAATGGCCCTGGGGCACAGTGAAAGCAGTTTTTGAAGTGTCTTTATCTGAAATGGTAATTTGATGAAAGCCCGAAAATAGATCAAGTGTAGAAAAGTATTTACTTTGGCCTAGTTGGTCTAGTATCTCGTTTATTTGAGGAATGGGGTAACTTTCTCCAATAGTAATGTCGTTAAGTTTTCTATAGTCAATGACTATACGCCACTTCTTTTGACCAGAAGAATCGTTTTTCTTTGGGACTATCCATATAGGAAACGACCAGGGTGAAACAGAGGGTTTTATAATGTCTTGGGAAAGCATTTTAGAGATCTGTGTTTCTACTTCTTTTTTGTGGATCTCTGGAAATCTATAGGATTTGACATTTATAGGTTCTGAGGAGGATGTATTTATCTCGTGTTTCAGCAAATCAGTGGTAGTTAGTTTTTCGTCAGGCAATTGGAATATATCGGAATATTGGGAACATATTTCTAGGAGTTGAGACTTTTCTTCATTATTTAAATGTTCTGTCCTTAACATTTTAAGAACTTGGTCTCTGCGAGTGCTAAAGGATTTAGAAGTGTGTGGGACAGAGTCATAGATATAGGAGGAATTGATATTAAAGGGTTGGATATTTATTTTGATATCAGAGTTTATAGTTACCGTGTCTTGGGATGTATTTAGTATGGAGACGTTTACTCTGTTGTTATCTTTTACAGTAACAATGCTATTTGCAACTAGAAGGGAGTCGGATATATGTTGGTCTAGTATGAGTCCTTCACGGTACTCGGGGTTGGTAACGGTGCATTCTATTATTGTTTCAGTACGGGGTGGTATTTTATAAACTATTTCGTAGTATTTTAGTCTAACTGTAAAGTGTCCAATTTGTAATATACCGGAATTGTAATCGACGATACCGTCTAGGTCGTTAAGAAGATCGGTACCAATAATACCATCATAGTTTAAATCGATTTCCTCGATTACATGAAACTGGTAAGTGAGGTGTGACTTGATATTTGCGAATAATTGTAATTGAAAATGACCTATTGTTTCTACAGTTTCGTCACTTGTATTAATGCCTTTGAGTTTGATGGTTTGGTTTTGTAAGGCGGGAATTGTGTTCATTGATGTTCGTTTTATAAGACTGACACAGGAACCGGTGTCAACTAAAAAGGAAAGGTCACGGCTGTTGACTTGAGTTCTAATATTTACGTGAGGTAGATATCGTTTTGAAGGGTTAGCACTAATTTCGTATATTTTGTTTCTTGTTTCAGGACAGGTACTAGTAGATTTAGGAGTCAGGTTGAGTTTAGAGGATTTGGCAGAATTGGTTTCTGTAGGTACAGATGGTCTAGAAGGCACAAAGGGCTCTGGGTATGTAGAGAATTTGGTAGAGGCAGTGGATTTGGGAGGCACAGTGGTAATAGAGGGTTTGAACTGAGTGGAGTTAGTGGGAGCAGAGGCTTTATGGGATGCAGAAGATACAGCGGATGCAGAGATTGGGTTTCCTTTTTGGGGCTGGTTACCCTGTGGTGTAGCTTTGGATATAGTAGATTTAGGAGATACAGTGGATTCAGTGGATACAGTGGGTTTATGAGATACAGTGGATTCAGTGGATACAGTGGATACAGAGATTGAGTTTCCCTTTTGGGGCTGGTTACCCTGTGGTGTAACTCTTGATTTAGTAGGTTTAGTAGATACAGTGGGTTTATAAGATATAGTGGATTCAGTGGATACAGTGGATACAGAGATTGAGTTTCCCTTTTGGAGCTGGTTACCCTGTGGTGTAACTCTTGATTTAGTAGGTTTAGTAGATACAGTGGGTACCAAATAAGACGTTGCAGATGCATACGTCTTATTTGGTGTAGTAAACGAGGTTGCTTTTTGGGGCTGGTTACCCTGGCGCGTAACTCGGGATATAGTGGACGCAGTGGATTTGAGATGGGTGTCTTTGGAAATGTTGTTGGTAGGATTATAGTATTGGGGTCTCACGAGACACCGTCGTGAGCCCTCTATTCGTTTAAATGCTGGTCCACTGTATCATGGCCAACGAATGGGTCTTCGTGAGTTGTGTAATTAACTCTGCCTTGGAAATTCGGGCGTTGAGGAGGGCGGATATTGTTTGGATTAGGACGTTGAGAAAAGGTGTTGGTTTTGGCCCTATTATTGTTGAATTCACGTTTCCTACACACTTCGATAGTGTGCCCTCGATAGTGTGCCCTATGTTCTTGCAATAGCGGCACGTGGGCACAGAGTTTGGCGTCTGCCCAAGGTTATGAACCATTGGTCTTGGGCGATCCTGAGAGGTACTGGGTTTTGGACTAGATCGATTTTGATAAGGATACCTCTTAGAGAGCAATGTTTGTATTTTCTCCTCTGAAATAGCATAGATAATGGCCTCGTTTAAGGAAATTGGGTTTTTCATGCGAACAAGGTTGCTTAGTTTGGGTAAAAGACCCATAAGGAATGAATGTAAGGCGAGGTCTTCCATTGCGGAAGTTTTCCCCGATAGCTCTCCTTTCTTTTTGTTGGACAATGTGATTTCTGTTAATATTTGAGCTAAGCAAGTTTCGATTTTGATTGAATATTGACTGACGGACTCTCCCACTAGCTGGTGGGTTTCCTGTAATTCGCTAAGCAAATGGGCATAGTGTTTCTTTTCGCCAAACTGGGATTGTAAGAATGTATTTAACTGTTCCCAGTTGTCGAATTCTTTTATGGAAGCAGCGGATTCAGCCTTGCCTTCGAGTCGGCATAATATAAAATTTAATAGAATGGGTTTCTGTGTTGGAGAAGCTAATTTGTATGCGTTTTCGCAATTGTGTATGAACGAATTTAATTTATCTCTAGACCCATCAAAGGGTTTTATGAATTTGAATAAAACGTTGATGTCGACTGATATGACAGTTTCCTCCTTCTTGGTAGTCATTATAATATATGTCTGTAGTTAGCACAAAATAAATGCAACCTAAACACACAAGCAAGACAAGAAAAATGTAAAAATTAAAAAATTAAAAAAAATAAAATTCGCTTATAGTATGGCGCAAATAGAGTTCTGTAAAGTCTCTCGCAGATTGCGGTCGTGAAGATATAGTATGTTCTCGGTTGACTACTTGTTAGACGCCGGACGTTGATAGGAAATTCAGAGAATTGTTTTAACTACGCGCAGCACTGTAGCGCTTAAACACTGCGACACTTTGTAACTTTGGAATTGAATGACGTCTTTGTATTATCGCACTTCACTTAATATTGGAATGATGTCACTTACAGGATGCTGGCGATGGTGACGAGAAGTATGATCATGGTCACCTCGTGAAGAACCGGTGGATTCCTTATAAGGAACCAGGGTCTCTGGAACTCAGGAACTCAGGAGCTCAGGAACTCGGGAACTCGGGAACTCGGGAAACGATGTCGCGAGTTTTTTAGCCGTTAATGTCTTTGACTGCACTTCGATGCCGCGTGATGTAGTAGAAAGTTCTAGATTCGGTAACGAGTATGACGGAACAGAGGCGAAATCGGGGATTTTCAACTTTTTAATCCCTTAACGCTGCCACCAAATGTTACACGGCACCGTGGCGAAGTGTTTTTAAAAAAAGAAATTTTAACTGGCTAAATGAAGTTTATTAAACACTTGGAATATAAAATAGAAATAGCAAAATAAAGATATGGTACAATGATATAGAAATGTATCTGGCACACTTAGGAATAGTAAGTTGCGTTCGCGACGGGAGATGTGCACAGACTGGTATTCGTTAGTACTGCGCTTATGATGAAGGCAAAAGTGCTGACACGGGACTTTTAGGCATTGGCAGGGGTTTCTGTCGAGTATAGGGGATTTTGGACTAGGTAAGGGAATTAGGGTACAATACGGATTCGTAACAGTACGTTTCATTTTTGAATTGACATTTCCATTCAGTTGTGTACTTATGGACAAACGATTGTGCAACGTTTTCGGTACACCGTCCCTTACATCCTGTATATGTTTATCCATTGTCTAGTACCCATAGTACAAGCTCCGCTTAGTTTGGGCTAGATGGTGTTGTGTGTATGTTAACGCCCGACAGTAATAACTATTGTAACTTAGCGTTATTGCTAAACATATTGGTGTAGGCGTTTCCGTTATGGCGGTACATGAAAATAATTAATTATTATACTAAAAAAAAAGTGTTCTACCTACTTTTAGAATAAGACTTGCTATCGACATTCTATACGAACGCAATGACTTGTTAAACATTATTCTAACACAAAAAATAGGATTAAATTCGTCTTTGATAAAAAACATAGTTTTCTTGAGCGTCAAAGCTCCAGTGTCTCGAGAGTAGACATATTGGCGACCGTGACAGGACGAAAATCTGAAGGGAGTTTGCAGCATCAAAGTCTATCTGGAGTTGGTCAGCACAGCGCCGCAGCCATCAGCCGGTCAGCACCGCGCCGCATCTAGATCTTTGGAACAAGCAGCCTACACGGGTATCGGAAACACCAGCATCGCCGGACATAGACGTTATATGCAACATCACACCGCAGCACAGCAATATCATTGCAGCTAAGTGGCTTCCTTTGCTCCTAAACTTCCCATTATCTCATGTAACCTATTGTCTACCTATTAATTTGGTTTCATAACTGTGCAAACTACGTGTAAATCTATTAAATTACGGATTAACTTGTCAAGGTTACACTATTACGTCATACATAATTTTATCGTTATATTCTTACAAGTTCGTTATTATATTATTAAATTGTTTCTTTACAATTCATACGAATATTTCTACTGCATATTTCAAAATATAAAAGCGTTTATTAAAATTTTAAGCGGATTTTTCGAAATTTTACCTCTCGTTTACCCATAACGGTTTTTTATTATTATACTTTCATCGTTATTTCATTCTTCTCATAGCAAAACCTTACAAAAGCCTGCCGCGCCTTATAATTTGCATTATAGTGATTATTTCCGCCGAACATTCCAGCTGGGCAGCAAATTACCCATACGTCGCTGAGCGTCGTCAGCGCCCGCGCAGCACGCCGCTCCGCGCTGAGCACAGCTGCTAGTTCGGCCTCCCGTGCGGCAGACACCACCAACGAGGGGCGTGAGCGTATTTGTATTTGTTTTCAAATTTAACATAACTCCGCTAATACTTATTACGCTTTTACATAAATTTAATTTCTTGCTCGTGAGAATTCTCTGTGAGGTTAACTAATTACGTTACTAAGCCGTATAATAAACAAATAATAATAATGGCTTCAGGTGACGATGCAAGGAGCTTGACGGAATTGTCTGTTAGACGTAGCTCCGTCAAAGGCCAAGTAACAAAGTTTAGAAAAATTATCGCATCTCGATTGTTTTACTGCCACACATAGGGCAGAACTTACACTTAAATTGAGCAAGTCTGAAACTTTATCGTCAAAGTTTGATGACTTACAAAGTCAAATTGAAATTTATAATTCTAGTTTATTAGACAATGAGCTCGAAGAACGAGTAAACATAGAAAAGGAGTTCATTAGTAATATTGTAACTGCACAAAATTTATTACAATTACATAGCAAGAATGAGGACGTCCACGACTCAAGTAGCCCTCATAATACAACTCATTGTGTTCATGAAAATAATGAAATGGGTTTCAAGCTACCTTTGATTCAAATAGCCAAATTTGATGGATCATACTTTTGTTGGATGGAATTTCGTGACACGTTTCGATCTTTAGTTCATGAGAATGGTAGAATTAGTACAGTTAATAAATTTCACTATTTAATTTCATATCTAGAAAGCAAAGCAGTACGAATCATCTCAAACCTAGAAGTATCTTCTGATAATTATCAGGAAGCTTGGAACCTATTACTTGAACGTTACGATAATAAGCGTTTATTAATAAGTTATCACCTCAGTGCGTTATTTAATATAAATTCAATCAACAAAGAGTCCGAACGATCATTGCGCTTCTTAGTTGATCACGTAACTAAAAATCTGCGTGCTCTTTCTAATTTAGGAGAAGCCACTGAGCATTGGGACGTCATAATAATCCACTTAGTTGCTTCTAAGCTAGACACTCAAACCTTAACTAAATGGGAGGAACACCGTAACGCACACTGTGAAAAAACTGAGAATGAATTTTGTTCTAACATTGCACTAGCTCAAACTATATTAGATAATGTTACGTCTTGCAATGTACCTATTAAATCTTCTTCTGGCTCATCTTATGATTGCCATCACGGCAAATTGAACTCTAATATAAAGCTTCCAACTATTCAGTTGCCTACCTTTGATGGAAGCTACCTTAAGTGGATGGAATTTAGAGATACTTTCGATTCATTAATAAATAAAAATAATTCCATTCCAGACATTAATAAGTTCCACTACTTACGGTATTCACTTGGGGGAGGTGCGTCAAATGTTATTAAGTCTATTGAGTTTACCGCTAATAATTATGCTGTAGCTTGGAATTTACTTGTTAACCGCTTTGATAACAACAGGATCTTGGTAGGCAACCACTTAAAGGCACTTTTTGATTTTGATCCTATTAATAAAGTAACTTACAAGTCACTTCGTTATATGATAGACTATTATTTAAAAAAATTACGAGCCTTAAATACGTTAAATGAACCTACGTCTCATTGGGATACTATAATTGTGTTTATTATGATTACAAAACTAGACGGCACCACAAGTCAAAAATGGGAAGAGTATAGGAGTAAATTGACTTCCTCTCCAACAATTGAACAGTTCTATGATTTCTTGCGCAATCGTGCTGATGTTTTAGAAACCCTGCAGTACAGTAAAAATAATAATACTAAATCTGATAAACAATCTCAATCATACTTTAAAGAAAATAAATTTACAAAATCTTTTGTTTCTTCTTATAACGTAAACGCGATAAAATGCGTTGTATGTTCACAGGATTATTTAGTCTATAAATGTGATAAATGCAAGTCCATGCATGTCGATGATCGAATTAAAGAAGTTTTGAAGCACAAGCTGTGTTTCATCTGTTTGCGGCCTGGTCATTTTTCTTCTAAATGCAAACATACTCCTTGTCGATTCTGTAACAAAGGGCATAACTTATTACTTCATAAATCAAATGCTAATAATAATAATACTACTCACTTACCTACGGGTAACTCTGCTGCGACGCCTGCTCCTTCTGTAACTGTGCCTCCTCAGGTGTCAACTGTTACCATGGTTCCTATTGATTTTGCTTCTGCTCCTGGGCTCCGTTCTTCTCTGTCTGCTGCAACAACGGGGCAAGTTTTTCTATATACCGCAGAGGTGGAATTGTTGGACAACAAAACTGGTAGTGCTCATCCGGCTAGGGTCCTTCTCGACAGTGGAAGCCAGTCTTCTTTTATATCTGAAAAAATACAAAGGAAATTAAATCTTACATGTTCTAATACTAATGTATCAATTGCTGTATAAATAACAAACTTATTAATACTACTAAAATGTGTGGCGTGCACTTAAAATCTAGAATAAATTCTTTCCATGTGAATGTGTCTTGTCTCGTTATACCAGAAATTACTGGTAGGCTGCCGAGTATTGAGGTAAACAAATCACTACTAACTATTCCTGATTATGTACAACCAGCAGACCCAAGCTTCTATCGTCCCTCTGAAATTGATGTATTGTTAGGGGCGGATGTATTCTGGGAAATTGTAAATTCCAAGCATATCAAATTGGGTAAAAATAAACCCGCTCTCTTAAGTTCTAAGTTTGGTTGGCTTGTGTCAGGGCCAACGGGACAGAATCCTCTGTCTACCACGCATTCTAATTTTAGTCAAGAAATTAAGGAGTCTATAGCTAAATTCTGGGAAATTGAAATATTCCTACTGTCCCAAGGAAATCTAAGTTTACTAATGATGAAGAATATTGTGAAAGTCATTTCATTGCTAATACTGTCCGTTTACAAGATGGAAGATTTTCTGTAAAACTTCCCTTTCGCGAAACCCCGGAGGATGCTCTTGGGGACTCTTTTCATATCACAGAATGGCGATTCTATAATCTAGAAAAAAGGCTGAATAATTCTAACTTGAAAGAAGACTACACTCAATTTATTAAAAAATATGAGTCTTTGGGACATCTGACTGAGATATGGCGTCCAAATTTTGGATATTATATTCCCCACCACGCTGTGATCCACGAGAGCAGTGAAACAACTCCACTTCGAGTGGTGTTTGATGCTTCATGCAAAACTACTTCTATTGACTTAATACTCAATGACATTCAATTAGTTGGACCAGTAGTCCAGGATGATCTAATGTCTATTCTACTGCGGTTTCGTAAGCATGCCTATGTTGTTACAGGGGATATTCAAAAAATGTATAGACAAATCATGGTTGTTAAGTCCCAACGTCACTTGCAGCTTATACTCTGGAGGGATGACGAAAGTCAACCATTGAAAATTCTACAACTAAATACTGTTACTTATGGTACAGCTTCTGCTCTATATCTTAGTACTCGATGTCTAGTACAACTTGCAACAGAGTGTACTGATACAGTTGTTGCTGACATTATAAAACATGAATTTTATGTGGATGACCTAAATACGGGCTCCGACTCTCCTTCGGTCTTGAAGGCTAATATTATAGGTGTTATACAAAAACTTTCTGAAGGTTGTTTTCCGTTGCGAAAACTGCGAACCAATTGTACTAGTATATTTGATGATAATCCTGTCACAAATCAATCTCAGGACTTTAGTAAATAGTCCTCCGAATTAGGGTTAAAATGGACTCCTAATTATGATACTCTGCACTACTCTGTTGAGGCAAAAAATATTTCTAAAGTGACTAAACGTTCTATACTGTCAAATTCTTGTAGAATCTTTGACCCGCTAGGTCTGTTGTCAGCTTGTACCATTTTTCATAAGATTATACTGCAAAAACTGTGGCTACTAAAATTAGACTGGGACGACGATGTCCCAGTAGAAATGAAAAATTCGTGGATTAGCTTTTATAATGATAATAAATATTTTGCTGATATTCAAATACCTAGATATTGTTTTTGTGAATTTCCTGTCTGCGTTGAGGCGCATTGTTTTACTGATGCTTCGCAAGATGCCTATGGTGCGTGCGTCTATTTAAAATCGACTAATAAAAAGGGTGAAGTTTCAGTGAACTTATTGTGTGCAAAGACTCGAGTCTCCCCTTTGAAGACAGAAACGATTCCACGCTTAGAGTTATTAGGCGCCCTACTTGGTGCTAAACTACACGACAAGGAGTTACATTGCCTAAAAACTAAGATTTCCCGTTCAATATTCTGGACAGACTCAATGATTGTACTAGGTTGGTTGCGTACTCAATCTAAAACTCTAAAAACCTTTGTTTCTAATCGTGTTGAACAGATTAATGAATTAACTGATAAAAATACTTGGCGACATGTGCCTACCGAATTAAATACTGCTGACATGGCTTCTAGGGGTATTCAACCCCGTCTTCTTCCTGGTAACAGTCTCTGGTGGCATGGCCCTTCCTTTCTCTTTAAGTCTGAAACTGAGTGGCCTGAGACTAAATATAGTTCAATGTATAAAAAAATAAAGTTTACAAAAAAAAAGTATATATGTATGTATATCCATTGTCTAGTACCCATAGTACAAGCTCTGCTTAGTTTGGGCTAGATGGTGTGTGTATGTGATAGAATATTATTATTATTATTATTAATGTCTTTACCTGAAACAAAATTAAACTTAAATACCATTACCCTATCTAATAACATAATACCATTCAATAAATATTCCAAACTCTATAAACTACAAAGAATAATTGCTAAGTACTAAGATTTATCTATAATATTAGAAAAAATAATACTAAATTAAATGGCGAACTTACCTGGTCTGAATTGAATAACTCACTTATATTCCTCGCAAAGGCTTCACAAGCAGAAACATTTTCAAATGAGATACATTCTCTAAAAACTAATCGTGACATTAACCGGAAATCACGCATTATCTCTTTAAACCCATTTCTCGATCTGGAACGTATCTTGCGTGTCGGTGGTCGAATCGACAACGCACCGTTCTGCTCGTATGATAAAAACACCCAATTCTATTAGATCCAAAGCACACGTTCACACGACTTCTATTCGAAAGAGAACACTTGCGTCTCCTACACGCTGGCCCTCAGCAACTTTTAAACAGTATTCGTGACCAATTTTGGCCATTAGGAGGCAAGGTACTAGCCACTCTTACTTTCCGAAAGTGTGTTCGTTGTAAAAGATTTACTGCTAAACCTTTGAATCCCATAATGGGTAATCTACCTAAACCACGTGTAACTCCTGCCTTACCATTTCAAACTTGTGGCACCGACTTCGCTGGACCATTTTTAATTTTAAACCGTATTGTGTATATTCGTCTGTTTTAGTACTAAGGCTGTTCACTTAGAAGTGGTCAGCGACCTAAGTAGCAATGCATTTACTCTGTGCTTACGCAGGTTTATCTCACGTCGCGGCAGGCCACACACCATCTATTGTGACAACGGTAAAAATTTTGTAGGCGCCAGTGGTGAGCTGAGCAGACTGTTTAAAACATGTAAAAATTCTATCTGCGATTTTGCGTGCAACGAAGGTATTACTCTTAAATTTTCTCCTCCATATGCACCGCACTTCGGCGGTATCTGGGAGGCCGGAGTTAAGACGGCTAAGTTTCACCTTAAACGGATCTCTAGTAACTGTAGCTTAACTTTTGAGGAATTATATACACTGTTTTCGCAAATAGAAGAAGTTATGAATTCACGACCACTAACGTCTTCGTCCTAGACAGCTTAGAGAGTAGACGTGTTACGCATTTTATTTTAAAATTCAAATTACCTAATAATCCATATTGGTACTTATTAATAGTTATTACAAGTTATAAATTCACTTTAACTCAACTGTTAACAATATTCGACTTAAACAAGTGAACGAGGCTCGCGGCACGAGCCAGCGAGCGCGGAGACCGCACACCTCACCGCTGCAATAAGAGACAGGTGCGATTTTCTGTCTCTGTCTACCGCGCCTTGAAGCACAGGTGGCCGGCCGATTGCCGCGCTGAGCTGCTACGACTAGTAGTGGGCGTTTAAACGAAAAGCTTTAAACACAATCTGCTTATCAACATAAGCATAAGCGTTCGTTTATAAGTACACGCCGATTTCGTTTAAACGGAAAGCAACTTCATAAACTGTAACGTTGTCGCAGCCGCTAGGCGCTAGCGACTGGCGCGGCGCGTTGGACGACAACGAAATGACAACGATTCGCGAACGTTAAGTTGGCCGCACTGCTTACTGCTTTTTTAAAGTAATATTGAAAATGAACTTAATACATGAGGACATAAAGACTAATATACAAACAAACATGTCAACATTAGGATTAAGCTACTAAATTACGAGTTGTTTGTTTACGTAATAATATTTATAAGTAGTAAAAAGATTTTTGTTTTAGTTGCATAAACTTTCGTTTAAAGTACGCAGTTTTAACGTTTAATACAGCAATACCTAATAAAACGATTTGAGAAGCGGGTAGCGGCAGCTTTAATGTCCGCTTTCACAACGAATTACAAAAAGCGTTTTAAGTAAAAAGCTTTTTCAAAAGCGCGCTTTTCAATATAAACACAACGTTGTAAGCGTTGTCGAAATTAAGCCGTTTATCACACCACTAGCTACGACGACGGTTGGAGCGCTACGACAACGCCGCTACGGCCGTTCTACGCAGTCAACGGGTGCTACGAGAGCAGTCGCCTACGACGACGTCATCGCGTTGAGGTCTCGCTGTGTGTGAGTGGGGAGGTATAGATCGCGCCTTGCTGTCTCTCTCTCGCGCCGCTTGTGCTTGCCGCGAACTGTCAACCGCTAACTTGGTACTTTGGAACTATACGGTGAGACATAACCCGTGTATTATTTATAAACAATAACAATGAGTTCTAATGCATGTTATAAGAAATTTGACTCTAAAGAATTTATGAAATGTCGATTATGTGTGGGCAAATTTCACCTGGAATGTCTGAATATCAACAGTGAACAATATTTTGCATTCACTAAAGAATATATCATAGCATGGATGTGCCCTCTGTGTGTTAATGTTACTCGTCGTCCGAGATCTAAGGATAATACTCCAGTACATCATAATAAACTATTTTCACGTACTGATAATGCCATGGATATGTCCTACGAGAACTCTGATAACAGTACTACAGTTGCAGCCCTGCCCCTTTCTCCTATTGTGGCGACCCCATGTTTTTTGTCTGCAAATAAGCCCAGTGATGTAACAATGGACAAGATTAGTGAATTACTAGACAAAAAGCTTAACGCATCGTTGTCGGTTTTCATGGAAAACTTTCGAGTGGCGCTTAAAGAGGACATCCAAGCCATGGTTAAAGATGAGGTAAATTCAGCGCTGAAATCCGTCAAGGACGATTTACTGCCACTACCGACCTTATATGCGCAGAACAATCTTCGATTCGTTCGGAATTAGAACGGAGCAACAAAATTATCAAGGAGCTAGAGGGTGAAAAACATACACTCAAAAATGAACTCGCTCGTTTGAATGGCAAGCTATCGAGTATGGAAAAAATATCTCGCAGCTGCAACTTTGAACTACAAGCTGTACCAGAACGCAAGAACGAGAATGTGCTGAAATTGTTTCAGAAACTATGCGACTTCTTGAAGGTTTCGGTAGAGGACGGTCATATAAGTGCCTGTCGCAGAGTGGCAAAACTTAACCAATCCTCTACAAGGCCACGTAACATCATTGTGCCGTTATCAACACCACGCATAAGGGATTTGATACTATCCGCATCACATCGCTATAATAGGGCACATCCTGGCAGTGGTCTGTCGTCGGCTGACCTTGAAATCTCTGGAGAGCATTGTAGTATCTTCGTTGCTGAGCATCTGTCTCCCGAGCAAAAGCATCTGCATGCGGCTACAAGGAGCTAAAATATAAATTTGTATGGATCAAGTTCGGTCAAGTATATGTTCGCAAGGATGAGCCGGAAAATGCAGTTCTCCTAAAAAATTTAGAGTCTCTTGGCAAATTAAGATAATTAGTATCTAGTTTAATTTTATCTGTAACATATACTACGTTGTTATTTGGCCATCCATTAAGTCATTATGTATAATATATTCTACCAAAATCTGGGTAGGGCTAGATCTAAAATCAAAGATATTTACTTAAATTTGCTAATTAATGATTATGACATCGTGTGTTTTACGGCAACCAATTTTGATAGTAGTGTTTACGATGGCGAATCTGTTGATAAGCGATACAATATTTTTAGAAGGGATCGTCAAAGCTCATGCTCGGTTAAGACAGATGGTGGAGGTGTACTTATTGCTGCCAAGAAGCATTTTGATGTTATCCGTCAGACATCTTGGGACTCTAGGGTGAAGGATATCTGGATCACTATACTGCCGCGTAGCTCTGATGAACAATTGTTGAATATTGGCCTCTGTTACTTGCCTCCAGACTTGCCTGTTGACGATATCGCTGTATTCTATGACAACTGTCAGAGGTTGTTTCTTAACGCTACGAAAAGGGATACATTCCTATTGCTGGGAGATTTTAACACCCCTAACTTGACTTGGACGTTACAGAGTGACCCATTGTCGTTAATACCCATGAACGCCCAGGATCGGAAAGCGATACTATTATCCGACCTGATTAACACCTGCAATCTGATACAGTTTAATACTATTCCAAATAATAATAATCGTTATTTGGATCTTGTCCTCTCGAGCATACCCGTTGTTGTAAGTGTCGGAAACCGATTGTCTTTGCAGAGTGGATAGCCATCATATAGCTTATTGTGTAGTCATTCCAAATGTTCTATCGGTTAAACCTCGTAGGCCTACGTATAATAAACGTTTTAATTTTAAAAGGTGCGATTATAATAGTGTTAAATCTGAATTACGACTCGTGAAATGGGCTGAGTTGTTATCTTTCACTGATGTTAATGACAGCGTTGATAAGTTTTATGATATTATTAATAGAATAATAGTTGATCATACACCGTTGGCAAAAAATAACTGTTTCAAATACCCGTTATGGTATAACAACTCCTTAATTCGTTGCCTTAAGGAAAAAGCTAAATTCCACAAACGTTTTAAAAAATTTGGCAATCCCCGAGACTATGATACTTTTGCTTTACTCCGTACCAGAAGCAAGTCTCTGATCAATGAATGTTATAAGTCTTTTCTATCTTCTGTAGAGAAATCACTATCCCATGATGCTAAAATATTCTGGCGTTATGTTAATGACAGAAAGGGAGTAAATATCATACCTCAGTCTATGATCCATGGAAACAAAACGTCTTCAGATGGCAGAAGAATCTGTGAACTTTTCTTTCTTCGGAGTATTTTGGTTCGGCCTTCGATACATCTTCCTCTCAGTCAACTCTGTGCGAAAATTTGCCCAACATTTCTTACACTACCCTTCATCCATTTGAATTCAGCCAACAGGATATCCTTCTTAAAATTAAGAATTTGGATGAACGTAAAGGTGTTGGCTCAGACGGGATTTCTCCAATTTTTGTCAAAAATTGCTCTGATGAATTATCTGTCCCATTAGCCATATTATTTAGAAAATCAATTAACTCAGGCGTTTTTCCCGTCCGGTGGAAAATTGCGCACGTTATTTATTTATTAATTTATTTAATATAAGGCTTACTAACTAAAATACATACTAAACATTTACATCAAAACATTCATAAAAATATATATTATGTGTATGCTTTTAAATTAAAGGTGAGCACAGCATTGACTATATCTAAAGTGTACATACATGTAAGGTTACAATTTAATTTCTAAGTTATATAAACTACACAATAAAATTAAGGCTATATTAAAGATTAAATTAAAACTATATCATACTAACCTAAATTATACTATAATAGACTAAATAATGTTTTTTTAAATGTAACAATTTTTTCGGAGAAAATGTCTATATCTACTTTATTATAAATAGCATTACATTTGCCGAGGATATAGGATAGAGGTGTGTTGCTCCCATATTTGTTGCGACTAGTTATCTTATCCCGATTCATAAATCTGGTGATAAGATATCCTGCTCTAACTATCGGTCCATTAGCATTCTCGGGTGCATAGCGAAGCTCTTTAAATCTTTGGTATATATTCCACTTTATAATCATTTATCTAATTATATTTCAAACAAGCAACACGGTTTTGTCAAAAAAAGGTCCACACTTAGTAATCTTCTTGAATATAAAATTTATCTTTGCGGCGCCTTTGCTTCTGGTGGGCAAGTGGACGCCATATATCTGGACTTCAGTAAAGCTTTCGACAAAGTAGACCATTCGCTATTATGTCTTAAGCTCGCACACTACGGAATACATGGGTCTTTGTTAAGGTGGATCACTTCGTACCTAAGTAACAGGAGCCAACTTGTAACTATCAAGGGTTATTCTTCTACTCCCGTAGCCGTTTCTTCTTGGGTTCCGCAGGGGTCACATCTTGGTCCGCTGTTTTTTATAGTCTTTATTAACGATCTTATTAATCGATTATCTTGCCCTGCATTGCTATACGCCGATGACTTAAAGATTTACAATAGAATAAACAAGACTACAGATAGTCTGGCCCTTCAGCGAGATCTCAACATCGTTACGGACTGGTGCTTGTCAAACAATATGTGCCTCAATGTGGACAAGTGTTGTGTTATCTCTTTTACCAGGAAAAAGCACAAAATGTTTCACCCTTACTTTATAGAAAATAGCGTGTTAAATAGAAAAGAGGTGGTAAAGGATTTGGTAGTCTTATTTGATAGGGAGTTAACATTCCGTTCACATTACGAACATGCGGTGAAGAGAAGGAGCAAACTTCTGGGATTTATTATAAGGTCCACTAAAGAGTTTAAAATACACAAAGTACCCTGTGTCTCTATTTCAGTTTGGTGAGGAGTATCTTAGAATACTGTTGCCCAGTTTGGTCTCCTTATTATAAAACCCATATATATAACATAGAGAGAGTGCAAAGGTGCTTAAAATTCCTTTCTCGTAAATTCAATTACGGTCGCTTAAACTATGCTGAGAGGTTAAGTAAATTTAACGTTGTCTCATTGCAAACCCGACGTCAGAGATACGATTTACTCTATTTGCATAAATTGGTTCATTCATCTATCGATACACCGGCTTTACTTTCTTCTCTCAGCTTTAATATTTCACATAGATCTCGTAATCCTAACATATTTGCAATTCAAGCATATAAAAATAATACATCATTTTATAATCCAATAGTAAGAATGTGCAGTGCTTATAATAAAGTAGCACGTATAAATAAAGAGGTCGACATTTTTTATATAAATTTCAATAAATATAAAAAGATGGTATCAGGTGTGCTTAGCTCTGAAAAGTTCCAAATCTAGTTACAATATAAAATTACAGTTATTAAGTAAAAACCTACTTACAATTATCGACTTGTATCCTACGCTAACGAATTTAAGATTTTAATAATGTTTTTGTTTTGCATGAGTAATCTGCTCTAATATGTACATGTTGTGTACACTACTTTAGGATTACTGTCCGGTTTATATAATATGTTCACTATTCTACTTACCATGTTAAGACTGTAATCTGTTTGTGTACATATTATAAATAAATAAATAACGGCAATGTCTGCCGATCCGACAGATTTAGCTCCTCTCACACCAGGGCACTTCCTTGTGGGTCGAGCTTTAACCTCACTGCCTTCGCCTGTCACCGAGCGAATCAGTGTGAACAGATATCAGCTGTTAGAAAGATTGCGGCAGCACTTCTGGACGTGTTGGACAAAAGACTATCTATCAACCTTACAACTTTGTCTGATGATCTTGGGAATCAAGGTCCCAAGGGGGGGGAGGGGGGAGAATGTTGCGCGCCCTACCAGCAGCGGCGCCTGAGGTGGTGCGCCGCGGGAGGAATGCGCTCGCGGCCCGCGTCCCCACGTCCCCACCATTATTAAGACTTGTAAAGCAGACGGCGCGAACACACGTCGCGCGCGTTCTTATTTTGTTTACCTAACTATATATTGTCTAAACTACCAGTTTCTAATGATTGTACCAATAATTCTACATTGAAATAAATAAGAGGATCAGAAGAAGGCTATCATTTTAACACTATTGTAACTTAGCGTTATTGCTAAACATATTGGTGTAGGCGTTTCCGTTATGGCGGTACATGAAAATAATTAATTATTATACTAAAGAAAATGTTCTACCTACTTTTAGAATAAGACTTGCTATCGACATTCTATACGAACGCAATGACTTGTTAAACATTATTCTAACACAAAAAATAGGATTAAATTCGTCTTTGATAAAAAACATAGTTTTCTTGAGCGTCAAAGCTCCAGTGTCTCGAGAGTAGAAATATTGGCGACCGTGACAGGACGAAAATCTGAAGGGAGTTTGGAGCATCAAAGTCTATCTGGAGTTGGTCAGCACAGCGCCGCAGCCATCAGCCGGTCAGCACCGCGCCGCATCTAGATCTTTTGTAACACAAAAAATAGGATTAAATTCATCCTTTGATAAAAAACATAGTTTTCTTGAGCGTCAAAGCTCCAGTGTCTCGAGAGTAGACAGTGTATATGATAGAATATTATTAAGTCGTAATTGCTGTGAATTTATCTTAAGGCATACATTTAATACATATAAAATGATAGCTACTACATCCTTTCCGTACTCACTCACAGCTGTAAGTACGGAAAGGATGTATTGGTTAGTTATCATAGTAGTCGACAGTTATTGACGTAAAGTGGCAGTATACGCACTGTTGTATTTTATACGGTAAAAGGTTGTTTATTATCAATATTCATTTTCCCATTTTTTTCCTTTCATCCTATCTACAATACCTTTTTCCTAAAGCCGAAAGGGCGGAACTGATACCGCTCGGCAAGCGTTTATAAATTATTACAACCAGCTTACCGTCAGGCAGGACTTGTTTGCCACGTATGTTGTATAAAAAATACGAGTACATAATTATTCATGTTTCCAATTCTAGTAACGAAATCTAAGTATGTCTATTTAAGTATTGCCGCCTCGGCCTACAAGGCAAATAGAACGTGCTAGAATATAATTTGAGAATGTTTTCGTTTGACGCTGACGTTTTAGGCTGAGGTAGGCATATTGCACCCATATTTCGTAAGGAATTATTTTAAACAAGCCTATTGTTGTTTATCAGGCACCGTTCAAGATTTCATGCTACTACAAATAATTTTCTCTAAGAAACCCCAATAACACTTTGCTAGAGTCGAATCCAAGACATTTGATGCCTGAGGTGCTAAAAATATTTGGTAATAAATGAGTAGCATGTGTGTATCTATATAAAAGCCTTTGATAATCCGGATTCTCAGTTTATCAATTTGTTGTTCTTCTATACCAATATTAAAAAGAAAAGAGCTGTATTTTTGTTTGTAATGAGTAATGTCGGAAGCCGCTGGACGGATTTAAACAATTCTTTTACACATAGTAAGCTACTTTATTTAGAAGTAATATAGGCTTATTTTTTTAAAACTGACACTGCAAAATTATTGTAACAAACCTGATGGAAAGAAGATAGATGTCTTCTAGCCGTCGTCAGTGTCAAACTGACCAGATGCTTCTATACACTACGTTTGAAGGACCCAATGTCATAGAAGGGAGGGAACACATGTGCCGGAAGACCATTCCAAAGTTGTATAGTACGGCATAAGAAGGAATTGCTGAACCTTTTGGTGAGAGACGGGATTGTTCTAACCGTCCATCCGTGGTTACACCATCAATTAGCAGGGTGAAACCGCAGGGTACAAGAAGTATTTATTATTCAGACGTCATGTTGGCATTTTGTGTTAGATGACAATTGAACAGTCAGAAAGGTGTCCATATACCTATAAGCGTGTACTATGATTGAAATATTTGCTTTGAGCAAAAAGCTGCTTTTATTTACTAAAAGCTGTTTAATCCAGAAGTAACTAACATCACGCTGTGAGCCACGGGAGCGAAGCAGTAAACGTAGGTGACACTGCTCGGGACAGCTGCGGGAAATTCTCGGCCAATTCTGCGAAATCATTGGCCTAACCACTTAGTAAAGGATTACTGTCTACTAGACAGTACGCGGTAATCATTTACATACATGCTATAATAGCAAAAAAAATATTTTGTTCGAATGCGCGTAGTAGCTTAACTAATGTTAGGCGTCGGCCAAACGCCTAGATTAAAGAAGTGTGCACTGGATATTTCAGTGTCTGGGCGACTTTAACAATATGCCGCCTTGTCACATGACATGAGTAGATAGACGGAACAGAGACTAAGCTTCTTAAGAACGTGCAAAATTGTTACCTATTTTGATAGGGTTGTCACAATAGAAGAAGACAAATTAAACAAAACATTTGTTAAATAGTTTTAGTAACCTCCGAGTTTTCTTCGAAGAGATTAATGAAAACACTTTGTGGGTCTGTGTGTCTGTCTGTTAGTGACAGGGATAGCTCCGAAAACCACTGGACCGCTTGACTTGTAACTTGGTGTGTCCTGTGACCCTGAGATTGTCCACTGGCTGTGCCAGCGTAAACCGGTATTTTCCAGTCTCGCCGCGTACGCGACAAGCGGCCAGTGGTCACGCACACATGCCCCGCGTGCTTGTAGTAGTGCAACCGATTTGCGCGGTTGTATGAAGCTTATACTCTGTTCCGTTTATCTACTCATGTGGCCTTGTTTCATTTTAGGGTTGTAAATTAAATCGAGTCAACTCATCTATATTTGTGGTTGCGTATTGCGTACGGGTGATTAAATAAACAATCAACTACATTGATTAATGCGATTGAATAATTGTAATAAATATTTAGATACAATGAAATCACTTGAAAATTTTAATGTTATTAACCAATAAGCGCACATTGCTCATGGTCGTGGTAAAAGAGCAGTGTTTAATTAGTTATTTACTTAAAATTTAGTTTTCCCTAGAGTTAGTTTATTATTTTTACGAAATTGCTTTGTACCTACTAGAATTCGCTCCTATTGTAATGCAAAAGTTTGACAATAAATCGTATTTACTTACTTACTAACTACCACATGAGTAGATAAACGGAACAGAGACTAAGCTTCTTAAGAACGTGCAAAATTGTTACCTATTTTGGTAGGGTTGTTACAATAGATGAAGACAAATTAAACAAATCATTAATTGTTAAATAGTTTTATAATTCAGTATGATAGAATACTTTACAAATTACTTACACTAATAATTTTCTTTATATAATTTTTGATTTTTAATAATTTATTGTTTCTTTTAATGGTGTGGTAAATTCTGAATCTAACATAAAGTTTTTCAAGAGTTCCCACGTAAGGAGACAATGCTGGCTGCAGCAGTAGTTCATGACAAAAATCGTATTAAACTATCAAAATTAAACTAACATACAAAATTTTGTGACCGTGCTACTACTACCCATTGAAGAGTTCCCTAGTGAGGAGACAATCCTGGCTGCAGCATCAGGTTATATCTATCATAATATTATGGCATTGTCACTAAACTTACGGTATACAAACAGCTCAATCAGACATCGGGAAGTGATTCAAATCTTATTTTCAATATTTGAACTTAACACACATACCTACTACATACCAACCCACCCACATACCTACAAATGTTTAGTAAACGCTTGTAATAACAATAAAAAGGTAAAAACACACCGTGTAATACCCTCTTCTTATTAAAAGAGGATCATACAATAAAATAAAGGTACTTACTTGAAAAAGTAATAATCCAATATTTAGTTACCTATTGTACTCTTTGGGATAGTTAAAGTATGATATACCTATTTATCAGTGTGCATAATGTTCCTTGGACTAATACTAATCTGTTACCCAAAGTACAACAAAATGTATCCGAGTACCTAGAAAAAAATGTTTAGTACGGATTTTAACTAAACAAAAATCATAACTGCTTATGGGACGGCAAACCGACAGGATCGGGGAGAGGTGAGGCGCAAGACTCACTACTTAACGTACCTTCCGAAGCACAGGGATGATACACCACCAACTTCCTGACTCTGGTCTGTTATAGGGAATTAGAAAAACCTAATAACACTTTTTGGCCCGACCCGGGATTGGGATCCAAGATCTCATGCACGGCAGTCGCACTTGCTACCTGCTGCGCCACCGAAGCCTGCGCTAACTATTTATCAATCGTCATCATCGTCGTCGAGAATAATTCTGTCGAGATGTAAAATAAAGCAAGGCGCCTAACAACATATTTGTGTCTAGCCTACCCTAAATACCAAAATACGCACATAACAACATCTTTGTCTCTAGCCTACCCTAAATACCAAAATACGCACATAACAACATCTTTGTGTCTAGCCTACCCTAAATACCAAAATACGCACATAACAACATCTTTGTCTCTAGCCTACCCTAAAGACCAAAATACGCACATAACAACATCTTTGTCTCTAGCCTACCCTAAATACCAAAATACGCACATAATAACATCTTTGTGTCTAGCCTACCCTAAATACCAAAATACGCACATAACAACATCTTTGTGTCTAGCCTACCCTAAATACCAAAATACGCACATAACAACATCTTTGTGTCTAGCCTACCCTAAATACCAAAATACGCACATAACAACATCTTTGTGTCTAGCCTACCCTTAATACCAAAATACGCACATAACAACATATTTGTGTCTAGCCTACCCTAAATACCAAAATACGCACATAACAACATCTTTGTGTCTAGCCTACCCTAAATACCAAAATACGCACATAACAACATCTTTGTGTCTAGCCTACCCTAAATACCAAAATACGCACATAACAACATATTTGTGTCTAGCCTACCCTAAATCCAAAATACGCACATAACAACATCTTTGTGTCTAGCCTACCCTAAATACCAAAATACGCACATAACAACATCTTTGTGTCTAGCCTACCCTAAATACCAAAATACGCACATAACGTGGGCACAGCTGCCAGTTGTTCTTCATTCATTAAAATAAGAGCAGCGATAGTGTTTGATGCAATCTAGTGTGTGTCTATTCTTTATGTGAGCTCGTAAAAATCTGAGAGGTTATGAAGCTGGCTGTTATATTTTTGTATAATAAATGACACAGTGATGCGTATATGTTCGCTGTAGTAACTTGAGGCCAGTTTAATTTGGTAGGTAATGTAATTAGGACTCCCTTTTCCACATTTGAACTCCAAGTTGCTCATTGAAATTAAACTACTATATACGGATTTTTTTTGAGCTCATTCTGCGTCAATAGAAACACCCATGATTAAATTATGTTCGGGTACTTTGAAATAACTACACTGGAACATTGAGATAACTGCCATCTTAAGATGCCGTGCTGAAAAGCAACGAAAACGTCGGGGAAAGTGTAAACACAAATATAAATAGTATAATAGTATAGTAATAGTATAAATAGTTTTAATAGTTTCAATAATTTCATTAGCTTAAAAATTAGTAAAGTTTAATAGTAATAGTAAAAATTTTGTAATAAAGTGTCAAATAAACAACGCGATTAAATCCGTATATAGTAGTTTAATTTCAATGAATAACATTCGCGTAAACAGAAGACAATATTATCCAAGCTGCTCCATTATGCGTGATTGATTTGGTAGGTTCCTACAGCGAATAGAGTCAACTCCTTCAGTGTTAACACAGGAAATGTAGCAACATTATCCTCCACTACTGAAACATTTTCGAAGTTGGCTCTCCTTCGGTTTAGCCTTCTTTGATCTACATAATCTGCTAAGTGATTGGCAATATTCAGCCGCTCCCTGGCTATATTAATGAATTCGAGGGCATAAGGGCTATCTATATAATATCAACGTGGAAGGCATTTGTCAGAGCTGTAGCGATTCTGAAGTCTGTAAAAAATTGGTTCATGGCATAATTAGAGACTTGCCAGAAGAAATGCCTGGTTAAGAAATATGAAACAGAAAAGCGCATAGTACACAACGGTTCACGTTACGAGTGATGTTAGACTGTGCGAAGTGCGATGCAAAACAGCGGCGCGTACGCAACATAGTTATAGACGAGCACCACGTGCACCAGAGAAACAGACATATACCTCATCTGAATGCAGACAATTGTTTTTGTATGTAAATATTTCAAAAAACAGAAAATAATGTAATAAATACTTAAAAATAAGAATTGTAACTTCTCGATAACACCGGGAACAAATATATATATTTTTTTGTATTTATTACTTTAAGGAAAAAATAAAGTATTCCCATTTCTGGGCAACACTTGGGCCAGACCCGGTCAGTCTCCTTTACTTAAATATATTTAATTATTTATAACACAACAGTCATATTTATTTTATCATTTTAGTTGCAGCTTCCTCATCCTCCACGATATCAATCGTATATTTCCCATAGTTGAAATAGTTCTCAATTTCTTTCAAGGTCCTGTCTTTTGTTTCGGGCAGTACAAAATAAAGTATCAACAGACAGACGACCATTATACTGCCATATACCGCGAATAAGCCATACACTGCGATACCAGCAAGTAAATGAGGTGCTGACTTGAGACCCGCTAGCAAACATATCGCAATCCAGACCCCGGACAGAGCTAAACTTACCTCTTTATGCGCTAATGGAAATACTTCCCCTATCAAGGCTAAAGATATAGGAACACAGCCTAAATTAGCAAGAACGAAATACAATACAAGTAAACTTATAGGTATCCACTGTCTATCATCAGAAACAATGTCTTTAGAAACTAAAAGGAGATATGAACAAAATACTATAAGCACCCCTGTGGCTGTAAAGCCAGAACCAAATAATAATGTGCGGCGATTCAATATCTTAACGAGAACTGAAGAAAACACTGCGCTAGCTGTGGTGATAAAATCAACGGCCAAGGTATAGTAGAATGAATGTAATGTTTCTCCAGTTATATTAGTCATTATCTGCAGAGCGTAAGTTGGGAATATATGTCTGCCACTCATCTCTACAACTGCGCTAGCCAATGTTGCTATCAAATAGGGCTTCAAAAAGTCTTTTTGTGTAAATTTATTAAAGAACTGCATTATTTTGTCGCAACAACTTAATTTCGGTATTGATTTTGACAGATTAGCTTTTTGAACTCTTAGTATTTCTTGAATTTCTCTTTGGGACGCCTCACTGTTCCCTCTGAGCCATTTGAAAGCTTTTTCGCTTCTTTCGTATTGGTGTTTTGAAGCTAACCACGCTGGGCTTTCAGGCCACGTGTAATTGATCAGCAGAGATATTAATAATGGTACTAAAGACATCAAGGCGACGGTCCGCCAGTGCAAATAACGACTGATGGCATGCATGAACATAGCACCGATGCATACACAGGCATTTTTTAAACATAAGAATACCCCTCTGAACTTCGGACTTGTGTATTCTCCTATCACGATCGCTCCCAGAGATACTGTTGGGGTCGCAGTCAAGCCACAAAGGAACCTTCCAGTGATAAGCATGGTAACATCTTTAGCGAAATATATCATCAGCCAGCCTATAAGTGCTGGTAATATGAACAGCCAATGGGTTATTCTTCTACCATATGAAGTCATAAGAACTGATAATACAAGGATCCCTGGGACACCGGAGACGCCGGTTATTGATCCTGAAAATAGAAAATACGTTAGTGTTTAAACATTAAAACATTTCGTGATTGCCTTAGACGTAATCGTTATAATAAAATTAACATTAAAACAAACCAATAAAAATATTGTGTAAATGTAACCATTCTGCAAAGAAAATAAAGATGCTTGTCTCAATAAATTGTTTAATTGTTAAAACAACTTAAAACGGTTTATTTAACACAACTATTGCACTAGCAACATATCCTGTATTTCGAGAATCTTTACAAATATTTTATCAACGGATACAAAGAACTCGGAACAACTATTTGTAGATCATACAATTTTTTCTGTCGTGTGGTCGTGTGTGGTCGTGTTGTGGTCGAACTTACAATACTCAGCGCAGTGGCAAAGGCGAGGCGACCACACAAACCACTACCTTGTTCATTTACAGTATTTTTTATGAGTATTTATATTTGCACTTTCTTCTACATTTAGTTCTACATACATCTACATCAAGTTAGTCGGAATAAACTATGGGTAGGTACGAGAAGGCTTGGATTATTTTGTACTTTACATTCGACAGTCATCGAACCGCCAAAACTGTGTTCATGAACTATAATATTATTATTACTTACCAATCCATGATGATGAATTAAGATCAACTTTGATGTCTGAGTCAGGATGGTTCAGTGCTGGCAGTAGAATGGCAGGGTAAGCCAGTACCAGCCCCTGACCAAACATGTTAATCAGCACAGCCGACATCGTCCATGTCTAGAAAATACCAAAAACACGCTTTAGTTATGTAACTTAGCTGAGTCCGATTCTTTTAATCTAAGGATAGAGAGCAAGATCCTAATCAATCAATTGCTTACCGGAAAATTTATGCTTGTGCATCTAAAAGAAGCGGTAGCTTAGTGGGAGAACATCGGACTGCCACGCAGAGATCTCGATTTCGATCCCAAGGCGCGCATAAGGATGCGCGCATAGAGATGGGCGCACATAAATTCTTTAAGTCAGATGACCGGAATCTTGACCATTACGTGACAGTTCAACAGTTGCCCACTAAACTACCGCTTTTGAATACGTCACATTAATTCCTTACAAACTCTAAAATAGTTTAACGTGCCTCGGGGACTTCGCAAGAGTTAAAACTCGAAGCTGTATCTAGTTACACAGGTATTGTAGTAGGAGCTTGGGTGGGATTAGTCCCATAAAAAGCAAGTAATCATTATTTAAATTTTTTCATATGACGTTTATAGTAAGCTTTTGACTTCATCAGACCGGGTACGTAGTCTTTTCGCACCGCGAGCGATTCGGAACGCGGTATGAATAGCCTAAGAGCTCTTTTTGAATGAGTCCTTTCGCGCCGAGGTTTGCGAAACAGAGTTTGGATAGCAACCAGTTGTATGATATTTATAACTGAGAGACGTATTTACAAATCAGGTCATCAACCTTAGCCTTACTTTAAATATAAGTGACCCGGAGTGCTTACGAGGAAACGGAAGCAGAATTTTATCCATACAACTGTATTTCTTTGTTTTCTACCGGTATAATGACACTAGTGTCATTATACCGGTAGAAAATAAAGATATAATAAAATATGTATAGTGTAATCTAGATTACACTATACATATTTCATTTACTATTGCTATATGCCTTGGTTTCGTTATTTTCATAATACAATATATTTATATGAATTAGACTTATTGATTATTTTAATATATTTCATGTGTAGAAAACATGCTATGTTTGCTATGTACCTATGCTATATTTGTGTAATAAATGTTTTGTGTTTTTCATAGTCTGTGGCTTTGTTATTCTCTTTTTAAATATTGTTTAGCATTTGAGTACCTATTTAAATTTGATTTACTTTTAAACTTAGAAATTAGAATGGTAAGTTTATTTTATCCTTTTTTTGATGTTTGTTTTTCATGCAGTTGTGTGTTTATCTAATTATTTTTAAATTAAGCATACTTCATAACATACTTCCATGCTTAGATGCTGTATGTAACGCATAATGTGATCTCTTGTAATTGAAGGAGTACACAGATCAAAAATGTTTTGATTCCTATTTTCTTTTGTGAATAAGATGTGTACAGCCTTTTTTGGAGATCCTTAAAGCAAATAAATAAATATATTTTTTTAAATAAATAAATAATCGGACTACGATCCTGAATAAAGTAAAATTTTAGAAAGTCACTTACTGACCTCAGGCCTATTATACCTTTTTCGTGGGGAAATGCTTCGTATGCATACCCCCTCGCAACAAGGGGATGCGAGAGGGCAATGTCGGGCTCTCCCAAGACTTCGGGCCTACCGACTAAAACCACCATGTTGTGCCACCTCGCTGCTTTGTGAGGTGGGTAGGTCACTGGAACTATAACTACATCAGAGACCCACCCAGCAGGGCCCAATACAGAAACTAAAAAGGTCTGCGGGCGACGACTCCTGGGCAATGCAACGCCCCGGCACAGAGGGCGTCACTTCGACTCAATGGTTGGCGGGCAGGAGATCCCCGTTCTCCCACCCGCGACCTTTACTACGGCGGCATAAGGCGCGCATAGGCGCGCCTGCGCCGCCCGGTACGCCGGCGGCGGCACGGATCCGCTAGGATATTTTCCTCACGGATCCGCTCCGCCGCCTCCTTCTGCGAGATGACGTCCTCGCAGAAGGATGCTACCGCTACCCACTTCTTCTCGCTGTCGACCATGGCTCTGATCACGGCCGGCAGCGAGAGGTCCACACCCATAACGTCCTGGAGTTCACGGCGCTGCACCGCCCAAGCAGAACATTGCTCGAGCGTGTACTGCGCCGTGTCCTCCTCACACTCGCAGTGGTGGCAGATGGGACTCGGTTCTCTCCTAGCGACCTTGTGCAGGTAATTGCCAAAGCAACCATGCCCTGACAACACCTGCACTAGCCGGAAGGAAAGGGTCTCATTCTGCCGCCGTGCCCACCGCTCTAACACTGGCTAGAGAGCCCCAACAGTTCTGAAACCGGCCAGGGGCACCTCCAGCCTCACCTTCCACCTTTCTATCATGCCCTGGTGGGCTCGATTTCGCGCGCGCTCAATATGCGTCGGTAGGGGACGAGAACCTGTCTCCTCCCGCACCACCTCACACATTTCGAACAATTTGGCGAGCACTTCAGCCTCCAAATCCCACGGGGGTGTCCCAGCCAACGCGCAAGCTGCGTCGGCCGACACCGTGCGGTATCCACGTATTATCCTGTTACCGCTATGACTCTCTGCGGTCTCCGCAAGAGAGTCTTGTACTAAGCGGTCAGAGAGTCCGCCCACACCGGTGCGCTGTAAAGCGCCATTGACCGGATAACCCCCGCGTAGAGTCGCCGGCAACCGACACTGGGCCCGCCCAAGTTTGGTAATAGCCGCCCAAGGGCGGACGCAGTGCCGAGAAGCTTTGGGACGAGCTGTCTGAAGTACTCGTCGAAGCGCCACCTTCCGTCCAGGACCAGACCCAGGTACTTCATGTGGACCTCGATGGGAACGCGCGTCGAGCCCACCATTATCGAGGCGCCGCGGGGTGGACTGCGACGGAGCCCATGAAAGACCAGGGCCACCGTCTTGTTAAGAGCCACCCGTAAACCCAGCGCCTCGCTGCACCCGACCACCTGGGAAACACCCACTGTGGCCAAACGGGCCGCCTCCTCGAAGTTACCCCCACGGGCTGTGACAAGGGTGTCGTCAGCGTAGCTGATGACGCTCAGCCTGGAGGGTAGGGCACCACGTAGGGCCCAGTCCCATGTCCCACAGGAGCGGACCAAGAACCGATCCCTGCGGGACACCGCACGACATGGGCCGCCGCCAAACTTGCTACGAACTTCGAGGAGGACACTCCTACCTCTCAGATAGTCTGCCACCAGCCGCTCCAGGGAAAATGGTACTCCGTGATACTGGAGCGCCTCCTGGACACAGCTGTATGGCAGACTATTGAAAGCGTTGGCGATGTCTAAAGACACCGCCAACAGAACTCCGCCGCCGGTCACTGCCTCCTCGGCCGCGACCTTCAGGCGCATAATGGCCCCGACCATCGAACGCCCTACCCGAAATCCAAACTGAGCGTCCGATAGGTCAGGACCGACCGTGCTCAGATGCCGGAAGATGCGGGTGGCGAGAATTTTCTCCAACATCTTCCCCGCCTCGTCCAGCAGCACTATGGGCCTGTACGTCACGGCCGATTCTGTAGGCCGTCCCGGCTTGGCCAGTAGCACCAACTTCCCTTCTTTCCAGCACTCAGGGAATCGTCCCGACGCCAGGCTCGCGTCGAAAAGTTCCCTGAGGCGAACACCCAGGTGATCGAGGGCCAACGCGAGGGCTCGCGCCGGCACACCGTCGGGTCCAGGGGAGGCCTATTATACCTACATGTACAGCAGAAATGACATGGTTACGTATTCTTTCTAACTAAAAAAGTAGGTAGTTTTTTTAAGAGTAGTTATTAATTTATAATTATCATGACGAGTCAAATACATAGTAATACAATATTTTTTGCACTTGGGTAATGTTGCCGTGATAACAGTTAAAATACAGATTGACAGTTCTCATCAAACTTTTGCTGAAGGGAACCACAAGAATTTAAAACGTCATCAGTGTATACAGGGTGTAAGGGACGGTGTACCGAAAACGTTGCACAATCGTTTGTCCATAAGTACACAACTGAATGGAAATGTCAATTCAAAAATGAAACGTACGATTGAAGTTTTATGCTAGTACATTGTAATTTACACTACGCAATGTATCGCTACCAATGCAATGTGTCCGTCCGCGCTATCGTATCGCGCTTCCCGCGCACCAACGCTACGCGCGCTCACATTATCTGACGGAGCCCGGATCACCTATTTTAGTGATCTACTACAATAATAATTTAAACGTTGTGACTAATAATCGGATTGTACTTACAAAAAAATTGAATAAATTGAATAACGTCTTATAAAATTAATCTTATACGCACATTTCGTTAATGTTTGTGTAGGTAAAAACAGAAAGCCAAATGTGTTTATAAAATAAAAAGGTAGAGTGATTTACGATAAATTCTTTGAATTAACAGTAAATTGTAAAAGTAATTAAACCTTACCTTAAGATCTCGCGGGCCTTATAAGATATGGTTCAAAATGGCTGCCTCCAACTTGTTCACAAACTTGCGCACGATTGATTGTTTCGGCGTGAAGGCGAGGCATCATGGAGGGGTCTGCGATAATGTCAGCTTCTAACTTTACAAATGCTACCGTTATACGATTCCGCATTTCGTCCGCAGTAGTGCACTGACGAACACTTTTTCCTTGATATAGCCCCACAAAAAAAAATCCAGCGGTGTTAAATCCGGTGAGCGGGCTGGCCACGAGTGAGGCCCGAATCGCCCAATCCATCTCCGAGGAAATGTGTCGTCAAGATATTGGCGCACTTTGAGCACGACATGCGGTGGCGCACCGTCGTGTTGAAACCAAATTTGAGGTAATTGAGCAAGCGGCAAATCTTCCATTTGATCCCATTCTGCGGCAAGGTCGGAACGTAACTCATCCAGGACAGTCAGGTCTTGCTGTAGAAAATCCAAGTATCGGGGTCCATTCAAGCGCTCCGGTAAAAAGTAAGGCCCTAAAATTTTGTTGTTATAGTTACCATACAATACGTTTACTGACCAACGCGTTTGGTGACCCGTTTGTTGGGATGCATGTGGATTACTTCGCGCCCAAACGTGCGAGTTACGTCGATTCCACATGCCATTCCGAGTAAACGTGGATTCGTCAGTCCAGATTATGTGGGATACAAAATTTGGATGTTGCCGCTGCTGATTCATCAACCACCTGCAGTATGCAATACGCCGAACTTGATCGCCAGGCACGAGAGCTTACACTTTATGAATACGGTACGGCCGTTGTCGATCTCTGCGTAAAATTTTATGCACAGTCCAGTGCGATAGGCGAGTTCCGTGGTTACGGCGCAGAAGTTTAGCGGTGGTTCGCGTACCAAGGTGTGGATTACGGTGAGAAATCACACGACTGTCCATAGGGTGACGAGCGTCAGGATACCGCTGGATGTAAATGCGAAGCGCCAACGAAGCATTGCCTCGTGCCTCCCCGTATGCCATGAGCATTTGTCCATATTCACGTGCACTAAATGGCTGACTCATTATTTATTAGGTACAAACACAACTTTGTAGTTACATAAAAAAGTTATAAACAAAACAAAAACGTTAACAAAATGTTATGAACACAGTAAATAAACACAATTTAGTACACAAAATAGTTATAAACAAAATAAAAAACTTAACAAAATGCAACGAAAATAGTAAACACTCGCGAATACGAGAGATTACGTCAAGTACTTCCGATTCCTGACATTAGCGCCACCGAACTAAAGAATTCAAAAATAAATTTCTTTTGCAGTTGTAGTCATATTAGATAGGGATGAGATACATCTATCTAATTAAACAAATCCATAGTCGATAACTCTCATAAAATATTTTTATGAGAGTTATCGGCTATCGATTAATTTTATACTTATACATAGTAATAAACTGTTTATGGCTAATTCTATTAACAAATTTTTGTTACAGTTTTGTATTTTAACAGTTAAGTAAAGATTTACTAGATTACATTACATTGTATGAATCGCTGTGTACAAAAAGCTTTGTTTTAAAACAATTAGATGGTCTTTTACATTAATTATTATTAAAAGTGATTAAATAAACTCATACATGTACATTTACGATACGAAATATCAAAACAATTAATATTTTTTTACATTTAAAATGCAAATGGGTATAGTAAAGTGATAGTAGTATAACATTTAATTACAGGCTACTTTAATCATTACAATCTTTTCAATCTACGTGACTAATTTAATAATAAATAGTGCTAACACGTTCATGTAACCTTTACTTTTAAAAGGAAAACAACTATTTTATTTATTAACCTATCCCGCTTTGTTTAATACACTTTTTTCGATATCGATCATTGATCATAGATCTTCCCTAGTTCAGTGGTAGTAGGTACGATGCGGGCGGGTTTTTACACAGCACACTATTGCCGGTGCGTAAAACAACTTTTTTGCGTTGGTCATTGCCTTGTCCGCGCAAGATCAGCTGATTGGTTCAACTGTGTTTATTTTGTATGTTTGGATTACATAGCTGTTTTTCGGTATTATGTAGTTTTTATTGATATTATCTAGTATAATGGGTCGTTTACTCATTATGTAATCATAATCAGTTAGAAAAATGTGAAATTTTGAAAGAAAATTCGATAATTTTCCGGTGGAAAATTCCTACGTTTTCCAACTCAGAATGATGGTCCGAAGCTAGTACTTCAGTTTTCGGTGAACCGTCACTTACACCCTGTATATAAGTATTTGTTGCTTTTTAATTTTTTAATAATCTCTATATCAATATTAATGAACTTTAAATCGGTCCACCTCCGAAGTATGACCTATTAAATAAACAAAGAATCATCTAAATCAATAAATAATTGGCGGAGTAAACGCGTGACAAACTTATAAAAAAACATATAGTGGAATTGAGAAACTCCGTCTTTTTTTAAATCGGTTAAAAATACAACATTCTCTATATTGCTATTATCAGACATCCAACCAAAAATTTGACTGAACTAATAGAGGAATACTCGTATAAACAGACAGACATAGCCGTATCCTTCTCATTTTGTTTATGAAAATAAAATTAAAATCTTGTAAGTAAAAAAGAAGGAGGTTCTCCTTCTTTTTTGAAGTGGTTTAAAAATAAAAACTTCTCTATATTACAATTATCAGACATCCAGCTAAATAATTTTACTGAACTAATAGAAGAATATATAAAGACAGACAATATCCTTCTTATATTGTTTATGAAAACAAAATTAAAACCTGTTTACCTGAGTCAGGCGGCAGACGACGCGCAGGAGCGGTTTCCGAACGCTGAGTTGGTGTTCTTGAGAGATTTCAATGCCCACCATGAGACCTGGTTGGATTCTCCCAAAACAGACCACGCGGAACGAACTGCCCATGCGTTCGCTCTCACGCATGACCTGTCTCAACTGGTACTCCAGCCCACCCGAATACCAGACATTGCAAGTTAGGCGCCCTCTCTGCTCGATCTGCTGCTGACGAGTAACCCGAACCGGTACAGTGTGTCGATTCGTGCTCCTCTGGGCACCTCAGACCACTGTCTGGTCACCTCAGACCACAGCTGTTGTTGTTACGCCCCCACGACCCGAGGAGGCAGGACGACGACTATGGCACTACTCGTCGGCAGACTGGGATGGAATGCGGGAGTACTTCGCATCCATCCCTTGGGCTCAACGCTGCTTTGAGAACAGGGATCCATCAGAGAGCGCTACTGCTGTCGCTGGTGAAATCATCCTGGGTATGGAATATTATATTCCATACAGTGATGTCACGAGCGGCGGCAGGAAAAGGCCCTGGTTCGGTCGTGAATGCGCTGATGCTGTTGAATGCAAACAGACAGCGTACCGCGCTTGGACCAGGGCTCGCACTCTCCACGACCCTAACGTGGATCACCTGAAGGCAGCGTTCAACCAAGCCACAAAGGTCTACAAGAGCATCTTCTCAGGCCGTCAAAGTAGAGACCTCAACATCGCCTCGGCTACTGTGGGGGCGATGTGGAGGCCACTGCTCTTAGACCACACGACTGCTTACCATCAGGTGGAGTGTGGTCATTCTGACGAGCAAAAAAAAGAAAAACTATAGAAGAAGATGATCATTACCTAGCGAGGCAGCAATATTCTATTCCTAATTAATATGTTATTAAAATGTTTTGATGCTCATATTTCTTACTATAAAAAATAAATAATAATATTATATTACAGCAGTCAGTATAACTTATAAGTAAGAAACTAAGTGCAAATTACAATGGTAATTTTTTAGATACCTATATAAACAGATATTTCAAAATTATATTGTATGCAAATTAAGAAAATTTTACGTATGTTAAAATATAATAAACACGAGATGCTCTTTAAATATTTATAGTTTAATGTATTTTATTTTCATGCTTAGGTTTTATTTATTACTTTTAAGTGCTTATATTTTCATATGGACACATGTATCTTCTGTACAAGTCTTATGTATAAAGTACGAAAGTGAGATTATGAAATATTGTATTCATTATCATCATCATCATCTCAGCCGAAAGACGTCAACTGCTGGACATAGGCCTCCCCTAAGATTTTCCACACAGATCGGTCGTGGAGCACCAGCATCCAACTGCTTCCCGCGACCCTTACAAGGTCATCGGCCTACCTTGGCATACCCCTATTGCGTCTTCCGATGCGTGGCCGCCACTCCAGATACTTTCTGCCATCGGTTCGGCGCAGTATTATATTAGTGAAATGCAATAATTACATTTATTTAGTAGAATATATTTTAAAGGCACGGTTACTAATAAAACAAAAAAATATGCTTACTATAATAGAAGTCCCATTTTATTATTTAGTATACGAAAATGAAACATGACGTTTGAATTTTCTATTAATATGGTTAGAATAAATCAATTCGTAATTGAAGATGTCTCAATGAGTAACCAAATAATTTTAGTATATTTTAAATTTTTGAACAACTTTCTGTCTTTGTTTAATTCTTTTAGGTACTTTACAAATATTTAAATAACGGATACAAAAAACACCCAGAGTAAGAAAAACAATTTGTGGATCATACGACACTCGTCGTGGTGGCAGCGACAAGACGACGACGTGAACCACTATCTATAGTGCAGATTAGTGATGTTCCGGATATCCGTATCCGCGGATATCCGCGGGAGAAAAAAGATCCGTATCCGTTACATTTTTGACGGATCTTTTACGGATCTTTCACCTTATTAATTTTTAATACATAGATTCAATTCTATATGTAGGTGATTAGGTAGCAATAAAATACTATTACAGTTCAATTAAACTATTTTCATTTCTAAAAATGAAATATTTGGCATCAACATTTATCGTAGTGACTTAATAATATACCATACAATAGTGAACGTAGCTTAAAGGAACTAAATCAACCATCTAATATATGTTTA
The DNA here is from genome assembly GCA_963564715.1 of Catocala sponsa. NCBI lineage: Eukaryota > Metazoa > Arthropoda > Insecta > Lepidoptera > Erebidae > Catocala > Catocala sponsa. Next base: position 4,624,936 of record OY751352.1, read on the forward strand.
AACACTTACTAGTATAGGAAGTTATTATAAAATATTAATTAAAATATCTTTATAATGAGATCAATTGAGTTAAAATCTTTGTAACATTTATTATAGAAAGTTATAAGATCACTTTTATAACAAAACTTAAATCGGTCACGCGCACCGACACCGATTGAGTAAGAAAGTTAAGATCCGTATCTGTATCCGCGGATCTTGACGCCAATGATCCGTATTCGTATCCTTATCTGCGGATCTACACTTTTAATTATCCGGTATATCACTAGTGCAGATAGTCAACACAGTAAGTACTTACAATAGGTACGTAATTTATTTTATTCCCGCAAATCTTTCTGATTGTCCCACATACGAATGTATATCACTTATAAACATTATGAGTACTCCATGCCATCCAAAAATCTTTTTGCGGATACATTGACGTCAAGTAACAGTAACTATATTATCTTTTTATGAGACTTATCCTACCCTAATTTTCACTACTGCAACACATGTGTTATGTGTAGCCAGTTCTATCAACTGTGATTCTCTGTCATTCAACAACAATCTATCTTCAAATTTTTCATCAATATTATAGTGTCCAGCCGGCAACGTTAACGGCAGACAAGTTTCCTTTTATAGTCTAGTCAACAAGTGCTTTTATAGTCTAGTCAACAAGTGCTTTTATAGTCTAGTCAACAAGTGCTTTTATAGTCTAGTCAACAAGTGCTTTTTTGGTCAACTTTTTTCAGCACTCTCGAAAAAATATAAACGAGGTGTCATTCGATTCGGAATGGCATGCAGATGATTATTAAAAAAATTCAAGTTCCCCTTCCAAAAATTGCAAAGTTATAAACAATTAACTAAAAAAAAACAAGTGCTTTCGTTTTTTGCAAATATCTCAAAAACTAATTGAGATTTTTCAAAAATATTCAAAAAGAGGAGTAAATTTCCTAATAAAATGTCTCGACTCCCGGAATTGTAGGACCAACACTTATAATGTTCCCAGAGGGATAAAAATACGGCCGAAAACGGGTACGTACTCTGGCTTGCGCAAGCCACGCCTACTTCGGACACTTTATCAATAAAAATTATTTAAACGTATTAAATATAAAATTTAAGAAACGAAAAAATTTAGGGGCCTACTGGATAGATAAATGAACAATAAACCGGCGAAGTTTTTTTAATCACAATTGTTCAATTAGATATGCAATAGTTAATTAATAATTTTTTGCTGCTTGAACATGAACATTGTAAGTGTTATAATAGTTAAACTATAAATTTGAGATTTTTTTCCTTTCTTGGAGCTATTCTTGAAGGGCTTCAGAATAGAACCCCGTTGGAAAAATAAAAAAAAATCATTTATCAGTTTTTTATTAACAATTTTCGTAGTTACAAAATATAAAAATTAAATTAATCATCGAAAAAAATTCGTTAAGACTGGCCGCTGTGACCGAAATTCGGTTTGGAGAATAAATTACGTTTCGTTTTTTAATAGTTTTTGTTTTGGATTGATATTAATGTAAAGTTCGACCTCGTTTATTATTTTTCAGTGTCATTTGCCGGTGTTTGGAGGTCTACTATTTGTCTTATTCTCCCTAAAACATATACATACCGATCTATTTTACTTATGATTTTATTTATACGAGACTTCCAGCTGCAGTGTTTATCAATAGTAACGCCTAGAAAGACACAGTCATTCACAACTTTTAAAGATTCATTTTTGTATGATATATTAATGGCCACTTGCACGACAACTTCTTAATACGTTTAGCGCTAAACTCATTTACAACATCGTGCTGTCGTCAATCATCAGTGTGAAGGTGACTGAGATGCCACGATGTTTTAAATCTATTTTGTGAGTTGTCGTGCAAGTGGCCCTAAGATTGATAGAGTTTGATTTATAAGTTTAAAATTTAATTATATATTTTGTGTTAGTCATGTTTAATTTTAGATTATTATTTTCAAGCCATGTAATGGTTTAGTATATAGTCTCGTGTCTGTCATTTCTTAGTGTAATTTCATTTGTGTCTTCAGCGTATAAAACGTATTCATGGTTAAAAGCATCTGGAAGATTATTTATGTATAATAAGAATAGCAAAGGTGATAACAAACTTCCTTGATCCGTTATTATTTTTGCGATATGTTGATCTGTAAGTATTTTGCAGCGATTTAATAGTCCTGGTGATTTCTACACATTGCTGTCTTTCACACAGATAACTCTTTAACCAATCGTTAACTACTCTCCGTATGCTGTAGTTATATGGCTTCAAAAGTAAAGTTTTTTGGCAGGCAAAGTCGAATGCTTTCGACATATCTAGAAATACGCACGCGATCATTTATTTTTCATTGAGCCTCTGAATTATCTGTTGCATTAGAGAAAATCCTGCAACAGAGGTACAGCTATTTTTGTGGAAACCATACTGTTGTTTTATCCGCTCTTTGGACGTAGTTATCTATTGTGCATTACCTTTACAAATACTTTCGCTATTACTGGAATTAACGTTATTGGTCTGTAATTGCCTGTGTTTAATTTGTCACGCTTTTTGTACAGAGGTTTGATAATGGAGTTTTTTAAGCGGCTTGGATACGTTCTTTGCGATAGTGATAGATTTATTACATGTCTTAACGGGGACGCTAGACATATCGCACAGAATTTTAAAATACTTTGGTTCTTATGCCGTCGTAACCGGTGAATTTCGAGTTTTTCAAAGCTAATATGTTTTTTATACATCCTTGAATTGTGTACAAGATTTAAAAAAAATCTGTTCTGATTTTGTGGAATAGTAGCGGTGCAGTTGTCAATTTTAATTTGTCCATTGGATATTGAATTGTAATTTTGAGTATGTCTGTTTTGAATTAAATTATTTTAAATTAAATTATTTGTTAATGAAATATAATATTCATTAAACATGTCACAATTTTGAATAGGGTCGTTATATATCGTATGGTCAATTTTAATCGTACTTATTTCCGTACTTACAGTATATTGTGTTACCGGTTTTATCTCTCATAATTTGCCACGACACCCATGCTTTATCTTTGGATTCTTTAATATATAGGTGAGTACTAATTTGTTGCGCTTTTTGAATACATTTTCTAAGTGTTCTTGAATTTTGCTTATAATTAAGTATTTAAGATACGATACGTTCTAAACATATATGTATGGTATTCATAGATTAAATGATCTCACCTGTCTTAATAATGGACTCGTCATTGCACTGAATGGTTGCCTACACTGATGATATTTGAACTTAGTTAGTACTAGTTATGTATTAACTAGACGTGCACTTAAATACTCCCAGATATTCTGTTACGCTTCTGAGCATCGTGTGAACCTATTATTTAAAAGTCTGCATATTTATGTTTGAAATACCTTGATGGTCATATAGGTATATATACTCCTATATAAGAGACTAGATAGAATTACATCGCGTTGATTTAGATTTAGTAAATAAATTCCTTAGCCTCGCCAACAGCACTTTTTCTGAATGAAAATTACCTTATGTTATTTTTTATACCCCTTGACAACGTGTATGCGAAATTTTATAATGACAGGTCAAGTAGTTCAAGTGAAAGCGTAACAAATAAACAAACTCACATTCGCATTTCTAATATTAGTTAGGTATGATTCGATATAATATATTTGAAGTGTTTATGAAACACTTACAATATGTGTATAGTGCAAGATGTTAGAAGGCGAGCGAAGAACAATGAAAGCAGCGATTTGCGAGTTAAGAATAAATATATTTTGAGCACAAAAAAGTGCATAAGAACAATGTGCGGAGTGTGCAACAATGTGCGGACAATGTGCGGAGCCGACTATCTAGATAGTTGCAAACCGTTATTTAGTAAACATAAAATTTTACCTTTAGCATGCCTCTATATTTTCAAATTATTCAAATTTGTGAAAAACATCCTGAATTATTCAATAGGGAACGTGCACAACGAATATGCTGCCGACTCGGGTCGCCAATCCGAATCTTATATTCTATTAATAGTTGACATTGACATGTATAACAAGTATACAGAATTAATTTTGCAATTCGAAATTTAGCGATAGCTCAGTGGGGAGACCAACAGACTGCAATGCAGAGGGTCTCGGGTTCGAACCCACGTTGGAAGTTATATGACTTTTCGAAATTATGTGCGTATTGATTGACAATTATCGCCTGTCCCGTGCCTCAGCGAGCACGTTAAGCCGTCGGTCCCGGCTGCCATGAACATCTATGGCAGTCGTTATTGGGAAGTCAGTGCCTTCTAATATCCTGACACTGTTCTAGCCTTAGGGTATCGTTAGCCTTCGGGTTGCGGAGGACAGATGGCAATCGCTCCGTGTAAAAACTGATATCCAGTCAAATCCGGTTAGACTAGAAAGCCAACTCCAAGTGACTTGGGAATAATAAAGGCTAATAATAATAATAATAATAATAATAATTCTTTATTTGTTAAAAACATGTGTGTTGTTACATACAGAAGCATGCACGTTGTCGTTATATTTAAAAATTAATATGTCCAGTCATGTTTAGCCTCATGCTGTGGCGTACAAATATTTGACATTAAACAAAAAGTAAGGTATTATTTCAATTATATCACATATGTACATATCAATGAATATAAATTAAGAAAAGTAAATTATCGTATTCCAATTATATCACATACATGTCAATGAAAATAAATTAAGTAATGTCAAAGGTTTTTAGAAATTGATAAATTATAAGATTATAAATTGAGTATGTTGTCTAAATAGTGAATAAAAATAAATTATTTGGCAAAGAATATAAATAAACAATGCGGAAAATTATTTAAATATATGCAACATCAATAAATTGTAAATAATACTGAAGCAATTTTATATAATTAAGAAATATTATCCATTAGATATTCTGTAACAGTATAATAGGCTTTACTCGTAAGAAAGTCCTTCAGTTGATTTTTAAATGCATTATTGTTTAATGTTTTCCAATGCTGGGGTAACTTATTAAATATTACTGGTGCCATGCAAAATATACTTTTGCGCATGAGTGCAGTTGTAGCTCTATGTAGCCGAAGTCTACTATTATCGCGCCTGTTACGCGAGACTGTGTCTTCTAGGCGTGGAAAAAGAGTGGATTTTAATTTGACAAACATTGCAGTTTCCAAAATGTACAAAGATGGTAAGGTTAGAATTTTAAATTATTGGAAATAACATTTGCATCTGTCTGTAGTCTTTAGCCTAAATATAGATCTTAGACATCTCTTTTGGGCTTTAAATGCTATGCCATTATCAGTAGAATTCCCCCAAAAGATGATACCGTACCGCAAGTTTGATGCAACTAGTCCATGATAAGCCGTAATCAGAGTTTCTGTATTAACTACTGTAGACAGTGAATATAAGGCGAAGGCAGAATTGGAAGTTTTTTTGCTAAGGTTATTTATATGTGATTTCCAATCTAGCTTTTTATCAATTGTTGACCCTAGCAATTTCGACGTGTTTACATTTTCAATTGTTTTGTCGTTAAGTTGTATGTTTGGTTCTACTAATTTTGAACGCTGGCTAAAGTGTATTATTTTAGTTTTATCTAAATTCATTTTTAAATTATTAGTGTCCAACCATTTCATTATTAATGTCAAGGAATGATCAATGTCAAGTTTATATTGTACCATGTCATTTTTATTGCAAGAAATTGTCACAGTGCTGTCATCTGCAAAGAGAGTCATCGGATGTGGTATTGATTTTGGCAAGTCATTAATGTATAGAGTAAAAAGCAGCGGTCCCAGAACACTACCTTGAGGTACACCGAAAATAACTTTACGTTCTTTTGATGCATAAATATCCTCCCGTTTTGTAATAGTGTTAATTCTGGTAATCTCAGTTCGTTGGTTTCTATTAGACAAGTACGATTTTATCAGACTCAGTACATTACCCCTCAAGCCATATGTATCAAGTTTTTCAGTTAGTATGTTATGTTGAACATAATCAAACGCTTGCGTCATATCACAAAGCACAGCACATACAGGCACTGTCTTATCCACATTTGTCATTACTGTATGGAGAAAATTGTAGATTGCCATATTAATAGATGTCTTTTCACGAAAACCAAATTGTGATTTTGAGAATATTTCATTATTGTCTAAATATTTGTATAATACCTTGTGGAATTTTTTTTCTAATATTTTCGAAAAAATTGGTATTAGTGAGATAGGTCTATAGTGTTGCATTAGCTCTCTGTTCTCTTTTTGAATAGTGGTTGTTAAAAGGAAAGTTCCCCGAGGCATTAAAACTATCAATAGTTATATTGATAGTTTTAATGCCTCGGGGAACTTTCCTTCACTGATACATAAATTCGTAATGTGACAAAGGGGAATGCAAATTTCCTGTGCTACAGCTTTTAGTACTTTGGTAGAGATATCGTCATATCCCACACTATTTGTGTTTCTTAGGGTTTGTACGATTTTTAGAACGTCTTGAGGCAAGCAAGGAGCCATAAACGTTGAACTTGTTCTAGGGATGATATGATGTGACCTCTTTTTATGTTGTAATTGAATTGTGGGTTGTATTTTGTCAATGAAATAATTATTAAACGTATTAGCTATTTGTTTTGGATTTTCTATATAAGTATTATCTGTTTTTATTTTATTAATATGGTTTTTTGGAACATTAAACTTAGTTTGGTTTATTATTTGCCAAGTTGTTTTACTTTTATTAGGTAGATGTTTTAATTTTATAATTGTTTTGTGAACGCTGAGTAAGACGAACAATCTTTTTAAACAGTTTAGAGTAATTAAGAAAACGTGTTTTACTATATGCATCAGGTTTTAGCCTATGCATCCATAAGAGTTGTCTTTTCTTCTTGCTGCATATTTCACATATCTTCGAGTACGTTATGTAGAACTTTTAAAATCATGCAGGTTACGTATAATTATACGTATAAAAGTCAGAGATGTGTGTATTTGGATCGATCTGGAGGCCTATGAGTGGCAGTGCAAAGGTCTTCCATTAGGCTATCGCGGCTACAACAACGAAAATCTTGTCAATAAATATGAATTAATTAATCAACGGCAGATGTTCGGTGCAGAGGTACTCGACAAGGTCTATTATACGACCTTTAAGCATGACTACACCTTACTGTTGTTAGGTACACATTGTATACCTATAAGAATATAATAATATTTATAAATAACAAATGTTACCGGTATTTCCAAGATCAGCGTCTGGGCAACTACGAGGAAAACAACTCAGTTTTCCTGTTATCTATTAAAAGCAGACACATTAAATTATCAGTGACCGGAATATGTAGAGCTATTTAGGTTCATTGACCGCAAATATTGATGTTAATATGGATATTCCACGGGATCCCGACTGATCCGAAGAATATTCTACGATTCTTATATCTTTCTTTCATCATTTTGTTATTCGTAGCCTGAAACATGAATTTAAGTTGCCTAGCAGTTTGATCTTTAATTAATTTCATCAGTACCTTAAGTGAGTATACCGTTTTTTTGCAGACAACCAGTCAGTTACGTCCGTTTTGCGATTAAAAAACGCAACGATGCTCTAGAATCATGGAAGGTACTAAAGGTGAAGAGGAGGATACCGCACCCAGATTACAAGACCCCACGTAAATACAACGACATTGCGCTCCTTGAGACTGAAAAAGAGTACGTACTTATTTTTCCATACATATATACACATATACATGCATACCTACATATACTGGGTGTAAGGGACAGCGTACTGAAAACTGAAATAGTAGATTTAGACCCCCGAAAGGACATTATTACCCGTCTTGCCCAGGGTGTACCGGCCCATCGTCTGCTGTTCCATCCCACGAGAAAGTGTAGAAGGGACCAGCAGCCGCCAGGCATACTAAGAGGTTATCTTCCCACACACCCCTTTTAACATAACCCACCTAACCTACTTTTGCGCGAGCGAAGCCACGGGCGAAAACTTATGTATAACATAATAATACTTATTGTTAATACAACGGGATACAGTTTCAACACGACTGCCTGCCAATCTGTCTAGATGTGGATGGTGTCGAAAAAAACAGCGTCTATTTGACTGGTTGGGGAAACGTTGGCGTGAATCAACCACTATCGGATACCTTGAAAGTTGTAAGTAGACTGTAAAATAAACTAATAGAAGCTGACGGCTTTGTATACATAGTGGTATGAATATGTTGTATCTGCAAAAATAGAGATAGAGAAACTTCTATAATGACTGCAAGTGGTCACTACACTGCGTCTTTGTGTCCGTCGTTTGCTTGTTTATAAAGAGTCCGCGACATATATGAGTTATTCCTAGAGTAAGAAACCTCTTTTAAAGACAGATAGATAGAAAAAGAAAGTTTCAATACGGCAAGTATGAATGAATAGCTAGGACGGGAAATCTCCAGCGAACCTACACTAGTTCAATTTAAAATTAGCTAGAGAAAACTTACAACCCACATGACACATATAATACATACATACATAGATTCATGCCTGTTTCCCAGAGGGGTAGGCAGAGACTATGGATTTCGATTTACTATGATCCTGACACACTTCTCTGCCCACACATATAATATATAATAAGAATAAATAAAACATTCTATAATCTCGGCGAATAAAAAACCTTAGTTTATGCTTCTTATCTTAGCTAAACAATAGTTCCCTATGTAATTTTCATCTTGGTTGGAGAAATTATCATCAGAAAAACTGTTGCTGGCATATTTTTACAAGCTATTTTGCTGTTAATTTTAAAACAGTTATCCCGACAGACTAAGCTAAAATTGACAATACCTAGTTAGCTAAATGACGTCCTTCTAAATATAAAATAGCGGACTTCCAAGGATTGCCGACCAGTTATTGTTTATATATCATAATTGTCTACTATCTGCTGACACCGCATGCACTTGCCCCACTTTAGAAGCAACCGATTGTATAAACTACCTAGGCATTACGCTTGACATTAACCTTAATTTTAGCAAACATATTTATTTATTATGCAATAGAGTACGCAAACTAATATATATTTTCAAGAATCTTCGTAGCGTTGCAATATTTAAATTACTAAAATAGGTGTATTTAGCATTATGCCAATCAATCATAACCTATTGTATAAAATCGTGGGGTGGAGCATCGAAAACAATATTATTGCCATTAGAACGTGCGCAAAGAGCCATCTTAAAGGTAGCCACATTCCGCCGTGTCATCTTCCCTACCTATGAACTATACCAATCCACTAACATCACAACTGTCCGTCAACTATTTATCCTGCACACTATCCTAAAACAACATACGCTACTACCTTTCTTACCTACGAACAAAAGAAGGAAAGACTTAGTTTGTGAAAGCTTCCAAAGTAAGCATGCTTACATGAAGAAATTTTTCTTATTCTTAGGGCCTTTTCTGTACAATAAACCAAATAAGTTATTAGATATATATAGCATTAATCATAATCAATGTCACATAGTTGTAACAAAGTACCTAAAAACGCTTACGTATTCAGATACAGAGAATTTGCTAGTAGTTGTAAAATAATTTATTTTTGTTTAAGCAATTTTTATTTATAATTGTTATTGTTTATAAATATTTTAATTGTAGTTATACTTAACTACCTATATATGTTTGCAGTACATGTATAAATGTTAAATGTTTTTTGTAGAACCTTACTTTATTAACAATAGAATAACAATTAGAAACAGCCTGAAACTCAGGTCTCTGACCTAGTTCAGGTAATAAAATGGAAAACAGACTTTATAAACAAGACTTTTTGTGTCCAATTTTTAAATTGTAAAATGTTTTCCTTTAGATTAAATATAATTTTAATGTGAATTTAATACAATAAGTAGCTTGTAATGTGTTTTGTAAAGACTTTTATTTATTTATTGAATAAAAATTTATTATTATTATTATATATCTCCATCATACAGGTATTAAATGAAAAGTTTTGCTGAGATTACGAAAGATAGTAGGTATCTAAAATATTTATTAAATTACCTTGAACTAAATTATGTTTAATGTTATAGTAATAATTCAAAACTTAAAGTATTTTGCTCCATTAGTATATTAGAAAGTAAAACAGCAGATAGATAAAATAATGTTCTCCACACTGATTTTCGATCATGGCAGCCATTCTAATACGTAATTTATAATGCACAAATTTGTGCGCAAGCACAAACGCATTCTCTGTTCCCTCATTATCATAGTCCGATGGGACGGCAATCAAACATGACCGGAGAGACATCAAGCGCAGAAGCAATTGCTTCATGTGCTTTGCAAGGAACGGGGTTGTGCAACTTCCTAACTCCGGGCTGCTATTGAGAAACCGAGATCACAAATGCACTTTCCGTTCCGTCATTCTCATAGTCCAATGAGATGGCAACCTAACATGACCGGATAGACATTAGGTACGGCTTCATGTGCTTTGCAAAAAACGAGGTTACGCAACTCCCTAACTCCGGGCTGCTATTGAGAAACCAAGACTACAAGCGCACTTTCTGTTCCCTATTTCTCATAGTCCAATGGGATGGCAATCTAACATGGCTGGATAGACATTAGGAAACCGAGACCAGAAAAACACTTCAGGCCCTTCGCTCGTAGGCTTCAGCTGAAAATCAGCGCCGCGGTTGTCCGCAGCATAGGCTGCGCACACTATGTTGCTTAAAGTGTTATTGTCTGTTTTGTGCGTATTATCTAATCTGTGTGTGTCTAATCAAGAATTCATTCATTTATTTATTTCTGTTCCCTTATTCTCATAGTTCAATGGGATGACAATCTAACATGACCGGATAACAATTAGGCGCAGCATTAACAACTGCTTCATGTACTTTAGGAGACACGTACTCATTTCTAACTCCGGCCTGCTATTGAGAAATCAAGACATTATACACAGCAATTGCTTTCTAGTGAAAGTAATAAAGTGTCAAATAAGTAACGCGATGAAATCCGTATATACATATATAGTACATTTAAATTTTAATATGTACATATAATCACAATTCTTTAAAAATGACTTATTCCTAAAATATTATAAAACAAAGAAAAAGAAAACTAAAACCCTCTAATAGGCGTCATAAAATTCCTCCGCATCACAGTCGACCGGTAGTGTGCCCAGAAGACTGGCAGCATTGCCACGTTGAATGGCAATGCTTATTCTTTCTGCAAAATAAAGCCCAGCCCTCTGGTCACGGGAAGCGTCGACTAACCTTTTTGCTATGTCTCTGTAGAGCGCACGAGCACTGGGACCCCATGACCCTAGCGTTTCGACCCCAAACGGCTCAAAAACATAATCCCCTACCAGGTTTTTGTATTTGCGCCGTTTGAGAGTCTCCGCAGATGCAGCAGCAGCACCAGCACAACCCGCCGTGCTGGGAAGATGTGATGGCGCAAGGGTGTCGACACACGTTGCGTCCCACACCAAGGGCCTACCCATCTTCCAAGGCATCAATGACATACCGTCCGGTCTCTTCCCATCGTCACGCGCCAAGCCATTAGGTTCGAGATGAGCTGGCACGCCGGCGGTGACAAGAGCACGACGGATAATGCCGTTAAGATTGGCGTGCCGCGAAAAACGACCGGCACTCCTGCTACATGATAGGCCATGGTGGCCAAGGCCATCGACGGCTTCCCCACAGTGACATCGATGCGGAGAAACACATGGAGCACCTAAACGAAGGCAAGAAGCGATGCGGAACGTTGTATCGTCCAACATAGTGCCTATGTTGGACGAAGGGAGTGCTTGGAGCCAAAGACCCGATTCCCACTCCCCCACAGCCAATAAACGGGCACGCTCAGCAACATTAAGAGATGTGTTTATGAGATGTTCTCTCACCATGTTGCAGAGCGGCCCATCCCACCGACTCTGAGAGAATAGATCGGATGGCAAATCAGAGCTTGGACAGATCATTTTCCAAGCGTTTACTGCGTCGGACTTGCACGACACTTCAGAATTAACCAGTGTGGGAGCTAAAATTTTCCTGGTCAATTCTTCAGTGCAGTGGACCGAAGACAGGAACGCCGGTAAACTGACATCACTAATTTTGCGAACGCCGAGGCCACCCAAGCGAACTGGTAGGGTTGCCTGGAGCCACACTCGGTCGTTCATGGCCAAATTTAAAATTTTACTAAGTGTATGCCGAATAGTATCGTCGATTTTTTCCAAAAGTATTAAATGCTTCCAAAATTGAGAGGATCGGAGGGCATGTGTGAATTTAGGAACGAAGAGGCAATAACGAATGATTGTATAAGCAGAATGAATATTAATTTTGAGTAGTCGGTCTGAAACTTCACAAAAATTTTGGATCTTTTCATCTATAAACGACTCGAATGCCTCCTCCAATACAGGAGACCCAAGAAGGCGAAAAGAATCTTTTTCAATAATTTTGATGTTTGGAGCCAACGAATTGAATTTTGATAGGGCCCAAGACTTATCTATTTTATCGTTAATAAAAATTTCACATTTGTTTGAATTTAGTTCTAAACCAATCGAATTAAATTTATTTTTTAAAAGTTTCAAATCTTGTAAAACCGTTTCTATGTCACCTCCTAGGGTCCCATCATCTAGGTACCAGATGTTAAATTTTGAATTTAGTTGTTCAATAATTGGGTGAATGGCTAGACTAAAAATGACCGGTCCAAGAGGGTCACCTTGTTGACACCCAACTGCAGATTCTAAATGGTTGTCTTTATAAATTACTATTGTAATCCGCGCGACCTATTACGTAAGTATTTTTTTCAAGTTATTGTTTCTGTTTTTTATCATTTTGTGGTTATTTTGAACTGTATTTGTTAATGTATCTATTTTTTTATTAAAGTATATATATATTCAATGAATTTAGGCTAAAAAAAGTACTGGCTTAATACATATTTCTTATAAAAATAATTAATTTTAGAATCACTATGGATCAAGGGCGTGCTGCTCAAATCGAAGCTTGGCTTCTGTAATATTCTAGAATATTCGTTGGGATTTCAATAGAAACAACGTCCGTTAGCTTCATGCATTTATTTCGCACTGCCTATACATTCTTTCATACGAACAAAGATACATAGTTACATTCATATATTTACACATACCGCCATTGGTATAATGTTAACCAATCATAGTTGAGTACATCACGGCAGAAGGTAACTACCTACATTACACTCTTCCACACCAACCAATACCATGGGTATTCCATCAACCTTACACTTAAAGTAACTTAACCTAAGAATACAAATTTAGCTACACTTACATCTTATAATTAATTTTATTTTTAATTCGACATAATCTGACCGGTCGGCTTTGGGCAGGTGAGGCTTCAAGCTGCGCGTCTTGAAACTCCGGTGAAGCCGGAGATTCAGCCATGTCTGAATCCACCCCTCTTCCTTTCGATACCGCTTTACTCGTGAGTGAATTACCGAGGTCCGCCGACTTTTCCTCCGACTGACCCTCACTCGCCAGTGAATTCGGTTCACCGTTCAACTCCATCTGAGAATCTGTGCTAGGTTCTGTCACTATCACCGATGGCTGACCACAGCTAGCCAATGACAGTCGTGAAGATCTCTTTTTTAGCTGGTCAATATGTCTGTGAACTAACTCCCCTTCCCTACTTTTTACCTTATAATTATTGGAACCGGTGACGTCAACTATTTGACCTGGAACCCACTTTTCCCCCTTCAAGTACTGCCTGTACCATACTTCCTCTTGAGGTTGAAGTTCCCTATTAACCCCTCTCGCCGATTCTAACTGCCGCTGCTGAGCCTTTCCAACCCTACTTCCTCTATCCGGTCTAATAACATCTAACTTAGTACGTAACCGTCGTCCTACTAATAACATAGCTGGGCTCTCGCCCGTGGTTGAGTGCTCAGTGTTCCTATAATGTAACAAGTATGTACAGAGTGCTTTGTCTACATTTTGTTTTTCCGAAATAGCTTTTTTAATGACTCGCTTTAAAGACTTAACCGCATTCTCAGCTAGACCGTTCGACGCGGGATGATACGGTGCCGTAAAAATGTGATTGATCCCTTGATTTCTGTTAAAATTATTAAATTCCATACTCGAAAACGGAGGCCCGTTGTCCGTGACTATTTGTTTAGGCAGGCCCCATCTACTAAACAACTCGGACAACTTATCGATGACACTGGCCGCTGTTGTACTGGTCATACTAAATGCTTCCACCCACTTAGACATCGCATCGACCACTACCAAATATGTTTTACCTAAAATTGGTCCCATAAAATCCAAGTGCAACCGTGTCCACGGGCGGTGTGGCCATGGCCACATGCGCGGTGCTTGCCGCGGCGGCGCGTCCGCCTGCGCCGCGCACACCTCGCACTCGCGACATAAGCGCTCAATGTCTTCATCAATACCGGCCCACCACACGTAACTACGGGCTATCGCCTTAGACTTAACAATTCCCATATGGGGCTCATGAATCATCTGTAGAACCTTTTCCTTACAATCATGCGGAACTACTAACCTATGTCCCCACATAACACAACCTAACTCCTCATAAAGCTCCGTCCTACGATTAAAATAAGGTCGTAAATTCAGAATTTCGCAGTCTGCAGGCCAACCATCTCGCAAATACCTAAGCACCCTAGCTAAAACCGGGTCCCTATTAGTTTTATTCTTAATCTCATAGTAGTCCAATAACAATGTTTGTTGAACAAATGCAAGAATGTTTGCTCGGGCGCCGAATGACTCATCTGTTTACTACTAGTCGTCACAGGTAGCCGCGATAGGCCGTCCGCACCGTTCTTATCCGTGCGCACGTACTCAATAACAAAAGAATATGCAGATAATATTATTGCCCATCGCTGCATCCTACTCGCAACCATCGTTGGTATGCCCGTATGAGGCCCTAAAATAGACACAAGTGGCTTGTGGTCAGTCCGTAAAACAAAATGTCGGCCATATAAATATTGATGAAACTTATTTACCGAAAATATAATAGCCAATGCCTCTCTATGAATTTGTGAATAGTTTTTTTCCGCGTCATTCAGAGTGCGCGACGCATAAGCAATGGGCCGTTCCGTCACCCCGTCTACATCGAGCTGCGTGAGGACCGCGCCGACTCCGCGCGCGCTCGCATCACATGTTACTATGAGCTGCCGCATTGGATCATAATGAGATAATACGTCCGCGCTTGTTAATAATATTTTTATTCTTTTAAAAGCACGCTCACAATCTGTTGACCAGCGCCATACTTTGTCTCTTTTTAATAAATCGTATAACGGTACTAGTTCCGAACTCATATTCCTCACAAACTTAGCGTAAAAGTTAATTAGACCCAGAAATGAACGTAATTCAGTAACATTTACTGGCCTAGGGATTTTTGTGATAGCTTCTACTTTACTGGGATCCGTTCTAATGCCGTCCTTGTTTAACACGTAGCCTAAGTATCAAACCTCATCCACTAAAAACACACATTTGCTAGTTTTTAACTTGAAACCGTATTTATGTAATTTACTAAAAACAGCCTCAACCGCCTGAAGGTGTTGGGCCCTATTAGGCCCCCCAATGATTATATCGTCCAGGAAGACCTCTACATAAGGAATACTACCTAATAAATTGCACATAATGCGCTGAAATATACCCGGACTCGATGCCAGACCATACACTAACCTATTATATCGATATAGGCCACGATGAGTATTGATTACCGTGATTTCTTTACTATTATCCAATTCGATCTGACTATAGGCCTGTGATAAATCGATTTTAGAAAAATACTGAGCATTGCCTAAACGCACCATTAAGTCCTCGATTTTCGGTAAAGGATAGCGATCTACTAAAAGAACAGGATTTACCGTAGCCTTAAAATCTGCACAGATTCTCAGTGAGCCGTCCGCTTTATTTACCGGTACTAACGGTGAGGCCCAGTCCGAGGCGTCGATGGGCTCGATGATCCCGTCGCGCAGCATCGCGTCGAGCTCGGCGTCGACGCGCTCCCTCAGCGCATAAGGTATCGGGCGCGCGCGGTGGAATACCGGCGCCGCCCCATCCCGAAGTCTCAACGTCGCCTTACCCCCCGTGTACCTTCCCAAGCCACCACTGAATAACTCCTTATATCTATGAACCAAAATTTTTAAATCAGCCTCCATAGTAATCTCACTACCGACATTATGGCAATTAGTAAATCTTGGTAGCTTAATATTTAATTCTGTAAGCCACTGCCGGCCTAACAAGGAGGTAGTACATCATCTATTACAAAAAGTTCTAGAATTTTCTCCGTGTTATCATAGGCAACTAAAGGTTTTATTATACCCAAAGGTTTCAACCTCGATCCGTCATAAAACCTCAATCCGACACTGGTAGGCTCTAACCACAATTCACTGAAATATTGCTTATAAATTTTTTTACTAATGCACGACACTGCCGTACCCGTATCGACTTCCATATTAATAATTACATTTTCAATGGCCACGGGTAAACTCACCGGTTTGTAATCGTTTAAACACAGGTGATGAAACCCTTCTTCACCCTGCTCGAACTCGCTTAAGTCCTCCTGTACCGTTCCATAGTGTATGGCCTTGTTCTGCTGGCCTCCAGAGGCACCCCCCGGGCACCTACGCCGTAAGTGGCCCGTTTGTCGGCACCGACTGCATACGTAGCTCCGATATCGACACATCTCATAATTATGCGATGTTGAACCGCACCCTCTACAGCCGCTGCCCCCGGCCGCGTTTCCGTGCCGTGCGCGTACTCCCGCATCG
Organism: Catocala sponsa; assembly: GCA_963564715.1. Lineage (NCBI taxonomy): Eukaryota > Metazoa > Arthropoda > Insecta > Lepidoptera > Erebidae > Catocala > Catocala sponsa. The sequence continues at coordinate 4,641,574 of OY751352.1, forward strand.
CGATGCACCGCCCGATGTCCGGGCGCACCGCCCGCGCCGGAGCCGCGGCCGTCCCTACCGCGTCCGCGCGGCGCCATCGCACCTCCGCGCCGTTGCGCGTCACCACTAACCGCTACTGTATGTAGCCCCGCTGTTTCGTCACTGTGAGCCGCTGTAGCTACTCCCGCCGTCCCTGACGTCTGAACTGCCGCGGCATCCCGTTCCGCCGCTTCCAGAGATGTTGCCAGTTTTACCGCGCCCGTAAAACTCAAGGAATCTTCCTCCGTAAACAGCCTCTGTCGAGTTATTTCGCCATTCAGTCCACATACGAATTGATCCCGTAAATTTTCATCGAGACTATTGCCAAATTTACAATGACGTGTCAACTTTTTCAACGCCGCCACATAATCCGCGATGGTTTCTCCCGCTGCTTGTCGCCTTTGCCTGAAGCGATACCTCTCTGCCAACGCCGATGGAACCGGTTGAAGATGGTTTTTCATAATACCGACCACCTCCTCATATTTCAATTCCGCGGGCTTCTTCGGGCTTGATAGATTCGCCAACAACTCGTAAGCCGCCTCACCCATCACCGCGATCAATGTAGGCAGCTTCAGTTCTTCCTTAACGGCATTTGCCAAAAAGTACATATTTAGCCGTTCAATATATGACGACCACACTCCCGCGACCACATCGAAGTCCTTTACTTTTCCGATCGACATCGTAATTACTAATAATGCACGCCCAATTTACTTTTAACTCGTCGCCACTGTAATATTCTAGAATATTCGTTGGGAGTTCAATAGAAACAACGTCCGTTAGCTTCATGCATTTATTTCGCACTGCCTATACATTCTTTCATACGAACAAAGATACATAGTTACATTCATATATTTACACATACCGCCATTGGTATAATGTTAACCAATCATAGTTGAGTACATCACGGCAGAAGGTAACTACCTACATTACAGCTTCATGAAGATTCTGAAGATAGGGAAGATTCTGAAGGTGGTTCCAGCTCGGATGATGAAGAAGACTTTGTTGAGGAGCAGAACCACGAGTCTGAATCTGAGCAGGAGGCAGACATTTCAAATGAGTTATTTGAAAATAGCTCTGTATCAGTAGATGATCAGTATTACGTTGGTGTTGACAATACTATCTGGTCAATGACTGTACCATCTAATAGAGGAAGAACTCGTAGACATAATATTGTTTTCGTGCCTCCTGGACCCAAAGGAGTGGCACGGCAGAAAACAACTGTTGAAGACTGTTTATCTCTCTATTTACATGATAATATGATTGATCTCATTGTCAAATATACCAATATAAAAATTGAATCTATCAGGACTAAGTACGGAAGAGAAAGAGACGCTAAATTGACGGATCTTCTTGAAATGAAGGCATTTTTTGGGATTTTGTATATGTGTGGTGCTTTGAAATTAAACCGGACCAGCTGTAAACAAATATTTGAACATGGAAACCACACTGGGATCGACGCAATTTATTTAACGATGTCTTTGCAAAGATTTAAATTTCTTCTAAGAAATTTACGCTTTGATGACATTTTTGATCGCAATGTCCGCGCTAGGATTGATAAATTGGCACCAATACGTGAAATTTTTAATTTATTTATTGTCAATTGTAAAGAGTACTTCATCCCAAGCGCAGAAATGACATTGGATGAGCAGCTGTTGGCTTTCAGGGGGCGATGCTCTTTCAGACAATATATTCCTAATAAGCCTGCAAAATATGGAATAAAAGTATTTGCACTTGTCGATGTTCATTACCCATATACTTATAATTTAGAAATATATGCTGGACAACAGCCTGACGGACCTTATCGTCTGAGTAATGAACGAACCGAAGTAGTGATGAGAGTTACACAACCTGTTTTTGGTAGAAACATAAATATCACGATGGACAACTGGTTTTCATCACTTGATGTTGCTAAAAGACTTTTTGAAAACCAGACTACAATGGTTGCTACAGTTAGAAAGGATAAAAGAGAAGTACCAAGAGACTTTCGAATAGCAAGAGGAAACCCATTGTATAGCTCGAAATTTGGTTTTCACACTCCGTGCACAATGGCATCCTACGTAGCAAAACCAAATAAAGTTGTGATCATGATGTCTACAATGCATAATGATGCCGCAATTGATAACAGCACAGGCGATCAACTGAAACCTGAAATTATCACTTATTATAACCGGACAAAAAACGGTGTGGATCTGGTGGACAAGATGTGTTCGCTGTATGATGTGTCTAGAAATTCTAGACGATGGCCAGTAACAGTATTTTATGACTTGCTCAATCTAAGTGCACTGAATGCGCTTTGCGTGTATACAGCGAACAAAAATTATGAGAAGATCACTCGACGTGAGTTTCTAATTTCACTTTCCTTGACATGGATGAAACCGTTGGCTCACAGGAGGGTGCAGCAGAAATCATTACCACGGAATTTAGCTTTCAAAATAAAAGATTTTTTAAACATTTCTGAAGTCGGTACCCAGCCATCTACCTCAACATCATCGCGAAGTAGCTCGATAGGTCGCTGTCATGACTGCGGGAGGTCACGAAATAAAAGCACTCGCCGATCATGTAATTCTTGTCACAAATTCGTTTGCCCGGACCATTCCAAATATATATGTTCTTCTTGTTTAGAAACCACTGATTAGTTTCATTATTTTACTTAAATTTAATATTTGATCTCAATTTGAAACTAAAGTGCCATTTTTATATTAAAATAAAGAGAAGTTTTTTTTTTTTTTAAGGTCTTAAAGTTAATATTTTATGTTATGTTGATTTAAATAATAAAGAATAATCTATGTTACTTCGGTTTTTCAGCGGAATAAACCAAATTGATTAATACATTCTAGTTTTATTTCTTAGTTTAAAATGGATTACACATGTAATCCACGCGACCACTTACGTTCCTTTTCCAAGCGCGACCACTGTAGGGTTAAAAATTTGTAAAGTTTAATAGTAATAGCGTAACAGTTTTCAAAATTTTGTAATGAAGTGTCAAATAAACAACGCGTTAAAATCCGTATATAGTAGTTTAATTTTAATGAATAACATTCGCGTAAACATAAGACAATATTAACTAATATAATGATCATACAGGTACAACTCCAGGCAGTCCCAGAACCGGATTATGATGTTGAGTACCCACTTGGTAGATTGATACCACAGGGATTGAACTACAGCACGATGATGTGCTACCGCGCTCATGACAACGGAGTTGGCTCCTGTCAGGTAAATGATATTGAAGCTATCCCATTATATTTAACGAAATATTGGAAATTGTGGTCACTATTACTGACGATACTATGTGTAGGTGCAACGACTTAGGGGTCCTTCAGTATTTGCACGTAAAAAACGATTGATTGAAATTTTTTAAGTAATACTATATTTATATATTATTATTATATAAATTTAGTTGCGACGCTTTAATTAAATATAGTTTAGGTACATCATAGTCAAATAACACGATACTTAATTTTTTGGTTAGGTAATTAATATTTTGGTACATGTTTTTAAATATCTTGTACGAATGGATTTTAATATTATGTATTTATTAATTTAATATAATAATTTATTACAATATCAATATTAGGTAAACGTTATAAATAATAAATAAAATGTCTATAAATCCTAACTATCCTAACTATTAATATTATAAATGCGAAAATGAGTTTGTTTGTTTGTTACCTTTTCACGCCTAAACCACTGAACCGATCATCCTGAAATTTTGCATATACGTTGTCAGGTGTACAGAAACGGACATAGGCTACCTTTCATCTCGAAAAAATTACTGCCCTCGAGGAAAACAACAATAAAAACAGGTGGAAAGACTGTTTGTGTTTTCATATACCTATTATAAACCTGTAGGGGCACTGTATGTTAATGTGTACGTAGGAAACAGCGTTGTCAGCGAATGTATTATGCGGGGTTGTTTCTTATTCATCCTATGACGTCTCATCCTATTTCTTTACTCATTCTAAAGTAGCATGCCTAACTGATCCGATTACATTATTTTAATAAAGTTTCTTTATTCAACCGAAATGCGTTCCTAAGGCCTAGCGCATACATACAACTTCTACATCGACTAACTGTTTAGTCGAGTCGTGTACTTCTCGTGAATTAGACACAACTAAACTATCTAGTCGATGTTATGCGCATATCAATAAACTGCAATACAAATTGAGCGTTTGATTGATAGTTGTCCAACTTTTTAATCAAAAGCAAATCGATACAGCTTTTTGATTTTTTTGACGAACAACTATCGTCTTGACAGTTTGCGCAAGTTCTATGATCGCAGTACATTCCTATAAACTTATGAAACACAACAAAATAGTTGTTCAACTAAAAAATGTATTTATGCGGTATTACCGAAAAAAGTATGGATAGCAAAACAACCCTTGGTTTTGTAAAAGTACCTAGGTTAGGTTAGTAACAGTACTTAAAAATATATAGCCTATGTTAGGTACTCGGTGATAATAAAGATTTCAAATGGAGAAAAATTGTAAAATCGGTTGGCCAAGTCTTTCCTGCTTACAATATTAATATAGATATAGATCACGAAAATAGTAATTTTTGTTCAGACCGTCACCCAAACCTTAGAGCTTTTGGGTAATTTCGTAATCGGTTGAGCTACGAATACTTACAGGATGAATAAAGAATTAAAAATGAAATAATTGTAGTCGGTTGAGTAAGGAACGTAAATAGGTTGAGTTAGGAAAAAAAAACAGTGTAGGGATGAAACGTCATCGGATGACACCGGAACAACCCATTATGTGGTAGTGCGGACCGCGGGGATAGGCGAGCAGGTCACTCCCCGATGCAGCAATACCCGGTACTCTGTATGTTATTAGAACATAAGTATAACCATTGTGAAGTGAAAAATATACTTCGTTGATTAGACTGTATACCATATTTTTATTTTATTTTATTTTATTATAATTTGGGAAAATAAACAGCTACAATATACAATATGTTTAAATATAGAAGCTTCATAATAGTATGTTACAATATTGCAACCCACTACATTATCCACGCTTTAACAAGAACAGTATGACAGAAGACAAAAAGCCACTAAAAAGCATCATATCAATAGTACATAGGTATGTTTAAATATAATAATTAATTGTGCATATCATTAATAAATAATTATAAATACAATGAAATTATTAGTAGGAATAGGAATACTTAAAATTTAATAATGAAAATATTGAAATATTAATAATAATAATAATGAAATTATAATAATAATGGTATAATTACACGGCGAAAAATAATTAATCAGATAAATATTTAATAACATTTTGTTTGAATTTACATTTTGAACATATGAAAATATCAATATCAATAAAATTACGATTATAAGAATCTACTATTCGTCGAATAGGACAGCGCAATCCCGAGTTGATTCGACATGAGTTTAAGGCGAATAGAGTACCTGTACGAACACTTCGTTTATTTACAGTTCGGGGAACAGTGTAACATAATTTACATGTAAGTTCAATAGAGTCAAATTTGTTATTTACAATGTTATGTAACACATTAGCCTTTAATAACTTGCGTCTAGATTCTAGCGTCAGCAGGTTGTACTTTTGTAATAGCTGTTCGTATGTTAGATATGATCTGCAACACCTGAAGTGCATGGCGCGAAGGAACTTACGCTGGGCTCTTTCGATTGCATCTACATACTTCCGATAAAATGGGTTCCATATAGGCACGGCATATTCCAATTGAGATCTTACAAGTGTCTTGAATAAGTAGAGATATGTGGAAGGGCGTTTAAATTCAGTAGATGACCTCATGACGAAGCCATACATTTTAAATGACTTATTTACAATTTTGGCTACATGCTCATTCAGAGACAGCTTGTCATCGATTAACACGCCTAGGTCTTTAACCAAGGAGACACTATTTAGCGAGGTATCATTCAGATTATAAGTAAATTTGACCATAGTGTTATTTTTAGTAAAATTTACTTTGTGACACTTGGCGATGCTTAAATGCAGTTTGTTAACAAGGCAATATACCGCGAGTCTATCTAGGTCTTCTTGGAACAAGAGGCAGTCTTCCGCATTGTGTATTGTTTTGAAGGCTTTCAAGTCATCGGCGTATAAAAGAAATTTTGAGTGTTTAAAGCAGTTGTTAATATCGTTTATATATAAATTAAACAACAGAAGCCCCAAAATTAAGCCTTGTGGAACACCAGAGGTTATAGACACTACTTTAGACTGAAAGCCATTCACAACAACCTTTTGTGTCCTGTTTTTTATATAAGATGAGAACCAGCGAAGCAAATTACCTCGTATACCATTAAACGCTATCTTATTCAAGAGAATTTCATGATCGACCTTGTCAAAAGCCTTTTTGAAGTCTGTATATACAACGTCCACTTGTAGTCGTCTGTCCATATTTTCAAAAAGGAAGTTTGAAAAAATCAGAAGGTTTGATATTGTGGAGCGCCTTTGAACAAACCCATGCTGTTCAGGAATTATAACATTATGTAGGATTGCGTATACTGCATTATGAACGAGTCTTTCAAAAAGTTTTGACAAGGAAGATAGAATAGAAATAGGCCGATACTACTCAACATCATGTTTTGAGCCACTTTTATGCACCGGTGTAATATTTGCCTGTTTCCATATATAGGGGAAGACGCCCTCACTTAAGCATCTATTATAAATAATATAAAGTGGTTTACAAATAGTATTAGCGGTGGCCTTAAAGAACATAGCTGGATAACCATCGGGGCCTGCCCCTTTGCAAGGGTCGAGTAGTTTCAACTCTTTAAGTATTTCATCTTCCTCAATATGTAAACTATCAATGAGATTGACAATGGTGGCGCTTTCCGATGGCGGGGTTGATGTTGAGAGTGTGGAGGTCGCGGGTTCAAAAACTGACAAAAAGAAGTCTGAGAACATATTGCATATCACTTCTGGAGCACTAGACTTAACATTTTGATATTGCATCATGGATGGGATACCAGATTTATCTTTCCGATTTGAGATGTATCTCCAAAAATGCTTAATATTTGTGGTAATATTTTTTCGACGGATTTAATATAAGATAAGTAACAAGATCTACACATCTCTTTGAATACCGCTCGGCATTTGGAAAACTGATTGTAGTCTTTAATGTTATTGAGTTTTTTCCACTTAACCCAAAAGCGCTGTTTCTTTTTCATAATTTTAATGAGTTGCGGAGAGAACCAAATGGGTAAGCCAAGTGCTCGTGATTTAACGCATGAAACATTGGGTCTGACTACGTTGTCTAGTGAGTTATATAATACCCTAGCTGCCTCTTCTGAAGGAAGGCGATCCAATAGACTAGACCATTTCACCTCATCAATTTGCCTGTTAATGACATCATAGCCGGCTTTGCGGAAATTATATTTATTTATGACATCTCTTTTCAGAACCCGGGTTGTAAGGTTAATAGGGACCGTAGCAATAAAGGGAGGATGGTGAGGGTCGATTGGTAATAATGAATCTAATGGAAGGCTTACTAAAGAGGTGCTGTTAGAGATAAACAGGTCAAGAATCTTTCCCTTACCATTGCACATGTTATTGTATTGATATGCATTTAAGGTTGACATTAAATATAGCAACTGTAAGCATTTAGGGGATGCTCCGGTACATAACAAACCGGAAGCGTGGTTCGAGATATCGGATTGGGCAACATGCCAAGTTGTCTCAGGGATGTTATAATCACCAACAACAAATACATTTGACACATAGGGTTCTACTAAAAGGTCCTGCAGTTCATCGAAATGTGAGGTATACATCTCGGTGGTGGCCCACGGTGGAATGTACGCAGCACTAAGCACATGCATTCGAGAACTATAATTTTTACTTGGCAGTCCAACCAGGACATGCTCAAAGCGCGCGGTTGAGTCACCAACTTGCGAGTATTTAGAGGAATCGAGAATACAAGATCGATGTTCGCGCAACACAGCAATGAGAACCCCGCCACCGTCCTGCCTCATCGTAGTATTCCGGTCCCGGTCAGACCGATACACCACGTACCGAGTATCCATAAACTCCGAGTTGGAGATATCAGGTACGAGCCACGTTTCCGTTAAGATAATGATGTCATACGAGAAAGATAGAATACTCAATAGCCAGTGTATGTAGTTTAGTTCTTATGCCCCTGCAATTTTGGTAATAAATAGTTATATTGGTACTATTCATTGCGTGCATATATCAACTTAAATTCATATATCACCGAATGTATTGACCACATAAGAATTTCAATCATTACACAACAACAGTTAGTAGTATGACAATAATATAAGAAAGGATCGAGATTACGCAACTAAGTACTCGTAAACACAGTAGACACACAAAAAAACGTAAGTACAATAATTTTAAATAAATAATTTATCCAAACAATAAACAAATGCAATAAACAATCACTATTCCGTATTAAGACTCATTGTATGGAATGTATTATAAAATATATTATATTAAATGCATTAGTGAAACAATTTAAAAATATGGAAGTAATAAAAATTAGAAAAACATGTAATATAAAATAAACTTCATTATTCTGCGTAAGTGATAAGTGACAGAATACGAAGTACATGGACGTGCCATCCACACTGCAACATAGCATGGCAGCAATTAAGAAGAACCAGTTATTCTGCAGATTTAGTCGTTGGTCAAATTTTATCAAGGTCACTATTACCACGTATTGCAAACGCAGTTGCCCCATCTCTTTCACGCACCAGTATAGTACCATTTCTAATCAAAACATATTTATAATTATGATTATGTGCAACCACACGAGATTAAGTGTTCATTAATAGAAATAGACGCGGACTTGTCGGTGATACCCATTGGTTCAGACTTAAGCGAAGCAGCTTTACGAAACGCACTCAACAAATTATCCCTCTGCAGCCTCGATGTGAGTTTTAGTATGACGTTCTTTGGTCTTGTGCTTTGCTGAGAGGCATGAGGAACTCTGTGCACTGCGACGATATCTTTAAGATTGATAGGACATTTCTAAATATTCCCTATAGTTTCAATAATTGCGGGTAAGTTTTCATTGCGTCTTTCGGGCAAGTTACATATCTTCACGTTGCACTGGCGTGCCTGCTGTTCCAGAATTTCTATCTTAGTCTCTAGGTTGTCGATAGTTGATTGTAACATGGTAGATGTGGTTGTATAATTCAAGTCATCAATTCTCTTCTTGAGAATGTCATGTTTAGTGGACTGACTCTGGCAAGAAGTTTGGAGTATGGTAATATTGTCCTGAATGTTAGAGACTCGTTGTTTTAAGGCGTTTTGCTCAGTACGCAAACTATGCATTTCATTCCGTATGTCCGATAAGATGAATTTAATATCATCGCGCATATTATGTATATCTCTGCTCATATCGTCACCCCACTGACTAATGACATGCTCGCTAAAGAACACCGATTCCTACCAAGGATGCTTCACGAGGCTATTGAAATCAAGAAACATCCTAATTTCAATAGAGAAGATGGTTGGAATGTACCACCAGTTTGGGATTCAGTAATTAAAATAGTCAAACCCAAGAAGAAGCAAACCACAGCTAGACTTCATGATACTTTGAGCTCATTCTGCATAAATAGAAACACCCATGATTAAATTATGTTCGGGTACTTTGAAATAACTAGACTAGAACATTGAGACAACTACCATCTTAGTCTCCCCGTGACCATGGGTGCTGAAAAGCAACCGAAACGTCGGGGAAAGTGTAAACATAAATATAAATAATATAATAGTATAGTAATAGTATAAATAGTTTTAATAGTTTGAATAATTTAATTAGCTTAAAAATTAGTAAAGTTTAATAGTATTATAGTAGTGTTACAGTTTTTCAAAATTTTGTAATAACGTGTCAAATAAACAACGCGATAAAATCCGTATATAGTAGTTTAATTTCAATGAATAACATTCGCGTAAACAGAAGACAATATTATGATATCTTTGTCCTTCAATAATCACACAGTTTATAGATTGTTGTTTAAAAGATGTTTTTCACAATTTATCACTTAACAGTGAAAGTTCACCTTTGCCGTCCGTAAATACATTGATAACTATTGTGCGGGGTTATTATATGTCACTGGTTAAAACTGAGGCAAAAAATCTAGTAAAATATACATATATTATTTTTAATGCACTTAGATAACAAAGCGATGTAAAAATTAAACATTAGAGTTGCGCCCTCTAGTGGAAATGAAATTTTATAATCCTAAATCCCACAAGTCCCTAAGCTGTCGGATAAAATGATCGAAAAACGTGTAGTGCTAAAAGCTAATTTCAATGATTATCCCAATCGTCATTTCTTTTTATTTCATTCGTAAATAATTTGATTTAAGTTGATGTTTGCTGAGTAAAGCAGATTTTTTTTATTACATGTCAATCAACGCAATAATAATAATAAATATAGGTACATATCTACGATTTCAAACCTTGTATTCAATTATTCATGACAATAAGCTTAAGGGAAATAAACTGAAGAATCTTTTTACACAGCCAGATTCAGTTTTTAAATTAACTAGCGGTCGCCTAGTGCTCGAAATTCGACCAAAGTTTGTCTGTAAGATATTGCTGATATAAGTCATTATAATATTGATATATGTAACCATAGTTACGCGCTTCGACTGCGTGTGTCAAATGCATGGTTGTGTGCGTGTAGTGTTTTTTCATTAATTTAATATATTTCTAATACATATTTTATATAAATATTAGCATTCGTCACTTCTTCCTATATAAACTATAAGTGTGCGAAATTTCATACTCCTCCGTCCGCCCAATTTTCGTAAAAAGGGATCCAAAGTTTTCGCTTCACGTATTAATATATAGATTCTAGAGTCTGATTTAGTTTTAATAATTAATTACAACACATTACTTGTATACTTAATTGCAAAACATGTAGTCTTAGAACTCAAATAATCAGTAATTATAACTACTTGATTGCTGCAAATCAAATTAACAACTACTTCATGTAGTTTGACTACTGTAGTTAAGTTACATGTAATCATAACTATATGTAGTTAGGTAACTACTTTTAATCGTAATTATAAATCTGATTACAAAATAGTAATAATAATAATAATAATCTTTATTGTTCAGAAAAAATAATATACATTGCTAAACCAGATAAATCACTGGTCTCCACACTAGGATTCCCTGCGTCGTGGAGGCCAGTCTCTTTCATCGTGGTTCAAAAGATGATATAACATAAATGTACAATAAAGAAAAAGTTACTTAAACAAAAACAAAAAAATATATTTGATGAATACATGGCGTCTTACAGTAAGTGCGTACGAAAGTATGAGTAGTTAGTAGTGTGTAGTTAACTACGCCCTACACTGGTGAAGTGTACATACATACATACATAGATTCATGCCTGTTTCCCAGTGGGGTAGGCAGAGACTACGAATTTCCATTTGCTACGATCCTGACACACTTATCTGGCTTCATTCACTTTCATCACATTCCTCATACACGCTCGTCGGTTCAAGGTGCTCTTAACGTGGCCTTTGTCCTTTGTGAAGTGTACATAAACATTGTTATTTCTACTTTAAAGTAGTAGCTGCCTTTAAAAAAAGCTACTGACATCACAATTAAATAATGTAGGTAGGTACTTAAAACTCTATTTTCAATACACAAACATAATAATATTATGTAATATCACGATTGACGTTTTATTATGGTGCTTCATCTGTTAAGTCTTAGAAGAGGTCTTAGAGAGACTTATAGGTTAATCAGATTTTAACAGTGTTATCTTCTTATAGAAAAGTTTAAGTCTAGGCAGCTTTTAAGAACAATTTATTTATCTATCTAATTGATCTTCACTGTAAAAAGTCGTTTTTGGAATTGGAATCGTAGCCTCTTGTTTACTACCTTATATTAAACTTGACATGAAAACTATTGTGCTCTTTGACAATCAGTCGTCATCGATATTATTGTGATATTATAGCATTATACATTGAGCTAAATTGCACCACAATACTACCCAACGATTAAACTATTGTGCTCTTTGACAATCAGTCGTCATCGATATTATTGTGATATTATAGCATTATACATTGAGCGAAATTGCACCACAATACTACCCAACGATTAAACTATTGTGCTCTTTGACAATCAGTCGTCATCGATATTATTGTGATATTATAGCATTATACATTGAGCTAAATTGCACCACAATACTACCCAACGATTAAACTATTGTGCTCTTTGACAATCAGTCGTCATCGATATTATTGTGATATTATAGCATTACACATTGAGCTAAATTGCACCACAATACTACCCAACGATTAAACTATTGTGCTCTTTGACAATCAGTCGTCATCGAAATTATTGTGATATTATAGCATTATACATTGAGCTATATTGCACCACAATACTACCCAACGATTAAAATTTCAGGCTAGAGCAACTCACTAATATAGCAATTGCACTACTAATTTCCATTTGGTTTGGTAGGTACTGAAATTAAACTACTATATACGGATTTTATCGCGTTGTTTATTTGGCACTTTATTACTTTGTTAGGTACTGCCTAAAATACTCAAATTTCAGTGCTGTAATTGTGTTAGCTATGATAAATTATGCACAAATTATTCTTCTTTATAATTGATATCTACGTATAACGTATAAAAAAGATACTTAAGCTTTTTTATCCATGCCTACCCAAATTAAAATGTTGTAAAATGGATTTGTCCAATTACTGATATCACAGTAAATACTATCTAAACGATGCAAAGCCTATCAAATAACTCGTAGATCAATAAAATAAAACAGTATAACTACGTATACTGTTTTGTTTTATTGATCTGTGTTTTTGGAATTAATGCGAAAACCATCTTACGAAACATTTATTGATAAAAAAAAATCCTCGTGTTTAAAATAGGTTGTTGATAAGTACTTTAGAGAGTTAAATTGTGTTTTATTTGTTATGAATGACCGTCTTTTATATTCCAATGACGAATTGTTTTAGTTACAAAAGTAAATTCCTACTCTTTCTTCTAATTCAATCAGTTAAATAAGATCTCACCGTTGGCAACGTTGTAAACTTTGACAATATATTATAACCGTAAGTATTTTGTAGATACCAAGGTGTAATGTCAAGTAATTATACTTTCCTGTTCGGCTTTAAAACGTCGATATTGGGATATAAATAACGGCCATATGGTTTATGTTCCAAGTTTGAAAACGGTATGAAACAAAGATGGCGCCTCGAGAGAATATTTTAAATCGCATAGTATAAAATTGTTTGTACGAATGGTTGTCCTAAGTGTGTGATTTACCACTGACTAAAAATAAATATTACGACTACTAAGCCGTTTGTTCACCTACAAGAACACAAAAGATTAACTACTGTCTTTTTTTTATACTACTTAAGTGGCAAACAAGCGTGGTAAGTGGTCACCGTAGCCTATGGACGCCTGCAACACCAGAGGCATCACTTGCGCGTTGCCGACCCCTTAGGAAAGGAAGTGGGAAGGAGAAGGAGCGGGAAGGGGGAAAGAGGGTGATTGGGCCTCCGACACTCACTCACCGAACGAAATACAACAGTAGGAATACTGCTATTTCACGTCGATATTCAGTGAGAGGATAGTCCTTCCCCGGTCGAGCCGGCCCATTCATGCTGAAATCAGGGAGGCTCTACTAAATATGGGTATTATGTAAACTGAGTTTACATAATACCCATATTTGGCGATTTATAAGAGTGGCCTTGAGGTTCTTGCAGGTTTCTTTTTATAGGCATTAGTAAATTCACTGACACGTTCATAAGTGTTACTTTGCGACCTAAAAGAAAAAATATTTTTGACTTTGGGTTTTTCATTAATTAATGTTCAGAATAAGTAGTATAGTCACCGCTGTAAATAGGGCGGACACACGGGCGGATATGCACATCAACACCTTGTAGTGAAGTCGTATTCATCCATATGCCATTTTTTATTCAAAATATTTTATAGAACTTATTCAGCACCTTTATAAAACATTTGCAGTCATAAATATTAATGCTATATCTATACTAATATTATAAAGCTAAAGAGTTTGTTTGTTTGTTTGAACGCGCTAATCTCAGGAACTACTGGTTCGATTTGAAAAATTATTTTAGTGTTGGATAGCCTATTTATCGAGAAAGGCTATAGGCTAAATAACATCACGGTACGACCCTCGGGGGCGGCGCAGTAACTATAAACGTGAGTAAAACCACGGGTACATCTAGTTAACCTATAAAATAAATAACTGTCTGACTGAGGGCATCAATGCACAACTCTTAAATAAAATAATAAATCAAAATAAACTCAACCAGGTCCATTAACTGATGGATTTTTCATAATAAGCGATGATCCTTAAGCGATGGATTGGAGAATGGAGATACAATGTCTTAGAAACTCACATACCTATACAGGATTCTCTATCTCTCTCTCTCTCTCTTTCTCTTGTAAAGGAAGGATCTAAATGATTTTGGTATTCGCATGATTGAATAACAAACATCGAAACATCTTATTTTGTAAGAGTATTCAAATAAAAAGAGTCAAGATAACAAGAACGAGGTATTAGGCATAAATCCTGTATCATGGGGACTTTACAGGTATGCAAAACATGAATACAAAGATCATCACCCAACATACTTGGGTATTAGCTATTAGTGTTCTGAGATGAAGCAACAAACTCTTAACGTACCTACATTGAACTTTATACCAAAAGTTTATTTTTAATATATAAGAGATTTCGTTTAAAGTGTTTAATTTCTCAAAAAGAACATTACATAGTTCACTTAAAACATGAGAAAATAAAAATTATAATAACATAACATGTACATACTATCATTGTATATCTATATATTAATACGTGAAGCAAAAACTTTGTACTCCTTTTTACGAAACTTGCGCGGGCGGAGGAGTATGAAATTTGGCACAGTTAAAGTTTATATGGAGAAGGAGGGGCGAATCCTAATATTTTTATAAAATATGTATTAGAAATACATTAAATTAATGAAAAAACACTACACGCACACATCCATGCATTTGACACACGCAGTCGAATCGCGTTCGTAGTATTTCGGCTTTGTTCTTCTGACGTCGTAAAATTCTTTGTAACTATGGTTAGGTACCTATAGCTTATTTATATGGAGTATTTATATAAAGAAAGAAGAAAAAAAGTAGCAAACTTAGGAATTTTGGTCGAAATTTGACCACTAGGCGACCGCTAGTTCGATCAATCATGTTAAACTTCTTTAACAATCATTTATGTTCAGCAGGTACATTTTTAATCCACTTTTAAAAGGGAGTAAATACAATGATCAGCAAAAATACTAATTGGTCAGCAAATATTGCACAGCACAACGAGCATCTATACACCTCAAATCACTGCATTCTGTCTCGGAAGTGTTAGGTTATGTTAGGTTCCTTTTATTAAAGCCACCCAAAAACAGGAGCCCCGCGAAGCGGGCCTCCGTCGACTTAGTTTGATCTCTTTAAAGTTTGCTGGCCATGAGCAAAAAAATACTAATTGCGCAGCAAATAAAGCTAATTGATCAGCAAGATCAATTAGCTTTTTTTGCTGCGCAATTAGTATTTTTTTGCTGTGCAGTTAAATACTACCCCTTTTAAAACATTAATTAATTAAGAATAATTTACGTTTTAGGTAGCTTATTATATAACTGAGCTCCCTCATACTGTTAACTTTGACTGCACGGATGGCGTAGTGGTTTAAGTGGTCACCTCGCCACTGCCGCTGCGCCGGGAGTTGTGGGTTTGAATTAGATCCACAAATGGCTGTTCCGAGTCTGGATGTTCGTTGTGTCCATTGTTTGAACGTTTGTAAAGTCCGCCACTTTACAAACAACAACAAACAATGGACACAACTAATGGATGAATGGATGGATCTAATTCAAACCCAAAGCAGCACAGGCCTTGTCAATTAGTTAAAATGAGACATGGTAGTGCTCAAATAAGCACAGTCAGTGTCTACCAAAATATAAATCGCCAGTGAGGGCACTAAATTAAGTATTGACACTAAGGGCGATTATTTTTGTTACTTTTGCTCGTAATAGAATTACTTGTAAAATTAATAGAACTATATGTCAATAGAGGCCATTACGAATACCTACTGGATATTTGTTTCAAATTATTATTACAGGTAAAATGAAGGGTGGCTTGTGGAGAACCTGGGCTTCGAGAACGAAGCCTGGGCAGGATGGCCGTGACAGCCGCACTTAGTTATAGTTAGCTATATATAGGTTAGTATATACAAACTTAGGATAAGTCACTGTAAGAAGTTCAGTTCGAATACCATAGTCGAATACATACTCGGTAGAGCGATAACGTTGTTTTTATTTAACACCCCTTCTGTGACGCGCGCAAGCGAGCCCGCACAAACCGGTTTCTTTTGGTTTCGAGGCAGAACGCAATGAAGGCTCGGGTGTATATAAACGAGTCACGATCGACACAGGTCTAGTTGTAGTACATACTCGTACCGTGCGTTCGTCGCGGTCGCAGCCAAGATGGCTGTATATAAGTTTGTATTAATATGTGCGGTTTGTTGTTTGTGTGTCGTGGCCAAAGAGCTTAACCTCGGTGAAGGTGAGTTTCATTTAACCTGTCAAGTCGTGGACTGCCAAACATAACTAAAAACTTATTGTGTCTGACCGTCGGTGTGCCGCTGCCACCTAACAGAATAATTTGTATTTATTTTCAATAAAGTTATGCATGCCTGTTCAATGGACGGTCAGGTCCAAAAAGCCAATGGCAATTTTAAAAGGCGTTAGAATCACAACAAGTTGTACTTACGACCTTTTTCAATAAAATCCTCTCAGTTCGCCAACCGTTTATCCTCCTCACTATCATGAAACAACACTCAAGCTACATTTCTGATACAATCGCCTTAACTTCCAAGCGCCGTAAAGATATAACATTCCCCAATAGACCAACATTCAAACACCAATTCGCAAATAGATATTTTCCCTTCTTGGCTCCATATTTATATATTAAAATCAGCAAAATTACTGACATACGAAGTTTAAATATTAGAGAGCTCAAAAGGAAACTGTTTGAATATATCCATAAACTGGACTATAATGAAACTGAACAGTTGCTTAATGTACCTCGTTAAATCTATACTCATCCTCTTGTGTTTATTGTTAAGCTGTATCTGTTAAGTGTTTGTATCATAGAAATTAAGATATTTATTGCTTACTTGAAATAAAATTATTAATCATTGCATACATACACATAAACCCGCCTCACTTATACTGTCGCATGTCGCCTGCTCTAATTATGATTGTGAGTATTAATTTTAAATAAACAAGTAACTGATGTTGTAGCTACGTTGGTAATAGTGTAATCTAGAATATAACGCTTGTAGGTTCGATCCCCAGGAAGAAGAAAGAAAGAAAGAAGAAATAAATTAGTTTATTTCGTACAGAGCACACACAATTAATTATAACAAAATAAACAAACATATTATACATATTATAAAACAAAATGTGTATGCCCTCGCCGAAAAGGGTCACCACCTCAGCATTAGCTGGGCACCCAAATTGAGTGCACCAGCGCTGGTTTTCAGTTGGTCACCCGATACCGTGGTGCACGGACGGAGGCAAATGCTTAACATTACAACAAAAATACAATAAATGAGGTTCTGCTACATACATACACAAGGGCAGCGTATAGGGCATATTAAATTATGTTTATAAATTTGGTACATTTCAAAAATACGAGAACAGGGGTAAAAAATAAAATACGTCACCATCAAATAACTAAAATTTAAGGAGGTGGGTACAAATAAAAAATAAAAAGGTCATTGCATCTATTAGGTACTGATAACACAATATTATGCGCATAGTGAAACATAAACAAAGTGATCGACCTCAGACGTTGTTGACTGGGTAGGCTATTCACATTGTTTTGTTTGTTTTTGTTTTGATATTATTAGTGAGACCATCTAATATAGATAATCTTTTTGTATTTTTTCTTAAATTAGAAACATCGTTGACTTGTTACTTTACTTTAAGACTTATTTAAAACGCAGTTTTCAAAAGATGAGGGTGGATTTAAAAATATAATAATTTCTCACTTGAATAGAATTATGTGATGTTGTTGGTTGGTGATCTTTGTTACGAGCGTTTATGTCATTAAGTCATTATTATTGCAATAATACTTGTTGCGATATGAGACTTATAGAGAACTAGCTGTGCCCGCGGTTTCACCCGCGTCAGTGATATTGGTGGTTACTGGGCCGCTCCCGTGAGCTGTAGCGTGATGTTATATAGCCTATGTCCTTCCCAGGGTCTCAGGCTATCTCCATTCCGATTTTCATCTAAATCGGTTCAGCGGTTTGAGCGTGAAAAGGTAACAGACAGACAGACAGACCGACAGACAGACCGACAGACAGACCGACAGACAGACCGACAGACAGACCGACAGACAGACCGACAGACAGACCGACAGACAGACCGACAGACAGACCGACAGACAGACCGACAGACAGACCGACAGACATACCGACAGACAGACAGAGTTACTTTCGCATTTATAATATTAGTAAGGATGTTATAAAGTTAATTTTGCCTGTGTTTAATGTCAATGTGTGAGAGTAGAGCCATTTCATTGCCAGATTAAAGCCTCTTTGTGTGTTTGATTGTAATTCGAACCATGAGTTACAACTAGTAACTGTTATTGCTGTGTCGTCAGCAAAAATATAATTTTGGCGTTTGGAATGTCCAAGTTGCAAAGGTCATTGATAAAGATAAGGAATAGAGTAATAAAAATCTGTATAAAGTTGTTTAGCTTGAATGTTTTCATTTATTTATGCACAATTTCAACATTCGCGGCAACGTAAGACAATATTATGCTTTAACCTATCGTTAATTTTTCATATTTCAGGATCGCCATGTAGCAGCGATGGTGTTAGCGGGACGTGTGTCCCATTGCAGAAATGTGCGTCCGCGTATGTGAGTGAGATCTATGTGAGTACCGAATAAAAAGCCTATGTGCAGTCTTCAGTATGACTAAGCCTTTGTTTCGTGATGTACTTTGTTCAGTATTAACCTGTCTAGGGTAGTTATATCACATTTACATAATATTGTCTTACGTTTACGCGAATGTTATACATTAAACTTTATACGGATTTTGTTGCGTAGTTTATTATAAACACTTTTATTAAAGATTTAAAGTCCACTGTGAACATGGCTGTTGAAAAGCAACCGAAACGTCGGCGAAAATGTAAACTAAAAAATGAATAGTTTTAATAATTTAATAGCTTAAATTGTAGTAAAGTTCAAAAGTGCTTAATAAACGCGACAAAATTTGAATAAAGTGGTTCAATTTCAATGACTAACATTTTTTTTACTATTTAGGTATAAAGTTACATTACCCAAACTATAAAGTAGATAGGTACAAAGAATGTTTGCAATCTACTTAAAAATAAATAATATACAAGCGTTCCAAATCTGGTAGTAGGGGTAATTGTCAAATGACTGAAAAAGGATGCACGATACAAACTGTGACGTCACCTCTATTTAACCGTAGCTGTGCGAGGGAGATAGCAAGATATCCGATCACTACGATCCCACTTATTCTTACATCCAAATTTAAAATATGAAATACTTTCTTATTTTGCAGCCAATTTTGGTACTATTTGCACATTAAGATTTCTTTTGAATACCATTTGTTTTTATAAACAATTATATAATCAATAGGCAACGACCGTATTTCTGGAATGCCAATCATTATTGAAATACAATTGTGCCTAGCCGCTAAGTTCAATATCGCAAAACAATAAATGACTTTTAAATAATTGATAGGAAACTGGATGCCATTAAAGCTTTACAGTAAGTTTATTGAATTTCAGCTAAATAGTGACCTTGCTCACATTTCTTATAATTGTCTTTGTCGTTTCCCGTGAATCGATCAAAGCTATCATCATAATAAAATTTTGCAATTTCTTTTGAGCAGGATTAAACAACAAATATCCGGCCACATTTATGACATACAATACATACATAGTCAAAGTCAACGTCGAAATTCATTAGGGTATAATAAGTTCATTGAAGTTACACGTATGAAGGTCAAAGTAACACTTCTAAACGTTAAAAGGCGACAAAGCTTGTGGTCCAGTAAGCCGCGGGCCAAATCTATTCTATTATATTTTCTTTCTAGCGGGACGCAGGCTATGATGACGATCGCATCGCAAAACTGCCTGAGATATGTTCCACTACAGACAAACTGCCAATTGTGTGCTGTACTGATTGTAACACCAACAAACAGGAAGAGTAAGTAATAATATTATATCAGCCCTGTAACTATCCCACAGCTGGGCACGGCCCCTCCCCAGAGTGTGAAAAGGGTTAGGCCCAAGTCTACCACGCTGGCCGCTGCGGATTAACAGACTTCGCAAATTTTCGAGAATATTATAGAACACTTTCAGACATGCAGTTTTCCTCACAATGCTTCACATCCCGTTAAAGCGAGCGATAGTTAACTATTTAATACGCACATAACTTCACAAAGTCAGTGATACGCGCCTTAGGATCGAGGCTCGAGATCTCTGCGTGGCAGTCCAGCGGTCTTCCACTAGAGTCTAGACTATAATTAAATAACGCAAATTTTACCATAAAGTAACCAAAACGGCCTCTGTAGCGCAGCAGTAGCGAGTACGACTGTTGTACATGAGGTTTTGGTTTCGATTCCTAGGTCGGGTAAACTGTTATAGACTTACACAAAGTCTGAAACGGAGTCTTGCAGATGACAATAGGCTGCCACAAAGCTGGTAAAATGTGCGAAGTCAACGTCAAAGTTGAAAGTAATTTGTTCTGTTAAGTAACAAAGTAACACTTATAATCATCAAAGCTTACTTACTAGTCAGTTTACTAAAGTTACTGACATTACAGTTCGGTTAGTTGCTTTTTTGTTCAGACAGAAGGTTAAAGACACATATGGTACACACGTATTGGACTTGCGGTCGGCACCGGGTCGCGGGTTCGAATCGCAACCATTGCACTACTGACGTGAACCCACTCCTAACACGAGCATTCTAGCTGAGCTGGAGGAGTTAACAAGAATACTAGTACTAGTAATTCGAAACACAAATTGCTAGTAACATAAAAAACTAGTTCTATAACATTGTATCTATACTAATATTATAAGGCTTATGTTTAACTTATCACCTGATATAGTAAAATATAACAGTCAAAAATAGTAAATGATCACCAAATTGCACAGCAAAATATATTTAAAGAGATCAAAATAAGTCGACGTTTTACTATTTTTGGATGGGTTTAAGAAGGAACCTAACATAACCTAACCCTTCCGAGACCGAATGCAGTGATTTGAGGCGTATAGGTGCTCGTTATGATGTATTTTAGTAAGCATATTTTGCTGCGCAATTACTATTTTTGGTGGTCATGATATTTAATCCCATTTTATAAAATAGAAAGATTTGTTTTTTTTTTAGTAATGATTTAACTCAAAAACTGCTAAAAACGAGTAAAATAGACCATAATATATTATTAAAAAAAGGACTGTTACTAACATTTAACCTAGCCTACTTTTAGGTGAGCAAAGCCGTGGGAAAACCTAGTTATTTATATAGCCAAATTTAATTTCAGACACAAAAACAGTGTCGTCGGGCCCGGCGGAGTTTTGCTTGAGAAGAAAGGCCCCAAAGCTCGGGATAGTAAGTGAAATCGTTGACTAAATATCTATCTATCTTTATAGTGGCTTAATGGTCGCCTCGCCTCTGCCACTGCGCCAGTGTAGTGAGTTCGATCCCATACGGGACACAACGTTGTGTGATCCACAAATGGTTGTTCCGAGTCTGAATGTACTTTGTGTCCATTGTTTGAGTGTTTGTAAAGTCCCCGCGATACAGGAATAGTTCCTAGTTTGGGAGTTGTCTTTTTAAGAATAAAATAAAAAGAACTGTTTCAAGCACTTCATTTTACCTTAGATTTCAGTGATTAGAAAGATATCTTTGAGCAGACCTGTGGCAGAATGTGAAACGTAAAATTGTCTTTCTTTTTAGTTCATAATAATTATGAGCTGATGAGTACAGTTGGCAATCTTTTGCATTGATAACTAAGGAAAATAATTTTAATAATACAAATACTACTCTCTAGAGATATTTTTTAGGACAGTAATATAATAATATCAGCCCTGTATTAAACTGTACCACTGTTGGGTACGGGCCTCTTCTCAGTGTGAGTAGGGTCAGGTATTAGCCCACCATGCTGGCCCAGTGCGGGTTGGCAGACTTCACATATCTTCCAGAACACTATGGAGAACTGTCAGAAATGCAGGTTTCCTCACGATGTTATCGTCCACCGTTAAAGCAAGCGATAAAGATCTTGAATAAAGTAAAGTACAAATACTCTTTCAGAATGTTTGGAATACTTTCAACGCCTGCCGTACTCGTGCCGTGGCAAAGGAAATGTCAAGCTTGAGAAGAATTTAAACCAAGAGAAGAAATGTCATGACTTTAGTATAGCGGCAGCGCCCTCCGCCAATGAAGGCCAGCCGTCAATTGAGAACTTTCCTCACATGGTAAATATTATACAGCACGAATGACACATCGCCAAATGTTATTTGGTCACGGGACACAAATTTATGTGTTTGACAATTATTATGGTAGCTGACTCACAATTTTTATTACTTAAGTCATATAGTAACATTGCCGAAACTCTAAATTTATACAAAAACTTATAGTCTCATTCGTGGTAATGTTCATGTTTCGTGGTCATTAATTTATTATCAATATTTTTTCTTTATTTGCCTCTATTAAGGTTATTGTATGTAAATAATTTTCTATTATTAGTTATCTGCAATATTTTATTTATTAATTTGTGCTTTTTTTGTGCCTCAATACATTTTATTTTTACAGAGAATAGAAATATAGAGGCGCCACGCTTGTTATGTTATCCTAACTAATATTATAAATGCGAATGTGAGTTTGTTTGTTTGTTTGTTGTATTTTCACGTCTTAAATACTTGACGCTCGAAATTCCGCATACACGTTGTCAGGGGTACAGAAAAGGACGAGGGATAGAAATTGATCAACATAACATTAACGCGAGCCAAGCCGCGGGCAATATCTAGTATACTTATGAGTCTAAGCGGGTACTTTAAATATTGCACCTATATTGTCAAATTGAATGGAGCAAAGCAGTATTTCGTTTTCTGAGATGCTGACTAAAATGTTGCTTAAGTAAGGGGATGATGATGATTTTGAAACCAATATTTCACAGGTGCTGGTTGGTTTCGGTGAGGAACTGAAGGATGTCAAGTGGCCCTGTAGTGGTTTTATCATCAGCGAGCGGTTCATACTGACTGCAGCGCAGTGCATGAATACACCAACAAAGTACGTAATCCTAACTAATATTATAAAGGCGAATGTGAGTTTGTTTGTTACGCTT
Organism: Catocala sponsa; assembly: GCA_963564715.1. Lineage (NCBI taxonomy): Eukaryota > Metazoa > Arthropoda > Insecta > Lepidoptera > Erebidae > Catocala > Catocala sponsa. Next base: position 4,664,977 of record OY751352.1, read on the forward strand.
TCACGCCTTAACTACTTGACCGATTATTATGAAATCTCGCATTTACGTTGTCAGAGGAAGAGTAAAGGACATAGGGTACCATTCATCTAGGGAAAAATATTTCTATTTTCTTTTTTAACGTTTAAGTACTTTTTCTATCCTAATCTACATTTACGCGAGCAAAACTGTAGGCAAAATCTAGTACAGATTAAACTAAAGCCTAGAGTCCTCGTAGCAAAAGTTCTACGACTCCATAATAATGTTAACAAAGAATATTCTATCATTCTTATATCTTATATTTTTCTTTCGTCATTTTATAATTTGTAGCCTGAAACATGAGTTAAGTTGTCTAGCAGTTCGCTTTTTAATTAATTCCAAGTGAGTATACCTTTCCTTGTTTTCAGCCAAACCGCTAATTATATCCGTTTTGCGATTAAAAAACGCAACGATGCTCTAGAATCATGGAAGGTACTAAAGGTGAAGAGGAGGATACCGCACCCAGATTACAAAACCCCACGTAAACACAACGACATTGCACTCCTTGAGACTGAAAAAGAGTACGTACTTATTTTTCCATACATATATACACATATACATGCATACCTATATAGAATCACATATACTGGGTGTAAGGGACAGCGTACTGAAAACTGAAATAGTAGATTTAGATTTTCGGGGAAAAGACATTATTACCCGTCTTGCCCAGGGTTTACCGGCCCATCGTCTGCTGTTCCATCCCACGAGAAAGTGTAGAAGGGACCAGCAGCCGCCAGGCATACTAGGAGGTTATCTTCCTACACACCCCTTTTAACATAACCTAACTAACCTACTTTTGCGCGAGCGAAGCCGCGGTTGAAAGCTTCTGTATAATATAATAATACTTATTATTAATACAACAGGATACAGTTTCAACACGACTGCCTGCCAATCTGTCTAGATGTGGATGGTGTTGAAAAGAACAGCGTCTATTTGACTGGTTGGGGAACGATGGGCATGGGTCAACCACTATCGGATACCTTGAAAATTGTAAGTAGACAGTAAAATAAACTAATAGGAGCTGATGGCTTTGTGAAAATAATGTCCTCTGGAGCGAATTTCGGTCACGGCGGCCAATCTTAACGGAGACTGGCCATCTGCGCAGGAGATATTATAGTGCACAAGCGTGTGAGCAAACACAAATACACTCTCTGTTCCCTAACTCTCATGATCCGATGGGACGATAGTCCGACACGACCGGAGAGAGATCAGGCGCAGGACCAACGGCTTTACGTGCTTTCCGAGGCACGGGGGTGTCTTACACCTCCAACTTCCTAACACCGGGCTGCTATTAAGATTTCTTGACAGAAAAACCCAATAACTTCTTGCTGGCCTGACCCGGGATTCGAACCCGAGACCTCATGCACAGCAATCGCAGTCACTACCGCTGCGCCACGGAGGCAGTTGTGCTTTGTGAGAATATGTTGTAACTGACACGATCGTGCCTAAATAGTTTGTAACTGACACGATCGTGCCTAAATAGTTTGTAACTGACACGATCGTGCCTTAATAGTTTGTAACTGACACGATCGTGCCTTAATAGTTTGTAACTGACACGACCGTGCCTAAATAGTTTGTAACTGACATGATCGTGCCTAAATAGTTTGTAACTGACACGATCGTGCCTAAATAGTTTGTAACTGACACGATCGTGCCTTAATAGTTTGTAACTGACACGATCGTGCCTAAATAGTTTGTAATTGACACGATCGTGCCTAAATAGTTTGTAACTGACACGATCGTGCCTTAATAGTTTGTAACTGACACGATCGTGCCTAAATAGTTTGTAACTGACACGATCGTGCCTAAATAGTTTGGTAATGTAGTAAGGAAACATGAAAGTGACTACGACTGCATGAATGGCGTAGTAGTTTAAGTGGTCACTACACTGCGTCGCAGGGTTCGATCCCCACACGAGACAAAAATATGTCATCTACAAATAGTTGTTCCAAGTTTGGGTGTTCTTTGTATCCATTGTTTGGCTGTTTATAATGTGCCTGCGACATATGAGCTATTTTTAGTGTGAGAGTCGTCTTTTAAAGATAGAATAGTAAAGTAAATACGGCAAGTATGAACGTAATAGCCAGAGCGGGCAATCTCCAGCGAACCTTCACTAGTTGAATTTGAAACTAGCAAGAGATAACTTTCAACCCACATGATAGATATAATAATAATAAATGAAACTTTCTATAATCTCGGCTAATAAAAAACCTAAGTTTATGCTTCACCTCTCAGCTAAATAATAGGAACTATGTAATTTTCATCTGAGTTGGAGAAATTATCATCAGTAAAACTGTTGCTAGCATATTTTTACAAGCTATTTTGCTGTTAGTATGGGTCAAATCTTGCAATTTAATTTTTAAACAGTTACCCTAAGCTAGACAGACAAGTAAGACTAAGCTAAAACTTTCATACACGTTTGGTTTGTATGACAATACCTAGTTAGTTAGCGAAATGATGTCATTCTAAATATAAAATGGCAGACTTTTATGGAATACCGACCAATTATTGTTTATTTGGGTTGTTGATATGGGTATTAAATAAAAAGTTTTGCTGAGATTATGAAAAAGATAGCATCTAAAATATTTATTAAATTACCTTGAACTAAATTATGTTTAATGTTATATTAACAATTCAAGACTTAAAAGTATTGCTCTCCATTTAGTATTAATAGAAAGTAAAACAGCAGATAGATAAAATAATGTCTTCCAGACTGATTTTCGATCATGGCAGCTACTCTAATGGGTATAATAGTGCAGAAATTTGTGCGCGCATTTCTGTTCTCTCATTATCATCGTCCGATGGGACGGCAATCTAATGACCGGAGAGACATCAAGCATAGGAGCAATTGCTTCATGTGCTTTGCAAGAAACGGGGTTGTGCAACTTCCTAACTCCGGGCTGCTATTGAGAAACCGAGACCACAAATGCACTTTCTGGCCCCTCATTCTCATAGTCCAATGGGACGGCAATCTATCATGACCAGATAGATAACAAACAATGCAAGAAACGAGGATACGCAATTCTCTAACTCCAGGCTGCTATTAAGAAACCGAGACCAAAATATATACTTCAGGACCTTCGTTCGTAGGCCTCAGATAAAAATCAGCGCCGTGGTTATCCGCAGCATAGGCTAAATTGGAGCCTTTTAGGCACACTGTGTTGCTTAAAATGTTATTGTCTGTTTTGTGAGTATTGTGTAATCTGTGTGTGTCTAATACAGAGTTCATTAATTCATTCACTTTCTGTTCCCTTATTCTCATAGTCCAATGGGATGGCAATCTAACATGACCGGAGAAACATAAGGCACAGCAGCAATAACTGCTTCATGTACTTAAGGAGCCACGAACTTATCCCTAACTCCGGGCTGCTAATGAGAAATCACTTTCACTGCGTCTTTCTTATCGAAGCACAAATATAATGATCATACAGGTACAACTCAAGGCAGTCCCAGAACCGGATTGTGGTGCAGTATACACACTTGGTACAAAATTACTACAGGGATTGAACTACAGCACGATGATGTGCTATCGCACTCATGACAACGGAGTTGGCTCCTGTCAGGTAAATGATATTGAAGCTATCCAATTATATTTAACGAAAATATTGAAAATTGCGCTTACTATTACTGACGATATCATATTATTATGAAGATGCAATGACTGTTTTATAAAAAATATTGTATTGATTGACAATTATCGCCTGCTCAATGCCTCGGAGAGCACGTTAAGCCGTCGGTTTACCCGTGCGAAATTGGGGTCCCTAGTTATATATAATTTATAGACATTTTATTTATTATTTAAAACGTTACCTAATATTGATATTGAAATTAAACAACTTTACATATATGGCTTTTATCGCGTTGTTAATTTTTTATAGAACATTCTTCTTCTCCCTAGCCTTTATTATTCCCAAGTCACTTGGGGTCGGCTTTTCTAGTATAACCGGATTTGACTGGATATCAGTTTTTACACGGAGCGGCTGCCATCTGACCTCCGCAACCCGAAGGCTAACGATACCCTAAGGTTTGGCCAGTGTCAGGATATTAGAGGGCACTGACTTCCCAATAACGACTGTCATAGATGTTCACGGCAACCGGGACCGACGTCTTAACGTGATCTTCGAGACACGGAGCAGGTGATTATTGTCAATCAATACGCACATAACTTCGAAAAGTCATATAACTTCCGAAAGTCAGAGGTGCGCGTCGTGGGTTACAACCCGAGACCCTCTGCATTGCAGTCTGTTGGTCTCCCCAATGAGCTAATGAGAAACAATAAGTAGTGATAATTCCTAAATCCACCCATAGCCCTGTATATAAGCTGTCCCTCTGCTAGGCATAGGCCTTTTCTCAGAAGAGAAGAGAGAAAGAGTCCAGACCATAGTTCACCACGATGGCCCAGTGCAGCTTGACAGACTTCACATGTCTTCGAGACCATTATAAAGAAGTCTTAGGCCCTTCGTACACAAGCCTACGCAAATCTTCGATACCCGACAATTTTGGTCTCTAAGCGACTACCGCAATACAAATTTATAGAGGTTCGTACACAGGTACAAATGTCGGCGACGCGTGCCTGTGTACGAACCTCTATGAATTTGTATTGCGGTAGTCGCTACCTATATTATACATAGAAACACCCAGACCAAGACAAACATCCATGTTCATGCACACAAATGTTTGACTTGTGCGGGAATCGAACCCGCGACCTCAGGCGTGGCAGTCGGTTACACTAAACACTACGCCATCGAGGCCGACAAAGTAGGTTAGTTTACGTTAAGAACAGTACTTATTTTTGAAGTGAAAACTTATTTAGCGGCGTTGTGCACTTTTTTTGTGATGGGTAAAAAATGTTAAACTCGCGTCAGGACACGTGACCTGATCGAAAATTCGTAAGACGGAGGGAGAATTGTCAAACTCGTGTCAAGACACGTGACCTGATCGAAAATTCGTAAGACGCAGAGAGAATTGTCATGTTTGTGTACGATAGCGCAATAAATGAATAATGTATTATTTTACCACATAAATGATAGTACTTTTATACTGATAATTAAAGGAATTCGTGCAAATTTATTCCCTAACCATTCCAAAATATCAAAAATGCACAACGTTAATATTCAAGTTTTCACTTCTACCGGCACTCCTGGAGTGCAACCCGTTCTTTTTTTTTAAATAATATGGCCTTTGTCAAAGAATTTTCAAAAATCCGTTGAATTGTTTTTGAGCTAAATCCCCACTAACAAACATACAACGAAACAAAAAAGCAAATATTATTCTCTGTATATTATTAGTATACATTTAAATAACAAATCGATCAATTATCGAAACACTGAAACGGAGAAATAGGCAGACCATAAAGGTGCAATATTTACCACTTCGTTATGGAACACTAATCGTTATGGTAGTAAGGTACGTATAATAAAAAAAAAATCAGAACACCACTCACTAGTGTAAGACACTGATGTATCTAAACCGATGACAGCAATATCATAGAAAGCATTTCTGAGGTTCCAGGAGAGGTGCATGGTTATATTTCTGGTGGTAATACGAACACCACTGGACAAGATGTCGAGAACAACGTTCATGGAAGAAGACGTGTTTTTTTTATATTTTGCGGATCATATAACTTTTTGACACGTTTGGAGATCGAATCCACAACATTCGACGCAGCAGCAGTAGTTAAGCGACCACTCAAATCACTACGCCACCAGAATCCCAAACCAATACTGTAAAAACAAAGTCATCACCGTTTTAAACATCAACACCTTGATACAATTTTTCTAGTATAAAAGCATAGATTTGGATGGGACACCATTCACATTTTCTACAAAACTGCACAATAAAATTATAGTCATTTATTAGTGCCAGTTACTGTAGAACTGCTGTTAGAAAGAAAGCAGTTTGATATCCATGATACGCCCTTAGCAAAAATAGGAAACGTTCGAAACCAATATGTATAGTTTTTCGGGAAGAAAAAGAAAATCTAAGGTTAACCAAACGGAAATTGAAAGATGTCATTCGTTTTATGGAGCTGAAGTTCTTCTGATTAGGCTAAGTGATCGTGCTGTGCGGACCGTGACCATATTGTTCAGCTGAATCTTCTACTCATCTCCCTTGAGAACCTTGTAGAGGTGCTCTCCTTAACTTTATGAAGGTGGTTTTCTTCGCGGCCCTCTTCAATGAACCAGTCTTTGGGATCACGCACCCTCGAGGTTGGGTAGCCGGGTAAGTCTCAGTAAGGGGACACCCAGCTACGAGTGCAACCCTATGGTTGATATCGGTAACTTTCAGGTATAGTAATAAAAGTAGCTCGTATTGAAAACTTCGCTTGCGAGATTCAGGATTGTATGGAGTGGCGTAAGATCGTATAAAGCGCCATTTCTTGTCGTGTGTCGTAACTGCTTCGCCTGTGTTAAGTAATAGTATAAAATTATTTAATTAGACATTTCATTAAGACACGAAACTTTCAACGCTTTTTTATTTATTGAAAATGCTACTTACGGATTTTATCTCGATTTATTAAGACTGCGCCGATCGAAATGTGCCAAAACAGGCGTTCACAGTTAAGTGAATAAAATCAACACTTTTTGTTGAATACAAAAATAAAATATACATTTACCATAACAATGAATGTGTTTACAATTACTCCGTATAAAAAACTTAAAATAATTAATATTTTGGCTTACACAATTACGTAAATTTGCAAAAAAATGCAAAAAAGGTAAGCTCGTGTTACGTGATTTTTAGATTATATCAGTAGAAATCTATCCTATTTTACACGAAACCTAAATAGTTATATTACAATTTGTCCGTCCCAAATATTTAAGTTATTGGTTGATAATATAGATACATATTTAACAAAAAAGCACTTCAAATTCTCCATATAATTTTACTATGGCGACCGCGCGCCGATTTGAATATGCGCCGCACGAGCTCTGTCATTATCTGTCTTACGCTCGGCGAAGTCTTAAGTAGAGATTTATAAACGAATATGATCAACATCGTCCCAGCCCTCGGCATAAGTGTTACAGAACCCGTTATAGTTAACGGAGTATAAATGTAGTCTTTAGCTCCTACAAATATATAATTCTGGGAGCTAAATACTACATTTAAATATTCAATATACACAGGACTATCTGGAACTAATATACTCGTATTTATGGAAGAGGAGTAATGCGCAAAAAAGATGTGCAGAATGAATGAATGCGCGAAGCAAAAGGAATAACATAAGAAGTGTGCAAATAACGGCAATATTTGTAAGATAATATATAGAAATATTATGTCTTACAATTACAATTTTTATCTTGATATTAATCAAGATAAAAATTGTAATTGTAACAAAATATATTAATTTCAAAGCTAAGTAAATGTATAAAACGTTTATTTTCGTCCACTTAAATACTCCGCTCACTATAATTATTTTTACCTTGATGCTGTGCATTTATTTTTACACTAAATATACCAGACAACTGTTATCCATTATTATGTACCTTGAGGAGACTACTATAATAACTATAATATCCAGATTTGTCCATTTGAAAACGGTAACTATTTTAAATTGCCATCTGTATATATAACTCTAGCAAAGCTGTTACGAGGCTGTCTGAACATTAAAATATAGATGAAACTAATTGATTTGGACTATTTAAGTACTTTAACAGACAGACAAAAGTCTTGTAATCATCAGACCCTAGTCTGATCGTTAATATAATTTTGTCTGTCTGTTGACGGCAAATAACAGCCACAAAATAGTTTAATAGAATATTCAAAGGTATAGCTTGGAGTGTATCCATGTGCAGTTCATCTGAAAACAGTAAACATTACAACGCACTGCAGAGCGATCATCAGAGTTTTCTACGCAACGTGAAGAGTGTTTCTATGAACAGTGATTATTGTGTTGTGTGATATATGTATGATCACTTTAGATTTTCGTCGTACAACTGGCATTTTTAATCATAATAAAGTAATTTTAAATGATATTTCTATATTCGCAGCACGAACATACTTACGACCTCTACGGTGTACAAAGAAATAACAATATTACTGCTTGCTGTAAATATGATACTAGGCGCCATGACGAATTAGTCAAAGAATTTTACTAAGTTTAGAAAGAGGATAACAGTACCTAGGTTAAAACTAGATTTTAACCCAATTTAGATAAACACCACTAGGTTGTTTCCATATTTAAAACAGCAGCCAAATAGCGTTCGTCTAAGTTCTTGTGCTTCCTGTGTAGACTAAGGCCTCCAGGCTCTATTTTTTGATAAAATGCAATTCCCGTAACTTTAAGTAATTCCTATAACGAGAGGCTTTACAAACATTCAAGCAATGAACACAAAACATCCATACTCTAAATAACCGTTTGTAGATCACACAAATTTTGTAAATTTGAATCCACAACACTCTAAGCACTTTAACCATGCATGTGCGCAGTAAAGTGTAGTTAGCTGGTGGACCAGTACCTACTTATTGTCTCTCGCGTTTACTGGTTCGCCTTCCACGTACTGAGTTCAAATTTGTCCTCTACGAACATTTTAATACTTTTTCAAAGAGCCTAGAAACTGCGCTCATCGCAGAAACAAAACAAAAGGTTTTCTGGCTGCGATCTTCTATAAGTTGTAGGTGCTTTCCAAACCGCTCTGCTTCAGTATATACAAAATCCCAGGTTAAAACAAAGATTCCGATGAAACACGACAGTATTTCTTTAGAAAACGAATATTCAGTATTTTGAGATATATGTACCTACTAGCTTTTGCCCGCGGCTTCGCTCGCGTAAATTTAGAATTTGACAATCAATTCGGGTTGTACTCTGCTTGTAATAATATAATTCAATCATGATTCGAAAGACACGTGGCGCCATCTATTATCATAAGGACGTTATTATTGTTTTCCTCGGGAACAGTAATTTTTTTCGTGATGAAAGCTAGCCTATGTCTGTTTCTGTACACCTGTCAACGTATATGCAAAATTTCAAGATGATCGGTTTAGTGGTTTAGGCGTGAAAAGGTAACAAATAAACAAACAAACTCATTTTCGCTTTTATAATGTTAGTTAGGATTAATAATAGGAGAAACATAGCCCAGATTTATTAAGTTCCATATGTAGCAATATTCTTGTACGTCTGTCGCGGCTAGAGCCCCGGTAAGATTCCTATTTACAACTCTCGGAGAGCCTCTGCACGTTAGACATAATCTCCACGTGAAAGCCTCTCAAAGGGAGGGTTATTTTCCTAACGCGAAATGCTAGGGAAATACCTGTAGAAAATTAAATAATAATAAAACGCTAGCGATCGCCTAGTGGTCAAAATTCGACCAAAATTCCTAAGCTTGCTACTTTGTTTTCTGTTTTTCTCTATTACATATAAATAAGCTATAGGTAACCATAGTTACAAATAATTGTACGACGCGCGACGCCAGACGAACAATGTCGAAATACTACGAACGTGATTCGACTGCATGTGTCAAATGCATGGTTGTGTGCGTGTAGTGTTTTTTCATTAATTTAATGTACCTATTTCAAATGCATATTTTATAAAAATATTATGATTCGCCCCTCCTTCTCCATATAAAGTTTAACTGTGCCAAATTTCATACTTCTCTGTGCACGCAATTTTCATAAAAAGGGGTAAAAAAGTTTTTGCTTCACGTTAATATATAGATATTCAGTATCCTACGTAGGTACATTAATATAACGTCAACGGTAAAGGAAAACATTTTGAGGAAATGTGCATGTTTGAGATTTCTCCATCATGTTCTGACCCACAGTGGGGCAGCTTGGTGGACTACACATTAATTATAGTATTTTTATATAGAGGTAATTCCTCCATCGGCGTATGGAAACTAGGCTCCAGATTCTAAATTTACCTTTTGACTGTCGAATCTTCATAAAACTTTCAGGTGCTGACTGTACCTAAAAATACAGTGCACAAAACTTAATCCTATAATTGGTCATGGCTTATTTCGCGAACGCTAAACGATTTAACATTGTAAATAAGCAGAAATTTTATATTTTGTTTATAAATCCTAAGCCGTATTATGCAATGTTTTGTCTATAAGGGGGATTATCTGGATCATAAGTAACCTATTTAATATGGGATTATATATGATGACCACCAAAAATAGTAATTGCACACCAAAATATGCTTACTATAATATATCATAAGGAGCACCTATACGCCTCAAATTACTGCATTCCGTCTCGGAAGGGTTAGGTTATGTTAGGTTCCTTCTTAAACCCACCCAAAAATAGGAGCCCCGCCTGGCGGGGCTCCATCGACTTATTTTGATCTCTTTGCTGTGCAATTAATATTTTTGGTATTAAAATGCTGTTTTAATTTTGGTGATCATTTACTATTTTTGACTGTTATATTTTACTATATATGGTGATAAGTTAAACATAAGCCATTTAATATTAGTATAAACGTAATTTAGATTAGCTATCAAATTTTTATTAATAAATTACTTAATTGTCCAAGTGTATATAGTTCTGCGTTCTTGTCACTAATCTATTTTAGCACATTACAATCGGATTGTGATTTTATTTCCACTTTCTTACAATCATTAAGAGTCATTATTAATCACTAATACTGATTATGCTGCGATTGTATTCTGCAGTGGCCTTCTATTTTATCATATCGATATAGGGTAGTACTCGCAAATATTCTTATACCTATATACAAATTAATTAATAAAAAATACTGTTGTTCACGTCCTCTGGCAAATTTTATTAACACCCAAAAAAATCTCAAAGATTTTTAAATAATATTAACTTGGATAAGATAATGAAATTAAAATGTTTTACGTAAAGTACATCTTCAGCATTTCATGGAACTCTTTCTATCTTTTTGATGGATGATTGATTTGATTATGACGTATTCTAAAACAGCGGGTACATACAACGCATACACTCGGCATCCCTATCTAGATCTCACACATTTGTCTCGTGTACGTAGTTTCCACTACGACTTATCAGTTGCGCAGTCAACACATTTTGCGATTGAATCCTCAACATTCTCTTTATTTACACATTCGATTTAGTTTACACGTTATAACTAACCATTTCATACCGTTCTATATATACAAGCCTAAACAGAATGATTGCATTCAAATACTACATTGACAGGAATTTACTCGTCTCTCGATTATATCATAGGCTTCTCACACTTTTATTAACATGTATGTAGATAATTTCACTAACTTATCATTTTCACCATTTCCTTTTCTCTATCGTCCCTCTTTTCTGGAAACTTTCCATAATTAAAATAGTCTTCAATCTCCTGCAAAGTCTTGTCTTTGGTTTCTGGCAGTATGAAATAAAGACCTCCTAAGGATCCCGCCATTATTGCCCCGAAGGCAGCGAATGTGCCGTGGACACCGACGCTGGCTAATAGATACGGAGTAACCTTCAAAGCTACCATTAAGCATAAGGATAACGTGATACCTGATACTGCAGACCCTGCTGACCGATGAGCCAGTGGAAATACTTCTCCTAAGAAAGTGTAAGGTATAGGAGTACACCCTAAGTTCGCGAGGATGAAGTAAACTACAAACAGTGAAAGAGGAATCCATGTTCTGGTCTTTTGAGGATCATGTACTACTGCTAGATAGGTACAGACGGTCCCAAGTACTACAAGAGCTGCCAAACCAGTACTGAAAAGTAAGGTTCTCCTCTTCATTAGTTTTACAAGAGCTGATGAGAATGTAGCACTGGCTGTAATGATCAAGTCTAGAGCCAGAGTATAGTAAAATGATTGGGTTTTATTGCCAGTGATTTCACCAATGATTTGAGGAGCATACGCTGGGAAGATATGTCTACCACATGACTCTAATAAAATGCCTCCAAAAAGAACAATTATGACAGGTTTTACAAAATCTCTTGACGTGAATTTCTTAAAGAATTCTTTAATCCTCCCACCACATGTTTGGTTAGTTTGGCCAGCTAGTCTTTCTTTCTGAGCTGTAAGCATATCCTCAAGTTCTTTTCTCGATTTTGCATTATTGCCTCGTAACCAGTAAAATGATGTTTCACTTTTTTCAAACTGCCTTTTGGATGCTAACCATGCTGGGCTCTCTGTCCAAGTGCACACTATGATGAACGCTATGATGTATGGTACCAATGCAAAGAGAGCTACGGTCTTCCAGTGGAGATAATAGCCAAGTATATGTGTGATGGTATTTCCTAAGCAAACTGCTGCTGTTTTAAGATTGAGGAACATTCCTCGATGCTCAGGGCTGGTATATTCTCCGATGACGACGGCTCCAAGGGTCACTGTTGCTCCAGCTGTGATACCTCCGAGTACCCTTCCTGTCATCAGTGTTGTGATGTTAGAGCTGAAGTAAATAAACAGCCAGCCAGCTGTGCCAGGTATGATAACTAATGCATGGGAGATGCGACGACCAAGCCATTCCATGAGAAACGAAGATACAAGGAAACCGAACATGCTGGCTAACCCGACAGATGACGCTGAAAAGAAAAAATAAGGATATTTTATTTTAATGCAACCCATAATAAATTTTAGAGTAGTAGAGCCTCGCTGATTTCAACATGAATGGGCCGGCTCGACCGCGGAAGGACTACCCTCTCACAGAATATCGACGTGGAATAGCAGTAGTCCTACTGTTGTGTTTCGTTCGGTGAGTGAGAGTACCGGAGGCCCAATCACCCCCTTTCCCCCATCCCGTTCCCTTTCCTTCCCACGTCCTTTCCTAAAGGGTCGGCAACGCGCAAGTGATGCCTCTGGTGTTGCAGACGTCCATAGGCTACGGTGACCACTTACCATCAGGTGAGCCGTATGCTTGTTTGTCACCTTAGTAGTATAAAAAAATATATAATAAAATATAGTAGTATAAATTAGTCAAAGTCAAAAATAATTTATTCATTTAGGTCACAAAGTAACACTTATGAACGTCAAAGTATATAGATTAGTGAGTTTACTAAGTTACTGAAGCTACATGTGATGCCTCTGTTGCTGCAGGCGTCCATAGTCTACGGTGACCACTTACCATCAGGTGGGCCGTATGCTTGATTGCCACCTTAGATATATAAAAAAAAACCCAATGTGGCTATAGACACTGGCTCATTGATCAAGATCGCAGTTAATGATCAACTATGTGGTCCTGTGCTAGAAGCGCCTTCGGGAATAGAGAGTGCATTTATGTTAGTTCACACACTTGTGCACTGTAATATCTTCTGCGTAGATGGCCAGACAAGATAAGCTGCTATGAATGAAATTTGGCTCAGATGATATTAAACAACCGGTTTTAAATATGCTGGTGCTCCTTTATAGGAGCACACGGGATTATAACAGTGTTAGTTAGTCAGTTGGACGTGTGTTATCCGCACTTAGTCCCACAATTGGGCCATTGTGTGTAAGTCACCGACACGAAAAGTTGTTTGGTTACTCATACCACCTCAGTTCCGTCCAGAAAGATAGTAGGGGACCGAGGTTGCGCAGTACTTCCTTCATCGTTTCTGGACTATTTAATAGCTCGTTGGTTGCGCACGCTTTTACAATGTAGGAGCACGTGACCCTGTGTTTCCGCGGTTTCCATGCAGCCTCTACATAAGGGGCTGTCAGTGATACCGATATTGAAAAGTTGTTTCTTGAGTGAGCAGTGGCTTGTTATTATACCCACTAGATGGCGTAGGTTTTGCCTTTTGGAACGTAGCAGTTTGCGCGATAGACATTTGTCGGGATTTTACGAGATTGTAGCTGTGTTCACTTATTTTCTGACAAGCCCGAGGTGCATCGGTAAGCGTCCTTCAACGAGACTCCAAAGTCGTTGAAAATCAGGCGGGGTGGTAGTGGTAATCAAACTCAAGAACGTTTATATAAAAAACTTAAAGCAACTTACCAAGCCACGATTTGGTGTGTAAATCTACGTTTTGAAAAGGAGAGTCAGGGCTGCTTAGTGCAGGCAGCAGACACGAAGGATAGCTGAGGACCATGCCTTGTCCGAGCATGTTGAGCAAGACTCCTGATACTGTCCATGACTGCAACACAGCAATTCGTTTTTTATACAACAAAGCTTGACTGCGCAGATGGCGTAACAGGCTGTGGTCGCCTCGTCGCTGCAGCCTCGCCTAGTTGAGGATTCGAATCCCGTTCGGGATAATTGCTTGTTGATTACAAAAAAAGATATTCTGAGTCTGGACGTAAAACCCTCTATGACACAAAGCTGAAAACCTAATACGGTAACGGTTTACTTTTAAAACTAAAAAGGATAATCGGTGGCTGAAAACAATGTGGTCCATCTGACGGTATTTTCATAACACGATTTCATCTAATAATTTACTGTTGTATATAAAATTGTGTATAATATCTAACACATACCAGTTATTATGACCAAGTCACTAATATAAGTTTTACAAATTCTTAAAATATTGCACTGTCGGTAGTGTAGATTTTTATAGAAGTAATAGTTGAAATAGGGTTATTTAATGACAGTTCTAAAATATAGAATAATAACTAGGATTTTCATTCATAAAGTAGGTATGTACCTACTTTATGAATGAAAATCCTAGTCTATTTTGTACATGTGTACAAAATAGATGAAAAATTTGCTGCACAATCTCAACTTTCAATTAATTTATAATCACCTGTTTAACTATAGGCGATACCATGTTTGGTACCCAAGACAGCCGCAGAGACTGACTATCAACAAATTATTGTAACGCATTTGTAATATATCGGCAATTTATTGATAACATTACCAAATCAGTGCAGACGCAGATATTATGTTGATTTATTGCCTATTGTTGTCACAGTATAATTGTGTACAGTACGACAACCAAAGTCATTCAATTATTAACCCCAATTTAAGTCTATACGAGGACAATAAAAACAAATAAAAAAAATAAACATACATTATGGTCTCACGTATTTTTCCTCGCTGCTTAACCACTTCGATATAAAATCTTCTGGAGTCGTAAAAAATGTCGACATCTGCATATAAAATTTATGATTGCGGTATGTTCAGAAAAAGGTTCAGAAATGCTGAGAATAATATATAAAGGACATATCAGGAATATGAGAGGAAAATCCTTTCCACGCTCCAGAGTAGTAGAGCCTCGCTCTAGAGTAGTAGAGCCTCGCTCCAGAGTAGTAGAGCCTCGCTGATTTCAGCATGAATGGGTCCGGCTCGACCGGGGAAGGACTACCCTCTCACAGAATATCTACGTGAAATAGGTACCTGTATTCCTACTGTCGTGTTTCGTTCGGTGAGTGAGAGTGCCGATGCCCAATCACGCCCTTTCCACCATTCCTGCTTCTTCTTCCCACTTCCTTTCCTAAAGGGTTGACAACGCGCAAGTGATGCCTCTGGTGTTACAGGCGTCCATAGGCTAAGGTGACCACTTACCATCAGGTGGGCCGTATGCTTGTTTGCCACCATAGACCTATAAAAAAAAAATATATTTTTATAGGTTTTACACTAAGTGCATTTCTGAATATCTAACCTATTGTATGAGAAACATAGATGTCAAGATTGCGAGAATTACTTATTTAATTGCTCTGCTTACACACCTGTGTTACATGGATATCTCGCTAGCCTTCGATCAAATATACCATAGATGCACATTCTCATACAAAAACCGCGTCAATATGTGGCACTGACCAGTACTACTTACTTATAAGTGTACTTACTTATAATAACCATTGAACGCCCACTGAGAAACATTTTGTAATAGTTTAGTTAAAACGCGTCAATGTAAAGCGTCCTAAGTGTGTTACTCGCGATACGCAAGCGTACTAAGTATATGGTACGGTCTCCACCCGCTAACCGATACCACTACGGTGTCGATTCGCTCTCGCTTACGGGCAGCGCACGCAAGAGTGAGTGGGATAGGTGCATGCATAAATTTAAACGAAAATATCTTCAAATATATTATTTAAAGCGCCATATTCAACAAAATATAATAAATATTTCATAACAAAACTATACTTACCGAAACTACGACATTCCATCCTTTTTTTATACTTTTAGAGTATATTTTTTGCATTTTTCACTACACACTTTGGCATCGTGAAACGTATGACTGCTAGCGCGGTCGTAAATTGGCTGCGAGCGAAATTGCGCATACGACTGATTTATGCACAATTTTGTTGGGGCCATTTTTCGCATTTCCCATGTAACACGAAACGAGTCTATTGCTATGTATCGGCCATATTAGCTATAGATACCCTGCTACAGCTAAGGAGTTCTTGACGAGCAAAGCCATAAACACTTTTGCCGATCCGGGTATCAAATCAGCACACGTTTTAATCGTTCCCATTATAATATTAAGGATATAAATTGTAAGTCTTGTATAAGAGTGACACGTGGGCTGGTAGCATTGACAGATTTCAAAATTATGTAGAACTCACATTCACCAAAATACTATTTTATCCTGTTGAACACTAAATCTCTTCTACGGTAGTCAAAACCAAAATATAAATTTAGCTGACCCGCGCAACTTCGTCTCCTTCATATAAGATAAGAGAACTTACCCCGTTTTTGCAACATTTCATTGCTGCTCCACTCCTATTGGTCGTAGCGTGATTTTATATAGCCTTCCTCAATAAATGGGCTATCCAACACTAAAAGAATTTGTCAATTCTAACCAGTAGTTCTTGAGATTAGCACGTTCAAGCAAACAAAAAAACAAACTCTTCAGCTTTATAATATTAAGTATAGATTTATAACCTAGTGGCAGACCATGGGACTGCTACGCAGAGTTATCGAATTCGATCTCAAAGCGATAATTAACTGCTAAATGTGTGTATTTAACAGTTAATAATTATCGCTCGTTTTAATGGTGAAGAAAAATAACAAGGAAACTTGCCTGTCTTAGAGTTCTCCATTATGTTCTCGAAGATGTCACACTTCACACTGCGAAGAGGCTCGTGCCCAGCAGTGGGACAATTTATATACAGGTATGATATTATATACTAGCTATTTAAGACTGCGCCGAGCGTAAGACAGATAATGCCAGAGCTCGTGCGGCGCATATTCAAATCGGCGCGCGGCCGCCATAGTAAAATTATATCGAGGATTAGAAGTGCTTTTTTGATAAATATATATCTTTATTGTCGACCAATAACTTAAATATTTGGGACGGAAAAATTGTAATATAACTATTTATGTTTCATTTAAGCTGTAAAATAGGATAGATTGTCTACTGTTATAATCTAAAAATCACGTAACACGAGCATACGTCTTTTATTTTTTGTTTTTTATATTTTTTTTTTGCTCTCAAAATGACCACACTCCACCTGATGGTAAGCAGTCATGTGGTCTAAGAGCAGTGGCCTCCACATCGCCCCCACAGTAGCCGAGGCGATGTTGAGATCTCTACTTTGACGGCCTGAGAAGATGCTTTTTCACGCCCCGCTTAAAGAACCCAGGATTGAAGGAAGAAAGAAACACGTGCCTTGGCAGAGAATTCCATGCCTTAGTCGTTCGGCAGAGGTATGAGGACCCAAACTTTTTGGTACGCGCTCTAATCGACTCTACCGTGTAAGGATGGCATCTGAGCCCAGCACGCGTTATTCTGGATAGGAAAGGGGAGGGCGGGATAAGGTGGAATAACTCTTCAGAGCACTCCCCGTGGTATATTCTGTAGAAACATGCCAATGAGGCAATGTCCCTACGGAGTTGCAGAGGTTCCAGTGAACTCGTGACCTCTGGATCTCCGATGATACGGACAGCCCGCCGCTGTAACCGGTCGAGAGCGTCCAGCAAGTACTGCGCGGAGCCGTCCCAAAGATGAGAACAGTACTCCACGCAAGGGCGCACTTGTGCCTTATACAATAGGCACAGTTGCCCAGGCGTGAAGAACCGCCTCACCCTGTTCAGAACTCCGAGTTTTCGCGAAGCTTGCTTAATGACGCTCTTGATGTAGGTTTTGAGATTGGGATTAAGGGAGCGGCAAAGATCTATACCTAAGATGGAGAGGCGGTCACGTATCACCAGTGGAGTGCTCTTCAGAGAAGGGAGGGGAAGGAACGGAGACTTTTTTGTTGAGAACGCGCATGCCTGGGTCTTCTTGGCGTTGAACTCGACCAAGTTTTTGGCACCCCATTCATAGATGCGGTCCAAGGTCTGGTCAAAGTTTTGCATTGTTCGTGCAAATTTATGTAATTTTGTAGGCGAAAATATTAGTTATTTTAAGTGTTTTACACGGAATAATTGTAAACACAGTCATTGTTATGGTAAATGTATATTTTATATTTGTATTAAACAAAAAGTGTTGATTTTGTTCACTTGACTGTGACCGCCTGTGTTGGCACATTTCGCGCAGGCGCAGCCTTGAGCTCTAAATAACTAGCAGGTATTCTTGTGAATTCTTTCCGTTAAGCTAGAATATTTGTGTTAGTAGTGTGTTATGCTATTGATTGCAGTATTGCCTTACTGTTTTAATCTATACTGTGGCATCTTTCACAAATAGTATATTGAAAGATTATCGGGCATGTACAAAGATAACCGCATTCACCACTCCTTAAATCTTTTGTTAAATTGCTATTGAATTATAGTTCTTTTATTATTTTGCGTAAAGGAATGTCACATGTGGCAATACCATTCAATTGCACAAATGACACTGCGGGCAACCGGTCGCTTCGTCACTGCCTCCGCGCTGAGTCTTGTGAGTTCAAATCCCACATGGGACAATCATTTGTGTGAAAAAAAAGTATATTATATGTATGTTTATCCATTATCTAGTACACATAGTACAAGCTCTCCTTAGTTTGGGCTAGATGGTGTTGTGTGTATGTGATAGAATATTATTATTATTCTCTTTATTACTTTTTCTATCTAATAATTACATTTTTAAATATAAATATAAAAGCTATACATATTTAAAAATATAAAAACTGAAATGACCCACCGACATCGGGAACAGGGTCCAAGCTGCCGGTGGTTAGGGCTCCAGAGAGAGGAATCTCCTCACGATACGCGCCATGTCGAGCAGTACTGCCTTTTGGATCAAGGACTTGATTATTATTATTATTATATGGCAGACAAGCCTAATTTTTGGTTAGCCAATTTGTAGATTTAAACGCAGGACACACAAGGCATTAAAAATCGAGGCAGATTTGTTCTCTAAGATTCTACATAATTGCCAATAATTGGCAATTATGCAGAATCACTGCTTTATCCCAATGAATGAGTTTTTGCCAAGATCTTAAGGAATGTATAATAATAATGGAGTTATTCCACCTTATCCCGCCCTCCCTTTTCCTATACAGAACAACGCGTGCTGGGCTCAGATGCCATCCTTACACAGTAGAGTCGATTAGAGCGCGTACCAACAAGTTTGGGTCCTCATACCTCTGCCGAACGACCAAGGCATGGAATTCTCTGCCAAGGCACGTGTTTCCTTCTTCCTTCAATCCTGGGTCCTTTAAGCGGGGCGTGAAAAAGCACCTCGCCTCGGCTGCTATGAGGGCGGTGTGGAGGCCACTGCTCTTAGACCACACGACTGCTTACCATCAGGTGGAGTGTGGTCATTTTGACGAGCAAAAGAAAATAAAAATATTAAAAAAATACCTAATATGTCATAAATTATTTGTCTCTAATGGCATGTTTAACAAATATGTTTATGTCTATTCATTCCAAATGTCTTTATTTAGTCACGTTATTGACTAATCCGACGAAATCGTATTCATTTAAGTCTATTACCTCTATTTGTAAATTAATCCAAGGATTGTATTGATAATGCAATAATTTATTGATAAAAGGCCATCGTATTATGACTGAATTGATTGTAGTATTGTTGCTGAATACAGAGGCGGTCATATATAATATAATATATTATTACCTGCGATCAGTATAACTTTGTTGTTTATGTTTCTTTTGTACTTATCTCTGCATTTTTATAAACAGCCAGAGCCCTTGGAGTGCACTGAAGTTCACACTCAAAGTTAATGTTATTGAAATATATATTGGTTAATTGTCTCAGTACAAGCTAGGCTAATCTAGATTGTATTTAAAATTTGATTGAGATCCCAAAACCGCTAATGACGTTTTTGAAAAAGCTGTGGTTACTTCAATAAATCATACTTCCTACTAATATATCATGTTTTTTGTAGACCCTTACTTTATTAACGGATTTATAGAATAACAATGTAATATTAGAAACAGCCTGAAACACAGGTCTCTGAACTAGTTCAGGTAATAAAATGTAAAAACAGACTTTATAAACAAGACATATAAATTGTAAATGTTTTCCTTTAGATTAAATATAGTTTTAATGTGAATTTAATACAATAATTATAGCCTGTAATACGTTTTGAAAAAGACTTTTATTTATTGAACTAGCTTTTGCCCGCGGCTTCACTCGCGATCTGTAACTTTTTATAGTTGATTCCTAGTTTGGTAAGTAGCATAACGGTCGAATAATATTTTAAATAACTTTCGTTCGTAATAGTACCTAGTTTATTTCTATAGCATATGCCCCCGCGGCTTTGCTCGCGATTAGTTTATAACTGGCCTCATAACCGGGACGGCCAACAAAAAAGGTAGCAGGATTACCGCTAGTGACGCTGGCGTTGATTGCAACAAATGCTCACAAAGATAATCGTGACAGGGACGACCGATAGTCACCGCAGGACATCAATTGAGAGCTTCAGCATACACAACATTGTCAGTGAGCCCATCCGGAATATGAACATAAAGGTTCCTTGGACTCGAGAAAGAGCGACGTAAAGTTGACCATGTGAAAAACAACTCGCGCTAAGATCTACGCCAGCACGGTTCAAGCCAAATTCGACCTTCGACCTTATATTTATAGCGCAACGTTAGTGAACTGCGGGTGACATAAAGGGCGACAAACTTATTATTTGCGGTTAGTACAGTAACCGTATCTAGGGATTGAACCGCAAAATTAAGTTTGTTTATTATTGTATAATTATACTTTTCCGGGATAAAAAGTACCCAGTGATAGCCTAGAATATTAAATACGAAGTTTCATCGTAATCGAACTGGTGGTTTTTGCGTGATGCTTGAGCAAACAGACAGACAACAATTTTTTTAATCACATTTTTGCTTTCGGTTTCGATCTAGTAACACCCCCTGCCATTTACTTTTTTAAGGGATTAAATATACTGATCATCAAAAATACTAATTGGTCAGCAAATATTGCACAGCATAACGAGCATCTATACGCCTCAAATCACTGCATTCCGTCTCGGAAGTGTTAGGTTATGTTAGGTTCCTTTTTTTAAACCCACCCAAAAATAGGAGCCCCGCGGTCGACTTATCTCTTTAAAGTTTGCTGGCCATGAGTTGCTGATCAATTAGCTATTTCTGCTCACAGATTATATTTTTCTGCTCACAAAAATACCAATGCTATTCTAACCATTTAAATAACACCCTTTTTTAATATTTTTAATGTACAGAATTTACACTACAGATTTATATGTATAGATAAAAATTTATTATAAATTTATTATTATTATTATTATTTAAAGTGTGAATGTTTGTGATGGTGTTTAGGTGTCAACTTTTGTAAAGGCCTGTTATTGGTCCTTACACCTTTAGTAGATAATTATAAAAAGCTTAAAAAGAAAAAGCTTACGAGTTAAAGTTAGGTATTGTTTCTATCTCTCGGCAATTGCTGTGGGACAGTTGCGAATGTACTCCAAGTATTTATTGCATTAATAATGATGCAATGAATAACATACTTGGAGTTCATTATATACTATATAAATAGTAACTGCCTCCGTGACGCACCGGTAGTGAATGCGACTGCTGTGCATGAGGTCTCGAGTTTGAATTCCGGGTCGGGCCAACAAAAAGTAATTGGGTTATTCTGCCAAGAACTCTCAATAGCAACCCGGTGTTAGCAAGTTGGCGGTATAATACACTTCCGTGTCTCGGAAAGATCACGTGCAGATGGCCAGTCTCCGATAAGATTCGCCGTGATCGAAATTCAGTCTGGAGGACATTATATAGAAAGAAATGTGACGAAAATTGCGACGCATGTGCATGTCCATTTTGTATTGTTGCTGCGTCTACAGAATAAGATATGTACGTTAACGAAACCGTTCAACTTTGTTATAGTATCTGAATCATGGAACTATTATCTGCTTAATATTTCCATGGCCAACTGTCACGGACTCAGTGAAAGAGTGCGAAGATAGCGTCGACGGTTGGGACGCCTTATGTCATGTTATGAGTAGTAGAGCCTCGCTGATTTCAGCATAAATGGGCCGGTTCGACCGGAGAAGGACTACCCTCTCACAGAATATCGACGTGAAATAGCAGTATTCCTACTGTTGTGTTTCGTTCGGTGAGTGCCGGAGGCCCAATCACCCCCTTTCCCCCATCTCGCTTCTTCTCCTTCCCATTTTCTTTCCTAGAGGGTCGGCAACGCGCAAGTGATGCCTCTGGTGTCGCAGGCGTCCATAGGCTACGGTGACCACTTACCATCAGGTGGGCCGTATGCTTGTTTGCCACATTAATTGTATAAAAAATATGAAGAGGTCAAAATTTCGTTATTTTTTGCGTAGGACGCAACATTTCTGAGATATTGTTAATATTCTAAAAAAAAATAATAAAGCGGCGAAGCGTGACGATGATTTGTTCACCCAAGAAGTGCTCAAAGCGCCTGAAGAAGATTTCAATTAAAAAAAAAGTATGTATTAAAATGATGCCATTGTTTCGATTCGCTCGAAATAGTAAGTTGAGTTCATGTTGCATTTGCAGTATCGTGTATCAAGTAGGTATGTTATTGTGAAGAAATACGCTGTGTTAGCTTTTAATAGAATTATAGTGCTGTTTTAAATTAATATTGAATTGAAATAATTAGTTGAGAATTGTTTGACCATTAAATAATCTTCAGACTAATTTTTGTTAAAGAAGGAAATATTGTAGCGACACTGCTGACGCGTTAGTTTTGTATAGACAGGCGCAAGTATGCAGTAGCGCCGCGCAGCAGTCGTTGTCTCCCCGCAACCACTAAGTTAGGAGTCAATCAATGAGAATTATAAAAAAAAATGCAACGGGGCGCCCCAAATCTGCCGGGGCTGCAGGATGAATGCGCGAGTGATCCCTGCGCCCCGGCCACAGATTGTGAGAAGGAACACCGTGGTAGGTTTAGTCGGTATTACCGGGATATCTCCATCTTTTCCCGGGTGAGTCCGACATAACCCCTCCGCCCGCCCTCGCGGAGGGGTATGCGCCAATTCATTCACCCACGTAAAAATAAAATAGTCAGTTTAATCGTAGTCCAATATGTATTTATATTATAAATGGTACCAGTAAATCTAATATATAACCATATCTAACAACAAAGTATTTCAATTGACTATCCGCAACAAGAACCCTTCTGAAAACCCCTACAAATTCTATAAATAAAAGAAAGGAAGGTGAAAAAGGAGCTATATTATTTTTATTTGCTTATAACAGTATAATATATGTATGTATATTATCAGTCCACTTATAAACCTAAACTTAGTCTAACTAACCAGTGAAGATCTACACTCTAGTGACCTATTTCTTCACAAAACAGTATCATTAGCTTTATAGATTTTCCTCGGCATGTCGTCTCATACCTTTCTAAATTATTACCTTCAGCGGAATATTTGCCAAATGACTCAAAAAGTATTTTTCTTATTATTTAACCATCTTTACTTTAACTTTTTCAGTATCACCGTTCGCTTCATCTATGTATCTGCCATGATTAAAATAGTCTTCAATCTCTTGTAGCGTCCTATCTTTGGTTTCTGGTAACACAAAATACAATATTAATAACGTAACTCCCATAATTAGTCCATAGATGAAGAACATGCCATGAACCTTCAGATGGACGAGTAGATATGGAGTAACCTGTAGGGCAAGCATGACGTTTATTGACAAACATATTCCCGCGATAGCAGAACCGACTCCTCGATGAGCTAAGGGGAACACCTCACCCAATAACGCCAAAGGTATTGGAGTACAGCCCAAATTAGCAAGAATAAAGAACGCCACGAAAATGCCCATCGGTATCCAAGGCTGGTCACTTGGAATCTGATTGTTGGAAGCCAGAGTTAAGTATGTACAGACTATCATGAGAACCGCAACGGCCGCAAATCCTGTTGAAAACAATAGATGACGTCGCTTCATAATCTTGACTAGAATCGAGGAGAAGACCGCACTGGCTGTGATGATGATATCAATGCCTAGCGTATAGTAAAAGGATTTCGATTTGTCACCAGACAATTCACCGATTATCTGCAGTGCATACGCTGGAAAAATATGTCTGCCACTTGCTTCTAATAATAACGCACTGACTGTAACTATAATCAAAGGCATCAAAAAATCTCTTTTAGTAAATTTCTTGAGTATTTCTATAATTTTGCCAGTTAAAGGCATTTTTACTTGTGGCTTTGACAATCTTTCCCTTTGAGCACTGATTAGATCATCCAGTTCTTTCTTAGAAGCTTCGGTTTTTTCTCGTAACCAGAAGAACGATTTTTTGCTCTTGTCAAAGTCACCTTTTGATGCCAACCAAGCAGGCGATTCGGGCCATGTGAAGACTATTATAACAGCGAGAACGTGAGGTATAACAGCCAATAAAGCAATAGTCCTCCACATTAAAAAATGATCCAAGATGTGCACTGACAGGCCTCCAACACAAACTGATGCAGTTTTAAAATTCAGAAACACTCCTCTATATTTTGGGCTAGAATATTCTCCAATGACTATCGCTCCTAGAGAAACCGTGGCCCCAGCTGTAAATCCTCCTAAAATCCTGCCAACTATAAGTACTAGGACGTCCTCTGCGAAGTAGATGGCAAGCCAACCGGCAATGCCTGGCAGGATAACCAGTAAGTGTGCCATCTTTCGACCGTAGAAGTCCATGAGAAATGATGATATGAAGAATCCTGGTATGCCAGATAAACCACAAGATGAAGCTGAAATAAAGAAATAAGGAGTATTAAATTAATATTTTTAAAGTGATAGGTAAACTTGCTGTCTAAAATTGCACCGGAACCGCGCTTATAAACTTAACGAAAAGAGAAGCGCGAGCTAAGTTTACACAGTGAGTAACTATATATACAAGTTTCTGTAGTCAACCAGCACGCCCGCGGCCCACCAGACTCGATCACCTAATCAAGTCGGAAGATCCTTCTTTTGAGTTAGATCATCACACATAATTTTTTGCTGATGAGTATAAGCCTCCACACTCATCAGCAAACGAATACAATAAGGTTCCTACATCAAAAAAAGAATTGTTTTACCCGCGGACAGTTAATTTTTGACACATATTCTATGAGAAATATGTCTAAGTAGGCAAAATGACTTGTATCTCGAATATAGGGAACGGGCCTAAAACAGGTCCAATCACACTACCTAGTGGTACTTTTTCATTCAGCTATACTTTATCTCAAATGTGCCAGTACTCAATTCCTATTGAAGTACTCGAATTCACAGCATTGATTTAGTTTGATAGATAACTTTCTATCTAATAATATTAAATCTAGCTCTTACAGTTAAAGAATGCTCCAATAATTCTACTACTACTAAATCTATTGTTATAGTAGATGTAAATAAAATGTTTGTATGTTCGTTTTCTACTATATTTTTGAAGTGAAAACTTCTTTAGGCGCGTTGAGCACTTCTTGGGTGAACAAAAATCATAGAACTCGCGTCATCGTCACGCTTCCACGCTTTACATTTTTGAATTATTTTAGAATACTAGCGGCCGCCTAGGGCTCGAAATTCGACCAATAATATTGCTGATATATGTCATTATATATTTATATATGTAACCATGGTTACGCGCTTCGACTGCGTGTGTCAAATACACGCATTCTATTTTTGAATTATTTTTGGTTTATAATTTGGTTTATAAAGAAGTGTTTATGATCAAGGATTAAAGTTTTCACTTCTATCGGCGGGAGTTCCCAAAGACTGCCCCAATTTTTTTTTACCATAATATATAGTTTTGGCCGGCCTCGGTGGCGTAGTGGTTAGTGTAACCGACTGCCACGCCTGAGGTCGCGGGTTCGATTCCCGCACAAGTCAAACATTTGTGTGCATGAACATGGATGTTTGTCTTGGTCTGGGTGTTTCTATGTATAATATGTATGTATTTACAAAAAAAAAGTATATATGTATGTTTATCCATTGTCTAGTACCCATAGTACAAGCTCTGCTTAGTTTGGGCTAGATGGTGTTGTGTTTATGTGGTAGAATATTATTATTATTATTATTATGGGTTATAAAATATTTCAAATCTCAGCTTTGATGCTGGTGGGTGTGAAACTGTCACGGGCTTATGCCAAGTGGGTCGGTTCATTGAGTATTGTTGTAGGTGTCTGAGTAGTGGATGTTAGGAATCGCCGGACTATAGAGCAAGTGTCGATGATAACAGATTTCTGTAGTTTTATGTATGAATTTTTATGTAAGTCTAATTCTTTTAGTGATGTATGTAATGACTTTGGAATGAGTCCTGTAGATGAAATTATGATTGGAATAATTTTAACTGTATGCTGATGCCACATTTGTCTTATTTCATCTGCTAATGGTATATATTTTTGAATTTTCTCCGTGTATTTTTTTCTAATATTTTCAGAGTTTGGTATTGATATATCTATTAGGTATGTGATTTTTTCTTGTTTGAGTGTAAGGGTGATGTCTGGTCTATTATTTGTAGTTGTTTTGTCTGTTATAATGTCTCGATCCCAGTAAAGTTTAGCGTGTTCGTTGTTTAGTACGTTTTTTGGTTTATATTTATAATATGGTTCTGTTTTATCTTCTAGTTTATATTTTATAGCTAAGAGTGAATGAATTTGTTTTGCAACATTATTGTGTCTTTCTGTGTATTGTTTGTTCGCTAAAAAGGGGCATCCTCCTGTAATGTGGTCTATTGTTTCTTGATTTGTGTTACATAACCTGCACCTGTCTGATACTACTGTAGGGTCTTTTATTATATATTTTTGATAGTTCTTTGTTTTTATGATTTGGTCTTGGATTGCTACCATAAATCCTTCTGTTTCTTTATATATGTTTCCTCTATATAGCCACGCGTTTGATGCTTCTTTATCTATATATTCCTGTTGTAGTTGGTTTAGGTATTTTCCATGTAAAGATTTTTGTTTCCAGCTTGTAATTTTCTGATCATTTGTTATGTGGTCTTGTATAATATTAAAATTGATATCATTTAGTTTTAATGGTGTACCTGATGTGGGAATGTATGTGAGAGAGTTGTGAATGTGACTATCAGTGGCTTTATTATGCATATATGTGCGAATGTCGTGTATCTGTTTATTATGTAAGTTTTTAATATCAACTAGTCCTCTGCCTCCTAACTTTCTTTTAAGATTGAATCTTTCTGTAGCTGAGTGGATATGGTGTATAAGGTGTTTATTGCATGTTGTTCTAGTTACTCTATTTAGCCGATCTAAATCTGTAACTGACCATTAAATAATACCGAATGAGTAGGTTAAGACAGGAACTGCGTTTGTGTTAATTGCTTTTATTGTATTTCTACCTGATAACTCTGTCTTTAATATTTTATTTAACCTATCAATATATTTTATTTTCAGTTCTTCCTTTATCTTACTATGATCTAATCCTACACTTTGTGCATATCCTAAGTATTTATATGTATCTGTTATTTCCATTTTATCAATAAGTAAATTCTGCTGTGAATGTAGTATGTATGGGTCAGATTCGTGGTGTTTTCCTTTAATTATGCTATTTATTTTACATTTATCTGTTCCTAACTTCATTTTAATGTCTGAGCTAAAACTTTCAGTTAGTTCTAAAAGTCGGTTCATTTGTTGCCTATTAGCGGAACATAGTTTAATGTCGTCCATGTACAATAAATGTGATATTTTTATGTTACTTTCTCTGTGTATTATGTATCCTTGTCCAGACTCATTTAAGATTCGAGATAACGGATTTAAAGACATACAAAACCAAAGAGGACTTAAAGAATCCCCTTGGAATATACCTCTAGCTATTTTTATTAGATTGGACTTCATTGATCCTTTTTCTGTTTTTATATGGAGCACTGTAGTCCAGTTTTGCATTATCTTACAAAGGAACTCTACTAATTTAACATCTATCTTATATATTTTTAAAACTTGAAGTAACCATGAATGGGGTACACTATCAAATGCCTTTTGATAATCTATGTATGCATAATAAAGATTTCTGTGAGACTGCTTGACCTGATTATATATTTCGGTATCTATAACTAATTGTTCTTTGCACCCCTTTGATCCTTTCCTACAACCTTTTTGTTCTTCTGCTATAATTTTATGTTGTAACAAATGTGTGTTTATTTTGTATGAAATTATAGATGTAAGTAATTTGTATAGTGTTGGTAAGCATGTTATTGGTCGGTATTTAGCGGGATTTTTGGTATCTAAATCTTTTGGCTTTAAGAAAGTATTACCTTGCGTAAGAAACATGGGTAGTGTGTTCGGTTCTTGAAGGCATTTGCAATATGTTCATGGGTAGCTACAAAATATTTTAACCAGTAGTTCTGTATTTTATCAATTCAGGGTCTTTTTTATTGCTGATTCTACATCTAATTTATCTATTACAACTTCTGCCATCGGATCTAAATGTTGATTTTCTTCTATTTCCTCTTTAATCCAGGCTGCTTCAGAGTTATGTGTTACTTGCTTTGACCATATATTCTCCCAGAATGTCTGTACTTCCGTAATGTTAGGTGGATCTTTAATGCACACTTCTGTATTAAAATTTCTATAAAACAACTTTTGGTTGGTATTAAATGTTATATTATCTCTATGCCTCTGATTAGATTTTTTGTACCTACGTAATCTTTTTGATAAAGCTTGTAATTTTTGTGTATTTTTGTCCATAATTTCAACTGCTGCTTCTTTATTTTTGTAAAGTCTTTCCATTTTTATTTTATTTCTTATTGATAAGTTGTCCCTATTATTATTATTATTTGGAAACTGTTTTAATACTCGGCTAAAAGCCGGTGTTTTGATGACGGTTACGGGTTGACACCAAGTAGCCGCCATCTAAGATATAGTATGATCGTTTTGTTCTGTATTTTGCGGTTCGGTTTCATCACTCTGCATACATTTTCGTACTATTCTACATGTGTTTAATATAGCTGCTTTTTGAATATTAATATACGTATTTGGTGTTAGGTCGAGCAATTTTAGACTATGGTGTAAATATTTTGGGATTACCCCGGTGGTGGATATAACAATCGGCACAATATAAACTTTGCTAACTTTCCAAATCCTTGTTATTTCTTCTTTCAGTTCAGTGTATTTGTTGATTTTCTCCGTAATTGTTTTTAAGAGGTTATGGGTGTTCGGTACTGCTATGTCAATTATGTGTGCTGTGTTTTGTGATTTGTTGTGTATTGTGATATCAGGTCTATTAAAATGTATAGTCTTGTCGGTGAGTATGGCACGGTCGTAGTACATTTTGTGACTGTTGTTCTCTAATACGGAATTCGGGTTATATTTATAGTAGGGAGTATGTGTATCCTGTATAAGTTTATATTAACATAAACACATTAACAGAAGTAACAGTTATTCGTGACTTAGGAGTATACTTGGATAGTAAACTTAATTTTATAAATCATATAGACCAAATGCTTAATTCAGCTTACCGAGCTCTTGGCTTTATCTTGAGATCTTCAAAAGAATTTAAAAAACCAACCACTACATTACTTTTATTCAACAGTTACGTACGAAGCCAACTTGAATATTGCAGCACGGTGTGGAATCCTTCGTACCAAGTCCACATAAGTCGCATTGAAAGGGTTCAAAAGAGACTTGTCCGTCATCTAGCGTTTAGGTTTAAAGTAAGAAATTGTAGATCTTACGAACACAGACTAAATCACTTCAAACTCAAAGATTTAAAATCTCGCCGCACTATCTCCGACATGTTGTTCCTGTATAAGTTATTCAATAATGGCATTGACTGTCCAGATCTTCTTAGCAAATTACGCATTAACGTCCCTTCTCGTATTCCTCGTTATCCCAGCCCTTTACTGAAAGCCCCTCAACACAGAACAAATCTAGGTAAACACTCGCCGATTGTTAGGATGACCAATCAATACAACTCACTGTCATGTTCTTCCGACGATATAGACATTTTCTCCAACAGCCTAAGTAAATTTAAGTTGCTGTTACACGCAAAACTTAATATTTAGTAAGTGTTGACCTACCTCCCCACTGTTCAACTCAATATATATAGTTTTTTTTATTTTTTATTTTAATTCTTGTTATTTTTACTTTAAATTGTATACTTTATTTCCATATTAAAAATTGATTGTTTGATATCTTAATGCAAGCTGTGGTCTCCCATAATTGAAGATGCACAAGGATTTGTATCTATTTATGTTTTATTTTTAGCATGTAAGGTGTAATCTTTGTTGGAGATCCAAATAAATAAATAAATAAATAAATAAATATTTAATTGCTAATTTTTGATGGATAATATTTACTATTTGGTTGTGGCGATGTGTATAATCAGTTTGCGTGAGGGTTGTGCATGCTCCTGTAATATGTTGTATAGTCTCAGGCTGCCTGTGGCATTTACGACATCTGTCATCTGTTAAATTAGTATCTTTAATAATATATTTTCTGTAATTTCTAGTATTAACTACTTGGTCCTGAATCGCTATGATAAAACCCTCGGTTTCCGGGAATAGATAACCGCTCGTGAGCCATCTGTTTGAGGCTTGTGAGTCTACATGCAATTGTTGCAGATCGTGTGGGTGACGACCAAGCAGCACCTTGCCTTTCCATTTTTCCATCTTATCTTTTTCGGGATCGTTCGGTTGGTTTCTTATTTGTAAGTTGTTAGGGCTTTCTGCTAAGTTAAGAGGGGTAAATTTAAAATCATTACTAATAATTGCTCTATGTAAATCACTTGTGTTTGCTTTATCAAAGAAGAATGACCTGAGATTAGTTATTTGCTTTTCCCACAGCCAAGTTATGTCTATGAGGCCTCTACCACCTTTTATGCGACTAAGGGACATTCGTTCTATAGCTGATTTTGGGTGCAAATAGTTATTTCTTGTAAGTGTTGTGCGGGTTTTTATTTCAAGGCTATTTAAATCGGTCTTTGTCCATTTAACTATTCCAAATGAGAATGTTAGCATGGGGATGGCATAGGTATTAATTGCTTTAATGAGTCTTTTGCCTGAGAGCTGCGTTTTACAGATTCTAATTAGTCTATTTTTGTATTCTTCAGCGAGTGTCTTCTTTATAGCTGTGTGATCTAATTGTTTTGATTGATAATAACCGAGATATTTATATAAATCATCTGGTTCCATAGCTGTTATAGTTTGTCCTTCTTCTATTGCATAATCGCCTGCCATTATTTTTCCTTTTTTTATATTTAAAATCTTACATTTATCGAGTCCAAACTGCATTTTAATATCTTTACTAAATAGAGCTGTAGTATCAATTAGTTTCTTCATGTTTTTTGCTGAGCTGCTGTAGAGTTTAATATCATCCATATATATCAGATGTGCTATAGATGTTACATTAGTGTTATACTTTAGTCGGTATCCTACGTTCTGTTTATTTATCATGACAGACAGTGGGTTGAGAGCTAGGCAAAACCAAAGTGGGCTAAGCGAGTCACCTTGATAGATACCTTTCCGGATCTGAATTTCTCGTGTTATAATGGAAGTATGTGTATTGCGTAGGTGTATATTTGTTTTCCAGAATGACATAATATCTTTCAAAAAATGTACGAAATATGGGTTGATTTTATAAATATTTAAGATTTTTAGTAACCAACTGTGTGGAATACTATCGAATGCCTTACGGTAATCAATGTAAGTGCAATGCAAGTTCCTTTTATTTGTGTTCGCGTGTCTGTGTATAGTAGTATCTATTACTAATTGCTCTTTACATCCCATGTGGTTCCGCCTGCATCCTTTCTGTTCCTCCGATATTATACTGTTAGCTTCAATATGTGCATTAATTCTGTTAGTAATTGTAGCTGTTAAAATTTTATAGATTGTCGGAAGGCATGTTATTGGTCGGTACTGTGATGGATCATTTGTATTTTTGCTCTTAGGAATTATGTAAGTTATTCCTTTTGCTAAAAATGGCGGTATTGCTTGCTTTTTCAGTATAATATCAGTGAAACAATTCGCTATTGATTTGTGTAGTGTATGTAAATATTTAAACCAAAAGTTATGTAATTTATTAATACCCGGCGATTTCCAGTTATGAAGTCTAGTGGTAACGGTCTTAATATCAGCTTCCTCTATCTCACTAAATCCCATTTCATCTATTTCTAACCACCTTAATTCTTCTTCTTCAATCCAAACTGCTTTTTCATTATGAAGGCTTTCTTTTTCCCATATATCTGACCAAAATTCTTCTACTTGTTCTTTAGTTATTATTGTTTCCATATTATTACTATTATCAAGTTTGTTATCTTTCAATTGTCTGTAAAATGTTTTTTCGCTAGTGGCGAACAGTTTATTGTGTTGTTTTCTTTGAAGTGCTTTCTTATACCTAGTTAATCTGTGTGCTTTAAGCGATAGCTTTTGTTTAAGGGTGTCAAGGTATTCTTCTGGCGTTTTATTATTATTTTCATGTCTCGTGTGTACTTTGCAATTTTTAAATATCTTTTCTATCGCAGCCTCTATTCTTTTTGATCTATTGCCTCTAATGTATTGTGTAAGTCTACCTATATCTGACCTTAACCTAGAAATGTCTTTCTGTAGTCTAATTTGCCACGGGGGCTCGAAATATTCTTTTTGTGTTGCGCGATTGGGTTAAGTGTATATTTTGTAGCCTAGTTCTTCTGTTACAACACTTGCGGTGCAATATATCAACGTGTGAATATCAGTTAGTAGTATATTTTCTGTCAAAAATCGGTCCAGTATGTTATTGTTAAATATTGCGAGTAAATTAGTTAGTCGTTTGCTATAAGCTAATTTTGGTAGTTTAGGCCTCATGATGGGATCCATTCCACCATATTCTAGTAGCTTAGATTCTAATTGGTTCTTCAATTTAATTACTATTGCATCGTCTAGTGGGTCCTGTTCTAAGATTTCTAATTCAGATTCTAGTTGTAAGTTAATGTTGTTTGTGTAGATATATGAGAAATATGAGTAGTAGCTGTGTGATCTAAGTGAAGTACTGATTGTGCTCAATGTAATTGAGAATTCTGTTCTGAGTAAGTTGCCGCGATGGTATTTGATAGAAGATCACTCATGATGTCTATTTGAGTAGGTGATTCTAATACTTGATTATTATTTTGTTGGTGAGTATTTGACAAATGTTGCTCGACTTCCTGTTTAATCTGATTCAGTAGTTCTTCTGATAGATATTTGTTTCTAACTATCATGCATCTCTGGTCTGAAATTCTCTGTTCTGTCACTTGGATTTCGGGATATTGCTTTACGAACAATTGGTGCAGTGTTTTCCTATAGCAAGTCATATCGGATTCTAGTTTAGTAATTAAATAATAAGTACGCATGATGAAAATATTAACATCTTGTGGCCATTTCATGCGTACTCTAGCTTTTCCAGCCTTAGTGGACGCAGGTAAAAAGGTATTGACCTCCTGCGTAACATCTAAAGTTGGAGTAGGTGTACCGCGTGAGTTTTCATCTACGGAAGACACCGACGTTGGGATATATGAAACTGTAGAAGGGCTATAAGGCTCTGCTATTGAAAGGGGTGTTAAAGAATTTATACTATTGCTGTCATTGTCAGTCTGTCTGTCATCAGTTTGGTTGGCTGTAGTATTTTCGGGTGACCCGGAGGGAGCCCGCCTATTCAACTCCTCTCCGCTGACGGTTCCTATGCTGTGACACCCAGCGTCAGCTCCAGGTGTGCCCCGGCGATCGCCCCCGGGAAGCGGTCCTAAACGTTTACTCCTTAGAATCACCTCCATAATCATGGGTTCCCAGAGCCATGTTAGCCGTGCCAGTTATAATAAAGTATCACGTGTCCGCCCCCCACGTGAGTCAGATATTCGACTCGGACGTATGGTTGGATTATAGGGGGCTTATTATTATTATTATTATACTTTATTTTTTAACACAGCTAAGGTGGTAAACAGTCATCTGATGGTAAATGGTTACCATAGCCTATGGACGCCTGCGACACCAGAGGCATCACTTGCGCGTTGCCGACCCTTTAGGAAAGGAAGTGGGAAGGATAAGAAGCGGGATGGGGGAAAGAGGGTGATTGGGCCTCCGGCACTCTCACTCACCGAATGAAACACAACAGTAGGAATATTGCTATTTCACGTCGATATTCTGTGAGAGGGTAGTCTTTCCCCGGTCGAGCCAGCCCATTCATACTCAAATCAGTGAGGCCTACTCGTAAAAATGGTTACAATGTACCTACTGTCTAAACTGTAAATGCTGTGTTAATCTGTAAGTCGCAATCGTTGTATCTTAGAACTTCAGTATCTAAAATTTTACGATTAATGTTATAAAATAATGTTTACCAATCCACGAAGCTGTGTGGAGATCTGCCTTTATTGATGATGTAGGGTGCTGTAGTGCTGGCAGTAGAGTGCTGGTATAGCTCAACACCATTCCTTGTCCGATCATGTTTGCCCACACAGCTGACACGGCCCATGCCTGCAAAGGAAATGATTTTCCATCTAAGAAAACATAAGCATAATTTTTTTAGCCTTTAATAGCCCAATCGTTAAGAATGGTAATCCTAACTTTTATTTTAAATGAGAATGTGAGTGTGTTTGTTTGTTTCTTGCATTATCACATCTTAACTAATCGACCGGTCATCACAAAATTTCACATAGACGTTGTCAGAGGTACATAATATGACATAGGGTTCCTTAGAGATAACATCTATCGACACAATGTAGATTAACGTGAGTGAAGCCGCGGGCATAATCTAATAGTCTTTATTTTTATATTATGGCTGCGAGCCATGGAGGCCAAGGAGTAATCATAAACGAAGATGAAACCGCGGGGGATATCCAGATACCCTCAGGGGTATATACGGTTGCTTTACGATAGCAAAAATACCACACTCATTACTTACTGTACATCATTAGTTACTGTAGTCGTATAGTATTAACAGAATACTCTTATTTTCATTCTGAAATATGATGCAACACGTTTATTAGAGCTGTTCATGAGTCAGTAAGTAAGTATTTTATTTTTCAAAATATAGGTACACAAAATACAGACAAATATTATAACACAGCAAAAAAAAAAGTACATATATAATGAAAAACGAGGTTACCACTCAGGTTTATTGTTGGTTTGCGGTTTATACCTCGAACCAACCCTGATGTTATGTGGTAACACTGGTAACCCCAAGTGACGCCCGGACGTACAATCAGCTACTCTTTAAAATGTTCCAAATTCAAAAATACCCTGACTGCTGACCCCCTGCTGGCTTTTGCCCGCGAAGTCGTATGCATGGAATTAGAAAGCAGGCACCTATCTACATATATTTTATTTTATTCAATTATCTTTAATTTAATTATTACAATTATTATTTTTTCATTATTTAATTATAATGACTGTGTTTGTATTTTAAGTTTTTGTTAATTTTTATAATAATTAATAATTGTCATTTCAGTTTCCTTTTTTAATATAATTTATATGTACACACTATGCATATAGTTTGTTATGATTATTATTAGGTTTTTATTTAAATGCCATTATTTGTTTGTATGTTTGTTAAATGTCATTAATCTCACTTTTTAGTAATTTTACAAACAAGCATAGATATTTTTTTTTGTTAATACTTACCTTGGGGTGTAAGTAAGGCAGCACATGTATCTGTATTTCTGTTTTATCACAATATTTTGGTTAGTGTATGCTTTGTCGGTTGTCCATAAATAAATAAATATTTTTCTTTCCTAATCTATAGGCATTTATTTATTAATTTATTTATTTGGACAACCAACAAGAACATACACCTTAAAAGCTAAGTTTCAAAGTTAGTGGTTTACAAGTATTGGTGCTGCCTTAATTACAGGTTGCCACGGAAAGCAAATTACAAACGATAGTTGGGAGCATAAGGCTTCCCAGAACTTAAAAAAAAACTTATATAAACAATTTCTTACATAGTTAGCATACACTAAAAGAACAAAACTTTATGCTACTGTATATCAGCTTAGTGATAATAATATTTTCTTTTTAAAAGTTGGTAAACTTAGACTAAATATATCAATTTCCTTATTTTTACTAACAGAGTTATATTCCGATTGGAGCCTATTTATAGGAGAGAAAAAGCCTAGGTTAGTTTTGGATCGCTTAGGTGTAAACAAGGAATATCTAGACAGCCGTGGAAGTTTATGAGTGATTGTAATATTAAGTTTCTGTAGCAGATGAGGACAATTTATATTA
Organism: Catocala sponsa; assembly: GCA_963564715.1. Lineage (NCBI taxonomy): Eukaryota > Metazoa > Arthropoda > Insecta > Lepidoptera > Erebidae > Catocala > Catocala sponsa. The sequence continues at coordinate 4,701,271 of OY751352.1, forward strand.
CCATTGACTAATTTATGTAAAAAAGATAAATTTAAAATTTTACGGCGTTTTTTAAGTGATGTTATATTGAAATGAGTTAATCAGTTTGTGTAACTAGTTAGCTTCTTTGACAAATTAAATTTATATGTCAAGTGGTACACAAATCTTTTTTGGACACGTTCAATTTTATTAGAATGTATGCAGGCATGTTCTATATGTCCTCGGTTACTACGTATATTAAATATACGTTTGTAGATAGATAATAATATATTCATTGATAACACTTATAGATAGATATATCGGAGACTACGATAATTTAGCGATAATATGACACTCAATTGATTTCATTGTATGAGCGCGAGCGGGCAACGCCGTGACGTCGACGAGTCACGTAAGTGGAATCGTTTGGTGGGTTCATGGGGCAGTCGTTCGCAAGCTACGAAGATGATCGGACATTCATTCTCTCGGCTCAAACTGTAATTAGTGGTAATATTTCTATTCTGAAACTATTTAGTGTACCTACGTCTGTAAATGCTGTGTAATAAAGAGGTTGTGAGAAGTGTATAGTAGCGGTTTGAAATTTATGTCATGAACCGGCTACCAAAGAATCATACTGAAGTCGGCTGTGCCGATAACTTCATGCATACTCCCTAAGATATATTAATTGATAAATAGCTAATGTATAACCAAAACCCTTATTACTACTAAGCGGCATATAAAGATGAAACATGCACTTAGAGTTAGTCCTTCAGCAAGACTGTGAAAACTGTATTGAACGTCAGGCATTAGTTTCCACTTAAAGCGCTTAGTAACATATAGACATATTATCGCAAATTTATGATACCTATGTCTCATATAATTATATGCGACTAGCTATTGCCGCATTCGCTCGCGTTAATTTAGAATTTGACAATCAATTCGGGTTGTACTCTGCTTGTAATAATATAATTCAATCATGATTCGAAAGACACGTGGCGCCATCTATTATCATAAGAACGTTATTGTTGTTTTCCTCGGGAACAGTACTTTTTTTCGGGATGAAAGGTAGCCTATGTCCGTTTCTGTACACCTGACAAAGTATATGCAAAATTTCAGGATGATCGGTTCAGTGGTTTAGGCGTGAAAAGGTAACAAACAAACAAACTCATTTTCGCTTTTATAATATTAGTTAGGGTAATATAACTATATCTATGCGAATATAAACCGTTACTAACTGACTATGTCAATACATCACTACATAAATTATAAAACGAACTCCTTCGCCGTTAACTGTTTGTCTGTTCGTAATAAACTCAAAAGTATTACCTAATCGAAATTGGCTATTTAGACGGTCTGAGATCACGACAATGTTTTTGGAATGTAGTCATTCAATTTGTTGTGGCTTTACGTAAAAACTACAAACCGACTTGTGTTGCAACTCTCAGAAGCTATCAGCTTAGATTTCAACTTATAATGTTACATCTAATTCTTTTAAATAGAATGGGAGATATCCTGCATAGAGTGGTCACCTGCATCGCAAACAAATAGTACGTCTACGTGGTAGACATCGCGGGCATTTTTCCGTTACCCATGGTCGCATGAGATGAAAAGAGAGAGAAAATTTGGTTTTTATGTAAATTATAATGATGAAAAAGCAAATTCATGAACCAGGACTTCAAAGACATTGACAAACAGTTTCATTGGTTTATAAACATTTAGCGATTCAAAGATTGGCCAGTTTGTTACCTGCTTTTTCTCATGCAAGGTCTACTCCTTGAACAGGGTTTTTTCAATGCAAATTTTCTATTCCCTTTTTATTAATATATCTTATATATGTAGTTAATTGATGTCTCCAAGAACTTTTTGCACATTTTTATGGAAATAAAGATTTTTGACTTTGACTTTGAAAAAAGAAATCAATCAACTTGAACAAGAATGATTCGGAAAACTTACAGTTACTATCAAATGTATTAGCCAAAAGTAAAGTGATAACTAGTGAAAATGGTCATTCTGTGGAAATAAACAGTATTAGCCTTTCTCGGCTAATACTACTACTAAGAAATAAAACAAAACTAAGATGGGTATTAACTTAAAAGTACAGACTCCGTTTTTAACCGTGCGTGACAAACAAACTCACATTCGCATTTGTAATATTAGTTAGGATGGTCGCCTAGCCAGTGCCACTACTCCGAGTGTTCAAACCCCACACGGGACAAACATTTGTGTGATCCACAAATGTTTGTCCAGAGTCTGGATGTTCGTTGTGTCCGTGGTTGAATGTTTGTAGAGTCCCCCGCGGAACAGGAATTATTATTACTGCAGGAGTTGTCCTATTTAAAAGTTAAAATGTTATTTTCTCTGAGATTAATTTGGATAAGCATAATAATTATTTTAATTACACGTGTAATCACCAAATATTTTAGATATTTTTACTTAATTTTTGAGCCTACTTATAATATAAGCCTAACTATATGTATTTATTTATTTATTTGGGAAAACAAACAGATACATACAATTCTTAAATTAAATAATTTACAATAAAAGATGGTGGTAAGTATGTGCCTCACAACGTTATCCACGTGTTAATGTGTATGTATATAATAATATATTGTTTAGCTATGTTCAAATTGTACGTCTGCTATGAATATATCAGGATCATCAGTTGACATGGTGCAAATTATTATAGTCCACCATTGCCTAACTTCTTTTCGTGAAAATATTTAAATCCAAATCCTAACATAATATTCATTGAATTTTAAGTTAGGATATGGATATTATCTAACTTAATATTATAAATGCGAATGTGAGTGTGTTTGTTACGCTTTCACGCCTCAACTACTCGACCGATCATAATGACATTTCGCTTACACGTTGTCGGGGGAACAGGAAAGGACATAGGATTCCTTTTATCCAGGCAAAGTACTGTTACTTATCTTATTTTTTTTTACATCTGCTATGATGTAAAAAAAAAATAAGATAGCAAAGCTGCGGGCATAATCTAGCAAATAACTATATTACATGATAAAACTTACCTGTCTAAAAAACGGAGCTACCATTATAACACAATACAACCACACATCGTCGCACTAGATAGAACAATAATTATCACTGAACGATATCGCACAAACTATATCGTACTGACAATAATATTATGTTGTACAGATCTTGGTTTAATCCTTTTTATTATGCTTGTTTTAACTGAAGATAAGGCTACGTCATTTTGAAATATAGCAGTTCATTGAATTAGTAGCACAGTTGAAGTATTATTCTCATAAAATAATATTGTCTTACGTTTGAAAGCGAATGTTATTGAAATTGTTTAATTACAAAGTAGTTTCACTGTTTACAGATTGACTGATATGAGGATGGTGTGGAGGCCACTGCTCTTGGACCACATGATCGCTTACCATCGGGAGAAGTATGGTAATTTTGACAAACAAAATAAAAATAAAAAATAAGATTTTATTACGGTTTATTAAAAAAAGTCAGTATTGGGTTTCTTAATAAATCGAGATAAAATGCGTAAGCAGCATATTCAATTAATATAAAAAGCGCTAAAAGTTTCGTGTCTTAATTAAATGTCTAATTGAATAATTTTATACTATTATTTCACACAGGCGAAGCAGTTACGACAAACGACCGGAGATGGCGGTTTACACGATCTTACACTACTCCATACAATCCTGAATCTCGCAAGCGAAGTTTACAATACGAGCTACTTTTATTACTATACCTGAAAGTTGCCGATATCAACCATAGGGTTGCACTCGTAGCTGGGTCTCCCTTACGAAGACTTACCCGGTCGGCCAACCTCAAGGGCGCGTGATCCCAAAGACTGGTTCATTGCAGTGGGCCGCGAAGAAAACCACCTTCACAAGTTTAAGGAGACCACCTCTGCAAGGTTCTTAAGGGAGGAGAAGATTAAGCTGAACTATATGGCCACGGTCCGCACGGCACGATCACTTGTCTTGATGTTTTTCTTGGTCTGGGTGTTTCTATGTATAATATGTATCTATTTACAAAAAAAAGTATATATGTAGGTATGTTTATCCATTGTCTAGTACCCATAGTACAAGCTCTGCTTAGTTTGGGCTAGATGGTGTAGTGTGTATGTGATAGAATATTATTATTATTACTTAGCCTAATTGGAAGATCCCCGTTTTGTATTGGAGGAACATTACACGTTCCTCCACAAAACTAATACGAGGTTTCAATTGCCGTTTGATTGACCTGATTTTCTAATTCTTCCCGAAAAACAATATACATTGGTTTCGACTGTTTTCTATTTTGCCAAAGGCGTATAATGGATATCAAACTGCTTTCTTTCCAGCTGCAGTTCGAAAGTAACTGGGACAAGTAAATCATGATATAAGTAATTTTATTGTGCATTTTTGTAGAACATGTGAATGGTATCCCATGCATCAAAAGCATACTTTTATACTAGAAAAATTGTATCAAGGTGTTGATGTTTTTGTTTTTAAATAGGGATGACTTTATTTTTACAGTATTAGTTTGAGATTCTGGTAGCGTAGTTTTTTTATTTTTTTTTTATTTTGCTCGTCAAAATGACCACACTCCACCTGATGGTAAGCAGTCGTGTGGTCTAAGAGCAGTGGCCTCCACATCGCCCCCACAGTAGCCGAGGCGATGTTGAGGTCTCTACTTTGACGGCCTGAGAAGATGCTTTTTCACGCCCCGCTTAAAGAACCCAGGATTGAAGGAAGAAGGAAACACGTGCCTTGGCAGAGAATTCCATACCTTGGTCGTTCGGCAGAGATATGAGGACCCAAACTTTTTGGTACGCGCTCTAATCGACTCTTCCGTGTAAGGATGGCATCTGAGCCCAGCACGCGTTGTTCTGGATAGGAAAGGGGAGGGCGGGATAAGGTGGAATAACTCTTCAGAGCACTCCCCGTGGTATATTCTGTAGAAACATGTCAATGAGGCAATGTCTCTACGGAGTTGCAGAGGTTCCAGTGAACTCGTGACCTCTGGATCTCCGATGATACGGACAGCCCGCCGCTGTAACCGGTCGAGAGCGTCCAGCAAGTACTGCGCGGAGCCATCCCAAAGATGAGAACAGTACTCCACGCAAGGGCGCACTTGTGACTTATAAAATAGGCACAGTTGCCCAGGCGTGAAGAACCGCCTCACCCTGTTCAGAACTCCGAGTTTTCGCGAAGCTTGCTTAATGACGCTCTCGATATAGGTTTTCTGATTAAGGGAGCGGCAAAGATCCATACCTAAGATGGAGAGGCTGTCACGTATCACCAGTAGAGTGTTCTTCAGACAAGGGAGGGGAAGGAACGGAGACTTTTTTGTTGAGAACGCGCATGCCTGGGTCTTCTTGGCGTTGAACTCGACCAAGTTCTTGGCACCCCATTCATAGATGCGGTCCAAGGTCCGGTCAAGTTCACCGACAAGATTCTGCCTTTTCCCCTCAACCACAGCCTGTTTGGCCCCAGGATGTCCGAGATATCGCCCATGCACGGTACTGTCGTCCGCATAACAATGTATGTTGCCGAGATTCAACATATCATTGATATGCAGAAGAAAGAGCGTAGGGGATAAGACAGAACCCTGAGGCACTCCTGCATTGACCTGCATAAATTTGGAAGCGCGACCGTCGCAAAGGACCCGAATACGACGCTTCTGCAGGAAACTTGCAATCCAGGTGCACAGTTGAGGGGGCAAGCCATAGGCTGGAAGCTTGGAAAGAAGAGACCGGTGCCAGACTCTGTCGAAAGCTTTGGCTATGTCAAGGCTGATAGCCAAAGACTCACCGTGCTTGTCCATAGCCTCACCCCAGAGGTGCGTGACGAACGCTAGAAGATCACCCGTTGATCGTTTAGACCGAAAGCCGTATTGGCGATCATTGATCAACGATTGATCTTCCAGGTAGCGGACAATTTGGGTGTTTATAATCCGCTCGAACACCTTGGAAAGCACCGAGGTGATAGCTATGGGTCGATAGTTGCTTGGCTCGGAACGGTCCCCCTTTTTGGGAATCGGTTGAACGTTCGCTTCCTTCCAAGCCTCAGGCACAATGCCTGCGACGTAAGACGTCCGGTATAGGCGCGTAAGTGTGGGAGACAACTCCGCTGCACATTTTTTAAGAACCACAGCTGGGATGCCGTCAGGTCCACTGGCTTTCCGAACATCGAGAGACTGCAGTATCGCACGAACGGTTCGTTGCCTGATACATATATCAGGCATGGTGTAGCCGCAGTTGGCAATGTTAGGCGGCTGCGAACCGCAGTCATCGATTCGGGAGTTGGCCGCAAAGAGATTTGCAAGCAGATCTGCTTTCTCCTGCGGCCGATGAGCCAGTGATCCATTCGGATACCTCAGAGGGGGCAGCATGGTCTGGCAGAAGCAATCGCTAAAGTACAGCCATTGCGTCTAGTACTGTGGATACGACATACAAACTAAAAAAAAATTATGATCCGCAAAATGTTGTCCCGTGTATATCCTTTATGTCCGTTGTTTCAACGTTTGTAAAGGTCCTGCGAGACCGGAACTATTCCTACTTCTGTAGACGAATTTTCAAAGAAAATCAGAACTGAAAAAATTCTAGGTATGATTTATAATTTCCAAAATCTATGAGGACTTTCAGACAGATCGCGCTAGCAGTTAGAAAATTACCCACAGTAAGATAATAATGGAATTAGGATAATTTGAGATCTATCAGCATATAAATATAACCTAATCTAACAGGAAACACCGAATGGAAATCTGGGATTCAAACCTGAGAACTTACAAACTACTACAAACAAGCTCGAGCAATAAAGACCACAGGACGTAAGAGTAATAAACCACTGCAATTTGATAATACTCGTCGTAATTACTTTACTACGCCTATACACAACCTTATTTAAACATCTCATCACATTATATGCACATTATGGAGGCAGTCAAATAAACATATCAAAGATTAAATTAAGTTGTTTTCGCTATCTGCGTGTTATAATAGTTCTGTGTGGTGAGGATTATGAGAGCCTGAGTGTGTATAAATATATAAATCAATGTTTTACTTGGATGATATTAAAGTTAAAGGGATCTGTCTTTGATCAAATATACCTTAGATGCATATTCTCATACAAAAACCGCGTCAATATGTGGCACTGACCAGTTCTACGTATTTATAAGTGTACTTACTTATAATAACCATTGAACGCCCACTGAGAAACATTTTGTAATAGTTTAGTTAAAACGCGTCAATTAAAAGCGTCCTAAGTGTGTTAGTCGCGATACGCAAGCGTACAAGTATATGGTACGGTCTCCACCCGCTAACCGACACCACTACGGTGTCGATTCGCTCTCGCTTACGGGCAGCGCACGCAAGAGTAAGTGGGACAGGTGCGTAATACATGCATTTAAATTTAAACGACAATATCTTCAAATATATTATTTAAAGCGCCATATTCAACAAAATATAATAAATATTTCATAACAAAACTATACTTACCGAAAGTACGATATTCCATCCTTTTTTTGCACTTTTAGAGTATAGTTTTAGCATTTCTTCACTACACACTTTGGTATCGTGAAACGTGTGACTGCTATCGTGGTGGTAAAGTGGCTGCTAGCGAAATTGCGCATACGACTGATTTATGCACAATTTTGTTGGGGCCGTTTTTCGAGCGACGATCGTGCATCTATGGTACATTTGATGGTCTCTGTAAACGGTAACGATATTGTAATAAGTAAATGTGCGAACATGGAAAGGAGTTTTGTCACTTTTATTGGACAGGTCATAAACTTTGGACTTCGTACCTTTGTATACTCGCGCGCAAACGCATTACACATAATATACTCGCGCACGGTGTATTAGAACGAAAGTTGATCTCGTTTGTATTTTTGTAATAATATTGTTAGGAATCGGATGTGAAACAGCTTAAAAAAATAACAGACGCACTTTAACCTTTAAATAATCATTGAGTTATTCAAGAAATGCATTAACAAATAAAGTAAGAAATAATTGATATCACCCAACAGCGATCACACAGCACGTCCATTCCGTCCGCCGCTCGATGTCAAAGTGAGTCATTGCGCGCCGAGCGCGCTTTTATAGCACGCTCGATCGGATGATTCGTGACGTTACTTGTTTACGTCACATTCCGCAACTAACAATATTATTTTTTTATATAATTAGTTTTTATTTCAACGAGGTTATGATTAAATAAAAAACTAAAAAATATATATTTGTACTTTTCATTTATTTGGTACAAACAGATTTTTAATTATTCAGCCTCTTATGAAACGTATTTCATGCACTCTAAGGTAAATATCAAAATTAAACTTTCTTTTTTATGACAACTAAAAAAAACTAAGAAATATAATAAATCAAAATAGCAAAAACAATAATAAAATATAGAAAAGTATTAGTGACTAAAGGTTTCACTGATGTAACAATCAAAACATACCACAACCGCATGCTCGAGACAAAAGTATTTCTTGCATTTCATGCAGTTGTATCGTGTCTTTCGATTATTTTTTAAATACCAATATGTACAACGGTCTTTTTAATGGTTACCAGAAGATGAAGGTTGAGCATTATCAATTTTGCATGCTTCTAATAATATTCTCTGTCTCAGTGTTCTTAGCAAACTAAGGCGCGTTTTTTTTTTTTAGATGGGGCATTACTAGATCATATGAAAGCATCTCCAGAAACATCCCGCGGATGGTTTTTATGTTGACATTGTTGAGCCCATATATTATATAAGAATTTATCCCCGCAACATTCGCTGTAAAAAATAACCATCGGCCACCGATTAGTTCCTCTAGCATAGTTATAGGTCTCGCTCTCTCTCTCTCTTTTATCTACCTTGTCAACGCCCCCTTTTGTAGCATTGTAATCCATAATTATCTCTGGTTTTCCAGTTTGTTCATTTATTTGAGTATTTTTGTTAATTTTAATCTGTGTGGTATGTTAGTGTAGTTTTATTCTACTTTTGTTGATTTAAATATGTGTGCTCTATGTATTAATGTTTAAGTTACGTTCTGTTTTGTTTTATTATTTTAAATGTGTGTTTGTTAGCGTTTAATTTTTTATTATTGATCATAATTTACATGTGAAAACTTTTAATTGGCCGTATCTTATGTTATAAATATAGTAATATATAAGTGTATACTGTACCATTTTAGCAGTAAGTTTTCCAAAGACAATAAAATTAAAAAATCAACGTGCATACTAGAGACTAGTAGAACATTTTTATTTTTGTTTGGCACATATGAGACGAGAGTGCAGATAATGAATTGTTTATTTAAATTATTAACTAGTAGTTTTCACCCGCGGCTTCGCTCGCGTAAATGTAGGTTACGTTAGGTTAGGTTCGCAGCACTTCCGAAGGTTGGCCCCCAAATTGATGGGCGCGGCCGCAGGGTTGTCGCGGCTGCTACCTTCAATGCTACAATCTGGGACGGCCAAACGCCTCATGCAGGAGGCGCTTCATGAGGGTCGTGCGGGCGATGGCCCTAAACGGGAGCCCCATCTGGGGGCATAACCTGACGGGCCGTAACGCCTCCCTGCTGTGAAAGCCGCAGAGGGTGATGACCGTCAGGGTCGCGAGAGGGTACCGCACGATCTCTTTTGAGGCGGCAAGCCTCCTGGCCAGATCACTGCCCTGGGACCTGCAGGCCGGACTTCTCGCGTCGCTCTACCGGTGGCGCGGGGAAGCTCTGAAGCGGGGCTTTCGGCCGTTGCCGAGAGAGATGGAAGCGCGGCGGTCGGAGCTCCGCGACGTGCTAAGGGCGGACTGGGGGGAACGGCTTGCGTGACCGAGTGCAGGGCACGCCGCAATAGCGGCGGTAAGTCCAATTCTGGAGGAGTGGCTGGAGCGGTGCCATGGCGCCCTGACCTTCCGGCTGACGCAGGTCCTCACCGGGAATGGATCCTTCGGGAGGTACTTGTGTCGTATAGGCCGGGAGGAGACGTCCTGTTGTCACCACTGCGGTAACGGCCCCGAGGATACGGCGCTGCACACACTCGTGGAGTGTCCAGCTTGGGAGGAGCAGCGCCGATCGTTAACCGGGGCACTGGGTGTCCAGGTCCTCTCGCTGCCGGAAATGGTTCTGTCCATGGTCCGGAGCGAGGGTGCATGGGAGGCCGCCGTCGCCTTCTGCGAGGCAGTGATGTCCACGAAGGAGGAGGCGGAACGGGAGAGGGAGCTGGTCTCTCTCCATCCAAACCGCAGGAGACGTCCAGGGCGCCGCCGTAGGGCGCTCGCGGACCTCCAGCCACCCTAGGGAGCGGCCTGCGGGCGGTGGTCTTGGGCAGTCTGCCGCCCGAGCAGCACAGGCCCGAGGGAGGGGCGTAGCGCCCCGCGCCCCCCTCAGTGGAGGGGAGGGCTGTACCATCTGGACCTCCTCCAAACAGCTGGGGCCCGCCTAGTGTGGCGGGCCAAGACCTGTCGGTGTCGCGGTGAATGCTAGCGCGAATCCCGTGGCACGGACACTAGGTACTGGGTAACGTCGTCAGGGGTTCAGTGGGTATGGGGCCGGCCTCTCTGGCTCGAGTCCCATTCACCCGCGCCAAGCACGGGCGCGCGGACGGTGCGTAAACGCATTCCCCAGAAGTTAAAAAAAAGGGTTAGGTTTGCATCAGTTCTTTTTCCCTAATGAAAGGTGTCTATGTCTATGTCTATTCTACTATGTCCTATTCTGTACCCCTGACAACGTGTATGCAAAATTTCATGTTGATCGGTTGAGTAGTTAAGGCGTGAAAGCGTAACAAACAAACTCATTTTCGCATTTATATTATTAGTAAGGATGTACATATAAGCACAATTCTTTAAAACTAACTTATATCTAAAATAATATAATAAAACGGAATAAGAAAACTAAAACCCTCTAATAGGCGTCATAGAATTCCTTCGCATAGAGTGCAGTTGTTTCGGTGTTCAAATAAGCTGGACTTTTCTGTGCGGCCTTTATATTAGTGAACTCTTATGGAAGTTCCTGTAAATATTTGTCAATCGGAAAATCTCAGGAGACGAACAATCAGTCCTAACCAGATCTTTAGCATTCAACCGACCATTTCTCCTAGCACCAGCAAATAAGACTTACTTAATGACAAAGTTGAAATTGAAGCATTACTTGATCTTCAAGTAATGCTTTAATTTCCTATTTTTCAGTAAGACGACAGTCCCTAGTTCGTTTGAATTCCGATGAAAGACGCGCAATATGTTGATTAGTATATTGCGTAGCAAGATGAATAACTTTATCAGAAAAAAAAATGTGCATTTCTCTCATAAAATTAATTTTACTTACGTAAAATAGTAACACCTATACTTGCGATAGACGTTACTATTTTACATAAGTTAATTTCTTTTTGTTTTGAAACATTACTAAATAAAATGTATTAATTAATTTTAGTGGTATATATTATGTAGGTAATGAGTATAATTTATAACATTATTTTAGAAAATATTTTATTTGTTTTTCGTCAATTTTGACACCACAATGGACGAAGACATGATAATAGCGTTATTGCCAAGTGAAGATTCTGATATTGGTCTCACGAACCAGTAACAGCAATAAAGTAACACTTGCCCACTTGGAAACTGCGCTTACGCCGCACTAAACAATAGAGAACACCAAATAATGAGGCTACTACGAATCACAAAATCGCAGTGTAGGTTATGTAGGAAAAAACAGCAAATTATTGATTTGTCGGTCTGAGAGACCGACGCGCGAGTATGCGAAGGATAAAGTATACAGCGGGTAAAATGAATGGTTTTGGTAAACGTAAGGTTACTCCTCGGCCGTAGGGTCCTGAAGTAGGGAGCAGGGCTAGATTGGATGCGGAAGGTGACAGACTGGATGTCGTGAACGAGCTTATTAATTGATTGAAATTAAAAGCTGTAGTTATAGGTATTTAAATACATACGTAAAAAATATGAGTAAAACATAATGGACGTTTCTCATATATGGCTATGCATGGATACTAGATATAGGGTGGAAATTATGTCGCTATCTTTACGGAAACAACAACAGACAAGAAGATGTAATATTCCTCAAGTTCTTTTGCAACGCACTTGGACAGGGATAAAAGTGAACGGTGAGTACATGTACCTACGTTTAGCAACGACATCTGACCAGATGGGCTGATGTACTCAAAAAAGTGTCTGAATGCGAAAAGCGAAGAACAGGATGTTGTGATGCATAATGGGCAAGACCTATGTCCTTTATTGACTACAGCTTACAGTCAGCTACGGTATCAACACGTCTTCCATGAACGTCGTTCTCGACATCTTGTCCAGTGGTGTTCGTATTACCACCAGAAATATAACCATGCACCTCTCCTGGAACCTCAGAAATGCTTTCTGTGATATCGCTGTCATTGGTTTAGATACATCAGTGTATTTCACTAGTAAGTGATGTTCTGTTTTTTTTTATTATACGTACGTTACAATAACGATTAGTTTTCCGTAACAAAGTGGTAAATATTGCACCTTTATGGTCTGCCATTTCTCCGTTTCAGTGTTTCGATAATTGATCGATTTGTTATTTAAATCTATACTAATATTATAAAGAGGAAAAATATTTGCTTTTTTGTTTCGTTGTTTGTTTTTTAGTGAGGATTTAGCTCAAAAACAATTCAACGGATTTTAAAATTCTTTGACCATTATAAAGCTATATTATCACAGACTAACATAGCCATATTATTTAAAACAATAAGTACTGTTCCTAACGTAAACTAACCTAAACTACTTTTACGCGAGCGAAGCCGCGGGAAAAAACTAGTAAATAATACATTTTGGCCATCACTTTTCGAACTTCTTTTCAGATCATAACCTTGAAGATATGAAACAAGAAATCCCAAATGTTCGGTGTGAGATGCTATCCCTATAAATAAAAGAAGACAGTAGAATAGAAACGCATTTATTCTCTACGCAACATGGTACATATGAAAGCAATACAATAAAAGAGATAAGTAAATCTAATATCTGCACAGTATGTGTATATTGAACGAATAAAGAAAATTTAGTTCGTGAAGGAAGTCTTAAGTAGATTCAGTAGGTCTCTCAGGCCAGACAATGCTCTCGATCCACGGTATGTAGTGCGATATCCTGGTGTACACATCAGGCCTTGCGCCGCAGCGTTTTCCGAATGACGTCACGCCTACTGCTGTGTATAAGCAGTTTTGGTTGATAACTTGTATTGGACTACCTGCGTCTCCCTGCAAATATTAAAAGACACTTTGAATAAAAAATCTAATCAAGTAGTTTGATTCCGGTAAGGGTTATATGTTAATTTTGAAATTGGATGAGGTAGTTTAGTGTAGGCGTCCGTCGTTTCACACGGCAGGCCGAAACTTCGGCGGGGTCGCGATTGCATGGGAAAGTGATTCGCCGACCTCGCCTACTCTGGTTATGTCGAGGTATACCGTGGTAGGTTTAGTCGGTATTACCGGGATATCTTTCCCCCGGTGAGTCCGACATATCCTCTAAAACCGCCGTCGCCCCGCTGAGAGGTATGCGTCAAAGCATTCCCCCAAGTAAAAAAAGGGTTGTGTACCATTGTACAAGATAATTATAACACTATATTCTTTTTTACTATTTTTTGTTATAGCAGAAATAGAAATATACACATACACTCTGTGAAAATTTCAACTCTCTAGCTATAAAAACAATATAAAACATCCGCCTCCTGCATCGCTTCACCTCTGTTGTCTGAGTGTGGGCTATACGGTTCGTAAGATAGTATCCGCTGACAGACGAACAGCGCAGGCTTAGTAATATGGTTCTTTTGGATACTAAAAAGTATTTTGTTACTGCCAGCGGCATAAGACGCTAAACTAGCTTAAAAAAATTTAAAATTATTCTTTCATTCGTGGTAGTAACTGTTTCTATAAGAAGGGTAACTCTACTTTCCCTATTTTATTTTGCGTTGTACACCACCGTGCCCTTTAAATATTATGAGACACTTTAAAGAAAGTAGGTATTCAGGCGCACGAACGTTAGCAGCGATAGCCTAATATTGTCTTATGTTTACGCGAATGTTATACATTGAAATTAAACATTGAAATTAAGTATAAAGTTGTTTAAAAATTAACATAAATAGTTTAAAAATTAATCTAAATAAATCCGTATTTATACAATTTAATAAATCTTATAATAGTAATTTCAATATCAAACTAAGTATACCAAAACTCAAAGAAGTCACCCATACAAAATTCCTGGGCGTTACACTGGATGAAAACCTAAATTGGAAGACACACGTGGAACATGTGTCAAATAGAATAAATCGATTTGTTTACGCGCTCAAACAAATAAAAAATGTAACAAATATAAAAACGGCAACTACGTGTTACCACGCATATGTAGGGTCACTGTTACGCTACGGACTTATTATGTGGGGTAATAGTACTGATCAAAACAGAGTATTTGTCGCACAAAAAAAATGTATTAGAGCCATGTGTGGAATACAACCCGATGAATCGTGTCGTTCGAAGTTTAAAGAGCTTGGTTTGCTTCCGCTACCGTCTCTCTACATTTATGAAATTTGTAATTTTGTAAGGAAATATAAAGAATTATTTAAAACAGCAGACGATATAAATCCAAGGAGTAGACGAAACCCCCATAGACTTGTGCTTAGTGACGTTGCAAGGTTGAGTAAATATAATAAAAGCTGTCTAGTGATGTGTGTACGCATATTTAATAAGATACCTTGTCACTTAATAGGGTTAAATACTAGATTATTTAAAATACATTTATATAAATGGCTAAATGAAAATATTTTTTATTGTCTAAAAGAATTTATTGAAAATAAATTGTAACTTTGTGCCTACTAGACTATGTGTTAAATGTATTGCATGCTATGTTAAGCTAAACATGTGTAACTTATTTCACAATTGTAACATCTTTATATACCATGTTTGATGCAAATAAATATTATTATTATTATTATAAACAAACTTTATACCGATTTTATCGCGTTGTTTATTTATTATTAAACCCTATTATTACATAATTTTGAAACTTTAAACTTGTTCAGGTTTTGTATTACCCGTGCGAAATTGGGGTCGCTAGTTACATATTATAATTTAAGGACATTTTATTTATTATTTTAAACGTTTAACTAATATTGATATTGAAATTAAACAAGTTTACATATACGGCTTGTATCGCGTTGTTTATTTTTTATAAAACATTATTATTATAACATAATTTTGAAACTTAACTACTCAATAGTTTTTCAACAATTTGAATACTTTTAAGAATTGCTGTTTAGTTCTATTTAAGCTATTTAAATTTTAAAGACAATTTAGATTCAATTTTAATTTTACACTTTCCCCGACATTTCGGTTGCTTTTCAGCAGCAGCAGATAAAATCCGTATAAAGTTGTTTAATTTCAATCATTCGCGTAAACGTAAGATATTGTCTTACGTATAATTTATTATAATATCAATATCATATTTTAATATTGATATTATAATAAATTATTTATATTTAATTAACATATACGTTACATTAAAATCTATTCGCAAAGTAAAAACATGTACCAAAATATTAACTAACCAAAAACTTAAGCATCGTGTGATTTAACTATGAGATAAAATATAATTTAAAGCGCCGCAACTAATTTTATTTAAATAATATATTGCTATTATACAAATTTAGTATTAAGAACTTAAAAAAATTAATATGTCCAATCTATCATTTTTACGTGCAAATACTGAAGGAAGTCGTTGCATCTTTATAATATGATATCGTCAATAACAGTGAGCGCAATATAGAATTTACCTGACAGGAGCCAACTCCGTTGTCATGAGCGCGGTAGCACATCATCGTGCTGTAGTTCAATCCCTGTGGTAAATTTCCATTAAGTGGGTACTCAGCATCACAATCCGGTTCGGGGACTGCCTGAAGTTGTACCTGTATGATCATTATATTAGTGCTTTGATAAGAAAGACGCAGTGAAAGTGATTTCTCATTAGCAGCCCGGAGTTAGGGATGAGTTCGTGGCTCCTTAAGTACATGAAGCAGTTATTGCTGCTGTGCCTAATGTCTCTCCGGTCATGTTAGGTTGCCATCCCATTGGACTATGAGAATAAGGAACAACAAATAACAGAAAGTGAATAAATTAACTCTGTATTAGACACACACAGATTACACAATAGTCACAAAACAGACAGTAACATTTTAAGCAACACAGTGTGCCTAAAAGGTTCTAACTCAGCCTATGCTGCGGATAACCGCGGCGCTGATTTTTATCTGAGGCCTACAAGCGAAGGGCCCGAAGTGTATTTTTTGGTCTCGGTTTCTTAATAGCGCCTAGAGTTAGAGAATTGCGTATCCTCGTGTCTTGCATTGTTTGTTGTCTATCTGGTCATGTTAGATTGCCGTCCCATTGGACTATGAGAATGAGGGACCAGAAAGTGCATTTGTGGTCTCGGTTTCTCAATAGCAGCCCGGAGTTAGGAAGTTGCACAACCCCGTTCCTTGCAAAGCACATGAAGCAATTGCTCCTGTGCTTGATGTCTCTCCGGTCATTAGATTGCTGTCCCATCGGACTATGATAATGAGGGAACAGAAAATGCGCGCACAAATTTGTGCACTATTATACCCATTAGAGTAGCTGCCATGATCGAAAATCAGTCTGGTGGACATTATTTTATCTATCTGCTGTTTTACTTTCTATTAATACTAAATGGAGAGCAATACTTTTGAGTCTTGAATTGTTAATATAACATTAAACATAATTTAGTTCAAGGTAATTAAATAAATATTTTAGATGCTATCCTTTTCATAAGCTCAGCAAAACTTTTTATTTAATACCCATATCAACAACCCAAATAAACAATAATTGGTCGGTCATCCATGAAAGTCCGCCATTTTATATTTAGAATGACGTCATTTAGTTAACTAGGTATTGTCATACAAACCAAACGTGTATGAAAATTTGAGCTTAGTCTATTGGGGTAACTGTTTTAAAATTAAATTGTAAGATTTGACCCATACGAACGGCAAAATAGCTTGTAAAAATATGCCAGCAACAGTTTTTCTGATGATAATTTCTCTAACTCAGATGTAAATTACATAGTTCCTATTATTTAGCTGAAGGGGAAGCATAAACTAACGTTTTTTATTAGCCGAGATTATATCTATCATGTGGGTTGAAAGTTATCTCCAGCTAGTTTCAAATTTAACTAGTGAAGGTTCGCTGGAGATTGCCCGTTCTGGCTATTTCGTTTATACTTGTCGTATTTACTTTACTTTTCTATCTTTAAAAGACGACTCTCACACTAAAAATAGCTCATATGTCGCAGGCACATTATAAACAGCCAAACAATGGATACAAAGAACACCCAAACTTGGAACAACTATTTGTAGATAACATTTTTTTTTTTTTTTGTCTCGTGTGGGGATCGAACCCTGCGACGCAGTGTAGTGACCACTTAAACTACTACGCCATTCATGCAGTCGTAGTCACTTTCATGTTTGCTTATTACATGACCAAACTTAATAGTTTGGTCATGTAGTAAGCAAACATGAAAGTTTGTAACTGACACGATCGTGCCTATTAAGGCACGATCGTGTCAGTTACAAACTATTAAGGCACGATCGTGTCAGTTACAAACTATTTAGGCACGATCGTGTCAGTTACAAACTATTTAGGCACGATCGTGTCAGTTACAAACTATTTAGGCACGATCGTGTCAGTTACAAACTATTTAGGCACGATCGTGTCAGTTACAAACTATTTAGGCACGATCGTGTCAGTTACAAACTATTTAGGCACGGTCGTGTCAGTTACAAACTATTTAGGCACGATCGTGTCAGTTACAACATATGTTTGCTTACTTTGGTTACTTTACTTTAGTTTGGGTCCTCATATCTCTGCCGAACGACCAAGGCATGGAATTCTCTGCCAAGGCACGTGTTTCCTTCTTCCTTCAATCCTGGGTTCTTTAAGCGGGGCGTGAAAAAGCATCTTCTCAGGCCGTCAAAGTAGAGACCTCAACATCGCCTCGGCTACTGTGGGGGCGATGTGGAGGCCACTGCTCTTAGACCACACGACTGCTTACCATCAGGTGGAGTGTGGTCATTTTGACGAGCAAAATAAAAAAAAAAAAAAAAAAAAACTGCAAGACCAAACCATTTAGACACGATCGTGTCAGTTACAAACTATTTAGGCACGATCGTGTCAGTTACAAACTATTTAGGCACGGTCGTGTCAGTTACAAACTATTTAGGCACGATCGTGTCAGTTATAGCATATTTTCACGAAGCACAACTGCCTCCGTAGCGCAGCGGTAGTAACTGCGACTGCTGTGAATGAGGTCTCGGTTTCGAATCCCAGGTCGGGCCAACAAGAAGTTATTGGGTTTTTCTGTGAAGAAATCTTAATAGCAGCCCGGAGTTAGGAAGTTGGCGGTGTTAGACACCCCCGTGCCTCGGAAAGCACAAGCCGTTGGTCCTGCGCCTGATCTGTCTCCGGTCGTGTCGGATTACCGTCCCATCCGATCATGAGAGTTAGGGAACAGAGAGTGCATTTGTGTTTGTGCACATGGCCTCTCTCACATGGCGTCTCCTGCGCAGATGGCCAGTCTCCGTTAAGATTGGCCGCCGTAACCGAAATTCGATCTGGAGGACATTATTTTCACAAAGCCATCAGCTCCTAATAGTTTATTTTATTGTCTACTCGTACTTACAATTTTCAAGGTATCCGGTTGTGGTTGATACGCGGCAATCCTTCCCCAACCAGACAAATAGACGCTGTTCTTTTCAACACCATCCACATCTAGACAGATTGGCAGGCAGTCGTGTTGAAACTGTATCCTGTTGTATTAACAATAAGTATTATTATATTATACACAAGCAAAAGTAGGTTAGGTAGGTTATGTTAAAAGGGGTGTGTGGGCAAAGAAGAACCTTGTAGTGTGCCTGACGGCTGCTGGTCCCTTCTACACTTTCTCGTGGGATAGAACAGCAAACGTAGAGTCGGTACACCCTGGGCAAGACGGGTAATAATGTCCTTTAGGGGGTCTAAATCTACTATTTCAGTTTTCAGTACGCTGTCCCTTACACCCAGTATATGTGATTCTATATATGCATGTATATGTGTATAAATGTGTGAAAAAAAAGTACTTACTCTTTTTCAGTCTCAAGGAGCGCAATGTTGTTGTACATATCACGTGGGGTCTTGCGATCTGGGTGCGGTATCCTCCTCTTCACCTTTAGTACCTTCCATGATTCTAGAGTATCGTTGCGTTTTTTAATCGCAAAACGGACGTAACTAGCGTTTTGGCTGAAAATAATAAACGGTATACTCAATTGGAATTAATTAAAAAGCGAACTGCTAGGCAACTTAAATCATGTTTCAGGCTACGAATAACAAAATGACGAAAGAAAGATATAAGAATATTCTTTGTTAACATTATTATGAAGTCGTAGAACTTTTGCTACGAGGACTCTAGGCTTTAGTTTAATCTGTACTAGATTTTGCCTGCAGTTTTGCTCGCGTAAATGTAGATTAGGATAGAAAAAGTACTTAAACGTTAAAAAAAGAAAATAAAAGTATTTTCCCTAGATGAATGGTACCCTATGTCCTTTACTCTTCCTCTGACAACGTAAATGCGAGATTTCATAATAATCGGTCGAGTAGTTAAGGCGTGAAAGCGTAACAAACAAACTCACATTCGCATTTATAATATTAGTTAGGATTACGTACTTTGTTGGTGTATTCATGCACTGCGCTGCAGTTAGTATGAACCGCTCGCTGATGATAAAACCACTACAGAGCCACGTAACATCCTTCAGTTCCTCACCGAAACCAACCAGCACCTGTAAAATATTGGTTTCAAAATCATCATCATCCCCTTACTTAAGCAACATTTTAGTCAGCATCTCAGAAAACGAAATACTGCATTGCTCCTTTCAATTTGACAATATAGGTGCCATATTTAAAGTACCCGCTTAGACTCATAAGTATACTAGATATTGCCCGCGGCTTGGCTCGCGTTAATGTTATGTTGATACATTTCTATCCCTCGTCCTTTTCTGTACCCCTGACAACGTGTATGCGGAATTTCGAGCGTCAAGTATTTAAGACGTGAAAATACAACAAACAAACAAACAAACTCACATTCGCATTTATAATATTAGTTAGGATAACATAACAAGCGTGGCGCCTCTATATTTCTATTCTCTGTAAAAATAAAATGTATTGAGGCACAAAAAAAGCACAAATTAATAAATAAAATATTGCAGATAACTAATAATAGAAAATTATTTACATACCTTAATAGAGGCAAATAAAGAAAAAATATTGATAATAAATTAATGACCACGAAACATGAATATTACTATGAATGAGACTATAAGTTTTTGTATAAATTTTTCGGCAATGTTACTATATGACTTAAGTAATAAAAATTGTGAGTCAGCTACCATAATAATTGTCAAACACATAAACTTGTGTCACGTGACCAAATAATGATTGGCGATGTGTCATTCGTGCCGTATAATATTTACCATGTGAGGAAAGTTCTCAATTGACGGCTGGCCTTCATTGGCGGAGGGCGTTGCCGCTATACTAAAGTCATGACATTTCTTCTCTTGGTTTAAATTCTTCTCAAGCTTGACATTTCCTTTGCCACGGCACGAGTACGGCAGGCGTTGAAAGTATTCCAAACATTCTGAAAGAGTATTTGTACTTTACTTTATTCAAGATCTTTATCGCTTGCTTTAACGGTGGACGATAACATCGTGAGGAAACCTGCATTTCTGACAGTTCTCCATAGTGTTCTCGAAGATATGTGAAGTCTGCCAACCCGCACTGGGCCAGCATGGTGGGCTATTACCTGACCCTACTCACACTGAGAAGAGGCCCGTACCCAACAGTGGTACAGTTTAATACAGGGCTGATATTATTATATTATTGTCCTAAAAAATATCTCTAGAGAGTAGTATTTGTATTATTAAAATTATTTTCCTTAGTTATCAATGCAAACGATTGCCAACTGTACTCATCAGGTCATAAATTATTATGAGCTAATAGATAGACAATTTTACGTTTCACATTCTGCCACAGTTCTGCCGAAAGATATCGTTCTAATCACTGAAATCTAAGGTAAAATGAAGTGTCTGAAACAGATTTTTTTATTTTATTCTCAAAGAGACAACTCCCAAACTAGGAACAATTCCTGTATCGCGGGGACTTTACAAACACTCAAACAATGGACACAAAGTACATTCAGACTCGGAACAACCATTTGTGGATCACACAACGTTGTGTCCCGTATGGGATCGAACTCACTACACTGGCGCAGTGGCAGAGGCGAGGCGACCATTAAGCCACTATAAAGATAGATAGATATTTAGTCAACGATTTCACTTACTATCCCGAGCTTTGGGGCCTTTCTTCTCAAGCAAAACTCCGCCGGGCCCGACGACACTGTTTTTGTGTCTGAAATTAAATTTGGCTATATAAATGACTAGGTTTTCCCACGGCTTTGCTCACCTAAAAGTAGGCTAGGTTAAATGTTAGTAACAGTCCTTTTTTTAATAATATATTATGGTCTATTTTACTCGTTTTTAGTAGTTTTTGAGTTAAATCATTACTAACAAAAAAAACAAATCTTTCTATTTTATAAAATGGGATTAATAAATGACCACCAAAAATAGTAATTGCGCAACAAAATATGCTTACTAAAATATATCATAACGAGCACCTATACGCCTCAAATCACTGCATTCCGTCTCGGAAGGGTTAGGTTATGTTAGGTTCCTTCTTAAACCCACCCAAAAATAGTAAAACGTCGACTTATTTTGATCTCACCATTATTCATTTAGACATATTTATTGGCTACCTATTTTATTGTTATGTGGACTAGGAAACATACAGAATGTCGCCTGTCTTTTAAATTCTAAATAATTATTATTACTATGATCTTTCTGCATTAGTATTACCATTAAATAATTTGTTACTTTTCACTGTACGATTTGTTTGTCTATATAATCTTTTAAAGTTAGCAACCTGCCTTTTTTAATAGCATGTTCATAAATCATAAATACTAAATACTTATATTTGTACTGCTCATCTATTTGTGCATGCAGTGGCTACCTTAAAAGGTTATGCAAGTGACTGGGAATTGATTGTTTTTTTTATTATTGTGAATGCATTCTTGTAATAACCACTGGTGGTCCTAAAATAAATAAATAAATAAATAAAATAAATAAATCTCTTTAAATATATTTTGCTGTGCAATTTGGTGATCATTTACTATTTTTGACTGTTATATTTTACTATATCTGGTGATAAGTTAAACATAAGCCTTATAATATTAGTATAGATACAATTTTATAGAACTAGTTTTTTATGTTACTAGCAATTTGTGTTTCGAATTACTAGTACTAGTATTCTTGTTAACTCCTCCAGCTCAGCTAGAATGCTCGTGTTAGGAGTGGGTTCACGCCAGTAATGCAATGGTTGCGATTCGAACCCGCGACCCGGTCCCGACCGCAAGCCCAATACGCGTGTACCATATGTGTCTTTAACCTTCTGTCTGAACAAAAAAGCAACTAACCGAACTGTAATGTCAGTAACTTTAGTAAACTGACTAGTAAGTAAGCTTTGATGATTATAAGTATACTTTGTTACTTAACAGAACAAATTACTTTTAACTTTGACGTTGACTTCGCACATTTTACCAGCTTTGTGGCAGCCTATTGTCATCTGCAAGACTCCGTTTCAGACTTTGTGTAAGTCTATAACAGTTTACCCGACCTAGGAATCGAAACCAAAACCTCATGTACAACAGTCGTACTCGTTACTGCTGCGCTACAGAGGCCGTTTTGTTTACTTTATGGTAAAATTTGCGTTATTTAATTATAGTCTAGACTCTAGTGGAAGACCGCTGGACTGCCACGCAGAGATCTCGAGCCTCGATCCTAAGGCGCGTATCACTGACTTTGTGAAGTTATGTGCGTATTAAATAGTTAACTATCGCTCGCTTTAACGGGATGTGAAGCATTGTGAGGAAAACTGCATGTCTGAAAGTGTTCTATAATATTCTCGAAAATTTGCGAAGTCTGTTAATCCGCAGCGGCCAGCGTGGTAGACTTGGGCCTAACCCTTTTCACACTCTGGGGAGGGGCCGTGCCCAGCTGTGGGATAGTTACAGGGCTGATATAATATTATTACTTACTCTTCCTGTTTGTTGGTGTTACAATCAGTACAGCACACAATTGGCAGTTTGTTTGTAGTGGAACATATCTCAGGCAGTTTTGCGATGCGATCGTCATCATAGCCTGCGTTCCGCTAGAAAGAAAATATAATAGAATAGATTTGGCCCGCGGCTTACTGGACCATAAGCTTTGTCGCCCTTTAACGTTTATAAGTGTTACTTTGACCTTCATACGTGTAACTTCAATGAACTTATTATATCCTAACGAATTTCGACGTTGACTTTGACTATGTATGTATTGTATGTCATAAATGTGGCCGGATATTTGTTGTTTAATCCTGCTCAAAAGAAATTGCAAAATTTTATTATGATGATAGCTTTGATCGATTCACGGGAAACGACAATATTCACTATTTAGCTGAAATTCAATAAACTTACTGTAAAGCTTTAATGGCATCCAGTTTTCTATCAATTATTTAAAAGTCATTTATTGTTTTGCGATATTGAACTTAGCGGCTAGGCACAATTGTATTTCAATAATGATTGGCATTCCAGAAATACGGTCGTTGCCTATTGATTATATAATTGTTTATAAAAACAAATGGTATTCAAAAGAAATCTTAATATGCAAACAGTACCAAAATTGGCTGCAAAATAAGAAAGTATTTCATATTTTAAATTTGGATGTAAGAATAAGTGGGATCGTAGTGATCGGATATCTTGCTATCTCCCTCGCACAGCTACGGTTAAATAGAGGTGACGTCACAGTTTGTATCGTGCATCCTTTTTCAGTCATTTGACAATTACCCCTACTACCAGATTTGGAACGCTTGTATATTATTTATTTTTAAGTAGATTGCAAACATTCTTTGTACCTATCTACTTTATAGTTTGGGTAATGTAACTTTATACCTAAATAGTAAAAAAAATGTTAGTCATTGAAATTGAACCACTTTATTCAAATTTTGTCGCGTTTATTAAGCACTTTTGAACTTTACTACAATTTAAGCTATTAAATTATTAAAACTATTCATTTTTTAGTTTACATTTTCGCCGACGTTTCGGTTGCTTTTCAACAGCCATGTTCACAGTGGACTTTAAATCTTTAATAAAAGTGTTTATAATAAACTACGCGACAAAATCCGTATAAAGTTCAATGTATAACATTCGCGTAAACGTAAGACAATATTATGTAAATGTGATATAACTACCCTAGACAGGTTAATACTGAACAAAGTACATCACGAAACAAAGGCTTAGTCATACTGAAGACTGCACATAGGCTTTTTATTCGGTACTCACATAGATCTCACTCACATACGCGGACGCACATTTCTGCAATGGGACACACGTCCCGCTAACACCATCGCTGCTACATGGCGATCCTGAAATATGAAAAATTAACGATAGGTTAAAGCATAATATTGTCTTACGTTGCCGCGAATGTTGAAATTGTGCATAAATAAATGAAAACATTCAAGCTAAACAACTTTATACAGATTTTTATTACTCTATTCCTTATCTTTATCAATGAACTTTGCAACTTGGACATTCCAAACGCCAAAATTATATTTTTGCTGACGACACAGCAATAACAGTTACTAGTTGTAACTCATGGTTTGAATTACAATCAAACACACAAAGAGGCTTTAATCTGGCAATGAAATGGCTCTACTCTCACACATTGACATTAAACACAGGAAAAATTAACTTTATAACATCCTTACTAATATTATAAATGCGAAAGTAACTCTGTCTGTCTGTCGGTCTGTCTGTCTGTCTGTTACCTTTTCACGCTCAAACCGCTGAACCGATTTAGATGAAATTCGGAATGGAGATAGCCTGAGACCCTGGGAAGGACATAGGCTATATAACATCACGCTACAGCTCACGGGAGCGGCCCAGTAACCACCAATATCACTGACGCGGGTGAAACCGCGGGCACAGCTAGTTCTCTATAAGTCTCATATCGCAACAAGTATTATTGCAATAATAATGACTTAATGACATAAACGCTCGTAACAAAGATCACCAACCAACAACATCACATAATTCTATTCAAGTGAGAAATTATTATATTTTTAAATCTACCCTCATCTTTTGAAAACTGCGGTTTAAATAAGTCTTAAAGTAAAGTAACACGTCAACGATGTTTCTAATTTAAGAAAAAATACAAAAAGATTATCTATATTAGATGGGTCTCACTAATAATATCAAAACAAAAACAAACAAAACAATGTGAATAGCCTACCCAGTCAACAACGTCTGAGGTCGATCACTTTGTTTATGTTTCACTATGCGCATAATATTGTGTTATCAGTACCTAATAGATGCAATGACCTTTTTATTTTTTATTTGTACCCACCTCCTTTAATTTTATTTATTTGATGGTAACGTATTTTATTTTTTACCCCTGTTCTCGTATTTTTGAAATGTACCGAATTTATAAACATAATTTAATATGCCCTATACGCTGCCCTTGTGTATGTATGTACCTCATTTATTGTATTTTTGTTGTAATGTTAAGCATGCCTCCGTCCGTGCACCACGGTATCGGGTGACCAACTGAAAACCAGCGCTGGTGCACTCAATTTGGGTGCCCAGCTAATGCTGAGGTGGTGACCCTTTTCGGCGAGGGCATACACATTTTGTTTTATAATATGTATAATATGTTTGTTTTTTCTGTTTTAATTAATTGTGTGTGCTCTGTACGAAATAAACTAATTTCTTTCTTATTTCTTTCTTTCTTCTTCCTGGGGATCGAACCTACAAGCGTTATATTCTAGATCGCACTATTACCAACATAGCTACAACATCAGTTACTTGTTTATTTGAAATTAATACTCACAATCATAATTAGAGCAGGCGACATGCGACAGTATAAGTGAGGCGGGTTTATGTGTATGTACATACATACATACATAGATTCATGCCTGTTTCCCAGAGGGTTAGGCAGAGACTACGGATTTCCATTTGCTACGATCCTGACACACTTCTCTGGCTTCATTCACTTTCATCACATTCCTCATACACGCCCGTCGGTTCAAAGAGCTCTTAACCTGGCCTTTGTCCAGAACGCCTCCGATCGGGTCGAGAAACGTTCGCCTAGGTTTTCCTCTTGCGACTGTTCCATTCACACTAGCCTTATAAACTTTCTTAGTCAGTCTTTCCTCGTCCATTCTTTCTACATGTCCAAACCAGCTTAACATACCCTTTTCTATTCTTGTAACTATATCCACTTTCATGCCGCATCTCTCTCTAATCACACTATTTCTTATTCTATCTTTCAGAGTCACACCACATATGCTTCTCAACGCTTTCATTTCTACAGCATTTATTCTGCTCTCATGCTTCTTTTGCCATACCCAACTTTCACTTCCATACATAAGTGTGGGCACTAATAGTCCTCTATGAACAGCCAAACGTGCCTTTTCGGATACATTTCGACTGTTCATAAAAGCGCGTAGGGCTCCATTCACTTTGTTGCCAGCAATCGTTCTCCTTTCAATATCTCCGTCATGTTTACCATCCCTTGTAAACAAAGTACCCAAATATACAAACTCTTTCACTTGCTCCACTTTTTCTCCATCAATCATAATATTACACATCGTCACGCACTCTTCCTTTTCAAATACCATTACCTTCGTCTTGCTTACATTTATTTTCATTCCTTTACTCTCAAAAGCACCATGCATAATAGTTACCATCGCCTGCAACTCTTCCGCCGATGACGCAAGTATTACTTGGTCATCGGCATAAAGAAGACATTTGACAAGTAACTCATTCATTCTTAATCCCCATTCACAATCTTTTAAATCTTTCAAACAATTGTCCATGTATAGGTTAAACAGCCAAGGTGACGCTACACATCCTTGTCTAACACCTTTATCGATGCTAAACCACTCTGTGTAGGTCCCATTTATCCTAACACAAGCTCTGAAATCATCATAAAGAGATTTCAGAGCTCGCGTGAGGTTTCTATTCACTCCATACATGAATGTGTATGTATGCAATGATTTTATTGAAAAAGGTCGTAAGTACAACTTGTTGTGATTCTAACGCCTTTTAAAATTGCAATGGACTTTTTCACCTGACCGTCCATTGTACAGGCATGCATAACTTTATTGAAAATAAATACAAATTATTCTGTTAGGTGGCAGCGGCACACCGACGGTCAGACACAATAAGTTTTTAGTTATGTTTGGCAGTCCACGACTTGACAGGTTAAATGAAACTCACCTTCACCGAGGTTAAGCTCTTTGGCCACGACACACAAACAACAAACCGCACATATTAATACAAACTTATATACAGCCATCTTGGCTGCGACCGCGACGCACGCACGGTACGAGTATGTACTACAACTAGACCTGTGTCGATCGTGACTCGTTTATATACACCCGAGCCTTCATTGCGTTCTGCCTCGAAACCAAAAGAAACCGGTTTGTGCGGGATCGCTCGCGCGCGTCACAGAAGGGGTGTAAAATAAAAACAACGTTATCGCTCTACCGAGTATATATTCGACTATGGTATTCGAACTGAACTTCTTACAGTGACTTATCCTAAGTTTGTATATACTAACCTATATATAGCTAACTATAACTAAGTGCGGCTGTCACGGCCTTCCTGCCCAGGCTTCGTTCTCGAAGCCCAGGTTCTCCACAAGCCACCCTTCATTTTACTTGTAATAATAATAATTTGAAACAACTATCAAGTAGGTAGTCGTAATTGCCTCTATTGACATATAATCGCCCTTAGTGTCAATACTTATTTTAGTGCCCTCTTATCTTATCTTATGTGGAGGCCAGTCAGTGCAGACCGGCGACACTTCGACCCAGTGGGATCTTTTGTGTCGACACTCTCCCAATAACGACTGCCATATATGTTCATGGCAGCCAGGACCAACGGCTTAACGTTCTTTCCGAGGCACAGAGCAGGCGATAATTGTCAATCAATACGCACATAATTTCTAAAAGTTAGAGGTGCGCGACGTGGGTTCGAACCCGAGACCCTCTGCATTGAAATCTGTTGGTCTCCCCACTGAGCTATCGCTACTCATTAGTGCCCTCACTGTCAATTTATATTTGTGTCGACAATGCCTGTGCTTTTTTGAGCACTACCATGTCTCATTTTAACTAATCGACAAGGCCTGTGCTGTTTTGGGTTTGAATTAGATCCATCCATTCATCCATTGGTTGTGTCCATTGTTTGTTGTTGTTTGTAAAGTGGCGGACTTTACAAACGTTCAAACAATGGACACAACGAACATCCAGACTCGGAACAACCATTTGTGGATCTAATTCGAACCCACAACTCCCGGCGCAGCGGCAGTGGCGAGGCGACCACTTAAACCACTACGGCATCCGTGCAGTCACTGACAACGTTTAAGCGAAATTTCATGATGATCGGTCCAGTAGTTAAGGTGTGAAAGCGTAACAAACAAACAAACTCACATTCTATCTGATACTTACGTGTTTATTTGATTCATCATCATCATCATCATCAGGCTATAATAGTCCACTGCTGGACATAGCCCTCCCCCAAAGAGCGCCATAGCGCCCTGATATTTGATTACTAATGTACAACTATTTGTTTTTTTTTTTTTTTTTTTTTTTTAATTTTTTTTTATTTAGGGTTTACAACTATTTGGTTATTAAATATTATTACTTCTAACCAGCTAAACCCGGTCACGGATCGCCGTAGCTCGGTCTGATATTTTTCGTCCCTCGTTCTCGTCGAAACTTCGCGATAAAGTAAAATATATAAAATCTTGTCATATAGAAATGCAACGTATTATCAATTAAGTTCTTTTCGAGTTCAGCAGACAGTAAAATAAGAAAGCAGAATTCTAACTAATATTATAAATGCGAATGTGACTTTGTTTGTTTGTTTACTCGACTGATCAGCATGAAATGTCGCATACACAACAGGACATAGGCTGCCTCACAAAGTTGGGTGCGGCCGTTAGGGTCCCATTCCGGTGCGCCCCCGGCCGGCACGCACCCACATTGAAAAATTTGTTATTCCGCTACGCCCTCGGTCGAGACGGTCCCATTGTAAAACAACTAAAGAAGACACTTGAGCAAATACTGTCGAAACAATTAGTTTGCATTTTTTAAACATTTATAAAAAGTAGTTGCTTCATCTCAGAACACTAATAGCTAATACCCAAGTATGTTGGGTGATGATCTTTATATTCATGTTTTGCATACTTGTAAAGTCTCCATGATACAGGATGTATGCCTAATACCTCGTTCTTGTTATATTGACTCTTTTTATTCGAATGCTTTTACAAAAGTAGAAGTTTTTGAAGATGTTTCGATGTTTGTTATTCAATTATGCGAATACCAAAACCATTTAGATCCTTTCTTTACAAGAGAGAGAGAGAGAGACAGAGAATCCTGTATAGGTATAGGTATGTGAGTTTCTAAGACATTGTATCTCCATTCTCCAATCCATCGCTTAAGGATCATCGCTTATTATGAAAAATCCATCAGTTAATGGACCTGGTTGAGTTTAATTTGATTTATTATTTTATTTAAGAGTTGTGCATTGATGCCCTCAGTCAGACAGTTATTTATTTTATAGGTTAACTAGATGTACCCGCGGTTTCACTCACGTTTATAGTTACTGCGCCGCCACCGTGGGTCGTACCGTGATGTTATTTAGCCTATAGCCTTTCTCGATAAATAGGCTATCCAACACTAAAATAATTTTTCAAATCGAACCAGTAGTTCCTGAAATTAGCGCGTTCAAACAAACAAACAAACTCTTTAGCTTTATAATATTAGTATAGCTATAGCATTAATATTTATGACTGCAAATGTTTTATAAAGGTGCTGAATAAGTTCTATAGAATATTTTGAATAAAAAATGGCATATGGATGAATACGACTTCACTACAAGGTGTTGATGTGCATATCCGCCCGTGTGTCCGCCCTATTTACAGCGGTGACTATACTACTTATTCTGAACATTAATTAATGAAAAACCCAAAGTCAAAAATATTTTTTCTTTTAGGTCGCAAAGTAACACTTATGAACGTGTCAGTGAGTTTACTAATGCCTATAAAAAGAAACCTGCAAGAAACTCAAGGCCACTCTTATAAATCGCCAAATATGAGTATTATGTAAACTGAGTTTACATAATACCCATATTTAGTAGAGCCTCCCTGATTTCAGCATGAATGGGCCGGCTCGACCGGGGAAGGACTATCCTCTCACTGAATATCGACGTGAAATAGCAGTATTCCTACTGTTGTGTTTCGTTCGGTGAGTGAGTGTCGGAGGCCCAATCACCCTCTTTCCCCCTTCCCGCTCCTTCTCCTTCCCACTTCCTTTCCTAAGGGGTCGGCAACGCGCAAGTGATGCCTCTGGTGTTGCAGGCGTCCATAGGCTACGGTGACCACTTACCACGCTTGTTTGCCACCTAAGTAGTATAAAAAAAAGATAGTAGTTAATCTTTTGTGTTCTTGTAGGTGAACAAACGGCTTAGTAGTCGTAATATTTATTTTTAGTCAGTGGTAAACCACACACTTAGGACAACCATTCGTACAAACAATCTTATACTATGCGATTTAAAATATTCTGTCGAGGCGCCATCTTGGTTTCATACCGTTTTCAAACTTGGAACATAAACCATATGGCCGTTATTTATATCCCAATATCGACGTTTTAAAGCCGAACAGGAAAGTATAATTACTTGACATTACACCTTGGTATCTACAAAATACTTACGGTTATAATATATTGTCAAAGTTTACAACGTTGCCAACGGTGAGACCTTATTTAACTGATTGAATTAGAAGAAAGAGTAGGAATTTACTTTTGTAACTAAAACATTTCGTCATTGGAATATAAAAGACGGCCATTCATAACAAATAAAACACAATTTAACTCTCTACTACCAACAACCTATTTTAAACACAAGGAATTTTTTTTATCAATAAATGTTTCGTAAGATGGTTTTTCCATTAATTCCAAAAACACAGATCAATAAAACAAAACATTATACGTAGTTATACTGTTTTATTTTATTGATCTACGAGTTATTTGATAGGCTTTGCATCGTTTAGATAGTATTTACTGTGATATCAGTAATTGGACAAATCCATTTTACAACATTTTAATTTGGGTAGGCATGGATAAAAAAGCTTAAGTATCTTTTTTGTACGTTATAAGTAGATATCAATTATGAAGAGGAATAATTTATGCATAATTTATCATGGCTAACACGATTATAGCACTGAAATTTGAGTATTTTAGGCAGTACCTAACAAAGCAAATGGAAATTAGTAGTGCAATTGCTACATAAGTAAGTTGCTCTAGCCTGAAATTTTAATCGTTGGGTAATATCGTGGTGCAATTTAGCTCAATATATAATGCTATAATATCACAATAATATCGATGACGACTGATTGTCAAAGAGCACAATAGTTTTCATGTCAAGTTTAATATAAGGTAGTAAACAAGAGGCTACGATTCCAATCTACTTTTTACAGTGAAGATCAATTAGATAGATAAATAAATTGTTCTTAAAAGCTGCCTAGACTTAAACTTTTCTATAAGAAGATAACACTGTTAAAATCTGATTAACCTATAAGCCTCTCTAAGACCTCTTCTAAGACTTAACAGATGAAGCACCATAATAAAACGTCAATCGTGACATTACATAATATTATCTCTAGTATTGTTTGTGTATTGAAAATAGAGTTTTAAGTACCTACCTACATTATTTAATTGTGATATCAGTGGCTTTTTTTTAAAGGCAGCTACTACTTTAAAGTAGAAATAACAATGTTTATGTACACTTCACAAAGGACAAAGGCCAGGTTAAGAGCACCTTGAACTGACGAGCGTGTATGAGCAATGTGATGAAAGTGAATGAAGACAGAGAAGTGTGTCAGGATCGTAGCAAATGGAAATCCGTAGTCTCTGCCTACCCCACTGGGAAACAGGGTTGTACACTTCACCAGTGTAAGGCGTAGTAATAAAAAAATCTGCTTTACTCAGCAAACATCAACTTAAATCAAATTATTTACGAATGAAATAAAAAGAAATGACGATTGTGATAATCATTGAAATTAGCCTTTAGCACTACACGTTTTTCGATCATTTTATTCGACAGCTTGGGGACTTGTGGGATTTAGGATTATAAAAGATGGTATACAGTCTAATCAACGAAGTATATTTTTCACTTCACAATAGTTATACTTATGTTCTAATAACATACAGAGTACCGGGTATTGCTGCGTCGGGGAGTGACCTGCTCGCTTATCCCCGCGGTCCGCACTACCGCATAATGGGTTGTTCCGGTGTCATCCGATGACGTTTCATCCTACACTGTTTTTTTCCTAACTCAACCTATTTACTTTCGTTACTCAACCGACTACAATTATTTCATTTTTAATTCCTTATTCATCCTGTAAGTATTCGTAGCTCAACCGATTACGAAATTATCCAATAGCTCTAAGGTTTGGGTGACGGTCTGAACAAAAATTACTATTTTCGTAATCTATATCTATATTAATATTGTAAACAGGAAAGACTTGGCCAACCGATTTTAAAATTTTTCTCCATTTGAAATCTTTATTATCACCGAGTACCTAACATAGGCTATATATTTTTTTTAAAGTACTGCTATTAACCTAACCTAGGTACTTTTACAAAACTAAGGGTTGTTTTGCTATCCATACTTTTTAACCGCTACCGCATAAATACAATTTTTAGTTGAACAACTATTTTGTTGTGTTTCATAAGTTTATAGGAATGTACTGCGATCATAGAACTTGCGCAAACTGTCAAGACGATAGTTGTTTGTCAAAAAAATCAAAAAGCTGTATCGATTTGCTTTTGACTATTTAAATTATAAATAAGTGTGATTTTTTTTGTGCCATGTACTAATAGTAAAATTATGAATTTGTGTTTGTTAAAATATTTGTATGCTATGAACTTGAGATGGCAAATGTGTGAAACTTTTTTCTTAATATGTTACCACCTGTATGTACCACATTTATGCAAATAAAAAATTATTATTATTATTATTTGATTAAAAAGTTGGACTACTACAATCAAACGCTCAATTTGTATTGCAGTTTATTGATATGCGCATAACATCGACTAAATAGTTTAGTTGTGTCTAATTCACGAGAAGTACACGACTCGACTAAACAGTTTAGTCGATGTAGAAGTTGTATGTATGCGCTAGGCCTTAGGAACGCATTTCGGTTCAATAAAGAAACTTTTTTTAAATAATGTAATCGGATCAGTTAGGCATGCTACATTAGGATGAGTAAAGAAATAGGATGAGACGTCATAGGATGAATAGGGCACAACACCGCATAATACATTCGCTGACAACGCTTTTGAAACGATGAAAATGGACATGAAAAGACACTTTGGTTACTTAACCCTACTGTCCCCTGGAGCTGGAGGTCGTCTTGCGCCCTCCGGCGCCCGGGTCTGCGGTTGGGCAGAGGGTTCAAGCGCTCCCTCTCCCGCTCCGCCACCTCCTTGACAGAAATAACTTCCTCACAGAAGGAGGCAATGGCGTTCCACGATCTCTCACCCCAGACCCTAGACTGAACCAAGGCCGGGAGCGAGAGGGCAACAGTTCCGCCTGCCGCAACCAACTCACGGCGCGCGTCGTATTGAACTTGTCTTGCTGAAATCGATTTATTTTCGTCGTGTTTCTCTGCCTTGGATAGGTAATCTAACTGGATAGTACTTTGAAACAGAAATCTCCATTGACCCCGTGGATGTAGTAGTATTGCACAAGCTACGTCGAGTTTTCTTACAGCAATAAAAATATAACTAGTGTGACTTTGCTGTTACGACTAAAGGTGCTGAGACATGAACTCATATGCAGCAATGCTCTTAACGCCTGTCCACATTTCACAACGCGCTAGCATGGTTATTCAAATAGCTGAAGATACCGATATACAGTTGAAAACCAGCGTCAGGCTTTCGTCTGACATAATGCTGAACTGGTCCCTATTTTAACACTACTACATAATATTAGACACTTTCTATATCTGTATTTATATTTATTTTTTTTGGTTCCGTTCTGCTAAAGTTAATTTTTGTATATACATATTTCTTTTTATCATGTGTTTGTAGTATGTGTCAAATAAAAAAAATATTATTTCTTATATAGTTTGCAGAAAAATAATCTCATGGGGTAATCGGCTAACAATTTCTGGCGAAAGATCAAAAGGCATTGGAGCAAACGGGTCTTAGAGTAGGGACTGCAAATTTTCAATTGGAAGATAGGAGGCCTCTGACCAGGTGGGCAGGAAAAGGCGGTTGAAGGCGAAATGTAGAGAACAGGATGTTGTGGCGCATGTTGGACAAGACCTGTATTCTTTTTTGGACTTGGAATAGTGATTATTTGATAGATTATTTTTGATTTATATAATACATTATCACTTTTAGCACTTTTTTTTCATATACGTTGAAGATATGATTCCTTGAAGATATGAAATAAGAAATGGCAAATGTTTGGTGTGAGATGCTATCAGTAAAAATAAAAGAAGAGAGTAGAATGGATACGTATTTATTCTCCACGCTACGTGGTACATAAGAAAGTAATACAATAAATCGAATATCTGCAGAGTATGAATATTAAACAAATAAAGAAAAATTTTGTCTTAAGTAGATTCAGTAGGTGTCTCAGGCCAGACAATGCTCTCGATCCACGGTATGTAGTGTGATATCCTGGTGTACAGATCAGGGACTGTGCCGCAGCCTTTTCCGAATGACGTCACGCCTACTGCCGTGTATAAGCAGTTTTGGTTGATAACTTGTATTGGACTACCTCCGTCTCCCTGCAAATATTTAAAGACACTTTAAATAAAAAATCCAATCAAGTAGGTTGATTCTGGTAAGGATTGTGTTAATTTTGAAATTGGATGCGGTAGTTTCGTGTAGGGGC
This sequence comes from Catocala sponsa, assembly GCA_963564715.1. Classification (NCBI taxonomy): domain Eukaryota; kingdom Metazoa; phylum Arthropoda; class Insecta; order Lepidoptera; family Erebidae; genus Catocala; species Catocala sponsa. Next base: position 4,736,298 of record OY751352.1, read on the forward strand.
CAGTCGTTTCACACGGCGGGCCGAAACCTCGGCGGGGTCGCGATTGCATGGGAAACTGATTCGTGCGGCCATGCAAACTATGGTTATGTCGAGGAACACCATGGTAGGTATAGTCGGTATTACCGGGATATCTATCCCCCGGTGAGTCCGACATAACTTCTACGTCGCCGATGCCCCGCAGAAAGATATGCGTCAAAGCATTCCCCCACGTAAAAAAGGGTTTTGTACCATCACTATATTCTTTTTTATTATTTTTTGTAAAAGCTGTTTTAGAAATATACACAGTGTATGTGTCTGTGAAAATGTCAACTCTCTACCTATAAAAACAATATAAAAAATTCGCCTCCTGTATCGCTTCACCTCTGTTGTCTGAGTGTGGGCTTTATGGTTCATGAGATACAACCCGCTGACAGACGGATGAACGGCAGAGGCTTAGTAATAGGGTGCCTTTGGAACCCCTGGGGCACAGAACTGTGCGTTACCTAAATGTTAAGCTGGAACGATGTTTGAGGAGATGCTAAATTAAACACTGTGATTGGAAAACACTTATAACTTTTATTCCGCTCAAAGAGTACCTACTCTATGCTATGCTAACCGATAATGGATGATATTACTAATAGGGAAAGAACTCGTAGTCATGAATGCGACCGGTGCAAGTATTGCCTCGAACATAAACTCCAAAAAGTATTTATTATTAAGGTACAGCCAGCGGCATAAGACGCTAAAAGCGATTTTGAATTATTCTATCATTCGTAGTAATGACTATATCTATTAGAAGGGCAACTCTAACTTTCCTGTTATTTTGCATTGGACTACTACTGTCACCCTATAAATATTATAAGCCCTTTTAATTAAAGAACGGCGCTGTATTCACTTCCTTTCTCCTGTTGTCTGTACTCGCATAATAAAACGAACTTACTTATATCTAAACCCTTGTGTATAATAATCATTTTCCTTCATAAACTATCACAATTCATTGCTTTTTCTCATTAGGGCAAGTGCAAGAATCAAAGTTTATGGTCGTTGGCTTATCCTGTCTATTAATAACGTAACTTTGGAAGTTGTACAAAGTTTGATAAAATAGCACTATCAAGGAGCCAAGCAAGACTAGACTATGCAAGGACACAATGTTAGGTTGCTTGGTTGTTTTTATGTGTGGTGTCTGCACCACACACAAAAACAACCCAGCTTGGTAAGTACCTATACCTATATATACTGCTCAAGTTGGGCGAAATTCTAGGTCCTAAGCGAAATTTTAGGTCTATACGCGTAACCCTCAGAGTTTTACTTCTTAGAACTAAAAGTAATGAAAAAGGTCTTAAAATTATTAGACTAAGATTGTTGTTAGACTAAGTTAAATAAATAAATCTTTGGGTGAATCCTGTAAAGATATTTGTGTGTCTGTAAATAAATAAATAAAAATATAAAAAATAGATAAAATTATTGTTATTGACATTGAAATAATCGTATTATTATTATTAAATAAACAATTAATCTGTATTATTATAAGTTTTAGAAGGACTCTGCATTTATTTAATTTTTTATTATATTTTATCTAATTTTATATATTTCAATGTCAATCTCCATTTTTATTGAACCATGACTGTATACATATTGCATGCCTTACGGTAGAATCACTTGAAACATGAACTTTTAATAACACCATTGTAACAGTGTTTTCAGCAAAAATAAATAATTTGAATTTAATTAAAGCGTCGCAACTAAATTTATATAATAATAATAATTATATAAATAAAGTATTACTTAAAAAATTTCAATCAATCGCTTTTTACGTGCAAATACTGAAGGACCCCTAAGTCGTTGCACCTACACATAATATCCTCAGTAATAGTGACCACAATTTCCAATATTTCGTTAAATATAATGGGATAGCTTCAATATCATTTACCTGACAGGAGCCAACTCCGTTGTCATGAGCGCGGTAGCACATCATCGTGTTGTGGTTTAATCCCTGTGGTATCAATCTACCAAGTGGGTACTCAACATCACAATCCGGTTCTGGGACTGCCTGGAGTTGTACCTGTATGATCATTATATTAGTTAATATTGTCTTATGTTTACGCGAATGTTATTCATTGAAATTAAACTACTATATACGGATTTTATCGCGTTGTTTATTTGACACTTTGTTACAAAATGTTGAAAACTGTTACACTACTATTACTATTAAACTATACAATTTTTAAGCTAATTAAATTATTGAAACTATTAAAACTATTACTATACTATAATACTATTTATATTTGTGTTTACACTTTCCCCGATGTTGTCCCCATGGCTGCAGTTTAATAGTAATAGTAGTGTAACAGTTTTCAAAATTTTGTAATAAAGTGTCAAATAAACAACGCGATAAAATCCGTATATACATATATAGTACATTATATTAGTGCTTTGATGACGAAGAGGTAGTGAAAGCAATTGCTGTGTATAATGTCTTGATTTCTCAATAGCAGGCCGGAGTTAGAAATGAGTACGTGTCTCCTAAAGTACATGAAGCAGTTATTGCTTCTGCGCCTAATTGCTATCCGGTCATGTCAGAATTTCATCCCATTGAACTATGAGAATAAGGGAACAGAAATAAATAAATGAATGAATTCTTTATTAGACACACACAGAGTAGATAATACGCACAAAACAGACAATAACACTTTAAGCAAAATAGTGTGCGCAGCCTATGCTGTGGACAACCGCGTCGCTGATTTTCAGCTGAAACCTACAAGCGAAGGGCCTGAAGTCTGGTCTCGGTTTCTTAATGTCTATCCAGCCATGTTAGATTGCCATCCCATTGGACTATGAGAAATAGGGAACAGAAAGTGCGTTTATGGTCTTGGTTTCTCAATAGCAGCCCGGAGTTAGGGAGTTGCGTAACCTAGTTTTTTGCAAAGCACATGAAGCCGTACCTAATGTCTATCCGGTCATGTTAGGTTGCCATCTCATTGGATTATGAGAATGACGGAACGGAAAGTGCATTTGTGATCTAGGTTTCTCAATAGCAGCCCGGAGTTAGGAAGTTGCACAACCCCGTTCCTTGCAAAGCACATGAAGCAATTGCTCCTGCGCTTGATGTCTCTCCGGTCATGTTTAATTGCCGTCCCATCGGACAATGATAATGAGGAAACAGAGAATGCGTTTGTGCTTGCGCACAAATTTGTGCATTATAAATTACGTATTAGAATGGCTGCCATGATCGAAAATCAGTCTGGAGAACATTATTTTATCTATCTGCTGTTTTACTTTCTAATATACTAATAGAGAAAAATACTTAAAGTTTTGAATTATTAATACAACATTAAACATAATTTAGTTCAAGGTAATTTAATAAATATTTTAGATACCTACTATCTTTTCGTAATCTCAGCAAAACTTTTCATTTAATACCCCAATGATGGAGATATATAAACAATAACTGGTCGGCAATCCTTGAAAGTCCGCTATTTTATATTTAGAATGACGTCATTTAGCTAACTCACAAACACACCCACATACACACACACACACCCATACACACACATACACACACTCACGCACTCACACACCTCACATAATATTTCGTTTACTTTCTAACAACGAATTGCTTTTGTAATCATAAAATCTTTTGTGTAAATTATATGTGAGAAGACACTGACTTCCTGTAACACAGGTTTCGTACCTAGCACAGGAATCAGGGCTTCATAGGAAATGAGTAAACAATTTTATGTTAATAAATACATTATTATTATTTAAAAAAAACTAGGTATTGTCAATTTTAGCTTAGTCTGTCAGGATCACTGTTTTAACATTAACAGCAAAATAGCTTGTAAAAATATGCCAACAACAGTTTTTCTGATGATAATTTCTCCAACCCAGATGAAAATTACATAGAGAACTATTGTCTAACTAAGATAAGAAGCATAAACTAAGGTCTTTTATTAGCCGAGATTATAGAATGTTTTATTTATTCTTATTATATATTATGTGTGTGGGCAGAGAAGTGTGTCAGGATCGTAATAAATCGAAATCCATAGTCTCTGCCTATCCCTCTGGGAAACAGGCATGAATCTATGTATGTATGTATTATATGTGTCATGTGGGTTGTAAGTTTTCTCTAGCTAATTTTAAATTCAACTAGTGTAGGTTCGCTGGAGATTTCCCGTCCTGGCTGTTCATTCATACTTGCCGTATTTAAACTTTCTTTTTCTATCTATCTGTCTTTAAAAGAGGTTTCTTACTCTAGGAATAACTCATATATGTCGCAGGCTCTTTATAAACAAGCAAACGACGGACACAAAGACGCAGTGTAGTGACTACTTGCAGTCATTATAGAAGTTTCTCTATCTCTATTTTTGCAGATACAACATATTCATACCACAAAGCCATCAGCTCCTATTAGTTTATTTTACTGTCTACTTACAACTTTCAAGGTATCCAATAATGGTTGATGCAGGCCAACGTTTCCCCAACCAGTCAAATAGGCGCTGTTCTTTTCGACACCATCCACATCTAGACAGATTGGCAGGCAGTCGTGTTGAAACTGTATACTGTTGTATTAACAATAAGTATTATTATATTATACACAAGTTTTCGCCGGTGGTTTCGTTCGCGCAAAAGTAGGTTAGGTAGGTTATGTTAAAAGGGGTGTGTGGGAAGATAACCTCCTAGTATGCCTGGCGGCTGCTGGTCCTTTCTACACTTTCTCGTGGGATGGAACAGCAGACGTTGGGCCGGTACACCCTGGGCAAGACGGGTAATAATGTCCTTTCGGGGGTCTAAATCTAATATTTCAGTTTTCAGTACGCTGTCTCTTACACCCAGTATATGTAGGTATGCATGTATATGTGTATATATGTATGGAAAAATAAGTACGTACTCTTTTTCAGTCTCAAGGAGCGCAATGTCGTTGTATTTACGTGGGGTCTTGTAATCTGGGTGCGGTATCCTCCTCTTCACCTTTAGTACCTTCCATGATTCTAGAGTATCATTGCGTTTTTTAATCGCAAAACGGACGTAACTGACTGGTTGTCTGCAAAAAAACGGTATACTCACTTATGGTACTGATGAAATTAATTAAAAAGCAAACTGCTAGGCAACTTAAATTCATGTTTCAAGCTACGTATAACAAAATGACGAAAGAAAGATATAAGAATGGTAGAATATTCTTTGTTAACATTATTATGAAGTCGTAGAACTTTTGCTTCGATGACTCTATGCTTTAGTTTAATCTGTACTAGATTTTTCTCGCAGTTTTACTCGCCTAAATGTAGGTTAGGTTAGGAAAAGTGGATACCTAAATGTTAAAAAAAAATTTAATGATAAAAGAAATGTTAAAGTATTTTTCCTAGATGAATAGTACCCTATGTCCTTTTCTCTTTCTCTGACAACGTAAATGCGAAATTTCATGATAATCGGTCGAGTAGTTAAGGCGTGAAAGCGTAACAAACAAACTCACATTCGCATTTATAATATTACTAGTTTTCACCCGCGGCTTCGCTCGCGTAAATGTAGGTTAGGTTAGGTTAGGTTTGCAACAGTTTCTCGCAGAAGGAGGCGGCGGAGCGGGGGCGTGAGGAAGATCCTTACGCCCCGGAAGTCCGCCGCCGGAGGAGAGAGCGCAGGAGACGCGTTTATGTCGCTCTCTTGCCCCCCACGTAAGGGTTCCGGGTGGCAAGGCTCAGGAGGTCCTGGCACCCACAAATTAAGAACCCCGAGAGGGCGCGCGCGGTGTTCCCGCGCGCCTTCCAATGTCGAAAGGGGAGAGCGGTGAGGCTCTCCCCTGGGGACGAGAGGTGGTCGGGTCCGTTTGACCCGGCCTGCACCCACGCGGGGGGGCCTGCTATGGATGACTCAATTCTTTTAAGAGCTTCCAACAGGCCCCTCCATTGGGTGAGAGAGGGAACACCCCAGGTTTTTTTGTGGGTATACCAGTTTGGGGAGTCCCACACGCCCCGCCGGTGCCGTCCCCTAGCCGGCGAATAGTGCATCAAGCATTGGGTACCAAATCCTGGGTACCAAAAAAAAAACAAAACAAGGTTTGCAACAGTTATTTTTTCTGGATGAAATGTACCCTATGTCCTATTCTGTACCCCTGACAACGTGTATGCAAAATTTCATGTTGATCCGTTGAGTAGTTAAGGCGTGAAAGCGTAACAAACAAACAAACAAACTCATTTTCGCATTTATAATATTAGTTAGGATTAGGATTTAGGATTACGTACTTTGTTGGTGTAATCATGCAGTGCGCCGCGGTCATGATGAAACGCTCGCTGATGATAAAACCACCACAATTCCATTGGACATCCTTCAGTTCCTCGCCGTAACCAAGCAGCACCTGTGAAATATTGGTTTTAAAATCTTCATCATCGCCTTACTTACTTAAGCAACATTTCAGTCAGCATCTCCGAAAACGAAATGCTGCGTTTCTCCTTTCAATTTGACAATATAGGTGCCATATATAAAGTACCCGCTTAGACTCATAAGTATACTAGATTTTGCCTGCGGCTTCGCACGCATTAATGTTATGTTGATAAATTTTTATTCCTCGGGAACAGTTTTTTCTGAAAAGGACCCTATGTCCTTATCTGTACCCCTGACAAAGTGTATGCGGAATTTCGAGCGTCGAGTATTTAAGGCGTGAATGAAAGCGTAACCAAGAAACAAACAAACTCACATTCGCATTTAAGTTAGGATAACATGACAAACGTGGCGCCTCTATTACAAAGCTAGCGTTGTGCTTTGTAGACATAATATCAATATTGATAGTACAAAAAATTAAAAGAAAAGTAAAGAACTAAGAATAGCAAAATATTTACGTACAATAACCTTAATAGAGGCAAATAAAGAAAAAATATTGATAAGAAATTAATGACCACGAAAAATTAATATTACCACGAATGAGACTGTAGGTTTTTGTATAAAAGATTCTAATGTCACTATTGTCACGCGGACCGGTCGCAGTGGGAGCGCCCCTTTCCCTCAGCGCGGCGGCGGCATATATAAACACGGCCACGCCCTGGTTCGAGACTACGTACGTGATTTGTTGAGGCGAAAGAACGCCGCCACACGTTCCTACGACAGATACTTATGCGAGACAAATCAAATCGGGTTAGGATGCGTTCCCTTCAGCGTGACGTCACGTATAAAGGAAATGCGTGAGTCCCGATGGGACGCTACATTAAGCGAGTTAGAGCCTACGCAACTCGCCTTCTGGCAGCTGTCCCGATCCCTCACTAAAGATGTTCAGAAGTCCTCTTTACTGCCCCTAAAAAGGCCCAACCGCCCTCCAGCATTCGACGATGACGAAAAGACTGAATGCCTAGCTGAAAGTCTTGAGCTTCAATGTACTCTTAGCGACCAACACATCGACTTAGACCAAATACTAGAGGTAAATAGCGAGGTGGAGCGTCGAGCCTCTCTCCCGCTGCCATCTTAGCCTGACAGACCGACTGACGATGTAGCAGATGATAATCAAATAGTGTCCTTAGTCACCTCCGACGAAGTTAGCACGGTCATTAAGGACTTACACCCTATAAAAGCTCTTCCCATACTCGTTAGTAGTCCTTCTGACTAGCATATTCAATGCCGCCATCACATACAATATATTTCCACAGCAGTGGAAACAACCTGTGGAAATATGTATAATATGTGGTCATTGGGATACCCAAGCCCGGCAAACCCAAGTCCGAGCCATCTAGTTATAGAACTATTAGTCTGCTTAAAGGATTTGGGAAAGTCTAAGAGCGGTTATTGTATGTTAGGCTGAATGCGTACGCCAAAGAATCGCTGCTCATACCCCACGAACAATTTGGTTTTCGAACTAAACATTCGTGCGTTCAACAAGTGCACCGTATAGTTGAGTACATCAGAGTGAAACTCACTCACACTTATTCACCGGAGTCCTATATCCAAACTAGACAAAGTCATGGATCGCTTAAGACTTTAACAGTACGAGAACAATAGACACAAAGAATACTTAAATCCATATATATATATAATATGTAACGGGTATTAACGCGATCATGCATAATGTTTACCTTTTATAGGCTTGACGTTTCGACCAGGTTACACCGGCCGTGGTCACAAACGTGGGCTCAGCCAGCTTGCAGTTAGAATCAATTATGTTTAACCCTGTCAACGCTCCTATTACCCCTACTACTAGATTTGAGACGCTTTACCTTATTAATATGTAAGTAGATTTCAAAAATTCTTTATATTGTCGAGTTTCGGCAATGTTACTATATGACTTAAGTAATAAAAATTGTGAGTCAGCTACCATAATAATTGTCAAACACATAAATTTGTGTCCCGTGACCAAATAACATTTGGCGATGTGTCATTCGTGCTGTATAATATTTACCATGTGAGGAAAGTTCTCAATTGACGGCTGGCCTTCATTGGCGGAGGGCGTTGCCGCTATACTAAAGTCATGACATTTCTTCTCTTGGTTTAAATTCTTCTCAAGCATGACATTTCCTTTGCCACGGCACGAGTACGGCAGGCGTTGAAAGTATTCCAAACATTCTGAAAGAGTATTTGTACTTTACTTTATTCAAGATCTTTATCGCTTGCTTTAACGGTGGACGATAACATCGTGAGGAAACCTGCATTTCTGACAGTTCTCCATAGTGTTCTCGAAGATATGTGAAGTCTGCCAACCCGCACTGGGCCAGCATGGTGGGCTAATACCTGACCCTACTCACACTGAGAAGAGGCCCGTACCCAACAGTGGTACAGTTTAATACAGGGCTGATATTATTATTGTCCTAAAAAATATCTCTAGAGAGTAGTATTTGTATTATTAAAATTATTTTCCTTAGTTATCAATGCAAACGATTGCCAACTGTACTCATCAGCTCATAAATTATTATGAGCTAATAGATAGACAATTTTACGTTTCACATTCTGCCACAGTTCTGCCGAAAGATATCGTTCTAATCACTGAAATCTAAGGTAAAATGAAGTGCTTGAAACAGTTTTTTTATTTTATTCTTAAAAAGACAACTCCCAAACTAGGAACAATTCCTGTATCGCGGGGACTTTACAAACACTTAAACAATGGACACAAAGTACATTCAGACTCGGAACAACCATTTGTGGATCACACAACGTTGTGTCCCGTATGGGATCGAACTCACTACACTGGCGCAGTGGCAGAGGCGAGGCGACCATTAAGCCACTTTAAAGATAGATAGATATTTAGTCAACGATTTCACTTACTATCCCGAGCTTTGGGGCCTTTCTTCTCAAGCAAAACTCCGCCGGGCCCGACGACACTGTTTTTGTGTCTGAAATTAAATTTGGCTATATAAATGACTAGGTTTTCTCACGGCTTTGCTCGCCTAAAAGTAAGTAAAGTCGGCTAGATTAGTAGATGTAAGTAACAGTCCTTTTTTAATAATATATGGCCTATTTTACTCGGTGATAATACAGCTTTTTAATTATGAAGACATTTTTAAAATCGGTTGAGTAGTTTTTGAGGTAAATCATTACAAACAAAAAACAAATCTTTCTACTTTATAATCCTAATCCTAAGTAATATTATAAAAGCGAAAATGAGTTTGTTTGTTCATTTGTTTGTTACCTTTTTACGCCTAAACCACGGAGCCGATCATCCTGAATTTTTTTTATATACGTTGACAGGTATACTGAAACGGACAAAGGCTACCTTTCATCCCGAAAAAAATTACTGTTCCCGAGGAAAACAACAATAACGTTCTTATGATAATAGATGGCGCCACGAGTCTTTCGAATCATGATCGAATTATATTATTACAAGCAGAGTACAACCCGAATTGATTGTCAAATTCTAAATTAACGCGAGCGAAGCCGCGGGCAAAAGCTAGTATTAGTATAGATCAAATGGTATGGAACTAGTTTTTTTATGTTTCTAGCAATTTGTGTTTCAAATGACTAGTATTCTTGTTAACTCTGCAGCTCAGCTAGAATGCTTGTGTCAGCAGTGGGCTCACGTCAGTAGTGCAATGGTTGCGACTCGAACCCGCGACCCGGTCCCGATCGCAAGTCCAATACGTGTGTACCATACATGTCTTTAACATCTCTGCCTGAACAAACTGCTGCCTGGACTATGGCCCAACCCTTCTCACACTGAGAAGAGGCCCTTGCCCAGCTGTGTTATCCTAACCCTTTTCACACTCTGGGGAGGGGCCGTGCCCAGCTGTGGGATAGTTATAGGGTTGATATTATATTATTACTTACTCTTCCTGTTTGTTGATGTTACAATCAGTACAGCACACAATTGGCAGTTTGTCTGTAGTGGAACATATCTCAGGCAGTTTTGCGATGCGATCGTCATCATAGCCTGCGCTCCGCTAGAAAGAAAATATAATAGGCTAGATTAATACCAGCCCTCTGGTCACGCGAAGCGTCGATCAGCCGCTAAGCTAGGTCTCTATAAACAGACCTAGCACTTGGACTCCATGGCCCCAGCGTTTCGACACCTAACGGCTCAAATAAGGTTTTTGATACTTGCGCCGTATGAGCCGTATAAGTGGGATGCTTTACTATCTCTTTCGCACAGCTACAATTAACGGTAACGGTTACGTCACAGTCTGCATTGTGCAATCTTTTTTCTGACGTTTGACAATTACCCATACTACCAGATTTGACATGTTTACTTCTTTTTTAGTTTCGATTATAATAATAATAATATTCTACCACATACACACAACACCATCTAGCCCAAACTAAGCAGAGCTTGTACTATGGGTACTAGACAATGGATAAACATACATATATACTTTTTTTTTTGTAAATACATACATATTATACATAGAAACACCCAGGTCAAGACAAACGTCCATGTTCATGCACACAAATGTTTGACTTGTGCGGGAATCGAACCCGCGAACCCGCCTGAGCGTGGCAGTCGGTTACACTAACCACTACGCCACCGAGGCCGGCGATTAGAATTGAAACATTATTTGTACCTACTTTAGAGTTTGGAAAACGTAACTGTTTGTCTTAATTATTATTAATAAAAAAATGTGAGTCAACTACCCTAGACAGGTTAATTATGAACAAAGTACATGACGAAACAAAGGCTTAGTCATACTGAAGACTGCACATAGGCTTTTTATTCGGTACTCACATAGATCTCACTCACATACGCGGACGCACATTTCTGCAATGGGACACACGTTCCGCTAACACCATCGCTGCTACATGGCGATCCTGAAACATAAAAAATAACCATAGGTTCAATATCATAATATTGTTTTACGTTTACGGGAATGTTCAAATATTTTAATTAATATTGAAATTAAATCTAACTAATTTCATAAATGCGAATGTGAGTTTGTTTGTTTATTTGTTTGTTTGTTACGCTTTCACGCCTTAACTTCTGAACGAATATTCATGAAATTTCACATACACGTCGTCAGGGGAACATTAAAGGACACAGGGTACCTTTCATGCATAAAAAAGTGCTGTTATTAACGTACATTTACGCGAGCAAAACCGCGGGTAAAATAAACAACGCGATAAAATTCGTTTAATTTTAAAGATAAGTTGAAGCCTTAACAACTTTCTAGAAAACTCACTCCTGGCTGTCCCCGCATGCGCTACGGTATCGCTTCGTCCTTCGCACTGCATGTCATCTTTGCCATAAATGCGCTCTTCAAGGCCAACCAGTACTATGATGTTTATGCTTATGTACTATATTTAGTACGCCGTCTACGGCAAAACATGTTGATATACAATCTACCTGTTCAACTGTTATAGGGTGCATTTCCTGTAAACTACACATGTTTGAAGCAAAATATAAATGTATATTTATCTTTAGGTTGAGGTTTTTGTCATCGGCTTCGCTCGCATAAAAGATATGTTAAGGATTTATTCTGAATTAAAAGTACCCTATGTCCTTTTCTGTGCCCCCAACAACGTGTATTCGAAATTTCATGAAGATTCGTCAAGTAGTTAAGGCATAAAAGCGTAACAAACTAACACACATTCACATTCATAATATTAGTTTGGATAGACATGTTTGTTTAAGAAAGTTTGTAAGTTATTTTTGTTTTAGATTAATTCTTGTAATTGTTAATATAAAATAACCAATAAATATACATTATAGTAAAAATTATGGATAATCTATAATAGTATTATACTGAAACATAAAAATTAAAGCAGAAGAGTTTGTTTGTTCGGTTGAACGCGCTAATCTCAGGAAATACTGATCCGAATTGAAAAATTCTGTGCGAGCAAATTCGTGCGAAACGACTACTAAGCCGCAAAATCTAGTATTATATAATGTTGTTTGTAGCTTGGAATGTATAATGTGTCTGCTTTTAATAGATAACAGGAAAACGGAGTTGTTTTCCTCGTAGTTGCCCAGACGCTGATCTTGGAAATACCGGTAACATTTGTTAATGTTTATAAATATTATTGTATTCTTATAGGTATACAATGTGTAACAACAGTAAGGTGTAGTCATGCTTAAAGGTCGTATAATAGACCTTGTCGAGTACCTCTGCACCGAACATCTGCCGTTAATTAATTAATTCATGTTTATTGACAAGAATTTCGTTGTTGTAGCCGCGATAGACTAGTGGAAGACCGTTGGACTGCCACTCAGAGGCCTCCAGATCGATCCCAGTACACACATCTCTGACTTTTATACGTATAATTATACGTAACCTGCATGATTTTAAAAGTTCTACATAACGTACTCGAAGATATGTGAAGTCTAGCAACCCGCACAAAGACCCTGTCCGTAAACTCTTTTCATAGGTCCGAGTGGTCAAAACACGACTGTAAATTATTTTTTTTATACATTTATATACCTAATATTATTTTTATACATATTTTAATTATCTCTCCAAAAAAATTTTACATTATCCATCGTAAACAAAAGTGTGCACCTCATTTTGTGTTAATTTCTGGTCTACACAATAAACCAGGTGTTCCTGTATGAGGCAAAATACTTATTTTCTATTATTATAATAACGTCCACCAGACCGAATTTCGGTTACGACAAGTCTAGCTGTGCAGAAGAGTTTGTAGAACACAAGTGTGTGCGCAAACACAAATCCACTCTCTATACTCTCATAGGCCGATGGGACCGCAACGCAACAATTAGAGATCAGGTGTAGAATCAACGTCTTTTCGTACTTTCCGAGGCGTGCTGCCTCGAAAAGTACGAACACGCTTGTGTTCTATAAGCTCTCATCGACTTCCTAAGTCCACGCGTATTAAAACTTTTTGACGGAAAATGCTGAAGGAAACCAGAACCAGGATTTTAACCTTTTCCCTCTCCCGTGATAGACACAATAGAAAACTATTGATATGTTCATATGTGATAAATCAGACATCCCCTCTCTCTACGACTAGTCCAGTTTATGATATAGCGTTTCCTACACCAATCTAGCTACGATGAAATAAATACAAAGGTTTTAAAAGTATGCGCGCAAGGTATTATAAGGCCATTTACATATATAGATATTAAACTTGTCCCTTACAGAAGGAAAATTTCCCACCCTACTTAAAATATCCATCTTAAAACCTCTGTTCAAAAAAGGTCTTAAAACAGATATGAACAACTATCGACCCATAACACTTATACCCATATTGTCAAAAGTTTTTGAAAAAATTATGTATAATAAATTAGAAAACTTTCTCACAACTGATAATATTCTGAAAAACGAACAATTTGGGTTTAGAAAAAACAGGTCAATAACCTTAGCCTGTTTTACTTTAATGAAACATATAACGGAATCTCTTAATAACAAGTTAAAGATAGCATGTCTATTCCTAGATATGACAAAAGCTTTTGACTTTGTATGCCACAAAACACTACTGTCAAAAATGTGCAACTATGGAATACGCGGTAATGCTTATGAGTGGATCAAAAGTTACCTAGAAAACCGACTACAATGTGTCGAAGTAACTAAAACTTATAAAACTATACAAAACAACTACAGATCCTCATTGAAACATAATAAATATGGTACTCCACAAGGGGGCAAATTATCTCCACTTTTATTTTTATTATACATAAATGACCTTCCAGATGCTATTTACCATGACTCTATCCTATTCGCAGATGACAGTACACTAATAATAAAAGATAATAACAATATTCAATTACAAGCAAACATCAATCTAGCTCTTGACAATGCTATCAACTGGCTAAACCTAAATAACTTAAAAATAAACATATTAAAAACGAACGTAATACAGTTTCAGACATACAAAGCAAGTATTGATCCTCTTAATTTACAGCAAAATGGAGTACAATTGAATACTGTAAACGATTGTGTATTCTTAGGTATCACTCTAGACAAATATTGCAGTTGGAAACTACATATTGAAAAACTAACCTGTAAGATAGATCGTTTTATATACGTGTTAAAAAAAATTAGGCAAACAGTAAATATACATACTGCGTTAATTACCTACCATGCATATGTCTCGTCTATAATTAGGTATGGTATAATTGTGTGGGGAAATTCAGTAGACGTAGACAGAGTTTTCGTAGCACAGAAGAAATGCATTAGAGCAATATGTGGGGCCAGCTTCCTGGACAGTTGTAGGCCACTATTTATTAAACATAAAGTACTTCCCTTGCCCTGTTTATACATACACGAAATTTGTACATTTGTAAAAAAGTATCCACATTTTTTTGAAAGTTTTAATAACATGTCTAGGCACCAAAATAAATTAAAATTACCCCAAATACGTTTAGAAATATTTAAAAGAAATGCGTATTGTATGGCTATTAGGATATTTAATAAGGTTCCCCAAACCATTAAACAGTTGCCATTACATCAATTTAAAAATAAATTGTTTAATTAACTTTTAGAAAAATGTTACTATAGTACAAAAGAATACCTAGAAGATAAGTGAAAGCTACATAAGTATACTTAAGTAAAAATAATGTATATTAATCACAACATTTTAATGTATTTATATTTGCACGCTCTAAGGAGCAAAACATGTGATCCTTTTTATAATGTATAACGACTGTAATGTACCATGTTTTGAGCAAATAAATGTTTTGAATTGAATTGAATTGAACCGTCAAGGTTATATTAGGTGGGGCCGTTGTACCTTCCAGTGCCCGAGAGCACCTTCCGGGACCAGGTATAGACAGGTCTTCTCCCCAGATCTCGACTCTCCATCCTAACCTCAGAGATCCGGTTCTCGTAAGCGAGCTACCTCGTGCCCAAGTGCCACTACCTATTCTCCAGATAGGTACCGGAGCAATGAAGCTGCTCACCACTCTCAACTCTGGTAGTTGCTAACGAAAACCTCGCTGAAGCCGACGGAGAAGCCGCCTCCCATATCTCTAGTATGGTACCGGAGCTATATAAGGCACGCTCACTTCCCGACGTACATCCATCGCCTACCCAAATAGGCCTACAAGCCGGGTGTGGCCCGAGTCACTCCAGCTATGACTCTTACTTGCTGAGCGGCAAGCGCCCGAGATGCGTTGTGGCAGTGAAACCACACTGCCTCTTCGCTAAGGACAACTCCGTGCCTCGCGCAACCGACTGGTTCGCACTAGCCGCGCATGAGTCCGATGCTCGAAAGCCACGTGCACAGAGAACTTGTTAATAAAATTATGTCTGGCATACCACGACTTGACAGATTAAATGAAACTCACCTTCACCGAGGTTAAGCTCTTTGGCCACGACAAACGAACAACAAACCGCACATATTAATACAAACTTATATACAGCCATCTTGGATGCGATCGCGACGAACGCACGATATGTACTAAAGCATCCTTGTACCATATGCTGTAGCTTTTATACATTTTAAAAACAAAAAATAAAAAAACATAACCAGTCTATGCGATGCAGTTTCCAGTTTAGTAGCTCTGTACTGAACATCTGCCATTCATTTATTCAAATGAATAAATGAATACAATAAACATATTTTACATATTTTATATTGTGCGGTTATTTCTTATCAATGTTGCTATTTATAATTTTTATTTAATTATAAAAATTGTCGCATATCTGAAGAGATGTGGGCAAAAATCACCACAGACTGGGCACCAAATAATAAACGGCCGGATCCATCCATTCATGTACCTACGTCTGTATTTGCTAATGAGCCGCCATGACTCCGCTAACAGACAAACCTTCTGAAGTCGGCTACGCCGCTAACGTCAACGTTAAATTAATTGATGCACGGATGGCGTAGTGGTCTAAGTGGTCGCCTCGCCGCTGCCACTGCGCCGAGTGTTGTGGGTTCGAATCCCACACGGAAAAAAAGTGTACGAAGCGTAGGTCTTATGTCCCTATAATCCTTACAACTAGCCCTACTTCTTCTTATGGATACATATATAGATAGGTGCTGGATATCTGACACCGGGAGTCCTAAGGCGACAGATGGAATGTAGGACGGAGTTGGGTTCGTTGGAATGGTTTTTCTCACTGCCGATCAAGCAGACTCACAAGACCGATCGTACTGACGGCTAAAGGTGTCCTGGCCGCAGTGAGAGGTGGTGGAAAGGAAATGAGTCAGTTACACATGAGATGAAAACCTTTAGAGAATATCTTGTGACAATATTGAGACTACAGTCTGGGTAAATATCACTTAAAGAGGCTCTCCAAATTGCTCAGAGTGTAATAATATGATTCAGGATATGCGAGCGGAGCCGCGGGTGAAAACTACTATATCATAAATGAATAAGAATAAGAATAAGAATTCATTTATTTGTTTGAACATGGTGTTCGGGGTTGGGGTGAGATAAAGATAAACTAAGATAAAAGATAATAAATTCGCTATATTTAAAGTCCACAATAAAATAATAAAGATTAAAATAATTAAAGAATGAGGATGACTGAAAATAATGAAAGGTAAGAGATTTGAGTCACGCGCGCGGTATGACGACTAACGATGAACTAGTTCATTATTGCTGCGTAAAGTGCAATAAAATAAATGATTTAAAATATACACGGGTTGTACGGTTATTGACCCGTACACATGGTATACATACATTGAATGCAAGATATTATGACAAATAGCGTTTAGTTAGTACATGTTCAGCCTCATACAGTGGCGTACAAAAAGAGAGACAGTGCTACGAGCCATTACGAGAACTTTGTCCGAAAATTCTTAGTTCATAAGTGTGACAAATGTTAAATTGTATATCATAGGAAACAATATTAAATGATGAGAATTAAAATCAGATAATAATAATACAAATAAGAGATTATGTCAACATTAATAAAATGTGAATGTGAGTTTGCTTCTTTCTTCTTCTTCCTTTACAAAAGTTATCTCTCGCTTACGGGAATAATTCCTGTATCGCAGTAGTTGCGCAGTAATCGCGGTAGTTGTGGGTTTGAATTAGATCCACAAATGGTGGTTCCGGGTCTGGATGTTCTTAGTGTCCGTTGTTTGAATGTTCTACAGTGGCGGCCTTCAGCCCACTGACTCAGCGGCAGTGGCGACGCGACCACTTAAACCACTACGGCATCCGTGCAGTCACTGACAACGTTTAAGCGAAATCTCATGATGATCGGTCGACAAGTTAAGGCGTGAAAGCGTAACAAACAAACAAACTCACATACGCATTTATAATATTAGTTAGGATTACGTGACGACATCGTTAATACTGATGAGGTTGTTTGTTTGTTTGTTCACTTTCGAGGAGTTTAAAGGGATCTTCTTTTATAAAGAAAGAAATCGCGGGCAAATGCTAATCATATTTTATCGTAGAGTTTATCGTGTTGCTTCAGTTTTAGCAACAATTAATGTTGATCAAGTTTTATTTCTGTTATTAATTTTATTTCTCGTTATCACGTGATAAACAGTTATGCTGTAATATGAATTATGACTAGGAAAATTTTATTTCTTATGTAAATTAAAATGATGAAAAAAGACAATCCATGACACTATCTCTCTCTCTCTCTCTTTCTCTTTTTTATCTCTTATCGGAAACAATGCTATCTTCCTTCTTAATAAAATAATACGACGTAAATTGGCACCTATAACACCAGTAATTGAATGTTATGTTGGATATTTGAGTACTTACTATTCCTTGTAACAGAATATTTCCAGGATTAGTTTCTATTTTATCTTATCTTATCTTATGTGGGGGCCAGTCAGTGCAGACCGGCGACACTTCGACCCAGTGGGATCTTTTGTGTCGACACTCTCCCAATAACGACTGCCATAGATGTTCATGGCAGCAGGGACCAACGGCTTAACGTGCTTTCCGAGGCACGGAGCAGGCGATAATTGTCAATTAATACGCACATAATTTCGAAAAGTCATATAACTTCCGAAAGTCAGAGGTGCGCGACGTGGATTCGAACCCGAGACCCTCTGCATTGCAGTCTGTTGGTCTCCCCTTTGAGCTATCGCTGCTCTAGTTTCGATTTAGTCAAATGTTAACTAAACTGCAATTTATGTAAACATTTGACGTTTCTTTTAATTAAGAAAAATATCATGACAAATCAAACATCAATATCAAATATTATCATCTTGACTTTGCCCAAAAGCTAGTATTCAATTAATTATTTGCACTTACCTGTCTAAAAAACGGAGCTAGCATTATAACTTATAACACAATACAACCACAGATCGCCTCTCAAGATAGAACAATAATTATTATCACTAAACGATACCTACCTACTATAAAATAATTATGTCCTCCAGACCGAATTTCGGTCACGGCGGCCAATCTTAACGGAGACTGGCCATCTGCGCAGGAGATATTATAGTGCACAAGTGTGTGTGCAAACACAAGTGCACTCTCTGTTCCCTAACCCTCATGATCCAATTTAACGGATAATCCGACACGACCGGAGAGAGATCAGGCGCAGTACCAACGGCTTTACGTGCTTTCCGAGGCACAGGGGTGTCTAACACCGCCGACTTCCTAACTCCGAGCTCATATTGAGATTTCTTAACAGAAAAACCCAATTCGTTTTTGTTGGCCCAACCCGGGATTCGAACCCGAGACCTCATGCACAGCAGTCGCATTCAACTACCGCTGCACCACGGAGGCAGTAATAATATAATTATTTTACAGATCATGGTTTAATCCTTTTTATTATGCTTGTTTCAACTGAAGATAAGGCTAGATAATTTTGTGATATAGCAGTTCATTGAATTAGTAGCACACTTGAAGTATTTTTCTCATAAAATAGTATTGTCTTACGTTTGAAAACGAATGTTATGACGTTCAAAACAGAAAGATTCCATAGCGGTTTATTAAAAAGAAAATTAGGGCAGTCTTTGGGGACTGCCGATAGAAGTGAAAACTTTAATCCTTGACCATAAACACTTATTTATGCAAAAAAGGAGGTCAACATATTTTGTTTTTTTTTTGCGTAGGACGCACCATTGCTAGGATATTGTTAATATTCTAAAACAATTCAAAAATGGAAAGCGTGGAAGCGTGACGATGACGCGAATTCTATGATTTTTGTTCACCCAAGAAGTGCTCAACGCGACTAAATAAGTTTTCACAATAAGTAAGTAAGTAGTAGCTTTCTTAATACTAATAATATAAAGCTGAAAGTTTGTTTGTTTGTTTGGTTGAACGCGCTAATGTTAGCAACTACTGGCTCGAATTGAAAAAATATTTTAGTGTTGGATAGCCCATTTATCGAGGAAGGCTATAAGCTACATAACACCATGCTACGACCAATAGGAGCGGAGCATCAATGAAAAATATTGCGAAAACGGGGAAAGTTCTCTCATGTGAAGCAGGCGACGTTGCGCGGATCAGGTAGTTAACGATAAATGACATGACATTTATTATTAGTGTAATTTAATATATTATAATCAACCAAGAGGAAAACAGCATTGTTTTCCTCTTGTTTGAAATGTTTCTGAGATCTCGAGATTTACATTTAATTATAAATGTTAAAATAACATAACACAACATAAATACCGATGAAATGTTTTATTTATAATTTTTTGCGATACAATTATTTTTTGTTACGCACATCTTCTATATATACTTATAATAAAATTGTAGAGAGGTCAATTCTGTACATTGAATATATTTACAAAATAACTATTGGGGTGTGATTGGCATTCGATACTGATGCCAAAAATGCAATTAGTAGTTCTTTTGTCTGGCTGTCTGTCTGTCTATCTGTCTGTCTATCTGTCTGTCTGTCTGTATGTGCACGCATGGATCAAAAACTACTGAAGGAATTTTAATCAAACTCGGTACAGGTATACCTAGTTCTTAATCCTGGACAGGTTATAGGATACATTTTATACCAAAAAATAATTGGGTACCGAGATATTCGTTCAATCTATACTAATATTATAAAGCTGAAGAGTTTGTTAATTTGGTCGAACGCTCTAATCTCAGAAACTACTGGTTCGAATTGAAAATTATTTTAGTGTTGGGTAGCCCATTTAAAAAGGATGACGATAGGCTATATACCATCACGCTAAGACCAATAGGAGCAGATAATCAATGAAAAATGTTGCAGAAATAGGAAAAAATCTCTTATGTGAAGCAGACGAAGTTGCGCTGGTCAGCTAGTTATAAATAAAATGTTTCATCTGTATTTATGTCGTGTTATGTTATGTTATTATTTATAATTAAATGTAAATCTTGATATCTAAGAAAAGTTTTAATTTCACCTATATTGTAATTTTCATTCCCGATTCAAAAACGCTTTACCTATGTATAATTTTACCTTTGAAAAAATCGACCTTATCCTTCGAGTTCCCTCAAGACAGACTTAGCCTAATGCAGAGAATTGCATCAATTTTATATAATGGACGACTAAAGCAAATTTCTGTTATTGTAATGTTTTGTAATTACTTTTATGACAATAACTTTTAATAGTATTATTATCAATTCGAGTTCGATTAAGAGGACCCAAGGAACGTGACTTTTGGTGCACTCTTATCAATAAAATATGATATTGTTTTTGACATTTTATACGGTCATGAAATACTGAATTTGATAAGCGTCATACCGATGACACCTGTCAGAAGACCTTCCTATATTTTACCACAATAATTTTCTTTTTTTTTATTCTACTATGGTGGCAAAAGCATACGGTCCACCTGATGGTAAGTGGTCACCGTAGCATATGGACGCTTGCGACACCAGAGGCATCACTAGCGCGTTGCCGACCCTTTAGGAAAGGAAGTGGGAAGGAGACGGATAGGGAAGGGGTAAGGGGGTGATTGGGCCTCCGGTACTCTCACTCACCGAACGAAACACAACAGTAGGAATACTGCTATTTCACGTTGATATTCTGTGAGAGGATAGTCCTTCCTCGGTCGAGCTGGCCCATTCATGCTGAAATCAGCGAGGCTCTAGTACTCTAAAATTAATAGACAACATGTCAAGATTGTCATAAATATTCACTACTAGATTTTGCCCGCGGCATTGCTCGAGTAAATGTAGGTTAGGTTATGTTAGTAAAAGAAGTTTTTTCTAGATGTAAGGATAGAAGATACCTTACATCTAGAAAAAACTTATTTTAGTAGTAGGTACTCTATGTCCTATTCTGTACACCTGACAACGTGTATGTAAAATTTCATGTTGATCGATCGAGTAGTTAAGGCGTGAAGGGGTAACAAACAAACTCACATTCGCATTTATAAAATGAGTTAGGATGTAGCTGTCTGTGCGTCTATGTGTATAAAAAATTTTCGCGGTATTAAATGAACTCAGTGTTTATTTTTCACTGAGTCATCGACTATTTGCAATAGTCATTTCGAGAGTAAATAAGTTTATTGAGTCTATTATATCATTAGCCATGTCTACTCTCGAGACACTGGAGCTTTGACGCTCAAGAAAACTATGTTTTTTATCAAAGGATGAATTTAATCCTATTTTTCGTGATACAATAATGTTAACAATTCATTGCGTTTGTATATAATGTAGGATAGCAAGTCTTATTATAAAAGTAGGTAGAAAATTTTATTTACTAAAATAATTTATTATTTTTATGTACTGCCATAACGGAAACGCCTACACAAATAGGTTTAGCAATATTATAACGCTAGGTTACAATTATTACTGTCGGGCGTTAACAAGCCATATAGTGTATAGACAAACGTGTTTCTTGTTTGAAGCGTTCAATCTTTATCAAATATTACTCAAACAATTATTTTTTTAATTCTTATGTCTGTTATTATTCCTGTGTCGCGGAGTTCTTTACAAACATTCAAACAATGAAACATAGACTTGGAACAACTAGTTGTGGATCACACAAATTTTTGTCCCTTGTGGGGATCGAACTCGAACACTTGGCACGGCGGCAGTGGTAAGGCGACCCCTTAAACCGCTACGTCATCCGTGCCGTCACTCTACTTCCATGAATTTTATTTTCGCTGCTCCGCCTTAAATGTGAAACAATATGATAACACTGATAGTACTTGCACAAAATTATCTTATTAAAATTTTTGGGACGGCTTCACTTACTACGTGCGTCTTAGTGAACCACTACATAAGCGCTCAAGTACACGATACCGCCGCCGCGCCGACACCGCTCCGTCACCGTGTCTCTCAGCTGTGTATACGTTCGCGACTGCACCGCCCCCGTACCGCCGCCGCGCCGATACCGCGCCGCCACTCACCAGAGTTTGATTTTGCTTATTCTATTACCGCCAACGTATGCGCTCGTATTAACTTTTTAGTAACCTATCATGGATAATTTTGATTACGAAACGTTCATAACTTTAGTGGAGGACAGAGCAGTGTTATGCAATGTATTACTAACAACTGTCTAGTGGTATATTAAAATCAAACGGCGCGGACGCGGTGGCGGCACAGTGGCGGCTCGGTGACGGTGCGGTTGCGACCGTATACATAGCGTAGAGGCGCGGTCGCGGAACGGTTATGGCGCGGCGGCGGCATCGTGTACAGGAACCGTAAGAGTCCTGAATAATACTTATTATTACCATGGCCTTAGCGCTCAAGTACACGATACTGCCGCCGCGCCGACACCGCTCCGCCACCGCGTCTCTCAGCTGTGTATACGTTCGCGACCGCGCCGTCGCCGCGCCGCCGCCGCGCCAACACCGCACCGCCATTGGCCAGTGTTTGATTTTGCTTATTCCATTACGCAGCGTCATACGTTACGTGCTGTTCACAACTAGCAATGTATTACTAACAACTGTCTAATGGTATATTAAAATCAAACGGCGGGGACGCGGTGGCGGCGCGGTGGCGGCGCGGTGACGGTGCGGTCGCGACCGTATACACAGCATAGAGGCGTGGTGGCGGAACGGTGACGGCGCGGCGGCGGCGGCGGCATCGTGTACAGGAGCCGTTACTCTTCGCCTTAAAATGATATTTATAGATACATCACGTGTGTCATTAATGCGGGTCAATTCCCCAGCGAGTGCGTGGCTGCAACATAATAATAAAATTGAAATCGGACGTGCCATTGCTACGTGATATTCTGTTTTACATACATACACTCACGCTTGTATTCAGAGGTAGGGCTTTGCCTACAAATAAAAAAGTAATACATCTCTATATATTACTTTATTTATTTTTAGTGTTTCGTACCAAAACGATCCTATAGTATGACTTTGACCGTCTGCTTTTTTTGTTTTATTTAGTCAACCTCCTAATCCCAATTATAACTAATATTATAAATATGAATTTGTTTGTTGGTACGCCTTTACGTCTCACGTCAGAAAAGGACATAGGGAGTACCCTATGTCCGTTTTTTTCCTGAATAAAAAGTATTTTATTCAGAAAAAAAACTGTTTGTAAGGGATAGCAATTTATTGATAACATCTAGATTAACGCGAGCAAAGCTGCGGGCAAAATCTAGTCCTAGCAATAGTCCTTCGCCTGCCGCGCCCAATACCGCGGTTGTCGATACGATAGATTAAAAATTCTCAAAGCCGCAGTTCATGTTGGACCCATATCGCAGTTTATCCGTTAAGGGCCGATCAATGATAATAATACGCAGTCAAATTGTTTCCGCCGCAAAAATAAGCCTGAATTTCACGGTATTCACTTATCAAATAAACTTTGAAAAACAAATCTTCTAGTGTAGTTTTTTTATAATTTTTTTTTTATTTTACTCGTCAAAATGACCACACTCCATCTGATGGTAAGCAGTCGTGTGATCTAAGAGCAGTGGCCTCCACACCGCCCCCACTTTACTGCAGCAGTGCAGCAGAATCAAAATGTGTAACCGGAAAGAGTATACACGTTGTAATAATATAATACTATTAGCTCTGTATTAGACTGACACTGCTATGCTCTGTATTAAAACACTGCTAGGAACGATCCTTTTCTCAGTATGAGAAGGCAAGGTTATAATATTATGAGTTATCTTATTAAAATTAAATATCGTTGAAAGTTATTATTAGTACATTGTTATATATTTTCACCATATTGATCAAAGGTAAGCTAGCCTTTATTATTCCCTAGTCACTTGGGGTCGGCTTTCTAGTCTAACCGGATTTGACTGGATATCAGTTTTTACACGGATTGACTGCCATCTGACCTCCGCAACCCGAAGGCTAACGATACCCTAAGGTTAAACCAGTGTTAGGATATTAGAAGGCACTAACTTCCCAATAACGACTGCCATAGATGTTCATGGCAGCCGGGACCGACGGCTTAACGTGCTCTCCGAGGCACGGAGCAGGCGATAATTGTCAATCAATACGCACATAATTTCGAAAAGTGATATAACTTCCGAAAGTCAGAGGTGCACGACGTGGGTTCGAACCCGAGACCCTATGCATAGACCGACGGCTTAGCGTGCTCTCCGAGGCACGGAGCAGGCGATAATTGTCAATCAATACGCACATAATTTCGAAAAGTCATATAACTTCCGAGAGTCAGAGGTGCGCGACGTGGGTTCGAACCCGAGACCCTCTGCATTGCAGTCTGTTGGTCTCCCCACTGAGCTATTGCTGCTCTCTATATTACCAGCTATTGATTTAGATAATAAGCCGTTTGAATATATTTACTTCAATTTTGAATCTAATTAATATATCTCACAAGTATGTTTTGTTACTCAGTTACATGTATGGGTGATACCTCTAATTTTATTTATTTCGTAATTTCATTACACTTGCTACGGTGTACAGAACCCATTGCTGCCGTTCACAAACTAAACAGAAGTTAAGTGATATGAAACGCATATGGCTTAACGTCCTTTTAGTTAGGGGACGGCAGATTGTAAGGTGAAGTGAAGCAGATTACAGAATTTAATCCTTCCTTAAAAAAATCGTATCCTATAATCTCTTAGTAAAATGGCTTATGACTGCAACAGATGGATGCGACAGAACCCTTATCCTTACTTAATATTATAAATTCGAAAGTAACTCTGTCTGTCTATCTGTCTGTCTGTCTGTTACCTTTTCACGACTAAACCACTCAACCGATTTAGATGAAATTTGGTACAGATATAGTTTAAAACCTGGAGAAGGACATAGGCTACTTTTTATTCATGTAGGTCCCACGCGGGCGGAGCCGCGCGCAAAAGCTAGTATCTTATAAGTGTTCCGTTTCTGTAAGACCTCTTCTTTCTGTAAGAGTTTCAAGACCCTAAAATTCTTAATTTTCCTAATTTGGCTATTCATTTTTTTGTTTAAATCTGTCCACTTTAACGATAGCAGAAACATAAATTGGTGAGACGGAAGCCTTATATTTTAATAATGTTCAGTATTTGCTATTTTCGGAATCCTAAAATCTTAATTTTTCTAATATGAGCTATTAATTTTTTTGTAAAAACATTGCCACCTTGACTATAGCAGAATCCTAACTTTTCCTAATCCTAATCCTAACTAATGTTATAAAAGCGAAAATGAGTTTGTTTGTTTGTTTGTTACCTTTTCACGCCTAAACCACTGAACCGATCATCCTGAAATTTTGGATATACGTTGTCAGGTGTACAGAAACGGATATAGGCTACCTTTCATCCCGACCAAAATTACTGTTTCCGAGGAAAACAACCATAACGTTCTTTTGATAATAGATAGCGCCACGTGTCTTTCGAATCATGATTTAATTATATTATTACAAGCAGAGTACAACCCGAATTATTGTCAAATTCTAAATTAACGCGAGCGAAGCCGCGGGCAAAAGCTAGTCATTAATAAACGATATGAAACAGCAATAAAAATCCACTTAATTAACATATCGCAAAAGAATTCGATGAACAATAGCGCCAAGACAAAAAAAAGAATAGCTTCATTTAAATATTGCAAACATATCTTGGCACATCACTAGAATATAAAACAGGAGTAAATAAATATATTGAACGGAAACCAAATCACAAATAAATTGACAGCTCGACCGATCCGAGAATAAAATATCAACAAGGACAAAACACACTGTTAATCTCAGTATTCTCAGTCGCCATTCAACTGGCACTCGAATTAGAGTGTTTCACAACATACATGAACTTACATAAATAGATTTAGTCGGCAAGCACCGCTTACTTGAGCTTGCAACTGAAACTAAAACCAGTGTTTTCTGTCAATTTATTTATTAAAAACGTGCTTCAGTTCATTTAAATTCCTGTTCTTATATCATCATAATGTTTAATTAACCCTTTCAACGATGGTGTTGTGGCGAGTTATACAATGCGTACAATTTTATAATTGTGATATCAATCTGTTCAATCACTAAGGTTAAGTGCCCGTTATCATCCGCGTGTAAACATTTAAATGTATCATTGAACGTGATATAGTCGTGTGGAATGGGATTCTGTTGTGATTTGAGCAAAAATGGGAGAGCCAAAGAGACAATGGATTACGCCGTTCATGAGACAGGTAAGTCTACATTTTTTTTATGTATTCATATCTATACTAATATTATAAAGCTGAAGAGTTTGTTTGTTTGTTTTTTTGAACGCGCTAATCTCAGGAACTACTGTTTCGATTGGAAAAAATATTTTAGTGTTGGATAGCTTATTTATAGAGGATGGCTATAGGCTATATAACATCACGCTACGATCCACGGGAGCGGCGCAGTAACGAGAAACGCGGGTGAAACCGCGGGAACATTTAGTTAAATTATAAAGTTGTATAACATCAAAAGTTTGAGAAACTTTAAATGCAGGGGACTTTTGTAAATGATTTGTGTTCTATAATATAAGATGTTATTATTATGATTTCATTTAATTTGACTAATTTCATATCGTATTTACCGTTTTATGTAGGTATCGATAAATAGGCTATCCAACACCAAAAGAATTTTTCAATTCGAACCAGTAGTTCCTGAGATTAGCGCGTTGAAACAAACAAACAAACTCTTCAGCTTTATAATATTAGTATAGATTAGCATGAAAATATAAGCTTTTTAGGTATCATTCCCGACATACATAGACAAATATTCGAATCACAATATATGTATATATTGTGACTCGAAAAACATATTTTATAAATCCTTTTGCGTCTTCAACAGCAATAACATTCATAGAATTACTTTAATTATTTTATCATCATCATCTCAGCCGAAAGACGTGCATTGTTTAATTATTTTATTATTTATATTTTAATTATTAAAATAAATCTTGGCATTTCTTTAATTATAATGTATATTTTGTTTCGTTATCTTCCATATCTACTGCTATTGATTTCTATTTAATATTATTATTCAACATAGTATCATATCACATGAGTATGTATAAGTGCTGTTTAGCCTATAATTGGTAAATGTATCAGTATTTTCAGTTTTGTATCACATATAATATTAAGTACCTACAGTGTATTAAATATTTACTCCTGACAAACCAAATACAAAACATCCTTAAATCCTTTGATTAGAAATAGGATAAGAAGCCCGTGGCCAGCAATAGGCTATCCAACACTAAAAGAATTTTTCAATTCGAACCAGTAGTTCCTGAGATTAGCGCGTTCAACCAAACAAACAAACTCTTAAGCTTTATAATCTATATACTAATATTATTAAGCTGAAGAGTTTGTTTGTTTGTTTGAACGCGCTAATCTCAGGAACTAATAGAAAAAATATTTTAGTACTGGATAGCCTGTTTATTGAGGAAGGTTATAGGTTATATAACATCATCACCACGAGGGCGGCGCAATAACCATAAACGCGGGCACAGCTAGTGATTCAATATTTTAATAGATGATCCTATTTCTAATGAAAGGATTTAAGGATGTTTTGTATTTGAGTTGTCAGTTTAGATCTAGGTGTGCATGATTATTTTAGATAGGTATTTAAGTTTATGTTTCTCTACTATTTAATACTGTGAACTTTGATTTGCATTGGTAAAGTACATGTTCCTATTTACCAAAAGTGTAAATGTATCTTTAACCCTTTCGCTGTCTCTTGACAGACAAAATAGAAAACCTATTGTTATGTATCATAGTGATTTATCGGACAGGGAACCTGTTAAACAGTAATTTGCATGCTATTTGAATATGGCGAAATGTGTTCAGCACCTTTGATCATGAACTTAACATCAAATACCATATTTTTCGCAAACAAATTATTATATTATTATAGGATTAAATATAATGACCACCAAAAATAGTAATTGCACACCAAAATATGCTTACTAATATATATCATAACGAGCACCTATATGCCTCAAATCACTGCATTCCGTCTCGGAAGAGTTAGGTTATGTTAGGGTCGCGAAGTGGGTCTCCGTCGACTTATTTTGATCTCTTTGCTGTGCAATTAATATTTTTGGTATTAAAATGCGGTTTTAATTTTGGTGATCATTTACTATTTTGACTGTTATATTTTACTATATCTGGTGATAATTTAAACATAAGCCTATTATTATTCATGCCAAACGGATGCCTACCTAATTGTATATTGAACTGATGCTTTAGCTATGGCCCATGACCGCACACCGGCTATCGTTTGAACAATGAGGGTCGTCGCCCGGGCATTATCGGGATTTACTAGTGTGTAAATTTTTTGTTGATATCTGTAATATGGGACGTGGCATCCGGTGATTAATAATACGTAACACTTTTAATCCAGTCGAGTAAATACGCAATAGCAGAGATAACTTGAGTGTAGTGTGTGACGGTACATGGATAAACAAAAATATATGAAAAGTGAGGGTGAATGAAGATTCTTCTGCCTCACAAACGGAGTCATGACATCGCCGAACCAGTCAGTTCGTTACAATTGCCGATGTAACTTGATCGAAGCATCAAGCATTAAACATTATGCATGATCACGTTAATTCCAACTACAAGTTATATATAGGTACATAATATATGACAATATTATATATATGGAAATGTCCGGATTTTCTCGCTTAAAATTATGTAGGTTATGTATTTTTTTATCCCTCGGGAACAGTACTTTTCTGGCTGAAAGTTACGATGTATCCATTTTTGTATCCCTGACAACACGTATGAAAAATTTCATGATAATCAGTCAAGTTGTTAAGGCGTGACAAACAAAAAAACTCACATTTGCATTTATAATATTAACTAGATGTTCCCGCGGTTTCACCCGCGTTTATCCGTTACTGCGGTGACCCCCGTGGGTCGTAGCGTGATGTTATATAGCCTATAGCCTTCCTCGATAGATAGGCTATCCAACACTAAAAGATTTTTTCAAATCGAACCGGTAGTTCCTGAGATTAGCGCGTTCAAACCAACAAACAAACAAACTCTTCAGCTTATAATATTAGTATAGATTAGGATAAGACTTCGTCGTCTGATTTTACCCTTTTCAACATAGCAGGTGTTCAATCGGCACCAGTATATTACTAATACTGCCAAAAAAGCAACCAAAGAACTGGCTTTTTGTGTAGCGAAGCAAAGAACCCACTAATCAAATGTATTAACATTTATATTGTAAAAAGTTATTTACATTTTTTATTTATTTATTCATAAAAAAAACATAAGCTTACAGTATACACCAAATCGCTTATATCTATGCTAATAATATTACAACAAATTACATACAATGTTAACAAAAACTTAGATTAACAAAAGAAATAACATAAAATAATATTTGTAACAACAATCAACAAAAACAACCTTTTATCCAACTTAGGAACTATAAAATTATTTTTTAAATTCAGATATATATATATATATATATGTTTCAAAATTATGTTTTGGGAATCAAAAAATATATCTGCATCTGGACTACATTGAAGGAACTCATTTATAAGTCTAATAGCTCTAGCAGTGGGGCTGTTGTCAGCTCGGGGAGAAAGCCACATAGGCGGATAGCACAGAAGTCTATGTTGTCGTCTTCCAACGCCACGCATATATTTGTCGGGAACATTGAAATGTATTGATTCCCGTACAACAGGGCTATCAACCTTATCCGCTAGTATTAGACAGTAATTTATTATGTTTTATTTTATTATGTTGCTTTTATTACTGATTTTATACGTCCAAAAGTATATAATAATGTTTATTCATCGATAATATTGAAGTATAAAACTGAAGAGCACTTAGTAAGTGCGTGATAGAATGTTAACATGAAGTGTTTACTTACTGTTCAAAACGAGTAGTATGTATTCGTCTTCCACAACTTGTAATTTGTTATCTATAATATGACACTTGCTTTGCCAGCGGCTTCGCTCGCGTTAATTTAGAATTTGACAACCAATTCGGATTGTACCCTGCTTGTATATATATAATTCAATCATGATTCGAAACACACGTGGCTCCATCTAGTATCATAAGAACGTTATTATTGTTTTCCTCGGGAACAGTTATTTTTTTCGGGATGAAAGGTAGCCTATGTCCGTTTCTGTACACCTGACAACGTATATGCAAACACATTTTCGCTTTTATAATATTAGTTAGGATTAGGATTAGGAAGGATGACATATTATATACATAGACAACAAATCTTCTTCGATGCCCGAGTGGGACAGCGTCATTGAGTTTTCTGTCAAGGAATTAATAATAGCAGCATAGAGTCTGATCATCGAGCTGCATGCATCGCTTGCATGACCCAACCCTAATATGTTCTGCCTGCTCGTCGCCATAGTGATCGGACTACACAGGTGTAACGAAAACTAACGATACCGTGAATATAGCCTCTTGAAATCACAGTGATGAGACCCGCTTGTGAGAGGCCAATGGAATGTGCAAATCACGAGTATCACAAGGTGGTACGATCATTACACCAGCCGGCAAGCAAGAACCGGGTCCGTAGCTGGCAATCATGTCGGCGTGGGTGGGAAACTAAACATCAATAATCAAAATATCAACACCATATAATCAGCAGTTTAATTTTTCAATGAATCAGAATAACATCAGCTTAAAACATAAACGGTTCAAAATGTCAACACTTCAGATGAGCAACGAATGTGAATAACATTGATTTATAACATAAATAATTCAAAATATCAACACTTTAGAATTAGATGATCCACGAATCGTTTTTCGTCGATTTTATAACGTAAATTGTTCACTTGATCAACACTTTAGAAAATCGATGTTTAACAAAATATAGTGAAATATTCAGTCATAATATTCGTTGCAGACATTGTCAAATGCTGCAATTATTTTGAGTTGTCTGATACCCATAGTACAGAATTCTAGTTTGGGCCATACGTGCGACCTTATTTGTAATAAATGGCATTTATAATTACACAATGGATAATTAATATCATAGGTTTATTTCCTTGCACTTGTATGTGCATCCCATAACAATTAGATATGATTTCTTGTTCCATAGATATCTAGACAGCCAGAGACGTCTAGACAGCTATTACACTAAATCAATGTTAAGATTAACTTGAGAGAATCTTTCAAAATGCGTGTGTAAATCAATCTTGCGTGTTCAGATTGCCTGCAAGACGGCTTTCGTCTCGCTTTCTATTGCGTGGGATAAAAAACATTACTAACAAAGTATGACTGCTATGCAGCTCTGCCCGCCCCCTCGTAAGGCTAGTATGAGTCTGATTAGCAACAATAAATCTAGTTCTATCTTGCCAAGTTATATCCTGGTGTTATAATTGAAAACCATTGTTCCAATAAATAAAATTGTGGCTTGAATAGCTTAAGAAGTGCACGTCGTAAGTGGGTAACTGTTCAAAGTTAAATAGCGAAACGAATCGATAACTTCATGTAGGTACCGACCACTTTTATATACACCTATGTACTTATCTATATACTAAACTTATGTACTTAAATAAATACGTAACGACTTTAAGACTAGCTTTTGCCTGCGGCTTCGCTCGCGTGAAAGTAGGTTAGGTCATGTGAGTAACAGTCCTTTCTTTATTAAAGTAAAATATAGCCAATGTTACTCGGTGATAATATATACAGATTTGTAATGGGGAAACATTTTTTAAAATCGGTTGAGTAATTTTTGAGTGAAATGCTTACACACAAACAAAAAATCTAATATTCCCTCTTTTTATAATCCTAATCCTAATCCCAACTTCCTAACTAATATTATAAATGCGAAAATGAGTTTGTTTGTTTGCTTGTTTGTTACCTTTTCACGCCTAAACCACTGAACCGATCATCCTGAAATTTTTCATATACGTTGACAGGTGTACAGAAACGGACATAGGCTACCTTTCATCCCGAAAAAAATTACTGTTCCCGAGGAAAACAATAATAACGTTCTTGTGATAATAGATGGCGCCACGTGTCTTTCGAATTATGATTGAATTATATTATTACAAGCAGAGTACAACCCGAATTGATTGTCAAATTCTAAATTAACGCGAGCGAAGTCGCGGGCAAACGCTAGTATTATAATATTTATAGAGAAGCAACGATAGCTTAGTGGGAGACCGTTGGACTGCCACGCAGAGGTCTCGAGTTCGATCCCAAAAACGCATCTCTGACTTTTCGTAGTTATGTGCGGTATTAAACAGTTAATTATCGCTTGCTTTAACGGTGAAGGAAAACATCGTGAGGAAACCTGCATGTCTGAGAGTTCTCCATAATATTCTCGAAGATATGTAAAGTCTGCCAACCCACACTGGGCCAGCGTGGAGGACTATGGCCTAACGCTACTCACAGTGAGAAAAGGCCCGTGCCCAGCAGTGGGACAGTTTAATACTGGGCTGTTATTATTATATTACTAGCTGTTACCTGCGACTTCGTCCGCGTAGATTTTAACTAAAAAGTGTTTGTCTCCGCGGAACCCTATTTTTTTCTAAAATCATAGTAGTGTATGTTACTCCTTATAACATTAGCTATCTGCCAGTGAAAGTCCCGTCAAAATCGGTTCAGCGGTTTCGGAGATTACCCAGAACAAACAGACAGACAGACAGACAACAATTTTAAAAACAGATGTTTTCGTATAGGTACCTTATATACTTTCATATGCATTAGATAAAAAGCTGTTACTTCGACTTTACAAACAGACACTTCAATTTTATTTATTTGTATAGATGTATAGAAAAAGTAGGTATGAATAAAGAACAGCTATGTTTTACCGAATATAGATATTGGTTTCTAAAGTTATTTAAAGGTATTTAAAATGGAGCAAGTGAAAGAGTTTGTATATTTGGGTTCTTTAATTACAAGGGATGGTAAACATGAGGGAGAGATATTGAAAGGAGAACGATTGCTGGCAACAAAGTGAATGGAGCTCTATGCGCTTTGATGAACAGTCAAAATGTATCCGAAAAAGCACGTTTGGCTGTTCATAGAGGACTATTAGTGCCCACACTTATGTATGGAAGTGAAAGTTGGGTGTGGCAAAAGAAGCATGAGAGCAGAATAAATGCTGTAGAAATGAGAGCGTTGAGAAGCATATGTGGTGTGACTCTAAAAGACAGAATAAGGAATAGTGTGATTAGAGAGAGATGCGGCATGAAAGTGGATATAGTGACAAGAATAGAAAAGAGTATGTTAAGCTGGTTTGGGCATGTAGAAAGAATGGACGAGGAAAGACTGACTAAGAAAGGTTATAAGGCTAGAGTGAATGGAACAGTCGCAAGAGGAAAACCTAGGCGAACATTTCTCGATCAGATCGGAGGCGTTCTGGACAAAGGCCAAGTTAAGAGCTCCTTGAACCGACGAGCGTGTATGAGGAATGTGATGAAAGTGAATGAAGCCAGAGGAGTAAGTCCAAAACGTATACCTATTTAGAATTTATTTTTATTTTTATTCCGGTAACTCTCGCACTGGAAATAATTCCTGTATCGAACTTGACAAACATTATTTATCGGCCTCGATGGCGTAGTGGTTAGTGTAACCGTCTGCCACGCCTGAGGTCGCGGGTTCGATTCCCGCACAAGTCAAACATATGCGTGCATGAACATGGATGTTTGTCTTGGTCTGGGTGTTTCTATGTATGTGTAAAAAAAAAACAACGGGTTGCACTCGGCACAACGGAGTGCCGGCAGAAGTGGAAACTTGATTATTAACGTTGTGTATTTTTGATATTTTGGAATGGTTAGGGAATAATTTTGCACGAATTCCTTTAATTATCAGTATCAGTATAAAAGTACTATCATCTATGTGGTAAAATACAATATTCATTTATTGCGCTATCGTACACAAACATAACAATTCTCCCTCCGTCTTACGAATTTTCGATCAGGTCACGTGTCCTGACGCGAGTTTAAAATTTTTTACCCATCACAAAAAAAGTGCACAACGCCGCTAAAGAAGTTTTCACTTCAAAATAGATTCATGCCTGTTTCCCAGAGGGTTAGGCAGAGACTACGGATTTCCATTTGCTACGATCCTGACACACTTCTGTGGCTTCATTGACATTCACATTCACATTCCTCATGATGTGAGGAGTGATACAGAGATGAAACATTATAAAAGGAAAACATAAATAGTTATAATAGCGCTTGTGCCACAGAATACATTTTAATTTTATAGTATGCATATTAATTTTATAGTTTTGTACTGCATACATTTGCAGAGAGCTTCATTTCATAACCTAAGCCTCAAATGGAACTGGGCTGGCCATATCTGTCGTATGTCTGAAGAGAAGTGGCCAAAAATCACCACAGACTGGGCACCAAATAACAAACGACCCCGTAGAGCCCCAGAAAGAGATGGCCGGATGAAATGGATGGATTCAACCGGGATTGGAGACAATTGGCGCTGGACAGAAAGGAGTGGAAAGATCGAAGGGAGGCCTTTGCCCTGCAGTGGGACGGTACAGGCTAAAATAAATAAATAAGTCTCCTTTGATTTCCTCACTAGGCAACCCTGTATCCAGGACACCTTGCACGGTAGATGCCAATAGGGTTGCCCAAGGAACCTTAATATAACTACTGGTGTTTACGATTAACAGACAGCGCGGCGCAATCAGTTCAGTCCGGTCAACTCCGGATCGTGGGATAGTCGTTATCGCCTCAGTAGCATATCGCAGTCAGATTGCCTACATCTGTGTCAAGTTCACGATGAATGGACAGAAGCGATCATTTTATTCGGTCAGATAACGCTACGAGTCTATATTTGAGTAGTTCTTATTAACAGAACGTAGTTTAAGATATGCCTGGTGGATGGAAGTAGACTTGTCTTCTATTACGTGGAGTTAAAATATGAGTAGTAGAACCTCGTTGATTTCAGCATGAATGGGCCGGCGCGACCGGGGCAGGACTACCCTCTAACAGAATATCGACATGAAATAGCAGTATTCCTACTGTTGTGTTTCGTTCGGTGTATGAGAGTGGCGGAGGCCCAATCATCCTCTTTCCCCCTTCCCGCTCCTACCCACTTCCTTTCCTAAAGAGTCGTCAACGCGCAAGTGATGCCTCTAGTGTTGCATGCGTCTATAGACTACGGTGACCACTTACCATCAGGTGGGCCGTATGCTTGTTTGCCACCTTAGTAGTATAAAAAAGCTAATCTACAGGAACGTGCAGTGCTAGTGGAATTTTCTGTCATAGGTTTCTAAGTAGTAGAACAGAGTCAGGCTCTGTACTGGATAGGCTCGCCTCTCTTAAACATAGTTATCTTATCTTATCTTATGTGGGGGCCAGTCAGTGCAGACCGGCGACACTTCGACCCAGTGGGATCTTTTGTGTCGACACTCTCTCAAAATAACGACTGCCATAGATGTGCATGGCAGCCGGGACCGACGGCTTAACGTGCTCTCCGAGGCACGGAGCAGGCGATAATTGTCAATCAATACGCACATAATTTAGAAAAGTTATATAACTTCCGAAAGTCAGAGGTGCGCGACGTGGGTTCGAACCTGAGACCCTATGCATTGCAGTCTGTTGGTCGCCCCACTGAGCTATCGCTGCTCTTTAAACATAGTTAGAGAAATACATACATATGTATATACACATGTATATACATACGATAGCCTAGCGGGAGCCCTTTGGACTGCTACGTAGAGTTCTCGAGTTCGATTCTAAGGCTAAACCTCTGACTTTACGAATATATGTGCGTATTAATTAGTTGATTATCGCTTGCTTTAACGGTGAAGGAATACATCGTGAGGAAACCTATAATTTCGAGAGATCTCTCCATAATATTCTTGGAGAAATGTGAAGTCTGCCAACCCGCACTGGACCAGCGTGTTAGACTATGGCCTAACCCTTCTCACACTGAGAAGAGGCCCGCATCCAGCAGTGAGACAGTTTATATATAGGACGTGTTTCAGCTAAGATGATGAATTTTAAAGGGATTAAATATAATGATCATCAAAAATACTAATTGGTCAGCAAATATTGCACAGCATAACGAGCATCTATACGCTTCAAATCACTGCATTCCGTCTCAGAAGTGTTAGGTTATGTTAGGTTCCTTTTTTTAAACCCACCCAAAAATAGGAGCCCCGCGAACCGGGGCTCCGTCGACTTAGTTAGATCTCTAGTTTGCTGGCCATGAGTTGCTGATCAATTAGCTATTTCTGCACACAGATTATATTTCTCTGCTCACAAAAATACCAATACTATGCTAACCATTTAAATAACACCCATTTTAAATACGTATAAAACACACTTAAGCATTCGATACAGTTGATTGAATAGCCGGTACTTCGCTACGCTTATTGTTTCATTATCATTTCAATATTCACAGTACTTATTACACACGTACCTAATATACATTAATAGATGTTTACACAATAGGTTGATCTTCAAAACGCAAAACAGAACGATTAAATAAAGGAAACAATATAATTATAAGTTATGATACTATATTGACTGCACGAATGGTGTGGTCACCTCGCGGTCAACTGTAGTGGGTTCCAGAAATAATAGTTCCGTGTCTGGATGTCCTTCATGATGGTTGTATGAATGTTTGTAAAGTTCCCCGTAACACAGAAATTACACCTAGTGCGGGAATTGCTTTAAAATCAAAAATGATATCAAAATCAACCCAGTTGGTTCCGATCTGTTGCCCTATGCTAGCTGACCCGCACAATTTTGTTTGCTTCATATAAGAGATTTCTTCCCGTTTTTGCAACATTTTTCATTGCTGCTCCGCTCCTATTGATCGTAGCGTGATGTTATATAGCTACAGCCTTTCTCGATAAATGGGCTATCCAACACTAAAAGATTTTTTTAAATCGAACCAGTAGTTCCTGA
Organism: Catocala sponsa; assembly: GCA_963564715.1. Lineage (NCBI taxonomy): Eukaryota > Metazoa > Arthropoda > Insecta > Lepidoptera > Erebidae > Catocala > Catocala sponsa. The sequence continues at coordinate 4,773,662 of OY751352.1, forward strand.
GATTAGCGCGTTCAACCAAACAAACTCGTTAGCTTTATAACAAAATTTCAGCTTTATAATATTAGTATAGATGTACTCGTAATACCAGTCTCTGTCCCTCTTCATGCCATCATCCTATCTAAGATATTGGTACTGCATTCTGAAATACTTACTATACTGGTTGTATGCTGGATAGAAGCATCTGCGACTAAAGATCGTAAATTTACATTTGTTTTTTATATTTCCAGTGCTTCGTAACCGCTGGCGTGTCGTTGAACATGGCAGGCTCTGGTCTGGTGATGGGCTTCACCACGACGCTGCTGCAGCAGCTTAGGAGACCAGATTCCATCATACCTATTGATGACACCTCTGGCTCATGGATAGGTACGTTCTTCTATCATGATTCTTCGGCTGTATGTATCTGACCTACGTGTTACTACATATCTATACTAATACTATCTGTCCCAACAGACGTTGTCCTGTACAAAAGAGAAAAAAAAAGCATATCTGAACCATCCTCAAATCCACTTGAACACACACAAAAAGTTTCATTCAAATCGGTCCAGCCGTTTAGGAGGAGTTCACTGTCAACACACGTACAGAACAATTATATACATATATAAAGATTATAAAGCTGAAGAGTTTGTTTGTTAGTTTGAACGCGTCTCAGGAACTACTGGTTCGAATTAAAAAATTCTTTTAGTGTTCGATAGCCCATTTATCAAGGAAGGCTATAGGCTATATAACATTACGCTACGACTTACGGGGGCGGCGCAGTAGCTATTAACGCGGGTGAAACCGCAGGTACATCTATTTATTAATATAATTGAAAAAGACAACTCATGCACTATAAATAATTTCTGTGCTGCGAGCCGAGTACATTTAATCCCATTTATTTTTAGTGCGGCAGTACCTTTTAACAAAAGAAAATCTTGTCTCTTCTTTTCTTCCTAGCCTTTATTATTCCCAAGTCACCTGGAGTCGGCTTTCTAGTCTAACCGGATTTGACTGGATATCAATTTTTACACAGAGCGGCTGCCACCTGACCTCCGCAACCCGAAGGCTAATGATACCCTAAGGCTAGACCAATGTCAGGATATTAGAGGGCACTGACTTCCCAATAACGACTGCCATAGATGTTCATGGCAGCCGGGACCGATGGCTTAACGTGCTCTCCGAGGCACGGAACGAAAAAATAAAGAAAAAAGATGGAAACTCTTTTATACTCTTTAAATTTTTGAATTTCACAATAGTAATTATTGTTTTTGTATTATTTCAGCTGCATTACCTGGTATCTCTCTCGTTTTGGGAAACTTCTTGGCGCCACCAACGATGTCAAGATACGGAAGAAGAATAGCAAACCTCATCACCATCGTACCCCTGATCGCGGGGTGGGCATTCATCTACTTCGCCAACAGCATCCTCATGCTTCTTCTGTCAAGATTTCTCCAAGGACTATGTATGGGCATGTGCACTACACTTGGCTCGGTCCTAATAGGCGAATACACTAGTCCAAAGAACAGAGGAGCCTTCTTAATGACAATATCGGTTTCCATCGCCTGTGCTGTTTTGTCCGTTCATTTATCAGGATCTTATTTAAGTTGGCAGAATACTTCATTAATTTGTGGTATGGTGGCCATCGTAGATTTGTTTATAGTACTAAACTCCCCAGAATCACCGAGCTGGTTAGCCGGCAAAGGAAGATACGACGCCTGCAAGCAATCATTCCGGTGGCTAAGAGGAAATGAGGAAGAAGAAGAATTGAAAAATTTGATCGAAGCGAGCATAATGTTGAAAGATTCAAAAGCGAACTTAACTAAGCCTAAATCTTTTGTAAGGAAAATTCGAAATAAGATAGCGTACTTTAATTTAACGATTACAAAGAAGGAGTTTTATAAACCTATTATTATAATGGTACATATTTACATTCTGGGGCAATGGAGCGGGATCAATATGCTGGTCGCTTTTCCTATAGATTTATTTCCGAGAATGATTGGCAAATGTAATGTACCTCTACTAATGTTAACTTTAGATATACATAGGATAATAGCAAATACAACAGCTTTATATGTGATACAAAAAGTGAAAAGAAGAACAATATTGAAAGTTACTGTTTGCATTAATATTTTCGCATTGATATCTTGTGCATGTTATTCTTATGCAAAGGAAATTCACATATTACCATCAGAGGAATATATACTCGGTATATCTTTGATACATATCCATATGTTCTCTGTAGCAACAGGATCTTTACCTCTATGCTTCATTATTGCCGGAGAAATATTTCCTTTGGAATACAGAGGATTAGCTGGTGGAATAAGCGTTTTGTTTTATTCTATGAATTTATTTCTGACAGTAAAAACTGTGCCCTTTCTTCTGGGTTCCTTGAATCTGTATGGTACTTACGGTTTGTATTCTAGTTTACTGATCTACAGTTTAATTGTCGTATGGTTCTTGCTACCAGAAACCAAAGATAGGACATTGCAGGATATTGAAGACGAATTTAGAGGTAGACCTTTATCTCCAGAAGAAATGAAATCAGTTCAGTCTTTGACGTCTTGGAAGACTTATACCACCGATAGGAGATGTAGTGGTCCTGTTGTTTTATAAAAATATATTTGTACATAATTATAATAAAATAAGACAATACTTAAGTCTGTTAAGTGCCTAAATATTTGATATTAGATAGTTTTATACAAATTGTATCGTAGTTTATTATGTGTACTTACAACTTTGAATGTTTACAATAAGGGTGAGGCCAAACGAGCGTAATTTTGTGAGTCGTGAGTCGCAGAATTTCGGTTGCAGAAATTCTGCTGCATTCGATTTCATAGAAAAGTCCTATTTGATTCACACCGCGACGTAAAATAAGTTATGATATATATTACAAATGAGTTTCTGCAACCGAAATTCTGCGACTCACGACTCACAAGATTACGCTCGTTTGACCTCACCTTAAATGTGCCCGATACGACAAAAGTATCAAAAGATGTAAGCAAAATTAATGCGATAACATAAATCCATAGGTATTTTAAATATATTTATAAACACGCATTATTATTGATTTTCTTATAAATTGCCAAATCGTTCCGGTGATAATTCCTTTTTAATAAGACAGGTAAAAGCTACTGTTGAAGCGAAAATTGTACTTATAGCTACGGCCGCTCAATAGCGTACTATCTAGTTATACATCTCTTATGTCGGTTTAAAACTTTATAATATAGAATAATATCGACGTGGATAGCAGTAGTCCTACTGTTGTGTTTCGTTCGGTGAATGAAAGTACCGGAGGCCCAATCACCCCCTTTCCCCCATCCCGCTCCCTTTCCTTCCCATGTCCTTTCCTAAAGGGTCGGCAACACGCTAGTGATGCCTCTGGTGTTGCAGGCGTCCATAGGCTACGGTGACCACGCCTTACCATCAGGTGGCTTGTTTGCCACATTAATTGTATAAAAATAAACAACTAAATCTAGTCGCTAATAAACATTCAATCGAACACCGCGTATATCGTCTTTCAGGAGCTGCGATAGCTCAGTGGAGAGACCAACAGACTACAATGTAGAGGGTCTCGGGTTCGAACCCACGTCACGCACCTCTGACTTTCGGAAGTTATATGACTTTTCGAAATTATGTGCATATTGATTGACAATTATCGCCTGCTCCGTGCCTCGGAAAGCACGTTAAGCCGTTGGTCCCGGCTGCAATGAACATCTATGGCAGTCGTTATTGGGAGAGTGTCGATACAAAAGATCCCACTGGGTCGAAGTGTCGCCGGTCTGCACTGACTGGCCCCCGCATAAGATAAGATAAGATCGTCTTTCAATACAACGCCAAACAAAATTGAACCTTACCACAACCATCAGCTACTTTCATCGAAATTATTATTATTCATTATTAAGAATATAACTTCCGTAATAGGAATAATTGCCGTATCGCAGGATATGTAACAAACATGTGAATGGAACAGTCGCAAGAGGAAGACCTAGGCGAACGTTTCTCGATCAGATCGGAGGCGTTCTCGACAAAGGCCAGGTTAAGAGCTCCTTGAACCGACGGGCGTGTATGAGGAATGTGATGAAAGTGAATGAAGCCAGAGAAGTGTGTCAGGATCGTAGCAAATGGAAATCCGTAGTCTCTGCCTACCCCTCTGGGAAACAGGCGTGAATCTATGTATGTATGTATGTATGTAACAAACATTCAAACGACGGACACAGAACACACAGAATAAAAGCATCTACGTGTAAATCATACATGTTTTGTGTTCCACACAGGACCAATATTTATATGGTAGATCGAGACGACTACTTAAACCGTAAGGATACATCGCTATGCTACAAATATACGAGTAATATAACACTTCGGTTCTTAGTGAGTAGGTAAATGTCAAATCTGTTTTATTATTATATTTTTTTTATTTATTTCTCAACTTTACAGATACATTTATACTATAATACAAAGTATGTGTTTATATAGTACAGTGAAATTTGTTAAAATTGTAGATAACAAATGGGACTTGCATTTATTTTAATTTCCTTACAACTAAGACTAAGAGGGAAGGTAATTGTAAAATAAGAAATCTGTTTACAAAAAAAATATTAACTCTGCCCCTTAAACTAGGCTTAGCCTGTGTCTTAAGAGACAGTGATCGGTATAAGTTTTACAATAATAAGATTTGTACAACGACTTCAATATGATATAATTAAAGGAAATCAACATAGAAAAGGATTAATATAAAGTGTATGCGTGCGTGCGCGCATGAGTGTGTGTGTATGCGTGTGTATGCGTATGCGTATGTGAATGTGTATGCGAGGGTGCGTGTGCGTATGTGAGTTTGTGTTTGACTTGTATGTGTGTAGTAGGGATACCAACCGTACTATAATATATATTATTTTACTATATTTCGGATCTGCGTACTATATACTGTTGAAGAAATATATAGTATGCTAAAATACTATATTTCAACAACGAAAAACAACAAACCAAAACCTTTATTCAAAAAACTATCGACGCTCCGTTACTACTGACGCGAAAGCATAATTATATCCGTACATAATCCGTGTCGAACCTGTCCGTGATGTCAAATTAACAAGGTTGAACATATTTAAAAAAACCGTAGATAACAAATAAATGTTTTCCATAAAATACTATATTTTTATAAATGTACTATATTTTCTTATAGCTTATTTTAAAAATACTATATTTCGTCGAAAATATGTTGGCAACCCTAGTGTGTACTCACCTCAGTACATTTTACGACAGCAGTAATCTAAATTTAATACCCTGACCACGTGCGTGTACGACGCTAACCAATTCAAGGACACAAGTTATAGTAAGTTAGCTAATTTATACTGTTTTCTCTATCTATATATGTGAAATACCAACTCGCTACTCCTTGAAGCTCCTTAGGCACAACTTGAGTTCATACAGGCAGACAAATTTGCTAAATTTCAATGAACCTGTCAATTGTTGGAATTCCAGACATAATTGAAAACCTATTAAGTCTGTGCCGCTGTTTCTCAATAAGTTTGTATGATTTTAAAAGTAAATTTTAAAAAAAATTGTTTCTGCCGATAGAAGTGAAAACTTTAATCCTTGATCATAAACATTTCTTTATAAACAACGGGTCGGATGCTAGTTCCTGATACTCTCATGGCGGTTATTAAGGAGGTCAAAATTTCGTTGTTTTTTGCGTTGGACGCACCATTTCTGAGATATTTATAATATTCTAAAAAAAAAAAAAATATGCGTGGAAGCGTGACGATGACGCGAGTTCCATGATTTTTGTTCACGCAAGAAGTGCTCAACGCGCCTAAAGAAGTTTTCACTTCAAAAAAAAAATAGAATAGTCGATATTAGTGTTACAAATTACTAATAGGTACCTACTCTTGTTAAACATTCCAATTAAGCTAATAAATGGATTACACTTCTGACACAAGCAAGCATTCTTGCAAGTGGGTTGCAATCCATTGAGTGAAATTCGTATTCACGACCTTTTTGTCGCAAATCATATGCCTTATCCATAAGGTAGTGGTCCGACCGCCAACGATGAACGAGAAACGAGTAAAACTAGAAACTATAAACGAGTTGACGATCAGCGGGAAGCGATTGTGTAGTTTCGATAGTTTTGTCGCCGGGCTATAAGCGAGTGTGCAAGTGCGACGAGCGATTACTCACGCCACCCGCCCGCGGTCGCTCAGTCCTGTGCAAACCTCCGCGCGGCGACGAGCGAGCATCGCTGAACGAGTATTGCTGAGCGAGTTTATTTTTGAAAGCTCTTGTCGCTCAGCGACAAAACTAGTAAAGCAAGTCGTCGCCGGCGGCGGTCGGACCACTGCCTAAAGCTACTTAGTGTTTCTTTTTTACACGATTAGCCTCATTGGCAATACTCTCTGATGTCTGATGGTAAGCAGTTGCCATTACCTATGTATGGTTGCAACTCCAGTATTATCTATGAACTGCCTCCATGGCGCAGCGGTAGTAAATGCGACTGCTGTGCATGAGGTCTCGGGTTCGAATCCCGGGTCGGGCCAACAAACAGTTATTGGGTTTTTCAGTTAAGACATTTCAACAGCAGCTCAGAGTTAGGAAGTTGGCGGTGTAAGACACCCCCGTGCCTCGGAAAGCACGTAAAGCCGTTGGTCCTGCACCTGATCTCTTTCCGGTCGTGTCGTATTACCATCCCATCGGATCATGAGAGTTAGGGAACAGAGAGTGCACTTGTGTTTGCGCACACACTTGTGCACTATAATATCTCCTGCGTAGTTGGCCAGTCTCCTTTAAGACTGGTCGCCGTGGCCGAAATCGATCTGGAGGATATTATTATTATTATCTGAATTGTAGATGACTTTTAAAAACAGGAATAGCTAAAGGTACTGGCCTAAAGGCAAAAACTCTTGATCTCCCACTGACAGCACAGTACCTTCTGAAGGAGTCTACAAACATTACACTTTTTAATTAGAGTATTTATTCTGTAGGCTAGAGAACGTTTCGAGTTAAGCTACTAAAAGTCGAAATCAGAAGCGGCTCACAACATAACATGTTATTAAGAGGACACTGTAAGTACAAATTCTTCTCCCTAGCCTTTATAATTCCCAAGTCACTTGGGGTCGGCTTTCTAGTCTAACCGGATTTGACTGGATATCAGTTTTTACACGGAGCGACTGCCATCTGACCTCCGCAACCCGAAGGCTAACGATACCCTAAAGCTAGACACTGTAAGTACAAATATTACATATAATTAAAACAATTTATATAATTATAAATTTGGGTAATAATTAACATATTTTCATAATTTCCTAGGGAGATCATTTTTTTTATTTTAACCCTAAAAAGGCTTGCCTGATTAGACTGCAGTTACTATAGTTTCAGAACAGCAGCATATAGCAGTAATGGGCAACACACAGAGGGAGTAATAAAAAAAAAAATATTGTAAATTGCCAGAAGGGCTTTATGTTACCAGCAAAAATATTTAACCTACCCTTTGACAGAGGCTTGCATACGAGCCGCTACATTTGTACCGTGTACCTATTTGTACCATGTACCTATTTGTTACGGGCTCGGATACGAGTCACCAAGTGCTCGCTACTTTAAACCTTATGTTACTAACATTAACGCTTAAATCTTATTGTCTATCAGCTACGAATGGATGTCCTTTTGATAAAGGACATATCAAAAGGTATTACAAAATATAGACATACGATTGGACAAAATAACTTTAACAGAACTATTGCTGTCGCGCTGGGTCCCAACAAAATATCAATATGCAAAAGAGATAACTGCAGCTCGGACTGATTAAACCTCTGAAATCATTACTCTTTTCATTCTGCATTACTAAACTAATTTTAATATTTTTTGACGTGACAACGTCTAATAAATCGATGAACGCCAGCTGCACGCACGAAAATGGATGACTCATTGTCCCGTTACGCTCATTGACCCGTTACGCGCATTCTCCCGTTACGCTCATTGTAACGTTACGATCGGAGCGAGAGCGCTACACGATCGAGTGAAAGGCACGTTATGACGTTGTCACGTTAAACTATCGTCCGTAAACCGACTTTACAGACAACCGATTTTTTATTAACAATATGAGAAGACTTTGACTATGTTTGTATGTTTTTATTTATATTATTAGGTTCTTAACAGATTATGTTTGCTTGACAGCACCTGCTGTCAAAAACACCACTGTTTACAAATATCCAACCGACTTTCTATATTTTTAACTGCTTCCCTTCTTTTTATTATAAACTCTCAAACTTAGTAAACAAAACAAAAACAGATCGGTTGACAAACAAAAGAGAAAATGGTTCTGAATAATTTGAATATAATGCTGATACTATAATACATTTTTCTACTTTTACATGATTTCCTCATATTCAATTGTTTTAAATACTTATGATTTATTAATAATAAAAAATTAAAAAAATTAAATGCTAGGTAACGGGTCTTACTCGCGATAAAGTATTTAAAAGGTAATAAATACCAATTGATTGCCCGACGTTTCGACCGTAAGACCCGCCCGACCCCCTAGAATAATATTAAGTATGTGTATGTGGAGGAACAGGGTGTGATATCCATTCAACAGAAAGGAAGGATCCTCCGACCAGGATGGCTGATCGTGCCTGGCGGGCCGCGGCCCGGCGGTTGATGTCGGGAGCTTGTATATATATACTTAGTCGCTGTGTAAACTCCACTTGTGCGATGCAGAATAGTATGACGTCATCTGAAGTGCGATTGTATCGCCATCTGTTAAATGTAGGCGGAACTTCTTCGTCTGTGCGGAGTCGCCACACGTACAAATCGTGATGGTCTAAAAACGTTTAGTGTATAATTTCCTCTTTGCCTATTTATATAATAACTTCTTGATCGTCGAGAGGACCTACGAAAAACGAAATAAAAATCATTGTGCAAACAATACACAAACGGACAAACGTATGTCCGCTCAACACTTGACTCGTTAAGAGCAGGCACTCCAAATTTTATGCTATTTCGTATATATATTGTGAAACAGTCATAGATACTAGTAAAGTTAAACTTTAGCGTACGATTATTTAGGTCTTTGTCTGTCTACTGATAAGAGAGATACATGATTGGAAGATATCAGCTCGATAACATTTTCATTTGAAAATCATACCCTTTGCAATTCTTTTTTAAAAATACGTTGAATAAATCTTCGCTGTTCTTTCTGAAATAACCACTAGCCATAAAAGAAACCTACGTATTATCGTATGATAAGACATTTTTTCTCTATAACAATTATTACTTTAGTTATAAACGGCATAAGATTTTCGACTTATTTCATGCTTGAATTCTGTCACAGCACGCACGCGATATTCAACTTTATTGTTGACGTTCTAGCGTTTACTACAATCTGGCGCAGTCGCCTGTTAGTACCGCGCTGTGCGCCGTTCGGAGAGGACCTGTATCGCGTGCACGCGCATTCCGTAGGTACATTTACGATTTGTTTCGTATAAAATAGAAAAGAAAATGGGTAATAAAATAAATAAGAGACCTTATGTTCAAAAAAGGAAGAAAGCTGGCCGATTGAAGAATGTTGCTGGAATCATGCGAGAAGCAAAGGCGTAAGTATTTTTAAATAAGTAGGTACCTACATTTAGAAAATATTATTAAAATAGTGTTTTATACAAAAGATGTTCGTAGTAACGAGTATCAGATGTTGACAGTATACCCTTGTATATTTAAGAACCGGGACCGACGGCTTTACGTGGCTTCCTAAGCACGGTAGCGGTCTTATTACAAGCGGTCATCCATCCAAGGGGTGGCCTACGTATATATACTGTATGTATAAGTCTTTTTATCTATACTATATAATATAATAGTATAAAGCTGAAGAGTTTGTTTGTTTGCTTGCTTGAACGCGCTAATCTCAGGAATTACTGGTCCGATTTGAAAAATTCTTTCATTGTTAGATAGCCCATGTATCGAGGAAGGCTATAGGCTATATATCATCACGCTAAGATCAATAGAAGCTGAGCACCAATGAAGAATGTTTCAAAATCGGAGGGTATTTTTTCCTTTTGAGAGCTTCCGCTGCGTGCGCTGCGTAAACAGTTAAAGTTTCGCAAAAATAATGTATGACAGAATTGCTTCCCTTTAAAAGTTCTAAAAAAAAGTCCGCGACAGCATATGTCTATCTTTTAAGGTTGGCTCACTATAATAATTTTTATGCTAACCAAATTTGTTCTAAAATAATGCATCATTTGCGAAGGTATTATTATAAACATGATATTAATCCTTATCCAAATAAATACGTTATTCATCACAAGTATTTAATTTAAAACAAAATTGCCTCTTACATCATTCGATTTCAATGAATATCTTAGGAGATATCGCAGTTTTAAAATGACATCGCAGCAAAATAATTACCCATTACAGACATAGTACAAACGATGTTTCTCCTGGTTTATTCTGCGTGATTACTACTGGTTCGATTTGAAAAATTCTTTTAGTGTTGGATAGCCTATTTATCGAAGAAGGCTATAGGCTATATAACATCACGCTAAGACCCACGGGGGCGGCGCAGTAACGATAAACGCAGGTGAATATACACATTGGTTAGGATAGGGTATTTTCTACAACTTCGACTAAGCCTTACATAGTCTTATCTAAGTTGGGCGACGCGCGACGCTCAAGGCCGCATGTCTCACTAAATCACAGAATAACAAGAGCAACTTTATGGAAGTGACATTATTTCCTATGTATAGAACAAATATTATTATAATCGTTATAATTCCCATATTTTCATTCATTTCATTGTATCTTATGCCATATCTTTGCTGTAATCGATACTTGTTTTAGTACATAATAATGATGTTCTCCAGACCGAATTTTGGTGACAGCGGCCAATCTTAATGTTCACTCTCTGTTTCCTCACTCTCATAGTCCGATGGAACTGCAAGCCGACACAACTGAAGAGATATCAGGCACAGCACCTCACGCGCTTCCCGCAGCACGGTTTATAACACAACCAACTTCCTAATTCCGAGGTAATTTCTCGTCAGATATACCCAATAACTATTTGCTGGCCCATTCTAATCCGAGACCTATTGCATGGTCTAAATTCCCGAAGCAATAAGAATTATAATAATAATAATAGGAATACTTACAATAATACTTAATCAAAGTTATTAGCGAAAGATATGTCGTGCTTAAGAAATCTGGATGGATGCTCAGCATACACTGAGTTGGGCATAACTCACCCCAGTACTGTTTCAGTTCCAACCACGAGTGTCGTGTCACCTGACGTCGGCGACGTCCACAAATATAAAAATATAGACCGTAACAAATGAGCCAAAACAAAAATAAAAACAAAAAAGACAACAAAACAGTACAAACTCAAAAAAGAAAAAAGAAAACAAAGAAGAACAGTGCTACATGATATACGTATCACAGGTGTACACACACCCAGATTTTAACAGCTTATACCTGCTATTGCAGTCTTCAGGGCACAGTTGAAGACTATATGCTGCCACTAAGAGGTTCTTAAAAGGAAAGCCTAATAACACTTTGCTCCTTTGCATGTAATAACAATTTAAACTAAAATTATTAAGATATGTGTCAATGAAATAAACACAGTTTTGACACATTTAATAAATTTATCGTTTTCGCAAGGAGTCTTTCCCAACGCTTTAAAAAGGTCTATTATTAAACCGATCTTCAAAAAAGGAGAAAAATCTAATATGAGTAATTATCGTCCTATCACGTTAATACCAATCTTGTCTAAAATATATGAAAAATGCATGTACAAAAGACTAATTAGCTATTGCGATAAGTTTAATATAATAAAGAAAGAGCAATTCGGTTTCCAAAAAAATAGGTCGACGACTTCAGCAACTTTTTCTCTTCTGAAGGAAATATTAGTAAACATTAACGACAATCGACTGACGACAGGGCTTTTCTTTGATTTGTCAAAAGCTTTTGACCTGGTTTCACATGAATTACTTTTACAAAAACTGGAAGCCATCGGAATCAGGGGATTACCACTTCGGGATCGGGACTAACAGACAACAAAGCGTCACTATTTCCAAAATTGATGAAAATAAGATATTGACGCCATATTCATCTGAATATAAAAACGTCAAAATCGGTGTGCCCCAAGGCAGTATAATTGGTCCTATCTTATTTTTGCTCTACATAAACAATATAGTTGACATCACCAATCATAAAATTTTTCTCTTTGCTGACGACATTTCTATAATTGTAACAACTGACAAGAAACATAACTTTTTAACTGATCATGAAGCAGACATAAATAATACAATAGACAATTTAATTAATTGGCTAAATAATAATAATTTATCTATTAATCTCAATAAATCTGTATATATTCAATTTAATAAATCTTATAATAATAAATTCAATTTTAAAATGAACATAACTAAAATTACCCAAGTACCACATACGAAGTTTCTAGGTGTATTCATAGACGAATACATAGACTGGAAAGCGCAGATTGATAATATATGCACTAAAATAAATAAATTTGTATACGCCCTTAGACAGATTAACAACCTTACAAATATAAAAACAGCAATTATGACGTACCGTGCATACGTGGAGTCCTCGCTCCGTTATGGACTTACTATGTGGGGGAATAGCACCGACCATGATAGAGCATTTAAGGCACAAAAGAAATGTATACGGGCCATATACGGGATTGCACCTGACGAATCATGTCAACCTATTTTCAAAAGGCTTGGCTTGCTACCGCTTCCGTCATTATATGTATACGAAGTGTGTATGTTTGTACGTAAACATAAAGACATGTTCAAAACAGCCGAAGATGTAAGTTCTCGCAATCGACGTGATAAACATAGACTTGTTCTAGGTGTGATCCCTCGATTGACAAAATATAATAAGAGCTGCCTGGCTATGTGTGTACGAATTTATAATAAATTACCAGTGCATCTAAAGACTTTAAATTGCAGACTGCTTAAAATTAAACTATACGAATGGCTGAATCAAAATAATTTTTATAGTATTAAGGAATTTCTTGAGCATAAATTATAGTTCGTAATGTTCACAATTTTTTGCATGCTTTTTAGCCAAACATGTTAGAACTATATTGTAACATAACATCTTTGTATACCATGTTTTAAGCAAATAAATATATTATTATTATTATTATTATTATTAACCATCAGTATATTACTTGCATTCCAAGCAAACAAAAAGAATCTGATTGTTCCGATTCTCGGCCCGAAAATTGAACCCGAGACCTCAAGAGCAGCAGTCGTATACACTACCGATGGTGCGACCACCCACTCTGATAATATCCACAAAAATCCAGTAATATACATCCAATATACCTTGAACTCTTTATACTATTACTATCTTTGGCGACAAAGTTCAATATATAGTGTGTAAATAAATGGTCCTGAATTTACAGACTTGATGTTTTCGTCTTAATTTATTATATAACACTCAAAAATATTTGCGTATGTAATCTAGTAGATAAGAACAACACTATAAAATTAATCGGATGACGCAGGTTCAGGTAATTGTCGCGGCACTACCAGTGCTCCAAGTATTGCAGTTTGATCCTCGCACGGGACAAAATTTTGAGCGGTCCTCAAATAGTCGTTCCGATTTGCCTAATTAACTAACAAGTCGTTGCTCTTTGTGACCTTTAAATGTTTGTAAAGTCTCCGCGACACAGAGCCAATATTTTGTGCGTTAGTAGTTATCTATTTAAAATTAAAAGACGATCTAGTATTGAGAACGAGCCACGCTTAAGGTTCTTTGAGTGACAAACTCAGAAATGAGATTTACTGTAAAAGAACAAAAGTAACCGACATAGCTCAAAGAATAAATAAGTTCAATACTCAATATATGTATTTATTGCATTTCACAATGTAATAGGTACAGTATTTAATTAATTGTTGACCCTGTTAGCCACAGCAAAGTAAAGGCTACACACAGTGCCGGCGGCACTGCCGCCGGTCAAGCCGCGGTGCACCTGCCGGCATACAAAGCCGCCAGTTTTGCTGCACAAAGAAGCCGCCGGCATGGTCGCCCGGGTATGCCGGCGTACCGCGCGGCTAGCGTTCTACACGACTGTCATAACTGAAATGATACTCGGCGGCTTTGTCCAAGTTTCTGCGGCACATGCCGGCGGCACAAATGCCCGCCAAGAGCCGGCGGCACGTGCCGTTCCGCAAAAGCCGGCGGCTCGTGTCGGCCTCGATGGCGTAGTAGTTAGTGTAACTGACTGCCTCGCCTGAGGTCGCGGGTTCGATTTCCGCACGAGTCAAACATTTGTGTGCATGAACATGGATGTTTGTCTTGGTCTGGGTGTTTCTATGTATAATATGTATGTATTTACAAAAAAAAAAGTATATATGTATGTTTATCCATTGTCTAGTACCCATAGTACAAGCTCTGCTTAGTTTGGGCTAGATGGTGTTGTGTGTATGGTAGAATATTATATTATATTATATTGTGTGTAGGAGCCTTAAGGATGAGGGTAAAAGTTAATATTCTGTATACCGTCTTGTTGAAATCTTTGTATTTTCTTACATACCTTCATGATATAAGATTTGTACTTATATAAAGTAACTAGATGACCCGCGCAACTTTGTCTGCTTCATATTATAAAAGAATTTTCCCCGTTTTTGCAACATTTTTCATTGCTGCGCCGCTCCTATTGGTCGTAGCGTGATGTTATATATCCTATAGCCTTCCTCGATAAATGAGCTATCCAACACTAAAATAATTTTTCAATTCGAACCTGTAGTTCCTGAGATTAGCGCGTTCAAACAAACAAGCAAACTCTTCAGCTTTATTATTAGTATAGATTCTTAAGGACTTATTTTTGTATATTATATTCTAGCGTGCACATCTTGGACATCAAATCCGTGAAAACAAATTAAAGAAATGGACTTATTATTGTTTACCTCTCAGCTATGTAGCTTACACATATAGTTATAAAAAGTATAAGATATGTATACACACGACCAAATCAGAATTGGGAAATGTCGGTATTAAGCTGAAGTACCAATAAGCATTGTCGCTGAAAGACCGATGACGGGTGGAGTAAACGAATCTTGGAGTAGCAACTACGAAATGGTAAATTCAAGGTAGGACGTCACTTTATCAGGTGGACTGATGACTTGAAAAAGATGGTTGGGTCGGAACTGGGCTAGATTTGAAAGACTGGTTACTGTGACTTGTACCCTTAAATGGGAGTGGCTTACGTCTAGAAGCAGCGATAGCCTAGTGGGAAACCGTTGGACTGCCACGCAGAGGTCTCGAGTTCAATCCCAAGACAATCTCTGACTTTTCGAATTTATGTGCGTATTAAATTGTTAAATAATTATTGCTCGCTTTAACAGTGAAGGAAAACATTCTGAGAAAATCTACATGTCTGAGAATTCTCAATAATGTTCTCGAAGATATATGAAGTCTGCCGACCCGTACTATTACAGCGTGAGGGACTATGGCCTAACCCTTCTCACACTAAGGAGAGACCCATGCCCATGCCATTCGGTATTACAGATATAAGGCACATGAATACATTAAAAAAGCAATGCGTCAACTATTTAATAATAATCAAATATACGCGATGAATAATAGCGCGTTGTATTATTCCTTATAGTGACCTTGACTGTTAGTCTGAACCACATTTTGGAGCTGCGAACAGCGCTGCAATGCCGTCTGTTCATAAAAAAACAGAGAATCCCACTCCCAGTGTTATGACGGCAACGAGCTAACATATACGTGTTATACAACTTAGAAACAGTTTAATTAATTCAACATGATTGTGTTAATTTAGCTACGACTCTGTGTGTGATATCTAAATATAAGTAATAAAGACTGCAAAATGGACAAATGGATTACTCCTTTTACGAAACAAGTAAGTTTAACACAATTTATTTGTTTAAACTATGTAGATGTATGCGTAATTTTTTTTGCCGGTAGAATGTAGCTCTCTTTGTGTGTTCAAATATATCTGTTTAGAAATAGATCGATATTGGTGCTATTCGATTTCTATATGACAAAAATAATAATCAACCACGCTAACACATTATATACCTAATATTAGAAAAACTAAACTAAAAAACAGCTTGTTGCTAAGAACTCCTAGATATCTCTGTAAAAAATTACGTCGTTTTATTGATTATTTATGTGACAAAAATTATAAACAAACAAATATGCTCTCTCATTCATTATATTAGCATTTGTTTATGATACCCACTGCTGGGCACGCCCCAATATTAGTAACACAACCTCACACATCTTTGAAAGCTTATGTATTACTAGCTAAACCCGAGCTTCGCTTTGGATCTGTGTGATATTAATTATTAGGAAAGTAAAAAAGTAGGTATTGTATTTCATGATCCCGTAAAAATATCGGTATAAAAAGTATATAAAAGCAATTTAATATAAAAATGCAACGTTGTGTAAGAATTTCAAGTCAATCCATACACTACTTTTTTAATGTTACGGATGAAACTTAAAAAAACAAATCTTTTATGTATAAAGTAGAGTACCTACGGTGTTGACATTTTCTTATGCTAACTGCATAATTGATATCTATACATAACTAACTGATTACGGGTCGTCCGTTATTTTACCCACTGGTGTATTTCTCTAGTTGATTATATGTAGATAGTAATTGTTTGCTAATAATATTTATAATATTACCTATTAGCAAACAATATAATCATTTCATCGTTGCCACGTGTTTAGGAGGACAAAAATTTGTGCAGATTTAATAAATCCAATTAAAACAGGTTAGTATCTAATGTGTATTAGATAACATGAATTTACTTCTGGACTTTATACTAATTGTAGGAAATAAACTGGTTTATTTAAATATGTCAAAATAATAAGTGAAGCTAATACTTTATTGTCACGTAAAAATCAAATTATCTTTTTGTTTCATGAAATTGTAATTAATTTACTAATAGGTATACAGTTTTAGTGCGATTTATTTTTAAATGGAAGATATAATTCAAACCGGTTATTTTTTTTTATGTTAGCCTTCACGCAAACTGAAAAGATACAAGAGTAAGAAGGTATAATACAATTATTTATTTAAAAACTGTATGATATATTCCGTAAGTGCAAACTTTGTAAGAATTCAGTGTTATCTATAAGTTCGGTTATTTTCGGCACAGTGTCCTTGTTTTATTCATTAGCAAACTCGACGAACGGAGATACAACTGTTTTTTTAATATCATTACTTAATGCAACAAATCTACAATGATAATAGACTGAAATACCATTGCTGTCAAACGTGTGATTTTAGAACAGCAAATATTTGCACAGTACCTAATATTTTATGTAAAATGTATTTAACTTAAGCTTGCTAATTTAAAAGCAGAGGTTTTTTTAGGAATAGGTCTTCCACCTGACTTTGTCATTGAACTCGGAATCTCACAATTGGATGCATAAGCGGTAATTTAGAGCTTAGAACCAGCAGAAGTTGTATGTTGCAAGAATAATAAGACTATCACAGAATCGCTCACGAAATGTTGCCATAGGAATAAAAGTACTTCTTTTTTAAATGATTTCTTGGTTACCAATAATCACAATTCTTCTTGAACCCTCCAGCTAAGCTTAGTGTAAGGAGGAGGTTTAAAAGATTTGATGTTATACGTTCTGAAACCATCCAACGCAAGTAGGATATTAAAAAAACAACGGGTTGCACTCCGGGAGTGCAGGCAGAAGTGAAAACTTGAATATTAACGTTGTGCATTTTTGATATTTTGGAATGGTTAAGGAATCATTTTGCACGTATTGCTTTAATTATTATCAGTATAAAAGTACTATCATTTATATGGTAAAATACAATATTCATTTATTGCGCTATCGTGCACAAACATGACAATTCTCCCTCCGTCTTACGAATTTTTGATCAGGTCACGTGTCCTGACGCGAGTTTAACATTTTTTACCCAACACAAAAAAGTGCACAACGCCGTTAAAGAAATTTCACTTCAAAAAATCTCGTGCTTCCCGGGGAAAAACATATAAAAAACTGTCATACGTGTCTCTAGAGTTTTCACTTCAGAAATGACTTTTGCGAGAAATCTTTACCCTTCATTTGGGCCCCCCAACTAATTTTGATACAGGGCTCCTACAAGGCACGCTACGCCACTGGTGTGAGCACTGAGAATGCCGAGTTGAGCGAAGCACATTTGGGATGAGTCTATTTATCCAAAAGTGGACAGCAATATACATATTGAATAAAGTATATATACAATACCTAATCCAGTTACACATAGTTATGCAACAATTTGAGTAGGTATAATGTTTGAAATCCCTCATCTATATTTAACTACAAAGCTTCCGCTCTTATCTTTATATATATAATTCTACTGTACGTCTGTATGTCACTGAAGTCTTCCTAAACGACTGGACCGACTTTGATGAAACTTTTTGTGTGTGTTCAAGTGGATTCGAGAATGTTTTAGATGTTTTTTTTTTTTCTCTTGTGTACAGGACAACGTCTGTCGGGACAGCTAGTCAGATATATTTTTTGTGAACATAACTCGCATCTGCAGAATGTATGCTATGGTTGATAAACATCATAAAAAATTCTTATGTTTACTACCCAATATTACGCGAAATTGTAAGGTTAGTACTTTACGATATAAAAAAATGTTAATCTTAATCGACGCCGATGACTCTACCAACACCTTTGTAAGTATAAATGCGACTGAGAGTAGGAACCTATAAAAAGTTTGCATTGGATAGTCACTTTTTCTTATAATCTGCGAAAATACAGATTGTAACGATTGTATACGTTGTTATATTGATAATAGTTTCATAGAATTTCGTTTCACATAAAAATTTTCTTATAATATCATTTCATAGAATAATAATAATAATATCCTCCAGACCGATTTCGGCCACGGCGGCCAGTCTTAACGGAGACTGGCCAACTACGCAGGAGATATTATAATGCATAAGCGTGTGCGCAAACACAAGTGCACTCTCTGTTCCCTAACTCTCATGATCCTATGGGACGGTAATACGATACGACCGGAGAGAGATCAGGCGCAAGACCAACGGCTTTACGTGCTTTCCGAGGCACAGGGGTGTCTTATACCGCCAACTTCCTAACTCCGGGCTGCTATTGAGATTTCTTAACTGAAAAACCCAATAACTGTTTGTTGGCCCGACCCGGTATTGGAACCCGAGACCTCGTGCACAGCAGTCGCATTCACTACCGCTGCGCCACGTAGGAATAATTAATACACAGAATACTTACTTAAAGTAAATTAGTAAATTTAACGCAATGATCTTTGTTACAAAGATTGTAGTTCAATAAAGGCTATTTGTGGTGTGTTCAAAAATAAAAAAGGGCTAGGGGATTATGTTTTTGAGCCGTTTGGCGTCGAAACGCTAGGGTCATGGGGTCCCAGTGCTCGTGCGCTCTATAGAGACATAGCAAAAAGGTTAATCGACGCTTCCCGTGACCAGAGGGCTGGTATAATAAGCATGGTGGAGAATAAGCATTGCCATTCAACGTGGCAATGCTGCCAGTCTTCTGGGCACACCGGTCGACTGTGATGCGGAGGAATTTTATGACGCCTATTAGAGGGTTTTAGTTTTATTTTTCTTTCTGTTTTATAATATTAAATAATTGTGATTATATGTACATAGTTAAATACTCGTCTAATAAAGTGTCCCCACTATCTAACTAGCGTTTGTAAGAAATAATTATCGGAGTTTTGAGAATGATTTGTTTCCTTTTTACAATCGAGATTGCAATAAATTAATTGTTATTTCCAGTGCTTCGTGACTGCAGGCGTCGCGACCAACGTTGGTCAATTCGGACTGGTGATGGCATTCACGGCGATTCTACTGCCACAACTGAAGCATCCCGACTCGATTCTACCTATCGATGATGATTCTGGATCTTGGATAGGTAAGACTTACTAAACCTATTTTCCATTATTCTGACACTCAGCTAAAAAGCTTATGAAGCTGGTATCATTTGGGAAGTATTAAAAGGCATTTGACAGTAGAGTCAAATGCCTTTTAAAACTTCCCAAACTCTGAGTTCAGTGGCCATTTGTGTTTCTCGGTCTTCTGTTATATTTTATTTGACACCTAAGACTAGCTTCGATTGTCAATCGATATTTTTACCAAGTGAACCAAATAAAAATAGATTTTCATACTCATCCTAAAAAATGCCTAAAAATCTCTCTATATTCACCTTTTTTAAATTTTAACGTAATGAACTTTCAATTATTTCATCAATTTCGTTTCGCATATTTACCAAACTAAGTATACCTATATTAAACGAATCACTTTTTGACAACCGTTTGACTATTACGACTTGACTTGATTGACTATTACGTTTCAGTTAATTATGTACTAAACTATTTGATTCCAGCTGCTGCCCCTGGATTCGCGCTCGTGCTTGGCAACTTCACAATACCCCCCATCATGGGAAAATTTGGCCGAAAAGTGGGCAACATCGTCAGTGTTGTCGTTGTAATCAGCGGCTGGTTTTGCATCGTCGCAGCAGAGAACGTTGCGTTACTGCTTGTCGCAAGACTGTTGCAAGGCTTTTCAATGGGCATGAGCACATCTCTGGGACCTATATTAATAGGTGAATATACCAGCCCTAAAAATCGAGGTCCGTTTCTCTCGACTGTTGGTTTAGCTATGTCTGTCATGACTCTCATAGTCCACACTCTCGGTTCATATTTATCATGGCGAATAACAGCCGTAGTGTGTGCTATCATAACTTTATTAGATTTATTAATAGTCCTTTTTTCACCCGAATCTCCGAGCTGGTTGGCTGAACAAGGAAAATATGAGGCCTGCGAACGTGCATTCCACTGGTTAAGAGGAGATACCGCAGAAGACGAATTAAAGAAAATTATTGAAGTCAGTCAGTTGACTAGAGAGTCAAAAGCTGAAGCTAAAATCACAGAATTGTCTTTCGGGAAGAAAATTCGAAGGAATTTGGGTTATTTCAACTCTACGATTAGGAAGAAAGAATTTTACAAACCCATTTTTATCGTGATTCATATGTATATGATTACACATTGGGGTGGAATAAATCTCCTGTCAGCTTATACCTTAGATACCTTCCAATATGTAATAGGGAACGAAAAGTACAACACTTTGTTGATCATCACTATGGACGTCCAAAGAATCATCTCGAATACAGCTGCTGTTTTTGTAATGCGAAGAGTGAAAAGACGAACGATGTTATTCGTGACTGTGACCATTAATATTCTAGCCTTGGTAGCAACTGGGGTGTATGCTTATGCGAAAATGAACGGCCTTTTGGCCTACGACCATGTGATATTTGGCGCCTTACTGATACATATCCATACGTTCTCAGTAGTAACTGGTTCCCTCCCATTGCCGACGGTGATATCTGGGGAAATATTTCCAATGAAGTACAGGAGTCTTGCGGGCGGCATAAGTGCATTATTCTTCTCCTTGAATTTCTTCCTCACAGTAAAGACTGTACTGCTTTTGTTCAATACTGTTAAGTTATACGGCGCCTACTTTATATACGCTGGGGTGCTAACATACTGTTTCATAATTGCGTGGTTTTTCTTACCGGAGACCAAAGATAGAACACTTCAGGATATTGAAGAAGAGTTTAAAGGTAATAAGATGTCACCCGATGATCTCAAAGCTGCCCAATCGTTGAAATCTCTTAATGGTACGTCAACATAGGACGTCATGCATTTATAATAATTGTAATAAAGTGTTTTGTTTTATTCTATTTTTACCCGGTTTTTGAACTGCAGATCAACAATTATTTATTTAACGGTCTAACGCATATCTTCTGCTATGATTGGTGCAGTGAATTTTTAACAGCCAATCAAAGACTTGACGTAAGTTTGATTTTAACAAATTATTTATATTTAAGTAATTAGCCTTTCAGAAACGAGTGTTAGTGCATCAAAGTATTTTGTTGAAATACCATTAGGTAAAATTTAGTTACCTACATCTCTTTCCCCTAAGGACAGGTAGAAACTAACGATCCACTCAATAATGACAGGCAGAACCCTTTTGCTTCAATTTGATAAAAGGAG
The DNA here is from genome assembly GCA_963564715.1 of Catocala sponsa. Lineage (NCBI taxonomy): Eukaryota > Metazoa > Arthropoda > Insecta > Lepidoptera > Erebidae > Catocala > Catocala sponsa. The sequence goes on from OY751352.1 coordinate 4,795,680, forward strand.
ACCGTCCATATTCGGCTTGCAAGTGGACAATCGTTTTATAAACAAAGTAAAATATTAAAAGTTTTGTTTAAATATATAAAAAATATTGGTTACCATCCAGAAGTATGAAATTGACTTATTTTATATTATATATTATATCAAAATAAAACACACAGCCAGAAGCAATAAGACAGTATTACTGCAACTGCATAGTCGGCCGAAGGACTGCTGGCTGCTGTGCTCACATAATGTCTGTAATATGGTACCTAAGCTGGGCAGGATATGAAAATGTCACTCCAACAGCCCAGTTTTTAGAAAATATTTTAATAACTTATGAAGGTGACGGTAACACATGAAAATAAATATTTATTTTAAACAATGTGATATTTTATTATTTAACGAACTTGATACTAAACTTCAAAGAATAATGTTATCTACTTAGTTTAGGCTACTCAAAATTAATATTTTTATTACAATATAAAATTGTTCACGCCCAGGCCAGGGTCCCATACAAGGTGGTCAATCTCCTTTGGTACAAAGGGTGATTTTTTTTACTAGGCAGTTAGCAGTGGGTTCGTATGCAAATGACATACCCAAAATAATATTAAAAATATAACGAGGTTCCGCACTAGTATTAATTCCTATGTCGTGGACGAATTAACAAACATTTAAACAACGGACACAATGAACACCCAGACTTGCACCAACAGTTTGTGGATCACACAATTTTTTGCCCCGTGTGTCGATCGAACCCGCAACACACAGCCCAGTGGCAGGGGCGAGGCGATCTCTTCACCACTGCGCTATCTTTGTTTAAACAGTCATGGTTTAGAGCTAGTTATAACTCAGCCAACCATTTTCAGAATAATTATACATATACTGGGTGTAAGGGACGGTGTACCGAAAACTGAAATAGTAGATTCAGACCATCATTCTGAGTTAAAAATCGTTGGAATTTTTTTAAACAATCACACGTCTCGATGGCGTAGTAGGTAGTGTAACCAACTGCCACGCCTAAGGTCGCGGGTTCGATTCCCGCACAAGTCAAACATTTGTGTGCATGAACATGGATGTTTGTCTTGGTCTGGGTGTTTCTATGTATAAAATGTATGTATTTACAACAAAAAAAAGTATATATGTATGTTTATCCATTGTCTAGTACCCATAGTACAAGCTCTGCTTAGTTTGGGCTGGATGGTGTTGTGTGTATGTGATAGAATATTATTATTATTATAATTCTTCATTTTTCTGACTGTCAATCATAGCATAATAATATGCCACATTTTTCTACAATACAGCAATGTAATTAAATAGTCGTGATTTAAATAGATCAGCTGTTTTTATGCGCGCGGAACGCAGAGTTCATTCGTCGAGTGCGTTGTATCGGTAGCAATCCATTGCGTACCGCGTAATAATGTTAATCTACATAGCATTTTAATTTTGCGTTTTTTTAATAATTGAAGTTTATGTCGTGATAAGTACTTATAGAAAGACGTCTTGCTAAAGTTTTCGGTACGCCGTCCTTTACACCCAGTATATGTTTGTGATTCCAAGTGTAATCACACTTCAGCTTTAGTCTTTATGGGCCGTTCAAGTATTACGAAAGCAGGATTTTGGTCATAACCCCTCTCTCTCCCTTGTCTGAAGTTGGGGTCCTCTAACATCATTTCCACTTTCGAGTATAGATACGCACATTGTAAATAAGTTTCTTACATATGTATGTTTAGTTTAGAGGATACTGAATTTTACAAAACGTAAATGTATAAATATTGATAATGATTACAACATTCAAACCCCTCCCACTCTCCTTCCCCTCATAAAACAACAATGTCGATTTTGCCCTTGCAATAATATTATGACAGTCATCATTGCTCTCTTTATCATGTACTCTAGTACAACTTTATCATGTGCCCGCGGTTTCACTCGCGTTTATGGTTACTGCGCCTCTTCCGTGGGTCGTAGCGTGATGTTTTATATACTCTATAGCCTTCCTCGATATCCAACACTAAAAAAAATTTTCAGTTCGAAACAGTAGTTCCTAAGATTAGCGCGTTCAAACAAACAAACAAATAAACAAACTCTTCAGCTTTATAATATTAGTATAGATTATACTCGTATTTCCGTCATGCCATGTGTCAAATTAAAAAGTCAACCTTAGCGATATTTAGATCTCACAGAAATTTTTGTCAAAACTGGTAGGTTAGGTAGGTACACTTTTTGGCCGACTGTATAACAAAAAATAATACGATAACATGAAAAATATATCATAATTTATTATCATATCACAATTCGATTTATAAAATACTTATAATAATAGTTCCACTTACATTATATAATTATCATATTTTATACACAATTTACGGATATATAAAAATAATATAATGATAAATTAAATAATTTTACGGGAGTATTCACGCCGAAATTTTCGGCCTAATCGGACCAGTTTTAGACTGGAAGGTCCTTAGTAGTAACTTTCCAAGTAGTAATTGCATTCGAATGAATTCCGAATACAGCTGCGCATATCGTGTTGCCTAATTTACACGGTCTAGGGTACAAACGTATTAATGTATAATTAGAATAACATAAATACATTCTAATATGATTTGAATGTAATTAAGAACAATCAAATTTTTATAAATACTCTTGAACTAGGAATAATTTCTGTGTCACAGGGAACCAATCAATCAAACGAGATGGGTGTAAAAATCCAGGATTCAACCTCTTCGTCTTCATGCGACCTTGTGACCCCTATATCTCGGGAGTCTTTTGACCCCTAGGGCCTATATTCAAACTCGACCGAGGTATGACCCAAGGTGTCCGCACACCAAGTTACAAGTCAATATTTTTCCATTTAAAATATGTGACCCCTATATCTCGGAGGTCTTTTGACCCCTAGAGCCCATATTCAAACTCAACCGAGGGATGACCCAAGGTGTCTGCACACCAATCCAGTGTAAAAACCCAGCATTCAACCTCTTCGTCTTAAATCTAAACGAAATGACCCGTATATCTCGGGGGTCTTTTGACACACAGGGCCCATATTCAAACTCGACCGAGGTATGACTCCAAGGTTGCACAAAGTTACAAGTCAATCGGTCCAGTGGTTCCGGAGCTATGCCTGTCACTAACAGACAGACACACAGATCCACATAGTGTTTTCATTAACCTCTTCGAAGAAGACTCTGAGGTTAAGAACTCAATAGTTTTTGCGAACTATTGAGATTCCAGCTCAGCTTGTAAACCTTGTGTACTTGAACGATTAGATACACAATTATAATGATTATATATGCCGTTGTGGCGCAGCCGCATGAGGTCTCGGGTTTGAATCCCGAGCTGGCCAGTAAAAAGTTTCAATAACGTTTTGTTGACCCGACCGAACCGACAAAAAGTTATTGGAACTTTTTGTTGACCTGACCCGGGTTTTAATAAAATTCCTGAGTTAGGAAGTTGGCATCGTAAGACACCCCCGTGACTCGGCAAGAACTTAAAGCTCTTTTTTGGTCCTGCGCTTGATCTCTCTCCGGTCGTGTCTGATTGCTGTCCCATCGACTCATGAGAGTTAGGGAACAGAGAGTGCACTTGTGCCCTATAATTAAAATTAGCCGCCTTGAACGAAATCCGATCAAGAGGACATTATTTTTTCTAACATACTTTCTCATATTTAAAACTCGCGCTATAAGCAGACAATCCACTAGTTTATAGCTTCCGATCTGAACGCGTCCCTATTACGAACAATACTTATAATTAAAACACTGATTTAGAGTTTAGAGTAATTGGACATGCCTAGCTAGCTAGCAAATAAAAGAGATGGCATCAAGATCTGTAGGCCTCCCATGAAACGTAAATGCCGAAGTTTCGGGCTGACTGTTTGTACCGAGAAACACATTTATTTCGAAATTCATCCTGAATTTCGGTACGTAACCTCTTGATTGGCCTAAACCCTTTCATGAAGCAGTCCGAATAACGACATCATGTTATTTTAAAAAAAGAAATCCGATGTAACTTCTTTATAAGTTGGTTTCCTTCGACTCAAAGTTTCGGATAGACAGTCTCATGGTAGACCTCCTGGTGTCCTTTGCTGACGGGAACACAAGGTTTTCTGGCTGCAATTTCCTACAGGATGAAAGTAATAGGCACGATGACTAGAAAAAGTGATTAGTCCGTCTTTATTAGCAAAAAATATTGTACACATGTTTTTTCTTTTGTCTCACTAACTAGTAACAAGGAAAATACAACGGTTTTAAATTTCATGTTATGTCACTTGCAGGTTCAAATTTTACAAAAGCGTGACGTCACAAGCCCCCACTCCCGAACTTTAGTGCGTTATATCTTAGCCAATTTTAATTGTTTTGTTTTTTAAACAATTAATAGGTATCCGATATTGTTTGCTAATCTAAAGATGGACTAATCAGAATCACTTATTTTTAACCTTGTCATCATGCCTATTTCATAACTCTTATCTGGGGTAATAGCTTTGCCATATTCCCTGTTTAAAACCTCCAATATTTACAATTTTTGGAAATATGCTATGGAAAATGTTTTCTATTTTACTATTAAGCCCCAATGGTATTGTTTTTGTGCTCACCAGTTTTCAACACTAGCGAGTAAGGTCTTGTCAATCCTGTCACAGCTGTCAAAAGTCGTATTTGGCGGTAATAATTGTCGGTTTATATTGTTACTGTTGAAGTAATTATAGTTTGACGTCTAGACCTTACCATCCAGTAGCACCTCTAGCAGCAAATTCAAGCCCTCATTGCACGAGACAAGTTCCATTAAGCAAATGTCATGTTATTCTTGTTTTATTCGACAAGATAACGATATCACTACTCTTACTTAAAAAAACTGTTCGTGTATATAGGTCTTAATTCTTTCGTAAAAGTTTTGTCAAGACAAATATTCAATATAATCAATAATACAATAACTAAGTCCGGCCCATATATTTTCTTTTATATAATTATGAACTAAAATACAATACTAATAAACTAAATTATACATTAATTATAAATTCAAAATCTGATTATAAAATAATGGTACACAATTGTCATAAAAATTATAATTATATTATAATATTAATGATTCAAAATATTATATTTCTGTACTTAGTACATTTTAATGTTGTATTTTATCTTTACGAATTTTAAACAATCTAAACTGTTAAATTTTGTGAATATTTTACAAAGCCTAGCCAACTGGTTACGCTTTCTTAAATACCCACAAAATTAAACAGTTTAGTAATTATAATTATAAAAACAAAATAACTTAATTTTACTTCGAGACTTTCTGACACACATAAGTCTAAGTTATTTATTTGAAATAAAGTTTGTTTATTATATTAGTGCCAAAGAAACTTCTATTCAAAAAGTAACCTTTATATAAAGTCGATCATTTTATGACATGGGTGGGAATTTATTATACATGTTGAGATAGACCAATGCCCAGCAGTGGCATAGAATTGGTGAAACTGATCGACCAGCTTTTACAATACTAAGCAAGCATTCTCATACACAACTCGAATCCCTTCACGTTTCAAGTAACGAAATCGAAACGTTAAGAAAATCAATATAGACAAAATTTACATAGTCATAAACATTTATTAAAATTATACTAATATATCATAAAAGATAATCAAGCTAATGTCAATCTTATATACTAGACAATAAGGCCACAATTTCAATATATTTTGTAATACTACCGGCATAGTTTGTCATAAGAAAGTAATATTTAACAACACTAAACTACAATACTTGGTCAATTCTAACTAAAAACTTTTATATAGTGTATGGCCACATCAAGCTACATTTAGAGGCGAATGCTACGCAATAAATATTTATCGTGATTGTATCGAGATATTTATCGTGATAATTTTAATGCTACATTTATCGTGATAATTTTATCGCGATATTTATCGTGATATTTGTCGTGTTAATTTTATCGCGATATTTATCGTGATAATTTTATCGCGATATTTATCGTGATAATCGTAAAAACCAACTATAGCATACTGCAATTGTAACGCTAACGCAACCAATGTTCTCACGCACAGTTTCATAAATGTTATTAAGTTTTAAATTTATTTCACTGGTAGCTTCACGATTTATATTAATATGGATTGTGGTAAATATCATTATTATATTGAGAGTAGCATTCCTCAGAGTAATATTTAAATATACCTATTTCGCATTTCGATGTAAACTTCGCCTGGTCTGACTTTACACTAAATAATTACAGGACGGTATGAAAACAAACAAACCCTTAGTCAACCACGTTATTATATAAAAGATGTGTATTTCAGCAGAGCGACATCAGCCGATAGGCTTAATAGAACATTTTTTACGAACAGATAGGTTTACCAAAAGCTTTCATAGTATTCGACGCATCTTGAATAATTCAAGATGCGTCGAATCGTCAACGTCATCTAAATCAATACGCATGGAATTCATGTCTTTCCATGCGTATTAATTTAGATGGAGATTACACAGCCACTAGCGCGTAAGGTCCTGTCAATCCTGTCACAACTGCTGTCAAAAGCCGTGTTTAGTAGAGTAGAGTATGAGGTCTAGAGACCTTACTATCCACTAGTAGAGCCACTCTGCATAGTAGAGCCTCACCGATTTCAGCATGAATGGGCCGGCTCGACCGGGGAAGTACTACCCTCTCACAGAATATCGACGTAAAATAGCAGTGTTCTTACTGTTGTGTTTCGTTTGGTGAGTGAGAGTGCCGGAGGCCCAATCACCCTCTTTCCCCCTTCCCACTCCTGCTCCTTCCCACTTCCTTTTTTTTCTAAAGGGTCGGCAACGCGCAAGTGATGCCTCTGGTATTGCAGGCGTCCATAGGCTACGGTGACCACTTACCATCAGGTGGGTCGTTTGCTTGTTTGCCACCTTAGTAGTAAAAAAAAAAGAAACTAGTACCTCTAGCAGTGAATTCAAGCACGATAACCCTCACTGTGCTAAAATGACTAAAGTCTATTGACTCTAGGATACTAATTAATAGATGAATGCTTTTTTATACAACAAAGGTGGCAAAGGATCATACGAAGTATATTGCAAGGAGTTTTGTGGCCTATGATCACTTGTGATACCAAGTATCGCTAACGCATTGCCAATCTATAAAATAGGAATTAAAATTCTTATTTACGTAAACTAACACGTAATCAAATAATATCAAATGAACGCATTCGAATATATTGATTTGTTTGAAGATTCGAATAAATCGATTTGTTTTAAGATTCGAATAAATTTATTTTCCATACATAATCGCCAGTTGCTAATGTACCGGTACTGTTACCTCTAGAGGTGCTTTTAAACGATTCAGGAAAAATATGCTATATTCAAGCTAAAATATGTCGTGATGCGTCGAGAACTATGAAAACTTATGAACCTTATCTTATCACGAATATGTGTGTGAATATGCTCGTTGTACAGTCAGCATATAAGTCAATTCACACTTGTGAGATTTCGATTGCCTCTATATTTCAAAATAATAACAAATTTTAATTTTTATAGCAGTAACAGTTGAAAGATATTTGATTTAATCATAGTTCAATAATAAATAAACAGAATGTTAACAGAATGAATAAATAACATCTTTTTTTAAACACAACTCGCGCTCTAGAAATGAATACTGTATCGCGGGGGAAAACACACACATTCAGACAACGAACTGTGTTCGTACAACCATTTGTGAATTACACCAATTTTTGTCCGTGTGTCGAACCCACAACACTGGCAGGGGCAGACGCGAGGCGACCACATAACCGCTACGCCATCCATGTAGTCAAATAAGAATTTCATTTCATAAAAATCTTTTACAAATTTGTTAAATGTTCAACTACTTACTTATATTGCTGACTGTACAATAAGAAACTTAATCTGTCAAGTCTTAGAAAACCAGACATAATTAAAAATCTATTGTTCTTGGCCACCGGTGTGCCACCGGTGTGCCGCCGCGATTAGAAAGGTTAATTATTGTATCGAGTTATCATCATCTGTATCTATGTATTTTGTGTGACTATTTTGATTTGCGCTGTTTCTTACTGTCCTGTACCGAGTCATCGCAATTATTCTATAACAATTAGATTATTCATCGATTATAAAATTGGTCCAATATCTCATTTGTCGAGCACTGTTCGGATGAAATATCTGCGAACATATCTTGCATTTTAAGGTACATCGATACGAGATTTATTTAAAGACACACGTAGTTGTAATAATTCCTTTCTAGACTTTACAAACATTCAAACAACGGAAACAAATTATACCCAGACATGAAACAATAATTTTTAGATTACTCAAATTATTCGGGTGGCCTCGATGGCGTAGTGGTTAATGTAACCGACTGCCACGCCTGAGGTCGCGGGTTCGATTCCCGCACAAGTCAAACATTTGTGTACATGGACATGAATGTTTGTCTTGGTCTGGGGGTTTCTATGTATAATATGGAGGCATTAACAAAAAAAAAGGATATATGTATGTTTATCCATTGTCTAGTACCCATAGTACAAGCCCTGCTTAGTTGTGCCACAACACAAGATCGCTCGGATCGTGTAAGTTTCATACTAATTCGAACAATACAACAAAAATGCCACCGCTACCGCTTCGCCTCCCATGTCTGTGTGTGGTGGGCATTAAAAGCGCATTTAACCTCTTGTGAGACAGCTGGATGTTTACATTATCGCCCGTTATCGCCGCGTGCCACTTGAGATTTTGTTATTGTTAATTACCGGCCCACCCCACTCATAGCTCGTAGAATCAAAAAAATGGTACTACAGAATTTGTTATGATGTCAGCTACGTAGTAAAATATAAACAAGAGCTTTTTGCTGGCTCGCATGCGAGCCCCTGGCACACTAGAGGTTAAAAAATACCTGATCTAACCCGGTAGGTGGCGCTGCCATCGGTTTGCTAAAGCAGGATAACTTCTGGGTGCCTAGTGCCAGTTGTCTTAATGTTAGCGCGATCGAAACGTTTACCACGTTTGGCTCTCTGATTGGTTAAGACTGCGCCTGCGCGAAATGTGCCAAAACAGGCGGTCACAGTTAAGTGAATAAAATCAACACTTTTTGTTTAATACAAATATAAAATATACATTTACCATAACAATGAATGTGTTTACAATTACTCCGTGTAAAAAACTTAAAATAATTAATATTTTCGCCTACAAAACTACGTAAATTTGCACGAAAAATTCAAAAACGTAAGCTCGTGTTAAATCTTCCATAAAATTTTAATATGGCGACCGCGCGCCGATTTTAATATGCGCCGCACGAGCTTTGTCATTATCTGTCATACACTCGGCGCAGTCTTAAGAGCTTGGAGTGGACCAATCGGAGCACCGAACGTCATAAATGTGTCGATGGTAACGTAAAACAAACTCGCACTAGACTCTGAGGTCATATATCTGTGCAGTAGAGCCTCGCTGATTTCAGCATGAATGGGCCGGCTCGACCGGGGAAGGACTACCCTCTCACAGAATATCGACGTGGAATAACAGTAACTGTTGTGTTTTGTTCGGTGAGTGTGAGTGCCGGAGGCCCAATCACCCCCTTTCCACCATCCCGCTCCCTTTCCTTCCCACGTCCTTTCCTAAAGGGTCGGCAACGCGCAAGTGATGCCTCTGGTGTTGCAGGCGTCCATAGGCTACGGTGACCACTTACCATCAGGTGGGCCGTATGCTTGTTTGCCACCTTAGTTGTATAAAAAAAAAACTACACTATATTGCAGGTAATTAAATAGACGTATGTAGTAAAACAAACCAAGATCCCATGTCGACGTGTCGGGAGTTATAAAATCTTACAATGGAGTTATAAAATCTTAGTTTTGCAGTGTAGTCAGGGTTACAGTGCAGTAGATGTGACGGATTTGAGTCCTCGGACGAGGATAGTGGGCGGCAGATCCTTGGTGAACTCATCGAGTACCTGAAAAGTACGAGTATATAACTTAATAAGGGTGAGGTAAATAATAAAGGTAAGACCACACTTATTATTTACCTACAGAGATGTATGAATAGTCATACAGAGAACGAACATTAATATAGTTTTCATTTCTGCACAAATTGATGAGAAAAGACACAGCGACTTTTCACACATGTTTGAATTCTGGCATAATGGTTGATTGTGGATCCGTAATACAGTGAGGATTCTTAATGCAGATATATACTGTACTTTTGAAAATCTTAATTTTTGAAGTGAAAACTTCTTTAGGCACTTCTTGGGTGAACAAAAATCATAGAACTTGCGTTATCATCACGCTTCGTCATCGTCACACTTCCACGCTTTCCATTTTTTATTTATTTTAGAATATTAACAATATCTCAGACATGGTGCGTCCTACGCAAAAAATAACGAAATTTACTTGAAACCCCTTAATATAAGAGAGTATCAGGAATCCGATCCGCCAATTTTTTTTTTTTATAAAGAAGTTTTTTTGATCAAGGATTAAAGTTTTCACTTCTATCGGCAGTCCCCAAAGACTGCCCCATTTTTTCAATCTAATTGTTGGCAAACCCGTCTGGTTTTACATTAAGTCGAAACAAAGACTCTCTGTCTTTGTCTTAAATACATTATATTTTTAATTCATTTCATTAATAATGGACAAGCATAAGTGTATCACAGGAAATACTACAAATATTACGGATGTGACTTTTTATTTCTTAATCACACACAGTAAACTGTTGACCAGACTTTGATAAAGTTTAGATTAGGTAAGGATAGTCAAATAGACCATGGGTCGCGATTTGCATGTGAGAAAGATTCGCGAGACCCCGCCGACTCTGGTAACGTCGAGGAGAAACCGTGGTAGGCTTAGTCTGTATGACCGAGATGTCGTCATCTTTCCCCGGGTGAGTCCGACATAACCCCTCCAGCCACGCCCGCGGAGGAGTATGCGTCAATGCATACCCCACCAAAAAGAAATCAAATACACCATAATTATTTTGGCTTATATATACAGAATACTTTTTATTCTGGTATGGGATCCTGTGGCATTAACAGGGACAGACAATAGTTGTAAATTAAAGTACTTACTTTAAGGTAATGTTCGCAGACTTGCTCGCCGGCGGGCGGCGCGGGGGTCGCGGGCGGGACGGGCAGTTGCACGAACGTCACCGCCGTACTTGCGGAGCGCTGCTTGATTATATTGTTCACGCTGGAATACACATGCAATTGATTATAGCTCTACACTTATTACAACGCGATACATTGAGTTAAAAGGAAACACAAGGGCCGTTTTTCCATACAAACGTAGTCCCCTGTTTCTTCCCTGGATAATGCCAGTAGAGCAATAATTTTTTTCTAAAAAATGTATGGGCTCTATTGGCATGTCCCTATGTTTTCCTTTTTTTTCATAAATTAATTATTAAAAGCGACATGAACCTTCAAAAACCTCAAAAATTTACCAGATTTTCCGCTGTGTTCAAACATCCAGAAAACAAATTTGGCTAAATTATATAAAAAAAGGAAGACATAGGAGCACGGCCAAAGTCTTTCTTTAATTTTTAATGAAAAAAGTAGTTAAATCGGTCAAGTTTTGGAGAAGGAATCAGGGGACTACGAAACGTTGATTTTGTGTACTTTTAATAGGTATTTTCGGTCCAAGCTGCTGTTGTCGCTATCGCGCTCATGATACTATAGATGTCGCTGCGCGACAGCAATAGATTTTACAAATACCTATTTTTCAATTCTATCGCCCTTAGTGTTTCCTCCAAATATTTTATAAATTGTAGGAAGACATGTAATTGGTCGATATTGTGACGGATCGTTAGTGTTTTTACTTTTTGGGATTATGTAAGTGATTGCTTTTGCTAAAAATGGTGATACAGGTTGATTTTTTAATATAATATTCGTAAAACAGTTAGCTAGTGATTTGTGTAATATGTGTAAATGTAATAATATTATTATTAAGCATATAAAACATCAGCTACTCGATACACGCTCCGTCGGGCAGTGTCATAGCGGGGCGGGACCGTGGTACCGCTATTTTTATAAACTAACACAAATCATTTTTGCTTTTGACTTTAGCAATGTTACTAAGCCGCTGTCTACAGCGATAGTAGGCCTATGTAAGCCTCGTTTACATACATACATACATAGATTCACGACTGTTTCCCAGAGGGGTAGGCAGAGACTACGGATTTCCATTTGCTACGATCCTGACACACTTCTCTGGCTTCATTCACTTTCATCACATGCCTCATACACGCCCGTCGGTTCAAGGAGCTCTTAACCCGGCCTTTGTCCAGAACGCCTCCGATCTGATCGAGAAACGTTCGCCTAGGTTTAAAGAGATATATAGTCATAGCGCTTGGGAAACGCCACGGCAGGCAAATTATTCCAGATCCTGCACGTACGCAGGAGAAATGAGCGCGGAAAACGCACCGTGTTGGATAGAAATGATTCCAAGTGGTAAAAATATCGAGTGGTGTTGTTAACCTTTTGGACGCCATTGTCACATATACGTGACAAACGAAATCTTGCCCTCAACGCCAACGTCACATATGTATGACAAAAAATACATCGCACCTTAACATAAAAATAAACAATAAAACTAAATAAAACATTACTTTGTCTATGTCCAGCAGTGGACTGCGGTGGGCTGATTGATTGGTTGATTGAAAACATTACTTTTGTGGTTAAATAAATATCAGTGTAATGAGTAGGGTTTATTGGAAAATTTAAGACGAAAATAAAAACACAGTTGATATTCGATAAAGTTTTGGAATCCCTATACTTCTGAGGGTCATTTTACAGAAAAAGTGGCTTGGCGTCGATACGGCGATGCGTTTATACTCTGGCGTACAAAAGGTTAATAAATGCTCCACCATAATTTCAGAGGATAAAATTGCTTGGTATCGGACTGCTCTCACCCACGAGTTATTTCTAAACGCTTCGTCGCATCATTTGGTATTTATTTTATTTTACAAATTTTAAATTGACGAGTCCGATGGTATTATTTTATGGAAATAAAGATTGTTGACTTTCCGCCCCTGGTGGTCGATCCAAAACAAGGTTCAAAGAGAGTAATATGAGAGAGTAGGGAGTACGACGATGTCGAGAATGGAGTGAGAGAGAGAGAGAGAGAGGGGGGGGGAGAGAGGGGGGGAGAGAGGGAGAGATATTTTATGACTTTGATAGTAGAATAAGATTTGCTACTTACATTTGTAAATAGCTAACAGGTACGCGTTGATACATATTGTTGTCGTCTTCAGTAGAATATCTGCTATAATCTTCTAGTTTAGGCCAATCCTTTACCTGTAAGAACAATAAAACAGCATTATAATATTGAGACAACTACCATCTTCGGCCTCGGTGGCGTAGTGGTTAGTGTAACCGACTGCCACGCCTGAGGTCGCGGGTTCGATTCCCGCACAAGTCAAACATTTGTGTGCATGAACATTTATGTTTGTCTTGGTCTGGGTGTTTCTATGTATAATATGTATGTATTTACAAAAAAAAAAAGTATATATGTATGTTTATCCATTGTCTAGTACCCATAGTACAAGCTCTGCTTAGTTTGGGTGTGTGTAAAAAAAAAAAAAAAAAAAAAAAAAAAAAAAAAAAAAAAAAAAAAAAAAAAAAAAAAATCTTAGTCTCCCCGTGACCATGGCTGCTGAAAAGCAACCGAAACGACGGGGTAAGTTTAAAATTAAATCTAAATAGTTTGTATAATTTAAATAGCTTAAATAGAAGTAAACAGTAGCTAGTAAGAGTGTTTAACAATAGTAGTTTAAAGTTTCAAAATTATGTAATAACTACCTTTGACCGCGGCTTCGCTCGCGTTAATTTAGAATTAGACAATCAATTCGGGTTGTACTCTGCTTGTAATAATATAATTCAATCATGATTCGAAAGACACGTGGCGCCATCTATTATCATAAGAACGTTATTATTGTTTTCCTCGGGTACAGTAATTTTTTTCGGGATGAAAGATAGCCTATGTCCGTTTCTGTAAACTTGAAAACGTATATGCAAAACTTCAGGATGATAGGTTCTATAGTTTAGGCGTGAAAAGGTAACAAACAAACTCATTTTCTCTTTTATAATAGTAGTTAGGATTAGGATAGTATTTTATAAAAAATATTATAATATTGCTAGATGTCATACTCGATAATATTACAAGATCAACACCTAGTTTCTGTGACGCGTTACAAAACCAAACTCATGTACAACAAGTAATTTGATTTGCTGTTATTAATAATTCAGTCAGGCAATCAAAAAAGATGACAAGCCACTGACCATCTTTTAAATTTTTTTTGTGATATACGCTTTGGAAACTGAAGGTACTATAATAATAATATCAACCTAATATCAGCTCTGTATAAAAGCGTCCTACTGCTTGGCCAGGGCTTCTTCTTTGTGATAAGGATTAGGCCAAAGTCTACCAGGCTGGCTCAGCGCGAGTTGGCAGACTTCGTATATCTTCGAGATCTCTATGGAGAACTTTCAGACATGTCTATGTTAACGATAATGTCCTTAACTGTTAAAGCGACACACACCACATGTTGCAGTACAAATAAAACCAGATTAAAAGCTCCTTTTGATATAGATTTACTCAGCATACCAATGACACACAGTAGCTCTAGTGAGGCTAGAAGATAGCACATTACCAGCGATCCACCCACCAGCAAAGCAGCGAGTAGGCATCCTAGGCTTTAATCAGTAGGCCTGGCTCGCAACAACCCTATAAAACCTTCACGTATTCCACATAAAAAGAAAGAAATAGGAGTGGGAAGGGAGGGAAGGAAGATAACAGTAAGATACTAACGATATGTGTGGTAGCGTTGATCCTCAGTAACTTGAGGAGTTTGTCAAGACGCTCGTTCAGTGGACGGCCTGCCGCTAGGGACTCCAGCGCCGATGTGGGGCTGACATTCACTGTACGACCTGCTTCTGGAAAATAACACAACGGTTAGAGTCAGATACGACACAAAAGAAACTCTGTCGAAAAATTACTACTGCGCTGGGTATAATTACCATTGACTAGGATCGCGGGAGCCTATACTAACATTCAAACAACGTACACAAAAAATACCAAGCATCAGAACAAAGATTTGTGGATTGAAATTAAACTACTATATACGGATTTTATCGCGTTGTTTATTTGACACTTTATTACAAAATCCGTATATAGTAGTTTAATTTCAATTAATAACATTCGCGTAAACAGAAGACAATATTATGTAAAGATTTGTGGACCATACAATTCTTTTTCAGTGTGGGATACAAGCTCAAACGCGCTCAGAGACAACGACGAGGCAACCATTTAAATTACAACGTTATCCTGAAAAATTTGCGTGGATGATTGCAGCAGATCGTGAGGTTACTGGGTCTGGCTAAGTTTTATTGGAGTCTTAAGCGCACCACAGCTGCAGCGCGAACAGTCCGCGCACCGTGACATTACATACTTGTAGTGTATGAACAGTTACCGTGCAAGGTGGTGGGGCTAGCGGCGGGCAGGGCCACGGCGTGCAGGTGCAGCGCGAGATGCTGCCAGCCGCGCGCCGAGCGCACCACAGCTGCCAGCTGCAGCACGAACAGTCTGCGCACCGTGACACTACGTACTTGTAGTGTATGTACAGTTACCGTGCAGGGTGGTTGGGCTGGCGGCGGGCAGCGCCACGGCGTGCAGGCGCAGCGCGAGATGCTGCCAGCCGCGCGCCGAGCGCACCACAGCTGCCAGCTGCAGCGCGAACAGTCCGCGCACAGTAAAGGGCTCTTCGCAGCACGGGGACATCACCTCCACTAACCACACGTCGATGTACTTCAGACTCGCTGACTTGCTATAGAACAAAACAAAATAGTCAAAAATTTGTTTTTAACGGATGATGGGACTCGCTGGAGCCTGCTTGCATCGCGGCGAATTCCGAAATAAATAGTGTGGCCTTGAAATGTTAACATTCCAGGGCCGTGGGATTCTGTTTGATCGCAGCCGTGTTCCTTCTCTTGCCCTCTGGCAGCTCAGCTCAGAGCAGGAAGGTGGGTGTGTTTTAGTAAGTAGACGTCTAACGTGCCTCTTCGCTCCACCTCCCCGCCAAGGATTTGATTTATTGATTTCTCAGCCCAAAAAATAACGATGGCATCTGCACCGGCGTTTTTACACAGAGATAGTTTACGGTCTGAGGAGTAACCATGGGCAGTTTTCGACGAAAAATACACGGCTTTCGTGGTCTCTGTATTTACCATTTATTTCGTCTCTTTAATTTGTAAATCATTAAACCGAATCCTTGTCATAATAATATTATATATCTATACTATCTATACTATAATATAATAAAGAGGAAAGATTTGATTTTTTGTTTGTAAGTGTGTTTGTAAGGATTTAACTCAAAAACTACTCAACCGATTATGAAAAAGAAAATCACAATTAGAAAGCTATATTATCACCGAGTAATTCATTTGGCTAAAATAAAAAGGAGTACAGTAGTGGACTTAAATCAAGTTTAAATTAAACCTTAATATATAAAGTTTCTATATAGAAAACTGGACAGCTAAATAAACAAGCAACTAACCGTTCGACAGATGCCATATCCAGCCGATGGAAGTGTCGGCACAGACACACGTTCTTGTTCACGCAGAGCACGTCGGACACGATGCGCACGTACTCCGCAGCGGACACGCGCGCGTCCAACGCGCCGCGCAGCGGGAATATCGACCCGCCTGACTCCAGCTCGAACTGTTCCGTCTTGTATGGTGATACGGGGCTGTGGAACAGATGTATGTTTCATTTAAAACTAAATGTCAATAAATGTATGTAATATATATTTAAATAGCATACTACTGCATAAATTAAGATCATATCTATCTTATCAGCATTCTGTATATATATATATAAATAAATTATGCGATAGATGGTGCTTAGCATAGCCGGAGATGCTTATAGGCAGTTGCCCATTGGATAAGGCATTGGACATGCAATCGACATGCAACTGACGTCAATCCACTTATAACGTTCATTCTAGCTTAGCTGAAACGTTTAAATGACTCGTAAATCAAAAAAAAATACAGCTTGTAGTATTTACATCAATATTAAATGTACTAACTCTCTAAAGAAGTCAACAGGCGGTGCGGTATCCCTGAAGCCCAGTAACACAGTGTCGGGTTTCATAGCGCCGAGTCCAGCTAGCCGTGCCAGTTGTGCCGCGCCACCACGCACAGTTGGCGAAAGACTTAGCTCCACAAACGCTTTCACCTAAACAAATATTAATCACATAAAACTTTTATAGTTAAACGTCGAAGACCAGGAATCATGATCAGAAAACAAAAGGTCTTAAAAAATTTTACTCTTGATAACAATAATATACGGATGGCGTAAGGTGGTGGTCGTTGGTTTAAATAAGAGGTTCCAAGACTTGTTTCTCATAGACCACTTTCAAAATTGGCCATCTCCTTTAGCTGGTTCCGGTGGACCCCCTGCAGCTACATTTCTACCATATTCCTTGGCATTCGTATTTATATTGGTGAAGAATCAAACAAGTTCATGCAATTAAAAAATTTGATCAAATCTCTACGAGTTGACTTCTTTTTTAGTAGTTCTTTACCGAAAAATCGGTAGGTTCAAGACCATTGGTACTGAATATGGAATGTGCAAGTATTTACAAGTAACAGTCGTTGAGCTTCTTAAAATATTATCTGGCTACATTGATAGATGAAGTCAAGTCCATCGTGAACTGTGAACCCCTATTTTTTTGTCACGCCAACGTAGACCCTCGTCGAGATTCCCGTGGACCCCTGGGGGTCCACCTGGACTACTTTGGAACTAAGGGTTTAAATGGTCACCTCGCCGCTGCCATTGCGCTGATTCTTTTGGATTCGAATCACACACGGGACAAAAATGTTGTGAGATCCACAAATGGTTGTTCCCAGGCTGGGTGTTCTTTGTGTCCGTTGTTTGAATGTTTGTTAAGTCCCCGCGACACAGGAATTATTCCGAGAGCGGGAGATGTCTCTTTTAATAAGACAGAGAAGAACAAGTGTGTCACGTTTTTAGGCATAACGTTAGGTGATAGCTATTGATGGAAGAATCATATTGAGAAATGAAGAATATTCTTCACCTTAACAAATATTAATCATATAAAAGTTTTATACTCGAACGTTGGCCAGAATTCACGATCAGAATACAAACGGTTTTAAAAAAATTGTTCACGGCGACTGAAAATAGGTACATGAGACTATGGAATATTACCTTCAGATGATCAATTAATTTCAGCCAATATTTGTGCTCGGCGGCAAGCGGGTCACCTGTGCCGTCCAGCTCACCAATCCTCACGTGTCCCAGCACGAACAAACCACCCTGTAAAAAGTATAATCAGGCCAGTTTTACATACATATCCTCGTAAGGCCCAGGCCAATGAATGACTCGTTTGTATTAAAACCCAACGGTCCTTTCAAAAGGATTAATTTTTAGAGATGTTCATGTGTAAGCACCAAATATACATGGAGTTAATGATTCACTCGCGCCAATCCTGAACTGGTTTATGTCTAATAATTTAATTTACTACATGGAGCGCACTGAAAGATTGCACTACTGGCTTGTCGGAAATATTTGAATTTAAAATGTTATATTTTTTAAACATTACGACCTAATGAATAATTTAAAAAAAAATTGGCGAGAAATCATTTGACAATTTTTTTTTCACACATTAAAGTGCTCCATACTCAAATAAAATGGATTAACTCGAAAAGATTTTAGAGCGATGATTTTTATGATTTTAAAAGTGCTCACTCTCCGGAAGATCGTGTTGCTCGTCTTCAAAATGCTTTTGGGAGGGAAGCAAGGTAATAAATAATCGGTAGGGCGAGACAAGTCTTAAATAAAAAGATCAATTGAGGAGTAGCCTACCTTTTTCTGGTCGTTGACGAAGTCGATGAGCGGCGCGGACTGTCGCGGCGAGGCTATCAGCAGCAACATCTGCGGGCGCCAAAACTTGACGTGCTCGCGTCTCGGATCCAGCAGGAGGAGGTACTTGCGGACCTGCACATAAACCACACATCCCCTGAGTATAAACAAAAATCATCAATTATAACTCGCATATGGGATAGAATAGAGTTGGGGTTTAAGGTGGAATATGAGCGCCTGGCTGAGGCTGCCCCATTCGGGGTCTGCGGCGGCGTTACCTGGTGGAATATGAGCGCCTGGCTGAGGCTGCCCCACTTGGGGTCTGCGGCGACGTTACCTGGTGGAATATAAGCGCCTGGCTAAGGCTGCCCCACTTGGGGTCTGCGGCAGCGGGCGACAGCAGGTGCAGCGCCACGACGAGCGAGCCGCACGCGAGCCCCGCGCCGCACGCGTACAGCGCGCGCAGACCGAACATCAGCGACGCGCACCCCGCGAACCCGGCCAGCGACGTCGCCCACGAGAACTGCTTGAATGTTGGCCTGACAAAGATACACCAATCAACACTGCGTTTATATCAGCGATATGCCAGCGGCGGTAAGTTTATGTAAGCTCAAAATCCTCAAAATCCTTTACTAAAATGCTCAATTCAGAATACATAATCAGCTCTGCCTAAAGGCATCCTGACTGACGACTGAGACGACTGCTGGACATAGGTCCCAAGGTTTTCCACACAGAACATTCTTGGGCCGACTACATCTAACCGCTTCTCGCGACCCTCACCAGATCTTTGGTCGACCCGCTACCCCTAACCCAACACCTACCCCTGCTGCGTCTACCGGTGCGTGGCCGCCCCTCCAGAAGCTTTCCCCAACGGCCATCGGTTCTGCGAGCCGTGTCTTTCCCACTGCCACTGCAGCTTGGCTATCCGAAGAGCTATGTCGTAAATTTTCTGCGGATCTCTTCATTTCTGGTGCGACCCAGACGGGAAACGTCTAGCTTAAAGTAACATCATCTACTGTTTTGGTGAGTTTATCAATTTCTTAATTCTTTTACGGTGACAAACATATCGAAATCGACTAAACTTTCCTTTTTTTACTGTTTCTAGTTGCAGACGATATAGTGGCTCACATGTAATAAGTAACAGTTCCTTATGGAATTCAGACAATTTTACGGTTTTTTTATTGGGGCTTAATGAGAATTGTACTGGCAGCGGCTCTGCCGCTCATTACGCTCCAATAAAACAAAAAACAAGAATCACAGCGCTCAACAAAGACAAGTAACGCATTCCAAAATCTATCCGTCAAATCGCCGCTCAAAACGCTTAAAAATAATCTTAGTCGTTTTTACATTTTCACATCTAGAACACTGAATGAATTTTAAAGAAATTTTATACGAAGATAGTCTGAATGACAGCATGGGGAAAGACATAACATATTTTATATAATAACTAGCTGTCCAGACAGAAGTTGTGCTTTACACACGAAAAAAAAACATATCTAAACCATTCTCGAATCCACGAATCCACGTAAAGTTTCCTCAAAATGGACCGATTTTGAGAAAACTGTCACAGAACTCCTCCTTTAGGAGGAGTTCTGTGACAGTTTTCTGAACATAACTTTCCTCCTAAAGTGATATACACACGTACAGTAGAATTATATATATAAAGATTGGGAAGAAAGGAACCCGTCACGCACCCTCAGATTGCCCACTCCAAATATTGCAATATAAAAAGGTGGACAATACTGAACTAATCTGATAAGGGACAGGCGCATCGTGGCGTACTCTTCTCTTTCCAATTATTTTATTAGCAAGGAATTCGCCCAGTAACGCATAATTATCTATATCTATACAAATAAATAAAATTGAAGTGTCTGTTTGTAATGTCAAAATAACAGCTTTTTATCTAATGCATATGAAAGTATATAAGGTACCTATACGAAAACATCAATTTTTTTTAATTTTATCTCTCTGTCTGTCTCTTTGTTCCGGCTAATCTCCGAAACGGCTGAACCGATTTTGACGGAACTTTCACTGGCAGATAGCTGATCTTATTAGGAGTAACTTAGGCTACTTTGATTTTAGAAAAAAAATAGGGTTCCGCGGAGACAAACACTTTTTAGTTAAAATCTACGCGGACGAAGTCGCAGGTAACAGCTAGTATTCAATATAATTTTTTTATTCAACACGAACAAACCACAGGTAGACCTGGTATGAGATATTACATACCTGAAGTTAGGCGCGGATGCCAAGTCGAGTCCAAGACAGGCGAGGTTGATGGCTAGATAACTGGTCATGAAGAGCACAGAGTTGACTTGCGCGATATCGTTCAACGAGTCGGCCATAATGCCTACTTGTACTAAAAGCCATGACGTCAGCACCGCCATCACTGGGTTTCCGCTACGAGATACCATCGGTCGGAGAAGAAAACCTAAGGAAAATACATGCCAATTTATAAATTGAATACTTATATGTTTATAGAATGCCCCCCTAAGAAGCAGTTAGCAGTGTTAAGCCCATATTTCACCACAAGTGTTTTAGGTGCATAATGAGACTTGCTATATTTATAATGGCAAAAGTTATTTTTCTGGCAGCAAATACACTAGTTAAAAATTGTAAAACAAAAAGAAAACATTATAAAACTTGAGAATTGCAACTTCTTTTCCTTTCAGAATACGAGACAAGTAAGAGTTTTAGGCTATAGCTATAAAAAAAAAACAGTACTCTAGATAGGTTAAAGTCTTGCGTTTACAAAACTATGATCAGAATTTTTAATGCATTACACTACCGACCTGAACCCAGTCCTACTAAAACATTTACTTAGCCGAAGAGGGGAAGCAAACAAGATTACTATAATAGTACAGCAATACCTCGACTTACGCTACCCCGACTTACGCTACCCCGACTTACGCTACCCCGACTTACGCTACCCCGACTTATGCTACCCCGACTTACACGAATCCGGAGTTACGCGAGTTTCAAATCTCGTTAATTCGTCTTTCATTTGAGCGTCACACATCTCTCGATTTATAATTATATAGACTTACTGCCCCTACACTAATGTCTAGAAATTGACGAAATTTTGCGGGAGAAAATCTTTGAGACGTCAAAGTACTTTGTTAGATTTTATGAAGCCTTTTACAATCAAAATAACTTCAGTTGGCGATTTTATATATGGAAAATATAAGATTCTTTAAAAATTATTGACTGAATTATTATTCTCTTTAGCTTTTAGCTTCAATTTCAGTAATTTATATTATATGTATTTATATGCGAAATTAAACCCCGACTTACGCGAATTCGACTTACGCGGTTATCGCTCAGTCCCACCAGTCGCGTAAGTTCGGGGTATTACTGTATAATATAGGAATAGTACAGTATCGATACTCACCAAATATATTGTCTTTAGCTAAAGCTTCAAGCACTCTCGAAGCGCCGATCAAATTGGACAGGCCAGCTGAGAATGTTGCCATCAGCATACCTGTTCAGTAATACATAAGACTATCAAACCAGGCAAGTCGTGACCACATAGTGTTGACGCGAAACATATATCGATAGATATTTCACTAGTACTTTAGCTACATCATTCGAATAATATCGTAAATAAGCAAAGTTTTATAGTCAATTATAAGTAAATAAATATAAGGTACTAAGAGCTATAGACAATTTATAGAGACCAAGCTCTAAGTTTTTTTTTAGCGTCTCTTTAGTCATTCGTTCAATATTTCGTTCGATAGTACCCCAGTATTCTAATACCTATAAGCAATCGTACAGGGATTAAAATACTAGAAAAACAAGTACGAAAAAGAGATTATAATGCACAGCAGAGCACTTAGTCATTCCTTCTATTAGGGCCACATTTCGCTAAATATGTTTTTAGGTACCACGTAGCCAGCTTATTGCCGACCCGGCAAGGGTGTTTTAGGTAACCAGTAATTTAATACTATGACATTAATGTTGAAATTTGAATAGTAGTACAGTAAGGAACTCAAGTCGATAGTCACTTGCGAGATTCCGATTGCATCTATCTTTCAAATAACATTTTTTGTTTTTAGAGCAGTTATAGTTAATAGATATTTTATTCGATCATAGTTCAAATATACAGAGTAATAACAGGCTTTTTGATACAAATTTTTAGAGCAGTTATAGTTAATAGATAGTTTATTTGATCATAGTTCAAATATAGAGTAATAAAAGGCTTTTTGACTCATATAATTTTTACAAATTTTTCAAATGTTCAGTTACTTATGTTGCTGACTGTACAAGGACCAACATGCCGACTCGGCATTATATAATCATAAGCGCAAATATATGCTATGACACAAACGCGGCAGTTTTAATTACCAAAATCCAGTTCCTAAAAGGAAGATTAGCCTAAAGAGAAACCTTGGAATGTCCCAAGACTCTTAAAAAAAAACGTTACCTTTGCGCGTCCGTGACCCCTACGGGGGAGTCAAGAAAACTCGTTGTGATTGGTCGCGAAAAAA
This sequence comes from Catocala sponsa, assembly GCA_963564715.1. NCBI lineage: Eukaryota > Metazoa > Arthropoda > Insecta > Lepidoptera > Erebidae > Catocala > Catocala sponsa. Next base: position 4,818,975 of record OY751352.1, read on the forward strand.
ATACTTACCAAATATGTTTGACTCCCCCGTAGGGGTCACGGACGCGCAACGACGTCAACGTCCATAACTCCACCGTAGGAGTCACGGACTTTTCAGAAGTTAACCAATCAATTCAGTTTGATATTAACACACCTTTCACTTGACCTTTAAACTTTTGAAGAACGAAGATGAACTTACCAACAGCGATAAACGGAGGCCATATATTAATCGGTAGGAGGTACACGTAGTTGTTCTGAAGCAGTTCTCGGGAACAAGTGGCGGCGCTCAGCAAGCTTAAAGCCGCGTACGATATTGCGGTGAAGACGAGCGCTGCTAGCGTACCAAACGGAATACTACGCGAAGGATTCTTCAGCTCACCTAGAAATCATTACATAATTATATAGTAATATAGGTTTTTTTAAGTGAAAATTTCTTTAGCGGAGTTGTGCACTTTTTGTGATGGGTAAAAAATGATAAACTCGCGTCAGGACACGTGACCTGATCGAAAATTCATAAGACGGAGGGAGAATTGTCAAACTCGCGTCAGGACACGTGCCCTGATCGAAAATTCGTAAGACGGAGGGAGAATTGTCATGTTTGTGTACGACAGCGCAATAAATGAATATTGTATTTTACCACATAAATGATAGTACTTTTATACTGATAATTAAAGCAATTCGTGCAAAATTATTCCCTAACCATTCCAAAATATCAAAAATGCACAACGTTAATATTCAAGTTTTCACTTCTGCCGGCACTCCCGGAGTGCAACCAGTATATTTTTTTATTAATATAATAGTGTATTGAAATGTCCAAGAATTGTTTGCACATTTTTATGGAAATAAAGATTTTTGACTTTGACTTTGGCTCTGCTCTGCTCCTGTGGCTCTTAGTCTGATGTTATATAGCCTATAACCTCCTTAAGAATTGGGTTGCGAAATGAAATATGAATTATCAAATCCGACTGCTAATGGCAGACATTGGTGCGTCCGAACACAAAAAGACAAAATTTTTTTATGTTGTAGTTATTTTACTATGTAAATAATGAATCGAACACGTTAGGAATTATTCCTGTGTCGCGGGGACTTTACAAACATTCAAACGACGGACACAAAATACACCCAGACTCGGAACAATCATTTGTGGATTGGAATTTTTTTTGTATATTAGTATATAATTCGTAAAATATAGCTTAGGTCGTGGTTATATGTTACTCATATAACGCCCATGAAATTTCGTATTTCAAGACGGTATTAAAAGTCGAAAAGCAAGAATATATTTTATTGATATAATTGCACCAATAATGACGTTCCTTGAGACATCTCAACCAGAAAATAAAGTATCCACGTGCGAAAAAATTAATCGAGATTTATATATAATCTATACTAATATTATAAAATGGAAACATTGATTTTTTGTTAGTTTGTGTGTAATAGATTAAATCACAAACTACTCAACCGATATTAAAAATTCTTTCACTTTTTTAAAGCTATATTATCACCGAGTAAGGCAACGAGTATTTTATTCAAAAAAGTACAGATACTAACATAACCTAACCTACTTTTACACGAGCGAAGCCGCGAGCTAAAGCTAGTTATTAATATTAAAATAACATAACACAATATAGGTAAATCTGCAGAATTTCAAAACCAAACACAAACCCGACCTGAAAATCTAACCCAAGGCCTCAAGCAGCACACACTACTCCTGCACCACAAAAGCATACTACTAAAAAAACGTAGTAAAATTGCGCGTTATATAATAAACTAGCTGTTGCCTGCGACTTCGTCCGCGTAGATTTTAACTAAGAAGTGTTTGTCTCCGCGGAACATTATTTTTTTTTCTAAATTCCAAGTAGCCTAAGGTACCTACTCCTTATAACGTCAGTTATCTGCGAGTGAAAGTCCCGTCAAAATCGGTTCAGCCGTTTCGGAGATTAGCCGGAACAAACAGACAGACAGACAGACAAAAATTTTAAAAATATATGTTTTCGTTTAGGTACCTTATATACTTTCATATGCATTAGATAAAAAGCTGTTATTTTGACATTACAAACAGACACTTCAATTTTATTTATTTTTATAGATATAGCGCACCCGGAATATGTTTGATACGCGCGTTAATACTCTTAATGCATTCAGCGTAAAAGAATAGCATCTCTCACGTCCAGGCTTGTCATCATTAGAAGTCTGTCAGCTGCTGCAGACTATACGTACCGACGATGGATGGCTATTGACACTTAATTTATTGAGGCGCTCATAGCCAGTTGCACTCACTGATCGGTAAACGATTAGCGAGGTCAAGCAACGTTGGGTGCGGCCAGTCTATAGATGGGTGACCGCTTAGTGGTATTTCATCTGAGCGTCTCCGTGCTTCGGAGGGCACGTAAAAAGTCGTTCCCGGTTGTTGTCAAATTGATAGCAGTCGTTAAGCCATGTCAGAGGCCTACGGGCGGCTTGAACAACTCTTGATAAAAGGTTGACAACTAACAACACGAAAAAAAAAATTCATTTATTTTTAACTCTTATTTTTTTAACTACTAGTTTTATTGTATATCGACGTTGTATATGGATCCCAGAGTCTGAAATAAATTATAATTACCGCTCATGTTCGCTCCAGCCATGACACCGGTCACACCAGTGAACAGCACCCCGAAGACTGACGCGAAATCCACCAGCTGACCATCCGCGGTTGTGTAGTCGCGGCCATATTGCGGATACAAGTTCTCGTAAAGCGTCGCCGTACTTAGACCCGTGTAGTTGAAAGACGTGATGTTGAGCAATTGGTTCGTAGCTGGTTTATCAATCTGATAACAATTAATTATTATGTTAGAGCTGTTTATAAACTGTCCCGTGAGGCCTCTTCTCAGTATGAGATGCGATAGGCCATAGTCCAACACGCTTGACTAACTTTACACATCTTCGAGAACTTTATGTAGATGTCCCTGACATGCGGGTTTCGTATCGATGTGTTCCTACACCATTAAATCGAGTTGCAAAAAACCATTTAACAAGAAATAGCTTCGAGAAGTCAGAAATGCCTGCCTCAAGATCGAACTCGAAAGCTCAGCGTGGCAGTCGATGTATATTACCCACTACTGTGAGATTCGAACCCACAACACTCGGCACAGTGACAGCAGGCTAGATGATCATACCAGGCGGGTTGTGGGCCGACTTCTAATGCCGGGAACTTGTGCATATAGTAGCTAGTACTGTAAATTTTGCTTGCGAGATTCATGAATGTATAGATTACTATGTAAGTATGTATAGCGCCATCTCTTGTCGTGTGTCGTAACTTCTTGGTTGCAATGGGTTCCTTCTCATATTGGGCTCCAGGGTAACGAGCACGCTGATACGTTGGTTAAGTTAGCGTGTACAGATGGAATGAATTACGCTCTTAAAATGTCTTACTCTGAATACTTTGACAACATTAAAAAGTTATGCAATAGATATTATAAAGAATATTTTGACGAGAGGAGTAAAGAAAAGGGCATTTGGTATAAAACCATTCAACATCAGCCTGCTAGGATACCCTGGTTTGTTAATAGCAATTTAAACAGAAATATTATTGTTATAGCGCATAGGCTGCGCTCAGGGCACTATCCATCTAGAAAGTTTGGACATCTCATGAAAAAAGTCGATACGCCCGATTGTGAAACTTGCGGAGTCCTTGATGATGTCCAACACTTACTGATGGATTGTGCCAAATACCAGCGCCAAAGGAACTCGTTGATGTTTAAATACAATCTTAACGTGTACGATGTGGGACTTTTCATTAGCATTCTAAGTGACCCTACTTAAAATGCGGCGTTAGACCTATTTGAAATATATTTACATCAACGACTTCCTCTGTCTCCTATCAGTAGATAGTAAGTAATTATATTAGAATAAGCCACGATGGGGCTAACATATTATTTTGTAATAAAAGCCTCTAAATTAAAAAAGATAAAAATAAAAAAAAAGAACTTCTTGGTCTGTGTGGTGTCGCTACACTTACAAGGCCAGGTGGAGTTAAGAAGAAACTAAGGAAAGCGCTGCCTAAGCAGACCAGCATGGTAACCCAGATGGCGAGGCTGGTACGCGCGAAAAGTGAAGCGCCGGCCAATGACACGCCCAGCCCAATAGCGTTTAGTATCGACCGGTACAGGAACCGGTACCACCAGCCGTCTGGAATTCCCGGGTTCCCACCTACCAGGTAACCTGCAAGCAAAATCGGTTTATGAAACGAGAATACGCATCAATTGGTGCTTTATTTCTATCTTTACGCATTACTGTTCAAACTGTTCTAGAAAGGTGTCCTTGTGCTGAGTACAAATATGATTACACCGCACAATTCTCGCCTACTTGTCAGGCCATTTCTACACTCAATGCTCTGATCGCTAACCAACCAAGTGTTGACTTATTTTTTAATCGAATGCATCAATTTTTAAAGTATTGCTATGAATTTTTAATTAGTTTTATTTAATGAATTATTATTAATATATTTATTATTTTATTATTATTTTGAATCTGATATTATTTGATATTAATTTTAATGTATATATTTATTTTCTTATCCATGTAATAATTTGTAATTGTTAAACTTGACTCTCTGCACGTGTTGGGAAAGCAACCTGTTAGTGCACAGAGTAACTGTTATAAAATAAATAAATAAATTAATTAATTAATATTTTGCTGACAAAGCACTCCTAAATGAGGGGACTGGAATCCATATCATAGGGAACACAATACAACGTTACTTAGCTACTCTTATGTTGGATGGACATACTTTGCATGGAGTGTTGCTCCATCATCATAAACACACCTTCCTCAGTTCACTCCAGAACATATGCCTCATCAACCAGTCTATCATCCATGAAATTCCAGGTTTAAGCGGATTTATAACTGCATCACTGGCGTTAGCTAGAGTATATGAATGCGGATCATAAGGCCACGAGGTCTGTTAGTAGAAATTAGAACAACCTAATCTCTCTCCAGTCGTGGCAGATTGCCGGCCCATCTATTGTGTTTGCGCACACAATTCTGCACTATAATATCTCCTGCGAGGAGACCAGTCATATAGCTAGTCTTGGACGCCGTGACTGAAATTCGTCCTAGAGGCCTTCCAGTATTTCCAAATGACCAAATAAATACTCACCATTGGGTCCGAAGTTTTCAACGAGCGCTTCAGTGCAGGCAGAAATGCATAGCGCACTGGAAACCACGTTCGCAAAGAAGAACAGGGTCCCTACAGCACCACCGAACTCTGGACCCAGGGTCCTGCTTATCATAACTGTGTACTAGTTAAGGATATCATCACATGTGCGAGTCTTATAAAGGTTGCTTGCCTTGCGTCTGTTGAAAGCAAAGATTCAAATCATATATGTGCCCTATTAATATTATAAAGCTGAAGAGTTTGTTTGTTTGTTGGTTTGTCTGGTTAAACGCGCTAATCTCAGAAACTACTGGTTCTAATTGAAAAATTAAGGCTATAAGCTATAACGCGGGTGAAACATTGGTTAATAGGCTTTCCAGCACTAAAAGAATTAAAAAATTATTTCTGAGATTAGCGCGTTCAACAAAACAAACAAACTCTTCAGGTTTATAATATTAGTATAGATAAGTCCACCGCGATACATAATCCACAGGATTAAGTAGCATACTGTACATAACTCACGCGACGAGCCACGGAAGCGGTAGGTACAGTAATCATAGACGTGGATGAAACCGCGGAGGACACCTATATTTTAATAAAATAAAGGATACAATAGACGCCTCCACCTTCGACGGCACCATTAGTAGATATAGCACATATAGAGGTCACAGTGAAGACCACGATCAGATACGCCAGCGCGAACTGACCCAACGTCACTAGAAGACCCGCGTTGCCGACCAGGTATCCTACAATAAAAGACAGATTTAATGCATCAGTATCAGTACCTAGTAATGTGGTTATTTTTGGGAACAGCAAACACCAATTGTGGCAATCAAGTGACTTTCAGCCATTGTAATGTCGTGTTGGACAATCTTATTGTGATTTTAGAGAGGGCAGTCTTAGTACAAGATCATAGAGCCAAATCTACGTTATTTTAGCTAGCCTACATTTTTATATTAAGTTTGTAATGTAACAACGTATTCTTTTGTTTAAAAGTAAAACAATTTTTTAATTTTTGTTTGTAGTAGACACCCTTTTTGTTTCAAGTATAACTCTGTACTAAAAAGGGCTCTTTGACGTTATTAATATATGCATCGTTTTAGCCCAATTCGACCCTGTGATTATTACTATCCAACAAAAGTAATCTGCTAAGGATCGTTGACATATAACGTAAGTACTGACTAGGCAAGCGGTTAGCCGGTAGTCGGTACGTATCTCGCTCGCCTTGCCTCGCAACTCCCTGCACGAATACTTTTGTTAGATAGAAGACTTTATAAATTAGCTACTATTATGCAATATCAAGATCAAAGGTCATAAGTACGGCTAGTGCAGAACTATTTAAATACATTATACTCTTAGAGTGATGTGACGATATATTGACCTTGTTTCATTGAGTCATAGCCGCAAGCCGATAAGCGGTTATGAGTTTATGACTGTTCTCCAAAACAAATGCTATATTATGCATATAATATTATACATTATCTATCTTTACATAGGCACATATATATTTTTTATGTACGTGTGTGTCACTAAACGCCTCCTTAATGACTGGATCGCTTTCAATGATTTTTTATGTGGTTGTCTCTGAACTGGTTTAAACATATGTATACAATCAAAGACAGTCAAACCGTGACCCCATTCGATGCAAGTCAGTAGAATCGTCAGACAATTAATAGGTATTTATCACCTTTTAAATACTTTATAAAAACGTTAAACTTTTATATATAAACAAAACTAGTATCGGTCCAGCAGTTTCAGAGATTACCCCCTGCATATGAACATACATAGAGATGAGGCACATTACCCATTCGAATGAAGACTAAAGCGCTGAACATGGACAACACCACAGGACAGAAGACCCCGGCGAAGGTCCCAACCTTCTTGATACCGGGTCTCTCGGTCCTGAACTCTCCAAACTCCACATAGCCTGCAAGTAAAACACAACTTTTACAAAACGAATCATTTAAAATAATACGAACTCAAAATTGTTTTCTGCATATACATGTCATACATAAAACGTGTTATCCGGATTTAACCTGTGTTATGGTATATTAATATTAATAATTAAATTTAAATCTCGATTTATTTTAAAAGTCTGCTCGGTACTGTGTATTTTTTTATAGTTCGATTAAGAGGACGCAAGGCATCCTATTTTTACGAAGCATTTTCTTGACCTAACCGTATTAATAAAATATTTTAAATGCGAAAGAAATTCTATAATGTTACGCTTTCAAGGTAAAATTTTAATGAATTATTATAAAAAATGTGATCAAAGACACGGGAATCCTCTAGCACATATGTAGAAATAAGTGTCGCAGTAAGTCGCCTAAGTGGCGCAGTGAGAATGTATGGCAATACTTTCAGTTGTATATAAAGTATTCTGTGGCCAGTACTGTGCATGAGCCCTTCTGGTAAGAAATTCTCAATGTCGGCCTCGATGGCGTAGTGGTTGGTGTAACCGACTGCCACGCATGAGGTCGCGGGTTCGATTCCCGCACAAGTCAAACATTTGTGTGCATGAACATGGGTGTTTGTCTTGGTCTGGGTGTTTCTATGTATAATATGTATGTATTTACAAAAAAAAAAAAGTATATATGTATGTTTATCCATTGTCTAGTACCCATAGTACAAGCTCTGCTTAGCTTGGGCTAGATGGTGTTGTGTGTATGTGGTAGAATATATTATTATATTATAATATAGTAATCCGGAGTTAGGAAGTTACCAATAATACACATCTCCGTGCCTTGGCAAGCACAAAATGTCGTTGGTCCTGCGCCTAATCTCTTTCCAATTGGGTCGAATATACGTCCCAATGGATTATGAGAATTAGTGAACAGAGAGTGCACTTGTGTTTGCGCACTTGTGTACTATATTATCTCTTGCGCAGACGAACAGTCTGCTCTAAGATTGTCTGCCGTGACCGTAATATAGGCCCATAGATAAATACCTTTACCTAAATTTACATAATTATTATATAATTTTATAATACATACACACAACACCATCTAGACCAAACTAAGCAGAGTTTGTACTATGGGTACTGAACAATGGATAAACATAGATACTCGTATATACTTTTTTTTTTATAAATACATACATATTATACCTACATAGAAACACCCAGACCAAGATGATAAAGAAGAGAATGTTTGACTTGTGCGATATGGTCTGGGGGACATTATTATTATGACAAAGATAGCATATTTGCTCCAAAAAACTGATATCGTGTAAATGGGTCATTAATCATTATCGGCTTGTTTCTTCAAGACGTATTTAATGTAAACATTTTTAGAACAGCTTTTTACACTTATCTTAATGCAACTTAATTTAGAACTTGTTACACTTTACAAGTGCGATATAGATAGGTATCCTCACGGCAGTTTTACAGGGGTAAGCAGAATACTGATTTCCTTTCCCAGTGGCTGTGATGTCTCTTATATTAATACTGACCATTTTATCACTTGTCTTATTTGGTAAACAAACACTCATTATAAAAAACCACTAGCTTTTACCCGCGGCTTCGCTCCGGATCATTATTCCTTTTCTAGACGAAATGTACCCTACTTCCTTTTACTACAGTAAGGGTTACACCCCTGACAACGTGCATTCACAATTTCATAATGATCAGTCGAGAAGTTAAGGCGTAAAAGCATGACAAACAAACAAACTCATATACGCATTTATTTTATTGGCACATGAAATGACAGAAAAGAACATGATTACGTTTCATCCAGAAAAAGAAAGCGTTCCCGAGGTATACAAATTTATTGACAAAATCTAGATTAATAGTAACTAATTCGCGGGTAAAATTCAGTACGCTATATTTACTTACTAAATAAAACAAGTAAAAAATGGACTAAACTCACTTTATGCTTTAACAAACAAAAACGATATCATTATGTTATTTAAAAACTGTAACTTTATACAATATTGTTGTTATCACCTGTTTGACACTTTTCGCCCATTTCACGTCCGACCAATACTGCACAAACTATGTCACTGGGAGCTATCGAATAGTAAGCTTGGTTGTGCAGTGCAATGACCGTGACCCACAACTTTGAGTTCCAAACAATTGGTCTGCGATATCACAGCAAGTGTGAAAACGTGGCGTAACCAAATTACGTAACGAGAAATTCTACACACCACTATCAAAAGGGACGTGGTTTTTTGTTTAAACAAAAATGAATATTATTCTAGCTTCTCCAATAGTGAGCTCTCGCTTCTCCAATAGTGAGCTCTCGCTTCTCCAATAGTAAGCTCTCGCTTCTCCAATAATGAGCTCTCGCTTCTCGAAAACATAAATTATTGTTAGTATTAATAGTCAAAATAATCATTTACTTTATAATTTCTTTAGTTTTCTTTTATTGTTATTAATTCCTATTAAACATTGTTAATTAAGCAGTGTTATGTCATATTAGTATAATAATATAAGTGCTGGTTTACCTTTTGGTAAATGTATCAGAAACTCGTTTGGTGTCGTGTATATTCATATTAAAACATCGTGCTGTCGTCAGTAATCCGTGTAAGGGTGACTGAGATGCCACGATTTTTTAAATATATTTAATGCTAAACGTATTTTGTGAGTTGTCGTGCAAGTGGCCCTCAGTGTATTACACATTTAGCATAGGCTTAAAACTCTATGATATTTAATGTTGGAAAACCAAATAAAATAAAAAAATAACCTATACTAGGAATAATTCCAGTGTCGCGGGGGACTTAACAAACATTCAAACAATGGACACAAAGAACATACAGACTAAGGACAACCGTTTGTGGATCACTAATAGTTTTGTTCCGTGTGGGATTGAAGCCCATAACACTCGGCGCAATGGCAGGGGCAAGGCGACCATTTAAACCACTACGCCATCCGTACAATCAATAGTCTTGACGTTATCTTATCTTATCTTATGTGGGGGCCAGTCAGTGCAGACCGGCGACACTTCGATCCTGTGGGATCTTCTGTGTCGACACTCTCCCAATAACGACTGCCATAGATGTTCATGGCAGCCGGGACCGACGGCTTAACGTGCTTTCCGAGGCACGGAGCAGGTGATAATTGTCAATCAATACGCACATCATTTCGAAAAGTCATATAACTTCCGAGAGTCAGAGGTGCGCGACGTGGGTTCGAACCCGAGACCCTCTGCATTGCAGTCTGCTGGTCTCCCCACTGAGCTATCGCTGCTCTACCTTAACCGAAATTTACATATATAATAGTAGTTCCTAGTCTGGATGTTGATTGCGTTCGTTGTTTGAATATTTGTAAAGTTTCCCGCGTCACTGGAATGATTCCTAGTGGGGGAAGAACATAATATAACAATAAAAATTTTATTGCCATATTCAAAATATTGACATGCAGCTATTTTATAATATAGTTGTTATTACCGGCCAGTATATTGCAACCACACATAGCAGTAATAATAACGAATGTTTAGCTCCTTTACGTAAATTGCATATGACTCCAAATCTAGGCTCTAGATAATAATCTGCGTAGGTAATTGCATTTAAACGTTACTTAAATACAACAAATTTTTGATTGTTAATAGCGAGGCGCTCATAGCCAGTTGCACTCACTGATCGGTAAACGATTAGCGAGGTTAAGGAACGTTGGGTGCGGTCAGTCTATAAATGGGTGACCGCTTAGTGGTATTTCATCTGAGCGTTTCCGTGCTTCGGAGGGCACGTAAAAAAGTTGGTCCTGGTTGTTGTCAAATTGACAGCAGTCGTTAAGCCATATCAGAGGCCTACGGGCGGCTTGAACAACTCTTGACAACAGGTTTGCCACTAACCACACGAAAAGAAGAAGAAGAAGAATTGTTAATAGCATAGTGATTTCAGTAGATGCCTCGCCACTGTCACCTTGCCGAGATGTATGGGTTCGAGTCCCACGGAGGACAAAATTGATACACATAAATAGTTGTACCGAGTCTTGATATCCTTTCTATCCGTTGTTTGAATGTTTGTACAGTCCACCGCGACCCAGAAATAAACACACCAAATAGCAACACGGAATCTGGGACTAGAAGACGGCAAAATTATTTCTAATAAGTAATATTAGAGACACTGCCTCACTGGCAGGTATTGAATAGTATCACTTCATTGTACTAAAAAAGATCGGTGATCTTGAACCGCCAAACAATTGATTTATAATGTCACAACAGCAGCTTAGAGTGAAAATCAACAGCAATACGCTCATTAGTTCAAGGTTGACTGCATTAGTCCCTTGTAAATTTGCGTTTTTACTCCTGAGAGTGAAATCTTAATGTCGATATGGACAAACATCGGAATACCAGTGGAATAGGCGTAAGAAGAATGGTAACTTGAGAGGAGAAGAATAACTGTTTGATCTGGGTGTCTAGTGCGAGTTGTTTTTACGTTAACGCGATCGAAACATTTACCGCATTTGGTTTTCTGATTGGAGCGGGCCAGTCGATCGCGTTAACGTAAAACGAATTTGCACTAGGCACTCTTATATGTATAATATTTACTATAGGAACTACTTTTATAATATTTTGTTTAATTTAGTGAAACAAAGGTATAAGTAAGATTAGGTGTATTTTTATCAAATTTTAAATATTTATGTAGGTTTATAGACTTTTATGATTGAAAAATATCAAACTCATTATGACGCGACAAATGTATTTTTGGTATAAACCTTCATTTTTATCAAATCACAACCAAAATAATTGAGCTTGTGTATTTATACTCTATTCGAATCTGCAATAATAAACTACGTAATTATACTTACTCCCTGCCGAGATTTTCCCACAAGACTACAGTAGAGAGAGACAAGTGATGCCTCTGGTGTTGCAGTCGTCCATAGGCTACGGTGACCACTTACCATCAGGTGGGCCGTATACTTGTTTACCACTTTAGTTGTATAAAAAAAGGCCTATATATAGACGTGACATAGCATGGCGGGGATTTCCCCGAAAGCGTATGCAGTCTTGTATTATATCCACATTTCGCCAGCATTCAGGTCCCTTGAAATAAGACGCGAGGGTATTGCCGATTAGCGGGCACAGTTCGAAATCCCGTGCTGCGTGAATTTCTCAACTGAAATCCTCAATAGCACTGTAAGACCCAAGAATCGAAACCGAGACCTCATGCTCAGAGTTCTGTAGTTGCATTGACAATAGAAGCAGTATAACAAGATAAAAAAAGTATATTTTATCATAGTCATAATGTTATTTTATTATTATTTATCCGTTTGAGAAATTGTAAATATTTTAATTTCCGAATCTTATCAATGACGCGCTGCATTATCTGATTTCATGCGCTGGACTACTGCTTTCTCTTTCTTACTAATTGGAATATACACATTTTTAAAATCATATTTCAACTCACTTATATTCTAATTAGTGTCCTAATAAAGTTATGCGGTTAATGTGTCACAAGCGTGTGTCTTAAACTAAAGTTTAACTAACTTTTTTGTTTTCTTTTGGCTTGAGGCAAGAACAATACTAAAAAAAATACATAAGTAATTATGTATTTTTCTTTTCTTTTAAAAAAGAACTCCCAATCTATAAATAAATCCTGTGTCGCAGGGAATTTTACAAACATTCAAACAATGGACACAAAAAACACCCAGACTCGAAAAAGCCATCTACGGATCACAGTTTTGTCCCGTGTGGGATTCGAACTCACAACACTCGGCACTGTGGCAGTGGCGAGGAGACTACATATAATTAAGCCTAAGTAACACACTGTAGTTGTTATTTTATGTTGTCAAGAATTTTGAATGTATCATTTGATTTTGAAGTGTTGGTAACTTAAGTAAAACCACTAACCGCTATGTGTGAACATTCTTAAGTGTTACTTTATGACATAAATTAACAAATGATTATTGACATTGAATTTGACTTTGTCTGACCGTGGGGGACATTGACCGTAATATTAATCTATTTATTTATTTTATTTGGTTTGCCAAGTAATTATATATAATAAAATAATAAAATAGTTTATTACGGTAAAATAAAACAATAAATAAAATGATTATGTGACACAAAAATTAAAATACTGATAGATTTACCAATTATTATAGGCTAACCAGCACTTATACATACTACATGTGACATGATACTGTGTTAAATTATAATATTTAATAGAATTTAATAACAATAGATAAATCAGAAATCGAATTAAAAATTGTGGAAGTATATTTTAACATTTATTTGTGTGAGATGTAATAATCTGTTGGAGACACCAAAGAATTTAAAACTCTATAGAGATAAGTATAACATTATTATTAAATATTTGTTGTCTATTACACCATTCACACCACTATATCTTCCCTCATTTTAACCCATCTGCATATCAACATTCATCAAAGTCTAAAAACGTAACACGTGCAGAAAACATCCAGAGCAACTTTCTTACATAATAATATAATATTAGTATATTTTAAACATTACCTTCGCCAGGAGCCCTGTTAGCGGGGACCCGAGTGCCAAACCTTGACCTCAATTTATGCATGAATCCTGATTGTCCACCATTGTTTAAGCTTGGAGACAATGGGTCTAAAGTTTCAGCCATTGTTGGCTTCGTCACTGAAAAAAATAATGCAAGTGATATTAATTAACAGGGGACAAAGTAATAAAACGTAATAAACATACAAATTTTAATAAACTGCTGTACTGGTGTCATAAACTGAGATTATAAAATAAATATGATTATGAGATACAATTCTGGACCTGGGCAAACTAATATTAAAATGTTATTCAAAAATAAATAATTAAACAGTTAGAATTAAGTAGAAGAGTGGGCAAATTACTTTAATAAAACCCATCATAAACTTTAAAATCTAAAATATTAGAATTAACTTCACATTTTATGCAGGAAGTAATTCAAGTGTAGAACAGCCTTGAATAACTTTCAAAGTCAGACACAGACCACACTAAAATATAATGACTTACTTAAGTAAATATCTCCCATTATAATTGATAATGTTGACACAAATTTCCAACAGATTCTATTTCAATTATTATAACATGTGGCAGCTATAACCAGCCAGTAAAATATAGTTATTATCAACAGATAAATAATAAAGTAGCGAAATCTGTTCACCAGATATAATAAAATGACCTAATTTAGTTTAAGTGACATCATCAGACTCAAATTTGACGCGTTTATTTAGTTTTCTCAGTAGGACAATGCCACTTACACCTTTTTATAAAACTACAAAAAGTTATGTATGTTTGGCTTTGGCAGCTGTGGGAGTTACCCCGATAGAAGAATAATAGCCTGATTCACATAACTTCCTATTGTTCGACGATCATGTTTTGTAAAAAAACAATAATAAAGAATATACATACCGCTCGATAAAACTAAATTAAATTGTATGCTACGAAAGTCGGTCCGAGATCAAATAGTCTTCATAGCATTGTTACGTGTCTTCGTTATTTGTTTTTATGCACAGGAAATTCTAATATATGCGAAATTTACTTCGCCACCTACAACAATATAAAGCCGAATTTGACAATTTAAATGTCACTACTGCCAGTGTCAAGACTGATAAGTGAAACGTCATGTTGGTATCGTTCAGAAACAGTGTGAGGTGTGCAGCTGTGTGCTGACTTTTAGTATCGTAAAATGCTGCACCAGTTCAGCCCAGGATACGTATCACAATTACCCTAGGCTCAGTTAGTTACTCTGTGGAATCATTACAGAAGTAATCGTATGGCGGTACTACTTCCGTGGGTACTACATCCAGCAAGCCAAATTATTAACACCGTAATCAAATAACTGACAACAGTAGCCTTTTTTTACTTTCTTTATTACATGCAAATGGCAATGAATAGTTACACAGTTTGCCAGTGCTGGTATGTACACACAGCGACGCATCAACCTAGACTGTTTGGACTTTGAACTATTAGAAGTTGAACGCTGCGAATCGTGCGTTATATTTTTGTTACGCTCTATCCTTACCATTACATCGACACCACTATGCACTGTCCCTTTCCGACAATTCTCTATTTTCTATTTCGTGTAGGGGGCCGAAACCTCTGTGAGCTTGCGATCCGCATGTGATAATGATTCATGCGGCTGATGCGTCCCGCAGTCTCTCGTAACATCGGAGAAAACCGTGGTAGGTTTAGTCGGTATGACCGAGATGTTGCCATATTTTCCCGGGTGAGTCCGACATAAGAGCCATTTCACAAAATTACGCAAGTGAAGTTTAGGTAAATTCCGACTCACCGAGCGATTGAGACAGTACGATGCGTTGTGGTATAGTGCGACCGTGTCTACACTTAGGTTTTGATACTTTTCTTGGTACCTATTGCTTGAATTGTATTAAACATACTTTTGCAATAATTATGTAAGTTTTCAAAACAAATAACGTATTTGTATTAATTATAGATACATTTTTTTTTTGTTAAAATTTCTACTGCCTCTCCCGCATTAGGACTAAATCCTGTGTCGCGGGGAACTTTACAAATATACAACTAACGGACACAATAAACACCCAGACTCGAAACAACAATTTATGAATCACACAAAGTGTTGTCTCGTGTGGGGATCGAACCCACAATACTCGGCGCTGTGTAAAGCGACGAGGCGGCCGCTTAAACCACTACGCCCGTGCAGTAAATATAAATAAAAAGCCTAGATTATTTAATTTTTAGTTTTATAATAAAACATAGTATAGGAAAATATAAGTTTATAACGTTATTTTTGTTTAGTGCAAATTTCTTAGCGGGTAATTGAACTCATTTTTATAAACAACTAGACGTGGCCAAATCTGATTGCTTATTAGATGTACTCAACACAATTTACAAACTCGTCACAATTTACTATCTCCGCGTGTAATTTAAGTGGCCGCTTTTCCTTTGAATTTAAATCAAATAATTATATAAATTTTATATTATTTGAATGAACTATGACTAATGTACAATAAAACTATTACGTTTACATAATTCTCATTTTCTGTTACCGATTTTATTACAACCTTTGAGCGAGTAATCTTACTTCTCCATCTAAAATTAAAAGTATCTTGACAATCCACACAAAAAGTTTTAGCAAAATCAATGCAGCCTAAGAAATATATAAAGTTATTTGATCTTTAGTGCAAAGCTCTTAGGGGTTAACTTTTGTTGTGGGATTTTGGAAAAGTCACGAAAATATAATCACCTGTTCCATATAAAATTGAACTATGACACCGACAAAATGTATGAAACAACTGATAGGTATTTATTTCGCGATTTCGGCAGTCTTAGGACTAAAGTAGTCCATAATGATGGGTACAGTTAAAGAAAAATAACGTTGTATCATTTATACAGGATGTTTTGTAGGTGATCGGACGAATTTTCGTGTTAGATTATAGTTACAAAGTAATAAAAACATAAAGACTTAATTTTTGAAAAATAATATGTATGTATTACTTATACCCTAAATACCGAGCGCGCGCAAGAAACAGTTCAAATAACTAGTCCAAAATAAAGCGCCCACAAACCCGGGCAACAACCCCTTGCTTTTGTATTGCTAGAGTGACCACGCGTTACGTAACTTTCCACGAAACGTACGTTTTTAGGGTTTCGTAATAAACCACAAGGAACACTTATAGTTTCGCTATGTCCGTCCGCGGCTTAACGCAAAATCTATAAGCACTAGAGAACTGAAACATGGTTATATATTGTAACTACGCGGACAAAACTAGACAATAAAATTTAAAAAAAGTGATATAATCTGGTAGCTCCCATACATCTAAATGAAAAAGTGGTTTTTTAAATTTTCTACCTTGTATGGGTTATCTTTAGCAAGGTATTTTAAATACACTAGGGGTTTATTTTAACCGCTTTTTTATTTAGGGATCCGTTTGTGAAATATCTGTGTATATACAAGTCTTACGTTACTGACTGACTGACAGACAACGCACAGCCAAAACTATCGGGCGCAAGAAGCTGAAATTTGACATGTATGTTCCTTGGATACTGTAGGGGTGCACTAAGAAGGGATTTCCCGAAATTCCCACGGGATTGGGCAGAAATGGATAAATAAAAAAACATGTTCGGGCGTAGCTGCGGGCATCCTCTAGTTCAATATAAAAAGGAAAACCCTGAAGTGTCCCTCCCCCACTCTATCTTCTAAACTGCAGTATTTAGGTATGTATAAACTAATATACCTAATGAATTTTAATGAAAATTATAACGGCTCATTAGACTTTACTAATTAAAGAGTAATAGACAACTAACTTAAACTTCTACTTGCAAACGATAAAATGCATATTGTGCTCGAGTCCTACTATCCTTAGTTAGTTTATGTCGATATGTAGGTACTTATGTGATCGACAACAGTATATAATTATGAACTGCAAATAAAAAAATATCTACCTCGCTTCCGTTGCTTTCTTTAGGGCTGCACAATTTTTGTTTTTCCTTTTTTTTTGATAGAATGGAATACAGAACCCTTACGCCCCATTGGTAAAACGAATAAAATAAAAACTTAACATTATACAAACTACTTAAATAATATACTTGATAGTAAACAAAACAGTAATACACTTAATGTAGGAAAAAAAAATAATTAAAATGTTGTAGTCGTAGTATAATAATGCGTTTACGATACGGACGCTCGAAGTTCGGCACGCGAGACACAATGGCACAGGTCCTTCCTCAACGGGCGCTCGCGCCGTACTATAACAGGTATATTAATCTATGCCGTACTAATCGGTGCATGCTTGAGCATCATAATTTATTCTAAATTAGAGTGGTATTCATATACATTTTAAGATAAATTTCATGAAGGGATTTTCATCAAACTTTGAAATTAGTTTTCTTGAAGAACATAGTTTATTTTGACATGATTTTATAAATGTAATTACACTTTATTTAAACCAAAAAATCGCAATAAAATAGGGATATAAAATGTAAAAAATGGCCTCAGATTTTATATTTTTTACGAAATAATGTTATTAATAATCAATATTCTAGTTTAATATGTGGCAACAAAATTATATTTCTGATACGATACGTATTTTTTCCAGTCAAATTTATAAATATTAGTGATAGATATGAGAGCATGAAATTAACTCTGCTTTGTTTTTTCAGTAAACTGGTTGTGGGAGATTAATCACCACAAAGTAAACAAATATTTTTTTGTAAATGTGTTTCATGAATTGGCTAAACAAAAGATCGGCCTATTTTTTACATGTATTTAAAAATGTCGGAGTTTTACCTAAGATGGTAAATTAGGCGACTGAAATCTTAGATATTCGCGCGAAAACGTGAAATGGCTCATAACTCCAACGCGCGTACTCACAGAGGGGAAAGCATCAACGCATTCCCCTACGTTAAAAAAAACTTCAAAAACCATGTTATGTTATGGGCCCATTTTTTTGTAGCAAAGTATTATATATTTTGAACCTGGTGCCCAAAAACCTACTTACTACTTAGTATACGATCATGAATCCGATCGAAAAATCTGCGTGCAATATATTATACATACATATATTGAAACTTTATTAATACGATTTTCATTTTGATATTGAACGAAATGAACGAATATTCAAAGATTTCAAAGGTCCAAGGGCTAGTGAAATAATACACTTGGATCACTGTGTCTCAAAGCATATATTAACTCAAAATACTACTCACTAAAAATACGAACGAAACCAAAGCGCGATTCAGCCCAGTGGGACAACGCCATCTATCGTGCGCTATGGTCAACTTATAATTATAAGCTAACAACAATATGAAAGGTTTCGTTTTACAATAAACTAAATGTATTTTGTAAGATAGAGATAATATATTTATTATTTTCGCTTGTTACCAACTTTGACTGCATGGGTGGCATTCCGGTTTTAGTGATCGTCTTGGTGTGTGGTGTGTTCGATCCCCACCGTACTCACGGGATCACTGGAGTCCCCACGGGACTCTGGGTCTCCACCTCCGTTGTATCCATGTCTTTAAAGTCTATATTCCTATTTACCTTTTCTCAGTATATTGCAATGATAGTTGTTGTCCTTTTAAAACATTTAGCGATACAAACGTTCACGACGTCATATAAATGTGTAAAACATTACAAAAACTTTGAAGAATTTGCATTAATAATATAATTTTTAATGACATGGTAATTTATTGAAATTAAACTACTATATACGGATTTTATCGCGTTGTTTATTTGACACTGTTACAAAATTTTTTTGAAAAACTGTTACACTACTATAATCACTATTAAACTTTACAAATTTTTAAGCTAATTAAATTATTGAAACTATTAAAACTATTTATACTATTACTATACTATTATACTATTTAGATTTATTTTTACACTTTCCCCGACGTTTCGGTTGCTTTTCAGCAGCCATGGTCACGGGGAGACTAAGATGGTAGTTGTCTCAATGTTCCAGTGTAGTTATTTCAAAGTACCCGAACATAATTTAATCATGGGTGTTTCTATTTACGCAGAATGAGCTCAAAGTATCATGAAGTCTAGCTGTGGTTTGCTTCTTCTTGGGTTTGACTATTTGAATTACTGGATCCCAAGCTGGTGGTACACTCCAACCATCTTCTCTATTGAAATTAGGATGTTTCTTGATTTCAATAGCCTCGCGAAGCATCCTTGGTAGGAATCGGTGTTCTTTAGCGAGCATCTGTGGTTTGTCAAATCTCAGGTAGTGGTTGGTCCCCTGTTGCACATGTTCACACACAGCAGACTTCAACGAGCGTTGGTGTTTTACATCAGCTATGTGTTCTTTTATGTGGGTGCCTATGCTTCTCTTGGTTTGACCAATGTATGAGAGTCCGCAGTCACAATCTATTTTATAGACCCCTGCATCTTGTAAAGGTAGTTGGCACTTGACAGATGGTAAAAATTGACTTATCCTCGTTGGCGGCTTGATTGAAGCTCGCTTCAAGATGTAGCCAATCTTGTCAGTGACACCCTTCACATAAGGTAGTATAGCAGGCTGGCACTCGACTGTGGCTGGCTTTTCTCGGGATCTGTGACAGCGGCGCGGCTGTTGGAGCTTGTTGTCTTGCAGTACTTGCTTGACATGTTGAAGCTCGGCATCCAGGTGTTTCTTGTCACAGATCCCGTGGGCTCTCTGAAACAAAGACATTCCCACGGTAGCTAACTGTTTAGGATGGTGGTGAGATTCACCATTTAAGTACCTATTTGTATGGGTCTTTTTCCTATATACAGTGTGGCTCAAAGTATGATCAGAATTCCAGATGACAAGGACATCTAAGAAAGCTAATGAATTATTTGCCTCTAATTCCATAGTAAATTGTATGTTGTTATTAAGGGAATTAAGATGTTCTAGGAATACACTTACACTATCTGTTGGTAATATTGTAAAAGTATCATCTACAAACCTCTTATAGATCCTGGGTGTGATGGGGGCAGTCTGCAAAGCTCGAGCCTCAAAGTCTTCCATATATATGTCGGCAACAACAGGCGATACTGGGGAGCCCATTGCCACACCATCGACTTGTATGTAGAATTTATTGTCCCACAACAGATAGCCAGTTGTTAAGCAATGCTTAAGTAGTTCTGCATATTCCTCAGGCATATTGCACTCTATTAGCTTCCTTTTAGTTATTTCAATACAGTCATGTACAGGTATGCATGTAAATAATGACTGTACATCAAAACTAACCATAGTTTCATTGTTTGTGAGATGTAGGTGTTTAATCTCACTCACAAAATGGTATGAATCCTTCACATGTGCTCTCGAGTTGCCTCTGAGTGGTGAGAGTATCTTCGCTACGTGCTGAGCCAGTCTGTAAGTTGGTGTGTCGATCTGGCTCACAATAGGACGTAGGGGAGCGTTTTCCTTGTGTATTTTTGGTAACCCATACAGCTTTGGAGGTTTTACGCAAGCTGGTATTAATTGTTTAACGTCTAGATCTAGTTTTTCGGAGTATTTATGTATGATGTCTTTGGTTTTCTTCAATTTTTTGTTTGTAGGGTCTGTCTTAACCTGTTTGTATGTTGTTTCATCCGAAAGTAAATTTTCAATTTTATGTTTATAATCTGACGTATCCATTATGACCGTAGCGTTTCCTTTATCTGCACGGAGTACTGTAATATCTGGCCTAGACCGCAAGTTCTTCAGTGCGACGAATTCATCTTTGGGAAGATTCGGTCTGGGCACTTTAGTTCGACGCAAGACCGATGAAATATCCTGACGTATAGCCTCCAAATCTTCCTTTCTTATGTTATTCTTGACTAGGCACTCCTCGACGTTGCAAATAATGGCCTCATACGGTATTCTAGCCGGTGTTATTGCATAATTTAAACCTCTACTCAATACTTTTTCGGTTGTTTTGTCTAAAGTTTGTTTTGACAGATTAATAACTGCTTGTCTTTGAGTTGACGGCGGCGTGTCATTGGTCCGTGCATTGACGTTTCGTTTCTTGCTGTTGGCATTTGATTTCGTTAATAATTTTTCATATTTTTTAATTTTGTTTGTTTTACACGCATTATATTTTGATCTTTCTCTGTGATTTATAGCATTGATGCATTGTTTAAAATCAAATGGAGTTATTAATCTCTGTATTTCATTAGACAAAATCTCAACGTTCCTATTTATGCTGCGTAAGTCAGCGCGATGTTCTCTGATAACTTGTATTAATAACTTTTGACTTGCCTGTTTTAAGATCTTAGCGCTTCCTGGTATGTCTTTTTTGGCTGATATCTTAACACACGTAGGAATGAGACTGTGATCACGACATCTCTTCAAGAAATTTAAAGATGTTACATATCTTGCGCGTTTAGTTTGTAGATCTTCTAACCGGCGTATTTTTGTTGCTGTTTCCAGTCCGTACTGATTTACATAATATTGTCTTCTGTTTACGCGAATGTTATTCATTGAAATTAAACTACTATATACGGATTTTATCGCGTTGTTTATTTGACACTGTTACAATTTTTTTTTGAAAAACTGTTACTCTACTATAATCACTATTAAACTTTACAAATTTTTAAGCTAATTAAATTATTGAAACTATTAAAACTATTTATACTATTACTATACTATTATACTATTTAGATTTATTTTTACACTTTCCCCGACGTTTCGGTTGCTTTTCAGCAGCCATGGTCACGGGGAGACTAAGATGGTAGTTGTCTCAATGTTCCAGTGTAGTTATTTCAAAGTACCCGAACATAATTTAATCATGGGTGTTTCTATTTACGCAGAAATTTGTTATTGTTGTGGTAATTTGTTGAAACAATAGCGTGTATCTGTTTTTAATGTCTTAGGGTAAAAGTGGGATAAATGCCCCACATTTTGAAATTGGCTCATTATTTCCAAACGGTCATAGTATTTAAGCATGTTATTATTTCTATTGAAAAACACGTATTTTACCAACACTACGACCTACATTATGGGTAATGTAATGTAACTATTATATATACGTGTAAACAATATAAATTTTAAGTTACGCGCGCCTAACGCCAGTCGCCTGCGAGCGTCACCGAGTGCCGCCAAACATAGCCAATCTCCACGCGCCACTGCTAAATAAGGCTGGCCACATACATTCGTCTTCCGTATTCGATTCCCGAATTCGTTTTCCATATTCGGAGCTCCGAATGCATGGATAGTCCTTGTGGTAGTCCTTGTATATACATATAATATACACATATAACATATAATAAAGTCAATAAAAGATTGTATTTAAAAAAACTCAGGCCTCGACAATTATGTTTCTAATTAGCATGACATTGTTATCGTTTCAATAACTTCTGTTTTAGAATCCCCATCACCATTACCAGCTCTCGTAAACGTTCCATAATTGAAATAGTTATCGATCTCTTGTAACGTCTTGTCTTTAGTTTCTGGCAATATGAAATATAATATCATAAGACAAACTCCCAAAATGCAGCCATACACAGCGAAGAATCCGTACACTTTAATACTGATCAGTAAATAAGGTGCTGACTTAAGAGCCGCCAGCGAACATAACGAAAACCAGATACCAGAAAGAGCTGAACCAACCTCTCTGTGCGGTAGAGGGTATACTTCTCCAATCAATACTAATGGTATAGGAGTACAACCGAAATTGACAGAAATGAAAAACGACATAAGTAAGCCTATAGCTATCCACGGTTGGTAAACAGTTATAATTTCGTTTGACACTAACGAGAGGTATACGCAAAATATAATAAGAACCACCAAGGCTGCAAAACCAGAAGAAAATAATAGAGTACGACGATTTATAATCTTAACTAAGAATGAAGCTAGAACAGCGCTGGCTGTAATGATAACATCAATGGCCAGAGTATAGTAGAAGGACTGAAATGATTCTCCTGTTAGATCACTCATTATTTGCTGAGCGTAGACCGGGAATATATGTTTGCCACTCATCTCTAAAACTGTTGTTGTCAATACGATGATCAAAGAAGGTTTTAAGAAGTCTTTATGTGTAAATTTCTGAAAGAACTTCAATATGTTGCCACAGAAAATTAATTTTCCTTCTGTTTTTGACCGATGAGTTTCCTGGACTTGTATTATTTCTTCTATTTCTTTTTGGGAAGCCACACTGTTACCTCTTAGCCAGTAAAACGCCTCCTGACTTCTTTCGTATTGACGCTTTGAAGCTAACCATGATGGGCTTTCAAACATAGTACAGGTGATTAACAGAGCAATTAAAAACGGCGTCAAGGATATCAAAGCAACGGTTCTCCAATGCAAATAACGGCTGATGATATGCATGAACATGACGCCGAAACAGACTGAAACATTCTTGAGATTTAAGAAGACTCCTCTGTAGTCAGGACACGTGTATTCTCCAATCATGATTGCTCCCATAGACAATGCCGGAATCGCCGTTAAGCCGCCAAGAAATCTTCCAATCATCAGCATGAGTATATCCGTGGCAAAGTATATTAGCAGCCAGCCGGCAATTGCTGGCAAAATAACCAGCCCGTGAGATACCCTTCTGCCGCATGAAGACATGAGAACCGATGCTATAGGAAATCCCGGGATACCGGCAATGCTCGGTATTGACCCTGAAACAAAATAAAACATGTTCGTAAATATGCATAACTAACTCTAACAATAAAATAAATTTTAACTAATTTATACGGATTTTGTCGATGTTTATATTTTAAATACATTATTGTTAGCGTATTGGTAGATATACTATAAACAATTTAATTTTGCAATTGCCCCGTAGTTTTGGTTGTTGTGTCATGCCCTGTTCGATCATGTTTACAGACCCTCCTCGTTCAATGTGTAACTTTCACGTAAATGTAATATTATCTAAGTATATATTAATACGTGAAGCAAAAAGTTTGTACCCCTTTTTACGAAAATTGCGCGGGCGGAGGAGCTAAAGTTTATATGGCGAAGAAGTGGCGAATATTTTTATAAAACATGCATTAGAAATACATTAAATTAATGAAAAAACACTACACGCACACAACCATGCATTTGACAAGCAGTCGAATCGCGTTCGTAGTATTTCGGCATTGTTCGACTGATGTCGTAGAATTCTTCGTAGCTATGATAACATAATATGTATATGGAGTAGGTGACTAAATGAAATGTGATTATAAGGGTATAGTTATAGACAATAAAACCTTAATAACGATCAAACTTAAAATTTCAATAAATTATGCGCGAATTTCGACCACTCGGCGACGGCTAGTTTCAAATTAAAGTACAAAATACCTAAAATTTGTAATAAGCCTTCAAGCCGTCATTACTTAAATAAAATGTATTGTTTAATTGAACACCGCCAATTACATTCTGTGAAAACGCGTATAAGGAAGAATGGGAACTACTTTTTCATTACCAAGTAGGAATCCTCACAACCCTGCTGATGACTATATAACTATTACTAGCTGTCCCGCGCAACTTCGTCTGCTTCATATAGAAGAATTTTCCCCGTTTTCGCAACATTTTTCATTGCGACTACGCTCCTATTGGTTGTAGCGTGATGTTATATAGCCTATAGCCTTCCTCGATAAATGGGCTACCCAACACTAAAATAATTTTTCAATTCGAACCAGTAGTTCCTGACATTAGCGCGTTCAAACAAACAAACAAACTCTTCAGCTTATCTTATCTTATCTTATGTGGGGGCCAGTCAGTGCAGACCGGCGACACTTCGACCCAGTGGGATCTATTGTGTTGACACTCTCCCAATAACGACTGCCATAGATGTTCATGGCAGCCGCGACTAACGGCTTAACGTGCTTTCCGAGGCACGGAGCAGGCGATAATTGTCAATCAATACGCACATAATTTCGAAAAGCCATATAACTTCCGAAAGTTAGAGGTGCGCGACGTGGGTTCGAACCCGAGACCCTCTGCATTGCAGTCTGTTGGTCTCCCCACTGAGCTATCGCTGCTCAACTCTTCAGCTTTACAATATTAGTATAGATTTACCTAGCCAAGATGAAGTATGTAGGTCAGCTTTAATCGGTGAGTCAGGATCATTCAGAGCTGGTAGTAGACAGGTAGGGTAACTTATTATTAACCCCAGACCAAACATGTTCATCAGCACCGCCGATGTCGTCCAAATCTGGAAATCACCAAAAACGGGAATTAAATCCTAAGCCTAACTAAGATAATAAATCCTAAGCCTAACTAAGATAATAAATCCGAATGTGAGTTTGTTACGCGTTAACTATTTGACCGATCATTATGTAATTAATACCTTACATTTTTTCTTTTTTTACAAAAGTACTACTTTAATTGAACATTAATCAAACACCATTTTTTTACCATCAAATGGTAAGATACCAGACTTTTTCTTCTTTGCTTCCCAAGAAGGATGCAATTTCTCTGGTTTTTCTTCATTAGCCGTATCATTAAATCTGTACGGTCTCACCACCGTACATATATATTAGCGAGTCAGCACATACGCGGCAACGCGAATTGCATACTTGCTATATAGTACTAATTACTTTTAATTATTACGCCAGTACACAGTTTACTGCCAACTAGTGTAAGACTCGCCACTATTTTATATATTTTTTATAACTTAAACACGTAACATTAAACTATTTTATCTATTACGGTGAAGTGTTTTCATGTGTACTCAAACAAGCAACAACACCCTGTCAACCAACTGTTAACACAAGCAATATAGTGTAAGTGCTTAACTTGCTCTTACAAAATCTTTTTCTATTATTGAAATCATTATTAAAACCTTTTCTATCAGTAAATTCCTGTTTATTATTGAATGTGCTCCTAAAATTATCGCCTTTATCTAAACCGTTTTGTTTGTTGTATCGGTTATCATCTCTATAGTTGTTGCTTTCACGTCTCGGTTTTGTCTTAGGAACATGTCCGAACATAACGGCTCTTCTAAGCCTTGCTTATGTTCATCTTTAACTTCATTTAGAATAAAGTACTAACTATTACTTACCTAATCTACAGTTACGCGAGCGAAGCAAGGGGTGAAACCTAGTCCTTACTAAGATTATATTATGAATGCGAATGTGAGTTTGTTTGTTTCTGACCACGTGTATGAAAAACTAGATGTTCCCGCGGTTTCACCCGCGTTTATTGTTACTGCGCCGCTCCCGTGGGTCGTAGCGTGATGTTATATAGCCTATAGCCTTCCTCGATAAATAGGCCATCCAACACCAACACAAAAATAATTTTTCAACTCGAACCAGTAGTTCCTGATATTAGCGCGTTCAACCAAACAAACAAGCAAACAAACTCTTCAGCTTTATAATATTGGTATAGATTTCATGGTGATCAGTATTATAAATTCGTATGTGAGATTGTTTTCCATCTATATCCAAAGTATTTCCATAATTTATTCAATAATAATAATCATATCCAAAGTATAAAAATATAATGATGTTAACTACTTTGTTGCGAGATAAGTGACGGCAAAGACCGGATAGCGTACCTAGTGGTTTAAGTGGAAACCTCGTCGCTGCCACTTCGTCTAGTATTGTGGGTTCGATCCCCACACAAATTGGGTTAGTCCCATTCGCCACCCCCAGCATTGCCTCCTCCAGTGGCGAATGGGACATTTTCCAAAAAAAAATATCCCATCCGCCACCGGGGGTGAAAGAAAGAAAGAAAGAAAGAAATATTTTATTTTAATGTAACATTGCAACACACAATCAAAACTATTTCGTAACAAAAATGTGTTTAACAGTAATAATATAGTTAAAGAGAAAATTATAAATAATTTAAAATAAATAATAAAACTTATATACCAACATTATTATAAATAATATAGAATACACATAATATATATATGGAGTCCTTGCTGTACAATGTGCGTCGCAGTGTTCATTAAAACGAGATGTTGCTCAGCATAATGCCGCACCGCATGCGAGTTGCGATACAGCGCTGATTTTCAGCAACACCTCAATAGTGATTATGAGCGTAATAAATAATACAGTTCAAATGAATACCACCAAACCACAAACAAAACCCAAAAAAAGAAAAGTTTCCTTTATTATTACAGATAAAGAAATAGATTGCAGATAAATTAAATAAATATACCTACATGTCAATATTTTTATTATTGTAGTTAAAAACTATAAATGTGCCTGAAAATATGAGTAAGATTTAAATACTTGGCGATCTTAAATTAGGAGTCTATTTGTCGATTTAATAAATATTTTTTATAATTTGTCTTAAATATTAAGTTTGTTTTAAATTTTCGCATTGGTGGAGGCAAGTCATTCCAACATTTTGTGGCCGCGTATTTAAAACTTCCCCTAAACGCTGTTGTGCGGTGTCTAGGTACATTCAAGAGGTGAACCGATGACCTAATTGGATAAGAGCAACTGTCTTGTGTCCAAGACAATTTATTAAATAGATATTTTGGCGTTTGGCTCCTCAATATTCCAAATAACAGGGTGGCTAAGTGTAATTCTCTTCTAGATGCCATTTTGAGTATTTTGTTGTCATTTATGAATGGAGTCACATGGCTCCTACGCGGTATATCAAAACAGAATCGCGCACAAGCATTCTGAATCCGCTGCAGCAGCTTCTCTGTACGCTTCAGAAGACATGGTCCATACACTACGTCACCGTAATTGAGTTTGGATAACACTAGTGTATCAACCAGGTTCTTACGCAAATCCATGCTAACAAATTGTCGTACTCTGTACAACATTTTTAATCTATAAAAGCAATTACTCATTACGTTGTTAACATGACGCCTCCAGTGGCGAATGGGATTCTTTATAATGAAAATATCCCTTTCGCCACCAGAGGAAGGAATGCTGGGGGTGGCGACTGGGATTAAGCTCATCCCAGTTGCCACCTCCGGTGGCGAATGGGATATTTTTTTTTGAATATGTCCCATTCGTCTCCGAGGGGGCAATGCTGGGTTGGCGAATGGGACTAATCCGATTAAACTCATCCCAGTTGCCACTGGCGCCGCGCCGTTGGCGAATGGGACATTTTTTGGAAAATATCCCAGTCGCCATCGTAGAGGGCAATGCTGGGGGTGGCGAATGGGACTAATCCCACAAATAGTTGTTCTGAGGTTTGTTGTTCTTTATGATCGTTGTTTGAATGTTAGTAAAGTCCTCTGCGATACAGGCATAAAACAGAAATTAACTTATTCTCAGTCTTCATTGGACAAAACGATCTTATCACTTTATTATTAATTTTATGCTTCAGCGTTACAATACACAATAAAAAAAAAACAACCTGATATCCACTTCAAGTTTTAAATATAAAATTTAATTTGCACAACATAATCTTAATATGACCTTAGTATTATTTATTTGAATTTATTATTGTATTAGATTTTGCCCGCGGCTTCACTCGCTCGGGAAAATCTTTTTTTTCGGATGTAACCTATGTTTCTATACCTCATACATACAGATATAACGTTGATCGTTCAAGTAATTAAGGCGCATCAGGGGTACAGAATACCACGTACGTAACACTAGCTTACGTTTTTGCATTTTTCGTGCAAATTTACGTAATTTTGTAGGCGAAAATATTAATTATTTTAAGTTTTGTACACGGAGTAATTGTAAACACATTCATTGTTATGGTAAATGTATATTTTATATTTGTACTAAACAAAAAGTGTTGATTTAATTTACTTAACTGTGACCGCCTGTTTTGGCACATTTCGCTCGGCGCAGTCTTAATGTGCAGGAAGGTTCTAGTGGTCTTTCCGCCACCGTTAGTACACTGTAGTAGAGGGGGCAAACATTTCAGTTTCAGTTCCACAAATACCTATTCTGAGTGTAAGTGTTCTTAGAGGTTATTGCGACACATCGATAATCCCTAGTGTATAAGATTAAGGTAGTTGCTTCTGTTTGATTTTATACATTACTAGCTGTTACCTGCGACTTCGTCCGCGTAGATTTTAACTAAAAAGTGTTTGTCTCCGCGGAACGCTATTTTTTTTCCTAAAATCAAAGTAGCCTATGTTACTCCTTATAACATCAGCTATCTGCCAGTGAAAGTCCCGTCAAAATCGGTTCAGCCGTTTCGGAGATTACCCGGAACAAACAGACAGACAGACAAAAATTTTAAAAATATTTGTTTTCGTATAGTTACCTTATATACTTTCATATGCATAAGATAAAAAGCTGTTATTTTGACATTACAAACAGACACTTCAATTTTATTTATTTGTATAGATTAATATTATTATACATCAAATGAAATCCTTTTACGCCAATAGTATCACAATTGTTAGAAAATTAAGGGAGTTATTAATAATTTAAATTTGGATGTAAGTAAAAGGGGGTTTTGTTGGGATATCTCGCTATCTCCCTCGGACAACTGCAATCAAATAACGATTACGTCACAGGTTTTAGCATGCATCCTTTTTCTGTCATTTTAGAATTACCTCCACTTGTTTGCGAAATGCACTAAGAAATTTGAAATGCTTGTACCTTAATTATTATGGCGTGGCCCAGTGGCGCAGCGGTAGTGAATGCGACTGCTGTGCATGAGGTATCGGGTTGGAATCCCGGGTCGGGTCAACAAACAGTTATTGTGTTTTTCTGTTAAGAAATCTCAATACGAGCCCGGAGTTAGGAAGTTGGCGGTGTTAGACACCCCTATGCCTCGGAAAGCACGTAAAGACGTTGGTCCTGCGCCTGATCTCTTTCCGATCATGTCGGATTATCCGTCCCATCGGATCATCAGAGATAGGGAACAGAGAGTGCACTAGTGTTTGCGCACATACTTGTGCACTATAATATCTCCTGCGCAGATGGCCAATCTCCGTTAAGATTGGCCGCCATGACCGAAATTCGGTCTGGAGGACATTATTATTATTGAGCAGATTTCAATTATTTATGCTTTATATAGTTTGGTAAATAATGTAACAATTTGAATGAAAAAAAATATCAACGAGTTGCACTCCGGGAGTGCCGGCAGAAGTGAAAACTTGAATATTAACGTTGTGCATTTTTGATATTTTGGAATGGTTAGGGAATAATTTTGCACGAATTGCTTTAATTATCAGTATAAAAGTACTATCATTTATGTGGTAAAAACAATATTAATTTATTGCGCTGTCGTACACAAACATGACAATTCTCCCTCCGTCTTACGAATTTTCGATCAGGTCACGTGTCCTGACGCGAGTTTAACATTTTTTACCCATCTTAAAAAAAGTGCACAACGCCGCTAAAGAAGTTTTCACCTCAAAAATGTGAGCCGGCCAACTTTTTATTTTATTAAAAAGCATTATATGTCTTACCTGTCGCAACAGTATAATCTCCATTTTTATAATGCTCACATACTCGTCATATCAACTTAACCAGTACACTGGTCAGACTTGGACTAAAATAATTATTATATTATGCATCATTCAAACCAAATCGTGTGAACTTGTTCAAAATTTAAACATTTACAACACAAAGACTGGTTATTTTTGGTGTTTTCATCAAAAGACTGCATAATACAATAGTACTAAACTATATTTATTAATGAAACTACGTGCCCCGTGAGCCCAGAATCGTGTACACTGGATGACCTGTACCAGGCTAAACCAAATGCAATCCACGTTGCCGAAAAACTGATCCAAAATTATATAAAACTAGATGTGCTACTACTGAACTAGATTTCACCCGCGTTTATGATTATTGCGCCGCCCCCATGGGTCATAGCGTGATGTTATATAGCCTATAGCCTTCCTCGATAAATGAGCTATCCAACACTAAAATAATTTTTCAATTCGGACCAGTAGCTCCTGAGATTAGCGCGTTCAAACAAACATACAAACTCTTCAGCTTTATAATATTAGTATCTATACTAATATTATAAAGCCGAAGAGTTTGTTTGAAGGGCTATATAACATCACGCTACGACCCACGGAGGCGGCGCAGTAACTATAAACGCGGGTGAAACCGCGGGCACATCTAAACTGTAGAGAGGTCAATTCTGTACATTGAATATATATTCAAAATTAATATTGGAGGATGAATGGTGATCGATACTGATGACAAAAATGCAATCAGTAAATTTTTTGTCTGTCTGTCTGTCTGTCTGTATGTGCACGCATGGGTCAAAAACTGCAGAAGGGATTTTAACCAAACTTGGTACGATTGTAGTCCATACTCCTGGGCAGGTTATAGGCTATATAACATAACGCTAAGACACATAGGAGCTGAGCGGTGACGATAAATTTGAAACAAGTCGGACGAAAATGCGCTTTCGAGCTCTTATCCTCGCATACGTTGATCATACACCAAAAGTATGTATTACAAAGATGATGGTCTTCAAAAGATCTACAAAAAATCCTCAATAGTATATATCTATCTTTTATAAATTAGCCACAATAACGTGTTTAATCGTTAGGCATTTCTTCAATGTGGATTAAAATACATAAATATATTGTATTTCACATAGATATATCTTTATCGAACTCCCATATTCAAAAAGTACACTTTAATATTTATATTATAAAAAAATATATAGGAATCGGTTTATAAACACACAAGATATAGATGAAATAAAACTTCCAAATCTCGCCGCGCCAGTATGGGTACGGCTATACGGTTGATTGTTGTTTAACGCGCGAAACGGCCATCCGCTGCATTTATAAAAAGGCGGGGGCGCTCACGCGCCGACTTCACTCACATTTTGTTTGTTTGGTTGAACGCGGTAATCTAAGGAACTACGGGTAAAAATTAGAAAAATATTTCAGTGTTGGATAGCCCATTTATAGAGGAAGGCTATAGGCTATATAACATCACGCTACGACCAATAGGAGCGGAGCATAAATGAAAAATATTGCAAAAACTAGGAAAATTCTCTTATGTGAAGCAAACGAAGTTGCGCGGGTCAGTTAGTTATATTATAAAACGTCAAATATAAACGAAAATGCACTTCAGATCACATTTCTGGTATGTAAGGTCAGAAATCTATATTGAGGATATTAAATTTTATCTCGAGAATTGGCCCTCTGAAATCCTTAGTTCGCTATAGAAAGCGGCAATAAAATGAGTTAGTTTGATTACATTAGGTATATGCATTGTTTTAATTTAACAAATACTAGAATACTGCTTAAAAACACTGATAAGAAAATCTTAAATAAGATCATCATTAAATTTAACTAATGTGGGATGTCAAATTTACTCAAACCTGAGACAAACTTGTTATTTTTTGGTGCATTGTATTTAGATAATTTAATTAGGTAGTGTTCATTCTTCGTTTTTTTTATTTTTTTTTTTGTTTTGCTCGTTTAAATGACCACACTCCACCTGATGGTAAGCAGTCGTGTGGTTTAAGAGCAGTGGCCTCCACATCGCCCCCACAGTAGCCGAGGCGATGTTGAGGTCTCTACTTTGACGGCCTGAGAAGATGCTTTTTCACGCCCCGCTTAAAGAACCCAGGATTGAAGGAAAAAGGAAACACGTGCCTTGGCAGAGAATTCCATGCCTTGGTCGTTCGGCAGAGGTATGAGGACCCAAACTTTTTGATACGCGCTCTAATCGACTCTACCGTGTAAGGATGGCATCTGAGCCCAGCACGCGTTGTTCTGGATAGGAAAGGGGAGGGCGGGATAAGGTGGAATAACTCTTCAGAGCACTCCCCGTGGTATATTCTGTAGAAACATGCCAATGAGGCAATGCCCCTACGGAGTTGCAGAGGTTCCAGTGAACTCGTGACCTCTGGATCTTCGATGATACGGACAGCCCGCCGCTGTAACCGGTCGAGAGCGTCCAGCAAGTACTGCACGGAGTCATCCCAAAGATGAGAACAGTACTCCACGCAAGGGCGCACTTGTGCCTTATACAATAGGCACAGTTGCCCAGGCGTGAAGAACCGCCTCACCCTGTTCAGAACTCCGAGTTTTCGCGAAGCTTGCTTAATGACGCTCTTGATGTAGGTTTTGAGATTGGGATTAAGGGAGCGGCAAAGATCTATACCTAAGATGGAAAGGCGGTCACGTATCACCAGTGGAGTGCTCTTCAGAGAAGGGAGGGGAAGGAACGGAGACTTTTTTGTTGAGAACGAGCATGCCTGGGTCTTCTTGGCGTTGAACTTGACCAAGTTCTTGGCACCCCATTCATAGATGCGGTCCAAGGTCTAGTCAAGTTCAACGACAAGATTCTGCCTTTTCCCCTCAACCTCAGCCTGTTTGGCCCCAGGATGTCCGAGATATCGCCCATGCACGGTACTGTCGTCCGCATAACAATGTATGTTATAATTAATATGTGATTAGTAGCTTCGAGACCCTCCAACTGTTTATGTTGCTACGAGTTCTAAGCGAGGTACCTACCAAGACGAAATAATATACAGTTCTGTTATAAATAGACCTCTAGCAACCCAACTGTAAAAACTGCAGGTAATATCGCTGTAGTTTTTATATGCAGTGCATAAAAAGTACTTTTTATGCACTGCATATAAAAACTACAAACATAATTATAATTAGGTATGTAGACATACAACTTTTCTGAAATAATTGTTTTGGCTTCTGTAGGTTTTATTTAGGAAGCTAATTTCAGCATGAATGGGCCGGCTCGACCAGTGAAGGACTACCCTCACAGAATATCGACGTGAAATAGCAGTATTCCTACTGTTGTGTTTCGTTCGGTGAATGAGAGTGCCGGACGCCCAATCACCCTCTTTCCCCCTTCCCGCTCATTCTCCATCCCACTTCCTTTCCTAAAGGGTCGGCAACACGCAAGTGATGCCTCTGTTGTTGCAGGCGTCCATAGGCTACGGTGACGACTTACCATCCGGTGGGCCGTATGCTTGTGTGCCACCTTAATAGTACAAAAAAAAAGAATGGCAGGATTGTAGAAGAGTGTAAAAAGTGTAGTTAGTTAGTGTAAAAAGTGTAGTTTCATATTTCTATAATACGGTAAATATAGGAGGCACCGAACTGACAGAGAATAAAACAAAGACAGTCAAAGGAATTAGGTCCCAGATGTCACGCAACATGACAAAGTTACGAAAATTGGAAATTACGCGAGCGTCTCAACAACCTTGGTTAGTAAGGTGTCCACTATCTTTTCTTATCTTATCTTACATACACGTAGCAGGCCCGTACCATATGTTCCGCGTGATAAAACTACGCACTTTCTTACGGAGCAGTAGGCGTCACGTACGCGCTCATTTAAACTGTCACGTCAGCGCAGCAAAAGACGCAGCCCGTGACAAAAAATCACGCCATCTAACGCGTTCTGTATGTCAGTTGTGAGTTTTGCTATCGTAAAGTAATTCTCAGTCGGTAAATTACAGGAGTGATTCTTTTTTTTTGTGCTACCAAAGTAGCAAACAACCATACGGCCCACCTGATTGTAAGTAGTCACCGTAGCCTATAGACGCCTGCAACACCAGAGGCATCACCTGCGCATTGCCGACCCCTTAGGAAAGGAAGTGAGAAGGAGAAGGAGCGGGAAGGGGGAAAGGGGGTGCTTGGGCATTCATAAATATAAACTTTGATCATATATATGATTTAGATTCATACATTTGTCTTTCTTTTGTCCCGTGTGAGATTCGACCCCACAACACTCGGCACAATGGAAGTGGCGAGGCAACCACTTAAATCACTACACCATCCGTGAAGTTACTGAAAAAGTATCACTCTATATAATTAATGGCCTTATTTTTCGGTATACAAGTAGGTAATAGTTATTGGTCATGGACATTGGATCGCATCAACGATATTATCTTCCGATATTATAAAACACAACTGTTTGTCCGTTTATGCATTTATAGATACCTTCAGAACCACTGGATCGATTTTCATGCTCTTTGTTTAGTTAATAGGTAAACTTTATTAACAATAAAAATATTAGTTTCAATTTCACAGCTTCAGGTTCGTAGCTATAGCGACTGCTCTGCATGATATCTCCGGTTTGATTCTCGAATTGGGTAAACTGTTGTTATGTTTTCTGTCAAGAAATTCTCAGCACGGAGACTGACTGTGGCTGAATAGCCTATCATTTTTTTATTTTTTTTTATTTTTATTTTATTAGGAAGGAACAACAAACAGCAACACTATAAAATTTTACATTAATGTTGAACATTTCAAATGATAACAATAGTGAAGCCCACAGCGCTGTTCACAGATTAACAATAAAATTAAGGTTAGCGCTAGGTGACCATCGATTTGAATTAGAACAGATGATACATCTTATACCATCGAATTAGACATTATATAAGTACATATTTATATATAGAATAATAGTAAATAGTAAATTTAGAATGAAAATACATAATAATATATATCAGAACGGTGACCGAAACTGAGTCAACCAAATTACACATTGGAGAGTGTTGTAAATAACATTTTGCGAAATTGCCCAATAGAACATAGAAATATGTCAATATGCTCAAACATTTTATTGTATGTATCAGTCATACGCCTAATTGGTGATCTTAACCCTGTATTAGTACGGCAAGTACCTACAGCAAACAATTTGCCTGCACGCACCCGCCGTCTGTGTACTGTTCTAGGGACTGAGTAACACAAAACATTATTCAAATCCACACAGTCATATCTGCAGTGAACTATATTATACAAAGTAATTGCCTCAAGTTGTTTACGCCTGGAGCTGAGACTCAGAAGTTGGTATTTATTGAGTAATCGATCGTAAGGTAGGAAAGATCTATGACATCTATAATGCATTGCACGAAGAAACATGATCCCTATCACAAGGCACCTAAACGATAGCTTGCCAAATTAAAGTGTATACCTAATATAAGCAGATGTAGACCTAACGCCGCGTTCACATTAGGTCTTACCGACAGTTTTACCGTAGTCGGCTTAACGTGTCTACTGTTCACACTTCAAACTGCCGATTCGACCAAATGTGAACACTACAACTGTCGTTACTGTCGATTTACCGCTGCCCGACACGTCATAAAGCAGTTTTGAGTTGGCTTTTGCGTACAATCTTCGATCAATAATAGACTAGATACACAATCCCATACAAAAGTCCTCTTTAAAACTGTCGCCAATTGTGAGTGTAGGTAATTCTAAGAATTCTAGTTGAAATAAATATACATTAATGCAAATTCAACCTTAAATCCAATACTTAAAGTTGCATTCACAAAGCTATGTACAAAAAGCAATTAATTTTTACGACCTTTGTTCGCTGCTCAAATCACATCAAAACAATTTTAATCTTATACGCATGTTTTAAAGTCTAAATTACAAAGTGCCAAAATTAGTAATAACAATTTACAATAGTTGGCGCATTCTCGCAAACGTTGGTCAAACAATCATAATATTTGGTAATTGATTCATATTTACTATTTAATTAGGTTTTTACATTATGAAAAATACTTAATGATATAAACTTACCGAAAAAAAGATATTCCTTCCAAAATCTCGGTGTTACGGTGGTTATTTGCACAATTTTTGAACGCACACTGCGGCATTTTGACGTCTTAATGGTTGCTATGATTGGATCATACTAATTTTAAATAAGAGCAGAACCGTATTTGTGCTCTTATTTTTCGGCTCGTTTTTGAAGCGCTTACCGGATATCTAGTGTATTATTGATCGAAGCGTACAATGGATGACGACGACGTTATAAATAATGGGTGATGTCCTTTGTTATTGTTTACTGACAGTGTAGCGGGGAGCGCGCGGGTAGGTGGGTGCCGGGAGGATGGTTTCGCCGCTCCGATCCGACAAGTGTGAACGGCGCCACACAAAGCAGTATGTCAATAGTACTTTATGTTGGCCCGACCCGGGATTCGAACCCGAGACCTCACGTACAGTTGTTCATGATGTATAAGCTCAGACCCATAGTGCGACTCAGTAACGTTACATTGCAATAATAAATTGATTGTTGACAAGAAGAACTACCCGAGTGCTCGATAGATGGCGTTGTTCCTCTTTCCTGAATCGCGCTATGGTTTCGTTCCCGCTCCACGTATACATATATAGAGGAGATATTTTTTGTGAAGAGAGAGTTGAGGTGAATATAAATATTAGATCAAGTTACAGTTTGGTTTTAATTAAACAACCCTCTAGTAGCTCCACCAGCCACCTTTATAGAGATCACCGCACACCTGGGATTTAGTTCCAAGATAGTTCGAACTAGGCATGTGCACAATGTTACATTTGAGTGTTTGGAACGTTTGAATCTGGATTCTGGAACACTCGTGTGTTTCGGAACACTGTTATGTTTCATTTAGAACATTTGGAACACCGGTTACAAATGAAACCTAGCAACACAGATTGTTCGAAATAATTCGGAACACTGCGTCACTGATGAACTGAATCAATGAATCGATTTTCCTTCATACTTTACCCAGGCTTAGGCTTACGTGAATGTAAATATTTGGTAGCATATTCAAATCTCAATAGATATGTTCCTATATCATAGATAATTCACGCTATATTAAATGATTTTATTTAATCATTAGACATAGCGTTATTGCATTTCACTTGCTCGCGCATGTGCGCCATCGAAATAGACAAGACGCATAGGATAAAGAGCAAGTCGCTTCATATACGTTCCAGTTCCAAATGATGCATTTGAAACTTTATCAGTGTGCCAATCTTTTGGAACACTTTGGAGTTTCGGAACAGTGAACCGTTTCAGTGAAGAGTTACACATGACTACTATCTAGTAGCTCCACCTTTATAGAGATCACCTCACACCTGGGATTTAGTTCCAAGATAGTTTGAACTAAAACAACAGTAGTTGCATTCACTTCCGCTGCACCACGGATGCAGTTACTTCCAAATTCCACGCGTACGAAGTCGCGGGCAAAGTCTAGTTTATATTATAACCTTAATATGACCTAACTGACTACTTTAACTAGCTCAGGGGTCAGGGATTCAAATAATTGTAAAACAAACAAACCTATGTCAATATAATTTACTATAATTATTTATAATGAATATAAAAGAGCTAACAAAATGGCACTCGTATAGTAGTGGTTTGTTTCCTCTTGTATTTAAAACGGTTAAATGTATTTTAAAATGTATATATTTTTACTATTTTACTATATAAGCAACTTTTTTGAGGAATGTTATACTGAATCCGTAAGTACAAATATCGTAAATCTTCTGCCTCCGTCTCCTTTGCATGTGCAAGAATAAGATAGCGCGATATGTAGTATACAAATTATCCAATAATATCTAATGTATTGTGGGTTCAATCAGTGCCGGATTAAGCAAGCGCGGGGCCCATAGCAAATTCTTTCGGGTAAGAGTGCTTGCATACGTCAGACTTTTTGTAGAGCTGATACAAGCAGATTGTTTCTGTGTTACAAGCGGCTGCTGTTTCAAGTCATAGTATGTGTTTTAAGAAAAAGAATCGATATGTAACTGGGTGGAACAAACATGTGAAAGAGGCTCACACCATGGCACGGGTGGGGTTTCAAAGGTGGGCGTTATATGGCAAACCGATGTCAGGGGATATTTATTGT
The DNA here is from genome assembly GCA_963564715.1 of Catocala sponsa. Taxonomy (NCBI): domain Eukaryota; kingdom Metazoa; phylum Arthropoda; class Insecta; order Lepidoptera; family Erebidae; genus Catocala; species Catocala sponsa. The sequence goes on from OY751352.1 coordinate 4,857,844, forward strand.
GAAATGAAAGAGTTGAGGCAGCAATTTAAAAGCAAGTTGAAGTGGTGTCAAAACAATGAAAACCAGATTAAAATGGATATGATTGTAACACTTCATGATGAAAAAAAATTTAGTTCATTTTGGAATTAAATACCAACGCTTTGAATCCCCAGCCGAGTCTTCCAGCAAACGTAGATGGCCTATCACATAATAGTGATATAGCCAACATGTTTGTGAACAACTTTAAGGCCACACCGCTAGTTACAAACACATCTGTGCGCGACACTCGGACTCTGCGTGAGGGTGATTCTCATATAAGAGTCTCCATCGAGGAAATTAAATTCGTGGTGCATAACATGAAGAGAGGTAAGTCACCCGGGCACGATGGTTTGAGTGTCGAGCATTTAAGATGCGCTGGTGAGCATATGCTCAGAATACTCACTGATTTATTTAATTATTGTGTGGGTCACTCTTACCTGCCTGATGGACTTGTAAATACCGTCGTAGTTCCCATTATGAAAAATAAGACAGGTGACTCATCGGACAAAAATAATTATAGACCTATTTCACTGGCTACGGTCATCGGCAAGGTGCTACTAGACAGTCTGCTTGAGAGGCAGTTGAAGAGGCACATTAAACTACATGACGCGCAGTTTGGTTTTAGACCTGGTTTATCTATTGAAAGTGCAATCCTGTGTCTCAAGCAGACTGTTAGGTACTACACAGATAGGAAGACACCGGTTTATGGCTGTTTTCTTGATCTGTCAAAAGCCTTTGACCTGGTAAATTATGACATATTATGGCAAAAAATTTCTGATGAAACAGACCTACCCACAGAATGTATATATATGTTTAAGTATTGGTATAAAAAGCAGACAAATTATGTTAAGTGGGCAGATGCCCATATGGTTTTAGAGTGTGGAGTGAGACAAGGGGGTTTAAAGTCACCCAGTTTATTTAATTTATATATAGACGGGCTGATTGGTGAGCTGAGCAGCACTATGGTTGGTTGTTATATAGATGGTACAATGATCAATAATATCAGTTACACCGATGATATGGTGCTGCTTAGCCCATCGGTTTGTGGTCTAAGAAAATTGCTGACCATCTGTGGGAAATATGCGGAGGCTCATGGCTTGAGGTATAACGCCACCAAAAGTAAAATAATCGTGTTCAAAGTCCGCAACAATACACCCGTAAATGTTCCGCCTGTAAAGTTACTAGGAATTTCACTGCAGGTCGTCACTGAATTTAAATACCTTGGTCATGTGGTTACGGATTTTCTTACAGATGGTCAGGATATCGATAGGGAGCGCAGAGCGTTGGCTGCTCGATGTAATATGCTTGCTCGCAGGTTTGCAAAGTGCTCTAAACGGGTTAAACTGACTCTTTTTCGGGCTTTTGCCAGTGGTTTTACTCGTGCAGCCTGTGGGTGAGTTACACGCAGAAGGCTTACAATGCTCTGCGCGTCCAGTATAATAACGCGCTAAGGATGTTGTTGGGACTACCTCGATTCTGTAGCGCTTCGGGTATGTTTGCGGACGAAAGGCTAGATGACTTTTATGCCATCATGCGCAAACGATGTTCGTCAATGCTTCGGCGAGTCAGGGATAGTTCCAACAATATCCTGGCAACTCTGGCGGAAAAAAATGATGGTCCGTTTATACAGCACTATGTCTTTAATTAGTCTATTTTATTTATTATTTATTACTAACAATAGGCTAAGGTGATACTAACACTATATGGATCATTGGTCTGAAATAAAAATATGATTATTATTATAATTATTGGGCCGACTGAAATTCTACACATTTATACGAGCGACTTTTTTTAGAACTTGTGCGTTTATCGTATGAAATTCCGTGTTTTATTTACGCCAAGCAAATAGTCGGTTACCGATTGTCTGACGTGGATTGTCTTTGTAGGAAAAGTTGTAACATTTCACGTTTTTGTGACATTAAGTAAATTCAATATACCACATCTTAAGTAATAAGTTACATTAAAAAAATTACGCTCAGGCAGAGATGAGTGAGTTTAAATATGCGGGGCCCCCTTTCGTGCGGGGCCTGTAGCAATTGCTATTCTTGCTACGTGGTTAATCCGGCACTTGATTCAATCCCCACACGACACAAAACTTTGTGAGATACACAAATAGTCGTGCCGAGTCTGATGTTGGTTGATTGAATGTTTGTAAAGTCCCTCGTGGCACAATTTATTCCAACAGGATCCTTTTAAAGAAATAAAGATGGTGGAATAACCTTTAAACCTTGTGTATTTAAAAATCTTTATAGGTACATATAAATCTTCTGTGCGTGTGTTTGTAAACTCCTTCTAAACGGCTGGACCGATTTTGATGAAATTTTTTGTGTGTGTTCAAGTGGATTCGAGAATGGTTTAGATTTGTTTTTTTTCGTGTGTACTTGACAACTTCTGTCGGGACAGCTAGTATATAATATAACTAGATGTTCCCGCAGTTTCATACTCGTTTATCGTTATTCCGCCGCCCCCGCGGGTCGTAGCGTGTTATGTAGCTTATAACTTTCCTCGGTAAATAGGCTATCCAACACTAAAATAATGTTTCAATTCGAACCAGTAGTTTCTGAGATTAGCGCGTTCAAACAAACAAACAAACTTTTCAGCTTTATAATATTGGTATAGATATCAGCCCTGTATTAACGACTCTAAAACTTCTAATTCTGGATGTACACTGTGGCCGTAATTATTTAATTGTGTAGATGTAATAGTTAATTATGGCTCGCTTTAGCAGTAAAAGAAAACATCGTGTGGAAACCTGCATGTCTGTGAGTTCTCCATAATGTTCTCGAAGGTATTTGAAGTCTGCTTATCTGCACTGGGCCAGCGTGATAAACTACAGCCTAACCCTTAGAAAGCCCCGTGTCCAGTAGAGAGACAGTTTGTATGGCTGATATTAAATTATATAGATGTTCCCGCGGTTTTACCCGCGTTTATCGTTACTGCGCCGCCCCCGTGGGTCGTAGCGTGATGTTATATAGCCTATAGCCTTCCTCGATAAATAGGCTATCTAACACTAAAATAATTTTTCAATTCGAACCAGTACCAAAACCTGAGATTTTTTTTTATACAACTAAGGTGGCAAACAAGCATACGGCCCACCTGACGGTAAGTGGTCACCGTAGCCTATGGACGCCTGCAACACAAGAGGCTTCACTTGCGCGTTGCCGACTCTTTAGGAAAGGAAGTGGGAAGGAGAAGGAGCGGGTAGGGGGTAAGGATGTGATTGGGCCTCCGGTACCTCACTCACCGAACGAAACACAACAGGAATACTGCTATTTCACGTCGATATTCTGTGAGAGGATAGTCCTATCCCGGTCGAGCCGGCCCATTCATGCTGAAATCAGTGAGGCTTAGCGCTTTCAAACAAACAAACTCCTTAGCTCAATCAAAAAGCTCAAAGGTCAATAATATATGGGGTACAAACTTACAACACGTAGAGAAGCGGCAGTGGCTGTGTGATCACTTGCGCCTTTCAAATGTAAACATGTATTTGTAAACTATTTATTTACTGATTTACAGATTACATACATCGATACCCAGCGTCCTGTAATCACGTATAGGAACGAGTCATGTTTCAGAGAGTTCTCGATGACAAGCCGCCGCCATGTTCGTGGTGATCCTCGGCACTATGCATCAATTACGCTTGACACCATATTACCTTTGGACAATCATATTAAGGTAAATTACAAATTCCTTTGTATTTCATGTGCGAAAGAAGCAAACAGGAAGGAAAATAGTTAGTACAGGGACGATAGTTAGTAAATAACGAACTGTTAGATCATGTAGTAAAAAAATTGTATAAGCGGAAAAAGTTATCTCTATATTTATCGATCTGGCTAAGGCATTCGACACAGTCTCTGCCCCACTCCTACTAATACTCAAACGTACTTTAATATATCGGTCACCAAGGTGTTGCTGAAAATCAGCGCTGTTTCGCTTATAAATGCGGATACAGCTTCGGGCTGAGCAACATCTTTTTTTGACAGACACTGCGACGCACACTGCATACGCTAGCTTATATACCTATTTATTAAATGGATCGAGCCAAGGCTTTAATATTTTTATTTTTATTTGTTTATTTGCATAAGTATTTGTCTTTTTTTATTTTTTATTTCCTATCTGTGTTTATCTTTTTGTTTTTATTTTTTGCTTTCAGTTTTATTATGTAATATTTATTTTAATTAATGATGCCATCAATTTATGATATTATATATTTTAAATTGTCATTTACTTTTGTCCTAGTGTCCCATTGTCTTTTCCTGTCTACCTACTACGTTTATGCTGTCTGCAGTATGTGTTGTGTGTTTTTTTTCTGCCAAAATAAATGTATTTTCTTTCTTTCTTTCTTCTAACTAAACTTGAAAAGATGGGTATTCGCGATACCCAACTTAAGTTATTTAAAAGTTACCTCACAAATAGGCAGCAAAGGATAAAAATTGGTGAGGTGACTAGCGACGATCTGCAGGTTGGCTGGGGCGTTCCCCAGGGCAGCGTATTAGGTCCAACTCTTTTTCTAGTCTTTATTAATGACCTGTGTAATCTCAATCTATCGAATGGCAAAATTGTTACCTTTGCGGATGATACCGCCTTGATCTTTCATGGGGACACTTGGGAGGAGACCTTCCATGAAGCTCAAACAGGTTTCAATGCGGTGTCTACATGGTTGAGAGACAATGGACTAACCCTTAATGTCGACAAAACAAAATATGTAACTTTTTCTATGAAAACCATTCCAACTGGTACTCTACATGGGTACTCTATTTTAGCCCATTCATACTCTCTCAACAATGAATGCACTTGCAGGCATCTGAGTTGTGCCACTAGTATTAAATATCTAGGTGTTGAACTGGATAGTACTCTGAGCTTTAACAGCCATACAGACTTACTCTCATCCAGGCTACGAAAGTTGATATTCGTATTTAAAAACTTACGACACGTTGCAGATAAAAACCTAATTAAGATGGTTTACTTATCTTTATGCCAGCCAATACTTGCGTACTGCATTACAGCATGGGGTGGTACCAGCAGAGCGGGTATGATTAAAGTAGAGAGAGCACAATGAGCTGTCCTGAAGGTAGCCCACTTTTTACCTGTCCTCTACCCTACCAGAGATCTTTATCGTCTTGCTGATGTACTCACGGTTCGCCAGCTCTTTATCCTACAAGTTACTCTCAAACAGCATTCATTTCTTCCATTCGACACTTCCACTTTAAGCAAGAGAATAAAACACAAAGTCTGTCAGACTATTGGTTATAAATGGTCGACAGCATTCTCTAGCAAATTCTTTGAGTTTCTGGGGGGATATTTGTATAATAAAATAAATGGAGGGATCTCAATATACCATCTTACTACGTCCAACTGTAAAAAATCTGTCACCTCGTGGTTAAAGACGCTTGGGTACGATGAAACTGAACAGCTATTATATATAGCCGCATAATTTCTCGTACCTCATGTAATACCATACCAGCTATACCTATAATCATACCATAATCACTTTATGCTCCTATCCACCACTTTTGTTAATAGATTTGTTATGATACAAAAATTATTTTCTGGTCCCGAAGACCTGGCTCGTACGGTTTTCAAATAATTTCACTCTCACACACTCACACACACACATACACACCCTCACACACACACTCACACACACACACACACACTTACACACACACACACCCTCACACACTCACATGGACACACACACTCATATGTTTACCCACTCACACATCTCCCAACATGACGTACATTCTCAACACAAACATACTAGCCCTAATCATACACATTCCACCTATTCAGAGCACGGAGAGGCTGGTTATCTGTAATACAGGACCTCCTAGTACGGAGACCAGTCTCCCACACAGACTATACATTCGCTGCTTTCTTGTATGGACTGTTTGTTTAAGATGTCAAATATTATGTACTGTGTGAGAGAACAAATAAACGATTATTATTATTATTATTATGTTATTGTTTTTCTTGAAAAAGACTACTCCGCGCTAAGAATAAATCATTAAACTTATGAGTTAAATCCATTGGCATTCATCTCGGACTTTTCGAAATTATTTGCGTATTTTTGTCTTTATTTTAATTACATCACGCTCACCTGGAATAATTCCTGAGTTCAACCAGATGCGGAACAACTATTTGTGGATCACACAATATTTTGACCCCCGTGGGGATCGAACCCAACACTCGTGAAAGTGACGAGGCGACCACTAAAACACTACGCCATCTGTGCAGTGAACTAAATTATTCCTACAGGAAGCTGTCAGTTTGTTTGTTTGTGTGTGAAATCTACTATTAAATGAGATATCATGTCTCTGGTTCTGGTTTTGCCTGGGTTGGGCAAAATTTATTGAGTTGTCTGTCAAAATATTCTATTACATGGGACCTAAGACCAAACCTACTCTGGCTACCCCAGGATACACACGTGAAAATAATGTACTTATTGTGACGCGGACCGGTAGTGTGCCCGCGGCGCCCCTCCTTCGGCTTCCCCTCCCCAGCGGCGGCAAATAAAATCACGGCCACGCCCTGGATCCAGACTTACGGGTTGGGAGCCTTCTGCGCTCACCTGCAGTCCGCGTAAAGTTGTCAAGGCCATCAGAGGCCAACAACTAACAAACACAAAAAAATAAAAATGGGACCGGTCTCTTCCGCCGGCCTACGTTCTGAAGTTAAGTGGTCCACTGTCTTCCTGCCGAACCTCGTACCGAAACCTTTACAATTAGAACCACGCCCTGTTACCCATATGGTATAGTAATAAATCATGATAAAAGATCGTGTAATTGCGAAGTACATTGTTTAAATTATCTCCGCTACTTAGACTTCCCTAGTCGAGCACGTTCTAAAAACGTGATCGTCTAGTACTATGTTACATTATATATAGCATAAATAAACACACTTTCTTTGGGCAAGGATATATAATTAACCTTTCGCATCGCTTATGAGTTTCAGGTCCCATGTTAAAAAGGCCAAGCCTAGACCTCAAACACAAACTCACATAACACTGTCTTTTGGTTGGTGGATATATGCTCATTCAAATCCGAAATTATTCTTTATTAAATAAGAGTATTTTTGTCTAATCCTCGTCTTCAATATTTCAGATGGATATTTATTTCTACCAGTTCTTGACGAACAGATATCGACCCAGCTTTGTTGAATTGCACTTTGGATTTTGTGATATGATCGCCAAAGATCCAATATTCGGTGTACAGTTCAAGAAACATTTCGTCAAACTGAACAAAACATGCCCTTATCCACCTGTAAGTATTGTAATGAATTAAAATCCTGACTAATATTATAAATGCGAATGTGAGTTTGTTTGTTACGCTTGCATGCCTTTACTATTTGACCGATCACTATGAAATTTTGCATACCTACACGTTGTCAGGTATACAGAAGAGGACTTATAATAGTAGTAGAGCCTCGCTGATTTCAGCATGAATGGGCCGGCTCAACCAGGGAAGGACTACCCTCTCACAGAATATCGACGTAAAATAGCAGTATTCCTACTGTAATACAACAAAGGAGGCAAACAAGCATACGGCCCACCTGATGGTAAGTGTCACCGTAGCCTATGGACGCCTGCAACACCAGAGGCATCACTAGCGCGTTGCCGACCCTTTAGGAAAGGAAGTGGGAAGGAGAAGGAGCGGGAAGGGGGTAAGGGGGTGATTGGGCCTCCGGTACTCTCACTCAACGAACGAAACACAACAGTAGGAATACTGCTATTTCACGTCGATATTCTGTGAGAGGGTAGTCCTTCCCCGGTCGAGCCGGCCCATTCATGCTGAAATCAGCGAGGCTCTACTACTGTAAAGTTATAAGTATGTAAGTTAGTTTTGTTGTTACACTTTAACGCCTTGCCTGAAATTTTGCATACGCGTTGATACAGAAGAGAACATAGGATACCTTTCATCCACGAAAAATATACTTTAGTGTATGGAGTGTATCAAAAACATTTTGTCAATTAAACCCAGATAGGTATATGTATTAACTAAATGTTCCCGCGGTTTCACCCGCGTTTATCGTTACTCCGCCACCTCCGTGGGTCGTAGCGTGATGTTATATAGCCTATAGCCTTCCTCGATAAATAGGCTATCCAACACTAAAATAATTTTTAAAATCGAACCAGTAGTTCCTGAGATTAGCGCGTTCAAACAAACAAACTGTTCAGCTTTATAATATTAGTATAGATTACATTTAAAAACCTTAAAATATGATACTTTTTTAAGACGTTGCCATTCTTAACAGGTGATAAAGCTTAAATTTTATTTATCTTTCAGGAACGATATACTTTTACTGATTTGATGATACCTTTTGTACCGAAAAACTTTCCGTTTATGAAGGGACGTATATACTATAACTTGACTCTGGATGTAAACCATTCGTCTGTGTATTGTGGCGGTGGGTATATTGACATGGAGATACAACAGATGAATGTCAAGAAGAAACAATAACAAAATTGATCTAGTGTATCTTTTTGTATGATGTGTTTCGAAATAAATACATATAGTGGCGAAATGTCATCATGTAAGAAAGAAAGAAAGAAAACATATTTTTATTTGTAAAAAACACGAAAGCTTTCACAATATCATGTAAATCTTTATATATATATAATTCTACTGTACGTGTGTATGTCACTGAACTCCTCCTAAACGGCTGGACCGATTTTGATGAAACTTTTTGTGTGTGTTCAGGTGGATTCGAGAATGGCTTTTGTTTTGTTTTTTTTTTCTCTTGTGTACAGGGCAACGTCTGTCGGGACAGCTAGTATTATGTAAATTTTTTAAGAGGATACATACATATTTAATAAAGATTAATTAATACAAGTGACAGCGCTGCGCCACAAATGCCACGTTTCAAATGTACCTACACATTAATAATCTTTGGTCATCCGCTTACGCTACGAGATTGCCATGAAGGTATATGTTTCAAAGTCGCACGTAATATGGAGCATGCCATCTACCGGGTACTATTCACAACCAGTTTTTAATAATAATTCGTCTGAAGAAATCCTAATAACACTTTGCCAAACATTATTGACGGCAGTAGAATTCACTACTGGTATCAGATAATTATTAAGTAACTAGCTTTTGCCCGCGGCTTCGCTCGCGTTAATTTAGAATTTGACAATCAATTCGGGTTGTACTCTGCTTGTAATAATATAATTCAATCATGATTCGAAAGACACGTGGCGCCATCTATTATCATAAGAACTTTATTGTTGTTTTCCTCGGGAACAGTAATTTTTTTCGGGATGAATAGTAGCCTATGTCCGTTTCTGTTCACCTGACAACGTATATGCAAAATTTCAGGATGATCGGTTCAGTGGTTTAGGCGTGAAAAGGTAACAAACAAACAAACTTATTTTCGCTTTTATAATATTAGTTAGGAAGTTAGGATAGGTAAAATAATCTCACATAATCTCGAGTGAGTCAGAGTCAAAGATTCTTTGAGTGTGATCGACTCAAGCTTCGTACCTAGGCTTAAACAGTCTAGTAGCCTGAACCCATTTGAACTGGCAAGTATCGGTCAAGTGGTTGCGGGAACAGTATTTCTCTCGTAGCATCCACGTTGCAGTTCCGAGCCTATTATTGGCTTTGGTCTGAGGAAGCTCACGGCGACTTAAACACGTAGCGCTCCTTCAAATATATCGTGTATGCAGAGATGTTAATACCGTTCCGGATTTAATTATATACATACTAGCTTTTGCCCGCGGCTTCGCTCGCGTTAATTTGGAATTTGACAATCAATTCGGGTCGTACTTTGCTTGTAATAATATAATTCAATCATGAATCGAAAGACACGTGGCGCCATCTATTATCATAAGAACGTTATTGTTGTTTTCCTCGGTAGCAGTGATTTTTTTCGGGATGAAAGGTAGCCTATGTCCGTTTCTGTACACCTGACGACGTATATGCAAAATTTCAGGATGATCGGTTCAGTGGTTTAGGCGTGAAAAGGTAACAAACAAACAAACAAACTCATTTTCGCTTTTATAATATTAGTTAGGATAGGATTAGGATTCGGATGTATTTCTAGACTTGACATGTAGAAAGAATGAACGAGGAAAGACTGACTAAGAAAGTTTATAAGGCTAGTGTGAATGGAAAAGTCGCAAGAGGAAAACCTAGGCGAACGTTTCTCGACCAGATCGGAGGCGTCCTGGACAAAGGCCAGGTTAAGAGCTCCTTGAACCGACGGGCGTGTATGAGGAATGTGATGAAAGTGAATAAAGCCAGAGAAGTGTGTCAGGATCGTAGCAAATGGAAATCCGTAGTCTCTGCCTACCCCTCTGGGAAACAGGCGTGAATCTATGTATGTATGTATTCTAGACTTGACTGTAAGCGGTCACTTTGTCGCTGCCTCCATGCTAAGTGTTAGGGTTAAACATTTGTGCAATCCACAAACTATTGGTACACGCATATACATAAGTCGATGTAGTTTGTGCTCGTTATATTTTCTAACCATACTGGAATTTTTCTTTTTAATAAGAATTAAAGTTTTGCATTATGGATCATGCCTTGTCACGGGGGACTTTCTGATATTTATGGACCCAAAACAATGATTTGTTTACATTGGAAATATGGCTTCATTACTTACAACTAGGGTTGCCAACATTTTTTGCCAAAAAAAACGTATAAAATGATTTGAATAGGAAAAAAATAAAGTATTTGGAAGAATAAAAAGTATTTTTTAAATGTTATGTTTTTATTTATTTAAAAACGTATTTTGTGTGCTTTTAGCACATGCTAACAATTTCTTGCTATCTTTAATTTTTTCAAAGTTTCTTTTACAATCAAAATTTAAATTTAAATAAATAAACAATTCGTTTTTAATTAAATTTATTGACGCTCTATTTCTTTCTTCTCGCCACTTTAGAATCATCACTGAAAAAAGTCAGTAAAAGCATCACAGTAAAGGTTGGAAATAAAGTATTTTCATATATTTTATTTGTATGCAAAAGTATAAAGTATAATTACCAAAAATAAAGTAGGATACGTTATTATAAAGTATGGTTGGCAACCCTACTTACAACAGTCAGCGCTAAGGCATATTATACGTGACAGCTTGCCCTTTACGCCACAACTCATTGTATTCTATTACAAAGTATGCATGCATTGAACAGTCTCTATTAAAATTTGTCGCTGTGACCGAGATACGGTCTGGAAGACATTATTATCTATACTTACTGATATTCTAAAGAGGACAGATATGTTTTTTTGTTTGTTTGTTTGTAAATATTTAACTCAAAAAATACTCATTTTAAACATTATTTTACCATTAGAATGCTGTATTATCACCGAGTAAATATATTTTATTTCAAAAAACGTACTGTTAGTAAGATAACCTAACCTACATTTACGCAAGATAATCCACGGGCAAATCTAGTTATTTATACTAAATAAGTAATACCTTTAGAAAGAATTGTCAATTTGGCGGTACCAACAACTCTAACAGATCTGAATCAAATAGAGTAAGTGTTCAGTTTGACCGCGCCGTGCTCGAGAGCTGTCGACATCCCCTCCAACCTACCCACCCCCGAAACATTCCCAGGAAAATCGACGCCATTGTATTACGTAATATTGATTTATTCATATGCCTTATCCATACAGGTATTATTAAATGGCGCCTACGCCGACGAGCGATAAAGCCATAACTAACAAAAGCTAGGATTCGATCCCTGGTTGGGTAAACTGGCTTTTCTGTCACGAACTTGTCACTGGTAGCAGAGAGTCTGGTACTGTAATAAGCTCGATACGGCAATAAGTTTCTCTCTTAAGTCAAAGGACTTTAGATAAACTATGGCTGGCGTGGATTGGACCATGCGGGAACAAGGCTAGCGAATATGTATGTTGGTACTCGCTTTAAAAACAATTTCATATTATACAGAGCTGGCAGTTCAGATCTCTGGCGAAAGGCCAAGTTAAAGGTACTCCAAACAGACACGCATGCATAAAATGTGCTGATAATGTACTTACCTTTTTCAAGTACTTGCTTGGTGGCAACCTGTAGTGGTTCTACTGAGTATATCATAAAGGCGGAAACATACTTACGTGTCGTGACACTCGTGGCGTGTCGTGACGCGCCAGAAGCATATCAGTTTCATACATTTCACAGAACGCATCGCGACACGACACGACATATAAATAATTATGTCTCTAACCATATTAAATGTATGAAACCGATATGCTTCAGGCGCGTCACGACACGCCACGACACGTAAGTATGTCCCGCCTTAAGTCACATTACATTACAACTTTAACTTTACTAAATTGACCAGCTTCTATGTGACTAGGTGACTGTCTTGCTGGTTCCTTGAATACTACTTCCGATCTAGATATAATTTCTGTATTGCGAGGGACTTTACAAACATTTAAACAAGGGACACAAATAACACACAGACTGGGCACAACTATTTATGGACCACACAACTGTTTGTCCCGAGTAGGGATTGAACTCACAATACTCGGCGCAGCGGCAGTGGCGAGACGACCACTTAAACTACAACATCACCGCAAAAAACATAAAGGGAAAAAAAAAAGTTGGGGCAGTTTTTGGGTACTGCCGATAGAAGTGAAAACTTTAATCCTTGATCATAAACACTTCTTTATAAACCAAAAATAATTCAAAAATGGAAAGCGTTCGGTAACGATGACGCGAGTTCCATAATTTTTGTTCACCCAAGAAGTGCTCAACGCGCCTAAAGAAGTTTTCACTTGAAAAAAAAGAAAAAGTAAAATCAGTTTTGATCAATTTAATTTAATTAGTGTAGTAATCTATATATATATATATATAAATCTTGTGTCCTGGTATTTGTGGTCGCACTCCTCCAAAACGACTCGACCGATTTTATGAAATTTTTTATATGTAGATATATTTGGTAGGTATGAAAATAGGTCGTGTAGTATATACTTCATAATGCTAAGAAATAATTTATATGGCAGAACAGCATTTGCCGGGTCAGCTAGTAATGTATAATAATATATATTGTAAATAAATATTTTACTACAAAATAATGTTTTTTAAAGTAGGATAACAATAATGCATCCTCTAGACCGAATGTCGGTCACGGCGGCCAATCTAAAACGTGACTATCTCACAGAAAATATTATAGGGTCGAACACAAATGCACAGGTTTTCTTTACCTCTCATACATTAGTATAATATGAGTAAATCTATACGACTGGAGACAGATCAGACGGTGGGCCAATGGCCTTATGTCCTTGCAAAAAAAAAGCCTTTTATAGGCCTAGGGAATAAAACATCGCTAACTTTCTAACATTAGGTCATTACTGAAAATTTATTGACATAGATACCTACGGATCATAAAATGTATATAATATATCGAGTACTAGCACGGGTCGTACAAAACCTTAACAAGACCTGAACCTTTCTCATGAATCATTCTGTCTATTGGCGAAAACAACATGAAAATCCGATCATCCGTTTCCGAGTTTATCGCGAACAGACAGATGCGGCAGGAGAGTTTGTTTTATAATAGGTATAATAGGTATCTGGAAAAGATTGTGAATGGGGATTAAGAATGAATGAGTTACTTGTCAAATGTCTTCTTTATGCCGATGACCAAGTAATATTTGCGTCATCGGCGGAAGAGTTGCAGGCGATGGTAACTATTATGCATGGTGCTTTTGAGAGTAAAGGAATGAAAATAAATGTAAGCAAGACGAAAGTAATGGTATTTGAAAAGGAAGAGTGCGTGACGATGTGTAATATTATGATTGATGGAGAAAAAGTGGAGCAAGTGAAAGAGTTTGTATATTTGGGTACTTTGTTTACAAGGGATGGTAAACATGACGGAGATATTGAAAGGAGAACGATTGCTGGCAACAAAGTGAATGGAGCCCTACGCGCTTTTATGAACAGTCGAAATGTATCCGAAAAGGCACGTTTGGCTGTTCATAGAGGACTATTAGTGCCCACACTTATGTATGGAAGTGAAAGTTGGGTATGGCAAAAGAAGCATGAGAGCAGAATAAATGCTGTAGAAATGAGAGCGTTGAGAAGCATATGTGGTGTGACTCTGAAAGATAGAATAAGAAATAGTGTGATTAGAGAGAGATGCGGCATGAAAGTGGATATAGTTACAAGAATAGAAAAGGGTATGTTAAGCTGGTTTGGACATGTAGAAAGAATGGACGAGGAAAGACTGACTAAGAAAGTTTATAAGGCTAGTGTGAATGGAACAGTCGCAAGAGGAAAACCTAGGCGAACGTTTCTCGACCAGATCGGAGGCGTCCTGGACAAAGGCCAGGTTAAGAGCTCCTTGAACCGACGGGCGTGTATGAGGAATGTGATGAAAGTGAATGAAGCCAGAGAAGTGTGTCAGGATCGTAGCAAATGGAAATCCGTAGTCTCTGCCTACCCCTCTGGGAAACAGGCGTGAATCTATGTATGTATGTATGTATGTTGTGATATCTAATAGACCAAATCTAACTACGAATATAGTTTACGAACGTACTAACTATATTTAAGAAGGTATCATCTTGTAGGTTTCGTAGTATAAGATTGCGCTCGACCGTGAGGTCCCGAGTTCGAATCTAAAAGAAAGTTAAAGAACCGGAATATGTCGGGTAAAATGAAATTCCAAACATAGAGTTTGTGAATTCACTTGGTACCTAAAACATAATTGGGAAAATGTGGGTGTAATTAACCTCTGACAACAGCTTCAATGATAAACGGGTAAACAACCCGAGATACATAAATATATAGACTCGTATCTATTTTTATTTTAAGATCGTTGCCATATTTTGAAACACGAATAACTTAAAATTACCGAATGTCCTCGGACTTCAATGTTTAAGGTCAGTGCCTTCGAAGTTTAACTTAGGATCCTTGGATCCAAGATCTCTCGCCTCGAAACGGTTTCCCTATTAGGCTATCACGTCTAGTAACAGTAAAACCAGGATTTCTAGAATATCTATGGATTGCTAACTTTATTAATAAAATTGTAACAAGGCTCTGTATTACGATGGTAGCTTAAAAATGACATTTTTTGAAGTGAAAACTTCTTTAGCGGCGCTGCGCACTTTTTTTGTGATGGGTAAAAAATGTTAAACTCGCGTCAGGACACGTGACCTGATCGATAATTCGTAAAACGGAGGGAGAATTGTCATGTTTGTGTACGATAGCGCAATAAATGAATATTGTATTTTACCACATAAATAATAGTACTTTTACACTATAATTAAAGCAATTCGTGCAAAATTATTCCCTAACTATTCCAATATATCAAAAATGCACAACGTTATTAACGTTGTGCATTTTCAAGTTTTCACTTCTCCCGGAGTGCAATCCGTTGATATTTTTTTTATTTATTTGGGACTAAAAGCATTTATACATTGCAGCCTTTACAAATAATCTAGCATTGAAATATTAAAAACGTATAACCCACACTATTGTCCACGACATTACAAGTGGAGTAGTAAAGATAACGGACGTATATAATGGAAAAAAAAGGAAAATTACATTGTAACAAGATAATTAAAGAGTATCATTATTGATCAGCTAGAAATTCAGTAGCTATTTTTTTAAATCTAGAATGAGTGAGACCGAAAATGTCTAAATTCATAAAATGTGAGTTGTACGTTATCAATAATAATCGGCGAAGAGGTGCACGCTCTCCGGTATTAGTAATTACAATTCATTAATGTGAAGCAGAATAGTAATTATTTAAATTACCGCGCGTATTTCTATATTTACATGACAATTCAATTAACATTCATCAGACCTAATATAAAAAGATTAAAGTTCTTAGTTTAATTTAACTTTTTTGTCATTCAGTTACCTATCGCGTTAGCTTAAGAAAATTTAAAAATAGAATACATTTTAATCTGTACTTCCATCATGACTTCATGACACTTGCATTTATAAAAGTTTGGTTCTAAGTTTAATTTAATTGTATTTTTGGTATTGTTATACAGATAAAGCCCTAACGTAAGAAAAATAAATTTTAATCTGTATTTTCTTTAGAACACTTGCATTTAATGCGCATGTCACAGATTTAAAAACGCATCGCTTGGTCGCTGCGTTATTTTTACTCGCGGCTCCGTCATTACGTTTCCCGCGGTTTCCACGACACCTGTCAAATTTCGCGCCGATTGTACAGATACAAAATTGTGAAATTTGTCTTTCTAATGTTAAAATTTAAAATGTTCAAAGAGAAATAGTTTAGTAATTAAAAATACTCAATGAAGTATAAAATTGAATTTATTATAATTTAGTTAAGAAAGAGTTATCTATGGAAGAATATAGATAAAAATGATAAGTTATTAAACAGAAGACATTTTTTGTTTAAATTAATTATGGCGGCTCAGAAGTTGCTTTGGGTGACAACGGTGCTACTCCGCTTGTGGCTCGGTGCTACAGACCTTTGCTATGCACAGTAAGTACTAATAATATTATTTATATAATATTAATATTATTTATAATAATATTAATATTTATAATAATATTAATATTATTTTTGTAATAAAATATAAGGCTGTGTCGTCGGTCCCGTGACAAAAGTCTGCGCTTATGATCTTGAGGTTTCGAGTTCGATGTGCGGGTCTAGCAAAGTTTTACACCGACTCTGGAATAGTGCTTCGATAGGCGGCAATACTCTCTATAACGTATAATCTGAAAACAAAGTTATGCAGTTATTTGTGTTTTGCATATTTACTGCCTTATGGATATACAAACGATAGTCTACGTATACAAAAAATCTTCGTTAATTTAAGAGCGAAATTCTTTTTTAGACATTCAAGATTTGTACATATATCTAATTAATATAATGTAAGACCAACGGGCTAACGACCTAGCTACAAATATTATAAATGTGAAAATTTGTGAGGATGGATAGATGTTTGTTAATCTTTCACGCAAAAACTACCGAACCGATTGCGATGAAAAATACAAGCTACTTTTATCCCGATATTCTCACGGTATCAGGACTTACGCGGGTGAAACCGCGGGGCGCAGCTAGTATTGTCGGTGGAGAAATCGAGACATATATCAGTGTTCCATCACTTGTTGGACAAAAGTAGATCCCGGTCTTCCCCCTTCTTTCCTTCCTTATTTCTTTTCTTCTAGGATGGTTTTAATTTTAAACAATGGTCGTGTAGTATCAAGTGACCAACTAACTTTCCTAAATCCTCAAGCAAAATATTAGACCACAATTTATTTTTATGGTTATTGTTATACTATTTTAGTAGTTGATAGTGTATTTTGTAATTATGAAATCAGTGCCATTATTTCTAGATATATAAATCCGAGATTAAAATAACGAGAAATAAGATTTTGTCCAACGATTTCGACTATTAATCCAACGATATCAGTATTATCATTAAATTAAAAGACCTTATTAAAATTCTTTTTAAATAAGATATTTATTAATCTACCTGAATAAATAGCATAGAATAGAATTATTTTAAATAAGTTTTTGGGGGACTTTCAATCCAACGATAATATTAATATTATCCTTAGGTTAAAACTAACTAACTACATAAACCTTATATTAAGTAAGATTATTTAACTCATAAAATCAAAACAGCATCTTTAATTTTTTAATGTCTTTTTGAAACGGGTAGTATTTAACTGCACAGCAAAAAAATACTAATTGCGCAGCATAAAAAGCTAATTGATCAGCAACTCATGGCCAGCAAACTTTAAAGAGACCAAACTAAGTCGACGGAGCCCCGCCAAGCGGGGCTCCTATTTTTGGGTGGGTTTAAAAAAAGGAACCTAACATAACCTAACACTTCCGAGACGGAATGCAGTGATTTGAGGGGTATAGATGCTCGTTATGCTTTGCAATATTTGCTGAACAATTAGTATTTTTGCTGATCATTATATCTAATCCCTTTTGAAACCAACTATATGTGAATTTGTGAATCACATAAATTTTGTCTTCAATGGAGCTCAAACAACCAATGGTCGAGTGTTGCGGCACTCGCGCATTGGAAATTCGAGGTCAGTTTTAACCACTGCACCATCCGTTTAATCAGATCGAACTGTGACAAAATACTAATATTAGAAAGAAAGAAAGAAAGAAAAGAAAGAAAAATGTTTTATTTGAATCTCCATACATACATAATTAGGTACTTAAAATCTACATCTACAGATAGTAGTTTCCTTAGATAAAAAAAGAAAGATTTCCATATTCTCTTTTCGAGCTCATACAATGTTTGACTTTCGGAAGCTATATGACTTTTCGAAATTATGTGTGTATTGATTGACAATTATCGCCTGCTCCGTGCTTCGGAGAGCACGTTAAGCCGTCGGTCCCGGCTGCCATGAACATCAATGGCAGTCGTTATTAGGAAGTCAGTGCCCTCTAATATCCTGCCACTAGTCTAGCATTAGGGTATCGTTAGCCTTCGGGTTGCGGAGGTCAGATGGCAGTCACTTTTCTCCACCCAGTGTACCAAACCCAAGACATTACGCACAAACGGTTGCATTTACTATTGCTGGGCTACTAGCAGTACTTAGAATAAAAAAAGGATACCTAATGTGTTTCTACGGTGTAGTAGGGTTTCCAGGCTTCATGAGCCTCTGCTTCTGACAATATTTAATATTTAGTATTTCTGACAATACCTGTCTAGGTATTGTCAGAAAGGAAGGTAGTGTGATCTTGGTGCATGGCACTGATAGCTCAGTATCTTCTTTTAAAGACGCTACTGACCTAAGCCTTAACTAAGACACTTATAGGTTCTATCAGTTGAGCCTAGCTTATCATTTGAGATTGATACGAAACACAATTACCCTAAGCCCAAAATAAATATTTAAACATTTATATTGCCTTATAGAGAAAAACAAAATTCTTTATTTAAATGAATTATAGGTTTTTAGTGATAATTTTATTCTACTAATTATACATACATATATGTATGAGAGATAATAACGAATTGAGAAATGTTGAAACAGTTAAGCCTTACATTATCCTGGAGTATCAATCAGTAGAGTATTTTAGTTGATCTCTGGGTCATCAGTAGGTATTTGTTTTAAGGGTCGCAATGCGCGAAGACACCTCTGGTGTTGCAACCATACCGTGCTAACTATGTACTTGTTTACTTTGATGCTAAAAAGACTTAGACTAATCTGAGAAACGAACCTCAGATCCACACGATGGACCTTACAAAATGCAAACCAACCACGAAATCTACGAAGTTTCAGGTACATAAAATACAAGTGGTTAACAAAACAGCACAGGAATATTTTAAATTGCCTTTTTATAAAAATGATTGCAGTTGTCATTGTCCCTATTCATTCTTGAAAGCTGGCTTCCGCAAGATCCTTTTTAATTTTAAACAAAACAAACAAAAAATGTAGAAATTATGCATTCTGAGCATTTATGAAACGGGCCGTGAGTATAATTTGAAGGAGAATTTATGTTGACAAGTCTAATAAGATGGGATTATGAATTAACTGCCTTTTATAAAGCCTTACCTAGTACCACTATTAAAAATACCAGGCTAAAAAGGCCTCTGTATGCTTTGGATGTTAGTACTAATGCGAGTTCAAGCTTATTTATACTTATGTAATATTTCGAAAAATAAATTTCAGTTAGTTTCCTAGAGAGTCATAAATGTCGCGGGTGATACGATTTATGCGTGTTAACTTATATACGTGACCTATAAAATATCTGCCACTGGTCTAATGGCATAATAGTGCGCTTATTCTTGCAGCTAATCGTACGATATCGTGTTTGATGCCGGCATTTATTTGGACATCCAGTTTTGCCAAACCACAGCTAGACTTCATTATACTTTGAGCTCATTCTGCGTAAATAGAAACACCCATGATTAAATTATCTTCGGGTACTTTGAAATAACTACACTGGAACATTGAGACAACTACCATCTTAGTCTCCCCGTGACCATGGCTGCTGAAAAGCAACCGAAACGTCGGGGAAAGTATAAACACAAATATAAATAGTATAATAGTATAGTAATAGTATAAATAGTTTTAATAGTTTCAATAATTTAATTAGCTTAAAAATTAGTGAAGTTTAATAGTAATAGTAGTGTAACAGTTTTCAAAATGTTGTAATAAAGTGTCAAATAAACAACGCGATAAAATCCGTATATTATAGTTTAATTTCAATGAATAACATTCGCGTAAACAGAAGACAGGGTTTTTTGTCATCTATATTTATTAGAGAACGAATATATACCTATATAGGTAGTCTAGAGGTAGTAAGATTTAATAATGGTTTACTTGACAAAGTAAAAGAAAATCCTAACTAATATTATAAATGCGAGTTTGATTGTTTATTACGCTTTAACTATTCGACCGATAATCATGAAATTATCAAACAAGCTAAGCTCGCCAAACGTAGGTTAGTAAAAGTTCTTTTCCCTGGATGAAAGATACCCTATGACCTTATACTCCTTACATAAGACATAGAGTACTTTTTACTCCGAGCGAAGCCACGGGCAAATTCTAGTAGCATTATGTTCAGTATGTGTACAAATCGCGAAAGTGTAAATACGGTTAATAGTTTGCCACGTAAGGCAAGTAGGAAAAATTTAGTGACAATAAATTAAAATTTAAAAAACTCCCGACACAAAATAATAAATTTAGTAATCGGCCATTTTGCGGTGGCGGCCATCTTGGATTTGAAATTTATCAGTGTATAGTATTTTTTTATTGTAATCCGCTATTTTGTGGCGGCGGCCATCTTGGACCGATTTTCATCAAACATAGCTAAGAACACTCCCGACTAATTCACATTTCAAACAAAAAAAAACGAAAACGAAATCGGTTCATCCGTTCGGGAGCTACGATGCCACAGACAGACAGACACACACACACACACACCCTCACACACACACACACACCCTCACACACACACACACACACACACAGACACGTCAAACTTATAACACCCCGTCGTTTTTGCGTAGGGGGTTAAAAACATGAAATAAAAGTCAAATACAAGTCACGTCAATTTGTCAACAATGTAGATTTTAGCGACCACAAAATGATTGCCTTCAGCCTAATTGGTCTCGTGACCCGAACCAGTTTACAGCACTGAATATGGATATGTGTCACATATACAACAATAGGTTCATCCTCGCTTACGTGAGGGAAATGCATAGCTAACTGTTTGAGTAAGTAGCGTAAAAATATTCGCAAATAGGTATAATATGGTAGATGCCTATTATATGATTTTATACATCATTAATCGACTTCAAAACAAGTGAGAAACGGCAATGAATTGCCGTAAATCTTAGAGTTCGGCATTTTTAGTTAGTTGCGGGATTTGCCTTTCATACATATGTACATAGCAGCGATAGCCTAGTGGGGAGATCAACAAACTGCAATGCAGAGGGTCTCGGGTTCGAACCCACGTCGCGCTCCTCTGACTTTCGGAAGTTATATGACTTTTCGAAATTATGTGCGTATTGATTGACAATTATCGCCTGCCCCGTGCCTCGGAAAGCACGTTAAGCCGTTGGTCTCGGCTGCCATGAAAATCTATGGCAGTTGTTATTGGGAGAGTGTCGACACAAAAGATCCAACTGGGTCGAAGTGTCGCCGGTCTGCACTGATTGGCCCCACATAAGATAAGATAGAGTTCGAAAAAATGGTTCAAGTAATATGCAAAGGTCACGTGTTACCACGTGACCTTGAGGTCGAAGGTCAAAGGTCATAGTCATTCCGGGAGTATATCGACTATGCTGAGTCGAATGGCGTTGACCGCGAGGCTCTAGCTCTTACGGTTCTTGAGTTGAAAGTTTCATAACAGACAGACGGACGTACAAAGCTGTTGTATAAGAGTTTTTCGAACTCTAAAAAGGAAGAGGTTCTCAATTCCACCGCATGTTTCTTTTTTATGTGTGTTACCTCATAACTTTTTTCTAGGTTAGGTAACCGATGCTGATGATTCTTTTTTGAAAGCTGGTGCTTTCCTTTCGTTCCCAATTAATTTTGGTCGAGATCTGACCATTCGTTTTCGAGTTATTCTTAATAATGCGTATTTGGTTGACTTCGGCTATATTGATGATGTTCTAAGTTTTGACCGATGTAAAATGAACAAAAGAGTATTTCGAGGTAGTCCCATTCTAATTTAGTGACGTTCTGATAAAGATCTTCGGTTTTATACAACAGAATTCTTTGTAAATGATAGCATATCTGCCGTGATTGCTGCAATCACATACATTATGTATAATTATGTATTGTTTACACAATTCCAAATTGCTTGTTGATAGCATTTAATAGTATAGGGTAATGTGCAAGTGTTTAACTCAACAAGGTATACACAAAAAAGCTAATAACAAAATGATTTCTATAATGCAACTTTTAATATGACACTGATGCCATTAGACACCGGAACTCCGGAATAAAATATATCATCCCAACCGTATTTGGAATTATCATGAGATGCAGCATGGCCAAAAATGATTTAAACGGTATATCCCGTGTACGAGCATCGCCACATAATTCTACTTGTTTTACTTTTTATCATATAAGCAATAATAAAATAACTATGTCGCACGTTTTGCTGACGATACATGTTTGCATAAACGAATGCGTCGATTATTATTGCTTAATACTAAACAACTTGTATTTATCTTTACAATGTATTTTCAGTACAATAAATACTCTGGTTATTTACGGACACTAAAACACTGAAGTTTCTTTTCTGTGTACATCCCGTTGTTAGCCATAACATCTACAACACAACACATCTCAGTGTACGGGTAACCTGCTTGTACATCCCGATTTTTTCTGTCCAAAACATTTTTCATGTAAGCCCGTATTTTCAAAATCCTATTTTTGCGCTCTTCACAAGTCTCTTTTGAAATGGGCCTGGATGTAGATATCCTATTTTGAGATAGGCGTTTCTCTCTTTCTCGTTTGTCTCATTTAAAAGGCGCTGTCTTAAACGAGCAGCGCGTTTAGTAGGTCACCTATATTCAGAAAAATAAAATCAGGTATCGAACTTCAGATTCACTAAAAACCGAGAAATAAACAAAAATTTAAACAAAATCGAAAGCCGACTTCAAAATTGAATATTCTAAAACAAAAAATGCACTGAATATAATTGCGCGTATTCTTGATTCTTGTGAATAATTAAATTATTGTTATTTTTGGAGTCGGTGTCTGTGTAATTGTGCATCCCAATGTTATGTTATGATTATAGTAAGACATCTCAAGTTTAAGTAATTATTACAAACCTACCTTGGCTGACACCGACTCCATTAATAACAATAATTTAATTATTCACAAGGATACGCAATAATTTTTTGTACATTTTTTGTTTTAGAATAATCGTTTTTGAAGTCGGTTTTCTTTTGTTAACATTTTTTTTCACACATGACCAAATTAGCATGTTTGTATTATTACATGTCAACAGAATGTAGTCTGTAGGGCTTTTTGAAGAAACGCCTTTATCTCTGGGGTAGCACCTGGATTTCGATAATTGTTGATTATATGTGAATGTTTGTGTTTACCCTGTAAATATGACTAAATAAAATAAAATAACAATACAAATAAATCTCTTTGTGCAAACAGTCTCAATATTGGTTGAAAAATTAGGAAGTAATTAATACTTTAAACTTGGATATTAGAAAAAGGAGGGTCGTAGTGGTGTTGCTCTCTCACTCGCACAGCTGTGGTTAAAAAGCGGTTACGTCAAAGTTTATATCGTGCATACATTGACTGTCATTTGACAATTACCTCTTTTACCAGATTTGAAATGCTGAATAATAAAAAAATGTGTGTCAAGTATCCTATTCCTTTTCTGGTTTAGGCTTCCTTTTTTTTTCTTTTTTGAGGTGACAACTCCCGCACTAAACATTATCCCTGTGTCACCACAAACTCCTCACTCCACAAACATTCAAACAACGGATCCGAAAACACCCAGTTTCGGCACAGCTATTTGTGGAACACACAATTTTTTTTTTGTGGTTCTATGTTACAACTCTCCGCGTAGTGACAGAGGCGAGGCGACCACATAAGCCATCGGTGCAAACGGGCTTTGTCTTTTTGCTTTTTAAAACATAATGAATTGAAATTTTCTTGTAAATTTATAATGAGCACACTCTTTGGTCAGCATCTGGTTCATGACAAATACAAACGTGGCCATGTCCGCGTCGTGTTTTATGCATGACATGTCCGCCAATATTTGACTTGGTATATCATTGTTAAATCTTTTGTCTGTAACATAATATTAAGAGGAAATTCGAGCAGAATTATGCCCATACAAACGTATTTCTCTTATTTCTTCCGAAATAACGACTTAATCCTTACTAATATTATAAATTTGAAAGTAACTCTGTCTGTCTGTCTGTTACCTTTTCACGGCTAAACCACTCAACCGATTTAGATGAAATTTGGTACAGATATAGTTTAAAACCTGGGGAAGGACATAGGCTACTTTTTATTCATGTAGGTACCACGCGGGCGGGGCCGGACGTAGTAAGATATAATTTATATCTACCACTGCTATTTATTTATAATTTTTTCAGACTAGGTTGTCCACGAAGTGTTATTAATACACTGAAACTGAATCTTAATGTATAATAATTATCCTATACCTATGTAGGCGAATCCAGTGCCTCCAGATAGGATTCTCAATATGTTCAGCAATGACCCTCAGGTAGCCGTTAGGACTGTCACTCAGTCTGCGCATCAGCGATGTTGCTCTTTTGCTATGCCATAATAATTAAAATATGCACGTTTTTGATATTTCGCAGTTTTCATTTTTATAATGACTATCTGAAACTCACTCGGTTATATTGCTGTTTTCAACATACATACATTCAGTTTCAGCAGCCTTATAGGGTAAGGAATAAGGCTGTTTTTTGTTGTAAAGTAGGTACACAATGACTCGCTAAATATAAAAATATAATTTAACAAAATACTATCATGTAGATAGCCTGGCTTTTAAATTACGATTATAGTCCCAAAATCAATTTACTTTGGTTTGCGATTTTTGGATTGGATTAATGCGATGTGAATGTTCTTTTCTATATTAATATTCTAAAGCTGAAGAGTTTGCTTGTTTGTTTGAACGCGCTAATCTCAGGAACTACTGGTTCAAATCAACAATTTTATATGTAGAAAAATTGAAAATGGTTTCCTTTTGGTGCTAAATTGTAAAAGCTGGTCATGCTCACCTCGGGGCAATATAAACTGAATAACATTTAGCATATCAAGAAAGTTGAAATTTAAAGATACATATAAGCGCATGGCGATATGATTAGGAAGCCACTAATTATTTTGTGCAATCTAAAACATAACATGCAAAAAGTGTGTTTATTAGGCCACTGCCTACCTTCAGGAATACAATAAAAATATATTCTCTTCTTTTCATCAGATCCACACACCTAACTCTGCAAGACTTGCTGCCTGAAGACCCTCGGGCGTACGACAAGATGAGACCTCCTAAAGTCAACGATCAGCCCACTATTGTAGACTTCCATGTTACCGTCATGGGACTTGACTCCATTGATGAGACTTCTATGGTGAGTCTTGAATCAGTCAACTGCTTTTTTGTATAATCAAGAAAGGTAGGTTGCAGCGGTATCACCGCAGATGTGACAGTGTAAAGTATCATCGCCTTTTAAAAGATCGCAGGCGAAATGGCTTGTGTTGTTTTCCTGCTGTGAGAAGGGTTTCTCGACTCGTTTGAGGTGTTGTAATGGCAACAGAGTATCAGTAGCAATTAGCATTTGTGAAGGCAGTAAAGCGACATCTTTGTAACAAGTTATCAAATTGCGAATGATTTTCGTGGTATCGCAAACGATCAAAGTAGTAATCGATTATTTTTCCATATATTTACTTTATGCTTTCGCGTTGAATCCTTATCCTTACTAATATTATAAATGCGAAAATGAATTTGTTTGTTTGTTACGCTTCCACGCCTTAACTACTCAACCGATCAACATGAAATTTTGCATACACGTTGTCAGGGGTACAGAATAGGACATAGGGTGGGTACCTTTCATCCAGAAAAAATAACTGTTGCAAACCTAACCTAATCTAACCTACATTTACGCGAGCGAAGCCGCGGGTGAAAACTAGTAATTTATATAATAGGAAACGAGAATTATCGCGATCATGCTAGGTATTTACAGAGCTTTTAGAAAGGCCTTAGACATATGCTTGCTTGTCACATTAGTTGTAAAAAGAAAATAATAATTGTTTCCTATATTGTAATTGGTGTTGCCTTTGTTATAGACATATGCTGCAGACATATTCTTCGCTCAAACTTGGAAGGACCATCGCTTAAGATTACCAGAAAACATGACCTCGGAATACAGGTTAGTACCATTACAAATGGGTAGTATTTAACTGCACAGCAAAAAAATACTAATTGCGCAGCAAAATAAGCTAATTGATCAGCAACTTATGGCCAGCAAACTTTAAAGAGATCAAACTAATTCGACGGAGCCCCGCTTAGCGGGGCTCCTATTTTTAGGTGGGTTTAAAAAAAGGAACCTAACATAACCTAACACTTCCGAGAAGGAATGCAGTGATTTGAGGCGTATAGATGCTCGTTATGCTGTGCAATATTTGCTGACCAATTAGTATTTTTGCTGATCATTATATTTAATCCCATTACAAATTACTTAAATACAGATTGCCTACTTGTGACTAGAGAAATAAGATGTACATAAATAGACGTGCACAGTGATTTCAGTGTAACTGATTATAAGTAAGGTATTAAAGTTTTGTGAAGAAGATAAACAAATACTAAACTAAATAAGACATAATTTAAAATATGCTTGAAATCATTAAAAATGATACCATAATTAATTGCATACTAAGGGTCAATTTAATACCTAATTGAAAGGGATACTTTTTAATGAGGTCGCGAATCGAATGTTAATGATCCATCATAATTTTTATTTCTTTATTTATTCATTTTTAAACTTACGACTATCATTACAGGTAACCCCAATTCGATAGTGCGCTACAATGATCAGTAACACTATATACAAAATAATATCAGCTCCGTAAATAAAATGTCTCACTGATTTTCCATGACTATGGCCTAACCTTTTTTACACTGAGAAGAGGCTAATGCCCAGTAATAGACCATATTTTTATGTACAAGGCTAATATAATGTTTCTTTCAGGATTCCTATAGGCTAGTTGACATATAGTTACATAACCCAAACTCTAAATAACAAAAAAATCTTGAAATCTACTGAAATATAAATAAGAAACAAGCGATTCAAATTTGATAGTAGAGGTAATTGTCAATGA
Source organism: Catocala sponsa (assembly GCA_963564715.1). Lineage (NCBI taxonomy): Eukaryota > Metazoa > Arthropoda > Insecta > Lepidoptera > Erebidae > Catocala > Catocala sponsa. The sequence continues at coordinate 4,885,090 of OY751352.1, forward strand.
CAAAAAAGGATGCACGATACAGACTGTTACGTAATAGCTACTTAAATGAAGTTGCCCGAGAGAGATAGTGAGATGTTCCCACTACAACTTCACTTTTTGTTATATCCAAATTTAAAATATTAATTGCTTCCTTATTTTGCACTCAACTTTGATACTATATACACAGACATATAACTTTTGCTTGCTATTTGCTCTTGCGTAAAATAATGTACAAAATTAAACACAGTCAACTACGCTATTTCGGAATAAACTATGATTATATAAAGGATGTCCGGTAATTAATAGATAACCTTGAAATGTCTTATAGTAGAACTGTAGAGCGTTCAGAAAAAAAAAGAAAGTACAATAGCTAGTCATACTTTTGACTGTCTAGCTATTAGCATAATTAGTGTTTAATAATAAAACAATAAAAACCGATGGAATTCATTCATTTATGGTCGTAGTGTACAAGAAAGTTAAATGCGGTAAGTAATTAAAAAAAGCATATTTCAGGTAGTAGTTAGGATGGATTTTTTTTAGATTTTTCTGAACGGCCATCAGTTCTACGATAAGACATTTTAAGTTTATCCATTAATTACCGGACACCTGTATATGTATTTCTTTTACTAATATTTAATGTTATAAATGCCATTACATTAGCACTACTTCTTAAAAACTGATTTTAAATCCTAAGGTCTACTTCCAGGCTTCTGGAAGTAGACTGGCTGAAGCACATGTGGCGACCGGACTCCTTCTTCAAGAATGCAAAATCTGTGACGTTTCAAACGATGACCATTCCGAACCACTACGTATGGCTGTCGAAGGAGAAGGCCATACTGTACATGGTGAAGTTGACCCTGAGACTGTCGTGTGCGATGAACTTCTTGATCTACCCTCATGATACACAGGAGTGCAAGCTGCAGATGGAAAGCTGTGAGTATATTTGTTTTGTTTTATTTCTTTTATTAAAAAGACAACTCCTGCACTATTCATGTATCGCGGAGGACTTTACAAACCTTCAAACAACAGACACAAAGAACGCCCACACTCGGAACAACTTTTTGCAGATCACACAAATTTTTGTCCCGTGTGGGGATCGAACCCACAACACTCAGCGCGGCGGCAGTGGCGAGACTTAACCACTATGCTATCAGTGCACTTTGCTGATTTGAATAGCGTTATAGTTGGGACAATGTTGTACCGATACTTAGTAGAGGTATTTGTTTTTTGTACTACTAAGGTAGCTAACAATCATACGGCCCACCTGATGGTAAGTAGTCACCGTAGCCTATGGACGCCTGCAACACCAGAGGCATCACTTACGCGTTGCCGACCCTTTAGGAAAGGAAGTGGGAAGGAGAAGGAGCGGGTACGGGGTAAGGATGTGATTGGGCCTCCGGTACCTCACTCACCGAACGAAACACAACAGTAGGAATACTGCTATTTCACGTCGATATTCTGTGAGAGGGTAGCCCTTCCCCGGTCGAGCCGGCCCTTTCATGCTTAAAATCAGCGAGACTCTACTATTCTAGAAAATCTTAATACTTTAATACGTTAAAAGAATCCTAGGAATATTATAAATGTGGACTTTTGTGAAAACATTAGGGTAGGTACGTGTTCATTGCTTAATCACTCGTGCACCGCGAAACAGCTTTTGATATAACTTGACACGCGTATAGACTATGCTACTGATTTGTGCCCGCGGCCTTACTCAGGAAAAATGCTTTTATGAATGAATGAATTTATGAATAAAATCCTTTTTGTACCCTTAACAACGTGGATGCGAAATTTTATAACATCGCTTGAATTGAAGTGACTGCTCGAATGGCATAGTAGATAAAATAGTCGCCTCGCCAAGTGTTGTGGATTCGACCCCACAGGGGCCAAAACATTATGTATTAATATTCTATTCTATCACATACACACAACACCATCTAGCCCAAACTAAGCAGAGCTTGTATTATGGGTACAACGGATAAATATACATATATACTTTTTTTTTGTAAATACATACAGATTATACATAGGAACACCCAGACCAAGACAAACATCCATGTTCACGCACACAAATGTTTGACTTGTGCGGGAATCGAACCCGTAACCTCATGCGTGGCAATCGGTTACACTAACTACTATGCCATCAAGGCCATGTTCTTTGTGTTCATCGGTTGAATTACTAAGTCCCCCTCGCCACAGTAATTACACTTAGAGAAGGAGTTGTAATTTTAAAAGGAAAACAATTTCGATTCGTACCAAGAAGAACAAATTTTTGGCTTCCACATGTACTATTCCAATATCATTTCTTATACCCCCCTTTTTATTTCCTTGAACCGACGGCAACACGCAAGTGATACTTTAAAATCATAGAACACGATAACCACTTGACCTTACAATAAGGCAGCCTGCATGCTTGTTTGTCACCATTGTTGAAAAAAAGAAACAGTGCCATACCCTCGGTAAGACTGTCGTAACAGAAAACAACCCTTAACCCAAACTTCTCACCCGAGGAAACAATTGGCAGTTGCACAAGCTCTCCCACTTTCAAACATGAAAATACTTACCTTACTTTAAAGATAAACTCAAGGGGTATTCAGGAATTAAAAGTGGGACATCAAAAATACCTTCCCTGGGGGTATCAAAGCTTGTGCCACAAAATGTCAAATATAGACTATAATTAGAAGTTAGAGTGGCTGTGTCGGCGCGTCCTAAGCCTCCTCGAACCACAATGAATGCATAACGAGCGAGCTCGAAGCTCAAGGGTCATCGAACATATTTTTATGGTTGGCTTATAATCTATGGATTCTGTGATCTATACATGTGTTTAACTGTAAACAGAGTTTGTATGTGCATTTGTGTGCGTCGATCTCTATATTGGCTGAACCAATCTGGTATGGTGTTTAGTTATGTAGATAAGGTTGGACTACCGTGTAAAGTTTGGTTTGATTCCAAAGTCCATAACAAGACAAAGAATTAATATACATGAGAACAGCTTTTTGTATTAATAATATTATTAATATATTTTATGAATATATTTTACCACATACACACAACACCATCTAGCCCAAACTAAGCAGAGCTTGTACGATGGGTACTAGACAATGGATAAACATACATATATACCTGCTTTTTTTTGTAAATACATACATATTATACATAGAAATACCCAGACCAAGACAAATATCCATGTTCATACACACAAATGTTTGACTTGTGCGGGAATCGAACCCGCGACCTCAGGCGTGGCAGTCGGTTACACTAACCACTACGCCATAGAGTTATGTATTAATGTAAGGTTGGACTACCGTGTAAAGTTTGGTTTGGTTTCATAGTCCATAACAAGACAAAGAACATGAAAACAGCTTTTTGTATATAGATATAAAACTAATTTTATGCGCTACTATCTTGGACCTTAAGATCTATTCCACAGCATATTTTCCGGACACGCGCTCAAGTCTTTTGTCAAGGGTGTTTTTACAAACATACAATTAACAAGCACAAAGTGCACTCAAACTCAGAATAATCATTTGTGGATTAGACGCAAAGAATTTGGACCTTGTGGGTTTCGAACCTCCCGTCCCATCCCGCTTGCCCGTTGCGCCATCCGGTTCAGTCACAGTCTAATATAATCTCCCCAGCCAATGAGCTTTCTATCACTAGGCAAAAATTACGTGGCGATTTATTGCTACGTTGCTGATTCAAAGAAGCATAAATCAACAAACATACTTTTACCATTTATGATCTTATCTTATCTTATCTTATGTGGGGGCCAGTCAGTGCAGACCGGCGATACTTCGACCCAGTGGGATCTTTTGTGTCGACACTCTCCCAATAACGACTGCCATAGATGTTCATGGCAGCCGGGACCAACGGCTTAACGTGCTCTCCGAAGCACGGAGCAGGTGATAATTGTCAATCAATACGCACATCATTTCGAAAAGTCATATAGCTTCCGAAAGTCAGAGGTGCGCGACGTGGGTTCGAACCCGAGACCCTCTGTATTGCAGTCTGTTGGTCTCCCCACTGAACTATCGCTGCTCAACATTTATGATAATAAGTAAAGATTGCAAACAATAAATTGACTGGCTTGTTGGTTCCATGGCGACGTTTACAGTAAGTATAGAATGGTTTGAGTGGATGCCTTATCACTGCCACTGCAACGCGTGTTGAGGATTCGATCCTCAAGCGGAACAAAACATTTTAATACAAGAAGCGTACCGAGCCTAGGTGCTCTTTGTATCCGTTATTAGAATGTCTATAAGACCACCACGACAAAGGAATTATTTCCGAAAGCGGGTTTTATCATATAAAAAAAAATAAACGGGTTGCACTCCGGGAGTGCCGGCAGACGTGAAAGCTTGAATATTAACGTTGTGCATTTTTGATATTTTGGAATGGTTAGGGAATAATTTTGCACGAATTGCTTTAATTATCAGTATAAAAGTACTATCATTTATGTGGTAAAATACAATATTCATTTACTGCGCTATCGTTTGAAACAAACATGACAATTCTCCCTCCGTCTTACGAATTTTCGATCAGGTCACGTGTCTTGACGTGAGTTTGACAATTCTCCCTCCGTCTTACGAATTTTCGATCAGGTCACGTTTCCTGACGCGAGTTTAACATCGTTTGCCCATCACAAAAAAGTGCACAAAACGCCGCTAAAGAAGTTTTCGCTTCAAAAATACAGCTTCTTGAATATTACCCGCTGTTTAAGTGATTTTTAATTCCCCAAAATTAAGGCAATAACGATTTTAAAGACCATTACTAATTCTTCACTTCACAAAGCCTGAAAGATTTATAGCTTCAGTATTGAATATTTTTCTCTCTCACTTTCAGTCATGACATAATATATCAGAAAGAAAGAGAGCAATTGCGTTAGACTTGTTTTGATACTTTAATGTATTTGCTAGCCTTCATAACTGTATTTTACGCAGTTCATAACTGTATATAATACAGTTCAGAATTGTATATAATAATGTTGTGTCCATTTGATATATGTTATAGTTTTCTTACAGAATAGAGTGTAATGCTTTTCAATTTATGTGCATACTGGATATATGGTGGCCTCGATGGCGTAGTGGTTAGTTTAACCGACTGCCACTCATGAGGTTGCGGGTTCGATTCCCGCACAAGTCAAACATTTGTGTGCATGAACATGGATGTTTGTCTTGATCTGGGTGTTTCTATGTATAATATGTATGCATTTACAAAAAAATCAGTAGGTATATATGTATGTTTATCCATTGTCTAGTACCCATAGTACAAGCTCTGCTTAGTTTGGGCTAGATGGTGTTGTGTGAATGTGATTGAATATTATTATTATTGTTGTTTTGTAGTATTGTTATACTATCTTATTTTATGTGGGGGCCAGTCAGTGCAGACCGGCGAGACTTCGACCCAGTGGGATCTTTTGTGTCGACACTCTCCCAATAACGACTGCCATAGATGTTCATGGCAGCCGGGACCGACGGCTTAACGTGCTCTCCGAGGAACGGAGCAGGCGATAATTGTCAATCAATACGCACATAATTTCAAAAAGTCATATAACTTCCGAAAATCAGAGGTGCGCGACGTGGGTTCGAACCCGAGACCCTCTGCATTGCAGTCTATTGGTCTCCCCACTGAGCTATCGCTGCTCATTGTTATACTAGGTCAGCGTTTGATGCTCGTGTGAATCAATTGTGTTTCCTGATAAGATTATTTTTTGTGGTAGCCCGTGTTCATTGCCCTGAGTGGTTATGGTATATAACCCCATCTAACTGCTGCTTGGTTAATGCTATTATGTACTCTTAATGTAGAACCATGAAATGCTTAGTTGATAAAATGGCAATACGATTTGTTGAGGTCGCGGGTTCAATTCCTGCTTCATGGATCGTCTTTTGTCTCTGTTTTAATGTACTGTTTATTACCTGTCCCATTGTTAGGCACAGGCTTTACAGCAGAGTACACAGCAGTATTATTACTACTTTCAGTATTATACATACATACATACATAGGTTCACGCCGGTTTCCCAGAGAGGTAGGCAGAGACTACGGATTTCCATTTGCTACGATCCTGACACACTTTTCTGGCTTCATTCACTTTCATCATATTCCTCATACATCCTCTGTATCCAGCCTCCGATCTGATCGAGAAACGTTCGCCTAGGTTTTCCTCTTGCGACTGTTCCATTCACACTAGCCTTATAAACTTTCTTAGTCAGTCTTTCCTCGTCCATTGTTTCTACATGTCCAAACCAGCTTAACATACCCTTTTCTATTCTTGTCACTATATCCACTTTTCAGTATTATAAAATATATAATATAAAATAATACATGGATTCACAATGGCATAACCCTTCTCACACTGATATGAGACTAACAGTGAGGCAGTTTATATACAATGCTGATAATATTATTATAATCAATCATTGATGCAATCTATACTAATATTATAAAGAGGCACGATTTGATTTTTGTTTGTTTGTAAGGATTTAACTCAAAAACTATTTAAGCGATTTTGAAAATTATTTCACCGTTTGATAGCTATATTAGCACCGAATAACATAGGCTATATTTTATTTAAATAAAAAGTATTGTTACTTACATAACCTAATCTACTTTTACGCAAACGAAGTCGCGAGAAAAGGCAGTATCATATAATATAATATGCGTGCTGTAATTAAACTTTACTATGTACATATAATAATAGTTTACCAATGTGATACCTATCACACCTTAATCTGCCACAATACTTTTAAATACGTATATTAGTGACATTTAAAAACAATAAATATCTAGAACCATTTAATAATTAACTGTTACTTTGCGTGACAGCTATTATAAAATACAAAATAAATTGCAATAAAGTAAAGTAAGTGAGTGAGCGATCGACCTAGATATAACTAGGCTTGGTGTAGGTAATTTATTTATTTACTTGAATAATTAGTAGGCCTGTAGCTGACAGGCCAATAATCCTATCCTAATCCTAACTTCCTAACTAATATTATAAATGCGAATGTGAGTTTGTTTGTTGGTTACGCTTTTACGCCTTAAAATCTTGATCGATCATCATGAAATGTCGCATAGGTACCCGTTTTCAGGGCAACAAAAAAGAACATAGTGTTTATCCAGAAAAAGGTACTGTTAAAAACTAGATTAACCTACATTTACGCAAACGAAGCCGCGGGCAATATCTAGAACTAACTAAACATAAAGACATTTATGTATTTAAGTTGGACATGACGTTATTACATTATTTCTTCATCATCATTATCATCTTAGCCCAAAGACGTCCCTTCTGAACATAGGCGTCCCCCAAGGTTGGTTTGTTGCACAGACTTGTCTTGGGCCACCCGCGTCCACCCGCTTCCCGCGACTCTTCCCAGGTCGTCGGTCCACCTTGTGGGGCCTACCCCTACTGCGTCTTCCGGTGCGTAGCCGCCATTCCATTTCCTATTCTGACAATTATACTAACACTTAATGCACCTTTTTTGAAGATGTCACATCAGGAACCATTAACCTGTCAAATGTTGGAATACCAGACATAGTTGAAAACCTATTGTATCTGGCCATCGGTGTCGGTGTGTTATCAGCAAATAATTGTCCCAGTCCTGGGTGTTGTTTTGTGTCTATCAGTTGAATGTTTACAAAGTACCTCTCGACAAAGGTTTTTTAAGAAACAGTTAATACCGTAAATTTTTGTCGAGATTTGTTCATGCCATAACTGGTAAACTCAGCAATGAACGCCTTGAGTTTATCGATGAGCAAAAAAGCGTTTGTGTTGAATCAACGCTACACTCTCATTTGTTTGTAAGGCTGTCTCGACCTCGTTGCGTACAGTCACAAAATTATTCATCCATATCACTATTCCAGAAAGGGTAGCCAGACGTTTAGGTACTTCACCCACGTTTCGCCAACTACAATTTTAGTTCCAAGTAATAGCGGGAAAGCCTATTGTCGTTTACCAGGCATAGTTCCATACTCAGTCCTGCTACTGAGAACTTCTTGTTAGTAGGCCTGCGAGGATACCAGCGTTGCAGTATATACTGCAACAATAGCTGACGCAGTTGCCTAATTTGATCTCCATGTACCGTTTTCTGCTTAATTGTATTTATTATTGTTTTTAAAATTATGTATATATGGAGATTCAAATAAAACATTTTTCTTTCTTTCTTTTCTTTCTTTCAGTAGAGAAGGCGTGAAAGAATAACTAAAAAACAATCAAACTCACACAAGTATTTATAATATTAGTTATGATATATTTCTTTGATGGTAACCCGAGAAATAGAGAATTGGCGTATCAAGTTTAATTATTATCCGCGCAGCAGTTTTTGCGTGAAGTGCGCTCTGACAAACAAACAAAAATGCTAAAAATGGCTGATTTAGCCTCTTTATCTATACGTATATTGTACTTACCTTGATAAGAATTACCAAAACAAATTCATGAACAAAGTCGATGCCCTAAAAATTATACTATTTGAATACAGTTCTATGGGCATTCTTATGAACTATTTTATTGAATTAATTATATTGACAATTACCCCGCTGTTCCGTTAGCTTTTTGGCAGTTACGGCCACGGGGACATAGACGTGACTTTTGTCGTCTTAAAGTGTAGTTATTTCAAAATACTCGAACGTTATTTAATTATTGGTATTACTATTTACATAGAATAAGCCTAAAATAACATTAACACTTAGGTAATATGTTTTGCTGCTTCTTGGGTTTGAGTAAATGATTAATAAGTTGGACTCAAGCTGGTGGTACACACCACTTGATAATAACTACCAAAATATTAGTGTGATCTTTATATCGCCTCTGTATCTTTTGATAATAAACACTTTAGAGCAAACTATCGAGGTTGGATATACATACACCTCTTCTACAGACCAGATGATATAGTACACACACCCACTTACTTCACGAACATACTCATAAATGCATATCATCGATAAGCATCGTTTTCTCCATCGGAGCTATTTATAACCCTCTCCTGATCGCGCGATAAGAACAAGCTGACTCCACGAGCTGAAGTATCCCCAAGTACTCTTGGCCCACATCTTACAAACCCTTGAAACGATAATTTTCTGTATCGCGACAAACTTTGTCCATGTAAAAACCACTTGAACGAAGGAATGCCTTAACGTTTTCAAATATTGAGGGTTGAGTGCATGATATGAGTTGTTTGGGTTTTTCTGTGAGGAAATGTTTCTGTTCTCGCACGCAGCCATGTATGTTAGGTAGATGGTAATATAATAATATTCTACCACATACACACAACACCGTCTAGCCCAAACAAGGTAGAGCTTGTATTACGGGTACTAGACAATGGATAAACATACATATATACTTCTTTTTGTAAATACGTACGTATTATACATAGAAACACCCAGATCAAGACAAACATCCATGTTCACGCACACAAATATTTGACTTGTGCGGGAATCGAACCCGCGACCTCTCGCGTGGCAGTCGGTTACGCTAACCACTATGCCATCGAGGCCGAAGAATATATTCGCCTTATATAACGTGGGAGCTAATTATACTTAATGACACATCCTATTTCTTCATGATAAGATAAAGGTGTGCAACAGCCACGGTTCTTCAAAGCCGACATTCTTTCTGGGCTGTAACCAAAACCAACGCAGAAAAAGGTACGTTACGAGTGGCTTCATGGCTAAAAACAAATCTCCTTACGTTAAACACAAGCAAAACTAATTATATCTGCTTCTCAATTTATAAAAATGTCCAACCAGAACCCAATTTCAACATTAAAATACATGAGTGTAGGAGGATGGTTGATCACGACTGCAATTGTCCAACTATCGGTAAAGTTAACCACGTCAAGTATTTAGGTATAATGTTGGACCAAAGCCTGTCCTGGTATCCTCAAATTGAACAAATTACTGCGAGAATACGAAAATTTATTTGGATTTTTAAATCGTTACGACACATAGTCCCAAGGAGTGGCTTAGCGAAAAATCTTCTCAATGAAGTGTATATCTCGTTAGTTCAATCTATAATAATATATTGTATCTCCATTTGGGGGGGCGCGCGTAAAACACGTTTCCTTGATGTTGAAAGAGCGCAACGGACATTAATAAAAGTAATGTACTTCAAAAAAAGGACCTTTCCCACCTATGAGCTATACCAAACGAGTAATTTATTATCAGTCCGAAAATTGTATATTCTTCACATAATACTTAAAAAATATAAGACCCTACCCTTAGATCCCAATGTATTAACTAGAAGAAGGAAACACAATATTGCTTCCACCCCTTTTGTAAAAACAGAATTTGCAAATATTCAGTACGACAAACGCTCGTCTTTCTTATATAATAAAATAAATAAACAAATAGATATACATACTAAACCGTTTAAAGAATGCAAATCGCTGCTGATTAAGTGGATAAACAAGCTATGCTATGACGAAGTAGAGAATCTTCTGTTAAATATAAGGTAAACCTCAACCGTATAAAAAAAAAACCACACACTCTCATACACATACACGCACACACATACACATACACACACACATACATACATACATATAGACATACACACACACGCACGCACACATATACACATACCAACAACAGACTATTAAAAAATAAAAATATATATATGTATATATATATATATATATAAATAGAAATAAAGATAAAATAAATTAAATAAATTCAAACACTTTTGTTAAGTAACATGTTACATTAAAATTGTAAGATATAAAAGAGCGGCGCCTCCTGGCACAGGCATCTATATGCTTAAAAGGAGACGCCACCAACTGTATAATGTACAACGTGTAATAATGAAATAAAACATTTTTGATTTTTTTGATTTGATTTTTGATAAAGAGCAAACCTATATATTGATAGTTTGATACATACACACATATGTAGAGTCATGCCTTTATATCCTTGAAGGCGTAAACTATTACAGCCAGTATCCGCAAGCTATATTTTAGATTTGTAATCAAACACAAGCCTATTCTCATATAACAGTCATATTTCCAGTGATCGTATACCTATCGAACTGCTACTGATGAATTTTCTAACAGAAAATCAGAATATAACACCGCCCTATCCGGAAATCTCAGCCGGAGAACCCGCGTTGGGTCTCATACACAAAAGCAAACTTATCCCTTAGGCCCAATAAGTAAAACTTCTGATAGATTTATAACTTTACTAGCGACTAGCTCCGGCTTCGCACGGATAGTAGAGCATTACCAGCTAATGCTGAGGAGGTGACCCTTTTCGGCGAGGGCAAACACATTTTGTTTTTTAATATGTATAATATGTTTATTTATTTGGTTTTAATTAATTGTGTGTGCTCTGTACGAAATAAACAAATTTCTTTCTTCTTTCTTTCTTTCATTAGCTTGTTGCGTTGAGCATGGAATTATAAATAAAGAGTTTATTATTTTCTCTCACATAGAAACATACATATAGTGGTAAATATATAACAGATGATGCAAACATGTAGTAAGACAATCGGGGACCGCCCTACAATCCCCAACAGGCCCCAGGTAGACGACCCCAGTGCACTCCCACCGTTCGCAGAATATGCGAACGGAGAGAGAACCAGCGATCTAGTCCCCAAAACCCGTTTGGAGATTGCAAGACGTGCCCTTACACTGTGTACAATACATGAGATTAAGTCTATGTGAGAGACTGGTTTCTGTACTAGGAGACCTGTATGACAGATAACAGATAATTATGAATTAGATTTATGCCCACAATACTCGGCGGCGCGTGGTCCGTGGATGGTTACATAAAGCGAGTCTCGTCGGTGTGAGACCACTTAATTTATTATTCTCGCGCGTTTGTTTTATTTTGCGATATCTCCTAAGATAAAATAATTTAAATTGTATAGTGAGCTATCATAACGTGCATGAAATACTTAAGGTAACTAAGGTATTTAATTTGATAAGGATGAATATTAACTTTGTCTAAATAGCTTTTCAATAAGATAGACATATTATTATGCCATCACAGACTTTTTGTAGATCTATAAAAGAGGAATAGATTTTGTTATATTTCGAAGATATTAGGCAGCGTTTTGGATGAAAACTTCCAGTCGTTTTGATTTTCCCCGACATCTTCAACTAACATTGTCATATTTCAACTAATTATACACCTAAACCTTCCTCATGAATCACTCTATCGATCAGTAAAAATTGCATGAATATCCGTTTAGTAGTTTTTGAGATTGAGGTCTTTGTTTTATAATATGCTGTGATAACCTACTTTATAAATCATTAAGCTGATCAAATTATGGAGACGAAAAAGAATATTGCCCTACGGGCTAGGAATTCTTTTGCGTTTAATAATCTATGGAGTACTAGAAATTGGAATACAACCAAAAATTAAAACTGTATTACGAGCATAGACTCCTCTGAGTATAGGAATACTCTCGGTCAAAGGACTACTCAATGCTAAAACTGTCGAGTATGATTTTGTGTTTAGTATGCTAATCTTTCTTCTTCTTTTCTTTTCATGTGGTTAGTGCTGGGTTAGTTGGTTAGGGGTTAACAAGAATACTAGTAATTTGAAACCAAAATTGCTAGTAATCTTTTTAATAAAAAAATAAATATATCTATACATATAAATTAAACATTTTATTTTTATATATGCAGTGATAGCTCAGTGGGGAGACCAACAGACTGCAATACAGAGGGTCTTGGGTTCGAACCCACGTCGCGCACCTCTGACTTTCGGAAGTTATATGACTTTTCAAAATTATGTGCGTATTGATTGACAATTAATTATCGCCTGCTCCGTGGCTCGGAGAGCGCGTTAAGCCGTCGGTCCCGGCTGCCATGAACATCTATGGTAGTCGTTATGGGGAAGTCAGTGCCCTCTAATATCCTTACACTAGTCTAGCCTTAGGGTATCGTTACATGGCAGTCGCTCTGTGTAAAAACTGATATCCAGTCAAATCCGGTTAGACTAGAAAACCGACCCCAAGTGACTTGGGAATAATAAAGGCTATGGAGAAGAGAGATATTTATATATGCATATAATAAAATTGTTACGGAGCTATTTTCTTTATCATATATTTCTAGGTTATACCTAATACAGTTTCATTGATATAGGTACATTTATAGGGAACGTAGATGATAGTAATATAAAATCATGACACACGTAATTATACTTTTTTTTTTTGAATTTGGAACATTTTAAAGAGTAGCTGATTGTACGTCCGGGCGTCACTTGGGGTTACCACATAACATCAGGGTTGGTTTGAGGTATAAACCGCAAACCAACAATAAACCTGAGTGGTAACCTCGTTTTTCATTATATGTGTACTTTTTTTTCTGTTTTTTAATATTTGTCTGTATTTTGGGTACCTATATTTTGAAAAATAAAATACTTACTTACATATCTATACTAATATTATAAAGCTGAAGAGTTTTTTGTTTGTTTGTTTGAACGCGCTAATCTCAGTAACTACTGGTTCGAATTGGAATATTATTTATGTGTTGGATAGCCTATTTATCGAGGAAGGCTATAGGCTATATAACATTACGCTACGACCCACGGAGGCGGCGCAGTAATCATAAACGCGGATTAAACCGCAGGCACATCTAGTATTATATAACCGCGCGTGAAACTGCGGTTCACATGTACCTAATATTTCATCTTTTTTTATATGTTTAGGTGGATATTACATAAATCTACCTAGCCGATATGTAGAATGAAACGCACTCAGTAATAAATCCTTACCAATTTTAAGCTCAGTTTGCGCCAGGAATATGATTCCTTGCCCTTTTATCTTTACGACTTCCTCCACAAAGAGAAAGCACGCTCTTTAATGATCGAGTTCATATCCCAGTCTCGTTAACGTCACAGGAATGCTTTCACGTAAATTAAATCCCGTGGCTTTGACTCTGTAGGTATATCTAGATAGAGGAATATCAGTGCAGGGCGTTTTAATTTTTGTTTTAGCTTGATGAAAGGCAATGAGAAGGCTTTTTGTATAAGCAGTTTATTAGAGTCATTTGGCTACTTTTTGAATTGCACTATACTAGATATCTATACTCTATACAAATAAATAAATTTGAAGTGTTTGAACAGCTTTTTATCTAATGCATATGAAAGTATATAAGGTACCTATACGAAAACATCCATCTTTAATATTTTTGTCTGTCTGTCTGTCTGTCTGTTTGTTCCGGCTAATCTCCGAAACGGCTAAACCGATTTTGACGGGACTTTCACTGGCAGATGGCTGATGTTATAAGGAGTAACTTAGGCTACTTTGATTTTAGAAAAAAAAAAGGGTTCCACGGAGACAAACACTTTTTAGTTAAAATCTACGCGGACGAAGTCGCAGGTAACAGCTAGTATTAGATAAAGCTTACTCACGTAGTCTCGTGCCTAAATCTCCGAAGGCTTAGGCAGTTTTATTCTTACTATTCTCAATTAGCTATTGTTTTAGATCTCATGTACTAAGGGGAGAGCCTAAAATCTTCTACGGGACACATTTCTGGACTAGATACTATTTCTGGGAATTTCTTTAAAGAAAATCTCAATAATATCTTACTAGACTCGGATATCGAACCTAAAACACGCACAGCATTTCCATTATCTACTGTCATGCCACTAATGCAGCCTTCTTTTTAAAGACATACAGTGAATATACGCAATACAAAATTGCAAGGATGGCGCTTTGGTCGAAGTGTTTGCCTTGCTATAACGCCGCGGATTATACATATACTAGCTTTTGCCCAAGGCTTCACTCGCGTTAATTTAGAATTTGACAATCAATTGGGGTTGTACTCTGCTTGTAATAATATAATTCAATCATGATTCGAAAGACACATGGCGCCATCTATTATTATAAGAACGTTTTTATTGTTTTTCTCAGGACCAGTAATTTTTTTCGGGATGAAAGGTAGCCTATGTCCGTTTCTGTACACCTGTCAACGTATATGCAAAATTTCAGGATGATCGGTTCAGTGGTTTAGGCGTGAAAAGGTAACAAACAAACAAACTCATTTTCGCTTTTATAATACAAGCTTTTGCGCGCGGCTTCGCCCGCATGGTACCTACATGAATAAAACGTAGCCTATGTCCTTCCCCAGGTTTTAAATTATATCTGTACCAAATTTCATCTAAATCGGTTGAGTAGTTTAGCCGTGAAAAGGTAACAGACAGACAGATAGACAGACAGATTTACTTTCGAATTTATAATATTAGTAAAAAGTAAAATTATATCTGTACCAAATTTCATCTAAATCGGTTGAGTAGTTTAGCCGTGAAAAGGTAACAGACATACAGACAAACAGACAGACAAACAGACAGACAAACAGACAGATAGACAGACAGAGTTACTTTCGAATTTATAATATTAGTAAAAAGTAAAATTATATCTGTACCAAATTTCATCTAAATCGGTTGAGTAGTTTAGCCGTGAAAAGGTAACAGACATACAGACAAACAGACAGACAAACAGACAGATAGACAGACAGAGTTACTTTCGAATTTATAATATTAGTAAGGATTAGTTAGGATTCGATAGCTGTTTCCAACTAAAATTTCTGTAGGTCACATATTATGGATAAAGCACTATTATATACAGACAGACAACAAACGCCACCGACACAGCCCGGCCTCCGCTAGCTATGTGTGGTGGGGATAACTGTTAATTATCTAGGCGTACTTTCTGTCCTTTATTTTAATGTTCGCAAAACTCTTTGCGAAACAGAAATACAAGTATGATAAAATAGTTTATATATTATTTTCTCTTTGTAAATTTCAGTGTCCCACACAACGGACGACCTGATCTTCCAATGGAACCCTGACCTGCCTCTGGAGGTGGACGAGAACATTGAATTGCCACAGCTGGAACTGGTTCAGAACAGCACTGCTGACTGTACCCACGTTTATTCTACTGGTAAGTGATATCCAATAATGACAGAAGGTGACTGACTAAGCGATTGCTAGATCATCGAATACTAGGCTAGTCCAGTTCTAACACTGACAGCTATTCGATAAGCCTGGTAATGCTACTCACCGCAGAGACACAACCATGGATTGAACTCGGTACACCATTTCGGTTCTGGTTTTCTGTTCGATGCCGGATCAGATCCCGGTTCGGTTTTGGTTTCAACAAATCGGTACCGCACTTATTTTTCGCCCATTGGCTTCCGCCATCGCTCTGTGGCGTTATCGTACTCGATGAACGACATCGTATAGTATAAACTCAAATAAATTCAGATTCGATTCAAAGAACGGGAAAAATAAAGGTACTTAAATCTGCTAAATACCGGTATTTCTTTCGGATACTTTCAAAACCTTATCACAACACAAGAATATTTATATCACTGTAGCCTGCCGAAATTCAAAGAAGTTGCGGAAAAATGCATAGTACCTATTTAATGTATAAATTTTATATTGTATTGTCTTATTTATATTATACTAGTTTTCACCCGCGGCTTCGCTCGCGTAAATGTAGGTCAGGTTAGGTTAGGTTTGCAACAGTTATTTTTCTGGATGAAAGGTACCCTGTCTTATTCTGTACCCCTGAAAACGTGTATGCAAAATTTCATGTTGATCGGTTGAGTAGTTACGGCGTGAAAGCGTAACAAACAAACAAACTCATCTTTGTATTTATAATATTAGTTAGGATTATGTATATTTACCTGATAATATCGTTTTATGATGTTCTGTAAAGATATTATAAATGTGTTTAAATAAATAAATAAAATTTGACTGCCATCTACTTTCCCAACAAGGCTCCAGCTTTAGTGAAATCCCACAATTTAGTGAGTATACCTCTGTTTTATGCTCGCCTGCCACAATACCTCCGCCTGATGATAAACAGTCGCCCGAGACAAAAATAAGCCACAATTCTTTTTTTATTTGATCCAGTCAACATAACCGTCGATGAGCCAATCAAAATGACCTACTTCTCTTTCTTTCTCTACTAAAACCTTGAACCACTTACACACGTGACACTATATGCCGTGGATATACACCATTCGATTAATTACCTACTTGACATAATTAATTAATTACATGCAATAATCTTCGGATTACAAGATCATCTGTAGAAATGCGATAATCCATCGCAACACAAGATTATGCCGATAGCCGACGTTAATCCGTAATGACCTAGTTTTTACTCTTTAGTCTGATTACCTGGAAACAGGTTAAGCTTTGGCTTTTTGAGTTTAACACTTTTATTACTCGTTTAATATTTAGGACTCATCGTAGTTAGTCTAAGTTTGATGATAAGCATGGTTCTCAATGCCGCCGCGGCCTATTGTAACATTTTATGTATATTTATATTTATTACTAGCTGTCGGCTGCGGCTTCAAAATCAAAATCAAAATCAAAATTCTTTATTTGCTAAATACAGGTTAGAGATGATGGTACATAAAGCAAAATAGTCCACTGTATTTTACCGTAACTGGCATGCAAATGTTACACTTAATTATTTAAAATAACAATAAATAAATAACTAATCAAAATATGTCTAAAAAAACCCTTTACATTACTTTTTAATCCATTTAGTGTATTTGTCAATAATAAATAAAGAATGTTTAATTGTCAATGAAATTGGTCTGTATCACAAAATCGTATATTATTATTTAATAGCAATATTATTATCATTTAGAAAATCATTTATGGTATAATAGGCTTTACTAATCAAAACATCGCGTAGTATGATTTTAAATGTGCCAATATTTTCTGATACTTTCACTGCCGTGGGTAACTTATTGTGCTTCACCCGCGTTTTTGATTACTACTCCGCTTTCGTGGCGTTGCGTGATGTTATACAGCATATGTTACTTCTGGATAAAGTACCTTTCTAATCGTAAATGATTAAAATCGGTTTAGTAGTTTCAGAGTTTTTCGATTACAAACAAACAAAATTCGCTGGCTCACTATTACAAGGTTCTATGTTATTTTTTTAAACTTTGGAGAAATGAGGTTTAAAATTTGCATATGAGTAAAAATAACTTAACAAGTAACTTAGAACTATTTTCGATTTAATATTGTAAGGTGGTAAGTGCTTCCATCTATTACTATATTAGTCTAAATAAAAAGGAATGATATATAGAACCATGCAACATTCATAACAATTTTTTTCAAAAATGTAACATAGAACCTTATAATATTGGACCAGCGAAATATTTCCACTTTATAACACTTGTATAAATAGCCGCGTGATTCTCAGCCATATTTGGAATAAAAATAGCCTTGTCTAGGTGGTAAACAAGCATAAGACCTGAATTATGATTAGTGGTTACCATAGCCTACTACCGCTTACAACACAAGGAGTAAAACTCGCAAATGACCATTTTAAGTCGACAATGCGCCAATTAGTAACTAAGAATGCAATTGAGAAAATTAGCGGAAGGTAGCGGTAGGCCTATGAAAATCGGGCGAAACGCAGTAAACCTTCTGTTACTCCGGTTGCCTACATTTCCTTAAGCGAGTTGGTTCATTCATAACGTCGCCAAGTCATTAACAGCGGTGGACTCTTTCACACTCCTCCTTCCTTCAGGATCGCGCTCCTGTTCGTGTTGTGCCATTTTACCCCAAACCTCTGGTTTGGTGAATTCGCAGTCCATAGCAGGAGGTGCCGGTTTAGGTAATAAGGTTTTCTCTACCTGTTATGTAATCTCTCACAGCTAAAATCAGGAGTAAATCTTAGAAGGGTAGGCAAAGGTGCAGTATCCTCACCAGCAATATTTCGAGGTAATTTAACACGTATTTTACTTTTTGTTAATGACATTAGTTATCATGCTCTGCCCATTCTACAAATATCCAATAAACGGACATAAACACCTATAAATAAGGGTGTTATTTAAATGGTTAGCATAGTATTGGTATTTTTGTGAGCAGAAAATTATAATCTGTAAGCAGAAATAGCTAATTGATCAGCAACTCATGGCCAGCAAACTTTAAAGAGATCAAACTAAGTCGACGGAGCCCCGCTAAGCGGGGTTCCTATTTTTGGGTGGGTTTAAAAAAAGGAACCTAACATAACCTAACACTTCCGAGACGGAATGCTGTGATTTGAGGCGTATAGATGCTCGTTATGCTGTGCAATATTTGCTGACCAATTAGTATTTTTGATGATCATTATATTTAATCCCTATAAATAATAAGGATAATAATTTGTAGATCATACAAATAATTTTATTATCCTCAATGGGAAACGACCACACAAAGCTTAGCACGGCACAACAGCGAGGTGATAACTTGCTCTGCTGCTCCATTGCCATTTCAAACACCGCACTGCTATCGAGCATTTCCGAACAGAAAAACCCAATTACCTGACTCGAAATTCTAATCTATCGCCTCACGATCGACTGTATAAGAGCCAAGTAATGCCACAGGAACAATGAAGTAGTCATTAGGTTACACATATTAACTTAAACACCGCAATGAATTGTCAACACGTCTATTAAGATGGCTTCAGCAGTTAGCGTTACGAAGGTCAGACAGCCGTTTTAAAAACGATATGGTTTTACCATAGATATTTTAAAACGGCAGTATTTACATACTCTAGTATAAAGATATATATGTGGTGAAAACATATAGCTTTTTTTATTTATTTTTTATTTATTAGGGACAAAAAACAATTACATGTTAAAGTATTACAATATAGTGTTTTACATTAAATTATCAAACATATAATCAACACCATTGTTCACGGATTAACAATCGAAAATGAAAGTGATGGAGAACACAATTAAATCAATTTGACAATTTTTAACAAACAAAATCTAAAATGAAACGTTGTATTTAATTTCAACAGCTTTTTAACAAACAAAATCTAAAATGAAACGTTGTATTTAATTTTGAATTGTTGATGAGTGAGAGAAAATATGTCCAGCTGAATAAGATACGTATTGTATGCTTCAACAAGTCTACGAAGAGGCGCACGCACTCCGGCGTTTGTTCTGCATGTGTCTGTACAGAACAGACGAGGCACACGAACTCCTCGTCGAATGACAGTTCTATTTATTTGTTATCTCAATGCAGTCAAATCTGTTGTTGCGTAAACCGTGCAGCATCATGGCTCCCAAATGTAAGCGCCTGGACTCCAATCTTAGAATCCCGTACCGATTAAGTAAATCGTTATAAGCTTTGTTCAGTTACTTTAAAAAAAAAATTTTTTTTTGATATGATCCTTTGGTTAAAAGGTTTCTAGGAGATGTTAAGCAGACGGACATCATACGATAGAAAGCAGTCACAAATAGCATTGATGGTATCTGGCTCATAGACAGACAACGTAGTGTCTACTTCTCTATTCCTATTCCTTCTATATGCATGTAGTTGTTGTTCAAGGTCATCATAAGATCTTTGAACAAAAGTCGTGTTGCACGGATGGCGTAGTGGTTTTAGTGGTCGCCTGGTCACTGCCGCCGCGCCGAGTATTGTGGGTTCGATCCGCACACGAGACAAAAATTTGTGTGATCAACAAATAGTTGTTCTGAGTCTGGGTGTTCTTTGGTATTTGAATGTTTGTAAAGTCCCCAGCGATACAGGAATTATTGCTAATGCGGTTGTCTTTTATAAAAAAAGAAAAATATACTTCCATGTTGCCAAGGTATGAATAAACAGAATAGCCCGGAAAAGTACAATCCTTTGACAGAAAAGTGGCGTAGAAGCAGTAATTCAGACACTGCATCTCGCTCAGTAAGTAAAAGTTCCTGACAATCACATATCTATATATCCCATTCCTTTCCTTCCATACCATCTTTAATTCCTTTCGGCTAGGCAACACACAAGTAATACATCTGGTATTACAAACCATTATTGGCTACTAGATTTGCCCGTTATGTCAATTTTTAACCCTCAAGTACAGTACTTTTTCTAGATCAGAGGTTTCCAGACTTTTTTTCTGATAAACCACTTTCAAAATTTAGCTGTCGACCCCCTGCAGCTACATTTCTACCATATTCCTTGGCACTCGTATTTATATTGGTGAAGAATCAAATAAATTTTGATCAAATCTCTACGGGCTTTTTTTTTATATTCTCGGTACTGAACCTAACATGGTAGGCGGCCTGACTCGAGACCACAGGTACTGAATATGGAATATGCAAGTTTTAACAAGTAACAGTCGCTGAGCTTCTTAAAATATTATCTGCCTACATTGAAAGGTAAAGTCAAGCCAACAATTTAGTTCATCACTATCGAAAGCAAATAAATTTTCGTGGACCTCCGCTTACGAATTGTGAACCCCCATTTTGTTGTCACGCCAACGTAGACCCCCGTCGAGTCTCCCGTGGCTACCTAGGGGTCCACCTGGACCACTTGGGGAACTAAGGTTCTAGATGAAAGATATCTAATGTCCCCCTGACAACGTGTATGTATGATGATCGGTCGAGTAGTTAGGTGTGAAAGCGTAACAAACAATCAAACTCACATTCGCATTTATAACATTAGTAAGGATTATATATATAACTTTAAGCTTGTGTAATCATCAGGTGGTTTTAACCTTTCTTGCATAAAAATGCGGCTAAGTCTAATGGATTTCTGCAGAAGACTGATAATTGACTTTGTTCCAGGTAACTTCACCTGCTTGGAGGTGATCTTCAAGCTGAAGCGACGTCTCGGGTACCA
Source organism: Catocala sponsa (assembly GCA_963564715.1). Classification (NCBI taxonomy): domain Eukaryota; kingdom Metazoa; phylum Arthropoda; class Insecta; order Lepidoptera; family Erebidae; genus Catocala; species Catocala sponsa. Next base: position 4,906,639 of record OY751352.1, read on the forward strand.
TCTCTTCAACACCTACATACCGACCTGCTTGATCGTCATCATGTCTGTAAGTACATACATATACATAGTCTTACGAAAGGATAGGCAGTGGTGTAGTAGGCATCAGCCAGCCAGCTACAGTTTTAGTCACATAGTAACCGGGGACTAGCACATTGGCTAGCCTAAAAATTCTCAGTAGCACTGTGCCCGCTAGAGGGCAATGGCTATCTAGCGGACAAGAATATTTCTTTGATAAGGAACATCATTGAATTTCTTGTATTATGTGAGATTACTTAAAAAAGTGACTGTTCAGTATTCAAATTTGACAGTATTGCCTTCATATAGGGGCAATACCCTAAGTACCTTTATCTGCACTAGCAGATATCAACATAACAGAATCTAGTCAACCACTAGGTTCACTAGATTCTGTTATCCATATAGGTTGGTTACTATTGTTATTCCAGCCGTGGAACTGGTATAGAGAAGGATACAACCCATTTTCCTCAAAATCTGTTTATTTCTTTAAACGTAACAAAAAGAATATGCTAATTTTGCACGAATGGCGTAAATAGCAAGCTTAAATATTGCCACCGCCCTGAGTACCTATTGTGGGTTCCAATCTAACTCAGGACAAGTACTTTTGTGATCTCCAAATAAATGTTCTGGGTCTAATCATACTTTATGTCAGTTCATTGTATATTTATAAAGTTGCCCGCAACACAGGACTTGAAGCCTGATGCAAAAAAATATATGTTTTAAGGTTTTTGAAGTGAAAACTTCTTTAGGGGCGTTGTGCACTTTTTTGTGATGGGTAAAAAATGTTAAACTCGCGTCAGGACACGTGACCTGATCAAAAATTCGTAAGACGGAGGGAGAATTGTCAAACTCGCGTCAGGACACGTGACCTGATCGAAAATTCGTAAGACGGAGGGAGAATTGTCATGTTTGTGTACGATAGCGCAATAAATGACTATTGTATTTTACCACATAAATGATAGTACTTTTATACTGATAATTATTTCAAGCAATTCGTGCAAAATTATTCCCTAACCATTCCAAAATATCAAAAATGCACCACGTTAATATTCAAGTTATCATTTCTGCCGGCACTCCCGGAGTGCAACCTGTTGATTTTTTTTATATATATCTAATAGTACAACATGGAAATCTCCTCGCCAATTACCTAGCTTGTTGGCGAGGATGTAAATGTATGTCTTTGTATAGATTTCTCAAAGAACATTGGCATTTTGCCAACAGTGGGTTTCCTTCTGGATCAAGCCAGACGCTGCTCCTGCGCGGGTGACGCTAGGTGTGACGTCACTGCTCACGTTGTCCACGCAGCACGCCAAGTCGCAGGCGCAGCTCCCTCCTGTCTCGTATCTAAAGGCGGTGGACGCATTCATGTCTGTGTGTACTGTGTAAGTAGAATTTACTGTATAATTATTTAGAAATAAGCATTAACTCATTTTATATCATTAGTAAAACTATTGGATAGTTATTATACTTAAATTACGCCTTTCAGCTAAGTTCAGCTGTTATACGCAATGCTGCTAATAGCAGTTTGAATACGAGACACACGTCCTAGTCGCTTTTCTTAGAAAATGTCGCATTTTTGTTTTTCGTTGTTTAATAACAAATAAATAATAAGTAGTACCTATCTCTGTCTAATTAGCTAAAATTTCTTAGCCAGGTTTGAACGTACCATATAACAATACCAAAGTTTCTCATCTCAGATTTAAATATTAATTTAAATTAACACTAACTATTGCTATGAAGAATATATAATATAATATAATATTCTACCACATACACACAACACCATCTAGCCCAAACTAAGCAGAACTTGTACTATGGGTACTAGACAATGGATAAACGTACATACTTATATACTTTTTTTTTTGTAAATACATGCATCCATGTTCATGCACACAAATGTTTGACTTGTGCGGGCATCGAAAACGCGATCTCAGGCGTAGCAGTCGGTTACACTAAATCCATCGAGGAGCTTTCAAAGATTAAAAATAAATTCTTTGAAGAAATCTTTAGAATAATATAGTGCTGTCACCTTATTTAAAATCAAGATTTATATGATTTTAAATAAGGTGACAGTCCCCTGATTAGCATAGACAGTTACCTATCAGCTTCCTGGTCGAAAATTACATAGGACCCGCTGTGTGGTTAAAAATAAATTGAAGTCATATTATTTATGACTACGACAACATTTTCATTCTTTGAAAAACTTGGAGTCCTATTCTTTAACTCACATTCGTTAGCATAGTGATGAAGTGTTTGTGATTGACACCCTGGGCGTTCAGGCAACGGCGCCTTACCGCAACGCATCTACTGCTGAAAATAGTAATATGTCTTCTCGTATCAACAAAAGCCTTCTGTCCAACATTTTCAGATTCGTGTTCATGGCACTCATGGAATACTGTTTGGTCAACATCGTGCTTGGAGATGGTACAGGTAAACCGAAGGTGAGGTACAATGAATCATTTTTAAGACATCGCAAATATCAAGAGATAGACTAGACTAATCCGACTCTTTATATTGAAGAGGTTGGCTTAACTTAAATGGGCCCTGACTGACGTCATGGTTTGGCTTATCGTACAAACTACTGCTCATAAATGACATTATAGAAGGACTAATCTGAATAACGGTGATAACCACTAAATAACCCATGTACCTTCAGCCGGTATTGTAAATTTTGTTCAAGATTTATTTAACGCTATTACTGTGTTCTATTTAAGTCTAAATATTCTAAGTATTTATATTGCTGAATATATTATATGCAAGAATTTATAAGGTTTTGGAGGTCATAAAAAAGATTTTGATATGAAATTAATCACTCAAGTCTTAAAATACCAGACATAATTCAAATAAAAAAAATTGGGCCGTCTTTGAGGACTGCCAATAGAAGTAAAAACTTTAATCCTTGATCATAAACACTTCTCTATAAACAAAAAAAAAGTTGCGGGTCGGATTCCTGATACTCTTTTAGTGTTTATTAAGGGGGTCAAAATTTCGTTATTTTTTGCGTAGGACGCACCATTTCTGAGATATTGTTAATATTCTAAAATAATTTTAAAAATGGAAAGCGTTCGGTGACGATGACGCGAGTTTCATGATTTTTGTTCACCCAAGAAGTGCTCAACGCGCCTAAAGAAGTTTTCACTTCAAAAAGTCTATTGAGCCTGGGCACGGGTGTGCCGCTGTGATTCAATAGAAAGTGCTCAGTAGGTAATAAATACATGGATTTAGGTAATTTATTGACCGTTACTGAATAATTAGAAGTAAAAAAGATTTTCGAAGAAAACCAGTTTATATTAGGAAAACCTAACCTGCCATTCTGTCTGTTCTCTAACTCTTAATTTAACGACGATTGGTCAGAAGAGCCTACAAAAGTGCCGACTGAAAGTCCAAATTGTAATTCTAATAGATCTTTTTCATTTCAGGATGCCGCTGAAGCAGCAAAAGCCAAGACGCGAGCCATAAACATAGACCGTTTCTCCCGCGTATTCTTTCCGACATTATTCTCCGTGCTGAACGCCATCTATTGGATACACTTTGCTCAGTACATCTGATGGCCTTACCCAGAATTGTTTTGGTTCTTTCGTCCACATATTCTTCTCCATGCACAACGTGGTCTTCTAGTATCACTTTATTCAGTACAGCAGATGATATTACAAAGTATTTAATTATATTTCTTACTAGCTGTTACCTGCGACTTCGTCCGCGTAGATTTTAACTAAAAAGTATTTGTCTCCGCGGAGCCCTATTTTTTCTAAAATTAATGTAGCCTATGTTACTCCTTATAACATCAGCTATCTGCCAGTGAAAGTCCCGTCAAAATCGGTTCAGCCGTTTCGGAGATTACCCGGAACAAACAGACAGACAGACAACAATTTTAAAAACAGATGTTATATAATTTCATATGCATTAGATAAAAAGCTGTTATTTTGACATTACAAACAGACACTTCAATTTTATTTATTTTTATAGATTATTTTAGGCATGAACTGTCAACACCTAGTCAACAAGAAGTTTTTACTAAAGTTATTTTTTCCTCAACATTTCCTTCGATATGTAACTACTACTGATTTGCTCTTATCTTGTAGTGTTAGTAACCAGTATTTTTTGTTCGTTAAAGACGCAGGCGATTCGTAAATACTGGTTTACCTTCATATTCTTTGGATAACGTAGACATCTATGGAATGGTCAGATGTACAGAAACGGACATAGGCTACCTTTCATCCCGAAAAAAATTACTGTTTCCGAGGAAAACAACAATAACGTTCTTATGATAATAGATGGCGCCACGTGTCTTTCGAATCATGATTGAATTATATTATTACAATCAGAGTTCAACCCGAATTGATTGTCAAATTCTAAATTAACGCGAGTGAAGCCGCGGGCAAAAGCTAGTAATGTTATAAAGCTGAAGAGTTTGTTTGTTTGAACGCGCTAATCTCAGGAAGTACTAGTTTGAATTTAAAAATTATTTTAGTGTTGGACAGCCTATTTATCGAGGAAGGCTATAGGTTATATAACATCACGCTACGACTCACGGGGGCGGCGCAGTAACGATTAACGCGGGTGAAACCGCGGGCACAGCTAGTACTTAATAAATGTGAAACTATAGTATTGTAATCTGGAGTGGTTTTCGACGAAATGCTCAAAAATAAAGACGCCTGCAGATACGTTGGATATTTTGTGCACAGTTTAATTCATAATTCCCTATTTAATAGGGTATTCGATTCATCTAATATTTTTATTTTAATCAGCAATTTACAAAGATAAGAATAAAATGGCGTCATCACTTTCAATTTTACTGCTTGTAATTTGCGCTTGCGATTTGCAAAAAATATATACAAAAACTACCCTATTATTCAAATATTTAAATCACTATACTTTCCACTGAGAATAAAACAAAATTGTTTTGTTTTATTATGTTAATATTAATTATGAACCAATAAGTGATACTTAAATAAATAATTATAATTAATAATATAATATAATATAAAGCAACCAATATATGTCATTGTGTCTAGATTATATAGCTGGATAGCTCTACAGATAATAAATTTGTGAGTACGTCTAGTCGGCCATTTCTGCCATTGCAACCGTTATTGTAAAATAGACAACTACCGCGTTAGGAATAATGCCTGTCTCGCGTAAGGACTTTATTTATATTCAAACAGCGAAGAGAAAAAACACCCCAACTCGGAACTGTTTGTGGACCACACAATTTTTGTCCCGCCTGGGCATCGAATCCACAACGCTCAGCGCAGTGACGAGGCCACTACTTAAACCAGTACGGCATGTATCCGGTCAATATTAGTCAAATATAAATGTGCATGCTTTCAACAATAGTGATATATAAAAAGTAAACTACCTTCAATAGTTGAATGAAATTCCTTAAAAATACAAAATAATATATTTGCTAACACAGCTAAGTAATATTAAGATTCTATTGAAAAACAAAGGTTAACAGCACGACAATAAACAGTCGTGAGTTTCAAATTATCTTTGAATTTCGAAGTGGCAGTTAACATGGCGGGTGTGTACTCACAAATTATAAATCTACCTACAAAATATAGTATAGATCAGTCCATTGCAGAAATAACGAATGTCTCAACATTCTCAAATTAGGATTGACGGAAAAAGAAATATCAACATTTAGAAATACATATACAATATCTCACGTTTAAACTATGTATCAGAACGTGTAAGGTGGAGGACAGAGGTTTCTTACACACTGATATTTCGCCAGTCACGATCTTAGGTCTTAGATAATTATGAGCAGTTTTAAATAGTTTTAATGTATTTACAAGAAACAGTTTCAGACTTTGTGCTGCTGACATTTCCTTATCATGGAAACATAATAGCACTTGGCGAGACACAGGAATCGAATTCGAGAATGCACATGCTGTATAAATGGTTCAGGAGCGATAGCCAAATGAAAGACCGTTGGACTACCACGCATAAATCTATAGTGCCATTCCACGGCACGGCATTTTGACTTTTCAAAGGTATGTGCGTGTATTAAATATCACTCGCTTCAACGGTAAAGGAAAGCATCGTGACAAAACCTACCTTGAGTAGTAGAGCCTCGCTGATTTCAACATGAATGGGCCGGCTCGACCGGGGAAGTACTACCCTCTCACAGAATATCGACGTCCTACTGTTGTGTTTCGTTCGGTGAGTGAGAGTACCAGAGGCCCAATCACCCCCTTACCAACATCCCGCTCCCTTTCCTTCCCACTTCCTTTCCTAAAGGGTCGGCAACGCGCAAGTGATGCCTCTTGTGTCGCAGGCGTCGATAGGCTACGGTGACCACTTACCATCAGGTGGGGCCATATGCTTGTTTGCCACCTTAGTTGTATAAAAAAGAAACCTGCATGTCTGAAAGGTCTCCATAATGTTCTTAAAGATATTTGAAGTCTGCAAACGCGCACTGGACCAGCGTACTGAACTATGGCCTAACCTTTCTCACACTGGGAAGAGGTCCGCGCCCAGCAGTGAGACAGGGCTGATATTATTACTATCTATATCCCGTCAACTATCGAGCGGACATACGTCCATCCGAAAAAAAGAGTCACTAAAAAATAAACGGACAAACGTATGTCCGCTCCACACTTGACTCGTTAATGAGTCAAGTGTCGAGCGGACATACGTTTGTCCGTTTGTGTATTGTTTGCACAATAAATTTTTATTATTTTTTCCGTATTTCCCCTGGACGTTCAAGAAGATAATATGATGGCAATTTTTCTCTATAAGCCAACCGTTGTTTCAAAGATACTATTTAATTATTCAGACCTTGTTACAAGTAATTATCGCAATACGACCCTGTTTGCCTTTGTAATTTCAAGAGGCGCAATGTAAAGTGTACCAATAATATAATATATCGGTCACGATTGGATTATGCAATATATATGTGTACGAATAACGCCTTGAAGTGTTGGAAAAGCCAATAAAACATATACCTTTCGTTAACTAGAAGGCAAATAAGATAATGAAGTGTGAGAATTCTTTAGATTTCTGTCTGTGAATTGGAACTTACTCGTATTTTATATAGGTTGATTATTATTTTAGCAAATTAGCTGTTATTCTAACTTATATTAAAAATGCGAATGTGAGTTTGTTTTTGAAGTGAAAACTTCTTTAGCGGCGTTGTACACTTTTTTGTGATGGGTAAAAAATGTTAAACTCGCGTCAGGACACGTGACCTGATCGAAAATTCGTAAGGAGGGAGAATTGTCATGTTTGTGTACGATAGCGCAATAAATGAATATTGTATTTTACCACATAAATAATAGTACTTTTATACTGATAATTAAAGCAATTCGTGCAAAATTATTCCCTAACCATTCCAAAATATCAAAAATGCACAACGTTAATATTCAAGTTTTCACTTCTGCCGGCACTCCCTGAGTGCAACCCGTTTTTTCTTTTTTGTTTACGGATTAATGCATGCCTTAACGAGTTGATCGATCATCATAAAATTTTGCAAACACGTCTGGTATTCAGAAAAAGGACATCATTAGTTAAAAGGAAAGAAAGAAACCCTACATAATGATTAATTATGTAGGGTGAATGAAAACCTTTCAAAAAAGGAACTGTTACCGATAACTCTCTAAACTTTTGGATGTTTTGATAGTTACAGGTCTTTTACAGTCAGTTGTAATCACATGATTAACTTCTTAGTTAATTAATTATCTGTACATAGGTCAATCCTTTTAACTATCCAGCTAACTAGATTTTTGTATCTAAATCATTACCAAACCGCGGTTCAGTGCAATTTGACACGAGGAATTTTACTCCGATTACCATAAGACACTATTATTAATTTCCAAAAATGTTGTAATTTTATTAGTAAATTTATAAATATTATATTTTGCCAAATGAGAGTTATAAAGCAGCACTGTTTTATACTTAAAATGAGTAATTACATGACAAACATGCTATCCACCCAATTTAAAGTCATTTTGACTTTGCATGTGTACATGACACGCGGGGCTTGTTAACGGTGCAAGTAGCTGACACGGGCTACATGCGCAAGCAAATCGCGCGAGATTCATGCGCACGAGATTGATGCGCGAGATAATAATACAGGATTCTTGCCCTTACGTACGTCTCGCGTCGTTCATCTACACAATGCATAATGCATACATCCCGCGCAAGTACCTAAACTTACGCACGATATACTCGTCATGTACGCCATTCATGACTACAACCTTATCCTCTAAATCCATTTGAGAATGCTTAGACATAAAATAGGATAGACAAACACAAATATAATAATGTACAAACAATAGAGATATCAATGTTATCATGTATGATTAATGTTGTATGTGAATTAAAAAATATTATTCGTTTCAACTGAGAGTTTTATTTTATCTGCCTTTATATTCTGCATATTGTTTCTTCGATCTGGCAATTCCACCCAAATCCTAATTCGGCAGATCCCATATCCTTCCTATAAGAGAATCCTTAACTGGCATATTATATACAATCTAAGAGTGTCAGTGACAAGTTCAAAGGCAATATGTAGTATGCATTTTCGAACTAACAGTCACTCTACCTAAATATAATTATTGGCGGTCCTAATAGAGACGCGATATTTAGGACGATTATAAAAAAAATGCGTAGGTAAATAAATTAAGAGACCTTACTTAACTACTTGCTAAGAAATTTTAATAATGTCGTAGTAGAAAAGCTACTATTAGGGCGCAATTACACTTGGTCGTTAGCCCGTACTCGGGTGCACGAAATATGCTACTCGAATTCGGGCACCCGATGCATTAATTATATTGTTTTACTCACGTTCGGTTACTGCAACACGGGCAAACGTTTGACAATCGAAAGGAAATCGGCGTCGGGTAATCGAAACGAAAGCTGTTCGAATACGGGCGTACTCTACTCCGTTCATTTACACTTAGTCGTTTGTCCGAATTCCATAGGCAATCGAATACGAGCTAACGACCAAGTGTAATTGCGCCATTAGGATAAAATTAATTTTCATTTACTACCATGTTTCGCTTTGTAAATTTCGTCAATCTAGATAGTGAAATATGGAGACATTTCTTCGTCTTTTTTCTTAAAATTCACAGCAACCGAACCAGGTATACTTCCTATTTCGCTGGGGAATTGACAAGCTTTCAAGCAACGGACGCAAAGAACACCTAGACTTGGAACAACTAATTGTGGATCACACTATTTTTCGTGATTAAATACAATGATCAGCAAAAATAATAATTGGTCAGCAAATATAGCACAGCATAACGAGCATCTATACGCCTCAAATCACTGCATTCCGTCTCAAAAGTGTTAGGTTATGTTAGATTCCTTTTTTAAACCCACCCAAAAATAGGAGCCCCGCTTAGCGGGGCTCCGTCGACTTAGTTTGATCTCTTTAAAGTTTGCTGGTCATGAGTTGCTGATCAATTAGCTTTTTTTGCTGCGCAATTAATATTTTTTTGCTAAGCAGTTAAATACTACCCATATTTTTCGTGGGAATTGAACCCAAAACACTCGTCGCAGTGGCAGTAGCGAGATGACAACTTAAACCCATCCGAGCAGTTATGCTATTAATAGTATTAATAAAGATTAATTACCGACCATTAATTATGTAACTCGTCATAATTATAGAAGGCTTTATAACCGCAATAACAACCGGATACAAGAAGATATCCAACTGCATCTTATATAATACGCAATTTATTTATTTGCATTTCGCAAATGAATAAGACATATAAATACATACATAGTTGCGCTCCTATTTTCCGAAAAGGAAAGGTAGAGGTGCATGGCACCTCTGCCTGTCCTTTTGGGAGTCACCTCACCTGACAGTGGCCTACACTTTCATGAAAAAGTTTTCCCGAAAGAGTCGGTAATTTTTTAGCGTGCTTTGTAATGTAAAAAATATTACCTAAGATGTATCTAGTACGTAGTACATATTAACTCAATGTCTTCTAAAAAAAAAATCTTGTCAGAAAAGTCAACAGCACTTAGCCCGAACCGGGTATCGAACCCGAGACTTCAGGCACAGCAGTCGCATTCACTACCGCTGGACCACCGAGGCAGTCATTATTACATATTATTATAATTCAAATTAAATGAGAAGAACAATTATATTATTATAAATTGTTTGCGGCAGACTGATATTATAAAGTAAGTACTTATAGTTAAGTACGGAATTACAATTGACCCGTGCTCATACACTTATTATAAGACCTCGACACAAAAAATTGCAAAAAATGTATGGCGGAAATACCAATCTATTCATATACCATCACTATTATAAAAGAACAACAAAGAACTGCCAAAATAATCTTTATATAAACAAACCAGCTTCCGTATATCGCACTCTTAATAAAACACTAACTAAATTAACTCAAAATATGGAAGAAAGGTAATTTGAACTCTAATGCGTGACTATAATTCTAATATTATATTTGTGTTAAGTAATTGCAACAGAGTTTAAATTTGTTTAATCCGAAAAACTTAGATAGGCCTCTGTTTTATTAAGAGTGCGATATGTTCTTGTCCGCAAAACTCAAAAAGTAGTCAATAGATTGACTTGAAATTTTAGGTTTATGTGGTCGCTTCGCCACTGCCTTTGCGCCGAGTGTTGTGAGTTTCAAACCCACACGGAACAAAACTTTGTGTGTTTTACAATTAATGGTTTTTTCGAGTCTGGATTTTTTTGTATCCGTTGTTTGAATGTTTGTACAGTCCACCTCGACACAAGAATTAATACTGGTGCGAGAGATGCCTTTTTAAAAAAATAAAGAAATAGGATGATATAAAATAAAAACGTTGCGTTTAATACCAAATCCAAAAATAAAAATATCTTAACTAATTTAGGTCACAAAGTAGCACGTATGAAAGTGAAGGTTAAGCTTACTAAACTACTTATAATATGAATTTACATATACCTGTTGCCACATCTATTATCCAAGTCGAAAATAAGTGTATGGACTGACTTGAATTTTTTATAAATCGTTGCGATTAGTTACTTCTTATCCCTACGTTCTTACAGGAATGGAATATAAAAAAATATCTATTAGACTAAGCAATAGCAATGCGTAGCCGCGCTTCAATGCTTTGCCTAAATCAAAAATCAAAACCGTGACTCCATGCGCCACTGAAGTAGTCAAATCGTAACTAATATTGTAAATGCGAATGTGAGTTTGTTTGTGACGTTTTCCCGCCTCAACTACTCAACCGAACATCATGAAATTTCTCATACACATTGTCAGGAGAACAGAAAAGAAAATAAGGTACTCTTTATCCAGAAAAAATACTGTTACTAACCTAACCTAACCCACATTTTGTGCGAGCAAAGCCGCAAACAAAATTAGTAAAAAATATAAAATAAAGTTAGTTTTTTTCTAATCATCTTATGAGTTAAGAACTATAGCCTTGTAGCCGTCCAACAATACATAAAATCTGCATGTAATTGTTTTTATAACCGATACTCAATTACAAGTCAGCCAAATTTAACTGCTTGATAAATTAAACGCCTTCAGACGCACAAAAAGTAAATAACCAAACGTATATAGGTACCTATTCAGAAGTGCTACTAAAATTACTACATACACACAACACCATCTAGCCCAAACTAAGCAGAGCTTGTACTATGGGTATTAGACAATGGATAAACATACATACGAGTATATTTTTTTTTATATATACATACATATTATACCTATATTGAAAATTTAAAAGAAAATTATAAATGCGAATGTGAGTTTGTTTGTTACGCTTTCACGCCTTAACTATTCGACCGCTCATCATGAAACTTAGCATGCACGTTGTCAGGGGTACGGAATTCATCCAGAAAAAGAAGAATAGAAAATTGACATAACATTTACGCGAGCGGAGCCGCGGGCAAAATCTAGTTTGTTATATAAGTAGTATAAGCCCAATATTATAGTTTGTATGTTATGTTTTTAAAATTATATGCCATTATTGTAATAAGTATCCGTCTGTCTGTTAGTCACAACTGCTTATCTCGTTAAATACAAATGCTGTAAAGTTAAAACTGTTCACTTGTATATTATAAAATATATTTATGATTTTTATTTTTGAGAGCATAGTTTTCAATTTATGATGGCAAAATACAAAAAAGAAACATTCCTATCATATAGATTTTGATTTTGGGTTGCATAGTTTTCGACGTATAATGTCAAATACAAAAAATATATAACTCTCAAGTAATTAGATTATATCGAACTTTACGTAAATATTACTAGAAAATAATACCTATCATCGTCATCATCATCATCAGGCTATAATAGTCCACTGCTGGACATAGCCCTCCCCCAAAGAGCGCCATAGCGCCCTGTCTTCAGCTTGCCGCATCCAGCATCTGCCTGCAGTCTTTCGCAGATCGTCATCCCACCTGGTCGGAGTCATAATACTCGTACCTATGACTTTTCTAAATACCATAGTTTTTAAGTAACCAGAAAGTGTCGATTAAGAACAATTAAAGAAGCGGCAGTACTCAAGAGGCACAAATATTATTCCTAATGCTAGTTGTTTTTCAAAAACATTTGATTTGAATGTTCTTATTCTGCAAAGTATTTTAGCATCATTGGATACTTACATTTGATGATCAATTGCTTATGGTAATATTAACAGATGAAACAATAGAAACCACAACCGTTGAAATCGGTTCATTTATTTATGATATGAGCTACAATCGGAACATACAAACATACAACTTATTATATAGACTTCAATTGGCTGCTCTATAGTATGCTCTATAGAGCTCTATAGCAATAAAAAAACAATTCCATAGCAATTTTTATTTTGTTCAATGTCCAATTGTTGTTTACAAGGTTAGTCGATTATTAATCAATTATAAACAGGAATAGACAAGTAGGAAGAAGTTTGACAGCCATCTTTGGTAACTTAATTTCTGTCCTACCAGTAGCATATATTAAATATAAAAAAATTAAACAATAATATACTAAAACTTAACAACTTTGTTATATATTAGTACTAGCAACCTGCCCCGGCTTCGCACGGGTTCTTTACAGAAAATATAAATTGCCTATGTTAACTCTGAGGTGATGATATTATAGCTTTCGGTAAAATTGGTTGAGTAGTTTTTGAGTTAAATTGTTACAAACAAAACATCAATCATCTGTCCTCGTTATACATAATATTAATTTAGATTATTTTTTGAGTGGCAATTAATTTATGAGGCAAACATAACAAAAAACGCTTAGATTAGTTTCTGAATATTAGTAGTATTTCAATTGCCCGTGCGAAAAGCACTGTGTGCTTAAGTCTACTCCCGCAACTTTTAATGTTTGACTCTGCGCTTTATTAATTGTCATTCCAAACGCTATTTTTACGGGAAATTGTAGCCGTTTAAATTGGAAAGGCAATTCTGAGGGTATCATGGGAATTCTTGATATAAAAACAGTTTCACCAGTTGCCAGTTAATATGATACATTCGATCAAAAAAATTTTTTATGAAATTGACTACTTTGAGTCTTGTACCGTTGCCGTAGCCGAAGTCAAATTCGTAGCGAGGTTAAATTCGTAGCGAGGTCAAAGTCGTAGCCGAGGTCAAAGTCGTAGCCGAGGTCAAAGTCGTAGCCTCTGTTTAGAAATATTGCAAATGCTAGTGACGTCATCACTACATATTTTTAATGGCAGTTTGAATGTGGAATGGGCGGTCGCCCAGCTTCCAAAAGTGTGGCTGCTATGCCGGACGATGCCACAGCTAGGGCAATTTTTCTGTCGGATCGTACTTTTGCTAATAATAAATTTATTAAAAATGTTTTACCTGTGCCTCCAGGGGCATCTAAAAGAAACATTATACCTTCATTACTCGAAATTAATTTCGTTGCGCATTATTTTGATTTTGCTATATCTCCTAAGGTATTCATTTAATTTGCATGGTGTGAAGCGGAAAAATAATCTTCATGAAATGCTTAAGCCAACTAATGTATTTAAAATAATAAGGATTAATACCGTATTTGTGTAAATAGCTTTCCAATTACCGCTTTATAATTGTCCATTTTTTTAAGTATTAAAGTGGATATAGTATGTTATCCTTAAGAGATAGACATATGCCATCGCGGATTTTTCTGTAGACCTATATAATATACACAATTCCACCGTACATTATTTTGTTATATCTCAAAGGGTTTAGGCAGCGTTTTCGTTGAAAGCTCCCAGACGGGTTATTTTTTCCGACATCTCCAACAAATATCGTTATATTTTAGCCAATCTATACAAAAACTTAACAAATTATATACTAAAACCTTCCTCGAGAACCACTCTATCCATTGGTGTAAACAGCATGTAAATTGGTGCAGTAGTTGTTGAGTTTATCGCGAACAGACAGACAGACGCGGCGGAGGACTTTGTTTTATAATATGTAGTGATGGTCATAGGGAGTGTCCGTGAACATGGTTGCTGGAAAGCAGCTGAAAGTCGGGTAAAGTAGGTATAACTTTTAATGGCCTTATTAATTTAAAAGACACGTTTAGTAGGTAGTAGAGCCAAGCTGGTTACAGCAGGAATGGGCCGGCACGACCGGGGAAGTACTACCCTCTCACAGAAAATCGACGTGAAACAACAGTGTTTCACTGCTGTGTTTCGTTCGGTGAATGAGAGCGCCGAAGGCCTAAGCATGAAGTGACGATTCTCGCAGCTTATGAGGGATCTGCAGAGTATCCGTAGAGTCATTGTGTGGGTGGCGCGAGTCGACCCGGCGGCCAGGGAGAGCCGTAGAAACGGTGCTCTGCTGGCCGCCCGCGGTATAGTCCAGAGGCCCAACCGAGTCTAACCAACTAGGTTGGCTGCCTTATCATGCCGCGCATAATCTCGAGTTGGCTCGTCGTGCCGGATGGTGACCGGAGGGTGGGTCCCGGCGACCACTTTCGGGAGGGTACGGGGGTCCTTCCGTCCGTCGGATCAGCTATCGTCATACCATACAGTTATATGACAAAACTTGCTCTGCGCCTTGCCCCACTTTGCCGCGAGAATAGCCGCCTCTTTTTTTTTCACGTTTTCCCTTCCTTTCACTCTATGGCAGTACGAACAAAGCATTGTCGTTCAACAGCAGCCAATCGCCGTAACCCTACTGCTGCTTCCTGTGTTTTGGAGTTTATTAACATCAGAGGACTCCACGCTAACCTTAATGCCGTCCATCACCACCTGGAGACGGCTCGGCCGGCAATGCTTTTTCTAACGGAGACACAAATACGCCGTCCTGCAGACACGAACTACCTGCAACATCCCGGCTATGTGCTAGAGGAGTGTTTCCTCGCGAAAGCGAAAGCTTGTTTGTTAGGGCGGATATTTGCTGTCGCCATCTACATTGCCTAGAGGACCCTTCCTTCTCTGTCCTTTGGGTACACGTAGATCATGGCTCTTTCAGCCAAATCTACATATGCCTCTACCGATCCCATTCAGGAGACGCTGAGACAACTCGACTCTTCAATTACCTGAGTCAGGCGGCAGACGACGCGCAGGAGCGGTTTCCGAACGCTGAGTTGGTGTTCTTTGGAGATTTCAATGCCCACCATGAGACCTGGCTGGATTCTCCCAAAACAGACCACGCGGGACGAACTGCCCATGCGTTCGCTCTCACGCATGACCTGTCTCAACTGGTACTCCAGCCCACCCGGATACCAGACATTGCAGGTCAGGCGCCCTCTCTGCTCGATCTGCTGCTGACGAGTAACCCGAACCGGTACAGTGTGTCGATTCGTGCTCCTCTGGGCACCTCAGACCACTGTCTGGTTTGTGCCACAGATGTTGTTGTTACGCCCCCACGACCCGAGGAGGCAAGACGACGACTGTGGCACTACTCGTCGGCAGACTGGGATGGAATGCGGGAGTACTTCGCATCCATCCCTTGGGCTCAACGCTGCTTTGAGAACAGGGATACATCAGAGAGCACTACTGCTGTCGCTGGTGAAATCATCCTGGGTATGGAATATTATATTCCATACAGTGATGTCACGAGCGGCGGCAGGAAAAGGCCCTGGTTCGGTCGTGAATGCGCTGATGCTGTTGAACGCAAACAGACAGCGTACCGCGCTTGGACCAGGGCTCGCACTCTCCACGACCCTAACGTGGATCACCTGAAGACAGCGTTCAACCAAGCCACAAAGGTCTGCAAGAGGGCATACTTAAGAGCGGATGCCCAACGCGTCGCAAGGTTCGGCCAGGAACTCATGGCGCATCCTACGGGCAGTCGTAGCTATTGGCGCCTGGCCAAAGCCGTGCAGTCCAACTTCTGCCAGACCTTGCTGCCACCTCTGAGGTATCCGAATGGATCACTGGCTCATCGGCCGCAGGAGAAAGCAGATCTGCTTGCAAATCTCTTTGCGGCCAACTCCCGAATCGATGACTGCGGTTCGCAGCCGCCTAACATTTCCAACTGCGGCTACACCATGCCCGATATATGTATCAGGCAACGAACCGTTCGTGCGATACTGCAGTCTCTCGATGTTCGGAAAGCCAGTGGACCTGACGGCATCCCAGCTGTGGTCCTTAAAAAATGTGCAGCGGAGTTGTCTCCCACGCTTACGCGCCTATACCGGACGTTTTACGCCGCAGGCATTGTGCCTGAGGCTTGGAAGGAGGCGAACGTTCAACCGATTCCCAAAAAGGGGGACCGTTCCGAGCCAAGCAACTATCGACCCATAGCTATCACCTCGGCGCTCTCCAAGGTGTTCGAGCGGATTATAAACACCCAAATTGTCCGCTACCTGGAGGATCAATCGTTGATCAATGATCGCCAAAACGGCTTTCGGGCTAAACGATCAACGGGTGATCTTCTAGCGTTCGGCACGCACTTCTGGGGTGAGGCTATGGACAAGCACGGCGAGTCTTTGGCTATCAGCCTTGACATAGCCAAAGCTTTCGACAGAGTCTGGCACCGGTCTCTTCTTTCCAAGCTTCCGGCCTATGGCTTGCCCCCTCAACTGTCCACCTGGATTGCAAGTTTCCTGCAGAAGCGTCGTATTCGGGTCCTTTGCGACGGTCGCGCTTCCAAATTTATGCAGGTCAATGCAGGAGTGCCTCAGGGTTCTGTCTTATCCCCTACGCTCTTTCTTCTGCATATCAATGATATGTTGAAAATCTCGGCAACATACATTGTTATGCGGACGATAGTACCGTGCATGGGCGATATTTCGGACATCCTGGGGCCAAACAGGCTGAGGTTGAGGGGAAAAGGCAGAATCTTGTCGTTGAACTTGACCAGACCTTGGACCGCATCTATGAATGGGGTGCCAAGAACTTGGTCGAGTTCAACGCCAAGAAGACCCAGGCATGCGCGTTCTCAACAAAAAAGTCTCCGTTCCATCCCCTCCCTTCTCTGAAGAACACTCCCCTGGTGATACGTGACAGCCTCTCCATCTTAGGTATGGATCTTTGCCGCTCCCTTAATCAGAAAACCTATGTCGAGAGCGTCATTAAGCAAGCTTCGCAAAAACTCGGAGTTCTGAACAGGGTGAGGCGGTTCTTCACGCCTGGGCAACTGTGCCTATTGTATAAGGCACAAGTGCGCCCTTGCGTGGAGTTCTGTTCTCATCTTTGGGATGGCTCCGCGCAGTACTTGCTGGACGCTATCGACCGGTTACAGCGGCGGGCTGTCCGTATCATCGGAGATCCAGAGGTCACGAGTTCACTGGAACCTCTGCAACTCCGTATGGACATTGCCTCATTGGCATGTTTCTACAGAATATACCACGGGGAGTGCTGTGAAGAGTTATTCCACCTTATCCCGCCCTCCCCTTTCGTATCCAGAACAACGCGTGCTGGGCTCAGATGCCATCCTTACACGGTAGAGTCGATTAGAGCGCGTACCAAAAAGTTTGGGTCCTCATACCTCTGCCGAACGACCAAGATGGAATTCTCTGCCAAGGCACGTGTTTCCTTCTTTCATCAATCCTGGGTTCTTTAAGCGGGGCGTGAAAAAGCATCATAGAAGCACTTATAGAAACACAACTAAGGCTACTACGGTAAATTGCTTAGGTGACAAATAAGCTTACAGTCTACGGTATGATGGTACAGTTATCGCAGCCTTTGTAATGGGGATGGTGAAACGGGATAAAGGCCCCTCTACACAATGGCCCATGATAGGCGAGTACAGGCACGCACGATTGTGTAGAGAGCATAATAGTATGTGAGTGGTCATCGTCGCCTATAATCGTGACTAATTGGTGAATTGTCGGTACATCAAAGGAATGCGTGCCGATGATGCGCGTGTCCACGCAATCGTCCATCAATCAGTCGCACCTCAGAGGTCAAGTAAGAAGGTAGCGCTTTTTTGGCGGAAAAGCTGTGAACGTGCGACGCCAATTTAAAAAAAAACATAAATTTTGTGGAAACGTGAAAATGAAATCGCAAGCCAAAAGCTACGCAAAAAACAATAAAAGAGTTACTGCACCTTGTTCTGTTACGGTGAATAGTTAACATCCACCACCTTCTCTTCCTTCATCTATTTTTCACGACCTTTTTTTGATGCACATTCCGATAATGATGATATGTACTGAGCAAATAGATAGCAGCAGCCGCTATCACTTCGACGTCCATCTTCAACAGACGACAGTAAATAAATGTAACAGTTACGATTGTGTAGAGAGCAACCCATGATCGTGGCGATGATGGTCACTTTTTTAATCGCCCATCATGGGCCATTGTGTAGAGGAGGCTTAAGACAATGGCGGTGATATGGTCTACAATACGACTGCACGGATGACGTAGTGGTTTTAAAGTCGCCTCGCCATTGCCGCTGCACCGAGTGCTCTGGGTTCGCTTCCAACACGGGACATTTTGTGTGATGCACATTTAGTTGTTCCGAGTCTGTTCTTTCTGTCCGTTATCTGAGTATTTTTAAAGATCCCCGCAACACAGCATGTTTTCCAGGTGCTGGAGTTGTCTTTAAAGAAAAATAATTAAATTAATATCTACAGAATTGTGTCAATGTTTAAGAGGTAATACTTCACCGGTCGATCCATGCTGAAATCAGTAATACTCTGAACATTGAATTTGGCTCGCGCAAAGGCCCTTAACAGATATATGTAAACACTAGACACAAGTGTGTGTCATATCTTATCATATTAATGCAGTGGATGTTGCACAAGTAGCTCACCTACTAGACAACTGCTGACCCAAATTCGTTTATGAACAGGATGAAAGTCATTCATTGTCACACTTTTTGAAGTAACATTCATTTAACGTGTTGGAAGAATACTGTAGTGTCGATCACTGGTTGAATTCACCTCAGGAAATATACATATGTACATCCTACTACTCGCTCACAATAAGACCCCTTAATGTTCGTGTCTGTCCGTAGTGTTTATCTGTTCTGGTAGGTATTTACAACCATTTTTTAACAGGCCAGACAGTCCTATACAACGGCACTGGGTAGAAATAGCTATAGGTACACATACATAGATCTCACCACACAACGTAGCGTAGAGGTAGGTACCTATAGTGCTACCACACGGTGCCTAGAGGGCGGGCTTACTAGCACTACCGCAGATAATATAATACTAGCAATACTAATATAGACTATAAGTACATTCTGTTACTAACCCATTACTAAACAATCTATGGACTTTTTTATGTAGGTACATACCGACATTAATGTCCGAAATAAATATATTTTATTTATTTATTTGGTAAAATTAGAATTATCTTTTGAACTCCTCCTATATGCTTTATATAAATTCGTTGCGGATCCCAAGACAGTTTACTTTTCTCCAGGACTTCATAATTGTCAAAACTCGGTGTTTAGAAATTGGCTACACAGGTGTTATAGCGGTGAGAGTGCAAATTTAACTGTGCATAGGCCGGCCTATACGTATACGTATTGCTACTAAACATTTCCTTACAGAACAATTTGATACACTTTCCCCGCTCTAGATATCCAACCCGGGAACTCACAATCAATCTTAATTGCCTGGGCAATCTTATGCCGGCGAATGGATGAGGTAATCTTTGTTTTATATTTGGAGGAATTCTGCAGTGTTTATACTAAAGACATACATATTATGTATATGTCGCAACATTAGAAATAGCGAATCTTTGTGAGCGCACTCATTTATTTAATACTGTTAAAATTTGCTGGCGGTTTGAAAACAGCAGTATAACCATGTGAACTTTGTCATGAATAACAAAAATAGAGGAATATAGCAATGGTAGGGCGTTTGTGCACTACAAGGAATTTTACTGTCCGGCAGTCCGATTTTTACGGTCCGATGTGGCATGAAATAAACGGATGATCGGCTTGTGCACTTGTCCGTCGTTCGTTCGACCGTTTACTCGGATCGGTGCGACGCAGTTTACGATAGCTCTCTTTGAAACCACACGCAATGCACAAGCATAAACACATTTTTCATTGCTGTCATCTCGGATCGGAAAAATTCTCCTCCTTTTTTGAAGTCGGTTAAAAACGGCCCGGTATAGGGAAAAGTAAAATGTCGGACGGTAAAATTACATATAGTGCACAAACTAGTATATACCTACATTTATGGCGTGCCATATCGGACCGTAAAAATCGGACCGCCGGACAGTAAAATTCCTTGTAGTGCACAAACGCCCGTAGACGTAAATTATTATATCTTATATTGTTTTTAGCGTCGTACCGATATTCAGAAAGAAAACAAAGGACTACGTTTCCGTTTGTATGGATGAAACATTGCCGGCGTTGCTTCTCAGCACTTATGAAACTTTACTAAGTTTGGCGTGGCGCAGCGGTAGTGAATGCAACTGCTGTACATGCGGATCGGGCCAACAAACAGTTATTGGGTTTTTCAGTTAAGAAATCTCAATAGCAGCCCGGAGTTAGGAAGTTGGCGGTGTAAGACACCCGCGTGCCTCGGAAAGCACGTAAAGCCGTTGGTCCTGCGCCTGATCTCTCTCCGGTCGTGTCGCATTACCATCCCATCGGATCATAAGAGTTAGGGAACAGAGAGTGCACTCGTGTTTGCGCACACACTTGTGCACTATAATATCTCCTGCGTAGTTGGCCAGTGTCCGTTAAGATTGGCCGCCGTGGCCGAAATCGGTCTGGAGGATATTATTACTATTATATTATAGTAAGACTTATTTTAAGCATTTCCCACTGTAAACTAAAAGGGAGTAAAAAGACAATCTATGGAGCAGGACATGAACCTAACTGCGACATCGACAAATCGTGTCGTCGCTTTGCCAACTAAACTTCTATTCATAACCCTACGTCGAGGATATATTGTCACTTTATATTTAGACGGCCTCGATGCCGTAGTGGTTAGTGTAACTGACTGCCACGCCTGAGGTCGCGGGTTCGATTCCCGCACAAGTCAAACATTTGTGTGCATGAACATTGATGTTTGTCTAGGTCTGGGTGTTTCTATGTATAATATGTATGTATTAACAAAAAAAAAGTATATATGTATGTTTATCCATTGTCTAGTATCCATAGTACAAGCTCTGCTTAGTTTGGGCTAGATGGTATTGTGTGTATGTGATAGAATATTATTATTATATTATATTATTATTACATCTAAGGCGATGAAATCAATCACTGACGTACATAATTATGACTATAAATAGCTTATTTGTTTAGCGGCGACATAGTTTTTGAAGGTCACAGTTTCAAATCCTAAATCATGTGATGTGTTTTCCTCATTTGTAATTTACTTGTAAAACTAACAAGATACATATAGCCAGTAGGGCAAGGTACCTATAAACAGAGCTGAATTATTTTATAATAAAGAACGAGCCTAATTATTCACATTTTTAGACCTCGTTTGGCTACCTAGATATGACAACTGAGTACAGAGACATACAGTAATCATTTGGCCGACTCGAAAAACGATTCCTAGACCTTCGGATCAGCATTAAAAAGTCTGTACCTACTTTGCAATTACTGTATCGTCATACCTGTAAACCAGAAATAATTAAAATAACTTAATTTTAAAATAAATTAAACTGTCAATACTTTCATTTTCTTTTTGCCGTGTTCAGACAGACAAATAAACTACCTATTTTTATAAACTCTTTCGTAACTACCTCCTATCACTTCTCTATTTAAACATTTCCAATTTTACGTCAAAGGAATTGAGTTGATTATCCTTGACTTTGACCGAACTCAAGGCGTACGGTCACAACAAAAACTGGTGTGCTACAAAAACTATCAGTGAGAAAAGTAACTACATAATAAATACAACTTCTGCTCTGGTATTGCGCAATACGACAAAAAATATATCAATGTAATATTTAGACATAATCTAATTATAAACTTACCAATATCAAATCACAAATATACTTAGGGCCAGTTTCACAAGAATTATATTAAAGATATTCGAAATACAAATAGCATGAGGTCTCTCTGTTCTTAGGTTTAAAAAACTGTAATTGCAAGACTTTTATCCTATGGATTAACGCTATTTGGATATTGTGAAACAGTGCAAAACGTAGGCAGTATTATTTTTGCCAGCTTATTGGTATTCCTCTTCTTGATCCTCGACTGTATCTCTACGAAGGGCTAAGTAGAGAATCAGATGTAGGTCTAAGACAAAACCACATTTCGTCTTACGACTATGTTGTTAAACTATGTAATAGGCCGCGTACATTCTATAGTCTAACAAGCACATTTCAAAACTCTGGTGCTATTGAGAATTTTCAAAAATGTTGTAATGTCTTCCACACCGATTTTCGGTCATGGTGGCCCATCTCAACGGGTAACAAACCCAACAACTCTTTGATGGCCCGATCCGGGATTTGAATCCGAGTGCCGAGGCACAGCAATCGTATATATTACCGTAGTAGATAAACGCTAGTAATAACGAAGTATTAATAGCTTTTTTGTTAGAAAATTCTGATCCGAGTATTAATGCCGATGATATGACCGCCATGCCATGGGAAGTAATAAGCCATAGTCCTCGCCGGGGTCGCGACTGCATGTGAAAGTCATCCGCGCGGCCCCACCGATTACGGTTTTGTCAAGGAACACCGTGGTAGATTTAGTCGGTATTACCGGTAGGTCCATTATCATCATTACCATCTCTCTTTTACCCTGGTGAGTCCGACGTAGCCCCTCCGCCCGCCCCCGTGGACGGGTCAAAGCAGTCCACCACTTAAAAAAAAGTTAGTCAGTTATCTTTGGCTTAATCAAGTACAATTAAATATACCTACGATTACGGTTTACAATATTATAAAACTTGAACCATGCATTATGATAAAGTTGGCTAAATAACTTTTGGTAAACGGGACACAGGTTGACAACGCAAATGATGGGAGGGCGAACTCAAACTTACAGCAGGTTCAAACTGGAAAAGCGTTCATAAGAGAGAAAGCAAAAGGAAGTCGTTGGAGAAGACTTTTGTCAGGAGGCGCACTGAACTTTGAAATATATTATAACTTAAGAATAAAAACAAGAATGGAGCTTGAGGATGAAAGGGTTATTGATTGATCGATAGTACCTTTTGTTCTTGTCTTTTATTTTCTTTATAATAGAATGGTGACGAATATGCATAATTTACAGTAGGTAAACCCAAGTGTTTTGCCTCTGGATATTATATGGATCTATGAGCTATCACTCATAACATCGACCCCAGAAAACGAAAAATGGGATGAGAGGAAAGGAATAAGACAGGTGAGTGGAAGGACCGTCTTACTTACCATTTACCGGGCGCAGCGCTTAAGTAACTACTTAGGCCGGTTTTAGGTATGATAGACCAAGTTTTTAACTCATGCTTAAAATAATAATAACAGCCTTTTGTCCCAGAAGTCGACGTCAAGCCGGAATCAAGTAACAGGCTAAATTATAATAGCTATCAGATAAATAAAATATAAAAGAAATATAAAAAAAATGTAAGTTACGTATTTTAAAAATGATAGGCATGTAAAAAAAACAAAAATGTCTACACCTGCGACGGTCTTTTCACTGCAGATATTTACGTTTTGAATTATTTTTATTTTCTTTTGTTATATAATCTCGAAAATGCTTCTTTAAACTCTCGATTTTTGTCGATTAGGTATTCGAGATTACAAAACCAATAAAAATAATACAAAAATTAAATATCTGTAGTAACAGTAGTGAAAATACAGGCTGTCCAGTGGGACAGCCTATATCACTGAGAAGAGACCCGTGCTCTGCCACTGCAGAGCACGGGTCTCTTCTCAGTGTGAGAAGGGTAAGGCCATTGTACCACGCTGGAAGTGCGGGTTGACATACTTTACATACCTTTGAGAACATTATGAGGAACGCTCAAACATGCAGTTTTACTCACGATCTTTTCCTTCATCGCGAAAACGAGTTCGTCGCGATTTATTTTAACTATCTTGAACCGTTGAAGTCATCAACGTCATTGCCAAAAAACTTATATTTAAGTATAGAACTAATGTTTCAAATTAAATGGTGATTTATACCTGTAGTTGTGAATATCTGCACGCGATTATGACATTATTACATTGTACCACGGACGAGTAAAATAAGACATTGTACGCCATTGTTTTTTAAATGAGAAATACTTATACTTACGAATACAACTATGGCCATATTTTGTAATGATATACATAGTTATTTTTAGATGGTTTCAACGTTGAATTTAATGGCCATATTATTTTTACATTCGGCAGTAGTTTTGAGACTTAGACGTTTCGCTGGTCCAATATTACAAGGTACAATGTTACATTTTGAAAAAAATTAGTTGTATATATTGCATGGTTCTATATATCATTCCTTTTTGTTTAGACTAATATAGTAACAGATAGAAGCACTTACCACCTCACAATATTAAATCGCAAATAGTAAGTTACTTTTTAAGTTATTTTTACTGATATGCAAATTTTAAACCTCATTTCCCCAAAGTTAAACAAAAAACATAGAACCTAGTAATAGTGAGCCAGTCATTTGTCTTTTAATCCTAATCTAGTTTATATTCTTTACAGACAAAATCAGGTCTCCAATTTGAATAATTCTTTCGTTCTTAATGAGTAAATTCCACTTTCCAGGATCCCGAGTGTTGGGCCAGAGATTTAAATATTTTCTTGTCTGCTAGGGTCAAACATAATAATTATAGTCTCACAGAGTCAAAATAGCTATATCGTGACAGCCTCTCCATCTTAGGTATAGATCTTTGCCGCTCCCTTAATCCCAATCCCAAAACCTACATCGAGAGCGTCATTAAGCAAGCTTCGCGAATACTCGGAGTTCTAAACAGGGTGAGGTGGTTCTTCGCGCCTGGGCAGCTGTGACTATTGTATAAGGCACAAGTGCGCCCTTGCGTGGAGTACAATTCTCATCTTTGGGATGGCTTCGCGCAGTACTTGCTGGTCACTCTCGACAGGTTACAGCGGCGGGCTGCCCGTATCATCGGAGATCCAGAGATTGTCTCATTGGCATGTTTCTACAGAATATACCACGGGGAGTGCACTGAAGAGTTATTCCACCTAATCCCGCTCTCCCCTTTCCTATCCAGAACAACGCATGCTGGGCTCAGATGCCTTCATAACATGGTAGAGTCGATTAGAGCGCGTACCAACAAGTTTGGGTTCTCATACCTCTGCTGAACGATCAAGGTATGGAATTCTCTGCCAAGGCACGTGTTTCCTTCTTCCTTCAATCTTGGGTCCTCTAAGCGGGGCGTGAAAAAGCACCTCAGGCCGTCAAAGTAGAGACCTCAACATTGCCTTGGCTGCAATGAGGACGGTGTAGAGGCCACTGCTCTTAGACCACACGACTGCTTACAATCAGGCGGAGTGTGGTCATTTTGACGAGCAAAATAAAAAAATAATAATAATATGGTTTCAATAGGTCAAAAAAATCAATGGATGCAAAAGGACAATTACTTACTATTACCTAATAAAAGGCACACACACCTACTACCTACCTATTAAAGGCATTGTACGTTTGAATAAATGTTGGTTACCTAAGTACCGTTTAACGGAGACATAAAATATTTTACAATAATTATAGTGTGACTAATTGTCAACCAAACACAGCCCGCAATAACAATGGGATGAATATCTTTTGTTTTCAAACGTTTTACAACGACCGTGGACGGGCCGCGTTTGTTACCTTTCTCCATCTATAGCTATTCACTGTTGTTTGTATTTAACTTATTTACCTACGTAATTAAGGCAGTCCGATTAATTTCTCTCCATGCAAATATTACCAAAATAATGTGAACATCTATTCTATCAGATGCTAGTTCCGTGTGATGTAAATTGATACGTCAGATACGATTTAGATAAATTTATCACGGGTGTAGAAATGTTTTTCGCAAATTAATCTGATAAATCTATGTATCATGAGTGCTACACGAGAAGCTAAATAAACATCAAATCACATGCGGAACGGAACGTTGATAAATCAGAGATTAGTTGCGTTCGAAATATCATGACGTTTGCATGTATATCGTGCTCCGGCTGTGTTTAAATTCGATAGTACAATACTTTTAATTAACTCAATTGACAACTAAATATAAATAAACAGTCGTTAGTGGCAATTCGACACAATTTTAAATAGATAACGATTAAGTTCAAGTTCATGGTCGCCATTCAAGTCTTTTGAATGTACACTGTCACTTGTCAACTTTTTGTCAACTGTTGTCAGTCGGTCATTCGATGACGTTCGGTTCAAACGTGTGTGATAATACGTCCGCCGGTACGAGAGAGCAATTTGCATGAAATTGCGTTTATTCAATTACACACTATCTTATTACACTCGTACAACGGTTGTATGAGAAGCGAGATGGCCGATCAGCGTCGGACACTGTGATTCTTTGCCACTGTTGTATATTTATAAAAAAAAAGTTGCGAGACGCGGCATAGTTGCCGAGTTCGCATTGTTTTGATATTGCAGTTTTCTGTGTGAAACATTTAAAACTTTGTTGTGAAAATGAAAGGGCCACACGGCAAGGAGGAGACTTCGGATGAGGAGTCGGGATTAGGATATCAGAATACATTGGTGAGTACATAAAACTTAGTAAAAGTAAACTTTCTTTTTCTAGAAAATAAGTGGTGCTAAGTTTTTCCTAGTTTATAAAACGGTGCTGGCCTATATCTGTACACGCCGTTTAGGTTGCAATATTTAACGTAATATTTCATTGATGAATGGCATTGAGATAAACTTTGTTGATAAGTTTTGATATTTAGTTAAATTACTATTTATAAACACAATACTTCTTTTCAGTTCAGTGTATCTAATACACATAATATGAAACATAATTAGGCTGCTCAGTGATTTTTCTTATACATTAATTTTATAAAGAATGAATATTATTTACTTACAAACAATAACTTATTAGGTATGTTCTTGATTGTCATTTATTATATTAGCATTATTCTTATTTATTAAATGTTTATAAATATATTCTATTTCCTTCAAAATCAGATTTATACATTACTAAATGATGAATTGGCCATTTATGCATAAAACTAGCAGGCTATCTCTAAGGCAGGTAATTTAATTTTGAATTGAACTTAAAGAAGAAAATATGAAAACATAACTATAACTAACAAAGTAAAATATTTGATATTTTGCTTCTAATGGGCTAATCTTATCATTTGTATTAGCTTATCTATTTGCATATTATTAAATATTTCATGCCTTGACCACTTCTATGCAATCTTATAAAACCAATTTCAAAAACTTCTAAGTTATACAATACAACTTTGTAATCTATGCCTATTTTATAACAATACTTCAACTGTGAGTGCAGTTGAGTTGCATAAGTAATTTGACCTCTTAAATAAACATTAGTCATTACAATTACATTCCTTTGCTTCTAATTACATATAAGAATGTATCAAACATTCTTTTGCTAATACAGTTTGTAGACCTAGATCTTTTCACAAATTTTTATTGTCTATGTCAAATACAGTCTATGCGTAATAATGGTTTTTAAATTTGTTTGCCTTGACTCAAAATGTATTGTTATTGATGATCTAAAATACCTTGTAATGAATAACATAAAAAATAACTAAAAATGTTACGTAATTGCTTTAATATGTAAAAAACTAATATAAGCTGTTCATTCCGTATTAGGCAAAGTTGCATTCCAGCACCTCTTATTGTAATGAGCATGATCCGTCTATGTTTCACACCATGTTTACGCATTATTAATCACAGTGTTACAATAAATTATTAATAATTTATATTATTTCTGTTATATTTTGTGTTATGTAAATTAGTTGTTATTATTGTACTTAATCATTGCTCTGTGAATCATAGCCATAACAAAGATAAATTCCTTTAATTAGCAAGTCTGTTTGCTCATCTCTGGAGTCATCAAAGTTCTTTATTCTTATTATTTTGATTACTATTACTAGTATCACATATAATAATATCTTATATTACAAAATCTTTTATAATGTTATATTTTACAGTAAGGAACTACATACAAGATCTTAAAGTGAAGTAAAATATTTTGATAGCGTTTTTGGTCTGCGGTAACACAAATATGTGGGATATAACATTGACATAAGATTGTTGACGTCTTGCAACTATCTTGTTTGCGAAAAACACAAAAGTGTTTCAGTGATATGACATGCAAAGGTTATTTAATATGCAAACAATAAATATTAGACTAAATAGATAATAAGTGATAGTGATGTTTGTTTTTATTTTAACTAGCTTGATAATTCCTAATGAGTTCTCAGAGAGTACAAAAGTTAGGTGTTTCATTGAAATTAAAATACTATATACGGATTTTATCGCGTTGTTTATTTGACACGATAAAATCCGTATATAGTAGTTTAATTTCAATGAATAACATTCGCGTAAACAGAAGACAATATTAGGTGTTTCAGTCAGGAAATTCACTAAAGCAGCTCAAATCTTGTACTGTGACCAATAAAAATGGTAGACTGACACTCTGTTATGTAGCATGTAAACCTTTAATGGCATTAAAGTTTAAGTTTCCATGTTACTTTCATAAGGCTGAGAGAAATTTATAACACTCAACATTTTGACAGACACAAGGGAACCGTCTTAACAGTTGAGAGATTATCAAGAAGCAAAATTTTGTGTGATCTGTAAATATATGTATGTTCCAAATTTGACTATTTTTTGTGATTGTTATGTGAGGCACAATAATTAATTGCGCACCACTTCAAAAAAAAAATTTTTAAATATATTTGTGTACTCAAAACTATATGTCACCCTGCTATACATAAACATATAATTTAAATAAACATACCACGCTATTCTGTATTTACTACGATCATTAATATACCTAAACATGAAAATAACAAAACAATTTACAATTCACTTGCTCATGAATAAACGGTTCAGAACCTCAGTCGCCATTAATTATTCGCTATTTATTAGAACAAGCTCGAGCCGAACTGTTCCCGAAATTTCTATATGTCGGACAACCACATGTTGCGTTAATCTTAGAATGTGGCCCAAACTTAGCACTTACATAAGTACTCACGATCTTTACAAGCCGAAAGGGTACGGAGAAAAATATTACAAAAAAAAAATCACTTGAATTAACTCCTGTGTCGCGGAAGACCTCGCAAACATTCAAACAACGGACAAAACGAATCCGTATGGGGATCGAACCCATAGCCCTTGGCGCAATGGCATTGGTGACACGACCTTTTAAACCATTACGCTATCCGTGCCATCAAGAGCAGTTTCGTAAGCTTTGTTCTAGGCCCCAAGTAATATTAAAAAACAAGACTAGAGACTTAGAAGAAGTCTACCAGGCACATATTTAGACTCCGTATTATGATTGATAGATAATTTATATAACACTTTGCTTTACACGGAAATGGGACGCGGGACCTCGTGACCACTCGCTAATATATATGTAGTGCTTCCCCGTACGAACCGTCTTAATTATACCATCATCAATTAATTGGCAACAGTGCTTCCACTTAAAGATTATATTACTTATTTGGCCGTGGGCTTCTGACAGCTGCAAAAACTTGTCGGGTTAATTTAGATGCAAGTTTGCTGTTCTATTTCCGATGACAAAAAAAAAGAAAAGAAAATGCTACCTACGCCTTTTTAAGCATATTGCGCACACGCAGCAATGTGATGTTCGGCTTAGTTAAAGTTTATACCTATGTAGGAGTGCAGAAAGCTTAAATAAAAAATATAGGAATTATAGAGAGTTCCATCGTCATGCATTATACAATATTAAGGACATACCATTACATCGTTTTTGTGATATTAATCTGTATAACATTACTATGGAACCCTCTGTACGCGAATCTGTGTCGTACTTGACCGGTTTTTACGGATATCAAGGAATTGGAAACAACGGACGTTTTGCGGAAGGAACATTTTGCACACTGTAGATATTTTGGAAAGTGGACATTCTGCGACTGAGCGCTGACAACGTGTGTGCGAAATTTTATGTTGATACGTTCTGTAGTCAAGGCTTGATAGCGCAACAAACGAATAAACAAATTCACATTCGCATTTATAATATTAGTTTCGATACTAATGTTCTGGGAAGTTCCTATTCCTTGGATTATAACTATAGGAGTATTTAGTTCTTTATCATCTATTGCGATTTGCCAAAGATATAAATAAAAATGCGATAAGAATAGCCAATAACCGGTTATACGCGGTCACGGTTATTGTCGTTCGATTAAAGGCATGAGTTTTGAATCGCCATAAATATTTATGGCAGTTGTTAAGAACAAGCCGTCTGAAAAATTCTATCGTTCGTATCAATTGGTATACGTTATCGGCTACGATATAATTATGGCTAATAAAACCTGAGGTACACACGGCCACACATCAAGTTAGACACCCTATATACGCATAACTACGCTACATACAAAATAGAGAGTTGTTGGAAAAGGACAGTGCATAGTGGTGTCGATGTAATGGTAAAGATAGAGCGTAACAAAAATATAACGCATTTTATCGCACGATTCGCAGCGTTCAACTTTTAAAGTCGGCTCCAGACGCTTGGCAAACAACGGCAAATAGCGAACGTCAAACATCAAACGCGAACATGTGGACGAGTGTTTGTTTGTTTGCCTATTTTTGTTTGTGTTCGCCAGTGTTCGGCATCGGTGTCGGTTTTTCATCACAAATCAAAGGATATTCGTCAAACAGTTTGCGATGTCTACAATATACTGGCACGTTCGCCAAACTTGAGGTCGCTTTTTTGTGTTGGGTGTTTAGCGTTTGCGACAAACTCCAAGCGTGTGGAGCCGGCTTTATAGTTCAAAGTCCAAACAGTCTAGGTTGATGTGTCGCTGTGTGTACATACATCACGCATGTTTATTCATTTAAGGGTTAGGCAAAAGTGTATCACAGCCATATTTGGATAGTTTAGATGTCACGTAATATGAGGTAAGCATAGTGACGTCTATCGAACACGATACCAGCCTGCGTATATTCATTATGTAGGATCCTAGTTTTGAATCCCAGTTTAATATTTTTGGCGTTGGATCCCATACTATTATCCTACGTATTATGACATATATGTCTTAAAGCGTCCAATGCTTTCTCGACAATATTTGTTTAACGGACCGTTTACCGTTAGTTGTTAAACATAGTGTAGAAACATAGTTATTATCGGGTAAGACTGACTATTGTATTTTATTATTATTGATTTATATTTTAGACTATAAGTAATTATGAATTTATTTGACATTGACTACGTAAGTTTTAAATTTTATTTAATTTGTATTTTTTTTTCTCTTATATGGATTTTATCTGAAATAAAGTTATTATTATTATTTGTTTCTCTTTCACGGGTATATTCCTAATACGTTAGGAAAATACCCGGCCTTTTGGGAGGCTTACACGAAGACATGGGTCCAACGTGAAGAGGCCCTTCGAGAGTTTTATTATTATTATTATAGTTGAGGGGTTGCAGAAAGTCAAAATCTAACGAATACTACAAAGTATAAGTAAAAATATTACCCTAACTCAACTAAACACGGAATTTCTATTGTTAACAGCGTTATTTACGCAATGTGATCGAACCCTCGACTCCTCTTTTATATTAACCACTAGATGTTCCCGCGGTTTCACCCGCGTTTATCGTTACTGCGCCGTGCCCGTGGGTCGTAGCGTGATGTTATATAGCCTATAGCCTTCCTCGATAAATAGGCTATCCAACACTAAAAGAATTTTTCAAATCGAACTAGTAGTTCCTGAGATTACCGCGTTCACCCAAACAAACAAACAAACTCTTCAGCTTTATAATATTAGTATAGACTAGCTGTTACCTGCGACTTCGTCCGCGTAGATTTTAACTAAAAAGTGTTTGTCTCCGCGGAACCCTATTTTTTTTCTAAAATCAATGTAGCCTATGTTACTCCTTATAACATCAGCTATCTGCCAGTGAAAGTCCCGTCAAAATCGGTTCAGCCGTTTCGGAGATTAGCCGGAACAAACAGACAGACAGACAAAAATTGAAAAAATAGATGCTTTCGCCTATGTTGCTTATATACATTCATATGCATTAGATAAAAAGCTGTTATTTTGACATTACAAACAGACACTTCAATTTTATTTATTTGTATAGATTAAGCTACCTTCGCTTATAATAATATGAGCTCTATAAATAAACTATGCCACTTCTGGGTACGGACCTCTTCTCAGTGTGAGAAGGTGCCATAGGCTACGCCACGCTGGCCCAGTGCAGGTTGGCAGACTTCACATTATCTCTGAGAACATTGTATAGAACTCTCAGACATGCAAGGTTCCTCAGAATGTTTTCCTTCACCATTAACCTCCCATCCAATCCAGTTATCAAAAATACAAAAATATAAAAATGCTATTCAAACAAAAGTAGACTATCGTAAAAAAAATTGGGGCAGTCTTTGGGGACTGCCGATAGAAGTGAAAACTTTAATCCTTGATCATAAACACTTTATAAACAAAAAATAAGCACAAATACATTCAAATGTTCAGTTTCTATTGAATAACATAAACAAAGTCAATTGGTACATTCTATCTATTAATTTTATTATATACTTTCATACACACACATACAAATTTATAAATAATATTTACCTACTAATAAACAAATGCACACGCACTGAGAGACAGATAGTGTGTTAGAAAGAAACAATATTAATTCAAAAATGGAAAGCCCGAACGATGACGCGAGTTCCATGATTTTTGTTCACCCAAGAAGTGCTCAACGAGTCTAAAAAAGTTTTCACTTCAAAAATTTACGTTTTAAATAGTCTAGTTAAGCTCGGATGCCGGCGCGCATTCTAGAGTTGGCGACTTAGAACGCACATAACTTTGAAAAGTCGGAAATGGGTTCGAACTCGAGACCTCTGCGTGGCAATCCAACAGTCTCTCACTAGGCTACCGCTGCATAGCCTTTGAAAAAGGGTAAGCAGAACGTCATGAAAAGATCTTTTGAAAACAGATTAATGTTTTATTAATATTAGCCTTGAACAAAGGCTTGTTATTCTTTAGGTTTCTCACACAATGTTCATTTGAAATTAAAATTGTACAGTTTCACGATCACTTAAAGAACTTTCTAGATGTTTCTGTGTATCTAATACCTATTATTTGTCATATTACCGTTCTCTGTCTTGTATAATATAATTATTACTAGCTTTTGCCCGCGGCTTCGCTCGCGTTAATTTAGAATTTAACAATCAATTCGGGTTGTACTCTGCTTGTAATAATATAATTCAATCATGATTCGAAAGACACGTGGCGCCATCTATTATAATAAGAACGTTTTTGTTGTTTTCCTTGGGAACAGTAATTTTTTTCGGGATGAAAGGTAGCCTATGTCCGTTTCTGTACACTTGACAACGTATATGCAAAATTTCAGGACGATCGGTTCAGTGGTTTAGGCGTGAAAAGGTAACACAAACAAACTCATTTTCGCTTTTATAATATTAGTTAGGATTACGATTAGGATTGACTAGCTGACCCGCGCAACATCCTCTGCTTCACATAAGAGAATTTTCCCCGTTTATGCAACATTTTTCATTGCTGCTCCGCTCTTATTGGTCGTAGGGATGTTATATAGCCTATATATATATATATATAGCCTATATATATTCCTCGATAAATGGGCTATCCAACACTAAAATAATTTTTCAGTTCGGACCAGTAGTTCCTGAGATTAGCGCGTTGAACCAAACAAACAAACAAACTCTTCAGCTTTATTATATTAGTATAGATTGTTATAGACTATAGTGGCAAAGTATATTTAAAAAAATCGGGTATTTGAATTTGGCTCATGACCTCATGAGATACAGCCCACTGATAGACAGATGACCGGATAGCAGAGGTTTAGTAAAAGGGTTGGTACCCTTCAGGGTGCTAAGTAAACCTAAAAAGACAATTTGCTATAAAACGTGTTCTACATACATATTTTCACGCTTCTTTCGCAGAGGGATAGGCAGAGATTAATAGTTACTACGTTCTTTCACTTTTGTTACGTTTTTTATGCCAGCTATCTTATATTCTATTTTATAAGCAAGATAGTAAACCTAGTTACCTACGTCTCGCCTTAGAGTTGCTATGCTATAAACATGTTTGTATCGGTATAGCGTTGCGGTAGAATCGAGTTTGTAGATTAATCGATACCCGATAGATGTTGTTCTGCCCTCCTGATCGCAGCGACGCATAGCGGGTCCAATTGTAAATCTATACCATCCAGGGACCCACATAAACAAACACAAAACATTTTAACAAATTCTGTCCAGCCGTTAGGGAAGGCTTTATTGACGTACAGGCGTACAAAAGAATTGTATGTATAATAAAGATAATAAGGTTGAAGAGTTTGTTATTTGTTTGAACGCGCAAACTTCTGAAACTGCCAGTCCGATATGTAAAATTCTTTTCGCATTTGATACCGGAAATCTTGAGGTATATTATAGGCGATATAACATCACGCTACAAGCCACGACAGTGAAGCAGTAATCGTAAACGTGGGAGAAACCGCGGGGGACAACTAGTGTTCGATAAAAATGCTCGACTGAAACCGTTCGGTATAGTTATGCGCATAATTGCATATTCGAATAGAGTTGTGCTCGATGCGATACCTACATTGAATGGTCAAGGACGCGTCTCACGCATTTGTCTAAATTGTCTAGTATAAAAGCGAATGTAAGTTTTTTTGTCTGTTTGTTACGCTTTCACGCCATAACTACTCGACCCATCATCATAAAATTTCTCATACACGTTGTCAGGGGTACAAAGAAGGATATGAGTAGGTACCTTTCATGTAGAAAAAAGTAGTATACCCGAGAAACAGATTTTCATTGACAAAGTCTACGCGAGTAAAGCCGCGGACAAAATGTAATCTCAACTAAAATTATAAATGTGAATGTTTGTTTCTTTCTTTGTACCGCTTTCTCGCCTTGACTACTCGACTGATCATCGCGAAATTCAAACACGTTGTCAGGTCTACGGTAAAGGACATAGGGTACCTTTTATTCAAAGAAAAAGCACTGTATCCTATCGAAGCCGCGGGCAAAAGCTAGTCTTTTTTTTTATTTTTTTTTATTTTGCTCGTCAAAATGACCACACTCCACCTGATGGTAAGCAGTCGTGTGGTCTAAGAGCAGTGGCCTCCGCATCGCCCCCACAGTAGCCGAGGCGATGTTGAGGTCTCTACTTTGACGGCCTGAGAAGATGCTTTTTCACGCCCCGCTTAAAGAACCCAGGATTGAAGGAAGAAGGAAACACGTGCCTTGGCAGAGAATTCCATGCCTTGGTCGTTCGGCAGAGATATGAGGACCCAAACTTTTTGGTACGCGCTCTAATCGACTCTACCGTGTAAGGATGGCATCTGAGCCCAGCACGCGTTGTTCTGGATAGGAAAGGGGAGGGCGGGATAAGGTGGAATAACTCTTCAGAGCACTCCCCGTGGTATATTCTGTAGAAACATGCCAATGAGGCAAAGTCTAATATAATTCGTATGCATGGATGGCGTAGCGGTAAAAAATTATATGATTCACAACAGGTTGTTTCGAGTCAGGGTGTTCTCTGTCCGTTGTAGGAATGTTTGTAAAAGTCCCCCTCGACCCAGGACTTATTCCTAGCGCGGGTGATGTCTTTTTTCAAGATCACGTCTGTAGTGCAATAGACAGGATTTGAACCCACAACCTCTCGATCGCAAGTTCAATGACTCCATTAGGCTAACGCCGCGCCGCTTCTATTGTTTTCCTTCGACAGACTGTTTGTTTACCCACGTACATATTAAACGAGATGGGTGTAAAACCCAGGATTCAACCTCTTCGTCTTAAATGTAAAAGTATTTTGCCATTTAAAATACATGTGACCTTGTGACCCCTATATCTCGGGGGTCTTTTGACCCACAGGCCCCACCTCGACCAAGGTATGATCCCAAAGTGTTTGCACACCAAGTTACAAGTCAATCGGTCCAGTGGCTCTGGAGTTATGCCTGTCACTAACAGGCAGACACACAGACCCACATAGTGTTATCATTATCCTCTGTAGAAGACTCTCTGAAGAAGACTGAAAGGTTAATAACGCTTGTTAAAAGGATGTTATAAAATATGTCGAGATAAATGCTCTCCATAGAAAAGTCATATTTGCAGGTAAATATTATGCCTTATCTAAGCTGGCTCATTAACGCGTTGCCCTCAATTGAGTCTCATTACATCTTATTATTGCTTATAAATTAGGCGAGAGGTGTTAAGTATACGTTAATGAGAGTGTTGTTATTACTCATTAGCTTTTCATTAGTCTTAAACAATACTTTTTACAAAACTAATAATGTCATTAAGGTGAGTCCACACCTGTCCACGCGCACGAACCGTGCACGCTATACAGCTCTATGGCTACCGACGCGTAACATTATGGGCGAACGCGTGTCGCGAACAAATGCTTAAAAGTGTCCATACATTATTCTCACGCTAATAGTGTGTACATAATTTTAAATTATAGATATCTATGTATATATCGTTATACTTATTGGCTTCCGAACGTCACAATAACAGGCTCCAGTGGAAGATCAGTGCCTGGTTCTTGAGACCAGGCAAATGCTGAACTAGAGTCCTGATTGCTGCAGCTGTGGGACGAAAGTCAGAATGTTTATTGAGTATCTTATGTTACGGTGTTTTTATTTTTATACACATTGTGCCAAGCTGTATTGCAATAAAGATTTCTTTCTTTCTATGTTCAGGGGCACGCGAACCGCACTGCATGTGTTTGTAAAAGGAAACTAGCTCGCGAACTGCTTGCTAATCTTTCGCGAATATGATCAACACTGTCCATAATATGTTCGTAAGATGCACGCGAGCCGCGCTGTTGGTGCTCGTAGTGTGGACCCGTGTTTAGACAGAACTTCTCTTATGTGTACGGAACAAGCCATCTGTGCAGGAGATATTATAGCGGACAAGAGAGTGCGCAAACACAAGTGCACTCTCTATTCCCACACTCTCAGTCCGATAGGATGTTTTTGACATAAGGTGTAGCATATGGTACAGGAGTAGCAGTTTCTTATGTAGAGCAGTTTATGTATGCAGAAGTAACATCTTCACAACTTTTAATTTGTGTTATCTATATATTAATACGTGAAGCGAAAACTTTGGATCCCTTTTTACGAAAATTGGGCGGACGGAGGAGTATAAAATTTCGCACACTTATAGTTTGTACAGAGAAGAAGTGACGAATGGTAATATTTTTTTTAAATTATGCGTAAAAATACATTAAATTAATGCAAAAACACTACACGCACACAACCATGCATTTGACACACGCAGTTGAAGCGCGTAAGTATGGTTACATATATCAATATACGACATATTTCAGCAGTATCTTACAGGCTAACTCTGGTCGAATTTCGAGCACTAGGCGACCGCTAGTATGAGTAAATCGCTGATTTCAGCATGAATGGGCCGGCTCGACCGGGGAAGGACTACTCTCTCACAGAATATTGACGTGAAATAGCAGTATTCCTACTGTTGTGTTTCGTTCGGTGAGTGAGAGTGCCGGAGGCCCAATCAGCCCTTTCCCCCATCCCGCTCCTTCTCCTTCCCACTTCATTTCCTAACGAGTCGGCAACGCGCAAGTGATGCCTCTGGTGTCGCAGGCGTCCATAGGCTACGGTGAACACTTACCATCAGGTGGGCCGTATGCTTGTTTGCCACCTTAGTTGTATAAAAAAAAGCAATGTCTATTGCTACTCTTCTTTAGTAATATTATAAAGAGTATATTATATGAGTTTATTTGTTTGAACGCGCAAGAACTACTGGTTCGTATTTTAGTGTTGGGTAGCCCATTTATCGAGGAAGGCTGTAAGCTACAGAACATCACGCTACGACCAATAGGAGCGGAGCATCAATGAAATGAAAAATGTTGTATGACAGGGTAAAACTCTCTTATGTGAAGCAGACGAAGTTGCGCGAGTCAGCTTGTATAACATAAGTGAAAAGTTTTTAATGTAAAACTTGGCATTGAAATTGTAATACAGGTCGTTACATCTCACAAATCTTAGTCGTCAGGGGCAGGAAACAGATTATTTAGTTGACGACTAACAGTCCAGCTGACGACTGAATACCGAATGTGATATTATTTATATTTATTGTAGTACTGACCTTATACTAGCTACTGTATGTATTGGATGAATGGTTCTTTGGATAGTGAGGTCTGTGTTGAGAATGTCTATGAAGTTAAGCAACGTAACTGCGGTTGAATTTAAGATAGGTGGCTATTATGTCTCAAGTCCAATTTCAAATATTGTATTTCTATAAAAAAAATCTAGTATTATATTTGGACAAGTCAAAAATTTCAAAAATTGTCATATAATAGAATATGAAATTATTACAAAAAGGAAATCTGATGCGTGTTATTAGGTAAGTGTGATGTCGGATTAGGTTTTCATATAAAATTGCTGCCATTATGTATTTTATAGTTCTATTTTAATTTATAATAATTTTACAAAGTTGTAATTTGTTTAGCTACTTTTTTGCTATGTGTACCACATAATAGCAAAAGAAAGAGCTTTAAATTAATGCCAAACCTTGAACTGCTAAGAATTTTCTTACTCATAAAATGCTTCTGCTTTGTTCAATAGTCTTCTCCCTAGCTTTCATTATTGCCAAGTCACTTGGGGTCGTCTTTTCTGGTCTAACCGGATTTGACTGGATATCAGTTCTTACACGGAGCGGCTGCCACCTGACCTCCGCAACCCGAAGGCCAACGATACCCTAAGGCTTGACCAGTGTCAGGATATAGGATATAGGGCACTGACTTCCCAATAAAGACTGCCATAGATGTTCATGGCAGCCGGGACCAACGGCTTAACGTGCTCTCTGAGGCACGGACCTGGCGACAATTGTCAATCAATACGCACATAATTTCGAAAAGTCATATAACTTCCGAAAGTCAGACGTGCGCGACGTGGGTTCGAACCCGAGACCCTCTGCATTGCAGTCTGTTGGTTTCTCCACTGAGCTATCGCTTTGTTCAATAGTTAGCTACTTATATTTCTGACTGTAGCTTCATAGTTGTATAAAGCACATATATAATTACTTTCGCAATAACATAAGTAGGTACCTATATTTACTATGGGTGTTATTTAAATGGTTAGCATAGTATTGGTATTTTTGTAAGCAGAAAAATATAATCTGTGAGCAGAAATAGCTAATTGATCAGCAACTCGTGGCCAGCAAACTTTAAAGAGTTCAAACTAAGTCGACGGAGCCCCGCTTCGCGGGGCTCCTATTTTTGGGTGGGTTTAAAAAAAGGAACCTAACATAACCTAACACTTCCGAGACGGAAGGCAGTGATTTGAGCCGTATAGATGGTCGTTATGCTGTGCAATATTTGCTGACCAATTAGTATTTTTGAAGATCATTATATTTAATCCCTATTTACTATTAAACAAATGCTTTAAATGGCAGCGTAAAATCACAATATTTTTTCTTATTTAGAGTTTTTTATGTAGGTGAACCGCATCATAAGTACTTATTATTATTAACAAAACATTCACTAGTTATAACAATAACACATTATACACTAAAATATTATAACATATTACTTAAGCATTCCTTTAGAGTTCTTAAGATAAAGTTATTTATTTGTACAATTTTATAACGCAAATGATAGGATTTGAACTTGAAACCGCACCTTGAGACATGTGTTTGTTACTATAGTGACACGACCGCTGAGCGAATACCTACTTTTTTATATACAGAATGATTTTGAAATCGTGTAAGTCCTTTTAACCACGCATTCTACTGGTGGTATAGAATAAGCCTGACCATATTTATTTTAGAATTATTTTTTTGAAAAATTAATATACATTTTTTTTTCGTGAAATGGTTTCCGATAGTCATAATTATGTTAACCACCCGGGCAATTTTTAACATATCAATAATTAATGTTGTAAATAATAACGGGCGGTCCTTTTTATTGCCCCTTATTATTTACATCAGTTATTGTAGTTATTTTTTTAAAATTAGTAATATATTAAGATTGTGTCGGGTGGTTAACATTTAACTATTTGAAACCATTTCACGAAAAAAATCGGTACATTAATTTTTCCAAAAACATAATTCTAATAAAAAAGAATATGGTCAGGGTTATACTATATCACCAGTAGAATGCGTGGTTAACAGGAATTACACGATTTCAAAATCAACCTGTAGGTATATTACTAGTAATTTGTGTTTCAAATTACTAGTATGCTTGTTAACCTCCAGCTAAGCTACACTGCTTGTATTAGGAGTGGATGCACGTCAGTAGTGCAATGGATGGGGTTCGAACCCGCGACTTCTCGATCGCAAGTCCAATACCTTATCCATTGGGCTACTGCCTCTTTTTAGTTTTCTAATAAGTTTAAGAACTACATACTCCACGGATGGGCAATGGTTTAAGTGGCAGCTTCGCCACTGTCACGGTAATACTAGCTGTGCCCGCGGTCTTATCCGCGTCAGTGGTATTTGGGTTACTGCGCCGCTCCTGTGAGCCGTAGCGTGATGTTATATAGCCTATGTCCTTCCCAGGGTCTCAGGTTATCTCCATTCCAAATTTCATCTATATCAGTCATCTATTCATCTAGTTCAGCGGATTGACCGTGAAAAGGTAACAGACAGACAGACAGACAGAGTTACTTTCGCATTTATAATATTAAGTAAGGATTACCGTGGCACTGTTGCAGCGCCGAGTACGATGGGGACAAAAAATTGTGTGATCCCCAAATAGATGTTCTATTTGGGGATCACATAATCTTTCACCCAGTCTGGGTGTTCTTTTTGGTCGTTGTTTGAATGTTTGTAAAGTCCCCCGTGAGACAGGAATTATTAACCTCTGAGTCTCCTTCAGACGTTAATGAAAACACTATGGTGTGTCTGTGTGTCTGTCTGCTAGTGACAGGCATAACTGCGGAACCACTGTACCGATTGACTTGTATCTTATCTTATCTTATGTGGGGGCCAGTAAGTGCAGACCGGCGACACTTCGACCCAGTGGGATCTTTTGTGTCGACACTCTCCCAATAACGACTGCCATAGATGTTCATGGCAGCCGGGACCAACGGCTTAAAGTGCTTTCCGAGGCACGGAGCAGGCGATAATTGTCAATCAATACGCACATAATTTCAACAAGTCATATAACTTTCGAAAGTCAGAGGTGCGCGACGTGGGTTCGAACCCGAGACCCTCTGCATTGCAGTCTGATGGTCTCCCCACTGAGCTATCGCTGCTCTTGATTGACTCGTAACTTGGTGTGCAGACACCTTGTGGTCATACCTCGATCGAGTTTGAATATGGTTCCTGTGGGTCAAAAGATCCCCGAGATATAGGGCTCACAAAGTCACATGAAGACGAAGAGGTTGAATCCTGGGTTTTTACACCCGTCTCGTTATTAGTGCGGTTGTTGTTGTTTTTAACATAGAAATAAAATAAAAATGAATTATTTTATTTTTGACTAAACGTGGTGCAGTAGACAAGCTGTCACCTTGCCGGTACCGCTGTGCTTAGTGATGTGGGTTCGAATCTACACGGGACAATTATTTGTGATCGAATTAATTGTTCTGACTGTGTACTTAGTGTCTGATAATTGTATATTTATGATGTTCATTGCGATACGATAAGTTCCCTAATGCGGGCGTTGTTAATAAAAAAGAATAGCACTAGTAAAAAATTTACCCACGCATTTAGCCAAAGTGTCAGGCTAAGAAAACAGGTCTCAATAATATAATATATAATAATAATAATTTATAAAGAGGAAAGATATGATTTTTTGTTTGTTTGTTTGTAAGGATGTAACCCAAAAACTACTCAACCGATTTTAAAAATTGCTTTACAATTAGAAAGTTATATCATCGCCAAATAACATAGGCTATAATTGATTGAAAAAGCACTTTTATAACCTTTTTTTTTATCTGGGGGAATGCTGTGACACATACCCCTCCGCGGGGGCGGGCGGAGGGGTTACGTCGGACTCGACGGGGTAAAAGAGAACACTTTCTTCTTCTTCTTCGTGTCAATGTACGAACACCCCTAAATTTTGTCTGCCCAAAATCCCGCCACAGCCACGGCATCGTCCATTGCTCTCCACAGATCCTCCACAGTGCAGCTGGAGGGGCACATTGGACAAGAGAGCAAATGTGGCATAGTTTGCAGTGGAGCTCCACAGTCACAGCGCGTTTGCGACTGGTCCGTGTAGCCCCAATTTGCCATATTGTTCTTGCAACGACCAACCTGGGTACGCAAACAATTCAGTGATTTCCAGGTTGGCCATTGCAGTTGGTGTCCAGGTGGCAGGTTTTCTGAAGTTGTAATGAAACTTGCCGGGAGAGGATGTTTCGCTGCCCACATTTGCTCTCTTGCCCGTTGTGGGGGAATATTGATATTCCAAGATGAGTGAGATCGCAGAAAGCTTCGGCGGCTTTTTAAACGCATAGGAGGCATCTTGTGGTCGAACAGTGGGTGACGGGGATCATTTTCTTGGCTTTGTTTCTCCACTGCACAAGCTATCTCTCGCCGAACCTCTGGAGACCTGTGCCACACTGGGCACGCGTAATCGCCGACAGAAAAGGAGAGCGAAAGTCCAGTGGTACAGAGAATATGAGGTGTTGCTCCCCAGAGCGAAGATGTGAGTCGCCGCAACAAGTTATTCCTGGTCCCAACCTTTTGCTTGGTGTTATAGCAATGTCTTCGGTACGTCAACGCTCTGTCAAGAGTTATGCCAAGATAACGCGGGTTTGGAAACCCGCGCTAGAGAACACTTTTATAACCTAACTTAACCTTACCTACTTTTACGCGAGCAAGGCCGCGGAAAAAGCTAGTCTGACATATATGTTTAGATTGTACGTTATATGGAATGTCAACTAAAATATCTTGATGGTAAACTTAAGCTCACACGGGCATCGAACCAGCGACCTCACGAACTCTTGTTCTTCACGAACTCTTCGATGCTATTGGACCGAGATTATCAATAAAGAATCGAGTAGTATGCGTATATTTGTTCTCACTAATTAGGCCAAGGTCCAAACACTCAACGTATTTGCTCGGTATAGGTTTCTTATTTATTGTGAATTTTTGAATGACTATACTATTCGACCCGAGAACGGAATCTAAAGACATTTACTACAGGACATAAGTTTCCTGAAGCAAGCCTCATGTTGTTCCTGTTTAATTCGTTAAGTAAAACAAAGATAGTACTTCACTTGCATCAAGAAACGGTTATCGTGTAAATGCGTATTAATGCTTGCTTGACAATAATCGCGACTAAGGTTTCCATTGTATAGATTAAGTTGAAAGAAGTAATATTTACTTAATAATATAAATAATAATATGATCCATGTTTACTGTCTCACTGCTGAGCACAGGCCTCATCTCAGTATGAGAAGGGTTAGGCCATAGTACAACGTGTTGGCAGGGTTGGCAGACTTCTCACATATTCACGAACATTATATAAAACTCTTAGACATGCAGGTTTCCTCACGGTATTTTCCTTCACCGTTAATACTAACTATGTAATGCGCACGTAACTTTGAAAAGTCAGGTTGAAAATTGGAATGGATTGGATTGGATGAGTGGAAGATTGAACTCAAGACCTGTGCGTGGCAGTCAAACGGTTTCCTACTAGGCTATCGATTCATAACTTAAAAAGACTGTATTTTACCTTTACTTTTTAATAAGACTAGTTACAAACAGAAGCACGAGATGGGACTGATTCATGAAATGCCAATATAAGCCTATCAAAACTTTGTCATTGATTAAGACCACAACGAAAGTCATAAAATCATGAAGCGATAATGTACTCTCGTGTTGTATTTTGTACGTACGATACGCACTTTATAAATTGTTGCTGATTTGTAAAATAGTCGACCTAGACCTACGTCAATTTAGTTCAGCTGAATGTAATACAGTAATAGTGTGTAGGTAATCAACTAATGCATATCACCTAGTTTGGAAGTAGGCCATTATTTTTTATTTTCTTTTTTTTTTTGCAGGTGATAGGTGTACCGGATTTATCTGGCCACTTACAAAAATAATAAATTTTATGCTATAAAATATAAAAGTCTTTACAAAACACATTACAGGCTATGAAATTTGGCACAGTTAAAGATTATATGGAGAAGGAGTGGCGAATCCTAATATTTTTATAAAATATGTATTAGAAATACATAAAATTAATATAAAAACACTACATGCACACAACCATGCATTTGACACACGCAGTTGTATCGCGTTCGTAGTATTTCGGCGTTGTTCGGTTGATGTCGTACAATTCTTCGTAACTATGGTTACATACATTGCAAAAGAGAATTGTGAAGTAGTAATCTGAATTGTCTTACAATACCATTTAGAAAATGATTTTTTATTTATTATTACTTTTTATGATCCTTTTGTATATAATTTCTATATTTAGATGGGATACAGAGATGTTACAAAATAATTAGATAGA
This sequence comes from Catocala sponsa, assembly GCA_963564715.1. NCBI lineage: Eukaryota > Metazoa > Arthropoda > Insecta > Lepidoptera > Erebidae > Catocala > Catocala sponsa. The sequence goes on from OY751352.1 coordinate 4,951,445, forward strand.
AGCTACCTACTATATTTATCCATATAAACTATAAGCGACTTTTTTATAATTCGTTTCTAATTTGAAACTTTATTTATCGTAATATTCTGGTATGTGCGTCTGTTTTCTCAAGTCTTTTTTTAATTTCTTTTTTTATACAAATAATGTGGCAAACAAGCATACGGCCCCACCTGATGGTGAGTGGTCGCCGTAGCCTATGGACGCCTGCGACACCAAAGGCATCACTTGCGCGTTGCCGACCCTTTAGGAAAGGAAGTGGGAAGGAGAAGGAGCGGGATGGGGGAAAGGCGGTGATTAGGCCATTCCCACGCGATCTGAGGCGGCTTTCTGTAGCTGTGTTTTATGCAAATGTTTCTCCTGAAAAAGCGTCAAAATCCGGCTAAATCCGGCTGAGTAGCGTCGCTGAAGTGAGAGTTTTGCGGTCATCAGTTTTATTTGGAATACATCGCTGCTATATTTAGTCTCATTGTTTCCTAATGAAGTCAAGTGATGTCAATGTATTGTTAATTTTTGGTTGCTCCATATAATGAATTGAACCTACAATAATATCTTCTTACACTGCTTTTCAAGGATTCTATCGCAGTGTCCTGAGGCTATTAAATAATAATAATTTCTAAAATGGCCTTATTGTTATATGAGTTAACGCACGTCTACGGCCTAATGTGAAGGTGCAGGTCCGATTCTTGGAAATTAGCAATGTGTTGAAAGATCCAACAAATTTTTGACCTTTAATTCTCTACCACTTTTCTTTACCCGGGAATCGTACCCGAGATGAGTATGCATATAAATGCATATACTAAGCGACCTAAGCAGTTCTCTCATAACGTAGGAACGAAAACATGCATATTTAGTTGTTAAAATGCGTATATCTTATATATAATATCTATAAGTAGAGGAGAGTTAAGGGCGGGATCAACCACACAGTGGATGCCAAATAACGGGAAGTGACAACGGGGCCGGCCCAGGAGGAGATGGCGAGACGAGCTCGATGCCTTTAAAAGGGATTGACAACTCAACAAGCGATCGAGATAGATGGAAGTCGGAAGGGGCCTTTGCCCGGCAGTGGGACGCCAAATAGGCTTATAATAATAGGCTTATATCTATATAACCTATCTGCATTATATACAGGTATGAGATTATCTATAGCTAAACTACGCGGTGAAAACATATTTTACAGTCAGCAACAAGAGTCGATATACACTTGCGAAATTTCTATTTCATATATATAAATCTTCTGTGAGTGTGTTTGTAATTAAACTAGTCCTAAACGTCTGGACCGATTTTTGATTTTTTTGTGTGTGTTCAAGTGGATTCGAGTATTAGATTTGAAGTGTTTAATTTTTTTTTTCGTTTTTACAGGACAGCGTCAGTCGGGACAGCTAGTATCTTTAATAAATTATTTTAATAACGAATATCCATTATTCTATTTTAAGAGCAGTAAAATTTGTAAAAATAGTTAAACATAAAATACAGAATATTGAATACTACATGCATGGATGATGTAGTGCTTTAAGTGGTCGCTTCGCCACTGCTACCGCGTCGAGTTGTGGTTCGATTCCCACCCGGGACAAAGAATTGTGTGATCCACATAATTATAAGTAGTTGTCTAGTGTCTGAGTGTTTGATTTTCACCCAGTCTGTGTGTTCTTTGTGTCTGTTGTTTGCATGGTTGTAAAGTTCTCCGTGTCACGGAAATTATTCTTAGTGCGAAAGCTGTCTTTTTAAATAAAGAATTTATAATCTAGACACGCGGCAGCGTGTCAAGCCAAGTTCAAGCAAAGGAACTGGCTAGCCAGCGCCGAGTGTAATATTACACGAACCACTTGGTGCCACTTTTGACCCTTCTATAACTCAAAACCTCTTTAACGTAAACACATAAAACTACGTGTGTTTAATTATATCCATAAGGACATCTAGAAGCCCAAATTTCATGAAGCTAGCTCAAACGGTTATAAAGATATGAAGGTCAAAAAGTCGTACATTTTAGCACTGACTGACTGACTGACATATAGTACCTAAATCTAACCTACTTCCAGATGACCTAGAAGGATGAAATTTGGAATCCAGCTCGGTAATTGTGTGTAAGCGTAGGAAAAAATCTAAAACATCAGGCACTCATTTAGATCTCCATTCTTTTTGCGGCGAAGCTCACAGCCAAGCATAATTATTGTATTGAACTTGGCTCTCCTTTTTTACATTTATGTTTTCGGTGGGATATACTTTTACAAATTTGTTTAATGTTCAGCTACTTATTTTACTGCCTGTACGGAACTTGCTTAAAAGAACTGTCCTTGTACAAATCTTACGATTTCTTTACCACTTTCTGTACAAGTGTAGAAATATTGATGACGTTTAACAATATGATATAATTGTATCTTATCTTACTTGATATCAGTGACGTAATATACGTTAAATAATGCAAAAAAAGCTTGTATACATAAGTGTGTAGATTTAATAGTTTTAAACTATGGACGAACTGTTTTTTCTTATTGTTCATTCCTTAGAGCATCGAATCAAATCGAGTTCGGTTCGGCGGCGCGTAGATACGCAAAGCGTAATTTTGTTGAAAAATATCTATCTCTAGGAATAATTCCTTTGTCGCGAGGCACATTATAAATAATAATAATAATAAAAACGTTTATTTCATTTTCTACAATAAATAACAAATTGCATTCGGAGTTTCCTTTTAAGCTAAAATTATGCTTGTGATAGGAAATTATATACATACATTATATACATACATTATATACATACATTCAGGCAAAAGGCACTGGGTGTTCTTTGTGACATGGAACAAGTATACCTTCTTATGTATAAAACACAAGTTTTTGTCACGTAATGTGATCAAAACCATAAACTTAACGCAGTGTCAGCGGCATGTTTGTTGTTTTTTTAGAGACTATTTTACACATTTATAATTAACTAGTTTTCACCCGCGGCTTCACTCGCGTAAATGTAGGTTAGGTTAGGTTTGCAACAGTTATTTTTTCTGGATAAAAGGTACCCTATGTCCTATTCTGTACCCCTGACAACGTGTATGCAAAATTTCATGTTGATCGGTTGAGTAGTTAAGGCGTGAAAGCGTAACAAACAAACAAACTCATTTCCGCATTTATAATATTAGTTAGGATTTTCAATTATGTCAAACTTTTTATTACCTTATTTAAAGCGTATAAACATAAAGTTATTATAATTTTATGTGACTTCTTCCTCAAATTTTGTTTTCTTTTTAATTTTGCCAATCAAGCAATATATTGATATCGTTCGTCATCGTCATTAGCCTTTTTAATAGAAACATATATTGATTTATATTTCTATTAAAAAGGCTAAAACGAGCAAAATTATGCTATTATGTGTATGTAATGAAGACAGTTTGCTTATGTCATTAAATAGATTTAATTATACTCGAAGTTTTCTTTGACAAATTAAATATTTTATATTACTTTTGTCATAAAAATACACTTACGAAATGACAGTAGGTAATATATTCTATTACTAATAATTCATGACCCAAAAAATAACAATATTACCATATAATTATGAGTTTTTAAAGGGACGATATTGAAGCAATAGAAGATAATTTATGTTAAACGTGACATATTCTGTATTGTATAGTTAGACATGCCGACTTTATTAATCTTTCAGAGATAAAAGTTATCTGGTTTGTCGGAAGGCGTCAAAATCATATGATTTCGATACAAGTCTATCAATAATATAATCTTGATCGTAGCTACTGTATTTTGTTCACATCTCATTTTATGGAAGACAAGCTTATTGCGGCATATTACGTTTATACAATTTCAAACTTGCTACTGAAAAAGCCAAAATTACTTCTTGAACGAGTCAAGACTCGCCTAACTCGACCTCGAGATCTGCATAACGCAAGAACTACAACTTCTTGCGTTATGGATTAACACGACGCATGTAGCTGAGGTAGGATACATGTGCAAGATACATGCACGAGGTAATTGGATTCGCTTGGATAAAAAAGTCACAAAAATTAATTTCTTATAAAAAATTATCTATCATCTTTAATGATATACATATTATATGTTTCTTGTACATACTATAATATATGTCTTCCTCTAATAATAAGTTATTACTCGATGACATGTAAAATAATACATAATTATATGACACATAAAATAATTTATTACCCATTAAAGTTGGTGTGACATGTATTACAATGGCTGTTCAGTTATTTTTATTGTGTGAGGAATATAAAATAAATAATAAAATATTTTATTATATTTACTTAAGTGATGATTAGCTATGAGTACTTACATTATTTCTGCTGACCTAATTAGTATCACGCAAGCACATTTATATCGATAGCTACTTGCGTGTGCAAGCACTATGCAAGTGGCTGACGCGAGATACATTAACCACTTTTGAAGTATAAATAAATATGTGGTGTCGTGGGACACCAGGTAGGAACGAAGTTCCTTCGGCTAATGTAGAATCGACACAAATTGCAAAAAAAATCGTGCTCAATTTTATGTAGGTTTTCTTGATTTTTCTCTTAAATTTTGCTGATTAGTTTTTATTTAAGCACAAGTAAGTATTTAGGAAATTCAATATTTTAGGAAATAATAAATTACTTGAAATAAAAAAACATCGTAATTCAAATTATCAACTAAAATAACAAAATATGTCTCTTTATTTTTGTTTGACAACATAAAATTACATAGAAATAGAAAATAGAAAAAAAGAAAGAGGGAGAAAGAGAAAGGTATTATACACTACTCGCTTGTGTATGCGACTGTCGCGCCTGCGCATGTCTCATTTAACGGTTTTATTCCACGCACTTTTTTCCACGGATTTTTTCTTACGGTTTTACTATCACATTTTTTTCAGTTCGGTCGCGCAGCAAAATCCCTATCCCCTCCAAGCCTGCCGTAAGGAACTTCGTTCCAATAATTAGGGCTGCTCTAGGTTTGTTCAGTAGTTTTGAAGTGTTTTCTATTGACCTGACGTATTTACTTAATTAATCTTCATTATACAAAATAATTAACATTTATTACATACAATCTATCTATCTTAAAACAATATTTAAACATAAAAATGGAATACATTTAAAAATATAAAAGGTATGAGGGCCTGTCGGCATTAAGAACAGGGTCCAAGCTGTCAGTGGTTTGTACTCCAGGGATACGAACCCTCACAATGCTTGCCGTGCTTAGCAACACTGCCTTTTACACAAACCCTTGACCTAAGCTTCTGAAGGTGGTTGTCCAGGCTCTTGGCAAAGCTATTGATCATTATGACTATCGGCATAATGATTGCTAAATCCCACATGTCGACAATCTCATGAGCTAATATATATATGTAGGTATTTATTTTGTTTACTTTTCTCAGCTTTTACGACAATGTCATCATGAGAAATAGTAACATCCCATCATGGCGTAGTGCAATGATATAATATTGTAAATCTATACTAATATTATAAAGCTGAAGAGTTTGTTTGTTTGTTTGATTGAACGCGCTAATCTCAGGGACTACTGGTCCGAATTGAAAAATTATTTTAGTGTTGGATAGCTCATTTATCGAGGAAGGCTAGGACCCACGGGGGCGGCGCAGTAATCATAAACGCGGGTGAAACCGCGGTCACATCTAGTACTATATAAATGGCTCGAACTGTCGTCCACATGAACAAGGTCACGTGCTTAATCTAGTTGTAAAATTAGTTTTACAACTAGATTAAGCACGTGACCTTGGCTTTGACTTTTATTTTACTACTATGATCTAGTTAGCTAGATCATAGTAGTAAAATAAAAGTAGCAAGGTTTAAAATCACTGTAACATTAAACCAGTCTCTCGCATTCAGACGTGAAAGAGAAATGTTGTTTATTAATTACTAATTATTTTTGTTGAGTCATCTATGTGCAGCTTAAGATTGTCTATCAGTGCAGACACTGATGGGTTATGAGGTCAAATCGCACGCGTAGGTTCTTTTGTCAATATTGACTATTAATTAATGATAATAGCTGTGATTAATGCGGGCTTAGTGACACTATTTTTGACACAGGTGACAAAATAAACAAAAAAGTAGTTTACAGTAGTAATTGTTGTAAGACGGAGGGAGAATTGTGATGTTTGTGTACGATAGCGCAATAAATGAATATTGTATTTTACCACATAAATAATAGTACTTTTATACTGATAATTAAAGCAATTCGTGCAAAATTATTCCCTAACCATTCCAAAATATCAAAAATGCACAACGTTAATATTCAAGTTTTCACTTCTGCCGGCACTCCCGGTGTGCAACCCGTTTTTTTATTAATACAACAATTCTTATACAAAATATTGTAAGAAACGGTACATGGTTAAGCGATAGTTGTACGCCTATATTTCAAATTTCACTACATTTATACACTCGCACAGTCAGTGCAATGGCAAATGTTTACCTATACTTATTATATAAAAACCAGCACACATACAGCAGCGATAGTTTAGTGGGAACACCAAAAGACTGCAATGCAGAGGGTCTCGGGTCCGAACCCACGTCGCGCACCTCTGACTTTCGGAAGTTATATGACTTTTCGAAATTATGTGCGTATTGATTGACAATTATCGCCTGCTCCGTGCTTCGGAGAGCACGTTAAGCCGTCGGTCCCGGCTGCCATGAACATCTATGGCAGTCGTTATTGGGAAGTCAGTGCCCTATAGTATCCTGACACTGGTCTAGGTTTAGGGTATCGTTAGCCTTCGGGTTGCGGAGGTCAGGTGGCAGCCGCTCCGTGTAACAACTGATATCCAGTCAAATCCGGCTAGACCAGAAAAGCCGACCGCAAGTGACTTGGAAATAATAAAGCCTAGGGAGAAGACTTATAACCAAATAATATTTAAATAAACTAGTGTTTGCCCAATGGTCCAAATTTGACCTTAATCTGTTTTGTCTTTACCTGTCCATAGGTATATTAAAAAGATTCCATCTATTTTATTTATTGATAACCCTAGAGCTCGTCATTAGTTACCAAACATAACAGAAAAGGTAAAGGTTGGCAATCAGAGAAGAAAAAGTTATAGACCTTTTTTTTGTTTACGTGTATAGATAATCAAACCTGTTAACTAAGTCATCATGCCACCGACACCTTCAGGACACACCTAACGCACATAGTCGACACACTCAAAATCTTCAACAATACATAACCACGCACACAAACACAAGCAATAACACTGACGATCACTTTATTTTTTTTTATCTCTCTCTTTAATAATGTATTTTTAAATGTTAATTTTACTTTTCTGTATCAAATAGCAGAAATTTCGCGCACTATGTCGCAATAAACTCCTCTCAGGGGCGGACTTAACCCCTGTGAGATTCTCAAAAAAAAAAAACTAAGTCATCAGTTGTGCGCCAGAGCAAGTTGTAAGCTACTAGCTTTTGCCCGCGGCTTCGCTCGCGTTAATTTAGAATTTGACAATCAATTCGGGTTGTACTCTGCTTGTAATATAATTCAATCATGATTCGAAATTCACGTGGCGGAATCTATTATCATAAGAACGTTGTTATTGTTTTCCTCGGGAACAGTACATTTTTTCGGGATGCAAGGTAGCCTATGTCCGTTTCTGTACATCTGTCAGCGTATATGTAAAATTTCAGGATGATCGGTTCAGTGGTTTTGACGTGAAAAGGTAACAAGCAAACAAACTCATTTTCGCTTTTATAATATTAGTTAGGATTACAATAAACCATGATATATTTTTGTCTCAATATAAGACCGGCTTAGGTTAAGCGAGACTACATATTTCATCCAATTTTTTTATTATCCATCAAACTATGTAGAAGATTATGCCTGCAGGATTATATCCAAAGAGTTTTAAAACCGCTAATCTAAAAGCGTACGAGATAAGATTAATTAACTTGCCAACGTCTATAAATTACGCTTCAATCAATATTTACTGACTCAAAATGTGATAATAACATTTAACTTTGTAAAGTATTTTATTAATTAAAAATCCTAATTATTATTTTGTATATTTTAATAGTATCTAATTATCAACTATATAATGCAATACTTTGCCACCTCGAAAGTGTAGGCAGACAGTACGGATATCCACTTGCCACTGTTACAACTGATTTGATTATTTTTTATATGGGAAGCAAAGGCCTATTTAAAAATACTTTCGTGGCATTATTTGTGGATCACACATGTCGCACTCTTAATAAAACAGAGGCCTATCTGAGATTTTCGGATTAAACAAATCTAAACTCTATTGCAATTACTTAACACAAACATAATATTGAATTATAATCACGCATTAGAGTTCAAATTGCCTTTCTTCCAAATTTTGACTTAAGAAATACTCGGCGCAGTATCTGTGTAACCACTGCGGCCAACCTTGCAATCATGTAGGTTTTGCTTCGCTCATCAAATCAACAGTCACATTCTTTACGAGTATATGATTATGTGGAGAAGGCTACCCTACATTAATTATAATAATATAATTAATAGCGAATACCTTAAGAGGATACACTGAAAAAATGCACTAACTTTCGTCGAATAGTATAGGACTATGAGAAGACCAATTAATCTAGAATTTTGATATAGGTAAATTGATGTCTTTAACTAGAATTTCCTAGCTCAAAAACACGATATTGTGATTTTGGCTCGATCATAATTATTATCGAAAACACCTCTGAAAAATTACTATTTTTGAAATTACAAGGAAGTTACATTTTTTATTTTATTTTGCTCGTCAAAATGACCACACTCCACCTGATGGTAAGCAGTCGTGTGGTCTAAGAGCAGTGGCCTCCACACTGCCCTCATAGCAGCTGAGGCGATGTTGAGGTCTCTACTTTGACGGCCTGAGAAGGTGCTTTTTCACGCCGCGCTTAAAGGACCCAGGATTGAAGGAAGAAGGAAACACGTGCCTTGGCAGAGAATTCCATGCCTTGGTCGTTCGGCAGAGGTATGAGGACCCAAACTTGTTGGTACGCGCTCTAATCGACTCTACCGTGTAAGGATGGCATCTGACCCCAGCACGCGTTGTTCTGGATAGGAAAGGGGAGGGCGGGATAAAGTGGAATAACTCTTCAGAGCACTCCCCGTGGTATATTATGTAGAAACATGCCAATGAGGCAATGTCCCTACGGAGTTGCAGAGGTTCCAGTGAACTCGTGACCTCTGGATCTCCGATGATACGGACAGCCCGCCGCTGTAACCGGTCGAGAGCGTCCAGCAAGTACTGCGCGGAGCCATTCCGAAGATGAGAACAGCACTCCACGCAAGGGCGCACTTGTGCCTTATACAATAGGCACAATTGCCCAGGCGTGAAAAACCACCTCACCCTGTTCAGAACTCCGAGTTTTCGCGAAGCTTGCTTAATGACGCTCTCAATGTAGGTTTTGGGATTAAGGGAGCGGCAAAGATCCATACCTAAGATGGAGAGGCTGTCACGTATCACCAGTAAAGTGTTCTTCAGAGAAGGGAGGGGAAGGAATGGAGACTTTTTTGTTGAGAACGCGCATGCCTGGGTCTTCTTGGCGTTGAACTCGTCCAAGTTCTTGGCACCCCATTCATAGATGCGGTCCAAGCTCTGGTCAAGTTCAACGACAAGATTCTACCTTTTCCCCTCAACCTCAGCCTGTTTGGCCCCAGGATGTCCGAGCTATCGCCCATGCACGGTACTGTCGTCGGCATACATTATGCTTAGGAATTACTCAAATATATTCGTAACATCAATATTAGTAATTTGCTAGCTCATTATTTCCATAACTAAAACCAATCATTTTTAAATAATATTTTAAGATTTTAACATTTCTAAGTACTCTGGATCATTGCGGGCGCATCGCAATTTTAGACCTTATGACCGCTCTTTAACGATTGATACACAATGAGTGTCAATGAGTACGGGCGTCGCGTTTCGCGGTGTCCCCTTAAGGAATGTTTCATTCCGTCAAAGGGGTTCCAAATCTATTAAAATTAAATTAATCATTAGTATTACTATGCTAAGGAAATACATACCAGTCAACTAATCGAAAGACAATACGTCAGATCAAAGCACTTTTTTGATTCGAATGATGATGTAAAGTTTTGTATCATCATTATTAAGTAAAAAAACTTACATGGACATCATGTTGAGTTAATTTTGTTTATTTTAAATAGACATCAAGTTATTCGGCTTTAATCTTGTAATCGCTAAACAGGTCTATGTTCATAGTTCAAATAAGATTTAGGATCCATTCGAAAACTATTATTTAATTTGAATGTATCTATATTACTCTCCATTTATTACATGTTGTAGTCGCTTGCGACTCGTCTTTAAAATAACAATAATATAGATATAAATAATATTTGAAACTTTGTAACTGTTACGATTTTTTGCAATAAGGGTGCAAGGGATCGTCTATTGTGTCCGATACGTGGCCTTTAAAGAAGTAATGGGCATAATTGCGTTTTCGAAAACCTGTCTTGCGTAGGCAAAGGCACATAAGATTCATATGTAATTCTGTATATTGCTAGTTTAACTATCTCAGGTTTCTAAGATTTGACAGTTTAAAGCGATAAAACAAATAACCCTTTCGATATGATTGTCATCTTTGTTTTCATGTTGCGCATTAATTTCAGTCCGTTACTTTCGTCTATGACGTCATAAGTCACATTTCATTGCTTTTACTGATAGTAATCGATAATGCTATTTATTACACAATATCATACAAAAGATCGCGAACATACGTAATAAACGAAAATATGAGGAAATGAAAACATGTGACATTGGACGCGGGCGAGATTATCTTCACGTTATCGTTGTTTGTACTCGGTGATATATCAAATATTTTACTTACTCAAGTAAATATGTTTGTGTGTTTGTACGTAAAGAAAATTTTTTTTGAAGTGAAAACTTCTTTAGGCTCTTTGAGCACTTCTTAGGTTAACAAAAATCATAGAACTCGCGTCATCGTCACGCTTCGTTATCGACACGTTTCCACGCTTTCCATTTTTGAATTATTTTGGAATATTAACAATATCTCAGAGATGGTGCGTCCTACAAAATTTTGACCCCCTTAATAACCCTTAAGAGAGTATCAGGAATCAACTAGGTTTAATTCCTGTTTCACAGGGGACTACAAATTTGCAAACAATTAACACAAAGAACACTCAGACCCATTTTAGATCACACAAATTTTTACGTGTGGGCGGGGTTCGAATCCTCATCACTCGCACTGGCAGTAGCGAGGCGACCACTTAAACCAGCTTTCGTACAGTCAATAGACGAAATGATTGACGTAGTAGTCAAGAGATATACCTATGGTATTTTACTTAGGTAATGGTTTTGTTTAGAAACAATATCTAAAGAGGCAGCGGCCATAGCATAGGATTCCTTAGTTATTAGGTAATGCGTGTGTATACATATATAGTTAATTTTTCTTGTCTTATTTGCTAAACAAACAAGCCATTATAAAATCATTCACTTACTGAATTCAGAATATACAAGACTATAATATGCTAGTCTGATTAATCATTAATATGATAAAAAATATAGTCTAATAATAATTATAAGTTAAGTACAATGATTAATAAAAGTCGATTTTATTAGTTTTATTCAGTATTTTATTGCCACAAATTTCTCTCACCTGGACAAATAAGTATTTACCCTAATCTTGATGTCTCTACCCTGCCCGATGGATTTAACCTGGCCTTCTAAAAAGTAACAAAAAGTGTATAAAGTGACTTGTGCCCTTACGTGAAAAGACACAAACGGGACAATAATCTTAATATAAGTGTTTAATTAAAAAACTCCGACTTTTCTCCTTGGCCGTATCCTCTATGGACTTAAAACCTCTTATCGTAGAATTACTCGTATACGTTATCTCAAAAATATAGGTAACGATACACAGAGATGCTTCTAGCTAGATACACAGCACAGAACAACTATGGCGTACAGGTAGCCGCAGAATAAGCGCGCACCAACAAGTTTAGATCCTCATACCTCTGCCGAACGATCAAGGCATGCAATTCTCTGCCAAGGCACATGTTTCCTTCTTCCTTCAATCCTGGGTCCTTTAAGCGGGGCCTCAGGCCGTCAAAGAAGAGACCTCAACATCGCCTCAGCTGCTATGAGGACGGTGTGGAGGCCACTGCTCTTAGACCACATGACTGCTTACCATTAGGCGGAGTGTGATCATTCTGACGAGCAACATAAAAAAATATATATAAATATTTGTTTATTAAATAGGATAAGTAAGAAAAAATTACAATATATATAAATGCACATAGTCTTTTAGATTTCGCCAGCCATGGCTTTACATTCCATACAATAAGAGGCAAACCTGTTGCAATCAAGCGGGCAGCAGGCGGTCTTAGACTCCGTGCTGGTATATATTTTCTCACTATTTATGAGAATATCAATGATTGTAACCATTTGTGAAGCTTATATTAATGTAACTATCAGAAGGTAGCACTGGCTTCTAAGATACAGGTCCATACCTAGTTTAGAAGTCAGGGTCTCCAGTTTGTTATGTTCCAGTTTGTTAAGGAATACCTTAAGCCCTAGTTTTGTACTTAGATTAAGTGTTTTTCTTATGAAGTAATAAACTATAAAAAATTATATATAAAATTTAGAATGCCTTAACAGAGGTCGAGGTCTCGCGTTTGTTTCCCGGGTTGGAGTAACTGTTATAGTTACTCAAACCCGGGAAACGAACGCAAGACCTTAGGCACACTACCTCTGCGCCACCGATATAGTCATGGTTACTTCATTATAAGAAAATACCTTACTACTCTTGGCAGTGGCAAAATAAGCAGGCTGTACCGCGAGGCGTCTCTATACTGTCTTATCTAATCCATTTCGCCAGTTTAAATCCTTAAGCGATATCAGTCAAGTGTACAATGGAAATGTCCCGCATTAGTGTATGAAAAGTATGACTGGTTATCATCAAATTTTAAGCTTAACTGGATAGTAAAGATAGGTTATTATAAAGACCAAAGAACAGACATGAAGAGATCTTGACACGGCAGCCAAATGGCTGATATTCGATATTATAGCACACATCTATATAGTTTTGAAGCTATATGCGCGCTTTAGAAACTTACTAATGAGGTGGAAAATACGCATACTGTCAACCTAATGGCAAGTAGTTAACGTACGGTAGCCTCTTATTACTTACTATACTTGTATAATGGTTTAAGTAGTCGCCTCGCCGCAGTCACTACGTCAAGTGTTTTAATTAGAAAACAAAATAATTGTGTGGTTCACCAATACTCATATCTGGGCGGGGTTCTTTGTGTCAGTTGATTATGCCATGGAACCGCAAAAGCATTATTCAATTACTGAGTGGACATAAAAAAATGAGACGACTTATGCATTCTTGATCCTATACCAGGTGTCTTCCAATGTCCATATAAAAATTAGAGGCCATGCTGCCATCGCCTGGTTCACATCACCTAAAGATCCTGAAAACCCTACTCACCATAGGAATAGTCCTTTTATAGAAAAGCCTGATATTTTATAGGTTGATCTCTAGTCGAGCTTCTCCAGAAACATAGATTCACGCCTATTTGCCAGAGGGGTAGGCAGAGACTACGGATTTCCATTTGTTACGATCCTGACACACTTCTCTGGCTTCATTCACTTTCATCACATTCTTCATACACGCCCGTAGGTTCAAGGAGCTCTTAACCTGGCCTTTGTCCAGAACGCCTCCGATTTGATCGAGAAACGTTCGCCTAGGTTTTCCTCTTGCGACTGTTCCATTCACTGCCTTATAAACTTTCTAAGTCAGTCTTTCCTCGTCCATTCTCTTTCATTCTTTCCAGAAACAAATCTCAAATTATAAGTGCTATTCTTCAAAACATTCGTTTCTTGGACATTAGAAGCCTCGGTTTTCCATAAGACTTACAGTTTGTGATTTGAGTAGGTTAAAATTAAAAATATCTAACGCACTGCCGAGCCAGGCACACGATTGTTAATAAGTACTTACATTAATCGACAGAAATTAAATACAAATATAAGCTCTAAATCCCAATTTATACATTATTTTTGACGGGTTTTATTACAATAATATTATAAGGAAAGTATTATAATAGCTTAAAATTATAATTTATGGTATCCATACAAATATAATCTGTGTGCATCCGTGGGCACACCCAACTTCTCTTCAAGTTACATTCGCCCGAGTTATAATGGTGGTTTTGTGAATAGAGTAAGGCGGAAACTACAATTGCTATATAATTGGTTGATTGACAATAGAAAACAAGTTTTCTATAATTTCATCATTATAGTAATGATAAAATTGGATAACAATACTGCATTACTTGTCGTAGTAAATCGCTGCAGTGAATACGCAAGAACATTTTTTTTATAAAATTATATTTTAATTATTAAATTGGCTTCAAATTATTATAGTCTAATTACGTTTGCTGCCTATCGTTAGTTTTTCCGAGGGTATTGACATCGACTAATTAGTTTAACCAACATGCCGTTTCAAAAGACGATTAGTAACCGAACCGCCTTAATAAGCAATCATTATCGTATTGCATAAGTATATAGTCGCACATCTATATCCCCGAAGGGGCCGGCAGAGGTGCATGACACCCACAATTCGCTAGATTTGGCTTTGGGTCTTACGTCATAAGGGGCAAGCTTGCCATTGCCGTCAACCATAATTATAAATAGTATACCCTTAGACAAGGTAAATCAGTTTAAATACCTAGGGCATATAGTCACGGCTGACCTCAGGGATCATGCTGGCTTGGAACGGGAGCGGTGGGCTTTATCTAGAAGAGCTAATATGCTGGCCCGCGGGTTCGCGCGTTGCTCGGATGGCGTGAAAATAACTCTTTTCCGAGCATATTGCACGTCCTGCAGCCTGTGGGCTAATTACACGCAAGAAAGCTACAGCACCCTCCGCTTTTAGAGCGGTTTTGGGTCTGTCTCGCTACTGGATCGCTTCAGTATATTCGCATGGGCGCGCACGGACAGCTTCTAGGCGACCATGTGGAAGCGCTGCGCGTCTCTTGTACGCAGAGTGCGAGCCAGCTCCAATACCGTTCTGAGTATGATAGCAAACAGGTTGGACTGCCCTTCTGTGCAGCACTATTGTGACAGACAAGTTACATATAGTGTCGCCCGTAAGAGACTACTGTAATTAATTGCTTATGTGAATGAATTATAATGTACTAGCTTTTGCCCGCTGCTTCGCTCGCGTTAATTTAGAATTTGACAATCAATTCGGGTTGTACTCTGCTTATAATAATATAATTCAATCATGATTCGAAAGACACGTGGCGCCATCTATTATCATAAGAACATTATTATTGTTTTCCTCGGGAACAGTAATTTTTCGGGATGTAAGGTAGCCTATGTCCGTTTGTGTACACCTGTCAACGTATATGCAAAATTTCAGGATGATCGATTCAGTGGTTTAGGCGTGAAAAGGTAACAAACAAACAAAATCATTTTCGCTTTTATAATATTAGTTAGGATTAGGATTATTGGTTTATCTTATATGTGTGTGTGTTTATGTTGTATTTATTTGTGTGTATGATGTAAGATGTAATATGGGTTATGAACCTGAAATAAATGAATTTTAATTTAATTTTAATAATAAAGAAGATTTCAAAGAATTTTTGAAATTAAGGGTTCCTGCTAATCCTCAGTCATCAGACTAAGGATTTCTGGCAAGAAAATCTTAATGCCCCTATGACTGCGAGAAATCGAAGAAGGATTCACGCGGGCGCGGGCGTAGCCGTGGGAAGAAACTAGATCTTGATATTTTATAGTAATACTACTACGAACTGCATGCTAGTCCCATGTCTCGCTTGCGCTTAAATTAGTTGTCGCCCACGACTTTGCTAGAGTGTGATAAATTAAAAAACATAGTTCAGGGATAAAGTAACCGTCTATTAATGAAATAATTTGTAATAGCGGTTTAGTGGTTAGAGAAATTTCCCACTACATACAAAATAAGCAAATTTTACCTCTTTATAGTATTACTTACTAACTATAGAGCCGTAAAATCCCTTTTATGTTAGTTAAAACTAAAACATTTTACACCAGAAAATAGGTAAGGTAACATATTTTCCCAATTATGTTTTAAATTCTTGCGGTCACGTTGACTAACAGGATAAACCATGCAAAAACAAACAAAATTCAAAAATATTAGGTACCTATATTAAATAACTACTTTCTTATACATACGTAGATTCACGCCTGTTTCCCAGAGGGGTAGGCAGAGACTATAATAACTAGTTGCCGCCTAGTGGTCAAAATTCAACCATAATTAATTTAAATTTTAAGTTTGATAGTTATTAAGGTTTTATTGTGTAAACTTTACCCTTATAATCACATTTCATCTAGATTTCGCCAAGGCTTTATACCTATGTTAAGTTTTGCTATCTTTTTCAAACAAATTATTATTTACTCGAATATACTCTTTCATTGACGATATTCCTAAGCTTGCTACTTTGTTTTCCTTTTTCTTTATTACATATAAATAAGGTATAGGTAACCATAGTTACAAAGAATTGTACGACGTCAGACGAACGCCGAAATACTACGACCGCGATTCGACTGCGTGTGTCAAATGCATGGATGTGTGCGTGTAGTGTTGTTTCATTATTTTAATGTATTTCTAATGCATATTTTATAAAAATATTAGGATTCGCCACTCCTTCTCCATGTATACTTTAACTGTGCCAAATTTCATACTCCTCCGTCCGCGCAATTTTCGTAAAAAGGGGTACAAAGTTTTTGCTTCACGTATTAATATATAGATATTTTATTTCAGACCAATGATCCATGTCTATAGTGTTAGTATCACCTTAGCCTATTGTTAGGACTAAATATTAAATAAACTAAACTAATTAGCGACATGTACGCCTGCACGCACATGTCTACGCGCCCAGTGCTGTATAAACGGCCCATCAATTTTATCCGCCAGAGTTACCAGGATATTGTTGCAACTACCCCTGACTCGCCGAAGCATTGACGCACATTATAATCTTTGTATGTTTAGTTTGTTACTAATATAAAATTCTTTTTATTATACACAGTACAAGGTGTCTTAAACCACTGCGCGACACAACGTTCAGATTTCATTAAGGGGACTGTTTTTTTTTATGTTACAATATTTTATGTGGCGTTAGCCCACTAGATATGTGATTGGATTTGCGATCTAGAGGTTGTGGATTGGAGTTTCACACATTGCACTAATAACCTAAACCAGAAGTTCCCAGTTTTTTTCTCATAGACCACTTTCAAAATTTAGCTGGTTCCGGTGGACGTTTTTTTGAAGTGAAAACTTCTTAAGCGGCGTTGTGCACTTTTTTGTGATGGGTAAAAAATTTTAAACTCGCGTCAGGACACGTGACCTGATCGAAAATTCGTAAGACGGAGGGAGAATTGTCATGTTTGTGTACGATAGCGCAATAAATGAATATTGTATTTTACCACATAAACTTTTATACTGAATTAAAGCAATTCGTGCAAAATTATTCCCTAACCATTCCAAAATATCAAAAATGCACAACGTTAATATTCAAGTTTTCACTTCTGCCGGCACTCCCGGAGTGCAACCCGTTGAATTTTTTTTTAGTTATTCTCTACCGAAAAATCGAAAATCCACAACATACACAATACAAAAAATACAACAAAATAACAATTATATCCAATATCGCAAAATTGCTTGAGCTTAATAAAATAATTATTAATCAAATACATACGCGAGTACTTACTTTGGTATGTGTGGTAGAAACGGTCAGTTTGCGAAATGACCGGTCATATTTAAGTTATTAAGGGTAAGTGAGTATACTTAGTAAGAAATATTTACAACCGGTTATTAAAACATAATTAGTGTATATTTACGTTTGAGTTCTAACTGTTTATCTACTAGTGTTTAACCACGGCTTCGTTCGCGATTGCCTGGTCAAAAGTAACCTGTGTCTCCCTTTCGCCCATAAACTGTCTTTATGCAAAAAACCATGTTATTGGGCGAATAATTCTCATTTTATAACTAAATCAAATTTTAATTTTATTTTAAGGTGGATGTCGTATTACTTACGTACTTGAACTACTATAAATCAATTTTAACAATTCAGATTAGAATTTGCTAAGGCAATCATCAATGCCTGGATTGTGTGTTTGGATAATATTGCACTTCTATTAAATACTGATTAAACACTATGTATAGGTGATTGCCGACCTACAATAATTCTGCAAGTTAATTAAATTAGTCTCTTAACCTATTGAGTCGCCACGGCACACCGGCGTCCAGGCACAATAGCTTTTTAATTATATCTGGCATTTCAAAAGTTATTTATTTCTCGTTTCTTTAAAAAAGCCGACTTCCGCACCAGAAATAATTCCTGTATGGACACAAAGAATACCCAGGACCAATTGACAGGATAATAACAAGCATTACACAAATCGTCCAGTCAACTCGAATAGTGACCGGTCAGACACTTTCTTACAGTTGCATTACACAGAACATTAAATTCAGACAGGAAATATGCAAGTGGGTCGTAATTTATTGTTCTTTCGCAATGACTTGAAACTAAAGTAGGTACTTGTTTAAAGTGAAATGCATTATAAGTGTTTCATTATTCTCAGCTTCGACTACTATGAAGCTGGATATTGTTTGCTAGTATATCCAAACTAATATTATAAATACGAACATTCGAATTTATAATATTAGTTAAAAAAGCAAACAAACTCACACGAGTTTGTTTGTGTTTTACGTTTGCACGCTTTAACTACTTGATCGATCATCATTAAATTTTGCATATACGTTGTCATGTGTACAGAAAATGACAAAGGGTACCTTTCATCTAGCAAAAATGGTCTGTAGAAATATATTGACACAATCTATCTACATTTGTCGGCCTCGATGGCGTAGTGGTTAGTGTAACCGACTGCCACGCCTGAGGTCGCAGGTTCGATTCCCGCACAAGTCAAACATTTGTGTGCATGAACATTGATGTTTGTCTTGGTCTGGGTGTTTCTATGTATAATATGTATGTATTTACAAAAAAAGTAATATATGTATGTTTATCCATTGTCTAGTACCCATAGTACAAGCTCTGCTTAGTTTGGGCTAGATGGTGTTGTGTGAATGTCGTAGAATATTAGTATATTATTATTATTGACGTGAGGAAAGCCGCGAGCAAAATCTAATCTAGACTAATATTATAAAGCTGAAGAGTTTGTTTGTTTGATAAGTTGAACGCGCTAATCTCAGGAACTACTGGCTCGAATTGGAAAATTCTTTTAATGATGGATAGCCTATTTATCGAGGAAGGCTATGGGCTATATATAACATCACGCTACGACCCACGGGAGCGGGGCAGTAACTATAAACACGGGTGAAACCGTAGGTACATCTAGTTGATTTATATGGTAGTAATAATATTGTGATTTTGTTAGTATTTACTGTGAGTGCACTCACATAGGCAAACAGCTGTTTGTGTTATGCGTAATAAAGACGCTGTGTCTGATCATTATGCATGTTTGCAATTTATAACCGATCTTACGCAAAGGAGTGGGATGATGATTTCTAATTAGGGTAGGCAGAAATATACTTTAATTCTTCGAAATTATGCAACACACAATCTGCATCATGGCGTATGTTGCGGATTGTGGCTGGTCGTGAGGTCCCAGGTTCAATTACCACCTTGGGTATTGTTATTAGGTTATCCCAGTAGGAAAGTTTCATTAAGAGTACTAGTCTATATGGGTTCTGTAGACTAGGCTCGTAATTTGCGCGTACGCACTTACGCAGCGGCAATGTTTTTTACCCATCCAGCTCCAGCTCTGTGAGACGCTTTTTTTTGACATTCATGACAGACGTAACAACTACACTCAACTATAAGAGGCGTTCGGAAACACAATCTTTAAGACAATGTTCCTTTCCTTTTTCTTTTTTTTTCTGTTTTGTTGTGTAATTTTCACATGCAGTGTTTTGTAGTATATCATATGGTTGGTTATATTACACTAATTTTTTATAGACTACTATATATACATGTATATATTTATATACACTTTTATATATGAATAAATATAGTATAAATAAATATATTGTTTAAGTTTATATTTATTATTTTTATCTTATGTTTTATATGTTTTACTTTTTTATGCATTGTTCTATATTAATAAATTATTGTTAGTAGGCCTGCGAGAATACCAGCGTTGCAGTCTATACTGCAACAATAGCTGACGCAGTTGCCTAATTTGATCTCCATGTACCGTTTTCGGGTTAATTGTATTATCTAATATTGTTTTTAAAATTATGTATATATGGAGATGCAAATAAAACATTTTTCTTTCTTTCTTTCTTTCTTTCTAATACACATTGGATC
This sequence comes from Catocala sponsa, assembly GCA_963564715.1. Classification (NCBI taxonomy): domain Eukaryota; kingdom Metazoa; phylum Arthropoda; class Insecta; order Lepidoptera; family Erebidae; genus Catocala; species Catocala sponsa. The sequence goes on from OY751352.1 coordinate 4,971,751, forward strand.
TAATAACATTATTGGCGAAGTGTGAGAGTTATAGATTTCTGCTAGCCCTTCAGAGATAATAAGGCATCTCTTCATTTATCTTTTTAACTTGTCAATTGTTGGAATGCCCGACATAATTGAAAATCTATTGTGTCTGACGGCCGGTGTGCCGCTGTCACTCAACAGGT